>LR990129.1:17256143-22056143 GCA_905147285.1 Hypena proboscidalis
ATATTAATTTAGGTGAACGGCAGGGTAACAAAACGCCTCCAAATTGTCCGCTTTAATGAGGACAAGTTTTGTTGTCTCGTGTTACAATGAGGCTCCTATCGTTGGATCTGTGGACCACGGTAATGGTTACTTAAACGCTCTTAAACACGAGCGGTTTAGGAATCGAATTGCAGAGTTGTCATCAACTCATCACTATTATGATTGAGCCGCGATAGTTTTAAGGTGTGTTTTTTTGTGCAGGTCGGACGCTAAGCGGCAGCAGTGGGCAGGTGTGCAGGCCGCACTTCCATACGCCGCTGCACCCATGGCTGGAGTCGAAGGCGCTGACGGGAGGCGCATGGGGGAGCAGCTTCCAGCAGGACGCGCAGGGCGATAAGCCGCTGTCCCCAGCGCAGCATCACCACCCCCATCCTTTGTTCTCGTTCCCGCCGACGCCGCCGAAGGACTCCACGCCGGACTCCGTGGCGGCAGCGGCGCTGGGCCAGCAGGACTACCAGGCGGCCGTCGCGCACGCCACCGCCATGAGCGTCGCCTTCATGCAGCAGCAGCAGGAGCTGCCGCTCTGCGGGGACGTCAAGCCCATGATGGGCGCGCCCCCGTCGAAGCAGCGCGAAGGTGCGCAGCCGGACTCGTGCCCCCAGGAGTCGAGCCAGCCCTCCGGGGAATACAACGCCCAGTACAACGCCGCCGGCGGTGACTACTACAACTACCAGGGGAAAGGGTATAGTGGGGCGCAGCAGCAGAGCAAGCCGCGACCGAACAAGACGCGAACGAGCGCCGGTGAGTCCGCGGGGACTTTGCACCGCACTGCACCGCTCGCTGCGTGCACCAGGCACTCTCACCGCTCCCGCGCTTATCCGATCGCAGACTCACTAGCTAAATCGTCATTGAAAACGACACTGAGACGCGATTAAGATAGCCTAAATCGCTTCTTGAGCCACGATGACTGCTCTGTAGAAGAGCTTTCATTTAAATTCACAATGTCTAATCAGATAGATAAATCAAATACGTTCAAGGCTCGCTAATCGAAGCCTATACAAAATGGCGTCGGAGATATGCCTCGCGTAATTAGAATCTCAGTGCAGATTGTCTCATCGACAATTGCGATATATATATTCGATAAACGTGGTAAGATTAGTATTTCATTTGGTATTTCCAAATGGCAGTGGAATGATATTGGTATCGCGATGTGTTCGGATAAGCGCGGGGCTCGCAGTCCTGCACCGGGGTTGTGGCGCCACACGTTTTCTATTACACTGAACCGAACGAAGGCTTGGGTTCATGTCCCTACTAACGCTTCTTTACTAACTGTTTAACGGTGGTGGATGTACTAATGTTATTTATTATATCGGCTTTTTGCAGTTACGGTGATAAATTCTCAGCGTATTTATCGGAATTCGTGGTTAGGTCTCGGTCGAGTGCGGTGTTGAGGTCACTTTGGCTATGCATAGTCAATGGTGGAGTTGCTCAATTTCAGCCGGCAAATTGGTACCCGGTGTTGTTCTCAAATAATTCAACCTTAAGTATAACATATTACTTAGCGCGTTAGAAGCTCGTTGTCTCATTGTTATTCCCGAACATGTGAACTGCAGCGGCCTCGTCTGATGTTGACCAAACAAATTAGACGTTTCCCATTATTTAATTGCGACCTGCCATTGTTTTCAAGAAGACAATTAAATAAATTCACTTAAGTAGATTTCTATTAAGTGTCGTGACAGTCTAAATTAGAAACGAACGACCACTTTTGTTTACCTACTCACTTTCACAATTACTGAGAATCATTCGTTGGTTTTTATTTTAGAATTATGAATATAATAGATATCTTCGTGTGAATAATTAGTATAAATAGCTCTTAGTTTGTTTGCATACATGTCAAGCTGTATGGTTTGAACGACCTTTAATTGAGTTGCAAAGATGCTTGTTTTCGCAGAGAGTTGTTTTCGCAAGCCGGCTCGTCACAGTACAAAATAAAAAAGAATTACACAACATTAATTGTATTAACACGGCATAATGCAGCTTTATTTTATATTCGAAAATGTAATTATATCTTTCGTACTTGTTAAAGTTTGACAATGGACGGGAACTGAAATGGCGGCTTATTGTCTCATATTAGAATAATGAATGCGCAGAATTATATAGAATGACTGTTATAGACACACGATTACATGCCGACTTGTTATGTTTGTTCAATATTTTGTGAAATTCCGAATTAGCATTTTGAAACTCACGGTCTTATCGAGATTATGATGATTATAATGGATTTCTCATGATATAATTAGAGTGGTATTGAAAACACGTAAGCCGTAGTTAATTGCGCCGGATAGAGCCATTAAACAAGTAGACGTTTGTTCATTGTAACTTCCGTGTATTATGAAAATAGGAATAATTCTTCGGCACTCGTTTCACTAAATTATTTAAAGCATTATCTAACTGAAGATATATCAACAACTTAGTAAGTGAGTCACTCTGTTATGGCAGTCAGTGCAAATGAATGTTGTAGCGCTCCGGCATAATAACAGACGTTCATACATTCAAAAATATTCAGACTCTATCGGTTTAAATCGTATGGAAAAATATTACTAAATGATTTATACTTTATTTAACTACAATCATGGACTTCAATTAGCAATAAAGAAAGACGATTAAAAACAATCTTTATGAGCACAAATCAGACAGTTGCATTCTGTACAAGTCTTTAGATGAAGTGATTGATCATCGCAAAGAATTTTGAAAATGTGAAAAAGAAAATAATCGTCTATGGATTCTTCGCTTGGCTATCAGGAAATGATCCAATTTACACAATGTTACACACCGGTAAGCTTGTGTCGACGCTCTTGATAATTCTCGTAAAAACTCGATACACACAACATTGTTTGTAATTGGAAATTGTTTATTAGCCGAGTTATTTAATTGATAATTGTTTCAGCAATAATAAAAAGTATGTTTTAAAAAGTAATCTTTACGAAACAACAATTAATTAACGCGTTTGTAATTGGCCATTCGTTAGGTAAAAAAAAACTTGCGTGTAAAGAAATGGCGTATTTATTTTAGTCTGTTAATGACGGACATGTTATTTGTCCAATGTAATATAATTAACGATCGTCTTGATAGATGCACGGATGCAAAAATAGTCATGTGAACATTTGTAGTAGTTCCACATAAACACCCTAATTAATACATTGCAGTTCATTTGTCAACACAAAATCCTTATAAGTATTACTATCGCGTAAAAGGTACATACTTCCGAGGCTATAAATAATTCCCTATGCCCTAGTCAGAATACACTCGATTATGAATCTTACCAACTGGCAATAAGAAAATAGTCCCGCCAAGATCAAACAAAGGCAATTGAATGGTATTGGAACATAAAATCATTGAATAATTTGAATACGCTGTAAGTGAACGTAACATTGTTTTAGAAAGTGTTGAACTGTTTAAGAAACAGCCTGTATAATAACAGGTTGTTACTAGAACTGACCGTTTATTATTCGAATTGCCCTTTCCATGACATTCTTCAAATACGAACCGCGTTTCGTGTCACGATTTTTCAATTGTTCGATCTAAATGGCTCAGAGTACTAAATATTGTACCATTAGTTTGTAAATACAGTATATTAGAAGGAAGACTCGCCAATCTGCTTAAATCAATTGTCACTATGGACAAAGCCTATCTGTCTATCAAGTTGCTAAAACTATGTCTTTGGTTAGCTAAGTTACGGTTCAGTTACTGTCTACTTGATTTTAATGAGCAAAATTTGTGACTTAAAAGGGTTACGATTTTATATCTATATATATACGGCGTGGATGCGACATAGCGACATTTATTGAAACCACAGCTTCTATACATGGTAAGTATCAATTTCCACCGGATAAAAATTCTCTGGCGAAAAAAAAAAAATCTCGTTCTCCGAACAATTTGAACATTGCGATCGTGCAATTTGATCGGAAGACGTGGATTTTTTTTTTCGCCAGAGAATTTTTTATCCGGTGGAAATGTATACTGGCCATGTATAGAAGCTGTGGTTTCAATAAATGTCGCTATTTCGCATCCACCCTGTATATATATAAAATCGGGCTTCAATAACCATATAGTTATTTTTTATTTATTTATTTATTTTAACAATTTATGTACAAACACAAGAATGGTTAAAAGAACAAACACAATATAGAGAGCAACAAGTATAAAGGCACTATAAATGTTAATATAAAGTTAATAAGATTGAAGCCTTAACATGAAGAATATCTCACAACATGATGTTGTAACTACGAAGAAAGTCTTCTAGAAACTTGTCACAGATTGATTCAAGTTTTGCGGTAATTATAAGCTTAGTTCATCCGTTGAGTTTCTTTACAAAAAGATGATTAAAACAGTATAGCTATCAAGTACGGCATAATTGTAAAATCCGTGTGCAATAGACGGGCTCGAGGTCAGCCATACAATGGAATGGACCGCATCCGGCCGCCATTATCATAATGCTAACACCAAGGAACTGCCACCTACTGCCCGATATTACAGCTGCAGCATACATACTACATATTTACAGTTTTTGATTACTGACAATATTGCTAGGTTATTTTGTTAAGGTAAAATTGTAAGGCAACTCTCGGTTGATAAGATGAAAAAAGAGCTTCTCTAATGTGATTATCATGACGTGCAGTGCAGTAATATGCTAACAAAGCAAATGCCTAACGTTCTTCTGCTAATTTGAATGCAGAGCACGCTTAGCGTTGCTGCAACGCATGCGCGGCGCTTGCGCAACCAATTATATTAGCGAGGACCGCGGAACGCCGAATACTAACCGCCGATAACAAACCGCCGAATTAAACGTCAAGCGATGGGTAACAGGAATGACAACCCAACTATCTTCATATGCTATTATTCTGACAAGACGCTACTTCAAACCCACCTCCAAAATGATAAATGTTACACCAACACATGTTTCTAGTAACACCAATTTATTTAATTCAACGTATTTATAAAACCACTAATGAATGCTTTCAAGTTTATTGTACAGAGTTAGTGTCGGTAGGTATAGTAAATTCGTCACGGTCCGCCGATCCGTATTGTTGGCCACAATTGCATCAACCGAATTTGCATTTTACGTTGGACGTCCGTGGAACACCGATTAATTCAATTATAAAATTAGAGGACAAAGATGTTACGTTATCTGCTAGCTTGTAATACACGAACGCTCATGCAAATCGAACAGTACTAAGACTGTTTATTAAATAGCAAAAAATGTTGCGCGGAAAGGTCGTTAGAAGCGTGCTTGGTAGTCGTCGGATCACATGACCGGTATAATAATTACATCGGGCCCAGTGCAAGCGGTACGAGCGGCATCACATCGCTCGTCACATGTAATTATCTCTCGTATGCTAATGACGAATGCAAATACGCCGATCGCCGCCGACCGCCAGCAGCCGACGCAGGCGCCGTGGAAAATGGCTTCATTCCTCATCACACACTCCTATATCATTCACCCGATTGTCGACCAAATGACTGCACAAAAGTGAAATAGAATTAGCGAGCCGATGACTCGGAACCTTTTTTGCTTTTAAAATATTTTTCCTCGCTACACAATGCTCAATAAAAATAAACCTCGAGCGAGACCATCAGCTTCCATTAAATTTTTCTATTTGCATACAGGCATATAATTAAAGTGTAATAACAGCCTCTGTGGCGCAACAAAGAATAAGTTTTGAGCAATAATTTAATGGTTTGTATGCAAAATAGCCTCACCGTTACGTGTTGATGGGCCGATGCGCCGAGAGAGCCGTCACGGTACACGGGATCGAATTAGTCCTTCATTTAAATTACATTACCCTGATGCACATTAACGTTATACGTGACTATGCTGGCGTTTTTACTTTGTGGTTTGATCGGATGGTAACGGGCTGGCTAGCTGCTCCAACGCATCGATAGTTCCGAGAGGTCAACAGCGCTCGAGTGGCGTTGCCGTCTCAGCGGAATCGCGCGTGCAGTGTTTTCCCTACGCGCGGGGAGCGTGTGAAAACTTTGCGAGTCCTCCAGCCACGGAGTGCGCTCACCTGGAGACTCTCGAAAAATAAAAACCGCCCACTCGCCTACGTAAATATGGCAGATGAAAATCTTTTATCGCGGTCACGTAGCGCCGCCGCGTCACGACCGCACGTCACTCCGCCAATAAAGAGCGAGCCGCATTTTAATTTGGAATAAACACTGGTATTTTTCGCTCAGCTTTGTACTTTGCGTAGGATCTGGATAGTCAAGCCTCTCTGAACGGGTACCGTTACGAGTGCTATAAAATGATATCTTTATTTGGTCTGTAAATAACGTGCGGGCGGAGCAGCCGCCGCGGCGCTGATCGTCCGTCGGGGAAATTAAGAAATAACTCTCGGTGTGAATGTATTAAAACGTTACTGTTGAACCGGATCGAACAATTTAATCGGATAGTAATTAATCAGAGCAGTGTTCTCTTTAATAATACGTGTAATGTCGATGTATGAGGGGCTGGCGGCTGTAAATCTTGTGAAACGTCGCCGCCCGCGGCCGCGCTGCTTTCACAAACGTTTTTACCAATAGAGACGTAACTAATGAACTGAATCCGTCTCTAGCCAGAGACACCATCATAAAACATTGCGCGAAGAGTAATATCCTGTTATTTTTTCCTAATAATCGTTATTGGTGTTTATTTATTACAAACTTCGATACAAATTACAGGTTTTATCGATGTAACCAAAAAAATAAAGGGTTAGTCCAAAAAGTGAGTCGTCGGTTCGATCGCAATAAGTTTTCGATAAGGTCCGGGCGATTTAATTGCCGGGTTTGATCTGGTTTTACATAAAAAAGATGAATGGCTGCACTGCCTAAAGCTCGTAAAACATTTTCGGTTCGTTTAAGGCATTTTTTGTATCTGATGCGGAGTACTTTCACCTTCCCGCGTCGTCCCGGCGAATCGTTATTTATTCAGTTCACCGCCCCAGTACGTCTGGGGACTGGGCTAATCAGATCTAGATACATAATTATTATGATACCTATTGATACAGTTCCGATCGATACGATCAGGGAGTGCGAACTGGTTTTATACAAACAAACTAATAGATAATACGTGCGTGTGTCTGTGCCTCGTGTCAGATATTCCCACACTGATAGCATAACACCATCGAGTTTGTTATCGAGTGGTCTGGCTGTGAAGGTGTAACGAGCTTTTGGATTCGATCTCGGTAAATCATCGATCGTGTAATCGAGTTTAGAGTAAGATTGTGGGCGGCGCGCGCGCATCCCATATGTGAACACATCCTCTCGCTAACCATGTAAGCACTTTGTTCAAATTGCTTATTGTGGTATTTAAATTGACATATCGCCTGTACATCCCAAATGACTACGGCAAAGTTATGTATCGCAATTTAAGACGTTCTAAAAGCGTTTACTACTTATTATTTCTTATGTAAAAAACGCAACACGATACGTAATTTGGGAATAATAAACCTACCAACGGAAGCATCAATGCGCACTGGATTATAACGGCAACCAAGAATTTTCTGAAAGCGTATTCACATTTTCCCGGAGGACGGCTCATCCTGGGGTCAACTATTGCATGTTACAAAATTTCCGCATGAGTAATCGATTTATGCCGCATCCTATACCGCTTCAGTAGTCTTGATGAATTAGGTGTCAAAAGTAGTATATTCTTAAACGTTTTTCTTTTTCAATTCCTTTAGTTTCATGGATGAGAGGCGATCGCTTGCGTATATTTTAGTACGTACAATTACATACAACGAAAATTAGCATGTAGGTAATACTTTATTGCTCTGGTTACGCTCTGTTTGGCGGTAGACGCTCACAATGTTTTTGCAACAACTATTTATTTTTGTAGCAATCCGTTTTCGTTGTTGCAGCCCAATATAAAGTTATTAATTTATGATAATTAGATTTTTAATTGATTGTTTTTGTTAAAGTGTTAACTAGCAATTAAACATGCAATTTAAATAAGGCTACTAAGTTAACAATTAACATTTTTTTGTACTAAAATTCAAAACTAAAATGCCTATTAGTTGTTTTGTAAACTACGATTAGGTACTTGGCATGTATGTTCGCTCTTAGAAAAATACTAAATATATTCGCAATTTATTCAGAACCATTTTGTAGAACATAATAATATTATAATTACATTTTAAGGGCGTTTCACACGCGTCCGTCAGGCGATCAGTCAGCAGCGTTACTTTCTCTTAGTTTTCCTTTGCGTGTAAAAAATCTTGATATTTTTTCTTCAAAGTGAAACTCGTCGCGCTTTCCCTAGTTAATTGAATATTTTACTATATTTTCGTAGTAATTGCAATTACGGTGATGTTGAGATAATGCTGTGAAGGATGGAGTAGTTATGTAAGTGCTTGTTGTTAGCATGCTTTTAGTGAAATTCTATTTGTAATGTTTCTGAATGTGATTTTCTGTCGTCTTCCCCAGCCTGCCAGGAGACAGGTAATTCCATCCCTAACATACAACGCTTCTTTTATGGTTTGGGTACTTGGTATTTTCTTGGCAACTATTTGTTCGTTTGGTTTTCGTGATTCTGCTTAGTATTAAGTTTAATGCCCGTTTTTAACAGTATTTTCATTTGTATTCTAAACGCTACTTAATTTTATTTTAAAAACAATTACATAATTATTTACACCATTTCGTTTTTAAGGATCTCCACTTCAAATTTACTTAAAGATTTCATTGTCTAAAAGTATCTATTTTAATTAACTCTACTATTTTAAGTTCTTTATTTAATTAAAAAAAAATACTCTTTCCCTTCACATCCAACTCTATGGCTCGACTTAACGCTTCTTTTTTCAAAAACAGAGGGTCGAGAGTGTGTCAACTGTGGCGCCACGAGCACGCCACTGTGGCGACGCGACGGCACCGGCCACTACCTCTGCAACGCCTGTGGTCTCTACTACAAGATGAACGGCCAGAATAGACCCCTGATCAAGCCCAAGCGAAGATTGGTGAGTGTAAGAATCCGACCAATTTTTGTTTCATACTTGTCTGGATAAAACGATTTTGATGTAGAACTTTTTAATATAGCTGGACTGCCTCTGATATTGACCCTATTAATTATTTTTTTGCAATACATAGAATAAAGGAGTTTATTCGGCCTTAAAATACCTCCCTGGTTAAATGCGTATTGGATTGTCACAACATTGAAAAACTGGACAAACTGCCGGTATAAGTAATTTGCAATGTTTTCCTTGTTCGTGACAGTTATTTAGTCATAATATTGTCGTGTAATCTGTCTTCAAAATACTTATTTTATGAACGTTTTGAACAATCTTATATTACAACCTAAAGTAATATATAAGTACCTTCCTTGCCAAGTTATTTTTAGTCAAGTCAAATCTCAGAGCAGAGCTTGTTTACTTAAATTCTCGAGACAAATGGTCAACTTAATGGTCCAACAATGTAGATATAAATCGGTTTATCCGGACAAGTTTTAGCATCAACTTGGACTCATGTACTAACAATTTTACGATGTTTTAACTACTCACGCTTCCGTTCGAGTACCGTATATCACGTGGTAATTAGTTTCTAGACATTTGTTGCGCGTTCGATTCGATTCGTTAATCTCAATCAAATATGCTCTTCCCTAACGTATGCGCATACATTAACAGGCTATTATAATAATTAGATTAACGTGCCAGCATTATGCGTTTATTCATACCACTTTTTATTACAAACCCGCCGTTTGCCGAGACCTAAACACTAACGAAAGCGATTCTTATTTACGATTTTAGATCGCATCAAATGCCCGGTTTTATAACATTTGGGCGCATTGTTGCCCGCAGTGCACCTTTTTACAACTCTTATGTTTGAGATAAAATTCCGTCATCTACAAATAGTGGCGAGATTTGGTCGGGAATGGGTGTTGTTTACAGTTAAGAGGCAGCAATAAAAAGGCGGAGCATGCACGCCGTGGCACGACACCGCATTAAGCGCAAACACAAATTGGGCTCTTATGAAAGTTGAACATTTCGACGAAAGCCTCAGCGTCCGAGCTAGCCTGCGCATGACCGCTATAAATCTCTCTCTTAACATTTAATCTAAGGTCGGTGCTCGGTACGCATAAAACTGAAACAATGCGACATACGGCGGTGCGGTGTCACGTCAGGCCGGTCCCTAACGAGTGGCCCGTGCGCGCAATTGTACCAACAATTTACCTTAATACCCGTCTCGCAGACATAAACTAGCGGAATGGCTCGGAATATTTGCCTTTTGTTGGCCAAATTACGTAATACCCAGTGTTATGATTTCATTGCAACCGAGCGTTATGGCTGCGGGCTTGCCTACTAATGGCAATTCTGTTTACGATTAGTGTAATTGATAAAGTGGCTTCGAGTAGCGTTTTTTGTTTTCTAAAACAGATATAATAAGCGATTTTGTGAAACAACGTTTTATATGTATGCGAAGTCATGGTTTTTAAACCCGGATGCCGGTAACGCGGTTTTAATATTTAGATTCACTGTAGTGTAGAGAGATACCGTTAATGCGCTCGGGAAAGATTGAATTCTCACTTTTATTTTCGTTGTGGGAAATCGTACACATTTGGGTCGGCTCTGTTGTTACAATCTCATTAAAGTCACAAATTAAAAACAAAAAAAGAAATCAAAGTCTGATTTATTATGCATAGAAAAGTGTACACCATATAATGCAAACGAATACAATATTAGTTAACGTAAAACATATTTACCGGTTTTTTTTAATCTGTCGAAATAGACAGATTGAGATACTTTTATGCCCATTGAAAAAAGTACCTTAGAACACTAAATGCTTGTGTCTTGGCAATATCCGTCGTTTTCATTAGCCAATTCATATGAACTGGTGTCTAATTGAGATGGCACAATGGCTCTAATAACGTTATTTACGGATCAAGATAACGTTACTTTTTACAACGTTACCGCTTTGCTAACCACCGTTGCTAAGTGTGTGATGTCCTTAATATATGACAATGAAAAGAAGTTAGATTGATTTTATTTATTTATGTAAAAAGGTACAAGCAATTAGTGATGTATCGACTTCTTTAGAAGCGTTTTGTGAATATTAATTTTACCAAACTATTCAATTATCTTGTATAGGTAAATATTGAATAAATTTGTATTATAGACAGTATAATTAAAACATCAATAGATATGGCTTCACAGAATTAATTAAAACTAAATTGTTACGGCAAATGTTGGCAATTAGGCGTTAAGAAACCGGCCTTGTTCTAACTAATTGGACAATACACCGAATGCAAGCAACAATGAAATTATAAAATAATTCCTATTCATAATAATTAGACTGGTCTAATTAAATTTACACTTGACATAAATTAGAATACGAAGTGGGAAAATTCGCACAATAAGTGCTCAAAAGTGTGGACAAAATACACTGTCATTAATTCTTTTAAATATAATAATGGTTAACCTTGTAATAAAACAATTGTTACCGAAATATTAGGTTTGCATAATGTGTGGTTGTATTTCACAAATTAATGAAATAAGTTGAAACAACAATGGCGGTGTGTTGGAATTGTATGGCTGAATTTGCACCTACATTCATATTTTTATGGCTTCATTGTAGAGTAGCTTTATAATATAGTTTCCTATTTCAATGAGTGGTTTTAAAGTGAATTAATTGTTTAAATGTGATTAAAAATTGATATATATGTTTTAAATATAGTTCACTATTATGGATATAGAGAATAAAAGACAACATAATATCGATTGAAAAGCTCTTATGTCTTGACTTACCGTCATTTTCAATACATTATCTTGTATAGCGACACTAAAGCGAGCAAGATCATTATTTTATTTTATTTTATTTTTTTTAAGATTATTGCTTTATGCAATAATCTTAAAAAAAATAAAATAAAAATTCTTCTTGTAGAATAACAATAAACGGATAGAATATTAAAAGAAGGTAAAAATATACATCTTTGCTGAAAATGTACACTAAGAATTAAACATCCATTCCGTTCATATCTAGTTCGAAATTCATAATAATATCAAAAATTATAATCTGATTTACTTTATAATTTTATTAATGCAAATAATTATTCTTTGAGTTAATTATACCGTCGCTTATGTCAGTTCGAAATTCAAAATAATATCAAAAAATATACCTAATCTGATTTACCGTATCATTTTATTAATGCAAATAATTATTCTTTGAATTAATTATTCCGTCGCTTATGTCAGTTTAATTTATTTATTCTAATAAAACATTTACGACCCTGTTCTATTTAAGCCTTAAAATAATAAACTGCAATTATATTTATATTCTACAGCCATTTTTTGTCATTTAATTGGCCAAATTTAAAATGTTAATAAGAATATTCAGTGGCAGTATCTAATGCACTAGTTATCACGCTGTTTAACTTTTAGATTGTCTGACGATAAATTAAAGATAATAAAATTAAATATTGTTACCACTCAATGTAAGAATTATTATTTATTTAGTTTGAAGTAGTTACCAACTTTAATACATTTATAAATACGGTTGAAAATTAATATCCACTGAAATTTTATTTTTTAACGACTAAAAAAATGCATTAAAATTTGCATTCGCATCGTTTGCTTTCGTCATGAGAATTTTTTATTTATGACAAAACAACGTGCATTAGTAATTTAAATGTCGAACCAATTTGAGTATTGCTAAAATATTCATTAATTGAAATGACAATCCAGTTCTACATCAAAATATCCACAAAATATGTACCATAAAGTTTTTAAGCTGTACTCTAAGTCCCAAAGAGGTTTTAGTTCCATATAGCACATGAAATAAAAGCTTATAACGTTAACACTAGTCCACTTATATTTCTGTCGGCTCCCGGCGTTCAAATATACGAGCGATACGGCTCGTAATGTATGAGCCTCTTTATGCGACTCCTGCGCACCTTTATTGCCAAGATCTTAGGACGACGATGCACTGGTATCACAAATCACAATATGAAAAAAGAAAAAAACATGTGTTTTAAGATCGATAAGCCCCATAATAATATTGTGAGAATTATACTTAGTATTACTTAGTGAAAGTGTGAAACGAAAATAATTTACGTTTTTTTTTATAACTCACAGCTGTATAAGTAATTAATATGCTTAGTTTTAGCGTTAATGTCCAGGGAATGCTTATTTAATCAATTCCATACTCAGTAGTATAGGTAGGTTTGTTTAATAAACTTGATTATTGGAGCTATAGATAAAATTTACGATGTCAAATGTTTTGTTCAATTAAATTTTTATTTCAGCAAATATTCGTGTCCGTAAATGAAAGGTCATGTTTTTGCTAAAAGTTTAATCAACAATTTTATTACACAATTATTTCAAAGGATTTTAATTGTGAATAATTGCAGTGTGTCTATAAACAGCCGTACATTTCACAATTATTTCCTTTTTATGCGTATTTTACATTTGTCTGGCCCCGAGTCAGATGTCAAAGTTTTACACAATACATGTACATGTCTAGTGCACACGTACCTTTAGTGCGTTTGATGTACAGGTGCGCGTGGGCCTTTATTTCCATAATTCTGTTTTATACTTACGCAATTTATTGTGCGTGTTGTCAGTGCACTGACAAACAAAGCCTGCCGATTGTACTGGGGTGAAAGGCTTTACATATTTTTGAATTATTTCTAAAGCCTTTTTTAAAATAAAATATTGGATAAGGTGATTGTTATTTTAAGTAATTTTAACAAAAAAAGATGCCGAAATAGGAATTTATAGTTCGAAGATATTTATAAGTTCCTTATATCATAAAGGTCCCGCTTCTCAAAAACCACTAGATTATTTAGGTTTTCAATATATCTGGTTGTCTATGCCTTTCGTCATCGCATTAATAAATCTACGCTAATCACATCTCTAGTACTTCATTTCTAGTTCAAACCTAACGGACATTACTTTCAAGTTGACCGCGGCAGTAAAGTCCGCGCATGCGCACAATAAAGTGCTACGTGTTACGCATGGTGCAATACATCGTGTACTAGCACCTTGTAGTGTCACCTGTGTTAAACATTACTGTTCCTCTCGTAAAAGTTATAGCGTAATGTTAAAGTATTTATAACCTTTTATAACCACTTGACTATGAAATAAAAAAAATATAATTCAAATCTAACTAGCACTTTCAGAGTTTAGCCGGTACGTACAAACAAAATCTACTGTTTTGTTATATCTGTGTAGATAGCCCGGGAGCCGACGTGTATAAGTGGACACAAGTGTGGACACCGCCTTTGTTTTGTTATGGATCATGTTTCATAGATTTATTTGGTCTTGTGCCGTGCAATGGAACTTGCAGTGTTATATCCCTCGGGATATTTCTCACGGGTCTTATAAAAAGAAGAACTGAAGTTTTATGAAACTTGCCAAGGTATTTGCAATATAATCTAGAAAAATGTTCAGAACTTTTCCTCGTTAAACGCTTTGTTGTATTTTTGTAATGTTCTATTTTCAAATAGGAATATTCTTTTTTTATATTTAAAGTATTTTTTGTGACGTCACCGTTCGTTGTATCAGTGTCAGTCTTATAAGATGAAGAGTCAAAACATTCAGCAATGAAATTCAGGAAAACTGTTATTTCTCTCACAGTAAGACATTTCACTCTATGAAATTGCATGAAAGTGATCTAATCTCACCTAATATCAGAGATTATGTAAATACATATATGTATATAATTATAAAGTAGCGCGTTTTCCGTTCGTAGGTTCTATACTGTTTTATAACATAATAATGTGGTACTTACTGGCCGTGACGGACACACTTTCTTTTTTATTGTTTCTTGCAGATACTTGGTTGTACCACAATTTACGATATACCATACAAAGGAATACTGAAAATATGTGAATACCTTTTTACTAAATGAAATAATGAATTAAATTTATCTGCTTTTAATTTCAATTTCATATCTATACAATATGAATTTCCTGTTTTTCAATTCCATATCCAAGAATTATTTGGCGTAATCTGATTAATTGTTCTAACATCCACAGCGCTTTGCAAACATGAATTTTATATCAAGTGCGATAAGACAGAATGTCTGAAAAAGTGATTTATTTCAAGTGTCAACACAAACTGATCTACCGAATGTCAATGAATCGGCAGGCCATATTTCATCATGACTTCAATTACTGGCAGCACGATATCAACGGTTTAATCGTTCAAAAAAGAATTAAAAAGAAGAACAATACAAACTTTTTTCTGTCATCCGTATTCAAAAATTAAAAAAAAAGAATTATACGCTTCAATTATTTTTTATTACTTGACATCTGTAGAATGAATACGTAATAGGGTGACAATACATGTAGTACATATTTAAATGTAAAACAGCGACGCAAATGTCATAGAACCTTTTCTATTTGGCATTCATGGGTGGATGTTGGTGCCAAATAAACGATCACAAAGAGAATACTATGCCTTAAAGGTGGAGACAGGAATTGGTCCCACACTGTCTGCCTGATCTATTAATCGGCGTGATGTCATAAATTACGAATAATATAGTGCTGCCTCAGTTTCATTGTTTTCCTATTTAGGTTGGATATTTACACATTTAAGAATTTAAGGCTTAATGTACCTACACAAACTATTTAATTCAAAAATATGATTTCATTAAGTATCTATTTAAACGTTATATCCGAAACAACAACATACTCATTTAATCATTTAACAGCGTCTCCGTTAATTTATAAAAATACACTTTACATTACTTCTGAAAAAAAATGGCCTAAACAGACCATTATTTTGTTTTAATGGGATTCATAAACAAAACTCCCATGACATACAATTGCCAAAACTGCTTTAATGATTCTGTTTTCAGTCTATTTAATCCTTACTAATATTATAAAGGCGAAAGTTTGTAAGTATGGATGTATGGATGGATGTTTGTTACTCTTTCACGCCAAAACTACCGGGTCGATTTCGATGAAATTTTGCACACATGTAGCTTATAGTCTGGATTAACATATAGGCTACTTTTAATTGACATACCACGCGGGCGGAGCCGCGGGCGGCAACTAGTTATATTATAACTAAATTTGTACACTACGTGTCCAATTAATTAACTAAAAATCATCAAATGTTGTTGGTGTAGAATATTTTTTTGAATTTGGAACGGTAGTGACCGTTGTAGTGTCTCGGTGGCCCGACAAGTCTCGGCGGTCATCGATCACCGCGAGCTGTCGAATAAATTGTGGACGAGAGTGTGGCCCAAGCCTTAAGACCTAAGCGGATATACAATTTATAGATACTATAGATAAAGTATAATAATGTTAATTATAGATACTCAGGACAGACTAAGCCTTAAAATAAATTCATTTGAAGTAAAATTAGCGTACCATTTTCAAGTACATGAATGTATAGATGAAAATACGTTAACTTGCCATTGACTCCGCAATTGATCACTAAAATTTCTGCATTACGTTCTTAAATAATAACACGAATAATTTTCCTATTTAAAAATATAAATATGTATAATATAAACATTTTCAAATTATATTTTATCTATCACACAGTGTGGTATTTTCAGCGCTTGCTGGGTAAAAACAAATTCAATTTCATTACAGTATTACAAACAATTTGGTACAGTGAAAAACATAGTTTTAATTGCCATTGCTCAAATGTTAAAAAAGATTAATAAAATTTGTTATTACAATATGAATATTAAAGTTGCTCATTAGTGAGGTGAATCATAATGACATCACGAAACTCGACTTTCGACTGAGTTAGTTCAGAGTCGAGTTTTGCATCTCAAGTCACAACACTATGGATTACAGCGCTATTTGACATGTTGATTTGTGTTATTGTTTACGATTGAAATTATAACGGGCTGCTGAATTAATATTGCAGTTTAAGATCCATATCGTAATGCGTACGGACGTAAAATATACCGTGTCGGTTCATATGTTTGTTTAATTGATAAGACAAAGTGACAGTTTATTTACTTTTATTCTAATCGTGGTTGCGAAAGTTGATTTAACTTCAGACCTTTATCTATGCGGGTTGAGCTTAGTTGTTGTATTACACCCACATTTTGACAGATGTGTTTGGTTTACTGTACTTTATGGTTAGCACGCGACTTGATACTAGTGATTTTAATCTATTTTAGAGCTGAATCAATAGTAAAAGTTTAAAATATATCTCATTGCAGCATCACACTTATTTTTTGAAGTTGGTAGTGTTGCATTTTTTACGTTAAATTTCATCATCGTGAGCTTTAATTCTGTGAGTGTGAATATAATTAACATATTTATAACAGAAGCTTATGAAGTAACAGTTTAATATATAGAGCTTCCACTTTAGGCTTGGTAGTAGACAACTTATTTAGATAAACTTTATTTATGGTCCATTGCAAAAACTTATAGCGAGCTGAGCTAGATTAGCAAAGGTGTCTTGCTGTAATGTCTTTTCATTATGCTTAGCTATGTTACACATATAATTCGAATTGTTAATTTTTCTTATCTTTTGCTGAAAACGTTTTGAGTACTTCAGGTGTCTTAATAAGAACACATGTTAAAATATTTATATATATTCAAAATTGTTAATTTAATTTACTAATTCTTGTTCAAATATTTCAGAACAAAAAAGATTTGATTATACTTCTTATATCAGACTTCTTATTAAGTTTGGGCAACCTTCGAACAATGTTTTGATAATTTTGCACCAAAGTGCATTTTTCTTGACCAGATTTTACAAAACGTACTCGACATCTTAGTCACTTGGTTGCATACTTTGTTGGTTAATAATGACGTGGTGAGGAGCTGCAAAAAAACCAGGCCCACGTTTGGTGCATGAGTGACACCCGGGACTAGCGCGCAGCGGGGGTACACTGACATTCTTATACGCACTCAGACCTACCTGTCCGTGTGTTGGGCGCAATCGTTTGGGGGATTGCAGGTGCAGGTTCGATTCAAGGTGCTGTAGAATTGGATTTGATAGTGGATATTTGTTCATTGTAGGTTGTAGACAAGTATTCTTACGTAATTGCTTTCAACGTGTGAGTTTATAAATGTTACAGTTGACGCTAGATTTTTAATATATATATGTTTGATGATATTAAAGATGAAGAATAAATGCTGGTACTAAATTCTGAACGTATTTTTGACGACTTTTGCAAACACAGAGTTTATATACAGAAATAAAAATATTATGATTTATAACCAAAACTTGTTTCGCATTGTTATAAAATATACTGTGGTGAAAAAATATATAAACAAATACTGAAGTAGCGAGTGAAGCTACTCAAGGGTGCTCGGTGCGCGGGCGCTGGCTCGCTTCTCTTTTATTGCATTTCCATAAACACGGACCCTTTTTTCATCCCACGGCTGCGTTCGAGGTAAAAATCACTTTTGTCAACGCCTTGATTGATATGGTAACCTTCCCTTGTTTTAGCAATAACCCAAACACTACCTTTATTTTTTTTACCAGCCTTCGTACATTTTTATTTGCTACGTCGAACAGGTTTGACATATCACTAAATTTTGTAAGAAAAATTACTATTCTCAGGATTTTTATACCGGTGGCCGGGGTGTTATAAATTTAAAGTTTTTTTCCGTTCATTGTGTGGATTTGAAGGTTTTTGTGTACGTATTTTTATAGTTTTGTACCTGTGCTAGGCGCCAGTGTCCGTGACATTTATGGGCAGGATATTGGGACACAATTAATGTTGATATTAATAACAAGGAAACAAGCATTGTGGGCCCCATAAATTGCTATGATGGAGTGCAAGGGGAAACATGCCCATTTCTTGTCAAAATAAACTTGGCCGTTTTTGTCGTTTGACATGTCCCGTACTTTATTGATTTTTGTGCTGATTAAAAATATTTGCGTGCCCTGTTTTGCAGGTACCATCATTGTTTACATCAGACTAACAAAATTTACTTGACACAAAATTACAAACCGTTTCACACAATAGCATAAACAGTACTAATCATCATCGTATTGCCATTAGTTAGCTTCGATATCCATGATCTTCCACCTGCTACTAAACAAACGAGTCAAAACCCGTGTCTAACCCGATGTTTAGCTCAATCGAATCAAGAATAAGGGCTAATGTAATCGAATCAGACGGTCGTGTAAATGGCGGGCGATTGTGAACGAGAGCGCGCCCGATTTCACGCACCGAGCGGGGCGAATCGATTGCTCGGGTGATACGTGCCCCCATTCAAGTATGGGGCTATGGTGTTCGTAACTAGGAGCCCTTAACACAAACATGGTAGAGATTTTACAATCTAGATACCCAGACAGGAGCCACCGTCTTATCGGATATAGATAAGATAAGATAAGATAATGTTGTCAAGCCAAAAAAGCCCTAATTACAAAGTATTTTTACAAGACAGTATAATTAAGAAAATGGTATGCTAAAGAATTAGAAGACAGACACGGGCAGCCAGTGGAAAGAACTTGGTAGTAAAATAGCTAATTTGCATTGGAAAAGTCAGTTAATGAGTATGGCCAAACTATGGTCCACCTGCTGACCCATTTTAAGTACCAAAGGCACCTGCACCCGACAATGCAAACTATTCCAATGGGGTCGAAGTAACATTGTATATATACCTTTAAGTGACCAAGGAGAGAAATTGTAGAATTTAAGAGATATTCCCATTAAAACCAATGATCTAAAACTCTCGTGAACTTTTTGCATAAGGTTTTAAACTCGTTCACAAGAGTTCTTCTAATTCCAAGACCATTTTGGTTGGTGTGGTTAGTCAATCACTTTTGATCCAGGTTGCATGTTTTTGTCAGGTGACTCATACAAATAAGGATGTGTTGAAAAAAAAAACATACCTATATCAATGTTTTAAGCTTTTTGAATTGAAAACAAAACAATTATTGCATCGCGTTTGTGTCTTTTCTTAAATTAATTTAAGGTATGTAATTAATTTGAAAGTATGCTATATGTTATTGTATGTATACTATGCATAGATTTTATAGGTGTAATTTGAATGTTATAAAGTTATTAAATTAAAACAACAAGATTTAAGGCAACGCGTTCATGCCTTTCTTGGAGAATTAAAAACAAATAAATTACTCCTAAAATACTATGTATAGGACGTGTCATTATTTTTTTAGTATCTATTATTATTTCATAGTTGTCTAACAAAGCAGGTTTTCTATACTATAGAATATCTGCTTTGTTAGACATATAAACATCTCTAAGTGGTTTTTGAGAACAAGTTCGAAAAAAATTGCATCAAGTATTTTTTTAATTTAGTTATACGTTATTCAGCCAAATTGTATAAAATAACAGTCCCTTGGAGTTGTAACAATTTTAGCCAGGTGACTGTTAAAGTTTCTACCGTTTGCTGTATAATTTCCCATGAAATTATGAGATTTATATGAAGTAAATCCTATCTAATTCCACTGAACGCTCCAGTCTTTATTCATCATAACAACATTTACCTGGTTACATTCGACATCGAACATTATTAATGTCCATTGGCATAATAGCTTAATAAAGCCGTATTGCGGTTAAAAATGAATGATTCTTGTTACACTAATCGCTTATTCCCTAGTTATTTATCGGTAGCGTAAAGCCTTATTGGAAGGTTGGTAGCGCGGACGTCACCAATGATTTAAAGCCTCAAATTGCACGGCGCAACCGCGGCAATCATATCTCCATGATGTGCAATCAACACTTCTATACCTGAACGGAATGAAGCACTAAACTTTAATTAAAATCTTAGGTAGTTTTAACCCTTTTTAAGTGTTCCGTATGATATATAAGTGATGTGTAGATTTATTCGTTTATAAAGAAAAACTGTACAGAACGTTCATTGCGCAAACCCTTGCTCTTGATTACAAATCAAACGTCTACTAAGCTTTAATTCGTATCTAGATTTTATATCAACAATAAAAACCATGTCCGCGAACAAGTGTTTCGATAAAAAAAATACATTTGTGAATGTCAAAAATTCGTCATGAAGTTTTTGTTGGAGCAATTAAATGCATTAAGCAATCGGTTGAATGGCACCACAGACAAGCAAACTACCGTATTACGTTATAATCTGTACTAAGCCTCTGCCAGACTGACAGACGGGTAAAGTGGCTACCGAACGTGAGCAACCAAAACAAAACAACAAGTCGATCTAATAAATAATGCGATGCGAGCGCGCCTATTGACTTCCTCCGCACTATTAACATAGCAGGAAGCGAAGGCTGTCATTAACCCGTCAGCGCTCGGTAGCACCAACTGTTCCAAAAAGCACTCCAATCACAGTTTACGCTCACCGCCAATATAATTAGGATCCGAATGCTTTATAAATACAAATAAATAAAAGTAGCGGTGCGAGGTGGCAGCCCGCAATTTACCGCGCGGGCTCGAGTGCGCCGCTCAAATTGTCGGGTGCGTCCGCGGTGTCTCACTGACTAATGACGCGACTCCCGACAATGCCCGCACTGCTATAAGCATATTTGATAAGTTACGTTTTCCATTATTAATATCTGAGACATATGCCGCAGGACACGAAAACCTATATTTATATTTGGTTCAAAATCGAATGGCTGAGTCGGAATAAGTGTCGTTGCTGACATCGTTTTAAAACACCACTCTTAAACTTATTTGTATTGAAAATTTAATGAGAAAATTGACCATGTTCGTATAAAAAATCGCGTAAAATAAGTTTCGTACCGGCCTATCTGGCGTCGTATTCAATTTAACTGTATTCGCGAAACGTTAATACCGGGTAAGAGCGAGTGTTTTGTCAACGTTGTAATGTCGTCCCACGCGGCCTGTGTACAAGCCACTGGGACCTACTTGGTTCCCGGCCACTTCCGTGTCTCCGTGCTCTGCTAAATGGAACAAACGAGACTCCCGCCGCCCGGTCAAATTAGAATCTGATAGTTGCACCCGCTCTCTTATTGGTGACAGTTATATTTGAATAGATCGAGAATTAAACCCCCGCTTATTTAAATACCAAAAATATGGAAGGTCAACTTTAAACTCGTTGGCATTGGGAAGGTTCAAATCCAAACTGGCATTTAATTTTATGCAGATCGTGAACTTAGGTTTTGTTGCATAACTATAGATGATTCATACGGTAAATGAGCAAGCAATAAATCTATTAAGTACTAATAATTATTAACAATTAAACGTAATACGATTCTTGTTTCTGTAAAAAGCAACTAACAGTGCTATTGTGTACCTTTTATTTTATGATTCGTATTGTAAAGCGGTTGTACACGGCTTCCATTCGTGCGCTAAATAAAGGTGGTTGCATACAATACATTTGTATGTATCGCGCGATCGCGCCGGATCGCGTAATTGACGCAATCCGATATTATCCGCGATGTAAGATCACGCATCGCGATGCGATAGCCTTATCGACTGTGACAGTATTTACCCACGTGAATTGTTTAAGGGTGCTATTTAAACAGGCTTCTTTTTAATACCATTATTCGCCCCCAAAAATGTATGTTGCCTTCTAAATTACTAAGTCAGCAACCTAACCTAACCTAACCCGTGGCTGAGTTAGTAATTTTGACGATAAAGTATAAATTTTGAAGCTTCACTTATTATTTCTCATTGTTTAATGAGCTACGGTTTAGCATAATTGTCTTTCTATTACAATGACATGTTTTAGTGTGTAGTGGATTTTGCTCATGACTTTGTGCGTTTGATGCATTTTATGCTTCATACCTTCGATAATATCGTTTTTTTAGATAAAAAGTTGTTTAACTTTTGGGTAATAATTAGTAATTATTAAATAATCTACATCGCAATTACCCATTCTGAAATCTTATGCACAACTCTTATACTACGAAATGTTTTAAATTCATTACCACATATCATAGTTCGACAATTAAAAAAATGTTTTAATGACGTTCGTTACTTTGACAATAACAGCAAACTATGCCATCGCCTTTAAAAATGATACGCCTCTAAACACATTAGACGTAAACTGGAAAGAACAGTGATACAATTAAAACAGGTCGGGCAGCTAATATCTCTAATACGGCTATGTTTTATCGAAGAAGATGAACGGCTACTATGTATAGAGTGATCATTGTCCGAGCGTGTTAAAGACCGGTCGGGCGGCGATGTAACGAGCGTTTCGTATACAATAGACCTTTTAGCGTCATGCGGTCGCACGTCAATCGCGCAAGACGCGCCGTGTCGCCGGTGAGCGCCCGCCTTTATTGTCTTAACGTGATACTGTATCTGGGCCAACTACAGTTACCCTTTAAATAACTCTCATGAAATTGTACCAGCGATCCCATTACCTGTGTGAACATCGAGCTACATTGCCTAACCTTACTTCTTTTTAGTATTCATCTATTGGAGCTTCATCATTTATAAGGATGGCAGACAAAACACATTCTACTAAGTCCTCGTTTAAATAATATTCTAATCATTTTATTGGAATGTTAACAGCCGTTTACATTTAAAGTTAAAAGATAACAATAAAATTAAAAGCCTTACGAAGCTTCACACGATAAACAATTATAAAAATATCCGTATTAGGTACGAGACTCGGTTACAACAACTATGATAACAAAAAACAAGTCGAGTCAGTCCGATTCGTATGAAAATAAAACACATCCAGGGGACTGACGTGCGTCCGGCGTCACTTAGCAGCGCTGGAATGATGTGACAGCCCTTGCCGAACCGAATACCTTTTTTATATTTCAAATTAAAAATAAAACACAAAATAACAAACTTTCTGAATCTGTTCCATTGTGTTCACGTTTTGGAAAAATTTAAATGACCGAACGCTGGCCGCTTTTTTAAGAATCGGAATCTCGAATTCGGCGTTTAAATACATACGGATTCGCGGTTTAGCGCCATGTTTTTTCCATTTTCTGCACATTTTGGCGCGCCGAATGTGAAGCGATGCGGTAGATTTTGCGCGATTAAACGCGGGAGGTCGATAGAATGAGTTGTTAGTGTTAACGATCTAAATCGTTCGTAAACACCTTTGCGGGTGTAATTTCATGCGAATAATTATGATTATTGGCGAGCGCTGCTGTCTTAGGCAATCGATTGCTTTTTAATGTAATTGTAAGTGGTGATGGGAACTAAACGAGTGAACAGGGAGTAATGAATTCAGCAACAAATAAAAGGGTATAATGCGATGTGTTTAATGGATGATTGTTTTTTTGTTGCGTCGGCATTTGAGAAGCGTACGGAGCATCGATCGCAGATATTTAGAGTGGCAATATGAATGTATTTATTCAGGGCTGAGGGCGGCCTCCGCCTAACAATGCTACGCTTGTCGCTGCCGCCACGCCGCGAGCCCAGGGCTGGCGAAACTACTTTCATAATCACATCAATATTCTTGCTAAAACACATCATTACTGTACTAACGTTTGCTTACTTAGTTTATTCAAAGATCGATTGATTTCTCACGCACATACAAATCGATGACACGCTTAATAAAAAGGTTGCGGCGTTACTTTTTGTGAAACAGGAAGGCAGTAATAAAACAATTCATGACGTTGTTCATTACATATTTTTTTTAATTACTCCATTACCTTGCGCCAATTAATTTACCTTTGCTATATTTACATTAGTTCAAGCGAGGGTGAGCTTTGTACAATTTAGCGTTCATTAGTTGGCAACCCTAAGTTAGACGTCAGTGAATCAAGGGCTGTCGCAGCGTGGTGGTCTGCCCGTCACAGCCCGCGCGTGCGCCGCACAGTTCGCATGTATTTCAACCCTGCCCATTTACATACAACTCCACATGCACCAGAGCAATTGTTTTAATAGCAATATCATTAGCCTTAAGTATCTACGTGCATCCGTGAAATATTTTCTCTATTAAATAAAAAATATGAATTTTCTCTCGTAGGTTTTTAGTACTTACGTATGAATTCGGATTTAGGCGCCTGTTTCGATTATCAGGGTAAATGCATCGTTCTATATTTTTTGCTTTTGTAGCGAAAATCATAGATTCGTTCGCGAAAGAACTATCAAAATAATGAATGTTGCATACTTAGTGGCAATATTACCGTCCACGTGTGTACGGGCATATCTCCCGCCGCGGGCGCTCCACTTTTGCTCATTTTGCCCCCGTTTCCCATTGTGTTTACCGCTTTTACCATTGTTCAGGCCCCATATAAATTGGGCCGCGACGTTCTACACTCGTGACAGGTATATTTGAGTCGACGATTTCGCCCGATAATTAATCCGTATTGTTAACTGAAACGGGCCACCCTTGTTTACCAATGAACATGCAGTCCTTTGTCCTGTTGCTATACTTTTAATTTGTGCCTCCTTTTTATATTACCTTCTGAATTGATAATACATTCCGACCAATCTAAGGAATTTAATACGGCAATGAGCCGCCAATGCGCGTCCATCACATAAAGTATATTTGCAATTATTGTTTAATTAAGGCTGATATTTATTCAGCGATTCACACAGCATATATGAATAGAGCATTGCATGCGATGGTAAAAGGAGTATAAACAGCACCATCAATTGAATAACACCATAGGCGAAAAAAGGTTGGATTAAAGACTAACGTGGAGCTCATTAATTGGATAGTGAGTGAGGAATTTGCTCGCCACAATGCTCACGTGTTGCCAGCAAAAACTAAAAATATGTTTATTTAAAAAAAGAATTAACATTATGTTATGCGAATGTCATTTCACGGTCATTTAGGGCACGAGGAGGTTGATTTAATTAATTTTTGTATTAAGAACTACCTTACGTGAGTACCTTTTTTAATTGTTTCATGCAAGTGAAGTGCCTAATGAATTTTGTAAACACACTTTTTTGTTTTTTGAGTTATTGTATTAAGGGGCATTTAATTAGTTGCTCTATTTGTCCTTACATTGCTTTGTTGATGAATAGGTAGATTTTTTTTTTCGTATTCGAACGAAATTAAAGTGTCTTCTGGTGTCTACTCTTTTTACGGATTACCTTGTAATTACCTGCATTCAATATGAAATTCATTTTTTTTATATGTTACTCAGATTACATCATGCTGATGTAAGCTCAGATAAAAAAATCTAGGTACACAGATATCTTCATTATTAAAAGTAGATAGGATAATCATGTAATAAAATAATTATTTCAATATACAATTAAATAAAAAGTTTAAAGCTTAGCCACCCACCTGGCCCATCTTATATACATTATCTTTCTTATAAAAACAATATAAACTTAATTACTGGTTTACTTAAATATATTTAATTACAACTATTACGCAGGGCCTCCCCTCCGTGGAATGAATATTGCCAATAATTATTTTCATCCAATTAAAAAGCTCTATAACTCTTTAAGCGCTGTTATCGAATTACGCATACTAAGTTTATTCGTAGAAAAAAGTGGCTGTTGTAAATAGGTGTTAAATTGAGTAATGTATCCCATTCTTGAGTACTTCCTCCATTACTTTAATATATTGCTATTCGATACAAATATGTAATTGTAAGTAAATTTGCAGCGATAGCCGAGTGGGAGACCGTAGGACAGCGAAGTTAAAGGTCTCGGGTTTGAATCCACGGCACACACCTCTCGTCTTTTTGAAGATATGTGTGTATTTATCATATAAATTATCGCTCGCTAATGGTGAAGGAAAACATCGTGAGTAAACCTACATGCCTGAGAGTGCCTAATAAGTGCTCGAGGGTGCGTGAAGTCTACCAATCCGCACTTGGCCAGCGTGGTGGACTATGGCCTAACCCTTCTCATCATGAAAAGAGGCCCCAGCCCAGCAGTGGGACATGTATTAAATACAGGGCTGCTATTAAGTAAATTTGAGCTTGTCTGTTTCAAAATATTATTATGATAAGATTAACAAAAAAACTTAATATTTATTATAAATGTTCCTAGTGTAATCAATGTTACATTATATTATATATATATACGTTACACCTTTGTGATCTAATACATTTTTGCGAAATAAGTATACAAGACATTAAATTTTTAAAATACGTTCGTGTTTTTCAAACTGACATGTATTGTGTACTCTATGACATCGGAATACCACATTATTATATGCACATATTTTTGCAATCATCTCTAAGGTATCAATAATATGCTACTTCACCCTATTTATACAGATTAAGTGAAAAGCACCTGTATTAAACAAATACGTTGGTTTGATCGTCAGCTCTATTTATTGGTCGTAAGCCGACTAAATGGGGGCGATAAACCAATGATAAACCAAAATGGCATCCACCTTGGGCGACCTACGGCACCTGCCCTTGTACCTTTCTACTATATACGATAAATCAGCTGTTTGCGACTGAGGGTACTTGAAAATATTCGTTAGCAATAGAATATATTCAAATTTCAATTTTTTTTTATGCGATCATAGACTATTGCGTGGGTACATTTGACTTGTGTAGTATGTGCACTTTTGTAGCATAGCTGATAAAAACCAAACCTGGAGTTTTTTCCAGTTACATTGATCTGAGCATAACTATCATATAAAAGAAAGTCGTGTTAGTTTAACTTTTTATAACTCAAGAACGGCTGAACAAACTTGGCTGAAAATTTGTAAGGAGGTAGCTTAGAACCACGAGCCGGACAAAGGTTACTCTTTATGTCGTTCCCGAGGGACATGATAGGACGTGACTTAAAACGTGGTATAACAAAACGCAGCTGAGAGCATAACGAAAAATGTATCAGTCAAAGCATCGTTCAAGCCTTTCATTTGTTTAAAATGGTATAAGTAAGTTCGCCGGGTCAGCTAGTAATCAAGCTCTACCTAGGGCTAGAAGTATTTTTCGGTAGTGTTTAGAGCTATAAGGAGACCGCTACTTTTGATATGAAACTTAAGGTTAGACTCACAATGGGAACTCTTCCAGTATATAAATACATCTACCCCCTTTTCGGTTTGCAATTACTAGTAGTCACAACTAACCAGGTGGTCACAATCGGTACGATTTCGTTTCGAACTTAGACATTTCGTGTAAACCTTTTGATTAAAACATAACAATAGTATATCAGAACTATAGATTATGTCGATAAATGCAGTTTATATTTCTCTAGGTGCGGTATCTAGTACTTATTATTATTAAATACCTATTATAGTAGGTTATATGGAGTTAAAACCTCAGATGTACACACAGCTACCGATAAAGCTTTACATTTCCAGCATAAGCTGATCTGGCATCGCAAGGATAGTTTATACAAAGCGAGGCCATCTTATAGTGGAATTGAACAGGTTAATCTCTAGAACAAATCCTGTTCATTAATCATATTTATTACAATAGACAAAGCAAAAAGCATTTACATAAAGTACTGTTCTACAATCAATAATTCAATACCAATGTGTTTATTAAACTATAAATGTTTTAGCTTTGCGGTTAGTTGAAATGAAATTGTTTTGTTGAATTATTAATAAGACTATATTATATCGACAAAATAACTTTATTTTTGTTTTGTTCCTATAGTTATGGTAGTTATTCTATTATTAATTTAAATACCATACAGGAAAAACGCTCTATTTTTTAACCGACTTCTAAAAAAGGAGGAGGTTCTCAATTCGATTCGTATATATGTTGCTTTTTTTTTTTTTAATGTTTGTTCACGGATATCTCCGTCGTTTATGAACTGATTTTGATGATTCTTTTTTTGTTGGACAGGAGATGATTCCAAAAGGGTCCCATCGTCAGCATGTCGTGATCTGATGATGGGATCTCAGAGAAATCGAGGGCAACCCTCGAATTTTATAGGCACATGTAATGTTTTTAGTGTGTTTTTCAAAGCTGCACCAGTATTTACGTATTTTTATGTGGATGAGCTGATGATGGAAGGTCAACTCCTCAATGGTTAGGAGTTAAAGGATAATTCTTTCACTACTGTACACATATTCAGACTGCTAGTTATGATGTCAAATGAGCTGATGATGGAAGGTCGTGACCCTCAATAGTCAGGCGAAAGGATTTAATTCTTGTCTATTATTAATAAGTTTTCCGTCTCAAGTAACCGTCGTCTCCTCATTCGAGAAACATTCTTGCTCGGTCTACCCATCACTTAAAATCGTAAAATAAAATAATTTTTAACAAAAAAAAAACCGACTTCAAAAAGTAGGTAAACTAAAAAGCAAAAAATAAATTTACTTCGCACAAAATAATACGTTTTTTCATTTAGTTAAATAGAAATTATTAAATATTTATTTTATAATTCTGAAGTCGGTGCCAAGTAAACAATTAATAACTCTGTATAGATAATATCAATCGTTCTAACAACTTTTTTCTGACTGAATATTAGTTATATTTCTGTGGTAAGTACCAATACTGGGCGAAAGCGCACTAGAACACCTACGCCTCCCTTTTTGTGTGAACTGTAATTTGATATTGTAGAAAGGTTGTTTTTACTTGGCACCGACTTCAGAATTATAAAATTAATATTTAATAATTTCTATTTAACTAAATGAAAAAACGTATTATTTTGTGCGAAGTAAATTTATTTTTTGCTTTTTAGTTTACCTACTTTTTGAAGTCGGTTTTTTTTTAAATATATATTATATCGTGTTACGCTACTATTTTTCTAGAACGAATAGATCAAAAAGTTTTTATACACACTGGCCACAAACAAAACTCAAATCATTAAAGAAAAAATGAAAATAAAACAACACCACATCTATATTCGAAATTCAAACAAGAAAAAAAAGGTTGTTCACTCATTACGCAGCGGCTGTACAAGGAATTATTAAAAAAGCACTCGTCAACATTATGTCAGTATGGTTGCCGTCAAGCGCGAGTCGGCTGCCAACTACCGACCGACAGCTCAGCTCACGTGGAAACCCCTGACCCGAAGGTTAACGTGCCGAGGAATGATTAGGATGTTGGTGATACGGGCCTAAATTAGTTTAGGTGCCGATTTACTGTAGAAGTTTTGAAATAAAACTTAAAGGATAAGTGAAGGAACTCAGTAAGCGTAGGTAAGGTTCTGTAGTGAAAAGACTAATGGTGGGATAGGAGAGACACGGGACGTATAATATTGTCTTTAAATGTTTGACGACCGGGTGGCAAAGTGGGTGGTGTACTTGCCTGTGACGCTGAGGTCGCGGGTTTCGATTTCTGCTCAAGACAAATCTTTGTGTGCTTGAACACGGAGGTTTGTATTGGTCTGGGTTTTTCTATGTATAATAAGTACGTATTTACAAAAGAAAAGTATAAGTATCAGATATTATGGTACCCATAGGACAAGCTCTGCTTAGTTTGGGACTAGATGGCGTTGTGTGAAATTTATTTATAAATTTATAAAAAAGTACTATTTCTTAATCTTCTACAATAAAACTTGAATAAAACCTTCATCTTCGCAAAAATTCTCAGTTGTAGCTATGAATTTTCTAATGATCCCTAATAGTTTTGTCAGAGCTAGAAATCAAATCCGTCTCAAGAACAACAGGCGTAAATGTTATTAGCTAGTTAAAGTAAGTTGTAAAATAGAATAACAAAGCATCAAATTAAAAGATGATTCCAAACGAAACAGCTAAAATTTGACATGACCGTAACTGTGTGGGACCGCGTTTAATGCTTGTCTACTTTTGATCGCCTCACATGTTATACGTGACGGAGCCTAATGTTCACATTCCGACTGTGAGAACCGATTATAAAGAGTCAAAAGGCCTCCCGTAAACTCAAAGCCTCACCGTGAAACGCTGAGAAGTCTTTTGTATCCGCTTCAAAACATCCTCACATAAAATCTTGCAACTAATTTGCAAGTACGACCGCCCGACGTAATGATCTCGTCTCATCCGTGATCAAATGTTATCATTTCTCGTTAAAAAATGATCCAATTAAACGGTCCCGCACGGCTTCAATAAGTTACCGAAAGCGAGTTTAAAATCTCTCGCACACCCATTGTAATAACGCATGCGCCCTCAATATTAAATTTTAACAAGGTATTAATTAAAAAAACTAAAGCGAAATATCTTTAAATTTTCTCAGGATGCGCTCGGCCCCCTCGCGTTATTTTATTTTTAATTCATTTTATTCGGCGCTGGTCGAGCGGTTCGGTACGCCCACCGGTGATTTAAAATTTTGATTTATAGGCTTGGGCGCAGCGCGGGAGAGTGCCTAGCGCGCATGCGCATGTGCCCGGTGCCCGCCTGCCGTAATTATAAATATGACGCGGTGCTAAACTGTGCGAACTGACCCGTCGACCCGCCGACTATCGTTCGCACTCCTGCGCAATGCAGGCCCTGCGTCGAGTACGTGCGTCGTCGTCGTGCGTAGATGCATCTAGCGAGTGTTTTATCAGGACGACCCTTAACACAAGGTGTTAAATCAGATATAACGTATAATGCAATCCTACAATTCCCTGCGTCTTAAACTCGAGTTATTTTATTCGTATTTGCAGAAACACGCGATGGTTCAACTTAAATTACATTTGCCAATTGGTTGTTAATGTTGCACATTTTCAAACAGTGCGTACAACTTCTATACAAATGTCAAATCATCAAGTGAAGGCAGACCTGTATATTAAAGGGATCGGTGGAAGGCAGCTGCCATCGTATTTACGACTTCCACGAGCGCAGCTTTACACAACCCGGGGCACTCGCTCACTTGCACAGTTTTGTGCACCTGTTTCACTTGATTAATTGCTACAACCAATCGCCCTGTCATATAATTGTATCATTATCTACACGTTAAAGAAAGAGCACTTTGATGTAAAATACTTTTTGCAAGAATGCAACGTTAACTCGTTAAAAATAGATTTCGCGATGACAAGACGTCCTTAGTAAAATTATTAATAACTGTAATTTCGACTTTTATCTTTGACCACCTAAGACTTAAGGCATGTGCTATGTCTTGCTATTGATCTGAGTTGCCCACCTTTACGATGCAATCATAAAGCAACTTATTTTTATCGCACAGTTTCGTAAATTGACTAATGTCTGCAATATATTCAAGTACGGCTGCAACTCCAACAATAGGCCATTACAGACAACTGTTTTTCTATTTTAATATCTCATTGTGAGTCGTAATACTGAGTTAAAATATTCATCACATTTCGTATTCAACAAATATGAATTACGTCATTTCAAATAAGTGTTTGTGTTAAGCTAAATCAAAGCCCAAACAGTCGTGAAGCTTACATTCGGATAATACATTCCGAGGAGGGTTTTCATCTATGTGTGTTACAAGCACGGTGTGTTGAGATGAGTTGGAAGATTAGTCTGTGTGCTGACACAGCAGAGCACGGTATTTCGTGTGTGTGCCTTTCGAAAACGCCCGCAGTGTCCTTTGCCATTCAATGCAAATTCGTACGTTATAAGAAGCGTTCCGAGGTAGAATTATCAACGTTTAGTCGCCTCCGAGACATAATTCCCAGCTACTTTGTAATTTTGCAGAACTGACGCGTCGTTTATGTAATTTAGAAATAGCTTGAATTTATTTAGAAGCTACACCTGTCTCGAGTGTGAAGTTACAGCCATGAACAACTTGTGCACTTGAATTATTAGATTATGCAAATGAAGGTGTCTACTTCTGAGTTTAATTAATTTATTATTTATGATTAATGGAAGCTCGGCATTAAAGTTTCTCGTTATCGTGTTGGCTACTGGAGAAAAGGAATTGTGCCAAGAATAAGTGGTCCATGCATTACTCGATCCCAGGGTTTTGCTGTCAAATGATACCATTTTGCCAATAACCCTTTTTTATACGTAGTTCTTCGGAGTAATAGCAATTATTGTAATTTGTGGAATTACAATAATTGCTATTACTCCGAAGAACTAGCAAAGAACGTAACAATTTATTAGATCCAGGAATATATCTTAGATGCTCAAGATTGAGCGTGCGCCTACTAGGTTATTGAGGCAAGCATGCAGCTACCAATTTATATCAGTAATTTATTAGCAAAAGTATGCCATGGGTACATCACAATAGTTGCTGGAAGCGGCTTCGAACTCACGACCCTCCGATTAGCAGCCGCAGCCTTGCCCCTGGGCTTCAACTCGTTATTACAATACTTAGGCTATCTGCTATTCATAAATGTAATTTATAATGCTTGCCTGTGAATTATCGTGGTGCTAACTTTATCTTCTCGCCACACCTACTAGTTTGAAGTTTAATAATCTCTAGCAAATAGTCAAGACAACTTTTCTTTTGAAAATTATTCAGTCGTAGGTATTTTTCATTTTAATGTTTATATGTCAGTATTTAATTTGGCAGTTAATCTGAGTTTGGAAGAACACTGCATTCCAGTTATAGAAGTTAAGATTCCAACTGTCAGAAGAACAGTTTAAGCCATCCGGCTTAATAATGCAATTAATTTAATAAATTAGCTATAACTATGCCTTTTTTAAATCAGTTAATCACATTATACTTAATAAAAACACACACTTATACAAAAGTAAAACCATACACACACACACATACACACTTCCACACCTTCAAACAGACTACATTCGAAATTACATAAGTTAGATGTTTATCAACCGTATTGTTTCGCTAAGTTCATCTAATAAATTTTATTTGTCTGATTAGTATGTATATCCAAGTGCATTATATTATTTGATATTTATCAAGATGTAACTTTTATAAAGACACATGATGTGTGTGACGCCTTCGAATCATTTGGTACCATCGATCTCAGAAACGCCTGCGCATGCATAATCCTCTATTCTATAATCTATATAGCCATTCGAATTACAATCTGACCTTAATTATTTGAATTAATATCAAAATTTTGATTATATATATATGCTTAGTTCAACATGTTATATTATTCAAATATCATGTGTCTCTATATAGCTTGAATAGCTATAAATAATTTAAAGAGATCTTTAGCGAGATTTGTTTTCGACACGATTTTTCACATTGATCCAGAGCTGCAGACCCTACAAGCACACAGGTCAAATGTGGGTTGGTGAACTTAATGGGGATCAATTGCTTGGCTGTTTTACATACAAAAGTAATATTGGTTTAACTTCAATATTAATTTTATAGACAAATCCTATCTAAAACACTAAAATGCATGTTAAGTATAAAAACACCGCGCTCAGGCGACGACCCTTAACAAATAGTAAGAAAACTTTGAACAAAAATGTTTCATAATTGACGATTAAATTACATAATAATGTTGAGCATAAAATTAGCTTTTAAAAATGTTAAAGACATCAACGCGCGCGGTATTCCGATCTCTCGCTTTTTGGACCGTAGGCTATTCAAGCTGATAACTATGAAAGAAACATCCTAGTCTAAAATTATAACTATGATATCTTATACGCGACAGGTTCATGAATAAAATGACGGCTACACGACGTATCAAAGACATTATGTCATACAGAATTAGACGGGCAGCATAAAATGCAATAATTAGCTGCCCTCGACGTTGATAGATAGCAGCCCGCGTTATATACGCTACAAAGATGGCTTGTCACCGTAATCAATACTAATTAATAAAATTGAAGTGTCTTATGTCAAAATAACAATGATTTTTCAAGCTGGTTCAAAATATATCAGAAGATTTTTTTATTCGCTTTAGCTTCGTGGTCACCAGTGGCGCCATCTATACGCCAAACTATTCTAAGCCCTATCATCGCCGCTAATTAATAAAAAAAAAAAACTACTTATTTTATTGTATTTTATTCTGCAATACCATGATTAGGATGAACAAAGGCATATAAAATCATTTTTAATAACTAAAACTGCATGAGGCAAGTAAAATGAATTCAAAAAGTGCGTTTTATTTTGGTCGTGTCAGGATTTGTTTATTTCGTTTTAGTTGTAGTTTTACTGTAAATCAAGTAGATAAAACTAATGGTAAATAAAATGGTTTTATGAAATTATATTAAACATTATATAAATTTTTATGTATCGCTAGTAATAAATAATATATCATTTTCAGATCTAAATTTGTAAGTATTATTCTAAATCACAGCCTTCGTCCAATGTTCTAAGATATTCCTTTTACATGATATGATGTATGATAAGTATATTTTGGACTCTGTTTAAAATAGATTGTTAAATGACCGATGTTTTTTAAAAATATGAGATAAAAATGGGTTCTGTGGGTTATTCTTAACAGATAAACATATGCATCCCTAAACTTTTTTATTGATCTTAACAAGATATACTATTCCGTAGTACATTTATTTGATCTATCACGTAAAGTTTAGCCAGCGTTTGCAGTGTAAGCGCACACTGCGTTTATTTTTTTTAACATTACATATCTTTCAATTTCTTGGTTTTTATGTACAATATTATGCATGTTTTATACATCAATTACTTTAACTATTGGTGAAAACCGTATTAAGATCTAATCTAATAAAAATTAATAACTAAGCGAGCCTACTGGAGCGTTCGTCTTCATTTTATACTAGAAATTGAGGGAATAGTAAACGCAAGCACATTGCCGGAGCCGCCATTAGTTCTAATTTTGGGCCACTACCGTTTTAATTTAGGTCCGTGCATTCAGCCAATAGCCATACGTCGATCTTGCATCCATGCTCTTATGAGATCAAAATTCGAAGTTATAAATTATTACGTTTCTATCATTGACTTGATTTGGGAAGCTGTAGAGACATTTTGGCAGCATCAATGAGGCACCGTGACGTCGGCGTGTCGATTACGATTCGAATGTATTTCGATGGTAATCTCCGAGCGACTGCGGCTGATGTGTCAATCCGAGCGAGCGGCGATCGCTATCGCCCGATAGCTCCTATTGGGCAACCGCCACGCTTTGTTATCCTAACGGACTTATAAAATTCGACGGTCCATGAACAGACAGACGAACAATACCGATCGCCTTTCCAATAAATATTTCCGTGAAGCCTCCATTTACATAGACATCGAGTACGACAATTACAGGTCTCGGTCTCATGCGCGGCCTATTTCTGGCTGTAACACGGCAATCGAGTGCGCGGCCGGCCGACGCTGCGATCCGCACACAAATAAATCGTTAAGCGAATTTCCCAACATGGCTTCCGCGGATACGGCCAATGGAAGGCGGGGGCGGCTCGGGCGGAGGGAGCGCCGCTGCATCTTCGTGTGAAAATTTAAAAAATTACGAGCATCGCTTTTATTTTTATGAGCACTTCGACGATGCTCGCCGTCACCGCCGTCCGACGGCATGGCATAGTGATAACTTCTGCCGAGATACAATCCATAACCACTCAATTACTTTATAACCGATACAAACAGTTATACAGCGAAATTGTCTACGTTCTCCAAAACCATTTGTCTTCATATACACACGCTCCACTGTTTCCTAGTAGGCGACCATAATGTAAATCCTGTCTAGACTATTGTTATTAATTAATTCTGATTCAAAAGACATAAATCACTGAAGTACACGCGGAGTTTATGTCCTTTATGAATAAATAAAGTAGGATAGCACCTTCAAAAGAACCAACACACGACATCAATGTTCAGTCGACCCTCGCTCTATTCCGAGAGCCCTTCTGTCTATACGAAGCCTTGCCTATGTGAACGGTTCACACAACGAGACCGCTATTACATTTACATTTACTACACAGCTGAAACTATCGTGGTGTGAGTGAACACGATGAAAATCTTTATTTTCACGCTCTATCTCTCTTTATCTAATCGCTCCGGTCAGATAAGGACGGAGCGCCGGAAAAACTGGCGCGGGGCGAGGGGTAAAGGCTACATCGATTCCGCGCTTTCACTGCTAGGGGCCGTGTAAACCTTTAAAAACATGGCTTTTGCCGCGCGATTGTCATCTCTAACTTTATATGGATAAGAGGAAATTTTCAGTACTCGGTCGAGCCCGGTAAATGGATTGCCTCCCCCTTGGGGGTTCTCATAGTGGGATCTAGATGGTGTAGATATGCTGATAGGCGGGCGTGTGTGCGTGCGGTGTGACTGCGTCCCGTCTGTGTGTATGTGGCGCATAGCTTTGTGTTTTCCGGCTACGAAATCGTGTAGGTATGTATTGTAAGAGGGCTGCTTCCGGGCTGGATAAATTTTGCTTGTGTTGGCAAATATATGAGGGGACGTAGGTATCCCTTTTTGTAATATAATTTTACGTCGTAGCGTAGATAGGTAGATAGATTAGGTAAGACGGAGGCTGTGATTTGATTTGATTAGGAGGTGTTTGCAGAGGGGCCGGGGGAGATAACGCTGATTGGATCGCCGGGGGCGCCCGCTTATGGAAATATGTTTTTAATGTGGGTGGTTTATTGAATTAGTGAGTTAGTGTGAAGTGACGCGGGATTAATCCAGTTGATGTGTCGTGTTGATAATTAACTCAATGTTCACTGGTTCGGTAACATAATGTAGATATTTAATGTGTTCTAATCGCTTTCCAACCGCATCAATAAGCTTCGATTGTTTTAGAAGCTGCTTTTATATATTCCGATTGAGTTCTTATATTTATGCGTATGCTGTGTGTCCACTTAATACGGTCATCGTATGTCTATTGTAAGTGGTATAATTTGGTTTGTAAAACATACAAAAGCGATGTTTTTGTCGTGACAACGACAATAGAGGTCCCTGCTGACACAGCGCATGCTCCTTTTAGTTTACACTACACTGGAAATTAAAGTACCACAAACAATATGTAGTGGATTCTGTTTGTGATGTTTTTTATGTTCGTCGGCGTTTGTTTGTTATTTTTTTGGCGTGTATGCAAGATATCGATCCAAATGGAATGTCGTTGACAGTGAAATGGGTTTAACAATTAATAAACCTCTTCGAGGACGGAGGACAAGTGTTCGCATACCTCGGATTCTTCGTGTTTATTCCCTCGCATCGCTTTTATGGAATGCCATGTACACAGACATGATTGATTAAGCCGTCCATATGAAAGTATCTCCTTATCTTAGCTTCATTATAATGTTATGTTTGTCAAACATAATAAACCTTTTATATGACTTTAGGTCATCCGAATCCGACTGGCAAGGTCCGCCAATAAAAAATGACCCGAATAAAAAATAATCCGGCTCGTAAAATTTACGACTTTTCCAGCCATTTCAGCGTTTGAGGAGAGAAAGTAATTCGTCCATAAAATTACGAGTAAACAGCCGTTTTTCCATGGAAATAAAATCCTTGGGGGTAGCGCGAGGGGTGAGGTGACTCCTGTAATCGGCTTAGCCAGTGAGCCCCTCTGATTTAGTTTTAGCCCCCGTCCCATGGGAGCATGCACGATGCACTAACAGTTATAACTTGATGGGATCTCTTATCTCTACATTATATAATCGGATTCTGGTAATTGAGTTGTAAACTAGTGCAGTTAATTTTGATATTAGGCGAATATGCCTGCTGATATTAGCAAGCATTGATCGGCCGAGTTTGGAGTTATAAGTTTAATCACTGATTATATCGGTCCTGTGTGGCATATACAGAATCCTGTAGCATGTTGGTTTAGGTCTGTTTTGGCAAAATCTTTGGAATCTACCAAGCTCGATCGGGACTCCCCCAATGCTACCCCAAACCACCCACTTATTGATTAACTGTAAATTGCTGTTCGGTGCTCAATTATGGGGAGGTGTTAGGACAATCAAGGTATCATTTTGTAGTAAGCCAGTAAAAAAAAACTTATCTATTTAGCTGCCCAATTGTGGATTTCCGTTTTAATTCAAGTAATAATACTTGTGGTGTCAACTTATAGTATAAATGTTATAGGATGTCTTTACAAATCAAAAAGACAAATTTTCACCGTCTTAGATGTAACATTACCGTGCATAGAGTCATCTTAACCAATTGAAAAAAAAAGTATATGTTATAAGAGCCAGCTAATATGGCCAGGTCTAATCTCATTGGGCACAAAGGAGCTGCCATGACGCGGCGAATATTGATGCGAACCATTTAATATTTAGGTATTCCGATATGCAGCTGTACTGCCGAGGACAAATGTGCTTACAAATATACTGTTTATTTAATAAAAGCAAATATATTTAAAAAAAATGCTTGTTTGTAGTTTATGTTAGTAGCTATTTTTAAAAACTATTTTTTTATTAAAATCAAAGAAAAGGATCATCTAATTTACCAATAGTGTTTTAGTAATTCACTTAATATAGTTTTCGGCAACAAAACTGCACGCTAGATTTCATTTTCCTATCAAAGGAAACAAAAGATGTTTCATTTTGAATCGTAAAAAGCGTGTATTATCGTATCGAAAGCAGGAAAATGTAGCCAATAATCAAAATTGTAGGTGTAATAACAAACGTCATATACAAAGATAATAGCATTATCATTACATTACATTACAACACGCTAGCCGAAAGGTACACGATTTATAAATCACTTCTTACGATTAACTTAAGTTTATTGAAGGCCAGTAGATAATGTTATCGTAAAATCAAAACTGTGTTATACTATCAAGGCAATTATGAATGTCAAATTATCGAAGTTGCAACGCATTAGGAGATAATGAAAAGTGATTTATACGTTTTGAATTATTACTTTATTTCAATATGGCTGCTATAACATTACGCGTTATTCAACCTTTCTGGTATAGACAGAGATTTATTGTACCCACGTTGGGCCTGGTATGTATAGGTTTTATTACTTGACTACGAAGCAATTATCATCTAAGGGGAATGATTACATATTTGTGGAGCTGTGCTCAGTTTTAAGCGATGAGATTACTTGCCAGCACATCCATAGCCGTTAAAACTGTCGCTCAATATAATTCAACATAGTACTCCTTGTACGTTTGTAATAATGCAGAGCCCAAAGGCTTTTGAGTCCGAGTGTACTTACCGTTGGCCGAGACCGACACAGTCACTTACTATATTAAATCGGACAATACGCCGTCCGATCACGATAATCTTTGCTAGTATTCGATTCTAGTTACCGAGATACCGCAGCCGGTGTCCCGAATAGTTTGGCCGAATGTTTTACGACCTCAATACTTTTTATTCGATAAATGACATGACAAATTAATGGATTTATTATGAGTCGGATTGCGTCGGCTCTTTTTATTTTAGTGTCGGGTTAGGACGAATGCATTTTTAATTGAGTGAGGCACTTTTGTGGACTGTATGAAGCGGCCACCGCATGTCGTGGCTATTTTTTGTTTGATTGACGGGTTGTAATGGGCAGGTGCGTAAGAGGCCGATAGCTACCTCGCTTTTTCGATTCAACGTTCGAATATTCACTTTTTGTCAGTTACCCCGTTTTGCGAGTCGACTCTTTGTTTTATGCTGATTGTTATTAACGTACGTTTTGTTCGTAAATTTCGGTTGTATTTTTAGTTTTAAAGGCTTTGTTTACAATCTATATTGCGTCAGTGAATGCGCAATTACGTGGTACTGATGCTAATTGAATAATTTGTATGTAAGGCAGCCAATAATTGCTAATCGTTATTCTGTCATCATGCCGTTTTCCCATTCAACATGTTAATATTATAATGCCTTTTGCTCGAACTTAACAATAATATTTGCTCAAGAATTTACCTTCTGCCTGTTTCCTTAAAACGATCAACACATTGTTTTATTATTTTCTTGTAGCTGCTACTAGTTACAATTGTTTAACTAAATTAATACAAGGTTTAGCCCTAACTTCACAGGTATTAGATAAACCAATAAATATTTTTAAATAAATATTTCACAACTCTCACACAACGCCATCTAGTCCCAAACTAAGCAGAGCTTGTACTATGGGTACTAGAATAACTGATACTAATACATATAAACTTTTCTTTTGTAAATACATACTTATTATACATAGAAACACCCAGACTAAGACAAACCCCATGTTCATGCACACAAAGATTTGTCTTAAGTGGGAATCGAACCCATCGTAGGCAGGTACGCTACCCACTCCGCCATCCGGTCGTCGTACAATTCTTATTGGTAGTATAAGCATATAACACACATAAATTAAAGTGACAGCTGTGTTCTTTTTCAGTAACATGTGTCACTTTTAAATTCGGTCAGGCTATATTTTTTGGGTCTAATAAGATCTATCCGGTACCTCAGAAACTAGCCTAGTTTTAAACTTAAGCGTTGCTCAGGCACAGTTTGCGATAGCCTTCAGTTTATCAGTAACATGCTTTTAAAGGTCAGCGGCCACCTTTTCCCTGTTTATTAGACTTATTGTTTGACTTAAATGTTGTTATTTGAATTCGGGTTCTAGAATTATTTATAATTATCAATATTTGTTAGAGCAGGAGCTATTCAAATTGATGTTAAGACTAGTCCAATTTTTATATAAATTGTACAAAGGTGCTCCTAGACGTCGATTTTCATGCATTTGTATCTATGTACCTCACTTAACGGCTCGGATCTCCCCACACTGGTGTAATATTCCAATCTGTAACGTAACATTACAAGCGAATGCTCGCGATCTGGGAGCACCTTTATGTTGCAAACTAGTTTGTTATTAGTCTTTTGTAAAGTGACAAACAGTCCATAAAAGATTACGGATACATACAGTAAAAAAAAGGAATTATGTCTCGTGTTTCAGTTATTACAGGCTCTAATACGATGAATTTCCTTGTAGATTGCTACCTGTTTTTCTGTGTATATTTTAATATATGTACGACTACGTGTAAAGTAATAAAAATTATATTTTGTCAACAGTCCCTACAAAGCGCGGCAAGACGAGCAGGGACGTCGTGCGCGAACTGCAAGACGACGACAACGACGCTATGGCGACGCAACCAGAACGGGGAACCAGTGTGCAACGCCTGCGGACTCTACTACAAACTACATAATGTAAGTCCTTTCTTGATTTATCCACAACGCTCTTAAAATATAGAACATAATTAAATATAATTTAAATATTAATGTCTTTGATCGATCCGATCACAAACATGCCAAAATAGCTATCATCAAAAACAATCCATTCCAAATTCAAATTAAAAACCAACGAGCCAAATAAAATGGCACTAATAAAGAAGCGATATCTAACCTCCCGGTTAATCCGAGGGGCCCCAGCGATCAGGTCCCTCAGGACTTTTGACGGTATCTTGGTGACAGATAGCCCGGGGGTTGAGGCCCGGGGGCCCGGCTAATGCGTCATAAAACCCAATACGATTGTCTCAGATGAATTACGAGGGCGATAACATCGCTAAACGGTTAAACAACACTATACGGTTTGATACTGATATGCTTAATTTATGTATAAGTTTATGTGTGATTTTTTATCACTACTGGTCTAAAATCGGGCGCAGATTTTTATAATCAATGTTGGCTGTAAAACTCAAAAAGTTTTGCGTTGGCAATTTTTTTAAGTCTAGGATTTATAAATTAAATTCACATGAGTAGAAATTCAAGGCCACTTTTTTTTAACTGAGTTAGGCAAAATTTATACAGCAACAAAATTAATTTAAAAATATTGCATAAATATTTCGCTACAGCCCGCACAATTAATTGAAAGGAGCCGCGTATAGCTATAATCATTATGATTCCGCGAAACACATGTGATTTAAACATTCAAATACATTTTATTTTGTTTTTTAGTCGCATAAAAGTAATTGTCTGGTAAGAACTGTTACTTTGTAACAAGTAACGTTACTCAATTAACCTTATTATGTAAAGCGATGGTAGACGGTGGCAGAATTAAAGGAAAATAACAGCGCAGAGATATTTCGGAGATAAGAGTTACCGAACAATTTGAACAATAGTACGTTTTCAATATCCGGTTGCGGGTTTAGGAAACTGCAACTGTCTGCAGCCCGTTGATGTAACAAGATGTTGAGATTAAATGTTAAGCAGTAATACAACGTTTCTCACGCGACAGCGGGGCCCCGCACCGCCCCGCGTCAACAATAACTAACCCTCAAGGACCGAACGATCTACGAAAAAAGTACAAACGCTATAACGTTGAGAGCAACAATGACAAAAATTAACTATCAAAGCGCCCCTTCGCTGAGGGCCCTCCACATTTTTTGCATTGAAATGTATACTTTATTGTCGACTGCAAGCATGAGAGCAACAATGTTGTTTGCTCTAATTATTCGGAAGGAGCGACAAAGGAGCGAATGGGAGTGCCTGCTACTTCAGACGTTTGAAGGTATAATGACGGCTCCACAATACGGGAATGCCAGTAGCTTTGTCGACGGCTGTGCCCGCCTCTCCATACATATTTATACCCGGCTCACTTACACACTCGCTACAGATGCCTTGCCCTTTAAGTCGGCGACAAAATCAACAATAAATAATTTATCCTAATTTATCTGACAAAATCAAATCGCCATGTTTAAGCGGAATATAATGAATATTGATGAAACATATTGTAATCTTGAAATTAGTTGCTGACATAAAAATGAATACTAGCTATGTATACTAAACAGGGGCATAATTTAGTAATTATTAGAATCTGCAAACATAAAAATATCTCAACAGATGTAACACTGTTTTATGCTATAATAAATCTGGTGTTTTACTGTGAGAACGGGGTTTTAAATGCCTTAATATATATCTAGGAAATTAAAGTTTTTATAAATAACATTTGCATAAACACTTTGATATAAAAAAAAAAACAACCGTAAGATATAAACTTTGCTCTAAGTTAGGTATAATTTATGCTTAGTTGTAGGCGAAGAAGTTGTTTCAGTTCAGCTTTTAGAAAAGCCGTTCTTATCATTATATTAAAAAAATAAAAATATTTTTTCGAATTTCCTTTTCTAAATTCATAAATGTCATTTTCTACACAACAGATTTCAAATGACCTATTATTACGCCTACTCTATTACACTGTAAAGTGTCACAAAAGCTCTATGTCTACCTTTACAATACTAAAGCGGTTTCGGAAGCCGATTGCATATGTATAGAGATTTTAAAAGCAAATTTAATGTAACAATGTGTAAATAAATACAGTATAATATTAGCCGGCCCTTGAGGCGGGCTCGTGATCGATTTCACTCAAAAAACGCAATTCATACAACAATGCACAACGTATTGTGATCTCTGAACATCTCGGCTACGTCACCCTCCCACGTGGGACCAAACCATCTTGATACTTATGCTAATATAAATGTTATGCATCAATCGTTTCACGAAATATGATAGGTGTCATGTTTGTCCGTGATAGGTGTGAAACATAATTTATTGTATGTGTATCTGTGTGTTTTTCTGGAGTTAATGTTGCAAATGAACTTTTTTATCTACAGTGTGTAAATGACATAATGATGAAGCAATTTATCAGTGATAGTACATGTTTCTAAGACACTGGGTGCAAAATTTACGATTTTACCGAGGAAAGTTTTAGTTTCCGACTGGTCACGGAACAAAAACGTTAGCCTAGGCTAGCTAAATACATTTTAAATTGCCCGCCAGCTTTGAGCTTTACCAATGGATTTTTTTCCTGTTTCTAGAATTTTTAGATCTGTATTTTACCCATATAGAGCTTCAAAATAATATTCTTAATCACTGAAAAGGGTTTTCGTAATTCATACATTTGAAATTTAATTATGGCTCGTACAAATTTTGTCGAAAACTAATTTTCTATGTACTAAATCACTGGTCAGGGGCTTCGTCACCATATAATTTACACAATGTATATGACGAATTTTTATAGAGCTTTAACACCTTCGTAACGAAAATAGTACTTTTGTGAACATACCGTATTTTCCTTTCAACTACAAGTAAAGATATTATTCCCGCAACAGACCAAAAGTGTAATATCAACATCGTTCGAGCGGCGTACAATCCAAACAATGCTCAAGTGTGTTTACTCAAAATATATCCTTTAGAGGCCCTTATTGTGTGTAAGTTAGCTATAAATGCCCATAAGAGTTCAAATTGCCCTCATACAGAGAGTATAGGAGCCGACAAGCTCGAACGGCTCTCGTTATTCTGGTCTCAAGAACATGAAGCATTGTTTCATGTTTTTGATAAAAACATATTATTGGATTGTGATACAGTTTGTTGATTGATGTGGGAATTTGTTGAGGGTCCAATGTTTAATGTTTTAAGTACTCTTTAGTTTTAAACCTTTGAGATTAGGGTTTATGTCTTTGTTACTTCAAGAAAAGGTTTTCAATGTTACTTTAGGGTGTTCATGGGAAAAGAGTATTCGCTTGAAATCTCTAGGGATATTAAAATCCTGAAAATTTGTACAAAATTACACTTACCATTTGTTAAAAGTTTTATTGCAAAGGAAAAAAAACTATCGTTTTCTCTGGACCAATTCGATTACATAACATAACATCAAGCCTATATTACCCAGAAGGGTGTGGCAGAGGTACCCTGCACAACACCTACATTTCGCCTGTTATATTCAGGCCCCTTAGGACAGGGGGTGAGTCTATCGCCATCAACCGGGCACAATTCCAGCTCTGAGCTGCTATTGTAAATTTCCTGACGGAAAGTTCGTAATAAACACTTTGCCCGACCCGGGAATCGAACCCGAGACCTCACGGTGAGAGGCGTATACGTACCACTAGACCATCGCGGCAGTTAGATAACTCTTGCAAAATAAGTCCCGGCAATTTTGCCCGGTCGTCTTATGAAGTTTCTTTTTTCGGTGCATACGGCCTTTGAAAAGGCTTACTTGGCAGGCAGTCACAAACATTTGTGACGTGTTTGGACACGGATGATTGCGCAGTATCTGTACTACAAACGGTCCCACAGGGATACCAGCCTAAACGCAGTAGGTACCAATAGTGATTGAAAATAAATTATTTATTTGGCCATCCACAATGGTCGGTTAATAGGATTACAGTACCGAGCGTGGGTTCGGATCCCGTACCCTCCCACCGCAATATACCATAACAAAGCGATCCGTCTGTCCGTACAACTTTTTATAAATTTGTTTATTTAATTTATCACGCTCGTTTATACGTTACTTCCTTCGAGTTATAGCCGATTACGTTTTTGTGGTTTGTATTCAATTTTTTTCGACAACCTTTTGCTCCCAATGAATTGTATTAAGTTTTTGCGCCACTCATCGACTGTTTTCGATTTCTTGCTCGGTTCACCGATTGCGTGAAAACAAATGGCTATTAGTTAAGTTCATTTGATCGAAGCAGTATTTTTATTCTAGTATGACTTAGTATTTTTTCTTTTGTTGTAAGAAATAGACGGGTATTGTAAAATAAATTAGAAATAACCTAAATCTAGCATCGGACTGTAATATGCTAACATAGCAATAGCATCTATTATTCAGTATCCGAAACGGCACATAAGCCAATTGTAATACAATTCATTTCTTAAAGCCGAGCTAATAAAACACTAAACAAATTAATAGTCTATTACACATCGGTCGTTTTGTTACCAGCGCGGCACGTTAAGTGCCTGCCATACAAACGTATTGGATTACCAGTTTGTATGGAGCTAGAAAGAGAGGACCATAATAACAGCTCAAATGATACATTTGGAATACAATGGGGCGATCAATTCAATTTTTGAATCGAGAACGCTCTTCTAGTTTTCTTTTTTTATATCGTCTAAAGTGCTGTTTTGTTCAGCCAACATCCGAGGGAATTTGACAGTCACTGTTTTTTCACCCGTTTTTCTCTGATATTATATTTTAATGTTAGGCTATAGATACAATGTGTTTTAGAGATAAGGATTAGTTCACGAATTTGCTCGCTCTTTTGTTGTCGTGTTTATTTGTTGAGGGAAGACCGGGTAGTTAAATTAAAAAAACGTAACGATCATGCCAGTGTATTCGTACTGTAGGCATAGAAATCTTGGTGAGCTACTTTCAGATTTATCTATGATTTAGTTCGTAGCTATAAGTTGGGCCGCAAAATGAAGTTTGCATTTCTGCAACCGACTTGAGTTAATCGCAGTAAGCATGCGAAAGTTGTGCTTGTTAAAATTCTCTTCGTAACATCGCGGAACATGGCCACCGGCCTCCGAAGCAGGCTTTAACTCGCGTGCGAGATAAAAAAAGGAGGTAGGTTTAATTTACTCATTACGTTAACATTACATATTCTGTGGTGCGGCTGGCTAGCGGCCAAACGGCCGACGCGTTTGGCCGAATGTTATAATGACATCAATTTGAATATTCAACATTGAACAGCTATCCCATTTACATAAGTTCGACCGTTGAATTTTGTGGCGATGCAAATGCTATGCGCTACACTAATTGTGCTGTTCATTGTTACAGTTAACATTTTCAATGTAAGTTCATTATACCTACTTTTAATATTAAACTTTTCCTTTGTTCTTGTTTTCGAATTAGAAATTTATAATCGTATTGCCGCCTGTTATTGTTTCACAAAGAGATTTAACAACTGAATAACGTTATGGTTATAGTCTAACTAACATTTTACATTTGCTCTCATTTTGCTTTATCAATTTGATATTCTCGATGTTGTCAAATTTAATAAATAAATAGTATTAGTATAAATACTATTAATTACCACTCGTTTCATTGCGCATATCCATATTAAGCGAAGAAGAGACAATTAAGTGGATTATTGAAAGCAAAATATGTATGTCATAATAACCAAAAAACCTTGTTTAAAATGGTAAAAAGCCTAATTTCAATAAAATAAAACGTTACTTTTTGTATCAAACATATAATTTTGCCAAAAAGTGATCACATAAAATAAAAGAAACAAAAGCGGGCGTTCGCGCAGTAGGCCGGAAAGATTTTATCTGTTGGCAATACAGAAAAAATGGCGCCCACCGGAAGTGTCCGAGCGGCGCGCGGCGCGTTACTATTTTTTCTTTTTTTGTTTTAAATGGCTTTTTCCCGGCAGCGTTCGACCGGAAATGCGTTTGCGTAGAACTACCTCACATTGCCGAAAAGCGCTATGTTCGATGAAGTTTATAAGTAATTTTGATTCTTGCCACTGATACATTTAGGGTTAGGTATTGCGTGTCCGGGTGTCGGTCAGATGTTTCGTACACTCGAGGACGTGGTGAGTGTAGCGCTAAATAGGATGTTTTTATTCATGAGCCTTAAGCTCCCATTTTGTTTAGTAGTCCCAGCTGATTTACTGTCTTGGAAATAAATTTTGTGAAAATGTGAGAATTATTCACGAAACTTCGTAAAGACAATTAAATTCTTCTTTAAGTATATATTTAAAATATTTGCCTTTGAATACTAGTTCGGCAGTGTTCCCAGCTTCAAATTAATGTCTCTTAACTATGGAAAAGTAAGCACATCGTTTGTGCTATAAATAAAACTACCACATAATTATCTACTTACTTTTTAGTTATCACTGTACTTATAATTTGCATGATGATCTGAGAAACTGAGGGCTTTTAATTTTCTAATGTATACCTATTACTATAAAAGTACCTATTTACCTAATGAGCTCGCTTCTTGAGAATTTTAGTTCAGAAATAAAATAAATTTAACGGTTTCAATTTGAATTTATTCTATTTTATGGGGATATTTAAAAAAGGAACTAAAATGGCAGCTGCACGTCAGTCGCGATCGTTCAGTGCGATAATTCGGTGTCCTTCTACAAAACAATTACTGCGCCCGCGACGGCCCGGGATTTGCGCAATGCAAGTCATTGTAGCGTAGCCTTTTGTCGCACTATTTGTTACTATCGATATTTCTACTTCTATGTATTTTTATCTGATTTCGTGTATCGATTACAGTTATTTTCTTTTTAAATGTTTCGTGTTCTGTGTGCCGGATACTGAGGCGTTCGATATTTGAATTGCGGTTTACTTGTTTTGTGCTTTTTATAGATGCCGTGAGTTGACAAGCAACCTATATTGTTTATTTATAAGGCATAAACCAATTGGACTGAAGTTTTTTTTTTGCAAAATGATGTTATTATTTTCACGGGCTCTGCAGGTAGCTCAGGTGTAACATACACTGTGACATCAATCACAAAAGTGTCAGTTGTTGAACGCAATAAAAATAGAAAATTATTAGTAAAGCGATGAATTCTCATGATAAGCGCGGGTTAGCAACGTGAACGTCTAGTAATTAGGCGATGAAACGCCGAGGATGAGATGATCGGAGATCTGGCGCGACGCCATCCTATCGGCGCCATCTAGCGTGATCTACGAGCACAAAAATAAGTCACATTAACCCTTAGATTAAATATTTATTTTTAAAATTACCAGTCACGAGTACTTAACGGCTTAAAAACTAAACGATAGATACAAAACAAAGCGGATAATTAACTAACAGTCTATCAAGCGTATTAGTGTTGCACGGTTGATTGCTTCCACGAGAGATGTTCGGGCCGTTACCCCTCCAGTACATCTGTAAACATCTTCCAGATAAGCATCTGACGTTTGACACAAAGCGCGGTTGCGGGAGATACTATCTCAAAACTATCCTCCCCTCGCCCCGCGACCCCTCACCGCGGCCCTGACTTCCTCTCTCCTCCGTCTAATTATTTATTTATGTCCGCGTATCACACCATCGTTGCGCTTGAGTGCAAAACTGTGCGGGCACGTTTACACAAATTCAAATTTAGAACTTGCGTTTCGTTATCATCTAGGTAATCTCAGTGGCAGTTTCGACTGAAATTAGCGCAATAGCTAATTCCTTTGGGACGTTTTCTAAAGAATTCGAGATCAAAAAAATCTCGAGTGTTTCTGATTGTGACAAACTTTTGTGATAATCTCTTTCTATTGTCCTATGCGCAAATCCAAAGAATCTCTTTGTCAGCATTCTGTATTTGACAATACGTTATCTAAATCCTTAAGTGCTTGCATACTTGAGTTCGTCTTACACAATGTTGGCGAAACAAAACATTTCGGACAATGGACACTCAAGAACGCATTAACCGTAATTATGAAACTCAATTTCTGACCCTAAATAAATTTCTATAAGAAATTAATAATAATTGATAATACTTCGTTTTACACCGGCACGCAACCGTCGGAATATAATTGGAGTGAAAAAAAAAGTTTATGACATCTCACTCGTACAAAGTGGCCAGGCCAAGGTGTAATTTGATTGAAAGCACCAAAAAAGTCGTAATCATATAATAAGTGGAGGAATAATTAGTGGGGGCTTAGGGCAGGTGCGAGCTGCGCACGCGCCACAGGCCTCTCTACTGCCCAAAGACAAATGAGTATACATGATATAAGATTATGGTAGAACCTTTTTTCTTGAACATGACCGTGTTTCTTCGCAATATAAAATGCTTATTAAGAATTGTTAAGTTAAAAAAAAAGGTGTTTGCTATTTGTTATCTTTTTAATTACGTATTAATGAGACCGACGCGAATTCAATTACTTTATTGTGAACCAATAAATATGAACTTGAGTAAATAAGCATAAAAAATAAGCATTAAATATTGTATAAGCAAAACTGAAGTTCATAACTTTTGAATTTGACCTCAGACAGAACTCTGATTATCCTAATGTTATCTGCGATTATATAAAGTACAAAAAAGTGAAGTGTGGGTAACAGACACATGAATTCAACCCTTCTAGGAAGTTCAAACATATGTAAGGTAAATAATAACATGTCGATCGCCCGCAATATATTTTGTAGCACCACAATTCAAACACCAATTAAAGTTATCCGTGTACCGCAATATTAGTGTTGTACCGCACAAGTTATCGATATCGAAGCTGTTAAACTTTGTGTCGACGTGGACAGTTACGAGTCTCGAGTCTCGTTGGCGGGCTGGCTCGCATGAATTAGTGTAGCGTGGTAGCATCGTGAGATTTAGTGCGGACGCCGCCGGTCTCTAATTGGACCGGGTTCACTGCCACAGGCGCGAAACATTTAAATTTATTGGTTTCCATAATTGTTTTTGAGATGTGAAGTACAACTGCCTCATACACTATCTTCATTAGATTGTAGTCCCTTCTAGCTATACGTACGGACCAATATCAACAAATCTTAGGTCTGTTTATTGAACAATAGTTTTTGTTTCGATATTTAGATAAGTAGCTAATTATACAGATAAGCGATATTAGTTTATTTTATTTGAAAGGCATAATGATTTAATATCGGAAACTTTATTTTTCTTTACAACTGCGCAAGTATTTCTCAATCGTTATCTAAAGCGTTAATAAAATGTCAACCACAAGACATTATCAGCTTATCAAATTGGAAGTTATAATTTCGATTTCTACCTCCTCGATATTTTTATCGATTTATCAGCACTTGATATTTGAATTATACCATTCGATAAATCCGTTTCGATAAATCGTAACGATTCTTTTTCTGCATTATACGATTTAGTTTAAGTAGATATCACCGACTAATCTACTACAATAATTGCATTTCGCTGATTGTCTTGTTAAAATGATAATTACCGAGTGACATTTTAACTAAGTCGGTTTAATAACATCAATTTGTTATTGAGAAAATACTTCTGGATTTATCTTTATTTGAATCGCGTTATACATAAATGATTGAGAGGAAGGCAAAAATGAAACGTTACAATAATAACCGAGCGTAAGGCCGTGCTCACACTATAAATCGTGGATGTCGATAAATTTGGCGGGTGTATAAATCGTCGTTTCAATTATCCCGGGAGTAGCAGCTGTCGACGGACACCACTACAGCCCCGAGTATTTATTTTAATCACTTGCACATATCAAATACGGCCGTGTTTTATCGACATGTCTTCGAACACATCCTTAATTATGAAGTCTACTTAAGTGTTTGCATACTTATTTATTTCTATTAATCATGATATATGAAACCTCTTTGTTTCTTGTATGGAAAGTGTATGTCAAATAGTTCTATAAAAGGAATGATTGCAAAATTGACTTTTTTTAATGTGGTGATATGTCAACAAATTCTCGTGATATAAAAAAATAAAAAGCTCGCGTGTGGCTTGTATTTAATCATAGGTGACACGTAATGAAAGTTGACTTTTTTTAATACCTTACTTTCCTTTTCGATTCGCCAAATAGCGTTTTAGCTTTTAGAAATTGGTAAAAGTAAGCCAATACTTGTCTTAATATAGATACTTAGATAGATATACACAATTTTAAAATACTTTTTTTTAGGCAATACATAATTCGTATACTTACAGCTTGCTTAATATGCTTATATTTAAACTCAGCTTGCTACGCTCAGTCAAACATACATACACAATAAAAGCTATAAGACATATCTATATAGCCATCAGTAGTTATTCGATGAGGTCTTCAGTAGGTACCGCTGCGCAGGCGCCGCTACGCTCCATTGCGCCTCTCGCTAACTATGCGGAACTAATTCTTCAAACACATTACAACCGCTTTTTGTCATCACTGTCATTCTCATTAGTCATTACAAATGTCAACAAAAATACTTTTTTTAAATATGGCTAGACTTTCAAAAATATAATAGGGTCGGTTTAAATTTCGAACCCTTTCGAAATAGTTGGTTGGCTTTTTATGAGGCTTAACTAAAGTTCTTTTAAAAAAGCCGCTTGTTTATAAATGTTCTAATTGGATTCCATTTTGAATAATGAATAAATATTTTGGTATGGTAAATAAAGTAAAAACAAATTTTATTTTTAAATTAAAGTGCATATTTTGCCTCTTTAAACACACAATAAAATTTCACAATGGCTACTAAATTACATCGGTGACAATATTTTTAAAGCCATCAGCAAGTTAGATTCCCCGTAGCATCTGTGTGGCCCGCAATCGCAGGCGTCCGCGCCGCGCAATTGCATCCACTTGTTTGTTTGTCTGCTACGCCACATCTCCTCTGCAAGCTTTTAATTGCTACTTTCGACGCGACCATTTGTTCAAATATTTTTTCGCTTTAACATTTCTCGTAATGGGAGATTAAAAGAGAATATTTTGAAGTATGATCAATAATCATGCAAAGATCTATGTGTATACAAAACATATTCGTACTTATGTCAATGACCATCTTTATTATACATTCAAATTCGCAGGTTTTTTTTAAATGAATGTCAAAATGAGGACGTTTTATGTTCTTATTTTGATTATGTTAAAGCGTTCTCTGAAGCTTCCGAAAGAGTAAATTTTAAAAATTAACATTCTATTTCTAAAATAGCTGTTAAATAAAACACAAATTGTTTATCAAGATGGAGGTGACGAGTTATGGCCAAGTTGTTAATATCCTCTCGCGAGATAGGGTTCCTTGAAATGATCAGTTTAGCGAGAAGTAGCCGAGAACAAGTCGCTGATTACGTCCTGATGCTGATCAGATGATCGCAAGCCAGATTACTTCTCGTTACTATTAAAGCAGATTTGTTGATGAAGAATGAGGTTGGTATGTAACCTCCTTGAGATTAATCTCATGTGTGAAATTTCTCATTTTTAACATTCTGTGCCACGTGCTTTAGGTTCACAACTTACAAGACTTCCTTCAGAATGAAACGATTTCTATCGTGTTTGTAGGCCACGAATCATTTGGTATATTATATATGACATGGTTGAGCATCATTTATTTCAAAATAATGAAGATCCTTAAGCATAGTGGTACTAAACATTTTCACAAAAAAAAATACCTAAGGTATATTTAATATTTTGACAGTTTCGTTAATTCTCTTTTTATATGATGCAAAATAATCCAACACATTTAAATCTGTCTTAGTGATCGGTGACGTAAAATACTTGTGTAAGAAATAGGTGCAAAAATCTCGCGCGTGCACCACGCGACACTACGCACTGCAAGTAAATTATCTTACTCGTAATACTGGCCAGTCTAGCACAGTACCACTAGTAAATTCTTGTCACTCTGCCTGTATAGCATTGATCATTAAAAAAATTTTTTTTGGTAATTGCATATGAAACGATTTAAAACACTTATAATACTTAAATTGTGTATTGCTAGGCTAGTGATTGAGTGACAGTAATGACTCTATTTAGTCAATTCCATATTGTGTTCTCATTAGAAATATGTGTGCACCTGTCTCTATGTACTCCGTTCTTTCAATCAGCGAACAAACTGAAACGTTGACAATTTGCAGATCTTGCATATATTCTAACATAAATAGCGTTACTAAAGTGCTTGGGAAAGTGCAGCACATTCGTATTTTTTTGCAGGTCCATCCTTCATTTTGCAACCAAACCAAAAGTTAGCGTCACATTGTAAATAAATTTGTGCAAAAACACTTTCTCCCGCTCGGAACTGTCAAGCTCTGCTCTCACAATTCACACATCGCAAAAATGGCGAACAGTTATTTCTTACATTTTATAATGAGTTGGATAAAACGTTATAAAAAGCAACACGCGATGCTTAAGGTGTCGCCACTCGGCAAATTAATAAGACAATGCATCGGAATGAGTTCGTATTATTTATCGTTTCACTTATGCTGGGTGACACGACAATAGTAGTTTTTGTAGAAGATATTTATCGCAAGATGGGAGAGCATTTGATGCGAACTTATCTATCGCGATAATGGGGTGTATTACGTCTCGGTTTGATGGCTATGGAATGAAAAATTGGTACGGAAAGTCAGCATAAATTTTGCTGGTATGAAAACTAGGACACCATCTTAATTCATAAATTATCATTAAAAATGGTGTATCTCAAGAACACATCTACATAATATGACAATACAGATGAAAATCATTTCAAAAGTGACAGGACAAGAGTGGTAGGTGTTGTTGAATAACCACTCTCAAAGAAAAATTGATCTCTTGATTTCACAGTTCGCAGACGTTGTCGCCTTAACGATCTTAAGTGGAGTGTCACTAATAAGTCGCAAAACGATACCGCCACAGACTGCATAACTACTGAAAACTCTTTTTATCTGGCCCCCGCTAAAATCTTTTTTTATCTGTGCTCGGATTGACACCTGTCTAGTTGCTATTAATTGAGGACTTTCATGTGCATGGAACTATCTTAGTCTCAAGATTATTTAGATCAATTGATTGCAGAATGAAGTGCATTATAATAGTTCTATCTACTTGTGATTTACATCAAGTTATTGCTTCATTTATAGGCATATTAATGTCGTGTTCTTAGCCTATATAGGGTACTAGTTACTTATTGGCTTTCAAGCTAAGAATCTACAGTTGAGCATTTCTCAGCAGAATATTAGATTTTTTCATAAATTCGTCGACAATTTATGTTAAAATATGCTAGCAAATGTGATACCACTTTATATATCAAAACAATGCAGATACGACCATTTAGGCAAACATTGACAGTACATGAGACAAAAACTAAAGTCACACAGCTAACACCACTATCGATTTCAGAACTGCGAATTACTACCTTTATTGCTGCTAATAGGCGCATTTATGGATACTGCGTTTTTACTAGTAATTGGTGATAATAGCGCTAAAGTGTTGTAAAATTTTTATTGGATCTTTATCTATTGATTTATATTGTTCTAGGGTATTGTTCTTGTGTAGTAATGACAGGTTTCTTCTCGTGAGTTAATGATAACTTGAGCCTGAGTGAGTTATGACAGTGTTGAGTTGAGTCTGTAACTATAGGTTTTTATATTTCAATAGTTAAATACTAGACAGTGCGATACGTTACTAAGCTATTTTAAAACTGTGATAAAAACAAATAACATTAATTGAGTTCGCAAATTACTCAATTCAAACCACAAACTACCTATCCACAGGTTAATAAAATGACGAAACAAACGAATCGCTCCTAAACGCTACCAGACCAATAAAAAGCGATCGGTATCAATTTAATCGATGTCCTAACTACTTAAACACAATCTAGATCGCAGATACATCTTTACAGCGCTTTGTTTTCACAATAACGTGTCAACTTTTATCGAAAGCCTCAGTTTACTGCCCAGCGATTGGTTCCGAGTTCGACTTCTCGATATTTATGCCCAATAAAAGATACGTTCGCAGTTTTCCAACAATTAACGACATAATAAAGCTTTCTAGCGGTCGGAAAAATTACAGCGAGGGGCCGTGAGCAACATTTTCCATGGCATTGTGGTATGAGCCTGTTATTTTCCCATTTGAGCGGGTTTATGGCTGTGTTTGTGCAGATGACTGCAGATAGCGTAATAAGCGCACTCTCCGTCCTAGAAACGTAACGCAATTATTTGCACGCACAACGAAACGCAATATGCGTTTTCAGAACGAATATTTTGCTTTGTCACGACACCATTGCGCCGCTTTTTCGAACGGTACCCTATCCTTCACGCAGTCAGCCAGCAATGGAACAAAGACTGACTGGCCCCACAGTTTATTTACGTAAATTGGTGCATGTATGCAGTGTAAATGCACGACTGTGCAGCTTTTCATTTTATGTTAGTTATATTTCACAACAACTTTTATGCGTGCATTTTTATTATAATAATGCCCGTTTTAACTACTTCCTATGTAATTGTTTGTCATAAATGCAGTTTTACCTTATGAGGGAATACTTTGGTCGGTGCAGTAGGCTTTTGTTTTCATTATTAAAATAAATCCTTACGACCTTATTCTTAAAAAAGTAATTTGGATATAACAATAATAAGGTTTTTATTTTTTATGAATGAGGTCAGTTTTTATGAGACAATAGTTTGAGTTTTGGACTCAATTATGGCTCCAAGAAACCCAGCAATTACATTTCTACCACCACTATCTAAGCACATATACATCAGTATCAACCGTCAGTTCATAGTTTATTCAGGATGGCGTGTTCTGCCGATATTACATTGACAGATGCATGTACTGCATGCCCGCAGTGGAACACTAACCCTGAACTGTGCACGAAACTGTCATTTACAATTGTATGTACGTTTTATTTATATTAGGATAAGGGTACGTTCGATATTTGGTGCTCAAACATTGAATGTTGGTATACCTATTTAAAAGTAGATGATGAATGGTTTTCATGCCATGAAATTACCCTCAAATTATACTGAACAAGAATCTTGCTTGTCCATGGGTCTTTTATAGCTTTTATTGTGTATACCTTTCAGAAAATAAAAGCTTAATAAATATAAACTTAGGTATAATCAATGAAAAATTATGACATAACATAACATTACGCCTATATTACCCAGAAGGGTGTTGCAGAGATTTACAGCCTCCCCGAGTGACGTACACAACGTTTCCCTACGTCCGGCGCACCCTGGGCAATTCGCGAGTTCTTAAAAGCGAATTGGCTAATCCTTTCACCACGATGGCAAGTCAAAACCTTGACCACCTTACTGACTGTCCAAAATGCCCTACCATCTGCACAAGAGAGGCGCTCATGAACGCCAACGAGAGCGCCATAACAGTGACCACTTATTGGACCAATAAAATTTGACTCAGCCATCGACACGACGAAGAAGAAGAACAGCACTCACACTTCATCTGTTAAGTTTAGGTTCCTTGGGATAGGGCGTGAGCTAATAGCTATCCAGAGAGCCCAATTTCAACTCCATGCTGCTATTATGAATTTCCTGACGGAAAGTTCACAAATAACACTTTGCCTGACCCGGGAATCGAACCCGAGACCTCGCGTTGAGAGGCGCATACGTTAACCATCAAGGCAGTTTCAACTATCTCCATGCTTATGAAAAACGATGTTAAGTCAAATAAAGTATTACAAATTATATTACTATTCAACCTTTTCATCACGTCTAATTCGAACGCCAACCTTAAAATCAGTTTGAACAGTAAACTACTATTTTAAGTTCGTTTGAATTGAATGCGTTCGTATGAAATACATACATTTGGCACAATTTACAAGCAGCCAGGGCAACACTTTAATGTAAGCGAAGCACGATACATTTCTGGTTGAAACATTATTTCTGTATAACTGCCAGCCTGAACACGGGCTTCTATACACTCAATGAAAATTAACGTATTCAAATCAACTAAATATTTGTTTTGTGTTTTATTTTAGGTACCTATTTCTTTAAATATTTGTTTGTGATTTCGATCTAAAAAAATCTTTTGAAGAACTAAATATTTGAATAATCTGTTTTGTTACATAACATCACGTCTATATTACCCAGAAGGGTGTGGCAAGGGTGTACAAAACCCACATTTCACCTGATATGCTTAGGTCCCATGGGATAGGGGGTAAGCCTATCGTTATCCACCGGGCACAATTCCAACTCATTGCTGCTATTATGAATTTCCTGACGGAAAGTTCCAAATAACACTTTGCCTGACCCGGGAATCGAACTCGAGACCTCACAGTGAGAAGTTCATACGCTAGCCAGTTGTTTAGTTACTTATCATTTATCGTTATCATCATCCGTGAGCTATATAAAGCAAGATACTCCTTTTGTAAATATCTGTACTTCTGCTAAATTACGAATACCTATGTTTTCTTTTTGTTTAATTCATTAGTTATGTTTTAAATATATATATTATATATATATGAAACGTAATTTAGTTTATGAAATTGGCACTTGGAATAACTCCTGTGTCGCGGGGGTGTTCACATACATACATGTCACACACACATTTCAAACACTTTAAAATAATATGTGATTATATTACATATTCTCTGTATAAAGTTATGGTTTAATTTCTAAATATTTTATAACAACAAATAGTACCCAAACTCGACGCTTATACTGTTCGAAACAAGCCTAATTACATTTACTTAGAAGTTGGCTCAGTACATTGAATTACTAACACCGTATTAGCACCATTAAATCACTTAGCTATAGGCTGGTATTACCTGAAAGCTGAAGGCAATACATACATATTTCCTGACCTTCCTGCAATAAAACATGTGATTTAGTTTACATTCGTGACGTACTTGCTACTATTTTAGAAATACTAGCTTTGAATCGGTTACTTTGAATAAGTTACTTTATAGACCCTTGTGAAGTAGGTACTTGTTCTTGTAAAGTAATGAATTGTAATATACAAAATATACGCGACATTATTCACCCCTCCACCTTCCACTAGTGCCATCTAACTATCGGCAGAATAGCTTTGTCCGGAGAGCTAGTAAGACCCTTAATGAAGCAAGCAAATTACATGATGTTGATATATTTAATGCAAACCTGGAGTCGATGAGACAGGTGCTAAGCCGTGATTTCTTTTTTCAATATCAAGGTGTTTAGTATTATTTAAGCAATTGATTTGTATAAGGCTCTGTAATGATTTATTGTAATACATTCGCAGTTCTTAATTTTATAATATATTGTTACTTATTCGTGAGGACCTGTAATTGGCTGAATGTTGCATAATATTTTTATTAATATTAATTGTTACTGCTGTTGGTCTTCCAATAAAGAAAGAAATATATTAAAAAAAAAAAATATTATTATTTTTCGCTCAAGTTGCCGAGTTTATAATTTTGATAAAAAATCGGTATACTATCATTATGTATAATTTTAAATTGAATCAAGCTTCCGAGCCTTTTCCTAATAACATTGTGGCATGTTTCTAGTCTAACGGATTTAGCTAAATATCAGTATTTCACGTGAAACGACTGCCATAAGACCTCCACAACCCAGTACGAGGTAAAACTGACTGGTTGTCAGACCTTCTGGCCTCGGTCTACCCTTAACGACTGCCATATATGTTCAAATGGTAACCCAGACCGACGACGGCCCCGAGGCAAGAAAAATTTCGATATTTTGAAGGTGGTCCACGGCCGACCGCGTTTTGCATTGTTTAACCTGCATGATCGATCGAGCTTCGACTTAGCCACGAGTTAATACTATAATTATATTATTTTAAATTGATAATTTAAAGAAAAGTAAAGATCATGAACAGCAAAGTAAATGTCCGATAACATAATACATTGAAATATTATTCCGATTAATAAATGATTCATACCATTTAAAAAAATATTAGAATCTTTAGCATAATGAGGGATTCAAAAGCACGAGATGTAATATAACTTTGATCTCGTGTCGCACATACAATTTTTCACCTCAGCAGCTCAAACTAGTACCCATAGTACAAGCTCTGCTTAGTTTGGGACTAGATGACGTGGTGTGAAACATTTTAGACAATAAAAATAAAATGCGAGCAGTGAGCAAAACTTAGCGATGCAAAATCAAGTTTTACTCACTGTTTTCATACATGGAGATATCGGTATCGCATGCTAACTCATAAGCTAGCATAGCGGTTCGGATTCATTGCCGCATGGCGCATGTATGTGCGGACGTAATTATGAGCACTCTGTGGAAACTTTGTGGATGCGCCGCGAATACTAAGCAGTACCAGGAATTGGCCAGCGGAAAAAAATGGACGGGGAAGTTTGGTCGATGGTTTTGGATCGGAGAAGCCGTTAGTTTGATTTGTGAACCAAAGATAGTTCCCCTAATAGGTCAAAGTGGCCTTACATTGATTTCACATTTTTACCGATTTGCTGCCTAAAAACCGATCCAATTTTGAATCGCAATTAAATCGAACTAGATATAGTACGTCCCTTGATCTAGATATAAAATAAAATAGATTACGGTTTTGGCACTAAACCATAACATAACATAACCTAAAATCTATTTATATTACCCAGCAGACTATAGCGGAGGGGTACAGCACCCATATTTCAACTGTTATGTTTAGGACTCATGGGATAGGGGGTGAGCCTATCGCCATCCACCGGGCACAAATCCAACTCCGTGCTGCTATTGTGAATTTTCTGACGGAAAGTTCACAAATAACACTTTTCCCGACTCGGGAATCGAACCTGAGACCTCGCGCTGGAGGCACATACGCTAACCACTAGACCATCGAGTACTAGTACCAATAGGATGCAAATATTACATGAAACATATGCTTTTTTTAATACTTTACAAAACAAAAGTAAGTAGTGGTAATATTTTGCTTCAAAATACTACAGTAAACCTCACTCAATTTTCCTCTCACAAAAGGGACCAAGCCCAGTTTGCAACACCATACGCCTTATATGTCCATTTCACAGTTAGGACTAAGGAAAACAAACCTTGGAAATTCCTAAGGCCTTTCAAATTTGCCTTAATGCCTGTCATATCGGTCGGTAATTTAACAAGCTGCCATATAAAGGCACATATACTATATGCATATGCCTATGTAAATACACGGGAGTGGGAACAACCAGACGTAATTAACCTGGCATAATGGCCAGTTATTAAGCAATTCTGCCAACATGGCAACGTCTTGTTGCCTGTAGTGCTCTATATCTTCGTTCTTCCGCCACTGGATGAAGTATACAGTACATTGTTAAGTGTGTCCAGGCATTTTTTTCCGTAACTGTTAGAGGTATCAAAAAACTTTATTAATAAAACTCCATCAATATTTTTTTCATAGTAATACGAGAAATAGCGAATGTTTTAAAACCACTAGAATACATTTTAATTTTAATCGTAGTAATAGTTTGTGCCGACGGTTATAACATAATCATTAGAGATTTGAAAATAATTTAACAAACATTTACACAAGTATATAAGTAAACAAGTTATAGTTATAAGTAAACAAGTTATTTTTTGTCATTAAATACTGTTATTCAGCTAAATCCGTTAGACTATAGAAACCGACCTCAATGAAATTGGAAAAAGGCTCAAAAGATTGATATATTTTTGCCATTACTCGTTTATTTTGAAAACGTTATTAATTTTAATCTAAATGATTAAAATCAATAGCTTTTTCCAAATAAACGATGCATATAGTTTTCACGTCCTTTTGATACAAGTTTTAAGAGTTTTTATATCTCTTAAAGTAACGGAATAATCATCACACATCTCACGATTACACTCTGTAAAAGCCTTAGTTGGCACTAAATATACTTTGTACTTACACTGTACAAATATATCACAAGAGTAAAATTCTAATACCTGTGTGTATAAATACGATAACTAAATTTGATACCAATTCAAAGTTTTTATTATACATTTGCTCCGGTTCGAGTTTATAATGAGAGTATAATCTTCGATCTTTATGTTTAACAGTATTCTTTTAAAGTTTATATTCCTGAACTGAACATAAATCAAATCGTTATCTTTTTACTTTTTCTACAAGTTACGGAACAGGAAAATAAAGATGAGTTACTAAGTTATTTAGTCTTCTAGAACTTATTATATTACTAACAGTTTGTAAAAGGAGCATAAAACGCCGCGAACCATTAAATGTTGCTTTAGAGGGCTTAACAAAAATAAGTAGCAAAGGCTTCGGAATGACCTAATTTCACTGCAGTCTAAATCTGCCGGCATGTGCAGTGATGTTAATGCATTTTATATTGGTTCAATTGACGCGAGCGACGGCGCGGTATGCGCGATGTGTGGGCGATTCGCGGGAACGCATTAGAACGTCGGGAACTGGCACGCACTGACAGTGTTGCCAATTTAGCGTATTTTTCGCCAGAAATTGCGACTTTACCTAATCCCTTGTGACAAGAAAAGCGTTTAAACGACAAAATATTTAGCGACACTTCTTATGACTTTTGAACTTTAAAACTTTCTGCTTCCTTCAAAAATAAGTCTAGTAGACTAGTCAAGGGTGACAAAAGAGATATTATCACTGGTGCCGATAAGGTGGCAGTCACTTCCTGGTGACTTTTGGTACTGAGTGTAGCGAAAAATAAATTCTAGAGTTGGCAATACTGCTCTGAACTACGCAGTAATTTAGCTAAAGATTAATGAAGTTTTATCACTCGTCGTCTGGAGAAATTGGACTTTGACTCTAGATTTGTTTATCCTTTTACAAGGAGACAAAACAAACGATTATAACACGCCATGATCCTAATTGATAGATGTACGCACAATACCAAGTATCCTGTTTCACGAGGCTCACTGATTGAAGGGCTCTATTATACAAAGACTGTAGTAAATTGAATGGTGAATTATCCGCAAAAGCAATTCAAAGACATCTAAAAGAACTAGGAAGCTATTGCTATGTTGGTGAAGTTACTATAAAACTAGGTTGCTATAGTCAAACTAGGACTCTGATGCGCAGTTTCTCAACGTTGATCTCAGTTTTCATACCTCTGCAACTAATGTCCTGAAGTCAGCTCCACTTAAGACATATTTAAGTCTGTATAAGTGTGTAAGATCTCCAAAAACAAAGAGTAACAAGGGCAGGTCATGCGCTCGGGCTGCGTGGAGCGGCAGCAATGCAATCGTGCGTTTAGGCCCACATGCCGCCGCCGTTCCCTGGAAGGCGATGAATAACTCATTGTCCGTCCGTCCGTCCGACTTCGTGACGCACGCTTCTAAGAAACAAACGATGCGAAGCAGAAAGTGACCGAGATAGCTGACCCGGCAATTTTGGCAAACAAATTGCAGAAATATGGAAATTGTCCAACATCTCATATAATCAAAAGCTCTTCTCAACTGCCATAATCACCTCGTACATGACAAACTAGTTTATGGATTCATAAATTGTAAACAACAACGGCTTTTTATAGAGTACAAGTTGTCATTCCATTCAGGTCCATTCACGTAACGCTGACATTGCTAGGTCAATGTTAAGGGCACCCGTTTTGGGCAGGAAGCCGTTGACAATATATTTGGCGGACCTTAACCTCATAACTTCATGCAGTTCCCACCAGCCGCTAACGAAATACAGCCAATGCATCGCTGCAGTGATTAGGATGCGAGGAGTGACTCCGCGTCGGCATCGGACACCAAACAGCTGAATATTCGCACAACACTATTGTGATACCATTTTATGGTTTCGGCCTCCCTTTATACTGCTCACTTAGCATTCTAAATTGGTGCCGCAGACGTTTTTTCATACCGCTAAATGTCGTGTCACAGTCATAAAATAGAATACGGCCGGTTAAGCAAAAATTGTATGATTCAACATGACACAATTACGATTTATATTATAATGTTTCAATTATAAGAGTTATTATATTCCGAGTGTATAATTTGGTCGATACGTGATGCGCTTCTTAAGATATCCTAGTTGCTTTGTTTTATTTAAATGACGCTTGTTCTCGTCATAATGTAATTCTCATTCAATTATGGGTAATGAGATATGTCCGTTGTTTTGTTGTATAATGTTTCTATTGCTAGATTGTTTTATAGGTACGTTACGTACTATCTTAATTAAAAATCTTTAGCTCCTTTTAAATCGACACCGTTACTATAAGGGGATTCGCAATCGGAGGGTGAGTGATGGGTTTCGAATAGTTTGATAACAGTGAACTGCAAATAATGTACCACAAATGCATGTTCTACAAGACACATTAAGGGATCTCATGATACCTATTATGTTGGCCAGTTTATAAACTATGCATATGGAGCAAAAGAATACATATATTAGGTTCAAGTGAGAAAGTTATACAACTTTTGATTCAATTTTTATTGTATTAAAAATGTATGAACAACAGACTGTAATATTAATTACCAATTTTAACATAACATTACATCACGCCTATATTACCCACATTTTACCTGTTATGTTTAGGTCCTATGGAATAGTAGGTGAGCCTTTCGCTATCAACTAGGCACAATTCCAACTTCGTGCTGCTATTCACCAATTTAGTTACATCAAATTGATATTACCATACTTACCCCTTATTCTCTTTGCCCCCAGGTGAACCGGCCCCTCACGATGAAGAAGGAAGGCATCCAGACCCGGAACCGCAAGCTGAGCAGTAAAAGTAAGAAGAAGAAGGGTGGCATGGGGATGGGGGGTGGTGGCGCATGCGCACTGGCCCTGGGCGGAGTCATGGGCGACATGATCAAGCCTCTCGGAGACGCTACTAAAGGCTTTGGCGGCTCGGCTTTCCCTTCTGCTATGGACTTCGGTAAGTCCGCACTAATACTTTCTCTTTCTTTGCTAAGAGCACTAATTTTCTAATAATGGTGAAGGGGTGAATATATTTTTGGGAATATAAATCTTTTGTTAAAAAGTCAACAAGTCGCCCAGGGCCATGTGTCATGAAAAAAAAGATAAATTAGATATTTCGATAAAAAATATCAATCTTATCAAAAAAATATTTTCATTTTTGTTATGAACTGCTGCTGAAACTCAATCTGCCGCGTATTTTTCTTCTGAATATATTCACTAGTTTCAAGCACCTAATTTTCTAGAGCAAAAATATTGGTAACAAAAGTATTAATACCTTGATCTCTCCACTAATTCAATCCTTTCATCTTATATTAGTTAAGTTCTAAGCTTATGTAGTCCGGTTTCTAAGTCCATACATCAGTCTTCTCTGGCCTGCATTCTAACTGGATAATTTGGTGTTTAAGTGAGCTTTCTCTGTTGTTTAAGAATGCTTTTGGCATCTTAGAGTATCTAGCTAGCCGGATGCTGGGCCCTACTACAGCCAGAATACTAATTTCGTAAATAAGTCTTACATAGTCTGTTAAGAGCTGAATATGACTGCAAAGAAGCACTTCAAATAAATTGCATGTTTTAAATAATCTACATAATAATTCCATTGCTCCGATAAGGCTTTTAGTGAGTTATTTGCAAAGGTAAAGCTAGAGACGTATTTATGTTACGGTGAATATAATAAATTGAAAATTATTAGTAATTACCTAAAAGTAATCAATAAATCACATCTGTCGTGCCTTTATCGATGTAGGTTTAATAGGTGGAGGTTTTTTAAATGTTGGTCCTATAAATAGGTAAGGTTAGGTTTAATTTTTAACAAGCAACAAAATGCTTGCCACAGGTTTGATTCAGAATAAACTACCGGTAAAACTGAAAAATTTCCATATTATAAAGTAATTATTAATAATTTTTCAATTTATCACATTAGCCGTAACATTAATAAAATATAAATATAAATATAAACATTACACAACAGACACACAACGCCATCTAGTCCTAAACTAAGCAGAGCTTGTACTATGGGTACTAGAATAACTGATACTAATACAATATACTTTTCTTTAGTAAAGAAATACTTATTATGCATAGAAACAGCCAGACTAAGACAAACCCCCATGTTCATGCACACAAAGATTTGACTAAGCGGGAATCGAACCCGCGACCTCGGCGTCGTAGGCAGGTACACTACCCACTCCGCCATCCGGTCGTCAAACAACGTTGTCAACATTTGACACAATACTGTCCGTTTTACAACATCACAGGTGATTATTTAGGTCAGTTTTGTTATAACGTATCTACGTTATAAAATATGTAGAAACTTGATAAATAATGGTGGCAGTTGCCACTTATCAACGCCTCAATTGACACTTTTTTACATCCATTACAGTATAAAAAACTGATGTTCCTAACGGCTCCTGCAATGAGCATAATAAATCGCGATTAACAAAGTTGTTACGACTTAATGAGAAGTAACAGATATGATAATTAAAGAAAAATATAGGTTGTATTAAAGAGTTATCTAGAGTGGAGGGGAGATGAATAGGCTTCGACGCCAGCCGCGATTACCGCCACCATTCCTTGCAATCTCTAAATCCATTAATTTTTAGTACTTTTAACGGCTCTGATGCCGGTTTTAAGATAGTGTAGTGTGAAGGACTTAATTAACTAAGCGTAACGAGCTATAAAATAGGTAGTTTCAACGTCCGTGTTTGGATTTACCAATCAGAGAAATTCGTCAAACCATTGATTAACTAACACATAATATCAATTATTACATTACATGAGAGAGGGAACTAACTATAAATCGTCATTGTATGCACTATTGTCTATTACTCGCTTTGTTATATGATAATACGGGTTCCTTCTTTCTTCTTTTCCTTCCTCTTATGCTTTTACTTACTTCGGTTATTAAAAATTAAAAGCTTTCACTGGTCATAAGGTTTCAGTCATTTTAAAAATGGACCAAAACAACTTGCGGTTCTCCCTAACTCTGCTCAGGCTTCTTAAGTTAATAATTTTAAAAGGCAATAAACATTAGCGTCGTCAATTGGTGGTCATTGACACGTAAGTCTTGGTTATATATTACCGATTTATTTATATTTTTCTTTAATTATCATATCTGTTACTCTAGATACTATTAGATATAAATAAATCAATAATTTATGACTTGACCACATCACTTGTTTGATCGTATGACAACATAACCTGATTACATCCAGAAGTGTACTAACAGGCACATTTCCCCTGTTATATTAAAGTTCTAAATGATTTACCGGGTACTAATTCAGACTGTGCTACTTTTGAGAATTTTCGAATAAAAATATCTCAAAATACTGTAAATTTGATTGATAAGTTCAATGATCGCTATATGTAACATAGTCTTTTCTGTTTGTCCACCAGGTCAGCATCAAGTAGGACTGGTGCACCCTGCGGCGGCCCACATGTCGCACTGGTACGGAGCGCCGCACCAGGGCTTCGCCCCTCCGCCCGCCTCGCACAACCCTTATCATCATCATCACCTCGCGCAGCTCAACTCTATGGTAAGTGAAGTCAAGTAATTATTATACTTCTTGTGTTCTCATTCTAAGACATTTATCTCGCTATCTGTCTTGCAATGATTGTTTTCATCAAATGAAAAATAATATTTTGCTAATCCATCCTAATGCTTTTAAATGAAAAATTTATTATTGTGTAGGTATGTTATATCTATTGTATGAAATCAAAAGCCTTTAAAAATTCAACATCGTCTTTCAATGATTTTAAACAAAGTGCGTCTTCAATACTCTCTACGGCCATTTTTAAGAAAAGAGAAAGTACTTATAGTTTATTGGGAAATAATGTTTTCTTTAATTTCTCATTAATTTATTCACTGCAAGTCTAAAAATAGTAGGTACAAAATGTTTCAATTTTCTTTACTACAGGAAAGATAAGTAGATAGTTAGTTACTCAACTACGGTAGTTACCTGAATAGGTTCAATGATGAAACATTTCGCACAAAAGAATCTTTGTATTAGAGTTCGTTAGTTTTTAATGAATACGACGAAAACAAACAAAGTCTTTAAATTTTATCAAGAAATCGATCAGCCCGTCACGTTTTAATCTACCGGATAACAAAGGAAGCACGTCATTATTGAAAAAAACTTGCCGCTAATTTTCACCTTAAAAATAAAGTAGATACCTATTACCTGTTTCTAAGCTCCACACACCCTGAAACTACAACGCTTTTTCTTTTAAATCTGTCCATCCAAATGTTGCCTGGCAAAAATTGCGTCAAGCGATAAGGCAGCCCTTTGCATATTGTAATTATCTTTAGTTTGTAATGGAATGATATGCAAATAAAGTTTTATTTATCTATCTATCTACCTGTTGGATTTTAAGACAAGGAAATATACTTGAAATTCCAGAACATCTTCACATGAACTTTATTGAATTTAATTGCAATAATTCTTATCATTGGATCTGTCGTAAAGATTTTATCAGATTTATATCAGGTTAAATCAATGTATCTATGTAAATTTCCAATGGCAGTGTTGTTTCGATACTAATTAGTATCGACATATTTTATAAAATTATAGAAAAGGTATAAATATTTGTTTGTAGAGTATAATATCTAGAATATTCTTGAGTGACATAGACCAAAGTGGTTTACCGACAGAAGCTAGATTTTAAATAAGTTAGGTAACTGAAATACGTAAACGCATTATGCAATATGAAAAATATATGTATGCAATGCATATTATGCAAAACGATCTAATAACTCTAGTGGCACCTTTTGCTTAAAGGGGTAATTTGTTCTTAAATTAGGTACTACAGACGTTTTATTATAAACTTGTCACCATAAATTACTTCATACACTATTATATATTAAGTTACGTTTAATAGGGCAGTAGGAACTTATTTAGATCGCAGATATTTTTTATCTATAAAACGACCATGAACCCATCTAATACCTAATGCATATTTCCATTCCTAACTTCAGAATTTGTGCTAAATCAAAGTAAATATTGCGACATGATTTATATTTCTATGTTCTCCTGATTTCTGTGCAGATTTTCTCACGATGTTTTTTTATTATCTTATCAGTATTCTTATCAGTAATTTATTATTGTCCACATTTGTTTGAATACAGATTCGTGTTATTATAATGTTAAATCGATATGACCAAACATTATTTGAATATTTTTAAAGGTGTGAACATATTTCTAACGATTTTTTTTCTTTGCAGACTGGCTGGAGGAGTGAGTACACGTGATAAGTCAACCAAACACAAGAGAATCCATTAGATATGTCTTTCGTAAACGGTCCATAGAATGTGGACTTCAATGACCTTACAAAGAAATCAGAGGCACACGCTGTGATTTCGAAGAAAATACTTGACACATCACACTAATTAATAAGACTGTGAACAGAATTGACGTTTGTAGTACTATACAAACCAAGGCTGAGGTAGAAAGTGGGAAAGCGACGGGAAGAGCTTTTAGGAAGAGGATGCAAGAAAACAGGAACCCCGTAGAGGTATGTCACCGTCGTCGCGCCCTACCCACTGAACCAACTCGCCCTTCCAGTTGAAATCGAACTGAACATATCCTGATTTTGAACTTGAAATTGTCCCAGTTTATTGTTCCCCAATGAAAGACTTTGATATACCACAATCAGTTTCCTACAAGTATTAAAATTAAGAGTGTTTTACATGAAGTAACTAGCGAAATTGTACAGTATTATAATATTAGGTAAGGTCGGTTACGAAGTCTTAATCGTATAAGTATAGTTCAAAAAGAAAATAATTTTGTGTATTTTGTACATATCTCGATAAGTTATATTCTGTTCCTGTGTACATTGATTTTAATTGTATGTTTTATTTGGTCGATTTTTTTCGCTCTTAGAGCATTTAAACAGGAGACAGCATGTAAGCACTTTTTCACCAGAAGCCAGCTATGTGAAAGTATTTGTTTGTGTGCGTAATTTGCGCTTGTGTTTAAGTTGTAGCGATACTAAAGATGTTTATTTGTGTGGGTGAAGTCGTTTACGTGTGCTGTCCGTGTTTACCTCGCTCCCCGCTTAAAGTGGCAGAAGTAACTATTTTGTACAATCCCGCTGTCGTCTCCCGTCTACATGCTAAAAGGCTTCACTATAGGAATTGTGATGTGTTCAGAAAGTTCGCGGAGATATTTTTTTGTACATTTTATTATTTTTGTAGATGGTATTGAATGAAATGCAATAGTAATTTATGTAATAGTTATACACGCAATTTGTAAATAAATAGCAGTTTTGAATAGTGACATTTTGCAAAACTGATTTTGTTAACGCATAAACATGAGTATAGTTTTGTTATATAAATTATTCAACTGGTCACTAAATCGAATTAGCTATTGAATATTTATGTATACATTTGTTTGTCACAAGGTGTAATATAAAATTTTGTATCACATTACAGTTGTAAAATTAAGAATATTGAGTGGCCATAAATTTATTATTACGGGGTTGTGTTTGTAGTTGTAACCTATTGGTTAAAAAAACGCTTATTTTGTGCAATTTGATTGGATGTACGATTTAACTGCATTATTTTATAGAGATTGTATTTTGTATAAAAAAGTAGTAAGCAACCTTTTGCGATGTCACTTTTTTATTGTTATATTGCGTATTTTCAAGTTTAAGTAAATCAAACGATGAGAATACTGACTATAACGATTGTGAGTAAAATTAAAAAATTACATTATTTACCTGTTAATTTCTTATCGAAATCAAAAACTGACTATAAGTCTAAAAAACTTGATCTCACTTTGGTAATATTGAAATCCTAAGTTTTTCTCTATTATGAGTGCAGTTGGCATTATTAAAGCTTCGCAATAACATCATAGAAAAACCACTTTAAATTACATGTTTACGTGACAACATAGTGAAAAAAAGTGATATTGTTCTAAAGTGCCACTATGTTAGAGTCTTACTCTACTTATAAAATCATTATTGAAATAATTAAACGTATAATCCACATTAACAAGAGATTTTCAACTGTCGGTAATTGTACCGTATGTTATTTAACACAGCTTGTGATTTATGAGCACAATACACAGTTATTTTATAATTACTCGTTACAACCATAAACATAACACCTGTACCCCAAAATATGTAAATATGAAATGTAAATGAAACATGTAGAAAATAAATGAAATCATTATAAGACTCTCAAAATAAAAATGTAAATTAGCGATCACTGCAAAACAGCCTATAACGATATCCAGTACCTAAAGTTTTTAGTTTTTAAAACAAAACATTGTGAAGTTGTGTATTTTAAATGAAATTGTGAATAAATTATCAATATTGATATTAGATGTTTATTTGATTTCTTCACCCCAACAAACAAAACAGAATTTGAATTCCAATTGCATGGAGATAATTCACGCTGTCCCTCGTATGAAAAGAGCGCTGGTCCCTTTAAATTGGAAAGCAGATCAATTGACCATCCAATTACGACGTCTTACGTCGTTCGCCATAAGTCACAGGATCAATTCCACCATTCCGTAGAAAAAGTCATCCAAAAGTCGCGCTTATCTCGCGGCAAATTGAAAATGCAGCCGGCCGTATGATTGTGACGCAACGGCTCCGTGCCGGCGACATATGGACCTATTCAATTTTAATCGCATTTCAGAAGAATGGACAGCGGATAAAAGTACGTATAAAACGCTCCCCGCCGATAGGCCTTACTTAATAACTTGGTTTTATTTGCGGTTCATACCCGACGGATTTTAAGGGCGCCATTGTTGTACACAATTAATGTTTGCTTTTGATCTTTTTAAGTTGTACGGTTATTTTGTGGACAGGGCGTTTATGCATCGATGGACTTTTGATCGTCAGTTAGATTGTTACTTCCTTACGATTTTTGATACATTTTTTGCACCATTGTCGAATAGTTGCCAGCTTATCTGGTGGTTTTATTGAGGATAATCTTAGGTCAATACGCATAGAAATCGAGTTATACGAGTATTTGCTAACTATTCGAATAGTTATAGACCGGATGGAAGCTAGACAGTTCTTGTGATGGTAAGCACAAACACATATCAAGAAAAAATGTGGATGCGCAGAAACCGCATTCTTAATAAGAAGGTCCTTTGTGTAGTTATAGCGGGCATCCTCTGCCAAAACAAAACAAGAAGTGGCTTGTTTGTAGTTTTAAAAATGAAACGGCATTTTGCTCGTGGCTCGGCGGGCATAAGTCACCGGCCGCGAGTCCACCGTGGTGATAAATGCACCGCTAGCGCGGGAAAAAATGTCGCGCTGCAAAAACCCCCGCATCACTCCCCCAGATTTATTGGTCACGGCAACACTGTGGAATATTCGAGAGTCGACACTTGGACGAATATTCTTACACCTAAAGCGGTATGCGAACGTACCCCCCGAGGTGACGGAACTTCGCACTTGGCTAAATTACGAGCGTAAACGTACCGCGGTATGTCCGTACGATTTATTTGTTAAATTTTATTGAACGACGCGCCGATATATCGTGTAATTGCGAGAAATATTGGCCAGCCGTGGCCATGATAGAGCCGTAAAATATTTTGGCAGTTCAGACTGGCCGTTAATTCTCTGGTCAACCGAATACATCATCGGCTATTTTTACATCGTGAGACACCTTTAAATATGGTAAGTATGTGTAACTGCTACAAACAAAACTAAGAACTTTAATGCAAAAGCATCGATGGTGTATTGCCAGAAAGAAAGAAAACGTGCTTCTTGGTGATATTTCAAATACCAACAACGAGTATCAAATATGATACAAAATAGCCTTCATTCAAATAAATAGTCTCAAAGGTATACACACTTCTGTACTGCTACGAGCTAACTGACATAGCAGTTATATAGCATATTTTTTTCGGCCTAAGCTTTGAAACTTTCATTTCTTTTACATGTTCAATATGTTCATAGAGTAAGTACAGTGGGCAATAAAGGATGCTAAAAACTTGAAAAAAAAGCCATACAACTACGAAATAATAACGATTTTGAGGAATAAGTGACTTCAAAAATTTGATCATGTACTACTTCTGTTGCTGATTATACCCACTAAAAAACAGAGCTATTTATAGAGCCTTCAATTCTTACACAACACGTGTAAAAAAAGCAATAAACTCTAAAAATCTAGTATAAAACAGTCTAATTAAAACAGCAACATTCACACGGGGAAGTTTGCACCAAATAGTGACGTGAACCATTCATTTTAGACAAATTGCGAGTGCTCTCGAGATAAAATTGAAATGGCCTATTGTCTAGCATTTCTGGTTTCCACACCACCAGGAAGGCTACGCATGCAGCGACTGAAAAAGCTTACAATAGCTACGCAGTACAAGCAATTACCGTGATGAAATTACTCTTTATACTGCCTTATGCGGGTAATGTGTGTTACCATCAGGTGTAAGTAGTTTAAAATGACAGAGGATTATGATATACACGTAGTAATAAAATATAATGTTGTATGAAAAAAAATCTTGAAAATTTTGCCGTATTTTATGTCAAATTCCGGTATGAAAGGTGAAGAAATACAACAGCATTTAATATGTAAGTATATTTACAGATGATTAGTTACCTAAGTAATCAATAGGTAAGTAAGGTTAGAGATGGTACTAAAAGATCCAAGACTTGATGTCTACGAATCTTCAAGGAGTCAAGTTCCTACCTTCAGGTATTGCAGAGTAGAATTGAGACGAGATGTAGTAGAACAGATAATATTATGAATGAGTACCTAAACCCTAAAATTATCGATCATCTAAATCAGTAAATTAGGTTTTACATTGAGGTGTAACAGTCGAGAATTTTTCAGGTGTAATGAAAAAAAGGAGTCTTTGAAATGTTTAAATTCGTAGCATCTGATAAGGTTAATAGACCTGGTTATAGGCCTATTTTGAACCGGATTCCCACCCTTAAGTTTTCATGTATACCTAGCTGCCTATCAGCACACACGAGCACCTTAAAGAAGTGAAATAGCACCTCACAAATCCTACGGAATCCGCGCAGTGACTCGAGAGTAAAGGATGGTGCACACTCGAGCGGCCGCGGCTATCCGTCTGATCCGGGAATCAATCTCGGACGAAATCCGTGTTATCTCGCTGACCCCACGACACTGCGACACGTTTGATTTGCTTTTCAATTTCGCACTGCCCATTCTTTAAGGCCTTTTTGCCAGTTCATTGCATCTGCATTACGGCAAATAAATAAGATGTAACGTCTTGAAATTGGAGATTTTGTGGCTAATTGACGTTTGTTGCTATCTTTGCGATATCAAAATGTAACATGAGACTCATTTTTAAAGGCAGTTGGCACCTGTTATCTAATCTTAGATACAAAAATCTCGTGTCACAGTGTTAGTTATCGAACTCCTCGAAAACGGCTGGACTGATTGTAATGAAATGTTTGTTTTTTTGTATATAATGTGTCTAAGAATAGGAGGTAAGCTATTTTTTATATCCCTAGGTAACACGTAGATAAAGCCGAGGTCATAAGCTAGTACTGTATAGATTTGGGTTAGGTAAATATGTAAAAAGTTTTACTAAAAGTAGGTTTAGCTGTTAGTATAACAAATTGAAAACACGTGGATGTATTTACTTAGTATGTTACACGTGCCAACTATTATTGTATAAAAATATATTACAATTAATCATGTCCGTCGTTCAATAAGTTGACAGCAGTCTATTTTAACCTACTACTTCCAATTTGTTTATTGTTCAAATAGAACAATTTCATTTTACAGAAGTCGGTAGTATTTTTTCACTTCAGCAGATATCACTTCAAATTCGCTCTTAGTTTGATCGCAGGCTTTAAAACTGTATTAGCACTAAATATACAAATAAAAATATGTTAACTAAATACCAATATGGATAAGGGCTCCTCTCACACCGACCAAATTAAGCCACAAGGACACAGTCTGCCGATTTCGTTGTCGTTAATTGACTATTATTACAAGATCCATATCATAATTTACAAATAAAATTGTCATGCGCTACAGCAAAATAAACTTATTATTAGTTATAATCGCAATGCAATTTGCTTACTCACTGAGTTACTATTTAATCGCTACTATTTTATTGGCTTAGTTTGAAAATGGGAGTTTAGAGAATATATGAATATTATTTCGCTTATTAGAACATTACCAGTAATACTGGGTGGCGCAAAAGTAAAGACCCTATTTGGTTCAGCTATAACATTTTTTCTAAATTAGAAAACTAGATTTAGATTTTTTTAAATGTATATTTGTGCCATTAAATTTCGTACCATTAGGATTTAAAGATGATGTCTTTTAAATGGTGACCTCCAGAGTTGATACACATTTGAGCCCTATTTATGACATTTTGCATAACTTGCCGTAACACTTCCTGCGATATGTTCGTTATTTCTTGACGAATGTTTTCTTTTAGAGCTGCGAGAGTCTGTGGCTTGTTCACATACACCCGAGATTTCAAAAAACCCCAAAGAAAGAAGTCTGGACTGGTCAGATCGGGTGATCTTGCAGGCCAAGGCAAATCGCCAAAACGAGAGATAACTCGGTCTGGAAAAGCGTCCCTCACTAAGTCCATAGTGTCGCGCGCTGTGTGTGCCGTAGCGCCGTCTTGTTGAAACCAGATGTGCTCCAGCCCCAATTCGTCCAAACTGGGTATCAAAAACTCACGTAACATGGTTCTGTAGCGTTCTCCAGTGACAGTTATCGCATTGCCTCCAGCGTCTTCGAAAAAATAGGGTCCGATCACTCTGTCAACACAGATGCCACACCATACAGTAACTTTTAGTGGGTGTAGAGGTGTTTCTTGAATAATGCGCGGATTATCAGTGCCCCAGAACCGAGTATTCTGCTTATTGACATGCCCTGAGAGATGGAAATGCGCTTCGTCACTCATAACCAATTTTGAAGGAAAATCATCCTCTTCAAGGTTGAGGTTTATGACGCGCTGGCAGTAATCTAGACGAGCTCGGTGGTCAGCAGGCAGCAGCTGATGAGTCATTTGAGTTTTATACGGGAACATCTTTAAGTCTTTCACCAAAATACGCTGCAGGGTCCGTCTGGAAATGCCCAATTGCGTGGCACGTCGCCTCGTTGATGTTTCTGGACACTCTTCCACATCTTCGCGCACAGCATCGATATTTTCAGCTGAACGGCCTGTTCTTGGTCTCCCAGACTTAGGTCTATCCAATGTTGAGCCAGTTGCTTCAAGGCGTGTGGCAAAGTGTCGAATTGTGCGACCAATCGGTGCCGGACGGTGGGGAAATCGTCGACGAAATTCACGTTGTGTTCTTATCACTGATGAATTATTCCGTAAGAACATTGACACAATTATTCCACGTTCTTGGGGAGTAAAACGGTCCATGTTTATTTTCAGTGTATTTTACATTTGTTCACTACACAATTTTCAACAACAGAATGACAGAAAATGTCATATAAAAAAAAAAAAAGTATTTTCTTTAGTGCCAGTACTTTTGCGCCACCCAGTATAATGGTGTTCGTTGTTGATAATCGAGATATTTATCTAATAAATGCTTTATAAAGTGTGAACTAGACGAATTATATTTTCATTTAGGTAATTTTTTTGTGATAAATCATAATGTGATCACAATCAGAAAAATATCGATTATAATAGCGTCAATAGTTTCCTATATAAATTAAATAGAAAGTGAATCAAATAAACATACAGGCTAATAGTTGACGAACCCTCTAACTAACTCGCCAATCACAAGGCAAGGCTTTTTTTTTAAATGATGATTTACCATTTGACTGATAAGAAAATACTGTTCTAGCAGGCATTTGGGGTTGCGTCATGATAGCACATATGTTGTAATTAAAATAATGTTGAAATGTGAAAGCAAATTGGTTACAAGTGCCTGCCAGAACAAAAAGAAGACTTAGTTTTGATTTAGAAAACACGGTAGATGTCTTTCTTCTAAGCTGAGAAGAAAAAATCCATAAAATGTAAATGATATTACTATTTAATTATTCGCATGCCTATTAAAGGTGAATATGTCGGGCTGCTTAAACATGTATACCATCTACTGTACCATATTCCTGCGAATAAATGAATCTTGAATCTTGAATCTTGAATTATTATAACAAAAGTATTTTTTTGAACTTATTATTACAAGATGACCCCTTATCTAACAGATAGGTAAGGATGTAGATGTTGTTTTTTTTATATGACATACTCTTTGGTTTATCGAATACTAAGAGTGAATCGGTGATGCAATTCTGAAAGGGAAACTATTGATTTAGAAATTTTAGTGCACCTTTACCCCCTCCCATATTAATACGAAATAAAAATTTAGTGTGATTTCATTTATAGAATACGTATGCCAAATTTACGCAAAGCATATCAATGCAGTGTGACGCCACGCTAATACCACAGATATCTATCTTTTTTCTGAACATTAAATTATGTCCATGATTAACGCTGAAAAGTGGAATGCTCGTATCTACAGCTATTTCCAAAATCACGTTTAATATTTGTAAACTCGATCATTAAACAGTGTAATAGATGATGACGAAACCCGTTCTATTATACGTTCGAATCAGAACACTTCCAGGAACCACTCCTATTAGATAACAGATCAAAGTTCATTTAAATTAAACAGAAACGATTAACTCCCAGACGGCATTCAACGCTAGTGAGGCGACGAATAAAATACCTATTTAATATGATAATATATGGAGAGAACATCGACAAGATATATCTGAACGTTTCTTTTTTAAAGGAATATGTAGCAAAGTAACTTGTAGGACTACTCCAGTTAGTTAGTGGTTAGTACAGCCTTATTGCGTGGTAATGGAGGACTCATATTATACCCCTTGTGCCAGTAAATTCAGGGTCAAACCTTATAGAATTCAAAGTCAGAAAGGGAGATCTAAGCAGATGGACGCTTAAACGGTAATGATCAGAGGAATGGTAATTTATGAAGGTAGTCGATTCCTTCCTGTATGGAATCCTATTCCAAAAGTTCTACCATCAAGACAAATAGATTTTATCCTTACAGACTATCAATTGGTAAGTATTTACTGCAACCCACAGGCATTCACAAAAAATGCAGTTGCATTGCCATATTTGACTAAGGCTAATAGATAGCTAGATCTACTGAGAGTACTTCGATTAGCGACTAACTGTGAAGGAAACGCTTCTTTTGTCATATTGTCACAAAGCCAGAGTCTGAACTAAGTCTAAGCTAAGCTAAGTCTTAGAACGCTTTACAGATCTCAGCCTAAGACTCAGCTCTTGTGAAGGATTCAACTTTAAAAATGGTCATAAAACTGATATAATACGTTATTTACGTACGCAACGCATAATAATAAACAAAATGTGTGGCTATTGAGTTTCTGTAACTTAATAACGTTGCCGTACACCTGCCGACTCCCTCGTGTATTAATATTATAATATATACAAGGAAAAAGACCCTTTAATGTATTCGGCAGACGAACTGCTGTAATTATTATTTGGTGTAAACGTATTGAATATTAAGTCCAGTATTGGGGCGAGTAATAATCTTTTTTTGAGGTATGCTGATGAAGTAACGGCAGAACAAGACAGGTGACAAGCCGCGACAAAAACTGTCGGAATTTTGATGAAATGATTCAGTCATATTTTGAATTTTTTTATTGCAATATGAATGATAATAATTTCCAACCGAACCTTTGTTGAGTTATGTGTTGCAGGAATTTTTTGGGTGATATTTTATTTTTAAGAAATAAATTATTTGCAGTGCAGATTTTAAATCTTCTTTAAGTTAATTATATTGTATTTTTTCCGTTGAAATGATTTTTTTTATTTAGAAATCTTGATAGAATAAAATAAATATTTTCTTCTACAATTGTAGCAAACGTCCTTCTAGGCACTGCCGCAAATATAACAAACAAATAAATAATTAATTTAATAATTGATGCGGACGCATTTTTTGACACCTGAACTTTTTATTAGATCTATTTTATTTAATAAGTTTGTATTATATTTGTTTTATTTCATGTATTAGTTAGGTATATATTTAGTTTTCACTTTCTTAATAATATAGTGTAATTTTAAATATTTAATTGTAGTGAATAAATAAATTAAAAAAAAAAATTAGAACATTGGTCCATACATCTTTATAGGTAAATGTAGAAAGCGTAGCAGAACATCGCGCCTATATTACCCAGAAGGTCATGGCAGAGGTGTATAAGACCCTCATTTCACCTGTTATGTGTAGGTCCCATGTGGTAGAAGATGAGCCTAGTGCCATCCACCGGGCACAAAATGTAGATATGCGTTAGTACATGCCTTCTTGACTTAATATAAGGTGAAGTAAGACCAATTAGCAAAGGTAGTATCAACTTTGACTGTGGTAAAAAATAAACAGATTATTCTTATACGTATACTTCCAAATAAAACATCTTTATTTACTATTCTAATAGGACGTGTCGCAGCAATCTCATTAGATGCGGGTATTCCACTGAATGTTAATGTGTTACTCTCTGAATAGAGATTCTGAAACGTTTACTTTGTATGTGGAACAAGTAACGCTTCAGGTATGCGGGTGCTCTGTGTGTAATGTGTAAGCAGTGGTGAACTGTAAGTACTTAAAGGATTTTTTTTTGTAAGTTGCCAGTGCGGTAATTACGAGTAGAGATATGTTGCTGCATCGGACATAGACTACATAAAAAAAGGCAGGACGTAATGTCACCTAGAAATGATTGAAGCACCAAAATGGCAGCGGTCTGTTTATGTTTGCGTGTGTAAGGGGTTACCAGACATGAGAAATATTACCCACATTCTTACAATAATTTAAATAAATATTTTAGAGGTTTCATTCTTATATTTTTTTATTTGCTGCTTTTACCATCGAGCATGATATAGGTATTTAGGTAGTTTCATACTACCGTGGCCAAAACTAAACAATATAAAACAACTTTATGTTTGAATTTCAAAACAAAGTTGTTTTATATTTCTAGCAGGCGATGCGGGCCTGCATGTGGAAATTGTTTGTTTCTGTTAAGGAAATATGTACAAAATTCGTTGCTCTGTGCACTCCTTGACGCAAGGCAGTGAAGATGCTCACTTGCTGACTCTTAGATGGTGAAGATGCTTTAGTGATATACAGGGTGTCCCAGTTTAGGACGTAAAGCCGAAATCGGATAGTAGGGTAAGTTATTGCAGTTATCAAAAAAATAAAAAACAAAAATTCTTCATTAAATAAACTATCAGAAAGTGCTTGAAAACGTCAACAAAATGTACAAACCAAATAAAATATCTAAGTTAAACTAAACCAACAATCACGAAGCTTAGATTCACTTACATGCGATTTTTCAATATTTCAAATAAAAATTGGCAAATAAAAAATAAAGAAAAAATAATAATAATAAACTAAACTAAGAAATAAAAAGTTTTAGATTAAAGTACTGTTATTTATTAATTTAATACTTTATTTAAAACAATATACTATTGTTTTACCTTTTTTGGTACGGCAAAGCTGACAATGCGAATAAGTCCACCTTTTGTTTTATATAAATCAATTTCCTCGAAGTGTATACTGCAGACTACACTATATTTTGATGGATACCAACTGTTATCATTTCTGCAGTTTCTAATTATTTTTATCCAATAATTTTTCCATGCGTCGTTTGCAGCAGGAAATCTATAAAACATAGAATAATAATTTATACTAAATGTATTATACTACTAAAAAATATTTACCCAAATTCAGGGTAAATGAAAATATTTATTGACTGTCAACACTGATAGTTTTGGTATATTTTTTTACGAAAACAATATAATTTCGGCAATAAGCTGAATATATTACTTGCTTACCTATGAAAAGTGATCCCCTGGTTTTTTTTGTCGAGGCGCTATGGTTTCGGCAGCTTTTCACAACACAAGACGGCATTTTTAATTATTTTACTTGAACATCCGAGCAACAGCACAGTCCAAAGCGTAATGGCGGGCGATTGACTTACTATTGTGTCAATGTGTGTGTTCTGTGTGTACGTGTGACTTACTATGGGTGCTTCAGTAAGTGTTTCAAGAGACTGAGTCCTGCCTTTTTTTATGTAGTCAATGGCATCGGAAGCCTATGATATTGTAACAGTTTTTACATAAATTAAATTTAGAAGGTATCTTATTACAGATCCTAAATCTGTAATAAGATACCAGAATTAATTCGAGACAAAGAAAATATAAATGATTTTAAAAACGAATTATTAACATTATTCTGCACAAAAACGTATTATACAGTAGTAATAGCTCAATCAATAAATAGGTAGCTCAGTTATGGCATCACAAAAAATAATTTTGTAATGGTATTTATTTTAGTTTCGATTTTGACTTAAATTTTTTTTTTGTTAAATTATTATTTAAATTTGATTATGATTTCCTAATTTTTGATTCTAATATATTAATTGTGTATTTTTAATTGACTTGCATTTTAATGGTATTTATTTTCAAATTTTATTTTATTTATTTTTGATTTTTAATTATTATTGAAAATTTTAATTTTGAATATTAGTTATAAATTTAATTTTATTGTAATTTTAAGTTTATTTAAATTTTTATTGTTATCAGTCAGTCAGTCTATCGTTATTCAAAATAGTAATTATTAATTTGAGTTTTGTTTTTATTTTGTGATTTTTAAATTTAATTTTTTGTAATCAATTTTATATCTATTTTAATTTCGTTTATTGATTGTGTACAAATTATAATGTATTTAATATGGGTTATTTACCTGAAATATCAATAATTGTTCATTTATGTTTTAATATTGTTATACTACCTTAGTAGGTAGTAGTAGTCTACTACTATATTTTTACTATATATTATGTTATATTTGTACGTCAATGATGGCAAGACATAGATAACATCTGTAATATACCTACCTTTGATCTACAAATAAAGAATTGAATTGAATCCTGAATTTTGAAGTATTTTCACCACAAAATTTAAACAGCAATAACATTCGTGTACTCGACAGCTGCATAGGTGATGTAGTGGTGGTTGGTGGGCACTATCTCTACTTCATTAAATGTATGTTTTATTACTATTCTAGCGAGGATAAAATTATGCTATACATAGGGTAGTTTATGAAATTCTAATATGTTCTCATGGGCATCCTGTTTCAAAATGGTTTTGATTTTATTCGACTTCTCGACCTCTTATACTTTGCAAAAAATATTCTAATAAGGCCCTTTTCTATTTTAATAGTAAAAAATGGTGTTCATTTAAGTTTAGCACCTGTGCGGTAGGCTGTAGTTTGCGGCCGTTTATTGGGCCGTTTGCGGGGCCACTTCCGCCTCTAGCGGAAGCGCCCCACGCACCTTTTAGTACCTTCGGCCTGACCTGATTACCCGACCGTTTGGATAAAACCTCTTTTTGTTTTCGTCAGGATTTAAAAATAGAATGGATAACTAAAAGGTTGTATTTATGTTTTTAGTTTGCCATTTTTTTATGAAGTAAGAATAGGTGATATATAAGTATAAATAAATTTGCTTTCCAATAGTCCGGGACATTAATGGCCCGAGATATAGAAATATAAACGACAAATAATAATAATAATAGCAATTTTGTATCTAATACATGAGGCAGAGATCCGAGCTTCACACACCCGCAAGCACTTTTAAGGCACACATAGGCACGCAGATGTCCTCACGATGTTTTCTTTCACCGTTAGCGAGCGATAATTTATATGATGAATACACATATTTCTTCAAAAAGACAAATCTTCTTCTTCCTGCCCTTATCCCATTTTATTTGGAGTTAGCGCAAAACGTCTTTTTCCATTCAGCTCTGTCAGCCATCTCGCTTTCACTTACTCCCATCTCCTTTATATCTTCTTTTATGCAATCCATCGATCCATTCTTCGGTCTGCCTCTCCCTGTTATTCCACCGACATTTAAACTGATCACTCTTTTAGTCACATGTCTTTCATCCCTTCTCATCACATGCCCATAGCAAGATTAACGTTTCCCTTTTACCTTCCTGTAACGATTGCAACTTTCAGGCTACCTCTAACATTCTCATTCCTAATTTTGTCTTCTCTTGTTATTTCACACATCCATCTTTACATTCGCATTTCCGCTACGTATAATTTTCTTTCGTCCGTCTTCTTCAGGGCTCAGCATTGTGATCCATACAGTACGACATGTCTAATCATGGATTTGTTGTTTTTCCCGTTAAGTTAAAGAACTTGAGGGTCATTCGTGGATTACAAGTTGTTCCTGATACCTGTCGCCATTTCATCCAACCTGACTTGATCCTCTGCAAAATATCTCAGTCAATCTCACCATCTCCTTGGATTAGTGACCCGAGGTACCGAAAGTTGAAGCTATTTGCTAAAGGTGCTCCAGCGAGAGTAATAGGTATTTGACTAGAGAGACCATCGAAATCGCAGAAATCGCTGTTTTGGTTCTGCTCAATTTCAGTTTTTGTCGCCATATCTCCAATTTGAATCTTCTAAAAGACGAAAAATACACTTTAACTTATTTTTTTACACAAATAGGAAGTCCACTTAATTAAGGTAAGACTATTGTTCACAATTCGTAGAAATTGCAATAGCCTAGCTACATCCGAAGATAATGATATATACGTGTTTCATGCGTGCCAGTAAATGAAGGCCTAATTTCAACACCAAATCGGCAGAGGAGCTTTAAACACTACTATTTAGATTACTTAGTGCCAGGTTAAAGATGGTTCTTTCTTCGTAAAGCTTATTTGCAAAAACTCTACTACTATTTTATTTTACCTAACAAATGTAAACTAATATTACAATGCGAAAATATTTACCATTTCTTGATGAAAAGGCGCAAAAACTGCAGAGCCAATTTAAAAAATCTTTCGCTAAAAGAGCTACTTTATCAGTGAGAAACAAAGGCTATATTAATCTTATTCCACGTGAAGGAAGTCGCGGGGAACAGCTAGTATTGATATAAAAAGGTCGGTGGTTGCCAGCAGGTGCACAGCACGCGTCGTGCGTTGACGCGCGTGTAATCTCAGATGGCTTGATGTGCCCGTACCCTATCGCGTTACTGCATGAGATGACCACAATATTACCTTGATCTTTTCGGCATTTCTCAGAAATAGTAAATTATTTAAATATTTTGGAGGCTTTATTGAGTTTATTTGTAGTATGTACTATGATATACTGTCTTCAGTGTCTGCAATTAAACTTAGCATTTAACATTAACGATAGCCGAGTGGGACACAGTAAAAATTTATGGTGAAAATAAAGTATTTCTTTTGTACTTTGCTGTCTTTTTGTATTTTAAAGTTGAAAAATTAAGAATCCAGCAGGATTTGAACCTGGCACAAAAAGAGTTGAGAAATATCGAGTCTAGCAGCATACGAATCCATGGCTGAAGTGGCAAAGCACCGAGGGCGTTTACCCAGGGGGTGCAGGTTCGAATCCTACTGGATTATATATTATATATAATATTTATTTTGTATGTACTTAGATTGTTGTGATTGATAGTACAAGTACTATTTGAACATTGGATTGATTCAACCTAGTAAAGATTAACAATGTCCTTATCCTTCTTAATAAGATTTCGCAATATAAATACGTATTACGTACTCTTTTAGAACGAGTATTACGTTACACTTCAAAAAAACTAACAAAATAAATACGTATTCCACATTGCTATTTTCCGGTAGAATATAAATACCTAAGGTGTTAGTACTTACACTGCTTTTCTTGATCACATCATCCTTTTTCACACCTATAACTCGACTCATGTTTTATCAATACAAAAGGATATAAGGAAGCATAATCCGTCCACGAGGCAGGAGCTACCTAATTGAAATGTCTTGTACAAAGAGTGTCGGCAGGTGTGTCTAGTTATTGTGGACTGATACATTGATACCTATTTATTAATTACTGGCGATTAGAATGCAATTATTTGTCTCGGACAGGCTATTAAAATCGTTGGCGGTATGATAAGCGTAACTTTATTTGCATTGGACCGACTGTATTCTAGTTATCGGTTTTAACGTCCTACGCTCTTTGGTTAAGCGTTTTAATGAATGTTTAATCGTTTCGGAATTTATAAAGCGTTTACTATATTTGTCGGTGGTAAAAAGGTGTATCGGTGTGCAGAAGTCGCAGGTTCAAATCTTGCCTGTTTAATTTTTATGTTTCACTTGTAAGTCGTTAATATTAGTAATGGAAATAAGAGGTAATGACGCAATTAAACTTATACATTATATAACATACACGTGTATCGTCTAATCACTTGAATGTTTCTTCTTTCGGAAATAGTAAATTACATGTCACACGTGTCCAAAATAACCGATAACTTAGGGTAAGTCTAATCGAAAGAAACTTCAAATTACAAAGTTCTTCTTCGATTAAGCCATCACATTAGCTGTCCCTATTTATCATTTGTCCACCTACAACATTTAAAAGAACCTTTCGCTTGTTATTAGTTATACGCGTGCCAGAATTCGGTAAAGTTATTAATTTGATGAATAATATCGGAATGGGTCGCAGCACCTTTTGAACAAACACACCTGATCGATTTTATTTGATGCACCTTGCTCCAAATTTTAATAGACACAAAAACTCAAATTACAGAAGGTTCATTTAAAGTCTTTGTTAGTTTTAACCTCATTTTAGGATTGAATAATCTCTAAGTTTGAAACATGTTTCTATTAGCCATAGACTTTTCCCGTGTAGAAGACTGATCACCATGAGTCTTTCAGCCTGAGAGGCAGATTCTAAGATTCTTTCAGCACAATCTAAGATTCTTTGCCTAGAGTTTGGCTTAAGAATACCCGCTCATATTTTACCCCAATTCATTAAAACCAAAATCCTTAGGGCAAAGTACCTTATAATGGATTTACATTATTTTACCATAAATGACGGTAAAATAAGCAAATAAGTCAATAGGAATAAATAATGTAATTATTAAATTAATTTATAAGAGATCATTTATAAGATTTTTAAAGTAAATGACAGTCGAAATCAATTATTTTAACTAATTATTATGAAACTAACCTTTCCAATGTTTTTTTTGCTACCGAATTAAACTTCTGTTAATTACTAGCACCTCGGATAATCTATCTAACGCTCTTATACACCAGGTGTTAGTGTATAGCTATTTTTTCAATCTATAGTCTACTAGAAACAACTACAACGAACAATTTATACATTGAAAAAAGTACCGGCAAAGGCTTTAGCTTTTTGTAGGATTATCTATCGCCTAAGGCACAGAAGGTGTAGGCTGTAATTGGCTTTATCAGAACGCTGTAGTTTTTAACTATATTGCTAATTATAGTACTTATTTATTACTTATAAATATGAATAATTCATTGTTGTTTAATACCAACCTTGCTAAATGGGTAAGGCAAACAAAAACCCGTGGTTATTTCTACAGTATAAACTTTCGCCAACTAATTCAAATATTTTACAAAATCAGTGGCCAGATTCCACAGTCTAGAAGCTTTACAAAGCAACATGTTTGTAGAATGTAGAAAATTTAATTAAATTCATTTAAAAATAAAAAGGCTATAGGTCTTTGTCCATTCGTACTTTGAATTGTTTCACCTCATTACGTGCACGAATATCACCCGCGTTTCTGCTATCTCCCACCTTATTTCTTATTGAAATTGAGCTGAAAAGCCTGAAGGATAGAGTTTAGTTTTGAATAAAATGCTTTCGCATGCTGGCAACCGCCGAAGATTGTAACCACACAAATTTCGACTCAAAACTTTGGACTAGAAATTTCTGAATTGCCTGATTTTATATCGGCCCCGATTATAAGCCACATTACAACCTAATTTATACTTTATTTGTATAGCAATTAGGATGTTATTTGTTTGCGCTGCTAACAAATTAACTTGAAGGTTATAAACCTTAAGAACCATAACAGTCTATAATCGACAAATTAAACGACAGATAAAAATGTAATATCTACTTATAACTTAATTAGTCGATCAATTATAATAAGTAAATAACTGTCCCACGATTTAATTAATTGAGTAGTTTCAGTAGATGCGTGTAAAATTTGCATATACACAGCGTTCGCTATCGCAAAACAAAAACACGATTTTGAACTCGAGACTCACATGAAATAAATCGAATAAAAAAATCGATTTTAAACGTTCGATCTGCGCCGGAGTGGGTGCAATTAAAGCGTTCCGAGAATCGATGCTCGAGACTTCGAGTCCGCACGAATATACTTACTCCATTCGGTATGAAGGATAAAAATAATTGTGCTAATGTACCTACAAGTACTTACTGTATATAAGATACAATTTAATTATAGATAGTATAATAAAATGATACCTACGTATGTATATATATTTTCCCTTAAAGATTCCTGGTTGTTAAGTTAAGTGAAATTCAAATTCATTACCTGCCGATCGCGAGTCCATCGATTGCTCTCCAAGTGCCTTTTGGTAAAACTAACATACTGCCATCGAACACATCGCCCTATCCTAAGAAAGATGCCTTAACCACCGCAGCGCCGTTTGGGCTTCCATTTTATGAATATTTAAATTCTACGCGCCATAACACATCTAATGACTTCAAAAATAACCTTAAAAGTCTTAACAATCAAGTAATTAAGCTTTTCAAACCGACTCTTGTACTGATTTGTTCTACGAATAAAACACAAAAACGCGTCTCCTGTACAATTGCGATTTGAGAGTGACCTCTTTGATTTAGAATAGGGCGACATTATTTAGTACATATTCAGCAGATTTCCTCAGAATGTTTTCTTTAACCGTTAGCTTACGATCAGCAAATCGATAGGTTAACATTTTAACGATAACATCACTAAGTAATTTAATTTGGATGCACAGATTATTAAAATCTAAAACGTTTACTTAAAAATGTATGTATCCTTAACTTAATAGCCTAAACATTGGATTAATCAAAATACGATCAACCCTTAATCAAATTGTAAAGTCGACATTTGACATAGATAAAATATAATTTGTCAAATCACATAAAAATTATAATATAATGTTAAAAAACTAAAGTTCTCAAGTACCCACCGACTATTTTTTAAGCGACAACATTTCATAATCATTAAAATGTTTTTATCTTCGTATAATTACATCACCGGCTACCGTTTGTAGTAGAAAGCAAACATTATCGACTTTACTTAAACACCCATTAAAAACTAATAAGATGGTATCTTGTCGAACCACAAAAATTATCATAACCGCCAAAAAGAATCTAATGAAATCCAATATCGATTATAACCGATATCTCGCATTACATCCGAAACTTTATCGATAACAAAGACGACTGAACAAGGTGTTTACGATCCTGATTTTGATCTCAAGAAAAACGTGGCACAAAACTAAATCCTTAGCGAATAAATTATAAGGAGAGCCGGGTGCTTCGCTTGTCCGGCCCTTAATTGGGCCATGTCGGGGACGCTGGGTAAAAACTTAACATTTGTTAGGTATTCCTGGAATTATACACTTGTTGCTTTGGACGATGGACGCTGGCCGGTTTTATTTCACTGCACTGTAATGAATGTTCTAACGAGAATGTAGATAGATCGAAATTGATACGTTACGGGGAAATTATTTCAGTTTGATTCGGTTAAAACCTTTTTTAATTAGTTCCGAATTTAAAGTCTTCTTAGTATTGACTGTTATGAACTATAGAGTAATTAACCTTATAATAATACTACTCATACTCAGATACTGTAATATTTTATCAGCTTACGATGTTACCAAAGCTGCAAAATAGTGAAGAAGTTGTCTTGTCGTAGATTGATCAATGGCGGCTACGTAGTACTTACCTAGCGTCTACGCAGCTTCTACGTAGCAATATTATTTACCACAACATTCTTTTAACCTTTCCGCGACGGTCAGAAAGATATATATTATAGAATATTTTACGGAGATCCAAGTGAAATTACTTGAATTGTCATTAAGTTTAAATTTTATTGCGGTTTGAATTCCAATTCATTGAATACTAATTACGACATAATAATAAGATTAATAAAATTCTTATAAGAGTTCGTGGCTAAGTTAAAACCTCGCGGACCTATCAATCGTGCTGGTTAACCTATGCTTATCGTGGTCGGCCATTGGATGGGTGATCATCTTAACATAACGTTTAACGTTTTATTTTAAACTTGCGGGTAACAGCAAAAAAGTAAATAACTAAGTACCATTACACACTATCTACTACTAGATTTATTTGTAACATAATTGAATGCTTTAACAAATGGCTGTGGATAAAAAGTCCGTTATTTAGCTTCAACTGTCTCGAATCACACGATGTTGAAAATAATTTCATTTCACACTTTGTATCTATATTTTTTTCACTCCTCCTAATAAATTTATGTTTATAGCATGTTCTAAGTAATCAATTTTAACGGTCTATTAACTATGTTCATAGTAATTAATAAGAACCCTGTCGAACTAAACATTGTAATTAAATTACATAGTTCTTAACCACCCGGTGTCACAAAGCTATTTAATATAAAAGTCCACTTAAAGTCCACTTACACAAATTAATAACTTTTATAAGACTTATAAAAGTCGTCGATATTTTCTTTAGTATTAACTACAAAATAAATCTAATTACTTTTTTATTTATTTTTACGTGAGAAAATAAAAATTACAGTCCTTTAATAATGAACGAAAGACGCGAAAATAAACTAAAGAAAACAAATAATATAAGTCCCTGTAAACAAAAAACAATAACACCAAAATATGAAAAAAAAAATTAAGTCACTAACTGACTAGATATGCGTTACATTTTGTTGTAAGTAATACATAATATTAAAAAAAATCTGTTTTACGCGTGGTGTAACTGCGACCTGCTCATGAAACAAAAAGAAAGAGTTGCCTTAAGGTAACACATAATCAAATTTTACACACTACCTTATCATTATACAAAAAAATCACCGTGTTCTTGTTAATACGAAAGGCGTAACGGTTAAGATCGCGCGTGTCGCCGAACCTAAATTGTTTATTATTTTTTATGGGATTTTCATGAGAATCACCCCCCACCACCCCTTGGCTCGTTAAAGCTAAGGCTCTTATTGCCTTTGTTGAAGATTTATTTTTTAATATTTTCGTGTAAAAAGAACGCTGGTTAAAGTTTACACCGTATCTACCCATAAAGATAAGTATTAGATTAAATTGATGTATGTTTTCGTGTTTGTAAACCATGTGTAAACAGCGTGACTGATTTAATATTTTTAAAGTGTTTCTGTGGGTTTTCTTTTCAAAAAATAATACGTAGTAGAAGACAAACTTTTAGACACTGAGAAAGTAGAACTCGCAACATTTCGAAGGCTTTAAAGCTTACTTTTCATTAAGTATTTCAGTATAATATAACATACTAACTCGAAATACTTAAATAAGTGCAAGCTGCCTAGATTTCTTTTTAAACCAAGCTATTCTAGGCAAAGTACCACACATTTAGATCTATGAAAAACCAACACTGTTCACAAGCCAGTAGCAAACACAAATAATATTAATTCTATCCAGCATTACCTGCCTTCAACTTACCCGGCTCGCTGGAACACAAAGGCTTGAACATTTAGCTATCGTTGTCATAATACAACCGCGCATTTTCCACTTTTCTACAGATTTCCCGAGGTGAAATCGCTAAGCGTTGCCCTGATGTTTGAGGATGAGAAATGAGCGGAAAGGGGGGGTAAGTGGTAAAGGGGGTGTATTGTAAACACAATTACCACCCGCGGCGCGCCCAGGGCAACAAATGGTAGCTAAACGACCCATTCGCCTGTGATTTGTTAGCAATATGCTGAGATTTGGAACAAGAATGCCTTTAAAATTCGTGCTGCGTACTGTTACGTGTTTTTGCTGGCACTGTAATATCGTCAGTCTTAATTTAGATTGTTATATGCTTGGAATGTGGATGGAATATGGAGTAATGTTGCCAGTTTAGTGCTTAAACTTGGGAGCTAGACTGTAAACCGTTTTACGCGACGAGTAATATACTTTTTACGATTTTTAACGAGCTTATCAGGTTGTTGAGTTTATAAGCTCGTCAAGGTCTATATAAGGTATTTATAAATTTAAAAGTACACATAATATGCATGTCACAGAAACACACAAACGATAGACAAGAGTCACACGGATAAGTCTTAGAATCAAAGTACCGACACTTTTGCACAACAGCGCACCAAATTTTGCATACCCAATGAAATTCACACATACTTTTAAACTAATTATTTATTTATTTGGCTCTTCAGCAATGAGTAAACTGTTACATTAAAAGGGTTATACATTGCGAACTTAAGTCTAAGCGTCTCACTACTTATAGAGGAGCACAACATGCACTATAATAAAATAAATTAGACAATAATATACAGGGTGGCCCGTTTATAGTAGTCCAAAGAATTTTCACAGATGTAGGGCCGGTCAATGACTGATTTAAACGCAACATATGTTCCGCGAAAATCAATAGTTTAAAAGTTATGATTTTTTAAAGTTTTTTCGTAAAATCGCCACTTTGAGTCATGTAAACCTCTCTTAAGTGAAAATGATTGGATAAAATCGAATAAAATTTGGTGTGTATATAGCTAAAACATGTAGCTAGCAGGAAATAAGCTATTTTTAAGATTATTCTAAAATAGTAATATAGTTTTATACCTTTTTAAAAGCAGTTTGTAATTTTCATATGTTAAAGTATGATTTTCAAAAAAATCTAGTAAATTAAAAATGTTCTACACGAAATTTTCTAATCGTGGTAAAAACTACCTTAAGATGTGAGGATAGCGTTAATAAAAAAAAAAAGTATCATGCCTATCAAAAGTTCTTCAGAATTGAACATTGTATGGACTAAGTAGTTAAAAAACTATGGGTGTGTATTTTTACCTTATACGTCATTTGAACAAATTAAACTTAATAATCAAAAGAAAACACTAAAGTAGGATAAAGAAAGAGAATTTAATAAAAAAACATAAAAAATAAAAAAAAAAACATTTCAAAAAATTTTCAAAAAACTTTCAAAAACTTTAAAAATCATAACTTTTAAACTATTGATTTTCGCGGAACATATGTTGCGTTTAAATCAATCATTAGCCGACCCTACATCTGTGAAAATTCTTTGGACTACTATATAAACGGGCCACCCTGTATATTAAGCTAATGTAAAAAATTGCTTGTGAAATAAAAAAAAATACAATTTCATTAAAACATTTAATGAAATAAACAAATTAAAACATAAATTAAATTAAATTATTAAATAAATTAGTATAACTAGATTAAAATTAAATTAATTGATTAGATTAAAACTAAATTATTTAATTAGATTAAAACTATCTAAGATATCTGCACTTATTGATAAGTATGAAAATAAAATCTGTAAATGCAAGGCTTTATAATTTGCACACTCTAAGAGTGCCCGCAGACTACAGTCCGAAACACCCAAGGTAATAAAATTCACACTCCCAACGAAAATGCAGCATCGATATGTTTAAAAATCAAATCAGCCTTACAAGTAATAACAAAAGCAAGGCTTTATAACTCGCACATACCTTGTTATCCCTTACGGTGCAGGGCGGAGGCTGCGAGGCGGGGCCCAGCGCCTTCGCGGGCATAAACAACTCATACTACAACATTTAATTATCGCTGTTTATTAAACTCACCTTTGATATGAATCATATGTGATAACAAGGTGAAAAAACTTTTCACTCGGGTGTGAGAATTAGATTGGATTATTGATGATGAAAGTCTGAATCAAGATGTATTGATCTTGGTGGCCATGGTCTTGAAGAAACGAAAAAAATACTCGAATACATCAAAACTGTAATTACGCACGTACATACGACAGTAAAAAAACTAAGAAGCAAATAATATAATCAATATATTAGAACACTATCTTTTTCCCGCGACTTCATCCGCGTGGAATTTGTCAATTATGTAGTTGCTCCAGCGCTTTGATCCGCGTTAATCTGCTTCCGTGGAGTTTAGCATTATTTAAAATATTTAAAAACATTTATTTATTGTTAGACTATAAAATATATATAAAAATATTAAAATCCGATCCGTAGTTCCAAAAATTAGCGCTTACAAACAAACAAACTAACTTTTGCCCGCAGTTTCGTCTGCGTTGGTACATCAATATAAAATTTTTACTGTATTTAAAATTTTATCATAATCGGTCTAGCCGTTTAGAAGAGTAGCCGATACAAACAGACAGACAGACAATATATTTTTTAGACTGTATTTTAGGCCTTGGTATCGTGCAAATAACTTAGTTGATATAACTGAAAAATACATTGTAATGTATCTACTGATTTTTTGTAATTATTTCTTTCTTTGACCTATTTTAGTTGTAGTGATAATGATTTTATTATTGTGATATTTATTTATTTGGTTTTATAATTTATTGACATGCCGATTTTATATTATTTTTATTTTTATTTTTGTAATTAATGTGTGTAATGAAATCTATGGTAATAACTGAAATAAATGAATATTTAATTTAATTACATTGATGACATGACATTAAAACCAGACACTAAAATTTTATTCATTTGTATGTATTGATGATTAAATCGGTAACTACAGAATGAAAAAAATTCTAACTATGCTGGTAAAGCCTTTGGGGGTTTTTTCTGTAAACTCCAGTTACATACAGGTAAGAATTTAACATATAATATTATTATTTATATTAGGAATAAACTATTTATTAAAATTATACAAAACTATTCCACATTTACATAAACATAATTATGGCTCAAGTGGTTTATTGGATGTAAATAACGTCATTATACATTTCCTAGGATTTTCGTACAAAGACACGATTTCATGATGGCGCTGAACATTTTGAATCTAAATTTAGCCATAAGGTAAGTGATCTTTCATTTGAGGAATTTTAAACTTGTAGGTACCTACATAATTTTTTTTATGCTTTGCCAATAATAATCAAAGCGAAGGCTATACGTCAATGACCGGTTACTGTTCTGAAACAGGACAGCTATTTTTTGTCTTGCAAATAAATATTGCCAATATCTTGTAAGTACTTATTGTTACGCGGGTTCAGTTACTATGTACCGTTGGTTCCTCTGTACATGAAGACCAATAACTAGCAAACAAGTAACGAATATTCAGTATAATAACACTGCAGTCTTTGATTTACAACGTCCATTCCTCCACAGTTGTAATTCAACATATTTTCTATTGTTACCATAAATTTCACGCCCCTAAACTAATTCTTGCACCAATACATTATCCCTAAGGTTATATAATATTTATGTCTAATAGCTGTATATCCATATCCAGCTATTTCGAGACAAATGTCCGCCATTGCTCAAACGCTTGTGATAAAAAGCAAATCAGGTATCTACGAATAGTTAGAGGTGGTTTCCACTACGAGAACATCATAGGAGCAGACTATAAAAGTAAACTGTGAAGTAGCGAGCACAAACGTCTTGGTCAGATTCTGCTGTTTTGTAAACTGTATTCAAATGCCTAATGCAAGTCGTTAAAAATGGAAAAATATATCATTTAAAATAAGTAAAAACTTTTCGTAATATGTTTTTAAACACGCTAAGAACTTGAAAACCAGTAATGTCACTAAATTCAGCATATAATCTACACACTGAAATCATTCAACGCAAATCTGGAGTTGAAATTAGATTTGTGGTGGCTGCGTCGTTAGCGCGTTGTACTTTTCAGTGTAATGCAATCAGAGTACTTTAAACCTGAAATATTTTAAAGAAAAAGAATGAAAGAAATACTTATTCGTGCAATGAAACCGTACCAAACAAAAGTGCGCAAAGCAGAGCAAGCGCCGGCGGGTGAGGCTCGGACGGGCCATTTATCCGCAACCCCGCCCCGCGCTCGCGGCGCGCGCGCAGCCACGATCTCCACGCCCTGCCAGCCAGGCACGGACCTGGGAAAATACTAAAGAAGAAAATGCGTAGGTTTGCTGATGATTGGGTGATATAAATGTGGAATTACATCAATATTAGTCAGGCTAGTTAATATGGCTTTAGATGTAAATTTTTACAAAATTTATACATGCAGGTAGTTTTGAGGAGCTCGTGGCTCCGATCGAACTTGCAGGAATAGCAATGCTAACTGTGCTCGGCCGTGGATGGGACAATCTTAACATAACGAGATTTCATTGTTTGCTCAAACTCTTTGGTTATTGATAGTTAAATGACTTGCAAACTGTTTCCAGTTGATTGACTGTTTGAATTTATGAATTTTCCGATAAACAGGTAGATAGCTAGTGTGTTAGGAAGTGGCGACCGGGAATTAGGTATAACATATGTTTATAAAAGACAGAAACATATTGGTCAGTGCATAACTACAGCCTAACTACGTCCCTGCACACGCGCCCCAGTGTAAGAGGGCGCGTGAAATAGCAAGATCTTTGCCGCCAATATAATGAGGCTTTATTTATTGGACTGCATTACTAATCATCTCCGACAAGCAATTATACATCATAACATATAAAATTTACCTTTATATTATTATTGCATAAATGATAATGTCAGCGGCTTCTCTCGCAAAATCGAGAGACTTCCATACTACTTCTACTACTACTATTCATCCCTTATCCTAGAAGAGAAGATAATTAAAAAAAAATTGCTCTCATAAAATATCTTTCATGCCGTAAATGTACTGTTGCTATTTTTGAAAATTTTAATTCTAGTGGTTTAGTTATCTTTAAGCTCAAAAAATACAACATTTTTTATGTTTTCCTCTATTTAAGTAATTTTTATGTAACGAAGTAAATAAGTAAGTTGGCATCTATTGAAGTCACTGTACATAGTAAAATGTTGAATTTCCAATCATCACTTCATTTGAAATGTAGCGTAGGTTTTAGATAAGTCTCTACCGAAGTCGAAAAACGGAACTCGAATAATTTTTTGCACCTGGAACTAACATTCAGAACATCAAAAGATCATACAAGTAAAAATAATATAATCATACAGGGTGTAAACGACATCGAGACAAATTTACTTATACAAGTGATTCAACACATAATTCTGGAACTGGTCATGAAAAATCACAAATGTATGGAAATAAGGTTGCAAATGCACTTTCCAGCGATTAACCACATGAGTTTTAGGTTAGGGAGCGAACATTTTTGTCGAGAAAATTCGACAAATGAGAAGAAATTTAAATTCCAAAATTTGTCAAGATAATTGCAAATAAAGTACGATAAGTTAGCTAGATTAACATTTCTCATTTATCTCACTCTCTTTTACTCATTTTTAAAGGAAAGGTAAAAAAAAAATCGTTATATCGTCGGCTAATTTATGCATTTTAGAAAACAATATTCGTGTCTAAAGTAAGCGGCTTTGTCACAATGTTTTTTACACCCTGACAAAGACCAAGTCCTTGTCATTCCAAATGATAAATACTTATATCTAAAGTAAAAAAGCACTCAGCTTTGTTCATCATTTTTTTGACTCTTCCCAAATGATTTGTAACTACACAAGCAACAAAAACTAACTAGGATTACAGAGAAACTAATAGATCCAATTAAAACCGATGCAAAAAACGTTTAGCATCTGCATTGTATTCTGTACGGATGAGAAAAAAATCTGCGCCGGTAGAAAGTCATTAACAGCATCAAACATTATACAGCAATTTTGGTTTGAATATCAACATTTAGGCAGTTATTTGAAGTGGTAGATGGAGCTTCAGTGATTGAATTCAATGCATTCTAGTACGAAGGTTTAATCCTAGAATCGGTTAAAAGTAGTTTTAACAAGATCACGCCTATAATATCACCCAGAATACTGTGGCAGAAAAATCAAAGTCAAAGTTATTTATTTGCTAGAAAAATGGTACAATTTAGGTGTTACATACATTTATAAGGGTTCTACACAGTTCACCAGATCTGGCATGCACATATTAAGGTATTTATTATTATAACGGTAAAATAAAAACACAATTAAAATCTAAGGTTGAAAAACTAATTAATAGAGTAAAAGCAATGTTGCACTAACCATGGCTTTAAAACCCTTCTCATTTTTACGAAGGGTAGTTCTCTGAAGTGCCATTGTTTTGGAAGAGAGTTCTATTAGTTGGCATTATTAACCTTGTTGGATCTCTTTTAGAAGAGTGCAACACCCACACTTCTCCTGTTATGTTTAGGTCCCATAAAGATAAAGATCATTTATTTTAAGTTGTTAAATATAAATAGGTACAATAAAATATGGTCTCAGCATGCTCTGTCCAGTAGACACGCAAATTTTCAATAACATAAATTTTTGATTATTCGTATAAAAAAGATCGATTACATATAGTATAACTTTAACTATATATTATTATCATACAACAGTAGTATAGTATATCCAAATAATAAAGATCAATAATCTATCTTAGTGAAATGTCACAAAAAACTAAAGTCAATCTGATTAAAAAATAAATAAATGGGAAAGTGCTTTTGCCTACACAATTAACTTTTTCCAATTAGTTGGTAAGAATACATCTCATTTTATTTGTCAGCCTACAACTATAAACTATTACTATTTTATTCTAACCTTTTCTTATTTTAGTTGTATCCTCTGTGCTACTTTTTAGTATACAAACTTTTATTAAGTATTTGATATTCAAGTCACATTTTGATCTAGTGACCGCAGCATAGCTGTGATCCTAAGAACATTCTTCAAAACAGATGTAGGTAATATTCAGTTGGGAATGTGAAGATTTTGATGTGTAATTTTTCAAATGACATACTCAGAGCATTTATGGTTGAAGAGTAGGTATCCCTTTCAATTTTAAACTAAGTTAGTGCAAGTACAAAGTACAAAATCGTTAAAGTATTGGTAAAGTGGGCACTTTACCGTTTTTGTTCAATGAAAATTGCGAAAATATACAAAATAAATCGCGTTTTTCGAACATACTGCTTTCAATTTGTTTAATAATTAAGTATATCAATTATTTTTTTTGAATAATTTTTTGTCATAAAAACTTTAGCTCAACATACTTGCGTTGATACATAAGTACAAACTTTACTGCATCTGGAGCCGCGGTTAAATGTTAGTCAAATAAAATATAGTATGCTACACTAGACAGTGTGAAGGTTGTGTGACACTAAAAAAAATGTGAGCCGTGAGCAAAACTCGATTTTGCTTCAAGCGAGAGTAACACTCGAAGCAAAATTAGTTCTGCTTACCGTTTTTATACAACAAAGAACGACTTTTCGAGTTGCTGAGGTGAAAAGACATAGTGCAAAGCTGTTCCACTTATTCACATAGTTTCTAAATGTCCAATCTTCAACCGTCGCACGAGATAGGTCGATGAGTCAGCACAGGTTCTCATGAGCGCCGCTAGAGAGCTTCATACATACTAATCGATGTACGGCCATTCAACTCTTTTGTTTTTTTGCGACGCGATGACACAGTACTATGAGTACGTGTAGTACTAAGATACGGATGTGGACTACTTTTGGAACTTTTTGCAGGCTTTGAGCTTTGTGTTGAAGAGATATTATAATTAAGGCTCTGTGCATTTGTCTATAGTAGACCAAATAAGATAGTAGAAATGATAATTATGTAATCTCTATGAATTATAACTAAGGCCCAGTTTCTGGAATCCTGATAGTTCTTATCCGACCCATGAAATAGATTCTGACCAAATTTAAAAGTGAGACAAGTAACACTCGAATAAAGTACACAGCTAACCTTTTCATTTATGTGTGCTATTGGCTTATCCTGCCAATAATTTTTATCTAACCTGTGAAATTGGGTTTTAGTGCCAGTGTCTGAGGTGCCGGATAGTTCTTATCCGACCCATGAAATATAACCTAACCAAATTTAAAAGTGACACAATTTGCACTTGAAAAAAGAACACAGTTGTCACTTTTATTTATGTAAGTTATATGCTTATCCTGCCAACAAGGTTCTAATCTAACACCTGTGACATTGTACATTGTAGGTAGCTCAAACATAGACATATACACCAGATTTTTCAAAGTCTTGGATAAAATGATAGATGTATAGAATTTTCACCAAGGTTGATGCGATATTAGCCGGACCACGTCTAAAATCTATGGTTTCATTTAATGTCGCTATGTCGAACACTATGTCCACCCTGTATAAATTATATTTTAATAAATTATAAAGTGACATTGGTAACTGTGATTCTTTCGCATGTGCCTTTGTCACATTATCATGAATCCTTTACTTGAACCAAGTTACATAATTAAGACTTAATCAAGATTCTACTAAAGAGATCTTTTAAACTTAAACACCTGACAAAGAAAACATAAATATTAAACTAACCCTCTAAACGTTCCCATAGACAACAACAAATAAACGCAATATCCATTCACAAAACCTATTATGTTAATTTAAAACACATCAGAAGCGATAAGATCAGACTTCGTTCACACCACACCTCCCGAAACAATAGTTAATAAGATGATTTATATCGAATCGAGATATGCTCGTCTACATCGCCTTAGCATAATCTGTGGTTCGATCGTGCTATATCGATCGGTGCGTTTGTCGAGAGTGTGAAGTCCGCTAAGGAGATAGGTGGCGCTGTTCTACATCTCATTTTAGGAGTCATGCTGCTCTGAGTCTATATTTTTAACGAAATAGTGTAGCAAATCGGATTCGGTTTACCTAATGCTGAGAGGAACTACAACAGGCCTTGAACATTGGCAAAAAAAAGCAAATGCGTCGCTATATTTGAGTCTTGTTTTCTCTATAACATGCTACTTTTTGTTCCTATGATTTTTACTTAGACATCTGCAACTTATTAAGAAATATAGATAAAGTTATTTATATGAAATCAATGTATGCTTGCCTACATGTTCTTAGCATAATCTGTGGTTCGATCGTGCCATATCGATCGGTGCGTTTGTCGAGAGTGTGAATTCCGCTAATACATCTAAATAATCTACATCTCATTTTTAGGAGTCATGCTGCTCTGAGTCTATCATTTTAACGATATAGTGTAGCGAACCTGAACCGACCGAACCAGCGAATAGTTTACCTGGTGGTATATGGTAACAACTACAGCTCTTGAACGTTGCCAGAAATGCATAGGAGTGCTTGCTTGCCCCTACTTGTCATAAGGCGTCTCTTGTTGTGTCACTGAACACTTGCATCCGTCTATATGCTTTGTAATGAGCATTGGTATTTAGTATGTACTTAAATTCATATCGAAAGTTTTGTTATCTGTACGGCATTGAGTGAAAATTAAAGCATAAATTACCTTTGAATTCTCTAATCTATCAAAAGTTGGAAATGGAAATTAATCATACGATCCCGGGTCGGGCAAAGTGTTATTTGTTAACTTGCCGTCAGGAAATTCACAATAGCAGCACGGAGTTAAAATTGTGCTCGTTGGATGGCGATAGGCTCACCCTCTATCCCATGGGACCCAAACACAACAGGTGAAGTGTGGGTGTTGTACATCTCTGCCACACCCTTCTGGGTAATATAGGAATGGTGTTATGTTATGTATGTTCCTCTTACCACGTACCAGACTAGTGGTAACCTTACAATAAAACTACACAGGTACCACTATATATCGTGTGCAATCACATATTCAGCTCGATTGCACCTCAGTTGCATAACAGCCTGCATTGACCTTCGCAGTAGCCTCCAGCTCATAGCCATCGCCACCCCTACTTAAAATGCGATCACTTGCGATATACGAGCAACAACCATGTTATTTGTTCTATAAATAGATAAAAGATAAATGTTCAAAGAGCTATCAGCATATGTGGTTTAGGTAGTTGGCTAATTCAACATGTATCGTAATGCCCAAAATGCTGACTCAGATACATATTTGAGTGTGCTATCGTAAACAACAGATTACAAGAATTACAAGACATATAATAAATCAATATTTCACAACTTACACACAACGCCATCTAGTCCCAAACTAAGCAGAGCGTGTACTATGGGTACTAGAATAACTGATACTAATACATAATAATATATACTCTTCTTTTGTAAATAAATACTTATTTATACATAGAAACACCCAGACTAAGAAAAACCCCCATGTTCATGCACACAAAGATTTGTCTTAAGCGGGAATCGAACCCGCGACCTCGGCGTCGCAGGCAGGTACACTACCCACTCCGCCATCCGGTCGTCAAACAATATGTGGTAGAGGTGTATAACACCCACATTAAATTATTTTCACCTGATATGTTTAGGGCTTTACTGGTGGTAGAGCTCTTGTGAATGAGCTCGAGGCCGGCAGCACCACCGTCTCACCTTTAATCTGCCGCCAAATAGTAGTGCTTCCATTACTGTGTTCCGGTTTGGTGGTGAGATCAGGCCATGAAATTACTGGCACATGAGGCATAACACCGTAGTCCTCAGCTGCAGCGACGCATCTATAATCTGCTTTTGTGGATTGTTGATGTCCATGGGCTGTACTCCACTTACCATCAGGTGGACTACACGTTCGTTCGCTGTGGGCGTAGAATAAAAAAAAAAAAAAAAAAAAGGGCCCATGTGATAGATGGTGAGCCTAACTAACCACAAGACATCGATGACTTAACTACTTGGTGATAGCAGTAAACTATTGAGCTGAATCCTTTTGATTATGTGCACGGTTCGCGTTGTGATTAAAGCGGTGGCCTCGCCGTTTCAACGCTGGTGTTTCAGGTTTGATCCCCACAAAAATTTATTTATTCTGTCTCTGGGTGTGCTTTGTGTGTGTGAAATACAAAAAAATACCTTATACCAAAAAAATATTAAAAAACTTCTAAAAATGTACAGACTTTTAAGTGCGAACTCCAAAAACTGCTCATAAGGAAATGTTATTTACTCTATTCGAGATTTTTTTGAAGATAAAAGTATACAGTATACAGTATAAAGTATACACAGCAATAAGGATAACACATTTGTAATAATTAAGGAGATTTATATTTGAATTTGTATCATTATTTCATTTATGACATTCTAAAAATATTTATTGTTTAAATGAAATAATGTTAATTTGACATCATTTTGTATTTTTTTGGCACTTATGATTCTCATTAATTTAATTTTGAATTCATCACATTAATTTAAATTTGACATTATTACTAATATTTCAATTTCAATAATCGATTTTTTTATTTAATAAGCTTAATTATTGCAAATTCAGATTATTATTATTATAAAATTAAAACTATTTGCATGCTACATGGCTGAATGTGGATGAATCAAACAACCTCTGTACAATCTTTATGTACCCATATTCGCAAATGAATAAATAAATAAATAAATAAATGTATGTTTGTGAACACTGTGACACAGAAGATATTTCTAGTGCGGGCGTCGTTTTTTAATAAACAAGAAAAGAATATTAGAACTGGCCTAAAACAATTGAATCAAGGCAGCTCTTGTTAGTTTCATGCTTACAAACGAAATTTACTGGTAACCTACGTAACTATTCGGGTTTGGTATACATGATCCACAGCACTTCAATGATTAATGCATGAGACGGTATTCGAGTAGGAAAACGCGATGTTTCACTTGTGGCTACAATTGAACTGTAATTGAATCGGATCCAAAAATGCGTCATGTCGTTTTGGGAAACCCCGCACTGGGTGCTTTCTGCGTATGTCTATATTGGCTTCCGTGAAAATAAAACTAAGTTCTTTGTAATTATGAATATGACTGTAGTGTTAGTTATTATACGCATCCCAAATGTCCTTGTAAATGCCACAATGATGTCTGTAGGACATAAATAAAGGACAAAATGACAAATGATGGTCATCCGCATGCATTACTAAGCGATAAGTCAAGTGATTTTCACTCAGTATTTTTAGGTAAATCTGATGTCTTGAAAGCGTAGTAGTAAATAATCAGGTAAATACTTTTAAGATTAATACTTTATCATTATCAGGCATAGTACCTAAAAGTTTCCATACAAAACAGGTTTATTCATAAATATTTCATTGCTGCCTCGTGGGTTTAGTGGTTAGCGTATGTGGCTCTCAGCGTAAGGGTTCGATTGCCAGGTCGGGCTAAAGAGTTATTTGTAAATTTTCAGTCAGAAAATTTTCAATTTACACGGAGTTGGAATTGTGCCCGGTGGATGGCGATAGGCCCACCTATCTCATGGGACCCTAACATAAACGGTGAAGTGAGGGTGATGTTATGCTGAGTTATTTTATGTATATTTACGGCAAAACTGAACAATAACAGACAGTAATTCTGATGGCGGAACTTGATCGCAGAAATGACAATACATCCAAAGAGCTGGTCAGATTGACGTTACCGCCCAGAACGCGGCAATTAATTCGGTAAGAGCTGGCTATTTGCCGTGGGCCAGCATGACACAGAGGTTTCGGTCGCCCTCTCGCGGGTTATTATAAAATAATGAAAGCCGAACCGCCCGCTGCGTTCTACAATTGACCTGCTTAGCCGCCTCACCACCGGTCGTTTAGCTATTTTAATTTTTAGTTTGTACACTAACGGTATACCGTATAGTCTGGTGTTTCGTAAGACGGTATCGGGAGGCAATCATCGGATTCTGCGCTTCAGTCCGCCTACATGCGGTTGCTGACCGTTTGGTATCATTAATTTAATTTTAAACCCCGTATGTAGAACCTCCTCGCTGTTTGATTGCCCTCTTGTTCTGAGATTCATTATGAGATGTTCAACGCTCCTCCCATCATTGTTACGAGGAAGTGATACGTTTTTGTTACTACAAAATATTAAGTTTTTGTTGATGAATCATGGTTTTATATTCTTATCACGTAGAGACCCAGTTTTGTCGTTACAACTAAGTAGACTAAATTTCATGCAAATTCTATCCTGTTGCGTAAGTATCGTGTTTTGTTTTTAAAGTTGTGAGCTTATTGGGCAACTCGACGGTTTTACAAATGTAAATATCTAAGTTATATCCTGGACATGCCATACTAAGATTTATGGCGTAAATATTCACGGGCTTGAAGTTCTATGTTTGGAGTAGTGTGTTCTACGATAGTAATTTATTTACTTACCTTTATCAGATAGTATCCTTCACAGGAGAGCCGTGTAAACAGACTCTGACGTCGGCAATACGAGAGATTAATAAATTAAAGAACTGAGTTGTTAATGCTTGACCTTACAAAAAAAAACCTTACTTAGATGATCTAAGTTAGGTTGTTTTCCAGTTCTAATTTTTAAAACGTAGTCTTTATGCGTATAGACGAAAATAAGTAATTTTGAAGTTATAATTTGTAGGTAGCGTAGGAAATAAGAAAACTTTTCGTAGCAGTCTGGTTGCTAAATCTTGCTCCAACGCCTACAGAGTTCTGAAACTTTCTGCTGAAGCACCTAACTTTGTATATCAACTTATTATATTATTAAGGAATGGAATATTGTGAATACTTATGTAGATTGATCAAATCATCCTTATTATGATTGACACTGGTAAATCTGCTTTTATGGTTTTCAGGTAAACTGAAACTCTTGAAATGAAAATTGGTAGTTGATTGGGAATTTGGGAATGACATTAATCGTCATTCCATGTTCTCGGCAGGTAGTGGTAGTAACGTATTTGAGCAAACTTACCCAAATATAACCAACCATTTCAATTAGTCCAAAAATGACTTGTCACCGTCTATTTCTATAAAAGAGCTTATTAAATAGCGACAACTAATCAAGTTAGATGGCGAGGGCACACGCACCAAATGCACCAAACGCACCGGGCGGAAAGATGGCGGCGATAGCAACCGCCGCCGCCGTCCGCCATATGCGCCCGCGCCGCAGCCGCCACGCTGCCGCGCCGCTCGCCGTCGCACCTCGCCGCGCTTGCGTGTCGCACTCGCGAATTAACTTTCTGTACGCGTGTACTTTTATATATATTTCTACTTTTTTATGTTACTATGTCGCGTCAAAAAAATAGCCGGCCAAAACTGGCCTAAAATCGCCCAATCGAGAGAGGACTGGCTTTCTTTGGAGGAGGCCTTCACCTGCAGAGGGGTTCTTGCAGATACATGCACACAATAACATGTAATCATGTATTATATTATAATAAGGAAAAATATATTTATACTAACATAGAATTTTTAAGCAATGCATACTAACATTTTTCAATTTTTTTAACTGTTTTTCTTTTTTAATTTTGTTATTCTGCAACGAAATAAAAGGCTTTTTATTTTTTATTTATTTATTATGTCGCGTCACAATACTAATTAATTTGAAAAATGTAGTGCTTTTACAAGCTTCTGTATGTCCTTGTCCATTTTGGTCAATATTTTCTTCGTTTTCACGTATGAAAGTCACAGAGTCGCAGTACTGTACATTGTTGCATTTTTAAATATTCTTCATAATATTACCTTCCAGCACTATTTTGCATCATATCATGGAGGTATTAAAAACACTAATTCGAAAATTAAAAGGGAGGTATTAAAAGAAATCTTGTTCATAAAGAGCAATGATTTCTAAACAATTTGATGAACAGGTACATTTAAAGAAACGAATGGTCAAATCAAAGAGAACGTGCGGTTAACATGAACTTTAATCAATGAAGTTATGTCGGCGTCTTTAAGCTTTAACTAACCGAACAAACGGCGGTACATTTACTATTTGATGCGGTATGGACTGACGTTGCTAGAAATGCTGTTGTAATCAGGACAAATAACACGTAATTTTTGTTTTTTTTTAAATCCTGTTATCCTAATTGTTTGTTTGTCTTTCACCTACACACAGACAGAGCTCTGTGTATCTCTCTCTGTCGTAGAGACATCGAACTTGCAGTTTATTTATTAAATTATACTTTGGGAAACAAACAGCTTTTAACAGAAACAATAAAATAAGTTAGAAAAATTACAACGTAAGCCATTTCAGATAGTTTCCGCTTATATACATGGCTAAGTTCGAAACTTAGCCATGTATATAAGCGTGTATAATATTCAAAATAAATAACACGTTCTAAATAATTTAAATATGAGATAATAATAATAATTAACATGTCTATAGGATACAAATAAATTTAAATAAAATAATAGTAAATACAAATATTTTATTATTATTATGGATTGAAAAAAAGGTTTTGTTATTGTATTGCGAAACTGAGTGTGGTCATTGACATATTTATCGTGAAAAGAGGCAATTTCACACACACAAAGCACAACCAGTCTCAGAACAAATCTTTGCGAACCACACAAAGATTTGTCCCATGTGGGGATCGAACCCACAACACCAGTGCAGTGGAGAGCGGGGCGAGGCGACTGCTTAAACCAGTACACTACACGTGCAGACAAATATGAAGAACTGATTCATTTTAAATCTTATTTATTAAACGAGGACAAAAAATCCTAATACCAAATTGCAAGTAGGATGTTTTAACAAAAGTGCTACATGTTAGCTTGACTGTTTTAGTCTTTCTTTATGTAGATTCTCAAAAAAGGTATAAGTATTTTCTTATCTGTGTTATAAAGGAGACTACGAACTTAGCTAATTTAGCAACTGTTTCAACTTTGTCCCTGAGTACCTAATTTAAAACTTTCTGGCCTGAGTGGATAAAAAATATTTTTGGACAAGTTTTTTAACGATATTGAGATTTGCTAAGGTACAAGCAAGAATTTCAGACAATTCAAAAAATGTATATCTTATTATTGATTATTTTGCTATGCTTAGCAAATTATACTCAGAAACAATTGTAACGAAAATTTTAATGACGTAACATACAGTTGAGGAAATTAGGAACCTGGCATTGGCGACCGTAGCTGGTTGGTTAAAGCGGCTGCCCGGTGTGCAATTGATCGCAGGATTAATTCCTGCCTATAATTTTTTGAACAGTTTCTTAGTATAATTTTTTATCTTTTTCGTTCTATTAGCTATTTGTAAAACTGTTTCCTTAACTATTAAATACGGGCACATAGACCTTATTTGCTAAAATCAATTTTTTTTTCTTGTGTTTAAGTTTTGAAAATGTAAAGAAAAGTAAAGCTTAAATTGGATTGTACCACGATTTGGCCAAGCTGATATTTTTTTTTGATTGATGTTAATACCTACATTAAAGTGGGTTGATATAGCCTAAGTAAAAAGTTATTACATTATTAATAGTCGTTTTCCAAGTGAGGCACAAAGTGATTTTTTTCTTTTAGCATTTTTTTCTGTTAAAAAGTATCTACTCTCCGAAATATGGTCCTCAAATAGTAGTACGTTATACGAATATAGGATTCAAGTCCCATCCCATAAGACGTAAACATAACAGGTGAAGTACGGGTGTTGTACACCATTGCCACGCCTTTCTGTGTATGTTATGACGTGTTATGTTAATATTGAAGTCAAAATTAAAATACTTTATTCACAATCCTGATCTTACTCGATACTTTTAACCGGGTAGAAACTAAAGTATTCGAAAACCGCTGACTCGATCCATATCTAATTACGAAGGTGCGTATGTAATCCAACCACAAAAACAATTCTACATCTTATTCAAATTCTAAGAAGTACAAATCATAGGCTATTTAAAAGTAATTCCTTAGCGGATAGTCGCACGCGCAGCTAGTTACGAGCCATAGTTGCTGACTCAGCGTCTTCTCTTTAACTTTTCCCACTGATTGTTCCACGCGGCATTGTCTGTCAATATCAGACCCCCTCTACCCCGCTTCGTACCGCCCCCACGTCTCAAGTTAATTAGTTTTCATTAGACAATCATTGGCTATATTTAGAATAGAAATCAGGTATGTTTTCGATCAGATGTTCTAGTGAACAAAATAAATACAAATGTCGTCACGAAATGACGTACCTATCATATAGTTGAGAAATTTAGGGTTCTGGTAAGAGGCGACCGTAGCTGGATGGCTAAAGCAGCTGCCCGGTGTGCAGTAAGGTCGCAGGTTCAAATCTTGCCGGTCCCATATCTTTTTCAACTATTTTTTAGTGAAATAAATACAGTTTAGAACCATCACTTGTTTGGAAACATGTCAAATTAAACATATTTGGCATATTCATATATTTTGCTGAACTAACTTGCGATTAGGTAGCTATTATATTTTAATAATAATAGCAGGCCTTTCTTCTTATCCTTGTCGTGTCATAACTTGTTCAAAATACTGTCTTAGAACAGTAGATGGCGACTTCAACCCCTTCTTTGTTTGCCTGCATGAGGTCATCGCGGGTGCAAGTGGCGGGTAGTAAAGGGTAATAAAATAGCAGCCCTGTATCTAATACATGTCCCACTGCTGGTCTCGGGCCTCTTCTCATGGTGAGAAGGGTTAGGCCACAGTTCACCACGCTGGCCAAGTGCGGATTGGTAGACTTCACACGACCACAAGTACTTTTTTACCTTTAGCGAGCGATGATTCATATGATACACACGATATATAGGTATATGATACACAGATATCTTATCTTCGAAAAGACGAATCTTAACGATTTATTGACGGAGGTGTGTGTCGTGGGTTCAACCTTTGACTTCGAAGTTCTACGGTCCCAAACAGCTATAGCTGCTATATTTTTTTCTAACCTTAAAGAAATAAGATGATAATAAGATTTTTCAATGCTGATATTTGTCTTCGCAGTCCGATGGGTTTATAAAACTGACATAATGATTTAGTTAATTAACCAACTCCGGCACATAACATATGTTTTACACATCATGCAGCTAACAGATCAAAAATGGATAAAGTAATTAAGAATGGCCTGTAGCGATATGCGCAAATGGAGCGTTAACATAATTACAGCATTAAGCAGGTGATTACCAGAAATTTAATATTGTTTGACTTTCGAATGATCGACGCGATGATTCCGGTTGATCGGACCAATATCCAGGATTGATGTAATCAGTTCGTGTGATATGTGAATGTGTGTTACCATAGAAATGAATGGAAAAAAGTAGACGGTAATTGAAATCAAAGATCGATAAGTAGCAATATTCTCGTTTTCTAGATTCAAGATAAAACAAAATCTCGTGATTGCTATGTCGTTTAACTCATTATATTTAAAAATATATTATATTTAACGAGCGTTAACTTTATAATTGAACTAGTTCATCAATGTATAATAAGTATGTATTTACAAAAGAAAAGTATGTATGTATAAGTATAATTTATTCTAGTACCCATAGTACAGCTCTGCTTAGTTTGGGACTAGATGGCGTTGTGTGTATGTTGTGTGATATATTTATATTTATTTATTTCTATATTTTTCAGATCAATTAATAGATTATTGTTATAAATTCACCACCAATCCAAACAGTGTAACTTCTGCAGCCCACATGTATAGTGGCACCTCCGCCAGTGGCGACTTCGTAACACAATGGTTCCCTTTCACCGTTTACCTTCAACCTCTGACTCGCCACGGACGAGAGGTGATGATCTGATGAATAGTGTCATAACAGCGGGGGATGTCGTGCCTATGACACAAAACATTGATTACTTATTATGGCGTACAGATTAGGAAAGTTGATGTTGTTTTCTTTTGTAATTGCTTGCAACATCGCAATGATTTGGCTACTTGCTGGGTTTTAATTCATGCAATTGGAATGTCCTGCTGTTAGGCTCACTTCTACAGTTATTCTAGTTCATGGCGTGGATTTGGCTGAATCATAATTGATTGAGAAAACCTATGTTATAGACACAACAGATGGCAATTAATAAGCGTGAGCTCTAGAGATGGCAAAATACGGAACGTCAGACTAGACTTATTTTTACTATTTCATTTGCACATGTATATTAAAGCTTTCAAAATAAATATCTCCTATTTGTCATTATTGAGAATACGGGTTACTCACGGTATTTTAGCCGGGATATGCCGACAAGTTTCGAATCTAGTACGTAGATTCATCAACTGGGCCATTAATCGCGTGACGTCTCGCGACTAGTCGGTATATCCCGGCTAAAATAACGTGAGTAACCCGTATTCTCAATAATAATGTCTTCACCTCACGACGATTTTGATAATATTATCTCCTATTTGTTTACAATCGCTCCTGAATCTTTAGATAACAGTTAGTAAGACCACTTATAACCTAAAAAGTGCCAAAACATAAGACAATAGTTTTAAATCATCAATTTATTGATGATTAGCCTACCAGATATTAAGTAAAGATTAAAGTAAAACATCTAGCGGGAATTAACGCGATCATACATTATTGACCTTTGAGGCTATACGTTTCGGCACACAGATTACGCTGGCCGTGGTCGCAAGCAGACTATCAGTCTTTTATAGGATACATTTCGGAGAGTGTGCCAAGGAACCTAACCTTATCTCTCCGTCCCCGTTTCACCATCGGACTACCAGACAAACGGCACTCAGGCATCGCTTCACGGTAGATATGCCACTAATACGCACTAAGCGCTTCGCCTCTACATTTCTTATGCAAACTGCCAAAGAATGGAACGCCTTGCCCGAGTCTGTGTTTCCGCATGAGTACAATTTGGATATCTTCAAAGCAAGAGTTAATAGGTATCTCATAGGTAAGCGTGCTCCACCGTAGACCGCCTCATCACTTACCATCAGGTGGGATCGTGGTCAAAAGTGTGCAAAAACATAAAAATAAGCTTGATTAATTACTTAATCATGCAACGCGTAAGTTTAAAAATTAAGTAAAGATTTGTTTATACCGTAGTTGCGTAGTCGTCATGAACCACAAGATAGCCTAATTTACAGCCTGTGATCATAAAAAAGTACGTGAACATTCTGACACTTTCGAAGCCATTCGATTCGGTAACCACCTGACCCAAAACTGTGCACCGTCGATCACCTTATCTTTCCATCATGTAGACATATAGGCTACCATTCATACGTAGATCGGTCGTGTTCTAACAACATTACCTCTTTCTATTTGCATAGTAAACGGCTACCCCGGTTATCCGGTCGGCTTTTAATTGTACGACCAGAAAAGTCGAAGTCTCTATTGGACGGTTTGGTCGTATAAGAGTTTTATTGTAGAAGTAAGGTTTTAATGTTTTGAAGTTATTGGTGGATAAGTGTCAGGCCTATGTGCTTTATGAAATAATATTGAATGGTAACATAGATAGATAGATAGATAGATAGATAACTCTTTATTGTATACAAATTTGAAAGTCTCATGAAGCACATGTTTTAGATAGTACAATGGGCGGCCTTATCGCTATAAAAGCAATTTCTTACAGGTAACCTTTGGGTGGACAAGAGAGCTTAAGAAATTATAAATAGGTAGTTATATTACTGAGATCATTACAAAATAGTTTTAAGCCACGAAATATAGTTTTCTACTTTTTACTTCCTATATTAGTACTTAACGGATCCTAAAACCATAGACCATGTATTTAACCAGGGAGAACTATAAGTTTTAATGTACATTATTCCCACTGCGCGAGCAGAGCTGCGCGTTCCAGATAAAATCTACTTCAAAGTTTAGAAATGTATGGCTTTTGACAGCTTTCCCCGGCCCGGGGAAAATATCTATGAAATTTGACAGTCGAATTGTTGCAAAAATATTGCCGTCAATTTTTTTCATGTTGCATCTGGACATCTATTATCTCTGCCTAGAACTGTATGTATACTGAAATACTAGAGGTTACCGATTTAGTCATTACATCATGAAAAAATATAACGATTAAAAACCAGTGTAGGATTTTTATTGCATCATGAAAAAGTATCATAGCTGAATGAAATCGAATTAATTTAAATATTTATTATTGCATGGCTATTCAAGATTATTATTTCTCAGATTTTATACATTTTTAACGACCCACAAAGTCACCTACTAAACTAACCGTAAACCAAAGCTCAAGACGAAATAAAACGTTGAAAAAAAGGCTTGAAGCGATTAAAAAGAAAATTTATCTTCAGCATTTTCGTGACAATGCCCACTGTTACAGCTACTTGAGGTTTCATGTTAGCTGGCCGTTGTGCCGTCCTGGCCATAACAATTAATTAGTCGGACGTATGGCGGGTGTACTGGCCACTTCGACCGGCCACACAATGTCATAAAGGTGGTGAAATATTGTTCCACTGTGACGCAAGTGAATAAGGTTTCAGGAGGCCTGTATTGTATGTGAAATGTGTACACGATTTTTGGTCAAATTGGTTTGGAATACAATGTTGCTACTTGATGTTGAAATGTTGTAAAAATACGATGCAAATTTCAGCTATTTAAAACAGTAGATAACCTTATTAAGGAAGTTATAAGCAGTTGAGAGGGCGAACTGAAAAAGTTGACTTATGTATGATAGCAAGGCTGAGATAGCCTAGCACTGTAGGATTAGTGTATGATATTTCTGAAAATTCTATCAGTTAATGACTTGGTTGATATCAAAGTAAGAAACGAAATTAATCTTTTTGGTGATTATTTATCAGCAATAATATCATCAATGATATACGTAGCTTGTCTTTTCGTTTGTTGATCCAATATGCAATTGTCGGCGACCACTACAGTGTGAACAAGCGATAAGTGCACAAACACAAAAAAAATACCTATGCTGTGTATATGTAGATATGATAAAAAATATGAAACGAATTATGTTAATGTTTGGTTTCATAGAATAACAAATCATTGAGGCAGAAGACACTTTTGCGTTGTCTCATTTTTCTGGAACTCAGGTAAGGTATGGCACGGCGGCTAGTTTTGCTGAGTGCCTGAAGAGGAACAAATATAGTACTCTTGATAGCTTTTTCATGATTACGCCTTTTGCGGTCGAAATTATTAGGGTCTTAGGGCCACAGTACATAATAGTCTGTATAAGAAGTTATCAGTGCGTCTAACTAAACACAACTTGTTTTCGAAATGCTGCCTTATATTTCAGCCAGGAACTTAATATCGTAATACAACGCGGTAATGCTGCCAGCATTCTGGTAACGAGGCATCTGACAGTGACTAATTGAGTTTAGATTAAGTTATTAGACTAGCTTAATTTAAGATCCAACATGTATAAACATCTAAATACTCTGTAATAAAGATATCTTAATACTTAAGGAAAAATTAACATCATGGGGTGAGATCTTTTGTCTGCTTTTTAATATTTTCTTCTAATTCTAAAGTTATCTAACTTGGAAATCTAATTTCACTTATAAATCGCAATCTATATTAAAAATTGTTCTACTTACAATACTAACTTATTCATAAAACTTATAAGTCCTAAGTGTGCCTATTTATTTATGTTGAAAACATAATTTCAACTTATAAAAGTTATCACATTTTTAACCAACAAGTCAAAAAGCAATTTTCAATAAATACACAATACACATAAATTAATACCGTTACTGATTCCATCAAATGTCTGGCGCACGATGTGATTCCTGTAGCCGCGAACAAACGGGCCCATCCATACGGGCCGGGCCCGCCTCTCTGCCGTGAAAAATTCGAATTACTTTTGAAGATCGTCAGCCAGTCAGAAACTCATTGTTGTGCTGATAACGATATTCAACGGGGCCACTCGCGAGCATGTCGGCGGGCCATAGCTTGTGAAATTATTATAGCTGCGGTGAAGTGGACATGGATATTTTTCTTTGGATGTTTTCATGTTTTATGTTAAAAAAGGACCTTTTTGGACAATAGAGGGAATAGAGATCAAAGTGTTACATTATATTTTTTATATAACTTTGCATGTACAACTTCTTGTTTGTTTAGGGTCCTGCAACCCATGTCTAGCTCCTCCTATATATAATGAGATTAATCAGATAAATTAAACCCTGCCATGCAATACATATTTTATTTATATTGTAAGAGGATTTCACAAACGCAAAAATCCCACAGATTACCTTACATTACAATTAAGTACTACAATATTATATTATTATCCTTTATTATAGAGAAAATGTAAATTAAGGACTAATACCTACTTATTAAGTTTCTTATAATTAGAAGTTGTAGGTACCAAACATTTTTGTAAACGCAATAATGTCAATTCATTTGCAATAAATTTGTGGATGTTTGTACGCATACTTCATACGATCATATTGAACCACCAAAAATACATTGTACTTTGAAACAACAAACCTTCTTAATATGAATCCCGTGGACTGAAGATTCAAAAACCTTTCTATAGCTATTATACTAAGTATGTAATATTTTTATGAAGCTGTAATATCTTACTAAAGAGCAAAGGCCTCCTTTTCCGCCTTCAACTTATCTTTGCTTGTATCAGTTTGGGACCAATCCTTTTTGAGGGGGCAAACTCATCCCTTCATATCCTTTTGTGTTGCTGAAATGTCGGTTCCTATTATTCGAATTGAATAAACAGTAGGTATAATAAAAAAAATGAAAATAAAAATATATAACTATGTGGGTAATAAAAGGTAGGTATGTACACATTTAAATAATAAAATCATCTTTGCGTATGGTTGTAAGAAAAAGTTTTCATAAAATAGGTTTCTATTTAGAGCATTGACCCAATGGAAATATTGATATATACGGCCTATGTCGGATACCAGAAATTTAAATATGATTTGTTAACGAGATCTGTAAAATTAAGCGTATGGAATTGCATCAAAATGTAAATCTGTTAAATCCTTAGAATTTAACGTATGTTATATATGTATATATTTGGGGTGCATGAAAGGAGCCTCCTCGAGTGACGTACATAACGATTCCCTACGTCCGGCGCACCCTGGGCAATTCGCGAGTTCTCCAAAGCGAATTGGCTAATCCTTTCACCACGATGGCAAGTCAAAATTAAATTTGACTCAGCCATCGACACGACGAAGAAGAAGAATAGCATACTTTACTTTTATAATCTCAGGCTACTCATTTATGTCTTTTCTATGCAAAAATGAAATAAAAATATATTTAGATTTTTTTATACAAATATCAAATCTAACTATTTTGAACAATAATAAAAATATTTGCAACAATCATTGGAATATTTATCTAGTATTGCATCGGGTGGCCGCGTGGACGGCGTGCGTATGCTCTAAAACTGAATTGCAGAATTTCGGATGAGCGATATCGCAGCGGACACGAGTGCACCGACTGGGACCACTACTAAATTCTTTACAGTATATGGTACACTTGCAGATGCAGGTGTAATTTAGACGACTCTGTTTCTACGTACAGAAAGCTTATAAAAGTTGTCACTTTTTATAACTGACTGCCACTGTGGCTTGAAATATCGTCACAATTCACAACTTACTAGAAATTATAGTTGATTGCAATATGCTATCGATTGTCACAAAATTATCCTTATTATTTTACTTACCTAAAAATCGGATCTCAACGTATTTTGAATTTACTTTTGACTTTACTGCTACTTACTTTAAACGTAATTGATTTTTTCTGATGCACATAGTCGTTACAGTAACAACGGCAGATTGCTAAAACGAATGTTTGGATTATTTTGACTTAGAATCTAACATGCGTAAAAGTTAAGGTAATATTGATGCACAGAGTTGGAATTGTACCCGGTGGTTGCCGATAGGCACACTCTGTATCCTATGGGACATAAACATAACAGGTGGGTGTTGTACACCTCTGCCATACCCTTCAGAGTAATATAGGCGTGATGTTATGTTATATAAACAAAAGTAGTTGCTTAAAATACCGAAATACAAAACACCTGTCAAAATATTTGCTAATCATTTGAAAGTGGTCATATTAATGACACCTGCACCACTTCTTGAAACATTTTTTTTACACGACACACTATAATAAATCACAGATATCAAGCATCCATTTAAACTATTGATCTGTAATTTTGTTGTATTCTCGTTTATCAGTGGTCGGTTCCACGTGCCGGGCCGCATCGTTAATTGACTCTCGACTCCAAGTGTTTCGGCCAGTCATCGTTCTAGTTTTGTATTTTTGGCGCCTATTCCAATCCTAACAGCCCTCTATATTTTTTTACATGCCAGATCAATTATGATTTCGAATTGGTTTGATGAATCTGAATAAAATCCCATTGCAGTTGTTTAATTGGCTCGTTCGTTGTTTGAAAATGGTTTAATCAATATAAACGTTTTGTTAGGTTGTATAGATGTATAACAATGGCGGGTCTATTAGTTTTGTGTTGCGGAAATAGTAAGTATATTGTTAGATGCCTTGGCATCTTTGAGGGTATCACGATTAAAAATCTTTCGTTGTAGAATTCAGCTCATGAGGAAAGTGGTTTTTAGTGCCGAAAATTGTGGTTGGTATTAGATACACTTCATTCAACTGTTTTTTTTTCGTAAGATTTGTGATAAGTAGACATTTGATGATATTACGGGCCAGATTAAATTGCCTGTGTTGCAGAAATGGTTGGTACTTTGATTGGTTGGTAGATGCATTGGCACCTGTGATTATCTCAATCGAAAATCTAATATTGTCAAATCAATGTTCTTGAGGAAAACGACTTTTGAATGATAAATGTCAATATGCAATGGTAAAACTGTGGTTCTCATATATTACATTTTGCGATATGTCTTTAGCGGAAAAAGCTTTTCTGGACCCTGTAAGTTATTAGGCAGGTACTTTTTTTAGAGCTTTTATTTAGCTGGTAATGTGGGTATGTACGAGTATGTGGGTTCGCAATTCTTTCAAAGTGTATTTCGACTTCTCTACTCAACGGATCGAGCTGAAAATTGGCATACTTGTGTATTCCATTCCGATCCCAATGCAATAATTTGATAGAAATGGTCTGATGATGCAGCTACGATTGTCGTATCAGAGCATAGATGCAAAACTTTGCATAGTTATTTATTTTTGGTGATAATACACTAATATGATGGCAATGATCTGATGATGCAGCCAGGAGTGGCTCATCAAAAGGGAACGCCTCAACACTTGGGAGCATAGATACGTATCTTTGCATAGTATACAGTTCTTGTCGCAATACACGAAATATCGTAAAACATACCGTGTCGGTGACGTACAGTCAGCAACAGAAGTAGCTATACACAAACAAATTTTCACTAAATTCTGAAAATCGAATTTATTTTATAATTGGATACGTCAAAACTTAATAACTAAGTAGTAATCGATACAAAAAGTGAAAAAAATAAGGAAAAAAACATTAAAATAATAAGTTTGTTTAAATTAAGTTTAAGTTTATATTTGCGGCTTAAGTTTATATTTTCAAAATCAAGCGTTTTTAAAAAATATTATGTCTATTGGTTTAATCTGTATTATAACATTTTACAGACAAAACAATTCGAGTTATCTACTTGACTTGGCGCATTGATTCGCAAGTACTTGCACGCAACCATATCAAATATTGCCCATTGACTTTTGTGAGTAATAAGGCCTCGTTAATATCCAAATAATTATGTTCAATACAACGTGTTTTAATAAAATATTTCCATAAAATAAAATTCGCGATGCTTATCGCAGGCAATTTCTGTAATGCCCCTTAAATGTAAGTGTGGGCAAGTTCATTGCCGAACGGTCGGCGACATCGAAAGAAAATACAAGTTTTTTTATATTCTCACGCGAAAACTTCGTACCTAACACGCGTTGAATAAAAATATATTAACATAATGAAGTAGTATTGTGCATTTTAATTGGACATGCGCATTGAGCATGCGTGTACGCACATGCGGACCGGACGAAGCGCCGACGTAAAAAAAATTCAATTTCGATGCAAATATCTACGAAAATTACGTTAAAAGTACGTTTTCGCTTTCAAATTGGCGATGCGATCGAGTAATTGTCCCGTATCTATAAATCGGTGATACAAAAACTTAGCGGTACATCCCGGAGGCTTTGATATGAATTTTGATAAATTATAAGAACTTCCTCTTTAAGCTAACAAGCCTCGTTGAGGGAGGAGGGGGCTAATGAGGTAACGGACGGAGGAAAACAGGGTACCATGAGCATGCGAGCCAATTGGAAAGCGGTTATAAATTGAACATAATTATAGTAAGGCATAAAGCATGTTATTCGACGTGACGTGGTGCAAATATTTTGCAGTTTTTGTTTTTATTTGTTGTTTTTTTAACCAATAACCTTCACTCATTGCATAGTCTCAAAAGTATTTGTTATGCTATAGATTATATCAGAGATTTTATTCAGACAGACCACAACTACCTTTATCTCTGCCTTACTTATTTACCAACAAAAAAAGGTGTACCCAATGTAAATAAATATTAAATATTAGATTCAACCATTTATAATACTGCTGTGTAAAATAGATTAACATTAATACCTAAGTAAGAATAAGTAAATAAGGAGCTACATTTGCCAACAAACTGTTGTACAGTTTGGCAGAAGTATTGTTTATAGAAACAACTTGTAATATTTATTTTTAAATAATTTATTTTATTTATTATTATAATTATAGATAGCCAAGAATAATTGTATCATCATACCTTCCTTACCATCAGAAGAGATCTTGGTCAAACGCATGCACTTGTACCGTCTGGGCGTGTAAGGTATTTAAATTAATAAATAAAACTAGCTCATAAGGTTACAAAGAAAAGAAAAATCTATTGTTTAAATAATTATTAACAAATTGGGTCGTGGGGTCATAAGCCCGTCATAAAAATTAATCTTCCCATGGAGGAGGTAGGCGCTTAGAGTACTCTCCTGGCCACGACGCGAGGATGGTGAAGATCCCGCGGGACCGAGGAGTGGCGCCGGTAGGTGGATGGCCGCAGATAGATGACCCGCAGGGTTGGCCCACAGCAATGGCCTAGTTGAGGTGTCCACGGGCTATTTAGTAACCCGGAAATTTGGACCCTGGAATTCACGTCCAGTTAATTAATAAGGGTCCTTTAATCTCCTCTCCTGACTGTGACCGCGGGATGGCAGCGTCAAGCGTAAGCGTAGCGTAAGGAAGTACTACTGCGCCTAAGGCGAGTGTGTGCAATTGTCACAGTCAGAATCGGAGTTAAATTAAATAAATAATCTAAGAGTGTACATAAGCACAAAAGCATACACAAACAACAATAAAAAGAAACTATGATGGTCATGAATAGTTAGCGAGGTGATACGGCAAAAAGGATTAAAAAATCCGTTACACAATGGCCGTTACCCTACATGATTTAGCAAAAATATAATTCATCAACACTTACCCAATATGGGGTTAACAAACACTTGAATTTAAGTTTTAAAAGAAAAGAATTGTTCTACAAAAGGCGAAACGAACACAACGTTTAATGTCGCGCGCTATACAATATTAAATATGTTAATATTGTCAGGGAGCGCACGAACGTGCGTCTTGGCTCAATCAATGTCTCGCAATGCCCCGCATACCCCGCGCCTAGCCGGCAGACTCGTCCTGCGCGCGCGCATTCATCGATCACGTTATAGGAACGTGATAGAATATCGGTACGGTAAGCTATGCCACGAATTGGAACCATATTGCAATAACAATAAGAGCGAGTGTTTTATTCTTTTAATTTTAAGACAAATTATTGTTGATTTTATATTTGTAAATATGTAAATACCTTTTAAAAAGCTAATTTAATACAATGGAAGGTTGTATGTAACTATACAACGTTACAATACCCCCGCGCACAGACAAGGATTTTACCGTTTCTAAAATTGTAAAATCCGCACTAGAACTCGGCGAAGCTATTTGTTTATACTTACACAAACCTCTTTCATACTTCTCGCAACACAAACTAGCAACAGTTACTGTACACTTAGCACCAACGTAACTGACGCACAATTTCATAAAAATCTTAGGTAACTAGTTAAATTTAACTTGATACCGTACAAATAGCAGGTGTCCCATGTAAAGGTGGAATTATACGACAGGGATTAATAAGTAAAAAAAAAAAATTGAGTGAAAAAAAAATGTACTAAAATGCATGTAAAATATTCTATAAATTAATCAATTAATCAAAACCCTATTTATTCAGACCTACCAATTTTAAGTCTTTTATGTGCCAAGATCCCAAATTTTTACCTGACATGTCCTGGAGCACATAAACTAGCGGAGACTTTTTCTCAATAATCTTGGCCTTTATAAATTTTGGGGCTAACTTTTTCGAAAACCGGCTCTCCTTGTCACTTAAAAAGTAAGCGCGTTTCATGACAATGTCTCCAACGTTAAATTCGGCAAACTTGCGACGCAAATTATAGTGTGAAGTATTTTTTACGTGAGCTTGCCATAACTTTGCCTGTACATTGCCAAATATACTAGCCATACAGCCTAAGTTTTCTGCGTAAACGTCTCTTGGTAAGAACAGTATTTCGCTACCAAGGTCATTATCTGTGTAGTGAGAACCGCATATAGCAAGTTCGCGACCAAAAACCAAGAATGACGGCGTAAAACCGGTAGCTTCGTTTACGGAGTTATTAATTGCAAACTGTACTTTGGGAATGAATAAATCCCATGATCTATGGTCGTTATCAACGTACGTAGATATGCAAGTGATAATAGTCCTGTTGTACCGTTCAACTAAATTCACCTGAGGGGTGTACTTAGGTGTGTAAAAGACATTTGGAACATTATATTTAGTAAACAATGCCTCAGCTACCTTGCCAGTGAATTGAGTACCATTGTCCATTAAAACGGTTTGAGGTATACCGTGAATCAAGAATACTGAATCCTCTAATATTTTAGTAATAATATCAGATGTGGCTTTTTTAATAGGAAAAATCAAACAAAACTTTGAAAAGCAGCAAGTTATGACTAGAATATAATTATTTTGTTTTTTTGAAGTAGGAAGAGGTCCCATAAGGTCAATCGAAATCATCTGAAATGGTCGAGAACAATGTTTAGGGCGACCCATTTCTCCTAATGTTTGATGATTTCTAGACTTATATGCTAAACATTTTTCACATGTCCCAATAAATTTCACAACATCCTGATACATGCCTGGCCAGTAATATCTTAAAGCAAGACGTCGGTAAGTCTTAAAAATGCCCATATGTCCAGCCGTAGGTTCGGAATGGTTTTCATTTAAAATCTTTTCACGAAATTCAATAGGAATGATCTCCTTCCATGAAAATTCTGAAGTTAGCTCGTGCTTATTTTTAGATAATCTAAATAATTTGCCGTCTCTAATAATAAAGTTTGGAAATTTAGAAGGGTCATTTAGGCAGCCGTTGTAAATATTTTTGTACCAGCAGTCCTTAGTGTCCAAATAAGAGTTGGAAGTGCTGATGGCACTTACTGGTATGATTCTAGAAAGAGCATCGGGGATAACATTATCAACGCCACGTCGATGTTTAACAATAAAGTTAAAGGCAGATAAACGTACACCCCAACGTGCTAATCGACCAGTAGGGTTACTCAATGACAAGAACCATTTGAGAGCACTGTGGTCAGTATAAACAGTAAATTGCTGTCCATTTTCGATGTAGCAACGCCAATGCTCGAGTGCAATTAAGACAGCAAGTGTTTCACGTTCGGTTATGCTGTAGTTCTTTTCTGCTGCGGTCAGTGACTTACTCATATACGCAATTGGGTGTTCCTTGCCATCTATCATTTGAGTAAGCATTGCACCGACACCATAGCTGCTAGCATCCGTATGCACTTCAAAAGGTCTAGTATAGTCCGGACAGGATAAAACTGGTGCTGAAACCAGACATTCCTTCAGCTTTTGAAACGCAGCATCAGCTTCAGGAGTCCACTTAAAAGAAGGTGTGCCTTTTTTGGAAGAAGTTAACTTGTTTAGAGGACCAGCTACAGTACTAAAGTTAGGGACAAAACGTCTGTACCACGTCGCAGTTCCTAGAAAACGTTTAAGGTCTTTACGACAAGTAGGTGTCGGGTAATTAAGTATAGCCTCAACCTTGGCTGGATCTGTACGTAAGCCAGCACTGTCAATGACGTAACCCAGATATTTAAGTTGAGGACTGAAAAAATTGCACTTCTCAAGGTTAATAGTTAAGTTTGCCTGTTTCAACTTTTCTAGTACACGTAACAGTAAGGTCACGTGACTATTAAAGTCCTTAGAAATTATGATGACGTCATCCAAATATGCAAAAACCTTGAGTTCAAACTCTGAAAACAGCTTATCAACAAGTCGCTGCTGTGTTGCTGGTGCGTTAGTAAGTCCAAAAGCAGTTCGCTTGAAACGAAACGTGCCCCTACCAGGAACATAAAATGCCGTCTTATCCCGATCCTCTGGACAAATCGGGATTTGCCAGAACGCCTTCGATAAATCGATGCTAGACAAGTAGCGTGCGTCTCGCAGATTGTCCAGGATCTCGGAAATGTAAGGTAGATTGTAAGCATCACGTTTAGTGACAGAATTAAGTTTGCGACTGTCAAGGCAAAACCGAGGTTGTCCGTTCTTTTTGGTCACGATCAGAACAGGGGATGACCAAGCGCTCTCACATGGCTCGATGACGTCGATCGAAAGCATCTCGTCCACCTGTTCAACCAAGATACGCTGTTTCTCTGGGGACAAACGGTAGTACCTCTGTCGAATCGGCTCTGAGTCACCCGTATCAATACGATGTGTGATAAGACTAGTAATACCCAGGCCCTTGCGTTGAAAAGAAATGTCTTCGAATTGTTTTATGACGTTATCAGCTAGATGTTTTTCTGACTCATTAAGATTAGTATAGCCTTGTATGAAGGTCTGATGAGAAGTATTTAATGAACAATTATTATCGGCTTTTACCATGGCAATACTACCAGTATATTTAGGACATAATTTAAACTGTCGCCAAAAATCAATACCTAAAATTAAATTACGTTGTATATCAGGGATAGCAAAAGCTTTCAAAATGTGAAACTGATTTTCAAATTGAATCGGAATGTTAATGTAGCCTAAACTTTTGAAATTTTGTCCTCCCGCGGCTGTCACAGTAATACAGTCTGCTTTAACAAGAGGCAAACCATGGCTTTCTAGCACTGTATGAGCACCATTGCCCAAGATTGTGACAGCGGAGCCGGAATCTAAAAGACCCGAAACGGTAAGATCATTAATCCGAACAGAAACATAAGGTCTATCGTCAAGATCACTTTTATCACCGAGAACTGAGTAGATGTTATACGAATTAAAAAATAATGAGATTGTTTGTAGCCAACTATTCCAATCATCGCTATCAAAATTATTACTTACACAATTCTCGGATACTAGTTTTTTGTATTGGTATGTTTACTCTTCTTACAGTTAGGACAGTCCGGTGTTTTAACGCCTTTACGGCCACAAGAAAAGCATATGACCTCATCTTTGTTAGCCGTACACTGCCTAAGATTATGTGTATTATTACGACAGCGGGGGCAGTAACGCTGTTTAGGTTGAGAATTAGACGTATCCACCGCATGCACATAGTTAGGAACAGTTGTACTATTATTATTTGTTTTATTAAACTTGTGTTGATTATTATTTTGTTTATTATATTGATTATAGTTTTTATTAAATGTGTTATTATTAGTGTTAGAATTTCCGGAATATGCAAACTCAGGTGCTAATGTTCCTGATGACGGTTTGGGAGGTTCCTTGAATTGTAAAAATCGAGATTGTATAGCCTCGTAATTTCGACACAAGGTTCGCAATTCATCAATAGATTTAACCTCTGGGACAGAAGATAAGGTGTTCGCGTATATAGGACGAATATTATGGAGAATAATTTCTAATTTATCTTCTTCTGATACTTCTTTTGTCAGTCGTGAAAAAAGTCCAGACATAATAGAAAGGTAAATGATAATATTTTCGGATTCTCCCTGTGTACGAGACCTAATTTCTGTAAGCAGTCTGTAATCATAATCAGACTGGTCGAAATCACGTCTTAATGACACTGCAAGATCGTTCCAACTAAATACTGTATCTTTGATGCTTCTGTACCAATGGAGTGCATCATCAGAAAATATTTCTGTGGCATTAGCTAGTATTTTGTCGACAGAAGTATTTCTAGCTCGGCAAAATTCCTCACAACGTTGTATGAACGCCCGCACGCAGGATTTGCCATCATATTTCAATTTTGAAAATTTGTTAGCATTGCCTTCACAAGAAACGGTAACATTGATAGGCATCGATTGACTAGAAGTTGAATTAACACTACTAGTAATGGCAATTGGGTCCAAAACGGTGTCGTTAAGCGAATTAAGTTTAGCAGTAGTCTTCTTGAAAAGGTCAACACACTCTTGGTAATCAGCCTTCAACTTATCATCACATGCAATGCGATTAAGACGGTGATATAAATGATTCGTCAAATTTTGAGTGCGTAAGAATGCGTTTTTTTCTATAGACACAGATTCTAACGTGGCGTTAACCTTCTCCAGAGCATCTACAACACCGCTTAAGTCCTCAGCTGGTTCAAAAGGGCTAGTAAGTATATCCTCTGAAGGAAAATTTGGTCCGCACTTAGCAATTTGTTTGCGCAAGTCTTGCACAGTGGCAGCTGGTGTTTCACCCCTAATAGCGACTTCATATTCAAGTTCAGCCTTTTGAAGCGACATGAATTTCACGGGATAAGCCATAATGAATTAAATGTAAATGACGAAAGTAGCGAAGTTAGGTAAGTGTTGATTAATTTCAGAATGTGAAAAAAAAATAGCGACACAAAATACTCCGTCTGTTACAAATTCAAATTTAAAAAGCTAAAAACGTCTTGGTTGTTTTTCAACAAGGAAGAAAAAGTTAGAAAGAAAAAAACATGAAAATGAAAAATGAAAAAATAATATTGCAACTAAAAATAAACTAAAATACTGCAACTACACAAAAAAATAAAAATATTGCAACTAAAAAACAAAATATTGCAACTAACGTGTGCGCAATTACATAACACAAGGTTTTTTTTTTTTTTTTTTTTTTTTTTTTTAGTAAACAAGTATTTATGTCACTGATTGTACTAACAGATAATTAGAAAACGATTTTAATTTGATTCAAAATAACAGGAATAAAAAAATAACATGAACACAAAATTATGGTCGTGACTGTACGAAAACATTCCAATATTATGTTCTTAATTCAAATCAAAAGAGAAGAAAAAAAAATTTTTTTTTTTCTTAAATTACATGAACATAAAATTATGGTCGTGACTGTACGAAAACAATCCAATAATATGATCTTAATTCAAATCAAAAGAGAAGAAAAAAAAAATATTTTTTTTCTTAATTACATGAACATAAAATTAGGGTCGTGACTGTACGAGAACAAACCAATAAGAATAATATTATATGATTTTATGAATCAAAAAAACGAAGAGAAAAAAAAAATATTTCTTTTTATGAATACAAAATTATGGTCGTGACTGTACGAGTACAACCCAATAATGTAAGCAAATAAGTTTTTAAATGACAAAATTATTTTTTACGTACACGTTAGTTACTATCAACCAAAATATATAAAGACGTTTCACAAAAATAAAAAAAAACAAAGCACACAAACACCAAAACCACTAACTACTACCTCCATGGAATGAGAAAAAAAAATATGACCATAAGAAAACCACGATACGGGCGCCAGTGTACCGTCTGGGCGTGTAAGGTATTTAAATTAATAAATAAAACTAGCTCATAAGGTTACAAAGAAAAGAAAAATCTATTGTTTAAATAATTATTAACAAATTGGGTCGTGGGGTCATAAGCCCGTCATAAAAATTAATCTTCCCATGGAGGAGGTAGGCGCTTAGAGTACTCTCCTGGCCACGACGCGAGGATGGTGAAGATCCCGCGGGACCGAGGAGTGGCGCCGGTAGGTGGATGGCCGCAGATAGATGACCCGCAGGGTTGGCCCACAGCAATGGCCTAGTTGAGGTGTCCACGGGCTATTTAGTAACCCGGAAATTTGGACCCTGGAATTCACGTCCAGTTAATTAATAAGGGTCCTTTAATCTCCTCTCCTGACTGTGACCGCGGGATGGCAGCGTCAAGCGTAAGCGTAGCGTAAGGAAGTACTACTGCGCCTAAGGCGAGTGTGTGCAATTGTCACAGTCAGAATCGGAGTTAAATTAAATAAATAATCTAAGAGTGTACATAAGCACAAAAGCATACACAAACAACAATAAAAAGAAACTATGATGGTCATGAATAGTTAGCGAGGTGATACGGCAAAAAGGATTAAAAAATCCGTTACACAATGGCCGTTACCCTACATGATTTAGCAAAAATATAATTCATCAACACTTACCCAATATGGGGTTAACAAACACTTGAATTTAAGTTTTAAAAGAAAAGAATTGTTCTACAAAAGGCGAAACGAACACAACGTTTAATGTCGCGCGCTATACAATATTAAATATGTTAATATTGTCAGGGAGCGCACGAACGTGCGTCTTGGCTCAATCAATGTCTCGCAATGCCCCGCATACCCCGCGCCTAGCCGGCAGACTCGTCCTGCGCGCGCGCATTCATCGATCACGTTATAGGAACGTGATAGAATATCGGTACGGTAAGCTATGCCACGAATTGGAACCATATTGCAATAACAATAAGAGCGAGTGTTTTATTCTTTTAATTTTAAGACAAATTATTGTTGATTTTATATTTGTAAATATGTAAATACCTTTTAAAAAGCTAATTTAATACAATGGAAGGTTGTATGTAACTATACAACGTTACACACTACACAAAAATGAAATAATTATAGGGTTTTTTTTAAGTTTTTATGTATTAAAAGACAAAAACTGTATGCCTATATTTTAGTGCAGCTACAAAGAGACAATCCTCTTCGTATTGTCGTCACGGCTGAAACCTTTAGAACTGTAAGTGTAATCTATCCACAAATCAAGATTCAGGAGTAGAATCCTTGACTAATTAGTGAGGGTCGTCCTTGATGCCCTTTGAGATGGTGACAGAGATAGATCAGTTCAAGGATTTCTTGGCCAACTAATCGGGATTATCGAGCTACGGCGGGAAGCACGCATTATTTAAGAAACATGGACACTTCAAAGGATTTAAAGTTTTGCTTTGAGAAACATAGTAAAAACACAACCTTTTGAGGATTCGTACTGAAAATTGTTAAGCTAACTTATAGATAAAATCAAATCTCTAGGCAGGTCGTAAAATGCACTGTCTCAGTCATTCGTGTAGGGTTCATGCTTTACGTATATCTCGCTCTCGCTCTCGCGAGCCGCCAAGACGTTTGACGTTTTGTATACCGGAGCTTTGTTAATAACCAAGACGTGACGTAAGACGTTTTCAATGAGTAAAAAAAAGCTTCACATTTTCACTGCAGCTATTTTTTTACCTCAAACATTATTATGGAACTATTGTCTTATACCGTAATTGAACTACCATCTCAATTTTGAAATGAAAAATTTAAATTCCTGACAATTGCTTAATTAATATTAAAACATGACAACAGAAACTGAGTGCATATATCTACATTACAAAATTATAGATTCCACATTACACTGCCAAGTTAATGAAAAACCATTCAATTAATTTAATATCATAATTAAAACTATCTCTTCGTGTGCACGCACACATACATAAAAAGGTGTGTACGTACTTGTTGCGTGTGAATGTATGATTGTGTGAGTGTAATGGTACATTTGAGCTGGTGCGTCGCGTCGTCGCATGGGGTGCATGGCAGACGATGCAATCGCTCACCGGTACCGACAGCAACAAAAATATTAAACTCGGAGGAAAATTACTAAAAGTGCCAATATTATTGCGGCAAACATAATCACTGAAAAAGACGATACGTTTGCCACCAAGGACGTCACCAAAACATTTATTCTATAATCTGCTGTTAAAATTCTTCGATAATACCATAAAGAATAATTAGAGTGAGAAGCCACTTACAGAAAACTTTATTTTATTTAAAAAAACAATTTCAACTGCATTAAATTTTTATTCATTTGCTCGTTTCGCCTGAGAATCGACGCGACTCAAATCTGAAAACATAACACCTTGTACGTTTATAGTATAAATCGATAGAGTTAATCAAAAGAATGAAATCTCTTTAACAAACATGGTCTTTAAAATGAAAATAGTGGGTGACCACGAATTTTTATTTTTTTTATTTTATGAACTTTTTTATTATTTGTATATATTTTTAAATTTTTATGGGCACAAAATATTTAAACGTTATTATATTGAAAACTTCTTTATAAGAACGAGTCTCTCATTCAAATACATAATATATGAATTCAGTAGGTATAATTATTTTCATATGAACATGTGTTACAGAGCTGAAAGTCAAATCAAATTTTGTCTACATGAATGAGTCGGTTTGAATAACTACCCTTATAATGCTGTGACAATTAAAAATAGCTTTTGAGTGAAGTTCAACGTAATGTTTCTGTTATATTTGCCCTAAACAGCGTTGCCGTCGCTACTCACGCAAAAACCCCGGCAAGGTCCGATGCTATCAACACGTAACTATGTATGATTAATTAAAAACAATAATATTTTTAATCATCAACGGCGACAGTGCAATTTGGACTATATCGCTTAATAGTGCCTATTCATTTGCGAAAAATGTTTGCAACCCCTGCATAATTGTTTCCTAAGGCACTAATTTATACTTTATGTCTCTGAATATAGAGTTCAAAATTGGGTTCTCGGGTGTCTAGTTACTTGGTAATATGTTATTGGTGCCTACGTCATGAGGCAGGTGTTGACAACTGCAATGTCAAAAGAATGGTATCACTATAATTGTAAAGTGTAATTGTAGTAGACTGTCATATTAAAGATTAATTGGTTTTGTCATACGATACTGATAACTAGGTTAGTGTAATACAATCTTATCATTTGTAGAGTTCTTTTTTAATATTTCGATCCCGATGAATTAATATTCAGATTCGGCATTTCGTTTAAATGATGACATGCATTTGATATAAACCCTATTGCTGAACCTATGTGAACCTTCAGAAAATATTCTGAATTTAATGCTATTTTTTAATTTTTCTGCTTTAATAATATTATAATAAAATAATAAATAATTCAGTGCTGACCGGCAACTATAAGATCAGATCAAAAATTAGAAAAAAAATGTAATTGTAAAGTATGGTTCATTAAAAAGTCCGTTATCTGAAAACCGCAGTAGGTAATTAATTTTCTTCTGCTAATATCTACAGCACTGAAGCATCTGGTATATTTGTTATCAATGTATATTATCTATCATTATTTATATCAATGTATATTATCTATCATTATTTATATCAATGTATATTATCTATCATTCTAGAGAATTAATTACTGTAACAGTGTTGCTAAAACACGCATACTGGTAACTACTTAATAAACGGCTAAGTTAAAGTTATCAATAACTTATTACAATTAATTGAATACTATTTACTTTTCGTTAAAGAGGTACCATCTAAATGGTTTGAACTAAATAAAGGACAAAATAAAGCAACAAATGTGGCTACAAATGTGGTTTATATATAATTAATATGAAACTAGGAATCGAAATGTGATAAATTAATTTTATAGGTCAGTCATTCATTCATAACACTCATAAAAAGAACTTAAAAATGCAAATGATTCTGATTGTTAATTGTTTTTTTTAATCAATTTATTACTTTAAAACAAAATAACCTCATAATGTTACAGCTTCAGATCATTATAAGAACAAAAACTATGTAAAATAAAATTTACAAATTTACAGGTAAGGTATCATAGAATGCCTCTACGTCGACCTCGACTGCATTAAACCAGTAAAGATTCAGATTTGTAAACCTATCATAAAATGAAGAGAAGTATGAAAATGCTTGAAAGTAAACACAAACTTTTACACGTAATCAAACTCGTGCAGAAAGCTTACCTAATAAATCTTGGTTGACAATTATATCTCAAGTAAATTCAACTTCCTTGTCAAAGATAAATCATTTTCAATGTCTGACGTTGGGCCTCTTGCGAATCTTTACTTTATTTTAATATAAACATTCAAATGAAACAAGCTCCTTACAGAAACATTAAACTTTAAAATTCATAGCTACTTAATAACCATTAGAATCATTAAAGGGAAAACGACAGCTAGACTGTTTTCCATACAAAATAAATATAATAATAATAATAATATAATATAATAAATCATTTATTTCAGACTGCATAGACCCATAGATATATACTTTAACTTAAAAATACATAATTATAAATTCACTTCCATTGCACTAAGTCTTTGTGCGTTCCTGAGGTATAGTTCCGCGGAAGCGACGGAAAACAAATATGGGTTCAACTTTAATATTATTAAGTTATAATCTATTATTATAGACAAATCATACCTAAAACACTAAAAATCATGTTTGTTGACTCCCACTTGTTCAAAATTATCTCATTGAATGAATAAAACAATTTTGACAAAATGGCCACGATCAAAAATGCACTTTAGTGTTTAATAAAAACTTATTAATTTTAAACCCATATTACGTTAGTACAAAAACACAGCGTTCGGGAGTCTACCCTTAATTCTTATAAAAACCAGAAAAAACCACACATTTCAAGAACGTGTCATTCTAATTGAGATCGGAAATGATCGATCAGCGCTAATCATCGGCAGATAGTCCGTCAGTTGTCTCCACCGCAAGCTCGCGTGATCAAACCGATCAGTTGATCAAACTGATCAGTTGTTTAGGACGGCTTGGCTGCTTACCGCAGGAGTGTTGATGCCGGCTTGTTGATTCAATTATAGAAAATACGTTTGTGGTTAGAATGATTATAGTGTTTTATTATGTGGTGGGTAAGGGGAAGTTATGGTGAATTTAATTAAAAGTAGCGGGCATGAAATAGTTTGATACAGGTATCATCCATGTAATTGAGGAATGACACAGAAAATATTGATAGATTAATACCTTTATGAGCTATTATGGATAATAGCTGAAGAATGTATAAGAGCCTCATTGTAGTAATTACATATTAGGACCAGTTTCTGAGTTTCCGGATAGATCATATCCGACCCATTAAATATAACCAGAGCGAATTAAAAAGTAAAATTAAAAAATATTGAGCTGTCACTTTCATTTATGTGTGTTATATGCTTATCCTACCAATAGGGTTTATCTAACGCCTGTAAAATTCGGGTTTAAAAGTTATAATGTATCTATTACACAACCAAAAGATACATAAATCTAAAAAAAACATTTGATTCAGTCAGGCTGGAGCTAATCTATCACCAGGAGCTAAACAAACAAACTTATTCAAAAAGTTCTGAATATTAGCCAAACAAGCGTACAATCTGCCGAAATCAAAACCCGTAAATCTAGAAAACAATTTTAAAGTAAGTTACAAACATGTAGGTACAAAATCGAGCGTCCTACCATTCCTCAGGCATACAATAGAAGGTACTCCATAATACCTTGTTAATACAAATAATATCAAGAAACGCAATTAGACACATAACATGCGTGTATTTCAACTAAACATTCAAAGCGATGCATAAATCATTCGTGCATTTCTCGTAGCTCATAAATTTCGCAACTATTTTGATAACACGGCAAATTTAAATTTATGCTTCAAGTATGCATTTTATACATGTAAAGGCGAGCTTGAGTAAAAACAAGCTACGTTCTTACCTCGGCGGGTTATCTCACGTGATCTCCATTGGTCTTCTTGCCGGCATCTCGGGCTTTTTGCTGATTGGAAAATACTAGTTTTCGTGTTCAGTTTGTAAAGTGGAGGAATACGCTAGTGTTGATTTGTTCGAGAGAAAAGTTGGATGTTAATTGCAAGATTGTTGTATGGCAAAAAAATATGTAAGCATTTATTTTGTAGGTTTTTAAGATATTTTTTAAAGTGACGGATTTAGACTGGGGCTCATTTATGTTGTTTTTTTTTATTTTTTACATTAGATAGAACGCCAGCAACAATTACACTATCCAATGGTCCCAATGACAAAGCCAAATATACACATTCACTCACACAAGCACACCCAGTCTCAGAACAAATCTTTGCGAATCACACAAAGATTTGTCCCATGTGGGGATCGAACCCACAACACCAGTGCAGTGGAGAGCGGCGAGGCGACCGCTTAAAGCACTACACCACACGTGCAGACAAGTTTTTAAGTGCTTGTACCAACATCTTGTCACACTAGATTCGTACATGTAATTTAATGCAAGAGAGAAAAACAAGAACATATTAAAAGAGATCAACATGAATATAACATAACTAGACTAGAAGCGAAAATTTGTTATAGGCTTTATGGTTCCTAAACTTTGTTATTGAAGTTATACTAGCTGTAAGTTTTGAATACGATAAATAAATAAATAACATTACACCCAGAAGAGTGTGGCAGAGGTATACAACATTTCACCTGTTATGTTAAGGTCCCATGGGATAAGGGATGAGCCTATTACCATCAATCGGGCACAATTCCAATTCCGTGCTGCTATTGTGAATTTTCTGACGGAAAGTTGACCAATGACACTTTGTCCTACCCGGGAATCGAACCCGAGACCTAGCGGGAAGAGGCGCATACGCTAACCACTAGATCGATGCAGAAAAACAAGAATTAAAGTAAAATAGGTACAGGTACTAACATCTTCAGAAATAAAAATGCTACAATAGAGTCATACTTTAAAAGATTTGTCAAAATTTAACTTACTCAATTATAAAGAGATGTTACAAAAAAAATGCTTTACAGCTTTACCATAGTCTTCAACTTTTTATCAAGAAATAAAAATAAGGAAAACTTGTAAAATTCGCAATGGTAATTCATATGGAAAATATTTAGCATTCTTTCTATTTGCATAAAAATGCACTCATTTAAAATTACGCTAAAAACCCGCTCATTAAGTTTTAAAATTTTTATGTAACTTACACGGAATTTTGTACTTTTGCATATTTACATTAGTTAAACTTGGACGTTAGTTAATCAAGAGTATATGTATAGCTACACAAGTTCACCCTCACTGATAATAGGTACGTAAGTAAGTTTATCGAACGTCAAACTTCTTGACAGCTCGCGAGAACGAGAGCGAGTTATACGTAAAGCGTGAACCCTACACGAGTGACTGAGACAGTGCATTTTACGACCCGCCAAGATCTTTGATTTTACCTATAATGTAGTATTGTCTACCCAATAAGCTTTAAGAAACGCATGTCGGGTTTATTAATCTAAATTAGAATTACTAAGAAACAGTTAAAAAAAATATGGCACTGGCAGGATTTGAACATGCAACCTCTGCATACCGGGCAGTCGCTTTAACAACTCAGCTACGGTCGCCTCTAAACGGGACCCTTAATAAGCAAAACTTAATGCTATAAAAATGATCAATTAGAAGTTAAATTAGAATTACCTACAAAAAAACTAAATAGGTGGTATTATATCCACCATACATATTTTTCTAAGCTTTTTTAGGAGACGCACTTGATAGGAGATACCTCTGCGAACTATATAGAGAAAAAAAAACATATTTATTTTATTTTGTATGTATATACAGGGTGTATTTTTGAAACGGGGCAGTAAGGGCAAGTACCTTAACCGTTGCAGTTACAGCAAAACGTTCTTAAAAGACCTTCCCTAACTTTTTGGGACATTTTGAACTGCATTCACAGATTTTGTAAAAAACTTACAGTTAGCAAAAAAAATTGACTTATTAGAAGCGTATTTTGTTAATAATCGAAATGCGGGAGCTGCATTAGTGTGGTACCACAATAAGTATCCGTTGCGGCATGTGCCAACAAGAAAGGTTATTACAAATCTTTTGATAAACCTGGAATTGCAGGGTTCTTTCAAAATACGCTTCTAATAAGTCAATTTTTTCACGATTAGAAGACATTTTAGCGAAAATCCTTAATTAATAACTCATACGAAGTTTCTCAGCTGAAACTAAGTATAACACACAGATTTTCGAATCAAATTCGAAATTTGAGGGTAAAAATTCTTTTTATTTACTTTACAGTCAATTCTACCCACTTCCAGGCCATAACAAAAAGTTAGACCATCGTAGAAATTCATTTCTGTTGCCGAAATGTATGGGAAACGTTTTTGGCGATTTCTGTCTTTTCTAGTACTGAAAGCTAAAATGGTCCCATAGAGTTTTTTGATCCCCACATGAAATAGAATCGATTGGCATAAAAAAAAAATTTTGAACTTTTTGCATTTTTTTTGCTAACTGTAAGTTTTTTACAAAATCTGTGAATGCAGTTCAAAATGTCCCAAAAAGTTAGGGAAGGTCTTTTAAGAACGTTTTGCTGTAACTGCAACGGTTAAGGTACTTGCCCTTACTGCCCCGTTTCAAAAATACACCCTGTATATATATTTAATGTATGTATTCACATTTTCAGCACATAACTTTTTCTTTCAATTCTTAATTTCTTATGCACCTACCATTGTTCTTTCTGCATCACCTTAAGGTTGACTGGTAGAAAATGCCTATGGCATTCAGTCCACCGTTGTATTAAATATTAAGTGCAAAAAGTTTAAAATTAAAAAATAAAATAAATATGAAATTTTATCTTACTTAAAAACATTTTCTATAGCTCTATACAATGACATTTTATAATATTTACACAGGAGATTAAGCTTTTAATGACTTTGCTGTCGTTTCACCTTGGAAAAGATGACGCACCCTAGTTTTGAAAGTGTCCGGGTATCATATTCAAATTTCATTAATAATAATAGCATAATTGATTCTTACACGGAAAAACATTTGTTTCATGGAATAAAAGGTTAGCCCCAGGACGAACACCTGACTCTATTTACACCATAAACTTCATCGATGACACAAAACAAACAACTTTTATAGAAATTGATGCATTGCTTTCTATAGAGAAATTAATTGACTTATGTACTGCTATAATTTATTCGTACAATGACGAATATAGGGCCGGCTGAGTTTGCAGCTAATATTTTTAATGTGTTCGCTTCATTATCGAGGTGATGGGGATCGAGCGACGAAACACGCGGCAAATATGATGCATTGGCACGATCAACGATAACACAAGCTGAAACGTTTAAAGTATATCTGGCAACACCTTTTAAACTTCACACGCAAGCTATTTTATACTCTATTTTATACATCATAAAGGCATCTCTCTTTTTAAGTTTGATTTTAAAGCTGCATGTGTTTCGTGGTATTTGTTTCGCTATCGCAATTAGTAATGTAGGAAAATCAATGAGGGCTCATTTTGTAGATTACTCGGCAGCACGAAATGAATGAGCGGAGCTTTGTGTTGATGTATCTTTTCAAAAGTTTTTACGCGAGTGCGGAATTTATCTAGGTGTGTGGTTGAGGCTCGTACAAACATGCAGTTGATGGCTTTTACTTTGTCCATTGAATGAAAGGAATAATAAACAGTTTATTATTTATAAACGACCCAGCGGCTTACCTGATGGTATATATATGCTAATTATATAGTTCAAATAACATTTCTTTTAAAATAAACAAATATACGGTGGAATTGAAATCCTCCTTTGTTTTTTTGGTGGGTTAAAAAAGAACTGACACAAGCACAAAATACGAGTACAACTTGGGGCTTTACAGTATATTAAACGATCTTTCACATTTTTTTTTCCATGCAACAGAACTGAAGACTGGAGAGAATATAGTACGTACTACCAGTTACCCCTTCGTCAATGGGTACCTCATTAGATATTCCCTTAGAGCGGGGTGCTCATGGCTGTGTTGTTGACTCAATGAAAAAGATATATGTATTGCCATCGCATGTCTCGTTTTTACGCAAAATTGCGCGTCATTCGTTTAAGTTCAGACCGCAGCTTAAACTGATTTAGATACATAGGTCAGTCTGAAACTTCGTCTCCTGCTAGCAAAAATTACCTAACATCTGCAATAAATATTGTTGGCAGAGTTCTTGTGAACGAGCTCGAGAGCGGCAACACAACCGTCTTACCTTTAACCTGCAGCCAAATAGTTGTGCTTGCAATACTGTGTTCTGGTTTGGTGGTGAGATCAGGCCCTGAAATTACTGACAAATGAGGCATAACACCGTATTCCTCAGCTGCAGTGACGCATCTACTATCTGCATTTGTGGATTAGTAATGTCCATGGGCAGTACTCCACTAACCATTAGGTGGGCTACAAGTTTGTTCGCTGCAGGCGTAGTTGAAAAAAAGTAATATAAACGTGTGTGATGAAGGTCTACGTGGCTGGTAACTATATGAATTATGAAAAAATGAGAGAGAAGTGATTTTAAACATGATGCATAAATGCAATCCGAAACGCACCGACTAACTTACGCATAGACAACCACAGTGCAACAAAAAAACAACTAATCAGAATTCCACTTTATCCTAAAAAGTAAGCCCATTGGAACGTACGTGAACATCGCTAATATGAGCCGGATATAATAGAACATCATAACTCACCAACAACGCCACCTAATATATGCAAATTGCATAATATAATAACATTAAGATCTTAATCGGATTTTCATCACCGCTTTCGTACAAACACAATGACAGAATAAAGTTTGGTGCGCACAGATTTGTCACAGGACCTCCCAGGAAGAATTTAAATGTGTAATTAAAAAGCAGGACTTGAGCTAGACGAACTGATGTAATATTCTAATCAGTCACTGGTAGTAAAAAGTGCGGTGCGGGCGGAGACGGGCGGTGGCGATGTGCGATAAGGCCGTGTCACACGGGCGCGGGCAAACGAGCGATTGTTGGCCGCACACGGCGCCTGCGCGCTTTGCATAACAAAGGGCGCAATTTGGACGAAAAATGGCGGCAATCGGTACATCTCGGACGAATTCGGGCGCTTGATGCGCGTGAGTCTATGGAGTTATTATAATGGTAATGGGACTAATATTTCAAATTAATGACTGGCTGGACTTAATGGTTTTCAAAGAGTGATGGCTGCAGTCAATGGGATTCCTGATCAAAAATAAATTACACTTCATTCAATGTCACCTCGATGCCAGGTGGTCCAGAGGTTATAAAAAATGTTGATAGATCTTTAACATTCTGCTACTATGTAAACTGTGTAATATCGGGTTTGATGCCCAGTTTGAGCAAATTGTTATTAAATTTTTTGTCACGTGATTTTCCAACTGTATGCTACGTCATGTCGTGACGTCACGTTCATCCATTTGTATCATCCTATCTTAAGTAGGATACAACGCGCTCACTTCGTTTTCGCCAAAGTTTTCCGTTTCACTTCTCAACACCTCATTCCTGTCCGACCGTGTAATTTATGGAATGTTAGGAGCTTAGAAGAAGTGAGGTATGTAGAATAGAAAATTCTAGAATAGAAAATTTGGCAATCTTGAGGCCAACAGGTAGTATATACATACTTAGTTATACTTTTTCTTTTTTAGCTGTAAATATACCTAACCCGTTAGTGGGTACGGTGTGGTTATGTGGGGCCCTCGACCACTAAAAACAACGCCGTGTTCCGTCACAATCACAATGTCGGAATCACAAATACATCATCAGCGATATACTTAGCTATACCTAACTAAAACAGTTGAAAGCAGCCTTTTGATCAGACTTCAATTGTGTCAAGACAACGTTGACTTACGAAATCGCATTGTGGCAGGGTTTACTATCTAGTACTAAATCCGTTCATTTTAGGGAAGTCCTACATCGTGACGTAAGATCCAGTACCCAGATGCTGTTTTAAGGTATTCTGGGCACGTTTGAACTGATACAGATTAAATATGACGATATCCATCTATATTTATTATTCTAGTGTTGCGCGCACGACTTGCATTTCACCTAATGAATATTTTACAGCGTTTCGTATAAATATGAAACACGACTTTTGTGTTATCTACACGATAGATACAATACGATGGAATTTTAATGTCGACTTTCTTAGATTTCACCGAGGATGTAGAGAGAAACCTCTGCGTCTATTATAGTGCGTTCGTAGCTATGAACTACAGGAGCCTGAGGCAGTATCCCTAGGCGCAAACTTACGTTTGTGCCTAGGGACGTTCGGATATAGGAACATATCAAACGCTGCGGACCTCGTTGATGTTTCTAGGGACACCAATGTAGTGCTTGCGTAAGGCCACCCTTGACAATAATATGCTTTTGGATGGTAATGAAGAAAACACAATTTTACAGTAGAGTTCTAAATTGCGAAATAAGTTTGTATTCACATAAGGTTCTGTGTTGATTGATGGAAATGCAATGCCTATATATTTTTATGATCCCACCTTCGCTGTTACTACTATTTGGCAGAAGATAATGATGATGCGACCTCCTTTTAATGCTTAACTATATATATTTAACAATTATCAATTGCCGATATAAAGCTTGCAATAGTTACTCACGAGGTGAATTTTACTTATTACGTAGGTAATAAGTTATTTTTTTGTAATTTTCTGATAAAGTTAAGGATTTAAAACTACTGACTGAATAGTAGATAGGTAGGTAGATACTAGGTACAAACAATAAAATACTATCTGCAGGCAACAGATACTATTTTATTGTTTGTTCTGTGACAGACATTAAAAAAGTGTGAATTTTTTGAAATCTCCCTACACTATCTAATAACTTTTTGTCCACCTGAAACTATAAACAAAATATAGACAAAAACAGATTCCCATTCACACCAACATTTTGTCCCCGCCTAGATTCATCTCATAAAATTCAACAACGCTGCGAACAATTAGTTTTGAACATTTATTAAACAACTAGCAATGAAGATAAGCTTCATAATGAGGGCCTAGTTAATACTAATGTTATCATTTACAGCAAGAAATGCTGGAGCCTATATTGTGAGTGTTGAAGCCTATTGTCGTTTACAATATGGCGTATCTTACTTGAGTATAATTAACATGCATATAACAAGCGTAGTTGCGACACGGCTGCGTGTTCGTTTTTCATAACAATCGTTCGTTTTTACAAAATTTGCATGCGGCCGCAGAACAATGCGCGGAGGAGTCCACTTGTTAATATCACTGAGAATTAACCGGCAGCGGATTGTCGCACTCGACCACTGTAAACAATGCAAAATGTAAGCAAAAACAAACTATAGAAACGGCTCGCAACAAGAAGAGTAGGAAAATTGCTTTTGTTTAAAAAAATCTATTTGTTCGTGTCTCGAGATGAGCGCGCCTACGGTGCGTGGTCGGCGGACCAATGGCGCGCCGGCTGCTTCCCGCCTCCGCCGCCTCCGCCAATGGCCGCGCGCGAAGCCGTCGCAAGAGCAGTTTCCTTTTTTAAAAGTTTCGCCCTCGACTTCCATCCGATTTCCCGCCTCGGCTCCTTAAGTTATGGACGGTGAAAAAATACGTTGATTTATTTATTAAGACGCAAGTTTTTGTGATAGTAAATTATGATGTCGCTGAAGCTCTCCCAGTCCTCTGAATGTTTCACAGTTTTTACATCGCCTCCTCTCCATATATTTCAATTTCTTCGGAATCAATAATGTGTTACGTGAGCACAATGAGTAAATATAATGTCCATACATATCTAACACTGTAAGTTATTTGCCACCATCTTGCAGTGCCCACATTATACCCGTCGATAGGATAAACGCGAGTCTCTTTGTAGAAAATTTATGAGCTTTTTCTGACAGCCATAAGTTGTGTTCAGATTTATTACTTAACTATAACTTAAAGCTCACTACTTAGTAATCCTAAGGATGTGTTGGATAGAAGATGTTTTTAGTTCCCTTGGATGATTTCTTGTGGTTAATTCTATGTAAGCTAATAGTATCTATGTGTCCTATCTTTTGGGAATAAATTAATTTTAGACTAAAGGTGCTAGTTACCTACTGTCACTATCCGATGCTATTTTTCTTAAAATATGTACTAATAACGTACAAAACATAAGAGAAGAAAATGGCTGAAATTGGCTTAGGCTTCAAATATTATATATTGGGGCCTGTAAATCGACTATGAATGTTCTTTTCTGCGTATTAATAATGTCCGAATTATAGAGATCAAAACCAAAAAACTAATTTTAATCTCGGTATACGCCTACATATTGCCAAGTATTTATCAGAACCGCTGTAAAAAGAGGCGAATTTAAAAATATCCCTTTTAATATCAGTGTTCAATTGTATTTTATTTTAAATCACCTAGGTACTCATACCTCAATTATTGGCGAAAACTTTTTAAAAAAATACTTTAAATTGTTGAAAATTGTAAGATATCTTAAGTGGGTAATAAATTAAGTTCGTTTTTAAGCCCAACCCACTGCGCTGAGCCCATTAATAATAAATAAGTAAGTAAAATGAGTTAACGACATAAAAAATAAGTGCCTAGGGGATGGATACCTTGAGTACCTCATCGACTCCTGTAATTACATGGCTTTATCGTGTTTATTGACAAACATCAATGGGAATTAGATAGCAGATTACGGCAGGTGCAAATATCTCTATGGTCTTCATTATTTATTTATTTATTATTTGGTATTTCAACAATGAGTAGGTACACTGTTACATTAATAAGGGTTAACATTGTGAACTTAATTCTAAGTGTCTTACTACCTATAGAGGAGCACAACATGCACTATAATAAAAGAAATTAGATGACATTAGAAATTAGACAACACATTACGATAATTTAAAAATAATGCGTCTGACAAAAAAAAAAAAAGAAAAAATACAATTTAATTAAAATAAAATGAAATTATATTAATAAATATAAATTATAAATTAAATTAAATTATTAAATAAATAAGATTAAAACTTAATTAAATTATCAAATAAATTAGTGTAACGTAGTCTATTTATAGAATTTAGGTAGGCAGAATAAGTAGAAACACTATGGATCAGTAACGGTATTATTATTCCATAAAATCTTATATTAATAATAACTTTATTTCCAAAAAGTACAGATTAAAGTACATTTACACAAAAAAATTGATACCCTGTCTCTTAAACTAGGTAAAAAACCTGTATCTTAAGAGACAGTGTTCAGCCATAATTGTCATAAATAGTTAGTATACTATGACAGTCGTGTCAAAGCTAGGGGGGCTACTATTGATAAAGTTATTACAAAGAAAATAAAAAGGGCTTTGTGTGTGTGTGTGTGTGTGTGTGTGTGTGTGCGTGTGTGTGTGTGTGTGTGTGTGTGTGTGTGTGTGTGTATGTGTGTGTATGTGTGTGTGAGTGTGCGCGCGCGTGTATGTTTGTGTTTGTTGGTGTCTATGTGTTTCCATCTCTGTGAGCATGAGTGTTTGATTTGTGTTATGATATGTACGTAAGCAGTGATTCTGTGGTCGTGTAATCCTGAGTTTGAAGCCACTCCGAGACTCTTACTTTCAGTTGGTATTGGTTTAGGCCTATTATATTTAATTTTCTATGCACCTTTTTGTATATATTACAGCTAATGATGTAATAGTGGTGTCTGGCGAGTGTAGTCCTGTGTTGGACACTTTGCGGCAGATTGGTACGTCTTTCTGAGTTTGGCGGTGGGAGACCGCTATGTTTCCTCAGAATAGATTTGAGCACAAAGAGTTGGCGGACGGTAAGAACTTTGCAATCATCATAGAGTTTAGATGTTGGGTATCTATACGGTTTTTTATTCATAACCTTAAGTACTGCTCTCTGTGCTCGTTCTATTCCTAGAAGGAGCGTCTTGTTTGCTCCCCCCCAAACAGAAATGCAGTACCCAATAACCGATTGGCATAAGGCATAGTAAACCATTTTAAGATTGTCAGGACTGGCGGATTCGCGGAGCCTTTTGAAGGTGGAGATAAGGCGTAGGACTCTCTTGGTGAGCGTATCGATGTGTCTGTTCCATTTTAAACTGTCATCTAGTTGCACTCCAAGGTATTTTACACTGTCTGTTCTTGTTAATTGGATACAGCTACAATGGTGTTCTGGCGTTGATGTGTCGCATGTGTGTGCCGAAATAGTGAATGTATTGGGTGGTTGCGTGTTATGCCTTAGTGCGAAAGGGATATAGACGGTTTTTGATAAATTAAGCGTCAGTAGGTTGTTATTTAGCCACGACATAATTTGTTTCAGAGCAAGTTCAGCATTTGTTTTGGTGTCCTCCCAAGTCCGCCCGTAGGAGATAATCGCGGTGTCATCCGCATAAGCAAATATTTTACTATTTGGGACGGACATTTTGCACAAATCATTTAGATAAATTTGGAAAAGGGTAGGTCCCAAAATACTGCCCTGTGGAATGCCATATTGTATATTCTGTTCATTACTCAGGTATGAGTCTATCTTAACGCGTTGAGAACGATTTTTTAGGTAATCTTTGAATAGGGCTAAGGTAACACCTCTCACGCCAATGTGCTCTAGTTTTTCAATGAGCTTCGGGACAGAAACTGTGTCAAAAGCTTTAGATAAATCTAAAAAGATGCCTAAGCATTTAAGTCTACTGTCCAGATTCCTTACCGCAAATTCAGTCAAATCTAATATAGCGTCTTCGGTAGAAACACCAGTACGAAAACCGTACTGGTTGTCCGCAATGATCTTGTATTTATTTAGGAACGATTTCAGCTGTTTGTTGAGTATTTTCTCTAAAATTTTGGATAATGACGATAAGACAGAGATCGGCCTGTAATTGCTGACACAGCTTCTGTCCCCGCTCTTGTGGATTGGGTGGACAATTGCTTTTTTTAAGCTTTCTGGAAATACTCCGTTTTGGAGGCAAAGATTGAAAACATGCGTTAGAGGAGGCACCAGGGATTCCCTACATAGCTTTAGTATGGGGGTTGAGATACCATCCCAGCCAATCGCGCAATCACTACGCAGCTGTAAGATGTGAGATTCGACTTCAGACATATCTATTGGGAGTAATACCATCGAGTTTAATGGTGATGGGATCAAACTATTTAGCCTTAGTGATGATTGGGTTGAGAGTTGGTCTTGTGGGTTTGTATGATTTTCAGTTAGTATTTTTGAAGCCAGATCTTTTCCTATATTTGTAAAAAATCCGCAGACTTGGTCTATTGATGATTGAGGATTATGACTTAATTTTAATAAATTATTAGGTTTGTTTTTTTGTTTTTGGGTATGTGTTATATCTTTGATAACTTTCCACAAGTTTTTAGGGTTATTACCTGCTTTTTCTAGTTCGCTTTTCTCGTGTAATATTTTTAGTTTTCTTAGAAGGGCATTACAAAAATTGCGGTATCGGGTATACGTTATTTTGAGGACGATATTATCTGGCGATTTTTTTGTTTGCGTATGCATCCTATCTCGATTTTTAATACATTTTAATAATCCCGGGGTAATCCAAGGTTTCAGTGTTCTCTGTGCTTTAGGAACCTTTGTCAAAGTTGTGTGTTTTGATATTGTAGAAGAGATAATAGCTATTAATTTGTTAATTGCTTCATTAGGATTTTCTAATAAGTAAATATGTGTGAAATCAGTTCTTTCTAGGTCTTTTCGAACTGCTTCATTATCGATTCGTGAGATGTAGTGACGCCGTTCTTGAGTCGGGTTGCTGTTATTAATGCTTAAAATAAGAGGTTTGTGGTCAGTTATGTATGAGTCTAAGACTAGAGTGGTAGTAGGTTGAATGGTCTTGAGAAAAATATGATCTATACATTTATTAACTCTAGTGAGTATTTGGTGTGAAGGGAGAAACCCATATGTTGCGTTTAAGATAAGGTATTCAAGACTATTGTCGTCTTTGTTTCCCTGTCTTATATCGATATTCATGTCACCAATAACAATGGTATTTGGAACATTAGACATGCTTTCGTAAACAGTAGCTAGGCTTGTAAAAAAATGTTCAAGATGTTCTTTTTTATTATATGAAGGTGAGCGATATAGAGCTATAATGGCTATTTTATTTTGTATCTCACAAATGAGACAATTTGCGTATTTAAAGTCCGGTTCTCTTATAGTGAATTGTAACCCTTGTTTGATGTAGAATATAATACCAGCATTTTGGTTACAGTTTTGAATAGTTGAAGATATTTGGTATCCCTCTAGAACAGGTATGTTAGTGACTTTGTTTAGCCAGCATTCAGTCAGCACTACAACCTCAAAGTTTATTTTTGTTAAAGTTATTAGTGTTAGTAAGTTATCAAAGTTTTTATTCACGCTGCGAATATTGATATGTAAAACGTTTAAATTTTTATCGGCAGAGCTAACAAAATTTAAACAGTCAGAGGGATTACAGGTTATTGCGTTGCCGGAATATAAGTCGTCTAGTTCATTATTAATGGAATTTATTTCAGCCATTTATTAAATAATATTATTTCTATATGATGGGCAGTTGGTACTATCAGTGGTAATAGATAATGTGACTTGTTTAGTTTCTTTAATGGTATCATATGTCTTTATTTTGAAAGATTGCTTGGTGTGATGAGTGGAGGGTGAGTTGGTTGTTGGTTGGTTGAGTGTGTTTAAAAGTTGAATATTGGTGTGTTTGAGTGAGTGGATGAATGTTACATAGTTAACAACATATAAAAAAGATTTAAAATTAGTAACTAAGGTTAATAAATTATTTAGGGATAGCTGTAATATTAAGGCTCCATATCTGTTAATTACAATGTAACATAGTCACATTTTCTTACGAAGATCCTGAAGGCATTTTTCTGAGGTTATTTGGATATGTTTTTCACCTATCTCTTTACGTAGGAAAATATTCCCATTTACGACCCAGCAAAATTTGTAGCCATGTTGTTTGGCAAATTCGCGGCAAAGATAAAATAGCTTTTTAGAACTAGGTGGCAGATGCTCAGCGACGTAGACAGCTTGGCGTTTTCCCGGGATGTTAAGCAGTTGCGTGTTGAGTTTATCTTCAGTGGTATGTTTTGAATTGTTGAAGGTGCGCACTGCGGATATCGTTTTTTGTTTCAGCTGAACTGTCTGGAATTCAGCGACTATTGGCCGTGTGGATCCAGGTTTTCCAGGTAAGCGATAGATGTCACGTAGGTCTGATAATGTTATATCCGATCCAACAATTTTGCCCATCGAGCATAAAACATTAGTTAGGTCAGAGTAGGTTTCTTTTTCTACCTGAGGTACGTTTCTAATCTCAACGGTAGAAGATCTTGACATAAGTTGGCAATCCAGGATTGTATAAATATGTACAAACAGTACGGAAACTGCCTACGAACGTGCGAAACGGCACGCACACATAAACATGCACACCGACGAGACCCCTAAGCGGCACTCGCTATTTGCTTCTGCAAGTTTTCGATTGCCAACCGGTTTTCCGATCGTTCCCTTTGGAGAGATTCTAGGTTCTGTTTAATTTCCTCGTACTGGTTATTAATGAATGCCATTGACTGAATAATTTCATCATTAGATTGTTGAATTTTACAGTTTTGTAGTTTCATGTCGGCGATTTCAGAGGATAGTTTTGAAATCATGCTGTTTTGCTTGTCACACATGTCGTTTAGTTTTGTGTCGAGATCTGACTTCCAGCCGTTTAAGATTTCTACTAGTTCGAGTTTGAGGTCTTGGTTAGCTTTCTCCGGTGACAAAGTTAAATCCGAGCGTTGACGCTTGTTGCGATTAGTATTCACGAAGGAGATATCGCCCAGCTGTAATGTTTTCAAATCAGATTCTGACTGGGTATGGCCCAAAGTTGTGGTTTGGGACTTCGGTGGCGGCGTCCGTTTCGTAGACATCTTTACGTTAACTCGAAGAAGGAAATAGTACTTTATATTACCGTAGTGCAGACGGCGCAGCTCAATGATCGTTATACTGTAGTCTTGTAGCAGGCGCGTAGCGCGTAGCAGGCCGATGACGTCAGCGGCGCGTAGGTGATGTGATGTGTAGCGCGTAGCGGATGACTAATTCGCCTCGCGGCTCACCTGTTGTCGTGGCGCAGCGGTGAACGGCTCGACTCGTGCGCACCCCTCCAGACGATAGGCGGTTCGGGCCTCGGCGAATCGCGACCACTTTTTCCACGTCTTAACGAAGCGAAGTTGACAAAAATGATGGTATCTCTGTCTGGGGCCGCCCAGTGGGATGAGTTATCGCATTCAAGCACCCAAGGAGTGACAAGGAATCGACTAGACAATAAAGCAGCCAATCACAAATTAAAAGTTTGAAATTAATGTGGAGGACACTAATAGCAGCGACACGCGTCCGTTCGCACTCAAAGCTACGGCTCAACTTTTATATTAGATACATGTATAGTAATCTCAAGGCGTAGGTTGGTAGGTTTGGTAGATTTGGTGAAGTCCTGGCCGCAGCGAAGAAAGACACTTATCTTGGCGTGAGTGACCGCAGGCGAGAGAGGGCACGTCTCGAACGCAGGACCCTTATATACCCCTCAGGGGTATGCAGTGGGGGACGGGCGCGTCTTGAGGTAGTGGCGGCGCGCGGCCGCTACGTCACACACCCCCTCCGTTAGGGCAGAATTTTTCTTAGAAAAAATTCGGCTCCTGGCTGACATGAAGAAGCTTAGGAAGCAGTTCTTCAGCAGCACGTCAGCTCGATCCGGCTTTACTGAAATGAAACAATAAGTGTCTATAAAAAAAGAAAAAAAATATGAAGTTACGATACCTAAATAAAATTAAAAAGAACCGGAGTGATCGAGCCAAACGCATTCAAGACAATAACAATGTCATAATGTCATTCAAAAATAACACTACGTGCAACCTATTAAGACTGAAATTTAACTAATTAAATAAGATTATTGAAACTCATGCTTATCTAACGGAACAAAATATAACTAAAAATGTAAGTATATCAACTTGTTTACCAAGTAGCGCGTTAGCGAAGTAGTATTGGGTGTGCGCGTTTACACAGAAGGCATGACATATTTTAAAATGAATGAATGAACAACATCGTATAGTTGAAAATAATAGAATTCGACATCATTAGTAGATGTGATTCTAAAGGAATTATGAGCGTGAAGAATATTAGCGAACAAAATGGTATACCCGATTCGACAATGAGAATTTTAACCACTGAACCATAGGGATTTTTTTTTTTTTTTTTTTTTTTTTTTTATACCATTATTGTTTATAGTTTATTTGTTTAATATCCTTTATATGCCATTCGCCAAGTGGCTTATCAGACATATCTGCTAGTTTGTACACTAATGGAGACTTTTTTGCTACGATTTTACATTTAATAAATTTAGGAGCGAGTTTTTTACAAAAATATTTATCCTTATCGCTCAAGTAAAAGGTACGTTTCCAAACAATATCACCAACATTGAATTCTGCCGTTTTACGGCGAAGATTATAAGAATGACAATTACGCTTGTGTGCACCTATTAGCGCTGCCTGTACTCTCTCGAAAATAGAGGATAAGTAGCCTAGTGACTCAGCATAACTATCACGTGGCTCATGAATTATATTAGTATCAGATTTACTAGAAACATAATGAGAACCACAGGTTACCGTTTCACGCCCGAATACGATCATAGATGGTGTAAAACCGGTTACTTCGTTTACTGCACAATTCATTGCGAACTGAATTTTAGGTATAAGTGTATCCCATATGCGTTGATCGTTTGAAATGAACGTAGAAACAGCTGTTATTATAGTTTTATTATATCTTTCTACCGTATTTACATGAGGTGCATAAAACGGTGTGTAATGTAAATTTGGAATTTTATATTTATTTAACAAGTTTTTAAAAGTTGCGCTTATAAATTGTTTGCCATTGTCTAGTACTACGGTAGATGGAATACCATGTACCAGAAAAACTTTTTCCTCTAAGATTCTAGTTATTACGTCAGCAGTCGCACGTTTAATAGGGAAAAGTAAACAATATTTTGAGAAAAAACAACAAACGACAAAAATAAAATTGTTCTGTTGCCTTGTAGGAGGCAAGGGACCAATCAAATCAATACTTATCATTTGAAAAGGTTTAGAACAAGACTTAGGTTCACCCATAAGACCCAAAGTTGCATGATTCTGATGCTTATGTGCGATGCAACTATCACAAGAATTTACCGCTTTTACAACATCGGAATACATTCCAGGCCAATAATAATTGAGGGCTAAACGTTTGAAAGTTTTGAAAATACCCATATGACCCGCCGTAGGGGAGGAATGGCTCTGAAGTATTACTTCGTTTCTCCGTTCAGATGGAACTACTTCCTTCCACTGAAATTCTCTGGTAAGAGGATTAAGACTCTTTTTGAAACGATATAATTTATTACTGATCACTTGATAGTCAACAAAGGATGTAGGAGACTGCGAACAACCATTAAAAATATTCAAATACCAAGTGTCATTAGTAGATAAGGAACTACCATCTGGGAGGAGATTACTATCGATATCCATAATATTAGGTGATCGAGAAAGAAAATCTGGTACAATATTATCTGAACCACGACGGTGTCTTATTTCAAAGTTATAAGAGGAAAGACGAACTCCCCACCTGGCTAATCGCCCTGTAGGGTTGTTCAGTTTTAAAAACCATTTCAAAGCAGCATGATCGGTGTACACAATAAATTGTTTTCCGTTTTCAATATAACACCGCCAATGTTCGATAGCAGATAAGACAGCAAGCGCTTCGCGCTCAGTAGCACTGTAATTTTTTTCCTGGTCCGATAAGGATTTACTATAAAAGGCTATGACTCTTTCCTGTCCCTCCTTGACCTGGCAAAGTACAGCTCCAATGCCGTAATCACTAGCATCGGCGTGTATTTCAAAAGGCTGATCAAAATCGGGACAACATAAGACCGAGGAAGAAGATAAACATTTTTTTAATTTATTAAAAGCTACATCCGCCTCTTGCGACCATGCGAACAGTGGAGCCTTTTTGCCGTTAGAAGTTAATTTATTTAAGGGAGCCGCTAAAGTACTAAAATCGGGTATGAACCTTCTATACCACGATGCAGCACCCAGAAAACGACGTACCTCTTTTTTATTTGTCGGAGTGGAATAACTTGTAATTGATTTTACCTTCTCAGGATCTGCATGAAGACCTTCTGAATCCACTATATAGCCCAAATATTTAAGTTTGTCTTTGAAAAAATTACATTTTTCTAAATTTATAGTTAAGTTTGCATATTTTAATTTGTTAAGTATTTTAATTAGAAGTGAAATGTGATTTTCAAAAGAATTTGTCACACATACGATGTCATCAACGAAACAAAAGACCTTGTTTTCAAATTCGGGCCCGTAAAATAAAATATCTGCTAAACGCTGTTGTGTCGCAGGAGCATTTGTTAAACCAAAAGGCATGGATTTAAATTGAAAAGTTCCACGTGACGGAATGTAAAAAGCAGTTTTACAACGGTCCTCTGCCCTTATTGACGTCTGCCAGAAACATTTAGATATATCTAAACTAGTTAGGTACTTAGCGTCTCTCAAGTTATCCAGAATCTCAGAGATATAAGGCAAATTGTACGCGTCTTTTTTTGTTACCGAATTTAGTTTACGGCTGTCGAGACAAAAACGCAATTCACCATTTTTTTTAGGCGTTAAAATGTCGGAAATTAGGGCTCGTACTCAAGGTGAAAAAGAGAATATAACCCTTTATGTATCTAAAATGCAAGGGTTATTTTCCTGTCTGGACATACCCATCAGCGAGTCTATTAAATTAGAAATACTACTAAATAATATCAGGCCGTGTTATACAAATTCACTTTGGGCGCACAGGCCCCACGTTGGGCGCCACTGTAACGTAGTCTATTTATAGAATTTAGGTAGGCAGAATAAGTAGAAACACTATGGATCAGTAACGGTATTATTATTCCATAAAATCTTATATTAGATACATGTATAGTAATCTCAAGGCGTAGGTTGGTAGGTTTGGTAGATTTGGTGAAGTCCTGGCCGCAGCGAAGAAAGACACTTATCTTGGCGTGAGTGACCGCAGGCGAGAGAGGGCACGTCTCGAACGCAGGACCCTTATATACCCCTCAGGGGTATGCAGTGGGGGACGGGCGCGTCTTGAGGTAGTGGTGGCGCGCGGCCGCGACGTCACATTAGATTAAAACTAAATTACATGACAATATAAACAAGATTAAAATAATTTCTTTAGAGTAGAGACTAGAGGCTGGTCATAACCAAAACCTAGTTACTCGAAATTTCGAGATATTGTTTTTTTTTTTTACTTCTTAACTTACATTACATAACATTACGCCGATACTACACAGAAGGATGTGGCAGAGGTGTACAACACCCACATTTCATTTGTTATGTTTAGGTCATGGGATAGGGAGTGAACCTATCGCCATCTTCCGGGCACTATTCCAACTCCGTGCTGCTATTGTGAATTTTCTGACAGAAAGATCACAAATAAAACTTGCCCGATCCGGGAATCGAACCCGAAACCTCGCAGTGAGAGGCGCATAAACTAACCACTAGGCATTATAAAAACTTTACTTAAAATAGCCATTTTCTTATAAATCTGATTTTAAAGTTAGTTAGCCAAGGTAATTTGATAGACAGAATATCAACGTACTGTGACCTCAAAAAACAAATTCTAAATCAGTGGACAATTTTAAATACCTAGTACAGTTGCAATCTTGCTAGTAGATATGCCGACTATTGGATTGTCGGCAAAATTATTGGCATTTATATTAGAGCCGAATAGTGGCGTCGGCGTAATAGGCCGACTAGTCGGTGACAACAAAAGTAGATCGATAGTTGATAATTATAATTTCGTACTATAAGTAGCCGCTTAGTTGGCTTCCTGACTACTAGCTACTACTAGCTTTGTTTCGGTCTTTGAGTTATTACTTAACTCAAAGATCTTATCAAATTGAATCATCTTATCATAAAAGAATCATGATAATGTTATCTCAAAAAGTAATGTGTGTACATACACTCAATCATAATAATTATCATTTACAATACATACAATCATCACATCACACATCCTATTAATGTGCTAAATAGATACAGAGTGGTGTAGCCAAAATACTTTCCAGCAACCATTTCAAGACATTATTTTTTAAATAAAATTGTAATTTACTTGTTTTCTTGATATTAAATTTTATTATTAATAGTGTAATTTACTGTAAAATTAGATCAGCAGAGATGATTTCAAAGAATTTACTATATTTACAGCAATAGGAAGGTGGCAAAAATTTTACCACTACCATACTTTACTATAAATTTAAGATAAACCTATCAAATTATGTGTATAAATTTGTACAGTCAACTTCAGCGATTAGGTATTTTTAAACAAGAGCAAATATTCCTCTCCTATAAAATTAACTGTCAGAAATAAATCAATTACATTAAGTATTCATAATATTTTAGAACTTTAACGTTCATTATGTTGACAAACGAATCACTATATTTAGTTGAAACTAGTGACAAAGCCTTAGAACTTTGTAATATATGTAATATATACTTTGTAATATTGGTCTTTAAACTGGGACTAGTGCTTGGGGCAAGAAAAAATATGGAAAAACCAAGTATCACCAAGAATTACTCCTATGTTACCGTAATTTTGGGCAGAAATAATAAATTTAGAAAATTGTCATTTTAATAAATTTATAATAATAATTATTATTTGTATTTTTACTATATTTTGTACTGTTTTACAATGAAAAATGAGACAATAATTGGAGACAGAATAATGATCACTTTAAAGTAGAATGGCCTAAACAGCGGCATTTATCTAATCCACTGGTTAAAAAAATCATTATGTGATACACTCACGTTTTCTGAACATATGAAATAATACTTGTAATATTTAAAGCAAATTTTAGCTTTGCTATGCATTTATTTTTATGTAATATTAAAGTTGAAAAATTATATAAAGTTGAATAAGTAACGCATAGATGGCGCTAAAACCAAGTAATGGTTCGTCTAGCTTCGGCTGGCACAAAAGAGTTGAGAAATTTCGAGTCCGGCAGCATGCGAATCCATAGCTGAATTGGCAAAGCACTTGGGGCGTATACCCAAGAGGTGCAGGTTCGAGTCCTGCTGGATTCTTAATTTTTCAACTTTAATATTACATAAAAATAAATGCATAGCAAAGCTAAAATTTGCTTTAAATATTACAAGTATTGATAAAAATGCGTCATCTCTCGACAGTAATGAGTTGATCTTAATTCAAACGTACTGTATGCGATTATGTGAATAAGTAACGCATAGATGGCGCTAAAACCAAGTAATGGTTCGTCTAGCTTCGGCTGGCACAAAAGAGTTGAGAAATTTCGAGTCCGGCAGCATGCGAATCCATAGCTGAATTGGCAAAGCACTTGGGGCGTATACCCAAGAGGTGCAGGTTCGAGTCCTGCTGGATTCTTAATTTTTCAACTTTAATATTACATATGAAATAATCCCGAATAATGATCAATTCGTTCAGTAAATATTCTATGGTTTCAATAGGTGTTGCTCTGTTACAAGCAACCTGTATTAAACACTGGTATTTTTGCAGTTGCTTATTGAGTTTTGTCTGATACCTGTTATATCTGCCTTCATTTTCCATATAAGTGATAAAAAATACAGCTGCTGGCAAATATTAATCTACACATTTTTAACATGATGATGAAGACTTAAAAGCACTGTAGCTTTATGGGTGGCCATTTTTGTCAAAATGTATTTCTTTTAATTATAAGTTTCGTTCTTAATTTTCTTTTTTTAACTAGGCGAAGAGTTATCGGTAACTTAATGGCCAGGCTATCTTATTTAATTTTATATTGACAAGTACCTTAGATACTTAGATCCCTAAGGCATCAAATTAATCTAGATACAGAAAACAAACAGAGTATTTATCGACATCAAGACAGGTGTCTTCCTTGTCACGTGTTCAAAGAAAATAATTAAATTCTATCTTCTGGGCGCGGCCCCGCTCGTCGGTAAGTTTGTCAATAAAAAGTTACCTATAACTATAGAACTACTGAAATCATTTTACTATATATTAATTTCGTGTGAGGTCGTTGGTTCGATTCCCACTTAAGACAAATCTTTGTGTGCATGAACATAGAGGTTTGTCTTAGTCTGGGTGTTTGTATGTATAATAAGTATGTATTTACAAAAGAAATTTAGATTAGTATCAGTTATTCTAGTACCCATAGTACAAGCTCTGCTTAGTTTGGGACTAGATGGCATTGTGTGTGAGTTGTGGAATATTTATTTATTTATTTTATTGTAATTTTTGGTCATAACATTTAAGAAAGAAGAAAATGAAAGCTGAACTATGCAGAAAGGTCTCTTGGTGCAATTTTAACTAGATATGTATTTTAACTAGATAGGTGTACTTATAGTAACATTAAAAACGATTTCATTTCAGAATATTAAAACTGCATTCATGATGTTGACTGTGACGCGATATAAAATACAGGTTCGCCGATTTATAGTACTCCAAAGATTTTTCTTAGATCTCTCATCCAATTGATTAATTTGACCCTGTATATTCAAGATCGATAGTTGATAATTATAATTGTATTATATCTAATATAACTCCTGTTTTTACAAGCTTTACTTTAAAATTTGCATAATTAATTAAGCTAAATGTGTTTAAATAGCACCGCAGAGACTAACACATCGTCAGAGATCAATCACAACACGTTTATAAATCAATCAGCAAATAGCTATCGCTATCTCGTCCATCTTTACCAGAAAACACATATCATTTGCCTAATTAGATTGGGCGTTAAATCGCCAAACAACCATTTATAATCTGTTCATTTAAAAATAATGCCGCATAAAAAACTCGTCAAAGATATTGTCAGGAGATACCGGCCGAACTCTGTTCGCGGCCATCGGTTAAAAAACTCGAAAAAAACACACTCGAGGCGATCCGTGACTCCTATTTTTTTGTTTTATTATTTTTAATTCATATTATCGTACGGCTATCCCCTTTAATTTTGTTTTTAAGTATGGCCCTCGGTATGCTGGCAGCTACGTTTATGGATATTCAGAATTCCGTGGCGTATCGTCCACGGGGCGATTCGTTTTATGTAAATTTGATGTGAGGAGCCCGCGCCTGCGCCCGCGCCGAACAACCACCGCCGTGCACCTGCGCCGACCTGTAATTGTGACAGATGTAACAGACTCGGTCTAACCAATAATTTATTTACAATAACCAATGTTTAGGCACGAGGTAGCACTAAACTGCTCCAATAATTAGACACGCAATACCCACAATTAGCCTCAGTAAAGCAATAACGCAATATTCACTAACAAAACCGTTTTTTTATTGCCTCTTGAACCTCTTACGTTATTTTCTTTTATAAAAGGAAACCTGCTTCTAATTTATGTTGATATCAGATTACGTACTTAATTATATTTACATAAAAATATAGATGACTAATGCGAGATAATATGATGTTGTTATCAACGTTGCAATTACATAAAGCATATGAAACTCTATCCTGCAAATAAAAATGTCAAACCACTAATTTAGATGTAGATAGAATGAGCGACATTCTGTGTTATAAGAAAAAGATAACAGAAAATAAGGCACGGGATTATCTTTACAGAATACAGACAAAAATTCGGAAACGTCTATTCTGTAATCTTTGTAAGAATCATTTCAAAACTTATGATAATAAGGCTTTGATCTCCAACAGAAACCATTCTATCTACACATAGCTACTATAGTAGGTATATTTAGACTTTTTATTATTAAGATTTTCTTTTAGATACACACCTGGTCGATTAGGCTTTAATATTTAAGCGATGAGTCACTAATTAAAATGAAGTCAAACTGACTGGTAGCATCAGGCATTTACTACCATCCAACAAGCTAGTATATCTACAATTGGAATAAGTTTTTAATGGGATTAATTTATACTATTTAAAGTGGCTGATGTTTGAAGTAGCCTATATGCCTTATTTTATTTTATGTACCTAACTAGTAACGTGTTTTAAGCTTAATGAAACTGGATCTGTGAATTCCAGTTTGCTTTTAAATCTTGTAGAAATCTAAGCCTGTGTCCGAGTGGGTTGTTTTATTTCAGAATTATTTATGACTTTTTGTTAAGTTAGTATACCATTTTAATTATTGAGCATTTCCATGGGTTTTTATACATTTTGCTGATACAAAGTCAGAATGAAAACTACACAAAGTCTTAAAGTGTGACAACTTTATCTGAAATAATTTGAATAGGTTTAAATGTATTTTTTTTACGAAAACCAAAAAAAAATGAAATAAAATAAAATTTCTATCGAAACAAAAACAAAATGTTGCTAAAGAAACTGCTATATTAACAATTATATAATTTGTATGAATATATATTAATGTCAATTACAACGTCTAGAATATAATATATTATTTTAACATAATATTAAACAAGTCACTTACATAGTATTGACAAATAATTTAAAAAAATAACTATTAACGTCAAAAATTCCTTCGCTGTCCACAGCAGATATCGTGGCCAGAAGACTAGCAGCATTGCCACGTTGCACAGCAATGCTTAATCGCTTGGCGAAGTAAAACGCAGCCTTCTGGTCGCGAGAGGCGTCGATGAGGCGTTTCAAGATGTATTAAAACAAAGACCGTCTATTATGTTTGTTAAAGCTAAATTCTGTTTAAGTATAATTTGTATGGTGATGTTTGATGTATGTGATGTGGCTGTATTTTATAACTAAATAAATAAATGCTAGTCAAAATAACAAATGACAAAGCTGGAAGTACTTAGCTATCTTGGAATAAGAGAAGATGAACATTAAAAGGCGATTCATGAGTAGATGCGTAGTAGTAGCTAAATATAGTAAGACAAGACCCAATTTTACTAGATCCTTATAAGGTTTTGGATAGTTAAGTGCTTTTTAATACTATACATTTCCAAACCTGGCGAAATTAGCCCCAAGTACCTTTTTAACAAATAAACTTTTAGCAGAGGTATGGTGGTGGTATTTCAATAGTACCACACCCATAAAATGCAACCAGCAGTTGCCGATGAACAACAAATGACTTATGAACATCATAACCTTCTTCTAATAGTTCGTACCAATTCAACTTTCTAAATGTGTGCCTAAACTACGTACGTTATTGTAGCTACTAGTAGGTATAGTAGTGATGCAAAGAATCGGAATATTCGTATTTGCTTAGTAGTAAAATGATATTCGTAATAAAAATCCGTGTGACATCGCAGCACGACAAAACAAAAATTAAAGATAATTAAAATTAAGATTGAAGATTTATTTAAAATCTTCAATCTTAAATTGATGATTGATCCTCTTAATTTTATTATGCATTAAGCCAAATAGTTCAGATTCTGTCTCATTCGCAATAGTACTGAAATAATATTTCTTAGTACAAATTTTCTGTTCGTTTTCCTTTGCACATGGTTACAATATTCTTTTTTACGTTGTGGTTGGTGTGTGTTGTGTGTGGTGGTGTGGAAGAAGAAATTTGACATTGATGCGGAAATATTTTTTGACGCATAACTTTTAAATTTTTTTTAAGTTCTATTTCTCTTCCAGCTGTAAATAGTTAGGTATGATTTTGTTTTTTTATTATTTAATTTTTAATGCCTGTAAAATAAATTTTCTTGTTATTTGATGTTGTTTTGAAAGAGAGAAGAAGAAGAAGAAGATTTTATTATTTATGGGGTCCGAGTGCCCGCTTATTATTTGAAGATATTTCTAAACGGTTAATCGACACTTAATGTGATCAGAAGACTGGCTTTTACTTGGCTCAAAGAATCAGCATTGCCATTCAACGTGGCAATGCCGTCAGCCATTTGAACACGTTCCCTAGTCGAGGTCGATGCGGAGGAATTCTATGACACCTTACCTGTAAATTTGTAAAAAGTTTATTAACTTATATATAAATACTTAATTTAAATTAATTATAAAATTAATATTAATGTATATTAAGAGATTATTTTTTTTTTTATTACTTGTATTCTTATTCATCAAGTGGTACCTATTCGTTACATCACTAGGCACAAGTAACCAGCATTTCTATACTATATACAGATGTTAGATAACAGTGCGTCGTATTTGAGAAATCAACATTTTTTGAATAGTCTACTTGTGATACCGATCTACATTCGTAGATTCTAGTTTTGTTAACTACCTCGAGCACATCTTTTACAAGTTTAATTTATTGCTTGGTTTTAACTAGTGTGTAATGCAATGTGTGCTTTATTATTGAAATTATTACATGTTCGTTGTGTAACGAAATGTTGGGCATTTTTTGGTTGTGAATATTTACTGAAGAAAACACAGGCTTGTCATAGTTGATCTGTAGTTGTTAGAATGCAAGAAAGGATATGTAATTTTTATTTTTCAAAGAATAGCAAGTTTAAACATCCTTCCTAAGTTTAGTTGCGTGACATAAGTCTGATCATTAATATTTTTATTTAATTGTGGCAAGTAATAAAACACAACACAGGCACAAACAACACAACACAAAAAGTTGCAATTCAACAAATGTTAACACTTAAGTCAAATATAAAGTTAAAATCGTTGGACGTGACACTTTCACCAAAATAGTTTTACATAGTTCTTACAAAAGCGGCCGAGCACCGTATTATAATATTCTTGCAATATTATTTGATTTGCCTACCCTCGTGGGATAAAGGCGTGATTTTATGTATGTATGTATAATTTTATTAAAATTTACATACCTATTAATATTCGCCCAGTTTATAGCCTATCAAGTAAAACTACATCGACTGGTAAATCTGCCACCATTTAGATAAAATTTACATATTCAGGAAACTATCACGCATTATCCTTCACATCGTTACTTACGTGTATGATCAAAGTACGGGGCGGAGGCGTGCAAAACATGGCGTCTTATAAAATATAGTTAATGCAATGTTAACGAGATCGCGGTTATGTAAAGCTGCAATATTTTGCATTTAATAAGGGCCGGGCCGTACATAGCGAGCCGTGGCCGTCGGCGAGAGATGGATCCCGAGATACTACGGCTCTTCGATCGGGACTCGTTCACTATGAAATTATTGGGAAACTCGATTCGTGCTCGATGCATCTGCCCGGCCAGCGCTCGCTAATGTTCCTTGCAAACGATCCGAGAAAGCCGAGTAGGTTTTAAAGATAAATCTGAGAGATAGGAAAAAGACTTTCTTACTTCGCAGTTGCATATAGTTAGGAACTTTGCACTGATATTTATTTGAATTTGAAAAGTTTTAGTCTTTTTGCGAGGTCTTTTTTTCTTTTTTTAATAAGTGCATGGGATCCATAAATTAATGAAGGAGTATTGAAGGTTCGGTCTGGCTGACACGTAAGTGTGTAGGCCGGGGGGCAGGGCGGGCCTCGGCACCTGTACCGACCGTTTGAATACTTTGAATATTCCTCCCAAATCGATATTTCATGTGATCGCGGCTCATCTGTAATTAACGCGGGATTAAAGCCCGATTCTCGACTGGTCACGGCTAAGCGCTATTATCGTCACTTTTGTGCTCCATCGTGTTATTTGTTTTTTTTTTTGCTGTGACAACCAAACTTCTGGGTGGTAGTGTCAATCAGCTTAAGCACTTTGATGATAGTGTGTAGACAAACACACTCGAGTTTAAAAAAAATATGGATCAGCACATTATAATGTTAAAATCAAAAGTATAGTTTAGCCCATGAATACCGACGTATTGAGGATCACATGAAATAAAAGGTACAGACAAAAATGACAGCCAAAAGTAATTAAGTTATTAAGTTATCTCTACAGACACTTTGGCCAAATTTACTTGTGCCTGAATAATACCTATAAATATTATTGGCGTCTCATAGATCAGACAGACGAATTCTTCCTATTCGCGTCGTGTTTCTCATTGCTGAGGGGCGTAGAGTCGCTATGGAAAAATGTCAAAATAGTAGTCTTCTTTCCTGCGTATGAGGCTGAAAATCTCCAGAAGCTATGGATGGATACGTAAGTGCGTAAATCAGTCCTAGGAATTTGCAACATTTTTGGTCGGTCAGTCACACAAATTAAGACAGGCAAAATCTTGTAAATTATTATCCTATGACACACGAACAAATATTACAAGTCCAATAAAAAAGCGCTATTTCCAATAAAACAAGAAGATAATTTCAGGACCAAAACCACAAAAATTCCATTGAAAGTTCGATCAAGCAAGCAAAAGAACGGCAACCGTCGCATACAATAAACACCATAAATAAATAAATAAGGCCGAATTTAATAACCAGCCTGGACCTAAGTAATGATCGCCAGCAGGCACCAGTACATATATTAAGTCCACCATTTTATAACATTTACGCACATTTCTTAGCTTGTATTAAAATGTTTGATCACTATAATTTGGGAGCGAGAGCTTACCCACTTTTTTTAGACGAATCAAATATTTGGGGAGGTTCGGTGTACCGCAATCCATAAAAGATTACTTTTAAGTAAATATTAAAAGAAAATAAATGGTCTTTACCGAAATATATTTGAAGGCAATGATTAGATAATGATTGAAACATTTATGTTTAGGTAGCTTGTTTGTTTGTAATTATATCAAAATATTCAAAATGAAGTGTAATGATAATGATGATATCAGCAATTTCGTCATAAAATTGACCATTAGGTATATTGTAAGTAGAATGTATACGTACGATTTAAAATAACTTACTTACCTAAGCTCTTGAGCTCACTTAGTGCTTTTGTGTATCTCTGTCTCACAGAACTCGCAGAAGACAACTAGAAAGGAATTACAATATAATTTGATGCAATATACATATTTTTAACATAGCTACATCTAGCTATCTAGCTAATGGATCTATCGATTTATTTTCTTTAGTATACATACTTCAACGATTAAGAATAACGTACATTTTCACGCCAGCCTTTTTTTTTAGAAATGTTTGAAATTCCAATCATCGAAGTGAACTAAGTTAAGTCCCTCTACTTCCATTTGTTTCCATATAGAAGTGGCGGGGTGTCTAATAAGGGATCACGCCAAAGGTGGGAAACATCTGAAGTTAATGAGGTCGTATGTAAGCTTTTATTCATGAGCAACTCAACGAACATTATTATTATCAAGAAATTCATATACAAAAACAAGCTGTCAATTACAGGCATTTGTTTTATTTCACGGTTTACCACCCAACACCGAAACTTTGAAAAGTAATGTAAATTTAAAAATTCGATTGCACCAAAACAGCTTTATAACAGCGGCACAAAAAATCGATCTTGCAGCAGTTACAGCGATCCGACAAATTGCCTATCTACAAATACGAACCGATAAAATTACAATACAGTGGTCATATCAGCCTTTAATAGCAGGTTGTGCGGTAGAAAAACGAAGAATGCTTTAACCACAGTCGTCCTGTGCCATATTCGACACGCTTGGTGACGAATCCTGGCCAAAATAAAAACGGCCATAGCATTCCTGGACTTCTTACCCTTGTCGTGCCATTTGGGAATAATTTTAGGGCACCAGCTACGTCTGAATGTGGTCTTTGCACAGATGAAATGTTGTCAGCTGTACGTGAGGTGACAAATAAATCAATGAATTGAATCGTGTGAGAAAAAGTTAGAAGTGTCATATTAATATCACGTAGGTGATATTATAAATGTTTGGGCTGCTATTTAATTGGTACAAGAGTATTTTAGATCGTGTGAACATTTGAAGCTCGCATGTCAAATGCGAATATGCTTTTGTGCGGCTCTGAAAATTAGTTTTTGTATCGATATCGCCTTGTATTTGGTATCATTTTAATAACTGCTAATTGGCAAGAAATAAGTTGGTTATTTCAATTTGTTGTTTCTGATACAATATAATTTTATGATCTTGTCCACTGATTCAAAGTGAAAACATTGAATGTTGATGTAGTTTTAATTAACATCAGCAGTGGAACTTTTTACAGGAATATTCTAAAACAAAAGGATTGTTTTAAAGATTTTAAGACTAAAATTAATAAAATGATATACATGTACAATGTACATTATCTCAAATAATAGGATCGAAAGGAAATAGTAGTCTTTTAGCAAGCCAAATAAGGCACTAATGTGCATCAGTTTGTTTATTGCCCAAGATTTGACGCTAAAACTTATGTACTTACATAAACTACAATGCTCATGTAAATGCTATGTACTTACATAGAAAGGAATATCTAAGATGATCACAGAGACCTGAAAATAAATCACTATAAATAAGCAAAGAACATGAATAGAGATTGTGTTTCACTTAATGAAAACAGCGAAGCGGTCGTATAGTATATGTAGGACATACATTATTATAATGGAAAGATCAAAGAAAGGGTTTTCTATTCCCACAAAGACGCTGTCAGTGATTGCACATCTAACATAGTTTATTACCGTATCAAGCCGCTCGTGAAACAAATGCAGTGAGCAGTAAATTAAGCCATCGACGCTGTCCCGATCGCGCTAGCATGCCATCACGAGTGCGCTGAATAGTTAGCGATTGCGCTGCGTTTTTCAAAGGCATACCTGGCGCGGGTGCGTATGTGATGGCTTTATCCGTCGAGGGCACGTCTTTGCAGCCCGACGCCGCGATCTAGATCAACGGCGCCGGCGACGAGGCGGCACGATGCTATCGCAAAACAACGCGACAATTGCTAACGCTGTACCTACAGCACCACCGCTCCGGCACCGGCGCCGGACAACAACGCGAATTATTCTACCGATCAGGCATCCCTGTGAGACGCCGACTCAACCCATTGTTGACATACCGATTTCTAAGAACGCGTTATTCGAACTTCTGATGCGTAGTACGATTCATCGTGCAGTGTCATCTGCTTCAGTTTCCAATACTAAAATTTCTATTAAGTCAACTTGTTATCTTTTAGAGGCATTTCTAAGAACAGATCGAGAATTCCAGCTTGATTCCTCTACTTCCGTACAAGGCAGGCTTTTATTCAACAGGTATATTTGATAATCCTTATTAAGGTTATTCACGGCATAAGTCGTAAAAATGCCAACAGTAACATCTAGGAGATAAACCCCTTGAAACGACTCACGCACGGGCCATTGCGGGCTTAGACTAGTATTAGACGTGGAGACACGCAGGGATCGGCTAGATGTCCAAGATGTGTGTGATGCTGAGTTCTATGAAGTTCTGTTTCTGAGAATTAGGGCGTGAGAGGGGGTTGTGCCTGGAGAGAGGGGCGGGATGCCGTCACGTGCGCATGAGCATCAGATAAGGCGCCGCCGCGGGGAATGTTGCACGTTCGCGGACAAGCCTCAACACGCAAATGCTGTACGGTGCCGACTGCCGGCTCAGATCTTTTAGTTGCGAAATTGTACCTACTCTCAGATCTAGGAACCGAATAAGGATATAGAAAGGTATATGAAGGTATTTAGAAAAGATGTTGTTGCTCACGTCTTCGAAGAGAGCTGAGCAAAGATGGGGGTGTGTGGCCAGATAAAAAAAAGTATTTATGTAGTTTACTGATGTATACCAAGACTAGAGAAAAAACTTAAAATACTAACTACTTCGATAGCAGAAATACACCATTTTGTTATAGACAAAATGGGGACAAAAAAATTAAATCAATCACGAAAAAATAACTTACATTTCAACATTACCAAGCAAAAGCTGACGTTGTTACAGAAAATTCAATTGTACTCTCTGGCATGCAGGATGGTGCATTGCTATTTTCAAACAATAATTCTTATCAGATATCGGTATATTAAATTAGTATGAGAAAAATAGAAAGACGTGCTTAAATATGAGTGGACATAGAAAAAGCGAGACAAGGCGCACGTATGCGCAGACCGCCGGGCGCGTCTGCAACATTCCGTCTTTTTGCACACGTCTGTCACCGCCAGACGTATTTATTGCAGATACCGTGATGGCCGACTCTTGGAAATATTATAGATCGGTGAATAATATTATCTTCTTGACATACAGTTAATATTCGACCTTGGGAGTTAGGGACTGAGGGGTTACAGACAGATTTTCCCTAAGCACTTCATATTTGCATAAACAGTTAGAGCATATGTATAATTTGACATGTATGGAAATTTAAATTAGACATTTAATTTGGTAGACATAAAAGGAGTGAAGTGACAGGGTGTGTAAACAAAAACAGAATGATACATATAAAATTCGAATGCCACCTAAAACAAGCATGTAGGTTGGTTACATTGTAAGTAGTTCTAACTAATTTGCCCAAGTAAAGATGAGCGTTCAACCAGTAAAACGACCTGTTTACACAAACTGTTGGTGTAAATATGGCTAGAGATGCGTGCGCGCAGAAATGTTTGAGTAACGCGTTGATGTCTTTTATACTAGACGACCGGATGGTGGAGTGGGTAGTATGCCTGCCTGCGACGCTGAGGTCACTGGTTCGATTCCCGCTCATGTCAAAACTTTGTGTGCATAAACATGGCGGTTTGTCTTGGGCTGGGTGTTTCTATGTATAATAAGTATGTATTTACAAAAGAAAAGTATATAATATGTATGAGTATCAGTTATTCTAGTACCCATAGAACAAGCTCTGCTTAGTTTGGGACTAAATGGCGTTGTGAGTATTTTGTGTACTGTTTATTTATTTATACTGTCAAATCTTTACTAAGTACATGTTTAAAAAAAAAATCTTCTTACCGGTTTTTCTAACCATAATTGGTTATACCTAAAGTGTGTTAACGAAATAGTGACGAAGCTGTTACCAGTGATTCAGTACTTGATTCTGAGAATCTGAGTGCAAAAGATTTTCATAAAAAAATTCTACACATCGTAAAATCGGTCTTGGATTTTTTTTATATGTCATAAGTAAATCGGTAATGTATGAGAATAAAGACCTTTAAAAATAGATTATTCGAACGTTATTCTGAAACTCTACGTGCAAAAAAAAATAGCAAAACCTCAAGCTAGCTGGGAAATTACAAATGTACTAGGATAATCTTCCATAATCAGTCGGTTTTTTTTTTTAAAGAAGAACCATGGATCGCCACTAAGCTGTTTCATCACGATATTATAAATTAAGACACAATTTTTAAGAAATATTTTTGATGCACAGAATTCATTGAAAAAGAAAAATCGAACATAAGGCGTCTAATATGTACCCGAAGTCATCCAATTAAATTACTGCAATTAGACGCCATCCTATTTTCACATTTTCTCTGAAAATCTGCATTTGGCACAATATAACAAGATAAATCTTAATTAAAACGATCAAAAACCCTTTAAAAAAAATAGCTGAACAAGTTAAAGTAATTACTAAAAACACATCTACGCACAATATGCTCATTCACTTTTGTGATCTACAGCATCACAAAAAAGCTTTGTGAACTCCTTTCACACCCAGAATTGAATCAGTCCGAATATTGTAAAACATTCCGCAAATACTGTACTTTAACACGTTTACTTCCCAATTTGTGTCTTAGCAGCTTCAAAAGACATTAAAAAAAAAACTCAGCTGAACAATCATACAATTTTTCAACCGAAGCCTCAACCTGTCATCCGAAACAGCACTGTTGTGGAGAGAGCCTCAATATGAATAAATTGCATAAATATTTATCGGTGCGGCTTATGCGTTCGGCGGCGTTGGCAAGGGACACACACAACACAAAACGACACACATCACATAATTGTTTTTGCAGATTGTGGAGGCATTTTATCAGGTCTCGGACACCGTTAGTGCCATTTCTGAGAGATATAGATTCATATCTTGGGTTAGACAGAAAACATTTTTAGTTTTTGGATGGCTGGCTGCAATATCGTGGCTTCTGAGTGGAACTGGAATGCAAAATAGATATTATATACCAATTAGGAAGTGATTGGTTATACTGTAGTTATCACTACATTATAACATCTGGAGATACAGCTTGATCGATCATTTTAGAAACGAAAGATCAATTTAATTTTTCGAGGTATCTCACAAGACACACAACACTATCGCACACTCAACTTACACACAACGCCATCTCGTCCCAAACTGCCAACTGCTAAAGCTTGTATTATGGTTACTAAAATAACTGATGCTAATACATATATATTATTTTATTTTTAAATACATACCTATTATAAATAGAAACACTCAGACTAAGACAAACCCCATGTTCATTCAGACAAAGATTTGTCTTAAGCGCGAATCGAACCCGCGACCACGGCATCGCAGGCAGGTACACTACCCACTTCGCCATCCAGTAGTCGTTATAAAAAGGATTTTTTTTGTACAGACAAAGCATTTCATTGTAACGTTTCAGAAATTACTTTAAATATGATCTTGTAACAAAATACCAATTGAACAAATATTTATAGCCACTTCAAACCGATTGATAGCCTAGAAATCTGGAAAAGCGCAGAACGCATACAATAATTTACCCCAACAATTCCGCAATCCCAATATTGAGTTGGCATAACTCAGAGCAATCGTCATCGTTGTCATGTGCCGCACCGAATAATACATCAGGTGGATCATGTCCTCGTGCTCGCTGGAATAAATCACTTGTTCTATGCTCGCGTCCTTCAGCCTCAATACGACGCCCTGCTGAGAAACCTCACAAATTTACGATCGCTCCTACCACCAGATGCCAATCTCTCAGTTATTTCAACAAAATGTGCGTGATTTATACAAACTCAGCGCGTACGCAATGCTAGTATATCTTTTATGACGTACAATTGAAATTGCGACTACAGAAGTAGGACGCTGTTTGCTGTCAAGAGCGGGAGTAATTTTATTTATGGCGCACTCTATCGTATCTAGTCGCAGTTTCAGCGATTTTATTAACATTAAATTACACTTTTGTACTATCTACATAGAGTAGCTTTGTCCAATGTTTTCTTCAGATCGTGTCCAAATTGTAACCAGTATTAAACTTGACAGTAAATGCTTTATCGCGTATATTTTACAGATTAAAGAGAGCCCACAATTCCCTTATAAGTATTTGTTTAGTTAAATGCGTTGTGAGCATGTTATAAAAGGTCAGTGTCGTGTCTACCTTGCGTCTGCTGAATACGTGAATATATCAAGGAATCGCAAACCCCACGTCAGGGCCCCACGATTTCCAACACGAATAAATATTCCTTTTATTCCAATTTGTCAGCTAAGCCACTCTCAGCGGCGACTTATCTCCGTATTCAACGGTAAGCTCCCGCCAAAACAATACGGCAGTATCGTTAAAAAACGTGCTTGAATACAGCATTTATCATCGTTGATTAAATACCATTGTTTTGTATCGGCAGAGTCGGGGTCCCCGGCGACGTCGTGCTCCTTTTGCTCTCCCTCCGTGTCTCGCATTGTAGCCGCACGGAGACAATAAGTCTGTTAAATTGGCCTCCTATACTCGTTATATTATGTGCAGGCGAGTCCGTATTTATGTCCGAGGGACGCGTGCGCCGCCCGCCGTCGCTCGCCTTCCTCTTGTAAATTCTTGCGAACCGACAAAATTTGTTTTGCTGCAATTTTATTATGATTTGTTCTAATATCTCGAGGTTCGAGCATTTTTTACGACGACATAACCGTCGTATCTTTGTCGTTCGCTAGAACGCAGGAGTATTAACTTTTCTCTGTACAATTTGCTTATCGCATTAGACTCCGACATAAAAAGTTCTCAGAAGACAAAGACGGTATCAAATAGTCGTACGAGTACGCCCACACGCCGCCGGTCGCTGAATCACGTACTGCAATTTTCAAATCTAGATTTAGGCAAGCACGGACTGTGTCGTGTTCTTAAAACTGAATGCATTTCACAGAAAAACATCACTCGTTTACGTGACAACTTACTTAGCGGTGAGCTTCAATGGGCGGACGCGCGTGCCTCTCTGATTTTCCAGTTTTTCCACCAAACGCTATACCCATCGTATTATATGATATTAAACCATCCACGCGCGTATACTCTATATAAAAAACTTGAAACACTATTAAGACAAGTAATGATATTCTTCCGGACGGAGGAATCGCAATAAGAAGACATTTCGCAATGCTTCTTTGCTTATCTTAACGACCTAACTCTATGGAACTCAACACAAAACACTGTTGACGATGCGCTCTGTATTAATTATTATGAAAACAAATGAGAAAATATGACATAAATTTTAATGAAACACCGCTCCAATTCAATCATTAAAACATGAATGACTGTCATAACAGAATCCTAATTAGGTACCGCGTGTTCGTATTAAAGCTCATAATTAATTTCAATAAATTAATATAGAAATATGAAGCTGGTCACATAACGAGATCATGCCGTATCGAGCGTCTAACAAAAAGGCAGAATGTTGCGGTTGCAATAAAAATGAAGCTTCGGACAAATACGAACGTGGCGCATGAAAAACTGGAATTTCTCAAGCGTAGTATTAACATGGTTAATTAATTTATTAATTAGCATCAATTAATCTGTAATACGGCGGCACGTCGGACCCCTGGACACGCCCGGATAGCTTTTCCGGCAAAGTTTACTTTTTAGACGACAATAAGCATGACGTCTTCGCAATAATAATCGTCGATTCCGGTAAATGCCGACAATTTCCTTATGCAATGTTAATGTTATTGCTGAGCCCGTACAGAAAAACTGGCTGCGATAGATACGAGCAAAGAAACCTGCGGGATTACGTTTGATTTTCCTTTTGTGGACTTCCATGAACAATAATAGGTCTGCGCTCCGAGGTGAAGTTGTGAAAGCGAAGCGTGTGCTCATTGAATACTAATTCAAATATTTGCAGCAGACGAAGCTTCGGGCCGAGTCAAGTAGACATTGATAAATAAACAGCTGTCAATAGTGTGTCCGGACGGCGGCGAAATTCGAAAATGGTTCGGGTTCATTAATAACCGGAATGGAGCGTAAGTCGCGAGCGAGATGATGGTGATACGCTACCTGTGTTCGTGATTAGCCGACCGGCGACCGCCGAAGCCCGCCGCACCGTACTCCATTCTTATGTAAATAATGCATCGATAGATATTACTTCTAATATGTTACAAAATCTTCTCTGTAGGTACTTACGAATATATGACGGTTAATGAATTCTATTCGCGTATCATGTTTCATGTTTAAGGAAGGCGATAAATCAATAGGACTACACGCTCATGCGGTGTCAAATTCTCCACAATTTATGTGTCGTTTAACTCCCGATGACAGATTTTAGGAGTCGTGTAGGCACACATTGTGCATCCCTCAGAACACTCCCTGCCTTCTACAACCTGGCGAGAAACAGCATCCACCAAGGTCACACTTTTATTATATTTTTAGTGGCGATTAGCATAAACTTGAGCGTCGACGCATTTCGTTTTATTGTGGTATTTTATGTTTAGCGTTATAAATATTGGCAGTTTCTTCCTCGTGGGTATTTGCACGGACGATTAGGGCCTCCGCGCGGGCACTTGTCGACTCATTTATGGATCGTATACTTGGTTTACAGGCGCCATTCTAGATAACGGTATATTGATGGCTTTGGGATTAGCCCTTCAGCGTAACGTCTTAAGGCTCTGTCGGTAATAAAATTAGCGTATCGTGTTGGCTTTGTCGCGGGCGGCTCGTATGTGGTTAATATGTGTGTCTAATCGGACGAGACGAGATGTCGATCGTCTCGATCGGTCATTAGAAAGGAATTCAATAAAGTAAATGGTGTATGTGAATGTGGTATGAGTGAGTGTGTGCCGGCTACCGTATACGATATCTGAGTATCAGATTCGGTAGCTCGCTCTTCCCTATCTTGACCATTACTTTATCATCTCCTATCAGCAGCGGCTCTGTTCCACCGTCCCAGATGTATCGATACTAAATATCATAAGCGGTTATGCTAGTTTTAAATGACCAAAAAAGCTAAACATCACTATCTCATGATTTGTTTGAGTCAGTAACTAGAGGTTAGAATTCGAAGATTCCGTATAAAAAATAGGAGATCGTTAAAGAAATACTTTGCATGTTTCTTTTGAGATATGAACACCAAGTGTTTTAGGCAGGTAGCATTTTTAAAAGCGCCCAAATGGTTTGGCTTTAAAGCTCATTTTGCGATACTTTCGCCAAAGTTGTATTTTTCAATGATATTTTATTACAATCTCTACCATTGACCTGTGAAACATTGTTTATCAATAATGATTTATATTATATAAAACCATTAGAATTCAGAGTTATGATAAATGTCACCAGCTAATGGTATTTTGATCTGTAATAACATAAAAATTGTGACGCAAAAAGTTATAGGCTTTTCTTAAAAAAACAATTCTTCTCTTTCTAGGTACGTGCTGTTACTGTACGGGCTGTCTGCTTTTGGCCAGGTAATTCGTCCGGGTTATTCGGCTCGTAATAGAATACTTTTCGTTTATCTACGTTGCTGGACTTTTCTGCTTCAACAACTTAACTTATATAACATACAACAAAACGACATAAACACAACAAGACGCAATTCAACTCCCATAATCTTTCGAAATCATAGCCAAGTCTATTTTACAACTCCTCGTCCGAGATTTAAATTAATTTATAATAATTATAACTAATCATAATTAAATAAAGTTTTGGTAAGTGGCAACCCAACGGGGGGCTTGCCTGGCGCTACCGCAGGCCCAACCCCGGGGGACCTCTGAAATGTCCCACGGTCCTTCGTAAACCAAAGAATGTCAGTTTTCGACACGAATAAAATACTTTTTTGCTTCGAATTCTGAACGGAAGTGAGTCAGAGATGATTATCGTAGGCTTATGGGACGATATCTGTTATTGGTATGGGACCTTATTGTTTTAAAGATATTTATGTTCATGAAAACATGGTTTGGGCTGTAGCTGTCTCCGTATTCGATAATGGCCATAATATACAGCCACAGTGGTGTTGGGATTCTTACGATTCATAGAGAATCTGTAAGAAAAACATCTTGTGGAAATTTTTGATAAAGTTTTGTACTTGTTCTTTGTACCACAGTATCTGCTTCCTACATACCCTGAAAAAATCGATGTACCTAAACAAATAAAATGATAAAATAACCACACAAACTAGAAACAAGTATGTCCTATTAAATGTACAAAAGAACCACCACCGTCGCTTTTCCAAGAAGACTCATAACGATATGCGCTACTCCATCACTCACAGCTTTTCACTTATAATGATGTTAAAATGTTACCTAACAGCCTCTTGTCCACCCATTGTACACCAAAACAAACAAAAAAACTATAAAAAAAAACTCCCAATTTATTTGGAGGTTGGAAATAAAAACAGTCCGTTTTTCTCATGACATCGCACTGGGCGTTCTCATCGCCGATCCTTGGTACATATTTGTTTGATGTTTTTTATATGAAACGCTTTGACATTTGGGAGTTGGGTCACTTATTAAATTAGTCTTTGTATTTAAATGAACGATTAATTTATACGATTGCTTCTGAATGTTTAAGAGCTTCTAGTGGATTATATAAAAATATAGAGCTTATTTTCACTTATGCGAGAGTTTTGATAGAGGTTTTATAGTTTTAAAATTGATGTGAATATATTTCGTTACCACAATTGTGAATTTAAAAGTCGTATTTTATATAAATAGTAGATATTCACTATTGCCGTGTATAAAGTTAAGAGAATTGAAAATATACTTCGACGTTTTGAAATAATTTACAAGGATTAGTTTACTGTCTTGATGGTCTAGTGGTTAGCGTATGCCCCTTTTACCGCGAGGTCTCGGGTTCGATTCCCAGGTCGGGCATTCACAGGAAGGCAGGAATATCACAATAGCAGCACGGAATTGGAGTTGTGCCCGGTGGATGGCGATAGGTTCACACACTATCCCATGGTACCTAAACATAGCAGGTGAAATGCGAAAATGTATAAATTGTTATAGTCGTGAAAATATGTTATGTTATGAATAGTTTATTAAAATGTGTCAAGACAAGTGACTTGTACAAGTGTCCAAGTTTGTAAAACATAAGTATTTTAAAAACAGGTTATCTGGTCACACATTTGCCAAATCAAAACTTGGACAATTTTGTTAAAAAGGTTGTTAACATTTAATATGATACTCCGACATAATTATGTTATGGCGTAATATTGGTATAATTTTGAAGTATTTTTTTAATGCTTCAATACTAAAATATATTATTATATTTGTATAGATTTATTGCTCTAAATCACGCGATTTGTGCGCGAGTGTTTTGTTTAAACGTGTAATTTAAAAAATTACCAGTCGTCGACTTTGAGCAAATTGTTTACCGACTACGGAACTAAAAAAGCAACGTATTTACTTAACAAATAAACTGTTTTATTTAAACTTAGATAGTTATAAGCGAATGTGAAAAAAAATATCCAATGGCTATAGACGTGAGTAATTGTAACCAAAGCCTTATGGTACCTTAGTACAATACCTAAACAAACAGATTCATCTCTCAATGAGTCATACACAGTAGCCACCAAACGGGATCTAAATGAACCTCATATTTTTCATCCAAATACAATGGACATTCTATCCCAAAATCGCGTGAGAACAATTGAATCCGTACCGTATACAGATACACCTATAACACCAGATTTCTCGGTAACTCCTTAAGTAAGTGATGTCGAACATTAATCCTAATGTACGTATCTAAACGTCGTTTGATCTCAGAAATATTTGAATGCGTCCAATAAAAGCATGGTTAAGAAAAAAGGCAGTCCGAATGTACCACGGAGATCGTAAGGTACCAGTCACTTCTGGGAATCGCTGGCCACTGTCATATCACGACTGTAGGGTTGGGCGACGCTTAGGAATCGATATCGATGTTGTTGGAATTCTCGATAATACGTTCCTGTTTGTTTTATGTATTTAGTGTATTTATGGAGATCACTATAAAAAAAACTTGTACTCAGTTTAGGAAAAGATCTAGTTTTTTTTAAATCTTAATATGAAGTTTTTGTTTCTACAAAAATATGTATCATGGTTCCTAAGAACAGATTTGTGTATGTCTTATAATTACAGACTGCCCCATACTGACCCATATAAATCAGCCATCCTGTATACGTCGTTGTCAAACCAAAATCTGCTATGTGCACTTTTGTAAGATTTCTACTTTAAACCTCTGCATATAGTTCGCAGCTATATCCTACCATATAAAAAACTATAATGTGCTTATGACCATTATACGGGGTGGATGCGACATAGCGACATTTATTGAAATCACAGCTTCTATACATGGTAAGTATCAATTTCCACCGGATAAAAATTCTCTGGCGAAAAAAAAAAATCACGTTCTCCGAACAATTTGAACATTGCGATCGTGCAATTTGTTCGGAAGAGGTGGATTTTTTTTTTCGCCAGAGAATTTTTTATCCGGTGGAAATGCATACTGGCCATGTATAGAAGCTGTGGTTTCAATAAATGTCGCTATGTCGCATCCACCCTGTATGACGATCTACGACCTCTTATTGACGACCTCTTACCTACAATCCCTTGAATGCAGGAGACCTTTTTTTGTCAATTTCTCAAAACTATGATTTCTGCACATAGCAGATTTTGGTTTGACAACGACGATATATTACTTGTACACACTACATTTCCAGTATAAGCTGCCCCCGTATTACGATTCATGTTGATTTTGATTGAATCAGATTCAAAATTTGTACCATAATTGACACATGAATCTAATTCAATCACATCACAAGGGAAGCCTACAACCTGAGACCATATTATATTGGAAATGTATAGGTTGATGCATAGTCGTCGCCACTTTACATACGTATCAATAATACTGTAAGTATACATTACTTCACAAAATACTATATGATACTATCTTGAAGTTTAAAATTTTTACCAATTGCAATGTATGTTACTATATAGGAAAGATATTTTATTCGTTAAAATATTAATATTTTATCATTCAGTGAGAAAAATCAAATTTAGATTAAGAATAACTTAAATTAATCGACTTGGACGTAAACGATGCGTCGGGCCATCACTAGCCGGGCATAGAGGCGCAGGCGCACGACAGATGATCAGTCATGCGCGAGATGCTGCGCGATAAGCCAGCGGTAGCCGCTCATTAATCTACCCACTCCCCCCCTTGCATGCCCCACACAAACCCACCACTTTACCAATTAACCGGACACAAAGATACATAGGTAGTTCCTAGAAACAACGACAGTTATCCCAAAATATCTTACAGCCGATGTGACAATATTACAAGATTTATTACATCTATTAACTCACTAATATTTTTTAAGCCTTCTAACAAAAAAGACAAAAATGCTGCTTGTGTTTATTATCCTAAACTAGAATGTCTAGATTTATAACCTCAGAAGAATGCACATAACAATTCTCTTTAAGGCTTAGTATAGGATTGATAAGCAAAATCTGAACACGAAATTAAATATAATAAAAATACCTACAACCTCAATGCAGTAGCATTGATTTATTATTTCTGAGATAATAAACATATTTTATTGACTTTCGTCACTTGTGTTCAAGAAGATAATAAAGTAAAATTATGACCTTATATTACGTAAAAATGTTCATACAATATTATTAATATCTTGGTGGAGAACGTTGAAAAGATTCTGACACCTAACGGTGCGAGCGTGGATGTTGGAGTTGAACGTTTATTCGAATAACAACAGTAATGAATTTAAGCGTCTGGTTTATCCTCGTTCGTTCGGAAGGTTCATAACGTTGGCAACTTACTGATATTGCCAAGTTAAAGTGGCCTACTTATGACTATGTTGGTTAGTTTGTGCATTACACGGTCGCAGCGATTTTAATGCGGTTCGGTAGCCGTCATAACGCGGCCGACGCTCCGGCAGTTACAGGAGAGAATTTATCAGTCAAGTGGTGAGTTTACGAGGACTGTCGTCTTAATGCCTTGGCAGTAAAACCGCGTTTGTTTAATGGAATGCATTCGAGGCATATTGAGGGAGTAAGCCTCGCCGCGGGCGGCCGCTGCCGAATTCAAACCTACAACTGTTTTATACCCTTTGGTGACTACCGAATGTATAAATTTTTATAACGATCATCAAATGCGAAAATGAAACGTGCACAAATATGCCCAAACTATTGAAAACAACTCGATCATCTCGAAGGTGTTTGTTATTTTCAAAGACTAATTAAAGACTTAAAGATTTAGATGGTTCAAAGAAGTGTTATTTCTGTACTATGAAAATGAACTTAACTTTCTGCGAGTACGAAAGCTTTGCTAACACTTTTGAGACGTTCTGGAATTGGATCTCAAAATCGGAACCTTAAAAAGGTTATTTTTAGGGCTCCGTAGTACCTACAAGGAACCATTATAGTTTCGTGTCTGTCTGTCCTGAGATATTGCGTCGAAACCGTTAGTGCTAGAAAGCTTAATTTGCATGAAAATGTTAATATATTATGCCAACAAAGTGGTAAATTAAAATTTTGTAAAATATTTTTTCCGGGTTCCTTCCCTACATTTAAAGTTTGGATTTTTTTATCCCGTCCACAACATGGTGTGGCGTATCGTTGGATAGGTTGCATCGAGGGATTTATGTTTAAGATATCTGTTTGCGAGATAATTTACTTTAACAAGCAAATTTTTGTTCAAGTAGAGAACTATAGAAATATAATATAGAAATCTATAGCGGTAATAGTATAGTAGGTAAATAAAAAAATGTAAGCGGCGAAAACTATAACTTTATTAGTTAAAATAATAGGGGCCTAAATAGCTACTTGGAAAAGTTCGTACATAATATATTTTTATTTTTAAATAATGACTTATACAAAGTTGGTACTAGTTCAATACAAATATTAAACCTCTTTTAAGTACAAAATATGTTGTAGCGACTAACTACGGAACCCTAATACGCAAGGTCAGACACTCTATTGGCCGGTTTTTTATTTCTTGTATATACACACCATTTTCCTCTGTACAAAACGTTAGCTTTTTAAGTCCAATACCTGAGCATTGAATCAGTGAGTCAGTCCCGATCCAATTTTAGGTCAGTCCTTATTTTTTCTAAGATGTAAAAAGGTCAAAGAAACCTCGTATTATGGTAGGTGTGAACAACACGATTTAATCATCAATATCGGATATTAATAGGCACAAACTGACACGGCTCAGTACCTCCTAAAAGAAAACAGTACTGAACAAATAAGCTCGTTAGATGGCCCTTCGCCTGATCGTGATTTATCGTGGGAAGAGCACCTATCCATCACTACCTTCGAGAAACAAATGCCATTGAGAACGAAACGATATGACCATGCCGGTACCAAACATGCACTTGTAATATTTCATGGTACGAGACAATGATGTGAATATTTACTAATCCAATATTCCACGTTTATGACTTTTCACAGCGCGCTTCTGAACTATTTTCGCATTTTCTTTCCTTGTCGAGATTTTCGAGGTAATCCTGGCTTAATACTGTGCATTTGGATGAGGACAGTTTACATGCTGGTTTTCTATTTTTAAGACCAATTTCAGAGGTTTCGGATAGCATTTTTCTGTCCCATAAAATATAACCTGACCGAATATAAAAGTGACACTCGAATGAAGAAAATAGCTGTCACTTTCATTTAAATGTGTGTTATTGGCTTATCCTGCCAATAATGTGTATCTAAAACTGGGGCTTAATGTTATGAAAGATGCTAACTCTATCCAAAAGTATGTTCATCTCTGCGGAGTTTTCCCATTCAGATTGTTCTGAGATGCCACGAATACGAATTCTAAATGCTTGGATAGTATGTATAGTGCCTTTTTGTGCCCAAAAAACGGCGCAACAGAAATACCATATAAAACATCGAGATACATAATGCAATGTACACCCCATCCTTTTCATAATCTAATGTAGATACGATCCGGTCAAACCACCAATTAACGCGAGATCTTTCAACTCCTCTCCATAATTATCATTAAATATAAAAAGGTCCACGATAAAACATTGAGGGGCTCACACAAATTAATACACATCTCATATTAATAAATACAAGTCAAGCGTGGTCACAATGTACTTAATTTAGAGGATTTACCGTTTTTAGGATAGCGTCGTGCTCGGGGACACTCGTGTACCTTCGGGAGTTCTCGGAAGTCGTAAACGGCTATGGCTGCGCGGGCGCTTCGTTTGTAACTTTGTACATATCATCAGCTTTCTACGTATATGTCGTTGTATGTTGGCATTTTGGACATTTAAATAAAAGTTTGGCATAAAAATAAATTATGTCATTCTTTGAAGGTTGGTTAATTTAAATCTTACCTTTGAGATGTGTGAGTCTTTTTTTAGAAAATGGTGTTGATAATTTATTCTCTAGTTTGTTTTTTACGAATCTTTCTTTGAATTTACAAAACGACCGATCTTTATATACTTCTCCTTTTCAATTTTATTTTGTTGCAACAGTTTTTTCTTCATTGAATTCAAAAGAACAAATAGCAATGGTATCACACTAACACATAAGCATCAACATAATCAAATTAAAGTTATCATGAATTTGTTATACAATATTACGGTAGAAAAATTAGTAATCCAAAAGGGACTTGAACCCCTGCGATCTCCGTTCAAAGTTCATTAACCAATTTGGCCATGGATTCAAGTACTATTGTATAATGCAAATATGCGATAAATGCATAACAAAGTTAAAAAGCCTCCCAGGCAATATCACATCCTCAATAGGCTATAAAAAACTATTAGTAACTTCATTGAATTTAATTATTAATAACATAGAATGACTTAAAGCTAGCCGCAAGTAGTCATCGGTTCTAAATAATAACTGGACTCCTACGTGCGCTGTGTCTGAGTGACCGATCAGCATTGCAATGAACAAAGAAAATAATTGTTGTTCCTGGTACTATCAACTTGGAACTGCCAATAAAATAGCGCAACGTGTCGGTTGAATAGGCTGAGAAAGAATAAAAAGTTATTTTTGATCTTTTGAGTATACAATGTTGATACTTTGTTGATCGGGGAATAAAGCTACCTGTATCGTAAGAGGTCAACTAGAGTAGTAAGTCTTGTAAATATATTATCATTCTCACGCTATCAGTTAAAATGTTTAAAAACAAGACAAATAGATTTCGTCGAGATTTTTCAGTATCGTATCATGGTACTGATTTCCATCAAATACGTACGGAAGTTAAGAAAAATATGGAAAACAAAGCTTCTACAAATTTTTGTCTTATTACATTATCGTAGTTCGTAGGCAGTCAATTTAGAATTGTTTAGTGACATTTCGCACTTCGATTTTTTTCTGGTTAAGTATCTAAAATGACAAGATAAATAACTGCTAAAGTTTTCTGATAATCATTCCAGATGCCAACTCCATAAAACTGTAGATTGATTTGCAGAATTGGTTAAAAAACTAAACCAAATACTTAATATAATCAAATAAATAGGGTGCATGAAAGGCGCCTCCCCGAGTGACGTACACAACGATTCCCTACGTCCGGCGCACCCTGGGCAATTCGCGAGTTCTCCAATGCGAATTGGCTAATCCTTTCACCACGATGGCAAGTCAAAATAAAATTTGTCTCAGCCATCGACACGACGAAGAAGAAGAAGAAGAATCAAATAAATTATGGCCACATATAACTTTACCAAAATCTACATCACACAAAAACTGTAGTAGATATATTCCATGAACAAATATCGAAGTCAGGTTATGCCTCAAAATGACAGATTTATAGAACGGTTACGCACATTCCACCATTGGGTAAAGTATACAAAGATGTTTTATTCATATACACAATAATGTACGCTCGTCGCAAAAGCTTGCCATGCCTTGTAAATGTTATAAATCTTCGATGCCAATGTAATAAGCAGGATTTGACTATCTACCAACGATGGATATTTGAATCAAATTTAGTCGTAAGTCATAATGTCACTTTGATTATAATATGTTTTATAATAATAATAAATTTGGATTTTTTACATGAGATAGAACTCCAGAAGCAATTACACTATCCAATGGTCCCAATGACAAGGCCAAATACACACATTCACTCACACAAACACACCCCGTGAACGAATCTTTGTGAATCACACAAAGATTTGTCCCATGTGGGGATCGAACCCACAACACCAGTGCAGTGGAGAGCGGTGAGGCGACCGCTTAAACAACTACACCACACGTGTGTATAATAAAAAGTTATAACATAACTTATATTACCCAGAAGGGAGTGGCTGAGGTGTATATATATACCTATATACACTTTACCTGTTTTGTATAAGTCTCATGTGGTCGAAGGTGAGCTATTCCAACTTCGTGCTGCTTAAAAAAATTCCTGACGAAAAAATCCTAAATAACAGTTTTGCTCGACCCGTGAATCGAACCACCAGCTCTTCTCATGATGCAATACCCATCGGAGCTGGTACTTGGATTGATTTTAATTCAAATCTCTAAGTCGAATTAAAGTCCATCTAAGCACGGGTGTCAAATCATTTTATTACAATAAGTATTATAATTTAGTTAGCTAAGTTTTATTTTAATTTTATATTTTTTTATTTTGATGTTTGTTTTGACGTGTTCAAGCGCCCCTTGGGGCCCATAGAAATAAATGATTTGATTTGATTTGATCCCGTAACTGCAATCAGAGGTCGCTTAAGTTATCACAAGACTAACGAGGCAGTTGAATTCACCTGAAATATAACAGATACGCATCTATTTTTTTTAAACGGTTGGAAGAGAGCAACACCCGCATTCCACAAGATATAATTAGGTTCTATATGACGGTAGAATTTTATGGTCACAGTTCTAGATTCAGTGCTGCTACGGGAAAATTTCTAATCGTGCCAAAAATAGACTCTTAGACCTACCGGTGAGCAAACGCAAACGCTAACCATAAAAGCAGTCTATTATTCTCGAAAAATAATCTAGAGATAATGTATAAAAGCATATGTATTGCTTACTAGATACTAATTTACCTACTATCACTTAACATTTCAAAGAATCCATACATTTCTAATGTAATATGTATACGAAAGTACTTAACTGCAAAGCCTTTACGATACTGTCCATTCAAATAAGTGACGTCAGAAATCAATGGGATTTCAACAAGCAATAGCCAGGCTATTTCCAAGTCATTAAGCCAGCCATGTCGAACACTTCTTATTAATATCGTAGTCGGTCAAAAGTTAATCGGGTTTAAGTCGCTCGCCTCGCCCACGAAGGTTCATCACAGTCGTCATTATTCACACACAAATTATGTAATTTCAATAAATGGAGATTATTGAATAGTGATGAGAGTCGGTAGGCCCCAGTGGGACCCCTGGGAAGAACCCTCGATACGTACTCAAGATCAAACCGTACCTTAACTCTCAAGCCAAAGAAACCTTATCCATTGCCGCTTTTCTTTCAACTGTTAATTTTTCGTGAACTCAAAACAGGCAATGGAATAAATTCGTGAGGAAAAATTGTGGTTGGAAGGTGTGTGGTAGATACATTTCAAAATAAGCACTTAGATCCTCATTGTCTAAAATAAATGCATTTTTTTAAATATATCGAGCGGGTGCAGCAAAGGTCGCTTACTAGTGTTAATGAATCTATATATATATGGGGAGAATAACAACAAAATAAATTGATACAAAATTATAAGAGAAGTAGGCAGCTACATTAACATGAATCAAACTGCCAAAATGTAAACATTTAAATATTATATTTGGGTAAGCTTAGGTATGTATTAATGTCAATCTCGATGCCTAAACGTCCCAAATAAAGATTTAAAATATAAACCAATGTAGAGCTTTGTAACATACTTAATATTTGTAGTCGTAAGTACCTAAGGACTATCGTCAGAAAACGGACGATAGCCAGTATGACCTATGACTCTGCAGGTAGATGAGGTAGAGCAACAACCATTTGTATATCACGACAGTCCGACTAACTAATTGTAAACGGATCAAGCAATTTATTACTGAGTCGTTTAAGAAAGCACTATAATAGAGCGTTAAATGGTAAGCGACTCCCCACACGCTAGTAATTGATTTATAGGCAAATATTAAATCTGTTCTCACCAGGCACTTGACTAATGACCCACTAAGACAGCTCGTGGTTTTGTTTTTCTCCATCAATTCATCTCAAACACACGTCAAGTTTTGATTGACGCACTATTTTGTGCACGACTCCACAAGTCAGCTTATTACGAACCTGCATACATATTGCTACTAAATTCAATGATGATTTACCGTCTCAGGTTTGATAATAAACATCTTGGGCAAGCCTGCACATAACAACAAGAATGCAGCCTAAAAGTGAACGCAATTAATTTGGACAGAGCCTTATCAATCACACTTGTTTGTGAATATAAAATGTCAACAAAACGTCGCATCACACTTATCAAAACAATACAAAACGCGGGTTGTTGTCGATAATGATCGCGGCCACGACAACCCTCTAACTCCATTTTTTGTGGGTTGACATCGCGCTAATAATACTCATGAGAAAAATGCGCGCCGGGCCCCCGTCATCTTCCTTTTGTTTTTAATTTCTACCTCAGTGGCACCGATTTAATTGGGCTCAACTCGAGCGAGCGCACCTTCGTATTTCACCTCGGCTCGCTTCATTTGAATATTTAAAGCATTTCGGGTCCCCGCCGTATTATTTTCTTTATTTACACAATATTTATATATTTATTTCAGTGCCGGCGTCATTTATTCGGTGACGTGACTTACCGGTGTCGCACTGGCGCGTCCTTCCCAGTATCGACATAGTTAACGCGGTGAATTCTCTCGCGTTCCATTTAAAAGTTTGGAGTTCTTTCTTTGGTTCGTCTTTTTGTGAGGAGCGTCGCAGCCGCGTGTGGCAAGCGATGCTCTTCGTTGTTTTCTCGCCAGCCTTATCTTCGACAAGATTGCTCGTTTTTAAATGAAGTTATATCGTCCGGATTGAACACCGGACCACGGAGGCGAGGCGAATTTTTAATTAGTTTCCGAAGATAGAGAATTTTAAGGAGGAATGCGGGAGCCGTGTTGTCGCTTTGGCAGTGCGCGCGGATATCTTAATTGAGACGAACGCACCGTTTCGAACACCGACTGGCGATTTGTTAAATACTGCGAGATTAATTATGAATTAAAGACTCGAATCGACTGTGCTGCAGTGTGGCTAACTGAATGTGCCGGTATTCGCTAATGAAGAGAATTAATGAACGCCATTTTTCGTAGTGCCATATTGAAGGATCACATGAAGCTGGTCTGCGCAGCCCTGTCACGTCATTGCTACGCGATTATTTCATTAGCGATGATACGTAGTAAAAAGATATGACTCACATTAACTCTAAATGTCCGCAAACGACCGTCTGACAACGTAATTAATATGTATTTAAATAAACGAATTGAAATGCACAATTAAATGAATGGGAAAATATTACTGTGAAGGTACAAGAGCCACTACATTGAAGCTGATGACGTTATCCGGTTCTCTAGCGATAAATTGGCGGCACACCTCCGCTGCATCTTCGAGCAGACGTTCGGGAGTGGTAGGCCCATGGTTTATGGGCCAAGCCTTGCGTCCGTCTAGCTCGAATAGTACTCCATCCTTGTGGATAAAAGCAATAAAATGGTTGTTTACAGGCTCCTCGCTATCTGCGTTGACTTCGTCTTCAGCGCGCGCTATATCTCTGTACGCTTCTAGAATGTCAGTTGATTTTTCGAGGAGCATGCCTTTTGCAGCCGCATCTAGGTCCTTTGCTTCATTAATATAATTAAGTAGTAGTCCATCGTTGATATCAATGGCGTGGACGTTGTTGGCCACGCAGTGCACAAGAGCAATGGTTCCACAAGCGTTGCTAAGGACTTGTTTCAGATGGAATACATCTCTAGGAGGCTTCATACCTTCTAGTGTTTTCTCTTGTTCGCTGCGATATTGCTCATAGACGTCGGACATCGGGAAGAGCAGTATAACAGCTAGAACGGGGCGTGGTACCCAGCTCAGGGCAACGTCATCTAGGCCTATAACATCAACTAGATGCCACTTCTCCGACACCCCTAACCTCTGTAAGTATTTGTTCATGATGTCCGGGTTAGCTTCCATGGGCAATGAGACGGCCATCGTAAGAAATCAGTATTGTTTCAGGTGATACAACAAAATTTATAACTTTTCACTTTCGAAAACGCTTTTGTCAAATTTGACATGGAATTACATTAGACAGTGACAATATTTTTCTTCTGTAGTCATGCGTTTATGGTAAATCTATGAAGTGCTTATTCATAACATATAAGACATTATGGTTTTGATTTTTACGGTTATTTGCATAAATTCTATTAGCCTGACTAAGTACCTACTTAGTAGAAAGACTTCAGATTAGAATCAATGCGAAGTGGTAACTTTTATTTAAAAGCCGTTTTAAGTTATTTATTAGGTCTCCATTAGTAAAATATAGGTTGCTCATATTCTTTTCATAATTATCGCTATCTACATCCCTATGTTCAACGGAATCTAAGAGCTTCTTTAAAAAAAATGTACTTACTTACTTACTTAGTACATCAGTTCTTAATATAATTAGTAGATATATTTTGCTTATTTATTATTAACCAAAATATGAAATTTATCGATGACGTATTAAAGATTTACGTATGAAGGAAATCTGAATATAAAATGCTACAAATTCATACTATAGAAAATCGTAATACAACTTCATTTACAGCAGTTAGCATTAAGAGTTCATTTTACGGTAATCCTCGATATAAAAAGTTCCCCCTACTTAAGCTATCGAGTGTGTAATTATCTTAGTAGTATTTAATTGCACTAATAGTTGGCAGAACGCGTTAATACTCTATTTAAGCCTAATTCACACATCATGTAGGTATTTGATTCTATCGGACGGATCCACATTATTGGCATATGTGTAATGTGTAAATAAGCTTTATTAATTGATACAAAAAACAGGTGTCTTAATACCGGATTCGTGTATTCACTTAGCGTGCTTGCATCGTTAATACATGTTATATTAATTTCGTTGCAATTAATATGATGGGTAATGTCGAGTTCTGGTAAAAAGTTATTCTTATATATATTATCTTTATTTTAATGGTGTTTGTTGTAATAAATAAATCGATTATGTAATTGTAAGCGATACCTGAATAAGTATGCGTAGGTATATCGACGATCCAGGAAACAAACATAAAATATGAAGTTATATTTTAACACGAACATAATTATTGTTGCTATAGTGCTACGGCAAGACTTGAGAAATAGCGTTTATTAAATGTAAAATTTATACTAGGTACATATACTAAATACTAAAAATTACTACCAAATACTTTTATTCTAAATTCTTACTTTACTTTAATTAAGTATAACTTACCCTTTAAAAATACCAATGCATTTACCACGTTTCTGAGCAACGCGTTGATGTCTTCTGTTTTGCCGTTCATTTATTGTTTTAATAAGATTGTATAATCGCCGAAAACATGTGTTATTCTGTCGCAAACTGGTGTACGATCTAGACACAAAATAACCATTTACATGCCTATCCACAATGAAAAAACAAGTTAGGGATTCCTCCAAAAGCACTTATCGATCACCAATACGTAGACCTAGAAAAAAATTGAAAACCGACCATTTGAGGAAAGTATTATAGGACTCACGAAACTATATATAGATAGATAGATAGAGAAAACTTTATTTGCACATCAAATTTTTAAGAAACATACAAAGAAATAGGTACTTAAAACTATAACGTAAAAAGGGCGGCCTTATCGCTTGACGCGATCTCTTCCAGGCAACCTTAGGATGGACATAATAGAGTGCATATTTGCGGTAGTTTATTGCATTGGATTTGTTGTTGCTATTTTTTTAATTATGCTCAAGGCTATGGAAGGATGATGTTAAAGATATACTAAAAACAGATAGTAAAATAATGGAACTGGCAGGATTTGAACTTACAATTGACTGCACACCGGGCAGTCGCTTTACCCACTAAGCTACGGTCGCCTCTAGCCAGGACCCTGCTGATTCCATATTGTTTTTAACTGAATCTCAGTATAATTTGCTTAGCATAGCTAAATGCTATAAAAATAATCAATGAGATGCTGAAATGATCAATAATAAATAATGCTGGATTATATTTCGGCCAGCGACTAAGTATCGCAATACAACGCGGTAATGCTGCCGCTTTTTGGGAACGAGGCCTTCTGACAGTGACTTATTAAGTTTAGATTAAGTTATTAGGCTAATTTAATTATAATTATGTATATTTCTCTGTAAATAAAGATTATTTTTATCAATGAGATGTTTGACAAAAGAAATTGACCTCATAATTACCAAATAGGTACTTCGCTAATAAACCGTTGGATTAATTTAATTTGACACACCATCACAGAGAAAGTACCACTTCCTGGTTTAAAATTAGAATCTATTCATTGTATGATAAACAGCCATCAATTCATTATTTTACACGTATTCGGGCGGTATTATTCATAAAAATCATCACACAATGAGTTTCACAACTGCTTACATATTTATGGTTATATTGCATCAATGTATTCAATGCATTCGCAACGTGTTCAGAGGTGTCGTAACATGGGTCAGAGCGTCAGTCGATGAGCTTCCCTCTCATTAAAGTGTCGAATTTTGTCAAATATACCGCCGTCCATTAAGGGAGTGGGCGGATCTATTGAGAAGTTATCGGGCAAGGTACACACGGTGTTTGTGTGCTGGTGATTCGTCTAAAGATGTAGGAGATTTACGATTGACTTCGCGAATTTCTGTTTTTTTAGCTTAATAAATAACTATCCTGCCGGTGTATTGTGCTGTTTTCAGTGACTTTGTGTTTGTAATAGTGACAGTACTGTCATCAGTACGAAGAAGACACTGACTCCTGCAACGTGGTTGTTACTACTTACTTGTGCAGGTGTTACGGGATTTTAAAGTTGAGAATGTTAATTTATGTCATTAAGAATTTCAGTTTGAGTTTGTTGTGTGCCTACAAGCTTACCATATTTACCGAACCTTAAATAAGGACCTACAGTATGTAGTACTACCTACCTAATAAATCAGAGATAAGGAACCAGATTTTCAATAGGAAATATATTTATCAAGTTCTGTTCAACGGTCTCCGGATATGAGTCATTACATCTCATTATTTTTTGTACACACGTGTCCGTTATCAAAATTCAATTAGCAAACCAACTAAAAGCTCACGCAAAAACAAACAGTAGCATGCCTACTATTCAAATTTAACGGTATTTGGCATAACCACACCCATGTACTTACAAACTTGGCATAAACGAGCTTCGACAAGCGACGCATTATCTTCAATCTATACCTATCAATAAGAGGTAAAATTGTTCGTTTGTTTGTAGAAAGCATCCATCAAACCGGTTTTAAAAATCTTACTTTTATAGGAAGCAAGAGGTTTTCCAAGTGATAAAGACGATCACCCGCGGACAGAACCTATTAAAAATATCTGCAGATATATCTGCGACCGATATCCATTTGTGTGCCCGTCCGGGGCGGTGTTGCTTGTGTCTACGGTGACTACCTTCAATTATATTGGCCTAAGAGCTTATTATTTAGAAATTTCAATCGGTAAATACAATAATCGTTTCGCATGACGCTGGACTGAAACCACTTTCGGTTTTATTAGCAGTTAATTGCGTAAATAAGGGTTAATTGGCTATAAATATTATAGGCCTGGTTGAAGCGTACTTAGCAGCTAGGGTTTATTGAGAAGTGGCTATTACTTAAGACAGTTTTAGCTATGGTAGGATTATTACCTCCTTAAAGCGTTCTTAGCTAATCCAGCTCTAATTAAAGTTTAGTTCCTTATATACTGGTAATTTTAGTATAATTTTAAGCCAAGGATATAAGGTAGATTTGGACTATATAAACATAATTTATTAATATAGGTAACTGCTGATCGAGAAGTTTCGGGTATGGAACCCGCGAAAACTATTGTTGAGTTTTCAGTAGGGAAATGTTCAGTAGCTCTCAGGAGTGTTTCTGAAGGCGGTGTTTACACCCCCTGATTTTTTGATCTATGTCGTGGTTATTGTTTCTATGTTAGCAAATATCCTAGAAATTTCTATGAGTCACGAATGTCACGACTCACAAGATAAATTAGGCGCGCCGGATATAGTGTGCATATTTGACAGTTTATGTGTATAGCGGGTTTGATTTGATCCTTTTACCCGAGTTGGTCGATTTAAATTGAGGAAATAAACTATGATAGATTTGTACATATTTGTTGGTTGGTTCAGAACATGGTCACAGTTTAACTTGTAAATAGTGATAATTTATTGAAGTCAGCAGACATCCGTCATCCGTCGGTATGCTCGAAATTCTTCAGCTGAAAATACTGTAGCATGCTGCTGTCGGTAGCCTGACATAAGAAGTATTTTGTTACCATACCTACCTTTGATAATGAGCATTATACTTTTATCCGATAGACAAGAGTGAAAAAGCTTTTAACTCGTTTGCGACACTCCTTAAACCTCATACTAGACTAAAATCTGATGGTGTGATGTGGGTATTACTCACCAAGACAACTAGGCACCTCATCGGTAAGTAAATGTGGCCAGTCGTGTGCATAGTTAGCTTGGTAGAATAGTATTTTGTGTCCGATACACATAATTGAAATAAAAAACAAATGCATGCATCCAACAAAATATTTATTCCGCCCATTTACATATAAATTGATAAGAAATGGCTACGTTTCATCACTAGTCGCGCATTTCGAAACTACGCTCACAAATCATAACTACGCTTTGTACTGATCAATTTCATTTGGCGATCTCCTACCCTCCTAATTATTTTTTGTATTCGATTCCTATACCAATTCACAAACAGTACAATCGTACGTCATAATAATAGGGCTCGTTTTTTATTGTAGAGGGCGCTACTTGAATTACAGAATACAGTTATAGAAGTGTCAAAAATCTGAATTTTAAGCCACGCCCATATTTCGGTTCAGACTGTTGATAGACCTACTTGGAGCGTGTAATATATGAAAAGATGACATGAAAAATATCCTAGATCTCTCAATATTTATAAGGATGTTTGTTCCAATGGTACAAACCATAATAAACGGTTTTAGTCAAAAATATAATACTGTTACATTTTTAAGGTAAAATGATTAAAAATTAAATATCATTCATACAAGTAGCGCCACCTAGCTACACTTACAATGTAACCCCATGTTAAATAAAAATAAACACCAATGCGTAGAGATTAAATTATTTATAAAAATATCTGAAGAAATTTTTGGTACGATACAAATAAGTGTTACACTACAATTAGTTTAAATACAAATCTATCCTACTGAGAAATATGTAACATTAACGTAAGGAATACAAATAAATCACGCATAACCGTTAAAATGTAACTAGTTGCAATATCAGTCGAAAATCATTCAGCTTAGGTAACTCAATACTTTTACATAACTATAATGAAACATTATTATTGAGAAAACTGGTTACTCACGTTACTTTAGCCGGGATATGCCGACTAGTTTCGAATCTAGTACGTAGATTCATCAACTGGGCTATTAATCGCGTGTTGGCATATCCCGGCTAAAGTAACGTGAGTAACCCGTATTTTCAATAATGTCTTCACCTCACGACGGTTTTAATAATATTATAATAAATCATTTATATTCGAAGTAAAATATTCGAAAATATTTGTTTGAACGCGTTTCTGCACCCCAAGAAACGATTTTAGAATATAGTAGAAAAAATTACAGAGGATAAATATTAATATGATTAGATAGGGTGTAAAAACGCGGCATTAACTGTTTAATATTGTTATAAAAGACGTGTAAAAAAACATTAAAAATTGCATTGCAAAGAACAGATTGCATTATGGAGTTTGTGCATAGATTTTTTCGATAATCGTCGACGTAAGTTAGGCATTTATTAGGCAGTGTCAACCAAATTCCAACCACTGATGCCTGCTTCCCTCTTCATGTTACGGTTGAAGTTAATTTAATAAAAATAATAGTGTTTCAAAGGGATCCAACTGCACAAAATGGTAAAATCAAGATATTTATGTGTTGTGGGTTCGATCCCCACACGGGACAAAACGAGAGGATTTGTTCTTACTCTGGGTGTGCTCTGTGTGTGTGAAATGTATGATTGTGAACGCCCCAACGACACAAGAGTTATTCCTAGTGAGGGAGTAGTTTAAAAAAAAAAGAAATGTAAACTTGATTTTGGTTAAGGCTAGTGACATGCTATAAAAACGTGTAGGTCAAAATTAAACTGAATTTATAAAATAATCAAATTGATATTTTATTTATCAAGAAAACTGATTCTATGGTATACCAGCAATATGGCTTCCTGCAAATCAAGTGACAGGGTTCCATTCTGTACCTTCATTTTAAAAAAATACGTCGGTGATTATCGAAAAATTCTTCCAACAGTAAATTGTCATAAAACTAGATAATACAATAGTAAATACAAATAGAACAATACATTTACGAGTATACACGAGTAAACACATTAACAGATGTAAATCTTTTATGAAATTGTTCGTTGGAAATATAAACCTTATAAGCTATAACTTAAGAGCTATTATTAAAAAAGTCTAGCACGTATATGTATGAAAAATATCACTTGATTATCGGAAAGACTTTTGCAGAAGACCGTTTCGCTTTTGGAGACAAAATTCGAAGTAAATTGTACGAAATATTTGAGTATTTACCTTATATTTAGTTGCATTTTTATTTTTTGCATAATTTATCAAATTGCGTTTTATTTAGAATTACTTGCTTTACAATGGTGCCCAAAATTATTGTACGTTAATTGCTTAAGGCCCTTTTTCACCAGCGTCATGTAAAAGTGAATTATAACTTGACCTAGTATAAAAGTAATATATTGAACACAACTGTCATTGTTTTTTTTCTTAATATGTACTATAGTTACCTACTTGTCTATGGTGAAATAGAGCATTAGTAATTTGGGCTTTTTTAAGCTTAACGAATGAGTGGAAGGTATATAAATTTTATGTAAAAATTAGCAGCAAAAATAATAATAGTACTGATCTTGTGAAATGATTTTACCCACAAAATACCGTCATTAGCTTTTTTATACAAATGAGATAAAACTCTTTGTTAGCAAATGGAAACGTCTATGATTTCTGTTTAAAATCAGAGATCAATGATAGGTTAAAGCATTACAATAATTAATTTATAATATAAAATAAGTAATCACAATTACTACCATAAATATATTAAAATGATTAATTTCACAATTTTAAAAATGTATACGCAGAAAAGTAATAAAGTATATTTTTATAAATTCATAATAATATTTTTATCAATATACGTTATGATAAAACTTGAAAATTGCACCGTTACCAACTATTGCAAAATGCAGATGAATGTTACGTTTATAAATAGCATTAATTTCGAATCTTGATATAAAATGGTAAAGCGAAAATAGCTATATAATTCAATGCTCTTAATTTTATAAATATTAAATACAAAATTTGCAATAATTATATTATCAATTCTTTCAACTGACGGCACAGTAATTTCCATTAATTAAATTTTGGGACAGCGACGGACTACATGAAATTAACTACGATTTGAGCAAATTAATAGTTTCTTTTATAACCTACGAATTTAGCTACTGATATTAACCTTCCATAACCGAAAAGAGGACTGTAAAGATAAATACACTTTTATTAAAACTTAAAGCTGAAAATTACCTGACAACTTAAACATAAATTGTTTGTAGATGACACATAGTGTAAAAGCAATACTGTTTATATATTCACCTACAAAAAAACAGTAAATAATCATAAAAGAATAATATAAAAATATAATCAGAATACACGATGAAGTATATTTTATCTAACCATCATAATTCTAAGGATGTAACTGCGCCAATAATACTTTTTATAGGAATCATATCGAATAAATCACAATAATTTGATACTCAATTTTGAATATTAAGACATGCAATAAAATTTTATCAAAATTTACCTTGATTTATTATATTATATTATTAGAGGTATCCATTCAATTAAGTTTTAAATTGAAAATATAAAGATAAACAGAAAAACTTAAACTTTAATGAATTGCGTAAGTTTATTTGTAAAATAATATAAAATATCACCTGTAGATATGGCCCCGGAAAATAAAAACTAAATGCATGGTCTCAAAGCAAAATTAGTAAATGTATTTAATCACATAAAATCATTATTAAGTCTAAAATTTTTATTCCAATCAAGGAATGATATGCATACAATAATTATGTATAAAGGAAATTAATTGCATTTTATATTTTTACTCTCCTTTGCGATAAAAGAGAGCAAAGAGTTTTATGAAATGATGCTATGATTTTTATATCAGGCGTCATTGTTTAATCCTTGATGTATCGATTGCATGTTAGGTTAATTCAATCAAATATTAATCGCGGATAAATGTTGAAATAAAGTTTCAGTTAACCTGTTAATGAAATATCTTATATGATAGGCGCCGACTTCTTTTAATTGTGCTATTATTTTGCTATCAGGCGTCCATTTTCATTGTTAAATTTATGAAAGTTGTTGGAACAAGTTTTCTCATGGGGATATTTATGTTTAAATAAAATACACAGGTTAAGTGACAGATCTAACTTGAATAAATTCTAATATTAGACTAATATGCAACCGAAACATCAGAACTTGAAATGGACGCGGACAAAGCGACGGTCCATAATAATTTAATTTAATAGACTTCATATATTATATCAGATTTCATTTATAAAATATAATCTCTTAGCCTTTAATAAAGGGAGTAATTAATGAATTAATGGAACATTCCGATATCCTCGCGTACGTTGCTAATCATCTTCACCTACGAATGAGGTTCTAATACACTTTTTTGTACAGCTATGAGTATAATATTTGATAGGCGACAGAACAATTTTTTAAAATCTTTCCAAACGACTTCAACATCTTTTGTTATGTATATATGTTTCTCATTTATTACTGTATTCAAGGACCAACTATATTATATTGGATTGATCCGTGCAGCTTTTATTGTTTGACTTATTCCTGATAAATCATTTTAATATAATGATTTATGTTCCTAATCAACTTTCTAGTCAAGAAATTTCTCGCTAATTAATGGTCCAATTACTTAATTATTTGAAAAAATATTCTTCTGTCGTCTATCCCATCACCTTCTACAAAACTCATGTATTACATTAGCAATGTGACTCGCCGTTTTCGTGGTGTCCTGAGTCGAATGAGCTGAGGTGCCCGAGACCCTTGGGCGGTATCGGTGGAGGTTTCTCGCCTTCGTCCACGCGAAGGGGCTCTGACATCATTGAGATTATCTCCTCGTAGCGAAGCGAGTCTACTGTCAGGTCGAGATCTGGAACACAAGAGAAGATATTAGTTGTGTTTTCAAGTTCTGAAAGCACAGGTAATATTTACACTTAAGAGCTAGTAGAACTAAATGTGTTCTATATAATATTAAAGTTGAAAAATTAAGAATCCAGCAGAACTCGAACCTGCATCCGCTCGGTATACGCCCTAGGTGCTTTGCGAATTCAGTTATGGATTCGTATGCTGCTAGATTCGTAATTTCTAAACTCTTTTTGTGCCAGCGTCATAGTCATATATATATATATAGGTATTACATACATATATACCTTAGCTAGACGAACCTTACTTGGTTTTAGCGCCACCTATGCGATGAGTGTGAAGTGCGGTATTGGACGATATTGTAGGATAAGGCCAGTTATTCTGGTCTTGCACCATGATTGGAGGTCAAAACAAAACAATGGTCAAAACAAGGTTATATTATATCATTATTTTATGAACTTTTTTCTGGTCTATCTCCCAATATACGACCGCATGGCGGAGTGGGTAGTGTACCTGCCTGCGACGCCGAGGTCGCGGGTTCGATTCCCGCTTAAGACAAATCTTTGTGTGCATGAACATGGGGGTTTGTCTTAGTCTGGGTGTTTTTATGTATAATAAGTATGTATTTACAAAAGAAAAAGTAGATATGTAGTAGTATCAGTTATTCTAGTACCCAAAGTACAAGCTCTGCTTAGTTTGGGACTAGATGGCGTTGTGTGTGAGTTTTGAGATATTTATTATTAAAAAAATATATATATATATAGGTGTAGTACCGGAGTGCAGGCGCGGCTGCTCTGCGTTGGAGTAGTGCGCGTCCACGCTCACGCCCGAGTCGCGCGCGTCGCCGTCCGCGCGCCACGCGCCGCGCCGGGGCACGGCCGGCGCCTCCGCCCACGAGCGCTTGTCGCCGGCGCCTGCCAACACGCAAATAATAGCAACAGGATGAACAGTAGTCGATTTCTTTTATTTTTCGTGCTCGCAAATTGCACCGATATGCAGAACATAGATACTTAATTGTATGTCAGCTGAAACAATTTAAATCGAGTACACATTTTAAGCGCTGTGATCGCAATGCCGCTCCTGCAGTCATCTGAAAATGCGCTCCCCACTGCAGACCCCTGTGGGCTATATATAGGAGGTGGCCTCTCTTGTCTGCGGTCACCAGCATCAGTTAAGTGTTCCACCAAAATACGCTACGCCAGGACTTCGCCAAATCCATGTACCACCTACCTACCTACACCTTGACTCTGCCATTTAACCTAACTATTGTTAATACTGAAAATTATTAATAATAATACCTTCGTCAACTTTATATCTTTTTATTTATTCTGTCTACCCAAATAGTCATTAGAAGACCACGTTACAACGCTAAGGCCTAAAATGCGTACTCCAAGATGAACGTACCAAAAGCGCGCGCTTACATCTACACCCATGACATATTTGTTATTGCGACATTGTTCAAGGCATTTTATTTGGAAATTCTTTACTATGATTGTTACTGCTGAAATAAATAAACCGAGATTATTTCTGCTGTACAAACTAAGACACAATAACTCGATTTTGGCAGTTTCGAGAAAAACGCGTTTAAAGTTTTAAATTTTGTTTTTCTTTTATATCATGAACCAATGAACGTATCCACATGAAACTGGTACCAATTAAAATAATAAATAGATATTGAATTCTTGTTTACTGAAATTTCAGGTTCCTAAAGGTTTCATGTAAAGTCTCTTAGAATATGTATATAACTCAAAATCGACAAAAATCGAGTTATTGTACTCTTAGTTCGCGCGGTAGATTTTCTTACCAGAGACACGGGGCGGAAGCGGAGGCGCATCTCCTGGCTCACTCCACGATGCTCGGCTGTGACGACAAGCGTCCATTATGTCTCCGTCGATTGAATCCCTGCAAATATATGTTACTTTACAGCACTACTATCGTTTTAAATTATTATATTATTATAACTTTATCACGCTTTTTGATTAGTCGTTCCAATCAAAAATCTCTCCTAATATTTTTAATCAATAAAATAATCCGTAAGTAAACAGACTTCGAATCAAAACAGAACTTTGCATTATATTACACTGTCCTCTAGGTAATTGAAAGAATAACTTTCAACCTTTTCACGCAATCATTTGTTTACGAAAATTCAACTTACCGATATTTTTCCAACGGAGGTCTAGTAGGACTTCTAGGGTCTCCAGATTTAGGTCTTATGGGTAGCGGCGGCGCTGACTTGATCATGGAGTTATCATCGGGGCAGTCTCGGTTGTCCATCGGCAAACTGCACGACATGATGCTTTGTTGCTCCAGTGGATCTTCTATAGATTGCTGTGGGCAAACGATAGATGGCGTTGTAAACAACAATTTGTATCAGAAACAAATTTAGATGTCAATATGTAAAATGAAGAAAACTGACTTACTATTGGAACAATTGGACTGTAAAATTTCATAGACATTTTCCTCGGGCCGGATGAAAGCTGTCAAAACATTTCTAAATTTTGACGTGAATTTTATCAGGAACGCGCAGTTCTGCTAGCGCAGTGGGAATAATGTCACTTATAACTTCAAGCTATCTCTAGTTAAACGCATGTTCTCTGAATTGTATACTGCTATTAAATATAATCACTTGGAGACTGATTTTACACAGGAAATAAATAATATCTGGAAATATTTTATTAATAATCTCTTTTAAACATACCGGTTTATCGTAAAGGTGTCCATCGTCGTAATAGTTATCGCTCTGTTGAATACTTTGTGATCGTTTGTCTAAAGCTGGGACGGGCGGCAAGGGCGTACTGCAAACATAATCACCACGTTATAAATACGCATTTTTATAAAATTTACAGTATCAATATCAGTTTAAACATTGAATGTTGAGGTTATGATGGCATCTCATAAAAGTTCAACTTACTTTACTATACTTTCAGAGAGTTGACGCCGTGCTCGAGCAAGTCCTGGGCCCAAGTTTTGTCGCAGTTGATTGAATCTCTCAACGAGCCGCCTGAAACAATGAGATAAAGTAGAAAAGAAAAATGCAGCCATTGGAGAGATCATGTTAAAAGGGCTATCAAACATTATTCAAATTATGAAATACGGGAGTTACTCACGTAATGTTGGTCTATTTAGTCGACCGCGGTTTCACCTATACACTTAGGCATCATCTGCACTGCAAGACTGGCTGCGACTCAGGCGCGACGTATCACACTCTCTTGAAGATGCCTAAATGTATAGGTGATACCGCGGTCGACTAAATAGACCAACATTACGTGAGTAACACCCGTATTTCATAGTTTTCATACTGTTATTACTGAATAAAACAAACCTGTGCAGGGGTTTGACATCCTCAGGCGCCAATCTTCCATGTAGAGTGAGTCCCGCATCAACTACAGCAAGTTGTGAAGCTACAAGCTTTCTAAGTTTGACGGCGGCTGCTGCTTCTCTTTGACCGGCGTTTCTTGCAAACTCCGCGCTTAGGAACGCTTGCTCGTACTTTGTTATACCACCTTGGAAATAAATGGATTGGATTAAATTGTTATCATGAATTAATTAAGCGCCTAATGAAAATTATAATTATTATTTATTTATCATTATTATTTAGTTTTAACCTGTAGTGTATTTTTTATGTTAGACTACGCATAACTTTTAACTGAGTGGTCCGATTTTGATAATTATAATATTATAAAAAAATAAATATTCGAAAGAGTGTACCTTGAGGGTGCTCTAATGGCGAGGATGTCAGGGACAGTTACATTAGTTTATTGTATGGCGCCGACTCAAAATTAGTAAAATATTAAAATTTAATTTTATAGCTTTTGTAACTAAGTTCAATACCCAAGACTTAAAATGTTTACTTATTTTTTCGTTGGTAATTTTTTTTGTTAAAATAATTTTATTTAAATGCAGTTCGTGACAAGCTTACTCTCAGTAAATAACTGAGTGATTTTCGGCTACGCAACGTGAATTATGAGTCTGCTTATATTTTTGGCTAGCAACATTGCTTCTATTTAAAACATGATATTGTATGTAGTTCTTAGGTCAATATGTAATGAAGAGGCCTTAAAGGTGTATTATTACCTTGGACATTAGCATCGATCGTTCCTTGCAATCGCATTGAGAACGGATTGATGTTCAGAGTAGGATCAGCGGTGTATTGAGAGATCAGGCTGCGGAGCTCCCGTTCTGTGGATTCCATCGTTTCACAGGCGTACTGAAACAAAACCACGGATATTTGCTAACCATGTCGACGACCGTTTGGCGGAGTTGGTAGTGTATTTGCCTGCGACACTGATGTCGCGAGTTCGATGACCGCTCAAGACAAATCTCTGTGTGCATGAACATGGAGGTTTGTCTTGGTCTAGGTGTTTCTTTTTATAATAAGTATGTATTTACAAAAGAAAAGTACATATTATTATGTATTCGTAACAGTTATTCTAGTACCCATGGTGCAAGCTCTGCTTAGTTTGGGACTAGATGGCGTTGTGTGATATTTATTATTTATTTATTTTATGTGAGGGATAACTACTGTTAATGGACACAGAACTTTAGAAGCATTATAACTAGAAATAACTACAACTTGAGTGTCTAAACTCAATATCTGAAACAAACACTACTATTTTGTATCAGCATTAGGCAAAGGGAAGTGTCAAGTACTTACTTCGACGGGAGGTATTTCTTCAACGGACCTGGATATCACTTCAGACCACCGCAATATACCAGGTAATGTGTTTTCTGTCACTAACGTTGTCCTTTCAATCCAAAGACTCTGCAAATAAATATCAAGATACATTAATCAGTATGTGGGGGTAGCGATATTATGATCAGTAGGGATCTTTCGATGTTGATGAGAAACGAAAGGTGACTATACTAAATACTATACTAAACTGGTACCAGAGTACATAATAGTATTATATATTAAACTTATTAACTACATTATTCTAACTTAACTATGACCTATCTCTAGCGATACAGGAAGCCAACTGGCGAACGGGGTGGCTAAACTTAAGCACCCACTTATACATAAATACGCCAGTTGCACTGTGTCCCTACACAGTACAATATTTTTAAGAAGAACATGTTTACCTCAGCCCATCACATATTTTTTAATACTAGGTTTTGGTCTTGCAAAAATAAGAGAGTTCGATATAACAGTGAATACCTTATTTCATCCTCGCATGAGAGGAACGGAAAGGACGTTATATATCGTTATTCGACCGGATGTCGGAGTGGGTAGTGTACCTGCCTGCAACGCCGAGGTCGCGGGTTCGTTTCCCGCTTAAGACAAATCTTTGTGTGCATGAACATGGGGGTTTATCTTAGTCTGGGTGTTTCTATGTAAAATAAGTATGTATTTACAAAAGAAAAGTATTTAATTATGTATTAGTATCAGCTATTCTAGTACCCATCGTACAAGCTCTGCTTAGTTTGGGACTAGATGGCATTGTGTGTAAGTTGTGATATATTTATTTATCTACACCCATGCTATAAATCCTTTATAAACGTTCTTGAAACAGTTAGCTAATTGCCAACATTAAAACAGCCAGTGTCATAATAACCATTATAACACCCAAACGGGTGTTATAATGTTGTACTGAAATTCATTATGCAACTCCTTTTTTACTCATCGAACAGCCACATTCTCATGGCATCTTTATGAATTTCAAAAAAAGAACATGTCATGCACGCGCGTTTCACTACCACAGCGCCGTAATTTAAATATAAACTTATTCGAATTTTTGAATTGACGTCGTATCCCGCCATTTTTGTTCAATAATAGTATTGAAAAAATACTTTTTAATAATTGTACGATCCAAAATGTAAATAATTATTACAATAAATACCTAATTATATTATTACCTATACATAGTTTTTTTGTATTAGATACTCACTAATTAAACTTTCCATGAATTTACATAGAGTTCTTACAACACTGTACCCTAATGCCCTATGGTTTCAGAACATTTATATTTATATATATATATTTTTCACAACTCACACACAACGCCATCTAGTCCTAAACTAAGCAGAGCTTGTACTATGGGTACTAGAATAACTGATACATATATATATTTTTTTTTTGTAAATACATACATATTATACATAGAAACACCCAGACTAAGACAAACCCCCATGTTCATGCACACAAAGATTTGTCTTAAGTGGGAATCGAACCCACGACCTCGGCGTCGCAGGCAGGTACACTACCCACTCCGCCATCAGGTCGTCAATTGTAATATGTAATACTATTATCACACTCGGCTTCGCCTCGTGTGATAAACCCACACTCGTGTTTTAATACCCCTCATTATAGAACAGTTGCATAAATAACTATTATTTATTTATTATAGGAAACCGTTAAGCAAAAATTGTAGTCAGCGATTTGGACTCTCCATTCAGTAGTCATATGAATTAGTTTGTCAGCCGGGCAAGTAATTTAGTGTGTTACCTTAAACTCATTATCTTTATCAATAGGTGGTTTGTGTAGCGGACGGTCGCAGAGGAAGGTCTCCACATCATTGCAGGCGTAGAATCGCTTCACTTGTTCAGGAGTGCCGGACGGCCACATGCGACGGGACGCCACTGGTTTTACATTGCAGATCTGTATATCTGCAAACGTAATATTAGATTTTTAAAACAATTTTAACATACTTTGTAAATTCATTTTTCACCACACCAGCACGAAAAAGATCGTTTGCTTGTCAGAATTCAGTGAGTAAAAACCGTTTTTACTCACTAGTGAGGCAAAGTGATTCAAATTTCGAAACAAAATCCTTCCAATGAATAGGCGCTGGAAAAAAAACAAACAGCCACCATGTAGGTTAGTAATAAACATTGACATCAATTTTATTAAATAATTACATACGATACGTTTTAATTATTTTAAATTATATAAATACGCGCTTATTTAGTATTTTAATGGTTTATATTCGTGATTGACCATTAAAATAATTAAAATCAGGTACTTAATATTAGACTCTAAATAAATGTTACGGAAAGAATTTCCGAACGCACGATTTAAAAAAAAAAGTCGGTGTCTGTGTCAGTCATCGCGGGCAACTATAAATTCTTTTCAGTTTATGTTTAATTGTTTACTGGAACTTTTTAACAAAAAAATAGTGAATCCGGTGATAAAGAACTTTGTGGAACTCCAAAAGTGTTGCGACAACTTGCTTCTAACACAGAAGTTTGCTTTTTACCAGAAAAATCACGTAAAAAGTACACGTGAGTAGTTTTTGAAAGCGTACGACATATTTAATTAGTGGCGACTTACAAAAGGCCCTAAAAGGCATCCTGAATTGGTATTACTGTCGTATTTCATGGAATTATTCCAGGTTAAGCAATCGAGTACAAGTTAATTTAAATCTTAACATTTTCTCACTGGAAGAGGTGAAAAGTTTTGTATGCAACGCGTAAGAAAAATTTAATTTCCAGTTCGTGACCTCTTAAAATCTTTCGCTTGCGAAGTAGTCTTTATTAGAATCACTCGCTACGCTCGTGATTCAATTTAAGACTACTTCGCAAGCTCAAGATTTAAAATTGGCACTCACAACAGAAATATAAACTTTTTCTCACTTGTACCATAAATAACTATTGTTTCACGGTAGCATATCAGTGAATCGTGCACGAAGTCTTTATATTCTATATTAGATGACACACGCGGTTTACCAGCGTTTAACGATATTCGGTTTGGTGTCCCCAAGTTTGAAAATATGCACAACGTCATCTATTGGATTTTTTTTGCGTAAAGTAAATTCTATCTATAGGAAATAAAATTAGGAAAAATCCCGGTTCAGAAATTAATTAAATAACGAAATTTCGTGCTTCTAACAAATCCCGGTACAGAAATTCAAATAACGAAATTTCGTGCTTCTAACTTTAAAAATTATGGACATCCAAAAAACCGTTCAACCCGTATTTGATCCTTTTTGGAGTAGAATTTCCAAAAATCCCTTCTTAGGGCGTCTCTACGCCATGCCCAGCACCTTCATAAAAATTTCAAATTTCTAGCACTAGGGCTAGTGTTAATAAATCAGTCAGTCGGGCAAACAATTAAATAAGTATAAGATTAATATATAGATGACATAATAGGAGGCGTATCTTATAAGTGTGCACAAAAGAAATGAGATGTGTAGATCAAAGCAACAGACTCCTCCATAATTCGTCTCCTAAGCAACCTCCGTAATTCGTAATGAGCAAAGCACGTAACTCGTGCAAGGCAAGAAAGATTCTCCCGATTGAAAGGCACTTACACTGTCCATCATTGGCAATGATGGAGTCATCGGGCGGAGTGTTGCGCATGAGGATATGCGCCGCCACGTACTCCGCCTGCAAGCGCTGAGTGAACGCGCCGATACGCTCGTAGTCGTGCCCGCGATATACAAACTGCTTGTTCTGTAAGACAGAAAATAATACAAATTAAAGACAGTATTTAAGTGTTGGCATTTTAGGACAGTTTAAAGTTTACTGATATCATATTTATCGGCTAGACAACGAAAATAGCATTTTTGTTAACCTTGAGCCATATATGAGGAGTTTTTTAAATGCTTGTAAGTTTATTAAATTTAAAGGAGCTCGTTATTTGGATCTGGTATGATAATGGCCACAGTTTCAAAGTACTTCATAGTCCTCTGAAGTAGCGACACATCTGTAAAGTTTGTGGATACAAACAAGCAAACATACAAGCATTTTCAACATTCTTTAAAAATAACATTATTTTTCATGACATACCCTGACGAATAGCGGACATCCTTTCCCATAGAATCCGACCCTGAAGTACTCTGGTTCAGGTCTGAGCTGTTCCATCACTGAGTCCAGGAATGTAGCGTGGGTTCTGAGGCAGTGCGACAGACGAGGGTAGTCACATAGTTTCACTTCGTATAAGGTGGCCAGCTCCCGAAGTAATGGTAGGCCTTTTTCCCAGCACTAGAAAGAATAAAAACTCCTAATGAATATTTGAACATTCTTCTTCTTCATTTTATGGATGCTATGTAATTTTAAACTTTATATTTTATTGGCATTATAAATATTTACAACTATACATTTTGAATTAAGAAAAATATTTATATACAATAATATACATAAAAAATATCATAATGCGAAATGCACCAAAAATTAAAATCATATTATGCATCATATTATTATTAGTTTGAATAAAATTGGCACTCTTGGAATCAAAATTGAATATAGCTTACCTTCCCGCGGTCAAAATACTGCAGCACTTGGTTGTAAAGCGCCTCTTTACGTTTCCATTCAGGAGTGTCTGGGTGTTCTGAGTCTACGCCCACTTGATCACTTTCCCAGGTTAACGTTTCTGCGTATAACTGTAATGAAATTACAGTAACTTAAACAAACTATTTTATCAAGAATGATCTTAATATAAACGTACCTTTTGACTAGTAGAAATAGACTTCAAATAGCAATATTTATTATTGTTGAGACAATGCTTTGGGTGTTCACGTCGACCGCCGTAGGTATATTGTGATTGTAGCTTCATTATAGACTCTCCTTTAGGCCAATAGCCTCCATAAATTGGAGCAGTCGGCCGATCGGGAGTGACTTGACATCATGAGGATCCAAGATATGGCGTCCCTGAATGATGCTTCGTCTATGGATCAGTGGCTCGCAGTGGCAAATGAGGTGCAGGGGTGTTTCAAGTGCGTGTGGGTGTCATCGTTTGCATAGCCCATACGGTCTAAATAGCAATATGCGATGACTTCCCATTTTCACTCGAGTGAATTTGCTTGTATACTTGTCATCACAAAATACTGTTCCATAGTATTTTTTATAAAAACTGACGTGAGTTAGTAACATCATCAAAATTATGAAATACGGGTGTTACGTAATTTTGGTATATTTAGTAGACCGCGGTTTCAGCTATACTTTTAGGCATTAAAATAAATAGACAATTATTATACTAAATAGGCCAACATTACGTGAGTAACACTTGTATTTCATAATTTGAATACTGTCCAATAGGTCTATCATTGCACCTTTAGTATAGCAACATTGAACAATACTGTGCAGACTTATACGGGCAACATTAAACTACAATGCAATATTGGATAGCTGATATAAAAAAAAGTAAAGAGATAGCAAAAACTTCAGCCTCTGACACATACAAGCATTTCTGTAACTTAAAGGATGGTGTAAATAAAAAAAAACAATATCTTACCAGGAGCGTGCAGCCAGCTTCAATGAAGTTATCGGACGCAATGTGTAGATCGTGCAGTTTGTACACGTACCGTAAGTACATCTCTTTGCGGTCGATTTCGTTCTTGTAGAAGTTCTGTAACAATTTACAATGTAAACGTTATCTTGACACTATAAGGACCAGTTTCCTAGGTACCGGATAGGTCTTATCCGACCCATAAAATATAACCTGACCGAATTTTAAAGTGACACAAGAAACACTTGAAAAAGGAACACAGCTGTCAACTTCTTGCACAAAGTTTGTGACAAAGGCGGACCTAATGCCGAAGGCAAGACCAATTTATCTAATACATGTGAAATTTGGGCCAATTATGTTGATATTATGTTGATATGTATTTAGAATTCTAAATACATATCAACATAAACACATAGTATCAACTATGTAACAGCGATATTATATGTTAGTTTAGTCTTATAATATAGTACCTTAACCTACAACGCACGAACGTTCAGCCATGTAAGCGATGCGTACACACTAACATGTACAGTCAATGATCACGTTTGTTTAAGGTACAGTCAGAAAAAAGAGTCGCTGATCACTTGAAAATTTTCAATCTTCTATAAAACCTACATTTTGCGCACATATTATCTATTAGTTGTAATTCTTCCAATCATGAAATAACTACGAATTTTATAATAAAGCGACTTTGAAATTTTGTGTGTGTGTATATAGTTACTTCTGTTGCTGACGGTACCTAAAATAATATAACTCTATACTCACAAGTAAATTAACAGTGGCCGCCATCCTCTTATCCCTGTGCTCGGCGCCTTGCATCACAGCCCTATAGTCCAGCAATCTCTCCAGCAAGCGAGTGACGCACGCCACGAACGCCGCGCCTGCTTCCCGCCATCCTTCCGTTGACACACGTTCCATCAACCTACAGAATAACATTTATATATCAATTAAAATATCTTATATTTAAATCACTTGTACAAGTATACATAAATTCTTCAGTCTTTCTAAGAAGCTTATATCTGTTATGTTACCAAGTTGTATGTCTTGCATATGCTTATACTTAGACTGATATAAGTGATATAGCGTGAGAAAAGTTTTGAATAGTAAAGTACACGATACGAGAAGATTATACCATAAAGAGAACGTATTAAGTGTGAAGTGTAAACAATTGTTTTTCACCTCATCACTTCAAAAAGTATTTTTTTGTTTTATGAAAACAGTTTGCTCTCGCTCGAAGTAAAGTCGAGATATGCCCACTTTTTTTCGCACCACTTCATCTAGTCCCTTGAACTATGGGTCCTATTTCGAGCTGAGGTGAAGAGTTGTATGTGCGACACGAGATCAAAGCTATTTACATCTCGTGATTTTGAGTCCTCCACTACGCTCAAGATTTTAACCTTGAATATTTCGTTTATTTCAAACATTCAACTCTTGAGTAAAAGCAGAGCTGAGCAAAAAAATACGAACTTTGCTCTCTTGTTGCACAAATAACTATTATCTACACAATAAAGGCTATGAGATTCCTTTTCCCGTCCCATCTAAGATTCTAGTGGGCCATCCAGGTCGTGACAATCAGCTGATGATAAAACGAAATGCGGACACACTCACAAAATATCGAACTTTATACACACAAAATCTAAAATTCACATAATACTTAGTTATAAATAATATCATTAAAATGGTAGTAATTTTGAATACTTAATTGCAAATCGACGAACAAAATTGATTGATAACATTGTACATGTTAATACAACAGATCATATTATAATTTCGTTGGCAGACAAGTGGCACCTCCGAAGAAACTTGTCGATATCAATTAGTCTTTAGAACAATATAATGAACAACCGACTTGTATAACCTGATTGTGGTTGGTGTTAATTGAATATGTTAATTAAAGAAATGAGATAACGTATTTTTACTTACACTGAGCTCAAATGTTCCCTGAGTTGCGTGGACAATAGAAGTTTTGTTAGTAGTGAAAATTATTAATACATATTTAGGTTACCATTCTATAAAAATAATAAAAGATTTGAAGCGGTTGAGAAAAAAAATTAGGTCAATTGTTTTTTTTTTTTTTGGGAAACATACAGATACATTGTACAAATATAATTCTTACATAATAAGCATCTCATTATCTAAAAATAGTTTCCTCAAATTAAATCAACATTTAGAAATATATAACATAATCGTAAATACTTTAATTAGATTAGTTAATGGTGTCTCTAATACATGCAATGAATTTTGGTAGACAGGAGAGAAATGATTATCATTTAGATTAGACGAATAAACGGAAAATAGCGTGTATTCTGGCATGTAATTTGTAATTTGGATTTTCTACATTAGATAGAACGCCAGAAGCAATTACACTATCCAATGGTCCCAATGACAAGGCCAAATACACACATTCACTCACCCAAAGCACACCCAGTCTCAGAACAAATCTTTGTGAAGCACACAAAAATTTGTCCCATGTGGAGATCGAACCCACAACACCAGTGCAGAGGAGAGCGGCGAGGCGACCGCTTAAACAACTACGCCACACGTGCAGACAAGATATTTTCTAGGTGTAGACTGGTAAGTGATCGATGAATCTTGCCGTCAAAAATTGACGAAGAAAATACCATCGCCACATAACATTATTCAACATTATGTATTAAGTACTACACAGTCAGTGTGGTAAGAAAATTAGATTTCCTCGATGGTTTAGTGGTTAACGTATGCGCCTCTCTACGCAAGGTATCGGGATCGATTCCCGGGTCGAGAAAAGTGTTATTTGTGAACTTTCCGTCAGGAAACTCACAATAGCAGCACGGAGATGGAAATTTGCCCGATGGATGGCGATAGGCTATCCTATAGGACTTAAACATAACAGGTGAAGTGTGGGTGTTGTACACTTTTGCCACACTCTTCTGGGTAAGATAGGCGTGATGGTATGATGTTATGTTATGAAAAAATTAGTTCTTATTTTTTTTTTTCCAAAATGTTGGTAAAATTTATTGAATGAAAACGATAATGACGTATATGTATGCGCCCTTCTTTAATGCGCGATTCTGACGTAAATGAAAATAATAATAAAAAAAAGTTTTTTAAAATTATTTTAATATTAATTACTTACACAGTATCAAAAAGCCTTCTGTAATGGTCGTCTGCTTTATTATCAGCGACCAGTGAGTCCAGTTTATCCACCAGGGCCGCTTCAGTCCGTCTCGCCTCTCCGGTGTGAGCTCGCTCGGCCGCCATTAGCGCGACGAGGGCCCCGAGCGCCGCGCGACGGAGTTCGCTTACAAGAGTTATTTCTAGCAGGGCCCCAACTGCGCCTGGTACTAAATGTAGTTGGGCCGGACCTGAAAACGTAGGATAGATAGTATTATTATTCTGAAGTTTAGGCAATGTAAAATAACTGTAATGCAATTAATTCCATTGCAAATAATATATATTTATTTTCACCACACCAGCACGAAAAAGATCGTTTGCTTGCGAGAATTCAGTGAGTAATAACGCTTATTACTCACTAGTGAGGCAAAGTGATTTAAATTTCGAAACACTAAATCCTTCCAATGAATAGGCGCTAATAAAAACAAAACAGCCACCATGTAGGTTATAACCTACATGGTGGCTGTTTTGTTGTTTGACATCAATTTTATTTAAAAACTACAAACGATACGTTTTAATTATTTTAAATTATATTTCAGTTTATGTTTAATTGTTGACTACAATTTTTAACAAAAAAAAAGTGAATCAAGTGATAAAGAACTTTGTGGAACTTCAGAATAGTTGAAACAACTTGCTAGTAGAAGCAAGTTAGAAGCTAGTACACAGAAGTTTGCTTTTTACCAGAAAAATCACGGGAGAAGTTTTTGAAAGCATACGACATATTTAATAAGTGGTGAATTTCAGCAGGCGCTAAAACGCATTCTGAATCGGTATTATCTACTGTCGTATTACATAGAATTATCCAAAGTTAAGCAATCGAGTACGAGTTTATTTAAATCTTAATATTTTCTCACTGGAAGAGGTGAAAAGTTTTGTATGTAACGCGTAAGAAAAATTTAATTTCCAGTTCGTTACCTCTTAAATCTCTCACTTGCGAAGTAGTCTTTATTAGAATCACTCGCTACGCTCGTGATTTAATTCAAGACTACTTCGCAAGCTCAAGATTTAAAATTGGCACTCACAACAGAAATATAAACTTTTTCTCACTTGTACCATAAATAACTATTATCTCTTGTGCAGATAATAAGGCATTTTGGGCAGTTAGTAAGGTTTTATTGCTCCACAATTACAATTGATTGATTTATTTAGACTTTATGCACTAAAATGTACAAAGACGGACTTAATACTAAAAGTATTTTTAACCGGTCAACCTATATGGGGATATGGTTATGGTTGACTCTTAACATGCTTGGGCATGTTAAGAGTCAACCATAACCATATCCCCACTTGACAAAGTACAAGCCCTAGATAACAGATTGAACGACAGAAATCAAAATCAAATCATAAGATAGCAGCCTTACCCAGCATGTTCCACGTAGCCAGCACCCTCATGCCGGCAGCAGCGCGCATGCGCGGGCGGTCGGGGCCCCGGCCCGCCCAGCGCTCGGGCTGCAGCGCGCTCGACGTCACCAGCGCCACGCCCAACTCCATGTAGCCGGACCAAAGCTACAACCAAAACAATTACGGTAAGACGTGATCGCGGTCTAAGGGTCTATGAACTTTGATTAACAAATTAAGTTTAGTATAAGCGATATAATTCCGTCAGAAATCAGAAAACAAATCATTTATTTCCTTGGGCCCCAAAGGGCGCTTGAACACGTCAAAACAAGCATCAAAATATACAAAATTAAAACAAAACTTAACTAAGTAATTTGCCAATTCAGCCATGAATTCGTTTGCAGCTGGACTCGAAATTTCTCAACTCTTTTCATCATATATACATAATATATATACCTTAGCTAGACGAACCTTACTTGGTTTTAGCGCCACCTATGCGATATGCGATGAGTGATAATGCAAATTCAGCCATGGATTGACTAATCCATCCTGCTGGATTCTTAATTTTTCAACTTTAATATTATATAAAAAGGCAAAGCAAAGTTTTAATTTGCTTTAAAATATTACAAAAACTTAACATATTAAATTATAATACTTATTGCATTCAATTGATTACAATCACCGAAAATTAGACTTGATTTTAATTCAACTTGAAAATTTGAATTAAAATCAATCCAAGTACCAGCTCCGATGGGTATTGCATCATGAGAAGAGTTAAATTTACCTGAGAGTCAAATTGAGGCGGTTCATCACCAAGGAATCTTTCCAGCAATGGCTGAGCGAGGTCTTGAAGAGCTGATAATAACACTTTGCAGCTTTGTACTCGTAATACCATCCAGTCCGCTGGAAATACCTACAAACATAAATCAGTTTTTTTTTCTTATTTATTTAACTTCACGCACAAAAAACATGTGACAAAGGCGGACTTAATGCCAAAGGCATTTTCTACCAGTCAACCTTAAGGTGATGCAGAGATAATGTTATTGAAGGTGCAAATGTAGAAATGAAAAATTGAAGTTATATAATTATGTGATTAAAACTATATTAATAAAATTTGATTACATACACGGTTGACCTATTTATCGATTGCATTGCTGTTATTTAAAGAAATACCAAGAAAATTTCGTTATTGGCTTCGGTAAGAAATGTTCAGTAGCAGCATGAGGAATGGAGACAGTGACCGGTAGTTGAAGATAGTCTCACCACTTTCACATAGAACCTAAACAAGTGAAGTAGGGGTAGTATTTACACCTCTGTCTCATCCCTTTGTGTAATCAAGGCGAGATGTTATATATGAAGTATATGCCATTATTGGTCAGTACTCACGTCTTGTTCAATAAGATGCCTGAACACAAGGAAGGCTCTCATGAGGAAGTCCTTGAGCGGTTTGCGATCGTGCGGATGCGGCGCCAGGTGACTCCAAAGGCGTTGGTAGTGGACTGGCTTTAGCAACTCCATCACTCCTAGCAAACCTGCTACCATGGATCCCTAGAAAATAATTAATATTCATTTAAAACTGCCTTGATGTTTTAGTGGCTAACGTATGCGCCACTCTCACCGTGAGGTCTCGGATTCGTATGCCGGGTCGGGCAAAAAGTTATTTGTGAATTTTCCGTCAGGAAATTCACAATAGCAGCACGGAGTTGCAATTTTGCACAGTGGATGGCAGTAGGCTAACCCCCTATCCCAAGAAACCTAAACATAACAGGTGAAGTGTGGGTGTTGTACACCTTTGCCACACCCTATTGGGTAATATAGGCGTGATGTTATGACTGTTGGTAGGCTAATATGTATATTAAAAACAAAAAAAAGATAAAGGACCACCGCCAGATGGCCCCTCTATAATGCTACATTCCATTTTCAAGAGAAATCTAGAGATTGTAATTCAATTTCACGGTCGAAAACTCATATATGCTAACCACTGGAGACTAGGCTTATTGTAGTTTTATATTATTTCGTTACATAAATAATTTACAATGCCTGGAAACACGGAGCCTGGAATAATACTCGCAAAACTTTACAACTACTCACAAGTACAGGCGAGTTTCCTCCAATGAGATGCAGCACAGTCTCCACCAACACATCCAAAGTATTCAAGCACAGCACATCTACGTCTGGATCCAATTCATCGTCGTCCATCGGACTGTCCAGGTCTTGCTTCTTCCACAGCAACGACACTAACTCCCCGATCATTTCTGCGCACTGAGCCAGCTCGTCTCGCCGGGCGAGGTGGATGCGGAGGTGGTGGCAGGCGGTGGTTAGGATGATGTTTCTTGCCTCTGAAATTAGAATGGGCAATTACAATTGTCTTCTGGAAGCAGCGGATAAGTCAATAAATATTTATTTTCCTTTATAATAATTACGCGATTTAGACCCGTTGTCTAATTTTTGAAAAATGTATTATATCACGAAAGTTTAAAAACATATAAGTCAACGCAATTATTATTATCAAATTGTACACGGTTAGTACATCAATGGTCGTAAAATACACAAATAAAAAAAAAGTTTTGCAACACTTTCAGAAAACGTTTTTTTTTTGTTATTCAAAAAGGTTTGTAAGTTTTGTAGATACAAATGTTGAATTAAATTAATAAACTTTATTTAAAAAAAAACTAGTACTTATTTTACATTGAAGTTTCCCAAAAACAAATGCTTTCAATTTAATCTTTAAAAAACTTTATTTGATCATTTTATCAGTGTAATACTTATACTTTATTATATCAGTGTATGAGTGTTCATCATTCCAAAGTGCCCGTACGGAGTGGGTGATAGCGGGCACGTTTGTGGGTAAATTAAATTGATTAGATCAAAGAATGGCGAGTACTCTTTTCAATTCTATGATAACAAGTCAGAAGGCCATAAGGGCGATTTGTAAGAGATGATTAATCGATTGTAATTAGTTACCTGGATCTTCTCCTAATGGTCCATTGAGTATATCCTGCGCAGCATTTAACCTCGCCCTTGCCAAAGGTGGGTGCTGATGCGGATGATGATGAGGAGCGTCCAGCACATGAGCGGCAGCCCTGGCAGCTTCACCTGCTCCTAGTGCCTGACATACTTCGCGAGTTACTTCGGCCCAGGATGACATGAGAGCGACCTAAAACAAAAAAGGTGGTGAAAACGTTTAAAATTTAAAAGGTACATTTGTGAATACTGCGCCTAGAGTGCGAGGGAATTTCTTAATACTGGAATAATAACTTAGGGCCGGCACACACCGGTATCCAATCCGATGTGCCGATATACGCTGCGCCGTATGATCCGGCCAGTATTTAAACAGTCCCCAAATGTTTATATATACGCTATGCCAATTCGTACAGATCTCACGTTCTTTAGACTTGTAATATTTTGAAGCAAATTATAGCTTTGCTATGTTTTTTGTATGTCCGGCAGGACTCGAACCTGCACCCCCTGGAACTCTTTTTGTGCCAGCATCTTCACCTGCGCCAACAATGAGTTTCTCTATTCGGAGGAAGAAGAAAAGCACTAGCGGATAAGTCATTACTTACTTGAGCGACAGGTACAAAACTTACCGCTTGCCCCATCACTATGTACTGCATAGCGATGACGTCAAGCGGGAGTAACTTTTTTATGTATTACCCACTTGCAGTGGTTTATCAGTAAAAATATAATGAAATGATTACTGAGATCGGTAATTAAGAAATATTTATGTTGCTTTTATTAGCGCCAAAGTTTTTGTTGTACAGTTATAAGTGTATCAAATGCTATTTATAAACAATAGTGCATGTAATTTTTTTTCTACTACCTACGTATCTACCTACTATACAGGGTTATTGGGTAAGTCGACCTAGATCCGTTAAGAGGTGGTAGTTCCCATCATTTCTGACTGATCTGACTATGAAACACCCCACCCTAAACCTAACCGTTTTCGAGATATTGGACTTAGAAGGTTTTTTTTAAAAATATCCCGATTTCTTAACTATAGCCTATTTTTTTTGTATCCTATGCCTTTTATTTTTTTTTAATTCTGATTTTTGTGTGCCAGATAAGTTTGTTTATAATTCTCAACCCAAAAAGTGCAAGTATCTGAACCAATGGGATCGTAGTAGACGATTGATACCGTAAAAAAGTAATTAATTTGAAAAAAAAAATTGTTTCTTTTAGTAATATTTAAAAAAAAATCTATGGCGTTAGTTCTGCAGATGTTTTAAATAATATCTACGTTCCATTAGCTATCCAACAAGGTATCACAAGCTAGGGTCTTATCACAATTCATAGAAAAAAAATCGATAAAAGGCTCCCAGGTAGTAAAAAAAAACAATGGTACTTAAGATTAAACTTCTCTTTTGGGCCAGGAAACGAAATAAAACAATACAAATAATTATTAAACAACATTTATTTAAATTTATAAATCTTGTTCTACATGGCCGCCTCTGTTTCGCACACACACTCTCATTCGGTGTCTTAGTCCGCTTTTAACTACTACAGTCGTTAAGTCTCTTCGAATTTCGTCAGCAGCCTCAATAATCTTCTGTCTTAATATGTCAATAGTTTCAATTGGATTATTCTCATTGTAGACTAATGTCTTCATGTGTCCCCACACATAAAAATCCATGGGAGTCAGGTCAGGACTTCTTGCTGGCCACGGTATGGGTCCACCTCTTCCGATCCACCTATTAGGATACTCGTTGTCTAGCCATTCCCTGACCCCTCTTCTGTAATGTGCAGGGCAACCGTCGTGTTGGAACTTCATGTTTCTAATCAGATTTAGGGGTAAATCCTCTAATAAATTTGGTAACTCTTCTCTTAGAAAATGTTCGTAAAATTCTCCGTTTAAATTATCAGGTAGTAAGAAGGGCCCAATTAATTTGTTTGCTATGATTCCCATCCAGACATTTAAACTAAATCTTCTTTGTGCGGCTTTTGTCCTCTTCTGGTTAGGATTTTTTTGCGCTTTTGTGGCCCAATAATGAGCGTTGTGGTAATTTGTAATTCCATCTTTATCAAATTTTGATTCATCTGTCCACAAGATTTGTTTTAAAAATGCTGGGTCTTCTAAATCTCCATGAAGCATAAATCTACAAAAGTCTAACCTCCTCACTGGATCTCCCTCTTCGATAACATGTACTGGCGTGTAGTGATAGGGGTAGAGGCCTGCAGTATTCACCGTAAACCACACTTTCCACTGCGAGAGTCCAAGTTCTCGGGCAACAGCATTAGTTGAAGTAGTTGGATCCGCTCTAAACCGTTGAACTATTTGATTATCTTCATCTTCATCATCAACAATGATCCGTGGTCGGCCTAGGTCTGCTCGACGCCTTAAAACAGAGCCAGTCTCTCTGAGTCGCCGGTAAGCGCCGTCAAAGACAGTGACATCCGGTATTCGGCGGCCGGGATAACGTGCAATGTATTCGTCACGAGCTCGTGCAGAAACACCATTGCAGTACCCATAACAAAGTAGAATATCCGCGTATTCCTCGTTCGTGAAGGTTGCCATCTTCAACAGTTCCAATTCAGAAGCACAATTCAAAGTCCAGTTAACAAGCACAGTCACAATTTGTAGGAAACAGTCCAGAAATACAAGCCAAGTCGGGTAAGAAATGAAGAGCACTAAATATCGCATCTACTACGGACGAATCACGGAAGCAGACTAAAACGAAACAATAACAACAAATTGGCCGGGATTATTTTATCTCGCTTGCACCTGGTCAGTTTGTCCCGCTCGCACGCACCACAGCTCCGTGGAAGAACAATAGGACCAAAGAACCCAAATTTGTACTGCTACCTGAGAGCCTTTTATCGATTTTTTTTCTATGAATTGTGATAAGACCCTAGCTTGTGATACCTTGTTGGATAGCTAACGGAACGTAGATATTATTTAAAACATCTGCAGAACTAACGCCATAGATTTTTTTTTAAATATTACTAAAAGAAACAATTTTTTTTTTCAAATTAATTACTTTTTTACGGTATCAATCGTCTACTACGATCCCATTGGTTCAGATACTTGCACTTTTTGGGTTGAGAATTATAAACAAACTTATCTGGCACACAAAAATCAGAATTAAAAAAAAATAAAAGGCATAGGATACAAAAAAAATAGGCTATAGTTAAGAAATCGGGATATTTTTTAAAAAAACCTTCTAAGTCCAATATCTCGAAAACGGTTAGGTTTAGGGTGGGGTGTTTCATAGTCAGATCAGTCAGAAATGATGGGAACTACCACCTCTTAACGGATCTAGGTCGACTTACCCAATAACCCTGTATACGTATGTACCGAATTATTTTATTTTTATTTTAACATTATATTAATCAGTGCCAAGTTTTTGAGAGGCGTTTTTTAGCCTGGTAAAAACACAGTGTATAATTGTATGTACTTAGTGTAACAACAGTTATTACTAATTCAATGTTATTGATGCCAATAAAGAAATTTTAAAACTCAAATCTCAACACTTACTTGAGCAGGCGCTAAATGTTCCTTATACGGATGCTGCGCAAACGCCTTGAGAGCGTGTAAGGCAGCCCTCACGTCTCTTCTAAAGCTGTCTTCATACTGTCCGCCCGTAGCTCTCGCGAACAACCTCCTAGAACGTACAGCGAGCCGGAATACTGCCCCGAGAGATCGGAGGCACTTGCGTATTGCCTCCTGCCCCTCGGCGCTGGCTGCCCATTCAGCACAATGCTGTACTGATGATAGAAGGCCTCTGAAAGAAGAATAACATGGAATATCACAGTTATCGTTCCTTGAATATGATGACTGATTGACTATGAATAAAAGTTCTTTAATAAAGATAGAAGAGAAAATTTGGATTTTTTTACATTAGTCAAAACGCCAGAAGCAATTACACTATCCAATGGTCCCAATGACAATGCCAAATACACACATCCACTCACACAAGCACACCCAGTCTCAGAACAAATCTTTGCGAATTACACAAAGATTTATCCCATGTAGCGATCGAACCCACAACACCAGTGCAGTGGAGAGCGGCGAGGCGACCGCTTAAACCACTACACCACACGTGCAGACAAAAATAAAATTAATAAAAGGCAATGCCCAAAACTGTATCGCCGCCAACTTTGTGTCACGATTATAAGATAGTAAATAATTTCTAGTTATGTTTACGACGATTATCTAGTAATAACAGACGTAACTTAAATAATATTTAATAAACTAAAGTGATTTTCTATTTAAACATGAAGGATCAACTGGATGGTGAAAATCTATAAAATAATCACTAAATTTTTTTTTTATTATTTTAAAAACACTAAAGAAATATAAAGTTACATTAAATAAATTGAAAATATATATATAGGTAAAAATAAAAAGGCAAATATTTACATTAAGTTAGGCGTCATAGTCATCACTAAATTAAATTTGTCCACTATATTTTTGCATAAAACCCGGCTTACTATTAAAATATCCGACCTATACTTAAACTTTTATATTATTCTTCATATAATACAGCAGTTTCTATCTTTTCATAGCCACAGCACTGATAGCACAGCAACGATAAACAATCCTATAGTCAATTGGTCATACCCCTTTGGCAACAATTCTTGTCGGTTTGCAGCCATATTGATGTAATTAAATTTTAATTTTTGTCATCGATCAACCTCATAAACTATCAATGTCATCTTCTAATTGATTATTTTTATAGCATTTAGCTATGCTTAGCAAATTATACTAAGAAACAGTTGAAAAAGATATGGGACCGGCAGGATTTGAACCTGCGACCTTACTGCACACCGGGCAGCCGCTTTAGCCATCACATCACGCCTATATTACCCAAAAAGGTGTGGTAGAGGTGTATAACACCCACATTTCACCTGTTATGTTTAGGTCTCATGGGATAGGGGATGAGCCTATCGCCACCCACCGGGCACAATTCCGACTCCGCAAGCTGCTATTGTGAATTCCTGAAGGAAAGTTCACAAATAACACTTTGCCCGATCCGGGAATCGAACCCAAGACCTCAGGGTGAGAGGCGCATACGCTAACCACTAGACCATCGAGGCAGACCTTCAATGTAGTGTTATTTAATGTCGAGTATATAACTCCTACAATATATAATGATCTATGTCATCGTTTTTCTATGTATAATAAGTATGTATTTACAAAAGAAAAGTATATATGTATTAGTATCAGTTGTTACGTACCCATAGTACAAGCTCTGCTCAGTTTGGGACTAGATGGCGTTGTAAGTTATGAAATATTATATCTTAGCTTTTGCAATAAGTATACCCAATAGGTTAAAAGCTTTACAAATAATTAAAGCGTTATACTTACTTATAAACCAAAGCCGCTGAGAAATGCTCTTCAATATAGACGTCAAGCACCGGTCGGAAATGCTGAAACCGGGTCTCGTCTAACAAACTGCATATTGATATCAACACTAGGAACACTGTACCGGAGTGAGGAGTGCTGAAAAACAATTAACAACAATGTAGTCTTCTTCTTCTTCGTCGTGTCGATGGCTGATTCAAATTTTATTTTGACTTGCCATCGTGGTGAAAGGATTAGCCAATTCGCTTTGTAGAACTCGCGAATTGCCCAGGGTGCGCCGGACGTAGGGAATCGTTGTGTACGTCACTCGGGAAGGCTCCTTTCATGCACCCTAAACATGTAGTGAAAAATATACACATAGGCTAGCCGTATCATCATCATGACAATATTACCGGCATGACTAGTCAAATCTTAACATCACGCCCATATTATTCAAAGTGACAAGGAGGTGTACAACACTCACACTTCACCTATTATGTTGAGGTCCCATGAGATAGTTGGTTAGCCTTCGCCATCCACCAGGCACTAGGCTATCCAAGCCATGGACAGAAAAAAATAGTTGGAGAGTACGGAACCTTTGACCTGCAGTAGGCTATTGGCTGGTATAATAATAATAATAATGAAGATTAAATAAAGAATGTTAATAGCGATAACATACGATATAATCATCATACCTGTTCCCATCTTCAGTAGAGAACAAAGCGAACAGCGCATCCAATACATCTCTCAAGAACTTGATGAGCTCTTCACAACTGAGTCCGTCTCCCAATCTCAGGACTCGTAGTAATGTTTCTTGTACTTTTTCAGGGTGAGCGCGCCATTGCAGTAAAGCTAGGAGATCCTCTGTGGATCAACGTTGATTTAGGCGTTAATATTTTTTGCAATACATAAGAATCCTTAATAGTAGTACTAAAAACACCTCAACAGAAACACGCACTTCACACTCACACTTTCACTCTACGAACTCACACACACAACACACCCAATCATTTACGATATTATCAAATATTTACGATATTCTAATTAAAACAGTAAAAACTGTATTTGATTAGTTGATTACTATTATTTACTTACTCCTGCCTTATGACTCGCTGTGCAACGACTTTCACGCCTAAATAATGTTTTTAAAGTATCACTTCCTGCGACTGAATACTATCAGTTAAAATACAGGCTTCTGCCTAGTTTAGTAAACAGTGCCAGTACCCTTATTTTGTACATAATTATGTAAAAGAATAGCGTCAAACAACTAGATAAGTAAAAATATGTTTATTTATTTATTTATTTAACTTATTGCACATAAAAATAGTAGATACATAGGCGGACTTAATGCCTTATGGCATTCTCTAACAGTCAACCTAGGGTGGTGCAGAGATAAGCATAGGAAGGTGCAGATTATACAGAGGAATAATTATTGATATGTAAATAGAAGAAGTTAATATTATAGAAAATACGTAATAGAGATACATAATATTGAAAATAATAAATATATAATAATTTATAACATAATAAATACATACTTTTATAAATAAAATATAATAATAATAATATATACATAATTATACAGCCTTACAGGAGAAGTTGATAATTATATAAGATAAATAAGATATATTATGATGATTTTGCCAATACCTTATTTGTGTCAAATAAACATTTAAATTTTTATTTACTATAAAAATTATACATAATCGAATTCTTTATTCACATAATATTCAAGACTAATATTCATAATTTATAATAGAGATGAAAAAAGATTTTTTGGACACCATTTTAAACAACTTATTATTACATATTGATGATACTGATATGATATGTGCATTAAAAGCCTTATACAAAACTCTAGTAAAAGTCATTTAGAAAATAATTCCCTCATTACCTCATGAATCTAAATATATAACAATAATAGAGCATTCAAAATAAATATTTGAGATTTTTATATTTGCAACTGTAGGCATGTAGTATACACAGGATACCCGCTGTTATACCCTACTTTATTTATTTTGGGTATGTTACAAGATAGAAGTGAAAATGAAGCTCGCTCCCAATTTACTTATTCAATGTGTTACGTGGAACTATAACCAATCCAGCTTTATTGGAGGCAATAAGGCTATCTACAGGTAGCGAAGGCATTGCTAGCAATAGAGCACCAATCTGCTTCAGTGCTCGCCGCTGACACGGACGCTCAATGCGGTATCTAATAAAGTCGATTTGTTTTCTTGTTCGCTGGATGAGTTCACGAAAGCTATTTACGGTTTTTTATGTTCCTAAATGATGTTACTGTTAAGTACTCTGTCGTATTAGGTAAAGAAACCTGTAATTATACATGTATTTTGATACATTAGGAGATGATGATACCTCAAGTTTAACAGTTACATTAGCCTTCTAATACTTAAAATAATCTTTACCATTTTGAGTTAATTTAGTGGAACACAACAGCGTGCTAATAGTACAATTTTCTTTGGAACTTCTTTGGAAGGTCGGCACCACTCCGTTGGGGGGCGCCGAGCGAACGTCATTGGCACACGACGGCAGGGATAGGTAGTTTGCAGAAGCCAGCCTGTGAACAAGAATATTGGTTATATTTTTAATTAAGTATTATTTAGCCGCCTGCCTCGCTGGTGTAGTGTTTAATTTCCGGGTCGGGAAAGTTTTGTTTGTGAACTTTCCATCAGGAAATTCACAATAGCAGCACGGAGATGGAATAGTGCCCGGTGGATGGCGATAGGTTCACCCCCTATCCCATGGAACCAAAACATAACAGGTGAAGTGTGGGTGTTGATCACCTCTACCACACCCTTCTGGGTTATACAGGCGTGATGTTGTGTTACGTTATTATGGTTTTCCGCTTGTGTTCATAAATCAGACTTCATATTTTTGAGCAGACGTCTTTTGCAAAAAACACAACATTATAATGATATAATGTTGGACATGAGCCTTTATTACCGAAGAAGGTGTAATAAACCTCACATTTCATTTGTTGGGGTGAGTCTATGGCTATAATGTACCGGACATAATATCAGACGACATGCTGTTGCTAAGAATTGCCTGTCGAAAAAATCACAAGTCACACTTTTGTCTGACCTGAAGATCGTACCCGAGATTTCATTACTAGACCGACAAATTCGTTTAAAAGCACCAAGTGTTGCACATACTCTTAACTTATGTTATTGTATGTATTGCTTTGACTCACTTAGCAGGATCATCACACTTGTACACATAGAGTTCATGCGCGCCGTCCCGCAACGTGGCGCCGCTCGCCTCCATCAGTCGTGCGAATGCAAAGCCGAACAGCTTTCTCTCGGTTTTGTCCCGCGCTGTAAACAGTTGAATTAGGTTTTTATACAATTATACATGGCATTTGTTGTATGTAATTAATAAAATATCTTTATAATAATACAATATACAATAAAATGTAACATGGAAACAGTGGCCGCGTATAAAAAAATATTTGGGGGCTCTTATGAAGGATAAAGATTTCTCACAATAGAATAAAAAAGTTTGCACAATTATCTATCTGTCACTTTTACCATATTTTTTTACAAATAATGCAAATTAAATATACACTCTTCTTGCCTTTTTCGGCAAACTGATTTATTAAATAATTTAAAGCTGATGCCTTTGGTTTTTCTAAAGTCTCTGCCTCTATGGACAATACTGGTCTGACAGAGGTTCATGACCCATCGAAGTTCTTAGATTTTTTTACTTTCTTACTTACGCACTTTGGGGGCCCTCGTATGCAGGAGGGCCCGTATAATTGGTACGGCAGATAAGGCGGTAGCTACGCCCCTGCATGGAAGATTGCCACAAGATAGGTTATTTTCGTGGGAATACACTACGATTCTCTATCTTGTGGATATCAGTCTCTTTGGGTTACCAATTGCTTGGTAGGTTGTATATATATTTATCATACATATCCACAAGTGTTAGATAAACTTTATTGGCAGGATAAACATAATAGAACCCTCATAAATGAAAGTGACAGCTATGTTTTTTTTTTCAAGTTTCAAATTCAGTAAGGTTATATTTTGTGGGTCGGATTAGATGTATCCGGCACCTCTGAAACTGGACCTTAAGCTGATAAACGACATGTAAAGGTAATTAAACGGATAATAATATAATATATACATATACATTATTGGATCACTTACAAGAACAATGTCTGAATTCGAGTCGAACGTGAGCATTAGTGAATGTCTCCAAGGGCACAGTAAGTCGTAAATGTTCTCCCCACGCGGGACTGTTGTTGTGGTATAGTACAAGCGACTCGTATGATGTGGAAGCAGTACCGCTAGCACCCCATACGCATTCCTGAAAACAAAAGTAGTCATTGAACATACAGACAATTACATTCATGGCTTTCGAAATAACATTTTTAAGACTTGAATCAAATGACTTTGAACTTGACAGTCAAATAATAAAATGCCACTCATCAATTTTGTTTTTTTGTAAAACCTTGAATAAAGTTTAGCCATTGCTGTTATTTATTGTATTGCTTGTGTGGTGCATTTAAACTGCAATGTATTTTATGTTTCCTGTAAATTTATTAAATAAAGGACTGAAATGAAAATGAAATGCTTGTGTGGTGTGTGGTATTGCTTTGTTTGTACTTTCATATATCAGATTATTGTCAAATATTATTTGTTGTTTTTTTTTTTTCTATGTATAACATCTTGGTCTAAAACTGTAATGTTGTACATAATAATATGTATAAGTAAATAAATAAAACAAATAATTAATATAAATAAATAAAACAAATAATAAATTAAGTGTCTGTTTTTAATTCCAAAATAACAATGTTTTTCCAGTTGATATAGTTATTTACACGATACCTACGCCTAAAATACAGTTTTTAAAATTTTCGTCTGTCTGTTTGTTTGTATCGGCTAAAATTCTAAACAGCTAAACCGATTTAGATAAAATTTTATATGCAGGTACTAAACAGCTAAACCGATTTAGATAAAATTTTATATGCAGGTACAGGCTACAAGTTGCGTAACATACTCGTATGTTATTGATATACCTACCACGCAGACGAAACAACGGGAGAAAGTTAGTATGTTTGTTTGTGAGCGCTAATTTCGGGAACTAATGATCGGATTTTTATCATTCTTTTTGTGTTTAATAGTCTAAATGTCCATAAAGGTTTTTTGATATTTAACATTACGCTAAACTCCATAGAAGCGGGACAGTAACGTTTAACGCGGGTCAAAGCGCGAGAGCTATTACTACTTAATATAACAAAAGCTAGTCGATGTCTAAAGGTAAATTTAGTTCGCCCTCTTAACAGCAGATGGCGTTGCACTATTCTTCTTTGTCTGGTCGATGTCGATCGATCAACGAAATTGCGCATCAACAAAAAAATGTAATCATCAAAGTTCAATTCGGGTCGTAATTTGTTATTGAACTTGAAAAGATATACATGTTTGGTTCTGTATCCAATTTATGGCTACAAGATAACGATACAAGGCTACGAGGAACGAAAACTTAGTTAATTTCTATAATATATTAATTTGTATATAAAACGCCGACTTACATTTATAACCTGTCCTGAGATATCATGCACAGTTACAGTCGCGAGTACATTCTTCGCAGTACTCTTGCCTCCCCTTTCAAACTCAGCTTTCTCCAGCGTCAGATAGAGGTCGTTGCGGACGTCTCCCGGCATGATGACGTCAGGGAAACCTCTTTTTGCTGTCACGGTGGCACCGGATGCAACTGCCTCGGTTATGCTGCTAGCGTTTGATAGGAGGCGAAGAGCTACCACAATACCTGAAATAAAGATTTGTGATTTAATTAGTAGGTACAAGCAGCCCAGAATTTAGAGACGTGGCCGGCAGATGGCAGCTTTTCTAGAACGTGTAGAAAATAATGGGGACACTGTGCCGTTTGTATGGCAACAAAATTACAAATCAAACAATCAGACCAATCTAATTTAAAAAAATACTTTGATTTGTAAACCAATCGTGGAGAATTGTTTAAACGTAAATTGTTACGTCATTCTTTTACAATTTTGTTAGCAAACAAAAAGAGCTTTTGTGTTTAGACTATTTGGCAAGCTGAAGACAATTAGACCCACGGAGGTCGACGTAAACACCCAAAGCCTCTATTATTAAATAAGTTACAAATTATATTTATTTACTTATATTAGGTATTTTCTTTACCTATAAATATTTCAAGCAAATGGAAAAATTAAATTTTTTTTTAAGTTCCACACACCCAAAACTACAACGCTTTCTCTTTTCAATCTGTCCATCCAAAGGTTGCCTGGCAGAAATTGCGTCAAGCGATAAGGCCGCCCTTTGCATATTGTTATTGTCTTTCAATAGTTATCTTTAGTTTGTAATGGAATGGTATGCAAATAAAGTTTTATATATCTATCTATCTAAGCCTCGTCCCAACAATAATACAAAGCCTTAAAGTCTTACTTGAGACCGAAACTTCCAAACGTGGATGTTAATATACCTACGTCTAGTTTTATTAGGCATACACGGGCGTCATAAAAATATCATATTAGAACTGCATGAAATTCTCCCACTGTTTTTATGTAAAGGATATTTAATGAGACATGTATAATTGCATATTTTTACCATATATTACGTTATTCAAGAGGGTGCTCTCGAAGCGTAAAATTTATTATCCGTCAATGACCCCAGCGTCCTTGTACAGGTTGTGAGCATGAGGTTCATGGCTACATAGCTCAGACATGAATAAATTAAAGACCTATCTAATACAACAACTTATTTTACGAATAAACGGTATCTCTTGATTGTCTCTGAGGGTAATTGTAGGGACACAGCGTCCTTATGTTCAAGCCACTTGAAACACGACTCGATAGTTTCGGCAGTCGACATCTCGCGCCCACTCAATTAGGTCGTTTCCTATTTTTATAATAAGTTCGGTACTGTAATACTTTTAAATTGAGCATATATATAATATAATGAGTTAAATAACTGCACGTGTTTTAATAAATCATCGACTCAAGAACATCAAAATATAACTCTAAATAAGACTCAAAAGTAATAGATAAGATTATTTAGCTTAGATGATGCGTCGAAATAGACGGCTTGAATTCGTCAATAAGACTACAAATGTCAAATTCAACCAACAGATGTCGCTATAATTATTTATTTATTTATTCTTCTTCTTCATTGCGTGTCAATGGAAAAACACATGGAAATGCATAATATTTAAATTTTGTTTGACCAAAACTGCCACAAGAACGGCATTATCGGTGGCGCTCCACAGGTCGTCTATGGTACAGGTTGTTGGACATAAGGGGCATATAAGAAGGTGAGCCATCGTTTGGGGACCGGCACCGCGTTCGCAATCGGCGAAGTCTGCATAACCCCACCCCGCCAAGTTATCCTGGCAGCGGCCAACTTAGGTATGGAGCCTGTTTAAAGCCTTAACACAACACAACTATTTTAACAGTTATATTACAAGTCGAAATATACGGCTCTGATTGGTCAAGAGGATTACAAATAGATGCATCATTAGATCTGAGTGCTAACTTTTTCAGAATCTTATCTCACCACCACAGTGAGAGCACTAGGTACTAATTGGCTGCAGTAAACTCAGGCTTAGAACTTAACGTTAGATAGTCAGTAACGATAAGTATGCCATTATTTATACATTTTAATACGTATCATTTCTGTCAGAATTAAAAAATCTCTTTTGTATTACGGTTTCTGTCTTTTAATGTCATATTTGCATCACTGTTTATTAATTTATAATAAATAATATTCATTAATAATCTAAAACTCGATTTCTGGTTATTTTAAATGAGAGATTGTGGAATGCATTTAATTTAAACCTATAATTTATTGTTATCAAATGCTGTTTTGCATTTGACATAATTCAAGTGTATAATAAAGTAGTCTGATTTATTAAATGAATATTCACAATATTATGTTACATTGGTTGTCATCAATTTGTCTCAATCGTGTCATAAAAGCTGTTAACAAATGAGATTTGGACTAGTAAAACGAGTTCTCAATTTAAATTATATATGACAAGTCTTGAAACACGAATAAATTTTAATCAGTTGTAGAATCTAGAAATCTAAAACTAATTGGTTTCAATGTGCAAATGATATCATGAATAATGTTAGTTTTTCGATAACCTTAGTATTAACGTATCTAACAATGTGGTGTGGTTTTATTTATCTATAATATATATTTTTTTTACATTTCATAGAACGTCAGAAGTATGCACACTTTTCAATGGTCCCATCCCAATGACAATACCAAATAGAAAGAAGAAGAAAGAAAAAAATAAACTTTTATTCTGGCAAATCTTGAGCTTAGTGATACACTTTTAAAACTACTTATAATAATAATTACATTGATGTGCCAGAAAAGGTACACACCTCAGCATAATACTGCAGCACATTAGCACTACAGCGCTGGTATTCTGGTGCGTCCTGATTGTGAGTAAGATAGTGTGACATTCATCTTAATGATGATAATTCCACTGTCACAATAATTATACACACATTCACTGACACAAGCAAACCCAGCCTTTCTGGATCATGCAAACACCAGCGTAGTGGAGACCGGCAAGTCGACCAGTGTACAATCATTTCCAATTTTTATGCTAGACATTTTAAACATTTTCGATTAGGAATACTATTAAGGTGTGTCCAACCAGTGTCAACCAACACTGACCACAAGTAATATTACAAAATAAACAGTTATATAAGCAAATCACTTACCATAATTAGGCTGCCCAGGAAGTATATTGCACTTATTGGTTTGTTTTCTGATTAGCATGTCATGTAACTGGTGGAAATCTTTCTCTTCGCATTGGTAGACCTAGAACAAACCATTATAATTGCCACATAAAACATAATTAAAAACATCACAAGGGCATGATTAAAGCAACTCTCAAGTGATACACAAATAAATTAATCAAGTATTATTATTGAGAATACGGGTTACTCACGTTACTTTAGCCGGGATATGCCGACTAGTTTCGAATCTAGTACGTAGATTCATCAACTGGGCTGTTATTCGCGTGTCGTCACCTCCGCGCGACGTCTAGCACGTCTAGCACGGCTAAAGTAACGTGAGTAACCCGTATTCTCAAAAATAATGTCTTCACCTCACGTCGGTTTTATTAATATTATTAATCAAGTATATATATGAATTCCATAAAGAAAATTGTCAGCAGTTAAGATGTATTGCTACACTTCAATACACTATGGAGATGAGTAACTTAAGATAGGTTGTTGTTGTAGGTAGACCTCATTGTCATAATATAAATTCTCTTGATTAGCTACTACGATAGAATCTTTAATACACTTTTTCTTTATAATATTAAATACTAACTTTAAACGTGTACTCCTTCTCCGCAGGATGCTGCCCAGGTTGTCGAAGGAATTCGGCTAAAGGCAACACGCCAGCACCCAAGGGTCTTCTAGCCACAGGACCTTTTCTTTCTCCCGTGCCGGTACCACTGCTGCCTGCGCCTGCCCATCGACCAACGCGTATCACCCACGCGACCAGCCATAGTTCACGGGTTAGGTCTGTCGTTGAGAGGTCCTAGAAAAATTAAATATATATAATGTCTATCGGTAATCGAGAACGTTCTAGGGATTCGGTTTGTAGCGATGGTTTGGAATCATTTGGTTTGGCCACGAGGTCCATTTGATCTCGTATGTACTGACGCCATCCCATCGACCGACCAGCCCTAGGTCACGGGTTACATCTCTATCATTGAAAGCTTCTGGTATAAGGAAAGAGTTTGAATATTCGAGTGTGTTTTGTAAGGTTCGGCAAGGTTAGGCCTCACATATTCCGGCTCGCAGGACCATAACTTCGATGGGCCCCGTGAAGAGACATTACCCGTGACGTGGCTGTGATTATTCCATAATTTTGCGTCTTGACCCGTGTCCCCGTAACTATTCTAATACCGTAAAAGACATTATTTTATTTACGAACGGTTGATTCAACGATGCCTTACTTACGGTTAATTATACAAGTTCTTGATTTCTCTCTTCGCGTACAGGTAGACGGAGGTCCTATTCTACCCGAGTCGGTTTTACAGCAATTCGTAACTGTAAGTGGGGAGAACACTGCGGCATCTTCCATCATAATGATCACCCTACGAAACGATCTGCCTAAACGTGGCCTGCCAAATCGCAAACTTTACGTTTTGAACGATATGCTTGGTTAATACCGAGCTGTCATTCAAACCAACCGCCTAGGCCTACGACATATACAATAGAAATAAAATTTAATAGTATATTTAGACATCAGGAAATGTATTATTGTTATATTTCCAATCTATTTTCTCTTTTCCGTAAACTTTAAGTTTGTACAATTTACTTTCAGGGTTATTAAAATCCTAAAATCGTATATAAATGTGTCACAAAACTTGTCATTATTTTAGACTTAGACAATGAATGACCACAACAATAGCTATATTGTGCGCGTGTTTTATTAATAAACAATTCTTCTAAGCAATTACAATTGGATTAACGTATTCGGTAAAACCACATACGCATATAGGTAATTAAAACATCACTGCATAACCCGCAAATAGTGACATGTCACGTTTCGGTGACCTCACGCTACACAAGCACACCTAGCAGCAAATTTATACGCGATAGCCCTTATTATTTGTGTTTATTAATCTTTGAGGACGTTCACTTACAAGTATGGCAAATGGCTAAGAGCCCCCGCAGACCACAGACTTTTTATCGGCCGATAGTTTGGTCGGGCTCTTGATCAGTACTCAGATGTAAGCAAGTGCGCACACTATGAGCATTTGGTATCGGCCAATAAAGAAGTTTGATGGGCTTCCCGATTCAATTCAAACTAAACTGTCGGCAAACTATCGGCCGACCGTATAATCAGTATTGGCTCCCTACCACACGCGCACACATGACGATTTTTTAGTCGGCCGACTAAGCCGATAGTTCAGTTCGCTCCGAGCTTTGACAACGAATGGTCTGCCGCGCGTGTTTTATAAAATGGCGTCGCCCAATTCTCAGTCGCTTATTTCGGAATCTTTGACCATAACTTTGATCGAGGAAGTCGAAAAACGCCCTGCACTTTATAAGAAAAACTTAAAAGAGTACTCTGACGTAAATAAGAAGAAAATACTAGCTGGTTAAAAACTAGCAAATAGAGAATAGTCGGCAGACTGTTGGATAGTTTGCGCACTCATCACTGACTGAACTGTTTAGTTGGTTCAGTGTGCGTACTAGCAGGCCAACCCGACTAAAATATCGGCCGATAAAAAGTCTGTGGTCTGCGGGGGCTCTAAATCTTCAGCCCAATATTAAGTTAACTTCATACAAAGAGTACATCGGCAATTTAAGTCTTAAATGTTTAATTCATAACAGGATCATGATAAACATGTTTCAAGGAAAACACAAGACCTAAAGCTCACCCTATTACTAAACCAGTTTTACCTTAACCTGAATGACGTGGAACCGATCGTGTTACATTAAAAAAGTAGTATGCTGTTTAAATTTTATAGGACAAAGACTAACACGAAGAAAGACTTCAAAAGATCCCGATCGATAGCTCGCTAGGTCGATGTAGAAGATGATCTTCCATATAAAGGATCGATATCAATGCCATCTATGATTTAAATGAAAGTTTTGCGATTGTAATTTTTGCTTTGTAGTTGACCCGTGCCGTGCATACTGTCATTTTTGGACAGATATCGTCGTCAATGCACCTAGCTTTGCTAAATCAAATTATACCGCATACATAATTATTTAATTGTAATACTTGGTGATTAAATTTTTCAAAATTAGACAACGGATCTAGATCGGGTAATTATTATAAAGGTAAATAAATACCTCGACTTTAGAATTTAACTTGAAATTTTAAGTTTCTTAAAATAAGGATAACGGTTCAAAGTTGTCTATTAGATACACAATACAACTATAACTTTGAAACCAGATAATTAAATTTGAGCTTCACTTAAACACCAATCCCCTTTTTTCAATTTATGCTCAAACTTTAAATGAATTTTAATTTCTATAACCCTATAGCTACGCATTTCCACTGTATCTTTTACCTGCAATATTGAAAACATAACTAACTCGCTGCAAATGAAGTGCTATTCGCGTGCAACCAGTCCGTGTAATTCGGAAAGCCATCCCTAGTTATTATTATCCCTAACTGCTCTGATAACGGCTGTCGTCTTCTAGCTCGCGCAGTGGGCCGCTGTAGCAGAAATCAGTTTCGTCGCCTCCTGATGTATGACCCAAGTAAAGCGCATGAGACAATGGGACACAGAAAAATCACAAGCAAAATGAGATCTAATACTCACTGCAAATAAGGTGCTATTCGCGTGCAACCGGTCTACGTAATTCGAGAAGCCGTCCCTGGCTATCCTTATCCGAAACCGTTCCGATAAAGGTTGCCCTCTTCTCGCGTCGTGCAACCACAATAAGAGTTCTGCTTCGTCGCCTCCTGCGGTGTGGCCGAAGTCTCTCATGCTGCACATAAGGTGGTGGGATTGGACGGTAGTGGAAGTTATGGAAGAACTGTTGCTTAAGGTGCCGGAGTTGAAACTGCTGCCTGAACCTCCTGCGCGACGGAGCGTGCCTCGCCACTGTGGAAAAAAAAACAATGTGATTAAGTACAAGTTACCTACATACCTCTGTAATTATAGATACCATTTTTGTTATTTTTGGAATGTAAATACGGGATTATTTTCCAAATATACATTTTCGCATAATTATGTTTCGAACGTCTTCATATATATACCTACTATAAGTACAGGATCTCGCATTCGAGACTTAGTGTTATTCGCCGATGACCTCTGAATATAAGTTTAGTTTAGTTTCAACACTTTATTGTACACATAAATGACATTCGTATTAGTCAGACCACCACAAAGTCTCATTTAAAAATGTATTACAGATAACCGTAGCAAGCAGGTAAGACCGCAGAGCACAGCTTGTAATTTACAATCAACCAGGTGGGACGTAAATCTGTTTTGTAATAACATCGTTCTCTGGTTACCATTTCATAATACATAATAATAAGTGTATTAGCAATCACAACGCTGGGCAAAATGGGTTTAGCGATAAGACTCGTAAATGTTATGTTTAGGTTAGTGCAAAGTGCAAGTTGTTTTGCACAATCAGTTTACTTAGGTTGGTAGGGCTATTGCGAATGAGCGTAAAGGAACTGTCGTAAAATTGTAGTGCTTGCTGTAATGAATGGTTTGTTGGTGAGTCAATCTAACCAATGAACCAGAATAGGACTGACACTACAGGCTTCTTCTTCCCGACATCATTCCATTTTATTTGGGGTCGGAGCAAAACGTCCTTTTCCTCCATTTTCCTCCGTCAGCAGTCTCACTTTCATTTTTCATACCGATACCAAGATAAATGATTCTTTTTCAGCTTTTCCGTCACTGGTGCGACTTTCAGGCTTCCACTGACATACTCATACTGAATTAAATACTTCGTTACTCCACACATCCAGCTTAACATTCGTATTGCCGCTTCGTATAATTTTCTTTCATCCGTCTACTGTTTTATAGGGTGTTGTTACCATATTTCACAAGGTTCTATCACGTTGTTGACTACAAATTAGGAACACAAAAGAGAGAATACAAATTTTATCAGTAATAACAGTAAATTGCTTCCCATATAAAAATATTTGAGTAAATCCAAACAGTAGGAGATATAGGAATGCACCATAGAAATCTTAATAATAAGGCAATAGAAATGTCAAAGACGCGTGACCTTGTCGTCGCGCATCTGTCAAGTCAAACACAAGTGCGAGTTGAGGAATTGTCGTCTTAATGTCATCGCAAAAAGAATAATTTTGTTTGCAGGAATACAAGCGCATTTGTCTAATCGAACACAAGTGCGAGTTGAGGAATTGTCGTCTTAATGTCATCGCCAAAAAGAATAATTTTGTTTGCAGGAATACAAAAAGTGGTATTTGAAAACCGGCGACATGCGTCCCAGTGTTAAAAGATAGTCGATAGCATTTCTATTGACTAATTATTAAGATTTCTATGGAATGCACCATACGAACGTGATATCGCGTTATGAAACTCGACCAGTAAAATAATCAGCAAAGTGCTACCATATAAGGCCAGTTTATATTTATGGTAAGGTCTGCCAACACAGATTTTGTGCAGCCGCATAAAAAGATACCAAGCCATGTTTGAGATAACTGTTTTAACAATTATTATGAGAATGCGCTTATGGGTAGGATTTTTATACTAAAGGATCAGTTTGAACTAAAGATTGCCTTTTACCGTGATTTTACTAAATTGCACGTATGCTTTAGTTAAGTCAGGCAGTCCTATTTAACCACCTCATTGTTTTATCACCTCATCAGGCATAATAATCAATACCTATTACCAAAGGCGGACTAAAATCGGCATCAGCGCCCTTAGCACCACATGCTGGGATATGTTTTTCCCCAGAGACGTACATCCTTTGCCCTGGGGTTAAAAGACCTCGGCCCACTACTTTTAGCCCTAAATAGTACTCGATTCCTCAACTGAATATTCGAATTGATCATCGAGGCAGTCACCTTAGTAAATTAAATACCAAAATCTGGAGCACGTTCCTATTCATGTAATTCAATCAATTAAGGTCAATTAATAAGGAATCTGAAGTACTGCTATGTACCCTTATGAGGCGATCATAAATAATACTATAGAATAAAAAAATATAGATTACATTATAATATAGCCACAGGAAAAGTTTAATCATATTTCATATTTTTAACGCGTCACATCATGGTAAGTACATGTAAGCATAAAAATAATTTATGGTCAAACCCTATAGTAGGTATTCCTTTTATAAAAGCAACGTGAAGTTATGGGTACTTGCTGGCCGGAAACAAATGTTTAAAATAATAACGAATAATAATGATATGGTATTGTAAGCACAACTTAATATTCTGCTAGTCTACAATTGCGCGGATTGATGATATCAGACTACATGTTAGATGTGAGCATAAAAAAACAACTATTATTACAATATTTTTAACAGGTTTACAGATGCTGAGTTCCTGGTGGAATAAAGTACTATTAACTATATACAGGGTGGATGCGACATAGCGACATTTATTGAAACCACAGCTTCTATACATGGCCAGTATGCATTTCCACCGGATAAAAAATTCTCTGGCGAAAAAAAAAATCCACGTCTTCCGAACAAATTGCACGATCGCAATGTTCAAATTGTTCGGAGAACGTGATTTTTTTTTTTTCGCCAGAGAATTTTTATCCGGTGGAAATTGATACTTACCATGTATAGAAGCTGTGGTTTCAATAAATGTCGCTATGTCGCATCCACCCCGTATAATGGCGGTTACCGTGCATGCGTCAGTTGAAAAATATTAGATACAGGAACGGCAGGCAGATGACAATAGAAAATAGTCATGAAATTGGTATAAGGATAAGTTGGACCTTTTAATCGCATCATCAAGTGATATTTTGTTCAAACTGAATTTTATAAGCTGCTAGATGACCCGCGCGGTTTTGGTTTTGCAAGTTAAAAATACTCACAACGCCATCTTTTGAATATTTGCGTAAACTTATTTTCTTGGGAATAAAATTTTAAAAAGAAATTCATATTCATTTATTTAAAAAATGACGGAATTTCCATACAACCGTTGTTCTCTAATTTTACCCTCTTTGGAGTAGAATTGCAAAAAATCCGATTTTAGTGCGCCCCTACGTCATTTAGGGAACCTTCTTGCAAAATTTCAAGTTCCTAACCCAAGCGGTTTAAGCTCTGTGTTGATGTATCAGGCAGTCAGACGGGCAAAGAATTATATAAGTATAGTTAAATAAAAAAAATTAACGAGTATTACTACCATTATCTATAACTAACTAACTACTACTAGTTAGGAACTACTTAGTAATGGTGTTACCATACTTGTCATGTTTATTTGCTTAGGCTTAGGTATTGGCACTTCAAATATTTACTAGATATTATGTTAGAGGGCATATAATTGATTAATGTCGGAGGATATGTGTCAAAATTTGTAACAAATCAGTCATACTATGGAATGATCCTATGTCTCTTTGTATTATGTACATAGGCGAATCTAGTTGGGCGACCACAGTATTTACGCAATTTGTATTTGTACCATTTTTTTTTTGGGTAGTATTTAAACGCAAATCATAAAATATCCTTTTTCTATGCAATTAAATACCGAATTCCCATCAAAATTACTGATTGCACAACAAAATATTCAACTCAAAATATCACTAAACACACTACAATTTATTTTCACAGCGCACAGCAATTTTTCCTAAAGTAAAAGCTTTTTTATCAATGCACAACTAATAATCTTAATGCACATTATACATGTTAACTCTTTTTCTTTTAAATATAGCTTCTATTTTTATAATATTTACAGCAGTTTTTCTAGATCAAACAACATTTTATTAGTCACAGTCATCTTATTATTTATTAATTATCACATAATGAGATCAGCAAAAAAAATATAAAATTAGATACAAAATTGTAATTTATTGAATTATTAAAGCGGGTCTTGCTTTCGCGGGGCGTCCACGCTTTCTTTTTTGCCCAATAGGCACATTTTTAGCTTCTGCAGGTGGCGCCACGTACTGTCGTCTGTTACGATCTATGATAATAAGAAATTGGTAGGTAGCATAATATTATTTTATTTAGTGGGTAGATTCAAAAAGGGGTCGGAGTATCACAAAGATTAGCTAGCACTCGCCGGCCGCTGCCGCGGCACGCTCGCTTCGCTCGCTCGGCTCGCGCTATGTTATGGTCGCAGTTCTAACCTAACCTAACCTACTACTTTACCCATAATTGACCTATTCCATAACTATAGCTTTTATTTTTATATTATTTACTCCAGTGACGAAAAAACGCGCGAAGTTTTTCAGTTAAGTTGTTCTGCTTTTAGAAATAATGCAATGTAAAAGGATTTTTTTGTTATAATAATCATTAAATTTACCGAGCATGGCTTCTTGAAAATTAAGACAAATATGATGAACAGATTTTGTTGTACTTACTGGTTAATATGCGACTGGGATAGTTATTTTGCTATGAAATATGGTAAATTTGATGTGCAGTCAGTATTTATGCTATGCATGTAGTATTTTTGTACAAAAATAAATTTAACTGTATTGCATTATGAGGAAAAAAGGAATGTCATATTGATGTGTAATTTCGAATTATCTGCAGTTTGAGTTTTGTTAAACATTTAGTTTATCTGTAGTGAAGTAAGTTATTTGATGCAAAAAAGAATATAAATGATGAGTATGTATTGATAGGCGATTATTTATTTGATATGCAATATAATATATCCCTTTTTTTTTTACTTGACTAATGTGTAATATAATTTTGACCTAAGCTACTAAATTAATTTATGTATCTAACTAGAAATAAACTTAATTTTTATTTTTCATTATTTTATAGTGAATGATTTCATATCTTACATATTTAACTGTGATGACTTTTCTAGATATTGTGGCAAAAAACTTATGAACTTAATATATGTTCTTTATCAGTGCGTCTATAATATCACAGAAAACCTAAGTGCTTTTTAACTTTTTTTATTTAGATGCTTTTATTCTAAAATAACATTTATTACTTAAACCTTTATAAAATCTAGGAAGGAAAGGCTTTTGTAGCTCTAGGGTTTCAAGTTGCAACTTACGAGGAAACAAAAAATCAAGCAGGTGTATTGCTGACAATTATTGAACCATAAATACAAAATATTACCTTTGAGGAAAAATCATTAAGTCTAACTAGAGTTCCCCAGACAAGTTTCCTCTTATATTTTAATGAACTGTTGTTGAAATACAATTAATCACAGTCTCAACTACTTATAGCATGATATTTAAGACCAGCTGTTGCCTGCGACTTCGTCCACGTGGAATTCGATATTTCCATGCTATTTTCTGCAAAATATTAGGAACATCCCTCTAAAACCCTTAATGTATCTCCTTAAGGAGTGATATTTCAAAAAAAAATATTTTACAGTTCGTTTACATAATTTAAGATGTATGGGCACAATTGAATGCATTTTCCTTTTAAATTAACGAACCACCCATATAAACATTACACACCTTAATTTACCCCTTTTGAGATAAAATGCATAGATTAAACATATACCAGATTTTAAGTTAGACCTCTAGCTTCACAACTGTGAAAACCGCAAACAATTTTATGAAGTAGTTTTTGCTTGATGCCCGTACGAACATACAGACATAAAGACAAAAATTTTATAAATATTTTTTGGCTTCGACTGCTGTAATAAAGACCCCTTATATATTTTTTTCTTAAAATTTTTCAATGTACTGACATTCTATGTACAATTTAATTATATGTATAGATTAGGGTTTAGGATTTTCTTAGATGTTTCTCCGCATTTTTATGATACATTTTACTAAATGTTTATTTTTTAATAAAGGTAACCTGACCATTTGCAATGTGTTGTGGGTTCGATTCCTACATTCTATCTGAGTTGGGGTATGGATGTATGTCTGAATGTAGTAATCCAAATTATTATTATAGGTGGTTACTGTCTAAAGGTTCGGCTACACACCCCATTTTCCTCCTCTTACTTGGAAATAGTTTGTGCAAAAGTGGCGGCATTGATAAGGCGTCGGACTTGCATCTTTGCGAGAGGTCGTGGAATCGAATCCTGGTCTCTAAACCACGGAAGTGAAACTAACAAGATTAAGCTTAGCTGGAGAGGGTTAACAACAACATTTTATTCACGAAAATATTCACTTTCACCGGCAATGCCCGGCCTCAAAGGCCCGGCCCTTTCGTTTCAGACGGCTATTTAGCAAAACTTCATGAAAACAAATTGAAATTAATTCATGTGCATAATAAAGTTATGTGTATTTTTTTGCATAACGTTCAACCCGTATATTTACCTGATTTCGAGCGTATTATAAAATAAATATACCTATTACCTATAAGTGATTGCAAATACGTCCCGATGTGAAAAAACTTGATCTTAAAACCAGTTTAGCCGATATGCACTGTGTATGCTATACTGTAGTGTAGAAATCGTGATTGAATTTCAATCTCTGTTTGAACCAGTTGCAGTTCTTTGCTAGCTACGATCTTTAGCTATTTGTTACCTATATGGTGACAAACACGAGGGTGTACCTAACCATTAAATTAGATTTATTGCCATACTAAATATAGTTTTTTTATTATGTAACACTGTCTCGATGGTCTAGTGGTTAGCGTATGCGGATCTCACCGTGAGGTCTCGGGTTCGATCCCTGGGTGAGGCAAAAGTGTAATTCGGGATTTCTTAGTCAGGATATTCTCAATAGCAGTACGTAGTTTGGAACTACCCTCTCTTCAATGGACCTATTTTCTCACAATAGTGTAAAAACAGGATGATTAAAGATGCTTCACTACATAGCATAAAACAAAATGTCGCTTTCTCTGACACTATGTCCCTATGTATGCTTAGATCTTTAAAACTACGGGATAGATTTAGAGCTGAGAAATGTAAAAAGTAAAGAAGTAAAAATGTTGTGTATGAATATTCCAAATATAGCAGGAAATCTTCATGGTATAGTGAAAGGGGAATTGTTTTACTTTAAATTAACGCGTGCGGGCCACGGGCAGTAATGAATAAATCAAAACTACTGGATCGATTTTAATCATTTTTTCAGTGAGTGACATAGGCTATATATTTTATACCCGTGCGAATCCGTAGCGGGCCGCTGTGTTTTATATACAACGTTCACAGTTTTTCTGTAGTGTATTAAGTATCAGCATTGTACCCGTTCGAAGCCGGGGCGGGTCGCTAGTTATTTACGACTAGATCAAAGAAGCAGTCAACTAAACCAGCTATTCACATTTAATGACGCATTTAACGCGGTAAGGCTTTCTTATCATAGATCCTCGTAACAACTCGTCTGGTTATACTTGTCCAACCTTTTTTTTTTTTTTTTTTTTTTTTTTTTTTTTTTTTTTTTTTTTTTTTTTTTTTTTTTTTTTATTTTTTTTTTTTTTTTATACGTGGGGAAATGCATTTACGCATACCACCCCACCCCGGGGAAGGGCAGAGTGGTTATGTGGGACTCGCCCGTGCCAAAGATGGTAAACGGCACGGGAATACCCACTAAAACCCCACGGTGCTCCCGCACTCGCCTTGATGGGAGGGTCATGGGAATCTGGCGCAGCCTTTACGTCCACGACCCTCCCGGCGATGCCCGCCGAAGCGGGCCCCTCATGGCCCCCAAAGAGGGGGCTGGCGCAAGCCACCGACCAGCGCGAGGACCGCGTGCAAAGCCATCGGACATTCCCCATGTCCGACGGCCTGGTCCTCTCGCGGCGAGACAGGTGGTCGGTCCCGCCGCCCACCACGCCGCAGTTCAACGGCTGCGGCCCCGCCGGGACCGCGGAAGGTAGGGAAAGTGGCAACGAAACACCAACAGTCCTCTCCCGCCGCGGCCCCGTAAACCACCGGGCCACAGTGCCAGCTTGCGCCGACACCGCAGCCCGGCTCTCGCCCGCCTAGGCAGGCCCCTCATGGCCCCCAAAATGTGGGGGGACCGGCACCGAGGACCGCGTGCAAAGCCGTCAGACACTTTCGTATCTGACGGCCTGGCCCTCCGCGGTGAGACAGATGTTCGTCCCACCGCCCACCACGCCGCAGTACTAACGGCTGCGGCCCCGCCGGGACCGCGGAAGGTAGGGAAAGCGGCAACGAAACACCGACAGTCCTCTCCCGCCGCGGCCCCGCAACTCCTCGGCCGCAGTGCCGACTACCTCACGCCAGCACTGCAGGCCCACCTGTTGCAGAGCCCCCCCATAAGGGCCCTGCAACATGGGCTGCTCCCACATGGGCTTCGCGTCCAAAGCCCGAAGAGCAGCCCCCCTCTGGGGTCCACTTGGCTTCGCCGTGGCGTGGAGGGCGCCACGGGTACTAAGCCCCACCGCGACGACAACGCGGGACACCCGTTGGTGGGGTACTTGTCCAACCTGATTCAACTAGACAGACAGAGAAGTAAACAGTAATTTTGTAATTACTATTAGACATGTCGTTTACTTACAGTTAGTTAATACAATTTAATTATATTGACTTTGTTGAGCGATTATTGGAACATACATTTTAAAGATTGCATTTTTTTAGATCTGTCTGTTGCCTATTTCCTAACCTTAAACTAGGATATCCGATCAGTGTGCATGGACTAAGTGTGCCGAGCCAGTGTTTACATAATATCGCAATCATTATTAGCATCATCAGCTCGTTGCAATCTACAGTTGTAAAAGGTTTATCTGAAGTTGCAACACTTGTTTCAGAATATTATAGCATAATTAGGTAAATACTTTATCCGAAGTTACTTTATCCGAAGATACTTTATCTTCGGTTCTGGATCTGGATTTGAAAAGAAGGTGCGTTGAGTCTCCACTTATAAAACTTGACCTAAGGACAATAGAGCTTCTACGAGCCGAACTTGTGTACCAATAGAGTTAACGTAACAGGCTCAATAATAACATAACAGGGGCCTTACCCTCCACACTATTGGGTTCGGATTAGAGATTGGGATTGAAATTTTGACATTTGTCACGCGACACCAGCGTACAATTTTATCAAAATTGTGTTGGGTGATTATTTTTAGAACTAAATGAAATCGAATTAACTCGATTCACTTCACTTTGGTAAGGCCCCAGGTCTGTGCTGATTGATCTTTTTGAACACGGCTGTTTACTAAGAAACTCATCTTAATTTAGAGAAAGTCTGGGTTCAGCCTCATTTACACACTGCTAGGTTTGCAATACAAGCTTCATACTGCAAAGTTTTCCTCAATAAAAAGATGAATATTAAAATATCCCCATTAAAAGGGTCTTTAAGATTATCAACTTGCAAGGTATGTATTGCAAATTATTTCAGACAAGATATTGCTTAGCAGCTTAGAATTGGCACTTTGCATAAATGTGGATCGATTAAGTATACAGGATAAGATATGAGAAATGGTGACCTAAGATTATAATCGTCTAGTGGTTTGATAATAGCACTCTCACTTGATTTACCTACATTTTATTTACGGTTGGCGTAGAGGTTAAAACGATCGCCTAGCCGTGTGTGGATCGAACCCACAACACCAGCGCAGTGGAAAGCAGCGAAGTGGTTCCGACTGTGGGTGTTCTCTGTGTGTGTGAATTGTATGTTTGTGAACACCCCCGCGGAACAGGAGTTATTCCTAATGCGGACGTCGTTTTCTTTTAAAATAAACAAAAAACAAATAAACATCGACTTTAATTCAATTCTGTGGTATAGTTAGGATCAATTTAAACCTACCTATAAGATTGAAATAAAATGTGTTCCATTGTTTTAATATGCCTACCTATATCGCATAAGTAACGTCAATCATCATAGCCTAGGTATTTATTTGCAGGTCATGTTTGGTCATCAATATTTTAAGACGGTCTACGTGCAGGACTTCTTGTTCACATCAAAATTGTCAACAGGAAAGGTGGTCAAATAACAAATCACAGGAAAATACGAGGAATAACCGCTTAGTTTATGGTTAAATTGACCTATCTGTGAGTAGACGGACATGCCTAGCTAGTTGGGTTTTTCATGAAAGTTCATTCAACAAGTGAATGTTTTATTCCTAACCAGTGGTTACTGTTTTGACGTGAATTATTGCCTTTTCTTTTGCATTATTGGTTAGTACAAAAATGCCACGCTCAGTATACCTAATACTGGTTTAAGTGACGTAATATTTATAGTAGCATTAGAAGACTGTTATTTTCAAGTTGATACTGTCTTAGGCAGATATCTAAATAAAATCCGTACGTTCTTATTTTATTCGCAATATTACCATGCAAGTTAAAACTGTTTCATCTTCATCTTATGATTATCTCCTACTTACCGCAGCTGCCCTTTCGGCGCTGTCCACGTGTACCCTGTAAAGCTCCACCAGGCTCATGTCTTCGGGGTCCACAGCTTCCGCGCCACGGCGGGGCACCAGCTCGAGGCATAGTTTTCTGAAAACAATAAGAATTACTAATAAATAAATAGTATACATAGTGAAATTCTAATCAAAGGCATCCTTTTAAACTAAGATACTATATAGGTACTACTAATGCAAGTAACTTATCACAGGTTCAAATTATTTGAATGATCCTGCAGAGGGTTGGTCGTATCTTATCTATGGGGATCAGTAACTCAATGATTTTCCCGTTACGTCAGTGACAGTTGCTTTTCAAAAAGCGTTTTAAAAATGATACTTCAATTTTATATTAATTTTCACTAACTGGATCACTAGGTCGTATCTTTTCTATGGGGATCGCAAAGGAGTGGAAAGAGAGGAGAGGAGTACAAAGATTTTCTTTTCTTCAGTGACATTTGCTCTTCTTAATAGCCTGACTAAATAGACTAGATAATCAAATAGAATAATCACTAGGTCTGGCTGGAGATCGTACAAAATATATCATAGGATTAGTAGTTAGGAGCTTGTAGCTTAAAATAATAAGTTCGATAATTATGTAATCATCCAATAACAGCATGGTTTGGTATCAAAAAAATAAAATAAAAAAGATCTGATTGTCGGTACTTAACAATATGAAATACTCGGCAAATTCTTGAAGAGAAAGGTCGATCAGAAACACTGTCTCACAGTGTTGTTTTATGCTTGTCTTATATAACAACTTACGTAATGATAAGGTCAAGTCAATTAAATGCATAATCGATACCGACATACCTATAGATGCTATAGCTATATAGGATACTGCATCTCTTACAACGTTCGCTGTATCATACATTTCGCCATTTATAACCGGTTTCTGAAATCTTGATATAAAGTGATTAAGTGTTAAGACAATGCCTGAGAGCTAATGAATTCGTAAAAAGGTTGACAGCCTAAAAATAAAAGATAAATTAAGCCTCAGTCCGAAAAAAGTCTTGACCAAATAGAATATAATGAATTTAAATAAAACATTTTATTTTAACTTTTATTTTATTTTTATTCTTTTTAAGTTTAGCTATCTAAATTATTAACTGTGAACAAATTCAGACGCTCGTATGTAAATTGAGCCAAGTAGTTAAATTCATTTATGTATAAGTCATAACTTAGCAAGAAGAATACGCATACAATAGAAATGCCGGTCAAGCCTAACAAAAAGCCTACAAACGCATGCAAATATCAAATTAATGATGAAATATATGAGAACCGGTACTTCGCAACCGATTTCCTCGTATAAAAAACCCTGTACGTGCATTCTTCGCCGCTCGAACGCTATGAATCACCAAAAAGGGTTCTTGGAATTAAAATAAGGTTTTACAGTGGAAAAAGTAGTTGCAAGTTGTTGTTATTGTTTAAAAACCTGTAAAGCATTTTATTTAACGGCACTGCTGGCACTGCGGTGGCCACGTGTGCCTATTCATTGATACATTATAATTACGATATCTTCTGCATGTGGTGGAATGACAACAGATCTCAAATAAAATCTTTACCAAATATGTTCTCCTTTGGCCAGATACGAGACCTGGATTCCCTTTTCACCTTGTACTTTCGCAAAGAAGGCTTTAAGAGTACCTATCAAGGTAGCAAAATTTTCACCCTCGCTCTGCCAATCTGGTGTAAATGGCCTAGAGTGGCGTGGATGTGCGCGGCGAGGACTGAAAATTTTATTCGAACAATATAGAACTTTATTGCTTTAAAATAGAGTATGTAATAATTTTAATGTGTGACGTCGCGAGCTGGCACAAGCCGGCGGGAATCGAAATACTTGTTAGTACGATATTGAGTTTTATTCCATTAGAAATAGAGTAGATATCTATTTGCTTTTTACGCTAAACATCGCGAGCCGGATGACGGCGCGGTGAAAACGTTCAGGTTCGCCTCGCCGGTATAAAACTACCTTTAGAGACTTGAAAAAAATCGAGTAAGCAGGTTATGCAGTGTATTTTTCGTGGTATAAAATAACGGTTAAAATCTTATTTTATAAGGGTACCAAACAAAAACTGTAAAAAGTTTAAGGCTAGCCGCATACACGCAATATTAGTGACAATATTTCCGGTATTGACTACTAAAATCTTCAGAAAACTAGTAAATGCGCGAGCTATAGTTATTAATATTGCGTGTGCTAGGCTAGCCTAAGGTCTTTTCAACAGTAGCTAAAAGACTCATTAGATTCTATTAACTCGATTAATTAATTATTAAAATTGTCTGGCAGACATTCCACTGGTATTCTCTCTTAGATATTATAGACATAAATATATGGTAGACTGGATAGTATCTCTAATTAAAAAAGTCGTTAAACTCAAAAAACCTCACTAATTCATTTTAAAATCAAAATTGAGTAGACAATAAACCAATTTAAGAATTAACTTTATCACTTAACCAGATTTTAAAGACCAATTTTCTGAAACGGCTTTAAATTTGGATGGTCGTGCAGTTAATTGGAGCGGCCGAGATTGCAAATAAATAATGATATGTCTCAGAAAAACTATTTTAAAAGCCAAATTAGATGTGTGGGTAAACGGTCAAGTAACTACTCTTGTGGACCGAGCATTCAATCAATTCTTGCGCAACTAAGAATTTTAAACTCTATTCTAATAAACAAAAGGTATATTTTTCAGCAGCAGGTTTTCTGTTTTGTATTATTACAATTTGCAATTTATAGCGTGTTGTTCAGCACATGTGAGGACTAACAACTTATAGGAGTAAGTAATATTAACAAATTAGCATGATAAGGCGCTTTGCTAACAAAATGACATTTTAGTAAAACAGGATATATTTTATTATTAAATGTATTCTTTCCTATAAAGGAGGTCGACTAAATAAATAGAAAATAGATAGTAAAGTACTAACGTAACGTACTACTGCAGTCAAATATAAAACAAAGAAAATACACTACGGCATGATTAGGTACCCACATAAACATGAAGCATATGACGAGTTTTAAACCTATTTACCTTAAATGAATGCGTAATAGTGTAACGTAAATTCCCTCCAAGTAAAATATATTCAATGACGGAAAACAATCAGCTTACGTAGAAGGTAAAATCAAACTTTGCATATTTATTTATAAATATTTATAAATATTTAGCAAAAATATATAAATTATTGTATTAATTAACCTAATTTATGCATAACAACATAATTTTACTACAACATAATAGAGATATCTTATTGAGAAATAAAATTACATGTGTAAGGTTTCATAGGTAATTTGTAACAAGAATATACAATTTTCTGGCAACAATGTGAGCAAAAAGCAAAAGTTGTATAAAAAAAAGGAAAATATAATCTTGTAGGGGAAAAAACATACTTCACCTTAGTAATGTAATTGTCAGGTTACTTCACAGAATTGAGTTAAAGAAAAGGATATTGTACTCAGTAATATATTTATCCTCTTTTAAAAAGCAAATGAAATAATCCTAATTGCCTATTATGTATTGGGTCGTAATATTATAATTTAAAAAGACGAATCTATTGAAGTGATTAAGAACAAAATAAGCGATTTTATTGGCCCAATCACAGTAACTGATATAATCTGGGTTTAGTAGAAGGATTTTGGCGAGATAGTGATCAGACTGATTTTTGACAACACAATAAGATCAAAAATATTTAGCAAATAAATGATTAAATGATTTTTATTGGTTGTCGATTGTCTAAATAAATCCATGGTATGGGCTGTTCGATATGCAGTAGAAAGGTCACCAAACCAGTTATTCGAGCGACACTGGCTGCTGTCTGGCTCTGGCGAAGTTTGGCGCGATGGTGGCGTCACTACATTATGCGTATATAAAACGCAAATACTTCAGAAACTACCTATAGCAAATGAAAGAGACATTTTTATAGGATGACGCTTGGCTAAATAAATCCATGGTATGGGTCATCTTATATGCAACAAACAGGTCACCAAACCAGTTATTCGAGCGACACTAGCTGATGTCTGGCTCTGGAGGAGTTTGGCGAGATGACAGCGGGACAAGCGCATGCGACTTAAGACGCAAAAATTTCGAATAACTGTATCTTAACCGATAACTTTTAATTGCTTTTAAAGCTTTTTCCAGTTGGTTGAGTTGCTGTATCTGATGTTGATTGTTTTTCGCCAGTCGTGCAGATCCTAACGACGAATAATGGTAAAATTAACCCTCTGAGTTAACAATCGTTTTTAACTCTGAGGGTTCAGTTTTTCAGCTCAAGTAAGCCTTAAACAATAATGGTATCTTACAACATAAGCTGAACACACAAATAGCAATTACACAAATAGATTTTATTAAAAGCAGATAAAGCGTTATTTGCTGGCAAAGCAAACAGCGATAATGAGAATATTCTTTCCTCATAGCCATGGTCAACGACCAATTGACATAGCTCGCCACCTACTTAAATAAAGTTGAATGACCCTAATGGACTCTTGATACGAGATTCCAAGCCCATCAAATTATCTTGGCTACTAGAAATTTGCATAAATGTGACGTCGTCGCCGATATTTCCAGTATTACCAAGTACCACTTTTTACGTAGTTAATGGAAATAATTACGCCATACAATTATTAGCTATTGTGTGTAAACATGACTGGCATTACTATTATTTTGACGCGACTGCCGAATATAGGCCTACGGTAATAGTTTTAATGTATTCAATCTGTTCAACACAGGTTGTAAATAACATCACAAGAAAATAAATCAGCTTTTAACTATAGTATTGTCGTGTCAAGTATGCTACTTATTATTATTAAAACATTAATCAAGTTGTTACATCATTAAATAGAAATATCGGTGTATAGCAGCAAGATAAAACGCCAAACAAAAGTTGGCGTTGTCGGCAATATGGTGCTGGACACAAGACTTGGCCATACAAGGTAATAGGTGAAGCATAATCCTAAAAGAGCAGTTATCACGCGATGACTACGCAATAAAGCTTTGAACTATCGATAGCTCATGTGGTACAACGGACCGACATTAAACGCAAATAGCCAGCAAAAGTGGTAACAGTAATAACGATGACGATTGTCGATGCATGGAGAGAATCAACATAATCGAGGAAAAGTAGATTGAACATCAAATAGTCAAACGTGAAACTTAGTACAGTCGCACAGAAGATCGATAAAAAATGCAGGTGCATCTGAATTATTCGCAACCGAGGTTGGTTACAGTCTACCACAGTCGTCTCCTTGTTACTTAGTTATCCTCAGGACTATTTGTTCTTTGTTCATATTCTTCCATGCTGTGGAATGCACTTTAACTGTCGACCTCATTGTCATGCAAACACGTGCGTTACGATGTCGCAGAGAATAAGGAGCTTTAGAACTTTCTAGTAACACTGCAACTTGGACATGAGAACTTCGATTCTCTGCACCATATTTTTCAATAAATGTTACCACTATCCACTAGCACGTAGAATCTTCGATACCTATTTGGCAATCTTTTCTTTTGGGAGTCAACTAGTAGTACAACAAACAGACCATTATTTCAATGATATATAAATAGATCAAATGCTTTATTCATAAATAAATACATACATTTTTAAACAGGTTCCACAAAACCGAATGATCGTTTAGTCTGCAATAACCATGGCACGAGTCCCACCAGCCAGGCAAGCATACGAACGCGATATGTATATTGTCGCGTTTTTGTCATGATTCTTCATTTAAAAATATGACAAAAACATAACTAAATCTAGCTCGCACTCGTATTTTTGGCCCCCAGGTTAAAGAGGTCAAAAAACTGCCATTTCGTGCAAATACAAACAATCAGATAAACTACAAAGACACTAACATATTAGGGAGAAGCCGAGTGTATTATGTTTATTATATTGTTATACAAGACATGTTTTTACTATTAACTAGTTGGATTTGCATAATCCGACTTGGTATTTTTGCCGCTTGTATTCCTTTTAAGACTAAATATATATTACGGAGGAGATTATATATCTGGTGAGCTTAGTGTAATTTGCAGAAAATAAATCATTTTTTTGTTGTTGTTTTGAATATCAATGCAAATCTCATAGAAAAGACTTCAACGCGTTGTTTATTTTTGAAACTCGCACACAGCGGTTGCGTCACTAAATTCTGATATGGATATGATTTTAATTGGAAATTAAGGATATTTTTGTGCAATACTATGTAAATATTTACCTACTTAAACCTACTTCACAATCACATTATTCTAAAATAAATTGTGGTTTTCGGACTTTTGTGGTCACTACATAAATATATGTACATCTTATGTTTCCATATAAACGATGAGAGATATCGCGTATGAATTCGCCGCTAGGGGTGCTTGTGTAACGTGAGATCCCCGAAATGTTAAAAGTCAATAATTTCAGGTTGGCTATGCGGTCATTACGTTTATAAATGTCTATAAAGGCACAGTTCTTTAGGGGGTTCTAAAAACGAACTTTTTACGGGCGACCGAGAACGCACTCGTGCATAAAGTATGAGAGCAAAAGACACGGACGTACTAATGACCCCACATGAAATTGGAAAAAATCCTTACTTCTCAATCATTATTGTTAAAAAAGTTTGTCTTCAAACCGCCCAAAAGAACTGAGCCTTTATAATAAAGTATTAAATCAATGTCTGTCAATAAACTTTGACAGTCCTTACTCTCCAGGTGCGCCATTTGGTGAGAAAAAAATCGATAATCCCCATAAATATAGTGTCTATTTAAGAAAATTTTTTTTTTTAATATTTTCTTTAAATATGTATGTGCGCATGTATCTACTTAGCTAAAATTACCCGTTAAATGTTGCATTCATAGGCAGTTGATTACTAAATATTATCGACGATCTTTATAACTCTGCATATTTGTAAGTTGGCAAAAACTAACTTCATTACGATGCCACCGACGTCGTGTCCGAAATATTCTAGCCAAAAAATTGTAGGGTTTAGCTCAGTCCTTCGCAAATAAACGAGAATGTGGCTAGATTTCATCGTGACAGACCAGAACAGGTAAATCAAGTTTGCAGACCTGGCGCATCGAACTTTATCATGTAACGTCGTTTCATTAGATGATTATTTCGTAATAGTTTATATAAACTGTTCTTGTATTCTCTTCATGTTTCTTTAGCGGCTAGCAACTTATTGTATTCACACAATTTCATACTCATATTTTTAATTGTGCGTTCTATTGCATGAACCATGATGATTGTATTAAAGCTCAATCAGATTTATATTCACGTAACTGTTTTCTTTTAAAATTAACAACAATAATAATTAATTAATTAATTTACCATTGAGTTCGGTTTAATAATCTAAGAAAATAATTAATTAGGATTTGACTTCTTTGAATCTGATTCAGCTTAAATATTGCCGGGGTATATATATATTGGAGCAGGGTTGCCCAACTTCTAACCTAACCTTACCAAATCACAACATATACTTTAAATTTTTCCTTATTTTGATAAAAAATCAAGTTATATCGAATTTGTTTATTCCTATTAACGCTTACCCATGACTCAATATGAAAATACAACGATGACTCATAAACTTGAATCTGAGTATATTATTTTTATATTTCTTATTGTTACCATGTTGTCACCTCTATTCAGAATCATTTGGTTTGTAATTTTAATTATCATGATGTTGTACATTCGATGTGATAATGTGCAACACAATAACTGTGTGAAGTGCCTAAATTACGGGATAATATATTTTATTTAGCAACTGACAAGAATGCAACTGAATGTTAATATGCTAGATTGTTTGCGAGCAAATAAAATGAAAAATATCAATTTAATTGATGCAGATAGGCTTTATATTATGCTATCATCACTCAAAGGTAGAAAATTGACTTGTGAGATTATGGAGTTAAGTCCAGCCAATGGCTAACAAGTTAATTAATCAACCAAGCATTGGCGAATGCGAAGCTAATATTTTTTGAGACAAAGCGAAAAGTTTTGTAGTCGATACTTAGTCCTTAATTAAAGAGAACTGCGAGAAACTAGATAGCATAATTATAGCCATAATCCATACAAATATTAATTATGATAGTTACAATGTCAGTATGTGGCGGTTTCGCGGTGCAACCGATTTTAATGAAATTTGGTGCGGGCTTTTATATGACATCGACGTTATATGCATCTGTATAAGAACTTTCATGCGACCAAAGTTGCGGCAAAGAGCTAGTTGATGTCTATAAAGAAATATGGTTGCTAATAAATCAAGTAAGTTGCATAAGACGTGCTGAAGCGTCGAATATGGGCAATCGGGTAAATCCACATCTCAGCTGTGCTAGCTTGTTTCTCTTTTTTGTCGAAGCGAGAACAGGTAGACGGTCGCTGAGTCGCATGCCTGTTCAATGAGAACACAGCCAGTGCTATACAGCTGACCCGATAATGGCATTCTATATGTCTGATGCCATGGTATTTGCCTAAATAGGATTCTATATATTAATTCAGGTCTTGGTCATGGAATGATTAATAGATGAATAGTGTGTTATAGATATTTGCTTCGTATTTTTACTTAATAATATAACTTCAGCCTCTTTCCTTTGAATGGTTTCCCCATCATTAAATACAAGAGTTGTTGTTTCGCCAGCTGGACTGCTAGATAAATTATAAACGATATATTAATAAATGACATATTTAAGCTTCGTTATTACATAATCGTCGCCTTACTAGATAACATAGAGGAGATACTTATGTGAAGTAAAGTCATGTGGGATGATTCTTGCACCCATTCAAGCAGAAAAAAATGTAAGCATTGTCGTATACATGGAAGATAGACACAATCGTGTTTACGCCTATATTCATTCGAACATCAACGTCAACAAAAAAGAATACATAACTTGACCTATTAATGTAGTTGTGTGAATCATCCGATTAAGTACATTGCTTAATTAGTGTTATAAAATATATTAAAATTATTTTAATAAATTGCAATGTTTAATCTTTGTCATAATGAATCATTATAGCTAAGCGCTTTGTTAAATAAAAAAAATTAAAAGTAAGTCTAAGTAATATTGAAACAAATTACTATAACTGACAATATCTTAATTAACAACCGCCAGCAACAACTCGCTCGTTGAAACCAGTCATCAAATCTCGCCGAAAAAAAATCGACACATGAGATCAAAGTATACATCACGAAGAAACCTCACGACGAAGTCAAGAGCCTCTACTCGGATACTCGGGCTACCAGCTACTGTGCATTTCTGCTTGAGAGCGAGATGGCATGCTAGAACGTTTTGCGTATGAATGAGGGAGAGAGCTATAGATGCGCGCACGCAGTGAAGTCTGTTCGGTAGTAAAACCCGCGCGACTCACCGTCGTGTGCGAGGCCGATCGAATCCACCGTTTGCTCGCTCAGTTGTGTTTCCGACCCACAGGCAGCTGGTGCGCTCTGCTGCGGGCCCCCTTTTACCACACGTTTACTTTAACCGATTCGTTTTATTGTATGATAGTAACCCTTGGAATATAATGACGTTTTACCATTGTAGCAAAGTATTCCTAGACGTATTATAAGTGTGGCTGTGTTCAGTGTTTGTGTGCAAAGAACGAGCGATCATAAAAATTTAGAGACCGGAGTTGCTGGAAAAGTAACAGTTAGGTTTAAAAGGTAAGTGAGTTGTGTCACAAAAGCTTAGTGGTATGGATTGAGTCGAGCTTAACTCATATCGACGACGCGAGGAATGTTGTTTGACAGCATACATGTGCCGGGGAACAAAAGCCTTGTGCATAGTCATCCCATTTCTTTTTTATCCCACCCGCCGTCTCGCGGGGCAAGGCAACGTCAAAGTGATGAACGAACGATTAATTGACACGAATTAAGGTAATGATGTTATGAATTAAAGCCGCGATGTGTCATTAATTGAGTTTCTCGTGGCCACAGGTAGCGAGTGTGTCCCCGTTTACCTGAGCGACGAGCTGGGGGGAAAGGGACGCCATCCTATTTTACTGGGAACTGCATTTCAATAGAATGGACACGGACATGGCTTAGAGGGATAGTTTTAACACCATGAATAATTCCCACGTTGCTTCCTCAAAAGCTATAGAATTAATTTGTAAGATCGTTGATAAGAAACTGTGAGATATGTACACGCGAATTTCACGGTCCACGAAACTTCAATGAAGATGAGCCGACCAAGGACACAGTGAATAAAGAAATAAAAACAATCAAACCACTGCCCGCTTAATTTTGTTACAACCCGGACATGTTCGGCTAAATAACAATTACGTTGTGAGTGACTGTAGAAAATAATTTCCTAGTGTACGAATAATAAACAAAACAGCGATAGTATCTTTAGTAGATATATTTACCGACAGTTACAACTAATTTAAGAACTCGTATTTGTTTGTAGTTTAATTACTTGATGGTAAAAGACGCAAAATTGACATTAATGTAATCACTACCGTCATTATCTAAGCGAATAGGTTAAAAAGTTCAGTAATATAGCACTCTTGGGTTTCATAATATTTACCGTACTACATTTATGTTTCAAATCACGTAGCGAAAGACTAGGAAATTATTGGTTTCTCATTAGGTACCGTGTGAGAGTTTCTTTGGTTATGACGCCACAAAAGGGGGCATCTTTAACCGGTCTTACATATTATTCTTGTCACGCCACACGTACTACAACACCTGCATTCAAGATGACGCTTAAGCGCCTGGCGATAACCTCTATAAATATACCTTGAACTTGCAAACTTGTTAAGTTTTCGTGTTTCTCATATTAAAATAATGGAAACACTAATTGGTAGTAAAGTCACGCCTATTTTCTACCTTTCTGCCTGGGAAACTTTTTTAAGAATGTTATTCTGGGAACCTTGACATGAGGCAGACTAGGTAGATTCCAGAGTTGTTGATTGTACCGGGAGAGAATTAAGATAATACACCAATTGGAAAGTCTATAAAATCCTTGATTGCATACGCTGCACACGCGCTATCAATTAGCCCGCATAAGTTTTACAACGTGAGGTTTTGTTATCAAGCCACTAACAATTTCCAACTGTATCTTTGACCCAGTAGAGATAAAATGTGCATTATCGGATGCATATGGTCATTTTTTTGCAATGAATCTATCAGATTATTTTATCAGAGCGTGTAGTTTAAAGGTCTATGAAACTCGAGATGAAACCACATTGATGCAACCGCAGGTACCTACGTAGAGGCGCATTTCCGTATCGATAAACGTAACCCATGACGAAAGGCAGGCGTACAGTCACTGCGGAAGTTGTGACCAATGTACAATCTTATCACTCGAAAGCGCACACCCACAATTCAACGTTTTCGTCAATATGTAAATAACACCACGTGCTTTCAATGTCTTCTTCAATGTAAACAATGCGGGGAAGGAATGCCGCTGACAAACAACGCAGTCAATGAGAGTTAATTATATCAGGCACGAGACACCAGCCGACTCAACTGAATCAGACCATTCCTTCGCCGCGAGCGCGGTTTGAGACGGCGTAAATTACAACAGAAGCGATCAGTCAAGCCGTTCACTTGCACTGCAAATCTCAACGTTACCTAATACTCCAATATTTCCAGTCGATCGTTTCATGTCATTGGTCACGCTTTCTTATGAAATGTTTATTGTCCGGGCGAGGCGATACGAGAAGCCCGAGATTCTTTCCCACGAGTAGTGTCGGTATTGTGTTGAGTTAGAACGTGTGCAGTGCAGGTTGAAGCGAGTCACATCCACCGCAATTAGTGTCCATTCAGCTGTGAGTTGACGCGTGCCGTTGGAATAAAATAACTACGTAGCTGTGTGCAGTATAGCTCATTAACACGCATTTAGTTGTTTCGGTTTACTCGTAAGATATATTTAGTGGACATCAAGCGCGTTATAAGCGCCAAAGTAATTCACAGTAAAGGATAATAAAAGCTAGTTAGCAACAAACGAGCCGGTGATAAATAGTCTGCAGTAACAAGCGAGTGGAACAAGGATATGCAGTTAAGAGCGGCACAAAGGTTCAGGGACGGAGCTCACCCGCCGATGCCTGTGCATGTCATAAACAGCGGAATGTACGCCTCGCCTCTCCCTCTCCTCGGCCCTATTATCAGTCACGGTGTCAGCAAACAACGGGTTCCTCAAAATATTTATCAACTAGGATAGGAGTAACCGATATCACGATATTCAACCGAACTAATCTTTGAATAAATATTTGCGACTGGAACCTAATGTAGGTAAACTCGTTCTAGATAAGAATGTTGCAGCTCAGCAATTAATTCGTAAGCTAAGATATCGAATGAAGCCATGACGAAAACACCTTCCAAAACTAATCGATTGTCGAGATCGCGACGTGCAAAACTGGCAACGATTGTCGCCGTTCAAACTGGTTTCCGCGTGAAATTCGCGTTGCCAAGCGATGCATCAGCCAGGGTCGGTTGAGGTAAAGCAGTCGGGGCACGGGGGAGGAGGGCGGTTAAAAACGCAGGAGGCGCACGAACAGCGGCCGGTCGACGACCCGCCACATGCCCTGCACTGGCGCACCATTCGCTTCCACCGCACACGATCCTAACACGATTACGATTATGTTAGCAAAATAGCTCAAAATGAGCCATTCAAATCAACAGAAATACACAATTACAGAATTTATAATGTGAGCTTTATGCATACTGTTTCATTTGTACACAAGCGACGCTAAATGACTGTCATAATATAATAAAGATCTAGATATGATAACTTGCCGTCTTAAGAACCATTTAATAACAAATTTCAATGACGAATTAGCTTTGCCCCCCTGCGTTCGACCCAAATAGCACATGTTAAGCGACAACGCGTAGGAACGGGATCAAGAAGTTGTCAAGGGCAGATCCATTTATCATGAGTTGTCTACTAGACTGTATCGTTCCTACTCATTCATTTATACACATCCTACAGCAACAGGCTAGAATGGACACAAGAATAAGCAAAATATAAAAGTCAATACAGCCACATATTTACACGTGGAGTTGAGCTGTGAAGAAAAAATGGTTTATAAAAAGTTGGACCCGTCTGGACAAAGCGTGGGCGAGAGGTAGCTACATGGTTGAATTATGTTTGAGGTCATTGATTGAATGTTAGCCTACTAGACGTTTATCATGTAACGGTGTATCGATTTAGAAAATAAATAAACACGTAATAAAAACAAACGCGTGTAAATGAAGACATGAGAACGAGGAGTCTACGCAGCTGTTACGCACATTTGTCATATCAAAACACCAATAAAGATTACCGTTTAAAACTAATTCCGTATGGATGGCGTATGGCACTTGTCACGGGGTTAAAGACGCGTCGAAGTATTTATAGGAATCTTTTGTCGATGTTCTATTGTGGAAACAAAGGGTTATTCAAAATAGACAATATCGTAAAACAGTTCATTTGCAATGCTGTTGCATGATAATAGTGAGAATGCAAAGCAGCAATAAATAGTTCGAATGCTAGTAGTTATTACAGTTTAAGTGCGTGTTTAATTACATGATCTACGAACGAAGTAAGATCAGGGTTCTTATAGTCTTATTATTTGTTTCAGACAACGAAAGTAGACAAATTACAAGATGGCAGTGTTCGGCTTGGTGTCATCAGTGGCGGGCTTCGTCAAAGTCCGCTACCTCATCGACAAGGCTGTGATCGACAACATGGTGTTCAGAATGCACTACCGCATCACCTCAGCTATATTGTTCATGTGCTGCATACTCGTCACCGCCAATAACCTTATTGGTAAGTGTTAACTTAAGTCATCTTTTCATTAGCTTTTAAACGTTTGAAAAGGCTCCTAATTTCGCATTGAAACCTGGATCTTAAACTTCTTGGAACTTCTCTGCCGAATTACTTAAGGACCAGTTTCTACTCAAACGCATTCATAAAATTTTACGTAGATTCTCAGGTATCCAAAGAAACTACTTATTCTTATTCTTAGACCAATTATTACTTTCTCGACTTCTCGACATCTCAACTGTCCGTATCAACTGTTATAGATTTTCAAATACCTTAGCTAATCTTCAATAAGTATCTTAACTTGAAAACCTATTGTTTATATATTTTATGATGGTTTATATCAACTGTTAATCTTCCCACGGTCTAAAACGGGATATAAGTTGTTATTGCGTTTGATTTAGCTGATAGCCAAGCAATTTGCGGCTAGACAGAAGCGAACAGACAGATTTTGTACATACATACATTGAGGAAGTACCTGATACATAAATGACTAATCATAACATTAGTATTTATAAATATTTGTATTTAATTTTCCCCATAACGTAAGCTAATATTTTCCTTGATTAACAAATTTTAAGCCGGTTTTGTCTTATACAACCCACAAGAATATATACGTCACATGTTATTCTAAACATTATATTTAACACAGCATTCCAAGACTTCCTTAAGTTAAAAGAGGATCAAATTAATGGTCCATACAGTTGAAAAATTTGTACTACCAGTAAACATTAATTCACGAACAACTCAACACAAAAATATGTGAAAGTAGCCAAAACATCTTAAAAATACAGAGAAAGTATTAAAAGCCACAAACGAATGCATTGAAAGATTATCCCTACATTACTAGTTTCTGTTACTAGCTTCACCCACGTGGTATTTTGATAAAAACTTTACTTATCCTCAGCGAGGCTTAAAACCGTCTACATACCAACTCTGCTCAAAATCGGTTCAGCAGTTTAGCTGTAAAAACGAAACAAACATATAAACACGCATTCGCATTTATTATATTTGTTAGGAGTGTCTACGATGTCACAGCTCAATATAGTAGGCGATAGAATGAATGGCATAGTGGCTCGCTTTGAAGTGTGTAGACAGAATGGCACCATCGACTGAACTGTATGGTAGTACTAAATAGTAGCACTTGAAATGCTTACATTACTATAATTCAGTTTATTTGGCAAGGTACGAACGATTTACACTAAATTTTTCTCAATATAATCATTGAATTCTGAAATAGTTCTTTATAGGTCTCACTAAACTTGTAATTGCACTTATTCACATAGTTTTCAGGAATAACTACAAATCAATGAATGAATCAACACTTGAATCAAGCAGGTCTGTGGTATTGACCAAGTTCATTTCATACTTAATTGCTTCATACCAAAGTATTCAACTTTAAAAAAAGAAGCTTTAAAAAAAAAGACCACTAACGCGAAAATCAGTTCAGAGGTCACAGGTCTATAAAATCTGATCAGAATTTAAAAAGGTAGATCAAGACAGATAGCACGTAAAATCGAACAGACTTATCAAGTCAAGGCGCGTTTGACCTAGACAATAACCCAAAGACCGAATAACACAATGTATCTAATAAATAGTACAGATCTCGTAACCGCCGTAAAACTGTGAATCACTTTCAGGTCATTGTTCAATGCAGGAACACCGTGTAACAGTTACCCAAATAAATTGAGACGTCATGACAAATTGATTGTACAAACATACACACATCTTGTGGACGTGATAAGATTCAATTCAGTGGAGCGAAACAGGTCGCTGAACTGTGCGCGATTATGACAAGTGTTGTGATGCAATGTTTTATGGGTATTTTATAGGATTTGTTGGGAACGAATGCGTATTACTACGATAGCTATTCGATTTCTGACGATAGATAAATGCTGCACCTATAGGTGGCCAAAAGATTCGTTCAATATTTAGTTACAGTCATTATAAGGACAATAATTATGGGTATTCTATGAGGATTTATTGGAAACAATTGCGTATGAACTGAAAGTATGCAGGAGGTATGATTCGTTAGATTCCTAGCGATAGATAAGTGATGCACATAAGGTTGGTCAAAAGATTCGTAGATAACCTCGTTGAAGTCATTCTGACTGTAACTGCAAATTATTTATCAGGCATTTCCTCGCAACACGTCATGTCTTTGACAATGTGACATAACTGGTGTTATCAGTCTACTTCTCAGTGGAATGGTCGAATTATGACTTAAATATAATCTGATATAAACAAACTAAGATCCCACAATAACGACTATCTTTCGTTATTAATGATGTTATAAGCACAAGTTGTTCAATGATGATATAATTGATATTAATGAACAAAGAAGCTCCCATGAGAATTTACCAGAAATGCTTCCAATGTTTGTGTAATATATCGGCTGTTTTAAAATTAGGACACAAATTAATTTACATACATATCAGAATTATTGATTTATTCCCCAAAAGAGACAAGACAGATATGTAGACCAAACGCAGTTTTATTTCGATTAAGAACTGCAAAAAGCATAAAGTCGACCAAATTTCAGATGCCTGACTACCTACCAATATTCAGAATAGAGTTAAACAAAAGTTCTTAGTAAATGTTTCTCAAATTGTTTTCTTTTCACTTTTAGAGCTCATTTACACTAGCCTTATGTGAATGTACAAACATTTGAAATTAGAAACCTAAAGCCGTAGTCTTGTGATAAAAAAACTCGCCACGGTCTAATTGTGACAACTGATCTAAACGGACAGTTTATAAGGTCACGGCTATTTTGCCGCACCGGTGATATTTTACGCTTTTTCATACTGAGTTAAAAATGCCCACGCGATTCCCTCCATGGAAGTTATTTATAAAGGTAATTAGATAAGGTTCAATGTTCCAAAATTGTTACTTTGAACGTATCTACTAAATTTTTAAATTTTAATATCTAGAAGTTAGCCTAGATAAAAATATTTGGAGAAGCACATATTGAAATCCATAGACATTATTCCAATGGTTTTCTAGTATACCTTGCGGAATGGCTAGCTTTGCTAATAGGCATTTATTAAATATAGGAAGAGCAAGATAGAACATATTGTTTACTAACCAGACTTCAGCTATCAGTATTCAAGGCATTTTTAAATAAAACAACCAAGTGCTTCAAATTACTCATTAACCAATTATGACACAAAGAAGTCAAAGGTTACCTACCTTATGTCACTATCGACACCGGCTAGAACAAAAGCGTGTTTACACGCACGTGAACCCATAAACAGTTAAATGCATCATCTGCGATACATTAACCCTTATTAGCTGCTGATTGATGTGCTAACGATGTTATTACACCCTATGATTACCATATGGTTGCTAATATTCGATAATTCATGTGTTAATCTAGTAAGTTTAGAGCATCACTAGAACGAAAATTTGATGGACGTAACAACACAAACCTACAGACTATACAGTCTGTAGCTTTCTAAAAATATTTAGATTAAAATAAAACAATATTAGTCCTGTTTATTGATTGCGATAATTTTGTGTAAATGAAGCTACTAATCGGCTCTATAATTGGATTTTTATGTCACGAGATATCTAGCTAGTATAGGGGAGTCTGACGAAAATCTAACGTACCAAAACACGAGGTGAAATGTTGTAGATCGTCTCTGGTTATTCTATAGTATAATAGGTGGCAAATATATTATCACTATCATTCATTGAGAAATTGTTTGTTTTATCAATTACTTCCTCCTGAGTATGTCTCAATGGGTTCCATAGGTGTTTAACTGAATCACAGCGCTGTAGTGGACTGTGTTATCCCAAAGCAATGGTAAAGGAAAACATTGTAAGAATGATCCTGCCGTCATGAGCGTTTTCCGCTAATATTTCTTTGTCAAGTCTTATCAAAGAACCAGTAGGTACGAACCAGATTTTAAGGTCCTTGCGACTATGCCCCGGTTTCGTCACCTGATAACCACACATGTAACATGTACGTGTCAATTTAACAAATCAGGGCACTTTATGCCAATATATCTAAGCTGGTTATAGACAAAGGTTTAAAGGCGAAGTTAGAGCTCTCTATTTCTAGCGATAGCAAAATACCTGCTGGTTTAATATTGTTTATGGTTCAAAGAGTGTTGAGGAAGTGTTGATACATCGGCACTCACAATCTATGTTTACGATGCCCTTATCGCATGCCCCCCATTTGGCGGGCCACAAACACAAACCAACTGCTACTTAATACGTTTAATAGTCCACTTGTAACTTATACTTATTAACCATTTACGAACATTAGTATGCTGTTTGATCTCCGATGAAATCGTGTATGCTGTTATGATCTCCGATGAAATCGTTGGAAGAGCCATTTGAATTCAATGGAAGATCGTGAGATATGGTATTTACATGCTGGGTGTCTTAAAATCTTGCTGTAATTATCTGAATAGACAGGTTTTCATATAAAATATCAACTTTTGTTACTGTTTATGCTTTAGTATTTATCTGTGAACTAAAGAAGGATATATGGGTTTGGTCGACTAGTCGGTACACATCCACTATGAACAAAACTTTTTCCTTGGTATAAGATTTTTACTTTTATGAGCTTCATTGTTTGCTGTTTTCGAGGCTATGTTTAGTGATAAGACATAGAAGCCATCTTTAAAATTGGTTAAAGATGTAGCCACTCTTAAGCAACTTAGGCTATTATCTCCAAGCCATTCATCCTCTGAAAAATAACAAAAAAAAAATCTTTCAACTTAACAATTTTCACTGTAACAACAGCTCAGGTGCACTTAGAAATCAGGTCTTGCCGTAGTTAGAAGTAGTAAAACAAACAATTACTCATAACATGCAGGTAATTTACTCGACATACGGCTCAAACGGGTCATTAGGACGTTCTCGTCTGACACTTTCCAAAGCATTTAAATATTCAAACAATGGTATTATTGAATACGGTTGATTACGAGCGAAGTTTCATTAGCATCAGAGTGCACTACATTTGCTTCGAGTTCTTGGCTTGATACATTATGCGTAAAAATCTCTTTTTTGTTTTCGAAAATTCAGTATTATCCATCCCTTATCCTAATTACTGGGAATCAGTGCTATGAGTTTTATCTCCTGTCGCAGTTTTTTTTTATCACTATAACTTCCTGTCCGAAGTGATTCTTGAATACACACCCTTTTAGGACATGTTTTATACAAACTTCCTTCTTCCTCATACTTATAAATTATAGAAAACGCAATATCTTTTGTCTGTATGAGTGAAGCCTACCTTATTATACCATAAGATTTGGCACATTTTGTCCTCATTAGTATTTTTTTTTAAAGTCATAGATCACATTTTTTTCACAACAACTTCAAATAAATTACAATAACTATTAGAAATGCATCAGTATTGTAGATAAATGCTCACCTAAATTCATCAGGAAAGCGAGACACATTCAGTACTCAACTCATTATCTCACTTAGAAACAACCCAACAACAATATAACATGATATATAACAGCCAGCCAGTTCTTGCGTTAGGTCACGTATAGTCCTATCTCATAGGTAGTTAGTCAGCAGTCAGGTTATAACTGCAACGTGGCAGATCGTGACATATGCCCTACATGGAGTCTGCATATGCGCCTCAGGTGTGGGTAATCAAAACACCGTTGTTGTGCCGATAACGCTGGACTTATACAGTTGCTAGGCAAGAACTAGTTATAGCTTTCGATAAAAGTAGTTGCATTTAATAACATTTGTTAGTAAAACCATTTGATTTTCATATCGTTACTTTTTCATTAACTGTTCGATTGTCTAGTGGTTAGCGTATGCTCTTCTCCCTGCGACGTCTCGGGTTCGATTCCCGGGTCGGGGTAAGTGTTATTTGTGAATTTTCCGTCAGGAAATTTACTATAGCAGCACGGAGTTGGAATTAAGCCCGGTGGATGGCTCACCCCCTATCTCATGGGACCTAAATATAACAGGAGAAGTGTGGGTGTTTACACCTCTGCCACACCCTTTTGGGTAATATAGGCGTTATGTTATGTTATGTTTTTCAACTTACTTTTGAGGGTACCTAACGGTAAACTTACACATCGTGTTGATTTAAATATTTTACCATACCATCTTTTCTGTGATGGATGATACGAAATTATTAAAACTTTATGTCTCAATACAAAATGGACACTTCATATGATCATAACAATTTTCATGTTAAAGTCAACAAAAACATTTCAAAGAAATACTCAGCTGGAATTAATCAACATCATCATATCACGAAGTCATATTGAATGCATTTGAATAAGACTTTTGTTTTATGTATAGTTTAAGGCCTCTGAAGATGGAGCTACTACTGGAGATACCAATTTACTCCGTCTGCAAAGCGCTTAAGACTATTGCAGTACTAACTACCTGAATATAAGAAGGATCGGTTGCATATAAACCTTGGGCTTAATATAACAATATCATCATAATTTTGAGTGTCATACAAAAACTGCCAACCAATAACCATATTTTGTAACAGCTTAATGATCATTGTCTAACGCCATCGTGACCTAAATTGTTCATTCCGATGCTCATTCATATTTTATACGCAGATACATACAATATACGTTGCAGGTATCAACAATATTTTTATAGTTTCAAGTACTTTCCTAAGATATCTTCACTTATTGAAAAATCTTCTTGTTAATTTTCATTTCAGTAGAACATTAGCAGTTCAATAATCAATTTTGATACCAATAAAAACAGATAGTGTAAAGGAGTAAAAAGAAATTTGGCACAAAATTATCCTAACTCCTAATTCAGATCTTTCTCCACTAGGTCACAGTGACATTGAAACAGTAATAATGTATCAAGTCCTTAGTGTCAAACCTCTGAATACAGATATAAGCGACCAGACCGCTGAATAGCACATTAGTTAAAGTAGGAAACATTAATATAAGTACATTCCTATTTAGAGTTCATTGTGTGGCTAAAAGTTAAAACCTTCAGTATATTTTATAGCATACAGGGTGGATGCGACATAGCGACATTTATTGAAACCACAGCTTCTATACATGGCCAGTATGCATTTCCACCGGATAAAAAATTCTCTGTCGAAAAAAAAAATCCGTCTTCCGAACAAATTGCACGATCGCAATGTTCAAATTGTTCGGAGAACGTGATTTTTTTTTTTCGCCAGAGAATTTTTATCCGGTGGAAATTGATACTTACCATGTATAGAAGCTGTGGTTTCAATAAATGTCGCTATGTCGCATCCACCCCGTATACACAAGCTGAAACAAAAATAAAACTTTACCATACTAGCTTTCGTACGCGGCTCCACCCACGTCAATACAAAGTAGCCTATGTTTATTCTGAGGTCTGTCACTATCCCTACACCAATTTTCATAAAGATCAGTCCAATAGTTTGGGAGCCTATTCGGTACATACAAACAAACAAAAAAGTATTCCTTTCTCATAATTATTAGTATAAAATATGCCTAAATTAAATTAAGCATCACCTATATTTCGTGTCATGCAAAACGAAGTTAACATCCATAAAACATTTTTTCCTTTTAAACCAATAAAGCCTTGAAACTTTTGGTCGAATTTGGATCACAAGCGGTGCTCGCATACACCACCTATAGGTATATTTAACATGTCAGTTTAGTTCATAAAGTGCAGCTCACCGTGACCTACAATTAAAGAGGCAATCGCAGCAAAACAAGTATTCAGGCCAACTGCTGATAGACCCTTACATTGGCCTTTTACTCGTGGTGCACCACAATCGTTTACGTAATATGGATTAACATAACTTGAATAACTCGATGATAGGCGACACTAGATAGATAAAATTGCAAACATGAATGCGTTTGTTGTTTATTGTAACAAGAATTAGCTGCCGTCTGCTATTTCGCCCGTGGATTGTGGACGAAAATAGCTGCAGAATTGTAAATGTCCATAGTACAAATCGCATCAAATCAGTTCAGTCGTTTATTATAGAACGTCACAAAAAAATATCGTATAGTTTTAGTACAAGGTTTGGATTGGTATACGCATGGATAGTTTATACGATTGCAACTAAAGATGTTCGACTCGAACATGTCTCCCTCTGTTTATTTATAGAGGAATCTAGTTGGTAGCCTTTGAATTGATAGAAGGGGAAAAGATAACAAAAGGGTCACGGTATAATAAATCAGGCATAACTTTAGATTTATTCTAATTTAAAAGAAATAGAGTAGCGATAGCCGACTGCGAAGTCAAAGGTATCGGGTTCGAACTCTCGGCACACACCTCTGACAATAAATCGTTAAGATTTCGTATCTTTGAAGATATGTGTGTATTTATCATATGATTATCGCTCGCTAACGGTGAAGGAAAACATCGTGAGGAAACCTACATGCCTGAGAGTGCCTTAAAAGTGCTCGTGGGTAGTGTGAAGTCTATCATTCCGCACTTGGCCAGCGTGGTGTACTATGGCCTAACCCTTCTCATCATGAAAAGAGTCCTGAGCCCAGCAATGGGACATATATTAGATACAGGGCTCCTATTATTTATGTAAAAGAAATACTTGGAGCTTTTGTGACCAATCGCAACATGTTAACATTAGACAATCTGTCTCCGTCTGTGGTCAGGTTTTTTGATAAGGTTCGGATAGTAGGAAGCAGGATATCGTAATCACCAGGTCCCGGTGGTTATTTCCACTCTGATGGGCAGTTCACACTTAACCACTAGAAATCTGTTAGGATATTATTTTTCTAGTATATGTAAAACATATTTTACCTTATCCTCTTATAAAAGAAGGGTAAAAATATCACAGTCGAAATCTTTAATAATCAAGATTTATAGCGATATAAATTTTATTAGTGCAAGTGGACTTAAGTGTTGGTTAAGTTCATTCAATTGTAACGGCTTGATGTCAACGCACTTTCTGAACTGACTAAGCTAAACAGTTGTTAGCTGCATTTAAAAGCAGATTTATGTATAAACAACTACATATCAACCTATACATTTCTGGTACAAGATGATCTCGCACTGTGTAGGATTCCTGAGCAATGTGAGACCAGATTAAACTAGAAATGTATAGGTTGATCGGTAACCGTGTGTACTATTTGTCGTAAATACAAGACATTTACAACTCATTATCGCTGCTTTGACATAGATTTTATCCTTATTCGGTTTGAACTTTTAACATGCGCAAGCGCAATACAAATTTATACTTAATATCATTCTCTATAATTGCACTTTATAATAGTTTATTATAGGTAAATATTTAGCAAGCGAATTGTAAGACAATATATTTTTTTTAAAAGAACTCTTATAGCCGGAATTTTAAAGAAGTTCTTATGTAATAAATTTATGTATTAAATGATTTCGATTTTTTTGTTTTTTTATTGTACTGCTTCTAAATAACTCTATACACAAGCGAATGCAGCAATTTAGCTTATTGTAATTAGCAAGGACGTGACTTTACTCAATTCGGTAGGTACTTTGATAGTTGAGTCAGACATAACGGCATATTATATTATACAACATGGTGAAATATTTAAATTTATCCTGTTAAGTTATTCATTACATTTACAATTTTATTAACACAAATTATAATTTTGTTTATTGCAAAAACGATTTGCCTGAAATACCTACATTATGTTAGGTTACCAAACATAGTATTTAAAATGAGTGAATTAAACCTATATTTTATATAGTTCGAGCCTCACTGTAATTGTAATTTTTCAACCGTAATATTGAATAGTTGCATAGCAAAGCTAAAATTTGCTTCAATATAAATTCAATCAAATTCAATACAAGTACAGAGAAACTTCTATTCGCATTACTTGATTGGTTAAATTACTACCTTGTTATATTCAAAAGGAAAAGGTTACTTATTTCGGTGGCTCTTTGGAAAGATCTGTTTTCCCACCCAATTTCAGTCCCATGGCCTAACTACATGACATCCGTTATTTTGCAAGCTAGTCACACCCCACATTGTCACATACCCGTATTATACCTCATTTGTGGTATTGACTTATTGTGTGGTTCAATGTTATTTGATCCAGAAACGACGAGTTCTAATGAGATCATATGTCTGAACAGGACATTTGATCACACAATCTACGAGAGGAAACATGCAGAACAATTAAATCATTAATTAAATAGTTGATAACTAATTGAGTAGCTCAAGGAAACTTGATTTTAATATTGAATGTAATTGATTATATCAATCATTCAGTTAATAAAATCCTTTTTGAGCGTTGTTTTTTGTAATGTTAGCATTTATTATATCGTAAAAGCTTCGTATTTATAACGAACGATTTCTTTGCATCTTATGGCACGTCACGGCAAGTCAATTCTTATGCATCTTTGTTTTTGTCATCGGGCTAAACAAAGGAAACATAGCATTCCTTTCAAAACAAGCATCGCGTAAATGGGCCTTTATAAATAAATAAAGTTAACCATAAGCCAATTTTTCCAATGAGCAAACTAAAACAACTATTTGCCTATCTGAAATTGCATCCTAGATACCATAGACGCAAATACGCAACACGCTTTTCCCGGCAGTTGTTTCATAACAGCCGGTTCAACCCATAGCCCCATGCCAAGGTGATTCAAATCACGGTCGGCAATCAGCAGAGAGCAGGTTGAGGGGCAGATGCACTACACTCTATATTAGCATCATCCGCAAACGCTTGTTGCAATGTCAGGGACGCGCAATGAATAACATTAATCTAAATATAATCCAATGGGATAATCACGAACCTGGGACCTGCTTTGACTGATAAACTAATAATGGAAGACCATTTATCCATGCGAAATCCTCCCTAATGATGTTAAGTGAGCACCAACAGATAAAGCAATAAGTCTTGAATAGCAAGTCTAAAAATGATCAAACTTTTTGGCCGACATTGCAGAGTAGTGACTCATCACGAATCACATTTAATCCACGTCAGGTAAAAACCACAGGCTTTGCCTACGTGCTTGGTGAGGGCTCGCCTTACTTTCGCAACTCAGCTTGCGGTTTTTGGCTTGACACTTTATTAAAACATAAACCCCTTACTAATAAAATCGTGACTGTAGACACGGCTCCACATCAAGCATTACATTTCCCAGTATCTATCTGGTCTCGTATTGTATAGGCTTTCCGGGCAATGTGAAACCAGCTTATACCGGAAATGTATAACTTGATTAGTGGCAGTAAGTGCATTGTACTCTTCATTCTTGAAGTTTTTTCAGCTTATTCAACAACAATAGGTGGTTGACGTAATATTTTTACGTAACAAAGGATTAATTTCATCGTCTATGATACTGTAGATGTTAATGAGCATACCGTGAAGGCATTAATCCTTATAATGTGTTGCTTCCAGGCGACCCGATCTCATGCATCGGCGACGGCGCGGTCCCAACCCACGTGATCAACACTTATTGCTGGATCACCTACACGTTCACGATGCCAAACGCCAACACCAGGGGCATCGTGCATCCTGGCCTGGGTCTCGATACTGAAGACGATGAGAGACGCATCCATTCCTACTACCAGTGGGTGCCGTTTGTGTTGTTCTTCCAGGTAAGCACAACTTTGAACTTATTTTTAATTGCTTGATAAACCTAGCACCTTTTAAAGATGGCATTTTAAAACCTATTATTATTATAAAACGTGTTGCTAAGAGGAAGTTATCAAAACCACCATATTTTTATGATAACTAGTCTTATACGAGTATAAAGCTGCTGTAATAAGTATTTTTTTGCAAGCAGTTTCGAATGGCACACTTGCATTACGTAAGATATGACGTAAATCTCTTTATTCGAGTTGATTTATGAAGAAATAATCCAGTTCAAAGTTCAACCTCTGACGTTATTAACTTTGTATAATGCAAAATCGTGATTATTAATTAAATTTTTCAGGGACTTCTCTTCTACGTACCTCACTGGGTCTGGAAAAACTGGGAGGAAGGCAAAGTCCGCATGATATCAGATGGCATGCGTGGTACAGCAGCTTCCATAGCCGACGACAAAAACAATCGCCTGGTACGTATATCGATTGCAATTTACTGCATAACAGGCAGAAAGAATAATAAGATATAGGTATCTTGTTTCTTAATAAGTGGCACAATTGAGATAAGTCATCTTGATGATCGTCCTTAATAAGACAAATTAAAGCGGCCTGAGCGGTCTATTATGTAATATTCTGGAAATGAAACATTGTTAGGTCTTAAGAATTTCAGTGGGTGGAGTACTTAATATTGAATTTTGTTACAGAATCGCCTGGTCCAGTATTTGGTTGACACTAGACATATGCACAATACCTACTCGTTCGGATATTTCTTCTGTGAGATGCTCAACTTTATCAATGTGGTGAGTAATATTAAGGTCATTTTAAAACACACTATCGACTTTTTTCAGAAATTCATAAGTTCTAATTTTCTTAATACAGACTAATTATCAAAATTTATAATTTCAGGTCGGCAATATATTCTTCTTGGACACATTCCTCGGTGGTGCCTTCTTGACCTACGGTTCTGATGTAGTTAGGTTTTCTAACATGAACCAGGAACAACGAACTGATCCTATGGTAAGTTTACAAAAATGCTAAGCATGTTCAAGCTACATTTATAGAAAGAGCTATTTATTGGACGTAGATCAGACAAATTCTATGTGATACATCCATAGAAGCAATTTCATTGACCTGATCGAAAGAATTAAGTAGATTTGAAACCTGTTTTCGCACTTTATGTTACAACTATTTTGAGTAATGATTATTGTATTGGTTATGAGTAGTCTTGATATTCGTTCTATTACATTGGTGACGTAATAAGTGTTATAACTTATTAATAAATGAGTTCTTATGCCTATTTCATTTTTTTTCAGATCGAAGTATTCCCAAGACTAACAAAGTGTACATTCCACAAATTTGGTGCTTCCGGAACAATCCAGAAACACGATGCGCTTTGCGTTTTAGCTCTGAACATCCTTAATGAGAAGATTTTCATTTTCCTGTGGTTCTGGTGAGTTGACCTTCGCAAATTTTTGTAATTCATACTTTACGAAACGGGGCATTACATCGACATTAATTAACCAAATAAATCTTGGGTAAAAAGAGCAAACCCATTTTTCATCAGGTATTTTTCTAACTCTGAAGTAATAGACTAGACTGCAATTTAGTAAATGACAATAGGCTGATTCCTGTAATATATACTTAAACAGTAGGTAAGGTAGATTATATGCTAGCTTCGGTATAAGCTGCCAACTACCTCCTGATCTGATGCAACCATAAAAGCCAACTGAAGATTAATTCCAGTCCAGATATTTTCTTTATTATAGACTCTAAATTACTTCATCATCGGCGGATGTTATTAAGTATGTATCAAGTAATTGGGATAAAGGGGTCAGCGCAGCGTATGTATGACATACTTTAACAATGACTCTGGCATTAAGTCCGCCTTGTACATACATTTGTGCTGAAGTTAAATAAATAAATACTTTATACTCATATTATTCTTAACATTTCAGGTTTATCATCCTATCAGCGGTGACTGGATTGGCTTTGCTGTACTCAGCAGCAGTCGTGCTATTGCCAAGCACTCGGGAGACTATCCTCAAGAGGAGATTCCGCTTCGGAACACCCACCGGAGTCGAGTCTCTTGTCAGGAAAACTCAGGTTGGTATAAGATGACCTCTTTGACGACGTCGTTAAAGTGTATATTTGATGTATTCGCTGCCTGGATGTTTTGAAGGACAGGACATGCTCCGACATTCAGAAGAGATAAAAAATAGATCTGACTGCAGCTTATCTAATAGATGCTCAATACAGTAATGCATATTCACACCGATGGATTATGATGTACCAGCAATATTATGCCGCATATGACGGCAATAACTTTACTAGCAAACAAGAACACGGTAATCTAAGCACTATAAGTTGGAGTAGATTTACAACTCCAGCATAAAATTAAGATGATTTGTTAACATTGTATTTCGCATTTCCAGGTGGGAGACTTCCTACTTCTGCACCTCCTGGGCCAGAACATGTCAATGCGCGTCTTTGGCGAAGTACTGGATGAACTTTCTAGAAGACTCCATATGAACTCCAACGCCCCTTCCGCCCCCTCCACGCTAGAAATGGCACCAATATACCCCAATATCGATAAATACGCTAAAGAGACAGAAACGTAAGTGCCGAGACAGAGCATTACAATATTCAAATCAGCCTCCAAAATCGATGTAGCTTTGTCTCGAATACGACGCTTGAGAGCATCCTAACAATGAGATTCCTATACAATCCGTTTGTTACAATCTCAAGCCTTGTGTTAGAGACTTTCTATGGATTTACAAAAGGAACAAGAGGCTGTGTATGCTCCTTTTAGACAAACAACGCTCATTCGCTGTAATGTAGAAATTCAGTTTCAACGACGATTGACCATGACATTCCTTTTTTACCTGTTAAAAATAAGACAACAATTGCCTTCTCGCCTTGAGCTTTAAATTTAGTGAATGACGAATTATAATTAGTATTAAAATTGTTGATACAGTTCGTATAACATGAAGCACTTTGTTAAAACGTGAAATCACTGTGGTACTACAACTTCTGGAATAAGCACTATATTTTTACTATTGACTTATACGATATTCGATTTTTGTTAGTTAATATGTTCTTGTTTGCGATAGTTTTTAGGTTCGAAGCGACTCGCAGATAAATGCACTTGATATTATTTTAAAGTACATCATATAAAGTATACAAACATACAATCCTATTTTAAGCTATAATAACATATTATATTTTGTATAAGGATTTTTTGAGGGATTTTTGTATAAACACTACATGAGCAAGTTCTTCCTTGATTTTATTTTCATCTTATCTTAAATATTGATTAGGTAAAGCAATGACGTGCTCATTTCGTGTTTTTCATTCCTCAAGTAAATGCTAGAAGACATTTTAATCTTCTTATTTTCTTTTGTATAGATAGGGATTTATTATTAGAACAGATGTTAATGCGACTGCAGACAATAAAATGGGTTTTAAAATTTACTATTTTAAGGCAATTGATATTAAGTACATTCATCGTAATCTTATTATAATGAAATCTATGCAGTGAGTTATTTTGTAGTAAATGTAAAACGATAACAATGCTTCAGAATACACATATCGACTATATAGATAGGCATTTCAGTAAAATAAGTAGGTATTATAACAATTAGTTTATTTTATACGTGCTTTTTTTTGTTCCATTGATTTTAGTAAACATTAATGGAATAATTTGCAATTAGGGCTGCCATCTTTAAGATAATAAATCAAGTCATAAAACTCAGATATATAGAGTTTTGAGATTACAATCCTGTCAGATAACATTAAAAAAACATGTTAGTTCCAAGTCTGTTATTCATTCTGCGGCTGTGTGAACTAATAGTTTAATCAATATAGTTCATTCCTATTAAGAATATACTGCATCATCATGTCATTTAATCATTTAAACATTATATAAGGTTTGCCAATTCGAGTCAATCTCATTAGGAGCAACCCTATCATAATTACGTCACTATTTTCCTAAACCGAATGAACTATATTGTATATGCGTATCTGCTAGAGAATAAATTGTTAGTCAAATTGAATGAAAAGTAACATCAATTTCGTGATTGATACAATATATTTGGTACTATTAAATGGGAGATAATCATCAGTATATGAGAAGTGTGAATGAAAGTTAAATTGTCAATTTGTAAGTTAGTTTGATGAATACATTATACTCATAAATTGTTCCAAATGTGCCATGAAATAAGATGTTCAGGTGAGACATGTTCTAGATTCTCAGTGTATCAAGTATCTCATTTTGATAGAATAAGATTGAGTCATGCTATTGTAATAGTTATAAAAGCAGATAAAGCGAACGTAATAACACTAAGAGAAAGGTGTATCTTTTATTATAAAAGACTTTCATACAATCTCGAATAACTTGTCTTCCATTGCACTATGAAGTGTGAAGTGAAGATTAATATAGCTATTTGCCTGTTTCCTAGATTAGATATATCATTCCTACATTAAATGTTCTGTAGATTATAAAAATATTGCCTTCTACGTATCTCTGAGACTGCAAGGTCCATTATTTCAATGTGTCACATATTTACATTATATTTGGTAATAAATGACTTCAAATAAAGTGATTGTATTATTTAATTACTAAAAAAATATAAGTTCCTTGTTTTACATGAATATAAAAGTGAATTTCCTCCTTGACATACTTTTATAGGTACTGCAAATGGTGTCTCAAATTCACATTATGTACTTCTTAATTCAAGTCCTTACCGGCTTCATTTAATTTTATCTTAATAGATAATATCACACATTAAATCACATTTTAAAATACATTTTAATACGTAAATTATATACAACCTCAACGTACGTTGATTGCAACTTGCATTATGACGTTGCATATTATTATTACGTTATAAACACCTATCAAAATGTGGTTCACGTCAGAAAATAAATAAGAATAAACAACAAAGTACCCGTACCTTTTCCATATAACATTCATTTCAATTAATTACCAGCATTGTGCTAACAATACCTTCTTCCTTATGAATAATGTTTAACAATAAGGTTATTGAAGACAATAAACTGAATAAAGGTTATTGGACAGTGACGAACAAAGGATTAAGGAAAACATTACAATGGGGTTATTGGAAAAAAGGTTCCATCATAATAACAGGCAATATATAGAGCACAAGTGAGGGCCTGTTCACGTGAAAACGTTACGGTGCCGTGCCATCGATATCGTCGGCGCGGCGCCGCTTAACGGCGTGCTGTTCAACTGTGACAGCACACTGTCGTCGTCGTTGGACAGTACGCCGTGCAACGTAAGATCCTGCGGTGCTGTGCGCTTGACTACTTTGTTGTGCTTTATAGGTCGCTTGACTGAAATTTAAACCTAGTGACACTTATTATTTTTTGGGCCATCCTCGTTTTACGGCACGTAGCGCCGCGTACGGCACGTAGTGTTCAAGCGCCCCTTGGGGCCCTTGGAAATAAATGATTTGATTTGATTTGATTTTGATTTGATTTTCGTGAGCGTCGCCGTTGAGCGGCGCGGCGCCGATTTTATCGACGGCACGGCGCAGGGCCGCTTGCATGTGAACAGACCCTGAGACGTTGGTTGCACCTCAGACACTTTGCATCGTTTCACATTCGTTCGGCACCGGCGAGGCGCGCAGTTTCAGTGTCATAGCATTTTAAACTTTACCATCATTACTATTAAAACTTGACGTCGCCGGAGTGCTCGAGCCGTAAGTGTGAGCAGTCGCGCGACCTTTTAAGTTTCTTAAAGAAATGAAGATAAAGTGTGAAAAATTACGCAAACTGCTTGACGTTCGCTGCCGAACCAGTGTGAATCGACGTTTAAGCTAACTTTACTGTCAAAATAAGTGATGGCGGGAATAAAAGCTTAAAAAAAAATACATAAGCTTGGAACATGTATGTATAGTCATAGGGAGGCATTCCACCATCGCCGGACGAATCACAGCCTTATATGAACCATGTCTGACTAGTAGTAAAACAATCTAAATATGGTATCGACTATGCAGGTGGCACGATTCATAGTAGGATGTTAGTTGACCGCGTATAAAGTAGATGTTAGATGAAAAACCTATTTCTATCAGATTGATAGGTGTGTAATTTAGTAAACAGTACCTACACCTAGTCCATATGGGAGTTTTTGTAAGTAAATATTTTCCAAGAAAAAACTGACTTCAATTACAAAAAGTCACTAAAAATGAAGAAATACCTAAGTAATATTCAATGTCTCGCCTCACCTGTGTAGATCTCATCTTGAGAATTTGAGTAAACGGCTTTAAGTTGCATATATTTAAAGGATTATCCACGTACTTCTGAACGTTGAGGAGTTTTACCTTCTAGCATCAGCTCAGCAACATGAAATGCTGACTGCTAGATGCAAATATCCATCCGAGTAGCTTTAGGTAATATACGAAAAACAATATAGAAGACTTGTAATATTTTAAAGCAAATTTTAGCTTTGCTATGCCTTTTACCACCAAGTAAGGTTCGTCTAGCTATGGCTAGCACAAAAGAGTTGAGAAATTTCGAGTCCAGCAGCATACGAATCCATAGCTGAATTGACAAAGCACTTGGGGCGTATACCCAGGGGGTGCAGGTTCGAGTCCTGCTGGATTCTTAATTTTTCAACTTTAATATTATATGAAATATAGAAGCCTTTAAAATTTAAGGGTTGCCCTCGATTTCTCTAGGATCCCATCATCAGACCGTGACCTGATAAAAATGGGACCACATGACTAGTATACTCTTTCAGACAAAAAAAAAGAATTTATTAAATCGGTCCAGGCGTCTTCGAGTAATCGAGGACCAAACATTTAAAAAAATACATTCAAAATAAGAACCTCTTTTTTTAAGTCGGTTAAAAAGGGAAATAAAATATTTATTATCCATGGATTGTCTGTAATATAAACGTGAATGGACCTCTCCAATACTCCAATTTGACAGAACCATGAACAAGCATGTATGCTAAAGCAATACTCCATGCCGCGAGGACAACGGACTAGCACGGCGACGAGACAAAAAAAAACCAGGACCAACATAAAACAAAACACAGTAAGGTACGATGATGTAAGTATATATTTCTTGTGATCGTTCCTCTTCTTGACACGTAAGGGCATCTCGTGTTGGAATCAATTAATTCCATACAGTCAATTAATTTAGTACCAATTTGATTTTGCGTTCGATAATGTTATATATCAGCTTTAATTTTATAGCAGTAAGGGCTAAATTCGAATTAATAATTAGATAGTTTTGGCAAGATCCAGTTGTATAACTTGCTCATGTAAAGAGAAACATATTTATACACTTACTAGCTGACCCGGCGAACTTCGTACCGCCTTAGCGTAAATTTGATGCACTACTTTATTTTGTATAGCTGACCTATCTTATGTATGCGTACCTATTCAATTTGAACTGGAATCTATAATATCCCCCATATAAAAATATATACATTTTTTTTTTTTTTTTTGCCGTAACAACCTTGTACAGAGTATTAGAAAACTACAAAAAAAATATCAGCCAAATCGGTCAAGCCGTTTTCATGCCAAGTCGTGACAGCGGAAAACGGGTTTTATTTTTATATATATATAGATAATAGAGCAAACTATGTGTTGATTAATACCACATTCCTGTAGTCAATCAATGAGGTCATCAGGAGAATTAATGTCCTTATTAGTAACGCGAGGTAACTTAAAAGGCAGATTCGCTCAAGTAAATTAATTATGAATGTTGGAAATTAAGTTGGTTTATCTTATTACATAATTTTCTAATAAAAAAACCGACTTTAATTGCTAATAATGCTTATAAAATAAAAACTACTAGACCAAACTGAAAGATATTTTTATGGGACCATCTGGCAGCTATTTCGCGTCGAACAGAAAAAGAATCACGCGAATCGGTTCATTAACCGCGACGTAATCGATGTACATACATAGAATAAAAATATACCGGCCGAATTGAGAACCTCCTCCTTTTTGGGAAGTCGGTTAAAAAAGCTACTCTTCCGTAGTGAATGATCAAATCTAAACGCAAAATCAAAATGGCCACAACAAACGAAAACGCCAAAATAAGGATGTTGACTGTTAACAAAATAATTGATTTTAAATTTAAATCAAGTTAAAAAAAATCTATTTTTTTCTTTACTCATTTTAATTTTAATTTTTCATACTTGATCATGAAAAAGTGATGACGTCACGATCCGCCTTTTCTATACAAATCCTATAGGAAGTCTTTGTTTTTGACGTTTCGATAAAAGTGCTTTATTTGACTTATCGCTTGTCACAATCAACACCCGTATTGATAAGGTGCACTTAATCTTAGCTTAGACTTGGCTTTCCGAAGTCAGTATTTGAAAAGAATCTTTTATCTAACTGGTACAGGAAGAACAATACTCAGCTAGGTGTAGCGTGATAAGTCTAAGCAAAGAACTAAGTGATATTATTTGTAAATATTGGTCCACTTCAAAAGCACTTACCTATTCCCCCAGTCGAGTTTTCCGACGAGCTTTAGCTTGAGCGCTCGCGTCTGGTCCTGGGTGAGAGTGCCGGCTAGAAGAGCTCGTCGTCCACTTAGCAGCTCCCGCATCACCTTCGCTACGGTCGTGAACCTGTAGGTCTCTCGCTCCTGAAAGAATACAATTTTGAATTAGATCTCGTTTAAATTTATTTTGTTTCATTAGGAAAACACAGTATCTTAGATCTATACAAAAAAAAACAATAACTAAAAACCATTTACGAGTTTTCGTTATTCAAATTTTACATAGTACTTGATATAATTACTCGATAGTTTTACTACAAGACGAGTAATCCTGAACGTGTGGACCGCGAGGCTCGATGGAAAACAAACGAAAATTCCTTTACAATAAATGTGTGGACGATCGAAACGGTTTTAATCAATCAAGTATAACCGTATGTGAGTACGGACCATTAGCTTAATTAATATCTAGTGACTAGCGTATTTGATTCCAGATTCGACCGATACGATAAAAAGAGATATTGGCGTTCTGAGAAGCAAACCTGCGGAGTCCGTTAGACCAGCGCCTGTTATTTTTTCCGATCGTTCAGGTCTATCCGTCCAATCTGGATAGTGCTCTTGTATTTCGCACTGGCGTTTGGGCACTATATATCTCTGGTAGATGGCTAGGATTGTTTTTTTTTTTGTTTTTTTTTTTATTTATTTTTTTGTTCCCCAATTACTCGAAGACGCCTGGAACGATTTGAGATTTTTTGCCTGATAGAATTATACTTGTCATGTGGTCCCTTTTCAGGTAACGATCTAATGATGGGATCCTAGAGAAATCGAGGGCAACCTACAAATTTTTAAGGCTTTAATATTGTTGTCCGTATATAACCTAAAGCTACTTGGACATTTACATCTAGCAGTTAGCATTTCATGTTGCTGAACTGATGCTGGAAGGTTAGGAATTATTTAAATATAGACCTTAAAGCCGTTTACTGTATTCTTTCAAGTTTTATACAGATGAAGCGAGACGTTGAATATTAACTTAGTATTTCTTACTTATTAGTGCATTTTTTGTAATTAAAGTCGTTTTTTTTTTTGAAAATTATGTTCAAAAACAGCTCATATAGGTATAGTCGGTATTTGAACTGTCATCACAACAAGTCATCTATAAACATAAACAATTAAAAAGTATAAGAATAAGGTCAGTGACGATAAAGGCTTCACACGGAAAATGAGTAACAATGAGTCATGAATCTCATGAATAACTGGCACCATACAAAGGTTTTGTTTAACAGCTACTTAACATTTAAATACTCGAGCACATATTTCAGATGAATAAGTTTAGTGACGAGTCAACAATGTGCACAAAAGACATTTCAAAGCAATCGTTGGTAATACCAGGAAGTTGGTTTCTATTATTTTCATCTTAAGATTCTCCATCACTATGCAAAGCTCGCTCTATGGAACAAAGTCCCTCTTGAAAGGCTGCACTGCGTACCTATCTACCGAGTTTGCGCTTGAGGCGACGTTGCTATGTTATTGTTCATCAAAAACCTAGCAACGCCGTCGAACGCAGCTTTCCTGGATATGCAGCCTAAACACGTCTAAATCTAAAACAGGTTTTATACAGTATTAAGGTTGAAAATCTAGCAGGTTTCGAACCTGCAACCCCTGTGTAACTAGCCAATGTAAATAATATATATATCCCCGGCACAAAAAGGGTTGAGAAATTTGGAATCTAGCAGCATACAAATCCATGGATGAATTGGCAAAGCACCTAGAGCGTTTACCCAAGGGGTGCAGGTTCGAATCCTGCTGGATTCTTCATTTTCAACCTTAATATTGTATAAATTACAAAACGGTATAGCAAAGCTATAATTTTAAAAAAATATTACAAGTACTAAAACAAGTTCTTAGCATTAAAATCATCTTAGGAGGTCATCTCAAATTGTAACGCGTTTGTAACTTTATAGGTAAGGGCGAATAATGGTCAGATTGAAATGCTTGAAGCACAAAGGTAACACTGCATTTTCGAAGTTTAAAATAACGTAATTTAGTACTAAAGCTTGTAGACCAACTTTATTTATTCGTATTATATCTCTAAACCTATTTGTTTTTGAGCTTGCTTACCTTGTTAAATAATTTTATCATTGGCATTTCTTCAGTTCTTTTGTTTCAGTTAGAAAGAGTGAGTTAGTAATTTTCAAGTGAGTAAAATACTGTCAAACTTATGTAACACTGCCAGTTCGTGGATATTTGCATTAACTTATCTAATAGTACGTATTATACTTAGCATAATTGCTTTTAATCTCTATCTATGTGCACAGGATGTTTCATAAATAGAGGAAGTGGGTTCATGGTTGCATGTTTTAAAAATGTAGAAATATGACAATAGTGATAAATCACAAGACTTCATTATACATCAACAACTCATACCAACTTCAGCTCATCATACATTTTGAAGAAAATACCAAAACATAGCCATTCCAGCACTAACATCTATAACTATTTGATTTTTTATTCGAGAATCAAGTACTGAACAAACCCCTTATCCAATACTTCCTTTGTTTAACAGGTTTAACCGAACAACCTGTATATCTATAATCTTATCTGATGCTTGGCAGAATCCACTTCAAGGCAGTAGTACACTGACGTGAAGTGGTGTGTCCTGTCCATCAACTGATTAGTAATGCACATAAAATATCATGACATTATACCTACCTAATGGAATTTGATTACTTCGTACTTAGAAAAATCCTTTAAACAAGTGAACAATATTATAATTGAGAATACGGGTTACTCACGTTATTTAAGCCGGGATATGCCGACTAGTTTCGAATCTAGTACGTAGATTCATCAACTAGGCAAAAAATCTAACTAAAAAATAACGTGAGTAACCCGTATCCTCAATAATAATGTCTTCGCGCTGTCACGTCGGTTTTAATAAGTGAACAATAATAACAGTATGAGTGCTAACTGCCTCGTTGGTCTAGCAGTAAGTGTATGCGCCTGTTCACCGGCGTTCGATTCTCGGGTCGAGCGGTCGAGCGAAGTGTTATTTGTGATCTTTCCGTTAGAAATTCTTAATAGCAGCACGGAGTTGGCACTGTGTCCGGTGGATGGCTATAGGCTCACCACCTATCACATGGGTGTTGTACACTTCTGTCACACCCTTCTGGGTAATATTTGTGATTTTATATACCTATACTATACTACTATACCTAAGTATGAGTGAGTGTTTTCAGTACTTTATGTCGCCAATGTCGCACATTGAGAATATTTCATATGATAAACAATCCCCATACTCGTCGCAAGCATGCTATCTCCTGAACTTCAGCAGTCAGAATCTTTCAGCTCTGCTATAACCGTGACCTCTGAACTTTTGACAATGCATGGTGGAATGGACACCATGCATGATAGGAATGCGCTCCATGCTAACCGATTTTTAACACGCTTATATTAGATTCACCTGTATGTATTATGTATGTATGTAACCGACTCCTTTGGACTCGATTTTGACCCACTTTAAACGGACAGATTTAATTAAAATTTTGCACACCTGTCAAAGATCGATGACAATGCAATAATTCGATAACAAAAATTTAAAAAAAAAAAAATTAAATAAAAACGCTCTTAATAAACCAAACGTGTTCAAGCGCCTCCTGGAGCCTATGAAAATAAATGATTTGAATTTGAATTTGAATGCATGATCGCATTAATTCCGTTAGATTTTACTTAATCATACAAGGTATTTAAATAATGTACTCACGACATAAAGCTTCTTCCACAGCCGTGCCCATTCTCTAAGCACGCAGGCTATCTCCCGCACCAGTGGATCATCTTTCAGCTCTGCTATAGCGGTTGCGCCTGAACCCTTGACAATGCAAGGTCGGATGGACACCACGCACGATGGGAATATGCCCCATGCTGAACGGTTTTTGGTGCTGAAGCCTCGGTACCACCCTGGAATTAACATGCAAGAAATTATAAAATAGATTCAGTTGTGATTTGTTGATTTCTGGATGTTCAAAATTAAAATACTGTAATCAAAGGTTATCATTACTCTATTTCTGAAAAGATCCAATGTTGTATAAGGAGAGACAAGCTGGGTAAAGTTACAGTCTCTGAATTGTCACCAAGAATTTATGAAATTTGGTATGTAAAATGCGTCATCTCTCGACAATATCGAGTTGGTATAAACCCAAACGTACTGTGTGTGAATATGTGACTGATTACTCATCACACAGGTGGCGCTGAAACCAAGTAAGTTTCGTCTAGCTAAGGTATTTATTTATCTTTAACGCTGGCACAAAGGGTTAAGAAATTTCAAATCTAGAAGCATACGAATCCATGGCTGAATTGGCAAGGCACCTGGGGCGTTTACCCAGGGGGTGCAGGTTCGAATCCTGCTGGATTCTTGATTTTTCAACTTTAATATAGTCTAAAATACAAAAAGGCATTAGCTGAGCTATAATTAAAAATATAAAAAATTAAATATGGTTTCAATCCCAAATAAATAAAATTAAGGTCCCATAACAAAATTTTCTTAAACCTTCTATAAAATCATAAATCTTTTTGGACTACACAAGTACGTAAACCAGAATGTGCTAGTTGCGATAATTGAATAACGAACTGCATCTGTTTATGGGTCAACCATTGAATTGTGTGGGATGGTAATAGATAGCTTATGCATTTATTCAGATAAGTAGAATAGAGCTGGTTTGAATATGCAATAGCATTCGCTTGCAGGTCTGAATAGCTAGGATAGGAACTCACTGTTTCTTATTTTGAATCTCAAATACCGATTTTCGTTATACCGACTGGTACAAAATTTCTAATAACAACTCCGATTTATCATTCATCCTATTTTCATAAGTCCGAAATTTCAATATTTCTAACATTTACAATTACTATTCTTATAATACCGAATTTTGAATTGGTTAATAATATGTCCGAAATATACAAAAATCTAATTCCGATTATTGAAACACCGAAATAAAAACGACTTGTATAATTTACCACGCAGCAAGTGTGCAGCAAGCAAGCAGCATGTAAGCAAGCAGCATGTAAGCAAGCAGCATGCAGCAAGCAAGCACCATGCATTCGCCAGGCAGTCTCAGCCGCGGCGGCGAGCGTTCAAACCACGTGCTCGTCAGCATGCGGGTCGCCTCGCCCTTCCGCGCCTACGCGGGCTTAAATCACGAGTCGGTTTAGTAGCAAGTCGTTTCTGTCACAACTTTTTGTAGTCCAACTTACTAACCTTTTAAGACGATAATAATATAATTATGTTTATTCTAATATATGTATATAAAATCTTTTATTATTCATTTATAAATAACTTAACCTAAAATTACCTTAAAAGTGCGTAATTAAAGGTGCGTAAGTACGCATATAATATTCACAGATTTTGATTACTATATGCGTAATTGAACATAGTATGAATTTTATCAGAAACCTAATTTTAGCAGTTAATTCGGACCGAAACCCCATCGGGCATTTGTTTCTTTGGACGTATGAAAATCGGTAAACACACAAATCCCATTTACGACTTTCGGTAAAATAAGTTTCGTGATTTTTATTAATAGACCTTATAATTCTTAGGTGTTATAAAATATGGAGTTTTGAACGCTAAAATAGCAAAAGTCAAAACAAAATATTTCGGAGCATTTGCGTGTTCCCGACACAGTGATATTTTTGAAATACTAACATAGCATTAAAGCCTTATACTCACTCACACACTCATTCTCAATCGAGAAAAAACGTCGAATAAAACTCATAACATGATTTTTCGTCCACACATTCAGTGTAAAAGAATTTTCATTTTATTTTCTATTGAGTGGGCATGATGTGAGCCTTCAAATTGTCAGGTTAAATTTCCACATGTTAAGTAAAATATTAATACAATGCTTCTTTGAAACATTACCTGAATTCTCCTCTAGAATTTGCACAGTCTCGCCAATTTCCAATGGTAATCCAGATCTGACATCTCCTTTCCAATTGTAAACAGCTGAAATAAAAACAGTCATCAAGTTTATTAACATAATTAATTAATTAAGTCACTGTCACTTTAAGATCTCGGACAGTTTCAAAAGTCTCAGATAGCCTATTTGGAACTTATCAGATAGATAAAATTGCAAATTTGCTGGCCGTTAACTATCTGAAATGATTACAAACTGAATTAAACTGGCTCTTCAAGTGCGTAAATTAAATCAAACATGTCCAATTAGTTAGATTAATCAAGATAACCATATTTTGTTAGTCATGTGTTTCATTGTCACAACAAAGCAAATGAAGAGTTATTCATCTTATTTATTTCATCACTAGCTACTAAAAATATTTAATTGAACCGTAGTTTGCTTTAGAGTTAAACCTCATGCTACTTCATGGAAAACCGCATTAAAAGTAATTACTTCATTGCTTTTGAATAATTCTACAGAAATAGTTATTTTTGTGCTTGTATCTACTTTGAGTCCCGAATAAGCGAAAGATTCTAGGTTAGAATCTTGAGTGATACTATGGCCTAACCCTTCTCATTATTAGAAGAGGCCCGAGCCCAGCAATGGGACATGTATATGTATACAAGGCTGCTATTATTAAGGATAGAGTCGATTCCAATTTTTTATACTTATTTTTAAAAAAATGTACTAAGCTTGCAATAAAGCATGATGATTTATTTTAATTATCCTTAAAATTTACGAAGATATACTTTCCCATGCGCTTTTAATTTATTTCTCGCGCAGTCTACCAACAAGCGCCTGACGTCACCCAACCCTTGTCACTATCGCCGATGCTCGAGCGCCTTGTTCAGGCAGTTATTACTGAGGTAGTAGTATCAAAATGGAACGGAGTATGGTTGATGAATCATGCAAATTAATGATGAAGTTGGTTAATGTACTCTATGTTTGTTATATTATTGTAATAATACGACCACATTATTATTATTTGCTTCAATAAACCAGTTTGTACGAAACCTTCTCGTAACTCGATTCAAGCCCATTTTAACTCTTCTTTCAATAGAGTTAAAAAGGATCAACTGAAAGGACATACTTGCACGCAAACCCATTAAACCCAAGGAAAATTTTTAACATTTTTTTGTAAACAGAAAGTTAATTGGCTGATATTATGTCTGTGCTAAAAGCGCGGTATGCCTAAAATTACAAGTAATATATCATAACATCTGGGGATCTTAGTGATCTGGCGATTCCGGCGCATGTCGCCGACGGAACGTGTGAAATAGTTATAGTATTATAATTTAGTATATTTATATATGGTATATTTAATTTAAATACTGTATTAGTGTATTTAATATGGGTCATGATGCCTGAATCAAATAAATAAATAATATACCATTACGCCTATATTACAGAAGGGTGTGGCAGAGGTGTATAGCATCCACATTTCACCTAGGTTATGTCTAGGTCTCATGTGATAGGGTGAGCCTATCCCCATCCACTGGACACAATTCCAACTCCGCCCTGTCATTGAGAATTTCTTGATGGAATAATCCCCAATAACACTTTGCCCAACCCAGGAAACAAACCCAAGACCTCAGAGAAAGAGGCTTATATGCTAACCACTAGACAAAGGCATAGCTATGTCACAGGCCCTATGAGCCACACTTGTTTTAAAATTAATTTTGGCTTCAGTAAAGGTTGAACAATTTCGTAATTTTTCAAGATATTTGAATCATTCTTTTATTTTTGATCTACAATTCTATATTAATATTTTTAAGTTTTGTGAAATTGGAAACTAGTCTATTGTTTCAACACAGTTGTGAGAAATAGTTCAATCATTCCTAGCTTTTGTCTGCAATTTTGATTGCTTAACATTTGGATATACAACATAAAAGACAACAATGCAAGAAAATATTACATAATCTCTTTCCCACCTAATGAAATCAATATCAAAATAACCCAAGTAAACCATATTAAGAAAACCTCTGTGCAAAATTGCCTTGTTTTAGTTTCAAAGGTTAACAGCCTGTGTGTTGATGACTCAGTGAGTCAGGTTTTCTATCTTTATATTTACACACAGCTATAAAACAGATTTTTGTTTATTATGTGTACACAGTTCCCAAAAGTATCAAAATTAAATAAAGAAAGCAATGTAGTGGTTACTATGTGAAGAAGTAATAGGAAACTGTCATTTTTATTAACAAAGTAAAATTATAAATATAAAGCTTGAAAATAATAAAACTATTTTTTTAAATTAAGTTTTAATCATTGAATAAATTTTTACCTGCTCAAATACCACCACTAGCACCAAAAAAACTTTATAATGATAATGTTAAGATAATTATAGATTCAAGAAAAAATGTTTCAAACTGTTTTTTATGATTTTTTTTTTTAGTGAACAGGAAGAATGTGAAATTTATTTAAACAAGTTTTTTTTTTACTTCCTAAACATGTGTTCTTCTAAATTACAGATAAATTTCACTGTACTATTTCTCTGACTGTGTTTCTAACTCTAAATAATCACATCAACAACAATCTCATTATAACTGAATTTATAATTAAGCAGGGCAGTTAATTTTGGTCACTATGAAAGTGCCAAAAGTAAGAATAAATTTATGATAATTTTAAAAATATTAATAAGGAACTAAAGTTATTTGAATTATTATGGATTTAAAAATAAGAAAGTTGCTTATCTAGATCTCTGCTTTCTGTTTCTGTGTAATAATCTAATTATATAATAAGATTAATACGAAATACAACTTTGTAAAAAACCTAAAAGACAACAATACAAGGCCGAGGAGAACAGTCTCTCAGTTGATAAACAAAAGGTAATTGGTGGTCAAATAAGTACAAAACTAACTGATTGGGCTAATCAATTAATCAAGACAATGAGTTATATTTCTTCCTACAACAACAAGCGAGAAATAGTTAAAATTCATAACATGTTATTACGTTTCCGCTGTAATTGGCAGGATGTATCCGGACCGCGTAATGCTGATTGATTAAAAAATTACAACTTACCGACGGCTAGCTTTGGTGATTTCGATGGTATCCACATTTTTGCACCCAACACTGCCGAATGCCGCGAATTTTCTAAACAGCATTCACTGAATCATTGTACACAAATTGTTATTTTCATTTCATCCGAAAATAGATAATCAATGCCGAACAAAATCCCAGCACTCCATCAAAGTTTTTTGACAAGTGACTAGTGACGTGAAATGTTTGACTTTGAATCTATACTGGAATAGTACGATTATCCCTGAGAGCAAAAAATATCGGTTTAAACAAAAAACTATTTATGATAATTGTATTATTGTAAAATCAATTATAATTTGGTATTGATTTTCTTTTTGATAGAAGAAAAATCCAACCGTCGGATTTTTTTTGTGTTCATTTCTTAGTATCAATGTTCTTTTTTTTTTAATCTCAATGTGCATGTATTTTTATGAAATTATTATTAATTATTTTTTAAATTTTATTTTGAATTTCTATATTAATTTAATTTTTATATCTTTTAATTATATAAAATTGTACATGAATAAATGACTATGACTATGACTATGTTACTACCACGAGAGAAACTAAATACGACAGGCATAGAAAAAAAATGAGTTTTGAGATATTTTTTTTCTTTTTTCGTCTAGGGCTTTTTTACTAATACAAAATTGTTAGTTACAATGTCAATACAACAAGCACAGGAAATCAAAGAATCCAATAGATTCAAAGATTTTTGATGATGATGTAGAACAGACGGACATTGAGAGAAGACAAACAAAAAATCTTGCCTCTTTATAATTAGTAGAGGCAAATTTACTCAAATCGCTACTATAATTCACGTGGCTTTCGAAATGTGAACGTGTGTGCTGCTTTACTCTCTACTGAATGGATCATTTGGATGATCATGAAAAAAATATGCATCTAAAAACATTAGAAACAGAAATGGCATATTTCCTTATGAAAATATTTGGAACAGTATGCATAATTATTATGAATACTGTTCCACATTCGGTCACAGGTAGACACAAACGTCACTGCATACTGTTCCGAATTAGAACAAGTTCATGATGCCTAAAAATGATAACGCACTATATTTGAGTTTAAATATAACAAGACCTGTTCAATAGTTTTTGCGTGAAAACGTGCCATCATCCAGACTTCTTTGCATTCTTTCATTTTTATAACATCGTTTCGTTTCGTTATTAATAATATTAATTTGATGCACCAAAATGTTAATGGTTTTATTAACAAGTCTGATTTACTAGTTTTATCTCTAGATTCAATGCTGATAAACGAAGGTAAAAGTGTAGATATCTTATGTTTAACAGAACACAACATGGTTCAATCTGATATATTAAATGTAAATATGTGTAACTTTAGACTTGCTTCATCTTTCTTTCGTAAAGCTCGTCGCGGCGGCTCGTGTATTCTTATTAATTACAAACATGGTTATAAGTCGATAAATGGACTGAGTAAATATAGTGCGGAAGGAATAATTGAAATTTCAGGTATCGAGCTCACAGATTATAAAATATTGATATTTTGTATTTACAGACCGCCAAGAGTGAACCAGGAAGATGTACATTTATTTTTTTTAAATCTTAATTCTTTATTATCTATGTACTGCCGCAGTAAATATAAAGTTATATTGTGCGGTGATTTTAATATAAACACGCTGTGTAAAAGTAGTATGTCTGTAGAATTTACTCAGTTATTAGCTAGTTATAACTTAAAATTGGCATTTAATGAACCCACTCGAATTATCAGTGGCACGTGTATAGACAACTTTATACATAATATGAATATAAATAAGTGTAAAGGCTCGATACACGAATTTGCGTTGTCGGATCACAGTGCCCAGTTATTTACGTGTCCCGTAAAATCTAACATCACCTTTTAAGCTTATTATATAGAAATAAGGGATCTAGCACAGGAAAATATAAATAAATTCACCGAATCCATACAGTCGTTAACTTTTTTAAATAGCCTAGAAAGCAATGACCCAATTGAAGCTTTTAATAATTTTTATGATACTTTTACGATGTTTTATGATCTTTGTTTTCCTTTGAAAACAGTAAAAATAAATGCTCAAAAGCGGCCAAAATGGATAACCCACGGTATCAGGAAATGCTGTCAGAGAAAACGTAAACTTTTGTGGCAATATAGGAAAAACCGTACGGAAAAAAACAAGAGTGATTATAAAGCTCTCTCTTCAAGATTAAATCGTGTTATCAAACTAACTCAACGATCGCATAATAACAATTATATTACTACAGCTCGCAACAAATGTAAAGCAACCTGGCAAATAATTAACGCTAATAAAGGTAATGTCTGTAAAGATGAAATAAGAGAAATAAAAACCAAGCTGTTTATAGCTGAATCTTTTAATAATTACTATATTGATCAAGTTACTAAAGTAAATCCAAATATTGTAAGTTATCAACATGTCCGTGCAACGAATTCTCTGTTCATGGAGCCGGCTACACCAATTGAAATTTATAACATAATAAACCACTTGAAAAATTCAAGTAGCACTGGGTACGATAATATTTCAACGAACATTCTAAAAAGGGTATCAGTTTATATTGCAAATGTATTGTGTCATATAATAAATTTATGTATTCAAGATGGTTTATTTCCTGATAAATTAAAAGTAACAATAATAAAACCGATTTTTAAAAAGAACGTTAAACAATCCATGAATTGTTACCGTCCCATTGCTCTAATACCTGTTATTTCAAAAATTTTTGAGAAAGTTATTCATGACAAGATATACAATTTTCTTGAGAGTCATAACTTATTTGCAGTAGAACAAGTAGGTTTTCGTAAACACAAAACAATTAATTTAGCCATAAACAATTTTCTTAAAACCGTAGCAGATAGTGTAGATAAAAAGGTACCTGTTTGTTCTCTTTACATGGATTTAACTAAAGCATTCGATTGTGTCGATCATACAATTTTATTAGTAAAGCTTCATGCCTATGGGATAAGAGGTAATGCCTATAACTTAATAAAATCGTATCTCACTGAAAGGCAACAATGTACCCAAATTACTCGAATATGCCCGATTTCAAGAACAGAAAAACAATTTGTATCAGAATACAGAGAAGTAAAACTCGGTATACCTCAGGGGAGTGTATTAGGCCCCCTCCTATTTAATATTTATATCAATGACCTTCCAACCGTCACTAAACACCATACAATTTTATTTGCTGATGACAGCACAGTAATTTTTACGGGCAAAGATAAGTCCTCTCTTGAGTCAGATATCCATAATACATTAAATGACATAATACAATGGTTGACAGCAAACAATTTACAAATCAATTTAGAAAAAACTCACTTAATGACCTTCAAAAACAGAATACCACGACTAGATGCAAAATTAGATGTTATTTATGAAGGATCCGTAATTCATGAAGTTGAATCAACAAAATTTTTAGGTTTAAATATAGATAGTCATTTAAACTGGACTGTACATGTAGAAAGTCTATGTTTAAAACTAAATCAGCAATCATATGCTCTTTACATGCTTTCTAAAGTAGCAAACCAGTCAGCCGTATTAACAGCATATCATGGAAATGTAGGGTCCATACTAAGATATGGCATTTTGTTTTGGGGCAATTGCAATGAAAAAGATAATGTATTTAAGGTACAGAAAAAGTGTATACGATCCATGTGTAGATTACAACAAACTGATAGCTGTAAGCCTTTTTTCATTAATCTCGGTATTTTAACTTTGCCTTGTATATATTTGTATGAAATAATAATATTTGTTAAAACTAATATGAATTTATTTGTTCAGTATATTAGTAAAAGACAAAACCATAAAATTAGGTGTCAACAACATAATACTACACTATTTACCAAAACTATCTTTTGTATGGCACCCAGAGTTTATAACAAACTTTCAAAGAAGTTATTAGAAATAAGCCCACTAAATAAATTTAAAATTAATTTGAAAAAAATGTTTATTAGTAAGGCATATTATAGTGTTCAAGAATATTTAGATGATAACATTAGTGGCAATATTACTAGTATATAGAAAATAATAGTTTTAATTATGTGGTTATTTATCTTACTTTGTGTTGTTTACAATCTTTATTATTTTAATTTTGTTATTCTTATTCTTGTGTAAATTTTATAATTTGATATAATTTTAAACAAATAATGATGAATAGATTTAAGTATGATCTGTTATTGCATGCCTTAGGGTAAAATATGGTGATCTTAACTATTTTATAACATCAATGTATACCCATATTTGCAATAAAAATATTTGAAGTTGAAGTTGAAGTTGAAGTTGGCTTTTTCGGTTTTAGTGAGGCAAGTGAACATCACTATTACTGTCAGCTTGACACAAATGAAATGACATTGAGCATTGACAGTTCGCCAATCGCCAATTGTTTGGCTAACTGCTTCGGAACTTATGGCGCAAATCTGAATTTGTAGAAATTTCTAATAAATCGTTGTTTTGTTTATTAATATTACTGTTACCTTTCAAGATGCCTGAGGGTTTTATACCGTTGAATCAAAGCACACCAGTGCATCACAATCGACTGGGAGGCAGAAGAAATTTCAATCAAAGACACCCAAACAATCGTTTCTCAAACGGTCCAGGTCGTGGAGACTTCAATAGATCAAATAGATGGAGTAATAGTCCCCGGAGTGAGGTAAATATTATTATTTGTCACATATAATTTATATAAACCAAGTAACAATTATCTGTTTCAATGGACCAGGTGCCTGCAATTATTGCACTTAACAGTTTTATCTCTTTGCTACCTTGTCATAAATTAACATGAAACAAGTTTATTCATATAAGCTTTAAGAGAACGAGGTTATTTTCGTTTATTGTGAACAAAGAGATTGCAACATCTCTGAAATATCGAGATAATTTGCTACAACAAATATGCATTGTAAATATCCCTTTATATTTGATAACAAGTAAGAATATTAATTAATTTATGTATTTAAAACTTTCAATGTTTGGTATTGAATTGATTTGATTAACATCTTCTTTTTGTACTATTTCAGAGTAATTCTAGCTACAACACAGATGGACAAGAAAAACATATCAATATTGATGACTACTTAAATAGAAGCATGTTATTAGACCCCTGGTACCAGCTACGGCAGAGACAAACAGACCAGCAGTAATATTAGTATTTACATTTATAATACAAACTCCATGACTCATATTATAATCAATTAGATCACAATGACTTGAGTTGTTTAAAGCTAGGTTCATATTGCTGTGTCGGGGCGCGCCAGAACGCAATCGCTTTCGTTCATTGACTATGACTAGATTCACATTAGTAACACAACACAACACAACTTACTAATGTGAATCTAGTCATAGTGAATGAAACAAAACGATTGCGTTCTGGCGCGCCCCGACACTCCCCGACACAGCAATATGAACCTAGCTTTAGGCAGATCCAGTTTAAAACCTTGCAAAGACATTCCAAAACCTTGAAATCAATGAAATATTTGTAAAATGGGCCATGAATAACTAGATGGTATAATGTTTTCCATAAGATGTTAATATTATCACATACTGGACAGGAGTCATAAAAATAGTTTGACAAGTGATATGAAAATAAAAAAGAAACACTCAACATACACACAATGCCATCTAGCCCCAAGCTAAGCTTTTACTTTGGGTAATAGAATAACTTATACTAATACATAATAATATATACTTTTCTGTTGTAAATACACTTATTATGCATCATAAGACCCAGACCAAGACAAACCTCTGAGTTCATGCACACAAAGTTTTGTCTTGAGCAGGAATCGAAGCTGCAACCTCAGTGTCGCAGGCAGGTACACTATACATTCTGCCATCCGGTTGTCAAGAAAAAAAACAGAAGTCAGGAAAGAAAGAAGAAGTCTGTTAAATTTGCAATGAAATCTTCAGTCTGCCTCATTGTTACTGGCATCTGATGATAGCTATTAAATGCAACTGTGTTGGTACCCAAGTGGGATGTATGTGATGTGTATGCCATATCTTGAATCCGGATGATGTCAAGTCACTCCCGATCGACCAACTGCTCCAATTTATGGAGGCTATTGGCCTAAAGGAGAGTCTATAATGAGGCTACAATCACAATAGACCCACGGAGGTCAACGTGAACACCCAAAGCCTCGTCCCAACAATAATAATAATAAGTGGGATGTAAACCTAATTGTGACTGTAATTGTATGTATGCATTTATATTAAAATGGATGGAGGATTAGGGTGGTTTGTCTAATACCAGCTGACCTGGAAATCTATGTTCTTATTAAGCTTAAAATTAATGCTTTGTTACCATTGTTTCTACTTTGCCCCTTGTTTTTTTATGATTTCTCGATTTTTACATATTCGTTATTTAGGGCTGAGAGGAATCCAAGAGCGTAAATCATTAAAATAGGTTTATCTGCTCCCTCGTTATAAATGGTGTGACTAACACATCTTTGTGTAGGATATAATATAACATGAACAATTGTTTAACTTTTAATTATCTTTACAATACATTTTTTTACAAAAAACCTTTATACAAGTGACTATTTCCATTGTGGAACCACAAGCTAATATAAATATAATATAATAACTAGTGTGTCTAAAAAGTAAGGGCCTATTTACACATTGCAAGTTTTGCAAGGTAATGCTTTATTTATCGCCTTTGAAAAGAGATAGCAAGAGAATTTCAAAGCTTGTGATGTGTACATGCACTATGAATGAATATACATTAATTTCAGATAATTACAATCCATATACACATTATTTAAATTATTAATTGTAAGATTAAACACATAACACAACATTAAATACCATTAGACATCACATAACATTGAGACACATACACAATACAGCACATACATATAACTACTATAACTGTAGTATTTTTTTTTAATTCTTTGTGTCTTTTATTTATATGTTGAATAAATTGTGAAACCAAAGCTGTTGTTTTAATTCTGTCATTTTATTCAGGTGTTACAAAGATAAAATTTAACCTTCATGTAAAATATGTAAATAATCTAAAAGCGAGAAAAAATAATTACATTAAACAATATTCAAAACTAAAAAAATCTCAATGCTCAAAAATATGATTTATTTTATTTTATTATGAAGAAAATGATTTGCTCGTTTTGTACATTGAAGTCAAAAACTGCTACCTATATTATACGCCGCGCATTACAAACGTGTGGACTAAAAGGGATGTCATAATGCTGCGCCTGCCGTTAGTTCGTGCTAGAGATCCAATAAAAATGTAAGCACGTTCGTAATAATATATTTAATCCTGTTAGGTATGTAACACAAACTGTAAATAATTTAACAAAAAAAAACGATTTATATTACAAAAAATGCACTTAAGTGTAAGAAATAAGTAGGTAGGTACTTAAGTAATATGCAACGTCTCGCCTCATCTGTGTATAACTTGAAAGAATACAGTAAACGGCCTTAAGGTGCCTATATTTGAACAATTATTCCCGTACTCCTAACCGTTGAGGACTTGTACTTTCCAACATCGGCTCAGCAACATGAAATGCTGACTGCTAAGTCTTTAAAATTCGATGGTTGCCCTCGATTTCTTTGCGATCCCATCATCAGATTGTGACGTACTGAAAATAGGACCACATGTTTTTAGTTGATATCAAAATCAGCCTTACTATAAATTTAACTTGCATAGAAATCCCTGGAATGTGTAAAGAAGTACGTTAAATAATGTCCCACATTCTTGTTTATCAAATACAAACTTATGCGCCGACTGCATCGGAAGGATAGGGTCAAAAGATAAGAAATGATTATTTTGAAACAAAACAATCTCGAGTTCTGACGTGCGGACCGTCCGTTGTCGTATAACTGGTTCTCCGATAAAATTGAACGAAGATACAAATTATATAAAACTGCAGTAGCATCCCTTAGAGATATTTCAAGATGAGATTTTGGACAATTTTCCTGTTTGTGCTGTTTGTGAATCTCACGTTGACTTTTGGTGAGTAATTTTTAAAATATTTTGTTTGTATCCAGTTAGTAATGATTTGGAGCAAGTGTGATAGCTCTAAGAATACTCAAACAGTCCTGTTAGGTCGCTAATGCCATTGGTGTGAGAACGTCAGCCAGATATTGGAGAAATAGTAGGTAGCTGCACTTTCTGCCACTTGAATAACAAATCACAATAGTTCAGAGTCGGATTTAGCTTGAAAATCAGTGCTGGTCGGAGAGAGATTGTTCCAACAAGCATTTTGTATGGCGGGGGAATTGTGCCTGAAGGGAGGCGACATTGCCACGCACAGAAGAGCTAGCATAGCAATCGCCAGTCTGAATGTACCTACCTATGCAGCAATGGCCAGTTCGGCCCTGCAATACTGTTACTAGTATGTTACAGAGTTGAGCTCCTTGCCTCAATTTTTTTTATTACAATGATATCACAAATATCTTATTTTATTACAATCTAGCCCATAAAGGCTAATGAGTAATTCTATTTTAACCTAAATTAATATGTAAACATAAATCTAAGAGGCGTCCAATAACACTTTACTTAGTTTTTAGTAAGGCGAAGACACTTTGTTCATATTGTCTTTTGAACTATCACTGTTTTTGTTTGTAATTTTTCATTTAATTACTAACACTAACTAACTCGTATGGTTTTGTCCGTTTAAGTCTTTTCACTATGTCCGTGTATTGTCGAGGAGCTGGATGGCCTCGACTATGCTGGCAAATATTCTATCACTCATTATGATCACTTACGTTACCTTAACTGTAGGTTCATACTCTGTTAACGTATCTGATTAGTGATTTATATCTCTAGAAATAGAAATCATTTATTTGTCACATAGTTACATAGGTGGTATTACATACAAATACATTATTATTCATTTATATGTAGTATTACAGTATATACATTATTAGTATTGCAAAATACCATTATGTATCCCAAAAACACCTTTATTGAAAAACAAATTCTTGAAAGACAGTTTCATTATTTTAAAACACTATTTATATATTATTTCATAATTATTTCCATTTATTATAAAATTAAAACTTAATTTATTTTTCTATTTATATTCAGTTTATACCAATTGGAATCTATGCATCCTATTTATATTTATCCCTATCTGTATCTCCCTATAGGTAGATATGTATATAATATTGAAAGGGACATCATAGCCGAGCTTGACATTACCTACGTAATAAATTCCTTAAGTACTTACATGGAAATGTAACATATTCCGGTTCTTAAACCCTCGGCTCTCATACACGCGAAGTGACAGTTTACGGCGTATACATTTTTAATTTTCTGAGTAATTAGCTTTTGAGTCCTTTGACCTATTTCCCCACATCATCCCACGCATTTTTCTCTTCCCTTTATATGTTTCGTGAAAAAAATATAAGATACCTAATAAACTTGAAACATTGTACCTACAAAGCTTGTAGATATGTGTGTAGGTAAGCCTAGATACCAACATACTTAGATACTTTTTACTGGTGGTAGAGCTCTTGTGAATGAGCTCGAGGGCGGCAGCACCACCGTCTCACCTTTAACCTGCCGCCAAATAGTAGTGCTTCCATTACTGTGTTCCGGTTTGGTGGTGAGATCAGGTCCTGAAATTACAGGCACATGAGGCATAACACCGTAGTCCTCAGCTGCAGCGACGCATCTATAATCTGCTTTTGTGGATTGTAGATGTCCATGGGCTGTACTCCACTTACCATCAGGTGGACTACACGTTCGTTCGCTGTGGGCGTAGTATTAAAAAAAAAAATACCTATTTATCTCGATACTTTTTGATTTAAAATCTTCTTGGTTCGTTTTAATGTGTAGTATGTGTATAATGTAGTAACGCAATAAAGAATACTTCATAGGAGAAGTCGGTACGTACTTAACTTACTACCTATGTGTAGAACGCGAGGACGTAAAAGGTCTCAGGTCAACTAATCAGTGGTGTCGTACTACCAATAAGCTATTATCGCAATGGTCAAATTAATTAATATTCAATTGAGATAAAGGACTTGGTTCTATAGAGAACAATCAAGCTGGCAAACGCAGGTTATGAGCGAATAAAACCGGTTGCATCTACTTTTGGCTGGCTAACACTTGTATTACTTATTTTAGGTTGTATAGAAACGATTTCTGACTCTTTATTGCCGTATCAGGCACTTCAATTCCCAAATGTATACGTAATACATTTCTTCCAAACCCTTCTGGCTTATGTGAATTACGTTATAATACTAGCTGACCCGGCGAACTTTGATATACCATTTTTAACAAATGAACGGCTATACCGATGCTATGACTGAAACATTTTTCGTTTTGCTGTCAGTTGCGTTTTGTTATTCCATGTCAGTCGCGTTTGGTTTTTTTTTATGACGACCCTCGCACTAAAAATAACTCATATGTCGTGGTATGTTTATAAACATACATTTTACACACACAAAGTACACCGATACCATGTTTTATGCCACGTCCCATGGTAATGGGATAAAAGTATCATATGATCGTCTCCTGGTTCTAAGCGACCCTCACCAATTTTCAGCCAAATCGGTTCAGACGTTCTTGAGTTTTAATAGTGTATCTAACACGACTTATAGATTAAATATACATGTTTATGCACATCATCGTATAGTAATTAAAAGTGTAGTTAGACCAGCTAGTCATGTCTTTTTACGCCCCCATGCATGCTTTTTAGTTCCGCTACGCACTTGAACCTACTTAAAGAAAACCACGTATGTAGTTTGTATCATGGTGTAGTCAAAACAAAAATAACATGCAAATTAACCAACTTTTAGCTTGTCATCTGCGTCTCATACTTTATGTAATGCACATGAAAATTTAATTTTAAAAATAATAATATTGACAGATACAGTATTCGTTCCGGCTGACGACATTCAAGTGAATCATCTCTACATCATATGAACGCAAACGCATAACAATTTATTGTTCTAATAAAGCCTTGTCTTTTCTTGGGTTTCCCCATCTGTTATTACAAAATTTCCATAAAAATAAAAAAAGCATATTGTTTATTGCTTGAAAAAAAATACCGGTATTAACAAATTGTTGTTTATGGCTTCTTTTTAGTAGGTATTTACAATTCGAATTTAAGAATGGACTAGGCTCTAAATCATAGTTCGAGCAAACCGCTTAAATAATTTGATCTTTACAAAGACTTTTCTACATAATATTCGACGGGTAAAACACTACGGTTTGAACGTCGTTTCCCGACTGTTTAAAATTGTATTTAATGCATTGTATTAAGGCATATTTTATAAAAAATTACGATGTTGTTCATACAAAATTTTCCATCATCAGCATAAGTTACAGCTTTAGTACTTTTGATTTATATGAAGAGACCTTTTTTCCACTTTGGTCATGACGGTCTGGCTCTTCATTTAACTATCAAGTTATTGTCACTTATCTATCCAAAACTTCACCAGGAACTGATCAAATTGGGCTTTAGCATAATATTATTGTAAATATTCATGAGCTGCTTCCGTTGTGGATCGTTTACGATTATCTAAATCCAATATTTTTATCTTTCCAGCGGACTGTCCTCCAGACGAATACAATCCAGGTCCAAACTGCGGTCTGGAGCCGTCATGTGCCTCAAGAAGCTCTCATTCCTACCCAAAGCACACGTGTGACTGCTGGTGCATACCTGGCACCTATAGGAGAATAGAGACCGATACTTGTGTACCGCTTAGCGGATGTAATGGTTAATAAATGATTGTTTTAAGGAAATATGGATTATTTTTTGGACAAGAATATTCTGTTTATATTTTAAATGTATAATAATATAATAAATCATTTATTTCAGGCTGCATAGGCCCATAGATAAATACCTTAACCTAAAAATACATAATTATAATTATAAATTCACTTTCTTTGCACTAAGTCTTGGCGCGTTCCTATGGTATAGTTCCGCGGAAGCGACGGAAAACAACACCCTGCGGCCAAAAACTTTCATCAAGCACCTGTTCCAGCAAACAGGTCGGCATTCTCACCACAAACGCCTTGAAGTTGACGTTGCGGCGCGGCACCAACATCTAGGCAGAATATTCTTGTTACTTACTTACGTAACAGCATATAAGTAGGTGGTACTAACCACCTACTTATATGCTGTTTCTCTTCTAGTACCACCAATAAGCTACTATACTATCAGTGAACGCAACTTTATAGTTTGGTTTTGTGTTACGCTATCACTCCTAAATCCCTTAGCTGATCTTGATAAAAATTTGCACTTTGCCTTTACAATCGAATGATTTCTCTGTGGAAAATTCTCAGCTCCGGTTAACCCACGAGCCATTGTATTATTCTGACAAAAAATCAACCATATTCACGCTAAGACAAAACCTAGTCACCGAATGCCTAGCAGAAATAATTGGCGTGCAAAAAATATTGTTGTTAAAAAATATGCAAATGAAGATTATATTGAAGCCAAAGAGCATGACGATGGTTATCATAGACAACTAATTTGAGTTATTTACAATTCAATAACAATGATCTTTACATGTCGTGCGTAGAAACAAGAATTATATTCAGATAAAAAAAAAGCATTTAGTTGTAACCGGGTGTCAATCTTCAAAGTCTTAGTGCTGATACGTATTATTTCTGACCTATTTTCAAACAATGTCATCATCATTAAAATAATATGGCCCTTTGATTACGCAGGGAAGTGAATAACAAATCTCTACCTTAACTGTCTGTACTGTAGGGTTTTTAGAGATTTCTTGATCATTAATATTTAATTTCATTGCCCAGCTTTTTGGCAGCTAGCTGAGTTTTTTACTAAATGTGTAAACCGAACTTGATTTAAAGTAGTCATTTGAATAAACTAAAGTGAAAGATCCGACATAAGTCTGCAAAGCTAAATTTCGGGAAGATGTTTCAAAACTTACACGACACAAACAAAAAAAACTGTACTTTAGTAACATTTTGAACAAAAATATTATTTACAGTTATTATTTTTAAGTAGTAAATTGTTCAAAAGCGACGCGAGCTAAGATAAGCAACATGCTACAATAATGTAAATAACAAATGACTACATCGCATTGTATTGTGAGAATGCCATGACTCGGGGAATATCCAAAGTCGTGATTCTGAGATATTAATCGTCTCTGAGCCACCATACTCGCAGTTGTCTCGTGATTTCCATACGAGCGACTCCTTGCAATTGGTTAAAATCGTCATAACATATTTTGTGGATAATAATATTGTTTGGAGTTTGGCATTTTATGGACAGATTTTTCGCCACGTCTAATTTTGAAGAGTTAGTCACTATACGAGATACATTGAAGTGTCAGAACACAAAAGATACGAGTATACTGATAAAAAAACAATATAAAACGTTGTAATTATACGAATTAGTGTTACTGATACGAAGGTGAAGAAGTTATATAAACTGTGATGTCTCTGTGATAAACTGCATTAGTGTTTGTGTGTGTGTGCCGTCAACATGAGGTCCTGGACTGTTTTGTTTGTGTTTTTTGTTTGCGTCGAGCACTTGTTCGGTGAGTAATTATTTACTAATTAGATGCGGGCATAGGCAAATGGTTAGGTTAAATGTACGCTCCATGTCATCTCAACTTAACTAGCTTATAACTTTTATTTAGAACTATAGTTTTGCCTACCTATAGGTAAAACCTACCTCGAAATGTTTCTATAAAATTATCATCAAAAAACAATTAAGATAACATCGTCCGCATTATGTTTTAGGTCATTTAATATTACTATCTGTATCGAACTGTTATGATGATACTATAATAAAATAATAAATTACCTTTACATGTTTTTCTGTATGCGCAATATCCTGATGTAAGCGGGATCGTAAGCCATGCAGTTTAAATCAAGGATAAATTAATAACTTCTTTAACCTGTGCAATATCGAATGTAGACGGGATTGCATCGCATTTAGATCAAGGATATAAAGAACTTCTTGTTGAAACCTCATAGCACATTAGTACTAAACTAACCATTGCAATGTGCAAATACTCAGAAACCCTGAAGTACCTAGTAAAAATAGTAGTACTCACCATCAGCATTACATTCAAACTTGGCTCTCCTACTCTTCAAACAATGCGTTAAAAATCCCAACCAGGTACATTATATTCATTTATTTATTTAAAAATAACTACGTATACCCAAACAGTCTTAAAACATTTATTAGTTCGTTAAATTCACGGACATATTTTATCTTTTCAGCGGCATGCCCCTCAGGAGAATACTCGCCGGGTCCGGACTGTTCGTTCGAGAACATCTGCGGCCTGCCCAGCGCCCACTCGGCCAGGGAACATTACTGCGACTGTTGGTGCGAACCTCCTCTCATACGAGACTCTTTAGCTCATACTTGCGTAGAGGAATGTCCGAACTATAGTATATCACAAAATTATTAGTTGCGTAGTTATTTATTGCTAGATCTAAGTTAGTTTTAAAAGATTTTTTGAGAATTTTGAAATTTGACGTCATGTGACAAAAAAATTAATAAAAAAATAAAACTTATTTAAATATAGACAATCTTTTATTTTGATATTTTATTTTGTTAATTCTCATCGAACCGAACTGTTCGTTTGAGAACATCTGCGGCCTGCTCAAAGCCCACTCAACTAACTAGGTAATAGAGGAATGTCCGAGATTTAGTAAATATAACACAACATTATTAGTTGCGTAGTTATTTATATGTGTGTTGCGTAGATCTAAGTTTTGCTTAGAATTGTTTGTTTAATTTTTTATGAAAAACTTGATGACATTTTAAAAAACATTTGTTTAAAATTAGATAAAAAGATTATTCTTTGTGGTGATTTAAATATTGATATACTGAAAAGAAATAAAACTACATTAGAACTTGAACACTTTCTTATTAGCTATAATTTAACTCTTGCATTAAATCAACCTACGAGATTACGCAGCAACACGTGCATTGATAACTTTGCGCACAAGATAGCAAAGAACTGTAAAGCCCAGATAATTGACCTTAAAGTGCCTGTCAATAAGTCTTGTAATTTGAATTCCTGGAAAGTTATAAAAAAGGATTATTCAATAGAAAATTTAACAAAATTTAGAAATACTTTACAAGAGTTATCTTTCAATGAAGTGTACGGCAGTAATGATGGTAACATAGCTTATGAAAGTTTTTACAATTTGTTCTCCATGTTCTATGGGTTGTGTTTTCCCAATAAGATTGTTACAATAAAAACGAATAAAAAAGCTAAATGGCTTTCACGGGGTTTAAAAATATGTTGTAAAAAAAATAGAATGTTATTATGGAAACATAGACTTAATCCAACGTCAACATCAAAACAACATTTTAAAAAATATAATGCCCTTTACAAAAAGATTATAAGACTAACACAGAAAGCTCAGAATGATCACTTTATTAAAACATCTCAGAATAAATCTAAAGCTACGTGGCAAATAGTCAATAAAACAAAAACAAATCTACCTAGAGAGTTCATATCAACTATTCAAACTGGTAATTTAACGCTCACAAAAACTCTTGATATAGCTAACGCTTTTAATAATTATTTTATAGAAGACATTGAAAACAATTATAAACATGACATCAAATACAAAAACATTATAAGTAACTCAACATCTCAATCCATGTTCATGCAACCTGTCACCAAAGAAGATATAACTATAGTAATAAAATCGCTAAAAAATACAAATACTGTTGGAATTGATGGTGTATCAACAAAGGTGATTAAATTTGTTACAGAGGTTATATCTCCTGTACTAGCTCACATTATTAATTTATGTATAGAAGATGGTATATATCCAGAAATATTAAAAAGTACGATTATTAAACCTATACACAAACGAGATGAAAAAAATAATATGAGAAACTACCGACCTATAGCTAAAATATCAGTTTTCTCAAAAGTATTTGAAAAAATTATTTACAATTCACTGTATTCATACTTAAATAAATTTAATATACTATGTAAAGAACAAAACGACTTTAGGAAAAATACTACCATAAATAAAACTATATTTGATTTTCTGAGTGAGGTTTTGACTGCTGTAGATACTAAAAATCCAGTCTGTGCTATATTTACTGATATGACCAAAGCGTTCGATTATGTTAACCACAAAACGTTAATTGACAAATTATATACATATGGTATAAGAGGAAACTTCCTAAAACTGCTAGAATCATATTTGGGCAATAGAACTCAACGCACAGAGATATCAGAATTATGTAATGAAACAAAAATGGAAAAAACATATTTTTCTGAAGACAAATCAGTGAAATATGGTGTGCCGCAAGGAAGTATGCTTGGGCCACTTTTATTTTTAGTTTACATCAACGATCTTCCAAAAGCAACAAACCAACAGATGGTTCTGTTCGCTGATGACAGTACCCTTGTCGTTAAACGTGATCCTCAAGGTAATTATTCACAAGATATTAATAATGCACTTGCAGATGTGATAGATTGGCTCACAAACAATAATCTTGTTATAAATATGGCTAAAACCAAAGTAATACATTTCCATCAAAGAATTCATAATCCGATCCTAACAGTAAAATATGATACCACCGAAATCAATGAAGTACAATCTACAAAATTTTTGGGACTACATATAGATCAAAATTTAAATTGGAAAACTCATATTGAAGAAATCAGTAAGAAGTTAAATAAATCAGCATATGCCCTACACCAAATTAGTAAAAAGGTCAATCAAGTAGCATTACTTACTGCATATCATGGTTTAGTGGCATCAATCCTGCGATATGGAATCATCTTCTGGGGCAACTCAACTAATAGAGATATAGTTTTCAAAGCCCAGAAGAGATGCATACGTGCTATGTGCGGTTTGAAATCGGGGGACAGTTGCGTTCCATACTTTATATCATTAAAAATATTAACAGCTCCAGCACTTTACATATTTGAAGTATGTGTATTTGTTAAAACAAACTCGTCACTATTTGAAACAAATACATCCAAACGGGGTGTTCCCTTACGTTCTCAATACAAAAATTTACTAAGCAGGCAAAGATGTAACACAGCATTATTAAGTAAGAGCATTCTGGGAATGGCACCGCGCATAAATAATAGACTCCCAGAAGCCATAAAGTGTCTCAATGTTCCACAATTTAAGAAAAGTTTAAAATTGTTTTTAATTAATACGTGTTTTTATAGAGTAGAAGATTTTTTATACGATTGATGTTATTTCTGTTTTATTATATGTGTATAAAAATGTTTATTATCTCTTAAAAGTGTATTCAAAAATATTAGCCTAAAAAATTGCATGCTGTAATTTACAGTGAAACATGTTGGACAATTTACCATGTAAGATCAGTATGTAACCATGTTTTCGCAAATAAATATATTGATTGATTGATTGATTGATTGATATGATGATTTTGAAATGTTGACGTCATATGGTATGCATGATGTGGATCATGTGACAAAAATTTCAATGTAAAAATAAAACATATTTAAAAAAAAAAAAACTTAATTTTTATAGTGACGAATCCAGCCAGAGATCAAATAAAGTCTTGGACAGTAACTATTTCTCGGAACCCTCTCATCTCTTTGGCTCATACTTGCGTAGAGGAATGTCCAAGATATTAGTATACCACCTAATCTTTAGTTAGCGATATATTGTTCGATCACATCTTAGTAAGTATTTGAATTTAAGGATTTAAAGATGTTGACCGAACGTGACGGGTATATGTGGATTTAATACAAAATTTTAGAATTATCATCTTTAATTTAAACAATATCTTATTTTGATTTATGATTAAGTATGTATTATAGTGACTGTCGACCATAACCATTAACAACGAAGTAAGAAAGACGAGAATACCTACATTTAAAAGGTAATAGAAGGTGTTTACCTCTATGTCCTGAGAGGGCACCCTGTATATAGGGGGGCACTGACCTTAGGCACTGCGCAGTAAATAATGGCGCCCATTAAACGGCAATCACCCTGTGAACGTTTGATGACTGACCGACGGACGCGACGCTCCGGTCAGTGGATATTGTTATAAGCGTTTTATTGATTGCTGCGCACATTAAAATCAATTTTCTACAATTAAATCTTTAAAATAAACTAAAAGACATAGTTGAAGAACACTAATATTACCGTGTGACGTACACAACTATTCCCTACGTCCGGCGCACCCTGGGCAATTCGCGAGTTCTTAAAAGCGAATTGGCTAATCCTTTCACCACGATGGCAAGTCAAAATTAAATTTGACTCAACCATCGACACGACGAAGAAGAAGAAGAAGAACCGTGTTTTGTTACACAATATTAATATTCCTAAAGTTTAATTCGCTATGTGAGCTAATGTTCATTATTCCCATATCCCTATATCACTTGATTGATTTCACAACCTTTAGGGCATTGTCATCAATGTAGTTTGTTTAGTTAATAACCATTCAAATAAAAAATAACATAAAAACTTTATTCTAATAAACTTTCATTTGATAATTTATACCTTTCAGCCTCGAAGGTCTAGTGGTTAGCGTACGCGCCCCTCACAGGTCTCGGGTGCAATTCCCGGGTAGGGCAAAGTGTTATTTGTGAACTTTCCGTCAGGAAATTCACAATAGCAGCACGGAGTTGGAATTGTGCCCGGTGAATAAATAAATACATATCTCACAAATTACACACAACGCCATCTAGTCCCAAACTAAGCAGAGCTTGTAATATGGGTACTAGAATAACTGATACTAATACATTTGTGCTTTTCTTTTTGTAAATACATATATACTTATTAAGCATAGAAACACCGATATGACCGATACCGGTAGGATGGCGATAGGGCCTATCCAATGGGACCTAAACATAGCAGGTGAAGTGTGGGTGTTGTACACCTTTGCCAGGCCCTAATATAAGCGTGATGTTATGTTAATAACTTAAAATAAGTAATTTCATGATAATTTAGTAGATATTCTTTTCCAATTATATACCTTCATCATTTAGCCTCTCGTAGTCCACTGCTGGAGATAGGCCTCTCTCAATGTGCGCCACCACACCCAATCCTGCGCCTTCCGCATCCAGTCCCCTCCAGCGACCTTCTTCAGGTCGTCAGTCCACCTGGCAGGGGGGCGTCCCACCTTACGGTTGCCGAGTCGCGGTCTCCATTCCAGGACTCGTTTGCTCCAACGGCTGTCGGTCCGTCGGCAAACGTGACCAGCCCACTGCCACTTTACCACGCTTATTTTGCGAGCTATGTCTGTTACTTTGGTTGTTTGTCGGATGACCTCATTACAATTTTTATCCTTCAAAGAAACTCCGAGCATAGCTCGCTCTATATCCTTTAATGTCCATGTCTCGGCACCGTAGGTCATAACAGGCAGGACGCACATTATATACCTTAGTATCGTCTAAAGTTAACTGAAAGGAGCGAAGAAAATCTCTGCCATTGTAAGATGTTATTTCACAACTTTATGGTCGTAACAGATGCGTATAACTGTAGAACCATGCCCAATCACGGTTTATAGTACTACTTCCTACCAATTAAATGTCAGGATATATGGCCATGACACACTGAATTTTAAGACAAATGGATATAAAAAAAATAGGTCTGTTGTTAAATATATCATTGCACGGCATCTATGGTGAGACACTAATCCACTAGCACAGCAGCTTGACCTTTGCATCCGATGGCGGTGGAAAACCCTTTGTTTTTTTAGTTATCTACACTTCTACACTAATATTATAAAGACGAAAATCTTTGTGTGATTGGTTGTAATGAATAGGCTTAAAAACTACTGGACCGTTTTTAAAACTTCTTTCACCATTCGAAAGCTACATTATCCACGTCTAACGTAGGCTAAATTTGATTTTGGAAAAAAATAGAATTCCGTAAGATATAACAGCTAGTACAATATATTTTCCTTAAGTTTGAGTACAATAAATGAATTTGATTTGATTTGATTTGATTTCTATTAATAAGAAAACAAAGCCTTCAATAATAAATTGGCCTCTTGTGTTGTTAAAGGTGAGTATATTTACTTAATATAATGTTATAAATTTAATTTCTTGTTAATCTGCATGGTCTTCTAATTATCTAACTCAACCCGTGGGTGACTTCGTAATTATGAATTTTGCAGTTACACTAATTAATTCTCTCTTACCACCACCAAACAAAACCTCTCTTACACCAAAAAAATACCTGCGACCTTCTGTAAAACGGGCAGCCGCATTAACTAACCAGCTACGGTCATCTATTGCCAGGGCCCTAGATAGCGGCTGCCCAGTTTGCAGAAGGACGCAGGTTAAAATCCTGCCAGTCCCATATTTTTTCAACTGCTTTTTAATATAATTTTATAATTTGCTAAGCATAGCTAAATAATAACCATAATAATATATATAGATCACACTGGAAACATTCACCGAAAAAAACCTAAAATGCGTAGAGGTTATGCTGATTACATTTCACAATATTCAGGTCAATTAGATCACTTTGTTTTATCACTGTCCTACATATTTAATTGTGGAAGAAAAAAAAGTTTATAAACATTGATATGAATGGCCATCTGCCTTTAAATTGCAACTTGATATAAGTCCAATACTATTAAAAAAACAAATTCATATTTTGTATTTAATTTAAGTACATAAATTTACAGACATAAATAAAATGCATTATAAAATAATATAATACATAAAATTTTTAACTGTGACTAAATTAAAGACCTAATGATACCAGATTTAATACTTATAATATGTATTTATTTTACTTATATATTATCATTTCCGCCAGCCTCAGGTATAGGGCAGCACTAATACGCTCACTACGGAGAACATTTGGCGAGGGATATGGCTATGCCCAGCAATGGACAGATATAGCCTGAAATTATGATGATAATAATAACATATGATTATTATGTATCTTATGACTTGCAACCGTCCTCAGGTATGTAAAAAAAAATTGAAAATGTCTTAAAATATTTTAAGAATTTCCTGAGCTTGAAACTGGTCCACTTGATCGCAAGTGGCAGCTACAGCCCATGAACTAAGAGTTGCCATTTATGCGTCATATGCCTATAATATTAAGGCCTTATCTCAATGCTTGTTGGCAGTACATTAAACGTGAGATATCGATGCTTCCTCTATTTCTATGTATAATAAGTATGTATTTGCAAAAGAAAAGTATATAATATGTATTAGTATTAGTTATTCTAGTACCCATAGTACAACCTCTGCTTAGTTTGGGACTAGATGGCGTTGTGTGTAAGTTGTGAGATATATATTATGTCTTATTTATTATTTATTATTATTGCTCGTTCAAAAGAGTTTTACTACCACTGGGCGGAACCAAAACCTTGTGATCTCAAGTGTGACGCCATAACTGCGTGTTTTAGAACCAATGCGTCAGATAATACGCACTTGTCTCTGATAATACACTTGTCTAATAGCATATGAGTCATGCGAGTATTAATCTCGACACAGCCTTGGTCTACTTGTACTATATGAGTCAAATGGATGCATCAGAAATTGTTAGAATATAATAAGATATATTCACATATAGGAAACACATATAGTAAGGTATTAAGAATCTAGGTTTATGGTATCATGACACATAATGGTACGATTGATGAGTTTATCACCAGCTCTTCTCATGATGCAATACCCATCGGAGCTGGTACTTAGATTGATTTTAATTCAAATTTCTAAGTTGAATTAAAGTCAATCTAAGCTCCGGTGTCAAATCATTTTATTGCAATAAGTATTATAATTTAATTAGTTAAATTTTATTTTAATTTTATATGTTATGTATTTTGATGTTTTTTTTGACGTGTTCAAGCGCTTCTTGGAGCACATGGAAATAAATGATTCAATTTCTGATTTCTGATAGAATTAAATTAAATAAAAATAAAATTAAATATGATAGAAAATTACGTGTTATATTTACAGAAAAACTTAAAGCAAAGCAGCGACTCAGTCAAATAGCGATACGATGTTTGAGGTCCTGCTGGCTGAAGGTGTAATAACGCCCTGGCTTAGCAGCTTGGATTTATAAACAAAATCAAAGAGACTGGAGATAGGAACTTTTTTAACAAAGGCCTTTTCAACTGAGTTCAAGAAGGATTTAAGATTCTTGTCTTGTCTTTGTAGTATTCTTGTAAGTAAATGGTATTGAGTCAATCCATATCTTCACAATAGTAGGAACAGCTTTATTTGATGGATTGACGATATCTTCGTCGAAGTGCCGTTGCTTTTTCAATCGCTCGTTTACAGAACGTATACCATCAACTAAATGATGAATGTTCTAAGCTCTAATTTAAAAAGTGTTAGATAAACCTTATTGGCAGGATAAGCATAAGTGACAGCTGCAGCAGTGTTCTTTATCAAGTGTAACTTGTGTCACTTTTAAATTCGGTCAGGTTCTATGTGAAAACGTCTTCATTATTATAGGCATCGACAAGTAGGTATAGCGTGAATAAGTGGCATTTTCTTACTCACGTCCTTGAATTGACTCAATTTTCGCCTTACATTTTCACTGAGCCCGACACAATGCAATTATTTCTTATTCAATAGAAATAAAAGCATTTAAGGAAGCGCAGAAGCAGTGTCATAATAAATAATACGAAATAAACGCACATACATGTATTTCATTCATGATCCACCATAATAGTATTTTTGTATAGAAATTTCAAATCACTAAAGGTCTAAATTCGCTTGTTCTATCAGCAATGTCAAACTTGTCGACTTTGACAATTTTAGAGCAAGTACATATTCAAATTTGTCAAATGGGTCTTTAAACTCTATTGCTGACTTTTAAACTGAAGTGAAATAAATGATTAATTTTACGAAATGGAACAAATATGCTTGTAGGTCACATAATAATCAGAGTAATTTGCGTGCCGAAAAGACGACCTCTGGTTTAAAAATAATGTCAAAATGAATTCGATCAATCCACTTCGTTCGATATTTGAAATGTTGAACGCAGAACAGTTAACCCAACCACAGTTCAATAGTTAAAGCAATGCAGGACGAATGAGATTTTATTTGAGTGTTAATATCAATCTCAGATAAAATCGGACAAAGGCTTGTAAGAAATGTCATCTTATAATATTGATATTCTTGCCACGGTGCTACTAAAACACGATAGTAAATTATACACTTCTGTGCATAGCCGATAACCGGCGTCAGGCGCTGAATTTTTTTTTTTAAACTGCCGTGATTTCAGAACATTTTTCATTTCAAAATGTTGAGCATAGGTGTTAATGAACCTTTATAATTATTACGCGATTTAGACCCGTTGTCTAATTTTTAAAAAAGCTTTATAACTTGTCTTGAATATTATTTTTATATCACACGAGAAAACGCTGGCGCGATGACTTGGACACCTTTCTGGAAAACTGGCAGGGAAAGGCTTTGGATAGGGAAGAGTGGAAGACTTTGGGGGAGACCTTTGCCCAACAATGGGACAATGTAGGTTAAAAAAAAAAAAAAATCACACCATTGATGCGATGATTGCGCTCGGCTTAAACTTGCGATTCCTCCTTTCTTTTAAATTAAATGAAGGTAAACATATTATGCTTAGGAACTAAGTTATGGCTGAAAATTGTGTATTGTCTGCTGGTTACTGCGAAATGCCTGACAAAAAGCTACAAAACACTACTAGAATGCACATATAGTGGGTCAAAGTCTGCCCAACTTACTATTAATTATTTTTAAGGTTAGTACAGGTACAGGTATGTAACAAGAATAAAATAAAACAAAACAAGCATTTCTTATTTATTATTTTATAGCATTTAGCTATGCTTAGCAAATTATACTAAGAAACAGTTGATTTGAATACTACTTAAGATAGGGACAAATGTATTAACGTAACGTACAGTTGAGAGATATAGTGCCCTAGCAAGAGGCGACCGTAGCTGGTTGGTTAAAGCGGTTTCCCGGTGTGCAGATGGTCGCAGGTTCAAATCCTGCCGGTCCTATAATTTTTTCAACTGTTTCTCAGTAAAACAAGCATTGTACCCGAATCAGAATATTACGTGACAACTGTATAAAAATACTACGAGCCATAAAAAGTGTTAGAGCCTGCATAACAGGGTCAGCTCTAATTTCGAAATGGCGTGGTCCTCCACTGGATTGATTGGAGCAATTTGGTAAATTATATTTATTTAAGTTACCCTGTTTCAGTGACGTGACGCGCTGAAAGCCTCAGTTGAATGTTAGCTTTGTTTTCAAATAATAATGGACAGGAGTATGAATGAAAACTACCTTTCCAGTAACACCTTGAACAAGAAATAAATATTAAATAAAAATTACAAAAGAAAAACCAATTCAATTTAAAAAATGCAAAAGTAATATTTAACGTCTCGCCTCATCAGCGTATAACTTGAAAGAATACAGTAAACGACCATAAGGTGCCTATATTTAAATAGGTCCTAAACATTAAGGAGTTGTACCTTCCAGCATCAACTCAGAAACATGATATGCTGACTGCTAGATGCGAATAGCCGAGTAGCTTTAGGAAACTTACAATAAAAACTTTACTGACTTAACTTACTTTTTAGTGCATTTTTTGTAATAGGTTTTTAAAGGATCGGCAACGCACGCGTGATGCCTCTGGCATTGCAAGTGTCCATAGGCTACGGTAACTGCTTACCATCAGGCGGGCCGTATGCTTGTTTGCCACCTCAGTGGAATAAAAAAAAAATGAAGTCGGTATTTTCTTTGTGAAATTGTTTTTATTAACTTTCGATGTCCATTATTGAAAAGAGCCCTTCTCATTGACTTCTAATCTTCTCTTCCTATCTCCAGTATGGTGCCCTATTCATTGCGCCAGCGTTCTCTCGACCTCTATCGGCGACATCACCTTCACCTTCTGTTAGTATAAGAATAAGTTTAGGTAAATTAAAGCGACCGTGGCGCAATAGATGAGGCTTCGGTCGTACAATCTAGAGGTCGTGGGTTCGAATCCTGGTCATAAAACCACGGTCATATACTTTCTTCTAACACAAGCGAATTAAGCTTAGCTGGAGGGGGTTAACAAGATTACTAGTAAGCTTATTTTTAAAAACAGAATATATTAATCTGTACAAACACCAAACAATTTGCAACCTGGGGAAAACCATCGCGCATTGCATACAATGCAATGAAACATTTAGCGTCCTTTTGATAGAGCAATTACGAATAGGTGTGTCTCGGTAATTGGCCAATTCCAAACCAATTCTGCCAATTCCATTCATCTATCTTGATAACGGTTGATTGGCTTTTTAATAGAGTTGGACAAACTTTTTTATGGAAGAAAACTAACAGTTCTGAATACTTTTTGAGTAGTTTCGATGTAATACAGTGGACCCCCGATAATCCGGCCACTGGCTTATCCGGCCATTTGTATTTCCTAATGTGAAGTGATTGCTTATTTTTTCTGAGTTATATAGCATTACTAACGTTAATTTTATAATAAAACGTATCTCTATTGTGTTGTTTAATTTACTAAATTTGACATACATAATGAAGTATGATTTTTACTTCAGAGTACATACATATATATATATTCTACATGTTATATATATATATATATATATATAACATTTAGAATCTTAACATTGGATCTGTCGGATTACAAGGTACTCTTTCGTAAAAAAATCCGGACTATAGGGGGTCTAAGGCAGTACTCTATAATCCGTCAAATTCGCTAATCCGACACTGCCCTTCAAACTGTTTGTGTGGGATTACCGCGGGCTGTACTGTAATATTGTTAGGTATTAGAAGTTTTTGATTGTTCAAAAACTACGGCTACCGATCTAGAATTTAACGTATACAACTGCTGATTGCACAGACCTAGATATTATTATGCTGATTGTGAGGTTACGGGTTTAATTCCCGAGCGGTGCAAAGGGGTTATTTGGGGTTTTGTGTTTGCTAATTCTCAGTATTGCACCAAGGAGTCTGGATCACTTGGGGTCTGAACATATCAAATGAAGTTTGGATGTAATATAACTTCTGCCATACTTGTCTGAGTAACGTAGGCGTGAAATAAAACAAAAAATCTGTCTCTTTTGTAATTACTGGCAGGTAAAAGGTTTCTTTTTTGTTTACCCAAATGGCAGAATCATTTATCTTTCTAAGTATCTGTGTTATCTTACGCAAATTGATTCATAATGGTTTTCTTAAATGCAACCTTTTTTAATGGACCGTCACAAAGAAGTGTTTGTTATACTTTTAGGGTTCCGTAGCCGAATGGTAAAAAAAATTCATGAAACCCATACGTGTGGGGTATTTATGGAGAGGTCTTTATTATCAACTCCAATATAATAAAGAATAAAGAAAAAGAGCCGAGTCCGACTCGCACTTGGACGGTTTTTTATTTTGTGGTATAGGTAAAATCAAAGATCTTGGCAGATCGTTAAAAGCACTGTCTCAGTCACTTGTGTAGGGTTCACGCTTAACGTATATCTCGCTCTCACTCTCGCGAGCTGCCAAGAAGTTTGACGTTTGGTATACTGTATAACGTAGACCGAGAATCCTTCATCCAAGCTGTATAACTATTTTAAGTGAATGAGCCTTAAGGTGATGTCAGATGACGAAGGCCTCCTAGGTCACTAGCCGCACCTTTGATATTTTTGAGACGGTCCTGATGCGGTGTAGTGAGTACTTGTCTCTCTCTTTACTCTCTCTTTACATATACCTAAACATAAAAATCTTAATGAATGTGGTATAATCACTACGTGGAATTCCGAAAATCGGTAGGTAAAGGATCTAATTTTTTGTTCAGCCAATTGCTGAGAATTTCCTAAAGGAAAAATTCTTGGAATCGCTTGATCGACCCGGGGATCGCATTTAAGACCTTGCGGAGAACGGTCTCATAGATTACCACTAGACCAACGAGTCAGTCAGTAACAGTTATAAGGGAGTGGCCAGGTCGCCACACTTAATCAAGTATCAGTTATTAGTGAGTGAGCGTGCACTCGTACCCAGTGGCCCTCGTCTCGGCTATAGATCACAGCGGTGTGACAACTGGCGCCCCCTATCAGCGTTCACAGAGTATTTCACACGATAGATATTGTTAACGTGTAAGTTTATTATTATTTGGCTGCTTTGTTGATAGTAAGTTGGTAAGTAGTGATGGCTATTGCAGGCAATGTATTTTTGCATTTTTAAACGTTAGGAAATATAATTGTCTAAAGGTGAAGCGTAAGTTGCACTTTGTTGCCTTCTTTCTTCAGCCTAGATAGATAGATAGAGTAAATCTTTTTTACTAGTTTTTTTTTCACCTTAGCAGCTCTTTGTTGTATGAAAATAGTGGGCAATACTTAATTTTGCTTCGAGTCATTTCAGTTAGCAAAACTCGATTTTTCTTTAAGTATTGCTCTCGCTCGAAGCAAAGTTGAGTTTAGCTCACTGCACACATTTTTTCACCAGATAACGTCATCTAGTCCCAAACTAAGCAGAATTTGTACGATAGGTTCTATTTCGAGCAGCTGAGTTGAAAAGTTGCATGTGCGACCCGAGATCTAAGTTATTTTTAAATTAAAAACAGGCTTTAGGAAAATACAATTTTGCTATATAGAGAATTTTGGCAATTGGAATATGGTGCTTATGTCCCCACATTTCTCCTTAAATATAATTATAATTCAAGCAATATTCTCTGCAGATGACATGCTATCTTGCACCCTTACCCTAGCAACGTAACTTGTTTGATGGATGACTTTATTTCAGATAATATAATAACTGGGAGCTTATGGATCCATTACTCATTAGTATTGGGTGTCTATGTATATTACCGCTGAATTGATATTTATATAAAATCTTGTAACCAAAATACTTGTAAATCCCAATATTCAATACGTATGGGTACAAATATTGCTATCTTGTATCGACAAATCAGAAACTTTTCTCTGATACATACCCGGCACTTCACGATATTAATCAAATAAAATAGACAGCGCTGAAAGCTACAAAATAATTACTCGACGACTTTTCCTTCAAAAAGGTTTTCAATAGGAATGGCTGTTAAAGATAACGTATCTCGAAATAGAGAAGGCTGCGAGTTCACGGAAAAAGTCCGGCAAATGTAAGTAAAAATTAATTAATTTGGTCGTAAGTAGAAAGTGATCCGGTCGGGTACAAAGCCCGCGTTCACGAGCCCTGCATCCCTCCGCGTGTGGTTTGGACCGGTCTTTGTGTGGTCGCCGGATGTAACCCTCACCGTACCATTGTAGCTTATTATCGTCAGAAATACGTTCGACTTTTAACCCTTGTTCGCAATTATTACGACACCCGTAATTATTGACGAGACCCATCATCTTTGCTTTGAATAAACTTTTGAATGAAGGGATCTTATTTACACTTTTAGGATTATGGTTGCCGGGTACGATTTAAACAAATTAAATGTGTCGGTAAGGTATCGCTGTTCGACAGTAGTAATATCGAGCAAACTTGATAAAATTTATTGATGGCTTCTCCAATAAATACAACTTCGTATGTAAGTAGTGCAGTAGGGCAAATCTTCTCCCTTTGCATGTTAAGTGATTTTATACAATGTGTCTGACCTATATTCTCTCGATAAACCGTTAAGGACACCTATAGCGTTGTAGCGACACTTAAAGGGGTGATGTCAGAAGGCGATTAATAGGTCGTCTGGCCCCGTCTGTTGTGCACCGCGATGGTCTAGCGACCGGAAGCGGCTCGCAGCGAATAATCGCATCGATCGCCAAAAAACTAACCCACATACGCACTGGCAGCGTAGCCGGAATTATTAATCGCGAGGAGTAAGGGGGCAGCGGCAAGGCTTTGGGCTGAGGGTGGGCGCGGCTGGCGCGCAGGCGCGGGCGCGCGGCGGGCACTTCGCGAGGAAGGCTCGCGCGCTCCGGCCGCGTCCTGACGCCCCGCGGCGTCGCCATGCGCGAGCAGCCGGCCCCGCGGCCGCTCCCGCAAGCGCCGCGCTAACCTGTACCCATGCAGTGGCGAAAACTTACCAGGTTGAAGTCTTCGCCGGGCGGACAGTCGCGCGCTCGGAGAATGCTCTGCTGCGGCCGCAGGAAGGTATGCGATCCGATCGATAGCGCGCGCCGAAACCGTCGCCCCTCCCGGCCCGGACGCCGACGCCGTTCGACGACCCCGCTCACTAATGCTTCACTAAATCAACCTTCTTCTCCTTTTTATCTTTCTTCTGCTCCATGTACCTCTGACATGACTATTCCATTCATGTTTCTGTTATGGAATCAGTCTATCCCCTTTGAAACCCCAAATCCATGAGCTCCGGTTTCGGCGGCTATGAATGCTTGTTCTGCTTATCATATCGTGTTATATTATATCTAGGTAGTGAATTGATGGTTGTGATAATTTGTACAGCATATCGATGCTTTAATCTGTGTACTGAATTGCTGCGTTTAAAAGTAGATTTTTGTTTTCTAAGCAATTAGTGAAGTTATGTCGAAGGGCGGGTAATCAATCGGTGGGTCACTTGAACGTCGGTCCTTAAATCGATCTTCATTCCAAGCGATAGACTATTACAGAGTAATCGTAGAGCAGTAGTCTACTTTCGCTAATGTGAGCATCTATTTTAAAATTAAATTTAGTCTGTACTCAAAATAGATCTATCTGTCCGCCTTATATTAAGTTAAAACTCTAATAGAATGGCAGAGTTTGTTATAAAACTGTGTATTTTAATCTGTGTCTATTAGTAGTTACGATAATGGTGGCGTTGTGCCGCCTTAGGTACTTGCAGCATCTCGCCATCTTGTCTAAAGAGTGCCTTTACTTATAGCTAAGGCTGCAGGCTATCTCTAGATATTACTTTGAGTGAAACTAATGGGCTCCCCGTGGGAAATATCTTGTTACTAATTTTAGATCATACCCTTGGGACTAGTGTTACTTTAGTTCGATATGTGTTTACAGGAATTTTCTTTGAAGACAGGCAAATAATTAAAGTTTCCTCGGATACATAGCTACAAAGCCTTAGGTGTGTTAATCTGAAGGCAAATTTACTTAAATCTACCCTCACAAAGATGCGTAATTTTTTTTTCATTTACTTATACTAAAAATTAAGATTTGTAGCCTCTGTCTAGGTTACAAATCTTAATTTTTAGAAAATATGATTAGATTGTTCAACTATCTTTTGATTAAAGATGTCATACCTTCTTGTTTCTATATAGAAAGAGTGTGACTGTAGAGATGTCTTAGATAAATGATTTACAAAGTTTAAAAAAAAATAACGGTTGATTAAAGTACCCCCTTTTTTTCATATTGAACTTGATAACGCTATAAATCTTTATTTTCCTTTTCATAGATCATCAATTAAACATAATATTACATCACTCCTATATTCGAAGAATTAACTAAAAATATATTCCTATATAGCAGAGACGTATTTATCACATTTAATCTGTTGAGTTTAGGTAACATGTGTTTAAAAATCACTAAAAGATAAATAAGCTTACCAAAAATGTAAGTCTAAAGGATTTAAGTACCTATCTATAACGCAAGCTGAAATAAGCTCTAAAATTGACGACTTAGAGTTTATTTCAGCTTACGGTTTTGATTGACTAGTAATATTCTCAATATTTCAAGCATTAACTTGTCAAAGCTTCATAAAAAAACCAATCAATACGCGAAATATTGTCAATAAAATTTCGTGGGTCAAAAAAGTCTTAGAAATGAATTAAATAGGTTTATCTACACGTATGGCTCATTTTAAGTGTTTGAGGAATGTTGATCTTCATGCAAAATGCCTTTATGAGATTAAGAACTCTTCAACCTCTTGACCTCTTTTGCCGTGTCAAAGAGGCTGCACCTTGTTAACTCATTAAATAGGTACGAAATAGGACAAGAGATAACCTGAATACTTACATTTTCACTGATGATGCTAATAAGTAATATGGAATAAACATGGAATGAGGTGTAACAGTGGACATTAGAAAAAGAGATGCAGCTGCAATATATTGTCGATTATATCTATCTTATAGATACTGATATCACATTACAGCCCATAAACATCTGATTTTCCTAAGTCGTTATGTATACCTATGTATGGCTTATGTATCTCTTAATATTTTCTAGTTGCAAAAATACCAATGAAAATAACCATTCACCAGCTACCTCCTTTTACAAAGTCGGTTAAAAATCAGAGCAGTAATTCATCCTCAGCCGTATATAAATAAAAATATTTTTATATTCAAATGGTAATGTTAGATATGAACAATAATTCGTGTCGCTCAAACATCATGTTCGACTTTTATTCGTCGCGTTTTATTGCAGCTTCATTGTAATGATCTATGTCACGAATACCGCTGATATTCTAGCGGTTTAAAGATGTATCTTTGTCATAATATAAAGTCAAAGACCCGCCTTTATTTTTAAAGTTTTAGAACAAAAATAGGTTTTGAGGCTAACAATAGGAGTATTGTGCGGTTGGAGAAGAGCTTCCTGTCATGAATAATCAGGTTAAAAGCGTTCGTTGCTGAGATTGTCCAAGGACTATAGATTTATACTTACTTAACTAATATTTTGTTCTTTAAAACGACATAAGATTGCTTTCCATATGTACTTAATTTATTAAGTTTTGTAATTCCAACGAATCTTCAAACAAAAATCTAGTTTATGATTGACACTTTAACCACCCATTTTTTTTATAAAAAAGACTAGTTAAATCATGGCCTGTGACAGTAGGCAAAGTAACTTAGTCCAATTTGTGTTTTTGGCTACTCATTAATATAATATTATAAATTATATTTGTTGTTATACTCGCTCGGAAGAGCTCGTGGTTATGCCGAAGCCGCATAGACTGATCGATTTTGCGGGTTAAGCCATGCTAACCGCGGTTGGCCGTGGATGGGTAACCATTTCAACATAACGAATTTTCCTCCGTAAAGCCGTCGGTCTCGGTTGCCATTTTAAGATGCATTTGGCAGTCGTTACGAGTAGTCAAAGACCAGAAAGTTTGACAACTAGTCTAACATTTGATGACAGTCGCTCCACGTAAAATACTGATATTCAGCTAAACCCGTAAGACTAGAAGCTGACCCCAGCTTTATTGAGAACAGGCTCGGAAGATTAATTGTTTGTTGTTATACTGTAACAAACGGCAAAATATTTTATAATTTCTAATCTCTATCAATCTAATCTCAATCTATTTATAATTTCTTAAGCTCTCTTGTCAAAGGTTGCCTGTAAGAAATTGCTTTTATAGCGATAAGGCCGCCCATTGTACTATCTAAATGATGTGCTTTTTGAAACTGACTTTCTTATTTGTGTACAATAAAGAGTTATCTATCTATCTATCTAAAATATAACATTTCAGTTTTGTAATTACAACTAATTACTTGTTACATCATAAAAGGTGGCACTTCAGTAACAAGTTCAAACCAAGTTAATGACTGCAACATTGTCACTCCGTCCTATTGTCATTCATCAGTGCGGTCTCCGAGCTCCACTAATGAACATTTACGGAGTGACTAAGTCCCATTTTATGTGACTTTACTGCAGCTCTTGGGGTTATAATTATTAAATTATACTAACTGTTAGTTAACATACAAACAAAGTAACAATGCCGATAGAACTTATTGTTATTAATAAACAACCTCTTAAATTTAAATTTCATGATATTGATGAAGTCCCATTGATGTTAATTAAAGCGATTTTTATTATCTTCATCGGTTTTCATTAAAGATAATTAATCATAGTATTGATTCATACTCATCCTTTTCATAATAATTAAATTAAAAAAGTCCTTGTAGTGAAGTTGATAGTTACTGCAACATTGTCACTATGTCCTACTGTCATCTGTCAGTGTGGTCCCCAAGCACCACTAATGAACATTTACGAAGTAACAAGGTCCCACATGTCAAAAAACGTTTTTGACAATATTGCAGCTTCTTGGGGCTGATATCATGAATTTAAATTTAATTGCAATAGGCGCCAACATCCTCAAAATCTCATATGGTTTTTACGTTTATTATTTAAGTTCTATAAAATCTGAATCACACTTAATTGTGCTATTTAAATAGAAATTAAATTGGGATATATCATTTATTATCAACTTAATCACTATCAGCTTTTAATGTTATCATCCTAACACGGATTCAAATTGTGCTATTAGTAGCACAATATGAATCCGTGTTACCATATAATGTAAATTGTAACAGCTAATTTAATTACTGCAACATTGTCAGTCTGCCCTATTGTCATCCGTCACTGCGGTCTCTGAGAACCACTAATGAACGTACCCGAAGTGACTAAGTCCCACATATCAGACAGTTTGTGACAATATTGCACTCACGTTAGGCGAGACTTTCATGCTCTTGTGAATTGTTGCGATGAAATAGTACGCCACACCTCATCCACCCTCATTTTTTTGTAAAGACTAAAAATCTGTAGAATTCATTAGACGTATCTACTTAACAATGCGATTTAAATGGTGATTAAATTGGGATATATCATTTATTATTAACTTAATCACTATCAGCTTTTAATGTTATCATCCTAACACGGATTCAAATTTTGCTATTATTAGCACAATATGAATTCGTGTTACGATATAATGTAAGTTGGAGCAACTAATTTAATTACTGCAACATTGTCAGTCTGCCCTATTGTCATCCGTCACAGATGTCTCTGAGAACCACTAATGAACGTACCCGAAGTGACTAAGTCCCACATATCACACAGTTTGTGACAATATTGCACTCACGTTAGGCGAGAGTTTCATGCTCTTGTGAATTGTTGTGATGAAATAGTACGCTACACCTCACCCACCCCCATTTTTTTGTAAAGTCTAAAAAATCTTTAGAATCCATTAGACGTACTTAACAATGCGATTTAAATGGTGATTAAATTGGGATATATCATTTATTATCAACTTTATTACATCAGCTTTTAATGTTATCATCCTAACACGGATTCAAATTTTGCTATTATTAGAAAAAAATTAATCCATGTTACGATATAATGTAAGTTGTAGCAACTAATTTAATTACTGCAACATTGTCACTCGGCCCTATTGTCATCCGTCACTGAGGTCTCTGAGAACCACTAATGAACGTTCCCGAAGTGCCTAAGTCCCACATATCAGACAGTTTGTGACAATATTGCACTCACGTTAGGCGAGAGTTTCATGCTCTTGTGAATTGTTGTGATGAAATAATACACCACATTTATTTGTAAAGACTAAAAGTAATGAATCTCTCGATTTTAATAATATGAGTTAATATTATGATGCAATGTTATTTTTATGATGCAATCCCCATCGGAGCTGGTACTTGGAATGATTTTTATTCAAATTTCTAAGTTGAATTAAAGTCAATCTAAGTAAGTGTAAAATCATTTTATTGCAATAAGTGTTATAATTTTAATTACTTAAGTTTCATTTTAATTTTAAATTTTTTGTATTTTGATGTTTGTTTTGACGTGTTTAGGCGCCCCTTGGGGCCCATGGAAATAAATGATTTGATTTGATTTGATTTTATGCAAGGAAAGAAACGAAAACACATTTTTAGTTTAGTTTAGCTTTGTAATTTAACATAAAGAAAAACAATCGTACAATATTACGGTTGAAAATTACAAGTCCAGTGAGGCTCGAACCCACACCTCCACTTCGGTCATGGGATCGAGTCCCAAAGGCACTGGAATTATAATTTTTTAACCGTAATATTGTATAATAAATGCTTTGCAAAGCTAAAATTTGCTTTAATATTACAAGTATTGTAATTATAGCCTATTCAATGAAAACTATAATTTTAGTGTTCATTAATACAACTGTTATCGAGAAAAGCTTGCCTTAAGTAGTTTCGAAACTAGCTCAAACAAACGGATTCACTTGCGTGGTACGTCGATATAAACCATAAAGTCTAAGTACTTTGCTGACAAGTTTCATTTTAATCGGTTCTGCAGTTTAAACGTAACACAGTCAGACAACTAACTAATGCATTTAGGATTGAACTTTAAATGAAAAATCGAGGGTTTATTGTTGATTTTAAAGTTGAAGTGTACTTTTCGACAATTTGCATATTTAAAAAAAAGTTTACTTGCAAGTTTCCCTCGTATCTAAGTTTCATGGTTCTTATAACAGAACCGTATGCTATCAATTGATAAATCCTAACTTACCTGTCTTTTTATTTAATAAGTAAGGTATATTTTCGTTCGAGAGGTCGTGGGTTCGAATACTGGCCGTATTCATTACACCACGGAATTCGCTTGTGTTAGTGAACTTCCTACTAACACAAGCGAATTAAGCTTAACTGGAGAGGGTTGACAAGAATACTAGTAGATTGTGTTTGCAAATTACTAGTTAGCTTTTTAAAATGAAATAAAATAAAAACTAAAAATTTTATTCGACATACAAATAACAAATCCCATTTTTTTTAAACATGGCGAACGTAATAAATATTTTTTATGAAAACAGCATCAAATTACAATCAGCAGTTTTATTATGATCGGTATTAAAATATGTTTAATACCACAAATTGATTTTGTAAGAAGTTGGACTTCTCTTAAGCAAGTTTTCTTTACTGGAATGGAAATATTGAAAACATATTATTTTGATGCGTGATACATATTAAAGGATTTCCATTTGACTTGAATAAAGGTATTTGACTAGTAAATTGTTTCTATTAGTAAATAATTAATCAATGTAGCATCAATCAGTGTAAGCCACGTGTGTCGAATCTAGGTCAATCGTACACCGCGTGGGGGTTGAATCGTCTAAGGCTATTTACGGACTATATACTGTTTATAACGCTGTAAAGATCAGGTGAAATATTTTGAGTTTCTGTTTTTCTGACAATTATTTTAAACATCACTTTTACATTATGCCAAAATACAATGAACAATTTTATATAAAAAAATATGATTACCGGATTGACGACCGGATGGCGGAGTGGGTAGTGTACCTGCCTGCGACGCCAAGGGTTCGATTCCCGCTTAAGACAAATCTTTGTGTGCATGAACATAGAGGGTTGTCTTAGTCTGGATGTTTCTATGTATAATAAGTATGTATTTACAAAACAAAAGTATATAATTATGTATTAGTATCAGTTATTCTAGTACCCATAGTACAAGCTCTGCTTAGTTTGGGACTAGATGGCGTAGCGTGTAAGTTGTGTAATATTTATTTTTTATTATAAATATCACATTTAACACTACTACAGCGTTAAATACTGAACAGTAGTTATATATTAGTTGAAAATAATGATTGCGAAGAATCTCTCAACTAATCTTCACAAATTATTAGACACTGACTGCTACAAAGCGCCTAAGGGGTGCGCCTAAGGGACTTATTACACCAATTAATTTAATTATTTTAGCGACAAAAAACTGTAGATTTTCATCAATCGACGTCAATCGATTTCGATAGGTGAACAACACATGTCTTGATAGGCTTTCTAGCTTTTGATGACCCATAACGACTATTACAGATCGTTTTCTGAAAGCCGGACTGATAACCCTACGTGTCCTACATGTGTTATGTGTATTTATATCATAATGCATGTGTTTGTACGCAATAACTGTAAATTTTTCAAAGAGTTTTTTTTTAGAGAGGACTTGGCCGTGGTGCGTGCGCTAGTAATTACGGCACTCGGACTTTTATTATCCTTTGTCCTGAAAAAGCAATTCCGTTGCTATTAGACCCGTGTTTATGTTTTTCATTAATGTTACTCTATTAGATATTTTTTGGTTGTGTTAGTTAAAATATAAAAAATATGTAATACGCTTATAGTATATACACGCTGATTTTAAATTTCTCAACCAGTTGTTGATCATATCAGCTTCAACCTTCGCGACTGTATAGCGCCATCTATGAGAAGTTATTCAAGACACTTTTTCAAATCCAATTGATAAATCCCACTGGGGTGTTTATTTTTTAACCTTAACATTTGTATAAAAATGCTTAGCCAAGCTATATATTGCTTAAAACAATATTACATACAACAATAATACAAGCACAACCTTATATTTTATGTTTCTTTAAAAGTTTCACCTTATCCTATAACTTCTCAGCATTATTTTCCCACTAAAGAGGTGAAAAGTTGTATGTGCGACCCGAGATCAAAAGTATTTACTTCTAGTGCTTTTATGTCCCTCACTACGCTCAAGATTTTAACCTATAATAGAATCTTTCGCTTATTCGGGACTCAAAATTAGCACTCGAAGCAAATACGGTACGTACTTTGCTATCTTGTTCCACAAATAGATAACTTTTATCATGTTTTTTAAGAATTATATTTGGTCATACACTATAATGATACAATTATTTAGATTCTAATTATTGAAATAATCCATTTGATTCATGCCTGTAATGTAAATGTTAATGCATGGAGCCATTGTCTGAAGTCTTTACTGAAAATTAGTTATTATTACAAATACGCCGATGGCAATATTAATATTACATGTTAGAATGGTAATATGTGGGTGTAATTAATTCGCTTACCCACGCACAGGTTTCAAACAGTTACGATAAGATAAATACATTGGTTACATTTATATGGGTGGATTTAATGTTTAACTGTGTCTTTTTGATATCAATGTATTTTTTTATATAAAAATTAATCTTTGCTGCAACTTTTGTTATTTATGTACGTACGTCAAAAGGGTAAAAGATTTATGTTTCTAAACTTTCGCGATTTGATTTGAGAACATATTAAAAAAATGACAACGGGTCTTAATATTATAAAGGTAAATAAATATATTCACCAGTCAGCTCGTAACCATGGATGATGCAAGTCATTTCGAAACATCGAGCAATCGTAGATAAAGTTTTATGTAAAACGTAAAGTAGAATTTTGATTTTATAACTATTTATTTAATAGTAAAAAGAGTTGAAGTTTACGAGGAATCGATAAAAGGGTTTTAAAAGACCAGCCCTCAATCACCACTGAATCACTTTATCTATTGGTAAAATCTGCATCAAAATCTGTTGCGTAGTTTAAAAGACCTAAGAGCCTGGTCTAGCCTATTTTTTGCCTGGGGTCTTGAACGATCTCCACACCAAATTTCATTAAGAACGATCCAGTCGATTTAAAGTATTTCGGTAAAAACAAATGAAAAAAAAAGTTATATATATATAAACAAGATGAAAATGGTTACCAGTAGTCAGACACAAAATTGCATTCCAAACACTTTCATAAAAGTTACATACAAAATGTACGTGCAAATTAGCCTATTCACGTCCCTCACAATCCATGTTTTCCGTACGTTTCCGAGAGTTTCACACAATTCTTCAGCCGACGCACGACAATGTCATTCATGCAGTCCTCATTCACAACTCGGGACTTGAGATAACCAACACATTCATACATACTCTTACTTCCACATCTCAAGTAGATATGTTTTCTTTAAAGACTAAATATATTTTGTTGATTTGTAGTTCATTATGATAACAGCTAAGGCCGCATAGGTGGGCGGCATGCTTCGCGCCTTGAGACTTGACTAGACTCATGGCGCGAAGCATGCCGCATCACTTAGCGTAAACAATCGCTTTATAATTTTCGCAACAAGTTGCACTAAGAACTTAGTGATGCGTTGATGAATTGAAAAACATAATGTATAAGATGTATTGTCTTCTACCATGGATTTCAAAATACTATCTGTACAGTAAAAATTTCCATTACAGGTAAATGCTGTACCTACTTTTGTACATATTGTTCATGTAGAAATTTAAAAGACCCTGCAGACGTATTCTATGAATGAAATCACGTGAAATTAAAATTTCTGTCAATCAAATATCGACCGTATATTTATGAGGGGTAAGGATGGACTAAAAGTTCAAAATTGTCAATCTCCTTTGCAGAATCGCACCACCAGTCTTTTCAATTTCTATTCTTATCTTTTACGAAGTGTAGATAGTTTTTGTGTTAAGGACTGGCAAACCTCCATCTTTCTTTCACTAAACACTATAATTTGGCGAAGGGTCAAAGGTCCACACAAAGTTTCAAAAGTCATCTTCAAATTACTATACTCAAAGTACATGTTTTGAATAAGTAATTAACTTCTATGGGTTGTTGTGAACACTTAACAACTATTTGCTGACTCGATGATGGAGTATCTTAGACAGTTTACGGTTCATTTACATAGTAATTGTGTCAAGGACTTTAAATAATGTTGACTTGTTCTCAGTTCATTAAGGGTTAAGTTGATGTGTCATGGTATTTCTTGGGTTTTAGCTTGACTTCCTCATTGGTTTATGGCTCATTTTCGCTTGATCGTTAGCCTGTTTTCGTTTGACAATGGAATTTGGACAAATTACTTAGGCGTTGTCATACTTGAGCTTCGGTACGCGACACCATGCGAACAATACTTCACGCGACGAAAGCGACTAACACTTCACGCGGCGTGTGTCCTACCTATCAACGACCGATAAACAAGACACGCGCTTCACGTACATGCTTCAGTTTGATTTGACGAATAGGAGAAGCTAGGAGTAGGAATATTTTATTTATTTGTCATCATAGATTCGGGCAGTATTAAATCCGATAGTTACTATCTGATAATACAGTGGTAACTGATTCTTTAATATTCTTATAATAGGATTATCTACAGCTACCTAAGTACGGCTGTATAAACGTTGGATTAATTCCTCGGCGCGTGCCAATAAGGAAGTTTTGTAGGAAAAAATATTTTATGGGCCGTGTAAGTAACGGTCAGATATTATGAATTTTATGTCCCCGCTTCCGAAAGTAGCGATTCATAGGGTGACCCGGAACAGCCTGAGTTTATTAAGGCTGTAGATGGATTTATGACTTACATTGTTGAAGGACAACCAAGTTGAACCTCTGGTTTTTATTCATCTTTGAGTATTATTGCCTTTTTTGTTATTATTTGAAATTTGTAACAAAAGGTTGAATAGTATATGTAGTTGAATATAGTTAAAAAATATACTATGATTTATTATTTAAGAGAAATAAATATATTTATTTAATAAGAAATCAGTCAGTGTAAAGCCTTTAAACTCTCGGGTTGCCAATCCTTTAATATGATGAAGTATTTTATGGAACCTGTTAACCAAAGCCCCATCTAATATGGCATAACATCACGTCTATATTACCGAAAAGGTTAGGAAAAAACGCTTGCCTGACTTGGGAACCGAACCCGAGGCTTCGTGGTGTGACCCCTAAACCAACGAAGTAGTCTACCCCAGTGATATTTTGTGTCAAAATTATCACTTGCGAAGCTGCACAAATTAGCAAAATTGCATTAACAGATACGTACCTCTTATCAACAAAAAACACATTTGGACAGGTCCATTGTCGCGATATCAGCAAACAAGTGAAGTGCTGTACTCTAATAGGCTTAGTGCGTTCACATTGGTATCTGTTATCACGACAAACATTGCAGGCTGTGACGTCATAGGCCTGACTCCCGGCAGGAGTCAATGGAATGGACGGAGGAAGGTCACGGACTTTTGTCCTATTAAATTATTTCTATTCGTATTGATATCAGTTATCTATATATTATTATATATTTATATATCAATGTTCGCTTCTTGGCTGATTCATTAACGCAGAGCCTTAACCTTTAGCTAATAGTATGTTTACATAATACCAATGTAGAGTTAATATCAGTTAATTGAACAGAAAAATACAACATGTTGGTTAAACGGGATATTTTATTGTTAAGAGTAATTAATTAGTGACTAATTGGCGCCTAATAAATGAGTACTACGACTAGAAACCGGCCAATATAAGACGAGATGTTTGGTAATGACCACAGAGTCAACGTCATTTTTTTTTTATTGTTTGGTCCACTAAACTGGACAATACATAGCAAAAGAAAAAAACATGCTTAAAATTAACATACAAAAATAATGTTTGCCCTTCTAGAAGTGGACACAGCGAAAGAATGACTCAAAAGTTTATGCAAAGTATTTAAATTTTACACCTTCAAAATAATTAGAATATTAAGTGTACAGCCGCATAGCAAGCCTTTTAATGGACATGGCCGATGCGTTAAAAATGTCAAAAGATGACGATATTCATACGATTCAGTGTTTTAACTCTATAACTCAAATTCAGGTACTCGTACTATAATAATATGTTTATATAATACCAGTGCAGAATTAATGTCAGTTAATTAAATAGATAAATACAACATTTAGGTAAATAGGAAATCCTTTAATGGGTTGAGTAATTAGTGAACAGTTGGCGCCTAATAAATGACTGTTGATTGATTTGGATTTAATGTAAATGAGAGATGAAATATTGACATTGGATAAGTGTGGTTTAATGATTAAAATAATATTGTTTTAAAACATGCACTGAGGCAATTATGAGAAACATGATAGAGTTGATTTATAAAATTAATTTATAAAATGTAATGTTTTTAATGGGTTTCTATTAATAGTCAAAACACATTTTTTAACTAAAGGTCTTCTGTTATGTATTTTATATTTTTCATGCACAGACTAGAATATAATATTATTATATAATAATAACTTTTGTCTGGGACAGTCTAGACCATTTGAAATCAGGGTATTTAGGCCAATGAACCTTTGAATAGGCTCGGCAAACATACTCCCGAGTTAAAATAACTGTACTAAAAACATCACCAGTGCCAAGTAGGCTATATTTGTTGTATTGCCAGTAAAGTCTGACTAAATATTTTTTTTTAACAGATATGACTAAGAAGGACCAATATTACTCAAAACGTATATTATATCCATGCAATTAGACATCAATACAGTCATTGTACTTCGACCCCCGCCGACGGCCGTCCGACGACCTCATAGGCAGACGATCTTGTCAAGATCGCGGGGAGTCGTTAGTTCTAGTCGGCTAAAAACCGCGCGCTGTGGAAATCGATTGGTGAGGCCTATGTCCTGCAGTGGACTCACTAGGCTGATGATAATGATGACTACGACCCAAATAAGTTATTCCATAACTCTTCTTTGTTAGTCGGGTAAAAATATCTATTCCATATCTTTACCATCGCCAAGTAGGCTGTATAGCCTATTCTATTCGAAAACCTCATAACCTACTTTTTAGAAATGGTTTATCTTTTGAAGATCTTTATCATTGGCTGTTTGCCATAATATCGTCTGGAGTATGAGCAAAATAGGCATAGAAATCTTAATAACTAGTCAATAGAAATGCTATCGACTATCTTTTAACACTGGGACGCATGTCGCCGTTTTTCAAATACCACTTTTTGTATTCCTGCAAACAAAATTATTCTTTTTGGCGATGACATTAAGACGACAATTCCTCAACTCGCACTTGTGTTCGATTAGACAGATGCGCTTGTATTCCTGCAAACAAAATTATTCTTTTTGCGATGACATTAAGACGACAATTCCTCAACTCGCACTTGTGTTTGACTAGACAGATGCGCGGCGACAAGGTCACGCGTCTTTGACATTTCTATTGCCTTATTATTAAGATTTCTATTAAAATAGGATATTTTATCAGTGATCTATAAGAATATAAAACGTCGGCCAATTCTGGACCACTCATCATAGCATCTGAACGAAATAAATAAGTTATATTCAGACTTGAAATTACCGACTTGTTCTTAAAAGAATTTCTTGTTTGTTTCATTTAAAATCATATATATATAACTTGAATTACTAAGCTAGAATTATATGGTAGTGGCAAATAAAATTCATATTTCATCATGTAATTTTTTATTACAATCAAAATCAATATCTGCCATAATTGCTGCAAACTGAGAATATCTTTGTCAATTCTTAACCACTGTCACACACTGGTGTTGTGGGTTCGATCCCCACATGGGTATAAATCTTTGTGTAATTCGCAAAGATTTGTTCTGAGTGTGGGTGTGCTTGTGTAATTGAATGTGTGTATTTGGCCTTGTCATTAGGACCATTGGATAGTGAAATTGCTTCTGGCGTTCTATCTAAAGTAAATTAAAATAAAACAATCTTATCGCTCGACTTGTAGCGTATATTACCTATTTATATAAATGTTCAGTATGAGCACCTTTCTCTATCGGAAATGAGTTTCTAATCATCATTGTAATCACGTATAAAACAATAATATGATGGTAGTACGACATAGTACAGACGGCATTATATCAACCTATACATGTCCAGTTTAAGATGGTCCCGCGTTATATAGGCTTTCCGTGCAATGCAGACCATGTTATACTGGAAATGTATAGGTTGATCGGTAGTCGTCTGTACATTCATTTGGAACTTTTATTATGTCCAATCCACTTTGATTCGTATCTTCCTTCAAATTACTGCCCTGTCGATATGGAAATACAATGCAATTATAATTCCATTAAGATTTTTTTTTTTCACAACACACACAACGCCATCTAGTCCTAAACTAAGCAGAGCTTGTACTATGGGTACTAGAATAACTGATACTAATACATATATACTTTTCTTTTGTAAATACATACATATGATACATAGAAACACCCAGACTAAGACAAACCCCCATGTTCATGCACACAAAGACTTGTCTTAAGTTGGAATCGAACCCACGACCTCGGCGTCGCAGGCAGGTACACTACCCACTCCGCCATCCGGTCGACAGTTTGTTTTTTTAATTTCTATTGGTATAATGCCTATGTAGATATTAAGAAAGAAAGTACCATAACATAAAATCACGCATATATTACCCAAAATGGTGGAGCCAACATTTCATTTGCTATTTTGGTGAGTTGTATAGCTAACTGGGAATAATTTTTAGACTTCGTATTGATTCTGTGAATCAAATAAATTGCCTGAGCAGGGGATCGAACCCGTAAGTGGTCGCCTCTGGACAATAAATTGTATGTGGACTTAATTATTTGTGGTAGTCATCATTTTGTAAATTGGCAATGTTAGTCTAAATTATTAGATACATAATGTTACTCTGATCCATTACTGTTAAAAGTTGGATGTTTACAAAATGAATACCTACATAACTATACTATCAGAAAATATTCAAATCTTATTAATTTCGTGTTTATCAGTTTATAATTAAATAGTAAATAGATAGTCATGTTTTCCAGTTCTACGTTTATTCTACATTTAAGCCGAAAAGCCCAACTTTATCATTTATTAAATTAATTAGAAAACAGTTTCTAGTCTAAATATGTATAGCAAATACGTAGGCAAAATGACATAATATCAACATAATTAAGTAGTGCTACAAAAAACATGCTACGGTTCTGGTAGCGCTGTCGTAGCGAGCTACGAATAAAATGTTAATAGGGCTCAAAAACGTTTTCTTTGTTGAACATTCCTTTGATAGAACCTAATTAATTCGCGTCTAGAAACTAATTTTCTTCGATTTTTCCTTGAAAATATTTTACAGTTGAAAATACTTAAATCATGATTTTTTTGCGGTATCGTAAGACGGTCGTAATTTCAGAAAATTTCATACAAAAGCCTTTGTTAACGAGACAAAGTATTTGTGATTTAATGAATCTCATTGTTTGGTTGTAAAGGAGCTGCTTTTTATAAATATGGTGGTAAACGAGTTTGTAACCGTGATTATAACTTCAATGTAAATGTTTTTTTACGACATTTTTAAGACATTTTTGTAACTCATTTTTCGTCAGTGTAATAATATTTAACAGTGATTTATCACACTGTGTCAGTTACAATTAGATCGTATCGAGAACACAAATTAAATGCCTTGAACTGTACAATTACGTGTCATTTGGCTGTCACTAACTTCCTTTTGCGTTTCTAAACAAATTCCTTATTTATTTTGAAGTATGTTAAAAATACTTGATATTTTTTTTGTTAGTAGTAGAACTCTTGTGAATGGGCTGGAGGACGAATGCACCATCGTTTTACCTAAGAAAGAAGCACATGCATTACTATTATATCGTAAGCTTTATAGGTGCCTTACCTGTCTAGTTTTTGAGTTGGTTAAGGATGTCAAAACTGACAAATCTGTTGACCCAGTCTTAATTTGTGTGGAATAGATATTTCGGTGCCGTTTATAATGATTATTAGCTTGATATTGGTCGCCAGACTGTAACTATTAAAATAACTAGGCAAATTAAGTGAAAACTTAAAAAACTAGTGATATCGTGGTGTACTTATTGAAATATATTAATATTATTTGATAACAGATTTAATCTCATGGTTTCTGTCATAACGTATTAATAACTAACTAACTAACTTTATTTTGTATAGCTGACCTATCTTATGTATGCGTACCTATTCAATTTGAACTGGAATCTATAATATCCTCGATATAAAAATGAATACTTTTTTTTAAAAAAAAATTTTTCCGTAAGATCCTTGTACAGAGTATTAGAAAACTACAAAAAGCCAACGGCATGACATCGTGTCATTGCACATTGTAATGTATGTACATAAACAGGTGATTTTATTGAATACTAGCTGACCCGGCGAACTTCGTACCGCCTTAGCGTAAATTTGATGCACTACTTTATTTTGTATTGCTGACCTATCTTATGTATGCGTACCTATTCAATTTGAACTGGAATCTATAATATCCTCCATATAAAAATGAATACCTATTTCCCTGGTTTCGTCATACCTGAGAAGGACTTTACTAATTTTATTAAATAAAAAACAAAATATATATTTTCATAATAGTGTTTATTCCGTAGGGTTCAATAATTTCACTTATATTTTTACAGAAAATTTATTAATATATATTTAATTTATTTTGTTTTTTTCCTTTTTTTTTTCCCCTTAGAACATTGTACAGAGTATAAGAAAACTACAAAAAAAAATCAGCCAAATCGGTCAAGCCGTTTTCATGCTATGTTGTGACAACGGAAAACGGGTTTCATTTTTATATATATAGATAGATTTGACGACTGATTTAATCTCGTGGTTTCTGTCATAACGTATTAATAATATCAGTATACCTATTTTCACACATAATGGCTACTTGTTCAGCGTGTCAAATGATTTAATACATCACCGTATCGATTATGTCACTAATGTCACACCACCAAGGCTATCAAGTGTACAGGTAAACAGTATTTTTTATCAATGCCTTTTATTGTACAGTAGCTTAGAGCTCCCCAATCCAAACATCGCGTGTTTCAATACATGTAAGAACTGTCGGTCGTAAGTGAAGAATCAGGTGCCTGCCAAAGTAAAAGCTTTTAAAAATAGAATCGTAAAATTCTATCAATACCGCCATTTGCCACTTGAGACCGGCAAATATATTTACCGCATGCATTTTTATCTTTACGGCGATCAGATAAAGCGTATTTCACTTTGTCTGTGGCGTGAAGGCTTCGCTCCAGTTGTCGACGTTTCAGCTCTCGACCGTCTAGAGCAATTCAGAGTTCGAGTTGGCACCAAATTTTAGGTTTCAACGCTTCTCATTAGGCGCCGCTCACAGAGACAGGCGGGGAGGGGTGCGCGGGGCGCGGTGGGCGTCAGACCGGGAGGACTATTGTACTTTAAGACGAAGCGTTTTGTTCCTCAGCTCTTTATATAACTGTACGTACTGTATAATCTATAGAGCACTGCACGAAGGCTCACTTACTGATATTAGCGTTGGTTTATGTGGAATCCGGAGAAAAAGCGAACAACTTAGCGCACGCACTTCGAACTAAGTAATAAATAAAAAGAAAGCAAACTTAAATTGACTTGTTTGATTACTTCGTAACATTAGTCATGTTTACGGTCGAAGTAAAAAGTAGGGGCATTAAAATGCGAATACAGTTAATGAAAGGAGCGTTATATATGATTAGTAAATCTAATTCCACAAAGTGAGTAAAAAAATGTTGTCTGAAAAATCTCGTGGTTCGGACACGGGATATTATACCGCGTGTTATAATTGGTTTTCCCCTACGGTGCTTTTTGCCTCGGGTGATTGCGAAGCTTAAAAAGCTCCGTGGTCGTTTCAATTATCAACCAATTAAAGGAGTAATTTTATGTATGCTTCAGTAATTAATGAATTATTTTAAATACGAACACGGTATTTAGCCACTTTGATCAATCTGCCAGTTATTAAACAATTAAGTTAGCTTATCGTTGTTGCAAATTATGTTGTTACTGATAACTACACACCATATTATTACAATTTTGTTCTAGCTATTTCACGTCGCTCCGGTTTTTAGTACGTAATTGTTCTACTTTGAAACATTGTAGTATGATGTTAAAGAGCTCAATAAAAAGGCAAAACGCATTGTTTAGTTAATCTGACTGGCAGTAAAAGCAAAATAAAGGAATTTCTCTTATTAAATTGAATTAAAATGTAACTATGTGATGGTTCTTTAACAATAAAAATGAAGAAGGTTCATCATCATCGGAGAGCCTAGAGACGTCCACTGCAGGACATAGGTTTCACCAATCGATTTCCACGGTGCGCGTTTTTGGGCCGACTGAGACCAACGACTCCCCGCGATCTTGACAAGATCGTCTATCCATCTAGCGGGGGCCCGTCCCACGCTGCGTTTGCCAGTTCGTGACCGCCATTCAAAGACTTTCTTGACCCAACGGCCATCTGTCCTTCGAGCTATGTGTCCGGCCCACTGCCACTTCAGCTTAGCGACTCGCTGAGCTATGTCGGTAAAGAAGGTTACCTTTTATTAATAAACTTTTATGGCAACGGTGCCTTTTCTACTTGTTTATTTACAGACTTGTCTTGAGCACCCACGCTAGACAAATATTTCAATGTTTCGTAGAATTAATACGATACTACACAGAAACCAAACAAATTAATTTACGAGGAATTTCATAGAAGCTCTTACGTAGAACCCGAGACGATTCTCCTGCTATTAAATCAGAAAGTGTGCGTGGGATCTAAGAGGGCGTGAAGTGATGTGTGTAGGCGGCCTTAATGAGCTGTGATATAGCTTGAGGAAACTTGACTCTTATTTAGCTGGACAAAACGATTATTTTCGCTTATCATTGTTCAGGATGAAAGTAAACTCCAAGAGATTAATTAAGTTTAGTTCGGTCAAGTTTCTTGGTGTTTTAGAAGTTCAGATGTTGAGAGTCAAGTTTCAAAGTTGTTTCAAAGTTGTTTCAGAGACAGGAGGGGAACCATAAATATAATTATTAAGCAGAAACATCATTTAGATCTGTAAAGTAAAAAAAAGAGAACATTTTAGGAACATAAATAGGATTTGGTACAGTTTAATATTATTTGTAATAGCTTTTAGAATCGAAGATTGTTATTACATAAGTTATAATGCAATAACTGGTAAAAATCTTATAAGTAACTAATTAAAATTTTATATCCTATATCAGAAAAACGAGAGTACAAGCTCGTGACTAACATTTAGTGATATAATAATGATTTGACTATGAAGTAACACACCTAATTAATGTAGTTATATCTCAATAATTTGTATTTGAAATATACATAGTAGGCTATCCCAAAAGTGTCCAAAACACGACAAATTCCAATCCTTTTAAAGTAGCCTCAATTTACGCCCGCAAGACGTACGACGTAATATGGTGGAAAAGTTTATAATGGCGTGTACGTGGTGCTGAAGAAAGTGGCTTTAATAGCACCTCTGGATATTAGGCGTCTTGTGAATATTTCCCGCTTAAAAATTTCGCTAAAAACGTCGCTTTTAGTGTCAAAGTTTGGTGAGTTCTTGTCAATATTTGTCAAGTGCTGTTAAGACGTGATTGTTATTAAGCGTCACTGGTATTTTTGTATATATTGACAGCATATTAGAAACAATCTTATATATGACATAGCATCACGCCTATATTTCTAGACGGATGTGGCAGAGAAGAAGTAAGCTTATCTGATAATATATTAAGCAATTTACTGTTAACATTTCTTAGCAGCTTTCTTCAGCTATCTTTGTAATAAAATTGTCTTACAAAACAGACGAAAAAATAACGATCACTTTCCTTTTTCATACTTTTATTAATCGCCACATCGTTATTGAGTCATTAATATCAATTTGAACTTTAGTTACTTAGTTTTTTAGATAACGTTCGAGTTAGATTTATAGAATTGAAAAAGAAATGGTAAAAGCAAAGCCTAAATAAATGTTTCTTAAAGTACAATAAGAGATTTTTAAACAACCTACTTTCGTTGGTCTAGTCGTGAAGGTATGCGGACTCTCAGTGAGTTCAAACACTCGCACATGGGGCCTAAATGTAATAAGTGGACTGTAAGTGTTATACACTTCTGCCTAACCCTTCAGGATAATATAGGCGTGATGGTATGAACTTTCTTGTTAGTTATCGAAGTCCAGGATTAACCAAAAAGTAATCAATATCTTTGCCCTAAAACAAAACGTGAATAAACTAAAACAAAGCAATGAATTAATTCGAAATGGTGAATCACAATGCCTTAGCCAGTCTAAGGGGTGATGTAGGCGTCTAGTAATCCAACTACACTAAGGTTTCCCCGACTGCCTGCGATATCAAAGTGGGAAGAAATGTCACGAAGAAACCTTTTCGAATAGGTATTTGATACTTTCTTGAGCTATGTGGGTTTAAAACAGCTTGTAAATCTTGTAATATTAGTAGAATAGCATAGAATAGAATAGAATAGAATAGTCTTTATTTGCAGTAAAATGTGGTAGGTACATAAGATATTACAAATATGATTAGCGATGAACACATCTTTGTCTTATAATATTGACATGCAAATAGTAATACAATAATTCTTAAAACTAAGTCGATTATAGCATCGGTCACAAACTATACCTACATTAAGGTTTTCATTTATTATTCATCATAAATTTTAATTTTACTTATACAATATAATTATTATACTCTATTGTGTTATCATTAACGCAGGTAATCGGTGAATTAATTAAATTATTCATTTTATTTAATACTATTTATCATTATTAAATTTGTAAAAATCCTCAACAGTATAAAAGCATTTATCTATCAACCAAACCTTCAGCTTTCTGAGAAACATAGAAATTGGGAGTTGCTTCAGGTCATGTGGAATTGCATTAAAAATACGACCACACATCACAAAACAGTTCTTCTGGTAAAGAGTTGTTTTTGGAACTCGCGGTAAGACGATTCTATCCGGATTTGAGTTCTCTAGTATTTGAGTTCTGCTTAAAAATAAGATTATAATTTTGTTTCGTTTATATTCATACTTATTGTATATTACTGGGAGTAGCTCCTCCGTAATAAAACATACACAGATTTTAATTATTTCTTTAAAAACATGTGGGCTCATTTCAAAATCTCATTATTTTCTGAGAAACATATTGGCATTTTTGACAAGCAAGTAATGTTATTATCTAGGAATTTAAGTATGCAAAGTGATTGTTTTGAGAAACAAGTTGGAATTTATTCTGTACACGTAATTCTTTTTCGAATAATAAATAAGCTTAAGTATATTACAGAGTGGTTAGATAAAAGCAATTTATCTCTTTAATGTATTAGGTTTATATATAACACTAGTTAGTTGAGATGAATGACCCATGCATACTAATGTCGTTCTTTAGAAGATTCTAAAACATTGAATCAAAGCACCTTTAGAAAAGTGGCATAAAAAGTGTAACGTTAAGCAAGAATAGATACCGTGACGCTGGTTGCGAGAGAGAGGGAATTAGGACTCCTTGCTCACACCCAGCGTTGCATTATCTATTCCTGCTAAATCACTGCCGCTTGTATAGAAGTGCAAGATTGATAGGTATGTGTTACAGTTGTGATTAGTTTATTCCCTGAAATTACAGGTACAAGATTAAAAATGAATATAAATAAATATTACACATTCATCTAGTCCCAAACTAAGCCGAGCTTGAACAAATGGTACTAGAATATCTGATACTAATACATATATACTTTTCTTTTGCAAATACATACTTATTATATAAGAAACACACACCAAGACAAACCTCCATGTTAATGTACACGAAGATTTGTCATGAGTGGGCATCGAACCGGCAACCTCTGCGTAGCTGGCAGTTGCACTGCCGCTATCTGGTCTTCGATAACCGTTATTACTTAGGCTATCAACTGAACTCATCTTCTGTAGAAGTTCATCCTCAGTCTATCTGTTAGGCTTTCACGGCAAAACTACTGAACTGATCTTAATAAAAATAGATGTGGAAATAGTTCAAGAGTTGAGAAAGAACATAGGCTACTTTTTCGCGACATTTCTTTTTACCCCGCGGGCAGAGCCGCGCGCAGAAGTTTGTAGGTCTACTTATTGTTAAAAAAAGTGGGCTACAGCCGCTACAGGTTTGTGATATGGTATTTTCCTTGTCAATACAATCTCAATTACAATACGTTAATCAAAACCTTAGCTACTCAAATTACTCCTATACATTTCTATACCCGTTTTAATAAAACTAATTCTACCCCACTAGATAATTTATTATTTGGCCGGCAATCTCTAAAAATATCAGCGACTACATTATCATTTTCACATCATCACACTTCACCCGTCAGATAACAAAGGAAGGTTGAAAGCTCGCCCACTATAGATTTATTTATGTAAATGGCATATCGTGTCCAAGTTTATTTAAAGTTATATAGCTTTGGTGATCGCAAAGCTACTAAAAATAAACGTTGTTTTAAATAAATATAAATAAATAAAATTGAAGTGCCTGTTTTAATGTTAAAATAACAATGTTTTTTCTGTTGATACAGTTATTTGCACAATACCTATGCCTTTTTTTTATACAGGGAAATGCCTGACGCATACCACTGATTTGAACAGAGACAGTGGTTATGTCCGAGTTGCACTGACTAAAACCCAGTGTGTTTCGTCTACAAGACTTTGCCGGGGTGCCAGGTATCGCTTGCGCATAGACGCTGACACCCACTAATCAAAACCACCGTGCAACATGGCGGCCCGTCATTTTCGAGGGCCTAACTCTCCTCCTTCTCGAAAGGCGCACGCGGAACACAACACGCCACCATCTCGGGCCAGCTTCTGTTCAGGCGACAGACTGCCCTTGGTCTGTCACCCGCAGGCCAGCGCTTATGGAGGCCGGAGGACGATACCTATGCCTCAAACACAGTTTTTATTCTTTTTGTCTGTCTGCCTGTCTGTCTGTTTTTATCGGCTAATTTTCTTAACGGCTGAACTGATTTTGGTAAAATTTTAGATGCAGGTAACTAAATACAAAGTGCAAAAAAAAAATCAAAAGGAGAATATTGATAAATTAGCTTTAAAGGTGCGACGATTGTCCCGTTTGAACATGCGTTATCTTTATGCTTAAATATTTCATCTTCATTATGTAGTTTGAAATGTTAACTAAATTTCTTATTAAATAGTGAATTGTATTGGTAAAGAAATATGATCATAAGATTAAAATTCTGTACTCATATTTCAAGATTCAAATCTAAGTTTCTACTAAAAATGCAAAGTTTTACATCAACATAACGTTTACCATTATGACGGCACAAATCGAGAAGCTCATAAAATATGAAACATTTATCTCAATAATATAGTCCGGGGGAACAGAATGATACTAAAAGACAATAAATCATAAGGTCAGTAGTATGGTTTAGATACACGGAAAGATTTGCTTGTCGGATGAAACCTACACTATCTATATACAGAGTGTGCCAAAACTCAACGATAATCGGGCAACTGGAGAAAGGCCCAGTCATGAGGAGCTACAGAAAAAAAAAACTACATACTGCCTTATTTTTTTCAATAATTTTAGTGATTATCGAAAATTACACCACCTCAAGTTAAAGTTTTTAGCACTGTTACCAAACTTTTTGTGTTTTTGGGGATTTTTATACAAAAAACAAATAAGTCAGTGATAAAAATAAAAAAAAAATTCAGTCACCTGTCTTTGAAAATAATATAAATGCTATAACATGCATGGGTTTTTTTTGCCGAGAAGTGACCCATTTCAAAATTGCGTAATGGAAAAACAAATGATTAAAGAAATATTCAAAATGAAGTCAATTGAGTAGTAGCTGTCTTTCTTCAAATTACTAGAACCGTAATGAATGCCACATTTTTGTCAGGCTAAGCAACACTAACATTAGTTTAAAAAAAATAGGGTTACGATGAGCCTGAACCACAGCTGTCTTTACTATAAAGTTAATTGAAAAGACACCCCTTTAAGACATTTACTAGAAATGGAATCATCATTATTGAAAGTCGAAACAAAATGTAAATCAAAGTCTAAACTCAAAATACAAAGTATACATCACAATGTTTACCACATGATCACATAAATCGGGCAGCTCATAAAATATTTCACATTTTGTCTCAGCGGGAATAAATAGTGGAACAGAGCGTTCCTCAACGCCAGTACATTTTATATGCATGGAAAGATATTGACGGTGTAACGAATAAGGTCGACTGAAGTATGCAAATGTACCTTCATGTAACAATGTCTGGAGAATATCCACACGTGTGTTGTTGATATTTTATTTCTATATTGAGAATGCAGTGATTTGACATGCATATAATGGGATTTAACACTAGCTATTTAAAAATATACATCACTTCAACAATTTACTCTTTTTCTGAACAATGGTGGTATTATTATGGTGACTTCATGTAAATGGATAGTCCATTTTTATGGTTCTTTTAATACATCATATATCGTATCAAGAAATTATACAACTTAAAGCCGACATTAGTGACGTCAACGGAACGGTGGAGTGTGGACCCGTTTTCGCGCCTAAATGTCAACTGTCAGTTTGAAACAACTGTCAACACGTCTAAATATCGCGGGGCTGCTGCCGTCCCTCCCTTGCCTCACCCCCTTCAAAGAACAGATTTCGTAAGCTGCAAATTTAAAATGTAGGAACGAGAGACTTCAAATATAATTATTATTAATTACTTCGTAAAGCTTACACGTAATGGGTGATCATCGGGTTAATGCACTGACCAAATGCGACACGAATTTTGAAGTTTTATTTAACATAACATAAGTTTATATTTCACAAAGGGTTGCGGCAGAGAAGTATATACACACACATTTTGCTTGTCATAATTAGATACTATATTATTATGATAGGGGATTAGCCGATCGACATCCACCGGGCATAATTCGAATTCCATGCTTCTATAGAGAATTTTTACTGGTGGTAGAGCTCTTGTGAATGAGCTCGAGGGTGGCAGCACCACCGTCTCACCTTTAACCTGCCGCCAAATAGTAGTGCTTCCATTACTGTGTTCCGATTTAGTGGTGAGATCAGGCTCTGAAATTACTGGCACATGATGGCACACCGTAGTTCTCAGCTGCAGCGACGCATCTATAATCTGCTTTTGTGGATTGTTGATGTCCATGGGCTGTAACTCCACTTACCATCAGGTGGACTACACGTTCGTTCGCTGTGGGCGTTGTATTAAAAAAAAAAATTGCGAATAACATTTTTGTTAGTAACGACTCAATTATCCCCTATTGCCTCATTGTCATTATTTCAGGTAGCAACAGCATCACGATCACGCATTATATAATAAAACATAACTAACTCAAAAAACGTTATGTCTCACATTATTGCAAAATATCTAACAAGAGACCGGCATGCCAATCAAAATCCTGAGCAAACATACGAACTACATATTACAGTATTTCATATTAAACCGCTCACTAAACTCAGAAACGAGATCAAACTTCTCCGTTGTCTAATACTTGAGATAACCCAAAGTTAGAGGATGTTGGTTCATAAAAGCGTTTGTTCCAAAGGAATTCCTCTGACGTTACCGTATTGTTTACAAGGCAAGCTTTTGTCATGTAAATATGTACGCGAATAAATTAGGCGTTCAAAGTGAACGTTTTTCGTGTGAAACAATTAGGCGCCACGGCTTTTGAGCGAGTTGATCAGTTTATGGAATGGGATATTTATTGCTTTAACTCCCTATTGATTTAAATGTGACTTTTGGAACGAAGTTCCTTATCGCGCGTTGCGAAAGGGGGCTAGACGGAAAAAATTAGGACGAAAAGTTGTAACGACACATTTCGTAGCAATACTCGTAGCGGCGTAGTAATCACATGCTACGTTACAGCTACGGTGCTACATCATCAGACACACAGAGTGAGTATTCGGTGAACCACATTAAGATTTTTTTTATAACTTAGAAAAATAAAAATTTCTTTACTAATTAATTCAAAGGAACTTCGTTCCATCCGGGTGTCTTGACACCTCAGTAGTTTTTTTTTATAGTGCGCAGTTAAAATATAACATATCATAACATCACGTATATATATGAAGGGTTTGGCCAAGGTGTACAACATCCACATTTCACCTGTTATGTTTCGGTCTCATGGGATAGAAGGGGGAGCCTATCGCCATCCAACGGACACAATTCCAACTCTATTGTGAAATCAAAATGTCTGTTCGAAAAATGGAATGATATTTTAACTGCCTCATTGGTCTAATGGTTAGCGTATACGTCACTCACCGCGAGGTCTTGGTTTCGATGCCCGGGTTGGGCAAAATGTTATTAGTGAACTTTCCGTCAGGAAATTCACAATAGAGTTGGAATTGTGAACGTTGGATGGCGTAGGCCTACCCCCTACCCCATGGGACACGCACATAACAGGAGAAATGTGGGTGGTATACACCTCTGCCACACCCTTCTGGGTAATATAGGCGTGATGTTATGTTATGTTTAGAAGATAGAAGTAAAAAAGTTTTACTGTATTACTTTGTAGTATTCGATGATTCGTTAAATAATAAATAAATCATTTTGGATTTTTTACATTAGATAGAACGCCAGAAGCAATTACACTATCCAATGGTCCCAATGACAAGGCCAAATACACACATTCACTCACACAAGCACATCCAGTCTCAGAACTAATCTTTGCGAATTACACAAAGATTTGTCCCATGTGGGACAAATCTTTGTGTGATCCGCAAATCGAACCCACAACACCAGTGTAGTAGAGAGCGTAAGTTTTCTTTGGTTTATGTAGCAAGTCTCTTATTTTTATGTTGTTTTATACACTGCACGTTGTTTTTAATTGCTTTAGTTCTAGAGCTTCGACGCAGTCTATACACTAACTTGAAAACGAAAAGCTATTGATAAAACTTTCATGCGATACCTTGTTCGATATATAAGCTTACTTGATAAATATCTGTTTAAAGTTTAACTTAATTTGTTTCGGAAATATCATTCGTATCCTATAAGGAATTATCGCTTTGCAATAAAATACAGGCGTTGATATTTCAGCCGTATGTTACCTGATGTATTTATCCTTCCAGGGAATAAAAACTACGATGAAAAGTTTGCCTTTCGTATTATTTTTTTATCTGGAAAATCCTGGCGGTGTAAAGGTCAGGTAAATAATAATGAAAGAAATGTTAACATTATGCCTGGTTCGTAGGCGAAAGAAAATTACAAAATTTTATCAAACGAACAACGTATTGTCTAGTTTATTTTATTAATTTTTTTTTTGAATGTTTAAAAAAATATTTGTCAATGGTATGGCTAAGGGCCTGTTTAACAATTGTCTAGTAAGAGTGAAATAAAGATGAATTGTAAGTTGAAACAATATGTATTATTTTTTTTTTAAACGACGCCCGCATTAAAAATACCTGTGTCGCAGGGATGTTCACAAACATACATTTCACACACAAAAAGAACACCCAGAGTCAGAACAAATATTTGCGGATCACACAAAGATAGGTCCTGTGTGGGGATCGAACACACAACACAAGCGACGAGGCGACCGCTCTAACCACTACGCCAACCTTGCACTCAATTCTCTTATTAAGTCGGATACAGCTGTCAATTATTTTTTTTTCATAGTACGTTTTATTCTTTGAGTAATTACGTGGGTATAATAATATAATTATTAGTCAATTTACAAATTGGAAAATGATGTTTATGTTTTAAACGAATATGCTGGGATTTATTTTAGTTTAAAATTTATTTCTGTGTGCATAATGAATAATCTTAAATCAAGGTTTTACATGTAGGTATGTAACAATAGAAGTGGTTATAAAGTGGCAAGTTTAGTTTTGTCAGTTTGTTACGTCTAGTTTTGAGCTTCAGAATATTATATTCAACGATAATATAAGCCTCAGTTGTAGTTCTTATATCACACGTAACAGTTCTCAGCTCACCTTCAAGTATAGTTCTGTAGAGCTAGTTACAGCAACTTCACAGTGAAATAATTATGTTGGAACACAAAATAGATAGATAGATAGATAAAATGCTTTATTCATAAATAAAAACATACATTTTTTAACAGGCTCCACAAAACCGAATGATCGGTTTGTCTGTGGAAATAAAATACCTTATAGTATTGTGTTTCTTGGGTATTAAGTCTTGATTAAGATAACATATCATATAATAACATGACGCCTATATTACCAAAAGAGATGTGTCAGAGGTTAATAACACCCACATTTCATCAGTTAGTTTGTCGATGAGTCTATAGCCATACAACGGACACAATTCCAACTCCATGATCCTATTAAGAATTTCCTGTTGGAAAAGTCCCAAGTAAAACTTCTGCCTGACCCGGCATCGGACCTGAGAACTCGTGGAGACTAAACCATTGATGCAGGTACAGCTCCGTCTAAACATGCCAGACCAAGGTCTAGATGAAGCGTCTAGTTAAACCTATCAGCATGGTCACAAATCTACTGCCGCCACCATTTTTATGCCGATCATATTATATTTTAACTTAATGACCCGTTATCCCATGGGACCATAACAGGTGAAATATGGGTATTATTTACCTCTTCCACAGCCTCCAGGGTAATAAAGGCATGATGCTATGTTATGTTAACTTCAAAAATGACGGACTTCCATAAAACCGTTCAACCCTAATTTTATTTTAACACCAAGAAGGAATTTCCAAAAAATCCACCATATTAGAAACCTTCATGCAAAATTTCAAAATGCTAGCCCTAGCCGTATAGGCTTTGCGTTGATGAAATAGTCAGTCGGGAGAACAATTATATTATTATAAGTATAAATTTTGAGACAAATTATGGTTATTTTTATACTAAATATTAGATATCACGGGCTATTGACCATGTATATTTGTTGCAGCAAATTATAAATATACATGGTAAATATCCCGTGATATCTAATATTTAGTAATTATAGGAGTGCATGAAAGGAGCCTCCCCGAGTGACGTACACAACGATTCCCTACGTCCGGCGCACCCTGGGCAATTCGCGAGTTCTCCAAAGCGAATTGGCTAATCCTTTCACCACGATGGCAAGTCAAAATAAAATCTGACTCAGCCATCGACACGACGACGAAGAAGAAGTAATTATATAAGTCTTGATAATCTAGGATCTAGATAAGGATCTAACGAAGGTTAGCTAACACTATAACGTCAAGGAAAATTCCCCTTTAATTTATCAGTGATCTGTTAACTAGGTCGTCTTCTCGGAAGGTCATGGTGTACCCTCATAAGCTTCAATTATCGCGTGGCGTCACAGCTGTCACTGTCCCTGTAACGGCTTAGTTGATCATGGCGCCGCTCGTCTCGACACCCACTGACTGAGTTGAACGCTCGAATAAGTAAAGTAAAAAGTATAAAGTAAAGATTATTTTATTAGAACATCATCAAATTATAATTCAAAATTAAAATAAAAAAGAGAATTTAAGAACTAAAAAATAAAAATAAATACAAAATAATTATATTCATACAGTGCCTTTATACTCAACATATAGTTGCCAGAAATTATAGGCAACGTTGATTTTCAGCTGGAACCTCAAGTGACAAGTGATATATAAAAAAAAAATATAAAATAAAATAAAATAAATACGATGTATAGACGTGATATATTTATAAAAAAACTGATATATCGACCTTAAGGTTTACTGGTAGAAAATGCCTTTGGCATTAAGTCCGCCTTCGACACACGTATCTGTGCGAAAAGTTAAATAAATAAATAAATAAAATAAATATATCATAGTTACTTAGATAGTGGCAGTAAATAAGAGCTCTTGCACACCGAACCACTAGTTACGACTGTACGTAGCTAGTCTTGGCAGTATATCCATACAAATATTGTAAAAGGGAAGGTAACTCTGTTTGTCAATATATCTATCTCTCAACTAAATCACAAATATAGTTGAGGGCCTGAAGAAAAATATAAGCTACGTTTCATTGACATACGACGCGGTTGGACTAGCCAGTAGCAACAAGATCTATACACATAATAAAATTGTATATTAACCATGGGACGGGACTTAATATTAGCAGTGGAAGCCGTATGTCTGTATGTTCGTACGCGCATCTCACAAAAACGATTGCACGTAATTAGATGCGGTTTTCACAGTTGTGTAGCTTAAAGTCTAACCTAAATCCTGGTTTATATTTAATTGTTACATTTTATCTCTAAGGAGGTTAATTGGGTGGTGTAAGTTTATAAATAATGTTTTTCAAATTTATAGAAAATATGTGTTTTTTAATATCACTCTCCAATGGGGGTGAATAAGGGTTTCTAAGTTTATATAGGCAATTTTGAAGAAAATTGCGTGAAACTGTACATATAGGCTTCTTATAAAGTGAGCTATGGGACAGATTTTTGGGCATTTTATTTAAATTTTATTTTTAAAAAAATATTTTTTTTTTATTTTATTTTTTTTTATTCAACTCACAAAGGGCGTACATAAGTGTGTAAGGAAAGTTCCTCAATTTTGGAGGAAATAGCATAGAAATATCGAATTCTTCGCGGACAAAGTTGTGGACTAAAACTAGTTTAATATTATATTTACTCTTATCCTTTCTTTATGTAAGACATCGTAACGTGTCGCAGGCTGCCGTTGGCAGCATGGTTGGCATGGAGCTCAAGTGTTAAAACTCTTACTTAGTCATTTTAATATATCGTCATATAATGACAAAAACCATAATTATATGTCAGAACTATAGACAAGTTAGCACTTGGATTTTGTTTGCTGCCGTTTCGTTTGCAATGATTTCAGAAAAGTAAATATTATATCAAAAACTTTTCCGTAAAAAGTTTTTAAACGTGATATCTGTTCAAAAAGTTTATTCTCACCCTAAAGATTTCGGTACATTACGTTAATTACTTTTCCAGTAGGATGCTTATTTGTGACGTTAAATTATGATTTGTTTTTCTTTTATTCATGTACGTATTTTCGTTGAATAATCTGTCTCTCTTTCTTTTGTAGTTATAAAATTATTTTGTGATTCGTAAATGCCTCAGATTATGTTTTAAATTAACAAAACTTTTCTGTAAGAAAGTTGTTATTATGACAGTTTTTTTTATAAATGATCTTACTAATAACAGCTTTTATGATTATGTATGACGCAAATGTGTAAATTAATATTTGGAAAAAGTTTTATGAAAGATTAAAATGTCAGAGTGAAAAATTCATAGATGAGAATAAGATTGACTGATATAATTATATTCGATAAATGGAAAAATGGTTGAACTAAAAAATCTCACCGTAATTTTTATCCGTCATGGTGACGATTTGCTTAATAAAACTAAGAAAGAATTCAAAAAACTGGCCAAGTGCCAGTTGAACTCCCGCACGAGGGGTGCCGTACCATTATCTATAAAAACAGTAAAATAATCATGTCTTTTGTATGGGAGCCCCCCTTAAATATTTATTTTATTTAAATTTGTTTTTTTAAAGTAAATATATAACTAAATATTTTGTGAATATGTCAAGTGTCTACCTGTTACCGTTATCAATATCGAATTGAAACGAGGAAAATTATACGTCTTTTGTATTGGAAATGTTTATTTTATATTTTTTTTACAATATTTAAATATGTTGTTATAGAGGCAACAGTTATACATCATCTGTAAAAATTTGAACTGTCTAGCTATCACGGGCCATACGATACAGCCTGGTGACAGACGAACAGACGGTCAGCAAAGTCTTAGTAATAGAGTTCCGTTTTACCCTTTGGGTACGGAACCCTAAAAATAAAATGCATAAAATAGCACGTATATACATAAAATAACGTCAAATTCTAAAATGAAGTAAAATATCAAAGCATTCTCTTTGAAAGTCCCATCTTTGCGATTATTACATTCCTTTGTCTTTGCATTATACAGCAGGCATAGATCAGATGACATTATTAATAATGGTAGCTGTCTGTAAAAGCCTCGGGCGGATATAACGTGCAGCCATATTCAATGAAAAACGAACGATTTTCTATGAAACCAGCTTTTTATACTCTTTTGTAGTTGAAAATTGATTCTGTGGTTTGTGGACGGCTGGAATTAGGTTTTAAATTAACTTTTCTGCTACACAAATTTGATTTTTTGATAGCATGCAATAGTTTAAAAAAAGAATGAGACTAAAGTTGTAGATCATTGATTTTGTGACGCTCTTTCTATTTTAGATAAATAACTAAAATACTTTTAATTATATAAAAAAAACCGTTTTTTTTGTCAAGTACAATAATATGCAAGACTCATCGACAACTCCATCTAGCTCTTGTCAATTTCGCGGGGAGTCGTTGGTTTCAGTCGGCCCAAAACCGCGCGCTGTGGAAATCGATTGGTGAGGCCTATGCTTTGCAGTGGACGTCTCTAGGCTGATGATGATGATGATTGTGACGATGATACGCAGTTGAGCGGTTTTTTTATGTTTTAAATAAAATCCACGAGTTTTTCTCACTAACAACGTAGTCATAAAACCTAAATCTGAAAGATAAATAAACTCTACTCTACCTAACCTTTACAGACATAAGCTCGATATAATATTTCCTCAAACTACACAGATGAAATCATGTTTGATTTCGTTGAATTTCAACTGCTGTTGAACTAGCACTAGCCTGAATTATAGTATTGTGATAGGCATACGCAATAATCACCCTTGAATACATACATGTACATATATCTACAGCCTACGTCATTTGCTGTGAAGAGGCATGCGGGTAGTTTGATTAATGGTACAATGAAGGTTCTATATTAGTTATGTGATGTATGTACAAATATATACCTATGTAGTCGATTGATGTATGCACAGTTGCTCTGACGTCATGGGTTAATTTGACATTGTTTACATAAACTTTCTAATGTTCTATATAAGTTCAGCTATACATATATTTATATACCTTCAAAGTAGGGTTGGAAGCCATGAGTGTAGTTGACAATGTTGACATTAATAATTAAACATGCTAGTGGCAATGCCATGATAATTTGTCTTGATTTAAAATTATGACAAATTATAGAGCGCCTTAGCGGTTATTACAAGTTACAACCATATACGACAAATATTTGTTTCCTGTTCACTTCGTACAAATATACTATAAACAATATTTTGTACTATAACGTGAGCTACCCTTGTTTTTTAAATTATAATTATGAACATTAGCATATCGTCGATGCACGTGCAAGAGCAGTTTGTGCATATCACGTAACAAAGCGCAAATTTGAAATATAGCGCCAGTGAATGCTTATCGTGTATTGGCTCATTGTAGATTGCCTGCCAATACCTAATGCTAAATTCTAAACATTCACTGGTGCGATATTTCAATTTCGCGCTTTTGCTGTTACGTGGTATTAATAAACTGCTGACAATATAACGTTAAGGTAATATAAAATACTTCTATCGCTTAAAAATCAAAGTATTACGATCTAAAAGTTGTTAGTCACTGAATCGTTTTTTTTTAAATTTTCTCCATAGATGTATACACAAGTGCGAAATAAATAAAAAAAAATGATAAACGCTCTTATAAATAAACCAAAGTAAAAAGTAAAAAACAAAAATAGTTTAAAAAACTAAAAAACACGCTTTATATAGAAAACCAAACTAAAAAATAGAAAATAAATTTTAATAATTTTGAATTAAGAATAGTGTAATTTTTTTTAATAAATATAAATGAATAATAGTGTAGGTAAATAAGAAAAAAAATATTAAAAAAAAGCGTGGGGTGCTTTTTAAGTTATTATCGAAATGATAATCCTGCTTCTCATGTCTGTCAATGAAATATTTATAACTATTGACCCACGCACCCCACGCTTCTTTTTATAGGGGAGTTCTTTTTAATAAAAAAAAATCGAATTATTGCATTGTCATCGGTTTTTGATAGGTGTGCACAATTAGTATTAAGTGGGTCAAAATAGCGTCCAAAGGAGTCGGTTACATACAAACAAACATACAAGTGAAGCTAATATAAAGCGTGTAAAAAAAAACTTTCTAGTCTATTTGTTCGTAGTAGTCAAAAATGATGTGTCAAGTTTATTGCATTCCGAAGTGGCTATTCTATAAAATCCCTTTCGCCGGGCCTGAGGAATTTCCTCCCAACATTGCAAGTGTGGCGTGTTTTATAGAGGTTGCCTATATTTTTTGCTATCTCACTTTATTCTTACCTCGGGGTAAACTATAAATAAAATGTCCGGCGCACTAAAAGTAGTTTTGTAGCAAAATGTCATCAAGTTTAGTAGCTTGCGATTTTGCTACATAAACTGGTTTTTTATCTGACAGTCTCGATGGTCTAGTAGCGAGGTCTCGGGTTCGATTCCCGGGACGCGCAAAGTGTTATTTGTGAACTTTCCGTCAGGAAATTTACAATAGCAGCACGGAGTTGATTTTGGGCCCGGTGGATGGTGATGGGCTCACCCCCTAACCAATGGGATCTAAACATAACAGGTGAAGTGTGGATGTTGTACACCTCTGTACCCATCTGGCCATAAGCGTGATGTCATGATACGTTTATATGTGTATTTTACGTACAAAATGAAATTTATTTGTTTTTATAATATTAAACAACGACACAGATCCAAAACATACAATTTTTAAAACGTGTAGCTTTAAAGAGGCAAAAAAAATAATCACCAAAATATTTGCGTGCTTCAATCTACGCCTCCAACGTTAATTTTGTTTGTAATAAATCATTCTAGACGTAAATATTGGTTCAAGACAGAAATTAGCTTCAAGAATTTACTTTTCCCTGATCTCGTGCCGGAGATGTCTAACAAGCTCGCTCGTTTTTTTACGTTTTATATTACATGAATGATTTAAGTACCTATCGGCACTAATATTTGAATCCTAAAGGAATACGATGAACTACCTGATTCAGTTCTTTGTCTTTTCCCATCTTTGTAATGTATTCAGCAAACTCACGGCTCTTTCGATTTCACACTGAAATATATTTAACTCTACCCCTGGTTATTGTAGAGAGTGGAACGTTATGAATGTGTTTAACTAAAGATAAAGTCATGTTTACAGTTAAAAAAGTTTTAGGGTCAATTTCACCACTTCTGGGTAAGTCCCTTATAGCTTTTTAAGTTTTTAAAACTATTTTAGACAGATGAAATGACAAATAACAATAAAAATTGTAATTAATCGGCACTTAACAATCCGAATCTTTATCAGGAACTGGTGAAACTGTGTATTAATCTTGTTATATTTTTACGGCACGATGCATTAGTCGTGATGATTTCGATTCCAAAATCAAACAAAAAACGGTATCTACCGGTGCTGTATATTGTTATTAATGCACTCTTCGGAGATGATATAATTTGATGTTGTGAAGACGAATCAATTAACAGCTTTTAACAGCAGATTAAACTTCTGCATTTAAATTTTATCCTAATCCAACATCAAGGTCACAAACTCTTTTTTAACACGCTTATATTAGCTTCACCTGTATGTATGTATGTATGTATGTATGTATGTATGTATGTATGTAACCGACTCCTTTGGACTCGATTTTGACCAACTTTAAACGGACAGATTTCATTCAAATTTTGCACACCTGTCAAAGATCGATGACAATGCAATAATTCGATAAAAAAATAAAAAAAATAATAAAAAGAAATAAAAAAAAACGCTCTTATAATAAACCAAACTAAAAAGTAAAAAATAAATAATAGTTTAAAATAACTAAAAAAACACGCTTTTAAAGTAAATACGAATTATTTTTCACTTTTTAGTTAGAAGTACTTTAAAAGCGTGTTTTTAGTTTTTTTAAACTATTATTTAATTTATTTGAACTATAAAAAAAATAATACGCTATAAACGACTTAAAAAAAGGAGGTTCCAAGCTAAACTTCAATTTACGTTTGGTTTTCATGGTAATTTTCAACTTTAACATTTCAACAAACCTTTCTAATATTAACAACTCGATATAAATTACTCAAAGGTCGCCACGGGTGAGCTATTTCTATAATGCCACCGATTACTGAATATCTACAAAATATCAAAGGTATTTCATTGTACCGGTGCGTGGGATGACAGCATGTCTTCTGCTTGTTTGATCACGAAAATGACGAAGTAACAATATATTCGATAAATATAGTACACACGCAGTACCGGATCAGGCCAGCGCGGGGCCTGTAGCAAAATCTGTCATGGGGCCCATAGGTTGCTTTAGGTTTTCAACATCTGTTTTCAGCAGCTAAGCGAACTGCCCAAATTCATTGCCTGGTTGTTCTCCAAATCGTCTTTGTAAGCACTGACCATTACTAAGGAAATTTTCCAAAATATATTATGTTGTAAGTATTTTTAGCTGCCGAAATACTCCAAAACCACTAGTATCTGTATTATATGCTTTCATATGCCTCTTAGGCATCCAAGATATTTACGCTCCTATTTAAATTTAAATATTTTTACGGTCAGACAAGCGTTGAAGCGCGGGTCCTCTACGGGGCCCGTAGCATTTGCTACTATTGCTATATGGCTAGTCCGGCACTGTACACGCGGCTATACATCAAGCAATGCATTCCCATTATAAGATGGCCTCGCTTCGTTCTCTCTTCCCGTGCAATTATGACTAGCTTATGCTGGAAAAGTATAGCTTGTTGTGTAGTCGTGTACATTTATACTGAAATATTAACGCGATTTGCTTTATGCTTGATTAAATAAGGATTTTCCATAAATAAGGAAACATCTCAGGCAATTGGGAATATTTTATTATTAAGTGATGCCATTAGAATCCTTCTAAGTTGCGACACCAATTGGGCCACGTGTTTGTCAATAAAAAAAAGTAGGTTAAACATTAAATAAGTAATGACAACTTTTTTGGGTTTTCTACAACCAGGCAACCGGTTTATTATCTAAAGCCGGCTCCACATTTGCATCACTTGCCCGATTCGTGGTGTGATTCTGTAAAGGAAAATTTCGGTTTCGAAATTTTAGGCCATCCTTACACGATCGATATTTAATCAACAGAAATTTATATTTTGAATGATTACAGTTATGGAATACGCATTTAGATCACCGTATTCGTATCACCGTAAATATCATGTATCTAGTTTAAGAAACTAACCCATTATAAAAACACAAATAGGGTACTTAAAAACCAACTCGATATGGGTCGCCCGTATCGCAAGTCGTATCAAGACGATCCGAATTGACACTCATGATAGACTTCAGCGATACAGATGCGGTGATCGGATTCGGCGAGAGATCCAGATGTTGACCCGTTTTAATGCGCAGGAATTAAAAATAATACTTTTTGTTTTTTTTTTAACATAGTATCAAATTTGGTGTGTATATATCAATAATTTTAAACTAATCATTCGAATTAATATATTACCTTATAGTTTTATGCCTATACTGTGAGTCACTGAGCACCATGGGCTTTTCCCATAGCTTAGTGTAATATTTCTCCGCCACATGCAGACAGACGGGATTTGCATAATCACCACCAGTCTTGGCATGGTCCGTGTCTGCCCTCATAATGTTATTAATAACTAGAATATATTGTTTAAGATGTCACGACTACTCGTGAGATTATAAATGTGGCATAGGTATGTAGACAACTGCCTTGTTTGTCTTGTGGTTAGCATATGCGACCTCTCACTCTGACAGTTACAGATAGCCATAGGCTTTGGATTGTTCTTTGACACTAATCACTAAACATATTACAGATTTTTTGAGTTGGAATTGAATTTTTCTTAAAAATATCAAAGAGATAACCCAGTTTTAACCGCATTTGAGTGGCTAACAAGATTACAATAAAAAAGAGATCTAGATTCTAAAGGTGCTCTCAGACGTATTACGTGAGGATTCGCATGTACTGTATTTGTTTTTCGAATAAAATTCAGTTCACGGGGGAATGTTACACATTCAATCTGTAGGTTCAAAAGGTAGGGCTAATGGTACTATTAAACTATGTAAATAAAGGCAAATTTTTACAATGTATGTTTTGTAAGGCGATTCTAGTTCTTGCTTGGTCCATAGAGTTAAAAAAGACAGAGATGGCAATCAAATTGCCTTGCAAAACTTGCATCATGTAAATGGGGCTTAAGTTGTTTATGTTTAAATCCCGTTTAATAGGTGGTGAACCTATTACACGGGATTTAAACATAGCAGGTTTATGTGGGTGCTATACTTCTCCGCCAAACCTTCTCGGTAATATATTGGCGTGATGTTCTATTATGTTATGCTGCTCTTAAAATACAATTTATAAAGCGTAGTAAAGAGACTAATAATGTAGATAAAAAATGATAAAAACCCTTATCACAGAAAAGAAGTTGCCTACTCTCATTAGGCCTCGTTTAAAGAAAAACTGTCACAAAGATAGAGGAAAATAATCGCTGGGAATTGTTAGTTTCTCAAGTTATAAGGAATAAACTTAAGGCCCATTTACATGATGCAAGTTTTGCAAGGCAATTTGATTGCCATCTCTGTCTTTTTTAACTCTATGGACTAATCAAGAACTAGAATTGCCTTACAAAACATACATTGTAAAAATTTGCCTTTATTTACATAATTAAATGGTAACTTCAGCCCTACCTTTTGAAATGGACCTTACAGATTGAATGTGTAACATTCCCCGGTGAACTGAATTTTATTCGAAAAAAAAATACAGTACATGCGAATCCTCACGTAATACGTCTAAGAGCACCTTTAGAATATAGATCTCTATTTTTTATTGTTATCTAGTTAGACACTCAAATGCGGTTGAAACTGGGTTATCTCTTTGATATTTTTAAGAAAACTTCAATTCCAACTCAAAAAATCTGTAATATGTTAAGTTATTAGTGTCAAACCACAAATGAGGCTATTTTTATACGCAATGAATGAAATGAGATATGGTAATTTTATTAATGGTGGCTTACTATGGGAAGTTCTAAATTATTGTATTGCATGTTTATATATTTCTAGAACAAATAATTTCTTACTTAGTTTATTTCAATATCTAACATAATATCTATGTTTTACATAATCTTAAAGGAGGTATTTAAGGCTAAAATACTCAACTAAGAGAAGCAGAATCGGCATGGAATCTGAAGGTAAAATGCTTCTGAATTTCAGATATTTACGGTTCAATTCTAGCGACCGTGTCCCATCTGCGAATGCCGGGGAACAAGCTTAAAATCGACTGTCAAAGATTTGCATTTAGTTACGACATTCTCCGCCATTTTTGGTATTTGCAAAAGCGAAAAATCGGCCATTTGAATACTAAAAAACAACCCGAGACAATGGAATACAGCAAAAACATATTTATACAGTAATCTCTCCCTTTTCGACCTTTCAAAAATACACTCAGCTAGCTGTTTTGTTAGGACAAGTTTTAATGCAAAACCTTAATACGAAGAAATCTCTCTTTTGTATAGTGTTCATTATCGTCCAATAACGCTAACGAAGATCATTATCATACCTACACAACCACGGCTACTATGCACCCTTGAGTGCAGTGGCGAAGGTTGCCGAGGTGCATTGACTCCGGCTACCCGCCCGATTTCGGTAGTGGCCGTAAAACGGTCGCGTGTAGAGGTGAAGCGGTCTTTCCACTCCCGCCGGGTTATAAATGGGTGGTAGTATCAGCAACAGGTGTTGCTCTGCGCGTTACGTAAGGAGGGCGGCGCGCGCACCCCATTGAGTGAGTAGTACGGTGCTATCGATTAGGCGTACGTCCGACCATCGATCTGAGGCCTTTCTGTGTTCACAGCGTCTTTTTAATGTACGTCTTGGATTTCTCTTCTGTATTTTTAACTGATTAGACTATATTAAACAGTCTGAGTCTGTGACAACACTTCATTTGTTTCGCTCTTTATTGATTCGGTCAATATTTGTCCTTATTCGTTAAGCTACTGTTTAATGGAGTAGGTATCGATTAAGCGAGCATTAAAACGTTTGCGTGTATTAAATTTGTCATTGAATAGGGCCGGAACACGTGGTCCACTCGTAGTACTTTTATTTGTATGAGCTTGAATGTGAAGGCGATGGGAGTGGCCGCGAGTAACGCGACGCGAGCAACGTCACTCTGGCTGTTTGATGCTTTTTGTGCATAAAGCAAATAAGTCTGTAGTAAATGGTAGCTGTAGACAATATAAAACTTTCATTCATGGGCGACCGGATGGCGGAGTGGGTAATGTACCTGCCTGCGATGCTTAGGTCGTGGGTTCGATTGCCACTTATGACAAATCTTTGTGTGCATGAACATGGGGGTTTGTCTTAGTCTGGGAGTTTCTATGTAAAATATGTATGTATTTACAAAAGAAAAGTATATATGTATTAGTATCAGTTATTTTAGTACCCATATTACAAGCTCTGCTTAGTTTGGGACTAGGTGGCGTTGTGTGTGAATTGTGAAATATTTAATAAATGAATTCACGTATAGTTTGATATTACTATAAATCGCATTAGTACTGCAGATGTCATTATGAGAGTCATATATTTTTTTTTAAATCATGTAACAAAAAGCGAGATTTTAGGTTCGTTTAGCGGGTTGGGTAAAGGTTTGGGTTTATTTCATCAAGTTATTCTCAACAGCATCACGAAGTTAGATTGATGCCTCATGTCTGGCAATATGCTCACTCCTTATCACATGGGACCTTACAGTTACAGATGATTAATAATAATAAACTTTATTGCACACCAAGGAAAAAAAAATAAACAGAACAATATGTAAATAAAAGAAAGTACAAATGGCGGTCTTATCGCTGCAAAGGCAATCTCTTACAGACAACCATTGGATGGAAATGTAAAAAAGAGACACGAAAGGGAAGTTAAAGGTGTACTAGCATGAAGTTTGAATGAAGAAGAAAGGAATAAACATCTTTGCCATACTCTAATGTTCTTCTTTTTCTGAATAAATGAATATGTTAGCAGTTTTGTACCTTTTTTCTAAGATATGGTTCTAAGATACGGCCAACATATTGATGATCACCACTATAAAAAATATTTTATCGACTAATAACTGTTTACTGTCTTGATGGTCTAGTGGTTAGCGTATGCGCCTCAACGCGAGGTCTCGGGTTTGATTCCTGAGTCGGACAAAGTGTTAATGAACTTTCTACTTCAGAATTGTGCCCAGTGGATGGCGATATGCTAACCCCCTATCCCATGGGACCTAAACATAACAGGTGAAATGTGGGTGTTGTACACATCTACCACACCCTTCTGGGTAATATAGGCGTGATGTTATGTTAATGTTAACAACAGTCACGGTAGTATTTACGCTGAGTCAGTCGCGTGCGGTTGCTTGTCATAACATATTATGACGATAAGAAAACAGCCACTGATCTGACCACGCGATTAGTGTATGGACTGCAATATATGCCGATCAGAACCTTTAAATATTCTTTCTTTTTTTTTTTTTTTTTGTTCTTTGTATTTACTCCAATCTGTCGCCTTCGTGGGACATTCAGGAGTATGTTGGTTGGTGCTAAAGCTGGCGCGCTAAGTGTGTGACCTGTGTTACATCCTCATTTTTTAGGCAGTAGTTATGTTTACTGCGGTTGGATTAAGTCTTGAGGTGTTCTACGTTTTAATCGTCGCGCTTAAATATTCTTAAAATAGTGTTTTCTAGACCTAATATTTGTCAGGAGAAGATGTCGAGATAGGTCGTAAACTTCACAACTTTACAAAGTGATGAAGTAAAGTGTTCACAAAATCTCTTTTATTCAGTATTCATAGTTCATTCATGTGTATTAAATGATTTATAAGTTGTGGTTCATTCATGAAAGTTCGCTGAAAACAAAAGGAACACGAGTTTTTATTTATTGACAATCTGTTTTCCTTCAAACAGCCGTTTATTATTTTATTTTAATATAATAATATATAAATGAAGATTTTATGGTAGATCAACTGAAAACTGATAGTTTTTGTATCTTTTATCGGACTTTTTGTCCTTTCAGAGTCAATATATCTAGACCTTAGGTTTATCCGTTTGTCATTTATCTTGACAAAAAAATTATTCACAAATAAAAAAGAAACATTTTTAATGGTAGATGTAATCTTTAGCGTGATTATCAAAAACTGCTAACACGACTGTTAAAAAATGTTTTACCGAAAATCAACTTTGGCGGTATTATTTATGCTGAGTCAGCTGCGGCTGCTTGTCATAATATATTATGAGGATAAAGAATCGCTGATCTGACCACGAGATAAGTGTGTAGTCGTCCAAATGTATCTACCAATCAGTCAACCTTCAAATGCTTTAAAAAGTTTAATTTGTTTTATTATAATTCTAGTTGTGCTTGGCGGTTTAATCCACGAACAAAAAGTTGCCTATGTCTTAGCCTAAGCTTCCATCTACTTTCATACTTAATTTCATCGATATCGTTTCAGCCGCTTAGGCTTGAAAGCGTAATAGATATACATACATAGTTACTTTCGCATTAGTAATGTAAATTCGGATAAGGATAGGATTATTATTAGAAATTTAGGATTAAGCAGTAAGGATTAAGACTAGTTAGGTTAAAAATTAAGATACATTTTCAACATTTCATTCATTAAATCTTTCAAAACACAGTCCAGGCGTATATACGACGATTTGCAAAGATTATACAAAAACATTTTACTAAAAACACAACTGCTACGGCTTTTTTACACGAAAAAAGTCACGTGCGGTTGCATATTATTATGACAATAAGGAAATAGGTGTTGATCCGACTACGAGATTAGTGTTGTAGGTATTCTAGGTAATATGGGCATGTGTTGACACTTTCTTATTCGTAGGTTGACACTATCATATTAGATACGAGGAACTAAATATAAATCTAACTATATATACATCAAATAAAAAATAATACATACTTATTAAATAAAATATATCGTAAAAAGTTCAGGTGTCAAAAAATACGTCTACATCGATGTCGACCGCGGGTAACGTGCCCAGAAGGAAGCGGCATTGCCACGTCGTATGGCAATGCTGATCCTTTGTCCAAAGTAGAAACCAGCCTTCTGGTCGCGTGAAGAGTCAACTAGCCGTTTACTTAAATATGTTATGTTATATTTTCAATATATACCAAATGGTAAGTAAACAACAAACCAATAATAACAGATTTCACCAACAAATAATAGCCACATAAAATAATTTATATGAGCAACTTAATGGGAATGTCATAAATACCGGGTAATAGGCGGGGGTTCATGACAAACGACATTGTATTAATTATAGACATTACAGACTGTAATAATAACAGATCGTATTGTGAATTTGTAATACCGTTTGCGACTAGTTGTGATAATTAACGTGCGGTCGGCATATTGCTGATTTTGTATTTTGTGCCTTTAAAATAAATGGAAGTAATTTTTAAACATAACACAAATAACATCACGCCTATATTACCCAGAAGGGTGTGGCAGAGATTTACAACACCCACACTTCACCGGTTATATTTATCTCGATGGGATTGGGGGTGAGCCTATCGCCATCCATCGGGCACAACTCTGTATATGTAATGTAACTCTCTATAAGAACACTTTGCTCGACCCGAGAATCGAACTGCAAGGTGCATACTTCGCAGTAATTTTTATATATATGTTCTACAGCTGTGTTTCTTTTCAGTCTAGACAATACGGTTAATTTAATACTTAAGAGCCTGTTTCACAATCGTTCAGTAAAATTAGAGGATAACGTATCACACAAACAAATCAAGAGTCAAGCGTTGGATTTTATGTTTGAAATGTGTTATTATTATGTAGAAAAAAAAACTAGATGCCGTCGAATGGCAATAATGTCGAAGACATGTCGAATAGATTTTATCAAAAACCTAAATGAGATTGAGAATGAGAATTTTGTACAAAATTGTAAAATAGTTCAGGTTTTTATCAAAAATTTGTTCGATTTTGTATGCAAAACTGTGGGCTTTGAAATTTAATGTATTTTTACTCCCAAATAAATTATCATTCTTAGCATTCTTTGAAATTTTTCCAACGACATTGTAGTCGACTTCTAGTCTAACGTATCTAGCTGGTTCAAGTTCTTGATCAAAAAACCAGACTTTTTTAGGTTTTTGATAAAAAGCCTTATCTCGTAATTTCAACGCCTTCGACCTTTTCGCCATCCGATGGCTCTTGATCAAAAACCCGATTGTACCAAAAACCTACGACAAATAAATGTTATATAAATTAAATGTTCATGACAAAAGTCATTGTATTAATTACAGATTAATAATAACAAATCGTATTGTGAATTTAAAATACCATTTGCAACTATTCGTGATAATTTAACCGCGTTTAAAATATTTTGATAACTAGTTAGCGCGCTTGTTGCGTTTTGAAATTGCTATTACATTATTTTATAATTGAATTTATTCCGTCTAGTCTACCTCAAATCATTCGCAATTATATTTGACTTTGAACTCTATTACTAGAAGCTGTCACGAAGAGGGAGACTAAGTTAAGTAATGTAGATAGAAGTTTTTCTGAAAGAAGACTTCTTTTTAATTAAAAAGCAGTTGAAACTAGATTCGAAGATTACTGAAAATATGTTTATTGAACTAGGTATGGAACCAGCCAGAATATTTTGCTTTCTGTATTTTTATTGGATCAATCGGTAGCGTCAATGATAAGAATCAAATCTCTCTAACAAACATTGTCCATGTGCATATAATAATGCACCATAGACCATGGTTGTTAGAGAGATGCAGTGCATGCGATAAACGCTCTTTTTTTCGATAGTTATTTATTAAATCTATGAAAACATGAGCTTTATACAACAATATTAATAATAATCTAACCTAACTAATAATTTAACAAAAAAAAAACAATTTCAATTGCAAAATGCTCTAAAATGTAAGAAATACTTGAGTAATATCGAATTGAGAACCTCTTTTTTGTTTTGAAGTCGATTAAAAATAACCTAATAAATAACTTAAATACTAAAACCCTAAACGGTACTCATTTTGGCGATGGCGATAGGCTCATCCCCTATCCCATGGAACCTAAATATAACAGGTGAAATGTGGGTGTTGTACACCACTGTCACACCCTTCTAGGTAATATAGGCGTGATGTTATGTTACGTGTAATAATATTGTAAGTACATTTTTCATCATATTCATTCATAATACAACGGTACAAAACGGGCTCGCTGTAAATCAAGTTCCATAAAAGCAATTGTATTAAGTTAAATTAAACGCGAACACTTCACTGCACTTCGTAATTCTTAGTTTGAAGAAGGAATAGTGGTGCAGAGTACATGGCTGACTGATTTCTATAGTTTCAGTGTAGATTGACGACGAGTGACGTACACAACGATTCCCTAAGTCCGGCGCACCCTGGGCAATTCGCGAGTTCTTCAAAGCGCATTGGCTAATCCTTTCACCACGATGGCAAGTCAAAATAAAATTTGACTCAGCCATCGATACGACGAAGAAGAAGAAGAAGTGTAGATTTTATTAGTCTGCACTGATTTTAAGAGGATCTTTTTTTGTTTGTTTGTTTGTACCCTAAAAGCGCCGGAACGACTAGACTGATTTAAACTATTTATGCACCAATAGGAAGCTTAGTTATCACCAATCAGTATAGGATATATATCATAGCGCTGCTATAGGAGCGGAGTAGAATATGTTTTATAAAAGGGGCAAAATTATTATTTTTGAGAGATGACAACCGCACTGTTACTTATTTAACATCTATACTATTCATTTCTATTTCGTTTCTATTCATTATATCGAAATCAACGCGAACAAAGTCGCGGGTAATAGCTAGTTTTTGATAAAGCTTCAAATAGTTAATTGTTAGCTTCTCTAAATATCATTTCCAATCGAACTTTTTAGTCTGTCAAATAAATTTTGAATTGGCTATATGAGATTTTAAGAAATGGTTTTAAGTATAATTTATAACTGTATCCAATTGTATGCAGTAGTTTTAGCGTGATGCGCGTACAAACATACAGACAATCACTGATTTTAAAAATATATTTTTTGGCTTCTACTGTCAAAGCATAAGATTTTATATTGAAGTATTGGTCTATTCATTTGACAGAAAGTTTGACGTTTGTTGGATATTTTGTTTACAACTTGTACTTGTTAAGGATTCGTTTAGATTACAACTTTGAGCTGTGACTTTCATCGGTTTCTTGAAGTTAAAAATATGATGTTATTTATGAATTATTTTGTTAATTTTTGTTTTGATTAGTAATCTGTTACAATGACTTAATCGCATAAAATTTAAATATTCAGTTATTTTGTACATCATTTTGTACAAAATTAGGATTTGCTTTCACTGTTTTTAATTTTATTATATTTTTTACAAAAAATAGCAACATCATCATCATCAGCCAATCTATGTCTACTGCCTACGAAATAGGCCTCACTACACAGTGTTTTAGTAACATAAACCTTAAATATTTATTGAAGAATAAATGGCCTAAAAAGCCCAAAACATCTTATGATAAATAATTCAACTGCCATTTATTACTTACTCCTTATCCGTACAAAAGTCACGTCAACACTGAATATGTATTACCTCTCAAGCAAAGTGTTCATGACACATCGAGTAATGGATAAAAAACTGCTTCGTAGCACTCACGCTCGTAGCAGCTACGCAACATTGATCTTGAGCTACGAACTACGTGCTACGACGTAGTGATTCATTCAACTACACGTCATTAATCCTATTAAACAAAATTTTATTTTATTAAAAAAACCGTAAAAGTGCCAATAAAGAGGGTGATACCATAAAATTTTACTGCGTAGTCGATAGTAACATCAGTAGTATAAAAATGCTCATTATATAAATATTTTTAAATGACAATCTTGCTTTTGTTTAAAATTTAAATTCTTCTGGTACAAAAGTCACGTTGCCACTGAATATTATCACCTTTCGAAGTGTTCATGACACATCGAGTAATGGATAAAAAACTGCTGAGTAGCACTCGCTCGTAGCAGCTACACAACATTGATCTTGATCTACCATCACGCTACGTGCTACGGCGTAGTGATTCATTCAATTACACGTCATTAAACCCGTTTACCGGTTTTACTTTTTGTAAATAAACGTAGTTGGAGTGAAATATTTGAGTACGTGTTACAGTTGTAATTTATTAGACTGGTTTTATAATATGCTTTTATTATAATAATATTTTAAAGCAATGACACGTCTAAGTGTTAGTAGCTAATAATCGTAAATTAACCTAATTATGAATAGTTAGTATAGAAACTATAGTATTAGAAACTTTGTTAGTTTTAGAAAGGAAAAAGTATATTAGTCAAGTTAAATGAATTAAATCTAATATGAACGAAAAATTACGTGTAGTCTTTAAAAATAAATTTGGTTCACCAACATGTAAGTTAATAAGGATGTTATATTAAATTTTAAATAGCGATTCAGATAACAGTTCAGTGTTTATCTTTACAGCTATCATTAATCATCAACAACATCATCAAAATTAAAGGTTTATTTTACTCATCCATTTTGAAAAAAAAAACTCTGTTCTGTAATATATGACAGCAAGCAGTGTCGGTCAGTTATTCACATGTTTAAATGAGCGTACAGATCTGTACGGGAGTGTCCTCAATAAATCTGAAAGAGATATAGCTGAAAGGTTTATTAACTAACTTAACTACCTCGTTGGTCTAGTGGTTTGCGTATGCGGCCTTTTACCGCGAGGTCTTTGGTTCGATTCCCAGGCCGGGAAAAGTATTATTTAGGATTCCTTCATTCATGTTTCTCAAGAGCAGCACGTACTTGGAATTGTGCCTGTTGTATGGACAAGGCTCAGCCCCTATCAACTGAGACCTAAACATAATATACTAAGAAACAGTTGAAAAAGATATGGGACCGCCAGGATTTGAACCTGCTACCTTACTGCACACCGGGCAGCCGCTTCAGCCATCCAGCTACGGTCGCCTCTTACCAGAACCCTAAATTTATCAACTGTATGATACGTCTTTTCGTGATGTCACGTTCATCCATTTGTTCCTATCTTAAGTAGGATACAAATTAGAAAATTTAGGGTTAGTTTCTTAGTATAATTTGCTAAGCATAGCTAAATGCTATAAAAATAATCAATTAGAAGCTAAACATAATAGTATAAATATGGGGTGTTTTATACGTCTACCACACTCTTTTGGATAATGTAAACATGATGTTATATATGACAGTAAGGGTCGACACACACCAAAAGCGCGTCGAAGCGCAGCGAAGCCAAGCGCAGTTTCAGTGTCATATGAATTTTAACTTTATTTTCATTACTATAATACTTATTATCGCATAAGAAACTCTACGCTACTACTACTATGGAATTCGCTGGAATTCCCGCGGCGCCGCAGGCATCCGCGCGACTCGTTTGAGTTTCTCATGCGATAATAAGTATTATGATTATGAAAATAAAGTTAAAATTCATTTGACACTGAAACTGCGCTTCGCTTCGCTGCGCTTCGACGCGCTTTTGGTGTGTTTCGACCCTAAGCAGCGTCAGTCAGTTTTTCACGTGTTTAAACGAGCGCACTGATATGTTTGGGAGTGTTGGGGATAAATCTGAAAGAGTTATGGCTGACGGGTTTATTGCTAACGTTATTAACAGGGAGTTACTGTACTATATTTATTTTTTTTTTCGGTCGAGGGTAGTTGAAACTAAAGTACACTTTCATTTTGCTCCCCTTTTAATTAATTAAATAAAATATCTATAATTATCATTAGTTATTGAAATGACAATTTCTACATTGTAACATAGTACACCTACCAGTTTTGTGTATTTCCTGCTCATAAAATCCAAATCTTTCTCACAATCACACTTCACTTCACATCATCACATCATGGAGACTACAAAAGATTTCTTTGTAAGTGCAATGGCAAGGCTTGATGAGAGGATGACTTTTTTTGAAGCTGAGCTCCAGAAAACCACGAAGAATCCAAACACAGCTCCAACACTGGCAAGTCTCACAGCTGAGTATACTTCTTTCCGGACATTTGCTTTGGAAACTATGGGTGCTTTTCGTCGCCAAATAGAGCTTCTAACGCGCGAAGTGGACAACATTGAGATGCGCAGTCGACGAAAAATACTCTTGCTGCATGGTGTCACGGAGCTGAAGACGGAGGAGACATCTCAGGTTGTGGTTGATGTTGTAAAAGGCCATCTACAATTGCAGGATTTTAAGGTTGATGACATAAGAAGATGCCACAGGATGGGTCGGTCTGCTGGTGCCAATAAACCTAGACCAATCCTTATCAAATTTGATAGTGCCTCCGTGCGGGACAAAATTTGGTCTAGCAAAACCAAACTAAAAGGTACCGGTAAGACTCTGTCAGAGTATCTTACGCGTGTCAGACATCAGCTTTTTATGGTTGCAAGGGAGCGCCTAGGACTCTCTAAGTGCTGGACGCGGCAAGGACACATTTATGCCGTTGATGCTGATGGATCACAACACCGCATTTCCTCGCTGGCTGACTTGGACCGCCTGAGCTGCGACGTGCCGTCAACAACAGTGGCCAACAAAGCAGCCACTGCTAACGCCAAGCCTCGACGTGCTGCAGCCATCAAGAAATAACAATATTCCTATTGTTACATCGGCTTCGTTCGGGTAATAACTTGTATATTGTATGATGTAACTCGGGTACCTTACTTTTAATATACTTTTTCTTTTACCACTATCTTCTACCTCCAAACTTTATAACTTTATAACGCCGCACCGTCACAACTAAGTAACTTTTTACTTTGTTTTTCTTTTACGTAAATGTACAAACAAAACTTTTTGTTATGAGTTTGACAAGTCAACTGACATTGACATTGTGTGGACATAGACATGAGTGACATTTGTTACGTTTCGTTCTACGCAGTTTTAGTTTGCCTTAATTTAGTTTGAATTTTATTTATTTTGTTCTTTTAATAGAACAAATTAAATTATTGATAAAACCACTACAGTCAACTCGGGTAACATAATTTGTTCTCTTTATTTTCCCTTTTTACAGAGCATTTGGATTTAAAATCGGATTTTCAGTTAATACCCCTTTATTTTATTAAATAAATTGTATTCTTTTGAATTCATTTATCTATAGAGTACATTAAATTACCTAGAATTGTTGTTTTTATTTTGTAGGATGTAAAATAATAATTATTTGAATATATAAAAGATAAGACTTCAAATCTGTGCTCAAAGTTCGAACGAAATTCAAAGATACCCGTGTTGACAGTTCTTTTGAAATATTGAATATCACGTTGTAAGGAGGTAGAAAGAGAAAAATAGCCCGTACGAAGCAAAGCCATATTTGTATAAACTATTCCATTTTAATTATTTATGTACCATTTTATTGCATATTGTTTTAATTATCTTTTTTTTTTTTGTTTTATTGTTTTTTAAATATTTTTGTTGTTATTTTGTTATAATAATGGTATATAGTAGTTCTGTTACTTACGCACAACTGGCGGGTGAGCTAAATTACACTAGATTATTATCCCATAAGATAAATTACATAAAATTATTGTTTGTTTTGCATTAAATATATTATTTACTCATTTTAGTATACATATTAAATATTGAATACGTATATTTATTTATTATTAAACTATATATATTTTTATTACTACATTATATTCTAAATTTAAAATACATATATTTATTTCATTAATAAAACTATATTATGATATCAGATCAGGAATACAATAGTGACAGTGATACTTTCTTTTCTGCCAGTAGCCATAATGACAGCTTTGCTAGCATCCCGACTCTCGCTGATACACTAGAGTCTCAGTTCGCGGATGTTTCGAGGTCCTTGAATGTGGTCCATATAAATGCTCAGAGTATTCCTGCCCATTTCCCGGATATGCTGACGAACTTTGATTCTAAAAATATTCACGCTATACTTGTCTCTGAGTCATGGTTTAAGCCTTGTCTCCCTTCCAGTTCTTACTCACTTCCAGGTTTCCAGTTGATCAGAAATGATCGTACATCTTCTGTCGGAGGTGGAGTAGCTGTGTACCTAAAATCGAATTTTCCTTATCGCATAATTGATGTGTCAACGCAGCCTCCACCACCAAATGCTGGAGAACATTTATTTTTGGAGGTGGAAGTTAACCACACCTTAGTTTTACTGGGAGTGTATTACTGTCCATCTGCACGGATCAACTTTTTTTCCTCGTTTGAACGCCTTCTAGAAACATTGACTCCATCTTACAGACATTCCATCATCATGGGAGACTTTAATACATGTCTGTTAAAACAGGATTCTCGTTCCTCTTCTTTGTGTGGTATTATAGAATCTTGCAATTTATCTCTTCTTCCTCTAAATGCTACTCATAACTTTCCAAATTCTGTACCCTCTCTACTAGATCTTATTTTGGTCTCTTCGCCTTCTCATGTTATCAAGCATGGACAATGTCCAGCTGACGCCTTTTCATATCATGATCTTATCTTTCTATCCTATAAAATTCGTCCTCCCAAGGCAAAGTCGAGAATTCTTCTACAGCGCAATTTTGGTGGGATGAACCTGGAAAATCTTCGTGAAGATGCCAGCAGCATTGACTGGGATCCTCTTATTGATTGCGAGTCCATAGATAACAAAATTGAGCTGCTCATCAATAACCTAATTCAGCTATATGATAAACACGCTCCGATTCGTCCTGTGAAACTTAAACATTTGCCCTCTCCATGGTTAACGGATGATATTAAGAACATCATGTTAAAAAAGCTGTGGCTAAAACCAAATATAAATGTCGTCCAAAATCAAGCTACTACAAAGATAAATATCTGGCGATAAGAAATCACTGCAACAAGGTGTGTAGGACAGCGCAACGCCAAAATATCCACAACTCTATTGAAAATCAAGATCCAGCAAAGGTCTGGAAATTTCTCAGAACTTTGGGAGTTGGAAAGTCCAGACAAGAACCTATTCCTACGAAGTTAGATTTCGATTTGCTCAATCAACATTTCTGTTCTCCATCCACATATGATGGGACTACTAAAGCTAACACCCTTAATCATCTTTCCTCTCTTCCAACTCCACACTATTCAGGCTTCATTTTTAATCAATTATCTGACAGTGATGTTAAACGAACCATAATGTCGATTGCGTCTGATGCCGTCGGTAATGATTGCATAAGTCGCAAAATGATTCTTCCGATCCTCGATGAAATCCTTCCCGCATTACGACACATCCTTAACTACTCCCTGACCTGTGGCATCTTTCCTACAGCATGGAAAGAGGCGCAAGTCATCCCATTACCAAAAAAACCGAATCCATCAACCTTTTCCGAATACCGTCCCATTTCCATATTGCCTTTCCTCTCAAAAGTCCTTGAGCGTCTCGTACATTCCCAACTCAGTATTTTCCTTAACAAAAATCACCTCCTGAACCACTTCCAATCTGGTTTCCGTCCTGGTCACAGTACCGTCACAGCGTTAGTCAATATTACCGACGACATTAGGCGTGGTATGGAGGCCGGAAATCTTACAGTCCTCTCCTTATTAGATTTTAGTAACGCCTTCAACACTGTGGATTTCGATGTGCTGCTGGGCATTATGCGTTCTATTAACATATCTCCTACAGTAATTGGTTGGTTTCATAGTTACCTGTCTGGTCGCCGACAACGAATACACATTGATGACTCCTATTCATCTTGGTGTAATATCACGGTTGGTGTTCCGCAGGGTGGCGTTTTATCTCCATTACTTTTCGCTATTTTTATAAATTCTATCTCAAATCAACTTCAGTCAGCTTACCACCTTTATGCAGATGATCTTCAAATTTACTCGCAGGCGCCTTTAAGTAGATTACATGAAGCCTTTTCGGTAATCAACGAAGACTTTTGTAAGATAGCCAAATGGAGCAATCGCTATGGACTACAAGTAAATCCGTCAAAAACCCAAGTCATTGTTGTTGGTAGTTCGAAGTCAGTTTCACGTGTTGACTGGTCTCTAATGCCACAAATACAATTTGATGGTGTCACAATACCTCTTAGTAAAAGTGTGAAGAACTTGGGCATATTTATTGATAACACATTATCCTGGGTGCCACAAATGCGTGAAGTTAGTCGCAAGGTTTTTGCTTCCGCTGGATCCTTGCGAAGACTAAAGAACTTCTTGCCAACGAACACCAAGATTGCGCTTGCTCAATCTCTTCTCTTACCTTTACTCGACTATGCCGATGTCAGCTATCTTGATCTCACTGAGGAGCAATTAGATAAGCTTGAGCGACTTCAAAACTTTTGTATAAGATTTATATTTGGCCTACGCAAATATGATCACGTCTCTGAATACCGTAATAAGCTCAAGTGGCTCCCAATTCGCCTTCGAAGGGATACTCATATTCTTTTTCTATTATATAAAATCTTATTTAATCCTTCCACTCCCTCTTATTTAAAGGAACGTTTTAAGTTCCTAAACGATATGCATTCAAGGTCCTTGAGATCATCGGAGGACTTGAGACTGGAGATGCCAATGCATTCCACTAGATTTTATGAGAAGTCATTCATAGTTCAGGCAACACGATTGTGGAATGCTTTGCCCGTATGCATTAGACAAGCTCAATCTTTGCCTATATTTAAAAAAATGGTCAATGAGCATTTCATGTTACTTTAGGAAATTATTGTTGATATTTAGTAATATTGTGTCCTGAATATTAGATAATATTTATATTATTATGTATATATGTAGTATATATTTTATATATTTAGGTATATATAAGTAGATAATATATTTAGTATTATATAATATATTTAATAAGGTATATTAGTTTATTATAAATAATTTTAGGTTTAAGACACTATACGTAGTTTAATTTCTGTATTATTTATATTTAAAATCTCCATTGTCATTATCATGACGTTTCTTTTTACTGTATTTTGCTTTTCTTTTTTCTTTAATTAACGCACCAACGACTGCCCATAACTTTGCTCATTACTTACTTGTCCATCCTAAGGTTGCCTGTAAGAAATTGCTTTTAGCGATAAGGCCGCCCATTGTGCAACATAATTTTTAAGTGCATTTATCTACAGCATAAATTTCTTTGTTAATATTGGTGTACAATAAAGATTACTCTATCTATCTATCTATCTATATTGAGTTTTAACAATACTAAATACACGCGTCAAATACTAATTTACGTATTAACCAAAAAATTCCTACATACAATTTTGTTATTTGTAAAATATGTCTCGTCTTCGAACAAGAATTATGTTCTAAAATTGAGACCTGTAGGGGGTCTTTGATGTTTATGTGAATTGGCGAATGATCGATAGGTACCCTCTCGTTGTTGCGGACGAAATAATTAAGAATGAATTGTTCTCTAGTATACCTTCTTGATCATTATGTTATTATTATTAATTTTTCTTTTTATTAAATCCTTCTATTCAAATATTATAAATAGATACCTATTACTTTTTTTGAGCATGGAGCATGATTCTTGTTTTCTCTGGAATGTACACGTCCACATCCATCTTGTCAAATAAAATGTTGGGTGACCTACGACACAGGTTTTCCTAGTGTAGGCATCCACTTAACAACACACAATTGTAATGTGTATACTATCCTAGATATTAAGTAATTGGTTGTCTTGCTATGTAAAAGAAATTTTGTATGCACCTAATATGAAAAATAAATTGATTTGATTTGATTTAATTTGTTCCGCCTGAGTGGTAGATCTGAGGCAGTTGAATATCTACCAAATACCACCTTCTCAAAAGAATCTGAAGCACACACGGCTTCTGATCAATCTATACATTGCAGTATCTCCAGTTGAGTAATGTAAAATGTAGTTCACAAATAATTATTAGTATAGAATCAATTAGTAGACAAATTGTTTCCTTTTTTTGTTGTTTGTTGTTGGAAAACGATGTCGTGTGTGATTCTCGGTATCCAGGTTTTATAATAAACAAAGCCGTATTTAACTGGAAGTGTGCATTACAAACAATACAACCGTCAAACAGTCATAAATAATCGTCTATAATACATTATGAATTGCGTTTCAATGTAATACACAAATAATTATTAGTGAATTTGACATTGAGCTTGATTTTTCTCTGATTTAAGTACAGAGTATAGAATCAACCTTATAACAAATTGTTTTCCTTTTATTGTTGTATGTTGTTAGAAAACGATGTCGTGTGTGATTCTCGGTATCTAGATTTTACAATTAACATAGCCATATTAACTGGAAGTATGCATAACTAATAAGACTACAGTCACACAGTTATATAAAATCATCTACAATATATTATGAAATGCGTTTCCCCTTTTCGTACTCATGAGAAAGTCCGTGTCTACTATCTTAAATTAATTTATTGTACCATTTTAGACCAGAAATTCAAAAGGTCTACATTATTATTATTGAAGGCCGGATAGCGGAGTGGATAGTGTACCTGCCTGTGACGCCAAGGTCGAAGGTTCGATTCTCGCTTAAGACAAATCTTTATGTGGATGTACACGAGGGTTTGTCTTTGCCAGGGTGTTTCTACGTATAATAAGTATGTTTTAATATCAGTTATTCTAGTACCCATAGTACAAGCTCATTATAATAGATATTTCATTATAATTATTAGTTTGTTTACTTACTCTTCATAATAACAGCTAGCCATTTGACATTTCAAAGTCCACCGTAATTGTAATTGCTAGTCGGCGCATCCATCGCGAACCCAGCCAATACTAGAAATGTATAGGTGAAAAATTTTGTTGTACTGATTACAAAGGTTTGCTTTCCTTAGAAGTAACTTCATGGCGTGATGGGTTGTATCATCAGACTACATGATTTATTAATTTCTCAAGACTATTTGTGAACGCAAAGTACACAAAAATCGATTTAAGTCAAGTGGACTGAACGGGTTAACTAGTAATTTATTTAGAACTTTATTTTAGAATACAAATGTTTCGTTTGAAGCTTGAATCTTTCTAATGCACAATAGTTAAATTGGAATTAAAATCAGTCGAATTGCCACAGAGATAAGGTAAAACCCATCTGCAATATCTTTGAAATTAAAATTTACACATATTAGGCTGCGTATGCACTGCGTCGCCATGTTTTAAAAAGAAATATCGGTTTCTGACAAACAAATAACGAATTGTAACGCAGTAGAGCGCAGTGTCAGTGGAAACGCAGTTTGGGCCGAGTACTGCAAAATGTACCTTTGTTTTAAAAAAAACCAGATAGCTAGTAAGGCTTTATTTGATGATTGTGAAACCGGCCGTTTGTCTATTTGAGAACGAAAAGTACGAAGCATTGATTAAAGCCAAGTGGGCTGAAAGGGTTCACTTGTAGTTTATTTAGGGCTTTGGTTACTGAAATTTGGAATATAAATGCCTACTTTAAGTGGAGTTCGGTGTAATGGGGTACGATTTATTATTTTGATTGCCTTGTTGGTTTAGAGCCAGCTTATATATGGCTGTGGATTTAAAAAAAATCTGTTGAATTTTTTACATACATACTTAAAGACACGCCTGAATCCCTTGGACTAGGCAGAGATAATGGAGCGCTATGTCACAGTATAAATAATAACCAGTACTCTGACTCGATTCCTTGCCCTAAAATAACAAAAGGCAGTCAGACCCGATACACGATAGGATCGCCTACTACCTAAATTTTAAGTTAATATACTTGACTAGAGCTTCAATCATTATTTTTTTTGAATTTGTTCGTCATTGCGTTCTTATGCCGAACGTAAAGCACGTGGCGCGTTTTAACTGCTTCTATGAAGTTAAACTACTCGGTCTTTACTTTGGCTATGTGGTAAAATTTACAAATCAAGTATGTGATTGGCTTTTTTATTATGAAATGCTCAGTAACATTAGCTGTTGAACTACAAAAAACATTTTGGAATTGAAATGCCAGTTGTCAGACCAATATGGCTAGTGCAGGGAAAATACTCACAACGTTACAAATCAATCGACTTAGTAATAAAAAAATAAAATTCAATAAGAATATAGTTATAAACAATTTATTCATTTAAAAGTGCTTGTCTTAGATTTGTTTAATCATCATCATTACAATCAACATCGCTAAGGCAATCCTGGAGATTAAATTTTTTATTCCTGGTAACATACAGAATCAAATCAAATATCGCGTGCTCAATCTTCTGTATTCGAATTTCGTATTTAATTTCTAGCAAAAAAAAAAAAAGTTATTTTTTGTGGACATAATAAATATTTATCGACTTGTCCCATCTCTAAAATTTCTTTTCACATGAGGTAGCATTGTACGCACGTCATTCATAATTAGATTTATTTGAATAACTTTAATTCATATTAATGATAAGTGTTTTTCGTTTTAACACTGATTTGATAAAATATTTCATGTATATGCAAAGTTTGATTCTGAAAAATATCAACAATCAGATATAAATGATTTTCCGTGTTTAAATATTATTATATTTTTAACCGATTTTTTTGGCATTACAATCATGCTATATTTTTTGAATAATGGAATGGAATTTAGAATAATATTATAATGTGTTCAAATTGATGGCAAATTTAATTCTATGTAAAATGTGCCGATCTGAACGGGCCGGCCCACTTATGAGTGTAGCAACTCTAAAAGTCATGGATGACAAAACAAATTGTAATAACTGTGTTTGAAAAAAAATATGGATCTCATAATATAAACATCCAATGTGAAGTATTATGTAAGAGTATCAATATTTGTCAAGTTGTGGTAATAAACTACACAATTTATTCATAAAAAAATCTAGCGCTTTAAAAGTGCAAAAAGAAATGGGCTATTATTAGGAAATGATAATGTCACCCTTTCTCATTCTGAGAAGAAGCGTCGAGTGTGCGCCGGCTCCAAGAATAATGGGTAATGATTTATGAATGACGATGAAAATAATGCAAAGTGAAGACTGATTTGTAGAAGGATTTATGTCAAGTAATGAGCTTATTATAATAATAACATATCTTTATTTCAGACCAGGTCCATAGAGTGTTATTAATACAATGAAAACTTAAAATTATGTTAGTAATACAGAGATACAAAATAAAAACAAAGAATAAAATTAATTTGCCTCAATATGAAGCCTAATCCAGTGCCTTCAGATAGGACTTTCAATGTGTACAGCAATCATCCTCAGGTAGCTGTTGGGACTGTCTCTAACCCTGCGCATCAACGATGCAGCTCTTTTTCTGACGATGGCGTGATAACCATCTACGCGTGCATCTGCAAACATCGCTGACGGGTTGATTATAGAGTGTTATAACAAATTCAATCAATTTGTTTTTGTATTTTGTTTTTAAGTCATTATTATTCATCAATATAGCATCACAGCAGACTATCTTGATTTGTATGTGTCTGGGAAATAAAACAAAAAATATATACAAAACTATGTTTGGCTTTTTCTATCGTTTGCTATTAAGACGCCTGTGAGTGCTATGGATACATAATTAAAAATCTAAATAACATTTTCTGTTTCATATACTATTTACAAAGTACTTGAAAATGTTAAAAAATACAAATAAAACAACTCCGTAGCCTAAATTATTCTCGGTGTCTTGAACTATCTCCAGGATCGGTCCAGTAAAGCCGAAGATTTTTGGGTACAAACAAATCTTTCCACTTTATACTATTAGTGTCCTAAATAAGATGGCGAAGTTTAAATTTACTTACTAGGGTCAGAATGTACCTAAGTGATTCTAAATGTCACGAGAATCAAGAAATATGATGACCTACTAATTCTTGAAGCTATATCAAATAAAAATCTCATCTTCCTTACCAGTAAAAGAGCTCACTCAATTTAACACCATCAAGAGGCTCACCAAGATTACGTAACGAAGTTCCTCCGCGTAAATACCTAGTACTCTAATAAACCTAAGATTAGATCCCGCCATATTACGTTGCAGATATTGCATGACATCCAACAAGTCTATTATTCTCTCTAGATTATTAAAATGTTAGTTTTTGCGATGTAAGTCTTATGTAGTTGCTAATAAAGTGTAATGTTAAATGACAGGCTGTTATGTGTTGCACATGTGGTGGATTATAACAGTCGGTATTCTTGTAATTGCTTTGCAAACAGCCACGGTTAGACCAAGCTCGTCTGGCAGTTTTGTCGTTTTATTAAAAATGCTTTTAATTTATTATTTAATGCCATGCTATTGTTGAATTTCCATGAGATTTTTTTAATATGCCATGACAAATTTTAAATTAGGTAACCTTTACTGAAGGTGTAAAATGAAATTGACGGTATTAACTTATTTGTGATTGTAAAAAGAAGAAATTAATCTTAAAAAAAAATTAGGTTAATAATACACATAATAATTTTAGATCATAATTATGAAAATATCTGTTATGGCATTGTAAGTCTTATTTAGTTGAGATATGGTGTGAATGGCCGGCTATTATGTATTGTGTTACAAGGGTCGGTGTTCATGTAATTGCTTTGCAAATAGCCACGGTTAGAATTTGCACGTGCGGCAAATTTGATTGGATGTTTTAGGGATTTTTTTTTTGTTACTATTAGCTAAAACATATTTTGTTATTGATTATTTTTATCGCGTTTAGCTATGCTTAGCAAATTATACTAAGAAACAGTTGAAAAAAATATGAGTCCGGTAGGAGCACACTGGGAAGCCGCTTTAGCTAACCAGCTACGGTCGCCTCATTCATCCATGTGTTATCTTAAGTAGGATACAAACGTTACGAAATGACAACATACAGTTGAAAAATTTAGAGTCCTAGCCAGAAGCGACCGTAGCTGGTTGATTAAAACGGCTTCAACTGTTTCTTAGTATTAAGCATATTAGTTTTAATGATTCCATCTAGTAAAAAACAATGTTTTATAGTTTTAAAACTGCTTTGAAATAGTGAAGTGCAATGGAAATTTCATCACCAGTCTTCTGGCAAACCCAAATTGACCTTTAAATAAAAAGAAAAAGAAAGCTGCTGAATCTTTGATTTTTTTAATAATACACCTAATTTTTTATCTGTTTTTACTATTTAGTATAAATTTACATTTATTAATATAAATTTTTTATACGAAATTAAATTATGATCAAAAACTATTTATAAACATTTGCATTACGAAGGGAAACGTTACCACAACTTTCAAATTAGCCGAGTAGTCGGAGCAGTAATTACTTCGTCAGACCGACAGCTGACCTTTGCTAATCTAAAAGTGGATGATCTTCTAATAAAGGCCACCTTGAATATATTATGATGCAGTTTGTGGAAGTTTGAAAGTTATGAAGTGGACGGAATAATGATATCTAACTTGGGAGAAAAATCAATAATACTATGTTAAATACGATTTGACGACCGGATGGTGGAGTGGGTAGTGTACCTGCCTGCGACGCTGAGGTCGTGGGTTCGATTACCACTTAAGACAAATCTTTGTGTGCTTGAACATGGGGGTTTGTCTTAGTCTGGGTGTAAAGTATTTATTTACTAAAGAAAAGTATGTATGTATTAGTATCAGTTATTCTAGTACCCATATTACAAGCTCTGCTTAGTTTGGGACTAGATGGCGTTGTGTGTGAGTTGTGAAATATTTATTTATTTATATTTATTTATTTATTTATATGTCCAGTGTACGTCTCTGGGTTGATAATAATCATAGAAATCTTAATAACTAGTCAATAGAAATGCTATCGACTATCTTTTAACACTGGGACGCATGTCGCCGTTTTTCAAATACCACTTTTTGTATTCCTGCAAACAAAACTATTCTTTTTGGCGATGACATTAAGACGACAATTCCTCAACTCGCACTTCTGTTCGATTAGACAGATGCGCTTGTATTTCTGCAAACAAAATTATTCTTTTTGCGATGACATTAAGACGACAATTCCTCAACTCGCACTTGTGTTTGACTTGACAGATGCGCGGCGACAAGGTCACGCGTCTTTGACATTTCTATTGCCTTATTATTAAGATTTCTATGATAATAATGATGCTTATCCTACCAATAATAAAAAAAAATAAAAAAATAAGGGTCTTTCCCTTTTTTTTTTTTTTTACTACGCCCACAGCGAACGAACATGTAGTCCACCTGATGGTAAATGGAGTACAGCCCATGGACATCAACAATCCACAAAAGCAGATTTTAGATGCGTCGCTGTAGCTGAGGACTACGGTGTTATGCCTCCTGAGCCAGTAATTTCAGGGCCTGATCTCACCACCAAACCGGAACACAGTAATGGAACACTACTATTTGGCGGCAGGTTAAAGGTGAGACGGTGGTGCTGCCGCCCTCGAGCTCATTCACAAGAGCTCTACCACCAGTATCTATCTCTCCTTATTCTTAATCCTCTCTAGTACTCCTTAAACTTCCCTTCCGTGTCTCTTTCTTAGTCTCCATCCAATGGTTGTCTGTAAGAGATTGCCTTAGTTGCGATAAGACCGCCATTTGTACTATAAATCTTCTTTTTTTTGTATTATTTATTTTCCCTTGGTGTGCGATAAAGCTTTTTATTATTATTATTATAAGGTTGATTTAACACCTGTTAAATTGGAGTTTAATGTTTATATCTTAAGATTGGTAAATGAATAACACTCAATTCATAGATTTATATGTGTATTGTAAGTCAAATTTATACACGTGAACTATAACATTGAATAATTCTTTCAAAGTATTCACAATTGAAAATAAAATATAATGTTATAACTCTGCTATATTCCATTACCCAAAAGTGGGTCCAAAATGTAGGCATTTAAGATATGCATTCATCCTCAAACGAAATACTTTATACCTGCAAACATTGTTTAAATTGTAGCTCATTTACCAAATTCGTTCCATTGAGCAACATTAACCTAACAAATAGCGCTACACAAAAACACGAACAATTTAAAAATATATGTCTACGGCTACAATTCGTAGCAACATCTACGCCGTGCATTTACATTCGCGCGGGGAAAAGCTAACTGGTACATTCCGACTGTTCCGAGTACCAAGTACGAAATACCTAGTACCGATATAGGGAGAATTGGTATTGTGTGGGATGAGTCCAGTCACCCTGCGGCATTGGGGGCTTGCAACTGCAGTACAGTGACCTCATGCGTACGCGAGCGGGGCGCGGGGAGCACACGGAACTGGGTCAGGGCTCCCTTCCCCCGCTCGCCTCACCCCCGCACTCGATCGACCGCCAAAATTTTAACGCTCACCCAAACGAAAATCAGAGTCAAAAGAACACAATGAGTCTACGACAAATCATTTGATGATCAAACGATTGTACTCTAGTTGATCGATGGAAAATTTGGGGCTCAAGGAAAATAGATTCTTTTGATTAATGTTGCGCTTAATTCTTTTATGTAAGGGTCTTGTAGTACTCGCTCATTCAATATTGTTAAGTTACCTATGTTAGAAGTTAATTAGTCACAAAAGAAGATTTTCAACAAAATATACCTACAATTTTATTTTACGTATGTTAAGTGTCTCTATGTTGTTTATTTACAAATGCCCATGATCTATTTATACATGTAATAAATTGTAAATTTGCCATGTCTATTCATTGAAGATATTTAAGAACAATTAAGATTATACAATTATAACAGCAGTAGAAGCGAAAACATTTTTTTTACCTAACATTTTTGTCTGTCTGTCTGTATGTTCGTACACGCATCACGCAAAAGCTACTGCATGGAATTTGGCTGCGGCTTGTGTAGCTGAAGGTCTAACTTAAGAACTGATATAATTATGTTCAATTTTTAACACGCTTATGTATGTATGTATGTATGGATGTATGTATGTATGGATGTATGTATGTATGTATGTAACCGACTCCTTTGGACTCGATTTTGACCCACTTTAAACTTCTTCTTCTTCTTTCGTATCGATGGCTGTAGTCATATTCACATGGTGTTGACTTGCCATCGTGGTGAAAGGATTCGCCAGTCTGCTTGGTGGAAATTTGCAGACTGCCCAGGGTGCGCCGGACGTAGGGGTTGAATGCGTACGTCGCTCGGGGAGGCTCCTTTCATGCACCCCCACTTTAAACTGTCAAAGATCGATGACAATGCAATAATCCGATAAAAAAAATTAAAAAAAAACGCTCTTATAAATAAACCAAACTAAAAAGTAGAAAATAAATAATAGTTTAAAAAAACTAAAAAACACGCTTTTAAAGTACTTCTAACTAAAAAGTGAAAAATAATTCCTAATATAAACTGAAAATGGTAATGAACAAAAAATACTAGTGTGTGAATTGTATTGTGTGTGTGTGTGTATTTTTAGTTTTTTTTTAACTATTATTTATATTGTTTTATTTATAAGGAAATAAACTAGGAGTGTAAGTATATATAAGCGGTTCGTCAATTTCGAATCGAACCCGAGATCTCGCGGTGAGTGGAACATAAGCTTACCACTGCCTAAACCATCGAGGCAGTTTTTATATCATTAACTCAAAAAAGTATGATATAGTGGGATAATCGTATCCCTAATGTAATCACTCCTTTGATTCAAGTGGAGTTTCAGTGTGATTTCACATCACTTAAAGTTTCTTAAACTCTCAGTACTTTAAAAACTGAACGGTTCCAAACTCTCTCAAGTCTCCCCAGCCGTTTAATCTTTATTTATGTTAAAATGCCCTCCCTATCTGTCACCGTTCTGTCGCATTCGCAATTTGAATTGGAATAGGAAGTGACGTCATTTCTCACGACGGAAATGCTCCGGATATAAGAATGCCGGCTATACTTGTTTGTGGAGTTATAATATTCGAATTTCGAACCGAATGAAATGGGTTCGATACATCTGCTTGGTTTCGAATTCCGTTGGCGATTTGAATATAAGGCTAATGTTCGGCATTTGATATTGGAATAAAAGATGTCGTGTTATTTACGGCCAGTTCTTATATTCGAAAAATGGTTCGGTTTATTTAAATTTCGCGTGGTAAAAATATCTAAAATGCGTTAATAACACCTTTTCGAACAAAACTGAAACTTTAAATAAAGCCTAATTGAAATAAAAAAATAGACAAAGATTTCAAATGATTCTTTTTACAAAGGTCTAAGGTCATAAAAAAAAGGTTGATAAGCAATTCGAACCCTTTTTTTATAATTTCACTTAACACCCTTTCTTCTAAACACAAAAGAAATAAAATTCAAATCACGATTGACTCAAATTCCAACGTCAAGATTTCGTTGACACAAGAGCCTGTAAATTGCGATGGAGACATCCGATCAATTTGACCTCCATATTAGGGTGTTGTTGTTACACCGACATCGATCAAAATTGATCAGTGTCTATCGAGCTCAGTTGTGCGCTCTTATTGCATTTTAAACGTCTAATGATATATAACATAACATGACTAACTAACCTAACCTATCATCCTTTTATTTTGAGTCAAATTATATCAAGTAAAAAATCTACTGAAATCGGCAAAGTGCGAGTCGGAGTCGTGCATTAAGGGTTTTGTACCATTATCTATAAAAACATTTCTGTTGTATGACAGCCCCCCTAAATTTTAAAGTCCATCAATCAATTTATTTTATTTGCTCAAAATATGGTACATTAGATGTTTAAATGGAATATTAGCAACACATATTTTGACATATATATGGCGTGCAAATATTTTTGAATCCATCACAATAATTTGGCCTTATGGCTAGTTATCATTTTAAAATAAAAGTAAAAAAATAAAAATAGTTAAAATGTTCTCTATCTTAATTTATTTTTCTATGCAATCTTAATTATATTGGATTATTACATTAACAATTTATTACATAACATCAACTGATACTATAATTATAAATTCAATTAAGATAATACAGTACCTATACCATAAATTAAATTGGAAAAAGTCAAATTAGAATTAGTTATAAAATTCATCATTAAAATTATATTGTAATATTCTTATCTTCTAGAAAATCTTTAAGGCAATAGTATGTTTTATTTAATAGTAAGTTAAATAGTTTATTTTCAAACAATGTCAATGGCAGAGCTTTTAAGTTATTTGGTAAATGATTATATATTCTAATACACACAGTAAGTAAATGGATAATCAAATATTACGTAAATATTTCAAGCGTCTATCTGTTACCGTTATAAATATTGATGATGATAAGATAAGATGACAAGATTTTTTTAAATCGGTCTAGGTGTCTTCGAGTATTTGGCGAACAAACATAAAAATTATATACAATTGAGTTCAGTACCTCCTCCTTTTTTAAAGTAGTTTAAAAAACGCTGCATCAAAATAATTGTCCGATTGATAACTAGATCAATTTGGCATTACACACAATATACAATATAGAGTAAATCTCACGATCTCTCGAATTCTATGTCAAAGAGCTTGTAAATTGAGACGAAGACATCCGATCAATTTGACCTACATATTTGAGCAGCATCTCGCATTTATTAATGAAATTAAGTCGTTCAAAGGACCCACTCCGACCCACTTTGACGTTGTACATCCGTATTTATGCTAATTAGTTCATTAACAAGCAAAGGGTGTATTTAGACATCGATATGTGCCTGTTTAATCGATATTCCAAAGGAGTTTGTGAGATACGAGTAGTTATTATACCGTTTAGTAAGCTTATAAATACTTATAAGGTTTTAAATGATCCCAGCTGTAGGTGGAATATAATAATTACTGTTAAAATTACGACAGTAAGAATATAATATGTATAATAGAATGTTTTATTTCAATTTCTATGCTGTGAATGCACATAACACGCTTTACAACTATTGAAATGCAATCAAATTATCACAATCATCATTCCCGACGAATTTTTACTGATACCATTGGTTATCATTGTAATTTCAAACGTTAATAATATATATGCTTTAAACTTGCAAATGTTTGTAATTATTCACCCATCCAGGTTCTGATTGTCAATCGATTTCGGAATTATGCAAAATTGTTCGTGAAATGGACACTAATCGTATTGTTTTTTTGTTGATCAGGAGAACGGGCGCGCGGCGCCGGACCTGACGGCGTCGCCGGGCCGCGCGCCGCCCGGACCCCAGCAGCCGCCGCGCGCCAACCATGCGCCTCCTTGCGTGCTGCAGCCGGACTTTCGAAAGGTATCCACTACTAGAATAATTGTAGTACTGAATAAATAACTGTTCCTCTAATATGCAGGGACTATTTTCATGATGAGAAGGGTATATTCACCACACTGGCCAAATGTGGACTGGTAGACTTCAAACAAACTGGAGCAAATAGTGAGCGCTCTCAGGAACTACAATGTGAATAAATCTTTATTAATAACTAGTTCGCAAATTTTACTAAAGCTAAGTTGTGAAAAAACATCATGATATAAAAATCATCGATATGATTTATAAACCGATTTAAGTGAGCCCTAACTTGTGATGTGTACAAGAAACCATTGAAGAGTGCCTAAGCCATTTCCCAGTGCATCATCAGACGCTCGCTACCGAACTAATGAGTTGAACTCGCTAAGCGTGGCAAATGAGTTTAAACTTGATGAGTTCCAATATGTTTTTTAAAAAGCCAAAAAACACTTAAATTAATTACCAACTATGTAGTCTTGCATTACACACAAGAGCTTCTTTAGTCACGGTTGCAATGAAATCTACTCTCCTTCAATGTTTCTGAACGCGGCAATTGTACAAATTGATACAAATGTTTTGTTCGTATACATATACTAATTTAGTTATTCATATACTAATAGATACTTCAAAGGAAAAGCAAAGCAGCGTAACTAAACTCCGCGCCAGCACTTATCGCCGACGTCAATAGCCGGCACTAAATGTAATTAACCAATTTGAGTAAAAGAAGGCAAAATATTCCTCTTCCTATTTGTCTGTTGTTACACTAACGCTCGGTGATGATCGGTAATGGGTCCTGGCGGCCACTATAATATTGAAACTGTCAATGTAACCTTCACCTGTCTAAAGTGACCGATAATGTTGTTAAAAATACCGTGAAAATACCACACTAAGCCCTGTGTTTTCAATTTGGGTATGGATGTCGTACTTAAGTAAATAATGTTTCAGTAGGAATTTACCCTAAAAAGTTCGTGGTCAAATGTGACAACGATGAATGGAATTTATGTATATAATGATTATATACCTATTAATTGATGGATTACATGCCGTTTGGTACATATTTTGTGATTAAAAATGCTTTTAAGAACGTTTCCTCCTTCATCGTTGCGCGAGCGGGTCAGTAAAAAATTATCATTCAAATATAGGCGTTCGGTTTTGGTGCCGGTATATTCTCTATGAGAATAGTAATCAGAAAAAGGTCTTAGACTTAGAATTAAAATGCATAATAATAATTATTTGTAACAACCTCCTTTTTTGAAGTCGATAAAATAATCACTGCCATTGACAACTGCTTATAAATAATGCTTATATGTAACATACGCTAGGTTAGTTTAGGTGTGTTGATTGATCCGCCGTGCCCGGGCCACCTGCGCCGACCGCGGCTCCTGCCGCCCAGGCTTCAGCCGGCAAGCGCGGGAGAAAGCGAAAGGGGCCGCCGGCCGCCGCCCCCAGTGCTCCGGTTTCGGTGCCCGCACCGGTCCCCGCTCCTCCTGCTCCGCCAACTTCGGCCGTAGAGGGAGAGGGTTGGCAGACGGCTGGGGGGCGCAAGAAGCGCCGAAGGAAGAAGAAGGCGAAGAACCCTTCCCCCCAGGGAGCGCCGACCCAGAAGGCCGGTAAGAGGAGGCCCAAACTCTCTCTGCCGAAGAGCGCTGCCGTGGTTATCACGGTGGCGCCCGAGGCGGAGGGAGTCACATATGTGAGCCTCCTCCGAGAAGCCAGGACCGTCCTTGATGGAGCCCTTCCTGGCGTCGGCGGGAAGGTGCGGCAGGCGCGGACGGGAGCCCGCGTCCTAGAGTTCCCGGGAAAGGACGGGGACCAGCAGGCCGACCTCGTGGCTGAGGCACTGCGAGGGGTTGTGGCGGGGCGGACCGGCATCACGGTCGCCAGGCCGACGAAGTGCGCGGAGCTGCGCATTTCGGGCCTGGACGACTCTGTCACGGCGGAGGAGGTGCGGGAGCGCATTATAGCGACTGCTAAGTGCGCTCCCGACTCCGTCAGGGTCGGTGTCGTCCGCCCCGGCCCCGGAGGAGTGGGTGCAGTGTGGGCTCGGTGCCCCATCGCCGCGGCCAAGCTCCTGGCCAAAGCTGGCAGGCTCCTCGTGGGCTTTTCCTCGGCCCGTATTACGGTCCTTGAGGAGAGGCCCTCGAGGTGCTATGGCTGTATGGCGAGGGGCCACTTGAAGCCCAACTGCACGAGCACGGTGGACTGCAGCGGATTGTGTTTCCGCTGCGGTCAACCGGGGCACAGGGCGGCGGAATGTTCCGCTGCCCCACACTGCCCCCCGTGCGCGGCGGGCAAACGGCCCGCCGACCACTTGATGGGGCGGGAGGGGTGTACGATCCCCAGCGCGCCGAAGCGCCCGGGGGCTAGCCGATCGACCACGGCTGCTCCCGGTGCTCGGCCGCCGACCGCAGGAGGAGAGATGGAGGTTTCAGAAATTCAGTAATGGACTATGAGGCCTCCAATCTCCTCCAGACGAACCTGAACCACTGCGCCGCCGCCCAGGACCTCCTCCTGCAGGCGATGGCGGAGTGGTCAGTAGGTGTGGCCGTGGCCGCGGAGCCCTACTTCGTTCCTCCCCGCCCGAACTGGGTGGGTGACTGGGACGGCTCCGTGGCCATCGTCGGCTCCGGTGCGCTTCGGTCCCCGCCCTTGTCTCTCAGAGATAAGGGCTCGGGATTCGTTGCTGCTGATTGGGGGGAGGTAACGCTGGTCGGCGTGTACTTCTCCCCAAACCGGAGTCTGGCGGAATTCGAGGTCTTCCTCAATAGAGTGGAGACCTCGATACGGCGGATAGCACCTCGTCAGGTGCTCGTTCTGGGGGACTTCAATGCCAAATCCTTGGCGTGGGGGTCCCCCAGAACGGACGCCCGCGGTCAGGCGGTCGAAGAGTGGGCAGCGTCGGTGGGCCTCTGCCTCCTTAACAGAGGCACCACCAACACGTGCGTTCGGCGGCAGGGGGGGTCGATAGTGGACCTTTCGTTCGCTACCCCTGCCGTCGAAGCGCAAGTAAGGAACTGGCGTGTCCTGGACGAGGTTGAGACGCTCTCGGATCACCGGTATATCCGATTTGAGCTCTCCCGGTCCCAGGGCCCCAGTAGGGGTCACGTTCCCTCTCGGCGTCGCGGTGCGTTTCCGCGGTGGGCTGTGGGGCGGATGGACAGGGATCTGCTGGAGGAGGCGGCCATTATTTCGAATTGGTTCGCCTCCCCGCCTTCGTCCGAGGGAGCCAACGCTGCGGCTGGCCGCATTCGCGATGCGATTACGCAGGTTTGCGATGCGGCCATGCCCCGTGCCAAGCGTTGGTCCCCGAAGACGGAGGTATACTGGTGGTCCCCGGAGATAGCCTCCCTTCGCGCTGCATGTTCTGCGGCGCGGAGGTCCTACGGCCGCAGCCGGCGACGTCGCCCTCGCGACGTCGAGATGGAGGACCGGCTTTACGCGGCGTACATCGAGCAGGTGTGCGCCCTAAAGCTGGCCATTTGCCGCGCCAAGGAGGAGGCGCGGCAGGAGATGTTGGAGGGTCTCGATCGTGACCCCTGGGGCCGCCCCTATCGAGCTGCGCTGAACAAGCTGCGCTCGTGGGGCGCCCCCCTTACGGAGACTCTCCAACCCAGCTTCCTCGCAGAGGTGGTTGAGGGCCTATTCCCGCAACGGGCGGAGCACACGCCCCCGGCAATGGTCGCAGAGACCGACGACCGGGAGGCCGACCTCAGTGCACCGCCCGTCACGGACGCGGAAGTAGGGGCGGCTGTTCTTCGGATGCGTTCCAAGAACACCGCCCCCGGGCCCGACGGGGTACCCGGACGGGTGTTGGCCCTGGTCCTCGACCACATGGGGGATCGCCTCAGGGAACTGTTCGACGTGTGCCTGGCGTCCGGGCGGTTCCCTGACTGCTGGAAGGCGGGGAAGCTGGTTCTCCTCCCGAAGCCGGGACGGCCGCCCGACACCGTGGCGGCCTACAGGCCTATCGTGTTGCTGGACGAGGCGGGAAAGCTGCTCGAAAGAGTGATTGCTGCCCGTATCGTCCGGCATCTCGAAGAGGTTGGCCCCGGTCTGTCGGATGCCCAGTACGGTTTCCGTGCTGGACGTTCGACGATTGGGGCTATCCTGCGCCTGAGGGCTGCTGCGGAGGCGGCCGTCATCGGCGGAGGGGTGTTGTTGGCGGTATCGCTGGATATCGCCAACGCCTTCGGGACTCTGCCATTCAGCTGTGTCAGCGAGGCACTCCGGTACCATGGAGTGCCGGTTTACCTGATGCGGCTGGTGGCCGACTATCTCGAAGGCAGGGGGGTTCTGTACGAGGACCGAGACGGAGCTTTGCTCCGCAGGCCCGTGTCGTGCGGTGTCCCACAGGGTTCGGTCCTAGGACCGCTCCTGTGGAACATCGGTTACGACTGGGTGCTGCGTGGAGCTTTCCCCCCGGGCCTAGACGTCATCTGCTATGCGGATGACACGCTCGTCACGGCCCGGGGGCGAAACTTCGAGGAGGCGGCGCGCCTGGCCACAGTGGGTGTGTCCCAAGTGGTCGAGCGCATCGAGGCGCTGGGGCTTAGGGTGGCCCCTGCCAAGACTGAGGCCGTGGTTTTTCATGGGCCTCGTCGCGGGCCACCTGCTGGCGCCTCGATTACCGTCGGCTCGGTCCTCGTACGGATCGAGGCCCAGATTAAATACCTGGGCCTAGTGATAGACAGGCGGTGGAGCTTCGACGAGCACTTCCGCATTTTGGTGCCCAAGCTGGAAGGCGTGGCTGCCGCTCTCGGTCGGCTTTTGCCGAACGTGGGCGGCGCCAGCGTCGCCAGCCGACGGCTTTACGCGGGGGTGGTACGGTCAATGGCACTGTACGGCGCACCCGTGTGGGCGGAGGCCTTGTCCGCCGGGAACAGGGCGCGGCTATGGAGACCGCAGCGCGTCCTGGCGGTCAGGGCCATTCGTGGATACCGCACGGTGTCGACCGACGCAGCGTGTGCGTTGGCCGGAACACCCCCGTGGGATTTGGATGCGGAAGTGCTCGCCGAAGTGTACAAGCGAGGCGCGGCTGCTCGAGCCGAGGGTTCTGTCCCCATGCCCGAGCAGCTGCGAGCTTGGCGGGAGGAGGCCCACCGGACGCTGATGGTCCGGTGGGGGAATCGGCTGGGGGCTCCACGGGCTGGTTTTCGCACCGTGGAGGCGCTCCGGCCGATTCTTGAGGAGTGGGCAGGGCGGCAGCATGGGACTCTCTCCTTCAGGCTGGTGCAGGTGCTGACCGGGCATGGTTGCTTCGGGAAGTACCTGCACAGGCTGAAGAGGGAGGCGAGCCCCATGTGCCACCACTGCGACTGCGGTGAGGACTCGGCGCAGCACACTCTCGAGCAGTGTCCTGCTTGGGGGGTGCAGCGCCGGGATCTCACCGCGGTCATTGGGAACGACCTCTCGCTGCCGGCTGTGGTCGCGGCAATGAGCAGCGCGAGGTCGTGGGATGCGGTCGCATCCTTCTGTGAGGACGTCATCTCGCAGAAGGAGGCGGCGGAGCGGATCAGGGAGGATTCACTCCTGGCTGATCCGCTCCGCCGCCGGCGAGCTGGGCGGCGAAGGCGCGCGTACGCCGCGAGCCTAATGCCGCCCTAAGCGAGGCCGCGGGCGGTGGAGGGGGTTTTCCGCCGCCCGCTGATGCCTTCCGCGACGGAGTGACGCCCTGGGTGTGCCCGGGGCGTCGCTACGAGAGTAGGACTGAATAGAGTCGGGTGCCCGGTCAGAGGTCGAACTGGGCACGGTCGCCGCGGCGAGCCCTGTGGATATAATATCGATCCGGGGCTCGCCGACCACCATCTTTCGGCGACGAGGGCACACCGCGGGGTTTTAGTGGGTATTCTGTGCCGTTTAACATCGTAGGCACGGGAGTCCCACATAGCCACTCTGCCCGTCCCCCCACGGGTGGGGTGGTATGCGTAAAAGCATTTCCCCGCGAAAAAAAAAAAAAAAAAAAAAAAAAAAAAAAAAGGTGTGTTGATTGAGAGTTTTTTTATTAATTATTAAACACTTAGAACAATTTGTCAAGAGAAAAAAAATACGTTTTATTGTAGCATACACGCAAACTAGTAGGTAAACAAAAAGAGTATTTGCAATACCTAGTTCCACGCAGGATACAAAATCCCATTTGTTAGGCACTGAAATAGTTTTATTGAACCGGAGATAAGCGGGATACCAACGCAGAAGCGGCGCTCCATGTCGTTTTACGTCCTAGTTTATACAGTTTTAGATTGCTTCCACTGCGTTTGTATGTAACATAATAAATGAAGTAAATCTAGTTCTGTAAATAGCATTTGTGATCTCAATCTATAAATGGTTCTACATTTTTTAGAGTGATTAAATTTATACAACAGTGAAGTAGTTTTTTTCACAGTCATTCAGTCAAGTTGTCGTGCTAAATGTCTCACAAGATCACTCGAATATAGCACAAATAATAAGGACCGTTTTGTCATTTAGTATATTTGGGCGCGAAGTTTTTTCTATATCCAAGTTTTAACTTGTACCATGTGACATTACGACGGTCCCTACGTACATAAAGACATGTCAAAAATGGCAATTTTTTTTATTGCATTGGCTTTAGATTTTCCATATACATAGTCCTGGATATAAATATTTTTTTAATATTACCTATTTAACGTCTTTTGCAAATCGTTTAAGAGAACAAGTAATATATTTACAGCGAATAAGTGTCGTAGATGCGGATATCTATACGTGTCGTTTTCTACATTGTTTTTTAAATGCGCGCTACTCGCTGCGAAGACTTATTATAGATACTTGTCCGCGTCGTGAAATATTTTTGTTTTGATACAATGTTGCAGAATTAATAGTCTGTTCTTTAGTTATAATTATTCATAATATTAACTGCAACGTTTTTAGAAAAAAACGAAAGTCCACGTGTTCATAAAACATTTTATTTATATTCTATTTTATAAACCGTTTTCTTCTTTCCTGCGTATAAAAAGCTATCATTGACATGTCTGACATGTTTTTATTTTAATATCGGCGTAGAAACAGTCATCTATCAGTTTTGCCAAGAAAATATAATAAAAGAAAATATGTATTGATACCACTATAAAGTTTCTACAACTAAAAAATCATTTTAGAAAAAAAACATATACATTATCCATCCAAATTATTTCTAGAGCAGTTTGAACCTAAAAAACGCTTTCCTGAAAACCTCGTTTTTAACATGTCTTTATGTACGTAGGGACCGTCGAATTTAAATAGTTATATTTAACTTTGGGTAATGCTTTTGAATTTGTGTGTGCAGGTATCAGGAGTGAGTAATGAAATATTCAGGCAGATTGAGATGGTGGAAAATGATCACGATTCAACTACGGCCTCGGCGCTCGAGGTAAGGATTATTTGATGACTTTTTGATCTTATTTGTCCTTAGTATTCCCTGTAACTTGTTTTGTACTGTAAAAATCTTAGTGTAATGTACAATCGGAAAATATACCATGCTCATTTTATAATATATTGCGTGAAGCGCATTTGTGTCACTATGAGTTCTACCATTCTACAAGAGCGGTGCTGCGCGATTATCCACTCTTATGGTTCATAACATTTTAGAGTGCACCTTGAAAATAGCGATATATAATTGAAGTTCCGATTCGAATTTTCATACAGAGAATTTTCATTGGTTGATTGATACCTTATTGAAAAAAGGTTATTAGAAGCCAAATTTAAAAAAAATCATACTTTAAGTTTAACTCATTTTATGATTATTTAAAGTTCCATAGGAAAATCTATTTTTAAAGCACGAATTTAAAAAAAATAATTATTAAATTACGCACATTAGAAAGCAACTTTCTTAATAAAACTATTTCCATAAATGCTATATTTCCTACAAATATTAAACAAAATGAATAACTTCGCATACAACGTTTCGGTCAGTGACGTCACAGTCCGCGTCTTTAGTATGGAGCGTTTGGACGAGTCAATTATTAAAATTGTATTATCTTAGGAAGTTTTAGTGATAAGAAAGTTAGTCTTAAAATAGTGTCTCATATTGAGAAATTTTTCGATCACATACAAAGAAAAAAATAGTCAACCTATTGGGCAAATATGTACGAAGCCATTTCAACGACCGAACCCGAATATTGCTAAAAAAGTCAGGTCCTTAGATTTTATCCCTCTTTCACGAAGCGTATTACATATGTTATGATTGTAATGTTCCAGGCGGTTGAGCGTCGCGGCGAGATGATCGTACGGATACTCGAATTGAGACAAGTGGGCCGAAACAATATCGACGCCGCCAAAAAATTCTTCGCATTACAGGTAATTTTTTTTTCGCGTACTTTAAATAACCGCTAACTGTTAGTGTTTGGGTTGGAACCCCGGTTTTGGCAGAAGTATTGTTTGGACGTTTGCTGTTAGAAAACCCTTAGAAGCAGCACGTCTTGTGGATTTTTACTCGTTAAGATTGGGCTTCCTAAGAAAGCGGTGTGTAATAATGCGGCCGTTAAGATAGTGGTAGATTGACATAACTACCTATGTAAACTAATTGTAGTGGTTTTCTAGAGAGCGGTAATAGTCAAAACGTATTATGTGCTAATCGTGTTACAGCCATAATATTACGGTCACAATATTCCACACTGTTTTCTTAAGCTTCGGTTTCCTAGCATAGCGGTGTGGAATAATGCGGTCGTTTACGACCCGATATCCCTAGATAATGGTACAATGACGTCACTAGAACGTTGCCTATGTAAAACAAATGTAGTGGTTTCCTAGAGAGCGGTGATCGACCTAACGTATTACATATTAATAGTGTCACGGTAATAATATTGCGGCCGCATTATTCCACACCGCTTTCCTAGGAAATCGAAGCTTTAGGGAACCTAAGCTTTAGATGACGATAGACTTAGATTCTATAGAATAAAACCTAAATGAATGATCTGGTGAAGCGTGGGTCTTATACATTTTATCTAAATCATTCTGTCTTAGAATTTAAAGCATGATTTTGTTAAGAAAAAACTTATTCATCCGTGAAAAATGGACCATTTTTGACCTTCCCGATACCCTCATAATCTTAAATTTAGTTAGTAGTTACTTTTGATGACTAAACATCAAAACCTATCATTATTGATCTCAAGCCCTTTCTCCACAACGGATGTACCTAACGAGTTTTCTAACTTGATAGTAAATGGACAAAAATATGTTAAAAATGTAACAACATTTCGGCGATTCTGGAGTTAGCTGCGAAAATACGCTATCTCAGTCTCGTTAAGGATTCATGTGTTACGTTTATCTCGCTCTCACTCTTAAAGGCTGTCTAGAAATTTAGTGTCTGAAACAATGTTATAAGATGTATTGTGTTTTACCAATTTTCATGCACCATGTTTACTTTGGTGCAGCCATTATTCGAGGTTAAGTTATCGGTGAAGTGATACGTATGGAAAGTTCTGTGACGATTTATTAAGTTTAAGTTTACAATACAAAATACAGTGCTTTTTATATAAAGTTTTCTAATTCGTAGACAATGTGAATGGTGCACTTATTTATTTCTACGATACTAACTAGATAAATTTAACAATACTCAAAGAAAATTCAACTTTGTAGTCATTCATAGACAAATAATAGAACCGTCTGTTAATAAATAAAGGAAAACCTTAACCAATGCATACTGATCATAGCACGCCATCTTTAAAAGCAATATCGTGATTGGAAAATATGAAAACCAAAAACGATTTCTAAACGTTTTGCATTGTTGATATTCCTTTTTCAAAGAGCACTGCACTGGCCATAAATATTTAAAAGCTATGATTGGACGACGGTGTTCTGATTTTAAACACCGTCTTCTCAGGTAATTTTCCCGCTCCATTGACCCGGATAGGCTGCTCGTAACCTAGTACGGGATCCAGTGTGAAAGAACGGTGGGTGTACTCCTCCAAACCCTATTGTTCAAGCCCGACTGGCCTAGATCGCAGGGAATGTGAACGCAATTTAGACTAGCATTGTTGGGATGTGCACTACAACTCATACCACTGTGCAGTGTAATATTGCGGGTATAGATTCTGTGGTTTATTCCATTTGTGGTTTCCTTGAATTGCTAGCGGTTGTGCTTTGTATTATACTGTATTGTTGTGGTACGAAGGCTCCAAATTGTGTTGCGTACGAATTTGTGTACGAATGCGGAATGGAAATGCGGTTTTTCCAGCGAAAAGTTTCATTAGTTTTAATAACTTTCTGCTTGTTTAATTTAGAATTGTATACGAACATTGTAAACAAAGTTTAATAAACGGCACCACCTCAGTGCTATCAAAAGAATACTTTTTCGTAATTACTGAAAATTATAATCAATATAGAACACATAACACTTATTTAATAGCGAGCTAATTATTTATTCTTTATAGTTTGATCATCGAGTTAAGCTACACTTTCCGCAGTCTCGGTTAGGGATTGGTGACCATATCTTAAAACTCACTTTATTTCTTTTTTGCCCCTGGAATACGGCAGTCAGTTACCCTAATTGCCCAATCTTTGAATTGTTATCCAACACATACTCTCTGTTTTTCAGGATGCCCGTCACGCAGTCCAGCTAGTGGAAATAGTGAAGCGGCCAGGTCAAACACTAGGCCTGTACATCAGAGAAGGGGATGGGGGCGCAAGATCAGACGGAGTCTTCATATCCAGGATAGCTCTGGAGTCAGCCGTGTACAACAGTGGATGTTTGAAGGTTGGAGACGAGATCCTGGCAGTGAACCTGGTGGATGTTAGGCGAATGTCGCTGGATGACGTCGTGATTATCATGTCGATACCCAGAAGGTTGCTGCTGTGTACGAGGCAGAGGAAAGGTTGGTAACATGCTTTTAAATATCTGTTCAAATATTTGAACGATAACTCAATTAGAAATAATAAAATGAAACTACTCATTATTAAGTCTTTACTTGATTTGTTTAAGGGCTTGTTTAAGTTTTCCCTACTGGCTAAGCGCGTATTGAAGTTCAATTAAATTATTTTTTCTTGTACGTTGTCGTCTGAAAAAACTATGCATACAGACCTATAACATTTGCTATTTTATGTGTTTGTGCAAGCAATTGATATATACTAAGTTGCCAAGGTTTTTGAAGTAGATGTAGCATTAATTAAAATAAATTAATGTTTCACAGGAAAATCAGGGCCAGGCTCACCTTCATTACCACGAACGGAACATAAACCGCCTCCGGTCGTGGTGCTAAAGAGGGATTGCAGAGACGATGACGAAAGAGACAGAGATCGGGTTGATGGACTTTATTCGCAGTAAGTATTTTTTTTTATACCACGCCCACAGCGAATGAACGTGTAGTCCACCTGATGGTAAGTAGAGTACTGCCCATGGACATCAACAATCCACAAAAGCAGATTATAGATGCGTCGCTGCAGCTGAGGACTACGGTGTTATGCCTCATTACATGTGCCAGTAATTTCAGGACCTGATCTCACCACCAAACCGGAACACAGTAATGGAAGCACTACTATTTGGCGGCAGGTTAAAGGTGAAACGGTGGTGCTGCCGCCCTCGAGCTCAATCACAAGAGCTCTACCACCAGTGAAAGGGTAGGAGGGTATTAAAACTACCCTCAAGGCAAAATAAATCTATGACCTTGCTTGAAAACTGAATTGCATCATCATAAGTCTATCACCTTTTAGCACACGTGCTCGAAAATTGAATTATTTTCGTTTGATAAACTCTTCACATTGGATAACACTATTGAATATTGACTGGCATTTCGAAGAAGTTGCACTATATGGAAACTTTTGTAAAATGGAAATTATATTATGTCAAATCAATTATTTAATTTTATTTCTATTTTTGTGTACAACATATTCCTTTTTTAAATAAAAGATTTATAACTAAATTAAGGCTGACAGCATTGCCGCATTGTATGGCAATGCTTATTCTTTGAGCCAAATAAAAACCAGCCTTCTGGTCACGAGTCGCATCGATAAGTCAAATCCAAATTTAGTTAAAGTATATCTATGAAATTGTATGTACATTCTTTCATCATCATAATCAGCATCTCGTGCATTATTTCGATTTTCTATACTAATAAGGTTATTCACATTTTGGGTACAGGCATGGGACCCTAAGATCGACGGGTCAAGTTGGCGGGGTACGACCAGTGGGAGATGGCAGGGAAGAGAGGAGTCGACTGGCCCTCGGTGCTCTCTCCCCTGATTCTAATGCGCTTGATCTGTATTACAATCCAAGACCACCATCGGATCATTCTACATGGAGGTATGTTAAACTTTGCCAAATTTTATTAGATGGCAGGCAATGGTTTATAAGATGAAGATTTAATATAAGCAACTCTGAAAGTGAAAAATGGTTCAAAATTTAATAATATTCTTTGTTAACAGCTACCGTCCGCCTCCACCAGTAATAACGGAACAGCCGAAGTCACAAGCAACGCACTTTGTGCCATACGAACGGTCTTATCCTAATACACTGGACAGTTTAGCGGAAAAAGTACATTCTTTCTATCCACCAGATAGTGGCAGGTACGTATCTAAAGTTATTTTTTCAAGCCATGTCTTTTGCGATCAAATATATTTAAATATTCAAAGTTAACTAATTTGATCGTTTTAATTAAGCTGTTTCTATCTCTATCTTTCTCTCTTTATGGCCAATTTATGAATCCCATCTGGTAGTGGGTGTCAGCCTAGCTATTTTATGTTGTTTTGTTAACTATTTGGTAGTAATTAGTCGTTGAAGATAAGACCTTAACTTAACATCTAGAGAAGATGATAGCAAAATTTAATACAGGATTTTCTTTCAGTACACGATTTGGTGGTCGAGTACCACGATCTGGCTCTGAACAGCAGTTGCCCAGAGCAGAAACACACTCAGATTTTGGTAGACATTCATTGCTCAGATCTAGCTTAAAAGCTTCGGCTGCTGCAGGAGGTAAATGTGTATTTATTTGAAATCCTATAAATTTATTTATGGTTTTAATGGTTTAATATAATTAATTATACTTTAAAGACTATTCATCTTTTACAGCATCAAGTTTAAGATACAATCAGCGTTATGGTGGCGTGGGCATGCCTGGTTCAGGATTGGTAGGCACTGGACTTACAGATACGGGCTTGACGGGAACCGGCTTAGGATCTGGACTGCCCAGTGGCTTGTCCAGCACAGGACTAAGTGGTCTTACTGGTTCAAGTCTAGTTGGTTCAGGATTGACGAGCTCTGGTTTGGGTTCTGGCTTAACGGGAACGGGACTTGGTTCAACGCTTGGGGGCGGTTATGGAACAACTGGATTGGGCCTACCTTCATATAGTAGTAAATTTGGAACGGCAAGGCGGAATCGGAGTTTGGATTACTCATCAGATACTGAGGCGACGGCTCCAACAAGAACGCCGTACTATTCGGGTCTTAGTGGATATCGGAGTAGCACTTTGGGAAGAGATATTGGATCGAAATTTAATTCGTTGCCGAGGGATGTTAGAGGGACTGGACAAAGGTGAGTGTAACTTGGAATTACTTTAGTTTGTCTGGAGATGATTTATAAAAAAACAATGTTCTTGTACACAGGTTGGGGTTGTCCAGACGCGCAGGAAGTGTTCTACAGGATGAGCCAGAACCTTTGTCTTCTCGTTTAGATCTTCGTTCTTCCAGAGGTATGAGACAAACTGGTGGTTTTTAATTTATTACTGTTTTATCGGATATTTGCATTAATGTATGTACGTTTACGTGCGTACATTTTTTTTTGTATCTACTTTATACTATTTTGTAGATTTTTATACTCTTTTTCATCCAACTGCTCGTTTTGTAATCAGGTCATTTACCGTCCTCTCCTTCAGTATTTACTTCAGATGAATACAGGGCGTGGCTATCGCGCGCCCCCTCAACTAGCGCACTCTATGAGACGCTACGCCCAAGACTGCCAACGCATTATTCTGCTGAAAACATTCATGACGCGCTCAAAAACGTAAGTTTTATTTTGCTTAAGTTAATTATTATAAATGAAAGTTACGGCTTGGTGAAATTTGCCGGTCATACTTCTATACTTTAAACCCCTTTTGAGTTTTGACTTTATAAATTTTGACATTTAGGTTTACAAGAGGAAATAGGACGTGCAAAATTAATAAGGCTTGAATTAAATGACTATGTGACTTTAAAGTTGTCCATACATTTTAGAACTGTTTATGTTTTTTTAGATGGAAAGTGGTAGCAGGTTTGGCTCATCGCTTGGTTTAGCAAGTCGCCGAGTTGAGAGACCACGCCATTTACCAGCACGATCGGTATCATCACAACAGCTGAGTGCGACTCAACAGCTTGCAGCAGGCGCTGGAGTGTCACCTTCAGCGCGACGTGTACGACAGCTTCTTGAGCTTGGGTCACGGTTTAACTGTCCCAACCCTAGTCCAGTACCAACGCCTGGCTCACGACATCAGCGGCATCTTGATTTCAATATCAATGGTAAGTTTTACTCTTGAAGTAGATTTCCTGATTGAAATAAATACTAAGTACAGGACAATATTTGGAGTCCAGTGGAGCTTGAACCCCTTAGGCTTCTGGGATATCGTACTGGATACGGATATACCAGGGATATAGGTTCAAGTGCCACTCGACTCTTAATTGTTAACTATTAAACATAGTGCAGTAGTTTTTGATCCTTTTAATTCAATACACATATAGTTTTTTAATATTATATTTTTTTGCAGATTTCCTAAAATACAAAGTTGAGAAACCAACAGCTGGAGGTCTATCAGCTTCGATGACTGGCCTATCGCGACTCTCAGGTGGCATATCAGGCATGCTATGGGTGCATCTTTTAGCGGGGCGTAATCTGCGGCCATCACCGACAGGAGCATCACCTGGGTCACCTCCATCAGGCCCATTGGCTCCCCCTCAACCACCCGTGGCGGCTAGAGATCTGTACTGCGTTCTTGAATGCGACCGCGTACATAAAGCTAGGACTGTTGTAAGTATTTACTTCAGTTAATAAAAAAAAGGACTAGAACATTGAACCATCAAAAAGCAGATGATCATTTAAAGTTTTGATCTGCATTTTATGGTGTACAAACCAATTGTTTAAGGTAACCAAACCTTCTAACCAAAAACTAAATTTTGTCAACCATTACTCCTTTATTCATTTATTAAAAGACTCATTTTTTTACAAAATAAAAGGGGTCCTATTTTTGTTGGCATAGTTTTTTTGAAAACCATGGTTTTGCGCTATCAATAATATTTTTTATTTTAAAGGTCCGTACTGGTGAGCTTCAGTTTGACTGGGACGAGTCATTTGAATTGGATTTGGTGGACAACAGGCAGTTGGATATATTGGTCTACTCATGGGATCCGCAGCACAGGCATAAACTGTGCTACCGAGGCTGTGTCACTCTACCAGACCTCTTGTCAACATCGCCTTCCCATCAACTGGCTATTAGGGTAAAGTATAGAAATATATCTGTAACTGTAAACTGGCGCGTTGGTCTAGCGGAATAATTTGTGTATTACTCACCGCGAGTTTTCAGGTTCTATTCACACACACACAGTCTCACACATCACACATACACACACACACACACACGCACACGCACACACACACACACACACACACGCACGCACACGCACACACACACGCACACGCACTCGCACACACACACACACACACACACACACGCACACGCACACACACACACACACACACATACACATACACAAAGCCCTTTTTATTTTTTGCTTGTAATAACTTTAAAAATAGTAGCCCCCTAGCTTTGACCCGACTGTCATAGTAAATTTAATTATGGCAATTATGGCTGAACACAGTTTCTTAAGATACAGGTTTTTTACCTAGTTTAAGAAACTGGGTATCAATTGTATGTGTAATTGTACTTTAATCTGTACTTTTTAGAAATAAAATTATTATCCGGGTCGAGCATAAGTGTTATTTGGAATTTTACCGTCAGATAATTCCCAATAATAGCAACGAGTTAGAATTTTGCCCGGTGGATGGACCTAAATAAAAAGGTGAAGTGTCGGTGAAGAGTTGTACATGTTTAGCACACTCTTCTGAGTAATATAGGCGTAATGCTATGCTATAATAAAATTCACTTATTAATGCATTGTATGACCAAATAATACAGATTTTAATAAGAATAGGCGCTTCTTTCTTCTTTCTGTATAACGACTCCCGTTGTTTGCCGTAATAATAACATAGAAAATAATAACAAATTATTTAGAATAAAATATTTATCGGGCCTCTGCGCTGTTGGCTTCAGCCCCACGTATGCCTTCCAAAGTACCGGTCCCGTGTTATGGAAACATAAACAACAAGTAACATATTAACCTGGAGACAATTTTATTTTCCAGATGGAACCTCGAGGATTGTTGTACATTCGTGTCCGGCACACGGAACCTCACGATCTGTTCCGACGTCGCCAAGCAACGGCTCGAGGTGCCCCTCTGTTCGGTGCTGAGCTAGAAGCAGTGGTGTCAAGAGAACCACGGCCATCTCACGCACCACCTGTGCCACTTATCGTGAGGCGCTGTGTGGAGGAGATTGAAAGACGAGGCTTGGATATCATTGGTAAGTCTTTTCATTACCTTCCTTCTTCTCTTTAAGATTCATTTTTATTTTAAAACACAAAAACTCCACAAATTTTGTCTATTCTTTGTCTGCAGGACTTTACCGTTTATGTGGATCGGCAAGCAAAAAGCGTATATTACGAGAAGCATTTGAACGAAACACACGAGGTGTTGAACTATCTCCAGACTCAGTGCCGGATATCAATGTAATCACAGGTCTATTAAAAGACTACTTAAGGGAACTGCCACAACCGTTATTCAGCCGCTGTTTGTATCAGATGACGCTGGATGCCCTGGGTTCGTATTTTTTACATACTTATTACCATTATCATTAAAACTTCAAGATTGCTTAAGTTAAGTAATTTTTACACGTAATTAATTTTGCTTCATTTAATTACAGGTGTTTGTCTCCCAGACGATAGAGAAGGCAATGCTCGGCTAATGGCATCAATAGTGGAATGTCTGCCTCGAGCAGCTAGAGCGACATTAGTTTTCTTATTAGACCACTTAGCTCTTGTGGTAGCCGCTCAAGATCGGAATAAAATGTCCCCACAACATCTTGCAGTGGCATTAGCTCCACCCTTGATGTTGCAATCGCAACCCCCATCAGAAATGGACTATCAGAGGCCTATACATGTTCTGCAGTGCCTCCTGCAGATTTGGCCACCCCCTAAACGTTCAGGTAATGTCATCTCCCATTTTGTATATACACAAATGCTACACTTTTGATGAAGAAGACAACAAATGAATCAAGTGTGACGCTAAGCGGTTGGAGATACTTGATTAGTATCGTTAAATCGGATCACAAAAATTTATTTGTCGTCTTTATAATCACCTTAGCCAGTAGAATCACATAGCATCCACATAGCCACTAGCACAGGTCAAAAACCCAAAAGAACACGACTAGGCCACATGCTGATACTCTGCACGAAGTTACTTTTACGAATTGCTGATTTCAGAACTTAAACTTTCCTTAAACTGCTGCATGCCTTCCTCTTAAGCCTCATTTACAAGTTGAAACTTTTCCAGAGCAAGTTTTATGCCAATTCTATTTTCTAGTCTACGCGTAAAACTTGTCCTGCAATATTTTCATCATGTAAATGTGCCCTTAGTTTACTCTATTCTATAAACACTAGACAATTACACTGAATGTCTAAAGGGCTAAGCGGTACCTTAACGCATGTATGTTTGTAGACAGTTCGGCGCGGCGAGCCAGCAACCGGGCCGCGTGGAAACAGAGTCAGTGCGTCGCCAGCGGCCACTCTCACCCTCCCCCAAGGTATCCACACCTTTCTACCTACTTCCTGTATCTTGTACTATGCCAACTAAAAAACAAAAAAATCCTAGTTAAATGTACTAGTCTCTATAGTCGCTTATTATATTGGTGCCACCCTCCGTTACTATTGTAATATGGTTGAAACTGTAGCTTTAATAGCTGATAGTGACTGAAGTAAAAACATACAAACAGCATTTCAGTCTTAGTCGATATGTGGTCACAAGATTAGCAATATTTAAAGTATTATGTGCATATTTCAATTTTCATAGTTGAACTTTTATTCTCTATGCTTGTTTTATACGGTGATATACTCACCGTTGGTATATTTAATATTTTTGACTGCAGGCCGAGTTCCGCCCTCAGTCAGTCCATATCGGCCTCAAGTGGCAGCATCAGCAGCATCTCCGCCGCCAGCTCTCTCGGGTCGGCCCGCAATAGACCGCTCGCCGCCCGCACATGTCAGTAACACAAACAGTTTTAAATGTATGGGGGATTAATTCAATGAAAAACAATTATGATACTAAAATTACCATGTGTTTCAGGTTCTCTCATCAGTCAGGGCCGGCCAATATCGTCCGCAGTCGCCTCTTCGCGGCCCGCTGCCCGCACCACCGCGGTCCCGTCAGGTGACGGTATCGTCTCCCGGTTCACCCAGTAGTAGCTCGGGCAGCCACAGCCCGGCGGACACCATTAAGCACGGAGGATCCGTGTCGTCTATCCTGCGGCAGCCGGAGCGGTCTGCGTCGCCAAGGTCTTCTCCGCGGTCGTCGCCACGAGCGTCACCGCGGGCGTCGCCACGGGATTCCCCGCGTACGAGTACGCCCCGTGACCGTGAACACGTGTCACGCGAATCGTCCCGTGAGCACACGCCGCGTGATTCTACTCCGCGAGAACCTGGCTCCCGCGAGTCTCCGCGCTCCGTCATCCCCGGCACGTCAGCAGGACTCGCCGTTACGCTCAACTCGGCTGTGGGAGGGGTCGGCAGCGGTGGTCTGAGTCCTCGCTACAGCTCCACCAACCCGTTCCTGCAGCAGTACGACGCCGAGGAGGAGGCGGAGGCGTGGCGAGCCGCTGACATATTCTCCTCAACCTCCACGCGCGCATAGTGCTCGTAGCGAATTGAGATTTTCTAGTCAATTTTTTTAATCGAATCGAAAGAGTGCTACGATTCCGCTGTATATTATGTTGTTTATTCAACGAGCGTGGTGCGCGTTCGTGTAATGTTTGTTATATATAGAGCGAGTTACGATGTATATTACTGTGAGAATGTATACATGCTGACGCGCGAGGCGTCACGCCTCGCCGGCCGCCGGCGTCCCGCCCCGTAGCCACTATAGTGTTTATCGTATTGTATTGTACATTGTATATAATAAACGTATATGTAGGTACGCTCCAATTTTGTACCGTTCGGGCGTGACCGCGGCGGGCGGCCCGCGGCGCTACACACATCATCCCACATATCAGAGACTTGTGTACGCGACTGATACCCATACGATTGTCCATTTGCATTGCCTTACAGAAACAACCAACTAAACAATAACTTTTGAGAGCCTCGTTTACGGTACCTACTTATAAGAATCACTTAATCCATAACTATGTATCGATGACGCACACAAGTCAGTAGCTCGAGTAGGGAGAGTGTATCATAGATCAGACGTGCGGACTGTCTTGAGACTGAGACCATATCAGAGTAGCTCGTAGATCTCGAAGGATATCCGTCGTAGAACGAGCGATTACGTCACATCGGAGAAGTATAGCAAAGCAAAGCTGTTGTGAATGTTAAAAGTAAAAACTATTCAAATAATCCCCGTTCTTTAATAAAGTAATAAATATATAAACTATATATTAATTAAATAAATAAATAGTATTAGTAAAGCATTTTTACGAGTCGCTAATTCTATGAAGGAATGGAATAGAATCCGTTTGGATCGGTCGCATTCTCAAGATCAGAGGTGCTGTGTTAGGAATCCGAGTGATCGCAACGGCCACATGGGTTGATATTGATTAGATCTCGTGGCTGTTAGCATTCGGAGTTCAAAAACAGTACCTCAGTTCTTATACTAGCGTCTGCTAGACATATAAGGGTGGGAGAAATCGACCAATGACAGCACTGATCCTACTTTCACTGCCATGATTGGTCCATTTATAATAGGAAGCATATTAATTATACACTTGTTTATATGTCTGTCGGAGGCTACACGGTTACTTATTACTTTTGAGCGACACTTCAAGACGAATTTTGTTATCGAATATTAACTGTTTATAAAAATAGCATTGCACAAATAACACGACTGATATGGGACACAAAATGTTTTTGATACTTTTTACTTTTTGTACCTGTTCCTCGTTTGTAATAAAGAAAAATAGGGCTTTGTTGGAGAACCTCGCCTTGCTGTACCTCTTTGTAATAAAATTATATTCATATTCGTACACGAAGTTCGTTACTCTTAGTATATATAATTCTTGTATATGTTAATCGTTCGCAGGGGCCTCTGACGCGTTCAATCATAACTTATTCTAAAGGAATTCGTGTACGAATACCAACATCTAGTGTGAAGGCTGAAAATCGATGACAATAGTAGCGATAATTTTAATCGATTGTACGAATTGTAAGAGTCGAACGATCGCCTTCATGCGGATTCAATCGGTTCATATTGTCGGACACTCAATGTTTTAGATGTTAAATACGTGTGAATCAATAATTTAATTGCATTATAAATATAGAGATAGAGGAAGTAATTGTTGGAATGATCATAGTGGATCATATTGATCAGATAAACTTGTTTATCGTAGTAAATTATAAGTTACATGTTTGATGGAATGTTAAGTATAAAGTAACTTTAATGAAAAGAGATGTTGAATACTTATTTTATTAAAACGACTCTCAATAATATTTAAAAATGAGAGACGAGCTTATCTTATGAAAATCAAGCTGACGCTATTCTTTAAACAAAGCACCATCAATTATTATCTACTGTCAACTATAAAATAATGGTCATGTCGTGACGTGTCACGTTCATGTTGTTTGTTTGTTAACTTTTTCTATTCTTCTGTGGTACTCGTAAATTGAACTAACAATGGGCCATAGCGCATAATTATTATATCAAATGAATTAATTATTTATCAACATCTCTATGAGCTGAATATTTTCTGGCATCCTTTCTTTCAAAGGATGAGTTATAGTTGTGACTGTTATCACGATTTGTCCGCCAGTAGGGACCGATTCACATTCACTCACTCCGCCTTACTTATACTAGTAAAATTATGAGCTTATCTAAATTCGTTTAAAATATACACACATTGTAATCATAATACATTTAATGGACAGTAGGTAAATACCTATAATGTAATACTTTAGGGTTTGATACGAATCATCATAAATTGTAATGTTCACGATTGACTAAGGCGTAGTGTGTGAATGATAGCTGTATGTGTGGGTGCATGATCCATATTTTATGGGATGAGCTACAATAATGTCACTATGTTATCAATTGGTCAATCTTTCTCTTATCATAAAAGTACAGAATTTGTACAGTAATAAGATCATTTACTGGAAATGTGAGATCATATGGTTTGGTGTTAAATCGTTCGTTGAGCATATTAAGAATTTATTCACAAATAATAATTGTGTTTGTGAAAATATAACAAAACCTTGTAACTCAATAAACATTCTGGATCTTACGTCTAACTAATTGGTTATACTCGGGTTTGAAGTAGATTTTAATCTCTTGACCTTATCATTCAAAAAGTTATTGTTTGTCAAACTAATTGCTTTAATAGACGAAGCACATGCCATAACTATAATTGCATTCCTATATTGAAGAGTATGTTCATCACAAAATATCTGTTTTTAGTCATTAAATTTGTATTTTGTATTGGTGAATAATATCAAAACCAATCTAAATGTGTTAAAGACGATCCTGGTTGGAACTAAATCCGATTTCCAGCGAACATAAATCACAAAACATTGAATTCTGACTGAAGTTAGCTGGCAGCAAGTAAATTAATTGGTTGTTTAGTTTTTACAACAGCTCTAAAGCTTAATTGCAATCCATTGCAATCCATCGCGACCGTGCGTGACTGTCGCATAATTCCGAAATGCGCGCGTTTGTCACGCTCGACTGTCAAATTACAGAAAGATATGACTCCGATGACAGACGCCCGCGAGAGACGCACGCGGCTGCGATCGATAGCGATGCACGGTTCTACCTTAAGTGATTAACACGCATACCGAAGTGACATGCAGCTTGTAGCTCAAATGAAATGTGTATAATGTACCTACGTTCTAAATGTTGTGAGTGCTTGAAGTGTCGCTCGACAGTCCGGTAGCGGTCGTAGTGTGTAGTGACAACGGCGCACGGCTTCAGTTGGCTTCTTCGGGGCAATAATTCTGAGAGATCACACTTAGGTTATATTACATTGTAATACAGTTATTAAATGTATTTATAATTTTAGCACTTGTTAGAGTCCATCTGCGGTAGGCGCGCGAGTTGAAAGCAGAGTTTGATTAATGGTTGTTGATGAGTTGTCAAGAAAAGCAATTATTGCGGGTTAGCGAGTGGCAGTGTATTTGCCAAAGAGCCTCCGTAGGCTACTGACTTTCTATTGGCTAATAATTTATGGTTTCTATCGGTCGATAGTACGATGCGAGTATATTCCGCCAATCCAGAATCAGTGTAAAGTGCACCCTTCATCTTCACTCAAATTCAGAGCTTGATTTAACTAGGTCAATAATCAGTCTGCAGGCCGTGGAGTTGTTAGTAAAGCCCCGACTGTATTCAACTCTCGCGCGTACTGTAAATATATAAATTAATTTATTGAAAATAAAACTTATTATACACAATTTAGATATTTTACCTATTCATTATGTATTCGGTCTGCCCGCCCATGAATGTATCGTATATCTATATTATATCAATAAAAGATTTTACTAGATATATTCCAAATTAATGAAATTACAATGTAATTGATAGATCATGGAACTATTTTGAAGTTATGGAACTAATTTAATATTTGGGTTTATTTAATAGTTAAACAATTATTATGCTAATCGCATTCAATTAGCGACATGATAGCATAATTTAGTTATTTCAATTCATAAAGGTACCTATAATTTGGCCTACGTACAAACTTGATACGACTACCTTATATTAAAGTATAGAATATGGTGTTTTTCTATATCTATTCTAAAGAACTTGTCTATTGTTAGATTTTATAATGTTACAATATATAAAGAGCCTGGTGATTTTCTCTCAAAGTTGGTGCCACTGTAAGTTTGCGTTGCGGGGCCCTGGGTCCCTCTGATGATATCAGTATTTCGACAATTTGGTAAAAGTAGCGTTACATACGTGTACTTAACGTAAAGAGTAAACGCCGCCCGTATCTGTACCGGGCGGCTGGAACACACGAAAATAAATAATACGACGTTATAATGGTTTTATTCATTCACCTCAATACCTTCAGAAAATTTAATTCATTAATAACAGCAATACCACACCAGCAATACACGACTGTTAAGACTGATCTTTAGTAGTGTGGACGCCCCCCGGCAAGATGGCGCGACGATCTGCGTAAAATTGCGGGAAGTGATTGGATGCGTAAGGCACAGGACCGTCATCTCTGGCGCACCTTGGGAAAGGCCTTTGTCCAGCAGTGGACTGCTACAGGCTGATGATGATGATAATGCTGTTCTTTTACTTTGTCTAGATTTATCTGCCTTATGACTACACTATAAGTAGAACAATGTGGTATTCTAATTTAGGCAGACATTGTGATTGTGGTAAGTATAGAAGTGTGAATCGGCAGTATTTCATTTCTCAGAACTCATCAAGATCTTTGATCAGTTAGAATAATGACGTTTTTGTAGTGGGAGATAAAAAAAGTTACGAAGTTACGCTTAGACCTATCAAGCGAACGGACGTATAATCCACCTGATGGTAAGTGGTAAGTATAGCCCAGGAACAATAACATTCGCTCCATCTGAGAACTATAGTGTTATGCCTCGTTCGCCAGTAATTTCTGGGCTCGATCCCACCACCAAACCGAAACACAGTAGTGCAAGCACTACTATTTGGCGACAGGTTAAAGTGAGACGGTGTTGCTTCCGCCCTTTAGCATTTAAACTATAGACTTTAACTAAAACAATTTAATTAGTATACATATTTGTAATGTGTTCGCCGAGACCTTTTATTTAATATCAAACACGTCACGAATATGTATTTTTTTCATTTTTTGATGTAAGAATCTGACGTTTAAATTCCTTAAGATAAATTTTAATAGTCTATTTCACCCAGCTTATTTTTACATATCAAAGACTTTTTATTTTATTTTATTTTATTAAAATCCGTCCAGAAGTTTAGGGGCTTCAGTGGCACATACAAACATAGAAGGCCAAAATCATTACCCTTCTTTTTTGATTTCGCCGTAGTCGTGTAAAATGTTTCTCAATTAAATTTAGTCTAGGTGCTTTGAAGGTATTTATAAATTCATGACAAGTTTTAGATTTTTCGCGCTTATTAAATATAGCTCTTTGTTCTTTGTCGACAGTTAAATATTGAACTTGATAATTCTGATTTGCAGATACAAAGGGAAACTTGGATAGACAAAGCAGTTTGTATTTAAGTTTAGATCATGCGGGCTGGTACTTTTGTACAATATTCAGTGGATGAGAGCTTAAAGTTTTTGAATATTAATGCTAGGTGTAGACTCATTCTATAGGTTTTAAGCTCCAAAGAGATCGATCGGAGAGTATGGATACTTATAATTCAAGTTTGTTTGGGTCAAGCAAACGCTGGCAGAAATATTTTCAAGGGAAGGCCAATTTAACAATTATTTCCAGGAAGGTGCTGATCTTCTACCATTAATATGCAACGCATATTTCGTCAGGTGTGTCATGGTATATCACTAGTAATAATACCTTCCAATAATTTCTCCTTATCAAATAAGTGTTAGAAAATTGTATTAATAATATTTTCCAAATATATTCTCTTAAGCCGGATCCACACCTAACGAATGAAGGCCAACGCGTTCTTTAGTTTCAGTTGTAGTTTGGCATTTGGACGGCTTAGCGAACTCAATCGATCGTTCGTTGGCGTTTACATGCCATTTGAAGCGTAGCGATAACATCAAAGAGTTCGTTGGCGATCGTTAAGCGTAAGCCATCCAAAAAGACCAACGAATCCGTTCGTTGACCTTCGTTCTTTAGGTGTGGACCCACCCTTACAAAAATGTGCAATTCATTTACCTGAACATACTCAATATACTGTTGGGGCGGCGGTTCGTTCTATAATCCCTTTTAGTCGCGGTTCAGTGATGCGGCAACTTTACCATATTTTGATCCCAAAATGAATTATTTTTGAGTCTCTTGGTAGGTATAATATTATTTATTACACTATGAGAATATTAGTTTCAGGATACTAATTTTTTTTTTTTTTTAAAGCTTACTAGCAATTTGCAAATACAAATTACTAGTATTCTTGTAGACCCCCTCCAGCTAAGCTTAATTCGCTTGTGTTAGGAGGAAGTTCACGTCATATTAATTGAATGTTATGAAGAACACCGGATACTCTGTTTTTAATATTTCATTATTTATGGTGGTCTAAAATTGTGTTGTCGCTCTATAGTTCTATATCTGTCCCAGAATATAAACATGCAATTTTGTAATTTTTATAAGACAGAAACACAGAGTGTTAATTTGGTGGCGTAAAGTCATAGAAATAAAGTCACTGGTAAACGGCTCACGATGTCATTTACACCCTGTATATTCCTCGTACATGCCGCGGAACTAAGTATCTTGACTTCGTTGTGTCTATAAGTCAGTTCAGCTTGTATTTTTTTCCATTTTTAATGTATTAGATACTTTTGATAAATATACGAACAAAATTTGATAGACGCACTTTTTATTTCCATAAATTGGCTTTGCTAAATATCGAGAAAGGTTTGGATGCAGAGATTTAAATAAATGCTAATAACTTTACTGTGTTTAATAGAATAACTAATTCAGTAAACCTCTAAGATGATTTTGATGCAAAGAAGGATAATGTTTGGAATAAATCCATAAATGAATAAATTCCGAATGGTATAAACAAACAGATTGCTACAAAACAGTGTTTTGAAAGGTGATTAAGGGTAGAAACCCGAGCGCCGTGTTTTTATACTAACGTAACGGTTTTACTTTCAGATTATTAATTTTGTATCTAATATTTTAGACAAATCATTTCTTTAACACTAAAATGCATGGATGTTTGCGTCCATTTTGTCATAATCGTTTTTATTATTTATTTAGTGAAATATAAACTGAAAAAAAATATTATAGTGGGCGCCGACGTATTTGCATAAAACTTAATATCAAATTAAATCAAATCATTTTTCCATGGGCACCAAGGGGCGCTTGAACACGTCAGAACAGACATCAATATACAAAATAAAACTTAACTAATTAAATTATAATACTTATTGCAATAAAATGAAAACACCGGAGCTTAGATTGACTTTAATTCAACTATTTATTTCAATATAATATTAAAGTTAAACCCATAAAACTTTTGTATGAAAAACGGCTAAGCAATTTGTTTCCTTAAGATAGGAATGCCCTCTAAAGACACTACAACGAATAAAAAAGCAGATTGCCGACAGTGAGTTTGTTTCGATAGAAATGGTAAAAAGGCACAATACTTCAAAACAAGTAAGGCATGAAGTATTGACAAAAAATCTTGCAATTGGTTCCCGCTAAAATATATTATATTTTGAAATAGTATATAATATAAGCAGGACTATTATATATATTACTCAGAAGGGTGTGGTAGAGGTGTAAGATACCCACATTTCACGTCCCATGTGATAGCCTATCGTCATCCAATCCAATACCAAATTACACTTCTGCTTGACCTGGGCATCGAACCTGGGATCTTGTGGTGAACGGCCGCATACGCTTACCACTAGACCTACGAGGCAGACAATGTTGATAAGGTATTCATATTGGTGCGTCTTGTACATAAACACACATTATTTAAAAACAAACAAATATTGTATGAATTATTTGAAAAGATGGTGCACATGAGTTTCTCACCAGCTCTTCTCATGGTGCAATACTCATCGGAGCTGGTACTTGGATTGATTTTAATTCAAATTTCTAAGTTGAATTAAAGTCAATCTAAGCTCAGGTGTCAATCATTTTATTGCAATAAGTATTATAATTTAATTAGTTAAGTTTTATTTTAAATATATATTTTTTGTATTTTGATGTTTGTTTTGACGTGTTCAAGCGCCCCTTGGGGCCCATGGTAATAAATGATTTGATTTGATTTGATTTAAAGATCGATTCGACGATTTTGACGACAATGATTATAAAGTTAAAGAACTCAGATTTCAAAACAAATTATTACGTATAGTATCTATAGTATCAATAACACAAATTCAATTGTTGTAAATATTTCCAGTTTACAAATCCGGCGCCAGTTGGTTTCCATCCGAATATTCGAGACATCTACATTGCGATACTGAATTCATTTCCGTCGAAGCCTCCGTTACAAATTGACTGGCTGTACCGCGGTAGGGGGAGGGGTTTCCGGTAGATATTCTTACAGATTTGATATTGATAAAATAATCTTATTATTGAGAAACGAACCCAGATAGCAATAAAATATATCTAAATCAGTTATTGTTGTTATTGTTTTGTATTTCGCCGGTCGGAATACACCCAATGACCTTTATTTATAAGTTATTTTATTTATTTATTTATAAAAACATTACAAAAATACATTAAAAACTACAGCGAAGTAGTAGTATTTGCCAATAATATTATTTTCCCAAACATAGTTATTTTTTTGGGTTCCGTACCCAAAGGGTTAAAACGAAATCCTATTACTGAGACTTCGCTGTTCGTCTGTTACCAGGCTGTATCTCATGAACCGTTATAGCCAGACAGTTTAAATTTACACAGATGACGTAAAACTATTTTATTCGGTTTTTAGTATTTGTTATTATAGTGGCCTATAACAATAAATACTAAAAACCAAATAAAATAAATATGTAAGGATGTCCCATACAAAAAACGTGAATTTAATGCTTCGTTTTTTCTCTATCTAATGAACCGTGATAGCTAGATAGTAAAAATGTTCATAAATACTGTATAACTGTTGCCGCTATATCAACTAATACATTTTTATTATTTAAAAGTACGTAAAACTATTTTTGACATCATTTGCCTCGGTCAAAAACCACTAAGGGTTTATCTAACCGTGGACAAGTCGCTACATTTACACAGACAAAAATTAAACCAATTAAACATTAAAATTAAAATTGATCTTTAAATTTCAATTTAAACATTAAAACATTACAATTTAAAAAAAATCTATGTTTAGGTATTTAAGAGGTACATTTTAGGTAATGACGCTTATATTTATATTTTACACCTCTAATATATATTAATTGCAACTCCTCAGGCAGCCTGTTTAAGAAGGTTGGTATTAAAATTGAGCAACTCTTGTTCCGTACACGTTAGCTTTTGGTAGTACATATTAAATTTTTAAATGGGATTGGTCTCAAGCAGTCAGGTCTTGTTTTTTCATTGATTAGCTCAGGTCTATTGACTTCTGTTAGTGTGAGAAATTGAACCTTGTTATACACATTCATATCATTACAGTGCTTAAAGAGATCGTCGTAGTTATGTTCATATCTTTGTTTTATATGTTTTGGAACTATGGTTTTCAATATTCTCAATTGTAAATTGTATATATCTGCTAAATATGTATGGTAAGTTTGTCCATAGCTACTAAGCCCGTAGCTGACAACCTAGTCGGCAAGGGCTATATATAGCATTCTTAGCGTTTTGTACGGCAATTTGTGCTTTAATATACTTAGCTTACCTAGGACAGACCGTAGTTTGTTGCAAACATAGTCTTTATGCGGACCCCAACAGAAGCGGCTGTCAACCACTAGCCCGATATACATATGTTTATCTACTACTTCCAATGAAGGACAATTACATAGTCGTGGCGAATCGTGCAAACAGGAGTACATAAACCGAAGATTATAAATATTTAAGAAGGGCCATACTAAAATCGTGTCTTTATTGCTCGTTCTTTTTTTTTATCCTACGCCCGCAGCGAGAAACGTGTAGTCCACCTGATGGTAAGTGGAGTACAGCCCTTGGACATCAACAGTCCACAGAAGCAGATTAAAGATGCATCGCTGCAGCTGAGAACAACGGTGTTATGCCTCATGTGCCAGTAATTTCAGGGCCTGATCTCACCACCAAATTGGAACACAGTAATGGAAGCACTACTATTTGGCGGCAGGTTAAAGGTGAGACGGTGGTGCTGCCGCCCTCGAGCTCATCCACAAGAGCTCTTACACCGGTAAAAATTATTTATTTATTTATTTATTTATTTATTTAAGAGATATGGAAGACTTACAGCTAAATTAACAGTTTTGAATATAGTAGTAGAGGAATCTGGCAGCCAATGACAAGTCTTCGCTTATATAAAACTTAATAATAACAAACGTAAACACTAAAAAGTCAGAACAAAATAAAACTAAAGTTAAATTCATAAGTACCAAAATAAACACTTACACACTAATATTACCATATACTGACCAATCAGGCCTCCATTGCACCCTTAAAAAATTCCAGACTCAAACACTTTCGCACTGTTGCCACACTACTATTAAAGGGATCAATATCATGCTGCTTACACATACTATTAAAGCTTCTGCTTGCACGGATCAACAAAGAGTTTTGCCTATAGTTTGTAGTCGCAAACGGTACACATATAGGCGGATTAGAACGGGTTCTTGATGGCACATTAAACCCAAATTTAGATAGTAATTCAGGGCTGTCGATGCTAGAATTAAAAACTTTTAGTAGGAAAGTACAGTCAGAGATCTCGCGGCGCTTTGCCAGCGGTAGCAAATGGTACTTTTTGCAGAGATTGATGTAGTTATCCGAATGATAGGGGACCTTTTGGTGATAGCACAAGTACTTAATGAACCTTATCTGCACCCTTTCAATTCTATCAATATATTTTTGATACCGGGGGTTCCACAGCTCAGACGCGTATTCAAGATGGCTTCTGACAAAGCTACAGTATAGAATTTTTAAGGTCTTGGCCTTTTTAAAGCATTTAGATAACCGCATAACGAAACCCAATGCTTTGGATGCTTTAGCGACAATTGCATCAATGTGTTCTTCAAAGATGAGCTTTGAATCATGCATTACGCCTAAGTCTCGGATAACATTGCATCTGGGCAGCGCCTGGCCATTCAGCTTATATGATGTGGCGATAATGGAACGCTTACGCGAATATGTTACCACCGAGCATTTTGAAGGATTAAGATCCAGTTTACTGAACCGACAGTAAGCCTCCAATTGTCCTAGATCATCCTGAAGTGCGTGCATGTCATTGAGAGATGATATTGAGGCAAATAGTTTCATATCGTCAGCGAAGCATAGTAGTTTTGAAGATCGTAAACAAGAGTCAATGTCATTAATATAAACTGTAAATAATAAAGGCCCAAGAAGAGAACCTTGAGGACATCCACTAGGGACTTTAACCCAACCAGAAATGTAATTGTTAAGTACTACTGCCTGAGTTCTCTTATCTAAGTAGGACGAAAACCATCTCAGCAAGTCACCGTGGATACCTATGCCATTCAATCTTAAAAGAAGGGTATCATGATCGATTCGGTCGAAAGCCTTGCTGTAGTCTGTATAGACTACGTCAACTTGCTGCCCTTTGTCCATGGCGTCGGTAATATAGTCATTCAACAAGGAGAGATTCGTGACAGTTGACCTTCCCTTCAGAAAACCATGCTGGAATGGACTGAAAGAGGTTTTAAGAGCTGAGTACACCTGATCATAAACTATCCTCTCAAAGACTTTAGCTAATATGCACAGTTTGGATATTGGCCTGTAGTTGTCTATCTCTGTTCTTGCTCCTTTTTTGTGAATAGGCGTTATAAACGCGGACTTCCATAATATAGGAACAATACAAGATGACAAGGATTTTTTGAAAATCATCGAGACAGGTTGGGCAAGGGATGGTGCACATCGCACTAGAAGCTTAGGTGAAATATTGTCAGTCAATTAATATAAGTATTTTTAAAATTAGTATTCTTGCTTAATATTAGTCACCGGGCTATAACTTATGACATGATAGCTTGACAGTTGAAATTTTCACCGATGATGTATAACTGTTGGCAATATAAAAAAAAATACTAAAAACATAATAAAATATTATTTAGGAGAGGGGCTACAATAAACGTGATTTATTTATTTTGTCGTTTATATAGATAATGATACGGAACCCTTCGTACGGAACGGACACGCGCGTGGCCGATTTTTCTACTGATTATATCCAATTTCAGCAGTTACTTATAAGTTTTTGGATAGTTAAGTTAGTACTGGTTAAGATTATAAATTTGTTTACAAATTTGACATTTTATCTGACTTATCCAGAACTAGTAAACAATGTCTTTACTAATTAAATATAGTGGTCAAAATATATCGGTTTAAAATGGTAGTTAACTTTATGAATGTCGAGCTATTTGTCGCTTGGTCTATTGGCTCTTTTTCTTATAATGTAAGCCTGAATAGACACTAATAAATACGTAAGTCACAAATGCGAAGAATTATAATAATCAAAGCAGCCAACTTTCATTTCGTTTAATAAAACCGAGGTGCACTAATTTTAAAGTTTTTCCTTATAGTTCCTTTGATTGCAAAGTTTGGTTGTGGTGCAAGTTAGCAGTGTTTATGACTGCATTTATAATATCTTTGCTCAAAAATAGTTTTAAATGTTTTAATACTTGTTGCGAATGGATGCTTGGAGTATTATATTTTATAGTAGTTAAGGTAAGCTAAGTAAACTGTGGTTTAATTTGAGAGGTTTCACCGTCTAAGGTTCAATCCCCGGCTCGGACAAAAGTGCTAATTAGAATTTTCTCAAATTTCTCTTTAGAAGCACGTCTTGAATCGTTCCCGGTACAGAGCGATAGGTTTATACTAATCACACATGACCTTAAAAATAACATGTGAAATGTGGGCGTTACACACCTCTACCGCACGCTTAATAAAATTAATAATAATAAATAATAAGTTTTTGGACATTCCACTCCCTAAGGGGGATAAATTAAGTGTAGAAAGTGTATTTTTCCACATATCGAATTCAAAGCGTATGAATTAACGAGCTTAAGCTATTAACTTTATAAAACCATTTCACGAAACAGCCGCAGTTAAAGGATTATTAAAGAATTTGTACAGGAATATCGTTAAGCGGTATCGCATCTGGTCGTAGAGACATTGCCACGTACGCTATATCTTGATGCGGTTAGTTTAAGTGGCAATAAAACGAATATATATCCAGGAAATGGCCATCTGTGGCCGCGTGTATTTTAGCTGTCTAGAATTTAACTTCGAACCATTTATCGAGGAAAATAAGCACGCTAATAACAAGCTTCAAAAAAGTTTTGTTAAATAATAAATACAATACAATACTTTATTGATAACTCAATGTTACATGTCAGTTTTTACATTTTCTTATAATAATAATATGTCACAAAATAACGTCAAAAATAATAAATAACATTAGTAACCTCACATACATAATTAATAAAGAAAAGAAAAATAATAAAGAATGAAGTACATTAGATTAGAAATTAAAACAAGTATAGTAATTTAATAAATAAAATTTTAAATTAACAAGGAAAAAATAAATCGTCAGAATAAATGATTGTAATCAATGTCAATATTTAGTCAATACATTTAAATGCATCAATCAATAAATTAAATTAAAATTGTAAAGGTGTACCCCATCAAAATTTAACGTATACCTTAAGATTTCAATGTTTTTTATATTACAGATGGTTGATCGCTACGATTTCATCTACGTTGAAGGTTATTTTAATGCTTTAGCATGATGACAGCCAATAGCCTTTAAACACTAAAATAATTATTCAGAGCTGGACTGTAGTCCCGTTTAGTTTTCCTGGGCGGTGTCCGCACTTAGTCCTCCTATGGGACCGTTGTACGTGAGAGGTTTCCCGTTTACTCCAGCCAGCCTATATCGCTCCAGAAGGAAAGCAGCCTCCGAGGGCTGCTGCAAGCTTCCGGAAGCGATGTTGGTGACTGAAGAATTTGTGCCCGTTGGTCGGCCCCGTTCTGACATAACAAATTCCTTAGCATTATAATATATATATATATATACCGCTGTAAGTTTACAAACTATCTCAAAGCCCTTCATCAATCAGTCACGATTGTAACATCTGCAGCCACCAATCAAGTTTGAAACTTTGGTACCGAATGGAACCGAACTAGTCGATATATTTGCGCAGTTCTAGAGTATTACGAACAAGACTAACTGTAATTTAGGATTTCTGAAACGTTGGATGAGTGGCGTGATTCTGTAAACTGTGGTTTCGAAAATTAAGTGAATCTTAATCTCCATAAAAATACGATCGATATTTGATTGCAAGAAATTCTAATTTAGTGTGATTCCCTTTAGAGAATACGCATGCCGAATTCCTTTTAATTGCATCAATTTTAAAAGCATATCAAACCTTACGTTGGAATAGGATTATTTTACTTATACATCGATTCAAAATAAAGTATCTTAGTCCTTCCTCTTACAAAAATCCCTATACCAAATATCATCAAAATCAGTCCGTTAGACGTAAAAGCGTAACAGACAGACTGATATACAGAAAGAGTTACTCCGGATTAGTTCAAATAACATAGCAAATTATTCTTCGTATTGGTTTATCGTTTACTTATGCACCAACACTTGGCAACCAAAGGTTGCATAAATGTTGACCGCGCAAAGTAATGCTCAAGTTGGCAGTCGTTTTCGTCCATTGGTCGAGTACATACCTAACTGAAAGTCAGTAATAAATAAGTTTTACTCAAGTAATAAATCTAGTCGCTATCCATTGAAGTTTGGCTGTAAAACACTGGCTTGGGAATACTTCAGAAGCAGAAATGGAACGCTGTTTTCTTGAGTCATTTCGGAATGTGAATAGTTTAAGTGGTTTAAGTGATCGTCGCTTAATGTTAATCTCTAGCCGTGGAAGAGGTAATATAGAACGTTATTTTGGCAGTTTCCAATTTTAATGACGATTTGGTTCACAGACTTCTTAACCACAACTACCCATATAAAGCGAGGTTGCGGGTTCGATTCCCGCTTAAGAAAAATCTTTGTGTGCATGAACATGGGGCTTTGTCTTAGTCAGGATGTTTCTATGTACAATAAGACAAGTATGTATTTACAAAAGAAATATATATATGTATTAGTATCAGTTATTCTAGTACCCATAGTACAAGCTCTGCTTAGTTTGAGACTAGATGGCATTGTGTGTAAGTTGTGAGATATTTATATTTATTGAAGCTTGTTTAAAAAAAACAGACTGCAGCTTTGCAAAATATACTCGTGCTTCGCCGTAGCAATAGTAATTAATGTACATTATAGAAATAATTGGGGTGCATGAAAGGAGCCTCCCCGAGTGACGTACACAACAATTCCCTACGTCCAGCGCGCCCTGGGCAATTCGCGAGTTCTTAAAAGCGAATTGGCTAATCCTTTCACCACGATGGCAAGTCAAAACCTTAACCACCTTACTGACTGTCCAAAATGCCCTAACACCTGCACAAGAGAGGCGCTCATGAACGCCGACGAGAGCGCCATAACAGTGACTCCTTATTGGACCAATAAAATTTGACTCAGCCATCGACACGACGAAGAAGAAGAAGAAGAATAGAAATAAAGCACATTATTCTTCAAGATTTAACTGAACGTAAGAAGAAAGTGGTCCATGATAAAAAACGTGACGTTTTAGCCATATGATAAAAAGTAACCGAATTGTTCTCCATATTTTTTATGAAGGGGGAATGATCCAACCGTCAAATAATTTGAAAGAATTCGTTATCCGCATAAGAAAAAAACCTCATTACGAATGCGTGAAACACATACTCGTGATATTGAGAAAACGAAATGAAATTGCCATGGAATGGAACACGTCAAGGAATTCCTTATTGATATGGTTCAAGATGTTTAAAGGTTGATTTACACCAAACGAACAAAGAATAATTTTCACAAAAAAACCGACTTCAATTATAATCATTTTAGACTTATATGGTTTTCTCATCGGTGCCACTGTCAGAATTAGACCAAATTAAAATGGAACCACACGGGAAGCACCAACTATCAAATAAAAATAATTAAAATCGCTTCGCCCAATCAAAAGTTATGAGGCCAACAAAAAAAGTGGACTTCCTCCTTTTTTAAAGTCGATTAAAAAGAGCTAGATCGAAAAAGAGAATATACCCTTTGTTACATTTTAGTGTAAACGTACATTTATTTTCAGCTTCTAAATTTAACAGTAATATAATTTTAAAAATATTTCATACTCTCGTCTCGTAAGAAGCATTTAGCAAATTCAAATCTATAATTAAACTAAAACTATGTTAAAGGGATATTTTTCCGTCAGAGATTATATGGAAGATATCATGCTTGGAATTAGGTTACCGTTTCATACGGGCTGCTATGTAATACAATCTAAGCTTCGCGTTTTTAATTAAGTTTTATATAGACTAACTCAGACATTTTATTTGTACAACAATAGTTAACGAAATAAACCACAAAAACAAACAAACAAACAGAGATAGATATTAAAAAAATATATAGGCTGAGAATAGAATTAGCATTCGCTTGTCTGATGTGAATAAGGCCTAAGAAGAGGATAAAGGTATACGGCAGTATTATATTGAAAACCGGAAGATCTTTTCAAAGTGAGGTGCCTCTTTAACAACTTTTTTGAGTGTTTGGTTTGCTGTTTAGGGTGAATGGAAATAGTTTTCTGTATTTTTGTTGTGCTTGAATCAATCTTCTACGCAATATATAGGTTGAAAAATTAAGAATTTAGCAGGATTTGAAGCTTTGCTAATTAAAAAGAGTTTGAGAAATTTCGAAACTAGCAGCATACGAATCCATGGCTGAATTGCCAAGGCACCTGGGGCGTTTACCCAGGGGAAACAGGTTAAAACGCTGCTGAATTCTTAATTTTTAACTAATGTATTATTTATAACTAATTGTATAAAATACAAAAAGGCATATTGAAACTATTATTTGCTTTTAAATATTACAAGAATTAGATCAATCTGTTTTATTTAATTTTTTTTAAATACATATTTATCTCCATCTGTTTATAAAATAAGACTATAATAAGTTATATCAATTTTACGACACTATCATGATTTCGGTCTATTTTCTATTTTTTTTAAATTTATTCGTGATTATTCTTAAACACAATCAGTCGGTTTTTCTTAACCTCATCTTATAAAAAGTGTTGGAGGGGGGGGACGTGTTGGGTGAAAGAAATCGTAAAAGATTTATCTTTATTTAAGAATAAAGATAAATCGTTAGAAGCCTCAAGCCTGCCTTGAGTTTCAAAGTACCTTTAGTATTCGTGATTATACAATTGTATTTATTATAATGAAACGCGAGCCTTACATAAAATCAACAAAGCAAAATTTTAAGTACACTCATCTCTATTATTATATCTTAATAATACCTATATCAATCATCATTTGAACAGGGTGTATACCCTTAATTACTAAATTTTAATTAGTTAGCTCTGGAAAATACGCAGGTATAGCCTTCATCAATCAAACGAGAATATTATTACAGTCGGAGGTATTTAAATAACGAGCTACGAGCTATTAATCATTTTAAATGTAAATGTGACGTTTTACGCTGGAATTATTTGTTTTTGGTAAAACGATTACTCACAGAAAATAATTTAAAATACGTACTAGATAGTTGGCACATTAAAAAATAAAGTTACCTTGTTTTTTGACTCGACCACATTCTTTGAAATAACAAAAGAAAACGCGATATTACTGTATTTTTTAATTTCATGTATCTGACTTGAGATTCTAACATTATTTTTTTGAATTCTTTCGTCACAGCGGCGCATCCCTGTCTTTAGTTTTTACCTTTATTGCGTTCTTATTCCAAACGAAGGCTTGTCTCGCGTTCCTACCAATTCTATCAAGATAGAGTACTCGGTATATTTTTACCTTGTAGGTGCACACGAAACTAGCAAGCTTGTTTGATAAGATGTATGAATGTTAAGGTTGCAAAAGAGGTGTTAATGAATCATTGCATTTGGTGTTACGTCCTACCCCCACATAATAAAGGCGTGGTTTATGTATGTATGTAATAGACAGCAAAATAGTTTTCTTACAAGCTTTACCCCAATTAAACCTGCCAACAAATAGTACAACGGTGCTTCGATTTGGTAGTGAGAATAGGCCCTGAAATTACTTGCAAATGAGGCAAAATAAATTGTCCTCAATATAGGTATGTAGCTATGAACAAAAACCTACTAGATCGTTTTAAGCAATGTGACTGTTTATGGGCTGCAGTTGCCACAAACTATCAAGTAGACTTCGCAATTTTTAGCTGCATACGTCATATAAAAATAAAAGTAGGTAACCACGAGCGTGTTATGAATGGAAGTGTTTCCATTTCCGTAAGTATAAGGCGTATTCATTCAAATGATATGTAAAGTGCATCGAGTTGAATATAAACATGTTGAGCACTACAATTTTCATATTTTTATGTATATCGTGAGGAACGTGCAGCATGGAGATAAATAATAATATGAATTTGCAAACCATACATATTTACTTTGACAACATTATATTATGGGTGTACATACTTTACATATAACTTTTAATAATTAGGAAAAGGCTTGGAGAATTATAACTTATAAATTTTGCTTCCGTTGTCGAGCAAAAGTGTAATTTTAGAATTTTAACTAGCTGTGAGAGCCAGGAATTTGGTTGGTGTGCCCCATATTCCCTGAGCAAATAGTCTTCAAAAGGACAAAACTATTTTCATTTTATTTATTATTTAGTTGTATCATAGCAATCCTTGACGGCCGCACAGTTTATTGCTTGTTTGGTTATATTTCGGTTCTACCCTGGAATAGAGTTTTTACCCTTCCAATACTATTTAGCTTCTTTTTGAATTAAAATTTACAAAGTCTTTAATTTGTGTTTTAATATGGAACTGCGGTAATGAAATGTAGTGAATAATCTTCTCTTCGTCGTGTCGATGGCTGAGTCAAATTTAATTTTGACCTGCAATCGTGGTGAAAGGATTAGCCAATTCGCTTTGGAGAACTCGTGAATTGCCCAGGGTGCGCCGGACGTAGGGAATCGTTGTGTACTTCACTCGGGGAGGCTCCTTTCATGCACCCCAGTTTCAGTGAATAATATGAATAAACACACACGTTTGAAAGGAATAAAATATTATAAAATTAACTTCAGATAATCTTTTTTTATTTATTTTAAAACTTTTAACTGTAGGTACCAAGAAGCAATTTAGAAAAATAATGCATTACACAATACAATAAAATAAACTCAAATTTAAGTTCTCTTCCAGCAAGCCTTAGAGTTATAGAGGAAAAGAGAATTTAAAAAGAGAGCAAATACAAGTGTACAACTATATAAAAAGGGAAAACAAAATTACCATTAACTATGGTAAAAAGATTAATAAAAAGTAACTAAAGTTAGAATACATAAACTCAAACAAATAGACATAAATATATTATTATGCTTACTATAAAATAAAATAATAATCGTTCGTTAGTCGATAAAGGATTAAAATAAAAAAATATCTCGATTATCGATTGATTTTAATCGCTGTAAACTTACTTACTTAAACAAAAGTTTGCAGTTAAAAAAGGGTTGGATCCACGTTTCTGTAAATCGCAAATGGTTTCCACAAATCTCCCTATTGTTTATTCGTTCGAATACACAGACGATTCGCTTTCATATTTGCATGAGTGCAGCGCAGACCATATTCGAGGTTTATTTTTAGCTTTCAGGTTTGTTTTTTTCTGGTGTTTCTATATTCTGTTTTACGATTTAAACAAATGTTGAAATCATTTGACTGGTGTTTTTTTATTCATTTACTTGTTTGATATCATTCAGGTCCACTTGCGCGTTCCTAGCGTCCATGCGCGAGCGGCACCTGGCACCCCGGTTATATCAAGTCGACGGAACACACTGGGTTTTAGTCCGTGCAACTCGGACATAACCAGCGATTCTGCTCGAGTCGATGGTATGCGTTAGGTATTACCCAGTATAAAAATAACGCCGAAATAACAGCTCACTTCGTGTTAGCAGTTGCTGTTAATCCTGTATTAGCAGTTAAATTGGCCTGAACAGTGTTTTTCATTTGTCTTTTTTTTTTTTTTGTCTGTGTTAAGCTCAGCAGTTTAAATTTTAAACAAAGTGATATTTAAATCATAATAAGTTTTTTGTCTCATTGCAGCGTTTGGATTCAATAGATAGTTTAATGCAAGTAAAGTGAATATATTTCAAGGTTAAAATTAGCTTTTTAATAAAATGAAATGCAAAGAGAATAATTCAATAATTTTTCAATTTCAAAACTTAAATAAGTAGAATGAAAATAAATCCCTATTATGTTCTGGCTTTATTAACAGATCAATGATTCCACAAAATTGACCATTGTTTGTAAGTAATTGAGGACTTTAAGATTTGAAACGAAGGCATTATTTTATTTTAAAAAGTTTTTTTGTTTAATTTCAGAATTAGTTTTATTTAACTACGTTTTGAAGGTCTCTAGGGACTTTCTTAGAAAAAGGTTTTAGTTAATCTCATCTTAGGATACATTTTTAATAAGATTGAGGTTGTCCAAATGTTGTATTACATATTTTAAATTTGAAAGAAAAGCAATAGTTTAATGCCTGTAATTTAGTTTGAGCGAGGATGCCATTCGGCGAATATTAATTAAAAATTATTTTGATTCTAGATTCTGGATTTTTAACATTTTATTAGATCATTTTGATGTTTGAAGGTCTATTTATCAAGAATGCTCTGCTATCAAAAAGGTCGCAGCTCTATCGAGACTTTACTTTTTAAAGAAAAGCAAATCTTTTTCGTGACCTTTGCCCTAGTGAAATGGCGAAGAAGCAAACATTCTAGGGTTGACTCTAATAAAGAAAATCTGTCAATATTTGCTCCGGTGCGGCAACGATGAAAGGGTATCTTTTTGTACTGAATGTAGAGTATCTAAAAGACTCGGCCTTTGGCTTTCCAATATGGCGGACGTTGTCTCAAAACAACTAAATAAACTTTAGGAAATGAATTATTTGTCTTTAGCGTTCGTAATTGTTAATATTTCAGACTGCATCAATGGTCTAGTGACTTTTGAAAAAAAAAAAAAAAAAAACAATCAATGGTCTAGTGGTACGCCTCTCACCTCGAGGTCTCGGGTTTGATTTCCGGGTCCAAGTGTTATTTGCAAACTTTCCGTCAGGTAAATTTACAACGGTGAGGGGCGATAGGCTAACCCTATATCCCATGGGACCTAAACATAACAGATGAAATGTGGGTGTTGTACACTTCTGCTACACTTTTCTGGGTAATATAGGCGTGAACTTATATGTGTAATATTTCATTGTAAACTTATTATAACTGATCTTTAACATTTTGAAGATTTTTATTAAAACTGACGTGAGTTTGTAACATTATTAAAATTATGAAAATACGGGTGTTACTCACGTAATGTTGGTCTATTTAGTCGACCGCGGTTTCGCCTATATGTCTAGGCATTATCAAGAGAGTGCGATACGTCGCGCCTGAGTGCAAGACTGGCTGCGACTCAGGCGCGACGTATCGCACTCTCTTGATAATGCCTAGACATATAGGCGAAACCGCGGTCGACTAAATAGACCAACATTACGTGAGTAACACCCGTATTTTCATAATTTTAATAATTTTGAAGATTCTAATAAAAATAATGTGCCTAAAAAACGTTTGCTTTAATATGTGGGCTCATTTTCTATCTGAATTAATAGTGATTGGCATGCGTATTCCATGATTGGAATCATTCATATTTCTGTCTATCCAATATCAATCGAATTTATAAGGGGGTGAGGATACACTAAGTTTTTGAAATCGACCGTTTCCTTAACATAATTCACCGACCGTAGTCACGGAAAGATATAAGTTGCCGAAAATAAAATCTTCACAACACGTTATTTTTATTTTTTTTTTCTTAAAGAAAAGAGTTCTGACGCTTTTAGTTGATTATTTTGTTACAAACTTTATTTATTTACTGATTTGAAACACGAACGTTGTGCACGGTTCGTTAAACAGTGTCTAGCGCGAATCATGTTTATTTGTTGTCTTTGATTTTATGCTCAGAGAAATAAGCCAACCGGAGGTGTCCCCCGCTGCCAAATGTGTATGACCGCCGATCATACAAAACGAAACTTTCTAACTGATAAAGCTTATTACAGTATAAGTGAATTTATGAATGAAAAAGATAGTGCATTTTTGTAGTTTATATTAGTTTTTAGTTATGTTTTATATTATTGTTTAAATTTATTTTTATTTGTTCTTTGTTAGTTTTGTAATATTTTATGCTGTATTTGTTGCTTACATGTATTTTAACGGTTATGTAACCTTTCGCATGCCTATTGGTAAAATTTGGTAGAACTAATATTTTATATGTAACATCATACTGTACACCCATATTTGCGAAATAAAGTATCTTTATCTTTATACACTTCATATTAAACTGGTTATAAAATCCTTCGATTTGACACTAGCGTGGTATAATTTAATTCTTCGCTTCCCGCGAGTTTTGACAGCATTATTTGCATAGATATTTACGTTCATTGCGTATCCATGTTCAATCTAGATATATTTTGATTGAATTTCTTGAGACGTATTGATGAAGTTAGTACGTCAATTTAGTTAAAGTGGAATCTCTGTATTTTATTTATGATCTCGAAAACCGGTCAAGTGCGATTTGTGCCTCGCGCAATAGAGTTCCGTAGTTAGCCGTTACAATATTATTATGAACTCAAAACTGATTAGAAATAATAGAGAATATCTATATTGAAAATTAAAAACTGCATACAAGTCATTATTTTCAAAGGTTATTGTAATTTCTACGATATATTCTAAGTAACTGCATTTTACTCTTTGGGCCCCAATTACTCTTAAACTTATTAAGTAAACGTAGCCGCTATAGTTTTCCTTAAAAGTTCATTACATATTCAGATTTCGACGAAACTGAGTACAGAACGTGGTGGGTGTCCTTAAAAAAAACCATTTGATTTATGATCTTTATAAAAGTCAAGTGTTAAAATGTGCGGTTATGCATCGCGTAAAGTGCATTAAAGCGATTCCTTCAGAGTTTTTCCTTTCACACAATTTACCTCAAGTCAGGCCTTTTTTAATTTCGGACTCAAGAAAGGCACATGAAATACTGGATTTAATCGGATTTACAAGATTTATGTACCATCTTAATTGAATAAATTTAATAAGACCTCTCGAAGGCTGTGGTTGATTCTCTCTCGAATTTGTTTCCAATTATTATCCTTATTGTGTTCGGCGAGCTCTTGATCAAGCATTTTGAAATAGCTATTATTTATTCAAAGAATAGGCGGGATCTTTTATAGTCTCGATCTATTCGCTTCTAAATTTAATTCTACAATAACGTTTTGGTAGATAACAATTAAAGTTTGATATTAAACAAGTATGTCTATTACGCTAGTTATATTTTTTTTTGTTTCTGGACTTTCAAACGCATGCTCTTTAGACGTGTGGGAAGTAGCGCTCTGTGCCTAGATATTGGGTGAAATTATCAATGACGACACATTAACGCGGTATAACACACATTTTATACCATAGATTCAGAATGCTTCACGACATAAATGTTATTATTCAAATATTATATTGACAACAAATATAGACTTTGATAACGCTATTTCCCACAAATCCTAGCGTAAGAGAAACTTCAAATTTACTGGTTCAATATTTGAATATTCACAACAGATTTGATACTTGAAATATTTCGAGAGAAATATTTTGAAATATTCAAAATTCCATTCGGGAATACTGAAGCATGTTCACGAAATCAGATTTAATACAATTTACTCGTATGGTTACTACGCTACGGCACGTTATACATTGTTATTGTAATACTTAAAAAATATAGGTGAAAGAAATGGGATCCCTTTTTTTCGCATAATATTATTTCGCCTGATTTAGTTTAGCATAACACGTATTGAATAAATTGATTTTCGCATAAAGTCATTTGATATAATTATCTTTTGACATTCTTCTTCACTTGGCATAACTATAATCACTATAATTTCACATAATGTCTTTTGACATAATATGTAATGTGTTTTTGATATAATGTTTTTTTCGCATAATTATAAGGCAAGGGTTTTTCGCCAAATGAAGATCAAAAGAAGTTTAAAATGGGTAACATTGTGTAAAAATAAGTTAGGGTGGGGCGCAGGGTGGCCCCTGGGCCATCCCTAAGCCGCCATTCGTTTATTTTACATACGTAAAATATTTTATTTAATTAGGATATTATTAAAATAGTATACCAAAAGAAAATTATGCCAAATGACTATCATGCAAAAAAACATTATGCCTAACAATCATTATGCGTAAAGTAGATATGCAAAAAAAATATGCGAAAAAAGTTATACCAAATTAATATTATGCGTATCAATCAAGCCAAATGAAGGTATGCGATTATGCGAAACAATAGAGATCCGAAAGAAATATGGTCACCCTATTTTTCAGGTCATGATGATACTCCTAAAAATATTGCATTGTGTAAAAGTAAATTAAATACATTTTACTTTACCTTTTATGATTTTTTATTCGTGTGTCTCTTGATTGTCGCTGATCTGTTTTTCTCGTTTGCTGGTCGCAGTTGAGAGGGAGCGTAGCGGAGCACAGCGTCATGGCATTTTTTTTCATACAAAAAAAAAAGGGGGAAACATACGCTGGGCGTTGACGCTGACGTTTTTTATGTAAGGCAATGTAAAGTAAAACGAAGTTAAATATATTTTTATAAGATTTATGTCTAAGTTTACAATAAAATAATATCTTATAAATATTAGTATAACTCTATTCAATAGGGACGATACTAAATCACCCGTCCCAGAACACAATACTCAAATAAAAATATACTTTACACCCTGTGGAGTTTAAATAGATATTTTCTTATACAATTTTTTCCAAGGATATTTGTTTGAATATTATTTCTATTCTTTTGAGAGCAATGATATTTGTGAAAATTTTAAACTATTTGTAAAAATTCGTAAAAAGATTATAAAAGTTAAAGTTAACTAAATATTATTTATTTTCTTTTGAAAAATATGAATGAAACTATTACTTCATAATATAATCAAATCTGGAATATATTGTGCAAATATAGAGAATACAATATATCTGTAGGTAGTATATAAATAGTGTAGTAAGTACTATCAGTAAAGTTGATTATCGACCCATTTGACAAATATTTTCCAAATCATAAGGTTGACATTAATTTCTTGAAATAACAAGCGAATTTAGACTTGACAAGCGATTTGTTTGAAATGTCTATACTATAATTGTATTTTTATTTTATTTTATTTTATTTATTAGGAACATATAACAGTTATACATTAGGTACATTACTATTATAAATCTTAAGTATATCATATAAAGTAAATGTATAACCCACACCTATGTCCGCAAAGTAATATAGTATTTAGGTTGATCATGAATCTACTTGGTTGATAGAACATAGTAATTCAATTAATGTCTGCGGGAACCCAGGAATTACTGAATTGTACGTTCCCGAGGCAGATAATGTTCGGAGTAATTTATTATTACATTTACATGTACTTAGTGACGAGACAAGAACCTTAGTTCTCACGTCTAAGCCTGTCCGTTGGGCCACGAAATCTACAATACGAAAGTAAAACGTTATGTTTCAAGTTATTTCCTTCAGTATTACTTTACTAGAATGGGAATACTCTGCCTAAGAGTAGACATGAAATGAAAAATTAAAAATTAATCACATTTTTTGGTGAGTATTTAAATATCTTCTTACACATTTATTTTACACACTTTAATACCTACAAAAAAAGTAACTTTACATCATACCTTTATTACTCATAAGGGTGTTGCAGTGATGAATAACACAACACCTGCTATGTTTACGACTCATGTGATTGGGTGTAAGCCTTTCGCCATCCACCGAAGTATTCAACAAAAAAATGCACAGTATTACAAAATTGTGTATATTGGTTAGCATCTTTAGAATGTCTATTACTGTAGCAAAAGAGAAGAAAAAAAAGCAATGTAATCAGGGGAAAAGTGATTTTAATTAATAACTCTATCGCAGGTTTGATGGCCAAACCAAAGAAGGTTGGCAGCGTGTCTCAGCATAACGACATCTCTACCTGAACGCAAATCCCCAATACATAATTCATTAGCACCGCTATGAGAGCACGAAATGTCCTACTTTATTTTTATCTTGTCGAAATATTTTGTTTTGGTTTTTGGAGGAAAGTCAACTTCTTGGCGTGTTTTTGTTCATTTTTAAAAGTAGACTGCCGACCCAATTTATAATAAATTCAAAAAAGGATTATAACGTAAAATAACAAAACATCTCGCCTATATTACTTAGAACCTATCTTGTTAGATTTAAGAGCCAGGTTCACAACAGAACTAATTTCTTTTAACAACTTTTATAATTAAGTTGTGCCATTGAAATTAACTCAATATGTTAGCTTTAAAATTATTTACTAATGCATGCTTCACGAAAATTTTGTAACGTTAATATCTACCTAACTTCTAACCTGTGTTATTTTGTTTTTACTGACATCCGAATGTTTATTGTGAATGCTGTGTTTGCCGATTGATATTTGTTGATCATGCTTGTATTACTTGAAAGAAATGTGTAACAATTGTAGGTGAACCTATAAATAAATAGAATGGTGTGGCTGTGGTGTACTACACCCACATTACGTGTGCAATATAATAACGGCTACAGGATGCTGTTGGGCTTGCCGCATTTCTGCAGTACCTCTGGCATGTTTGCGCAAGGGCACTTTGATGGCTTCCAGGCCATCGTGAGACAAAAATCTGCCTCATTGCTCCATAGAGTACGAGCGAGCTCCAACTCCATCCTAAAGGTGATAGCTGGGAAATATGACTCACCGATAGTGCATAGCATTATAAGGAGATGTATCTCCCAGAATAAACTAGTTATGCAATAAATACCTACATTTGTTACTAACATACATTTAAGATTATTGTTTTACTAACCCACTATGGATCTTACTTGGTCTGAAATAAAAGTTATTTTTTTTTATTTTTTTTTATTACATCTGTTATGTTTAGGTTACATGGAATAGGGGAGGCTCATCCCCTATCCTAGTTTAGAGCTCTCTGAAGAACTTAAGTACAAGAAGATTGATGAGCTCCTATTGCCGAGTTATTATAGCCTTTTTCCATTTGACTGTTTCACTACTTTATCGTATTCAATTTAATAAATGTATCTTTAAATGATAACTGATTCACTATGCAGAGGCAGAATACTGAATAATTCAGTAGTCGCGTCATTGTCAGGTCAAACAATTAACTCTCGTTAATTCACTCGCAGCTTCAGCAGATGGTTTTATTTATATGGAAATATTTATTATTGGTACTATTGTGAATTGCGTAGATTTATTGTACAAGTCCAACAAAGGTGTAATTAAATTTCTAATTGACTATTTTCGGCCCGCGGCTCCATCTGCGTGCTTAAAACATAAGTTTAGGTTTAAAGACATGTATTCTCAAATAAGACTACAAGTCACTTCTATGAGAACATAATTAAACTTTAAGTAAACAATTTCTTTTTTCCGCTTTAGCCTTAAAAATATTACATTAACAGAATAGCCATTCAACTCCTTTAACATATTACTATGCTTACCCAACTTATTTATCTAAAAGAGACTTATCAAAACAAAACAAACATTATATACCTAAACCTTTCTAATGCATAATATGGCTTCATCTATGTTATATTTTTATTTTATTTATTTCAGTGATTTGCTATGTTACGGGATTTACTTATTTTAACACACATAACCATACTATATATACATCTATTCGTAAAATCTGCGTGATAATCTATTAAGAAGTTTTTGAATTTAACGCGAATAAACTAAGAGGCAGACTGGCTAAGAGGAACTATGCTTTATGATAAAATATGTAGTGATTTTCAAATGATAACAGATCTGCGATGCAGTTCTAGAGTACGTATTGAATAATATTCATTACTCGCGTTATTGTCAGGTCATACAATCAACCCTCGTCAATTCACTTGCGGGCTTCAGCCTGTAGTTGTATTTGTATGAAAGTATTTGTGATTAGTTCTGTGAAGATTTATTTTGCAAATTCAGTGAAGCTATATATTTCAGAGTATATATATATTTAATTTTGTAGCTTCTACTCGCAGCTCCACCTGCGCTACCACAATTTTTCTATCTATTGCTGAAATTTGCATTATATTGTATTAAGTAGTTATTAAATGTAACGTAAACCAACCGACATACTGCGCAGGATTTTGGTTTATTATGTTGTGACCTTCAAATATCAACTGATTTGCGATGCAGATGTAGAGTACTGAATATTTTATTACTCGCGTCATTGTCAGGTCAAACAATCAGCTCTCGTTAATTCACTCACAGGCTTCAGTAGATGGCTGTATTTTCATGGAAATATTTGTGATTCGTACTGTTGGTTGGCGTAGATTTATACTGCGAAATAATTAGAATTTTAATTACTCTGTAGGGTTCTAACGAGACGACTATTCGTGTAATAGAATTAATAATATACATAGATAATAATCAAGACACATAATGCGAAATTATTATTAAATAAGTGGTTACGGTTCAATCTTTAAAAAAAACAAGGTTAATATTTTAATGTAAATTTCTCATAACAGTGATTTATGCATGGAATTGCCATTATTTATATCCAAGAATTTATTTAAATTTATATTTGTATATCTTTATTTATAAAAAGGTTATTTCAATTTACCTTATATTCCTTTTTGGAGCAAATTCCGACACCATCATTACAGCGACATCAAGGTATTTATTCCTAATAATTACGTGTTTAGCGTACACCCTGTACATCTGTTAAACGAATTAATTCCGCGGATGTTGTTCTTCCTACGCAAGTACGCGTGCACGTGGAAGGAATGCGATAAATTCCTGTAGAGTCACGGTAGACGCAATTCTGAAGAAGCCGGCATTACGGCACGGCATTTTCATCAGCTTTATTTAATTTGAGTTCAATTTCTGAATATAGGCAAGTATTTGGAATGAATGTCAGGACATTCCCAATAGCAGCATGGAGCTGGAATTGTCCCCGCTTTATTTATTTATTTATTTATTATACAATTATCATTTTTTTGCTCACAGTCTTAATCCAAACACAACAAAATGGAAAACATGAAAAAAGCATTATAAATTAAAAACAGTATTCATGAATTACAAATTAAACTTTCTAAAATAAAATTATAAAAAATAAAATAAAATTATACAAATTAAAAAAAACATTTATATATTAGTAACAAATATTATTACAAATAACACATAGATTAAATATTATATTAAGTATTCTAATTAAGTAAATTATATTATAATTATTATTATTTTCTAGCTAATAAGGTATACTGCTGCCAATGGATATTGTCTCAATATACCGCGCTGCAATATCAAGAAACCTGGTTTCTGAACAAGTAAAAATGTCCAGGCTCTCGTCGTACGACAAAATATCATTGATGTACGTATCATTTATGGCGATAGACTTACCCTCATTACATGCGACCTAAACATAACAGGTAAAATGTTTGTGTAATAACCTCTGCCAAAGCCTTCTGGCAGATAAAAATATGACTACCGTCTTTTAATGCTGCACCTCTTCCGCGACCGCGAGCTACTGACCCATAGACGAAGCATTATTCTGGGACGCCATATCTTGGATACGAATGATGTCAAGTCACTCCCGATCGGCCGACTGCTCCAATTTGTGTAGGTTATTGGACTAAAGGAGAGTCTATAATGAGGCTACAAACACAATAGAACCACGGAGTTTGACATGAACACCGAAAACCTCGTCCCAACAATAATAACTAAGACCGTTGTGTACTCAATATTGTAAAATATCAATAATTTAAATACTTGACTTAAATGAAAAGTGTCGAAATATATTGAAAACAAAATTTTATTTTATTCGAGCTACCTCTAGTAGCCGGTAATAAAGAGAATGAAAAATGTCAGCAAAGTGCTTTAACGTTTATTTTTATTGTGTTTGAAAGCTTTCACGCTAATGCGAGCTGTATACAAAACCTTTTACGGGCGTTATTGCGTTATCAATAAGATGCAATTTTCGACCAAACTTTACGAAAAATAGAAAAAATTAAAATATAAATAAATATTCCACAACGTCATCTAGTCCCAAACTAAGCAGAGCTTGTACTATGGGTACTAGAATAACTGATACTAATACATATATACTTTTCTTTTTGTAAATACATACTTATTATACATACAAACAGCCAGACTAAGACAAACCCTCATGTTCATGCACACAAAGATTTGTATTAAGTGGGGATCGAACCCACGACCTCGGCGTCTCAGGCAGGTACACTACCCACTCCGCCATCCGGTCGTTGAATTGCTTCTACTTTTGATGTTTGGACAAGGTGTGGCGCGGTTACTTGCCGTCCTCGATGGTCTAGCGTATGCGCCTCTCACCACAAGGTCTCGGGTTCAACTGGGTAGGGAAAAGTGTTATTTGTTAACTTTCTGTCAGGCAATTCACAATAGCTTTACTGGTGGTAGAGCTCTTGTAAATGAGCTAGAGGGCGGCAGCACCACCGTCTCACCTTTAACCTGCCGCCAAATAGTAGTGCTTCCATTACTGTGTTCCGGTTTGGTGGTGAGATCAGGCCCTGAAATTACTGGCACATGAGGCATATCACCGTAGTCCTCAGCTGCAGCGACGCATCTATAATCTGCTTTTTTGGATTGTTGATGTCCATGGGCTGTACTCCACTTACAATCAGGTGGACTACACGTACGTTCGCTGTAGGCGTAGAATAAAAAAAAAAAAAGCAGCACGGAGTTGAAATTGTGCCTGATGGATGGCAACAGGCTCACACTCTATCCCATGGGACCTTATATTATCAGGTGTAATGTGGGTGTTGTACACCTCCGTCACACTCTTCTAGGTAATATAGGCGTAATGTTATGTTAATTCAGTAATCACTTAACAATGGACCAGCAAGGAGCTTGTTTCACCGTGATGATAGATTATTCAAGCCTCAATTATTATATAGAGTGCACGGTTGGCGTGGTGGTTAAAGCGGTCGCCTCGCCGCTTTTAACTGCGCTGGTGTTGTGGGTTCGATCCCCACATGGGACAAATCTCTGTGTGTGTGAAATGTATGTTTGTGAACACCCTCGCGACACAGGAGTTATTCCTAGTGCGGGCGTAAAAAGGTAAAGATAACTTAGCAAACGTTCAGGAGAATTTTAGTATTTATTTAATTGACTCAGTCATCGACACGACGAAGAAGAAGAAGAAGGAGAATTTTAGTCAGATCGTGCTCGTGTATTGTTTTTCTATGGAGATTTATTATAGTTTTAATGATAACGAATATGTCAAAAGCTCTTAATGAGTTTATAAACAATATTCGTGATGCATTCATGTCAAAATCGATACAGAAGTAGTAAAAGCCGTCAAAAACCGACCCTTACAATATTGAACAGTATAGTGACCACCTTCAAGATACCAGTTTCATCAAGCAATTTTTATATGTACCAAGAGAGTGCGATACGTCGCGCCTGAGTCGCATTCTCTTGATAATGCCTAGACATATAGGCGAAACCGCGGTCGACTAAATAGACCAACATTACCTGAGTAACACCCGTATTTCATAATTTGAATAATGTTACAAACTCACGTTAGTTTTAATAAAAACAATTATATGCTTTAAGAAATGTATCACTACTAAAAAGAAAAGAATGATATCTCCAATACGTTTGGCTTAAGCTTCGTATTAAGTTACCATGCCGCATCATTTACATTTTTATTAGATATGGCTTAGGGAATATAATGTTTTAAATATCAACATAGTAAAAATAATGGCTTAATACATATGAGTTTTATATATACGTTCAAGATATTAATACTAGATAGTGCTACGCTCGTAGCACCGTAGCAAGTCTACCGCGTGCTAACAGCCCCGCAAAAAAAAATTGGAACGGAGGCCGCTAAAAAGGCGAGGTTATGATATAAGCGTCATTCAACCTTCACCTGAGCATAGGCATTTCATTCCGAATACATTATTCATGTCAGACATTTTTATTGCAAATTACAACGTCACGTATGCGTATTATTTAGAAATTATTTTTATTGATAGCGGATTCATATTTTGATATCTATATCGCCCTACGTTTTATGCTGACTGCAAATGAAATGAGATAAAGCCATTTCTATTATTTGCAGTCAGCTTATACCGTATTTTTCCTCCATTCTTCCCTGACACCCGTCTCGCTCACTCATTTCTCTTTCGTATCTTCTACGCAATTCGTCCATCTTTTCTTTGGTCTGCCTGGTCCATCCATCGACATTATCAATGCCTTAAAATTCTTGGAATGTATTATTTGTATATGTGTGTTACTTTAATTATTTAATAATAATGCAATAAAGTAACTACAAGTACTGTATCTGAAACTAGCTTCAAAAGTGGTATATCTTGACCATATTTCATAGCCTCTATACAACGACGTTTCTATTAAAGTACGTTAACTTCAGCCGGTGTCCTTATTTTGGAAGACATACCCTGGCCAACGGATTTTGATTTGTTATAATATTAAGTACAAGCGATTGTTTCAAAGTGCCCAAATCAATGAGTGCAACTTTGTGTGTATTAACTTCAACTTACTTATAATATAAATGCGAAGGTTATTTTTTTATTTCTTAGGGTATTACGCTTACTTTTGACGTGAATATATGAAATTAGTGTTAGCCTAATAAAGGATAAAGGGACCGTTTTGTCGACTTAAGACGTGGACGAAGACGCTTTCAAAATCGTGTGTGTTGTATATTATCATAATTTAACAAAAAGAAAACCGACTACAATTTATAACAAAAATGTAAAAAAAAATACTGAAGTAATATTCAACTTATATCGGTCTAGGCGTCTTTGAGTATTCGAGTAAAAAAATAAAAAAACGAAAAATACAATCGAATTGAAAGCATTTTCTTTGAAATATGTTAAAATTAGACGCTTAAAAAACTTCTAAACTAATATTAAGATAAATTTTAAGCAACTATATTTTTATCAGAATTGTATCCGGCATAGATTAACAGAATAGCGTCTTTTTGATGTTTGCCAAGAATATTTAATAATGCCAAGCAATTTACAAAAGAAGGCGAGTCGGACAAGTAATATAAGTATCAGTTACAATCGTAAACGTATGTTATAGCGTCCAACTAGAATAAATAAGTTGGTTAATTTTTCTTTCTTAAGTTGATAGTTCCATTTAAAGTTGATTACAATTACAAAAAAACTCGTAGAAAAATAAATTTCATATTTGAAAAATTAAAAATCAACAAATGTTTTAAGCTAATTTTCAATGAGTTAATATGATAAATACGCGTTTGTGTCTTAAAAAACTTATAAAAGTATAGTGCAGTCTCGGTTATTGAACTTGTTTATTACCTAAGAGTCCGGCTACAAACTCCATCTTATATGCACAAATTCTATTTGCGCAAAATTATTTGTACAAACCAACTGTTTGCGCAGGTAAAATGAAACGTGTAGCCCGAAGCTTTAATAAAACATCAAATCACAGACAGCTGTGTAAATTAATACTAGAATAATTGAAAACAAAAGCTCAAATTAAATTTATTCAAGAATAAATGAATACTTAAACTTCATTCAGCTGATTCTAAAATATACAGCTGCAAGTGATTAGAAGATTTTTTTAAGACCAACAAAGGATCAAAAAGGTTCACTTAGATTGAAAACACATTGTAGGAGTCAAGAACACTAGTAGTAATATAATATGAGTACATATTAAAAACTTTTTAGATATTTATGAATTTTCCTGTGGAGACGTGAAGAAATATGACATGTAATTATTATTATACGTTATGATTTTAGATTCTTAATTTATCTGTTATTTTAACTAAATGCTATTATGTATTAAAGTTTATTAAAGGCATTACATGTCTGAAAAATCAGCTCTGAAATATTTGCAATTTTAATTTCTAATATTTTAAATTCTGTCAAAAGTATCTAATCTGTAAATTTATTTTTTTTATTTTTTTAAAAAACGACGCAACTTTACACTTGGCACAATTCCTGATTCACAAAATATGTTTACAAAAATTCAAACACACACATAAAGCACACCCAGAGTGGAAACAAATCTTTGCAAATCACACAAAGACTTGTCTCTTGTGGGGATTGAATCCACCACACCCGCGCAGTGGAGTGTGGCGAGGCGACCACTTAATCCACTACACTAACATTCGGACGTTGACGGTCTTATTCAGATAAATAAAAACCCATTTTAGTAAAAAATGTATTGTCTCTTTCTTTAGACATACGTTACGGAGCGACCAGGCAGATAAAAAAATATTTTAAACAAAGTGGATTTTTGTTTTGTTATCAATAAGGCTTTACCTGTTACTAAAAAATCAGTGTTGTTTATCTGATAAGCAACTCGATTTCACTGAATTATTTATATTCAATCTCGTCCATAGGCGCCGGCTGTTCAGCAATTTATGCGCAATCATTTTTGTGTTATCAATGAAATATTATGTTCGTCCAACTGTGGAACGAACGATTATTAGGGTATTTTTAATATTGTATATTGTGCATCAAAAATAAAATAGTTGGTTAATTTGGTCGCAATTTTATTGTGTCGCAATTGTATTCTGATTAATACTATAGGATTGCGTAAAATTTTGTTTTGTAATATTTAGAAAACATGGTTTTGAGCATAGGAAATCTTTACTTAATTAAACTTTTAGATTTTTGTTTTGTTAATGATTAAGATTATATCTGTTTAGTGGCTCCCGCCAGAGTTGATTTACCAAAAGACCGATTTATGGGCTTTTTTTTATGAATTTATGACTTATCATAAATTAGGTTTCCTCATTTCTGACAGCTATTTTGTTTCAAGGCTTCAAGAGTCTAAAACTTGTTAAAACAGAGTAGTTATATCGATCGATCTTGCCAAGCAGTGCAAAATACAGAACCAAAAAAAGGAGGTGACCTGAAGATGCAATTAAATATTAAAGCCAGCCATGGCATCCATATGCTACAAATTACATTATTTTTAATAAAGTCAGAACCGTGACAATCGACCAAATATTACATAAATATTGTATACCTCATATTTTTACTAAAACTGACGTGAGTTTGTAACATTATTCAAATTATGAAATGGGTGTTACTCACGTAATGTTGGTCTATTTAGGCATTATCAAGAGAGTGCGATACACACGATAATGCCCAGACGTATAGGCGAAACCGCGGTCGACTAAATATACCAACATTACGTGAGTAACACCCGTATTTCATAATTTGAATATTGTATACCTCTTAAAAACGTACTTTACCATTAGGCCAGATACTGATCTTTGCCAACCTATTCTTCTTATTTATACCCTTGATGGACTATAAGATTTTCCTTCATTGAAAGGATCGAACAGACATCGCACTTTCTCGTAGCTTTTGAGATCTCGTAACTAGGGTCAAATTGATTGCATCGCTCGCCCGCCAACCTCTAATGGACTGTAAAAGGAAATCGACCTCACTAATCGAAGAACCGCACTGACCGCTTTTTTACACACTACTTTAAAAATCAATCAGTCTTTTCTTTTGAGGGTTTAAGTGCTTTAAAGATTCAGTTTTATGTACAACGTTTTATTGTTGAAATAAGTGAAATAGTTGGCTTTTGTTTTAGTACTAAATTATATTACTTTAACTTATGTTTTACAGCACCCGCGGACTTTAGATTTCTTATAGGTTGATTTTCTTCTTCGTCGTGTCGATGGCTGAGTCAAATTCGGGAATCGAACCCTCGCGGTGAGAGGCGCATACGCTTCCATCGAGCCAGTTTAGATAAGATTAAAACATGTATTTTGATTGTGATATATATATCAAAACTAATATTATAAAGAAGAAAGATTAGATTTTCTGTTTGTTTGTTACAATTCAACTCAAAAACTACGAGACTGATTAAAAAAATCTTTCATTATTAAAATCTACCTATTCATCAAGTAACTAAGGCTATTCTTTATCAAGGTACCATGCGGGTAAAATTGCACGCGGCAGTTTGTCTAACTCAAATTACAATGTTTTAAAATGTTAATGTATGCATGTCGTTTACTACTAACCTGTGAGTTGTTAACCATAAAGTTGATGGCAGGAATTAATTAAAATGTTGACCCACTTCGACAGAGCCAGGTCAAGTGGTGAGCTTCACAGGGGAATTACAACTTTGGTCCCAGAGGCATACTCAAATGGGCCAGGCCAGTTTCTGGGGTTCCGGATAACCTTATCTGACCCGTGAAATATAACCTGGCCAAATTTAAAAGTGACACAAGTTACACTTGAAAAAAGAACACAACTGTAACTTTCAATATCCTTTCTTACCCTGCCAATAAAGTTTATTTAACACCTGTGGAATTGGGGTTAAACGTAATTAATTTGTGTGGTATTTGTTACTAGTTAGTCTCTACGGTTTCGACCACGTTTCCCTTGTTGCTCCGCTCCCGTGATATTAAGCTTTCTATTGTTAAAAAAAATGGTACTTAGTTGATTGTAAGAAAATGTTCTTATGAATATTGTTTTCATATTCTATACTAGTTAACTTTGTGATTATCTTATAAGAAACAAATTGTGATTTCACAATGCTGTGATTACTGACTGATTTTAGAATAACAGTATAAATAAGTCTTACGCATTAACATGGCATTTTATAGATTTAATGTTAACTTTTTAAAAGTGACTTTTATGTTATTTTTTAAGTAAAGTTTTTAATTGTAGTGTTTTCTTTTGTCAGTGATAAAGATGTTTCTAAGAAGTAGAACAAAGAAGTACAAAATAAGTAGTATTTTCATTGAATAAATCATTTCAAAATAATGTGTTACTTTGGTCACATTTGCATAATTATTTAAATGTTGGGGAAATAAGGGCATAATTGTACGCATACTTTAATATTTTATTAAATATAGTATAAATAAATAAATAACTCTCAATTTTAAATTACATATTTATATTCACAATTGTATAAGGTTTATTTCTGCTAAAAATAAAATACTATTTTACATTAATATGGGCAGAAAAACACAATATCAATCTATAAAAACCTTAAAACGTCTGTCCTGAAAAATTATAAAATTAGCACTTCGGCCCTTGTCCTACCGAAGGTGCGATATGATTTCTGAAGCTCATGTTTTTGCTTTAATACAGAGTATATTAATTCGTTTCATAATTTGTGCTTTATTTTTCATTTTGTATTTCATTATTTTTATTTTTCATTTTATTTATTGCTAGCTTCTGCGCGCAGCTCCGCGTTGTATTTATGACGCTAAAAAGTACCGTTTGTTACTCAGGACTTGGACTATCCACATATTAATTTTACATCAAGATCAGTTTAGTAGTTTAGATGTGAAAGCGCTACAGACAGACATATACAGAGTTACTTTCGTATTTATTATAACACAACATAACATAACATCACGGCTATATTACCTAGAAGGTTATGACAGAGCTGTACAACACCTATATTTCACCTGTGCTGCTATATAGAATTTCCTCACGGCAAGTTCACAAATAACACTTTTAACTAACCCGGGAATCGAACCCGAGATCTCGCGGTGAGCGAAAATTATACCTCTAGACCAATGAGGCAAAATATTAATAATATAAATTAAAATATTATAGTAAGAAAGTAAAAAAAAAGAAAAAAGTGATATACATAATTTAAATACAAGGGACAAGCATAAATTAGTTTTACCTGCCACTAGGCTCCAGAAAATAAAAAAAACATTTAGAGGGCAATGTGTGCGATTTTATAATAAAATCCCAAGCAAAATCTATCCACTTATAGAATTGTTGCTAGATAATAAATTAGAAACCATACACTACATTAAAATTAATTAATATTTCTAATTGGCAATGTAACTAGTTCTTAAATAAGATATTCGAGCACAGAAATCAGTCGCCGTTTGAGATATTACCTTCCTTCCAAGACATCACACGTCGATGTTCAAGTGCACTGGACCGTGAGTCCGTGACGATCTCTGATTGATAGAACGTGACTGTAACATGTGCTGAGAGCTATCCACTTGTAGGATTGTTGCTAGATATAAAATTAGGAAAGTAATTGATATTTCTTATTGGCAATGTAACTAGTTCTTAAATAAGATATTCGAGCACAGAAATCAATCGTCAGGATGATAATAAATAATAAATTACGACCTAATCTAAATTACCTTTGTTCTATCTATCCACTTATAGAATTGTTGCTAGATAATAAATTAGAAACCATACACTACATTAAAATTAATTAATATTTCTAATTGGCAATGTAACTAGTTCTTAAATAAGATATTCGAGCACAGAAATCAGTCGCCGTTTGAGATATTACCTTCCTTCCAAGACATCACACGTCGATGTTCAAGTGCACTGGACCGTGAGTCCGTGACGATCTCTGATTGATAGAACGTGACTGTAACATGTGCTGAGAGCTATCCACTTGTAGGATTGTTGCTAGATATAAAATTAGGAAAGTAATTGATATTTCTTATTGGCAATGTAACTAGTTCTTAAATAAGATATTCGAGCACAGAAATCAATCGTCAGGATGATAATAAATAATAAATTACGACCTAATCTAAATTACCTTTGTTAAATGTAATAAATACAATAAATCTAGTACATCAATAAAATATTCGAGCACAGAAATTAACATACACATGTTTTTGATATTACCTGCCTTCCAAGACGTCTCACGTCGATTCTGTAACATATGCCGAGAGCTATCCACTTGTAGGATTGTTGCTAGATAAAAAATTAGAAATCATAAGCTACTTTAAAAGTAATAAATATTTCGAATTGGCAATGTAACAAGTTCTTTATTGAGATATTCGAGCACACACATCAATATTTACATACATGTTTCAACGTTTGATATATTACCTTCCTTCCAAAATGTCACACACCGTGGCGTGGCTAACACCGCGCGATATTTCCTTCAATATTAAGCAGTATATATAACAATTGACGTATAGTAACAATTGACGCTGTAGTTGAAAAATAGCAAATATCTCTCAGGTTTCACAAAAATATATTAGTATTTAGACAGTCAACATTCAAGTTAACGTAATAGTTGTCCAACGCTTTTAAACCTGACAAGTTTGTATCGCAAACTGTTTTTCTAACCTTGAAAAACGGCACCCATGGCAAAACTAAATAAATATTCACCCTTTTTTCTTGTGAAAAAATCATAACTAGTTATGCCGGCCAAAAAATCTGCAGGCATCTATTTAAATGACAAAGATCAACCCAATAGATCAATAGTTCTGTATCTTGATAACGTAATATAAATTTCCAAATAAACGAACCCCATATTTACCGATCAATAACAAACACACAACAATAAAAGCACAAATTTCACAAACGGTACAGCAAACAACGTTACAACGCAATTCAATCTCTGCGTCAAACAGTTTTGAGCTCGAGTGTACTCAAGCGGTACATTCGCTGATTGGCTGGATGACGAATATTGCAAATTCCGTTTTCAGTTCCATGGTTTGTAAGTTTGTGATAGATCTTTGGTTTAGCGAATTATTGTATTAGTATTAGATAAATAATAGGTAGATAGAGAATTCTTTATTGTACACAAATTGTGATACAGAGTCTAATTGAAACATGCACAATGGCCAGCCTTTTATCGCAATAAAGTGATCTCTTCCAGGCAACCTTAGTATTATGTAAATGTTTAATTGTCTTAAGGGTAGCCTCCCGGGCGCCGTGTTTTTATGCGAACATAATATATCAATTTTTATAGACAAATCATATCTTATACACTAAAATGCGTGTGCATTCGTAGCCATTTTGTTCAAAATTGTTTTAATAATTTAATGAGTTACATAATATACAAACTGAAAAATCAAAATAATAATTCTGGAAAAATGGGCCCCAATAAACATGCATTTGAGTGTTTTTTGTATCTAATAATAGTTTTTTAAATTATATTGTATTTTATTCATCTCCACAAATTACAAGATTAACAGTTTCTTATTTCAATAATAGTTTTGTGTGACATGTAATTTGTGGGCGATCAGGTGTTCAAACTAAGCCGAAGCCTGTATCTTAGAGCACCAGGCCCAGAACATCAAATTGTAATAAATTTTATCCAAACTAGTTACAATATACGTTTTGTAAGGTAGCAGTATTGTACGCATGCGTGTGCCATTATTATTCCAGATTTCAGATTAAAATATAATAATATTAAACATAACGCATATTAATTTTAAACACAGCCAAGCGATTGTTCCACCTTAAATAATTGAGGTGTTAGTTCGTGCGTGTATTTTTTTCATGAAAATATGCGAATGTCGCAAAGCAGACGATTGACGCGACTACCTTCCCAAAATTATCGATGGCTCAATAACATGCTGTAAGATATCAAGTAGGCGCAATTCCGGCACACTATCTCCGTGCAGTAAAATATGGCATGGCACACTTTTGTAAGTATAAAGCCGTAACGAGCACTTTCTTTTTAGATCATGTTTAAAATAAAAATATTAAAATAACTTTTTAATTTCTTTGTAAAATAAAATGTTTCTTTCATTAAAAAGTTAACGCATATTAAAATTACAATTTCCATCTGCCACGTAATTAATAAAGTGGGCAAAGTTAAATAAGTCTGACAGATGTAGTCAGGTCCTTTCTCTTAGAACAACAGAAACCACTTAACAGGAGGTATTCAATTAATATAATTAAAGCGGTAGAACCTTTTTGGGCATTAAAGTTAGAATTGTAAATTAGATGGAATCACACGCCTTAGCATTTTCCGGAATTTCGGGCATCTTACTTAATTTTCTATTGATGGAAAGGGATTTTTGGACAATGTGTTCAGGAAATTCACAATAGCAGCACGGAGTTAGAATTGTGCCTGGTGGATAGCGATAGGCTCACTCTCTATCCCATAGGACCTAAACATAACAGGTGAAATGTGGGTGTTGTAGACCTCTGCCACACCCTTCTATAATATAGCTATTGTGAATTTTCTCGTATAACGATTTGCCCGACCCGGCAATCAAACCTGAGACCTCGCGGCGCATACACTAACCACAAGACCATCGAGGCAGAAAAAAATATAAATTTTAATGAATTAATTGCCAACAAAGAATTAATTATCATCGAAAATAAACTGAATTTCGTTCAATCCCGGGGATATCTAAGCAAACAGATCGTCAACAGATACAGTTAATTAAGGTAATCCATCAATGTATTTGTCAGTTCATATCCATTCATTAACCAACCACTGACAACGGATACAATAGATTTACTCCTGTTAACTAACTCATAGATTTATGTGTTTGTGGTATTGAACAAAGCTTTGTGATACGTGATGGCATTGAGATGAATACACATAGGAATTGATAGAATGTGTAATGGCAATCAAAACTTGTCAGTAAAGGTCGCGGAGCGCAGCGTGACGGCATATATTCGTATGGTATCATTTTTTTACTGGAGGTAGAGCTTTTGTGAACGAGCTCGAGAGTGGCAGCACCACCGTCTCACCTATAACTTGCCGTCAACTAGTAGTGTTTGCATTACTAAGTTCCAATTTGGTGGTAGATCAGGCCCTGAAATAACTGTAATAAGAGGTAAACACTGTAGTCCTCTGCTGCAGCGATGCATCTACAATCTGCTTTTGTTGATGTCCGTGGGCTGCACCACTTATCATCAGATGGACTACACGTACGTTCGCTAGAAGCGTAGTTTAAAAAAAATATTAAAATATGTTAACATACGCCGGGCGTTGATGCTGTCGCTTGCTTTCAATTGCAAGCTTTAAACTTATCTTAGATTATTTGTTTCAATATATTTATTTATTTTAAACTTTATGCACATCACAAGTACAATGGCGGATTTAATGCCTAAGGCATTCTCTACCAGTCAACCATGAGGAGGTGCAGAGACAATAATGGTAGTAATAATATAATATTTAAGTTAAAACTTACGCGGCGACGAGAAGAGATGTGTTTTGAATAACCAATCACATTGCGCTATTTCCACATCTTCTTAGTCTTTTCTATGTTTAACTTCGGTAGAAATGGATTAAGCTGCGAATAAAAGAGACGTTACCCATAGTACAAGCTGTGAGTTGTGAAATATTTATTTATTTATTTTTTATATCTCAAGTCTTGCAAAATAAGACCTAAGTTAAAAAAACAATTTTTATCTTATTTTTACAGACATAAGATCTAATTTCTATGCTCCAGTAACAAGCTAGTGGCAAATAAGAAAAATAAAAAATAAATGTCTAACTTTACAGAAACTTTCATATCTGCTTGCTTCATTATTAAAAGTTTACAAATATTCCACATGTTGTTTCTCACACAGCAAAAGTTTTCAAAGTCAGAAGAATTTCTATGAACAAAATATCAAATAATCGTTTAGCAAACTTTATTTTTGAGTGGAGATTTTTTCAGAGAGTTCAATCATCTTTGATGCAGTAAAACAAAATATGATTAAATTTAATATATTCTAAGGCATTAGAAACTTTTTGAACAGCGTTAATTAAAACATATAACAAGACGTAGCTGTCTAAAACTTCACTTAAATAATGTTATCCTAAGTTAAATTGGTTTCAAAAATATTGTTTTTTGAAATTTTAATGTGACAGATGTGTCATTACTAAGTGAAATTAAAGTAATAATGTTGAATAAAAGTTCATTCTAAGTAAAATAGACTTAGCTTGTAATAAATACGAGTGCCTCTAATTAAACGATAAATCTTATTCAATTTTAAATTATAGCATGAAAGATAAAGAAAACGCCATAAAATATAATAGCTTTATCTGAAAGGGACTGAGGACAACAATTTGTCACTGTTTTGTTACAGAGGCAATATATTTTTTGTGATCTTAATGACCTCCGAGGCCTGAGCTATTTATTACAATTTTATCAAAGATGGAATTTATAAAACTTATCTAACGACATGCACTTGACTTTTTAAATTGTAATACTATCATGGTTCTGACAGAAATATTATGTATTCAAAGTTGCTCTTATGTTCGTGTAAAGAAATGCATACACACACATATATTATAGGCCAGTAAATTTACTAAACACATCGATGCCTGACAGCCAAAAAGGCTAAGCGCCATTTTTCAAATTTTACAGGAGAGTGATTTAAAGTTGGGAGCGCGCTGTAACCTGCACTACCAGGTGGGGATAATATGTTAAATAAATAAAATTAAAAGTGGAGCGTATAGAAATATATAAGTATAGTCTGGTGGTATTTGGAATCTACTCACCAGCAACAGCTCGAAAGCACCTTCCAAGGGCAGAATCCTTATCTGGCCACTTCTCGCTGGGCGGAAAGATAGTCACGTATGGTATGGTAAAAGTTTATCCACAACACGATAGTTATTAACGATAATACACAAATAGTTAATTCACAACACAAGAGAAAGGTTTTTAAATAAATTGAGCGGCACAAATAGTTATTATTTACAAAGGAGCGGTTTAAAAGTATATAATTTCAGCGGAGACATATTAGCGAGGAAAAAAGTTGACACGAAGTGACATAATGTCATGTTATTGTTCTTTTCATGATTTTAATTGCTCTATGGCCCGGCTGCCAGGAAACTGCACCTCTTTCAGCAACATTCAAGCTATGTACCTAAGAGCAGAAATCCAAGCCACCAGACTAAAATACAATAAATAATATTTGAAGTGAAATAATAAAATATAATAGATATATTGTAGAGCGGCCTTACCATTGCTCCCCCCTTTGCAAGGATGTAGATCTTGCAAAACAAGAGTGAGAACATAATGGGTATATAAATTAGCAGTGTAATACAAAAGGTTTGTATTATAGTTTGTTAACATGAACGAAAATCAAGATGATACCTTAAGAAAGTTATTTATGTATTATATTCAAGCAAAGAATTATTAAATTAAATTGCAATTAAATATAATTCAATTAATTGAAAAGTATAATAAATAGAACCATTGTGTAGGCAATAGGTGGAATATAATTTGACTACAGGGTCTACAGGACGTTCAAATTTACCGAACCTAGTCTTCACTATCGCGACACGATTCATATCGTCAAACCTAGGACCAGTCTCCGTTATGACATTTACTGGCCAATTAATGGAGAAGAGTTGTCTGGTCCAACAAGAACAAATTAACCTACTGGAACCAGATTATCGGGTGTAGACAATTCTAATCTCAATTTTGTTCGCACAACAGTTTTAGCATCTAATATCCAATAACGTTGACGCAAAATTGATACAAAGAATGAGCATTATAGAAGCGGTATAGATATAGCGGCAAAAAATACTTCTATCTGTGTTCAGGCATCAAATAGATCATTAGACGAGAAAGATTATTTTAAGCGGGCAAAAACACAATAGATGTCATGTACTATTTTCATTATTTTTGACTTTCAAAAAGCGGTGCACAAATTAAGTTGCACTAGAGTCGTTACTTCAGTTGAGGAAAGTTTATATTTCGAAGATAAAGGTACAAGTATTCCAACAGACGCGTCAGTAATGTGTAAATATATCACAAAACCACAACTGTTTATAATCGCGACTGCATAAGTTACATGCAATCGTTTGACACACTAATATGTCCCAGTATCTTAATATAAGTAAGCAAAGACAATTCATGCGTGAGAGTGGTAAATCGATGAACGACACTCTCAGGTAAAATAAAAGAAGGTAACCAAAGTTCATCAATTAACAACTTGACAAACAAAATTGCAGAAGCGGGTAGACTTAAAACGTCAAATAAATAAGATAGCAAGGACAATATATTCCTCTTTGTACGCTTGCCCTTAACTCGGGACGCGTCAAAAAATAGAACATACTTACCAGGGTCCCATGAAAATCCTAAGAATTTCATTATAACCGCACTACCCTGCGTGAAATCTTCAGAACAATTATATGAAACGCGTAAACTTTGCATCAAGTTAGTACAATTGTTCGACCATTTTACAAAATCAAAAGCACCAACCTGGAACAAAGAGATCAATTCTCGAGCCAGATGGGTGACTGATCCTGTATCAGGGAGTGAATGGACCAATTTGTCCAAATACAGTTTAGTTGCAGTAATATTAACTGTCTTAAGAAATTGCCAAGAAATGTCTGCTGCCAGTTGTCGCTCAATGCGCATAGCTAGCAGGCTTGACTTTAACTGACACGGAAGACGTTTGAGCTGTAATGTTCTCAAAGCATCATTCAAAGTAAAATTAAACAATATTCGCAAATCTCTTTGTTGGTCATTAATAACACCAATCTGTAAGTACATTTGCCTAATATCAGCCGCAATGGCTACAGGAAATATTATAATGTCAAATAAAAGTAAAAATACATCGGCCAGTAAATTATTTATATAAGGCCTTATATACAAAAGATCATTGTCATAATGAATTTTAGCGCTCGCACTCAGTACAATATATGACATGAGCTTGACCGTGCGTATGGCGGCGGGATGCGGTATATAAAATACAACATCAGTATATTCATTGATTTCAGGTTTTGACACTTTAGAGAAACAACCTATTATTGAAATATAGCCCTTAGTAATGGTATTATAATTTTCCTTTAAGCTAGGCACTCTTTCAAATTTGTCTCTCTCTCTCATAAGTCGACAGAGAACGTTAAATCGAGAATTGCCTATCTCATTGGGTTTTTGACAGAAGGGTAAAGTCACAAAATATCGACTATTTTCATCCTGAATCGTGGACGAAGAAGAAAGATTATTACACTCCGTTTCTTCTGGGCTTGAGTATTGTTTATGAGTTATTTCCTCTAACCCAAATGTCTGGACCAAGACATTGAGAGTTAAAGCTAAGAAAGAAGTAGAAATGATTTGTGTGCGACAACAATTGGCCGTCAGCACATAATTAAAGGCGGTCAGCGAAGCGGTAGATGCACGAATGCCCGACTCAATCCTATTCCCCAAATAATACGGAAATAGGCGAGCACCCAACACTAGATCAGTGTTGCCTGGGATATTCAAAGTCAGATCAGCTAAAATTATGCTGTTCACGTATCCCATATTACACTTTTCAATAAAGTGTGTAAACATTCGATCAGTGGCACAATCAACCAGTGCCTGAATATTATGTTGATCACATAAGTGAACGCGGGATTGAATTTGAGTATTCACACAACCATGTATTGGACGTGATCTCAAACCCACACCATTAATGTAAGAATTGAATAAAGTATGAAGTATAGTGAGGTTGCGTAACTTACAACACTCCACAGTTGTCATTAAATTAAAATTAAAAGTATTATTTATCAAATAAGGAGGAATTATTTTACGGCTATCATTATTATTGTTAGTATTTGCGTATAATTGCGTAACAGGATGTAAAATGTGAAAATTACGAGGCTTGTTAATGCTCAAAGAAATTACAGCATTATTAGCAGGCGGAGTATTTTTACCCGAATCATACACGGGAACCAAAGAGGAAGAATACAAAAGAGGCGGCGCGACGTCAAATTGCGTATCTGCGTCGCAACTAACATATTCGTTAATATTATGACTAGGCACATGCTGAGGTTCATTAGCAAGTATTTGAGTTGCATGTGTTTGCGCATTATTATCATTATTTACAAAATGCAAGATCGTATGATGCCGTTTCTCACATAACTCGCAAAGAGACGGCGATTGACATCCAGCAACTGTATGGGAAGTGTCTAAGCAGTTCACGCACCCGTGTTTTAACTTTATAAACTCGAATCTTTTGTGTGGGTCGCATTGACCATTAAACTGTACACACTTATTTAGTTGCGTGTGATCAGTTTTATGACAGTAAGTACAAGAATTAGAAACAGCAGTTGACATATTTGTATGATCACTCTGTACTACAAACGCCTTTAAAGTAGAGTTCGTCTGAGACAATGAATCAGAAGTGGTCAGCTGTTTATTCACAATAGGGTCATCGAAAGTCGGTGAATTTATGGGCGGTAATTTTATATGAATTCTACTCTGACGCAACGGTGAAGAAGTATCCTTCGCGACATTCTCCAAAATTCTATTGCGAGTTCTTTTAATACGCGCGTACAAATCATCAAATTCTATTAATGCAGAGAAGTCTGGAGTTGATTCCGGGTTCTGGGTCAAAACTAAATCATTGATCCGATCAATTATACTCTCAAACTTGGCATATAATTCGCGAATTGTTTCAGACTCGATCATAAATTGCTCATTCGATTCTGACTCAAAAGAAGAAATATTTAAAGCTACATTAAACAAGTGAGTAGCTGTCTCAAAGATAGCATCTCTTTCACCATACAATATGGACAGTTGACGCTCAATTTCAATTTGGTCAACAACAAAGGCCATCTTGGAAAACTAAATATTAGTAGGTTCAATACCCATAAAATGTACGTAGGTTCAATACCTATTGTACATAGGTGCAATACCTATAAGAGCGTAGTTATATACTTATAAGAGCGTAGGTTATATACCCATTAAATGTACGTAGGTTTAATACCTATTGTACGTAAGTGCAATACCCAATTAAAGAACGTAGTTGCAATACTTATTAAATGGTGGTAGGTGCAGTACCTATTTAATATAACATACTTATAATAAATATATAAATATGTGAATATATGAAATTACATGAAAATATTTTAAGTGCTGGAAACAATTTATCCGGCTGCTCGAAGGACCAAAATATGGTAGCGCGCTGTAACCTGCACTACCAGGTGGGGATAATATGTTAAATAAATAAAATTAAAAGTGGAGCGTATAGAAATATATAAGTATAGTCTGGTGGTATTTGGAATCTACTCACCAGCAACAGCTCGAAAGCACCTTCCAAGGGCAGAATCCTTATCTGGCCACTTCTCGCTGGGCGGAAAGATAGTCACGTATGGTATGGTAAAAGTTTATCCACAACACGATAGTTATTAACGATAATACACAAATAGTTAATTCACAACACAAGAGAAAGGTTTTTAAATAAATTGAGCGGCACAAATAGTTATTATTTACAAAGGAGCGGTTTAAAAGTATATAATTTCAGCGGAGACATATTAGCGAGGAAAAAAGTTGACACGAAGTGACATAATGTCATGTTATTGTTCTTTTCATGATTTTAATTGCTCTATGGCCCGGCTGCCAGGAAACTGCACCTCTTTCAGCAACATTCAAGCTATGTACCTAAGAGCAGAAATCCAAGCCACCAGACTAAAATACAATAAATAATATTTGAAGTGAAATAATAAAATATAATAGATATATTGTAGAGCGGCCTTACCAAAAGTTGAAAAAAAACGAAAAAAAATCATAAAAACGTTTATATAGCTTTCGAAAGGCTAGAAACGTATTTTTGTAGCATTTTAGCATGCTATCTATTGAATATATATGAAATAATATATAATAATAATAATATTTATGAAATTCAGCTTATAAACACTAGTTACTGTCGGTTATCCTCAAATGGTCTTCATTTTACAAACAGCGAAAATGTCGTAAGTAAAATACACAAATTATTCACTTCCAGCAAAAAATGGTGTAACTTTACTTCAAGTTTCATTTGAATGGAGGAAAATGAACACAAGTGTATTTTTTTAGGAGTGAAAATCGGTAAAATATTGTATAACCAGCTATTCAATTAAAATTGACAGAATGAAAAACTGTATCAAGTTCTAAACAAATATTAATTATACTTATTAAAATCTATTATGCATTTTGATGGAGTTTGCTGTTTTAAACTTATTTATGGAGCAGAAAACATTTCAGGTTCATTAGATAGGTCTAAATAATAAAATACATAGTTTAATCAGTCATCTCGGTCTTTAATTGACTTAAAAATGGCACCTAGGTACTTATCAAATAAATCACATACTAGTTAACAATTATTCGTAATAAAGGCTCATAATATCACAAGATTTGCCGAGATCAAATAAATAAACTTAGAGAGCATAATATTATATTTAATCGAGATCCATATTCGATATCTATGATTATAAAAATATAAACAGGTACAACGTTAATAAAGTAACAATAAAATTATTCTTCACATTAGGAGACTTTTTCTTTTTTTTTTTTTGATCACAATTAGCTTGACCAATAATTATAATAGACTTAGAAGTATTACAAATCAAATGATAGTAACATAAATGTTCGAAAAAAGGTACAACGTAAATGATGTAACAAGTATTATATAGTAAAATTAGCAGACTGTATCAATATATCACAATTTACTTGTCTCATGTCTTTTGTTTTTCTTAATATAATAGCAATGTGTGCTATCAATATTGCTAATTGTCTCAACTCTGTGTCTAAAGTATCCAATATTTATTTTAACAAATAAGCCAGCTGGCTTGTTCGTTAAAATAAATGTGGATACTTTCATAGTGAATACAACAACCTGATTAGTTCCAATATTCCAATGTTCAAATGTTGATGTAGAATAGTTATTCTACATCAACATCTTCAATATCAGATTCAGCGAGTGCATCTTTAACATTATTGCAACTAATCAAGCTGTTGTATTCACTATGAAAAAAATGAGAAATAACTTTATCTCGACATAGATTAAGTTAGTCATCTAGTTTGGGTACACCTATTATAGTAGAACTTTTTAAGTAATAATTTTATATTGCATTACAACTAATAGCATAAACCTCTTTTCGCAGAATATCGTTTGTCATAAACTCATTTAGCATACATTGGAACCCATAATTCTGTAAGTCAGAATCATCTGTACGCATAATTTTGATATCCATAATAATCACAATGTATAATCATCACATCGCAGAAAGTTCAAAACCAGATTCATCTTTTGGCATATATTTCTTATCCATAACTATTTAAAAGTAGAACCATCATTTCGCATAATGCTTACAGCAAGAATCATCTAAAACATTAAATAAAACAAATCGTCTTCAAAATATTATAAATAATCAGTCGGACTACACAGAAGTTGGGTACCTTAAAGCAATAGGAGCTAATATAAGATTAGTTTAATTTTGTTTTCTGATTAATTTAATTGTTTTTTTTTTTAGTAATTGTAATAAATAAAAGTTGATTTAATGATAATTATTTGGTTTTTATATCCTTGCCCATGAGAGCATGTTCATTTCTGGCATAAGAGGTCACAGTTCTATCCTAACCTAACCTACGCATTTTTAAAGAAGAAAGTAACCCAATCTATATTATTCTAATTGAAATTCTATGATCTTCATAGTATGCCTAGTCAAATTATGCCAAATAATCTGTACTCTAAATGAACGTTATGCTAAATGAAATTATACAAAATTTTACCTATGCCAAAGGTAAATATGCCAATAAAAAATCTACTATCTTAAATGTATGCCATTCTAAATTCGGTCATAAGCACATTATGCCTCAAAATATTTATGTCAAATATTTTTTATGCCTAATAAATGATCGACTAAAGAAGTTTCTGCGAAGTCAGTTATCCCAAATAGGTTTCGGAGTATCAAGTTTCTACCAAATAGACCGCACCCATCTAGTTTGGCCTTGGATAAAGGAATTAAAAATTTATGACAGCGTTTCAATAGTATAAGATTTAGCATTATCATTCATCGAGTTTTTTACATAAATCAAACTCTCCTTCTTCTTTTAAAATGTGACAATACGCATCTTACTTATTTTTTCTGTTGGATTGCCTTTAAAATATTTTTTGCTTAATGAATCCTATTTATTAAAGTATTTAAATTGCAAAAGCTCAAACTTGTACGGTTCTGGATCTTGTCTTGCCTTTGTGAATATTGTATACCATTGTGAAGGTGCATAAATAATGGTATTTTTTAAATTCTTTTCTATAAGAGCATGTACATAATCAACAGGCATGTAAGTATGACCAAGAAGTTGAGCTGTGTTGAAATTCTATGTTGGAACTATGAAGCGCTTTGTCAATGCTGTCCATTGTCCGTTTTCTAGAAATCATGTTAATAATCTGAAAATATGACGCAATAAATCATTAGTTTTACATACCTATTCCCAACACAGAAATAAATGCAGCTATCTACTTTATATATAACATAAAAAATAGCTTACCTTCCAATAAATACACGTATAACATGAATAATGATATCGCACCAAAATGGCTCGCGTGCGCAAGTGGCGCTTGCCCTGCTGTCACTCGGCGAATAAAGTTAATCGTATTGTCGCTTGAACCCCTAGTTCCAAGAGTATGATACCAGTAACGATAATATTTAAGTTTACCCTTTTATCTAACCGCCAGAATTGTAAAATTACCAAGAGGGAAAAAGGGATAAGCGACAAACTATTATTAAGTATTTGTAGGGGCAATTTGTAGTAACCTCCTTTTTATCACTTATTTTCAACCTGGAAAAAAACACTAAACACCAAACAAAGTCTTAAATATGCGAGGCATAAAGTACTAAACGCATATTTTAAGATTTTTACTTCCAGCTGAAAAAGATTAACGTTCGATCATAAGTATATTACAGAAAGTCCAAAAGGCATAACTTTTTATTTTGAAATATGTTGTAGATTAACCACCAAAAAAATAATTTCATCAAAATTTATGTCGTTTATACCGAAAAAAAATACCTGATGTCCATTATTTTACTACCGCCTAAACGACAAAAAAAATCACTTAGAGACATGTAACCCGGACCAATCGACGCAGAAAAATACGACGATTCTAATGATATATATAACTCAATATCCCAAAAAATGTCGCTTATCCCTTTTTGGCTGTTAGGCGTCGACATGTACTTGCAACTTTGAACCACAAGGCACAAACAAACTTACCTTATGGAGATTAATTGTTTTAGACCATTTTCTAGGAACGCCTTGCGGGTGAATTAAACCACTCAATGTTGCATTTTATAATATTAACTAATTTTTTTGGCATACCTTTACAAAATATATTAATAAGTAAGTCATAAAAGGTAATAAGTCAGTATTTGTACGTCAGCAATGGTATAATGTATGAAACATTAACATTATTGTTAACACCTTATAGTGCTACATTTTGACAAATAAATGATAATAATAATGATAACATAATGTCTATACTTATTTTACCAGAAATTACCCGACAGCCCTAAAGGTGCTCGCAGACCACGTTACTGATTTAAATATTACACCAGAGTGTGGGAAGAACCGAGCATTGCTGTGCGAAACCTGATAAGATACAATTCGGAATTGTATTCGATAAAATTTAACATTACAGACGCATGCTCTTCAGTATGGGAGGCATTTTATAATGCTGTTACACTACATGGTGAATGCTCGCCGGTCTGGGAGCCCATTTACAAAATGGCGCGGCACAATGAAAAATAATGATTTATGACGAAGTTCAGCGAACGTTGATGGTGTAATGGTGTTGATCAAATTTATTAATGGTAGTGTACAATACACAAGGGACCGACGAGTTAAAACGAGGCCGCACCATCAATATTCTATGACAGCAATTTCAGTAAGTGTACAATTATGGGCAAACTTCTTGAGCATTTTATTTCGGGATATTTAACATGTTATTTGTTGAGTTGCCGATATACAAATTATTTATTAATTAAAACTACAAGATACTCTCAGTATCTTACAAATTGTTATCAGTAAACTCATAAATTGTACGTGTACGATGCGCAAACTTTCCCCTACCACGTCACCTAATGCTCAAGAAGTTTGCCCATAATTATAACATTGTTTAGTTCAAATACGCTTAATACCTATTGGTCGCTTTTGTGTTAAGTTTATTCGTTACTTTTTATTCAATGATAAACATTGGATTGAAAATGATTTTAAATTATTTGGTACCGTCGCCTTTATGAAGCAGGTTGTACTTACAAGAATATTCAATCCCGTTATACCAGTTATCCCCGTACTCCTCAACAGTGAGGAGTACATAGGTAACTCATTAAATTTAAGCACCTGATGACCGTTTACTGTATTTTTAAAGTTATACATAGAGGAGGTGAGACGTTGAATATTACTTAAGTATATTTTATAAGAAGTTAAGAGTAAGAAAATAATCTACGAAAGAATAAATTGTTTTGCGTACCCGCCTTTTAAACTTTTAGACAAACATTCTTAAACAAGAATGATTTATGGCAAATATACTTCACTAAAAACAGCTACTATTTGCGTTTTTATATGCTTTTTCTTGGTATTTACGTACCTTTGCTTTTGGAACGAAGTTCCTTATCGCGCGTTGCGGAAGAGGGCTAGACGGAAAAAATTGGGACGAAAAGTTTCGTAGCAATTATCGTAGCGGCGTAGTAATTACATGATACGTTACAGCTACGGTGCTACATCATCAGACACACAGAGAAAAATCTTTTTTTTTTATAAATTAGAAAAATAAAAAAAATCTTTACTAATTAATCGAAAGGAACTTCGTTCCATCCGGGTGTCCTCAGTAGTTTTTTTTTTTATCTTATTGAAATTGCAAGTCGTCATCACAAATGCAATCACTTTTCTGTCTGTCCGTCCATCCATCCGTCCATCAGTCACAATCCCGCTGCTCTGAGGCTGATTCACTTGGCAAATTGAAATAAAGATCGAATATTCGAACCGAGTTCACGTATAAAAAGCTTAATACTTCTTGTAAGTATGGTTATACACTTTTGTGTTCGTGTACCTGTCGGTCGCGATATAATTTTTACTCAAACATCAATCTGTTCTAGGCGTTATTAATCTATGAATTAAACACATCGTTTTGTAACCAACAGATTTAAGTTCAATAAGATCAATGACAATACTTCACGTATTACAAACGTGCGAACGTATACATTGGACCTCTCGCTCGCACTAACGTCTAGCGCAGTATGTGACATTCCTTATTCCATATAACCGGTTTGAAATGCGCGGGGTATAGTAAGGTTTTTTTCTACTTTTTGTGTAAAAATATTTTGATTAATTAATTTGCTTGCGACCATGACCATTGTAACCTATTATACTGAAACGTAAAGCCAAAAAGGCAAATTTCGCATAATCGCGTTAATTTCCATTCCATAGGTTTTGTTTAATCATGCAACGTGAAAGTCTATACGTTATTAATATTTAAGTGGGTCTTATAAAGCTGGGTACAGATTGGTGCAATGCAACATGTAATGCAACATGCAATGCAAGAATTTGACGTCCATATTGCTGCAATGTATCATGTAATGTAACAGAATTCCCATAATGTGGACGCCTCGCGCGCACGAACTGCGCCTGGGTCGCGCACGCTCCGAGCGTTACAACTCGTGCGCGGCTCGATCCGAGATTTGTCGGTTTTTGGTACGAACACAAAGGGGCGCGCAGTGTGCGCAGGGCGCAGCCGTGGACGCTCGATCGTTTCGTTCGCATGCGTAACGATCATGGCGGTGAAAGAGGGTGCGTGGAGGGTGGTTTTTTTTAAAAGTTGATGAATGATTAACAATGAAGCACTGATAATCGTCAGAGCAAGAAGGCTGTCTTCAGACTCCATGATTCGTAAGTATATCGCCTTGATGCAGGCAAAGAAAAGAACACGTGCGACGAGGGCTAGTGTTTGAAACGAAATGCGGGAACAGATGTTCTCGAATGATTCGTAGTCAATGCGTGTACCGCGCGCGCCACACGTCCAAGGCAGCAGGGAACATGCAATGTAACGCAGAATATTACATTACATGTTGCATTGCACCAATCTGTACCCAGCTTAATAATGTAATAATACCTCCAACCTTCATTATTTTACAATCTATAAAAATCAAGCTAACGACTAAGTAGATTTTTAACCTACTTTTTAATGAACGTTAAACATTTTTATAGCGTTCTAAACGGAAGTAACAACGTAACACCTATTTGGCGTCGGCGAAATTTCAGGAATTAGTAATAAAAGTCTACGATTGTCTAATTACTTCGTGGAACTGACAGGTTGCTTAAGAAGAATTCGGGTAACTTGCACGCTTGTGTATAAGAGTGTGGTGTGGAATTTAATAGAAAATACTTGCTTGTTGGGAAAGTGGGCCAAGTCTTAGCATAGTCTTTTTTAAATTTCAGCAATCTGTGACTGACAGTTTACGTCAAAACAATTGACTGTTTACATCGAACCAGTTTATATATGCATCGAAATCGCAAATTTAGTGACTAATAAATATTTATTTATTTTATTTATTTAACTTTAGCACAACAAAATGTACAAGGCGGACTTAATGCCAAAGGCATTGTTTAACAGTCAACCTAGGGTGATGCAGAGTTAAAAAGTGGTAGGTGCATATTTGGTTTAATTATTATGTAGAGGAACAGGGTGTGATGTTCCTCCATCACAAAGGGAGGATCCTCCGACCAGGCTCGGTGGTATTGCCTGGCGGACAGCTGTGCAACGGTAGCGTATTGGAAGTGGTATATATAGTCACTTGCTGTGAACATTTCGTTATCGCGATTCAGCACTCGTCGACATAATTATGTCACGTGTGTGTCATCCGTCATTTATTATGTGCGGATACCGCCACAATTAGATTAGGACATTATCTTTATAAGAGACTATGGCAAGATTTATAATGAATGAATATAATATATGTATAACATTATTATATACATAAATTATATACTTAGAATTAAATAAATGTATCATAACATAACATAAAATCACGCCTATATTACCCAGAAGGGTGTGGCAGAGGTGAACAACACCCACACTTCACTCGTTATGTTTAGGTACCATGAGATAGAGGGTGAGCCTATCGCGATCCACCGGGCACAATTCCAACTTTGTGCTGTTATTAACTAATAACACTTTGCCCGACCGCTAACCATTTGACTACCAATGCAGTCTAAAATTATCGTGTGTACAATGCAATGGATAAGGCATTGGTCTTACGATCGAGAGGTCGTGGGTTCAAATCCTTCATTACACCACTGAAGTGAACTTCTTCCTAACACAAGCAAATTAAGCTTAGCTGGAGAGAGCTAAAAAGAATACAAGTAATCTGTACCTGCAAACTCTAATAGCTATTTAAATAAAATAGTTAAACGTCTCTTATTTAATAATACTCTCAAGGTTCTAGTAACGCTTTAATAATATATATTTTAATCTTCAACGAAATATTTCAAACTTCTTCAACTCTTCAACTTCTAACAAAAAATAAATAACGTTTATTTGATTTACAATTCTAAGAACATAATCCCGTATCTTCATAAAAGTAAAGTGTTAAATGCGCGGTTGGAATTATCCTTTAAAAAAAATTGAATCATATTTTACGGATTTCAAATCACACAATAAACCTCGAGTCCAAAGCCTTTTCAAAATTCCGAAATCACGGTGTGAAATATATTATAACCGGCATTATCAATTTTAATTGAATCAATCTAATAAAACTTTTGACGGCGATTGTGCCTCTGTTTCTATTATTAATCAATTATATTTGATGGTAAAAATCAAGGTATGTATCTGGCTTCAATAAATTGGATAATCGAACTACGTTGATCGATTTTATCGATTTATTTACTTTTATCGATTTATTTACTTTTATCGATTAAGCAATTTTTATCATAATATTTTATCAATAAATTTACGTGTGAATGTAAGTCAAAGGATTACTTACCCTTTTACATTTAGCTGAGAGATTTATTTAAAAATGGTTTTATAATACAATCCAAAAATAAAATCTTTACAAAATACATACATACTTTTGAGTAATATTTTGACTCACAAAGTATTTTCGCCACATATTATTATATTCGGCAGCCCTTTGAAATTCTCTATATTTCAGTTTATTAAATAATGTTCCATACGTGAACATGACGTGACGCCAATGCAATGCAGTGATATATGTACACCTTGAATTATTTATATCGTTCCGGAGCCGTCACGTCGAACAATCAGCTTGCTCTGCTCTACAATGATTTATGGATGACTTTGATTTAAAATTCTCATCTCATAAAGTACCACCACATAATATTATATTAAAATACATATCCAGCATTCGGAAGCAGTTTAAAATTTGCCATATTTCACAAAAAATTAAATCGTTCAATACGGGAACGTGACGTGACTGCGAAGAAGTGATTTATGCTCGCATTGAATAATTCATGTCGTCCTAAACCAGTCACGTCCAACAATCAGCTTGCAAATAAAATAATATAGCTATTTGATCTGCGGTTAAAAAACCTATTTTATTTATTTCTTCACTATTAAGAAAATTAAGTAAAAAAAGTAGAAGAAACTGTACTTAACATATTTTTTTTTATCGAGCCTCTCTTGCCACTATTCTTTTAGTTTGATAAAGCTCTGTTGCTGTTCTTCATTCACAGTTACAATATATGTTGCGAATAGGGTGAATAAAGCTTTTATTATTTTAAAAGTTAAAGCAGAAACCTTTTTTTTAACTAACTTTGCACAAAGAAAAATAATAGTGGCATAATTTTTTTAATATATATTTGATGTAATCTTATCACAATATAAGTAAAAACTGTATGAAGTTAACATTAAAATTACTCTTTACATGCTCGTTGGCATACTTTATAGCTGCTACGAGATATGTGCGAGTATATGCGCAAGAAGTAACTGACAACTGCCTCTGATGATATTTCTATATCTGCTAATATTAAATCATCGTTGTTTAATCATCCGATAAGCCACTCGGCTTTACTAAATTATTTAAATCCAATATTGTCCAGCAGTTTCGAAATTAATGCGCCATCATTTTTGTGTAATCAATGGAATATAGGGTCGAGCATTTTTTAAAACGGTTTTTGACGGAAAATTTAATGAAAAATTACACTCAGAACTGAAAAATGATAGGAATACTTCAGTTTTATCGTTTGTAAGTCTTTATCGTTTTCTTTCAGGCTCAATGAATCGAAATTAGTGTAAGTTGAAGTTATGGAGGTAATTTAATTTTGTCGGCATTTATATTTTAAAATAAGGCGGTATTTATATTTTGGCAATTGAAAAAATATGAGCTAATAAATCTATGAACTGACTACACCTTTCTTATGATTCATGACACACAAACTTATCAAAACGCGTAAATATTCTCAATACAATCTTTCAATTGTTGAACCAATTCCTTACAAAACACCACACAATTACCAAAAATACCGCCAATTTGGACTAAAAAATAAATAAAAATAGTGACGAGCAAGTGAGTGTAGTAAACAAAACCCTCGCCTCTCGGAGACGACGCTGAGCCTTCACCAGTCGGCTCGTCACCACGATCGGTGTGATTCGATCGAAACTGTCAAGCACAAAAGGTATATATGCCTTTAAAAATCTTTACGTGATTAAAACCCGTGTCTACAATGCATAATAATGTGTAAAAATCGTTAACGTTTAAAATCATCAATTCCTTACTAACATTACAAATGCGAAAGTTTGTAAGTAATGGATGTATGGATGTTTATTACTTTTCACGCCAAAACTACTGGGACGATAATTATAAAATTTTTCACGTAGGTAGTTTATAGCGTGAAATTAATATATAAATTACTTTTTATCGACATACCACGCGGGCAAAAGCTAATAATTCACATATAACACACTCAATAGAAAACACAAACGGTTCAGCAAATAACATTACAACGCAATTCAATCTCTGCGTCAAACAGTTTTGAACTCCAGTGTACTCAAGCGGTCCTATATTCACTGATTGGCCCAATGACGAATATTGTGTGTACAATTACAATGCTCGTTTTGGTACTACGTAGTTACAATGCGATTTTGATTTTAAACGAACTGTTTAGCAAAATATTTTTAAATATTTTGTAAGCTGTAAGATCAATCGTAGTGATCTAGCATACCTTATACGTGGCGCTTAGGAGATGTTTGACAGGTAGGTACGTTTCTTAAAGCTCACAAAATAAATATAAATTAATCTATCTACCAAAATGTCAAGCCTAAAAGTAAAATACTGCACGATCGCGTTAACTGTGTAATTTTTATATTCTTCAAGTTATAATTTATCTAGAGGTCAAATATTACTTGACGTTTATGAGACAAGTCGTAGCAAATATGTAAAAAATACAGTCTATATTTCAAACCTACCTGAATATACAACAATCCTGTATACAATCGTAGGTAATGCCACAGTGAACATCCGGACAAACGCGGTCGCACTCAATTATTCAACTTCTACTTGTACCGAGTTTCAACGTTGTTTTTCTCTCATTTTAAATATAAATAAAGGGAGGGTTGTGAAGAGTCCGCCGCGCCTAGAATATTCTATAGAAACGTGCCGAGTAATGAGTTTCACGCGAATGAAAGAGCGTTACAGTTCTCTGCTTCATGGTTATAATGGTTCTAAACTTTTTGAAAGAACTAAAAAACTATAAAAACTGTTTTATTTTTAACTTTTAGATTATAACAAATAGATGTTTTTATACTACGCCCACAGCGAACGAACGTGTAGTCCACCTGATGGTAAGTGGAGTACAGCCCATGGACATCACCAATCCACAAAAGCAGATTATAGATGCGTCGCTGCAGCTGAGGACTACTAACGGTGTTATGCCTCATGTGCCAGTAATTTCAGGGCCTGATCTCACCACACACAGTAATGGAAGCACTACTATTTGGCGGCAGGTTAAAGGTGAGACGGTGGTGCTGCCGCACTCGAGCTCATGCACAAGAGCTCTACCACCAGTACAGTAAGTGTTGAGAGATATTTTCTAATAAGAACATAATAAAATTCTATGAAGCATCCGCATTGTTGAATACTTTTGCTTTGTGATCCGGTTTTTTCTTATAATTACGTATTGGTTCATTAAAAGATAAAAGTCCAAACAACTTCTCGCCAAAATTGAATGAGTATCAGTAATGCCACTTAATTTTAAATTGAAAAAGTTTTGATGAAATCAAAATTAAATTCACTTTAAAATCGCTTCAAGATTTAATCTTAAGTGTTTTCAAAAACTTAGTTTCAGAACATTTAATAACTAAAATGGCGTGTCTAGACTACATAAATAATATATTAGTTACTTACCAACAATTATATAAGAAGGCTTTATTTTAAACCCGCCATATTGGTGGTTTAGAAAACGTTATAAATTTTAATGTGCTCTGCTTAGCACATAAATTGCAATGGCGTTGGTGATTCCGTCCATCGATCTGCAGGCATTAGTATTTTGATGAAATATGGAAGATCTTGAAATACAGTATTTTCCTTCTATCTACATTAAAATTGCAAAGTATCCACTTTAAAAGTTGCAGCTCTAAACTGGTTTTAAAAAGCGAAATTTTAATACTTTTAAATTTTAAAAAAAACCTTTTTTTCGGGTGCCCTTTATTTGTAGTCTATGTACTTTTCTCGTCATCTTACTTGATTTAAACACCCGACGGAACACCGTGGTATAAACGACTCAAAATCCTAAATTAATACCTATATAATAATCTCGAGATCAAGCATCAAATGTAAAGGTACCATTTGTATGATGCATTAGTTTCCTGAAAAAGACCCAAAGCGCACTTCAACAGATATTTTTTAGCGATGGTACATTAATATATACATACCTTAATACTAAAAGGACAAGCAACGATAAAATGACGCCTGTTATAAGTTTTTGAAATACATATATGCATTCTTTTCTCTTTTTCGAGCTGTATTTACTTAACTATGAATATACGAGTCTATAAACAAAGAGCTTTGTAAATATAAAAGGTAATTTTCAACTGGATACGAAAAATATAACGCTGTTCACTTTATTCGACTACGCTTATATAAGCGACTGATTGATAGGCTGTCTGTCAAACTATTTCATTTTATGAGCCTCTTTGTCGAGAAAATAGGAGCAGTGTTTTTAAATTTAATTACTCCTTATTGTTGTTATTTGCTAAATTTACTTTGTTGTTATGTTTTATTATTTCTTAATTTTTTAATCTTACAAAAGCTTTATCTACAAAACAACTGGCTTAACCTATTTGTAAGTTATTCTTATTTCAGTGTTGGTTTTTTATAAAACCAATTTGATTTATAGGAATATTATAAATTAATAAATGTACTACCTTTTTGATATTATACTTCTAAGAAACATTAATACATTCGCTACTTTATCAAAAAAAAAATTAAAATATTTCCATTAAGCTAAACGTCAGTACATCAAAAGTAAGAGCTTTTACGTATTCAAAGAGTCTTTCCTTAAATAGGTGCAATTTCCACAATCGCTCACCTGGGTCCGTTCTCTGGAACTTTCTATTGTCGGGAACTAACGTTAATAATGCAAAGAGGAATGTCATGGACGTGAGTTGTACACATAAGTGCATATTACTTCTTGAAGGGTGGAATGATATTGCCGAATTAAGTATAAGCGTATCATCTGGGTCTCATCAAAGGAAAAATGAAGAGGTGAAATTGTAAGCGTGCTCCACCGTAGACCGCGTGATCACTTAGCATCAGGTAAGATCGTGGTCAAGCGCTTGCCTTATCTGAAAAATACGACCTGATGGCGGAGTGGGTAGTGTACCTGCCTGCGACGCCGAGGTCATGGGTTCGATTCCCACTTAAGACAAATCTTTGTGTGCATGAACATGGGGGTTTGTCTTAGTCTGGGTGTTTCTATGTATAATAAGTATGTATTTACAAAAGAAAAGTATATATATGTATTAGTATCAGTTATTCTTGTACCCATATTACAAGCTCTGCTTAGTTTGGGACTAGATGGCGTTGTGTGTGAGTTGTGAAATATTTATTTATTTATTTATAATATACCTATATAATTATTAATATAATTATATTAATTATACTGTTTGAGTATTGAAAGTGTTGGACTATAGTCGCCTCGAATAATATTTGCGTTATGTAGCTTCTGTTCTTACTTGTTATGAGAGATAGAGAGATATCTTTAAACATGGAATAATATTTCAGTTTTAGGGTCAAACGAGCTCGAGGGCGGTAGAATCACCGTCTCACCTCCTACATGCCGCTAAATAGTAGTGACCCGATGTGTCATAAGACTTTTTGGTATATCACCTACACTTCACCTATTATGTTTAGGTGACAAGGGGTTAAGCCTTGGACTCATTTCCATCTCCGTGCTACTAATAAGTATTTCCTCACGGAAAAATCCAAGGACGGGAATCCGCGCGGTGAGAAGTCGCTAACCAATATATAAACGAGGTAATCTTCTATCTAACTTCAACTTTATACAAAACTAAAACTAAACTCATAAAACTCATTTATTGGTAATTGGATTACACGTCATTACAGATATAATTATTTAATAGAGTAGGTAATACAAAATTAGTTTAAAATCTTATCACAAAAAATCAATTCAACATTCAATTTCAGAAATTAATTCCAATTATAATACAAATGCCCAAAATAATCATAAATTTAATAATAAAAAATGCAAATAAGGTTACAAAATAATAAAAATGTCAACTTCTAAATTAAATAAAAAAAAATATATATAATTCAAATTTAATATTGCAATGTCAAATAAAAGGCGATGATATTAAATGTGGGGTCTGAGGGCTTTTGATTTAACGGTATAATGGTGGGAAAAAAGAAAAAGAAAATGCAATCAAGAATAATAGTTTTGCCGAGGGACGAAGAAAACAATTTATCACTGTTTTGTTACGGAGCCAGTATTTCTTTTTAGGACTAAATGGACGACGGGATCCGGAACCTCATTTATAAGAAGTTTTAGGGATACATTTATTTATTTAGACCTGCCGACGATTGATTACAGTAGTGAGATTAAAAACAAACAGTTGTATGTCATTGGATAAGCCGCTAAAAGATATTCGGTGGGCTTATTCGCTATTTGAGATTTTGGTTTCTTAACAAATAGTTTCTGTCAATTAGTAATTCTTTCACTCAAAACATGCATTTTTGACATAACGAAACCACGGATTACTCTCCTGGTTACTTGCCTGATATTAATACTTACGCTTAAAAACTCATTTCGAAATAGCAAAAAATCAGAGTGCGTGTTATTAATAATGGCTTACGACAATAGGCAAAACTGAATGGAAATGACCAATTTGTAAATTATTAACTGATATTAAATTATTTCTTATTTAATAGGACGAGGAATATACAAATTTATCCACTTTTATTGTTGTGTTATAGTTTTAATAGAAGTAAAAATTATTTTGTTTTACAGTTTTTTACTGAGTTGTGGCGCGCACTCTATTAGTTAATGATGTTTTATCTGTGGTTGAAATAACTTGAGTCGTAATAAAAGGTTTAATGGTTTTATTAATAATAGCTAATCCATACATATAATAAAATTTAAAATTATAAATGCCTGTTGAACACATTTAAGAAAAATCAATAAGAGGAGACTAGAACAGCAGTAGAAGCCGAAACATATTTTTTGGATTTTTGTCTGCCTGTATAATTATGTTAATAATTATGCTCCTTACAAGTAAATAAAATAAATTTTGTAGATGAATTTGGGATAGATTTTTTCGAAATGTAAATCCCAAAGGGGGTAAATTAGGCAGGTTTCTCAATTTTGAAAGATATAATAACTCAGAAATATCGAACTTAACGGGGACGAAGCCACGGGCAGAAGCTATTTAACAATAAAATAATACTTTTTAAACTACATTTGAAATTGATGTAAAGAGTGAAATATAACTTCTACATTTTTAAAAATATATTTTTGCAGTGAAAAGACGCCATAAAATTGCTGACTGCCACTTAAAAAAAAAAGAAAAATATTTTTAGTATTAAAACAGAGGTGAAATTTGCGGCCGCTTACCGTGAGGTTTCGCCATGTAGCTATAAAGAGTATAAACACAAAATCATAAAAATTAAGTTTTTGGGCTTTCAATATTTAACTTGAACTACTTTTCCCGCCACCTCGTTTGCGTGGAATTCATTATATTAGTAATAGCTACGCCCACGTTTTGACCCGCATTAAACCTTACAGCTCCACTCCCGTGACGTTTAGCGTAATCTCAAATATCAGTTCAATATTCAGTAGATCGCGAGAATAAAATAATAAAATTAACGAACTGACTTTCCCTCGCGGATTTGTCTGCGTGGTAGCTAAATAAATTAAAACTGGATTTTATAAATAAGTATCGTTCATATAACTATAAATATTTTGGCATTAAAATAAAAACAGACAATTCAATTTTATTTATTTGTATTGATAAAACCTTCTTGTTGACACCTACTAAAATGCATTTTTACTCTGTGGCAACTAATGTCTTTGACTGAAGAAAATTGGAACGTTTCATTACAACAAAAAGCATATAAATAGCTTTAAACTGAAATAAGAAAGTAACAAATTCAAACAATAAAACTCAAATTATTTAACTGATTATATCAAAAGAAAATTGTACATACTATAACAACAAACACAATATAAGTCATTATGGTAAGAGGTATTTTCGGAGAGATTTTCTCTTTAGTGTAAAACGAGTGCATAAAATTAAATAAAATAAGAATGGAACGCGATGTGATGGAAAAAAAAGTTATCCTTAATACAAAATAAAATATATCAAAGATCAAGATAATCTTTTAAGACAACTATAAAAACTATATAAAAATGTGATTTTAACTCTTTGCTACTGCTATGTACTAGAAACAGTGAGTATGCGTTATAATTTCTACTTAGTCCTCCGTGACACGATGAAATTACATAAAATATCTCTCACATGTGTTGTAATGTTTTTTGTCTTTCAGGTACAATACACGAATATAGCACACCTATATTATAATAGTATTATGATAAAGATGATAGCGGCGGGTGATTTCAGAGCTAAACATTTTTTAAGACTTAAGTTTCATAAGTGCAAGAACAGCGAACATTAGAAGAAATGTTCCTGAAATTCTGTGAAATAATAAAAATTTTCAAAACTTCTGATTTTTCTTTAATATATTCTTATTTCTCTTACATAATTATCATAGACATAGACACTACGTTACGTACATAAGAAATTATAAATGTAAACTCCAAATAAATTAATAATCGTGAATACAGAATGTAAGTAGTTACATTATCTGGTGCATAACCTGTATTGTCCCATTGTTGGGCAAAGGTCTCCACCATCCATGAAATGGAATGAATCAGGTTTTTCATTTTTTATTAAAGTATGTAACTAGATTTGACTACGTCGATAAAAAGCACTTACCCGTGTGCCAGAATTCATTAAAATTTGTTTAGTTTGGCGAGAAAGAGGAAGCCTACAACCTAGCTACATAATATTAATGTTTCAATATTTTGAAGATACATTATTTTCATTTAGTGCTTTTTATATCCCAGACTGGCATAATTCGTGCTACTTGTCATATTTATAAGTTTTCGTATGAAAAATCTCGAGATCTATGACTGAAAATAATATGACCTAAATTCTATTGCATTACGTATTTAATTAGTATTTTATGACATACATTAGTATTAAACAGTTATTGATTTGTTGTATAACGTTAATCTGAAGTAAAAAAACCTTTTAAATATCATTATTTTATCTCACCAAAGTACAAGAAATCACTGAGAAACTGCTCCATGACCAGTTTCCAATTTTGACATAAGAAATTGCGTTACTTGCCTGTAAAGCTGTCAAATCTGCAAGAGGATAGTAACTGGCAAGCTGTCAAATTTTTTGCCAAGCAGTTATCAACCGTATATGTATGGATATAAGGATGCACTAAATCCGAGATGAACCGGTTTCAAACGAAATTATTAATTGCTTTCGAAATCGACTGGAAATTAGTCACCTTTACGGAATAGCCATACGGAACAGTTTCGACGAATGAAATTTCAATGGGTGCTATTTAAACAGGCTTCTTTTTAATACCATTATTCGCCCCCAAAAATGTATGTTGCCTTCTAAATTACTAAGTCAGCAACCTTTTTTTTTTTTTTTTTTTTTTTTTTTTTACGTGGGGAAATGCATTTACGCATACCACCCCACCCCGGGGAAGGGCAGAGTGGTTATGTGGGACTCGCCCGTGCCTGAAGATGGTAAACGGCACGGGAATACCCACTAAAACCCCACGGTGCTCCCGCACTCGCCTTGATGGGGGGGTCATGGGAATCTGGCACAGCCTTTACATCCACAACCCCCCCGGCGATGCCCGCCGAAGCAGGCCCCTCATGGCCCCCAAAATGTGGGGGGACCGGCGCCGAGGACCGCGTGCAAAGCCATCGGACATTCCCCATGTCCGACGGCTTGGTCCTCTCGCGGCGAGACAGGTGGTCGGTCCCGCCGCCCACCACGCCGCAGTTCAACGGCTGCGGCCCCGCCGGGACCGCGGAAGGCAGGGAAAGTGGCAACGACACACCAACAGTCCTCTCCCGCCGCGGCCCCGTAAACCACCGGGCCACAGTGCCAGCTTGCGCCAACACCGCAGCCCGGCCTTGCCCGCCAAGGCAGGCCCCTCATGGCCCCCAAAAATGTGGGGGGACCGGCACCGAGGGCCGCGTGCAAAGCCGTCAGACACTTTCGTATCTGACGGCCTGGCCCTCCGCGGTGAGACAGATGTTCGTCCCACCGCCCACCACGCCGCAGTACTGACGGCTGCGGCCCCGCCGGGACCGCGGAAGGTAGGGAAAGCGGCAACGGAACACCGACAGTCCTCTCCCGCCGCGGCCCCGCAACTCCTCGGCCGCGGTGCCGACTCACGCCAACACCGCAGGCCCTCCTGTTGCAGAGCCCCCCCATAAGGGCCCTGCAACATGGGCCGCTCCACAAGGGCTTCACTCCCAAAACCCGAGGAGCAGCCCCCCTCTGGGGTCCACTTGGCTTCGCCGTGGCGTGGAGGGCGCCACGGGTACTAAGCCCCACCGCGACGACAACGCGGGACCCGTTGGTGGGGTAAGTCAGCAACCTAACCTAACCTAACCCGTGGCTGAGTTAGTAATTTTGACGATAAAGTATAAATTTTGAAGCTTCACTTATTATTTCTCAATTTCAATTTTATATTAAAATTCATAAAATTATCTATCATTCATTAGTTCATCTAACGATATGAGTGAGATCTGCCTTCAGCTTCGACAATAAATATGTGCAGACCAATCGACAGCGATGTAATTGAAACTAAACTATTTAGACAATGATAAATCTGTTCCGATTTTTTATGTACATGATCAATAAATCAGCGCAGATCGATCTGCAGAGTAAAGTACTGCCTCGATGGTAGGTGTTTAGGGTATGCACCTCACACCGTGAGGTCTCGTGTTCGATTCCCGGTTGGGCAAAGTGTTATTTGTGAACTTTCCGTCAGGAAATGCACAATAGCATCACGGCGTTGGAATTGTGTACGGTGGATGGCGATAGGCCTCAATCCCATGGGACCTAAACATAATGGGTTAAGTGTGGGTGTTTGACATCTCTGCCACACCCTTCTGGGTAATATAGGCGTGATGTTATGTTATGTTAAGCGTGTAGCGGACATAGATACAAAAGCTGTACCACAATTCGATGTCCTTTACACATTTCCATTTAACCCTCGTAATAGGTTCGCTATCGGTCCATGTCATACAGCTGTATGTCTGTAACAAACAATACGTTCGGTCTAAACTTCAATTTGCCGAGTAAACCAGTTTCAGAGCACCGGGAGTGACTGACGGACAAGTCGATTGACGGCGAAGTGATTGCATTATGTGATGATAGTGCAATTCAAAATATTAAATTGCATAAGAATTAAGGGTTTTTAAAAACAAAACCTTTCTTATGCTTAACATTCCATGTAACTGCTTCGTTTGTCTGGTGGTTAGCGTATGCTGCCTCTTACCACGAGGTCTTAGATTCGATGCCCGGGTCGGCCAATAGTTTATTTGGAATTTTGCCTGTAGGAAATGTTCAATAGCAGCACGAAGCTGTAATTGTGCCTGGTCAATGGTGATAGGCTCACCTCCTTTAATGGTTATATGGAGCCTGAATATAACATGTTAAGTGTGCGTGTAATACACGTCTATGACAACCTTGCTGGGTAATATAGGTATGATGTTATGTTATAGCATTTTTTAACCGACTTCAAAAAAAGGAGGAGGTTCTCAATTAGATTCGTATATATTTTGCTTTTCTTGAAACAAAATCACGAATCCCAATCCCATCCGAGTGTCAAAAGGTTCACATCAGATCGTTCATTATGAGCTAAGGGTTTAATATACTAAGAAACAGTTGAAAAAGATATGGGACCGGCAGGATTTGAACCTGCGACCTCACTGCACACCGGGCAGCCGCTTTAGCCATCCAGCTACGGTCGCCTCTTACCAGAACCCTAAACTTCTCAACTGTATGATACGTCATTTCGTGACGTCTTACTGTTTCTTAGTATAATTTGCTAAGCATAGCTAAATGCTATAAAAATAATCAATTAGAAGTTAAGGGTTTAATGTTGCTACGATATAATAAAGCTATAAAATCAAATGTACGGGTTATACAGATAAAGAGCTGAGATTATTTTGTTTGTTTGTACCCAGGCTCCAAATCGACTGGATTTATCTCTATTAAAATTAGTGCAAAGATAGCCCAAGCCCCAAAAATAGCCCTTCCTACTTTTTTTTTGGCTTACCACACGGGCGGAGCTGCAGACGGAAGATTGTATTATATAAAGGTACAGGCATGGAAATCCAAACACCATAGTAAAAGAGCATCACGTCATATCATTTAAATGAAAATATCTCAGGGTAACTTATTGCTCTATTTCCGTAACACGCTCGCGACGCTCTTGAACATGAAATATGGCGGCACCTGCAGTCGGAATATTTAAAATGCCATAAACTAGTATTTAATGTCACTACGTCTCATGAAAATTGCCTCGGTTTTGGTTCCAACTTATATATTTTACAATATTATGGCTAAACAGCAGAGAAATAATGTTCATTTAAATTGCTTTATAATAATTGTAAATATAAATAAACTAATGTCAATTATTGCCATTTATTTATTTCATTCACGTGTTAATGTTTTATGATAACATAGGTGAATTTGTAATCGCACTCTCTAAGGAGCAATTTAAAAAGTATTTTCAACTCCTTCACTAAGGGGAATAAAAAAAAGGTTTGAGTATTGTATAACAGGCCCAGTCAAAATGGTTCATTGTGAAAATTTCTTTTTAACTTGTAATTGGCTGATATTAACTCGAGGCTCAGTCCCTTTGCAGGAAAATATATGTAATCCCTTAGAAGCACATGTGAGGATACATGTCGTCAGTAATGAGGGTCATTCAAGTCCACCCCTCTTTTGGCCTACTTTCCTTATTCCTTATAGTTATAACTTTTGTGGCTAGTTGATAGATGACCGCTTATTTTTCATGTTGTTGTGCGAGAGCACAACTCCGTATACGGCCACTACAAAAATTAACTAATATTGAGTAATTTAGTATTAGGTTATAATATATAAACAAAAAGAGTGATAATTTAGTCACAACACAAAAAAAACATCGATTTACCATTCACAATATTAATTAAATAGATTTATTATATCCATAACTCGAAAAAAAGCAACTAAAACGGTTACTAACTTTAGGTTAACTATAGGTTAATGAAATTATACTTATTTCACTAAGAAATATTAACACGATATTGTGATGGAAAACTAACTTCGGAAATTATTTTCTTAATAGCTTTCCGATTTACATTTCAAAGTCTGTGAAGAGTATATAAAGAAAAACATACATGTTTTAATCTGTGTACAATATGAATTGCTTTTGCCGTACATTATATATTCAAGCTCAATTTTATCGATAATAGATACAAGGGTTGGGCGAAATTGCTTTCATTGTTTACGTTAAGCTTAAGTGAGAATTTCAGAAGAAAAATATTGAAGATTGGCTTACCTTTGACGTTAATAAAAGAAAAATCTTTAGTTTCCAAAGTTTTTAATCAGTTTTTATCGTCACCTTTGAGGTTTGTAGCCTGAACGTTGCACTTAAAAAAAAAAACTGGCCAAGTACGAGTCGGGCTCGCGCACGTAGGGTTCCGCACCACTATACATCTAAATAAATGATTTTCTTTATTATTTATTATATTGGAGTTGATTGAATGAAAGGTAAAATGCGGTTTACGATTTATTAGATTTCGTTAAAACCGATTTTCGGTGGAAGTTTGCATGGTAATGTACATCATATATTATTTTTACATTTATCATTCCCTTATTTTAGAAGTTACGGGGGGGTGGACACATTTTTTCACTTTGGAAGCGTCTCTCGTGCAAACTATTCAGTTTAGAAAAAAAAAATATTAAAATCCTCAATATCATTTTAAAGACCTATCCATAGATCCAACACGTATGGGTTTGATGAAAAAAAAAATTGAGTTTCAGTTCTAGGTGGGGAACCCCAATTTTTTTTTTCTATTTTTGTATGAAAATCTTAATGCGGTTCACCAAATACATCTACTTACCAAGTTTCCACAGTATAACTCTTATAGTTACGGAAAAAGTGGCTGTGACATACGGACGGACAGACATGATGAATCTATAAGGGTTCCGTTTTTTGCCATTCGGCTACGGAACCCTAAAAACTGAAAGGTATTTTTTTTGCGAGAACGAAAAACATTTACATATGGTGCAGAAGTTACTGACGGATGTGAACTTTCGCTTGATCCATTGAACGTTCAAATAAATCACGCGCGTGCTGTTCGAAGATTTGTGTTTCCGGAACAGGAATAGTTTTTTACATGTACATTGTGATATAACATTATCAACAATATACACCTATATACCCCAGAAGGGCTTAGCAGAGATATATTATACACTCATAATATTGAGTAGTCATGTTTAAGTCCCAGGTCCCAACTGGCGCGGACGTTGCAAATAACAATTTCGCCCGACCCGGGGTATCCAAAACTTGATCTCACGGTGAGCGATAGCTTACCCTACCAATAGGTCAACTACGTAGTTTTATAGCATTTTGTTTTGTATTAAATTCGTTGAAATGATAACCTTTTTATTTAGCTTCCAATATAATGAACATACTAATTCAATCATCAACAAAATGTATTTATTATTGATCATTTTTTTTTCCGGTGCGCAGAAGTTCGCAGGTTCAAATATTGCCAGTCCCATAATTTTTTCAACTGTTTCTTAGTTAAAAGTATTTAGTCAACAAAATTTACACAGACACTTTTTTTAGTAATAAAGACGTGAATTCAAACTAAACGGTGTCAAACTAGCAATTACGTAATTGCTGTCATAGAATATTGATGGTGCGGCCCCGTTACTAGTCCCTAGAGTATTCAGAACAACCATTAATAAATTTGGACCACACCATTACGCCATCAGCGTTGAACTTCATCATAAATCATATTTTTATCGCACCCTTTCTAGTTAGGAATTCCAGAACATTTTGCGTCATATAAATATTGACAAAAGCCCATTTAGAATTAAAATTTGAGGAAATGAAATCAAAATATAACTAATTAAAACATCTAATTAAGATATATAAATATAAATTATACAAATTAACCTACAAGGCTGATTTCTGATTCCTCTGACCTTTCGCCGCAATATTGAAAAAAGTAGATAAAACTTTTGTTTTTTCGATTTATCTTGGTTTCTGCAGTAGAGAGCGGCGAGGCGACCGCTTAATCCACTACACCACACGTGCAGACAAGGCTATAAAATGCCAAAACACATGATTATATAGAACATGAAATTCTACCCATATCTTTTTCATTCAACAGTAGTTTAAGATGCAGAGAAACAAACAGCGTCTTCCATTAATTCTGTTGAATGATTGTATGATCTCGGATGTCATTAAGATCAGAAAAAATATGTCACTTCCGTACAAACTGTGACTTAGTGTTGTAATCCGTCCCTTTCAGACAGCTATCCCTAGTTGCATTTTCTTTCTCTTTTCCTCACACTTTCATGTAAATTAATAAGAGAGAGCAATGTTTAATATCTGCACCTTTTTCTTTAATAAAGGTCCGTCACGATGGCGTCAAAGGTTATTAGAGTTCTTATAGCTAGGTAAAACGAAAAGTTATACTCGCTGTATATATCTTCTAATGAATTAATTTATGTCTTAACACATTATGCGAACCGAATCGGTAAATATGCGACGCAGAGTATAAAAGGATTTCTGGGTGGCATGACCATTAACCATTATTAAAGTTCTACTGCGGAAACCATTCAGATTCTCAACCAGAGCACTTTACCTAGAATCTTCATTTATCACCGTTAGACAGCTGTTTGTGCTCCATACAGCTCACGGCAAGCATTCCTTAACACCGTTTAAAATGAATGATAAGCGAAGAAGAAGTGTTTTTACATCCACAGTTCCTGGCTGTACAATCGCATCAACAAGCAAATTTATATTCACCCACTACCTAAGAATGCCTTCAAATCAAAACTGACAGACTGGTTAAAGAAATTAGATTATACACAGGCTGAGAACCTTTTAAAATCACAAATATAAATTAATAAACGTATGGTATGCTAGTTATGCTACTAAATTTGTTTCCCTTTTGTATTAAATAACTTTAACTAAACTGTTTGATAAAACTAGATAAACTAAGTAATCTAAATCTATATTAATGTTTTTTGCATGCTGGTACCTGTGATACAGTGGTTTTCACTAGTCTAGGTGGCAACGTTACAACCTTTTGTAATATTTGGATTAGTCTAATATGTACTTGCTTTGTATTGCTCCATTTATCTTATTGAAATAAATGATTATTATTATAACAAGAACATTTCGAGACAATAAATGAATAACATAATTTAAACAAACTTGAAATCAATAATATAAGTGTATAAAAGAACCTTAGAATGATGTATTTACTCTTTATGGTAAAATATCAAGTGAAAATCAGCTTTATTTTATAACAACCTCCTTAATCACAGTCCTAGAAGAACTTTTATTTTTGTGGTATTGTTACTGTCTGAACTCGGTCGCACCTTTTCGATGTGGTGAGTTTTTTTATTGCAGTTTCTTGTAAACGTGGTGAGTTCTTAGACACTTTTTCCTCAAATGGCACAGACATTAGATCAATGTATTGCTTTATATTTAAAATTAAAGTTACTTCGAAATCAAAAACTTCTACCTCAAAACTTTATTTGTAAATCAAAAGAAATGTCAGAATTTTTTTTTTTACTAAATACAGGTTTCTCATTTTTCATGAAGACCGCGCTATTTAATTACTTGTATTTATCTAGCAGCGATACTCATTACATCAACAAGCTTAAATAAGATCCCTTTATGCTTAAACCTTTGTTCAGTCACGTGAGCCAAATATCGGCTGTGAATATACTCGTAGCTGCATGTTGAACGTGAACTCACTCGTAGTTACAAGCAACTGCCTTGTCAAACAATCGAGTTTGCACCAAGTTCGTGCACGTGAGTGAATAGGTATTTTGAAGCATCACGTTTATTTATAAAGGTGAAGCACTCGCTTGAAATGTATCGTTGCGTATCTGTTTTGAGCATCGCGTTACAAACCGCTTCCCAGACTGACGAGCACTTGCCTGGAATGTAAGTCCTTTGTCCACTACGCGACGCTTGTCTCCCATACTTTGCGACTCCTTTGTCCACTACGCGACGCTTGCCGCCCATACTTTGCGACGCTTACGTTTATTGCGTCGTAACAGTGCACGGACATAGATGTTGCATAGTGTACGGACGCGTTTACGGAGTGTACGGACTAGTGTCCACGACTATGGCGTGCTAGTGGACGAATGGGCTATAATTGTATCGAATAATATTTCAAAATCTATAAGTCATCGCCCTCACAGTGTAATATTCGAGTCTGTAACGTTACTATTAAAAACATCACAAGGTCTGGAAGCACCTTTATTTATACTGCAACTATGTTAGTATGAAAATGAAATATCGCGCTCTCAGTATGAGTTTTTAAATATGCGCTAATGATTTATGAGCCTTTAATAAAGTAACAGACTTACAATAAAGTTCACTTAAAGCTTGGATGTTTCAATTATTTATTACCATTCTTTGTTACATGTAGCTGAAAAGTGCATACTGCTCGTGGCAAATTCAACCTTTTGTCATTATGACACGGTGCAAAATGTAATATGTATTTACGCCTTATAAAGTGTTCCAGCTCTAACAACATGCGAGTATTTATGATAAAAAAAGTTTTCTCATATTAAAATTCAGTTATTATTCATTGATGAAAAATAGTGCTTTTTTAAATGCTGCACTTGTAAAGGCAATTTATTTACATGGGTATAGAGGTATTTTTGGATCTTTGTACGAAATATATCTTTATTAACAGAAAAAATTACGTATTGCATCTTAAATTATTAGTTTAACTTAATCTAAACTTAATAAGTCACAGTCTAAGGCCTCGTGCCCAAAATGCTGGCAGCATTTCCGCGTTGTATTGCTATACTAAGTCGCTGGCCGAAATATAAGCCAGCATTTTGAGAACGAGAAGCCTCAGTTAGACGCGGTGACAACTCTTTGTGCAGACTCTAAGTGCTATGGCCCCAACTCACAAAAAAGGCGCAAACAAAAAGTATCGTTTCACCCTGTACTGGCTTTTGGAGGTCTGATAGCAGTCGCTCAACGTCTTCTTCTTCTTCTTCTTCTTCGTGTCGATGGCTGAGACAAATTTTATTGGTCCAATAAGTGGCCACTGATATGGCGCTCTCGGTCGGCGTTCATGAGCGCCTCTCTTGTGCAGGTGGTAGGGCATTTTGGACAGTCAGTAAGGTGGTCAAGGTTTTGACTTGCCATCGTGGTGAAAGGATTAGCCAATTCGCTTTTAAGAACTCGCGAATTGCCCAGGGTGCGCCGGATGTAGGGAATGGTTGTGTACGTCACTCGGGGAGGCTCCTTTCATGCAGTCGCTCGCTCAACGTAAAGTACTGATATTCAACTAAAACCTGTTAGACTAGAAGCTGACCCAAATGTTAATGGGCAAAGGCTCGAAAGAAGATTTAATCAGGTATAGTCTTTATCTTTTATATAATATTAAAGATGAAAAATTAAGAATCCAGCAGGACTCGAACCTGCACCCCCTGGGTATACGCCCCAAGTGCTTTGCCAATTCAGCTATGGATTCGTATGCTGCTGGACTCGCAATTTCTCAACTCTTTTGTGCCAGTCTTAGCTAGACGAACCTTACTTGGTTTTAGCGCTATCTATGCGATGTGATAAGTCACTTAGTCACATACAGTAAGTTTGAATTAAGAACACTATTACTGTCGAGAGATGACGCATTTTTATTAAATACCCAGTTTTATAATTGGGGCGTATACCCAGGGGGTGCAGGTTCGAGTCCTGCTGGATTCTTAATTTTTCAATTTTAATATTATATAAAATACAAAAAGGCATAGCAAAGCTAAAATTTGCTTAAAAATATTACAAGCTTTTATCTTGTACTTAAAACTGCAACTCTAAAAAAAGTCATACCGACGGTACCAGCAGTGGTGCCTAAAGGATAAATAGACTAACGACTATTTTTAAAGCCTTCCTTTTCTTTTAGAAAGTTGTCATTACAATACTTTATTCTAGTGAAACTCATTTCTCGGCTTGTTTTTATAGAATATTCTAGAGGCGTCGGGCCCTACACTACCTCCCTTTATTTATATTTAAAATGAGAGAAAAACAACGTTGAAACTCGGTACAAGTGAAAGTTGAATAATTGAGTGCGACTGCGTCTGTCCGAATGTTCATTGTGGTACCAACTTTCTCTGATAGATATTCACCGTAAGAGATACTGCAATGAGGTACTTTCTACATAGGTGTAGTATAAACATACATCAGTATGTCAGATACAGATACTACCAGAGAAAGTTGGTATAAAGAAAAGTGGTCAGTACGGTACTTCGGTTTGTGAGGTTTATCGATTAATTTTTGCAATCCATTAGAGGTCGACCAGTTTGCCGATAATTAAATATGAATGAATGAATTAATGTGTATTTTATTCCAAAATGATTCTTCTTCTTTGAGTCTAGTCAAAATATTTCAAAGATTCAAGTTATCCAAGTTCGTTTGAATTTGTAAAGGAATCGTCTATTAATATTGTTTGATTGAGTGTAATATAAATTTCTAATTGATTATTTTTATAGCATTAAGCTATGCTTAGCAAATTATACTAAGAAACAGTATCCTATTTAAGATAGGAATTAATGGATGAACGTGACGTCACGAAATGACGTATTATACAGTTGAGAAATTTAGGGTGCCGGTAAGAGGCGACCGTAGCTGGATGGCTAAGAGCGACTGCCCGGTGTGCAGTAAGGTCGCAGGTTCAAATCCTGCCGGTCTCATATCTTTTTCAACTGTTTCTTAGTATAATTTGCTAAGCATAGCTAAATGCTACTAAAATAATCAAAGTTAAAATATCGTACACGTTCTTTCGTTACAATATTTGTGCTGAATGTAACTTCGCCATGTTGGTTTGTATCCTACCTAAGATAGGAACAAATGGATGAACGTGACGTCACGAAATGACGTATCATACAGTTGAGAAATTTAGGGTGCCGGTAAGAGGCGACCGTAGCTGGATGGCTAAGAGCGACTGCCCGGTGTGCAGTAAGGTCGCAGGTTCAAATCCTGCCGGTCCCATATCTTTTTCAACTGTTTCTTAGTATAATTTGCTAAGCATAACTAAATGCTACTAAAATAATCAAAGTTAAATTTGGAATGTTTTCATTTATGCAATTAATGGCGAGGGTGGCGTAGTTGGTAGAAAGATCATTGATTCCAAACAAATGCTTGCATGGACAATGAATAACGTGGAGGTATATCTTGGTCTCGGTGTCTGGTTATTGAGCAAGGGGCCGACGAAACCGCCGCGGTTTCACGCAATTACGAAGTATGGCAGTAACTTATTTCTGCTTTTATATTATGAATGAAAAAGTAATTGCCAGTACTATTTGCATAAAAAGTAATTGCAAATTAATGAATATTCTTACACGCCACCGCAAATGTTTAACAGTACATAAATATGCAACATGAATAATGTATTTAGAACAAAATATCCATCAATAGGTAAAAGCTGTATGTATTTGAGAATGGTATTATTTATATAGGTGTACAACATTTTGGCGTAGCTAATAACACGTTTGTTGAAGTGCTACGATGCTACGAGATTTGTGCTACGAAAATTCGTTGCAATAGAAAGTATTGGACATTGGTGTTTTCAGACCGCGAGCATCCGCTTGTTATGTTACGTTACAGATTTGATTTTTTGAATTAAATTACATACTATTTTAATGAAATACTATTTTAAATTCTTTCATCACAGATTACGCTCTGTAATCACATAATCAGGGCAATACTCGGTGCTCCTACTACGTTAAGTGAATGTTTGCGGTCTAGAAACACCTTTACAGCAATAAAATAGATATCTAATAATTTTCATATTTCTGGTCTGACTTATTTGTTTAAACTCTCCACAATCTTTAAATCAGATTATACAACGGATTACAATCCCGTTATTATTATTATTGTTGGGACGAGGCTTTGGGTGTTCACGTCGACCTCCGTGGGTCTACTGTGATTGTAGCCTCATTATAGACTCTCCTTTAGGCCAATTACTTCCATAAATTGGAGCAGTCAGCCGATGGCTCGTCTAAACTAATAGTGTAGTAGTAATATTATATTATATTCAAACAAAAAAAAAAAAAAAAAAATTGGTTGTGCCTAGGCCTACATATACGCCTAAATATCCAGCAAAAAAGGGTCTAAAAGGAAAAGCCTCCAATACCGAAAGAGGGATACCCAAGATGAATGGTTACATTATATTATGATTGAAAGATATTGTATTTGTGAAATATATTTCCATCGATAACCCTAAATACAGGACTTCAAAGAAATAAAGGCTCTAGGAATGTAATATTTCCTCTGTAATATCGTACCAGCTGCTAAGATATTTCCTGACTATTTTGTACGTTGTTCATACCACCATTTTCTCAATTACATGGGGTTGGTTTCTAGTCTAATGAATTTAGGTGAGTATGTTACGTGAAACGTCCATCAGAACTCCCGGAAGAACATCCTCTCTCTTCTCTCAGCTCATTGTTAGACAAGTTTGTCAAACTTTCTGGACAAACCTGATTTTGTATCTGTATAGGTAGATTATATATTATATTGTATACTGTCTTCACCCAGCATTGGGATACACCCGTAGGCTAGTAAAAAAAAAGGTAAATAAAAACGCTTTTCAGGTCTGTATTGTCTGCAACCTCGAACCGTACAGATTCAGTTTCAATCACGTGAAAGTAATGTTTAGAGCTCTCCATCAGGAATTTCTCCTCAATTTCTAATATACAGGTATATTGCCACACCCATAGGGGAAGTGTAGGTGAGATGTAATATAATCTAAGTAAGTATTTGTTTGAATTCACCTTGTGAAGTGAATCCCCGAGCTGATTGTGCGATGAATCGGTTCCGGATCGACATGAATTATTCAACGCAAGCATAAATCACTTCATCCGCGTCACGTCACGTTCCCGTATTGAACGATTTTAAATTTTGTGAAATATGGCGAACCTTTTACTACTTCCGGATGCAAGATTTAATAATATGCGGTGGAAATACTTTGTGAGATGGAAGATTTAAATATAATAATAGCAGCCCTGTACGGGACATCTATAAATGATAAGATGATGAAATTGTTATAAGTTTATTGATATAATGTTTACACAATCATGATGAGTACACGCGGCAATGACCAAACGCGAACTAAGTATATTGCGCACGCGGTACAAATCTGCTTACTTTACATAATAAATAATAGTTAAAAAAAACTAAAAAACACGCTTTTAAAGTACTTCTAACTAAAAAGTGAAAAATAATTCCTAATATAAGCTGAAAATGGTAATGAACAAAAAATGTGGGGCGCTCTGTGCCATATTTTTCGTCTATCGAGCAACCCACGCCTTTTTACAATAATACTAGTATTTTTTGTTCATTACCATTTTCAGCTTATATTAGGAATTATTTGTCACTTTTTAGTTAGAAGTACTTTAAAAGCGTGTTTTTTTTAGTTTTTTAAACTATTATTTATTTTCTACTTTTTAGTTTGGTTTATTTATAAGAGCGTTTTTTTTAATTTTTATTTATTTTTTAATTTTTTTTATCGAATTATTGCATTGTCATCGATCTTTGACAGGTGTGCAAAATTTGAATGAAATCTGTCCGTTTAAAGTGGGTCAAAATCGAGTCCAAAGGAGTCGGTTACATACATACATACATACATACATACATACAGGTGAAGCTAATATAAGCGTGTTAAAACATATTATGCATTGTACGGGTGGACCGTACAAGCTCTGTATCTAATACATGTCCCACTGCTGGGCTCGGGCCTCTTCTCATGATGAGAAGGGTTAGGCCATAGTCCACCACGCTGGTCAAGACTTCACACGACCTCGAGCACTTTTTAGGCACTCTCAGGCATGCAGGTTTCCTCACGATGTTTTCCTTCACCGTTAGCAAGCGATAATTAATATGATAAATACACACATATCTTCGAAAAGACAAATCTTTACGATTTACTGACAGAGGTGTGTGCCGTGGGTTCGAGCCCGATACCTTTGACTTCGTAGTCCTACGGTCTGCCCCTTGGCTATCGCTATTTAAATAAAACTCATCAATGAACTATTGGATCAACATGTATTATTCAACGCGAGCATATTATATTCTTCATCGGCATCACGTCATGACCAGTATGGAACGGTTTTAAATTTTCTAACTGCTTCCAAATGCTGGATAGAATAATACTTAGTCTGGCCATAAATACATGTCAAAATTAAAAATAAAGAAATTATTACATTTGAATTTGGAATCTGTCATTTTGATATGATTTTTCATTGTGTTTTCTTATTTTGGCGCTAATTGCACGTGGTTTATTCGTGTGCTTTTTAAATAATCTAGTAGTGATACACGCGTATCACTACTACACTATTTAAAACGTTTTTATAGTCAAAATTCAGATACGATTTGAACTACGATGTAGGAAAATAATTTCCCATAGAGCCAAAAATTTGAATAAATTATGTCTGGCATTATAAAAGGATATTTAAAACTACAATCGTCGTTTAAAAAATAAAAAAAGGAATCAAAAGAAAATAAGGAACGACCTGCTCATCCCCCACAGCTAATAGCGTGATGTTATGTAGCCAATGTGCTGAACCGACCTCTAATAATAATTTAATATTCATGCACATTTGAATTCAATCTATACACAGCCCACTCTAAAAAAACTCTTCAAGTAGTAATGAAACTATTATATTATAAAAAGCATAATGAAAAAAGGACAACAATATTTTTCCCTCAAAGCCCCAGTTTCTGAGATAAAACGATTTATGAATTTAATATCTTCATGGAACCTGAAGCGTGACACGGCAATAAAATTGTAACAGAAGTATTTAGACTTGCTATATTTCAACAACATGGAGCATCAAGTGTTCGCAGTCAAATATTTTTGCTACAACATGAAAAACCCATGAAGTTATAATAATATCACGTCATAATAATATGAATTATTCAGTAGTCTATTTGCATCGTGAATTATTGGTACACTTCTGGCTCTATGCTTCTGTCATTATTTAAATTATGAGGTGACATATTAATTACGGGCTTAAATTTTCTACTGCCTTATTATTACATTATGACGTATGAAATTAATTATGAATATCCGCTAAATTCAATATGAATTGCTCAAAGACAATTTGTGATGATATTCCCTTTAATTTGTAATGTCTAGGTTTTTTAGCAGCAAGTTTTAAGTAACTCTTTTTTTTGAAAATATAACCATCTGCTATAACCCTGTGAGTTGTTGTTTGACATGACAATAACGTGACTCATGTGAATAATTCTGTACTTTTCGCATTGCAAATTTATATATTATGTGTACACGTCTGTCTGCCTAATAATGTACTCTGTGTGTCTGGTACTGCCATCAGGTGAAGTTATTCTGTCACAAAAACTTGATATAATTTTGTATTATATAGCTTGCTTGATATATAGGCTGATTTACCGAGTGGGAGACTATAGGACTGCTAAGTAAAAGGTCTCAGGTTCAATCCTACGGCAAACAACTCTGTTAATAATATTTGTCTTTTTGAAGATATGTGTGTATTTGTCATATAAATTATCGCGGTTAAGAAAAACATGGTTAGGAAACCTGCATGCCTGAGAGTGCCTAAAAAGCGCTCGAGGGTGTGTAAAGATATAATTTTTCAATGGTCTCTAAAGTTTTGTTGTTCTAGTACACCAGGTAAGTTCAACAATACAGCTCAATTAAAATTAAAAACAGACTACTTGTTTACGAAGTTTAGTAAGTTAGGTATTTGAACAATCGTTCTTGTCTTGACACTAAACACATTTAAATGTAATATCAGAGTCTCCGTCATTATCATTTCAGTTATATTTAGAATCAGACTATAAATATAACAAATATAACAAATATAACTTGGTTTAAACTTTAAGTCTTAAAATTAAGTAAGACCTCACGAAGTTTAATAACTTTTATATAAAAGATGTGTTAACTAACTACTATATTAACTTTAACATACGTAACTGATATTCATTTTATACTAGCTGACCCGGCGAACTTCGTACCGCCTAATTATTGGAGGCATATTTAGTAAGTCACAAACACGACACAATATTTTTTTAATTTTATTGAAATTTGTTGCTTTTAGATTTTTAGGAATATGAAAGAATTATAGTATAGATGCACAGCAAAGAGACGTTTACATTTCAAATGACATTTTACCATAGACAATTTTTTTTTGAGTGAATACTGACAAATATTTACACTATAACTATCAAACTACATCTGTCCTTTTTTTTTTACGGTGGCCATGTTTAAGAAAAGAAGAAGAACTACATCTGTTATCGAGAAAATAATGAATTCAAACAACTATAATATTTAAATTGTTGATATTTTAAAACTACATATTTTCCAGAAGTTATAGTGAAGCTATATATCCCTCAACTCCTTAAAATGCATTGTCCCTTTTGTAAAAAGTGGATGGAACGGCAGAAGAAAAATAATAACTGTCCAGGTTGTATTAAATTATTAATTAATTTCAGTATTTCTCCAATTAAATGTTTCTTTTTTTTAACATGAGATGACAAAACCAAGGATGTTAAAGTAGGAGCGCAGCAAAAAGTCTTTAAATCTATGGACAAAACAATGGAACGTTCGGATACACGGGTTTTTTTTACATGAGATCATTGATATAAATGTCATTGCATGAGATGACAAAACAATGGAACGTTCGGATACACTTATTATTATAATAAAAATATTTTTGAGAGTTGGTAACACTGTAAGGTTGGCACCCATCAAACATGTCAACACATTAACTATTTTTATATTTTGAAATTTAAATACACGATGTTATGAGCAAAGTTGATATTATGTTGTCGATTCAAAAGTCTTGCTTTAATGCGTTCTTTAATTCGAGTGGAACTGAGAGTACAAATACCGTCAAATGTTTGATAGAAAGTAAGTGGTCAACTTTTATATGGGAAAATGGAATTGTCGTCTTACTCTATCTTACTCGCAATTTTTGCTTATTTGCTCACCGTTTAGACCTACCCTGGACTACGACAAACATTTTAAAACCAAAATCAGCTCAATCGGCCCAGCCGTTCTCGAGTTTTAATCAGACTAACGAACAACAATTCATTTTTATTTATATAGATTAAAACATTTATCTTTAAAAATAACATATTCAAGTAAAACAATGTTATACGTATTGTAGAGCAGAACCAACGAGTACATTCTACCAAATCTAATTTTGTGAATATGCTTCAGTATTCCCGAATGGAGTTTTCTTCGAAGCTTACAGTGAAATATTTCAAGTAGCAAATCTGCAGTGGATATTCAAATATTGTGTGTGTAAATTTCAAATAGTTTCAGGGTAGGATTTGAAATGTATTTCGAAATATTGGCATTGGATTTGGCATATTTACTTTGCATTCAGGTGGACTTTTATTATATACTAGCTAAAGATTACTGTACGAGCAAACCCGTACAACGCAATAGTTTTAGTTTTATGCTGACATCAACACGCAGCGAAGTGAACAAAATACATACATTCGACACAATAATCAGTAGTTGTAATCAATCGGTTCGGGCAACATCAAACCGTTCCTTTCGCCGCGTGTCGGTCAATTAGCATTAGTTTTAAGTTTTTTCTATCTGATTTACAATACATTTCTTTTAACTTTTATCTTATGACTTATCATTTTGATGTACCTTCTCCGTACAATTACCTTATTGGTCTATGCAGTACATGCACACAACACTTTTTCGTTTTTGCATTTATCTTTTGATATTTGGAATATTTCGTTAGGATCATTTATAAACTTTTGCTAAATAAGAGTATTAGTAGTACTGCTATTATTATATATAACATAATATTAGCAGCTCTATTTACATGGGTATTAAATGTCCCATTGTTGGGCTCGGGCCATGATAAGACTAGCGACCCGCCCCGGCTTCGCACGGGTACAATGCTGATACTAAATACACTACAGAAAAACTGTGAATGGTGTATATAAAAACACAGCGGCCCGCTCCGGATTCGCACGGGTATATAATATATAGCCTATGTCACTCACTGAAAAATGATTAAAATCGATCCAGTAGTTTGATTTATTCATTACTGCCCGTGGCCCACACGCGTTAAATTTTGAGTAAAATAATTCCCCCTTTCTATGCATGTATTATACATAAAAACCTTCCTCTTGAATCACTCTATCTATTGGAAAAAAAACCGCATCAAAATCCGTTGCGTAGTTTTAAAGATTTAAGCGCACATAGGGACAGAAAAGGCGACTTTGTTTTATACTATGTAGTGATGGGTTAGGCCATAGTCCACCACGCTGGCCAAGTGCGGGTTGGTAGACTTCACACGACCCATGTACTTTTTAAGGCACTCTCAGGCATGCAGATTTTCTCACGATATTTCCCTTACCGTAAGCAAGCGATAATTTAGATGATAAATACACACATATCTTAGAAAAGCCAAATCTTAACAATTTAAATAAAAATAAATAATATTTCACAAGTTAAACACAACGCCATCTAGTCCCAAACTAAGCAGAGCTTGTAGGTACTATGGGTACTAGAATAACTGATACTAATACATATATACTTTTCTTTTGTAAATACATACTTATTATACATAGAAACACCCAGACTAAGACAAACCCCCATGTTCATGCACACAAAGATTTATCTTAAGCGGGAATCGAACCCGCGACCTAGGCGTCACAGGCAGGTACACTACCCACTCCGCCATCTGGTCGTCAAATTTATTGAGAGGTGTGTGCCGTGGGTTCGAATCTGAGACTAAATTATACTATCGCTGCTAAATTATACTACTTCTTAATAGTTCTATAAAAAAAACACTATAATACGTGAATATTTTTAAATTTTTGTTGAACCATCTCACGCAATTCATTTCAAACTGAGTTTGAACATCGTTTGACAAATCATAAAATCAAAGGCAACAAACAAGCGTACAAAACGAGCTAACGAACCGTGTACACTCCGTGTTTGGAATGCAAACGACTCGTGTACAGTAAATAAATAACTTTATAACTATTTGTAATATTTAAAGCAAATTTTAGCTTTGCTATGCATTTATTTTATATAATATTAAAGTTGAAAAATATATAACTATTATCAAGTGAAGGTGCTCACACAATTTATATGATGGAACAACATTCATTGGCCTTTGGCATTCATTCCTAATTATTGGAATAAGGTTTTGGTTTTAGTCTAACTAATTTAGCTGTATATCAGTATTTTACGTGGAGGGACGGCAGTCAGACCTCCACAACCCAGTACGAGGCGATATGATTCCCCTTGTTAGACTATTTGTCAGACCATTTAGCACCTGACTATCTATAAAGACTGCTATAGATCTTCAACTGGCAAAGACCGACGTCTTAACGAGCTCGCCAAGCCACGGATGAAAACTCGTAATGTTAAATCAATCGACGTAAAACAGGGCATGCGTGGTGCACTCTTATTGGCTCTTTTAACGTCAAGTGCATCGATCGACGGTCGATGAAGATGTAATAGTGCTCTTAGAAGATCACCCATTCAACGGTTAACCACGTTTAGTATTGTTTAACCTGTATTTCGTTCGGTCCGTGCAATTTTGACTAAGCTACGAGCTTCTCGTGACAGAAAAGCGGCACGTTAACTCTAATGCATAAATTGTAGGCCTTGATAAAAAATATAGTTTAAAAAAACTAAAAAACACGCTTTTAAAGTACTTCTAACTAAAAAGTGAAAATAATTCCTATTTAAAGCTGAAAATGGTAATGAACAAAAAATACTAGTATTATTGTGAAAAAGCGTAGGTTGCTCGATAGACGAAAAATATGGCACAGAGCGCCCCACGCTTTTTCACAATAATACTAGTATTTTTTGTTCATTACCATTTTCAGGTCATTACCATTTTCATTAGGAATTATTTTTCACTTTTTAGTTAGAAGTACTTTAAAAGCGTGTTTTTTAGTTTTTATAAACTATATTTGTTTTTAATTTTTTTTTTAATTTTTTTTTTGTTAATCGAATTATTGCATTGTCATCGATCTTTGACAGGTGTGCAAAAAATGTTTTAATGAAATCTGTCCGTTTAAAGTGGGTCAAAATCGAGTCCAAAGGAGTCGGTTACAAACATACATACATACACGTGAAGCTAATATAAGCGTGTTAAAAATAAAATGCAATTTTAAATCAATATATTGTAGTGCTTCATGTGTGTATGCCCGTGGCTAAGTCGAATCCACGCGGACCAATCGAACTTGCACATTAGGCAATGATAACTGCGGTCGGCCGTGGATGGGTAACCAATTTTAATATAACGAGCTTCCGTCCGTGCCTCGTATAGCTTGTTAAGCTGTCGGTCCCGGTTGCCATTTAAACATCTATGGCAGTCGTTTCAGGTAGTCAGTGCCCAGACAGTCTGACAACTAGTCAAACAATAAAGAAGAAAGAAGAAGAAAGAAAAAACATTTATTTCACAGACACACTCTGGACAACACAGTTGAAAACAAAAACAAACAAACAATCAAAGAAAAAAAAAGAAACAAAATAAAAAATAAAAAAGAACAAAACAAAAAATAGTAGCAACTAAACCTAACTTAACAAAATCAAACTATCAAAGACAAAAAAAAAAACAAAAATTAGAAAATAAAAAGAATAAGCAGATTTTTTTCTTTAGCGATTGCCTGTCACATCAGTCAGCTGTCCCGAGTGTCACCGCGAAAACGGGATGTCGCTCAGCGTTGTGCTGTAATGCGCTTACATTGCTGCAAGACGCTTTACAGCGCTGGTATTCTGCGACACTCCTGCTGACGCCAGACGTCTATGAGTATCGATGAGTATACAATGAGTATCGTATTACTTCGCACTGGTTTATGGAGGTCTGCTGACAGTCACATCACGTACTTACTCAGCTAAATAAGTTGGACTAGAAGTCGACGCCAATGTTATTGGGAAAGGCTCGGAAGAATAACATATTTAAGTGCTTCATTTTGAATATTTAAAGCAAATAAACCATTTGCTAGTGAAGACCTAAAATGCTGTCCATTTCAGGTCTTCACTAACAAGTTATGCTTTATGCTTATAATATGAGTCTAAAATACCAAAACTAATTTTGTCTGAAATGTAATAAGCCAAGTTAGACAGTTAATTTCACGTATTAAAACTTACTAGTACAGTGATGGAGTTTGCTATCACTTTACAACATTTCAATCTAAAATACTTCTAAACCACATCTGATCAGGCAATCAGAACTCGGATCAAATCCTGAAGTAATATATTAATGTAAAATTTGAATGGAAACCTATATCAACCGAACTTTCTGGTAATTGAAATCCAAGCATGGCTGACGTCGGGCATTAGATAAATTATTATTTTCTACTGCCTCGATTGTCTAGGTCTAGTGGTTAGCGTATTCGCCTCTCACCGCAAGGTCTCGGGTACAATTCCCGGGTCGGGCTTAGTGTTATTTGTGAACTTTCCATCAGGAAATTCACAATAGCAGCATGGAGTTGGAATTGTGCTCGGTGAATGGCAATAAGCTCACCCTGCGGCGGTGAAAAATGTGGATGTTGTACACCTCTGCCATACCCTTCTGGTTAATATAGGCGTTATGATTCGGTTTTATTTACGGTCCGTGCTTGCGAGTTGTCCACACAATGGGAAATGTGTTACATCACATGTTACGTTACAGCAGTCTGTACCCGGCTTTAAGTACGATGCCATTTCATATGACTCCTATTCGAGTTTACTAACTTTTGGTAAAACTTTCCTGAGAGCTATTCCGTGTAAAGTCATACCGGTTTTACGGAATGAAAATAGTTTCTGCCAGCATAAATGTCAAGACAAAGCTTCAAACGCGAAATTATTATTACTTTCGCGTTCTTACCTTGACTACGTACTTTGTTAATATAGTAGAAGTAAATAATATAAAATAATAGCAGCCCTGTATTTAATACATGTCCCACTGCTAAGCTTGGGCCTCTTCTCATGATGAGAAGGGTTAGGCCATAGTCCACCACGCTGACAAAGTGCGGATTGGTAAACTTCACACACCCTCGAACACTTATAAGGCACTCTCAGGCATGTAGGTTTCCTCACGATGCAGAAAACATCGCGATGTTTTCCTTCACCGTTAGCGAGCGATAATTTATATAATAAATACACATATATCTTCGAAAAAACGAGCGGTGTGTGCCGTGGGTTCGAACCCGAGACCTTCAACTTCGCAGTCCTACGGGCTTCCACTCGGCTATCACTGCAAGATATTTTAGGCCTTAGCTTAAAACATTATTAAGTTTCTATTATTTCATGTTTCTACTTCTTTTTAATATTATAAAATTTTAATTTCTCAACATCATTTTTATTTCATGATTTCATAAATTAAAACTTATAGTAACCGAAATGTGCATTATAAGAATATTGAATATTATATACCAATATAAAAATATTGGTGATATTTTTAATGTTAATAATTATATTTTCACCACACCAGCACGAAAAAGATCGTTTGCTTGCCAGAATTCAGTGAGTAAAAACCGTTTTACTCACTAGTGAGGCAAAGTGATTCAAATTTCGAAACACAAAATCCTTCCAATGAATAGGCGCTGAAAAAAAACAAAACAGCCACCATGTAGGTTAGTAATAAACATTGACATCAATTTTATTAAATAACTACATACGATACGTTTTAATTATTTTAAATTATATAAATACGCGCTTATTTAGTATTTTAATGGTTTTATATTCGTGATTGACCATAAAATTAATTAAAATCAGGTACTTAATATTAGACTCTATAATAAATGTTATGGAACGAATTTCCGAACGCACGATTAAAAAAAAAACTGTGTCTGTGTCAGTCATCGCGGGCAACTATAAATTCTTTTCAGTTTATGTTTAATTGTTTACTGTTTACTTTTTAACAAAAAAATAGTGAATCCAGTGATGAAGAACTTTGTGGAACTCCAAAAGAGTTGCGACAACTTGCTTCTAACACAGAAGTTTGCTTTTTTACCAGAAAAATCACGTGAAAAGTATTTGAAAGCGTACGACATATTTAATTAGTGGCGACTTACAAAAGGCCCTAAAATGCATTCTGAATTGGTATTACTGTCGTATTTCATGGCATTATTCCAGGTTAAGCAATCGAGTACGAGTTTATTTAAATCTTAATATTTTCTCACTGGAAGAGGTGAAAAGTTTTGTATGTAACGCGTAAGAAAAGTTTAATTTCCAGTTCGTAACCTCTTAAAATCTTTCGCTTGCGAAGTAGTCTTTATTAGAATCACTCGCTACGCTCGTGATTCAATTTAAGACTACTTCGCAAGCTCAAGATTTAAAATTGGCACTCACAACAGAAATATAAACTTTTTCTCACTTGTACCATAAATAACTATTGTGTAGCAGTTTGAGAATTCTTAAGTTTTATGTTAATGTACCATGTAGCTTAATCGGCAGTATGTATAAATGTTGCTTGTACAACTTTTTAATCCTGTTACATTACTAAACCTTTCCAGCACACTCCGGTATATTTTAATTGACCCACTTCATTGAAACGTTAGTCACAACAGCAACATCGATTCTAAATTGAAATATATCGAAAAACCAAACAGCGTGTAAAAATAAATTGAAAACGAATCAGTTCAGTAGCTAAATAATATGTAGAATAGATCTGAGAGTGGATAAAATTGAGGGACCCTTTGGGATCGCTATGCCTACATAGCCGCCCAGAGGGATACCTTTGCTACTACATATCCTAATATGTAGTAGCAAAGGTATTCCTCTGGGCGGCTATTCTTTTAAAATTGTTAACCTGCTTCATTTGTCATAGCTTTGTTTTATATAACGCAAAAATAGCTTATTTCCTAGTGATTCATTATTACCGTTTTTTTAAAAATTTATTTAAAAGACGACGCTTGTACTAGGAATAACTCCTGTGCCGCGGGGGTGTTCACATACATATATCTCACACACACAAACACACCCAGAGTCACAACAAATCTTTGCGGATCACACAAAGATTTGTCCCGTGTGGGAATTGAACCCGCAACATCAGCGCAGATGAAAGCGGTATAAGGCGACCACTTTAAATTAAATTTCTGATTGTTCTTCATATAGCATTAAGCCATGGTCAGCAATTCGATACTAATAACCAGTCAAAAAAATATAATTTACTTGATTTTATCCCTACTAAATTTGCTTTTGTTGCCTAAATTAGGTTACATAAGTTAAATATTGTAATGATTCTTATGTGTAAAGGTTAAGTTGAAAACCGTTTATCCGTTAAGTTTCAGTGCCTAAAGTCTGCTAAAACAATCCTTTTATTCCAGAGAGACTACGTAATTAGACAGTTACTAAAACTTCGCTTGACTTTTTTGATAAACCCACTCAGTTGATTGTCTAGCTACTGAAATATTAACATTTTAATATGGACAAATCTACAAGCGCTAGAGTTAGTGCTCTCGTACACCAGGCTACTAGAAGCAACCACAAGCAAGCCATTAGTGGTCGCCACAGGTTGTGGAAAATATTGCTTTTCCATTTGAATGATTAAAAACTACATTGCGTGTTCTAGCGATGTAATTTGCGCCCACTTTTAAGGTCTCGGGTTCGATCCCAGATAACACTAATAAAGGAAACCTAAATATGACTCGTGAAATTAGGATGTTAATATAAATACACTGCTGCTATACCGTTCTGAGTAATATAAGCGTAACGTAATGCTATTTTGTTTTACGTACAATGAGCTTAATAGTGGCCAATATCAAGCTACAAGCGATCTGCGGCAGCGCTTGATGTTTGCACTAAAAACGCGGTGTACGGCAGGATTTTTTTCGTATAGACGTATAGTGGTGTGTGAGCACTCTAAGGCTGCATTTTGAGGGCAAGGGGGTGGGTGAAATCCGCTTGTGGATTTCAAAAACACACCAACAAGATTGAGAAATAGACAAAATATTCTTTATTCTATAAGTCAGCTGCCACACTGACGCCCGTTTGTTTGCTGTGATTGAGCACTAAGGCTTTAAACATTGCTGATTGCCAAAAAATGGAAAGTTAAAAAAAAACCATTAGCAAGACCAAACGGCAACTATTGCCACAACTAAGTTGCTCCGTCTGCAAAGTGCCTAAATAAGTCGTACAAGTGCAACAGTCCCTTGATCCCTCAAGCTTTAAACCACTGCGTCATCCCTTATCACATCTCGTCGTCTACTAATTATGTTAATTCTGTTTGATTTTGGAAGCCTTAAATAGCATATTTAAGTTATTTTATCCTGCCATTTAAATTTATGTTATGTCGTGTTTAGGAATAAATGTTATTATTATTGAGAAAACGGGTTATTCACGTTACTTGAGCCGGGATATGCCGACTAGTTTCGAATCTAGTACATAGATTCATCAACTGGGCTATTAATCGCGTATCGTTGCCTCCGCACAACGTCGATGGAGATACTAGATTCGAAACTAGTTGGCATATCCTGGCTAAAGTAACGTGAGTAACCCGTTTTCTCAATAATAATGTCTTCACCTCATGTCGGTTTTAATAATATTAATAAATGTTATGTTTAAAGGTTTGAGACGTAAAACACGCCGAGGGCCTTCAATGGTATCATGTACTGATAATCTATTTTTAAGTTAATCTATAGTATCAACTATTGATAATATGACTATTATAATGTTGATACCATGAAATTAAACACATGCAGAAATATACTTAAACTATAAACGTTATTTTTAAGTCTCCTTCTTCTTCTTCTTCTTCTTCGTCGTGTCGATGGCTGAGTCAAATTTATTTAGACTTGCCACCGTGGTGAAAAGATTAGCCAATTCGCTTTGGAGAACTCGCGAATTGCCCTGGGTGCGCCGGACGTAGGGAATCGTTGTGTACGTCACTCGGGGAAGCTCCTTTCATGCGCCCCCTTTTTAAGTAAAATATTGTTATTGCAAAATCATACCTACAACTTATGTTCACTCTTTTAGAATTTATATAATTTATTTTATTATCATACTGCTTCAATGGTCAAGTGGTTAGCGTATCTCATCGCGAGGTCTCGGGTTCGATTCCTGGGTCGGGCAAAGTGTTATATGTATGTGAACATTCCAAAAGGAAAATTTACAATAGCAGCGCGGAGTTGGAATTGTGCCCGGTAAATGCCTATATGCTCACCCCCTTTTTGCATGACACACGGGCAATCCCAGGGAGAGTTAATATTGTCTTGGAACCCGCAACGAATTTAATCAGAAGTATATAGTTGGAGTTGGAAAGTATGTATTTTTACTTCCTACCTAAACATGACATGTAAAATGTGGATGTATCGGTGTGACTGTATGTAATGTTATGGCATATTAATAAATACATGTACCTACACATAAAATAAAATAAATTAGTTACTGCCATAATATGCAGGAGATGGACTCGACGATCATTGGTTTCGAAAGTTGGCTCGGTCATTGGATGGATTGCAAAGTGCCTCGACAAACACATGAAGAAGCATTGGGCAGCTGAAGGGCTTTATGCAGTAAGCGATGTGGCGGTACCGGCACATAATAAATGACGGACGACACACACGTGACATATGTCGACGAGTGCTGAATCGCGATAACGAAATGTTCACAGCAAGTGACTATATATACCACTTCCAATACGCTACCGTTGGACAGCTGTCCGCCAGGCAGTACCACCGAGCCTGGTCAGAGGATCCTCTCTTTGTCATGGAGGAACATCACACCCTGTTCCTCTACAAGAAGCTTCTAGACTTCTGGCATATTGTGAAGCAGTTCCTGACTCTCGACTCCTAACCACTTGGTGTCTGTATCCGATGTTCTATGTTCTAAATAAGCGAAGTAAATAATAGTAAATATCACACTACGCCATCTAGACCCAAACTAAGCGTAGCTTGTACTGTGAGTACTAGAAAAACTGATACCTATACATATTTTTTTTGTAAATAAATACTTATTTTACATAGAAACACCCACCAAGACAAACCTCCATATTCATGCACACAAAGATTTGTCTTGAGTGGCTATCGAACTCGCGATCTCGATGTCGCAGGCAGGTGCACTACCCACTTCGCCATCCGGTCGTCAAATTAATAAGCATTCTTTATTTAATACTGATCAAAACAAATAAGAACCTTACGTAAAAAGGCGGCAAATGTTCGACTCAAATCATCTGAACTGTATTTTATCCATATTTATTTTTGCTCAACGTCAAAGCTAAAGTTTTCCCGTTTGAATGAATCGCTGTAAATATTTACCAAGCAATATTGGCTTTTAGCTGTGTAAGTAACGGCAGCACCGTCCTATTTGCAAATGTTGCAAGCTTAGCTTAGTCATATAAATTAGTTAACTTTTAAACGTACGCGTTGCATGATTAAATAAAATCTAACGGGAATTAACGCGATCATGCATTATTTATTTACCTTTTAGGCTTGACGTTTCGGCTAACAGGTTACACTGGCCATGGTCGCAAGCAAACTGGTTCTATAAATTAGTTTTGATATAGATACTTATTTTGATTTGAAAATATACCTTCGTAATTTATCTTTTTTGTGTGATAAATGATATGAGTTTTCAAGCCTTCGTCTTTTCAATTTTAGTGAAATTTTCCATGAAATACATAAAAAATCATTTAAGTTATGAATTGCTTTGTCATTTGTTTCAACCAGTTAATGGAGAATTTTCCTGTCAAATGGTTTTAAAGACAAACCCGCTTATTTCCATACGTTTCAACACATTGTCATCATTTGAGCGACAACAGATGTCTTAGCTTTCAGTAAAATTTTCCATTTGGAATTCCAAATGGAAAATTTTAATTTGGTATGATTTAATTTGGTATGAGAATGGCCGGTGGAATCTAAATAAAAGAGAATTAAACGTTTTTATATTGAAACGGTACCTCACTTATCACCATCGTCTTACATTAATTTAACCTACCGTCAAATAGTAGTGCTTGCACTACTGTGTTCCAGTTTGATGGTGAGAACAGGCTCCAAAATTACTGGCACATGAGACATTACACCGTTGTCGTCAGATGAATAGATGCATCTTCAATCTCCTTTTGTGGAATGTTGTTTCTTCTTAATTGATGTAATTTAAATTTATAAACGTTTTCAGTAAAAAATATATCAGGAATAAGAATCTATTTCAAAGATCTTTATTCATAACCACTGAATAATAATATTATTCAAATATGGAGACAATCATTTAAAACGAAACGACCACAGTCCCATTTCTTACAAAAAATCAAAAAGTAATTTTCGCTTCGCTAGCACCTATCTATTATTACAGGCTGTGTAATAAATTCTCGTCTGAACTTTTGATTTGAATTCTTCGATTTAGGTCGCACCATTCATTTCGCCATTTGTCTCTTGAATGTTAATGATGCCTGACTGGAAATTAGTTTGGAAGTCACTCATTTCTGTCTGCTACAAATTACTCGGATATTCACTACTGGTTTATTGATCTGCTGTTCTAATTTTGTTACTTCGTTTCGTAGTCAAGGGTTATTAAATATGAAATGAAAACTTAATTCAGTAGCCCCGTTGGCGTTTATTGCTATCCTTCTTCGGATATTACTTCAATTTATACTTCTTGAGAACTTTGTAAATTAAATCAATCATGAAAATAATCACAAGTTCATTCACCTCCAATAAGAACTTATATGTCGTGTCATGTAACATTAGATTACAATGTGTAACATAAGATACACGGACAACTAGACAAACTTTAAATTCTTTCATTTTTATCCACATTTCACTCAACAATAGTAGATATAGTGAAACGCTTGTTCCATATCTTTAGAAAGGCGAAACAAGAAAATATTTACGATATTTTGTGACTTTAACTTCTAGTACCCACGTTGTGACTAATATTTCTGGTGCAGGTAACACGCGGTAATTCATTTTGGAATACGTTCCGAGCGTGATCCGGGAAATCGAGCAATATTTTTTCTCGTAACATTGTCATTTCATGAATGTTAGACGTTTAGCCGTGCTACGTTAAAATAAAATTGAGGAACTTTATAGTTCAATAACGACATGTAAATAATTTCATACATTTTCCTTTAAAATTTACAAACCTCCCATATTGCAACCGCCCAAATGTACATTTTTGTTATATGTATAATCAAAAAGTTTTATTTAACGAATTAGTTAAATGTATAATCAATAAATGACTAAAATAAGATAACATAAGATAAGACGAGATAGGATTACATCAGATAAACTAAGATTTAAATACCAAGTAAAATTATATAAGTGATATTAAAGCTTAATAATCACGTGGCTATGGTCTTCATGCTTAGTAGGATTTAAAAGTTTCACGGCTAAGGTTCGGTGAACATTGAAGAACCTTTTTGATTTTAATGAGAATGATTTGGAGAAGTTTATCTGCTATATATATTTTCAATAAAATCAGTCATTATTTTTACTTTGAAACTAAAATAAGTTAAATTTACGTTTAAGTTTTTCTTTTGTTACATTTGTTAAAAAGGTAACTACTGAATATGCCGTATAGTTAGTTTGCACAACATAACACATTCAATCACTTTGTTGTCTATCCATCCATTCAACTGTCAGTTACACCCTCGGTGCTCTTAAACACTTAGCAAATTGAAATTTAGATCGAACGTTTTGTTTACAAAATATACCTTTAGTTTTACTGTTATTTTATGTATCAATGTATATTTGGTTTAAGAGATGTACTACCCGTTTGCTGCAAAATAGCAATAATTTGCAGTACCAGACCTATTGTATGCCCCTAACATGTCATAAATGACATGGTAAAATAGTTGAAAGGGGGAATAAGACGTGAGGGGGACAATTAGACCAAAACGAAGCGCACACGTAGGATATTTGGTTGACAGAAAACGTTATATTTTGTGGAGTGATAACATCACAATCACAAAAAAACATATTGTACCTTAATATTTAAAAAAAAAATAATCAACTCATATTCACATTGTACATTACTGATTAAAAATTATTTATATTTCCAGCGCAAAAGTTGCATAAAATGACAACATATGAGACTAAATTGGAATTGAGAAATAATTTTATGAATATTGGTAGTCAATTGTATAACCAAGCTCAAATAGCTTTCGGCATACTGCCGTGGAATAGAGACTGACATAATAATATCTAGTACATACCAACTTCAGTTTTCTTAGTATAAAGTTTTTGGGCTCAGGCACAAAACTATTCTTAAAATATATTCTATTCTAAAAATATTCCTAAACTTAAATGGTGTACTAACACGACTTTGTTTTACATTTAAAAGAATATGTACTGCCAGAAATATCATAGCCCAAATCTATTAATAAAACACAGAGAAAACTTTTGGCATAAACAAGTAATGATATCCTCAAGTCCTCAATTGGAGAAATGCCGACGGTAGCAAAGCCTCTCTGATATTGGTAATAACCTTTTCTGTATCAAGATCTCGTTACCGAATGATATGCCGAAGCCTTGTTCACGGTTTCCATTTTCGGAATTTCTTACTCGCTAATCAAGGTAAGGTATAAGGTATTGAAAGATGGAACCAAATGTGTCATACTATACGCCCTAATGGATTGCTGAAATGTTGTGGAATAATATTTATGGTATTCCTATAAATCCTTACCTTGTTTGTCATTATGATATGCTATCTTAGTCAATTAAATAGAGAATAGAAGCGATACGTGTCTTGTAGCATTTTTTTCGAAAGTATCAAGGATTATAATTAAAAAGCTTATACTAGATTCTTTAGTTTACAATTAAATGAAATACTGTTTTTAAGTATTTTTTAGGACGTATTTTTTTTAAAACAAACCAATTTAGTGACACTTGGAAGTGACAAAAAACAACATTTATGACCGTTTGCCGTGCATCGTCTTGTATTGAAAAAAAAGGCAGATAAATTAGGCAAAGCTACTTTTCATTATTCCTGAAAATAAACAACCAGAGACCGAGCCATGCAAATGAACCCTTAGTTTCTAGTCCTAAAATAACTTTTTAAGAGCCTTTAAAAAGTTATTGCGGTCAACGCAGACCGGCTAAAAAAATGCCGACAAGACGGCAGGGACACCATTTCAGAAGTGCAGTAAGTAAATCAGGGGAAGGGGTCAGTACTGAAATATTTGAAGACCTTGCCACCTACAGTCGTAGTTTAAAGGTTAGAATAAGTGAGAAGCGAATATGTTAGTGCAATAATCTTTATGTACAGACTCGCTGAAAAATACAATTTGTGGTAGTTTTAAAAGAGCAATGTTAAATGTGCCACACAAAATATGTTATAAGTTTAAGGGAAAACAATTGATTATCTGTTTTCCATACAGAATTAATGTTGGTTTATCTTTAATGATATTAAGTTTTTATCTATTTTGATTGACACATCATACCTAAAACACGTTTGCGCCCAATTTTTCAAAATTATTAATAAAATTGTAAGTAAATTATTGTTTTTTTTTTTGACAAAATGGCCATGAACAAACATGCATTAATGATATATCTTCAAAAAACTTAATAATATTAAAGTTAAACCATTTCGTTAGTATTAAAACAAGGCGTTTGGGAGTTTACTCTTAAGAGATTAGGTACCACGAATACCACGTTTTATATTCTAAATAAAAACGTGTCTACCCGTGCTGCATTTTTTTTTCTCTTTTGCCTTAAGAACTCTAGAGGACCTTTTCAAAAGCGTTTCTAAAATCGGATAAGCGTTGGCCCGCAGTCGGAAGTACTTAAATTTTAAAAGCGATTGTAGTGTCACGATACTTAACTCAAAAGGTGTTTTGACCTTTAAAACGACATTGATCTTAAAAAATATAAAGCCACAAGTATGATTTTCGAACTCAACAGGCACTTCTTAGAAAACCATTATAGGTTGAAATATCGAATGTATCAATTTTATTAATAAACACTTTGGAATTTAAGACGATAGGGCTCAGGTTCGACTGGCCGCTAATTTATATTCCTTAACAAAGAAACGTGCTATTGAGGATTATAAGTTTGACTTACTCTCCAACGCCTTCTTAATGCTTTGTGCAGCAAAATTCTCATGTTTGTTAGTTAAGGGCAGAAAATAAGTACTTGAATTTTAAATACCAAGACACATTGTCTCATGTATTATTAAATACACAAATTCTTTCTGTTGTGTAGGTGGTTGTTGTATTGTCTTTAGATCAGTATTTGCTTTTGTTCAGGGAATCTAGTAATATGAAACAAAAAGATATTTGTATGACTGAAATTGTAAAAGCATTTGTATGACTAAAATACAGATAAAACAAAAATAACAGTTTAAGTAACATTTTAATTAAGAATTGTATAAAAAAACCGTGCAATAATAAGATAATAAAATTAAAAATGTATAAAAAATATATAAAAATAAAAATTGATCTAAGCTTGGGTAATTTAAATCATGTTATTTTGATTATTTTTATTTGCTCTGTAATTATTATGTTTGTTAACGTGTTCAAGCGCCCCTTGCAGTTTATGAAAATAAATGACTTGGCTTTGACTTTGAATATCATGATCAAGTTGTAACCTAATTATGTCACTTTACAATTGATTTTATTTATTTATTTACCTGCATTACATTTCTCATACGAAGCCACTACACGACTCTAATTTAATTTTTCATATTTTTTAATACACAACTTCTATTATTGTTCAATGAAAAACACTTCTAGCAACTAGAATTCCAGTAAATTCCAACTAGACTAGCTCTCAACCGTGTTATTTACCGAAGTTATCCGAGAGTTAGCTAACAGTTCACGAGAAGTGCAATTAGCTAGGCGCCGATTCAAGACTGTTAATCAGGTTGGTTGTGCAACGTTTTAGAAAATTAATGGTAAGGGATACTTGAGTTTTCGAGCACTTAAGTATAATAAAACAAAGATACTTTATCTTTGTTTTATTAAACTTAAGTGCTTGATTTATTTTTCATAAAAAATTAAATTCACTTTTGAAATTTCAAGCCCCTTACGATTTTCAGTTACGTACTTTTATGTATGTATATATTATTTGTCGAGTACAACGACATTATGATAAAGGTTATAACTAAGTTTATAAATGTTTGTCATAACGGAAGAAATGAGTTCATTTTGGCCGTAGGAGATACTTCAGAATGAGGTAATTTGCATGCTATTATGAAACAAGTGAGGGAGTATTTCAATTTTGCGAGCTTATAAGCCTCTGCCAACTGACGGAACTCACACCTTCATTAAACTTTCGGCTGACTCTTAACTTAACAAAGCCGTAACAGCGTTACTTTTTAAGTAGGTTTTTAATTTCGGTTTCAGACGTTTAGCGCTCAATGGCAAACAGCGAACACCCAAGAGCAAATGCCAACATGTGGACGGGTGTTTGTCGATCTTTGCCTGTTTGTAATTGTGCTTGCCAGTGATCGGGGTAGGTGCCGATTTTTCTATTATTTGGCAAACAGTTAGCGATGTCTCCAGACGCTTGGCAAGCAATCAGTGATGCGCGTGAGCTTGTAGGCGGCGGAAGGCCCAGTTTTAACTCTAAACACTATTAAAACATTACTAATTCGTTGGTCTAGTGAATAGTATATGGGGCTTTAATTTCGAGGTCTTGGGTTCGATTCACGAGTTGGCCAAATTAGTTCTTTTGGGCTCTTTTTATCAGTAAGTTCTTAATAACACCGTGTAGGTGAAATTGTACACGTTAGATGGCAAAGGGCTAACCCACTAACAAGGAGACACTTTTTAGTGTTGGGTGTTTGTGAAAGATGTTTGGCGATTGTAGTTCACTGTTTGCTTCTTCTTCTTCGTCGTGTCGATGGCAGAGTCAAATTTTATTTTGACTAGCCATCGTGGTGAAAGGATTAGCCAATTCGCTTTGGAGAACTCGCGAATTGCCCAGGGTGCGCCGGACGTAGGGCATCGTTGTGTACGTCACTCGGGGAGGCTCCGGCTCACTGTTTGCTGTTTGAGACAAACAGCCAGTGTTTGGGGCAATCATTAAATGTTTGGTGGTACACCAGCACGGCTTGTCACTAAAAAAATTACATGTCTACGTTGATAATCCTTACTAATATTATAAATGCGAAAGTTTGTGAGTATGGATGTATGGATGTTTGTTACTCTTTCACGCCAAAACTACCGGGTCGATTTCGATGAAATTTTGCACACATGTAGCTTATAGTCTGGATTAACATATAGGCTACTTTTAATTGACATACCACGCGGGCGGAGCCGCGGGCGGAAGCTAGTTAAGTCATAATCGAATCTAAATGTCAAGAGTGGCTGTGTTAAGAAAGCTGCATGTTTCAAATAACGTACAATTTTAGCTTGTGATCGAAATTTAAATAATTATTTTTTATTTTTATTTATTTATTTATTATAACCAAAGTACTTAAAACTATTTTTTCACATCATTTGCCTCGGTCAAAAACCACTAAGGGTTTATCTAACCGTAGGCGAGTCGCTTTTACACTTAACTTACACAAATTAAACTTTAAAATTAAAATTAATGTTTACATTTCAATTTAAACATTAAATCATAATAATTAAGTATAATGCTAAGACTATAGGTATAATGTGATGGATTGATACAATATCTATTTGTGGAACTGATCAGCTTAACCTTGATTAAAGAACTGGACAACAATATAGAAGCCGGTAATATTGTATAATACCCGGTAATAATGATTAAGACAGACAGTACGTTTATTTAAATTTAGCCCTGGCTCTCGACACGGCTGCCGTGACAAACTAACTAACTCTCGGTCCCTTTAAAAGGTTTTTATTTTTCTGTACACTGTTATTCTTGTCTCAAATGCCAGCTGAATTAACTTGCAACCGGCTGGTTGATCGCTGCTAAGAAACTTGAAAAACTAAATCACAGAATTGAGGTCATTCTTGTATGGCAAACTGTGTACTGGATTTTATATATATAACTATATTCTATAAACATGAATAAAAAATGCTTTTCGTATGTTTACAGATCTCTTGAAGAAGATTTTGATTTTATATATTAATTAATAATCCTTATAAGTATCAAACATAGATACTGGTTTTTGCGTTAATTTCCTGGTTCGTACCCGGCAGCACCGGATATTGTAAGCTTAGCCACGACTTTACAGCAATTGGTAGTTAAAATTTTAATAATATAATATAAATAAATATATAATCGCCTGCTCGCCTACTCTACAAAAACAAGTTTTTGTAGAGTTACTACAAAAACTTGTTTTTGTAGTAACTCTACAAAAACAAGTTTTTGTAGAGTTACTACAAAAACTTGTTTTTTTTTAAACATATTATGCCTCGTTGGTGTAGTTGTTAGCGTATGCGCCTCTCACCACGAGGTCTTGGGTATGATTCCTGGGTAAAGCAAAAGTGTTATTTGTTAACTTTCCGTCAGAAAAATCTCAAAAGCAGCACGGAGTTGGAATTGTGTTCGGTGGATGGCGAAAGGCTCACCCCGTACCCCATGGAACCTAAACATTACAGGTGAAATGTGGGTGTTGTACTCCTCTGCCTCACCCTTCACGGTCATATAGGCGTGATGTTATGCTATGTTATGATAAAATGTTTCTGATTAGGCTTATCAAGGTCTTATCAGAAACCTGTGAACTTGGGTCGTACACTTATAAAATGCCATACTGGATCTTATTTATCACATATTGTAGTAGCTAGCATTATTATTTGACACCAAATATAGGCTAATATGATGTCGCTCCCATCTTTAAATACAGAACATTAGGTACCACATCAATGTTTAAGCAAAATATTAATATTATATACACTTTAAACCCTTATAAGAAATTTAAATCTTGGAAATCTCACAAATAAATATTCTGTAAATTCTCATCATTGTCTTTCGCTAAGTAATGACGACATTTAAAGGAAAATATAAAACAATATTCTTTTTCAGCACAAACATACCTAAAGCCATTCGTCCAATTTTCTGCTTTGATACGTAATTTCATTCGGCTGAGAGTAAAATAAATAAAAAGGTTTGTATCATATTTCATTACGTCACAAAGCCAGAGGTTTGCTCAAAGTCCGATTGCTTTTTGGCTATTTCGTGACTGGAAAGTGAAAACTAACTAAGTGTTTTTGAAGAATTTACTTTCGTAGCTTCGTAGCTTCTTCGTAGCTTATGGAGAGAAACGTAGCACATGCGTACCTGTAGCGTATTTTTTTTATTTTTTTTTTGTTTGACGGTTTTTCTCGCTAAACACAGTTGTTTATAGGCGAGATGCGCTCTTCAGGTATTAAAAATAACCTACCTATCCTATGTTAATATGAATTTAAAAATTTAAAATATTTTATACAATATTATAACTAATATATTTAAATGTGCTAAATACATTAAACTAAGCTAGGTTTCCTTGTCGTCAAGCAATAACTCTTTAAGACCCTTCTTTAGTATACCTATACTTACTTTAGAGTTAGCTCTTTGATACGTTGTATCTGTCATTGTAATGACTTTGTTTGTAATCAGAATAATACTCTTAGATGCAATTAGCACTTGCCATTACGATTTTTAACACGCTTATATTAGCTTTACCTGTATGTATGTATGTATGTAACCGACTCCTTTGGACTCGATTTTGACCCACTTTAAACGGACAGATTTCATTAGAATTTTGCATACCTGTCAAAGATCGATGACAATGCAATAATTCGATAAAAAAAATTAAAACAAAACGCTCTTATAATAAACCAAACTAAAAAGTAGAAAATAAATCCTAATATAAGCTGAAAATGGTAATGAACAAAAAATACTAGTATTATTGTGAAAAAGCGTGCGTGGTGCTCGATAGACGAAAAATATGGCACAGATTTTTTGTTCATTACCATTTTCAGCTTATATTAGGAATTATTTTTCACTTTTTAGTTAGAAGTACTTTAAAAGCGTGTTTTTTTAGTTTTTTTTTATTTATTGTCACTCCAGTAATTGCCTCGATGGTCTTGTGGTTTGCGTATGCACCTCTCGCCACGAGGTCACGGGTTCGATTTTCGTGTTGAGCGAAGTGTTATTTGTGAACTTTCCGCTACAAAATTCACAATAGCAGTACGGAGGTGGAATGTTGCTCGATGGATGGCGATAGGCCCCAATGGGATATAAAACATGACAGGTGAAGTGTGGGTGTTGTACACTGGGTAATATAGGCCTGATAATTTGTTTATATCACTCCAGTAAATATAATTTAATTTGAAAAGTCAAATCATAGAATTCAGGGATGTTTGCAGACGCTCATGTCGATTGTTTTTATAGTACAATGCGTAAAAGATGCGCATCCCTGGTGCGTAGGGTGCGGGGTAGCTCTAACAGCATCCTGAAAATGATATCAAGCAGAGAAGACTGTCCGTACGTGGGTCGCTGCGACGCCATTTCTCATGGGATGGCACCGAGGCGATGAACTGTGTGCTCATCTCGCTTTTTTATAATAAGTTTCCAATTGTATCGTTTACTAACATAGTATATAAGCTCTACTAACATTATGAGTCATTAGTCACTTGATTAAATATATTTTATTATTTATTTATTTATTTATTATAGCAGCGATACAAGTAAACGTAATCTCAAATACAGTTTTCTCGAAATACAGCTCCACTCTCCAACACAACAATTCCTAAGAAACCCCAAAAATAAGGGACTAACTTAAATTTTCTCAACTTCCTTCAACGGCTTTACCAAGTTTTATGTTTTTTTGTTAATATTTTCTAATTCTCAAAATAGGTAAGTAAAAGGTTGTTATATAAAGGTTATTATGATTCATTTAATCCATTTTCTCATTTTTTATATGTTTAAATATAAATTATAAAAGTAAAGTACATTTAAAAATATAAAAGTATAAAATTCTACATTTTTAAATATTCGTACTAAAAAATATTTAAAATATAAAAAAATGATTATTATGATTATTATTATGATTTTGGAATCTGTAATTTAATGTTGAATTGCCATTTTGTAATTATATTATTAATTAATTTTATATTACCTACCATCATAAATATATCTATAATGACGTGTAAACCAATTACCAATAAATTAATTTTATGAGTTTTACCACGCAGGCAACGTTGCGAGCAACTTTTACTAAACAAATTTTAATAAAAACGGTGACCGCAGCGCCGTTCTCTCTATTTCTTTTGTTGGAAAAAGCCTTTGTGGTAAACCGTTTCCCAGATATCCCCGAGTAGCGACCCCTCAAACGTAATGTCTACTCACGCGTACATGCGATGGAAAATATACAGAGCTTTGTGAAACATGTAATGACGGCTTGCAGAACAATGACGGCAAAAATGCTTGGAAAAGAACAAAATATTAATTGACCCACTGATTTACAAACTTGGATATAATATTCTTTATCTGTATTGAAATGAAGCAAAGCAGGATATTTGCAATCACTTGTTACTTTAATAATAGCAGCACTGAATCTAATACATGTCCCACTGCTGGGCTCGGGCCTCATCTCATGATGATAAGGGTTAGACCATAGTCTACCACGCCGGCTATGTGCGGATTGGTAGACTTCACACACCCTCGAGCACTTTTTAGGCACTCTTAAGCATGCAAGTTTCCTCACGATGTTTTCCTTCACTGTTGGGAAGCGACAATTTATATGATAAATCCACACATATCTTCGAAAAGACGAATCTTAACGTTTTATTGACGGAGGTGTGTGCGGTGGGTTCAAACCCGAGGCCTTTGATTTCACAGTCCTACGGTCGCCCACTTGGCTATCGCTGGTCTTGTTACTTAAATATTGATCAACCACTACCATTTCCATTGTCTTATATGGTGGAATTTACTGAAACCGTAGATAGATAGATAGATAGAATAAACTTTATTGCACACCAAAAAGATAAGACACATAATAGAACATAATTTAACATTAAGACATGTACAATGGGCGGCCGTATCGCTGAAAAGCAATGTCTTACAGGCAACCTTTACAGCATTGTAATACTATGCAATGAATAGCGGCTACTTAAGAACGCAATTATCGACAACCATAACACAACAAACCTTCCTTATTTTTGTTTTCAACACATAATGATAATATACAACCAATACTGTGTTGAATAGTTGGCCATCAATCTTCGGTTCATACGAAGTACAATGCGAACTCAAACTTTCATCATTCGTTCTATACATTTCAATACAGTATTGGAATATCTCCCCAGATGCTGAGTTATGGAAGTTATTTGTACAGTCCGAGATGAAAATGTTTTGCCTTTTATTATTCAAACATCAGTTTGCAGAGTTTTGATTCAAAGACAAGAAACAAAGTTCAAGTCGATTTTATATGAACACAATATTTTTGGCTTAGGGCCCATAATCTAAGTGATATCTTATGGCCGAGTTTTATACTTGACCAATCAGAGCCGCCCATTTCGACTCATCATCTAAGCGTCATTAGGTGTCTGAGCTTTTTGTAAACTTCTCCATTGGAAAATAGTAAAAAAAAAATCAGTTAATACTTACTTTAGCAAGACTTTATTGTATTACTCTGAATGAAATCTTTGATATAAAAAGCAGACCAGTTCATAAACGTTCTGGCATATAAAAAATTACAGTACGAGATTTTTTTTTTTAAAGTCACTACCTATTTTTAAATCATTGGTCAAGAAGCACTTTTTATCTTGAACTTAATCGTTTTTACTTCAATTCCTCTCTTCAAATTTATTTAAATTGTTAAAATGTCATAAAATTTATTTGTTGCTATAATTATGTTCATGATAATATTCATATTTTGTAATATGTTAAGTATATTTTTATACCGTATGTATTTATTTTAAACATGTATTTAGTTTATATACATTTATATATTTTATTACAACTATATATATATTTATACTTTTTTTATTTTTTCAGCATACATATTTTTCTTGTACACAAACAACTACGCCAAATTCTAAAATTATTTCCATCCTAAGGTTGCCTGGCTGAAATCACTATTAGTGATAAGGCCGCCCATTGTACTGTTATCACTAGAAATAAGTTAATATTGTATACTCCAGGTGTACAATAAAGTGTGTAATAAATAAATAATAAATAACTGAAATCTCAATGGCATAAAACTCATTACCTGTCTCTCACTTTCAAATAAGTAAACAATTGTTAAAAGCCGAAAAAAACCCTTTGGGCTGGCTGTGCTTAAGCAGATATCAGCAGACTCATTAATCGTTAGCCTTTCTTGATGTAATATTGACGGCTTGCTCAAACTCACACTTTGAGATTAACTATCTTCTGGTCGTTTTAGTTTCTAAGTTTATTGGAGGAGTTAGAGGAACTGTTACTTATTGTGTTCTAATTGAGTTAAAAATGGCATGATAGTTCATAGCTATTGCAGTTTATGTTCTCTTGACCAATGATTATTTTATATTATACTTTCTTTTTCCTGCAACTTTTTCGGTTGATTGCATTGATTGTCTCGTAGTAAGTGTATGCGCCTCTCACTGCCAGGTCATGGGTTCGATGCCCGGATAGGGCAAAGCGTTATTTGTGAACTTTCCGTAAGGAAATTCACTATAGCAGCACGGAGTTTGAGTTGTTTCCGTGGATGGCGATAGGCTCACCCCCTATCCCATGGCAAAATGTGGGTGTTGTACACCTCCGCCATACCCTTTTGTGTAATATAGGAGTGATGTTATGTTTTTTTGTTTATTTGTACCGAATAGGACTCGAAGCTAATGAATAAAAAATATTAATTAAATAATTATTAATTAATTAATAATTATTACTAATTAATCGCTAATTAAGTAATTAAGGCAATTTTTATGTAAATTTATGTAGAAATAGTCCAAAACCGCAAAGGCTTAGTTAAACGAAGTCGAGTTATTAATCATTATGTTGATAAACATTATTGTTATTTTCCTAGTAGTGCTTTAAATATTTTATTTTATTTATTTATTTAACTTATTGCACATAAAAATAGTACATAGGCGGACTTAATGCCTTATGGCATTCTCTAACAGTCAACCTAGGGTGGTGCAGAGATAAGCATAGGTAGGTGCAGATTATACAGAGGAATAATTATTGATATGTTAATAGAAGAAGTTAATATTATAGAAAATACGTAATAGAGATACATAATATTGAAAATAATAAATATATAATAATTTATAACATAATAAATACATACTTTTATAAATAAAATATAATAATAATATATACATAATTATACAGCCTTACAGGAGAAGTTGATAATTATATAAGATAAATAAGATATATTATGATGATTTTGCCAATTGCTCAGTCAACAGTTTACGCACGTTAAACTTAAAACTGTAACGTGTTGTAAATATAATATAACATTATAAATTAGAAGATATCTTTAAACATAGAAGCACAAAAAGTTGTCAGCCCGTCTAACTGAGGTAACTCGTTTTCAAAATGCTGGCTTACTATCGCAATACAACGTGGCCCAAAACCAAAATGCTACCAGCATTTTCGGTACGAGGCCTTTTGACAGTGACTTGTTAAGTTTAGATTAAGTCAATAGACTAGTTTAATTTAAGATCCAGCATATAAATTATCTGTAAATAAATAAATTATTTTTTACAACATAGTATGTATTGGTATAACAAAGACGACTGGACATACAAAGTGTAAAATCTTTTAATCTAAGCATTTCTCCATTTTGTGTGAGAGGTCGTTTTCTTGTAATATCTCTAAAAGTCCATAAAATAACACTACAATAAAAACCGTAATATAAGTTTAATCGTGTAAAGTGGTCTAGCAATTTCACTTGCGAGTATACAACTACAACATCACTATCTTATTTCAATATTGCCGGAGAAGTAATACGAATATTTGCAATTTTATCTAAACATAAAATACTGGAATGTTTTTTGTAGTTATCCGCTGAGTAGCGGACTGTAAAAACAACTAGTATCAACAAAATACAGCTCTAAATATAAACCAGTCACTAAGTAGGTCGCACACCTTTCAAAGAGAACCCATTTTTTTAAATAATCACTTTCTGAGCAAACACGCTGTCGCTCGGCGCGCCCTTTACTTTTGACATCCGTAAACGATGGATGGGCAAACAAAATGATGATGGAATGTCCGTGTGCCACCGCCGCCTACCACGCAGTGACACATCAAGACTAGTGCATACTATCTATATGTGTTTTATCGGAATTACTGGTGATTTTAGTATCCGGATACTGTCTGATTGTGCAATTATCCGAATAATCCGAAAAAAACGAATATTCATTTTTAAAATATGAATCGTTGAACTTGCACGCTTATGATAACAAATAACTATTGGGAATAGTTGTTGTCTACTTAACTCTCACATTACAGGCATAATCAAACTAAAAAAATAATTTGACCAAAAATTTAGCTACAAACTAAAATTGACTTAACTTTTCGCCTTAATTAATTTACTTTTTTATTTTGACTTTTATTTTAAATGATAGTTTGGATTATCTGCTAACTATATTTCTAATAATCAACTGGCAATTTAGAAGTCTCCTACTTCATAACTAACTTGACTAAAATAAGACAATATATTTTATTGTGACATAAATTTTGAAGCTTAACACAATTTCTATATAACAAGTGTATTAAATGATGTTGAAAATTGATAAGCAATGTTAAATTACCACAGTGCTCGAGCATTAGATATATCGGTCTGGTTATACATTCTAGTAACATCTCAAAAACAAGCATTTTCTATGTTTCTATCTAAATATATATAAAATATATATTTAACCTTGTCGACGATACATGACAATTGTGCTCGAGAAAACAAAGTATTTAACGAATATGTTCGGTCAAATTGCTCAACACATTTAACGTGACACGCCACTTTACAATCCTAGATACACCTAAAATATACGACAGATCAAATAATTAAAATTATAAGTTTTTGAACTAAACGCAAAACAGACCTAATAGATTATAAATTTATTAATTTTTCTTACTTTATGAAATCAAAACATATGAGTTTTATAAATTCAAATTTTGATTCAATACATTCGTTCATTTATATTTTTGACTGTTATCCCAAATAGCCAGTAGTTGTTATGTAGAATCCGAATTATCCGGATAGTTAAATTGGGTGGATAATTGCATGCTCTCATGACAGCAAATTGCACGGATACTATACAATATGTATTTTTCTACCAACACCATTTCAACTAACTTACGACAAATACTTGAAGTTTTTAGTAAATGAATATCGTTCTCTAAGTTGAATGATTATAATATGACATAATATCAGGCCATACATTTTAAGGCTAACAACATATACCTGATTTATTAATTACAAATCCCAATATTTTAGATCTATATTGGTTAAATATCTACTAAGTTAAATAATATTTTTTTGAGCGTAATAATGGCAGAAATAGATATTTCGAAGTATAAATTATATTCGTAAGATAATCGTGATTGTCTAAAGAAATTCCATTCAGATTACGCACAAGTATATTCTGAGCGGTATTAGCAATAAAATGTTTGGCTCATCTGGATTATCTCAGCGACTAATCCTTATTGACGATGGCCTCAGATGTCTGTTAAGTAAAGATTTTATCTGAATGAATATCTTATTTCATTGCTATATTATTAAAAGTAACAAAATGACATTGTTGCTCAACAGTTAGGCGTAACAGTTTACCCACTATTGATTCGTTTACTTGTAGATGTTTCAACTATAATTAATTACAAAAAATATTTGGAGAAAACAGTAAATTTTCAACATATTTTTCTAAAGAATACGGCATGGCTATTCCGTAAATGTGACTAATTTTCGGTTTCAAACGAAATTTCCAGTCGATTTCGAAATCGACTAATAATTTGGCAAGTAACCGGTACATCTCGGATTTAGTGCATCCTTATTTCCATACACATACGGTTGATAACTGCTTGGCAAAAAATTGACAGCTTGCCAGTTACTATCCTCTAGCAGATTTGACAGCTTTTCAGGCAAGTAACCCAATTTCTTATGTCAAAATCGGAAACTGGTCATGGAGCAGTTTCTAAGTAATTTCTTGTACTTTGGCGAGATAAAATAATGATATTTAAAAGGTTTTTGCACTTCAGATTAACGTTATACAACAAATTAATAACTGTTTAATACTATGCATGTCATAAAATACTTATTAAATACGTAATGCAATAGAATTTAGGTCATATTATTTTCAGTCATAGATCTCGAGTTTTTTCATACGAAAACTTAATTTATGACGACTTGTTGTTACTTAATGCAGATATGGTATTATATATTATAGTACCATAATTTTATGTGTAGAGTTCTCTATTTATTCATAGGTCAATAAAATGAGTACCTACCTTCTATATATTATGTATTATTTAATTAAACTTGTGTTATAACATAACAATCCTAAGTACGTAGGTTGTACCTTAATTTAATACTAAAGTTTCTTTAAGTTTTATTTAGGCAAAATTACAATAAAACAGAAAACCAGAAATTTCAATTAATTTACTATTTTTATCATTACATGATGAGCCAATAATTCAATCATTATTAATATTATGATAGGTCAATCGATTTGTTCTTTATCCTATCCTCTATTGTTTTGTTGACTTGAAAACATAAAGTTCTGAAGTATAACGATGGCCCTCAAATTAACATATTTCTTGATTATATTCTGTTGAGATCTGAAACAGAAAAAATGCGCATATATTTACCTACAACAGCAAATTGGTGTGAAATAAAATAACATACATGTGGTCAACGATACACTTTTACACCAAATTTGTATTTAATAAGGTTATTAAGTCGCCCGAATTCACAATTCAATAGATCAGCAAATCTCACTAAGCTTCAAAGGCCCAGGACACGTTTATACTGGGTGGCGCAAAAGTAAAGACCCTATTTGGTTCAGCTATAACATTTTTTCTAAATTAGAAAACTAGATTTAGATTTTTTTAAATGTATATTTGTGCCATTAAATTTCGTACCATTAGGATTTAAAGATGATGTCTTTTAAATGGTGACCTCCAGAGTTGATACACCTTGAAGAGGATGATTTTCCTTCAAAATTGGTTATGAGTGACGAAGCGCATTTCCATCTCTCAGGGCATGTCAATAAGCAGAATACTCGGTTCTGGGGCACTGATAATCCGCGCATTATTCAAGAAACACCTCTACACCCACTAAAAGTTACTGTATGGTGTGGCATCTGTGTTGACAGAGTGATCGGACCCTATTTTTTCGAAGACGCTGGAGGCAATGCGATAACTGTCACTGGAGAACGCTACAGAACCATGTTACGTGAGTTTTTGATACCCAGTTTGGACGAATTGGGGCTGGAGCACATCTGGTTTCAACAAGACGGCGCTACGGCACACACAGCGCGCGACACTATGGACTTAGTGAGGGACGCTTTTCCAGACCGAGTTATCTCTCGTTTTGGCGATTTGCCTTGGCCTGCAAGATCACCCGATCTGACCAGTCCAGACTTCTTTCTTTGGGGTTTTTTGAAATCTCGGGTGTATGTGAACAAGCCACAGACTCTCGCAGCTCTAAAAGAAAACATTCGTCAAGAAATAACGAACATATCGCAGGAAGTGTTACGGCAAGTTATGCAAAATGTCATAAATAGGGCTCAAATGTGTATCAACTCTGGAGGTCACCATTTAAAAGACATCATCTTTAAATCCTAATGGTACGAAATTTAATGGCACAAATATACATTTAAAAAAATCTAAATCTAGTTTTCTAATTTAGAAAAAATGTTATAGCTGAACCAAATAGGGTCTTTACTTTTGCGCCACCCGTTATATAAGTGGAATTTATAATTTAGTCCGACAACAAAGTTATTCAAACTTATTATAATTTGGCGTAGATCAGCGCTTACACACACTACCATAAGTACGTTAGAGACACATACAGTTTTTTTTTTACTAAACAATGTATTGTAGTTTATGGTTAGTGGTGAAACTGAGAAAACACGTTCAATCTTAATAGCATGCAATCGTTTGGGCTGGCAGCTGGCAGCTTATGTAGAAAATGTTCTTTCTCTGGAAAACTACAAACTCCTTCAAAATGGCTTGATCAGTTTTACATGAGCTAGAATATTCATAATCCTGTTCCATAATATTTTTTAATCAGCATCATGCAATCAATATTATCTTGTTTTTATAAAGAATGAAAGAAACATATTTATTCTGACAAAAAGCAAATAATAAAACTTAAAATACTAAACAATAAATTTGCCAGAAAATTTCAGATTTATACCATCGATTTAAACCATTAAAAACAAGAAATTAAAATGTTAGATCTAAAATTTGAGTATAAATATCAACTATAAAAAACAAATGAAACAGAAATAATTTCACAATTGAATAAAAATAAAAATCGGAACGCAACCATGACGCTTGGACTTTGGACCATAGCACGAAACCATAGAGTATAGTAGGTCGCGAAACGAACGGCTAATGGTGGCGTCGGTACAACAAACAAAAGTGTAATCGCCAATCATAGCGCTTCAATTATCGTTTAGACTTACGCGCGAATGAAAAAGAGCGCTACGATTGGCGGCATTGGCGGTCACGTCGGTTTACGCAGCAGTGCAGTGCACACAGTCAGTGCAGTGCAGTATTATAGTGCTTGGCATAAACAGACAAAGTAATGAAAAAGTAAATAAACAAATTAACTGAACAGGAAAACATAAGGAGAATACGCTAAATTATTACAATAGTGATTGGTGCAATGCTGACACTATACATTGAACTTGCGCACAGGCTGCGACTTATCAATATTTTACATGGAATGAAATCCATTTTGAAAACTTCATCTAAGACAGATAAGGTTAGTTGAAAAGTTTTATGGCTGCTATTTTTGCTTGAGTTTTATGTTTATAGACTGCCAATTTAGCGACTTTGTCGCCAGATCTGTCGACTTTTGAGTATGCTCTAATAGCCAATTTTCTGACGATTTTTGAGGTGCACCATAGCACAACATTATTTACTTAAAAATTAAGCTAAAATTAACTCTTTATTATTGAACAGACTGCAGTTTTTGTCATTGTTGTGATTGAAACGAGAAAAAAGTAATGTAAATGGTAAAGAATGATAAAAATGAGAAATAAACACGTGAGAATTAAAAATATAAATGTTGATTGCCTAAAAAAAAAGCTCATAGGGTGCAAGGTAATGGTATCTAGCGACTTTTGGCACTGAAAAACACTGCACATACTCTTGTCTAGTCTTATGTCATTCTATTAGGAAGCAAACAATAACAAAATTAGCTAACTTTAAACTAAGTACTTTTAAGAAGAAATAATGTATTCATTTCAGGGTACTAAGAAATTCAATTAAAGTGTTGGCTTGGACAATATAATCTGCAATAGACAAGTAGCAATATTTGTCAATGAATTCTACAAAGAAGTCACCTATATTACCTACTGCTATAATCTAATACAGTAAGTTTCAATTCCAATAATGTATAAATATGTCGTATACTTGTAATATTTTAAAGCAAATTTTAGCTTTGCTATGCATTTATTTTATGTAATATTAAAGTTGAAAAATTAAGAATCCAGCAGGACTCGAACCTGCACCTCTTGGGTATACGCCCCAAGTGCTTTGCCAATTCAGCTATGGATTCGTATGCTGCCGGACTCGAAATTTCTCAACTCTTTTTTGTGCCAGCTTTTAGCTAGACGAACCTTATTTGGTTTTAGCGCCATCTATGTGATGTAATAAGTACTATTCACATACTGTAAGTTTGAATTAAGATCAATACTGTTACAGTCAAGAGATGACGCATTTTTATCAAATACTTGTAATATTTTAAAGCAAATTTTAGCTTTGCTATGCATTTATTTTATGTAATATTAAAGTTGAAAAATTAAGAATCCAGCAGGACTCGAACCTGCACCTCTTGGGTATACGCCCCAAGTGCTTTGCCAATTCAGCTATGGATTCGTATGCTGCCGGACTCGAAATTTCTCAACTCTTTTTTGTGCCAGCTTTTAGCTAGACGAACCTTATTTGGTTTTAGCGCCATCTATGTGATGTAATAAGTACTATTCACATACTGTAAGTTTGAATTAAGATCAATACTGTTACAGTCAAGAGATGACGCATTTTTATCAAATACTTGTAATATTTTAAAGCAAATTTTAGCTTTGCTATGCATTTATTTTATGTAATATTAAAGTTGAAAAATTAAGAATCCAGCAGGACTCGAACCTGCACCTCTTGGGTATACGCCCCAAGTGCTTTGCCAATTCAGCTATGGATTCGTATGCTGCCGGACTCGAAATTTCTCAACTCTTTTTTGTGCCAGCTTTTAGCTAGACGAACCTTATTTGGTTTTAGCGCCATCTATGTGATGTAATAAGTACTATTCACATACTGTAAGTTTGAATTAAGATCAATACTGTTACAGTCAAGAGATGACGCATTTTTATCAAATACTTGTAATATTTTAAAGCAAATTTTAGCTTTGCTATGCATTTATTTTATGTAATATTAAAGTTGAAAAATTAAGAATCCAGCAGGACTCGAACCTGCACCTCTTGGGTATACGCCCCAAGTGCTTTGCCAATTCAGCTATGGATTCGTATGCTACCGGACTCGAAATTTCTCAACTCTTTTTTGTGCCAGCTTTTAGCTAGACGAACCTTATTTGGTTTTAGCGCCATCTATGTGATGTAATAAGTTTTCGAGTCCGGCAGCATACGAATCCATAGCTGAATTGGCAAAGCACTTGGGGCGTATACCCAAGAGGTGCAGGTTCGAGTCCTGCTGGATTCTTAATTTTTCAACTTTAATATTACATAAAATAAATGCATAGCAAAGCTAAAATTTGCTTTAAAATATTACAAGTATTTGATAAAAATGCGTCATCTCTTGACTGTAACAGTATTGATCTTAATTCAAACTTACAGTATGTGAATAGTACTTATTACATCACATAGATGGCGCTAAAACCAAATAAGGTTCGTCTAGCTAAAAGCTGGCACAAAAAAGAGTTGAGAAATTTCGAGTCCGGCAGCATACGAATCCATAGCTGAATTGGCAAAGCACTTGGGGCGTATACCCAAGAGGTGCAGGTTCGAGTCCTGCTGGATTCTTAATTTTTCAACTTTAATATTACATAAAATAAATGCATAGCAAAGCTAAAATTTGCTTTAAAATATTACAAGTATTTGATAAAAATGCGTCATCTCTTGACTGTAACAGTATTGATCTTAATTCAAACTTACAGTATGTGAATAGTACTTATTACATCACATAGATGGCGCTAAAACCAAATAAGGTTCGTCTAGCTAAAAGCTGGCACAAAAAAGAGTTGAGAAATTTCGAATCCGGCAGCATACGAATCCATAGCTGAATTGGCAAAGCACTTGGGGCGTATACCCAAGAGGTGCAGGTTCGAGTCCTGCTGGATTCTTAATTTTTCAACTTTAATATTACATATAAATATGTCAATATTTTCTTTATATCTTTTATAAAGTTTTGTAAGTACATCGTTATAATAAAATAACCAAAAACATATTTAAATATTGATTTACTTCTAACAGAGAATATTAAAATGCATGGATTGCAAACAGCTAAAGAGCATAGGATGAAGCTTCAGTCTAACCATACGCTGTGATGAAACTTAGAAAATAGCTCAGCGTTGAACTCCACGGATGAATGTTGTCCTTTAATTATTATGATAAGAAATTTAGAACAATAGTAACTAATGTACTTGACTGGCTAACGGTTCATTTAAAAAACAATGTAGATCTAGCAAAAATATTTATAAACTTTTTACTAATAATGAAATAAATTAATATAACACTTTTTAAACTAAATTAGACAAATACCTACATAGGTAAATAGAAAAGGAAAATGTAAAAAATTAAGGCATCAAAAGATACCTCCACATTTGTCAGCCACGGGGAACTTGCTCAAAAGCCAAAGATCTTAAATTATTAATTCATTTTTAAATTCATATGATTCAACTTTTTTTATTAAAAACATAAAAAAATAAAATACATTTATTTATTTATTAAAAACTAACTATTTCTATTTAAAATGATAACATTCCTTATAGGATTTCACTTCACATAGACCATAAAATGGAATAAAGTTAACACCTTATGGCTGAATAACAAATCAAAAAATAAATTATCATAGTTAACAACATTTTGTACCAATAATTTAATTAATTATTACGACAATCGTCGCAATAAGTAATTTATTTTATTTTATTTCTACAATAATGGCTAGACACCACACACTAATGTTGTTTGACACTATATTGTTAAGTAGGTATGCATTTTTTATCATGTTCATATAAACAATTGATAGAACCTATCTTATTTAACACGTTTTCAATAACCTAACTATTGTAACTATTTGCATTCTTTCATCTCGAGTTCTTCTCTTTCTTCCTTCTTCTTCTGAGACAGTGAGTGAGAGTCTTTTCACACATTTAACCGAAGTCCTGGTAATCTACATAATTTTAAACATTTATTAACATTATTTAAATGTTATATATAATTAGACAATAGACAATATATTTATTTTCTCGCCACAACAAAAATTAAATACATTATTATTATTATCATACTTTGTTGGTTTATATATCAGCATAGCTGGTTTTTTGTATGTATCAATATTGTATGTATAAATATATTATATTCTTAGCTCATAAGCTAGTTTAAGTTAGGCACAATACTTATTGACTTGCCTTTTTTTATCAAATTCGTATGTTACTTTTTTTTTTTTTGTTTTTGTCTTATGATTTCGACCAAGCACTTGTAAAAATCTTCTGATGTAATTGTAATAGGCACCCACAGGACAGGCTTGCCTAGTGTGGGGCCAATGGACAATCTAAAACTGTACTTTTCGTTGGTAATAAATGCTTTTTTATTCATTTTTTTTTTATTAGTTTCCGGGAAGCGTACAAATTGTCGGAATATCTTGACTTCATTTAATGCATCTGTCACTGCTCGTATCGATCTTGATACTGCCGGCTGGCTCAGCCCATGCATGAAACTCATGCCAATGGGTTTTTGGTATGAGCCAGTGGCATAATTTTTTTGATGCTGAAATTATAATGCTGCTAGTATCTGAAATATGAATACAATTTTAGTAAGCTAATTACGTACGTAGGTATTAATTCTATAACTAGGTATAGTAGCCATTATTGTCAATTGCAATGACAGTTTGTTAACTGCAATATAAATAAGTAGTATTTCATACCTTGCACTCTGAGGTTTTGTAGAGCTTCGTTGTTGTGCAGGCAGGAACGGGCGAAGCTCATGACACAGCTCCCAAAACAATGGCTTTGTTAAGCGATAGTGTGCCCTGAAGGCAACGTGAGAGATGGCTTGAATGGACTGGTGGATGCTTAATCTTAGCATTCTTACTCGGCGAGACCACTCCCTGACATTGTCCCTACGCTCCTGCTCCGCTAAAGCTTCTAACATCATAAGTATATTTGCCACTAAAAGATAAGGTCAACTAGTTACATGATATAAAATTCTGGATAAGTATAATATAATTTCACAAGGGTAAGACCCTAAAATGAAATGAAATTGGTACTTACTGATAAAATATAAATAATTACACGAACAACAAATCTGAACTAGCTAATTACACATTAAGTCACCTTAATTAATATTTAACAATGATTTTTTATTTGTTTTTTGGACCTTAATAAATATTTTTATTTTCAATTTATTAATGCAGCAAAAAGGGCAACAATTTTCTACGTACTTAATTATGTAAATAATTGGCCGCCCGTTTTGACGTTCAATTTATTTTTCTTTTGCTCATGCACACTTTTTTAATATTTTTTTTGTCTCAATTCCAGATAGACAATAAAATAATAGACAAATTTAGTGTTTTTTGATTTATTTTATTACGTGTGAACGAAGCATACTTTTGAGGAGAGTAATTTGATTGCGTTATGTCAAAAATGCGTGTTTTGACAGTAACTATTACTATTTGACAGTAACTATTACTTAAGAAACCAGAAATTATATCTGTTTGACAGGAATAATTACTAATTGACAGAAACTATTTGTTAAGAAACCAAAATCTCAATAAGCGAATAACCCCCCGGATGCATAGTCTAACTGCTTAATATTACTACCAAGTCAAAATATTTCTTCCAAAAACTAACTTTTTTTTGTACTTCTTTTATTCAATCGCCTTTAATTTAAATAGTCAACAATATTATAAATGACTTCATACGTAATTGAATGCAGCTTCCAGCTAAATCAGTGACCGGAAATGTAATGGCCAAGCCTGCAAATATTAAAAAACGCTGTCAGGAATGGAGATGAACGCTTATAACAAAATATGAGTTTTATCGAATAACTTTAACATTAGGCACACACACAATTAAATTACACAAAACTGTTTATGGGAAATATTTTTATGATACTGAAGGTAGCCCCCCATCAGATGGAAAGACGACCTAAAGTAGGAGGAGAATACTGGATGCGGACGACCGTGTGCTGTGGCGTAAATTAGATGAAGCCTTAGTCCAGCAGTGGACTTTAGTCCAGCAGTGGACTAAAATTGGCTGTTAGTATTATTACGATACCTACAACTTCAAACTTAAAAAAAAAACTTGAAAATATCAAAATGTTACTCAATATTTATATTTAGATGATTAAAACAAAAATGTCCCTACAGTACGTAATTTCATTAACTAAGATAAACAGGTACGTTAATTAAATCAAATTAGCAAAATTAATGTTCCAAGAGAAAATTAATGCTTCCTGTCCGCAGTGCGGGTAAATAATGACATAGCATTATTCACAATATAATCCATCCATTATAATCCAAAGGTAGGTTTGTGAAGGAGGTAGTAATATTCTGTTTCTTAAGATAATTATAAATAAAATATTAACAATCACCGCGGCCTTACCCGCGTGGTGCGTTGATAAAGAGTAGCATATAATGTTCATCTAACTAACCTGTAGTTAGAGTAAGTTAAATAATAACACATCTACTAGGTACAAATACTCTCAATTTTTTGCATGCATGTATATTAGCAGATTTTCTTTTAAAATAAATGTTAGAAAATACCATTTATTTCGCTGACCCTACTTATATTTTGAACACAAAATTTACCTTTTCTTTCCTTCCTCATCATTGTACATACAAAGTTATACATTGATGACCGGATGGCGGAATGGGTAGTGTACCTGCCTGCGACGCCGAGGTCGCGGGTTCGATTCCCACTTAAGACAAATATTTGTGTGCATTAAATTAAATTCATTTATTAAAAGTATATTTTATTATGTATTAGTATTAGTTATTCTAGTACCCATAGTACTACCCATACTCTGCTTAGTTTGGTACTAGATGGCGTTGTGTGTGAGTTGTGAAATACTTATTTATTTATTAATAAAGTCGACAATGAAACAACCACGTTTATTAACACACAGACACAGCTGAATAACCCCTCATGACAAATGATTAGTAAATCTAGGTAGCTTTTCATCGATTTATCATCTCCCGCGTCATTACGTGTTCAGGTCAGTAACGAGCCGGTCAGTGGAAGTCCGGTATTTCCCCGAGGCATCGTAACATTCTCTGTGCGAGGTTGACGAAAAGCCTGCTTTCGTTTTTAGAATCCGCTGCGCTGTTGTATTGAGGGCCTTTGTTTTTGGGTCAGAATAGATGAGTGAGCAGTACGTAGATATTTGTAGCTGGTTTGAATGTAGAATCTGGAATGAATGTTCTATTTGTTGTTCATTCGAAATAGAAAGCTATTCGTGTACACAGTCTTTGCATGTGCCAAATATACATTGATAAAAAATACATATACTAGAATTGATGATAAGATAAAGTCGTCAAATACAAACTTAGACGTAACAAATAAATGAAACACTATCTTTTTGATATAGAACTTTCAATGCACGTATATTTAAATAAATAAACAAAGCTAAAGAGGGTTTTCAGACATAAATTGAGTTTAACAAAACTACGAAAGGTAAAGGTTCAAGTGACAAAGGTGTTTGATCTCACTCGTTGAATACAAATCAACTCCAATTTGGCTGTCACGCGATGTGATGCTCATAAATTATGGGACAAAGAACAGTCAGAGTAAATATATACTACTGAGTACTATGTCTTCATAGAAGCAATCGAAATACGTGACAGGCTGACGCCACGGAATAGGGGGACAATAAAAACGCCAAAAACAGATGGGGTTGCGCCGTTGTTTCAAACTAATTCAAAAACAGAATGTTTGAAACCCAAGTCAAGTACATAAAATTCAAATAAAGTAAGCCCTATCATGTACCACGTGAAAGTCTTTTGATATTTTAATATAAGGGGCCAAGTCAGAATACTCTGTAGATATCTTTACGTTGACAAATTTTTCAAGTCTAAACCTCACTTCTAGTAGATTTCAAAGCAATATATTGCTAAGCTGAATCTAAAAACATTATCATAAGATGAAAGAATCACAATATATTACGTAAATTATCATGCGATCGAATCTTTTTATTCAGTTATAAAACTACAATTTAAAGATAAGGTGTTTGAATTTCTGGATCGTTATCACAATCATAATAATATTACAATGATTATTGACTTTTTATTCTAGACTAGCTGACCCGGCGAACTTCGTACCGCCTTAGCGTAAATTTGATGCACTACTTTATTTTGTATAGCTGACCTATCTTATGAATGCATACCTATTCAGTTTGAACTGGAATCTATAATATCCTCCATATAAAAATGAATACCTATTTCCCTGGTCTCGTCATACCTGAGAAGGACTTTACAAATTTTATTAAATAAAAAACAAAATATATATTTTCACAGCTCGCGGTTATGTCTGTGGTGTAGATCACCATAGTGTGTTTTGTTTTTTTTAAATTGAATGACGCTGACATTCGTAACGCGCTTTTTTTAAAATATGCAAAATTAAATATATATTTTTCAATCTTTCTGAGAGATTTTCTTAATATTTTATTCCGTAAGAACCTTGTACAGAGTATTAGAAAACTACAAAAAACAAATCAGCCAAATCGGTCAAGCCGTTTTCATGCTATGTCGTGACAACGGAAAATGGGTTTCATTTTTATTAGGGTTCCGTAGTACCTACAAGGAACCCTTATAGTTTCGCCATGTCCGTCTGTCCGTCTGTCCACGGCATAGCGACGAAACCGTTGGTGCTAGAAAACTGAAATTTTGCATAAACATGTATGTTAACTAAACAAAGAAAGTCGTAGAGTAAAATTTGGAAAAATATTTTTTTTTTCAGGTAGCTCCCCTACATGTAAAGTAGGGATGTTTTTTTTTTTGTCGCCTACCCCATAGTGTGGGGTATTGTTAGATAGGACTTTTAAAAACGTTTAGGGGTTGCTAAGACAGTTTTTTGATTTAGGTATCCGTTTGCGAGATAATTAACTTTAAAGAGCAAATTTTTGTTCGAGTAGGGCGTCCCCCCCCCTCTAAAAGCTAAACTACTGGATCCTAAAATCTGAAAAAAATTGTGTCGGTAGTACATGTAATGAACTTTAAAGGAAAACTATAGCGGATAAGTTCACTTCATTAGTTCAAGAGGAATAGGGGTCCGAAATGTCAGATGCAGTTACTCAGAATATTTCGTTCAAAATTCTTGAAACATAAATAAACATACATAATACATAATATAAAATCACGCCTTTATCCCACGGAGGTAGGCAGAGACGATGGAACGCCATGTGCTTCGCTCCTTACATACTTCTTTCGCATCCTCAACATTCATACATCTCGTCATACGTGCTAGCTGGTTTCGTGTACTACAAACATTTCCTTTCTGAAGGACGCCATTTAGTTAAAAAGTAAAATTAAAAATATTTTTCTATGGAACCCTACTGCGCGTGGCCCGACACGCACTTGGCCGGTTTTTATATTTTTTTTTCCGTAAGAACCTTGTACAGAGTATTAGAAAACTACAAAAAAAAAATCAGCCAAATCGGTCAAGCCGTTTTCATGCTATGTCATGACAACGGAAAACGGGTTTCATTTTTATATATATAGATAACATCACATAACATCACGTATTACCCAAAAGGGTGTGACGAAGGTTTACTACACGGCTATACCCACATTTTACCTGTTATGTTTAGGTCCCACAAACAACGAGGCAGTTTTTTATATTAATTGATTGATCGATTTTTCAATGTCTCTAATTACATAAATTTTTTACAAAAATACTCACAAACGATCTCATTCAGAATGTAAATATAACATGTTGAAACACTGTTTTTGAGACTTAAACGTCTATACAAACACATTACACATATTTTGACACTAAAGTTTATCAATGATGGGTTCACTTTATAATTATTATGCAAAAATAATATGCAAACCTTAGGAGGGTCTTACATTTCATTGCATTAGGTATTGGAAATTTATAAATACATATTTTATATTAATTGCCACAAAGTAAGAAGTGTATGACGAAAGTGAATTATAGCTCCGTAATAATTATATTAACTTAATTAATTAATAAAGTTATAATTATTAACTATCTTAGTGCTTTGTAAAGCCTAAGTAATACAGATATATTCGTTAAATTTTCTTTTCAACGTTCCAAACGTGTCCAATGTGACAAAACATTTTAGCCCAAAATATAACCCTTACGGGCCTCGGGTCCGTTTGCCACTTTATTTGAGTAATTGTTATACTTCGCAGCCAGTAAGGGTTCAGCCAAATTATACGTCATGATTAACTAAAGGTAGATATTTTATACCAGTTTTAATATCTCTATACATATACCTTGACAAGCCTTTGTTCCCGAATGTTAATGAAAATTATTCATCCGTTTAATGGTATTACAGTAATTTGGTAACGTTTGTTAATTTATTCATACAATTTAATCTTATCTACGCATCATACATGCATAATTATTATTTACCTAAGCTTGTAAATCAATGTTGTGTAGTAATTTTATGTTCGAAGTTAGTGTACAATAGTCTTAATAGTAAGTGTATTGTATTTAGGCAGTCCCAGCTAAAACCTAACCATGAATCCCACACGACTAAAAAAACAGCTTTTCAGAAAAATAGGTTATACAGTTCAATTGTTCAATTAATTTCACAGATATAACGAGAGTTCTTACAGAGCGCGCGGTTTTGCCGGCACACGCGTCACAGCTAGATTTTAGACTGACGTACAGATGTCACTTGTCATTCCACGGACAAGTGGCTCGCGAAGAGATGGGACACGCGTCGACTAATCCGCATGTTAATCGATTCTTCATCTGAAGTTGATGACGTAACACCCCCCACAGGACGAGTCAAAGCTGTCTACATATAAAAATACGTAGATACCTAGATTCTAAAAAAACCATCCACTCCATCGTGTGAGAACCTTAGGCGATGTTAGGTATATCGATTACGATACAGTAAGATTTACCCTAATATTCAAATCTGATAAAATTTATCTTAATATTATATTTATCTTGATTAAAATTATCTTATAGAAGCAACCATTTATTAAAATGTTAGAATGAAAGTTATTACATTTAAAAAAGAGTAGAAAAAGAAAAATAAACGAGGAATTACTAAACATAAGAAGTGAAATGTGGGTGTTGTACACCTCTCTTAAAAAAAAAGGTATCGGGTGTACGCTAACATACATTTCACACACACACAGAACACACCCAGAGTCAGAACAAATCTTTGCGAATCACACAAAGATTTGTCCCATGTGGGGATCGAACCCACAACACCAGCGCAGCTGAAAGCGGTGAGGCGATCGCTTTAACCACTACACCAAGTGTTCATCTCTGCCTCTTGGTAATATAGGCGTGATGTTTTGATGTAATATTACGGTTGAAAAATTATGATGCCAGTGCGGATCGAGTTTACACGGACGGATGACGGAGAATGTGATCTCCAGAGTGTTTTTAAAAAGTGTGACGTCATCATTGCGACGGCACTATTGTTGTCTTCGTGATTACTCACTCAGGGTCTTCAAAGGAAAACTTCCCAGTACTTTTATAAGCTTCGTTTATTCAACCGGTAGCATAACGACTTCAGAGAGAGGGATCTGTACTGTTCGGTGGCTCGAGAGCGACCGTGTGGTTCTACGTATGGCCATGTAATTCAGTCCCAGTGGAATCGAATTTTTCTACCTATTGCCAACATGAACACAAATAGGTACGTAAAACCCAGAGATGTGAGTTCGAGTATCACTGAAATTATAATTTTTCAACTGTAATATTGTTTAATAAATGCTTAGCAGAGCTAAATTTTGCTTCAATACTAAAGTAAATTATGTTTTTCGGAAGCCTTCATAGTATTAGCTAGTATAATATGCAGCTGCAAATTAAGACGTCCTAGATTAAAGTCTCGATTCAACGCGGTGGCCACGATTATAAGAGTTTTCACCAAGAACTTCAATTTGAATAATAATTCATATTTACGCTTCAAATAATTAGCACTACGAGACCTTTTTACTGAACATTTCACTGGAGTCGGCAAACCCTCGCCTGAAATATTTCTCTTCGTTGCCAAAGTTAAAATTGCCGCTCGATTGCCTTTTTGTTACATCAACCATTGTTCTCTACGAAGTTCGTAGTTCTATTGAAAATATTTACGACCGTTATAGGCTACGTATACATTAAAGTGCAACTAACCACATGGCCAATAGTGCTTGAAACCGTGTAAGTATGCTCAGTTTTCTCCACTCCACTCCATTATACTCCGCCCCGCTCCGGCATAGAGGAGTTCTAGAAAAATATATGAACTATCTCGTTGGACTAAAAGTGTGCGTATGCTCTTCTCACCACGACGTCTCAGGTTTGATTGCCGGGTCGAGCAAACTGATATTTGACATTTTACTGTCAAGGAGTTCTCAATACCAGCTCGGAGTTAGATTTGTGCCCGTAGGATGGCGTACACTTACCCTCTATCACATGGTACCTAAACATAACAAGTGAAGTATGGATGTAATACATTTCTGGCACTCCCTTCTTGGTGATATAGGCATGATAATAAGTTCACTCCACTACAATCTAAAACGCAGCCTTAAACGTAACATAGGATTGAAGTGACGTCGTCATGCATCGCTTACTCGCTATTGTATTGTCTATTGTTCGTAAGCTCGTCCGCATCAATGACGAACCCCTATCGCAGCCATTGTCCTTATACAACCCGATGTGGTCCTGCACAGTTAACGGTATGTTTAATTAGGTGTATAGCCTTTGTTCTATGAAGGTGATTAGGGGTGGCTTACAATGTTAAATGCAAAATCACTCTTAGGCTAGTTCCTGACTCAACGCAGCAGGGGCGATGTGGATTATGTAAAATTATGTCAAAAAAAAAAATAACCGGTTCGAATTTTGGTATAATTTCCATGAGTATACTTAACCACACTAAGCTCGCGCCGAGTAACCAAAAATAATGGACTATAAAAGGTTGATGAAATTGATTAAAGAGGTTAAATACTCGTATTTAAAAACTACGAAAATTTCTTATTTAAGAACAAAATTGTCTGTGTGATATTTAAGGTTAATATATTACTTGTGATTTATTTATTTAATTCATACAGGCACTTCACATCTTACAGGCAATAAGTTAATAATTTATATTGGAATAGTACGCCAATTACGAAGTACACTAAAAATACATTAACAATGTAAACCGAGAGTGAAAGTATACACATGCAAATCTATATAATACAAAAAATATAAATGTTTAAAGATGTATAAATGTCAGTGTAGTGAACTTTAAAATTGAAAAGGTTGTATTAATAATGCTTATAAAATAGAAACTACTAAACCAAACTGAAAGAATTTTTTATAGAACTATTTGGCAGCTATTTCGCGTCGAAAAAAAAAGAATCACGCGAATCAGTCCATTAACCGCGACGTAATCGATGTACATACATAGAAAAAAAACATACCGACCGAATTGAGAACCTCCTCCTTTTTGGGAAGTCGGTTAAAAATACTTTCGCGTAAATTTCCTACGAATCATTCTAAAGAATTATATAATTCCTTCCTTCAAAAGCATAATCTATTGACCCTATTCAAATAACTTCAATCGAACTTTCAAATCAAAAAGGCACAAAGCAAAATCTAAGAATAAAGACTCACTTTTCCAAATCCCGAATTCCGATTGAGTCACGTATCGGCTTTTCAACCGCACCGCTTTGTGACCCAATCGGAACTGGCCAAGACAAAAAGCGACCCTTTTAAGCTTAGGACCCGCGACTTATTCCATAATACACTTTGTAACATTTGCCTTTCAAATGTCTTCCATTTTACTATTGTACTGTGATTTGTACCCTATTACCATAGAAATCTTAATAATAAGGCAATAGAAATGTCAAAGACGCGTGACCTTGTCGCCGCGCATCTGACTAGTCAAACACAAGTGCGAGTTGAGGAATTGTCGTCTTAATGTCATCGCAAAAAGAATAATTTTGTTTGCAGGAATACAAGCGCATTTGTCTAATCGAACATAAGTGCGAGTTGAGGAATTGTCGTCTTAATGTCATCGCCAAAAAGAATAATTTTGTTTGCAGGAATACAAAAAGTGGTATTTGAAAACCGGCGACATGCGTCCCAGTGTTAAAAGATAGTCGATAGCATTTCTATTGACTAGTTATTAAGATTTCTATGCCTATTACAGACCAGAGGACGTTTGTTTTATCTTGTTTAGGGTTCCGTAGTACCTACAAGGAACCCTTATAGTTTCGCCATGTCCGTCTGTCCGTCCGTCTGTCCGAGGCATAGCGACGAAACCGTTGGTGCTAGAAAACTGAAATTTTGCATAAACATGTATGTTAACTATACAAAGAAAGTCGTAGAATAAAATTTGGAAAAATATTTTTTTTTCGGGTAGCTCCCCTACATGTAAAGTAGGGATGTTTTTTTTTTGTCGCCTACCCCATAGTGTGGGGTATTGTTAGATAGGACTTTAAAAAATGTTCAGGGGTTGCTAAGACAGTTTTTTGATTTAGAGATCCGTTTGCGAGATAATTAACTTTAAAGAGCAAATTTTTGTTCGAGTAGAGCGTCCCCCCCTCTAAAAGCTAAACTACTGGATCCCAAAATCTGAAAAAAATTGTGTCGGTAGTACATGTAATGAACTTTAAAGGAAAACTATAGCGGATAAGTTCACTTCATTAGTTCAAGAGGAATAGGGGTCCGAAATGTCAGATGCAGTTACTCAGAATATTTCGTTCAAAATTCTTGAAACATAAATAAACATACATAATACATATATAAAATCACGGCTTTATCCCACGGGGGTAGGAAGAGACGATGGAACGCCATGTGCTTCGCTCCTTACATACTTCTTTCGCTTCCTCAACATTCATACATCCTTTGAAAGTAATGACTTGTATGAAGATGTTACTTGTTTAATACAGATAGTAAATCCCTTTTAAGTCGAAATATGTTGTTACGACTAGCTACGGAACCCTACTGCGCGTGGCCCGACACGCACTTGGCCGGTTTTTTTAATTTAACTGACAGAAGGGGTATTTTGTTTTATTCCTGTGTAATAGAAAAGGTTGAAGATTTCGTGCGGCTATTGAAAGGCCAAAGTTTAATCCTTTTCCTTTGAACGAACGGAATAAAGAAGGCACTAACATGAATAAAAGCGCTTAGTGAAAGGTATTGGATCAGTTGACTTTTGTGAGCCAAGGGATATCTTAGATAACTTTTAACGATATTATTAGACTTATTATTTCAAAAGGTTAGACAAAGCCTGGAGTCTTATTTTATTATTTATATATTCCAAGTATGCCAAGTTGTAAACATTTTTCTAGAGAAAGTTTATCTTAAAGGTATCAAGTTTCCACCCACTACACTTTTCTATTTAAAGTCAGATAAGCGGCCAATATAGGAAGGAGAATAAATATCTTAGGCCCAAAATAATAATTGAATGATTTATGGCTTAACAAAATTTACTGATGTTATAATTTATAGATCTCTTAGGCGCCTGCCCCACTGCCGGCAGTCTGCGATGAGAGTTCCTTGCTCTGCGTTCCACGTTCACTTAAGAACCAGTAGGACCGCTTTACACTCTGCTCTAAGATCGGTATCGTAAGCACAATATAATTTTCGGGTAGTAGAGTAAAATATTAAGTATCTAATCGTATCAATTTAATTTTTGTATATTTTGTTGGAACCCAACGTCATAGGAACGCTAATCAGTCACCTCACAGAACTCACAAATACGATATGATTGAAATAATGTTTATTAGTAAACAGACAGCATTCAATTTAGTGGCAAATTGCTTCAAAGCTTCGCTTCAATGTTCGTGTCCGTTTATACGTACGATTTTACGTTTGGTTCAACATATTACTTGCAGAGTGATTTAATAAGGCCTAAATGCAATAATCTGAGCCCAAACAATTATTACCAATATTCAGTAGTTTTTAAGATATTAAAATTTGAAAGGTTTTGCAGAAATTACCCTGATCCAGCCATTTAAAATAAAGTGATCGGAACAGCAAATAAAAATAAGAGAAGATAAAAATACAAATTTCTTTATTTCTCTTTTACAAAGGTGTTCAGGGTAGAACAAATCTAGTTAGATTAAATTAATTTTTGGTAGTTTTTACAAACATTCATGGAGGTTTGGGTGACTGTTTTGCCTACAAATTGAATAAATGGTAAAAAATATCTATCGAATTAAAAAAAAGGGCGATCATCGGCAGAACATTTATGGGCTCAGAGTTTTGCATTTAGGCCCCCACTGCAACGAATACGTCGAATTACTAATAACCCTGTATAAACGATACTCAATGGATTATTAGAATATAACTATTCGTAAACAAAAAAATATAATGGAAGGATCGGGAAGGATCTAAGTTCTAAACGAAAACGTTAGCTAAAGCAACATAATTATGAGGATGCATTTCATTGTTTATGAAACATAGCTAACATTTTTGTTAGGTTTGTTTGAAAACATAAAGTGATTACCATCAAAACATAAAAGTAGGAGTATGTAAGAAAAGAAAAGAATCGAAAAGAAAAATTTCATTGGTACAAAACAAAAAGAAACAATATAGGAAATACAGTGAAGTCTTTACTAATATGCCAGCAGCTCAGCAGGATAATGCTAAGTGACTGCAATGAAATACAGTCACCTAACGCTGATTTTAAGCTGCAGCCCACGAGTACCGTACGCTCAAAACTACTAAAAATAAATTTTATTAAAATAAATGTCCGTTAAATTTAAAAAAGAAAAATAAGGATACACCATATCGACGCTGGAAAGCAATTTTGTCGTATCTCGAAAAATAGTTTTTTTTTTTATTGGTTCATTGAAATTAAAAAAAAAAACGGCGTGGAACAGTCTGATCAACGTTTTCCTACGATGATTTCTTGATATGATACGACCTTGACTTTTTATATACTATTTTCTCAAAACATACTTCATAATGGAGTAAATACCATAAAATCTACTAATTTTGTATGATACATAGATACAACAAAAATATACGGTAGTCGTTTGTATGGTTCGTAACACTTACAGCATTATGTTTTTGTGACAAAGTAATGTTCTATTGAGATACAGCAATTTCGCCGCCTGAATATTTTATGGCAGCTACAGATACTACATTTCTATCGTTCGGGTTTGAAATATACTTAGACATATAACGTTTTATTCTGCCCATTTTACATGTACCTAAGAAATTTATAATTATGTTTTTTTTTAATAATTTGTATTATTTTTTTTTTGATATTTCGTCCAAAATATCTGTCAGGATATTTCTCAGAGCTCGTGTACGTGCTCGTGTGTGTGATTTTTTTATTTGAATGCATAATTACTAAAGATTATTTGCCGAATAATATTGTTTAAATAAACAAAAAACATTTTTAATTATACATTGTATTTTGTTTTACTTATATTTACCACAAAATTCAAAGGGTACTTCTGAAAAGAATATTAGATATAGCGAAATGACAGGACTTACAAATTTACTTCATATTAGATACATCATAATCGTTGCCTAAAATTTTAAAGCTTTTTCTTGTGCCTATGTTATAACTAAAAAGATACCGCAATATTGCAGCTTCAAATTAAAATACCAATTGCTGTAACTCAAAGAAAACGCATGTTAGACTAACTTTAGAATACTATCATAATTGCCATCTGATTTAAATTTTATTATAAGAATGACGTGATACAAAATTTATCTCTCTGGTTCAGCTAGTTTACTAGTTATGAATTTTTGAAATAGTTTTTTGGCTCTGGTGTAAAGTTCAACTTTTCGAGATACTACAAGATTGCTTTCTTGCGTCGATATATAAATAAATAAAAGCTGTTTACAAATTTAAAAATACAAAATTAATTCAACAAAAAAAAATAGTAAATGAAGTAGAAACATGGCTTTAAATTAAAGGTGACGCAAAAGTAGATTAGAAACATTAAATCACTATTTCTTAAAAAATAAATAAATTAGTATGATGTTATAATGATTGTAGTTGTTAATGTAATTTATATCTATAATTCAATTTAATTTAATTTAATAATATTATTTGATAATGATATTTAGAAATATTATTTCTTCATGTGAACAAAGTGTACATTTTGTGTACTCGTTATCAGTGCAATATAGCTTTGGTCGCAGCGTAAGATCGACTCATTATTTGATGGATGGATAAACAAATTAGATTCAGGTATATTAAATATTTTTTGTTATACATGTTAAACTGTTTGTATATATAAGTACATAGCCTCTAAAAACTTCAACAACTGAAATATCTTTATATGCCAAATAAAGACTTGGAAAAATCAAACAATCAAATTAAAGATGAGATATTATACAACTTTAATTATACGTAATGTTGTTCGTATAATACTTTTATAATCAAGAATATTTTCATGAGACTTTTCACAGACAGACATTTATTTTGATCGTACCTTGCTTTAAAAAGAAAAATATTAAATTGCGTGCGGTTGCCATAAGGATCAGTCATCCCAAAAAGAAAACGGAGTCAAGTGTACTCAAACACATCCATTTAGCCTGCCACTCCTAATATTTGAACATTCGTATAAAATATTTTTTCTTGTGCGTTAATTTCCGGTTGAACGTTCGCCAGAAGACAAAGCGGTTTATTGGGTTTCATGTTTTTCGAGAAAAAACTAAAAATATTTACTCTTTCTTTATTGCAAAAAAAGTTGATACATGTGTTACACCCAAAGTCCAGTCAAACATATTTTTTTACAGTTCTTTAGCGCAAATATTTAAATGAAGTAAGTCACACGTTTGTCAATTTATAAATTGAAACTTTGATATTTAACAGTACCCCGTACTTAAAGACACTTATTAGGAGACAATTAAATAAGAATAAATTATTATACTGGTGGTAGAGCTCTTGTTAATGAGCTCGAGGGTGGCAGCACCACCGTCTCACCTTTAACCTGCCGCCAAATAGTAGTGCTTCCATTACTGTGTTCCTGTTTGGTGGTGAGTTTAGGCCATGAAATTACTGGCACATGAGGCATAACCACCGTAGTCCTCAGCTGCAGCGACGTATCTATAATCTGCTTTTGTGGATTGTTGATGGCCATGGGCTGTACTCCATTTACCATCAGGTGGACTACACGTTCGTTCGCTGAGGGCGTGGAAAAAAATAAAATAAAAAATAAGACCGTATTCTTGTCCAATCGCCGATAAAATTTCACCATGCAGCATTTTTTAAAATATGGCATAAAAGTATCGTAAAAGTATTCCCCAGGCAGTAACTTTAACGACAAGAAATTACTTCAGTGTTCGTATCTCCTGTCGCATCAAAATGTTATTTCCCTTTTTTACGGTAGACAATTTAATTTGCATCGTAGCGATATCCCGCGGCCGTTCGCGTCCTGCCCACCATCAATTCGATTTTACATGTAAAAACAAACAACCCAAGTGGAAAGTTGGGTTAGGCACGCAATTATTTTTATAATTGTTTTTTGTTTGTTATATTCATTCACAGCTAATTTGCCAGTTTACGGTAACGTCGTGGTTTTGTATGATGTTGATTCTTTTTTTTTAATTAGAGCAGTCCAATGCCTTTTAATTGAACTCGAGCGTATTAGCTTCGATTAACCCAACATAAATATAAAAAAAAATGTTGTTATTTATCTACGGGCATTTGCTTATACGGTCGCTCATTGTATCATTATGCAAAAACAGGGTATAATTATTCCTAAAATATTATTACTGTCATATTAATAAACAGAAAATTTATATATTTTCTGTTTATTCTGAATATTTCATGTATGTCAGCTCATGGTGAAACATGTTAAGCTACTTTATTTCAGTTGAACACCAAAAATGTACCTGTAAATGTATTTGTATGTTTAATGCAAATAAATCATTCATTTTTTTTTATTGAATATTGCACTACATCGATTTATTTATTTTCTAATTATATCATTTATTATACAATTAAACATTTAAAATAACACTATATTATTATGAAAGTGAAAACTAAATATTATACACGAAATAAAAAAATATAATACAAACTTATTAAATAAAATAGATATAATAAAAAGTTCAGGTGTCAAAAAATACGTCCGCATCAATGTCGACAGTCATTCATTAATTGATATAAGTTTAAAACTTTTCTATCTTACATACTAAATGTCCTTATTATTTTTATTTCAAGATCTAAATCAAATATTTCATTCAGGGCTTAAAAATCTCGTTACATAAAATTCCCACAGTTTGCACAATATAATGTCATCAGCAAGAAACCAACAAAGAGAAAAAATAATCTATAATCGTATTACTGTCTTAGTTTTTTGCTCAGCTTTGCTCAAATATAACTGACGCGTTTTTCATGTTCTGTGAGCGTGATTTTTTTAACTTTACATTTTTTTGGTTTTGTTGGTAACATATTTATTGTTAACTAGTCGATGATGGCTAAAAATTACGTGCCTTGATTTCTTCAGTAGTTAGTTCTTAACCAATACATATTTTTAATTAAATTATTTCTTAAATATCACTGAATGTTGTCCTTAAACTTAATCTTATATTTCTTCATAATCTTCATTTTTTAAAGTTGTGTGTACCCGATTTTCAAAGAATAAAACCAAGTACTACTTAATCTTTGTCGCAATGTTCGAAACCCTTAAAGTATGACGCAAAGCTGGCTAATATCAATGTTACTCAAGAAATATATTATTATACAAACTATATTTCTTCTAACATCATATAAGTACAGTGATTACAATTCAATCTCCCCTACATCGACAAGCAACCGTTAGAAAATGTGCAGCTTATAAGATTACTGATCTCATCTGCGGTTCATATCTGCCAATAAATTTCTAATCTTTTCTCTGACCTTTTCGATAAACGCGTGACCTAAAATCTTTCAGGCGTGGAATTAAGACAGTTTGCACACGAAATCAATGATTTATAACAACGTTTTGTCGTGATCTCACTTAACTAGTAAAAGCCTATTAAATATAAATATATTATGTTATTCTTTGTTGCTTGTTTAAATTGTGAAAATAAAAGAGCAATTTGCAGTACGAGATATCGTTAAAATATCTATCTGCAAGACTCATTATAACGTATATCATTAGTGTTAATGTAATGCGCCAAAGCCTCTTTGACTATTTTAATGATTTAGATAAAGCCAGGCTTTCCAATTATTTGAAATTACAGAGCTTAGGTGCCTTTTGAAAGTGAATGCGAAGAATGATTGAGAAAGCTTTATTTTTATTTTTTATTTTTATTTTATTTATTACACAATATGTAATACAAGTTTTTAAGCAAACTAAACTTAAATAATAAAAACAGAATACAATTGCGTAATCGACGACGTTATCCACAAAATACATATTTAAACATAATTGTAAAGCCGTACATAAGCTATTTTTTTTTTAATAAATCTATGTAATTAACCATACTATAAATATACATAATATATGTCAAAAGAAAAAAAAACAATAAAATAGTAAAACCATAAACACAAAGACATTAACGAAAACACTATAATTACTGCAATGAACAAACTTTAAGGTTCAGAAGAAGAAAAAAAAATAAGATGTCTTGGTGGTGTACATATTCATATACTTATATATTGCTTTAACATTACAATTCAAATTATATCCCAGCTACAATATTAAAGAAAATGACTTTGAGTATATATTTCCACTGCTATTGGCACATGTAACGCACACTAACAAATGGCTTGGCAAGGAATTTTGTTCAAGAGCTCTTCAATTCCAGGCATCGGGTTAGTTTACAATCTTTATTTGCTCTATTTAAAGTGAAACGAGTGCACTTCAACAATTTTCATGTTTTCAAGCTCCTATTTGCGAATTGTAATCGTTTATTAGAATGTTGTTTTGCCAAGTTTTTCGGACTTATTCATTTGAGTTTGTTCAAAGGAAACTCACTCTAAGGGTGGGTTACACTATTTGACATTGGTTAAATAGTTAATACTTGGATAGTTTTCGTTGTTATAGAAACACCTTACCTGTTTGTTAAATTTAATGATGTTTTTTTACAAGCTTACTATTTGTTTGCAAATTCAAATTACTAGTATTCTTGTTAACCCCCTCCAGCTAAGCTTAATTCACTTGTGTTAGGAAAAAGTTCACGTCCACGGTGACGAACAACCCACGACCTCTCGATCGTAAAACCGATGCCTTATCCATTGCGCCATGATCGCTTTTTAACTGTAATTGTAAAGCCGGGTTTTCACAGTCCAAGTTGGCTCGGACCGAGTTCCCTCGTACGAGTTAGCTTACATTGAATATACGATTGGATTGAATGCCGACATCTCAGTACGCTTAGATTATCTGTTTACATAATACGAGTAGCGTCCGAGAGTGGACACGTATTCTACGTACGAGCCAACTTGTATTGTGGAGACTCCGGTTCATTGTTAATCAGCGATCCATTCTGGCTTTGTGCCGGGTACCATGTCTTAATATAATATACACATGTTTTAACGTATAATTCTTTGTTTTAATATATAATTATAGATAAAAAATCCGCATCAAAATCTGTTACGTAGTTTAAAATATCTAAGCGAAATAGGGACAGACAGACAGCCAGAAGCGACTTGACTGAAGTTCTTATAAGCTGAATAAAAACCAACGCCTATAGTAGAACTCACCCGAAAAGTTTAAATACAAAAGCTATTCTATAATGAAGATAGAAAGGCCTTTGTAAGTTTCACCGCTTTATCGAATCCTTCTTTATTTTGACATTCTGATTAGCTCCGCAAAGATCACTTCAATATAGCGACTAGTCCTTTCCAAACGTCTATTGACTGCTTAACAAATTACTGAAATATTATTTATCATAGAAATTCTATTGTTTGATTATGATTGTAGATTTTCAAGTGTATTTTTTTTTGTGTGAATATTAGTGATATTGATAGCTGAGGTTGAGGTTTTAATGACATTTTGTTGATATTCTCCCTTGTGTCCCACAGCTTCTGCATCAAATTTAACGCGAATTTGTGATTATAAAAAATAAGAATAAATAAATAGATATCACACAACATACACACAATATTATCTAGTCCCAAACTAAGCAGAGCTTGTACTATGGATACTAGAATAACTGACACTAATACATATATACTTTTCTTTTGTAAATACATAGGTACTTATTATACATAGAAACACCCAGACCAAGACAAACCTCCATATTCATGCGCACAAAGATATGTTTTAAATGGAAATCAAACCCACGACCTCAGCGTCGCAGGCAGGCACTCTACCCACTTCGCCATCTGGTCGTCGAAACTGAACCTTGAGCAAATGTCACCAATAACAATAGGATAAAATTAATTTTAAATCTATTTGTTTTATTCACATCAGATTAAAAATAGTTTTGTAACTGTGCCCAAAAACTTTACGCTATTAGAAGAAACTTGAGTACGTCTGCAAGCAGGAAAGGCTCTTTGCCGTGGCAGTATGCCAACAGCTCTTTGTGCCTGAGTGTACCTATGACATACATAACCACACTGTTACTATATTTATTTTATTTTTAGTATACCTACTTATAGACTACAAAAGTACCGATATATATTTTTCTTTAGAGAAAATTAAAAACTGTTTGTTAATCTTCTTATTAATTATTTTTATAGCATTTAGCTATGCTTCGCAAATTATACTAAAAAACAATTGAAACATGAAACCGGCAGGATTTGAACCTGCGACCTTCTGCACACCGGGCAGTCACTTTAACCAACCAGCTACGGTCGCCTCTTGCCGGAGATCTAAATGTTTCAAGTGTATGTCATTACGTGGCGTCATATTTATCCATTTGTTCCTATCTTAAGTAGGATACTAACTGCCCGGTGTGCACAAGGTCGCAGGCATAGAAATCTTAATAACTAGTCAATAGAAATGCTATCGACTATCTTTTAACACTGGGACGCATGTCGCCGTTTTTCAAATACCACTTTTTGTATTCCTGCAAACAAAATTATTCTTTTTGGCGATGACATTAAGACGACAATTCCTCAACTCGCACTTGTGTTCGATTAGACTGATGCGCTTGTATTCCTGCAAACAAAATTATTCTTTTTGCGATGACATTAAGACGACAATTCCTCAACTCGCACTTGTGTTTGACTAGACAGATGCGCGGCGACAAGGTCACGCGTCTTTGACATTTCTATTGCCTTATTATTAAGATTTATATGGTCGCAGGCTACAATCCTGCCGGTCTCATAGTTTTTGTTAATCGTTTATTGCAAATGGTAGTTACGTAATTATAATTATATAAGAATACAACGAATAACCAAAAAAACCCACATGGAAAAATGTGAGTGGCATGTAAGTATTACAAGTAGAATTAAATTGATTTCTATGTTTAACAATTAATATATTTAAAACCAATGGGAATTACAAAACAAAACATTAATTACAGCGTTTTCAAATGACGCATGTTTATTGTCGTTCAATAATTCTATCCATTTGTATCGAACAATAAGTTCTAGCTAAATTTCAATTTGCCAAGTGTAACAGTATCACAGTACCGGTAGCGTAACTGACGGATGGACGGACAGACAGCAAAGTGATTGCATATGTGATGCCGGTTTGCAATTTCCTATTGAGGGCACAGCAAAGCGCTGGAGACAATAACGTTAGCTTTTGAATTAAATGAAATATATTGAAATATGTAGAGCCTTCCCTCAGTTTAATTAAAATAAGTCTGATCGATTTTGAAAATTGCATCTATTTTGTTCATTGGTTTCATATTAAGAGTTATTAGTTACTCTGGTTACAACAAAATAATATTTGTGCGCCAGCTACCTGTAGCATTTAAAAGACAAATGGAGATATAAACAGTGCGACCTGAATCGAAGAATGCCGATCAAAAGTTCGGCAGAGAATTGAATTGTATTTTTAAATGCATATTGAATGATCCTTGGCTATGAGATGAAGTCACTAAATTAGGACAGCAGATCAATAAATCAGTAGTGAATATCTAAATATTTTGTAGAAGACAGAAATGAGTGACTTCATTACTAATTTCCAGTCAGACATCATTAACATTCAAGAGACAAATGGCGAATTGAATGGTGCGACCTAAATCGAAGAATTCAAATCAAAAGTTCAGACGAGAATTTATTACACAGCCTGTAATAATAAATAGGTGCTAGCGAAGCAAAAATAACTTTGGTTTTTGTTTTTCAAAAAACTATGATGACATTTAAATAAAAATATAGCGCCCGGCTGCTTTTTAAAGATATCTCAAAAAGATTAATCGTTGCGACTCGTGACCAGAGGGCTGGTTTCTATTTGGCTCAAAGAATAAGCATTGCCATACAATGCAGCAATGCTGCCAGCCTTCTGGACACGATGTCGCTCTTTGACATCAAATCGGAGGAATTTTTTGATGCTGTATAAATAATTGTAAATATATTTTTATATTTTAAAATAAGAAAAATATTTATATACAATAATATACATAATATTATTGTATATAAATATTTTTCTTATTTTAAAATGTAAAGTTATAAATATTTAAATTGCTATTAAAAAAACAGATTTGACCATAAAAATATAATGATACAGATTTTTAGAACAAATTGTTTTTAGAAGTCGGTTAAAAAGAAACAAGAAATTGTTGAAATGGATACATAACTTCAAAATATGATTTTTAATTTTTTCGAGAAAGATCTAGCTGTCATTATACTTCTTAAGTTAACAAGCAGACTTCAGAACGAGCTCTTACAAGTGGCAACACTTGTATTGTGTGATACAACGCAATTCAGTTACAAACACAAGAGTGCTCAAACCGCTCTTGAAATATATTTCAATGTGCCGCAAGCAAAATGCTATTTTGAATATTTATTTTTAGGAACGTATTTATCTTGAAAATTATTTTATTTTGACCCATATCTAGCAACCAAAGTAGAACACAGTAGCAACCGTTTTTTTCTTATTCAAAAAATTTAAAGACAAACCGTTCAAGCACCCATAATCTTAGACAATTTCAATTCAAAAACTGTAAAATTGAAACATGAAACTAGTAGAGTATTTTACTTTAAAAAGAGCAAATAAGATTGTGAACTAACCCGATATGTCTAGAATTGAGAGTAAGTTCTTGAACAAACGTTCTTGCCCCAAGCCATTTGTTGGTGTGCGTTAGAGGTGCCAATACATTCTGGAGATAGAATTGCGTTTTTCCTCGCTTACTATTATTCATTTCTAGCTGCAGCATATTTCTTATTAATAATTATTTTATTGTGACGTCACGTCTTCCTGACGTAAAATTACAATGGTGTATACGTAAGTATCGTAGTCCAGAATAATAATTTAACCGTACCAAAATAAATCTTAACCCTATTGTTATTCTGACAATGACAGAACTCGTAAAATGTCCAATTACTTATATGAAAATAATTGCGTCCCTAACCAAACCTTACCGCAAGGGTCGTTTGCTTTTATGTAAAATCGAAATGAAGTCGTGCAGGACGCAAGCGGCCGCAGGGCATCGCTTCGACGGAAATTAAATTGTCTACCGTAAAAAGGGAAATAACATTTTGATGCGACAGGAGATACGAACACTGAAGTAATTTCTTGTCATTTATGACACAGTCTAGGGAATACTTTTATTACACATTCAGAAAATTTTAATGGGCCATTTAGCTGAGCTAATTTAGGGGAGGTTGGACAAGAATGCTTTGTTTTATTACTTTCATGTGAAAAAGGTTAAGGGCCAGATTTTGAGGTTGCGGATAGATCTTATCCGAAAGAAGAGAAGAGAAATTAAATATTATCTAACTGTATTTAAAAGTGACACAAGTTATACTTGAATAGAGAACACAGCTGTTCACCTTTATTTATGTGTGTTATATACTTATCCTGCCAGAAAGGTTATCTAACACCTGTGAAATTGGGGCTTAATTTTATAAATGCAATTAACAGAAGGTAATCTTCCTTAGATGTGTTTAGAAGTGAAGTGTCTGCAAAAAAAAAAAAGTTTTAAAAATCTGTTCGGTTCTCTGAATGGAATCTAATGACTGTTGAAAGAAGCGCAGAACCTGGCAAACCACTTTACCTTTGTCAAGAAGCAGAATGTTCTATAAGGATTCCCAAAAACCTGGTAGATAAGATAATAAAGAGTTGCAGAAGGTTTTGCATACAATTAATGGAATGAAATTTAAGATTTACATACGATTTCATGTCGTTTCTTCATATTTAAATACTACATTACAAGAATAAAATCATCTAGATGTTGATGTTAATTTAAACAAACAAAACATTAAAAAATAGAAATCATTGAAACAATTTTTCTATTATACTCAATGCTCTGCGTTCATGTTTGTAAGTAAATAAATTCTCAACAATAGCTGTTTGTCTGGACATAAATGGAAAATTTATTGCTGTTATGGCGAGTCGAAAACTTTATACTTTGAAGAGAAACTTTCATTTATAGCGTCAAGTATACTACTTCTAAAACTTGAAATAAATAAGAGACAATTAAATTAATTTAGCTATAGGTAAAGTAAATAAGAGCAATTCAATATTTATTTCAAACGTTTTATTTAATGTCTTTAATGTTCAAATACATTACACGATGACTTTGCCGAGCACTTAATTAATAAAGCGAGGAAATGCTTGCAATTATGTCTGCAAAAACTCGCGAGGGAGGGGGAGGGGGAGGAGGTATCTATGATGTGACAACACTAGTATTATGTTAATTAAAAGCAACATTGAACTGTGTAATTTGATTAAGGAAACTAGCTTTAATATTAATTTAATACATGTCAAAATAAAGTATGGAATCTACAACATAAACCAATGTATTTACGATACGGACATGCTTCGTTATTCAAATGAACTTGCAAAAGTTAACTGATTCTATACCTGGCATTTGACGCCCTTCTTTTATCTCAACAGCTTCTTTCAGGATTCTTCATCAAATCATAGCCATTCAATATCCAATCAATATCTGCAACCTTTTTCAAAATAGGAATACGTTGGGCTAGTGGTCTACGGCCACCGAAGTGGGTGGCGATAGGCTCACCCCCTATATTATGGAACCTAAACACAATTAGTGAAATGTGGTGTGACACATCCTTCTAGCTTATATAAAAGGTTGCCTGGAAGAGATCACTTTAAAGTGATAAGGCCGCCCATTGTGCATGTTACAATTAGACTGTGTATTACAATTATGTACTTCTTCTTTGTGTACAATAAAGAATTCTCTATCTATCTATCTGTCTTAGCGTGATGTTATTGTATAAATGTAAATTTATGATTGCATTGCCGTAATGAAAGATAAATCAAACGTTTCCAGCTCTGTAATAGGGTACAAATCACAATACAATAGTAAATTGAAACGCTAGTGTTACAAAGTGTATTATAAAATAACTCGCGAGTCCTAAGCTTAAAAGGGTCAATTTTGTCTTTGCCAATTCCGATTGGGTCACAAAGCGGTGCGGTTGAAAGCCGATTCGTGACTCAATTCGAATTCAGGATTTGGAAAAATAGGTCTTTATTTTTGGATTTTGCTGTGTGCCTTTTTGGTGTGAAAGTTTGATGGAGGTTAATTGGATAAATATGATTGATATTTCTTTCAAAGACCAAGATTTCAGACAGTTTACTACCAGCTTTTTTAAACAAAATTGCAAAGAAGATGTTTTTTAGCTCTAAAATATGATTAAAAATGAATCACTTTATTGAATTTCATACATAATAATAATAAATTTACTTAATGTTAAATTATATTCTTATGTAAGTGGCTTTTTCTTCTTGAGAATAAATGATTTAAACCAAAAAAAAAATTCACTGCTTGAACTCTCCCCGTCTAAACGGACCTACATAGCGTCCCGCCCTCAAAGTGCAGTCTGTGTTTGATCGTTTTTGTCACTGAAACATCACACATTGTTCCCTCAGAGGCTAATAACCCTATTGAAAACAGTTTTAGCTACGAAATTGGTTGAAAGTCACGTTATTATCGATCGCTGTCTCTCTATTGTTCGTAAGCTCATCCGCATCAATGGCGACCTCCTATCACTGCCTTTGTCCTCATACAACCTGCAGAGGTCCTGTATTTAATTAGTCGTGTAGCTTTTGTTTTTGTTCCGTTCAGGTTATTAAAAGTGGCTTCATGATCGCCAAGTAAACTTTACTCAAAGGTATATTCACAAAATAAGTACAAAAGACAAACTTATGGTACGCGTGCGAACGAAAGTGGTCGTAGTAGTTTTAGAAATAATTATGAATATTTGATCGCGCTTTGTATGTGGCTTGGCTTTGGTACAAGCGACATTTGTGCTCGATTTCATATTTGGAAGGTTTCACTTTTATAATCAGGCAAGTTTTTCGTTATTTCGTGAAAAACTTGGCGATTTTGAAACAGGACCTAAGAATGTTAAATGCAAGCAATGATTTGAGGTGAGAATTTGAATACTTTTAGTTTTTAACCTGCTACCAAATAGCAATGTTTTGTACAGCTGTGTTTCTGTGCTGTTATTCTAATAATAATATATATTAATAAAGCGGTAAAAATATAGTAGGGGTAATTCTGAGACCAGATTTCCGATTATAAAAAAAAAATATAAAATGAAAATTTCCATTTTGTCTAATGTTTGCTATATATATTTGTGACTAATCGACATGTGTCACACGGGCGTAGCCTACCCTTATTAGGATTGATGTTTTGAATCAGATTCAAATGTCAATTTTTGGTTCAAATTTTTTCACATGAATCTGATTCGATCACAATCATTATCAATCGTATTAGAAGGCTGAAGCTAGTTTGATATACAACTTTAAAGTAGACCTTATCCGCCCTATAAAATATAACCTAACACAAAAATGACCTAACCGAATACAAAAATGACTCAAGTTACTATTGAAAAAGGAACACAGCTGTCACTTTTATTTATGCCTGTTGTAAGCTTATCCTGCCAATAAGATTTATTTCACTCCTTAGAGGCTAAACCTACAGTTATTCAAACATTATTTTTGTTATAAGTCTTATTTACAGAATGAATTGCAAAATATTTTAACTCGAGAGTTATTAATGATTTGGGGTGTCAAAAACTCTAAATTAAGCAGCAAATACGCTGTTTGATCCCTAAGGTCCGATGAAAACTGGAACAGAAATATCTACGTTCAATTAATCATACCGTATTTGACAGAATCCTCATCCGTTGTAAAGTAGAACAATAACTCATGTAAAGTGGCAAATAGACCTGAGGACTAAGGCCACCACCACACTGCTAAGACGACTGCAACGCGACTGCGATTCGACTGTGATTTGACTGCGACGTGATAGCGACTTCGTAAAATGCTATTAATTGTCGCTTCTGCAGTTTGGCTAATCATGTCTATTATATGAGTATAGTTTTACAAAATCCCAATGTCACAGTAGCATTTTGCAGAAGGTACGGCCGGGGCCTTAAAATTACAATTAATAAATATAGTTGTAATCTGGCTAGTATGTTTTATGGTATATGTATGTGGCAGCTTAAATAATTAAATAATAATTTCGTCTTATGAATAATATAGAATGTATTTGGTTTTTAAAATAAAATATTGTTGTAAATTTTATTGAATGTATTTGTTTTTTTTTTTAATCATGAAGGGCTTAATTTAGAGATTTAAAAATAAATTACTACCCCCGGAAAATGGTTTACCATCTTGCTTATTACGAAACTCACATCCGTTATATATAAAATAATACAAATTTGTCTAGTTAAGTAAACCTTTAATGTATAAGTCTCACATCACATCGGCGGTAAATTGGAGTTGATTTGTATTCAAAGAGTGAGATCAAATACCTTTGTTCAATGATATTATAGAACTATAGATATGTTACGTTCATAGAAATTACGATTTAAATCCGTTCCGAGCTATTCCAAATTGCACACATTGACAAATGTAACTGATAAGTAAAACAAAAGATACGAAATAGCACGCAAATGAAAGAGATAGCTATAGTTTTAATGATTGCACTTCAGTGGTACGCACGTAACTGCGCTCGACGCAGGCCACACGCAAACTAAACACAAGACGTCCCAATTGGGACGTATTTGAGTATTCACAGCGCGAGCGCTTATAACATATCTGCTTTTGTTTTTATATAATATCATTGCCTTTGTTACTACAACCTTTACCTTTCGTATTTTGTAAAACTAATTTTATGTCTGAAAACTCTTTCTAGTTTTCTTTTCTATATTTCAAAATATATTTATATATATAAAGACGCAAAGAGCTTATCATGTTTCAATGTATACCAATATATATAAGGAACAGATTTTTTTGTTTGTTTGTAGTCAGAAATTTTTGAATCTACTAGATCGATCTTAAACAAATTTGGTGTGGAGATAGCTCAAGACTCCAGGATTAATATAAGCTAGAAGCTAGTATTTTATATGACACGTGTCATTTTGAGAAGAAAAGCATCTTTTTTTGAGATATTATCAATAAACAATTCATTTTATTGTCATCAAAAATTACTGATTGTGAATCAAATTCATGTTCTTTTTTTTTTTTTTTAATAAGGTTTCATTTACACAAACCATAAGAAAAACACTCATGAATCTATTGAGACAGAATAGACAAGAGATAGAGAAATTATGTTTTCTATTACTAAATCAAACCTTTGTAGAATAGAATGGAATATAATCTTTATTTGCAGTAAAAACACACTTACGAGGGTCTGCCAACTGAACTATGCTGACCTTGAAATGAAAACCCTCAATACAACATCGCAGCGAATTCGAAAAAAGCCGGCTTTTCGTCAACCACGCCCAGAGAATGTTACGATGCCTCGGGGAAATACCGGACTCCCGCAAAATGGACCGGCTCGTTACTGACCTGAACACGTAATGATACTGAAGATGATGGATGGATTAAAAGCTACCTGGACTATCATTTGTCATGAGGGTTTATTCAGATGCGACTACATGCGTTTTAACGTGGCTACTTTAGTACCAAACTCTTGCTTGTTACGGTAATATAAAAAAAAAAAATATTTGAGTATGACATTAATGTAAGTTATATGTTTTTAAACTTTCGCGATTTGCGAACATTTTTAAAAAATTAGACAACGGGTCTAAATTGCGTAATTCTAATTCTTAGTCGGCTCGTGACCACGAATGATGCAAGTCATTCGAAACGTGGAGCACAGGTATTTATTAATGTAAGTTATTTCTAACAGATGTGTTTCTCTTCCATTTTCGACGTATTGCAATGTTAGCTGTACATAAGTACTAAAGATGAAATATAGAGCCGTTTGGGGTTTAAACTTTAGAACCATGGAGTCCGAGTCATCGGGTTTTATTCAAAGACAAAACGCTTAATCGACGCTTCTCGCGAAAAGATGGCTGGTTTTTACTTCGCCTAGCGATTAAGCATTGCCATTCAACGTGGCAATGCTGCCAGCCTTCTGCCCACGGTATCTGCTGTGGACAGCGATGCGGAGGAATTTATTGACGCAAATATTTTTTTTCTTTATTGATTGTGTATGTTATTTAGTATTGTTATTAATATTATACGACTGTTATTATATTATGTTATGATTGTTATTATATTATACGACCGGATGGCGGAGTGGGTAGTGTACCTGCTTGCGACGCCGAGGTCGTGGGTTCGATTCCCACTTAAGACAAATCTTTGTGTGCATGAACATGGGGGTTTGTCTTAGTCTGGGCGTTTCTATGTATAATATGTATGTATTTACAAAAAAAAAAGTATATATGTATTAGTATCAGTTATTCTAGTACCCATAGTACAAGCTCTGTCTAGTTTGGGACTAGATGGCGTTGTGTGAGTTGTAAAATATTTATTTATTTATTAATTCATTAGTTATATTATTTTTCTATAAATTATTTTTAACTTAGTTAGTTAAATATATTAGTTTCAGTTCAATTATTTAAGTTGAAATATTATATCCACTGCAATATTCTATTACATTTGGCGAGGAGATAAATATGTATGCCTTCTTCTTTGTACCGCATATTTCATTAGACCTTATATTTTATTGTTCACGGCAGTTGTAAATAATGCGTTGTGATAATTTACCCTTACCGCGGACAGGTAGCATTAATTTCCCCTTGGTACGTTCATATTGCTTATTTAATTTAATTTAGTTATTTATCTTGCACTTTGCTGCTGACATTTTCGGTACAAGAAAATTATTTTTTTTTATTTTACTATTACTAAAATTATATTAACTGCCTCTCACTGTAAAGTGTTGGGTTTTATGCCCGGGTCTGACAAAGTCTCAATAGCAGCACTGAGTTGGAATTGTGCCCGGTGGATGGTGATAGGATCACCCCTACCCCATAGGATCTAAACATAACAATGCAAGTGTTGTACACCTCTACCACACACTTCTAGGTAATATAGGCGTGATGTTATGTTATGTATAATAAAATGATGCTTCGAATAGATTGTACCTTTAAGTTAAAATTACTTATTAATATTAAGGACCTGAGTACGCACAATCAACCCTTGCTGAATTATTCTATTAAAATTGTCATATTATGCATCTTAGAAAAGCATCTTAGTAAAGACATAAATATGTTCATTGAGATAAAATCGTTACTTAACATAAGCCATCGTCAAAAAGGTTTAGTTGCTGAGATAATCCAGATGAGCCAAACATTTTATCGCTAATACCGTTCCAGAAAATGCTTTTGCGTAATCTGAATAGAATTTGTCGAGACAATCACGATTACCAACTATAAGAATATATAGCTACTTCTTTTTGTAATAATTGGTATGAAAGATATTTTTTTAGAAACTGTGATAATTTGACACATAATATTAACAGAAAACTACTTATTGAAAAACTTTTATTTTAATTTATCAATGTTCATTAATCATCCATACTGGTCAACTAATCTGAACCACAGGTTCTCCTAAACCAGACACCAGTCTCTGTTTGTACAACATTCTAATGTATTTTTTTACCAATTTGCACCACGGCAAGTCCTTCTAGCGTATCCCTTTGACAAAATACTATAATTCTAAATATTAACAGTTATTAGCTGCCTCGGTAAGTGATCTTTGCCTCTCACTGCGAGGCAGTGTTACCCCAATATTCACCCAATATTCCTTAAGACTTAAACATAAAACGTGAAGTATGGGAGTTGTACACCAACCTCTGCCACATCCTTCTGAGTAATATAGGCGTGAGGTTATGTATGTTTATGTACGTATAGCTGTAAGGCATAGTATGTATCTATGTCCATTACATATCGCGTTGAGGTGGGTGGCGGCAGCACGGGGACATTCCATCATCATTTGTTTGCCCATCCATCGTTTACGGATGTCAAAAGTAGGGGGCGCGCCGAGCGACAGCATGTTTGCTCAGAAAGTGATTATTTTTATAAATAGGGTTCTCTTTGGAAGGTGTGCGACCTACTTAGTGATGAGCTTTCATTCAGAGCTGTGTGTGAACTTTACTTAAGGGTGGACTCCCGAGCGCCGTGTTTTCATACTTAATTAATAAATAATAAGACATAAATCTTTGTGTGATTCGCAAATATATGTTCTGATACTGGGTGTGCTTGTGTGGGTGAATGTGTGTATTTGGCCATGTCATTGGGACCATTGGATAGTGTAATTGCTTCTGGCGTTCTTTCTAATATAAAAAATGGGTTTAACTTTAAGATTATTTAGTTTTTATGTTAATAAGATATTATATAAAATGTATTAATAATCTTACATGTCCGTGATTCACTTAAAATAACATGACTAAACAATATAACTTTACAGACAGGCAATTAAAGAAACGACATTTAATGTTCTACATGACGGTGTATGTTTCAACATAACAATTATATTTATAATATTTTGTATATGAAAATAAAACAAAATAATTTTCTGACAACAAGATATTTAAACTTTATGTCATATAAAAAGATTTTACACTATAAAGTAAGTTTGTTGAAGAGACAATAAGATTTGTGGCAAATGCGGCAAAATGAAAATTAAACAAACTTTATTTTTTCTTCACGTCTATTTATTATAGACAAATCATATCTAAAACACTAAAATGCATGTTAGTTTGTGACCATGTCAAAATTGTTTTAATAATTAATTGGCTCACTGTTTGTCGCAACAGCCGCAGTAGGTACGTGGAAGCGAGCGCAAGCATTCCCACGTTCCTGCCATCATACGGGAAAAGGACATCGTGGTGGTTTTAGTCGGGAGGCCGACTTCGCTGGAGAGTCGAACATACCCTCTTCAGTGCCCCGACACTGAGAGGTATACATAAAGCATTTCACTACGTTCTTCTTCTTGTCGTGTCAATGACTGTAGTAATTTTGTTGAATCTATATATATATAAAAATGAAACCCGTTTTCCGTTGTCACGACATAGCATGAAAACGGCTTGACCGATTTGGCTGATTTTTTTTTTGTAGTTTTCTAATACTCTGTACAAGGATCTTACGGAAAAATAAATTAAAAAAAAGTATTCATTTTATATGGAGGATATTATAGATTCCAGTTCAAATTGAATAGGTACGCATACATAAGATAGGTCAGCTATACAAAATAAAGTAGTGCATCAAATTTACGCTAAGGCGGTACGAAGTTCGCCGGGTCAGCTAGTTATTTATATTTATATAGTTTTAGACCAATAGGATGCGACTTAGACGCCTTTGTGATTGGCTTGCATAAGGTCTTTTACTAAGTTAAAAAAAAAGATAAATGTAATTATAATTAACTACAGTTTTATATGAGGCTTAACAATCGTCAATGTCGCTGCACAAATACTGTAAAAACACATTTAAATTGTAAGTAACACGACATCTAATGCAAACGTATACGCCTATATACAACAAGTACAGACACCTAACAACATATTCTACGGCAGAAAACGACAGAAAAACATCAATGCATAATTAACACGCAACAGCATGCAACAAAAACTGTAAAGTACACTCAAGAATAAAATTGTGTACGTTCGTAGTACTCGGCCACAAATTTGTGAAAAGAATAGTGAAACAGTATAGCTATGGGAGACTCGTAAGTGAAATTGCTGAACCACTTTAGAAGATTAAATATATTTTACGGTTCATATTGCTCTGTTATTTGTATGTACCTTTACAGGTATTAAAAGTGAACAACCTTTTTTAATATCTTTGATTCTTCGACTGCTCCCGGTGAGGTCTCTTCGTTCCCTGGGATTTGATAAATGAGTAATTAGACTTTGTTTTTGTCAGTGCAAGACTGGCTGCGACTCAGGCGCGACGTGTCGCACTCTCTTGAAAAATGCCGAAAAGTAATGGTGAAACCGCGGTCGATTAAATATACCAACATTATGTGAATAACACCCGTATTTTATAATTTGAATAATGTTATAAACTCACGTCAGTATTAATTTAACAATAATATAAATTTTGTTGTAAGGAAATTCTTAGTAACATCATGGAGTTCAGTATTGGCACGATTGATGTCGATAAACTCAGTCTCTCACAACCAAAGAATAATAACATAACAAGAAAGGGTATACCTTTACCACTCTCTTCTGGATAATATTATTATAGCCGTGCTGTTATATAAGATTATTGCCAATTTTCAAATGCTTGTTCATTTTGCATGTGCGTGAAGTTCGAATGAGTTAGCAAAGTCATTATGATGTTCAATGTAAGTAAAATAGCTGCCGTTACTGGCTATGAATAATATTAACCCAGTCATATAATAATATGTATGTATATGTACTTATAATCGTCTTGGAGACAATGTCGTCTTGGTGAAAATTTCGAGTTTATTTTCCTTTCCGAGATGAATTGAGTACAAAACAAAGACCACTTAATCAATGTGAAGAGAAAATGGAAGCAAATATCTATGCAAATAAGTCTACCTAAACTCGCGGAGAAGCGGGGGGCTGATTGTTCGTTGCATCTTTGGTTTGACAACTAGTTTTTTATGACGTGCAGGAGCGGTGCTCTTCCAAATTTGCCAGCGGCGGACGCCCGTCCTTTTGGTTCAATTGGGTATGGTTACAAAATTCTTAACATGTTATTCTTATTCTTAAATTATACTTTAAAGGTGTAGTTAAATTATAGTGCCGTTTTTATATAATCTTGCATTTGTTTTTCCATTCGAAGCACATTCTACGCATGTGATTCAAAGTGTAACACATAACATAACATCACGCCTGTATTACCCAGAAGGGTGTGGCAGAGGTGTACAACACCCACATTTCACTTGTAATGTCTTAGGTCCCATAGGAAAGGGCGTGAACCTATCGCCACCTACTGGGAACAATTCCAACTCCGTGATGCAGTAATAAATTTCCTGACGTCAAGTTAACAAATTAAACTTTTTCCGACTCAGGAATCGAACCCGAAACATCGCGATGAGTGACGCATACGCTAACCACTAGACCATCGAAGCAGTTGTAAAGTGTAGTAAAGCAAAATTAAAAATATTTTGTTCAAGTAAAATCGACTTGAATTTTGTTTCTTGTTTTTCAATCAAAACTCTGCGAACGGTTGTTTGAATAATAAAAGGCAAAACATTTCATCTCGGACTGTACAAATAACTTCCATAACTCAGTATCTGGGGAGATATTCCAATACTGTATTGAAATGGATAGAACGAATGATGAAAGTTCGCAGAGTTCGAGTTCGCATTGTACTTCGTATGAACCGAAGATTGATGGCATACTATTCAACACAGTATTGGCAGTATTTTATGATTGTGTGTAGAAAGCAAGTATAAGGAAAGTTTGTTAGGTTAATGTATGTCGATAATTCTGGAGGCGTGAGTCTATCAATTTTATATTGCTTTGTTAGGTATCAATCATGTATAATAGTTATGCCGATTTGGAAGTCCCTCAACAGGCTTCGAGCTCAAGTCAGCCAAAGCAAAGACAACATGATACGGTAGCAGCCCTGTAACTAATACATGTCCCACTGCTGGGCTCGGGCCTCTACTCATGATGAGAAGGGCTAGGCCATAGTCCACGACGCTGGCCAAGTGCGGATCGGTAGAATTGCACACACCCTTGAGTAGTTTTTCTCACGATGTTTTCCTTCACCGTTAGCGAGCGATAATGTATATGCCAAATACACACATATCTTCGAAAAGAAGTATATTAACGATTTATTGATAGAGGTGTGTGCCGTGGATTCGAACCCGAGACCTTTGACTTGGCAGTCCTACGGTCTCCCACTCGGCTATCGCTGTTTCTTTTTGCTTTTTTATTACATGTTTCACGTAAAACTCTGTTTGTTTTTCATCGCAATCGAGTGAGTAAATATAACGTTCCTACGTTTGTTACTGGCCATCTCTCGGAAACGGTTCACTACTATGGTTTTCCCAACAAAAGAAAAAGAAAAACCAGCGCTGCGGCCACTGCCTTTATTAAAACATTACATCCTACTATATTCACTGAGGGAAGTGAAAAAGATATGTTAGTCCCTTACTTTAGGGGTTTCTTTGGCAGTGTTATGTGTCTGAAAGCGGAGCTGAATGCCGAGAATATCGTATTTGAGAATACGTGTATTTGCACCTTTTTGTTTTTTGTCTCACACTAGATGGCATGGATGTTTAGGACTAGATGGCATTGTGTACGTTATGATATATTTATATTTATTTATTTATATTTATCACCTGTATAACTCCTTTCATTAGTTTTCTATAAAAAACATATATCTACAATGAAAATATCAATGATTGATGTAAAATGGTTTTATTACAAAAGTTGTTATAAATTGTAAGTATACTAATAATTAATCAAAAGGTAATTTAAGATAAAATATTTTTTTTAATAATTTTGTACTTCATAATTGAACGAATCAAATGTTGAATGTTCATAAAATGAGTAGTACAGCCCATGGACATCAACAATCCACAAAAGCAGATTATAGATGCGTCGCTGCAGCTGAGGACTACGGTGTTATGCCTCATGTGCCAGTAATTTCAGGGCCTGATCTCACCACCAAACCGGAACACAGTAATGGAAGCACTACTATTTGGAGGCAGGTTAAAGGTGAGTCGGTGGTGCTGCCGCCCTCGCGCTCATTCACAGAGTTCAAACCACCATTGAAATGTTTTCCTATATTTTACTATCTATGGATCAGTCGACTTTTTCACCAAAAAAACAGTATCTTTAAAAATAGCTTATCCAACGCAATCATTTTACTAGTGACATTTCCTAGCGCTGAATAACAAATACTGTCGCAAGTTAATTTAAGCAGGCTTCGAGACAAGAATAACAATGTTTAGAAAAGTGAGATGTGCCTGACAAGAGCGAGATTTAACGAGACTGTTTTGTCGAGCACCAGGGACGAATTTAAATAACACGCCGACTGTCTTTACTGTATACCTGCCCTCACTTTTGAGCCGAGTAATCTTGAAAATGTCAAGTCTCTTTTTTTACATTTAAGAACCTTTACCATCAAAATATACCATGGGTTAGCAAATTCATATCATAAGTTAACTTTGTAATTTTCATTACTTGCATGCTTAATGCAAAAACAAAATATTATATGTTTCTATATTCAAATGAAATCAAATCATTTATTTCCATGGGCCCCAAGGGGCGCTGGAACACGTCAAAACGAACATCAAAATACAAAAATATAAAATTAAAATAAAACTTATCTAATAAAAATTATAATACTTATTGCAATAAAATGATTTGAAACTGCAGCTTAGATTAACTTTCATTCAACTTAAAAATTTGAATTAAAATCAATCCAAGTAACAGATCCGATGGGTATTGCAACATGAGAAGAGCTGGTGAGAAACTCATGTGCACCATCTTTTCAAATAATTTATACAATATTTGTTTGTTTTTTGACAATAATTCTTTGTGTAAGTTAGAGCAACTAAAACAACATTATTATTGGGTGAAACTCGACCGCACTCTTAGGTAACCAGCTCGATACTCATTATCAAAAGGATTATACAAAGGATTACACACAAAACTACTCAAACTGTCACAGTTTAGTTTAAGCTAGTACCATCAGTTCTGAACCGAAATACTTAAGTGGGACACGAAAACTTTCTTGGCAATATAGCAGCAAAGTAACGGCCGTGTCACATTGAAATTCAGCGGAAAGTTTAATGAGGGTATGAGTTCCGTCAGTTGGTTGAGCCTTATGAGCTCACAAAATTGAAATGCTCCCTCACTTGTTTCTTAATTATATGCAAATTACCTCGTTTGGGAGTGTTTCCTTCGACCCCAGTAATCTCATTCCTTTGAAGACGTGAATTTATAAAAATAAATTTATACATCATGGCACGATAATGGACGATCTCCGAAGGAGTTTTTCAGTGGAACTGATTGTTGCCGTTTAAGATTAGGGTGGCATGTGTCGTATTATTAAGGTCTTTTGAGCTTAAATTAGGCAGAGTTATGACAAAAGTGAACAATTCATAGAATAGGATAGAATAAAAGTTTATTCATACATTTCCACGATGTACGAATAGACAGCAGAACTTATAGTCAATGGAATCAGCTTCTGCGAACTCGAATCAGTTTTCCGATAATGATGAATCGATTGTAACAAAACGAAGTCTGCGACTCTGTAGAGGCACAACACTGATTGGAGTTGATTCGGTATTCTGCGACACCAAGCCTTGTTAATCTTAACGAACGTCGCGTTGGGAGACAGCTTGCTAACTTTGTTTCAGTACATTGGGTTCTAATTCTGGATTTCAGAGGAAAACGTAACAAGATGTGTTACAATGATGTCACATTGTGACTACATAAATATAAACAAACCAGTTTTGAGACTAAACATATTTTCGTACTAAATATTAGATATCAAGCAATATCTACCAGGTATCAGTTGTTGTGAGTAATTTATTTCGATATTTCAGAGTTGTTGTAATCTCTTTGTTCACAATAAAACTGCTACAACAAAATTTTCATGGTAAATATCCCGTGATGTCTAATATTTAGTACAAACAAACCCTTCAAAAGACTCATTCTGCCAAAGGATACTTGTGAAAGCAAGGTGTGTTGCTCTAACTAAGGTATACAATCTGGAGTATAGAAATCTATAGCCTTCATAATATTCTTTTACTATCTACGTATAACTAGATTATTCAAATTATGAAATACGGGTGTTACTTACTCTATTTAGTCGACCGTCGCGCCTGAGTCGCAGCCAGTCATGCATTGAAGACTGGCTGCGACTCAGGCGCGACGTATCGCACTCTCTTGATAATGCCTAGACGTATAGGCGAAACCGCGGTCGACTAAATAGACTAAAATTACGTGAGTAACACCCGTATTTCATAATTTGAATTATGTCACAAACCCACGTTAGATTTAAAAAAAATATAACTAGATTTGCAAAAAAATTAGTCAGTTTATCAACTCGACTTAATTATCGTAACATGGCGGGTTATGTTTACTACTGTCTAATAGAATATCGATGTCCTGTACGCGTATCTCTGGTCTCGAACTTCATTCATTTGGTCTCTTGGAACGGTAATTATCTGAATACTAAACAGATGGAATCCGAAACTCGTTAATTACTAGAGAAAAGTTGGACAGATTTTCTGAATAGGAGTGTTTGAAATGTGAATAGAACATTCCTAATACTGTTAGCGTTCTAGCGCTAACAATATTAGTAATGTTGAAATTTCAGAGATATAAGAATTTGAATTAATTCACAATAATAATCCTAATTCCAGTGGTGCAATTTCCTAGATACGCTAAGAATCATTTAATAAACTATGATAGTAATTACTTAGCTACAATTTAAATAGCCTTGTATCTGTTGCTCAGGTAATAACACTTCTGGCAAACAATTAGCTTTATTCAATAAACTACACGATAGAGAGGAGCAAGTCTAGTTGAAATTTCCGGTTATTATAAACGTTTCAAGACATGTTGAATAAAGAAAAACTGCATCAAATTTAAAATTTGGAAGCTCGGAGTAGACTTACGTAGTTATTATCTCTTTGTTTTTTATTATTTTATTATAACACATATACTGTCGTATTTTAAATAGATTTGCAGTCGCAAAATTAATCTGGCTTTTAATCTATGCTTATATAGTATTAGCAAAAGGCTAAAGTCCAAGTCTGGTCACGGTTTTATTTACCTAATTTCAGCCTTAACAGATCTTACTTGCTTACAATGGTAGAGACAAACCTCTTAAAGATTAACGTAGACACAATATTGCTACCTTCACTGTGAATAGAATTCGTGTAAATAATAAATACACTAGCGCTTAGAATTTAAATATTCAAGTATTTATATTCTTCCCTCAACCAATAAACTTGAGAGTTTTGCTGAATAAATAATTCAGAAGGCGTTGGAGAGTAAGCCAAACTTTTTATCCTCAATAGCACTTTTCTTATGTTGAAGGAATAGAGATTATCGGCCAGTCAATCCTGAACCCTACCGTTTGATATTTCAAAGTGATAATTAATAAAATTGATACATTTAATGTTTCAAATTATAATGGTTTTATAAATAAATCGAAGTGCCTTTTGGGTGCGAACATTTTACTTCAGGCATTGTATTTTTTGAGATCAATGTCAATTTAATGTTGAGGGTCAAAAAAATCAAGAATCGTGCCTTAAAAATCGATTTTGTTATTTGAAGAGTGACGATTGTGGTTCAATACTTATCAGACTTTTAAAAGTATTATTGAAATCGACTGTGTAAAATAAGACCATTATTTGGTTGAGAGAATAACTTTCACATAAGAATTAAGAAATGATAATTTAATTGATGAATATGATTTGGTGTTGAACGAACAAGCGTTTTATTCTGTTCAAGAGTTTTTAAGAACTAAATAATAATTTTGACTTAACATTTATTTCTTTTATTCTTTTTTATAACAATGACTTTATGCACTTTTTGATATTTTATTTTTATTTCTATCTTATTATAATTGTCTTGTAATTTAATTGTTTTCATTTTTTTAACGCTACTTACTGTAATGACGTGTATTATTACCAATAAATAAGTTTATGAGTTTATGTTGGTGAATGCGACCCTAGGAAATTGTAATCCGCATTTTTATAAAGAAATACTGGTGGTAGAGCTCTAGTGAATGAGCTCGAGGGCGGCAGCACCACCGTCTCACCTTTAACCTGCCGCCAAATAGTAGTGTCTACATTACTGTGTTCCGGTTTGGTGGTGAGATCAGGCCCTGAAATTACTGGCATATGAGGCATAACACCGTAGTCCTCAGCTGCAGCGACGCATCTATAATCTGCTTTTGTGGATTGTTGATGTCCATGGGCTGTACTCCACTTACCATCAGGTGGACTGCACGTTCGTTCGCTGTGGGCGTTGTATAAAAAAAAAAAAATATTGAAAATAGAGCATAAATAGCTATAGTAAAAATTATAAAATTGTCAAGAAAAAATATACAGTCAGTAGATTAATAAAGATTTATCAAGTAGAACCTGTACTTGAAGATTATTACCGTAATACCTTTTCTTGACCCTTACTTACTCTTGCCAATAATGGTGAAGGTCGAAATGTCTTACAATATTTCACTACTGACCCCTAACCCCCCGCCTTATCTGGGTTCTTCCAAAGGATGTCGCCGTCTCAGCCTTTTTTTCAGCCCGTCTGCGTTGACCGCGATAACTTTTTATACACCGGCTTGTACTTTAAAATGTGGATCAGTTTACATAACGCCTTTAGTTCAAAGTAAAATAAAGAAATATAACTTACATTTTTAGTAAATTAAAATAACATATCGTCACGCTTATATTAACCAGATGTGTTGCAGAGGTAAATGACATCCACACTTCTCCTGTTATGTTTAAGTCTCATGTGGTAGGTAATGCCTAACGCCATCCAAAGAGCCTGTCGAAAAAAAAAATAACACTTTAACCGTCGGGTAACATCCAGGAAACGAACCTGAAGCCCCGTAATGAAAGGCCACACCTACGCTTATCACTTATCTCAAGGCAATTGGTTGCTTAATTTGCCTACTTACTTCCAAATGATAGTAAAATAGACAAAACAAGACGAATAATGTTTAAATAAGTATGTAAATTAATAAATAAATGTATACATTTATTTCATAGTTTAGTTTACATTAGATTTATGTAATTTTGTAATTATAATTTTGGCTCAGCTTAGTAATTATATTGTATATATTATATTATAAGTATATTGTTTTAGTTTTAAGTCAGTAAATATCTGTCCTTTAAAATATAGACAACAATGTGTACGTCTGTAATAGATATATATATATATATATATATATATATATATATATATATATATATATATATATATATATATATATATATATATATATATATATATATAAGAACTTGATTTCATAATGCATGTACCTACAGTAAAATTTCCATATGTATATTGTTGATGTACCAATAAATAAATAAATAAATAACAAGGTTAATCTTTATTTGTGGTAATAGATCTGATATTATTGTCCTACTTTTCTCCACTCCATTCGGACGTGAGGTATGACACATTTGGCACATTACGGCTCACGTAACCACTCAAGTGAGGATTTCTCATGAGTGGTACGAATTTTGCACCGAAATAGGCTGCTCTTCTCTTTATCTTTTGTTTTTCCCTTTCCGAAAGTGTGTCACGCTTCTTTGTGGTACAGCTTGAGTGAGCTTATGATGATGAAGAGTGTGACAGGCTTTTGATGCACTCCCTTTAGCACGGAAATGCTCAGTTGTAATACTATTTTATACTACACTAGCTTCTAAGCGTGGCTTTTCCCACGTGGTACGCTGATTAAAAGTAGCCTATATTATTGCCGTGAGGGTCTAGTGGTTAGCTATGCGCCACTCACTGCGACGTCTTGGGTTCGATTCCCGGGTTAGGCAAAGTGTTTGTGCACGGAGTTGGAATTATGCCTGTTGTAAAACGTAGGAGGTGAGGTGTGGGTGTTGTACACCTCTGCCACACCCTTCTGGGTATTATAGGCGTGACAGAGGATGTACTAGAATAGTGTGAGAGAGGAGAATAACATCCACATTTATCGCCATCAACCGGGCGCAATTCATTCTCCATGCTGCTATTGAGCATTGCCTTACGAAAAATCCTAAATAAAACTTTTGTCCGATCAAACCTGAGACGTCTCGGTGAGAGGTCACATACCGAAATATTTATTTTGGCTTTGTCGGGGTCTACCATAGATTAAAGTTCAATTTTGAACCTTGTCATCTTCATATAAGAACCAAAACTGACAACATATTAATGATCTCTTTTATTTTAGACGACCGGATGGCGGAGTAGTGTACCTGCCTGCGACGCCGAGGTCGTGGGTTCGATTCCCGCTTAAGACAAATCTTTGTGTGCATGAACATGGGGATTTGTCTTAGTCTGGGTGTTTCTATGTATCATAAGTATGTATTTACAAAAGAAAAGTATATGTGTTTTAGTATCAGTTATTCTAGTACCCATATTACAAGCTCTGCTTAGTTTGGGACTAGATGGCGTTGTGTGTAAGTTGTGATATATTTATTTATTTATTTATTAAAACTTCCAACATATGAATGAGCTCGACTGACTGTACCTGACCACCCGTCACGTAAATCTCGATCAATGACTGAAGTTACAGCGAAAACGTTCGTCAGCGTCTAATACACTTGTAGAGGAACAGGGTGTGATGTTCCTCCACCACAAAGGGAGGATCCTCCGACCAGGCTCGGTCGGAGGATCCTCCCTCGGACAGCTGTCCAACGGAAGCATATTGGAAGTGGTATATATGTATACTCTCTGAGAACACTTCGTTATCGCGATTCAGCACTCGTCGACATATGTCACGTGATTATGTGCGGATACCGCCACACACTTCAACCTATACATCCAGTATAAAATGGTCTTGCGTTGTTAAGGCTTATCGTGCAATGCGATACCAGCTTATACTGGAAATGTATAAGTTAATGTGTAGCCGTTTGTACTTTATAAACAAAAAGTTAAACGTTACATAAAAGATGAAGCCCCCAAGTTTCGTAATAGAAAAAGTTTTCTTAGAAATAATTACGGAAATATAAAGCATTCAAAGGTGTATAAGAAAAGACAAATGGGAGAACTCGTTAACATTTCTTCCTGTTTTTAACTTGTTGGTTATGTTATTACTTACGAAAGCTTTATTGCTAAAATTAAAAATAAAAATAAAACTAAAATGTAGATAGAATGACATGATTATATTCTTACAAATGCAGTTGAATGCAGTTCAGTCCATCTGATTTTAAGCAGTAACTAAAAGTCCTTAAGCATTCGAAAAACATTGTAAATGCGACGTTACTATCAATATCATCAATATCCAATAATTTGCCAAATCTGAAATGCCTCTTGTGCAATAATTTGCTAAATCTAAAAAAATAGCCACGAAAAAATATGCATTTTGTAGTTTCAGATATGATTTGAATGTTAATGTTGAACGATCGGAAGTCAAACACTAAGATTATTAACACGGAACCCAAGACACAGATAGAACAAATTATAGCTTATGAATACGTCACAATACGTATACCACACACGTCATAAATACGATCACGTATTTAATCATCTTTATCGCATTGCATCATAAGTGAGTACCACTGTGGTACTTATTAATGATCAACAACATTGAAGGCTAATAAAAAAGTAGTAAAGAAAGAGAACTTCATGTCGTAGTAAATAAGTAAAGGTACATACGGCTACACATCAACATTTTTATTTTTTTTTATACTACGCCCACAGCGAACGAACGTGTAGTCCACCTGATGGTAAGTGGAGTACAGCCCATGGACATCAACAATCCACAGAAGCAAATTATAGATGCGTCGCTACAGCTGAGGACTACGGTGGTATGCCTCATGTGCCAGTAATTTCAGGGCCTGATCTCACCACCAAACCGGAACACAGTAACGGAAGCACTACTATTTGGCGGCAGGTTAAAGGTGAGACGGTGGTGCTGCCGCCCTCGAGCTCATTACAAGAGCTCTACCACCAGTAGATGAATTGCACGGGAAGCCTAAAGCTAAAGCCTATAACAACGCGAGATCAGCTTATAATTTTTTTTTATTAATTACATTACTATACTTGTTTTAATTTCAAATCTAATGTACCTACTTCATTCTAAATACCTTTAATTTAATTAATTATGTATGTGACTTTACTAATGTTATAAAATTTATTATTTTTGACGTTATTTTGTGACATATTATTATTTTAAGAAAATGTAAAAAACTGACTTGTAACATTGAGTTATCAATAAAGCATTGTATTGTATTGTATTGTATACTAGAAATGTTGGTGTGAAGCAGTTGGATTAAGATGATCTAAATATTTCAGGTTAGACTTATATAAAATATCTGGATCTATAACATTATTGAAATGAAGGAAAGATCTCAAAGACTACTCAGTAAAGAATTTTATGTCAGTCCTATCAACAGCAGATATTATTTAATGTTTGGTTGATAAGATAACATGGCAATTTAAAGACTGGATCACTTCAAGTATTTGTTGTGACAGATACACTGATAAACACGCCGGCAATCCTTGAAGTGCGACAACTGCTAATAATACATTAGCGGTATTGTGAAAAGTTTTCATTATTTAAATTATGAAATACGGGTGTTACTCACGTAATGTTGGTCTATTTAGTTGACCGCGGTTTCGCCTATACCTAGCCTATGCCTAGACGTATAGGCGAAACCGCAGTCGACTAAATAGACCAACATTACGTGAGTAACACCCGTATTTCATAATTTGAATAATGTTACAAACTCACGTCAGTTTTAATAAAAAGTTTTCATCCAAATATCTAAATCTTGCGTCTCAAAATTCTAACCCAACTTCAGACGCGATACAAATAATGTAAAACAAACATTACGTACCAAGTTACAACACAACTGTATCGCAATCAGCGCAATCTATTCCAATTCATATTTAAATTTTACAAGGCGTCATAAAATCTGAATGTACGCACGAAGGCAGGAAATTAGCGAAGCAAGAGGTATCACATCCGCGGTATTGGGCGGGCGGGAGAGACTCAGCGAAACGGAGAGGCCGGAGCGCACCTTCCGACCCGCCCGCGCCGCAGTCTGCACCTCGCCGCGGTAGAACTCACACGTCTGTTCTAATCACTCGCGTGCGCGGAAACGATAACTGAAAATACCCGCAAATCATAAATAAATACAGATACATCTATGTTCAAGAATTAAACTAGCCTTTGAACCATCTGTTGTGCTTAAAAGTGCTTGTGTTTCGGTTATATCTTTCGTGTTTTCTGTCATCGCCGCCTCGGACTTAACGGCGGTTTTATAATTTAGCTTTGTTGAATTAAGGTAAGTGCTTTTGTTGAATAATAAAACGGTTTGCTCTGAAATTCGTCTTTGTACAGGTTTAATTTTAGTAAGTGCTGTGCGCCGCGTTTTGAGGGCTACAATTGGTTATAGAACATCAGATCACGGACGACTGAATAGATACGCTGAAGGGATAATACAGATTATGCATACTTAATTTAAGCGAAAACAGCTGGTAATCCCACAGGATTAACACAACGGAGAGATTAACATAAATATACAGATATTCCTTGGTTAAAGTCTACAGAGATTTTGTGAACAATATAAAAACAGTAAGGACCATAGCTCTACCGGTGCTGACCCTAAAATAAATTGCAGTATAAATGTTGCAATAAATTCACAATATTCTCTCGTCATCCACAGGTGTAACCACGCATCTGTGTAACCATTTACCACTAGGTAAATAGCAATATCAGCAGGTGGACTGCTCATTTACAGCAAATTATAGTACCTAGCTGTAATATAAAAGCTATAGCCGCTCCAGATATGTCGGCACCTGTTTACTGAGCGTACTAAGACTCTAGTTTCAGAATATATATGAATATGATTAGCTTAGGGAGTAGGTCATCCATGTGTAGCTGACTCAGTGGGTAACTGATTGACGGAAAGACAACCAGCCTGCAATTCTGAAAATACCCTCTTGACATTTTTCTACGCCTATTTTTCAAGGGATGTAGCCCTTAGGCTGCAGTTTGCATGGAAGTGCTTACAAAATGGGGCCCTTTTCATACAAAGGTTTTCTGTTCATTCGAAAATAAAAGTGTGCTTGTGTATGTGAGTGAGTGAGAGTATGTATGAGAAAAAGAGGATATAGGTCCAATAAATGAGAACCCTATCCTCAATAAGTATGTACCTGCAAGTATAATAGTATACACCACAGGATAAAAGTAATCTATACCATATGGTATACCCAATACTAATGTATAAAGGTATTGCATCCTTTATATGGTAGCTATATCGAACCAAACAGAGTAATCATAGGACTGAATCTTTCATCCGAAGTTAAGTACCTACCATAATTCAGGCGCAACAGTTAGATGTTATTTACCCTAATGGGTCACATGCCTAAATCATAGGATTAAATGTAAGCAATAGTACAGCTTAAATCATTATGTTTCAGTTGCTTGATTAGATGCATCATCCTTAGATAACTGTATGCAGTCAGGTACCATCTGAAATCGTCACTTAATTATTGATTCATTCATTCGTTTGAATTAGAGTCGAAGAAAAACTGTGAAGCTTTTTTCCAATTATAGTGGGGTCGGCTTTCAATCTAACGCATTAGCTGAATATCAGTATTTTATGTAGAGTTCTAATTGATTTTTTTTATAGCATTTAGCTATGCTTAGCAAATGATACTAAGAAACAGTTTAAAAAGATATGGGACCGCCAGGATTTGAACCTGCGACCTTACTGCACACCGGGCAGCCGCTTTAGCCATCCAGCTACGGTCGCCTCTTACCGAAGCCCTAAATTTCTCAACTGTATGATACGTCATTTCGTGACGTCACGTTCATCCATTTGTTCCTATCTTAAGTAGGATACAAACCAACAGTTGAGAAATTTAGGGCTCCGGTAAGAGGCGACCGTAGCTGGATGGCTAAAGTGTCTGCCCGGTGTGCAGTAAGGTCGCAGGTTCAAATCCTGGCGGTCCCATATCTTTTTCAACTGTTTCTTAGTATAATTTTATGTAGAGAACTGCCATCACACTTCCACAACTGTTACTCAGTACAAGGTAAAACTTTTTTTGTTAGACTTTCTGCCTCTGACTACCAGTACGACTGCCATAGATGTTTAAGGCAACTGGGACTGACTGCTTAACGTGCTCTCCAAGACACTGAGAAAAACTAGTTATGTTAAAAATGGTAACCCATCCACGGCCGACCGCGGAGCATTATTAAACCTGCAAGACCGATCTGTCCGCGCGGCTTCGACTTTGCCACAATCTCTTCAAAAGAGGTTTGTAAAAGAGATTTAATATTATAATATCATCATTATATTTCAGTCTATGACCAGATTGGCCAGTAACAGATAGTATGAGTGGTGGTGTTTAAAAGAAAATTAATAAATAAATATTCCTCAACTCACACACTACGCCATCTAGTCCCCAACTAAGCAGAGCCTGTAATATGGGTACTAGAATAACTGATACTAATACATTATATACTTTTCTTTTGTAAATACATACTTATGATACATAGAAACACCCTGACTAAGACACACCCCCATGTTCATGCACACAAAGATTTGTCTTAAGTATGAACATTATTAAATTAAATTAAATTAATTTGGATTTTTTACATTAGATAGAACGCCAGAAGCAATTACACCATCCAATGGTCCCAATGACAAGGTCAAATATACACATTCACTCACACAAGCACATCCAGTCTCCGATCAAATCTTTGCAAATCACACAAAGATTATATATAAGTATATATTATATTATTATATATTATGTTTAATATTATAAGACCAATAGTTAAATGTACATTCTCACACTGAAGTTTTATCTTTTATAAAGTTTAAAAGATAAGCGATTAGATAAGATCTAGTTTACGCACAAGCGCCCGCAATTATTTGTTTTACGACATATTACTGTGTAGATTTTATGATAACACAATTATTATCGCTTCAATAAATTTGCTCATTATGTTTGCATACACAATAATACACATATTATATCTAACACTGAAACTAGAGTTATTAGGAAGTACGCGTTTAAAAAAAGCGTACCTACTCATTTTTGATTTTGTCAATTTTATAGTTTTAGAATTAAAATTCGGATTAATATTTTATTTTGGTATAGCATTTTTATTTTTTTAATCTAATGACACATCAATTTAAAAACTAAAATTATTTTTTTTTTTTTTTTTATTTAATTTAATTTTTAAACTGAATAGAAGACTACCATAATATTATAGACTGATATACCAATATAGGTATGACTTTAATTAATAGGTAGATAATATTAAGAGAAATGAATATCTTAACCAATCTTCTTCTTCTTATATTACCCAGAAGTATGTGGCAAAGATGTACAATACCCACATTTCACCTGTTATGTTTTAAGGTCCCATGGGATTGGGGGTGAGTCTATGGCCATCCACCGAGCACAATTCCAACTCTGTGCTACTATTGAGAATTGCCTGACGGAAAGTTTAAAAATAAATAATACCCGACCTGGTAATCAAACCCCACAGCGACATCGAGGCAGTTTAAACATTTTATTGATGAAAATTAACATATTTTATATAACATTAAAGTTGAAAAATTAAAAATCCAGCAGGACTCGAACCTGCACCCCCAGGATATACGCCCCAAGTGCTTTGCCAATTCAGCTATGGATTCGTATGCTGCTGGACTTGAAATTTCTCAACTCTTTTGTGCCAAACGAACCTTACTACTTACTTTAATATTATATAAAATACAAAAAAGCATAGCAAAGCTAAAATTTGCTTTAAATTATTACAAGGAAAATTAACATAAATATACAAAATAATATCACACGACATTCATATAGCGTCATCTATTTCCAAACTACGGATAGCTTGTACTATGGGTACTAAAATATCTGATAATTCTTTTTCATTCGAGTCGACGGCAAAGTCATATTTTATTAGCCCAATATGTGGCTACTTGGACAGCACTTTCGTCTGCGTTCATTAGCGCGTCCTTCGTGCAAGTAGTGAGGCACGCAGGACAAATTAAAATATGGGCCACGGTTTGATACTAATCTGTACAGTGGGCCAATGAGTTAGGTATGCTTGTGTGAATTACATATTTAATAAGTGTAATATGGGTATATTAAGATATGTAAATCACTTATCCAGAACTGGTGTAGTAAGTCTTTACTATGACTTAGTTTTTGCCCTGCATACCTAACTCGTTGGCCCACTGTACATTATATATTTTAGCCCATTCATAGTAGATTCACTTCCACCACGTCAACCGTATTCAGACATGTCTCCTTATCGCCGAAAACTTACCAGAATTCTGTCAAAGGCAGCCTGTACAGTAACTTTGGTGAGTCCGAAACCCAATTTATGTGAGTGAGTTATATGTGTATAACGTAGGTAGGTATACGACGTATACAAACTTCATACAAGCACATTCAGTTTGAGATGAAAGGAAAATGATCTCTTTGTCAGGTTTAACTGTCGACCCTTATCATTGGCATGCAATTACTTAGATTGGTTATAATGAAATACCTGCTTTAGCTATATCGTATTTTAAGTATAAATAAATAAATAAATATTTCACAACTTACACACAACGCCTTCTAGTCCCCAACTAAGCAGATCTTGTACTATGGGTACTAGAATAATTGATACTAATACGTATATACTTTTATTTTGTAAATACATACTTATTATTCATAGAAACACCCAGACTAAGACAAATCCCCATGTTCATGCACACAAAGATTTGTCTTAAGCGATTTGTATGATTAAAAAAAATAAAAACCAAAAGCAACGGGGATAGATCTCGTAAACGATATGGAAGAAAAAATAACTCATCGTTAATCTGCTACTAAATTTTAGTTTTCATGTCTGCACGTATGGTGTAGTGGTTTAAGCGGTCGCCTCGCCGCTCTCCACTGCACTAGTGTTGTGGGTTCGATCCCCTCATGGGACAAATCTTTTCGTGATTCGCAAAGATTTGTTCTGAGACTGGCTGTTCTTGTGTGAGTGAATGTGTGTATTTGGCCTTGTCATTGGGACCATTAGATTAGTGTAATTGCTAATGGCGCATGGCGTTCTACCTAATGTAAAAATCCAAATTTATTAAAAAATCAAAATTTATTCATTTATTATTATTTATTCAGTGTCCATAATTATTTTAAAGTTCCGTAACCAAAGTGTAAAAACGGAACCCCCTATTACTAAGACTTCTCTGTCCGTTTGTCACCAGGCTGTATCTCGTGAACCGTTATAGCTAAACAGTTGACATTTTCACTGAACATGTGTCACTGTTGCCTCTATAACAACAAATACTAATAACTAAATATAATACACATTTTGGGGTGGGGGGGGCTCCGATACAACAAACGTGCTTTTTGGTTGTTTCAGTTCGATATTGATAACGGTAACAGATCGACGCTTGATATATTCACAAATCATTAAGTTAAAAATTTATTTACTTACTAAAAAATAAATAATTAAATTATATATTTATGCTTCTATACAACAGACCTGATTTTGTGCCATTTTTTATAGTGGTACGGAACCCTTTGTGCGCGTCCAAATCGACCTTGGTCGGTTTATAATAAAAAAAAAATTAAATGATTTAAAACATAATAGTTTCTTTAAAAAGAACTGTCTGATAAACAAATATATTTTTCAAAATTTAAAAATATATGAAGACGGAAATCCTTTCAATCTATTACAAACATTTTGCGATAACATTGGTCTTAAATCAAGGTCGAGTTATATAATATTTGCAATAAATAAAAGAGGAAGAAATTTTCTAACGCACTTTATCTGTCACGGGCAATGTTATGACAGATGACACAACTGGAAGTGTTCCCGATGTTATCCATCAACAAAGAAAAGTAAACAACGCTGGTGACGTCACGAGCCAGATGCTCACGCGCAGGCACGATGTAGCTATTTCATCTATGTATTATAAATAGCTTTAAAGAGAATTTATTCAAAATCAAACCAGAATTTGGTTATGAATCAATGGTAACGAACTAGAGATAGGATTCGGTAGTGAATAATCCTTTCAAATATTTTTTTCCATTTAGTATAATTTATTCTGTCCGACATGCCGTACAATTGAGGAATTAGTGGAACAAAACGTTCGCCTTAAATACGAAATTCGAATATAATGTTAAAATAAGAATATTTTTCTACTTGAAAATACAGTTAAAAATAAGGCAGTGTTTATATAAACTATCCTGCGTTTGACACGTCCAAATCATAACAGAATAACTTTCAGTGGCCGCACACGGTGATGAAAAGCTAAATGGAATACAAACAAATAGTTGGCGAAAACTAATGATAGATCGTTATAATAACAATATTGACTGCCAATATTATGACGTTTTATTTTATAAACTGCTATCTATAAGCTAAAATTAAATAAAAAATAATAAATCGCCTGCATAAATTCATTAAAGCACACTAACTTGATTGATTTGCAATGCAAAAAAATATATTTAAGCAACAATATACCTCATTATATAAAAATGATTACATAATTACAGTGTGATACACTCTATTAGAGATTAACTAAACTAAACTAAATATCAAAGTGTGAACATGCGAGAATTTTTTTTTTTCATCTGCTTGTGGTCAGCGTGAGCCAAACTCGTAATTTATTTATTATCATGGTTCGTTCCAGTTTCCCGTTTACATCAATACTCGTCAGTTGCAGAACTGTTTCATCGATCTGATACGTTAGTTTATCTGATTCACCTAATTTTAACTCGGATAGACAGAACATTTGAAACGTTTTGACTCGTGAAGTCAATATCTATCTCTATCTCATCATCCAAAGTTGTAACAGGAATTGGTGGGGTAACAAGAATACTAGTAATTTGTATCTACAAATTAATAGAAAGCTTTTAAAAAAAGAAGAAATTGGACTGGCACACTCAATTTTAAAAAAATACCTTCGTACACTTGTTGATCTATTTCTCTTGCTTGCTTTGTTTTCCTCGATTAAAAAGATGGAGATAGCAAGAGGATTGTTTTGCAAAACTTCTGATTTCTTTCGGATAAGAATAATCAAAATCACCGACATAGTATTGAGTCATTTAATGCCACTTCTTGAAAATGAAGGCTGATCCGTCATTAGGCATGCGAATTTCTCAAAAATAGTAACACACCCACAAAACGCGACGTGCGGGCGTGCGCGTGGCGCACACACACACACCCTTGAATCGCGTACACCTAATGTGGGTAGCGCCTAAAACCGGAACCATTTACAACATTCATTTTTCATTATAATAAGCACAATGAAACTGCATTAAATATTTGAAGACTTCGTTACAAAGGAAGAAATTAGAAAGAAGGTTGAAAATCATAAACCACGGGAATATTAATTTTCGAAGAGTCTTCAAACGGGGAAGGGTCTTTACGAACAGGTATTAGAAATTGATTTTTTTTCCTGCATTGTAAGTTTTAACAAAAGGTGGTTGTATGGTGTTCGAAAATCCAATTAAATTTATGATACAAACCAACAGAGAAATAGGTATGATGGTAGAGCTCTTGTGAATGAGCTCGAGGGCGGCAGCACCACCGTCTCACCTTTTACCTGCCGCCAAATAGTAGTGCTTCCATTACTGTGTTCTGGTATGGTGGTGAGATCAGGCCCTGATATTACTGGCACATGAGGCATAACACCGTAGTCCTCAGCTGCAGCGACGCATCTATACTCTGCTTTTGTGGATTGTTGATGTTCATGGGCTGTACTCCACTTACCATCAGGTGGACTACACGTTCGCTCGCTGTAGGCGTAGTATAAAAAAAAAAAAGGTATAGTAGCCCTGTACACGTCAATTCATATTTTAATCTATTTCATCGTATTATTGCAAAGCGTTTTCTTTATTTATTTTTTATTGGTAGATTAACTACTAGTACTTCCACTGTTTTTTTTTCTAAATACAGAACTATTAACGTATGTCTTACATCAATAAAAACACACCGTGTAAGTTAGATTATTTTTCTTCGAAAGTATTGAAAAATAAAGCTCACATTTCTCCGGATACAATACATACTTTAGTTGCTCGTCATTCTTCGATCTGTGTGGGAAATTCGCTGACTCATCGCTAGAGATCTCGGTCGGCTCAAACGAATTACATAGATGAGATTGTTTGCAGAGCTGAATGTTGGCTGAATGTTAAAACGTTAAATTAAAGATTTCGGCATTAAAATTACTGAATCAGAGATATTTTTTTTTATGCTGACAATTTTTGTCTCACGGTGTAATGAATTTAGCCTTGACATCACTATAGTTCATTTTTTAATCTCAGAGACTGATTTGGCAGCAATAACAACCAGCTGTCATTAATCTATTGCTTTTGCTGTCAAATTAGTATCCGGGATTAAAAACAGAATTCTTGATAAAGTTGTAGATAGTTCACCGTCTGATAACTCTATACAAATTTTAAATTTAAAAAAAAAGTTTCGATTGGCTTATGAAGGGGCTTGTAAACCTGGCCCTTAATGTAGTTGGTACAGTATTTACTCCTTTAGAGGATTAAAAGCGGTAGAAATAGCTTTTAGAAATATTAACAAACTAGATCAAGTTATGTTACTGAAAAGTCAGAATAATATCAACGTTTTCTTGAAAATTCCCAAATGCCCAAAATGCAAATAGTATAACATCAAATTTCTGAGCATTTTTGCAAACAAAATTATTCGTTTTTATTAAAACAATGTTTGAAAATATTTCGAATTTTGCATTTGTTCATTCGAGGAAATTTGAACCAGAAAACGTTTTAATGTCCTTTTGAAATGCCATAAATTTTACTTTATGTTTTTCTTTCTGTCAGTTTGTTGACGGATTTATATTGCTGTGAAACGTGGGTAAACAAATGGATACTGCCCATTCATCTTGGTAATCCCGTTGTCTTCTAAAATGATGTATGATGTCCAAAATTTCCTGATGTTACAGGTAGCATGTAACATCTGGGAATATTGTTGTAGCTTTACGTGAGAAGATTTATTATTGCCGTGTATAAAATGATACCTGTATAATAATAACATAACATAACATCACGCCTATATTACACAAAGGGTTTGGCAGAATTGTACAACACCTAGATTTCCACTGCTATGTTTTAGGTCTTTTCGGATAGGATTTGAGTCTATCGCCATCCACCGGGTACAACTCCAAATTCGTTGACAAATAACACTGCCCGACCCAGGAATCAAACCTGAGACCTCGCGGTGAGAAGCGCATACGCTAACCACTAGACCATCGAGGCAGCATCATTATAATAATTTATTTTATAATAGTAACATAACAAAAATACACCGAAAAGGGAGCAAGAGTTATTTTGACTATAATAAAGAATGTAATACATAAGTTGCTTGTAACAAGAGGCAGCCTATCGTCAACAATGGGCAGGCATAACGCGAAAATGCTGTTAATTCGAATAAAATGTTATCATGAAAAAGATAACGACATTGTCATAATGCTTTGGCATTCATTCATGCTTATAATTAGAATAAAATTGTATCATGGAAAAGCAAACTTTTTTTTTTCTTGACTTTAGATATGAGGACTAAGCAATAATCTTTAATGCACTTTAATATATCACCAATGCACGAAATCTTTAATAGATATATATGTAATTTTTTTTTATATTACTCACTTTTTTATTTTGAATAAATTGTAAAAGCTTGGTAGAGTATTATACAGTTAAGTAAACTTATTTAAATTTTAAAATCTAAATTTAACGGGTTCTATGGCACACAGAGATATATAAAAACTTAATAAATAAGTGAAATTCTTGACATTATATCAAATTAAACTGGATGAACAGTTGGCTACTTGTTTTATATCTAAAATGATTGAAAAAGCCCATTACAAAGCTTGGGATTACATTATCCGCCTCGAAACTTTTTTCATTGACCCAATGGTTCGGGAATGCCGAGATAGACCGATCCTAAACAAATTGTGGAGGATAGCAAAATACGAAACGAAGTACCAACATTCCTTTCGAAATGTTTTTGTTACAATTTATTGTGCCTGTTGAGAATAGGAAAGGCTACGTGATACGATCTGTTAACTATAAATCTGAGACAAAGGGATTTTCTTTTTGGTATAAGAAATTGTTTTTTTGAATACAAGGGAAATGGAGTTAGGCATTTCTTTTTAATCAAGATAGGTCTGGAAACTGTAGGCACTTAGAGTTTATTTTTCAAATAAAACAACGCCCGGGCTAGGAATAACCAATGTGTCGCTGAGGTGTTAACAAACATACATTTCACACACCCAAAGTAAGAACAAATCATTGAGGATCATACAGTGGGGATCGAACACACAACACTAGCGCAGGTGAATGCGGTGAGGCGACCGCGTCAACCACTACGCCAACCGTACAATTATGTAAATAAGTAAGAGTAAATTTGACAAAATAAATAGGCTCTAAATTATGGTTACCTACACTGTCAAACAGTATATAACATCATGATTATATTACCCAGTGAAAGAGGTGTAATACATCTGACCCCGTCAAAATGTATTGAAATATCATGTTTTATTATCTCTGTTATCAGAGTGTGTATTACTGTGTATATTTACAAGAACCATTTCACGATACATTTGACCCCTTTACAACTCGAAACCTATTTAACCTACGAGTAGGTACATACTTGAAATTTGTGATAATTATGTATTAAAGTCCATTAGTTAATCCAGAATCCAAAAAGGTATCGAAATAATAACGTTCAAAAACCAGATATTTTGTGACTGACTTACCTATAGATTGACTTGATATCTGGCATTAAGATAGGAAAAAGTCAGAAAACTAAAAATTATTAAAAAAAGACAAATTTTAGTTTATATTTATTTACAAAGAACTTGACACCCTAACATATAAATTGTTTTTAGGCGTAATATTGACCTTGGCTCTTATTTCACAATTATGTTTTGATGGGATTCAAAATGTTTTGAAATTTCATGTTTTATGAACTCGATTATATCTTTTTCTACTAATACCTTTCAATGGATAGCAGCTACCGGGTTTTGCAAAGATCCCTTTGAAACAGATCTCAATGCTTTTGATGCCTGTCCAACTGTCAATTCTTGGACGTTCCTCAGTCTTGCTATTCCGTCCCAACGCTTATGTCTTATTAAAGCTCTTGCTCACATTTAAGCGTTTAAACGTTTATACTTTTTAAATTAATTGCTATCGTAGTGTGGTAAACGAAACAATGGTGCAACATGGTAAAACGTAACAAAATCAAAATGTTATTTAAGGATTATTTCTGACTTTCTATTTAAATTATGTATGAAGATAATGTAGTTTCGTTTGGTAATTCAATAATAATACAGCATTTATGAGTGTTATTTAACATTGTTATTTTTTCATAGAATCAACTACCAGTTAGTTTAAAAAATATTTGATGTCGCGTCAGTAAAAAGAGGTCAGCTGCACCTACATTTATTATATTTATTGACATGCAACCACCAAGACTAAGTTTTTAAGTTAGCTTTTTGTATGCAATCTTAGTGCTTATTTTTCTTTTTTTATAAACCTAGCGCGCAGCACGCTACCTTGCGATGGAAATTAAACTTTTTCTAAGTAATAAATTCCGCGCTGGTTACGAACGTATAGGTTAAAATAATTTGCAAATGAAAATTCAAATTGTATGTTTTTATATCACGCGAGCTCGATAACTTAGCATTGTGGTTGCGTTAGCTTTTATACATCAACTAAGACCGACAGCTCAAACAACATTTGTGTACTTATATGTAACAGAAATAAATACTATTATAATGCTCTAAGTTGCTCAAGAGTACACCTACCTAGGGCAGGTCATCAAGCTTGGTAGAAGCAATTTAGAGAAAAAAGTCCGAAGGATCCAGTTGGGCTGGGCAGCATTCAGCAATCTTCGTAGAATCTTATCTTCACCTATACCGCAATGCCTGAAGATGAAAGTCTACAATCAGTGCGTCCTACCTGTTATGACTTACGGTGCCGAATCGTGGACAGTCAGCTTAACGGTCGGACTAGTCCAATAATTTAAAGTCGCTCAGCAGGCTATGGAGCTAGCTATGCCCAGGGTTTCTTTGAAGGATAAGATTCGTAATGAGGTCATCCGACAAAGAAGCAAGGTGACCGAAATAGCTCGCAAAATAAGCACGGTAAAATGTCAATGGGCCATGTCTGTCGAATGACCGATTGCCGTTGGAGCAGAAGAGTCCTAGAATGGAGATCGCGACTCGGCAACCGTAAGGGAGAAAGGCCCCCGCCAGATGGAACGACCTCAAGGAGGTCGTTGGAGAGGACTGGATGCGGAAGGTGAAGGACCGGGTTAGCGCAAATTGAGAGAGACCTATGTCCAGCTGAGGACTATGATTGGCTAAATGATAAAAGGGCTTTTTTTTAGATTTGATGTCATGATTGTTTGGCAATAAATATGCGCAAAGTTTATGATGAATGATTTAAAAATTTTGGAACATGTTCAGATACCAACACATTTTATTTCCAAAACAATAACTAAAAGCATTAAATCACTCACTAATACGACACCTCCGTTATTCAAATGAGTTTACATCACACAATACACATTAAAAACACTTTATGAATCAGAGATCATTAATAAAACAGCTTCATTATGAAATATTCATCTATTTTATTAATGTTCTGGTCATAATTTATAATTGTGGACTTTTTAAGCCCCGATTCTACCAAACTTCTTAGTCTATGGTTAAATTAAACCCGTATCTGCGTCTCTCTCTATCATTCGATGTTTAAACGGGACAAAAAGACCGAAATCTGTAGCATTTATTAGATCTCTATCAGCACTAATTAGATGGTCGCGTGGTTAAAATGCAATAAGTTATTAACGACTGAATGTGTTTGTTTCTGATCAATTAATATCTGTCTGTAACGTTCATTTTAATCTTTGTTTTTTTTATCAGTGAGGCTGACGAAGACTTATTTCACATGTCATAAATTAAGCATACCTACATGGTAATTTTCTGTTCTAGTTTGGATGAACCTTTTACAGAAATATTATTGTACCTCCTTACTAAATGAACAGTAAAACAACAAATAGCTTAGTCACCTTTTTTATGATGAGTCAAAACGTTATTTTGTTTTATGGGAATCTATTGTATTGGTTTTGAGTGGTATTAACTAAAATTAAATAAGTTATCTTATTAGCATTATAAAATAACAAAATGAAGTTTTACTACTTACTAATAAATATCAAGTATATATAATAATAAATTCTTTATTAGCAGTTTTGCCAAGTGAACTAAAAATATCTAAGAAATTAAAATTTTAAATGAACATCAACAAAGTGATAACAATGAATTTTCTTAAATATTTGCTTCATTCAATTGGCTTTCAGATTTGAATGATGCTTATCATTGAAGAGTTTATATTATCTCAAGTAGTACTTCACGCGCCATAAATAATTCTGATCAAATTAACAACTCAGATATTCAGAGAGAATCCTTTTGAATGAGAATTACGGTTCAAAAATATGTATCCATCTTTAATTAATGATTTTGATCACAATGTGTTCTTCCTTACACTTGTAGGAGTGTTTATGGCCGTATATATAATTTAATATACAATTCTTACAAAATCTATATAATTATATGTCATAGCCAAAGGTATGACAAAATATGAACATGGATGAAAAAATCTATGGATGTAAATCTGAAATAAAATCATAGATAAAAAAAAAAAAATTGCTAACCATGCTTGTCCTTTCATCTTCCAGATACCATCTTCTCTCCTAGTTTGTCCATTAAAAAGTTAATATCTGAAGGTAAATAGTTATATTACCTGTACCAGGCGTAAGTACACAGATTAATGTATTTACTTTCGCAATTTACCATAACTAGTTCCATTACAGAATCCATTACGTAACTTCAAAGCACCAATACTGAATCGTCAGAGTGTATTCATATGCAAATTGTATTCGTGGTGCGATCTGCTCCATTCAAAGCCACTGATGATCCTGAATCTCCAGATAATCTTCTGAATAGTTAATTATTAAATAGTAAAATCTAACGGGAATTAACGCGATTCATTATTTACCTTTTAGGCTTGACGTTTCGGCAGACAGATTACACTGGCCGTGGTCGCAAGCAGACTTATAGTCAGACAGTCAGTCTGTTTGCGACCACGGCCAGTGTAATCTGTGTTAGATTTTACTTAATCATGCAACGCGTAAGTTTAAAAGTTACAAGTTTATTAATAGGTTCAAATACAAAAACTGATCGTGTTAACGATTAGTTTTATATAAATTAACTTTTAAACTATCGCGTTGCATGATTATTATTATAATTTTGACGGGAATTAACGCGAAACATGCATATTATTTACCTTTTGGCTATACGTTTCGGCAACGGGTTACACCGGCCGTTTTCTATAGCGTACTGAATCAGCAACTCTCCGCCTCCGTCAGTGATGTCGATGAATGTTCATCCACCCTCACTTTTTGATTTTTTGATGTGAAGTCCTTACACACTACACTAACCGTATCGGCATCGCGGAACGGACCGGCATTCACTTTATTAAGAGTTTTTGTGATCGCGATCACCGGATTCCATGCCCCAGATAACTTGAAGCCGTCTTCACGATTGAATTTTTTATGTTTCCTAATTTCAATCGCTAGTTTAGTTTTATATACGTTAAAAGCTTTATATCGGTATTAATTACTAATTTTTCATACAAATAATAACATAACATAGCATCACACTTATATTGCCCAGAAGGGTGTGGCAAAGGTTTTCAATACCCACATTTCACCTGTTATGATAAGGTCCCATGGGATAGGGAGTGCCTACAGCCATCCACCGGCACAATTCCAACTCCGTGCTGCTACTGTGAATTACCACAAATACTCGCGGTGAGTGTCCTATACGCTAATCATTTGAATATCGAAGCGTACAAATAATGAAAAATGCAAATGATAATACATTTTGACAGCATACAAAAAAAAACATTCTTTATTACTTTCATCAACGTTAAGTAAGCTTAAGTTAAATAATAATAATAAACGAAACTATAAAAAATAACTGCGGTCTTCTTCTTCTTCGTCGTGTCGATGGCTGAGTCAAATTTTATTTTGACTTGCCTTCGTGGTTAAAGGATTAACCAATTCGCTTTGGAGAACTCGCGAATTGCCCAGGGTGCGCCGGACGTAGGGAATCGTTGACTACGTCACTCGGGGAGGCTCCTTTCATTCACCCCAATGCAATGCAATAACTGCGGTATTCTGCAGTAAATAAATCTTTTATCTGAAACAGTTCAAAGTAATTACTAGAGTTGCCTAACAGCAAAACTTTTTACCGTAAAAGTGGCGTCACCACCAACCGCCTGCACTGAAGTAACTGAAAACCTACAGTATCAGGATAGTTAATCTTTTAATGGGAAACCCGTAACATTTGCGGAATGGGAACCGTACAGGGTTAACTGCTAACGTATAGAAGCTAGAAGCGAATTAAGTTTGGTGCACACTACATGACACGAGCGCACTAAAGCGTTTTATTATTGTTTTTATACATTAGTCAGGTTGAAAAAAGCTCTTAAAGCTCCTAAGAAATCACCATTTAATATTATTATGTTTTTCATAGACTACATAAAATCTATTTATTAAAGTTTTTTATCGTTGGTTTTTTTATATAGTCATGTTTTATATACAATCAATTTACAATCTTAAATATTAAGTAATACAAAACAAAATCATACATAACTATGTACAACTGAAAAAGAAATAGAAATAAAAATTGAAAAAGTTATGGTTTACATGTCTCTATTTATGCAATACATAATGATATTGTAATTAGAATTTTTAATGTTAACTAGCTGACCCGGCGAACTTCGTACCGCCTTAGCGTAAATTTGATGCACTACTTTATTTTATAGCTGACCTATCTTATGTTTGCGTACCTATTCAATTTGAACTGGAATCTATAATATCCTCCATATAAAAATGAATACTTTTTTTTTTAAATTTTTTTTCTAATAAGACCCGTGTACAGAGTATTAGCAAACTACAAAAAAAAGAATCAGCCAAATCGGTCAAGCCGTTTTCATGCTATGTCGTGACAACGAAAAACGGGTTTCATTTTTATTTAAATAAGATAAAATTGTTTGCCATTATTCGTAACCAAAATACTATTATAATTTACCATAAAATAACATCACGCCTGTATTACCCAGAAGGAAGTGGCAGAGATGTACAACACCCACACTTCATCTGTAATGTTTTTTTTAGGATTGAGCCTATCACCATCCACCGTTCTTCAATTTACTGTTTCACAATCAAACCTAAAATAATATATAGACCATTCTTATGGCAATTGTTTTTTATTCAAATTTCTAACTATGTTTCTGTGAATTGTTAACTTTTTAGTCAATTAAGTATAAGGTGTGCATTAGTAACCTGTTTGTAATCGACATAATATAAATTAGATATTTAATTCGATGTTTCTTTGGCTCCGGAATTCATATAATTCAAATAGTTTACGACAGAGACATTTCAAACGCTTTAAGCTTTTAGTACCAGGAAACAAGCTGCAAGGAGGTCTTAGAAGTGAAATTAGTTATTTCACAGTCAGTAATACGAGCGGGATAGTGATATTGCAAGCTTGGAGTTGTGAGACTGGCCGGCTTCATTTGAGAGCTGGAAACTTTGTGTTGGACTAGTTGGAGTTTACTGCTTGTTCGTTATATCGATGCAATTCTGACTGTTGTAAGGCCAAATATTTTTTAAATCGAGTTGTATAGTGATTTAGGCAATAGTAAACTAATGGTAAAACCACTTCCTGCTTCAGAATATTGTAGTTTAAAAAGAAGGTTGACTTTTTATGCTTATTTTAAGGATTAAAAATACATATATCTCAAGGAACTAGTGTTATAATATAATTAGTTAAGTTTAAATTTTATATAATAATATTTTGTATTATGATGTTTGTTTTGTCGTGTTTTAGCGCCCTTTAAGGCCCATGAAAATAATTGATTTCATTTCTGATTTTTGAACTGTATCAATATGAAGTTGCAGTTAAACTAATACTTATTATTACAGTCTGCAAAAAACAAAGCATTATATTTCGTGATGTTTAGAAAATTTTACTGTACAGATACTCAAAGGCATACATTTTTCAATCATGCTACTCTAGATTGCACTTATAGAGCAATCTCTTAATTACAGGCAGCAATAGGAAGATTCAATTTATTAGCGACCACATACTGTAATCTCATGTCCCTGATCCTATCAACGTGATCGCGTTAGCGCTATAATGTGCCCGGAATGACGTTATTTGCTCATTACTGGGGATAGCTTGTAAAAGGGACATAATATTATTAAGTTTTATCGATACATATAGGTAAATTTGAAGAGGAAAAGTGAATTTGTTTTAAACATGTGTGTATTTTTCTCATAATTTTAAATACTGCGTGTAAATTGAAATTGAAAATAAAATTATACCTTATAACATTATAGTATGATCCACATGATTGCACTTACGGAGCAATCTCTAAATAATCGTATCACTGCTGACTGATTCAATTTATTAGCGGATACATATTTTTTACAGGCTATGATACTTATACATTAATATACATGTAGAAGAGTTCCTTTACTTTGAGTCAGTATGATAACAATATCATGGCAATAAATGACATTGTGACAGGCAGGCAAAGGTAATTCAAAATACACTAACGCGCTTTATTATTAGTCTTATTGATTTTATACTGAGAGTGTACCTACAAGTGTTTATTCTCAATCATAAAATTGCTATGGATATTATTAAAACCTATGTACAGTCGGCCAATGAGTTGGGTATGCAGGTCAAAAACTTCTAAGTCATAGTAAAGACTTACGACACCAGTTATGGATAAGTGAGTTATATATCTAAATAGTGGGTGTATTACACTTATTACTTATGAAATACAAACTTGGATATCTATTGCAGTCAGTTTTGTACTAGTGTACAAAACTGACTGCAATAGATGTAGTTGTAGTAGTGTACGTGTTAAGTATAGTTCTTCAAAAAAGACTAAACATTGCTCTTTTTTGTTGTATTAATAACTAACAAACTGTGCTACAAGAATAACGGAATGAGCTTCTTTACGATGATGCAAGTGGATTTTAAAAGGGTCGGCAACGCACAACTGATACCTCTGGTGTTGGGAGTGACCAAAGGCTATGGTAACTACTTACCATCACGCAGGCTTGTTTACCATATTAGTGTTATTAAAAGATACGATATAACATTAGCCTATATTTCCCAGAGGGGTGTGGCAGAGGTGAAGAACACCTACATTTTACGTGTTATGTTTGGGTCCCATGGGATATTGGATGAGCTTATCGCCCTTCACCGGGCACAATGTCAACTCCGTGCTACTATATTTTTAATTCTTTATTGTACACAATAAAATTACAATTGAACTTATAATATAATAAATCATGTACAAAGGCGAGCTTAATTCAAAATGAATTTTCTCCCAGCAAACCTTTAAAATAGAGAGTAAGAACATACTTAACGGGTAAGACAAAAGTGTACAAACACAGAAAGTACATAAAAAATAACTGATTATACCTAATTCTAATTAACCTAAATACTTTAAAGTATACTTACTGTATGTATACACTCATCAAAAATTAATATAAATATACTATTGTGAAATTCTTGACGGAAAGTTAATAAATAACAGTTTGCCTGATCGACTACAAAGTCTAGAGCACGGTCGCAAGGTTGCCAGCCTATCGGTCTTTTATAGAATACATTTCGGAGAGTGTGCCCCGAGGAACTACACGAACTTATCCCTCCGTCCCCGTTTCACCATCGGACTACCAGACAAACGGCACTCAGGCACCGCTTCACGGTAGACATTCCACTAATACGCACTAAGCGTTTCGCCTCTTCATTTCTTATGCGAACTGCCAAAGAATGGAACGCCCTGCCCGAGTCTGTGTTTCCGCATGAGTACAATCTGGATCTCTTCAAAGCAAGAGTTAATAGGTATCTTATAGGTAAGCGTGCTCCACCGTAGACCGCATCATCACTTACCATCAGGTGAGATCGTGCCTATCCACCATCAAAAAAAAAAAAAAATCTGGGATCTGATCAAACTTGAGACCTTATGGTGAAAGGCACTTACGCTTACCGCTAGACCAACGAGGCAGTTACCAAGTATTTACTGGTGGTTGAGCTCTTGTGAATGAGCTCGAGGGCGGCAGCACCACCGTCTCACCTTTAACCTGCCGCCAAATAGTAGTGCTTCCATTACTGTGTTCCGGTTTGGTGGTGAGATCAGGCCCTGAAATTACTGGCACATGAGGCATAACACCGTAGTACTCAGCTGCATCGACGCATCTATAATCTGCTTTTGTGGATTGTTGATGTCCATGGACTGTACTCCAGTAACCATCAGGTGGAATACACGTTCGTTCGCTGTGGGCGTAGAATAAAAAAAAAAAAACCTAGTTCTTTAATATTTTAATCTTCGCATATTTATTCCGACTGGCAACCAAGTTACAAGTTATTTGGTTGGGAAAGCACTGTAGAGCTTTAAGTGGCAACGTAAACTACATTCGCTTCAGGCGCCCGGCCTCGGTTCATCCAATTATTTTCTTCTGTTTACAGATTTTTTAAGTCAAAGAACATAATAAAAAATATTATAAATATAACATTTAATTTTATAATTCACGATACTGGCTAAGGTACTTCGAACTAGTTAAAAAGGTGGATGCGAATAGCACAGCTTTTATACATGGATAATATTTATTTCCATCGGCAATTTTTTTTATGCATTTTCTTCACGATTTTTGATCAGATGGTTTAGTGGTTAGCGTATGCGCCTCTCACCGCAAGGTCTCGGGTTTGATTTCCGGTTCGGGCAAAGTGTTATTAGTGAACTTTCCGTGGGGAAATTCTCAATAGCAGCACGGAGTTGGAATTGTGCCTAGTGGATGGCGATAGGCTCACCCCCTATCCCATGAGACGTAAATATAACAGGTGAAGTGTGGGTGTTGTACACCTCTGCCACATCCTTCTAGGTAATATAAGCGTGATGTTATGTTTACCGATCAAATAGATTTTTTTTTTATATTTTAAAAATAATATCTGGTAAAAATACTAACAATAAAGAGCACTATTTTGAATACATCCTGTTTATCTAATACCTTATCTCCCATTATAACTTATTAACATGTTTATAATAATGAGTAATAATAAATTAACATTAATATTTTAATAGCTATCTTGAGGTCGAACTACAATTAACAAACCTATTATTTAAATCTAACAAAGAACACGACTCTTGAATAAACCATAAGTCAATTTAATTGTTATTATAGTTAATAGAATTTGGACATCGAATAACTTGGCAAGTTTAACGAAATAGGGTCAGATATAAATAATTGATTGGAATAGTCCCGCTCAGTAGAGTGCTGCATTAATTATGTATCAGAGACGTGGAATGCCGATAGCTATCCACTATTTTTACCTGTGTAGCCTCCGGAATGGAGGAGTGAGAAATTATAGATTCAACGTTATTTCAGTACTAACCTTCACCTGCCTATCCAAATTTTAAAATCTGTAGCTAAATTGTGTTAAGATAGTGGCTATCTTTCATATCAAATTTACTGACTTCCCAAAGAATTCAATTACAAAAAATGCACTAGAAAGTAAGCAATACTTAAGTCATATTCAATGTTTCAACTCATCTGTATCGAACTTGAAAGAATTCAGTAAACGGCCTTAAGGTGCCTTTATTTAAATAATTATCGCTGTACTCCTAAACGTTGAGGAGTTGTACCTTTCAACATCTGCTCAGTAACATTAAATGTTGATTGCTAGAAGCAAATATCCGAGTAGCATTAGGTAATATAAGAAAAACAATATTTGTAAAATTTTACGGTTGCCCTCGATTTCTCTAGGATACCATGATCAGATCGTGACCTAATCAAAATGGGACCACATGACAAGTATACACTTTCAGACAAATAAAGGATTTCTCAAATCGGTTCAGTCGTCTTTGAGTAATCGGGAAACAAACATAAAAGAAATACAATGGAATTGAGAACCGCCGCCTTTTTTTGAAGTCAGTTAAAAACCAAATAGATAGTTAAAGAGAAAGAAAATTACTTACGATTAGTTACTCTAATAAATGATAGTTTGCACGATTTCCATTAAAAAAAATGGATAACATAAATAACTTCCGAGTACTTAACGAATAAAATTTCATTACAACAACATAATTTTGGTGACCATTAAATAATAAATTATATTAGTTCTCATATTCTTTTCTAAGTATAAATTTGAGCAACCATCCATATTTTTGGTCCACTACCTATTTCTCAACTCTACAAAATTGCATAATCTGTTTGCTTTTACTAAGAAAAGTATATGAGTTAGATACAAGTACCTAATAAAATGTAAATGGTAATGCTTCCAGCATTTTGGGTACGAAGCCTTTTGACAGTGACTTATTAAGTTAAGATTAAGTTATTAGAATAATTTCATTTTCCAATATGTATATTTTTCTGTAAATAAGAAATAGTACCTAATATCTATTTTCAGCAGAGTAGCTTGTGCATTGTTAACTAGTCAATCGGCTGTTCATTCATTCACCTCGGCTGGGTGACTTTGCACATAAAATATTTAGATAGAGAAACATAGACGTGTAATTAAAAACAGACACCTGGCTGTAAGGTATGTTCTTTGATCAATGTTGATTTATAAACGGGCATTGAATGATTTGTTAATCATTTAGCAAATTTCAAGTAATCTATGCGGTACAAACAAAAACATCTCTCCATCTTTATTTTATTATAAGACTTATCATCTATATTTTTTTTGTTCTGCTTCATCGCCTCAATTCTATCAAAATGTATCTATTTGCGACTACTAAGAAATTTATGACTATGGTACAAGTTCCAGATGTGTATTTTGAACAGTGTAGGTTGTGTATTGTTAACAAATCAGAAACTGTTCATTTATTCTCCACGGTTGGGTGACTTTTTCACATAAAATATTAGCTATGAAAACAGACTCAAGGTAAAAATAGACACTTGGTTGTTACTATGTTTTTTGAAAATGCGGAATTATAAAAAGAATTTTGAGGTAAATGATTTGGTAATCATTTGCCGATTTTCAACAAAATCTGTTTATTAGAATTGCCCCCGTATTTTAATACTGATTCCCTTTTTTAAATGACATAAATAATACTTTTACCATCTATTGTTTTTGGATTACAGCTCTACAAATAATTTTTTCATCACAAATTATACTAATACTGTTTTTTTAAGTATAAATTAGACTTATCATCAATAATTTTGGTACACTATCTATCTAACCCTACAAAAAGAATATCTTTTTGCATAACGATTCATAAAAATAATATGACTAAGGTACAAGTACCTAACATCTATTTTCAGTAGTGTATGTTTGTGCATTATTAACTAGTCAATCAGCTGTTTATTCATTCACCACGGCTATGCGTAACTTTTTCACATAAAATATTAAGTAAAACATTGACTCTAAGTAAAAACAGATACACTTGGCTATTAAATATAAGTGGTATAAATAGTTATAAATGGTATAAGTTTTTTGAACAGTAAGCACGATACTTAACGGGAAAATATTTCACGTTTCCCGTAAAAATTAAAATCGTAAAATTTTCGTTTGCCTCTATATATAAAATTTAATCGATGTTAATGAAAACTAACCACATCTAAAATCTGTGGTTTCAATAAATGTCGCTATTTCACATTCACTCTGTATATTTCGTAGTTTATTTTAAAGGAGCTTATACCCGCTACTCCGTGCGCGTAGTAAGTCAATAAAAAGTAGCTTTTATTAACTATCTCCACACATTTTTTTTATAAACTAACTAACTACAGAAAGTTTACTACACTGACATTTATACATCATTAAACATCTACATTTTTTGTATAATATAGTTTTTGCATGTGTATCCTTTCACTCTCGGATTACATTGTTAAATTATTTTATTTGTGTACTTCGTAATTGGCGTATCTACTGTTCCAATATAAATTATTTACCTACTGCCTGTAAGCTGTGAAGTGCCTCTATGAAATAAATAAATAAATAAATAAAATAAAGATTGACCCAGTATTTTATGAACCTATTCGGTACCAACAAACATATGAAAAAAACCTTTATTCCTGATAATAATATAGACAAATAGTTTTTAATATTAAAAAGGTATGTTTCTTCTACCCACCAGTAAAAGTTCTATGGATAAATACGTATAAATGTTCTTAAAGTCCTTTATAGGTCGTTACTGAAGTTTTCCTCAAATAACAACAACGAGGGGGAAATATAGCTAAATAAAAAGTCGCTCAAACTTGGCAATCTGTGCTTCGGGTACAATAGAATTCGTCGGATCTTGCCGATTTTGTCTTCAAATCTTTTTTTTTCTGAGACCTCGAACAACAACTTTTTATTGGGTATACGGTAAACCATCGAGACTTGAATCCATATATAAACAAAATGTAAGTATCTTTTATTTTGTTTCTGCAATTGTAGCTATATCCTTCATTTTACTTGAACTACCATAATGTACTGAATTATTTGATGAAAAAGATAAATATTTTAATTGAAAATACTGCGAAATAAATAAAATATTAGTCCGGCAGCCCGTGGCCGGTAGACTTACATGATTGAATAAACACTGAAAATTTTACTTTCTTTCTTTAGTAAGAACTAGCGACCCGCCCCGGCTTCGCACGGGTACAATGCTGATACTAAATACACTACAGAAAAACTGTGAACGTTGTATATAAAAACACAGCGGCCCGCTCCGGATTCGCACGGGTATATAATATATAGCCTATGTCACTCACTGAAAAAATTATTAAAATCGATCCAGTAGTTTGATTTATTCATTACTGCCCGTGGCCCGCACGCGTTAAATTTATAATGCTAATACTAAATACACTACAGAAAAACTGTGAACGTTGTATATAAAAACACAGCGGCCCGCTCCGGATTCGCACGGGTATATAATATATAGCCTATGTCACTCACTGAAAAAATGATTAAAATCGATCCAGTAGTTTGATTTATTCATTACTGCCCGTGGCCCGCACGCGTTAAATTTGGAGTAAAACAATTCCCCCTTTCTATGCATGTATTATACATAAAAACCTTCCTCTTGAATCACTCTATCTATTGAAAAAAACCGCATCAAAATCCGTTGCGTAGTTTTAAAGATTTAAGCGCACATAGGGACAGAAAAGGCGACTTTGTTTTATACTATGTAGTGATGATGATAAAAACCTTCCTCTTGAATCACTCTATCTATTGGAAAAAACCGCATCAAAATCCGTTGCGTAGTTTTAAAGATTTAAGCGCACATAGGGACAGAAAAGGCGACTTTGTTTTATACTATGTAGTGACGATCACAAAATATCATATTTGGATCGTAGTAGTTTTGGAAAATATAAAATAAAGTTAAATTAAGATTATATAATATTTCAATATTTTTTTCAATTGTGATAGTATAAAACAACTCCACCATTGGCAGACACTTGGCAGGGTTCCAACCGTTTCACAGACACTCATTTTTAAACACAACTTTAAGCTTTTATAAAATGAGTTAGGTCAGCCATCCAAAAAATCTCAAGTAACAAATACAATTTCGACTAAAGTAAATACTTTTCAATTTACAAAAAATACTGCTTTGTGATTACAAAGAGCTATTAGTTAAATTACTTTTCCAAACGGTTTTCTACCACTAATTCTTCTTAAAGAATTCGGCCCCTGGGAAGCTTAAATTTTATCCGCTTTCTCTGCGAATATATTACTTCTAACGTTTTTCTAAAGTACAAGTTACGATACGAATAAAATTACGATATAGTACCTGTTTAGGCAATTCCGTTTTGTTTAAGGTAACAAAGAATGGCATAATTAGTTCAAGGATTTTTAAGTTGCTAAAAGATTTTCTTAAAATAATGTTAAACTTACTTAAACACCTATTTTGGATCTATTTGATTATAATGTTTTTGTACAGGTGCCATCATCATGCGCTATGTGCTAACTTACTCCAAGAGTATGTTATTAAAAAATTACGCAATTTATACGTAACTTTATTTCGTCCATAATTAAGATATAATCATAAAATATTCTTTATTTTTTTTAAGGTCATAGTATATAATAGAGATCAGATTCCATACAATAATAGAGCATCTCCTTTAAAACGCCTTTTATTACGTCAAAATGAATTGAATGAACAGTAAACTTTATTTTAAATAATTATATTCAAATTTATAATTCTGGTTTTACCTTGGAAGCAGTATGTACGAGTATAAAGGCCATGCTACTCCGTGGCCATGCCGTGCCTTGTGTCATTCATAAGTAGGTAATAACAGGCTCCTATCATATAATCACACTAACACCCACTTATGGAAGCAAGAAAATTATTCACGGTATTGATTTCTCCCTCCCAGCTAGTTGTATTACGTTCTCCCATCTAAAATTACCCTAAATGTACTGGTGTTAGGTACACCTATTAAATATAATGGATAAACATCTACTTACACTAACATAAAACCATTTACTATGATAAAACGATAGCAAGCGCTTAAAGGTAAATAGCTACTCAATTCCATCCTTGAAATAATAATTTACATTGTTGAACCTCCTCCTTTTTGGGAAGTCGGTTAAAAAGTACACAAATATGTACTTTTTAACCGACTTCCCAAAAAAGAGGAGGTTCTCAGTTCGACCGGTATGTTTTTATACGACTTCCCAAAAAGGAGGAGGTTCTCAATTCGGCCGGTATGTTTTTTTTCTATGTATGTACATCGATTACCTCGCGGTTAATGGACCGATTCGCGTGATTCTTTTTTTGTTCGTTCTTTCAGTTTTGTCTAGTAGTTTTTTTAAAAGCATTATTAGTAATTGAAGTCGGTTTTTTATTGGAAAATTATATAATAATAAAACAGCTACTGTTCGGGCGAATTCGACCGCTGTCGGCTGCTATCGTAATCGCGGGGGACACTGCGGCGAGCGGGTGCCGGGGGCCCGCGCACAACCATTTCCGAACAGAACACCGTGACGTGCGCTTGCGTATTTACTTCCGATTACCTTTTGTTACTCTCCAAATTTATAATTATACAGTCCATTATATCAAGTATTAGTTTTATTTATAGACCCATTTAGGTCAGGAACAGCTACTTAATCGTTGAAAATATTTACTGTGTTGTTATGAATATAATTTTCTTTTTCATTATCTTTAAGCTTACTTTGGATTAAATCTATCAGGAACATTGTGGCTTCTTACAAATACTTTAATAGGCGTAATTAAATCGAAAACGATTAGATTAAAACCAAAAGGAATATCCTCCAAAGCTGAAACACCTACTATATTTGTTTAATTTTGAACAGAACATTAATTTGTTCTAAACAAAATACTTCAATAGAATGTACTTTGGGGTTTTCTTTGGAATTTTGTTGTGAATTCATGACTTTGTATACGATGAGCTTCTACCATCAAGTCTTTGATCCAATATGTTTTTTTTATTATAAATACTATCTAATACTACCCCTAATTATAAGTGTGTCCTATATAATTTAACAAAAAATAAAACTGACTTCAATAAATTACAAAAAATGCACTAAAAGGTAAGAAATACTTAAGTAATATTCAACGTTCCGCCTCATCTATGTATAACTTGAAAGAATACAGTAAACGGCCTTAAGGTGCCTTTATTCAAAGAATTATCCCCGCATTCTCAACTGTTAAGGAGTTGTACCTTCCAGCATCAGCTCAGCAACATGAAATGCTGACTGCTAGATGCAAATAGCCGAGTAGCTAATATACGAAAAACAATATAGAAACCTTTAAAATTTGTGGGATGCCCTCGATTTTTTTAGAATCTTTTTAGAAAATTTTTACCTCATCAAATCGGGACCTGACGACACTAGTCCACATAACAAGTATACTCTTTCAGACAGTATCAGAATTCAGTCGAGGGTTCTTCGAGTAATCAGTGAACAAACATAATAAATAAAATAAAATAAACTCATATCTGATGACAATTTAATTCAATTGACGACCGAATGGCGGAGTGGGTAGTGTACCTGCCTGCGACGCCGAGGTCGCGGGTTCGATTCCCGCTTAAAACAAATCTTTGTGTGCATGAACATGGGGGTTTGTCTTAGTCTGGGTGTTTCTATGTATCATAAGTATGTATTTACAAAAGAAAAGTATATATGTATTAGTATCAGTTATTCTAGTACCCATAGTACAAGCTCTGCTTAGTTTGGGACTAGATGGCGTTGTGTGTAAGTTGTGAGATATTTATTTATTTATTATTTATTTATTTTACTGGACCGATTTCAAAAACAATTTTACTTTTAGATAGATTGATTATTCTATCAAATTACAACGGGGAAAAAGCCGCAAAGAGAAAATGTTTCATGTTGTACAAAAGTAATCCACTTAACATTTAGTTATCTGATTATAAATAAACAAGTTATTAATAACGTCTCAAATGAGTCGAAATGTGTCAACTGCTTATTATCACGCGCAAACGACATTATCCAATTAATTTATTAGGAAAACTATGTTTTACTCTAGTTTCTGTAGTTAGTAGTTGATTAAATAAATTGAGGAGAGACACGATATCGTTTAACCTAATATTAAAGGTACTCCCAGACCGCGAGCATTCGCCTGTAATAAAGCGTTACAGATTCGAATATTACACGAGTGGGAGAGGCGAAACGAGCATTATAGTGCGCATTCTGTACTGATTTAATTCGGAAAGTGAATTTGAATTCGAAGAAAGGTCAGATAAGGCAGTTTGTTACGTATGTACAATCAACAAAGCAGATTCATGATCCAATTTAATCCTATTTTTGTATAGACATTTCCAAACACTTAAGGCTAAATTCACTTGTTCTTTCAACAAATGTCAACCTTATCATCTTTGAAAATTTCAGACATAACATTTGTCAAATGGATTATAACTCAACTTTGCTAATAGTACGTAATGCTCAAAATCTGCATCGTTACGTTAAGGTTCGCTAGTTTGGGAACACCTTTATGTTATTTTCAACACATTAAGTTTTTTGGAACTGGCGCGTTAATTTTGGAATCGACTTAACTAGAAGTCATACAATTTTATTATAGCTACTTACATAAAGTCTCTCCAGTATTCTATGAGGTGAACGGAACCATGAACCATGTGCTACAATCTTTCTTATATACTTGCAAATTTCAACGTACCACAGTAATCGTATAAACATCTTGATAACACAAAAATGAGGACTGTAACTAGTTAGATTAAACTACAAGTAGTAATGATTATAAACAACATGCTCCAACCATTGTTTTGGTCATCAGCTAATGATATAATAACTCCACCGCGTGAGTGACCCAGTTAGATGAACTTTTAATAAAAACGTTATTTATAACTTTGGAATCTAGAACAAGTCGTTCGTTTTAATTGTGTTGATTTAGTGACCTATAAAAATGAGTTCTTTAATTTATTACCCCAATAGTGGGCTGGTTAGGTATGCCGATTAAACGGAAAACAAATAATTATCAAGCCTCAAGCATATAATAGGATGCGATTATTTTAGTATTATTATTTTTACGTTATATTTACGATTATTTTTACTCTGATTGTCTCGCTTAAGAGCCCTATTACAAAAAAATGCGTATGTGCAAGGTTTTCGCCGTCGTAATTGTATACTTTTTGCTGTTTATTACTTAAAAAAATTACCTTATAAAGATAGCCCATTTCTTCGTCTTAAACATTAATACAACAGATATTATTTTTTTAATTTAATTATGCAGTAATCATCATTCTGCTGATGTATGATTCAGTAAAAGAGGGGAACAGACCTCGTTTGAGAGCTCTAATTTGTAAAAACTGACTAACACTGCCCATCAAAATATTAGTTTTTGTATTGAATGTATCCTCTACTAACATCATTATAAAATATATTTTTAATATTGACCTTTTATGAGTATAAAAAAAGGTCTGGAATTGATACAAGTTTTAATCAAAATTACCTCAAAACAAGTCAGAATATCTCTGGTATTTCGTATTATTTCAATATAAAATTTTTACTAAAATAATATTTCACTTTTGCTTTATCCTATAAATTTTTTGTTTTATTTAAAATTGCTATAGTTATTTTGTAATAAATCAAATAAAAGTAGTACTTATTTGACTGCGCCGGGGCGATGCAATCAGATGCGCACGAGCGCTTGTCGAGGTCGGACCTATGTCAGTTTATTTCGTGCGCTAGTGTGCGTAACTAGGCAAGTAAACGCTACGTCAGTGTGTGTGCGTGTGAGCATCTTATAGTAGGATCGCGATTTCTTGATCATTGTGAGTATAATATTATTTTGGTATTGTGTGTTGTAGTAGCACAATTATTTTACTTCTTTTGTATTATACAGATAATTGCGTTTTATTGTAGTTGTGCTACAGTCAATATGGGTAAATATAAATACCAATGCTTAAGGAAACGTAAAAGGCATAACATCGAAAACCTGAGCAAAGCTAGAGAAGCAAGGTATGTATTTAATTTCTTTTTCGTCGATATTTAATTGGTCGTGTTTGTTATGAATTGTAAGGAGAAGGTTCTAATGAAAAAAAAAAGAAAGGACATCCGCTCCCCTCAATACCTACTTTTTCGTCGTGTTCGAGAAAGTTCTTATGAAAGAAAAATAAGAAATTTGCTCATATTTCCTATTTATATTAAAACATACTTATATATTCATAATTTATATTTTTTTATAGAAATAATAAAAAACAGAATCTGGAAAACTTTGAAGCTTCAACATCTAGCAACATCAATGAAACTAAAGACATGGTAAAATAATGAACTTTTCTTAATATAAAATACTTCGTATTATAAATTTAATTTATTTCATGCTTTTTTAATTTTTTTAGACTTGACAGTGAATACGCAGACTTTGACACTAATGATAATTCAATAATTGAAGAAACAGATATAGAATCGATAGACTATCTGCCGTCTACTAATTGCACACGTGTAGTCGATGAGTCACTTATCTGTAGGTACTATTGGTAGTTACCAAATAAAATGCAGTGCGTGTTCTTTTTTCGCACATACAACCCGTAAATATTGTTTGATATGAATACTTATTTACCTTATTACCATTAATTAGTGCTTAATCCAACAAAAACAAAATATATGCTGTTTGGGACAAAAAAACAATTACATTAATTGCCCGCACTAAACATTACACTTATGGGACAAATAATAGAAAGGGTAGAAGAGTGCCGCAATTTAGGCCTTTATATGGACTCGCATCTGAGATACGAAAACCATGTCGCTAAATCTGTACAAAACTGCTTTTATCGACTCAGTATTTTATATCGGATGAGGCCTTAAATATGTCTCGGAAGAACTGAGAATTCGTTTAGTTGAGTCCCTGGTGTTATCCAAATTAAACTATGCCGACGCGGTATACGGCCCGCGGTTGTTATCCCGAACCGATAGACTGATACAGAGGGTACAAAACGCTTGCGCCCGTTTCTGTTTTAATATTCCACCTCGAAGCCATGTCACTCCGTTCCTGAACGAACATTTTATTATAAAAATGAAGTCGAGACGTAAGTTTCATTTGGCGTGCCTAATGTTTGGTGTTGTTAAGTACAAGGAACCAGCGTATCTACATGATAAGCTTAGCTGGCTATCTCGGAGATATGAGCTAGGTGGCAGGGACCGTTCATTGGTATTGTCTGTACAACCGCATAGAACAACCGCTTTTACAGGTACATTTCGTTACGCAGCATCCAAAGTGTGGAATAACATTCCTCCTCCAATTAGAAATGCCAATGCATTAAGTACGTTCAGACTTCACTTAAAACGATACCTAATCAATGCTCAGCGGGAGATGGGCATGTTAAACGTAAATGTATCTTTTATTTAATGCATAATGTTATGAATTTATTTTGCGTTGTACATACATGCCATAACTATAATTATATTTATGTTTTATTTTTGTCTTCTTTTTTGTCTTTTATTTTGTTTGTATAATTTAATTTTTTATATAAGTAACAGATCTTTGTCATCCGTGTAGTCACTGGGGGATTGGTTGAAAATCAGCGCTAAGCTTCAGTTTGGCATAATGCTGAACCAATTCCCATTTAGGACAACTTTATGCTTTGGGGCATACTGTAAATTATTGTACTTTTTTATTTTTTTTTATTTGTTTTAACTGAATTTATGTGTGTCTCAATGTTTCTGTTGGACCTAAATAAATATTTTCATTTTCATTTTTTTTTTTTTCATTTTATCAAAGTTTGTCATCAAGACACTATAGTAAACGACACATATCGACATATTATAATGTATTTATTTTTGTGGATCACACCTACTTTAGCATAATGTTCACGTACTGTAATATTTACTTTATATTAAGTTTCATAATGTTATCAAAAATATACGAAATAAAATAATTTTAATGTATTTCAATTGACTAAATGTTGTAAAACTGATATACCTGTTATTGATAAGGAGCCAATTCTGCAAACTACTAAACTGGTAAACTGAAAAAATACTTTTTATTCTAACAACAAGGCATACTTTACGATTCGTTTACCGTGGAAGTGCCATAGGAAATCATACTACAGCGGATCAAGATTATTTAGTCACTGTTCACGCAACATGTGCATCGAGTAGGTCGTAACTTGCCGCGCGGTCGCAGAAACACCTAATTTGGCGCAACGTAAAAATGTAATAGGGCTCTTAAGTAAGAAGGGCAAGGGCGAATCTTCGGCGCCTTAAAACCGAATTTCTAGCTAAGGGAGACAACCCCGACAGAAAAACCAGCGTGCAGCCCGAAAGGGTCGCCCCAGCACCGTAAACCTGTGGCTACGTTTACAGGAACGGGGGTCTGAGCTTCGCCACTTGGACTGCGAGGAAGGTAACCTCTTTAAAAAATCCTCTAATCCCACGGTGCGGGGCGTGCCAAGGGGATGGATGACTGGCAGGATAGTCGGCCACTAGCGACCAACCTCGACGGAGCAGGCGAACCGCCGTTGTATTTAGCCTTCTCTTTGGGAATGGGCGTCACCCCAGGAGCGACTACATAAATCGGCCCTTCTCGTGGGAACAAAAATGAGTGAAAGTTCCAAAAACCAAACCAATCCAAACAACATGATCCAGCAACACTTCCACAAGAGTATGTTTACTAGACATAGAAGCAACAGCCTTCCATCCGTTGCTCCCAATAAAGCTGTAGAAACCAGTGACAAACTAAACGAACTGAAACAACCTGAAACCAAAACTGATACATCTCCACATTGGCAAAACGACAAAGTACAGACAAACCGACAAAAAAGGAAAGAAACCAGCCCAATAGATACAAACAACACAAAGAAAACCAAAAATGAAAACACCTTCGCAGTACCTACTCATAACACATTCCAAATCCTAGACGAAGAGGAAACAGACAATTCAGGAAAAGAATATACACCTAAACCTGAACCCATATTTGTGACGGGAGTCTTAGACATCACCTCGCTTAAGAAAACATTAAACGACATAGTGGACTGCAAATCCTACATAATAACCACCTTAAGATCTGGTCACATCATAAAGTTGATGCCCAAAGACATACCAACATATAAAATCATTAGAGAGCATTTTATTAAAAACAATATCGCACACTATACTTACAAACTTAAAAGTGAAAGAGCATACAGAGTTGCATTGAGAGGATTGCACTTTTCGGAAAATACGTCTCTTCTCAAAGAAGAATTGAAAGAGTTGGGACAGACAGACAAAATAGAAACATCAATGTCCGCAGTGTATTGTCCACCAAAACACACAATCACCGAAAATGACTTCAACAATTATTTTTCATTGATCGGCCCCAGATTCATATGTGGCGGCGATTGGAATGCCAAGAACACGGTCTGGGGATCCAGACTAATCACCCATCGAGGAAGGCAACTCTACAGATTAGTCCAAGCGCGTGGACTTGAATGTATGACGACCTGTGAACCAACATATTGGCCAACAGATAGAAATAAGATACCCGACCTTCTTGATTTTTTCATTACTGGAAACATTAGTCGAAATTACATGACCGTTGAACCATGCGCAGACCTATCTTCTGACCATACACCAGTCATACTGAATTTAAACTCATCAGTTGTATTAGTTGAACCTGCAAATAGAATACACAACAAGAAAACAAACTGGGAGCTATATCAGGAAAAAATCACGACGAGTATTGATCTTCATAACAGTCTAAACACCAATGAAAGTATAGAAAAGGCAATACAACACTTTAACACAACTGTTCATAGGGCTGCTTTGGAGTCTACTAGGATTCGGCAAAAGTTGCCTCCGATGAATAACGAATACCCTAAAGTTATTAAGGAGAAAATCATGGAACGCCGCAATCTACGAAGAGAATGGCACAGAACACGATACCCCACGGATAAATCTGCATTCAACAAGTCATCAAAAGAATTAAAAAATCTAATTAAAACCCTTAATGACACCAATCTACAAATGTATCTTACCGGTTTATCCCCATCTGTAGACAAAAACTACTCTCTTTGGAAAGCCACGAAGAAGTTAAAACGTCCTAATAACCAGATTCCTCCAATAAGAAAACCATCCGGAGAATGGGCAAGATCAGACAAAGAAAAGGCGAGTATTTTCGCGGAACACCTTAGTACTGTATTTCAACCGTTTCCAGAATCAAACCCTGATCATGACAGAGAGGTACAAGCCTATCTAGAAAGTACACTTCAGATGAGCCTGCCACTGAAACCCACGAGTCCTAGTGAAATCCTAAAAGAAACACAGAAATTAACTGAAGGCAAATCCCCCGGTTACGACAGTATCGACAGCACTCTACTAAAAAACTTACCAATAAAGGGCATCGTAGCTATAGTACGGATATTCAATGCTTGTCTGCGACTCTCTTACTTCCCAGGGCAATGGATTGCACAAGTAGTAATGCTACCTAAACCGGGAAAACCACCACAGGAAGTCAAATCCTACAGACCAATAAGCCTCCTATCGATCACAGGTAAACTTTTTGAGAAGATCCTGCTTAGCAGAATGAAAGAACACCTTCAGGACATACTACCAAATCATCAATTTGGCTTTAGGGAGAATCACGGCACAGTTGAACAGGTCCACCGTATTGTGGACGTCATTAGCAGAGCCCTTGAGGAAAAACAATATTGCTCTGCTGTATTTTTAGACATAAGTCAAGCCTTTGATAAAGTTTGGCATGAAGGCCTGCTTTATAAAATTAAGAAAACTCTCCCACACTCATTCTTCCTCATACTGCATTCATACCTAGATAAGAGGTGCTTTGAGATTAAATACAAAAACGAACTGTCAAACCTGTGTGAAGTGAAATCAGGCGTACCACAAGGTAGCATACTGGGACCAGTGCTATATACAATTTACACCGCTGACCTACCCACATCAGATAGAACTACAATTGCAACCTACGCAGATGACACAGCCCTACTTTCTACTGACTTAAATCCAGTTACGGCATCAGAACATCTACAACACCACATACACAAAATCGAAAAATGGCTTAACATGTGGAAAATCAAAGCGAACCAAAGCAAGTCCACACATGTAACCTTCTCGCTTAGACGAGATACTTGCCCACCAGTAATTCTGAACAACGAAGAGATACCTCAAGATGACAACGCCAAATACCTTGGCATGCATCTAGACAGAAGGTTGACATGGCGTAAACATATCTGGACCAAGAGAAAGCAGCTTGATACAGTATTTCGTAACATGTACTGGTTAATAGGACGACACTCGCAAATGAGCACGCATAGTAAACTGACAGTCTATAAGGCAATCATAAAGCCAATTTGGACCTACGGTATCCAGCTCTGGGGTACGGCCAGTCAAAGCAATATCGAAATATTAGAAAGGTTCCAAACAAAGACGCTCAGAACCATATTTAATATTCCTCAGCATATAAGTAATAAATATATATATCATGACTTAAAGATACCAACAGTTAAAGAAGAGATAACTCAATACAGCATAAAATATCAAAAGAGACTCTCAAAACATCAAAATGAACTTGCTCTTAGACTGAGTGGAGAAGGAGGTCTACAATACAGAAGACTAAGGAGACATAGTGTTCCGACTCTTCTGAACAGATTCAGCAAAATGGGAGAAGACACTTCATAGTGAAGTGGTCACCAAGCGACTTAATTTCAAACCAGAGTCTATAAGATAACAGAGTGGCTTATTGTCGGACAAGACAGATTGCCATGAAGCAGCAAGAACAAAAAAAAAAAAAAAAAAAAATTGTCTCGCTTAGTACGTCACTAGAAAGTAGATTAGATAGATTAAGCTTTATATGCATCCATTTTCATAACATACTGGAAGACATCAATAATAATCAAGCGGTGGCAATTTCTGCCAGGCAACCTTAGTAGCTAGTGCCAAGTAGATATACGATTTATATCTAATTCTAGACTATATGCTAAATTTGCAGAAAATTTTACCCAAAACGAGCCAGTTTTTTTTTACGTAAAAGAGTTACAAAAACTCTCACAAACCTTCGCATTGATAATAAAATATTAGAAAGAAATATAATGTTCATAAACTGCAATAGTCTCATTCTATCAAAAGTAAACCTCGAAATTCATTTAGTACAATTTGGCCCTAAAAGCTTATCCACTCGTCAAATATTGATTTAACTCACGTTTCATTCATCCGTCAAAAAACTTTTAATAATTAGTAAAGTCAAACTCATAGTTTTCAAACGTAGAGCTTTTCAACAATTCCTTTGAGTGAGCCTTTTTCCGCCCGATAGATTTATAGGTTTAAAAATAAGTCCAATATATTTTATTTCAATAGGGATTTGTGAGGCAAAGGGAAGGAATTTACTATTGAGATACACCTAATGATGATAGTTAACAAATTGTTTCTATGTGCTACACATAGACACGTTCCCATATAAACGTCTCACGAATTTTACATAGTGAAATATATAATAAAACATACAAATATATCAACAATAGTGGTTTCTTACAAAATTCATGACAAAAAAAGCAAATGTGACGATCTGACATGTACTTTTTTCAGTATCGACAATGTGCCAACCTACAACATCCTCAGTAAGCCTGGGCACATAGGTACCTCCATAGACAAAGCATCACTCGCTCCGCTCGTTGAATAGACGTTACATAAACTTTTTAGTCCTACCAATTCCTACTGCGCGTAAAAAGCTGCGCGTGCCAGATAATTTGACGTCTTAAACGTCAAAGACACGGCGCGGGTCATATTTCGCTTGGTGTTTTATTACAATTAAACCAACAAAATCTGTTCAAAAAAGCAAAAAACCCTGTAGGATACAATGGGTTGGTGTACAGTACCCGGCTGCGAAAGCAAAACAGGGGATATGACGCCGAATAACGTTAAAGTTTCGTTCCATCGGTAAGTCGATTTTAATATTATTCAGTTTCCATCCGTGAATCTCAAAACTCTACCTATAATACAATTCAATGACGATTATTGGATGTTTAGCCAAGTCTACATAGGGTCTAACACCTCGCTTAATGTAGTTATATGCTAAAAACTAAAAATATTCAGTTTACTAGAACTAAGTAGTGTTGTGAAAGTATCGATAAACTGTTCAATGCATAAATGTGATCCTAACTAATATTATAAATGCGAAAGTAACTCTGTCTGTTACGCTTTCCCGCTTAAACCTCGCAACCGATTTTGATGAAATTTGGTACAGACTATCTTTAGACCCTGAGACAGAACATAGGCTACTTTTTTTTCAAAAAAACGGGTTGAAATAGAGGTTCAAAGTTTGTATGGAATTTCTTAATTTAAGTGTTTTTTATTAATTAGGTCCTGTAAGTACCTATTTGTCTGTTTTGATTTGTTTGAATATTATTTTCCTTGAGTAGTTTTTGTCGAATATTTGTTTTGGTTGGTAGTAATAGATAGGTAAGTAAGTACATGAGTTGTACCTACTATTGTTATATTGACATTGTTACCTTTAGAATTTTTTGTTCATAAAACGACATCAACGCGGACGAAGTCGCGGGTAACAGCTAGTAAACCTATAAAAAAAAAACCTTATTCTGAAAGTCTCATGTCACAATGTTAGATCGATTTTAATAAAATTTTATGTGTTCGTTTTAGTAGGTCTGTAAATATTTTTACACTGCAAATGTGTAGGTTCATACCACGCGGATCGCACCTAGTTATCAAAAACATTGCAGGTTTCCCTTGGATATTAAAATAAAAAATGTTAAAATAAAAAAGACTGGATTCCTACGGAACACACCAGAATTTGTTCCAAACATTTTGAAGAAAACTGTTTTCGTCAAATTCCTGGGCGAAGAACTTTACATTCGCAAGCAGTACCAACGATATTTCCGCACCTACCAGCATCAAGTCAGCCTGTAAGTTCCTATCAAACATAATGTAATATTAGTCTACAAACAAACTTTGTACCCATGGATAAATAATGTTATGCTCAAGATGTAACTTAAAGAAAACTTGATGGTTATTCTTTTGCAACAATTGAACCGTCAAAAGTTTTTTATATGGTTTATGGGCACGCGTTTCACCACGATCTCACCCGATGGTAAATAATGATGCGGTCTACGGTGAAACACGCTTACTTATTAGAAAAGAAAAGAAGTTCATAGAAAATTCTATATAAGTCCACCCATACATGATCGATGAACTATCGATAAATCAATGATTATAAATATTTCACAAATTTTATTAATAAATAAAAATAGCAAAAACCCATAGGAATTGAGATATTTACAAAAAAAGCTCAAAAAACCGATTTTGTGACCTTTCACCTTGAAATAGTAACCCTACCATTTGTAGATTTTGAGACAACTTTTAGGGTGTCAATATACAAGTATTTACAGACTTACAGCTGGGTATCTCGAATTCCGAGATTTTTACCTAATTTAAGCTTAATCACTGCACTATTTATGTACTTGATATTACACATGACTTTTTTTCAAGAGGGTAACATTAATAAATATAGTTTAAAAAAACTAAAAAAACACGCTTTTAAAGCACATCAAACTAAAAAGTGAAAAATAATTCTTATGATAACCTGAAAATAATAATAAACGAAAAATACTAGTACTATTGTGAAAAAAAGCGTGGGGCGCTCTGTGCCATATTTTTCGTCTATCGAGCGACCCACGCTTTTTTTCACAATAGTACTAGTATTTTTCGTTTATTATTATTTTCAGGTTATAATAAGAATTATTTTTCACTTTTTAGTTTGATGTGCTTTAAAAGCGTGTTTTTTTAGTTTTTTAAACTATATTTATTTTTCACTTTTTAGTTTGATGTTATTTAAAAGCGTGTTTTTTAGTTTTTTTTTAATCCTGGCGATCCTAATCAGGATAATGAGATAAATTTATGAAATTATTATATTGTCGCTGATTCTTTACAAGTGTAGAAAGTTTGAATTAAATCTGTCCGTTTAAAGTGGGTCAAAATCGAGTCCAAAGGAGTCGGTTACATACAAACAAACAAACAAACAAACAAACAAACAAACAAACATACAGGTGAAGCTAATATAAGCGTGTTAAAAAGAAAACTGGTCGAAAAATAAAGTAAGTGAGTAAGTAAGTTAGTGTTACATTTTCATCGCATTTCAATCTTCTTCGTCATCATGGATACGTACTGAATCATGTACTGAGTCACTGGTAAGCGGCTTCGTCACCATGTCATTTACACCCTGTATAAACATATCAATAATCGGCGTTTGATAAAAATTACATTATTTTTATTTGGTTATCGATCATGTAGTTAATAAGCAGTAAATTTTACTAGGAAACATGATATCTAAGATTGATAATATTCATTGTATTTCCTTTTCAAATTATGTGAGTTTGATTTTTCAAAACGATCGGCATCGATTCCCGAGCTCAGTACAAGTTTTTTAAAAAATATAAGTGCTTTTGCAGTTTTTATTTTTACTAAAATCGATGTCATGGTCCCAAAGAACAGATCTTTGCATCTCTTATAATAACAGACTTCCCCATACTGACCGTTATAAATGGGCCACCTTGTATAGAAATTTAAATAACTGTCACTAATAAGTTCAAATTTAATGATAATACTTCATGTTCCATTTAGTTTGCACCAAATTGGATGTCTTTTAGCGCTTTGGGTTACGTTTTCTTGCGCTGATCCAAGGCCCATTTGATTTTACGTTAATGCATAAGTGATCATATTTTGTATTATTGTATTTTATAATTTCTTGTGTAATAAATAAATGTATTTCATGTTATCTATTTCTTGTTTTTTTTAATGCAACAGCGTCTTCACAATCTTCTTTAGGAAGATGAATTCCCTGAATATTAAAATATCTTATATTATATTGACATAGTATGCAATGCAATCTTTCGATATCGATGGACACATCGACAATGAAGGCCATCACTATAGCAGTGACAATAAATTTTTTGCAAATGTGTAACTGTCAAATTGCCTTTATATTACTTCTTTGACATCTATGTTCTCTGGGTACCTCCAGCACGTCTCGGCTAAGAACGGAACATTCTTGTCTATATCTGTAAAAAAATAAAGCAAATCTGTCTGTTCATTCCAATTCAGAATGTTAAGACTTTTCAATAGTTTCGTTCTGAATTCTGTTAATTCAGAATGCAATGACAGCTCTTCCCGGATGCAATGACAATATTTTCCAAGTGCAATAATGTTCGGAACGATAGCTTTTTCAGTTTGGTTTAAGATACCTTTTGCCATTGAGTCACGGTAGGACTAAAAATGTAAGACCAGTTGAATGTCTGAAAACCGCATGATCACGTTGGTCTGACCATGTATTGACGGTGGTGGCCCGTTCACTTACCTGCCTTGCTAGTGGCCAGTTAATTCTACCCAGAAAAACTCAGTCTCAGTTACAGTGATTTTCTGGCTTTTAAGATGACATACTCCATATAGTACCTATTTTTTGGGTTCATTATGAACAAGCAGATGTAGGCGGTAAGGGACTTGATTTTATCATATTATTTAAGGATATATTAATTGACGACTAGCTGTTGACCAGTGACTTCTTTCTTCAGTTTATTTTCAAGTTTATTCTCTGAAGGATAAATATTCCGTGTAAAAATATTAGAATAGTAATTTATTAACGAATCGGACGTATGCACCCACTTTAAAGGGTTCGTATAATGATATCCTGGCATTTTAATAATAATAATAATATAATAATAAAAACGTTTATTTCAGGTTTTATATCCATAGTATGTTAAACAGTGGGAAAATATGTCGAGTCAGCAATTATTACATAAAAATAAATATATCAAAAAATTAAAAAACAAATAATAGAAATTCATGCATGAAAAACAAATAATAGAAATTCATGCATGATTTAATGCTGTTGATCTTATTTTATTTATTTATAATAAAAATAAAAAAACCTGCGAATTGTATTGAGAGATATGCGAATATAAAAATTCCATTCGAAAAAATGTAGCTAGAAATTAAAACACTAAAACAAACTAAAATTCTTTACCCTACTCCTATAAACAACAGTGAAAATACATTTCAAGGAATGAGTGTCATAAATAACTCAGTAGGCAGATATTTACTCATTCTGGCACGTTTCAAATTTTAGTCTCACTGTGTCTTGAATTTAGGAGTTTAGGCATCTTATATTTAACTCTGGATATTTTTCAAGACTAAATTGTCATCATTTGAAATTGTCATTTCAGTTATATAATAATTTAAATGTGACATACAAATAATTTTCTTCTTCTTCTTCTTCTTCTTCTTCTTCGTCGTGTCGATGGCCGAGACAAAATTTATCAAATACTTCTGGCATTATTTAGTCTCGAAAATATATCGCTCGCATTTACACATTTTATAATAATCATAAATTAACATAACTTAATACCTATATTACCCAGAAGGGTGTGGCAGAAATTTACAACACCCAGATTTTACCTGTTATGTTTAGGTGCCATGGGTTAGGGTGGTGAGCCTATCGCCATTCACCGGTCGCTATTCCAACTCCGTGCTGCTATTGTGAATTTCGTGGCCGAAAGTTTACCTCTGTTGATAATCATAAATTAATAATGATAAAATTATATATTCACACATAACTTTATTTATTAAACAAATAGTGACTGATCTACTTATTAATATTAAATAGCTGACAATAAAAATAATTGATTGTACAATTCAGAAATAGTTTTCTGTGAAAGCAATAATTGATCACACAATTGCAATTATAGTAACAAATGATCGCTGTGGTTTTGTTTTACAATGTATCCAGTTACTACATTTAGTAATATGAATTTTAGTTTTAATAATTTTATTTTTGCATTTTGATCATACGAGAGTAAAGTTACAAAGAAAATATTATCGTGATAAAATCTGCAAATAAGTTTTTTTTATCGTTTTGAAAGCAATCTGCGAACCTGCATTTGGTCTAGCCTCCAATCTTCTAAATTGCATGTTACTGCATCTCTGAAATGTTTCACATAACCCCTTTTATAATATTTTTTTTGTTATATTGAAACGCAGGTTGAAATACGATATGAAGAACTTATTTTTATGTCAATTGAACTTGTTCACAGTTTTTTTTAGAGGCTTTCCAAAGATATAATCTTAATTCACGTTCAATGTAGTGTTAGTGTTTTATATCCTCACTTGCCAAACTTTACTCGACCGTGAAAAACGTTCGCTAGTTTATTTCGATGACCTCTCGATATCCTTAAAAGTATACTGAACCTTTTCATGTTATTTATTTCTTCATAATTTCGGATGGAATTGGAGTAGTGAAAGAATTTTACTTTTGCGAATTCGTTTTCGTATTCGTGCAGAACATTCGACATAATCGGCGACATAACTGGCAATGTCGTGCATGGAAAGGCAAAGGTTATCATTATAATTGTGAAAAATGTTGTTATAATATTTAGTAATGAATGTTGAAGGACCGATTTCAAAAACAAACAATTTATAAACACATTTACACATTATCTGTTTAGACACATAAACAGAAAATGTGTAATTTATCAGAGTATCTCACTGTTAGATGTGCAAACTTGAGTTTTAAATATAAGTATATAAATTAATATCACACAACTTTCAAATAACGTCTTATAGTCTCAAACTGAGTAGAGATTGTACAATGGGTACAAGAATAACTGATATCAATACATATAATTTCTCTTTTGTAAATACATATTATTATGGTGGTAGGACGCCCCCCAGCCAGGTGGACTCACGACCTGAAGAAGGTCGCTGGAAGGGACTGGATGCGGAAGGCGCAGGACCGGATGTTGTGGCGCAAATTGGGAAGGGCCTATGTCCAGCAGTGGACTACGAGCGGCTGAATGATGAAATACATACTTTACCAACCGACGAAGAATTAAAAAACACTAATTAAAAACACCTAAGAGTTTTAAGTGTATATACTTCACGTTGAAACAAATAAAGTATCGTGTAGCAGACTTTGTTGATTTCATAAGTTGTAGTTTTGTTATTCGCGACTAATAATTACTAATTATATATAATTTCAGCTATTATAACAAACTTTTTATTTAATCATACCTGTTTTATATTTTAAATAGATAGGTATTACATTTAAGTATAATTAAGTATAACAAAATATGCGCTCAAAGTGAAGTCTGTACCAAAATGTTGATGAGATTTTCAAGATATAGATCAAGTTAGTTAATTATAGAAAAGTTTTAATGGATGTGCCTTCGCTAATGAGTTTCTAAACTTCAGTTGTATATTAAAAATTCTTAAGGCGAGCAAAATTTGGGCCCTATTTAGAAAGTTCTGACGGTCCTTACTTATCAAGCAAGTTTTAGAATGTTTAGGTCTAGTTTCTTAAGTGTCAGATAAACCTAATTAGTAGTTTAAACATAATATTATATAATAGCACATACAAATGAAAGTGACAGCTGAATTTTATTTTGCTGTGTAAATTGTGTTACTTTTATATTCGGTCAGTTTATATTTTTTTATAATTCAGCTGATAAAATTTACCTAGCACTGTTGAAATTTGCTTCTTGTGTTTTAGTAAATATTTAATAAAATGGTATTGATGAATTCCAATGCTCATCTCTGTGGATCTTTGTTAAGAAAACGACTTATTATCTTATTATCTTTGAAAAATAAAATGCCAATAATTAATTTTGTTTTGTTGCATTGCAGGTAATAATTCTACAGGCACATTAAAATCATAGACATAAGGTACTATCAGACAAGCGAATCTTTTTTTTCCTTTAGACAGATGCCAAGGTTGTACTTATTCCACCTGTATCCTGTATCCTAAAGGAGCTACCAGACCGTGAGCATACGCTTGTAATGGTACGTTACATTTTCTTATTGATTTTTTTATAGCATTTAGCTATGCTTAGCAAATTATACTCAGAAACAGTTGAAAAAGATATGGGACCGGCAGGATTTGAACCTGCGACCTTCTGCACACCGGGCAGTCGCTTTGCCAACCAGCTACGGTCTCCTCTTGCCAGGACTCTAAATTTCTCAACTGTATGCTACGTCATTTCGTAACGTCACGTTCATCCATTTGTTCCTATCTTAAGTAGGATACAAGCAAGAGGCGACCGTAGCTCCATATATTTTTCAACTTTTTGTGACCTTTACGTCAGGAAATTCACAATAGCAGCACGGAGTTGGAATTGTGCCCGGTGGATGGCGATAGGTCACGCCCTATCCTATGGGATCTAATCATAAGAGGTGAAGTGTGGGTGTTGTACACCTTTGCCACACCCTTCTGGGTAATATAGGCGTGATGTTATGTTACGTTACAAGCGATTGCTTGTCAGCCAGGCAGGCAGTTTATAATACAATGTTTAAAATCGAATTTGCAAAGTTACATACTTGGCAAATGCTCGCGGTGAAAGAGCCTTTACGTTGTTGATAAACAAATATAACTTGTATACACAATCGCTTCACTCACGGAGTCGTATCGAATAACTGCTAATGATTAGTAACATCAGAAAGACGTGCTGAGCGCATTTCCACCAGAATTATACTAATGGGTTCGATATATCTAAATGTAAACAGATTACTTTACCGAGTATTTTAGTAACAGGGAATAAGAAATCGGCCAAGTGCGAGTCGGACTCACACACAAAGGGTTACATGGCGAACCCCCTTGAAATTTTAATTTAATCATTTATTTTTATGTCTAAATATTCTGTGAATATTTCAAGCGTATATCAATATCGAGATGAAATGAGCAAAATAACGTTTGTTGTATGGGAGCCCCCTGCTCCTAGATGGTAATTTTATTCGGTTTTTAGTATTTTTTGTTATCGCGGCTAGATATACGTCATCTGTGAAAATTTCAACTATCTAGCTATCACGAGTCATGAGTTTCAGCCCAGAGACAAATATAGGCCCTTAAATATTTATTATATTTGGTTTTTAGTATTTTTTGTTAAAACGGCAACAGTTATACAAGATCGTATCTGTTATAGTTAGGTTAGAATTGTAAATATTTAAATAAAAGATATGTATAAATTAATGAGCAAAAAAAAATGTAAAGTAGAATTGTACATACCATAAATTAATAAAAACAAAAAATAAATCTATAATAATTTCAATTGTCTAGCTTTCACGAGTCATAAGATACTGCCTACCGATGAGCCTGGTGACTGACAGACGGTCAGCAAAGTCTTAATGATAGGGTTCCTTTATTACCCTTTGGGTACCGAACTTTATAAGACTTTACACTATAATAATTTATAATAATAACGTGGGAATATCTGTTATGCATCTACAAAAAAGACTACCTACTTTATACAATAAAATCACGTTTTTAGACGGTACAAAAACGTGTCAAGTGTAGATTTTGGTATCTAAAAATCTAATCTATGCCGTTTATTTTTGCTTTTATGCACAAGAGGAATAATATATATATACTAGCTGACCCGGCGAACTTCGTACCGCCTAATTATTGGAGGCATATTTAGTAAGTCACAAACACACGACACATTACTTTTTTAATTTTATTGAAATTTGTTGCTATTAGATTTTTAGGAATATTAAAGAATTATAGTATAGATGCCTCAGATGAATAGATGCACAGCAAAGAGACGTTTACATTTCAAGTGACATTTTACCATAGACAATTTTTTTTTGAGTGAATACTGACAAATATTTACACTATAACCATTGACTACATAAAAAAAGGTAGTCTATGTATGATTTAATAAGTCATTGAGTCTATGACTATAACTATCAAACTACATCTGTCGTTTTTTTTTTGACGGTGGCCATGGTTAAGAAAAGAAGAAGAACTACATCTGTCATCGAGAAAATAAAGAATTCAAACAACTATAATATTTAAATTGTTGATATTTTAAAACTATTTTCCAGAAGTTATAGTGAAGCTATATACCCTCAACTCCTTAAAATGCATTGTCCCTTTTGTAAAAAGTGGATGGAACGGCAGAACAAAAATAATAACTGTCCAGGTTGTATTAAATTATTAATTAATTTCAGTATTTCTCCAATTAAATGTTTCTTTTTCTTAACATGAGATGACAAATGTTAAAGTAGGAGCGCAGCAAAAAGTCTCTAAATCTATGGACAAAACAATAGAACGTTCGGATACACGGGTTTTTTTACATGAGATGACAAAACAATGGAACGTTCGGATAAACTTATTATTATAATAAAAATATTTTTGAGAGTTGGTAACACTGTAAGGTTGGCACCCATCAAACATGTCAACACATTAATTATTTTTATATTTTGAAATTTAAATACACGATGTTATGAGCAAAGTTGATATTATGTTGTCGATTCAAAAGTCTTGTTTTAATGCGTTCTTCAATTCGAGTGGAACTGAGAGTACAAATACCGTCAAATGTTTGACAGAAAGTAAGTGGTCAACTTTTATATGGGAAAATGGAATTGTCGTCTTACTCTATCTTACTCGCAATTTTTCCTTATTTGCTCACCGTTTAGACCTACCCTGGACTACGACAAACATTTTAAAACCAAAATCAGCTCAATCGGCCCAGCCGTTCTCGAGTTTTAATCAGACTAACGAACAACAGTTCATTTTTATTTATATAGATATAAAAATACTTTAAACTTATGACACGCGTTTAGACTTTTTAACACGCTTATATTAGCTTCACCTGTATGTTTGTTTGTTTGTTTGTTTGTTTGTTTGTTTGTTTGTATGTAACCGACTCCTTTGGACTCGATTTTGACCCACTTTAAACGGACAGATTTAATTCAAACTTTTTACACTTGTAAAGAATCAGCGACAATATAATAATTTCATAAATTTATCTCATTATCCTGATTAGGATCGCCAGGATTAAAAAAAAACTAAAACTAAAAAAAGTGAAAAATAAATATAGTTTAAAAAAACTAAAAAAACACGCTTTTAAAGCACATCAAACTAAAAAGTGAAAAATAATTCTTATTATAACCTGAAAATAATAATAAACGAAAAATACTAGTACTATTGTGAAAAAAAGCGTGGGGCGCTCTGTGCCATATTTTTCGTCTATCGAGCGACCCACGCTTTTTTTCACAATAGTACTAGTATTTTTCGTTTATTATTATTTTCAGGTTATAATAAGAATTATTTTTCACTTTTTAGTTTGATGTGCTTTAAAAGCGTGTTTTTTTAGTTTTTTTATTACATTTACTTTTGCGAATGCTCTTGAAGCTAGATTTAACGCACCTACTCAATGTACTCACATCACATCCAATCCGTATCTGTAAAAAGAAAAAGGAACCGCCTTCAAAAACTCAAAAGTAAAAAATAAAATATTCGCTAAACTTTGCTTACCTTTATATTAATTTGTTTAAAACAATAAACCCAAATAATTATGTAATACCAATTAATTATATTTTTTTGAAGTCGGCGCCAAATTACAAAATCAAATACCAATTAAAACCGTATTTACCGAATTAATTGTTGAAAAAATCACAAAATCAAATACCAATTAAAACCGTATTTACCGAAATAATTGTTGAAAAATCATAAAATCAAATAACAATTAAAACCGTATTTACCGAAATAATTGTTGAAAAAATCACAAAATCAAATACCAATTGAATTGGTATTTGATTTTGTAATTTGGCGCCGACTTCAAAAAAATATAATTAATTGGTATTACATAATTATTTGGGTTTATTGTTTTAAACAAATTAATATAAAGGTAAGCAAAGTTTAGCGAATATTTTATTTTTTACTTTTAAGTTTTTGAAGGCGGTTCCTTTTTCTTTGAAAAAAATTAGTACATAATTATAATATTTAGAATACGCTCGAGTTAAGAATATTCTTTTTTTTAATTAGTTTTTTTTATTATTTTTTTTTATTTGTTTTTTTTTTATTTTTTTTTTTATTTCAAGCTTTTTAGTGTCTTAGTTTTTTAGATTTAACGATGGGGTTAGGAAGAAATACTAAGGCATCATTACGCATGAAACACAATAGAAACAATCAAAATAATCAAAAAATTCTTTCTGAGATCTTCATGATCATAAGTTATCACTACGATAATAACAAATGTGCTGAAACGTAAGCCCCGTCCAAACCTAAGCAGAGCTTTCGGTACTTTAAGGGTAGGTAAGTAGGCTGTCTCTGCTTACCCTTCAAAGCATACACAGGCATGATGTTATGTTATGTAGTGGTGAAAACAATACATAGATACACGATTGCACAAAACGTGGTTCATTAGCTATTCGTTTTTGAAGAGTTCCGTTGCCTGTCTCCAAAGATCTTCATCAGATTCTGATAAATTATATACTAAAACCTTCCTTGAAACACAAGGATTAAAATACCGAAAACTGCATTCAAATCAGATCAGTGGTTTCCGAGAAAATCGCGAACATAAAAAGGTGACATACATACATACATACATACATACATACATACATACGGATCGAATACAGAACCTCTTTTTTTTTTTTGAAGTCGGTTAAAAATAACGAAACAAATTAAAAATGTGTTATTTTTACCGATACTGGATACACTGTACTCCATTTTACAGCTCAGAATGCATCAAATCCCGTAGCAACACTCAAGTCCGGAAAAACACATTCTGTTTGTTCACGGATTCAATATTCCTCATTTGTTTATTTAATTCACAACTGGTTCTTTAATATCTTTTGAATTTATGCCGTGGCGTATGCGTTGATTTATTGTTTTACCTGTATAAACACTGGTTTCTGAAAATACACGATGCAATGAAACATTCATTCATAAAAGATATATAAACTTTATTCTCAGACAGCAAGTGTCTCAGACAGTAAAGTAGGTAGTCGGGTGAAAGCATAGCTCCAAAAATGACAATTGCTGGCTATTTCAAATTCTCAGTATCCTGATATTTGGGTCAGTTATGATGTTATGAGGAAGTCAACCATTTCCAATTACTAAGACACGAAGACGTCGAATTACGTACACGCAGTAAACTGGGGGAAGACTTTATGGCAAATGTAGAAGATTATTGCCATAATTCGGCTGTCGTTTACACAAATTCTAACATCGCCATAAATACCACATAAATACTAATGTCATCGTTTAGTTGTCAGCTATTTGTCTGTTCTTTGTCATGGCAACACATTCACGCGGCCTTTTGTTATGGATGATAATAAAATTGTTAATGTACCGGCTGTAACTGTATTTATAATCATGCTTATTACAATAACGGATCACGTTTTTATCTCGTTCTAAAGGATTCGGTTTAAGATTGTTTTTAATTGTCTAGACTTTGTATAACGTAAAAGATTTTAAAGAATTTTACATTTAGCTGCTCAATCTGCTAAAAGTTTCCTAATGCGCACAATGAGCCACACAAGTAGATGAAAAATTACACACAGATCAGGTACATAGGTTATTATAGGTAATCGCTTAAAAATAGCAGACATAATTATAAAAATTGGCTAAATGAATGCATGATTGTAAAAACCCATCTCAGACCATTTTTTCCGAAACTCTTTTTATGACGGATTTATATTCTCTATGGCAAGACGAACTGTTTGAGTGTAAAAACACACTTCGGTCATATACGCATCACTTAGTTATAAGGGCACGAAAAATTCAATGTATGTAAAAATCCACCTTATCCTGGATGAGGTGTATTTTTACAACCAAACATGTGGCAACACCTACAACTGTCAGCAGTGTCAGAAAGAAGAAAGAAGAAAGAAAAATCATTTATTCTGGCAAATAAAATACATAATAATATAACGTCTAAAACTAAATAATTTAAAAAAACATTCTTAAAGCCAGAAATGGTACGCATCTCAGCACAATACTGCAGCGCCAAAAAGCACCGCAGCGCTGATAATTCTGATGCGCCCAGAGAATGAGAAGCAAGCAGTGTGACAACAGAAAAAAAAAATAATAAAAAATAAATAAATAATATCTAATATTTAAATTTACAATTTTTGTGTCACCATCAACAATATATTTAAGGATAAAAAACTTAATTATATTAATATTAAACAACTACAACTAAACCTATACAATAATAAAGCATAACATTAATAAAACTCATTTTCAAAATTAACAAATACTATCTGCTGACAAATATATTATTAAATTATATGTGAAACCTGGAACGCACCCATACGCTTTTGACATCCATATACAATAATTGACAACAAAGAAATTCGGGGAAGAGCGGGGTTCTCAAAAACACGTCCAAGCCATACATATTTTTGTTGTATAAAATTTGTTATCCAGCTATTTAAAAACAAAGTGCCGTGTCTTCCGTATTGTTTGTATAGTGTAAATAGTTTTAAACTGTATGTAGGTCGTGTTTTTATAGTTAGAAGAGTGTGTGACTTGTGTAGGATAGAATTGTGGTGTTTTTCATAAGTTTAGGTATTTGATTGGGAGAAGTAATGTTGTGTGCTCTAGCGAGAAGAAAGCCATTGAGATAACTTCATGCACATACGTGCAAACCACAGGTAATTCATTATCTTACTTACTACATTGTTTTGCCAGTAAATGTTTTTTGTACACATTTTTAAAACCGGAAACTGTTTTACAGTCACGCTCAGGAGGTAACAGTACGTTCCAAATAGCCGACGCCATAAAAGAAAAGCTGCCGCGATATGCTGCTGTGCGATGCAATGGTGTTGAAATCAAATATTCTGAAGCCCTGGTTTTATATTGATTAACGTCACTAGACCATGCCAGCTTTTTTGCCAAGTATTCTGGTTTCGCAGTGAGTACAACTCCAAATAACAAAGTAGCTAGATGTAATTTCCTTCTAGACTCCATCCGCATTAATCCTCCCTTGCTTAGATATGGTGTAACATGTGTACGAGGTGGAATATGGAAGCAAAAGCGTGCACATGCATTTTGCACTCTCTGAATAAGCCTCTCACTCCTACCCAGCAAACATGGCCCATACACAGTATCGGCATAGTTCAGCTTAGATAGGATAAGAGACTCACACAGCACAATACGCATGTCCTCGCTTAGGTACCTACGCACCCTGTAAAGTAGCTTCAGTCGGTAAAAACAGTTACATACAGCTTCTTGTACATGAGTCTCAAACTGGAGTTTACCATCAAAAACCACTCCCAGGTTGCGAGCTTCCAACACCTGTTCTATAGTGGATCTGTCTATCCTAATATCAGGATTCCCATTGTTGATGTTATCTATGAGCCCCTTTGTACCCATAACAATAAATTTAGACTTGCTGGGATTTAGTGTCATAGAATTTCTTCTTGCCCAGTCTGCAACTCTGTCTAAGTCTTCATTTATTTTCATTACAGACTCACGGGTATCCTGCGGCCTGAAAGACAGATATAGCTGGAGGTCATCTGCGTAAAGGTGAAATTTGCAGTTCATTATGCGGTTCGTTATGTCTGCAGTATACACAATAAACAAAATAGGACCAAGAATGGAGCCCTGCGGAACGCCTCTTGTGACCTCACATAAAGAAGATGACACATTTTCACCATTCTTACCATTTGAAAGTTGCACAAATTGGTGCCTATTTGTTAAGTAACTATGGAACCATTTTGTTGTGCTGTTACTGCATCCATAGTAGGATAATTTAGATAAAAGGAGTGAAGTACTGAGACCATCAAATGCGCGTGAAAAATCCAGTAGGGTGAGAATTGCCCCCATTCCCTGGTCTCTAGCCTCCAATATGTTATCTACCACATCTATTAAAGCAGTAGATGTACTGTGTGCTTTGCGGAATCCTGATTGATGAGATGGTAAAATATTGCACCTTTCCAAGTATTCCCTTAGCTGAGAGCATACTATGGTCTCAAGAATTTTTGAGAGACAAGGAAGTAGGCTAATGGGTCTTAAGTCCTTGAGGCAAGTAGGGTTAGCAACTTTAGGTATAGGCCTAACTGTAGCCAGCTTCCACAGATCAGGGAAAGTTGAAGTGGTAATAGATCGGTTTATTATAGATGTTATAGGCTTAAGTGTATGCGGCAACATCATTATGAGCATATTCAAAGTTATGCCATCTGGGCCCATAGCATTCGATTTTAGGCCCTTAATGATTTTAAGCACCTCTGCCTCCGTGGTACATTTTAGACAAAAATTTAAATCAACATCATTACTGAATCTGTTATACTCATAAAATGTCATGTCAGAAATACTCACACTGCTGTTGCCTGGTATATTTAAAAAATGCATGTTCAAAAGTTCAGGGTCACTAAATAGTGGAGGGAGGTCGTTATGTTTATTATTTTTTATGGTTAAGGTTGATTTTAAATTATTCCAAAGTGATTTAGGTTGGTTAATGTTTTTATTTATATAAGTTGTGTAGTATGCTTTCTTTTCTTGTTCCATAGCCCCTTTTACTAACTCTTTCATTTCCTTATATGCCTTTTGTTTATGCTCAGACTTGGTCTTCTTTGCCTGCATATGACATTCATCACGCAAATGCATCATGTCCCGTACAGTTTCGGTAACCCATGGATAGCCCCTGTCCCTTATTAAAACTTTTTTATATGGTGCATGCAAATCAAAGAGCTTTTTTGTCAGCTGTCAGTATTGAAGTTTTTAATTAATTGACGTATAGGGTAGTTTAAAACTTTAATAAAGAAAGTTAGTTGGAACAACTGAAGTAATTGTAGCGGACGCAAATTTAATTAAATTGTATTGGTTGGTTAAAATGAGTGCGGAAGCGGCAAATTTGTTAAATTTAAATCCAGGTGAGTCTTCCTCAAGTGAAACTCGTACAAAAAAACGAAAGGATAACTCCGCTGATTATTCCCGGAATAAAATCAAACGAGCACGTCTTCATGGGCAGGCTTATGTGACGACCAAAAACAAAACTGTACAGGCTAAGACACTAGGACCTCCTTGCAAGTGTGCTAAAAAATGCTGTGAAACCATTTCCGAAAATGACAAATTAGAGAATCTCGCCAAATTATATAATCTGGGGACGAAAAATGAACAGGATATCTATCTCCAGGGATTAATATCCTGTAAGGACGTAAAACGACGCCGAGTGCAGAAGGACAACCCATTGAGACAGAAAATGTTTACATACACCATTCAAATTGGTAACGAGAAGTAAGATGTATGCCATTTTGCTTTTCTTAGCTTGTTTGGCATTACTAAAGACCGTGTTAAGAGGCTCCGTGACTTATTGGTCTCGGGTAAAATACCGGAAGACAAGAGAGGAAAATTAAAAACGGTTAATGCGATGTCTGGTGACGAAATTACTGCAGTAATTTCTCATATATCCTGTTTTCCAGCAAAAGAGAGCCACTACTCTTCTGGTATTATAAAGTATCTTCCAGCTGACCTATGAGTAAAAAAAATGTTTCGACTTTACAAGGAAAAATACCCAGGCACCAGGATTAAGTACGAATATTATCCTTACTAATATTATAAAGGCGAAAGTTTGTATGTACTCCCAATCATCCCAGTGCAAGAAATATTTTATTTGCGTCAATTGAGCGTTTCTATCTTCTGCATCCACAATTTGAAAACGGGCAAAAATGTCCTGTTTTTATACCACGAAGGGCAAGCAAAAAAGGGACCAAACGAAGTATGCTCGTTTATTATGACATACATTAAAGAGTATGTTGACGATAAAGTGGAAGAACTAATGCTCTTTTCTGATAATTGCGCAGGGCAAAACAAAAATAATACTGCAGTCAGAATGAATATGGCTTTAGTAGACAGTGGGCGTTTCAAGAAAATTCAACAAATATTTCCAATGCGTGGTCATTCTTTTTTGCCGTGTGATCGAGCATTTGGGATTATTAAAAGAAGCCTTCGTCGCAAAGAAAGGCTGTATAGTGTACAGGAACTGATGGAGTTAATCGTCTCTTCGAGCAGACAGAGTGATTTTTTTACAGTTCACTTAGTTAGCGGAGAAGATGTGACTGAATTTAAGAAATGGTGGATGCAACACTTTAAAAAGACTGCACTATCCCTTGAAACAAAGTATCGGCGAATTCCGAGGACGCATAAAGTGAGCTTCAGTTCTTCAAAGTTCCATCACCTCATATTCGAAAAAATCGGCAGTGACGTACCGGTAATGACGCATGAATTTATTGATGGAATGGTAAAAAATACTTTTTTGCTGAAGATAAGATCACAGAGTACCGTATCGCCACCAAATGAACCTGCGTATGGATCAAGGCAGCTTTGCATTAATGCAAAAAAGATGCAAGACTTAAAAAAATGCGTCCAGTTTGTGCCTGAAGACGAGAAAATTAAATTCTGGGACAAAATATTGCAGTGGCCTGCAGTTCTGATGGTGACGAAGAAGTTTAGAATAAGTTAACTTTTATGGTTTATTATATTTGTAGATTCATAATTATTGTATTTTTTTCTTTTGGTTGATATTTATTTATATTTGTTTTTAATACATCAATATTAATTCAGTAACAATTTATTGTTTTTATAAATAATTTGTTATTTAGTTTAATTTAGCTACCTACTGATTTTGTAAAAATTTTAGAACTGTTTTTAAATCAAAAAAACCAATACAATTAAATATACTAGATAGCTACCATTAGTAGTAGATATCTCACATAGGTATAAATACGAACTTTTGGGATTTCTTGGACTTTTTCGGGCTATAGTAAAAAAAATATTGTAAAATAAGCTTGGCATACTCATATTTAAAGCATTTAAGCATTAAAATGAACCATCAATATACAAAGATTTTTCAAAACTTTTAGGATTTTTAAAAAAAATTGCGCAAATGGTACCGCAATACGAAGTATGTCAAAAAATTACAAATAAGTAGTACTATATTTGTGTGTAAGGATATAATGGCCAACCATAAGATTCCAGAGATAGCCTCATTTTTAATGTCAGCTCCATACAAATTTTTCTTTAAAAAATTATAACTCCTTCATTTGTACACGCAATTGCCCCATACGAAATTTAATAGTAAATTAATGATCAGCTGAATCTATTTCTAGCCAATAAAAGGTCCTCTCAAAATTAAATTCTCTAAGTCTATGAAAGCCGATTTTCAGCCCACTGTGCGGCACCGACAAGGCACTGTTGACATAATCATGACATTTTAGTAGTAACTCGTACCACAAAATAATATCTACATTCGGAGTTAAACTCTCTGATTAATTATTCTTCGTTATTCGCATTAATTTCGGTCTATAAATTACCGCTATAACTGAACTAGATCAAAAGAAACAAAATAATAAAACATAATATTGTTCCGTAATCACTACACTGTACCTACTAGGCAGTAAAATTATTGCTACAGACATTTCAATGTGAATTCAAAAGCTATTTAGAGAATTGTTCAGTACAGAATAAGCTAAATAGAAACCTTTATAACAATCTTCCGTTTACTGGAAAGCCTAGCTGTAAACCTTTATGTAACTTGATAGACAGTTACTTACAATAGCTATGCTCCTAAAAGTGACATTGAAACGGCATTTTATCAGAATGGCTAAGATTATTGTCAAATTGAATGAAGAATGTTGTCTGCACGTGTGGTCTAGTGGTTCAAGCGGTCGCCTCGCCATTCTCCACTGCACTGGTGTTGTGGGTTCGATCCCCACATGGGACAAATCTTTGTGTGGTTCGCAAAGATTTGTTCTTAGACTGGTTGCGCTTTGTGTGTGTGAAATGTATGTTTGGAACACCCCGCGACACAGGAGTGCGGGAGTCGTTTATTAAAAAGAAAGAAGAAGAAGAAATAGACAAACATGCTACAAATAGGTAAACTGAGTCGACGGTCTAGTGGTAAGCGTGTTTGCCTCTCACCAAGAGATCTCGGGTTCGATTCCCGGGTCAGGCAAAGTGTTATTTATGACCATGCCGTTAGGAAATTCACAATAGCAGCACGGAGTTTAAATTATGCCCGGTGGATGGCGATAGGCTCAACCCCTATCCTATGGTACCTAAGCATAATAGGTGAAATGTGGATGCTGTCCATCTCTGCCACAATAATAAAGGCTTGATGTATGTTACATAGACAAACAGGCATTGAATTAGTATTTACTTTCGGTGACATTTTTTGGGGTCCGTACCCAAAAGATTAAAACGTTACCATATTGCTGAGACTTAGCTCTCCGTCTGTTGATCTGCTCGTCTGCTCGTGTTGCCGTCTGTCACCAGGCTGTATTTCTCGAACCTGTAAAGCTAGACAGTGGAAATTTTCACAGATGATGTAAAATTGGGCTTCTATACAGATATAACAACATGAATATCATCTTTGTACCTAAAAATATACCATTTAATATTTAATGTACACCATTGTTGTAACTCTGTATTTTTTGGACAATAAATTTTATTATTAAATTATACAAGAAACATGATTTTTTTGCCCGTTTTATCTCGGTAATGATTACGGTAGACGCTTGAAATATTCACAAAATATTTAGTAATATATTTACTTTGAAAATAATTTTAATTTAAATTTTATAAATTAAAATAAAATAAATATTTCAGTGCATGAGTCCAACTCACACTTTGCCGCTTTTTTGTACGACGACGTATGCATCAAACGATTCTAGCCCGATAACAGCCCATGAACATTAGAAATTCACAAAAAAATCAGATGCGTCGCTACATCTGCAGAGTGGGATAGTGGATATCCACGGTTTTCTTTGACCACCAGGTGGTTACACCCGTTGGTCACATAGGTACGTTTTATAATAGAAAAAGATTCGTATAGCAAAGGTAATACAGTAAACGTTTTACGGCTTTAGGGTTGAAAAAAAAGAAAAAAAAAAGAAAAGAGAGACATTTATACAGCAAAGCTAATACAGTAAACGTTTTACGCCTTTTTGGTTGTTCAAACGTGTTACTAACGCTTGTTTAGACGAGAACCTTTGTCGGTACACTCGGCTGAGCACAGCTAAGTGTGCTGATACATACGATGTATATAATTGTATGATAGCTTTAACCCCCTTTGTGTTTAACCTCTTGACCGCTAGATGGCTACAGCATCAAAATGATCGCAGATACTTTTTTTTTTCACTACAGTATACAGACTAATGTAAGTTAAACACACACACACACACACACACACACACACACACAGTAGTGAATGTATATTCACTACTTATATAGGTGAATGTATAATTACTATGTAAGTGCAAAAACTTATTGTGTACTTTTACTTGCTGTGGCCTGATAGGTACCCATAACACAAGTTAGATCTTACCAGTTTCAAAGTTTATGAACACTGATACCCATCAGTGTTCATAAACTTTTTGTGCGTCTAGTTTCTGTGTAAATTATAATTCCAAAAAAAAATATATAAGAGTGATTATTTTTATATAAGAAACAGTTAAAAAAATTATCGTACCGGCAAGATTTGAACCTGCGACCTGCTGTACTTACTTCTCACTGTATGTTACGTCATTTCGTGACGTCACGTTATGTGTTGTATCCTACTTAAGATAGGAACAAATGGATGAACGTGACGTCACGAAATAACTTTCTAATGGTAATCGGTTCTTCGTCAAATACGACGAATGCTGCATCTCCAATGATATTATTATTATAAGTAACTATAAATATCTGTAAATAATTAAAACAAAATCAGAAAAAAAATAATACGATATTTTTTTTTTATTGACATTCTTTAATGATATTGTAACTGACATTAACAAATTTATATTACAATTTAATTCATTTATGTGGAGCTTAAATTATCCAAACATGACAATACATTTACCAAGTTTTTATTGATGTTCGCCTGTATACCTTAGTAAATTATATTTGCATGTCAATACATTTGACTGAAGTTGCATGAACTATCTGTAGTATGTAAAGCATAAAAAAAAAGAAAATTAAAGGAAAAAAAAAGAAAGTAGAAATATCTTTCAGTTATTATCCCAACCTCTCCATCATACCCCTTCAGCGTATACGCTATTGTACACGTTGACATCAGACCTAGAGTATAGTCGCAAAAAAATAAATAAAAAGAGATTAAAGTACAGTACGCAAAAAGTCTCCGAGTAAAATTGTCGGAAAAAATTGTGGCAGTGCAAACAATTTAAAAAAAGAAAAAATATTAAGGCTTATCTACGATGCTTCTTTTCCTGATATATAATAGCAGCCCTGTATCTAATACATGTCCCACTACTGGGCTCGGGCCTCTTCTCATGATGAGAAGGGTTAGGCCATAGTCCATCACGCTGGCCAAGTGCGGGTAGGTAGATATCACAATACCTTCGAGCACTTTTAAGGCACTCTCAGGCATGCAGGTTTCTTCACGATGTTTTTCCTTCACCGTTAGCGAGCGATAATAATTTATATGTTAAATACACAAATATCTTCGAAAAGACAAATTTTAACGATTTTTTGACAGAGGAGTGTGCCGTGGGTTCGAACCCGAGACCTTTGACATGGCTATCGCTGCTTTTCCTGAAATATCAGTTTACAAGTTTGGTTTTTAAAATGTATCTTTTTAAAGTAATGTAGGTATCTTTTAACATTATGATCCCTGAATGTATAATCTCCCTTATTTCTCCGTCACGTTGTGTCATTTTAGTAAGAGCGCGTCAAACTCACTGAGTGTATGACATTATTATTTGGGATATGCCTACTAGTTTTGAATCTAAAACGCCCAGTTGATGAATCTACGTAATATATTCGAAACTAGTCAGCATATCCCGAGTCAGTATTCGTACGTATTCTCAATAATAATGTCTTCACCTCTCGTCGGTTTTAATAATATGAGTGTATGACGATATTTACTTCATAATTTCCTTTATCTTCCCGATGATGTCTGGAAATCTAAGGTCTCTGTATCATATACTGAATCACTGGTAAGCGGTTACGATGCCATTTACACCTTGTATAACAGCCGTCTGTTTTTACGTAAAATAGGTATTATTGTATTTGGATCAAGTAATTATTAATATTGACATATTATAATTATAATGTGCGTCTGTTTACACGTGAATGAGCACGTGAATGATATTTCCTATAACTAACCCTGTTTCAGTAGATCTGTGGTTATCGTGTTCCGGATATCGAAATATGAACGTAAGGCACCAAAGCAATATAATTTTAAATTATGTTTGTGAGCGTGTATCAATCATTCATTTAAATAGTTTCGCAGAAGTGTATAATAACGTGTTTGTCAGTAGTGCGTTGATATGTTATTAAAGGAATTTTATTTCAATTTATATTTAAAATTAAGCGATTGATGCGCTTCTATGACATTTGTTGCTGCTTAAGGTGTAAGAAAAATACTTTATTTTAGGTTTTTTAACAGTGGAATACAGTAAAGAAACCTTCATGAAGTTTTTCAAACCTAGCGCATAATGTAGGGGTCTCATCAGATTTGCAAATTGTAATCTTAGGATAATTTAACAAGCTAAATAAGATCTGCTTTTAGCTTCGCTTCCATGCCTGCTACCGTTATTAGAGTCACTTGTTAAATTTGTCAGGCATCTAGTAGACATTTAATTCAGATATTTATAAGTATGATAAAAATATACAGCCGCGTAGGTACATCTATAAATACAAATGACAAACTAATTCTAAGTAGGCTCAGGCTAAATCTTATTACTCCCAAATTGTCTAAATTGTACCGATTTCGTACTTTAAAACCTTCTTAAGGCCTCTACATTAGTTTAAGCTGCTTACAAAACTTAGACGGTCACCACTTAGAGCGAAATCGAGAACGCAAGATTAAGGGATCATTCGGCTTCGCTCGTTATTGCTAGTGTTTAAAGTTTAGGATGCGTAGGTAGGTGTAATGGGATTCAACTTACTAGAAAGAGAAAACAGTTTTGCTAAAGTAATTGTATTAAAAAACCCTCCGGAGTAATATATTTTACATCAAAGTTTGTTTGTTAAGTGTGCGTAGAATGTAAATTATAAAAATAAAGATTTAACAATTTAAATTAAATAGAATGCCAGAAGCAATAACACTATCCAATGGTCCCAATGACAAGGTCAAATACACACATTCACTCACACAAGCACACCCAGTCTCCGAACATATCTTTGCGAATCACACAAAGATTTGTCAGCACGTGTGGTGAGAGTATAAGCATAAGGCCCAAGCTGGCTGACCGTATATGACACAAGTATACTCCTGAGTGCCTTTTAAGAGTTGTCTCAGCCTACACTGGATTTAAAAGGTTGTCCCGTATAAGCAATTACGAGCATTAAATTAGATCAGCATATATAGTCCTAAGAAGGTACACGCAAATTATAGCAATACTTTTATCCGGGTGCGGTGCATTTATTTGACTATTCTATATTATTATACTCACTACAGCATCTAAATATTGTTTTTGTATATTGTGCATCTCATATCAGAATTTAGTTAATATCAACGCTAACCAAGCGAAAGGGTCAGTATTGCCTTGCCGTAAAGCAAATTTAAACGGAAAGCGCAAACATGTTCTAACATACCTGTAATTACAGTTACGCAAACACAACACCAGTAACTAATCACAAACTACATATTAAAAGTCTGTGATGTATTGGGGATGGGAAATAATGTAGGTTTAATAAAATCGCAATTTCAATTAATTTTGAATTTGCAATTCATATTAAGTACGTAATAAGAAATTTTATTATTTTCTTGTTTGAGCTATCAAGTGGTTCGCTTTTTAATTAAGTGATATTTTTGTCTCTGTAAGTGAAATAGAGGTGTAGCTAGATCATCATAATCGGATTTTTTTAACTTTTTTTGTCACCAACTGACGGAAAATGCGTTTCATAATACTGGTAAAACATGCAACTACCTTAAAATAATTGGGCGAAAATGCAACCCCCTGAAAATAAATGGTAGAAGATACGCTCCCTCAAAATAAATTTGCTCAAGTCCATGACTGCAAGCTGGGTTGTTAAACATAACAATAAATATAATTGATACCTGTATTATGTTGGAAATCTGCTAATTTCAAGCAAACATGTGTATAAGGACAGGGGCACACATGTAATATGCGTGTATGAGTTTACATTGTCATGGTAAACATTAGCGCGAATGGTGTCCTTCATTGCAAGTATTATATAAACATTTGTTAACACCCGCAAGCAGTTAATTACTGTGAAGAATTTATACAAAGATGATAAGATAAGGTGATCTTTTAGTTGTATTGTATTAGAAGAAAATCATTTTAATTATAGTCATTGACACGACAAGAAGAAGAAGAAGTCGTATTGTTGTGGAAAACACTAAGCTCGATAAATCATTTTACCTTCAAATTGTTTAATTTTCGAACACCGTAGTGCTTTTGACAACTAATAATTGATTTAATGTTTTTTAAAACCGACGACGTGATACAAAAACATTGTTTTCACTTTACATCAGGTTTAATTACGAAATTTTACCATTTTGCCTATTTTTGGATCTACTAGTTTTGGATCTATTTCGAAGGCTCGTCGTCAGTGCGTTTACCGCTACCTAATAAATGCAAGCAACAACATGCTATGTATTTTATACCTATATATTCAATATGAGCATTTACGCCTTCATTTAGTTAAAATTTTATCGCAAAGTAACTCTTCCTTTTACCTTCGTGTAAGCAAAGTACACGAACCAAAAGGCACGAAATAAAATGCGTAAACCCTTTCCACGCATCGGTGATCAAAGAATATTGGATGCTCGGGCGCTTTCAGAAAATAAGCGTGATTAAACTTTAAGGCTGGAAGTTCTTTGTAGTGTAATTTGAGGCAGATTTTTATATGTTTATATAAATATTTGTATGTATGTCTGTTCTAGAACTTAAAAGATTAGGATGATAAGTAGAAAACCGCGCCGTCACTTATTCTTATAGCTTCCGACTGCAGCGCCGAGGTACGTTAATAAAAGCCTATAAGCTACCGGCTACTGCAATTCTATAAAGGTAGCGACATATATAACTCTAGTCGATATTTGATTGACAGAAATACAAATTTCGTGTTTTTACAATTATGCAATACGCATGCCTTTTACTAAATTAGATGAATGAAATCCATCTGAAATAACAAATAAAAATATACACACACACTCGCTTTCGCTTATGTAAGTGTGAGGAGACTCACGTTTTCGTTATGTCACATAAAACGTTTCTATATCTGGTTAGTTCATTTACTTATTTAATAAATGTACATAAACACATCAATGAAATCCTTGAAATCGTCGTCAGCATATCTAATTTTCGCATTCTAAATCCAGACTTTATGTACTGCAAATCTGTTTTACGCTCTCAGTAGATAAACACCAAAATGTTTCAGTATCTGAAATTTCTACGTTTATTTCTGTACACTGGCTACACACACACAAGCACAAGCACAAGCTATACATTTCTAGTAAAATCTAGTCCTGCATTGCGAGGGAAACCTAAATAGTGCGAGACCATCTTAAACTGGATATGAATAACGTAATGTGTGACCGTGTGTACATGTAAACAAAACACCGTCGCTTGCGAACAACTACCGGCTTTAGATTACAAAGGCTGAGGTTGATAAACAAACATTACGGTTGAAAATAAAAGTCCGTAGTATTATTTACGCTTCTGTGTAAACTTTGGACTGAAATATAACATTGCACTCGGCCGGCGTGCACTGCGATTGCTTGTTTCGAATTAAAAATAAATGGGGAATAGTGAAGTGCCACTAAATTGTAATTTTGTTTATGTTATATATTGCATATACTTACAAGTAATTTAGTAATGAACAGACATTATTCATTTTATCGCCATTTACGATACCATACATGTTGCCATTTACGATCAAATTTACATTCAGAATCCACAAAGATGCGTCGGTTTAATAAATAAAATAAATAAATTAATTTGAATTTTTTGCATTAGATTGAACGCCAGAAGCAATGACAAGGCCAAATACACACATTCACTCACACAAGCACACCCAGTCTCAGAACAAATCTTTGCGAATCACACAAAGATTTGTCCCATGAGGGGATCGAACCCAAAACACCAGTATAGTGGAGAGCGGCAAGGCGACCGCTTAAACCACTAAGGACTTAAAAATTTTACTCATCAGTAAATAAGAGAAGTAAACTAGAGCTCGTTTGCGAAAGGTCAAACAGAGGGCTATCGTTTTGTGTCTCACCAGGTGGCGCCACTGTAGAGTAAGGTCTGTCAAAGTTTGTTAACAGGCATCGATATTAGTGGTTAACATATGTGACCTCTCACGGTGTGAGGTCCTAGGTTCATTTCTCGGGTCGGTCAAAGAGTTTATTTGGGGTTTCTTCCATTAAAAAATTCTCAATAGCAGCACGGAGTTGGAATTGTGCCCAGTAAATAGCGATGGACTCACCTCATACCACACCTCATTGAACATACCAGATGTAGTGTGAGTTATACACACCTCTACCGAACGCTTCTAGGTAACACAGGCGTGATGCTATGGATGTTATGTAACTGGAAAAACCCTTTAAAACATTAATCACGACAAACATAACTCAATCAGATGCGGTAATAAGATCTCTCTTAGCAACGAATGAGCGCCATATGTAAACATATCAGTTTACAATAACAGTATCGCACTTCTAACATATCAGTTACATTCTATGTTACAGATATGGCCTTCGCATGTATCTAATAGGTCTAATTGGTATTTACAGTACTATATGACTGATATTATTACTTGTTATTTAGTTCGTGGTGTGACTAAGGACTCATTTGCTTTTCGTTTCTGCTGTATGCTATATTAATGTTTATTGACATAACTTTGTTACAATGGTTTTGAATTCCCTGATCCCCGAACTAGTGTAAACTGTATTTCGGGGATCAGTGTCTTTGCCTTATAGTTATGTACATATATATTATTATGTCTCATATTTTATTTATTGTTTACATATTAACATCATGTGTGCGTATGTGCGTGTGAGGGTGTGTGTGTTTATACAGCTGGAATTATTATATTAGATAACCTTTTTAATAATCATATTTTCAATATCGTCATAGCTGAATTCGCTAAGCCATTTTCATAAAATTGTTTTAAATTTAAAAGTGTTGTTATTTTTGCAGTTTTTTTGTATTTGTTATATAAAGTTGGCGCTAATACATTAAAGTGACGTTGGGCAAAAGTAGATTTAAGAGCTGATACACACGTCAACACGTTTAGTTGTCAGGGGACAACTAAACGTGTTGACCGCTGTCCTGCAAGGTAGGTACAATTTTCTGATGGTATTTCAGTAGTGTTTGTTGGATGTACAGTTTTCGGACAGACAAAACTTTTGTCCTATCATAGAACTCACTTGCGGGATGGCGACAGGATGTACTAGTTTCGAATCTAGTACGAAGTCAGAGCGAGACGCCGCGCAAAGGCGACAACACGCGATTAATAGCCCAGTTGACGAATCTACGTACTAGATTCGAAACTAGTCGGCATATCCCGGCTAAAGTAACGTGAGTAACCCGTATTCTCAATAATAGACTAGTTTAATTTAAGATCCAATATGTACCTATATTTTTCTGTAAATAAAGTGTACTTACGATTAGGAATTTGGTATTATTTTTATTGAGATGCCCACCAGTCTAGCGTTTCATAAATTCACTGTATATCTTCTGGCTGAAAATGAGGTAAGTTCGAATGATAAAAGTTAAAGATAGACGGCACGCGGCAGGGTGTCGGTGGGTTTTGCTTAACTTACCAATTGGTTTTTTATAAGATACTTATAGAAACAGCATGTTAGGCAAACCAAGCTATAGCTTTTCGGGCCATATCGAGTTGCTAGAATCCCGAATACGTCATTATCGACCACCACTGCTAAAGTTAATTAAAAAAGGATGAAAGAAAAAAATACATTCTAAGCAAACTCATTAAAGAAAAAACTAATTTTAACACTCTTAATTTCACGTAAAATAAAGTTTCAAACAAACTAAGGAATAAATTATTCCTCTGAACAGAGACACGACCTAACTTCTTATGATACTTGAATGAACTCAACGACGACGTCGATTTCTATATAATTAATTTGCAAAGTCCTTTCACGGCGATAACTAAACGCGATGTCAGCGATGGCGCGTTCAACTTGTTATAGGTAAAATCAAAAATCTTGGCGAGTCGTAAAATGTACTGTCTCAGTCACTCGTTTAGGGTTCACGCTTTACGTATATCTCGCTCTCGCTCTCGCAGCCACAAAGAAGTTTGACGTTTGGTATAACTACTTCTACTACTAACTATAATAGCCTGAAATAAGGTAAAACAATAACCTCTTTTAAAAAACATTAAAAATTTTATATTATAACTAACATTCACTGCTCATAACAACAGGCCGTTTCTATTCAAGTTTATTCTGTGATAACTTGTTGTGTTGATTCATAACTTTTTGTAGACTACCTTTATAAAAGTGATATGATTTACTGACAAGCCATTGATTGTAACCAGTTGATTTCTAGTATTTTATTAGTGTAAAAAGTGCAACAAGTGTGTTTTATCTATAACTTTATTTTTGCTGAATTCTTGTGCTCCGCACAATATGCAATGTATTACTAAAAATAATGTTTACGTTTCATGTAAGTGAATTGTATTCTTATTTCTATAAGAATACAATTCATATCTATAAGACTACAAGAATACAATAAATAATCTCAAACCTCAGTTACCCATGAGTTTATTTAGGATCAACTTTTGTTTGTTTCTTGATCATCAATCATGCTTAAGGCATCAAAGAATGTTGAATAAAATTTTCTATTTTTTTAATGCTTGGAATTATCTGTCTTTTGTAATTTTTATTTAAAACCTGAGACCAATTGTTAACTCAGTGACAAGATTTATTTCATAAATATAAATTATCATTTCCTCAGCTGACAATACATTGGCTTGTATTACAAGCTAATAGTACGAAAGCCATAAATTCCCGGCATTCCCTATTGACTACCGTATTTTGTAGGCTTCCAGGAGCACTAAACTAAACTGCCACTAAACTGCCAAACAAATTAATGAGCTAACAGCGACGCTCAGACGTTTGTAGTGCTTAATCGACTGATATAATCCTCTATAATGTATCACTGCGCATTTCTAGTTCGATCTATGATGGTCTCTGATCTAAATTGATCTATGTCAGTGCTTTGCGAATTAACAGGGAAGCGGACTTTTTAGGGTTTTGTAGTACCCACAAGGAACCCTTATAGTATCACCATGTTTCTGTCTGTTTGTCTGTCGAGGCAGAGCGTCGAAACCGTAAGCGCTAGTTAGCTGAAATTTTACGTAAATATGTAAATAAAGTATACTAACCAAGTGGTAGATAAATTTTGAAAAATAAATCAGTTCTCTTCCTTACATCGCGCTAAGTCGAGATAAAAAAAAATATCTCGTCCATCCCATCGTGTGTCATATCGTTAGATAAGACTTATGAAAAAAATTAAGAGTTTCTAAGACAGTTTTTGCTTTTAGAGATCCGTTTGCGAGATAATTAACTATTAAAAGCAAATTGCGTGTGGCCAACACGCAATTGGCTGGTTTTTTTCTTACTATAATCGCAAACGGAAAAATTGAAGTAAACGATTTCACTCCGCTTTTTCCACATATTAATAGCGGTAACGAAAACAGTAAGACCTAGTATAAACATGAGATAAAAATAATTTTCCCTCAAGGTAATTCTGTTTCTGCATTTTTTAGATATACGGTTTGAGCTAAGGCTGGGCAGTATAAAGTACACAAATTGAAATCACATCAAAAGTTGATTATTTCATAGTCTATGGTGTGTACTGAATAAAAGTACAGTACGTGAAAGAATGTTGACCCGCCTGCCTCGTTGGTCTAGTGGTCAACGTATGCGCCTCTCATCGCGAAGTCTGAGGTTCGATTGCCGGGTCGGGCAAAAGCGTCATAAGCGATTTTTCCGTCAGGAACTTCTTAATAACAGCACGGAATTGGTATTGTGCCCCGTGGATGGCGATAGGCTCACCCCCTATCTCATGCGACTTTAACATAACAAGTGAAATTTCGGTGTTATACATCTCTGCCACTTCTGGTAACATAGGCTGGATGTTATGTTATGTAAATTTCTGAAATATGCAATATTAATCACGAAGCACGTTCAGATATCACCCACAACAAGTCATCTGTAATATCTCCTGCTATCTGTAATGTTCAATTTATTAACTGGGCAAAATTAAAACAAATAAATTACTTGTACATTTCATATTCTTACTACTTACGGTTATCCCCAATACCCAGACTTACTACACACAAGTATCCGGTACGATGTTTTTGAAGAGAATCTCCGGATACAGAAACCGCGTAGTCAAACCGAGCGCGACGTCGCGTCGCTTCTATCTAACCACCAAAATCAATCGATTTTCTCCCCGACCATCAAACCACAAGCCACTTAACTTTATAAATGAACAAAATTTGTTTTCGCTCCAACTTCTCTAACTCCAAAGTCACTTTGAGACAATCTAAAGTTGTTGGAAATCTAAGTGTCGTAACACCCTGAGGTTAAACTTTAACTGGTAAGTAAATGTTCATAGATTGTTTAGTTTTAGAAGCAACTAATCATCAACTAGAAACTTGAATATGTTAGTCTATTTTCGTTTTATGTATTACTCCGTTCGTTATGATTCAGAATAGTAGATGTGAAAATAATGTGTAATGTTTCAACTGTTATGTGAGGTGTTATAATAAAGAAACTTGTATGTTTACCAATAGTTATGGTTATCGAGAAAAGCCGAGTACAAACGAATGCCTACGAAAGCGTGCGTTAGTACTATTATGTCAGACTTTGCGAACGCTAACGAAGCCTTGATTGTTACCACCACACTTTGGATTATCGGCGAACGCTAATGAAAAATTGAATTTGTCCGCTTGACCGTCCTAACATTTCCAAAGAGGAACCAAGAAACGCGTTCGATTTCCTTCGTTTGCCAGGTGTGGACCCAGCTGTACGCAAAAAGTACAGTCAGAACTAGGTAATAATATTTTGAATTTTACGCGTCGCGGAGTTACCTTTGGGTCTCTAGTCGACTCGTCCCGCTCCCAACTCAATCCGCGCGGGTTGAATTAACTTGTTCAATTATTTTATTATTCTTCTCTAGTTAACTCATCCCGCTTCCAGACATAACTCTATTCTATATTTAAAATTAGTGTACAGGCATGTGAAATGTGTTTAAGAAGGCCTATAAAACGAAATACATAGGCAGTATCGGCACAAAATTCTTGGCACAGGCAAGTGGATATACTCGTATATATTTTTCAAATGAAGCTATAAAGCTTTGTAATCTAAAACCACAGTCGCCTTTAAATATAATTGTCATAGTTTAATTAAGAACCAATGACACTTTATTTATTGGTCACTCACAGTCATAAATGTGGCGTTTAATTAGACATAAATTAAGTGCTAAATCCAATTCTTATTTCTTATCAAAGTCAGACGAACACTATGTCCCTCTGTTTCTATCTATTACATCTTATCGAGAATGCTCGCATGTACGCAAAATATTTAAATACACCAGACGCTGAGTAAAGATTGTTAGTCGGTTCATTATCTTATCTTTCCCTTTGTTTGCTGTTTAAGTTATTTGTTAATAGTTAACAAAGAGGACATAACATATTTTGATCTACTGTCTGTCTGTCTGAATAAGTTATTCAGAAATATAAAATATCAAACAAATATATTATTATATTTTATCTAATAGGTATTTACAATCTTAAATATTAAATAATTCAAAATCATACCAAACCATGTACAGCTGAAAGAAAAAATTAAAAAGTTGTGCGACAAAAAATACTTCCGCATCAATGTCAAATGCGGGTGACGTGCCCGCAGGCTGGTGGCATTGCCGCGTTGGATTGCAATGCTCAACTTTGACCGAAGTAAAAAACAGCCTTCTGATCACGTGAAGTGAAAAAATAAATAAATTTATAAAGGCAATAAAACACATTTTATGGTTTCGAAAAAATGCGATTAAAATCAAAATTTTCATGATTTCATCTTTCTAATTGAGATAAAAACAAACGAGATTTTTATTCTAATATATCTTTAAGTATCTTAAATTTCAAAAAAATCATAAGTGCATTAAGGACACTTACTCCGTTTACAAGTAGCACGACATAAATATAAGTGTAGTTTATGTTGTAATTATTTGCGAACATCCGTGACCAATGATCAAGCAATGTAATTCAGAATAATTGAATGATTATTTACTTAAATGCGCGGTTTTTCAATTTAAAAATGACGACATTATAATATTAGATTCCTTCTGTATAAATTTAATTGCGATTCGTATCATGGCTCGCACTAACAATGTTAATTAAGACCTCAATACACAGCACAATTGGATTAATTGCTTTAATATTGATACAACTAACTATTACTATTACTCGGTATTCCATGAATTTGATAGGTACGTAAAACAGTGATAATAAATTGATTGCTGTACATTTTAATTACTGTAGTGCATTATCAGTAAAATAATTGCTTTCTACAGTTACAACGCGATATTTGATAACTGTTCAAATTCAGTTATATTTACAGGTTATCAAAATATTTTTAAACCTTGTTTTTTTACACAACAATTCCCTACGTCCGGCGCACCCTGGGCAATTCGCGAGTTCTCCAAAGCGGATTAGCTAATCCTTTCACCACGATGGCAAGTCAAAACCTTGACCACCTTACTGACTGTCCAAAATGCTCTACCACCTGTACAAGAGAGGCGCTCATGAACGCCGACGAGAGCGCCAAAACAGTGGCCACTTATTGGGCCAATTAATTTTGACTCAGCCATCGACACGACGAAGAAGAAGACCTTGTTTTTTGTGTAGTCACTAATTACAAATTAATTTATCCGATGGTCTAGTGGTTAGCGCATGTGCCTTTCACCGCGAGGTCTCGGGATCGATTCCCGAGCCGGGCAATGTATTATTTGTGAACTTTCCGTCCGAAAATTTACAATAGCGGCGCGGAGTTTAAATTGTGCCCGGCCTCACCCCCTATCCCCTGGGACCTAAACATAACAATTGAAATGTAGGTTCTATTATAGCCGGTAACTAAAAGTACATGTAGTAGGTAATATGAGTTATATAAAAAAGGCGAATGAGTTGACTAGCAGTCGTGGTGTTTATACAGCGCTTGCTCTCTGCACGTACGGGCCAGCTAATATTGACTAGAGTTACAGTTACTCTCAAACAAACATTATATTGACATATTCTACATACAAAGTGTGCAGTCGAATTATTCACTCACATGCACAAAAATATGATAAAATGATATAGCCATCATCATTAACATTCACATGGGACTTAAAAGCATAATAGGTAAAATATAATAAAAAAATAATAATAATAAAATTGTTTATTTATCTCAACACAATATAAAAATCACACTTGAAAAATATCACTTACTTATCACATTGCAACATAATAATTATATTGTGTGAGACTGGTGCCTAAACTAGACTGACATCTATATTTTAGGACACCGGCTCCACTCCTCTCAATTGATTACAATTCTTGTGTAAGTACTGGTGGTAGAGCTCTTGTGCATGAGCTCGAGGGCGGCAGCACCACCGCTGCACCGTCTCACTTTTAACCTGCCGCCAAATAGTAGTGCTTCCATTACTGTGTTCCGGTTTGGTGGTGAGATCAGGCCCTGGAATTACTGGCACATAAGGCATAACACCGTAGTCCTCAGCTGCAGCGACGCATCTATAATCTGCTTTTGTGGATTGTTGATGTCCATGGGCTGTACTCCACTTACCATCAGGTGGACTACACGTTCGTTCGCTGTGGGTGTAGTATAAAAAAAAAGAAAAAAAAATGGTATTTATACACCTCTCTAAAACACCATTTTGGGTAATAATATGGTTTTATGCTATGTTATATTTTAAAATGATAAAGGTAAGATAGAAAGGACCGTCCTATGTATGTACGTATCACGAAGAAAATGTTTTAGAACCCTTTTTGTATCCGAGATAGTCGTTTAACCAAAACGGATGAAGAAAGAACCTTATGTAACATTTTGGTGAAGGTTACTTCAGCGTCCAGCAAAATATTTTCCAGTTGAGATAAGATTTTCACATTCACATTCACAGCATTACTCACAGAAGTCACTCAGATGGAAACAGTTCGTGACATAAAAGTGGTCTGGCAACTTACAAGGATATGTGGTTACTTTTATGTTAGAAAAGGTTTACGTCTGCGGATAAAGTTTAACAGACATTTCATGTCAAAGTTTCTTTGTAGATGAAAACGCCTTAACATTGGGACAAACTATACCTTTTTCTTTATTCGTGCGGTCTTAAGATATACTGAGTCTTTGCGTTAGTAGTATTTTTAATTGAAATCCTTTGAGGCTATTTAATTATTTGTTTTCACAGACTATTTCGAAGTTTATAAAAAGAGGACACTTCAAAACTGTGGTTCTTTTTCGTACACAAGTTTATCTGAAAGTTCTCGCGGTGTTAGGTTGTATACTCTTAACCAGTAGAACAACTAATAGTGTATTCATTGAAAGTATGGCACGATTATAAATAAGTGCTGTTTCCCCATAAGCTTATTATATGCTTGATCTGTCATAATCCCTTGTGGTGCAATTATCCCAGAATTAGGTCACGCGGTTTATCGTGTAATGCGCAAATCAACACAAATTCACTAGATAAGGATATTAATCAATGTTATCTGCCGCCTCTGGAATCTCACGGTTGACTGGAGAAGGCATCCAATTTGTACTGTAATAATATTATCATTATAGCTTTGATGTAAATCGCGCGCTTTGATAAGCAGAATTATTAACGTAAGGGCTAGCGCATACGTACTACTTCTGCATCGACTAAACTGTTAAGTCAATTGTGTACTTAGCGTGAATTCCACACAACTAAACTAATTGGTTGGTGGTTCGCACCGCGGGGCGAATCGCCCAAGGACTCTTTTTGAATGGGTCGGTTTGCTCCTATCGAAGACAGTTGTGCGAACCGCCCAAGACTCTTTTTAGTTGATGGATGCATATAATCTATTTAGTCAATCGTCGATTTTTTATTCTTGTATCTAAATCGATCTTACTTACAGCGACGCCTGAGTGTAGGTGCTACCAATAATGTCAATTAACAAGAAAGTCTTGGTATGTGTTTTGCTTTATACACATTTTAAGAGAAATAAGAAAGGGAGATACTACGTACATCCTATACTTTAGCGACAGATAATCTTGTAGAATATTTCATACGTTAGACGTGACGCCGATTCCAATGCCCACGAGCATTTGAACAGTTGCAGATCGATTGTTTAGACGATGTTATGCGAATTTCAATACATTGCAATACAAGTGAGCGTATGATCGATATTTGTCCAACTTTTTCATCAAAATCAGATCGATATAGCTTATTGATTTTTTGTCGAGCAACTATTGAGTTGAAAGTATGCGCATGTGTAATGATCGCTATATAATTCTATAAATATCTAAACCACAACAAAATAGTTGTTTGACTAAAATGTTATGTATGCAATATCCCTAATAATTTGTTGCACATTGCTTATGATATGTCATTTTTGTACCATGTCTCTTATAGTTAAAATAAATAATATATACCTACATAAACAAACGGCAGTGGTTTCTTTCGAATAGATAACGCATTGCTGGGTGTGAATCTTGTGATAGGTCACTCAGCGGCGTGCGATAGAGAGGGAGTTAGGACCTTTCACTCGCACCTAGCGTTGCGTCATCTATTTGAACGAAACCGCTGCTGTTTATCTAGGATCTTGAGGGGCAACTGGCTGCCGTTGACTGTGAGCGAATAATCTCTTAGTCGGTTTAAGTTGAAAATTGGATATTCATCATTTTTTTTTCATATAATGTCGATTTTGAGAAATAAATAACTTTGATAAGTGTTCAACGACTTATGAAGTTCAGTGTACAGCACAATCACTACTGGCCATTTATTTAAATATTGATGGCCGTCTTACCTACATACAATAAAATTGTACTTCAACTATAATGTATTTGCTATTTTACAAACCTTTGTTCAGAAACTGTATTTTGTTTGTTTTCAGGTACGCATTCAATGCTTATCTGCTGCTTGTCTCTAACAAAGCAAGGAACACGTAAAATGTGTGAGTATAACTATAAAAACAACTAGTCAGAAACCCTAAAATTAACGTAATAGAACTATAACGCCTAAAATGTGCCAACGAAACTATATGAACTATATAAAATACAAAACATCAACTTTTTGTTCATTTTTCAGATTTGTCAAGAAAGTTATTTAAAAGCTAAAGACACAGTAGGCTGTCTTCGACTAGCGCTCTATAGTTCTAAATCTGTCTAAGAATAACGACATACTTTTTTATTTTAATTGTGTCACAGATAAATTATTATATTAGTACCTCAGAAATTCCGAGCGACCCTACTTTGTTTAAAAAAATAAACAATCAGTTTATTGAATCACAACAGAATTCACTGGAGTCTACATAATATAACTTTATTTATATTTTCTTCAACTTTGATAGCATACAATGAACATTTTTGAAAGTGAAAATTTGTTATACGAAATCTTTGACGGAAAGATGTGTTATTATTAAAAATATTCTAAACATTTTTCTTGCCTTTTATAAGATAGGATACATGTCTATGTTACACAACAAAATACTTTCCGTACCTGAACAACCTACCAGGAATATAACCTAAAGTAGAGTATTCTCGTCATTTCAAGAATCCTTAAAGAAGGTTTATTTTCCTCTCAATAATATAAGCCTCAAGCATTTTCCTCAACGTAGAGTATGTGCAAGTATTTTATTTCAACTTACCTTATTTTCTACATTTATAGGGTTGTGCGAACAAAAAAGTACGGATGACGTTAAAATTTATTCGTAATAAAAAAAATATCTATGGCATCTCACTGTCTGTTCTGTCAACACTGACTATGTAGAATCTGTGGTTGCAATAAATATTGCTTCGTCGCATCCACCCTGTATTTTATTACAAGTTTGGTGAAGCGTAAACTTCATTATCAGCCAGTATTGCATTGCAGTGCACTTGACTCATGTAATCACTTATCTGGCAATTAAATATCCATCGAGTATTGATTATTTCGAACACTTGATTTGTACGTGCATCTATATCTTTATAATAATAAAATACGTAAAATGATATTTTAAATTATTAAGACTGATATTAATATGACTGATATAAAAAATAGATGTATAAAATAAGTACCATCCAAACCATTTTTTTTTAATTGTCTGTCTATCTGTCTGCCATTCTGTCTGTCTGTATGTTGGTACGTGCATAACGCAAAAACAATTAAATGAAATTGAATGCGATTTTCACAGCTGTGTTGCTGGTGATCTGACTTAAAAGCTGTTACCTATATGTTTCATTTTTGTATTTTAAGGGGTAGTTCGTCAATTAAGCAGGAAATTGCATGAAATTTTGCTCATTGGTTACTTACATGACTATAATTAACTTGCAAGATATTTTTTTGGCAATATAACTCCCCATGGTGTTGAATTAAGGGTTGAACTTGCACAAAAACTGTAATAAAAAAAAATCCAATAATTTGAGGATAGATTTATTAAAAATACCACTCCCCAAAAGGGTGAATTCGGGGTTGAAAGAGTATGAATCAATACCCTTAATTTAAAAATATCGAATTCCTTGTGAACGAAGTTGCGGGCAAAAACTAGTTGTAAAATAAATTGCAATTTGATATTTTTTTTTTATCTTTCAGCTTACTGTTGCATATTATATGAATAAAATATTTACTTTCTTCAATTTTTATTTTTTTATACATACGAACAACATGACCGATTTGATCGAATCGTAGAATAAAATGATTCGACGACAACAATTGTTTTCGCTTGGTTAAGCGTTGGTAATTCAATCATTAGGAAATAATTTAATATTGTTTCCAAATAAATTTAACCTTCAGATAAGTTCAAAGTATTATTAAAATAGAAATAAATGCTTTATTGATATTGAAACAATTTCCTTGTCTTATATTTGTCTCACAGTTTGTATTTAATTTCAAGTAAAATTGGTCCAAAATGAAAACAAATATGTTTCAATAATCATGCGTGTTCTGTTATAATTGCAGTTGAAGTTTAGTCTGACTGATAAGATAAACCAGAAAAAGAATAAAAATGATCTAGAATTAAATCTCATTTAGATATTTCTATAATGCCTTGTCTAGATCAGCAACAAATAATAAATAAATATAAATATTTCACCGCTCACACACAACGCGATCTAGTCCCAAACTAAGCAGAGCTTGTAATATGGGTACAAGAATAACTGATACTAATACATTTATACTTTTCTTTTGTAAATACATACATATTATACATATAAACACCCAGACTAAGACAAACACCCATGTTTTATGCACACAAAGATTTGTCTTAAGTGGGAATCAAACCCACAACCTCGGCGTAGCAGGCAGGTACACTACCCACTCCGCCATCCGGTCGTCAAAATGATATCTAAAATTGAGTTTCCAAAAAAAAAGGAATAAGGGTGGACATTTTAATCATGAAATAATTAACTTAATCTCTAAGTCTGCGCTGAAGAGTACCTAACGTTTATGGAGCGTCAGCTGTCTTCGCCATGAAACCATAAATATCCATCGTAAAACGCTGATACTGCTAAACAGGTTTGATGTCCTTAAAAAGTTTATGCTTAACTTGGAAAATTAGTTTTATTACGCGAACCAATCTTATTCTGTGGGGTGCTGCTTAAAGTCTCGTTTATTTTGCTATTTATGGTTTGATAGGTGTACAATACCCAGATTTCACCTGTTATGTTAATGACCTATGAGATAGGGGTAAGCCTTTTTCCAGCCACTAGGCACAATTCTAACTCCATGCTGCTATTGAGAATTTCCTGACGAAAAAATCCCAAATAACTCTTAACGCACCCGGGAATCGAGCGCAAGAGCTCACGGTAAGCAAAAAATTATACTGCTAGACGATCAAGGTATTTAAATGAATATAAATTATAAAAGAATATTATTATATTTACTTTTAATAACTATTTTATTTTAAAGAACTTGTAGGAAAATTGGAATCAAAATTAATTACTTATCTTTAAGCGACAAAATGTGTGCCTTAAAAGTAAACGAAGTCGTGTGAAGTCTACCAATGGTGGTGGACTATGGCCTAACTTTTATCATGAGAAGAGGCCCGAGCCCAGCAGTGGAACATTATAAGATACAGGGTTGCTATTATAATTATGTGTGAAGAAATGCTTGAAACCAACCTGATAGTTTGTTACTTATGTTCTATAGTTTGGTACTTATTAATTTTCAAATCATTTTTTACAATAAGTATTATAATTTAGTTAGCTAAGTTTTATTTTAATTTTATATTTTTTGTATTTTGATGTTTGTTTTGACGTGTTCAAGCGCCCCTTGGGGCCCATGGAAATAAATGATTTGATTTGATTTGATTTGATTTGATTTGATATGACTTAATAAATATGAACAAACTGTACGTATGTTCCGCATTAAAAAATGACAACGATAGTTTTTTCCTATAGTTATCCTAAAGTTAACGACCAAACATTTACATGTCATCACGTTACCCACATTATCGACTAGGGAAAATAAGGAAAATTAAAATAAGTACCCACAGTTTTCCAAATTTTAATTTTTGGCATAGCGCCAGCATTCTGTTGGAACAACTAAATTATGTAGTCCACTTTTCGCTGTTGCAATGAAGTTGAAATTTAATAACTGATGTAACATTGTTCAGTGGCGTCTGTTTATTTTAGTTATCAGTCGTTAAATAGTGACTTACAATTTCATTTATTTAAAAAAATAATAACAGAAGCGAAATTTTTGGAGCTAAAGTTTCATTTTTATCGTGTTGTGATCGAAATTCAATACATTTTGATTGTAATTATAACTGTATAAAAATGAAGTTCATGAAACAGGTTTAATTTAAATTAATCGAGGTGAAAAAAATATATCTGCAATAAGTTTTAAAAACAGCCTTTGAATTTATTGAAACTACTGTAGATTGTTTACTACAATTGTAAAACACATTTCAGCATGTAGTTGGATTTAAATAAATCTCAACACTTCAGTTAACAATAGGCATTTATTTCCTTTGCCACACATTTAAATTTATACGGTTTAAAATAGTTCTTTCATGTACGCAGTTATTATCCACTAAATCAACACACGCACAATCAACCACTGTATATTATTATTGCTGATTATAAAACTTATCACTCTAACCACAGTTTACTTTAGGAGATGTTACTCGCTACTGTTCGTCTGACGTTCAAACGTTCGATATTTTACAGACGTCGTTAGACGACCGGTTGAATAAATGACATTTATAATGGTGTTGCCAGGAAAATGCCAACCCAATTTTGTTAGATTTTTTATAACGGCACCTGCGCTAGGTTTAATTGTATCTCGTCGTGTCAACCGACATCAGCGAAGGTAGAGAACGCTAATCATGCATTCAACACTAAACAACTTCAAAAGAATCTAAAAAATCACAATAATACATTTATCACTCTCAACTCGTAGCTGGATAAGCACAAAAGTAAATTTCGCCTGCTCTACAATGTTTAATCTAGACGTTTTGCGGCGTGCTTGGCGTTATCTTCTTGTATTCTGTATTTCATTTCAATATTCCGCTGCTAAGGTATTTCTGGAATTCATTTTGAAAGCCATTTAGTTATTTGCTATCTGAAAAGTCTCTGTGAATGATAGATTTTAGTAAATAAAGCATCAGTTTCGGTTGAAAAATATGTTTTGAGAACAATATTGAAAGTAAGACATTTTTATTTTATCATTTAGAATGGTAATTGAAGAAATAGTTTGTTATTTCAATAATTTAAAACCTTGCAATACCTTCGATGGACACATCACAAATTTTACAATCGATCTACAAAATAGTGGTTTAAGTATATAGTTTTACGATCAACAAATTTTTTTAATTTCTTGGTCAGAGCTTATTAATGACAACAGCTTATCATAATAAAAGTTGAGTTTAATATTGGGTCAATTTTGTAAGTAACTAAAAGTTAAGAGGATCACGTAACACTGTGTTATTATTGACTTGGCCAAATTATACGTGAAAGCTAGTAAGTAATATAATAGACTGTATTACTAACTAGCTTCCACCTGCTGTTCCGCCCGCGTGGGTATGTCAATAAAAAGTATGTGACGTAAAAGAGTAGCAATCATCCATACATCCAAGCTCACAAACGTTCGCATTCATAATGTTAATAAAAGTTTAATACCTACCTATACTTTATATAATGAATGCTTGTTTTCAAGACTTTTTACATAATAAAAGACAGAGGCAAAGGTGGAACGTGCATAAATCACCGGTTATTGCTCACTTGGCAAAAGCTTTAGTCATATCGTGCCGATAGAATCAGAACTCTTGTAATGACCAAAGTTTTCCAATAAAATTATATAGTCCGCGATTATTACAGCGCTCCTATGGCCTGACATTCTTACACGTTTAACATGGTAAATTATAACCTATTGGCACGATTTGTTTATTTTTATTGTCCAATAAAGTTGGGGAAATTCATGAGACGTATACAGAATAATTTTAAAAATATATTGGGGACGCATTCTAGTCTGATGGATTAAGATTAATATCAGTGTTTTAGCTGCAGCGGCTCCCATCAAACCTTCAAAACCCACTACTAGGTAATACGATACTCTTCTTACTTTGTGTTGGTAAAAAACATTGTATAGCAAATTATTTATTTATAGTTTTTGATATCCTTGCGTATGCTTTATTTCACTTTTCTGTCTAATTCTCTATACTTATGTGATTGAAAGTTTAATTTCTGTCTCTCTTTAAGTAAATCTAATGGATTATTTGTTAATTTCTTTTCTTTTTTCTTTGTGATACAAATTTATTGACTAGCCATTTTTATTGAGTTTTTGTTTTTGTTTTCAAACTTTTTATTGTACCATAAATCAATTTATAAAAACACACAATACAATAAAGGCAAGCTTAACTCAAATTTGAGTTCTCTTCCAATAAACATAACTCTAATTATTGAGGAGAAGAGGATGCAAAAAGAGGGCAAAAACAAGTGTACAAGTTTTTAATAATTTAATATTGAGTTCCTGATTCGTTAGTCTCTAATACTTAAAAAATAATTTACCTGAATATAATAAGCACATTTTTAATCTTTTTCAAAACTTATTTTATAGAATTGCACAATATTACATACATATAATTTCCACGTACATTTTAATCAGACAAAAGTAGTACAAACAGCTTAGCAAGAGTATTCCCCTGACAACCTGTAGCTCCGCCACGAGCATCCCTACAGAGCCACATTACTCCGAGTCGCTTAGCAAATGAAATAAAATGGCTCCCCGCCGCGGGATACCAACTCATACATTTCAACTTCATGTAATAAATACTCATTTATATGGAAAAGTATTGCTTTGTTATGGAGGAAGTTAATGGTACGTTTTGAATGGATATTGATATGGACGCTTTTATTTTATCTTTGTTGGGTTTCCTTGATGGAACAAGGAAGAGTCGTGATTTTAAAAAACAAATAATTTATGTATAGATTTGTAAATCAACTTGGGAAATATTGGTTTAATGTTATTTACTTATAGTTATCTTACCGGTGTAAATTATATATTACGTTTTAAACAATGCAGCACAAAATGTATAGACTACATACACCTATTCTTATATCAAAACCATGTAAAATAATAATAATTTATTATTGTAATCTAAATTAACCGTGATTATATAAAACAAGTCAATCTAAGCTCCGGTGTCAAATCATTTTATTGCAATAAGTATTATAATTTAATTAGTTAAGTTTTTTTAAGAATTTTATATTTTTGTATTTTGATGTTTCTTTTGACGTGTTCAAGCGCCCCTTGGGGCCAATGGCAAAGATAATGTAATACATGGCCCATGAAGATAAATGATTTGATATAAAATACGGAAGAGGCGATCATAACCAACAAAAAGATAGAGCAACATAAAACCCTCATTCTTAAATAAAGACTATGTTCCAAAAATGGAAAACCCGCAAAAGGAAGGGAATTCTGTCGCGGCGTAAAGATTGGGCAGATCGATAACAATGGCGGCAACAGGTGGGTCAGACGCACTGCGTTTGGTGTACAGTGTACACACACCTTTGTAAACAATGGCGGGGAAACGTACAAGATGTGTGTTTGTGGAAATATTGCGTATATTAATATAAATAGGGGAGAGACTACAAATTCAACATCTTTATTTCATAAACAATTACATATTGCTTGAAAACGCCAACAAAATGTACAAATAAAATATCTAAATTAAACATAACATAACATCACGTTTATATTACCCAGAAGGGTGTTGCAAAGGTGTACAACACGCACATTTCATCTGTTATGTTTAGGTTCCCATGGGATAGGGGGTGGGCCTATCGCATTCCACCGGACACAATTCCAACTATGTGCTGCTGTCTACTAATAATACTTTGCCCGACCCGGGCATCGAATCTGAGACCTCACGGTGAGACGCGCATACGCTAACCATCGAGGCAGCAGCTATTTCGTAGCAATAATAAAATATCCATCTGGCTTTATTATAATCTAAGCTCTAGGACAAAGCTCGTTTTTATTCCATGATATAACAGTCTAGTTTCTAAAGCTTTCACAAAGTTCCGGTCTGATGGTGAGAAAGGGTCCTAATATAAAATGCACAAGGGAATAATGGCAGTGCACTTTGTAGTCCTTTGTACCTCTTCACTACAAAAGCTAGCGAGATAATTTTTGCTAATGTATGACAAAGTTCTAAGATGGCGTGGTAAAAGTAGCTGAATAATTCATAATATAGGTTCCATTTAAGTAAAATACCTTGCGCCAAAATCGGATTACAATAATATTTTTTTCTACGTAAAGAATCCAATTTAACGATCTTAAATATGCAATTGTTATAGAAAGGTCTGAATGGTAATCCCTAGGCTCCCTAAAATATTTTCAATCATTTTATATAATATTAAAGTTGAAAAATTAAGAATCCAGCAGGACTCGAACCTACACCCCCTGGGTATACGCCCCAAGTGCTTTGCCAATTCAGCTATGGATTCGTATGCTGCTAGACTCAAAATTTCTCAACTCTTTTTGTGCCAGCTTCATAGATATAAGCACTTGGGGCGTATACCCAGGGGGAAGGCATAGCAAAGCTAAAATTTGCTTTAAAATATTACAAGTATTTTTAATCATGACTAACACATCAATTTTCGGATTTTATCGCGATATTTCTTACTTACTTTGATTTCCCGACGTCGGGAAATCAAAGTAAGTGAAATTTAAGTGAAATATCGCGATAAAATCCGAAAATTGATGTGTTAGTCATGTATAACATTCGCGTAAACCTTAGAAAATATTATATTTTTAATCATGTTAAAATTTCAATTTAAAACATTCTGCATCAATCAACTCTCGTACTCGTGTTATGTTTTATGTAACAAAACTATTTTTAAAATTTGTTTTTACCTCTCCAGCACGAAAGGCTTGTTTGCATGCCCGATATCAGTAATTAAAAGACATATTTACCCTACAAGTGAGGCAAATTTCGGAACCCAATATCCTACCAATGAATAATAATGAAGCGGTCGTGGCGCAATGGATAAGGCATCGGGTTTACGATGAAGCGGTCGTGGGTTCGAATCCTGGTAATTACATCTTAGATGTGAACTTTCACCTAACACAAGCATACAACAGGATGTTTAAAGTAAGCTTAGATCTGAATTACGAATTCAAAAGGAAACTAACACAGGAAAAAAAAACGGTCACATAGTCACGAATATTAATTAATGGCGGAGAACTGTTAATAGCAAATAAATATGAATTAGAGATACTAGTTGTCAAGATATTATGTCTTGAACAGCAAAAGCGTCAGTAGTGTTTGAGTTACATTATATCGTTTTAAAATTTTCTTACTGGAAGAAATGAAAACCAGTATATGACAAAATTCGTGAGTAAAACTTAGTAGTCTACAATTAAATCATTCGTTACGCTCCTGATTCAAATTCTAGACTACTTCGTTTGTTCATGATTAAACACACAAACAAAATATCAAACTTGCCTCACTAGTAACATAAATAACTATTAACTTATGTCACTACTCTACTCCCTATGGCATCAGATTGATCAAAAATAAAATAGACCCAATATTTGTAGGAATGTCTTTTACACAAAATTGGACTAGATAAAAATCCTAAAAAATGTAGGCGTATTTGTATGGAGGGTGCTTCTTCGAGAAAGGCATTCTTTGGTGATTTGCGTGGCAATTTTGAAATTTAATATTTATCTTAAATCGGCATCAGTTTCTTAAAATTTACGTAAAAGTAATATTTTTTATAGAAGTGGCACCTCAATGAGCGATATACTTACATATATAATCGAGTTTAAAAAAATTGATGCCACGCAAATCACAAAACACTCCACGATAATGATTTTTTTTAAATGTAACTTTCTCAAATAAGTCATTAAGTCATCAGTTAAAAGCATAAGTAAGTAACTAACACAGAAATCGTTTTTTTTAAGCTTTATTTATAATAGAATCAGTCAAAAGATATGGAGTTGAAGTTTCTTCCATGGATCACGGGTGAATTGTCGGTACTTTTATATTATTGAAAAACTTATTAACTTTCATTAAGACAATGTTTAGCTTGACTTTTTTTCTTCAAGTTATATTTTCGGGCACTTATTCGACTTTTCGCTCGTCTAGCTTTTTGTTCGCGACGGTTTAAGTCATGAATACTAAATATTTTTTTCAGAAATCAGAAATCAGAAATCAGAAACATTTATTTGTATAAACATAGGTATATAGCAGGATCTTGTTTAACAGAACAAAAAAGTTTCACTATGTTTTACCCTCAAGGGTATACAAATTTAAAAATAAATAAATAATTAATTAAAATAAATTTAAAATTACAAATTAAATATTAAAAAGAGTACATGCATAGTATACATTTTACACAAAATTATCGTTAAAAAAATCGTTTATGTTATAATATGCTTTATCAATTAGCATTCTCTTAAAGTGAACCTTGAACAATTGTGTGTTGAGATGCTTAATTTGATCAGGTATTTTGTTAAATACTTTTGGACCCATGCACACTATACTTTTATGGACCAATGTAGTCTTGGCTGGATGTAGACAAAGTTTATCATTGTTATGACGTCGGTTACGAGTCACGTGATCAGACAGCCGAGGAAACAGATTGAGATTGGTTTTAACAAACAACGCTACTTCAAAGATGTATAGTGACGGAAGTGTAAGAATTTTATGTTTAATGAACATCGGTCGACAGCTTTCTGTACTCTGCATTCCGAACATGGAACGAATACTTAATTTTTGACTTCTAAAGGCAGCATCATTATTTGTTGAATTGCCCCAGAAAATAATCCCGTATCTAAGCTTGGATTCAATGAGACCATGGTATGCAGTTAGTAAGGTTCTAATGTTGACGCAGGGAGCCAATTTAAAAAGTGCATAAGACATACTACTGACCTTTCTAATGAGTTCATCGATATGCTTTTTCCAACTAAGTTGACTGTCAATGTTAATACCTAAAAATCTAGCAGACGAAGCTTCTTCAATTTGGAGATCATTATAAATTAATTTTATTTGTGACTGATTATTTAATTCTCGTTGCCTAAAGTGCATTATATTTGTTTTATATAAATTAATTTTTAAATTATTATTGTTGAGCCAATTGATTATATTATACAGAGCATTATTAATTCTATAATTGTATGTAATTGTATCTTTTTTATCATTACAAGCTATGGTAACAGTACTGTCATCCGCAAACAGTGACATAGGTTCAGATGTGGCTCTTGGTAAATCATTTATATAAATGATGAACAGAAGGGGACCTAATACGCTACCCTGGGGTACTCCATAAGCAGTGTAACGCTCATCGGACATATAATCCTCTTCAGTTTTAGATTTAAGATTTAATTTAGATATCTCAATTACTTGTCTGCGGTTTGATAGGTATGATCCGATTAAATCTAGTATGTTACCCCGTATACCATATGCATCAAGTTTCTCTTTGAGAATGCTATGGTTCCACATAATCAAATGCCTGTGACATATCACAATATATAGAGCAGATAGGTGTAGTTTTGTCCATTTGTGATAAAACCTCTTTTATAAAGTCATAGACTGCCATATTAATAGTTTTTGCTCGTCTGAAGCCCTTCTGTTCCTTACACAGGATGTTATGTTTTTCTAGATAGTTATTGATTTCGTGATAAATATATTTTTCAAAGATTTTAGAGAAAATAGAAATCAATGCTATAGGTCTGTAATTTTCCATTCCTTGTTTATCGCCTTTTTTAAATAGAGGTTTTATGATGGTCATTTTAAGATCACTAGGAAATACTCCACTTGAAATACTAAGCTTTAGAATATGACTAATGTGATGACATATTTATATCCAGGTTTACTGATTTAATTATTTTAGTAGTGATGCCATCATATCCAACACTATTTGTGTTTTTCAAATTCTTAATAATCGTGTGAATATGATATGGCAAGCTAGGAGCCAAAAACATGGAATTTAATTGGCGATTTATGAGAGCGGTAGATTTGCGACCTGCATTCGCAATAGGTATGATTTTATCTATAAAGAAATTATTAAATGCGTTAGCAATATCTGCAGGGTTGCTAATCACACAGTTATTAATATTGATACTATCAATCGGATTTTTTGGTATGTTAAGTTTATTATTGTTTATAATTTGCCATGTTGATTTACATTTATTATCCGATGTATTATTTTATAGTTATTTTGTGCACGTTTAGTAAGATTTATGATTTTCTTAAACTTTTTTGAATAGTTGACATAGTTTTCTTTTTTTAATGTCGTTGGCTTTTTTCTATACATCCACAATAGATGATTTTTCTTTTTGCTACAAATCCTAATTCCTCGTGATATCCATTTAGGTTTAGTGTTAACTTTAATAGTCATTCGTTTGTAGGGAAAACATAATTCATAAAAAAGGCTGAAAAGCTCAATAAAATGTCGATATGCAATGTTTATATCGTCTGTTTCGTAAATCTCATGAAAAGAGAGACTATTTATAATTTCTTTAAATTTCTGAATGTTCTCGCTGCTATAGTCACGTCTCATTTTATACCAACACTTTAACTTGAATATCTTTTTTACAGGTATTCTTATCACTTGAGCAGTATGATCTGAGATGCCAAATTCAAACACTTCGGTCTTACAATGTTTTCTAGAATTGTGAGCAAAATTATCTATACAAGTCCCAGAACTTAATCTTGTTGGCTGATTAAGAGCCAATCTGAAATTAAAATTTAATAATATATATTCAAATTCCAAAGATATATTTGTTCGTTTTATGACATCTATATTAAAGTCACCAGCAATCACAACATTCTGGTATTTAATTCCTGTGATATATCTTAGAACATGTTCTAGTCTTTCAAAAAATATTTTTAAATTGTTTCGTATTGGTGTTCTATACACGCACACTATAAGAATTTTGTGATCCAACAATTCCACTGCACAGCATTCGAAAGAAGATGTAATTGATAATTTACTAATTTGTTGCAATTCCTTAAACTTAAGTCCAGTTTTCTTCAGCTTTTCTTTTATAATATCTTGCCCGGTTTTGGGCCTTCAACTCTTCATTATTTTAGGCCTCTCTCTTCTTCTTCTTTCAGATAGCTTCTTTCTTTCTAATTTTTCCTCTCTTGTTAATGGCATTTTGGTCTAATAAATAATTTATTACAATTTTAGTTAATCTGATACTATTTCTATTATTATTAGGTACTGACAAAATCAGAACCTCATCAGCTTTGTCATTTTAAGTCTGATTTAAACAAATTTATATTTAATTAAAGTAATATAAAAATATTTTCATACCATACTATTACAAAACTCAAAGTTATTTCACTTGCATGGTCAATAATTGATTTACGTGGGTCTAAACTACCACGTAAACCACGTAAATCACGACCACGGAAATCAAAATAAATCTTTTATTCTGAAAATATATAAAAACCTTTTAAGCAAACGTACTGTGTTTTGAATATAAGTTACGTTACCATAAATTTGTTAGCTACAATATTTAATTCAATAAAAAAATTCACAGACACCGGAGAAAATTGTACCACGCAAATCAAAGTTTTGAGAAACCATACCCACGAAACGAAGTTCTTACCTCAATTTTTCGGAATCTCAACGCGTTGTCATACAAGCACTCTGTCCGGCCGCCGGAGCGCGGCTAGTTTATAACATGAATTAGGATGAGGCAACATCGGGCCGCGAAGTTAGGGATGTACAAGTGAATTTACAATGATCCACGCAAATCAGTAACTACCCCGGGACAGTAACATTTTTATTTTTTTTATTTAATGTAATTATTTAAGGACTATGATCTTATTTTTCATAGCATTGTCAACATCTTAGGACTTTATGATTTATTTTTGATAAGTATGTACCGTTTAGTTTAAAATATATAATTTACTAAGTAACTGGATCGGGGTTTGGGACACTCCACGAAAATCAAAGAATGGGGGTGTTTTCATTTTTTTATGATATTAAATATATAGATAATCGAATAATAATTAATAACCCAAATAGGAGAAGATGAAAGATTTTCCCGAAAAAAAAAGTGGCTTGCTGACTTTTCAATTTATATTATTTTAAGGCGTTGCCGCTTAAAAAACGTTTCTAGAAGTATGACCCTGGAATCTTTGCAAATGGGTACAAAAAGATACTATAGAACGTATAAAATGTAGATCAATACAAATGGTCGCAACAGGTGAGCTTCGGTGCCAGTCGTGCGTAACGACACTAATGGGTTCATGTACGCATATTGTACGATTTTTATTTTCATGCCAGATGAGTTGGTAGAATCTTCATAATGGATAGGTAGGTAGAATATCTTAAGCTTATTTTTTATTTATTTAGTCAAAGAAAAAGTATATTTGTGAGCTATCACAGTTCCTCGAACACAGGCCAATATTCGAAGAATCGTTTGATAGAAATCTAAAGACACCTTTAGCTTCTTGCTTGCCACAATTTCGAGGAAATATTGCCAAGATACCTACTCGCGCGTAATATCAGGTGGCTTTTACCTGAATTGCTTTCTCAGAAATGTTAGCAAAATTATATAGAGCTCTTGAAATTCTGAAAAAATATTTTAATACGTAAACCATTTATTGCAAGAAGTAGATGAAGTCGTTAGAATTGATGCTTGACCACTTTGTACTACGTTGGCTCCAGATGCTGGCTTTTAATCACAAACGCCAAACACAAGCGTGTGGAGACTTGGACATTGGAAACATCTTTTGATTTCAGAAGAAAACCAACATCCATTAGCACCATGAACACTAGCGAATACAAACAAAAACAGACAAACACCAACTAACACCTGCATGTTGGCATTTGATGTTTGGTGTTCACTGTTACCCATTTTTTACAAAACCGTTCAAGACGACCGTTTTACCTTTAACTTTACAAATAATTAATATTATGATGCTTAGATTGGTGGTTAGGTTAGTAGATAACTTTGAATTTCTAAAATTTCTTGAATTACATGAGGCATTATAGCGTGATTCTCAGATAAATGCGTGATAGCCGACTTTTGTAGTTTTTTGACCATCCTAGATTGTAGATGCCAAATATCTACTATTAAGTACTACATACCCCTACGTTACAAACACCGTATATAAAAACGGTTTTTCTATAAAAGTCAACTGCCTGAAAAAACCGGATAATTACGGGTGGATCGATATAAATGCGGCAACAAGTGAGGCTGAGACCCATTCGTTCGTGGCAAGCTTAATGGTTGTGAACGCATCTACTAATAAAAATATATATTTTTTTATATCAGGTGGGTTTGTGACGTATTTAAGAAAAATGTTGATAGTTTCTCACTTTCATATTATAGACACAAGGTTTGGGTAGAAATTATTTTCTCATTAAAATATAACCGTCGTTATATTAAGCACATTTTATATTTTAACTATCCTTTTTTCCATTTTATTAGACCTATGACACTCTCCGGACTCCGTAGATAGAGGTTTGCCAAAATGCTATTTATTTATTCGCTCATATAGTATTATAGAGACCAAAACAAAAAGTAACGTTTTAGAAAATATATTCGTATTAAGATAGCTTTAATCGCTAGTTTCCGAAAACTTCACGTTTTATATTAGGTCTTTATAATACTAAAGGTGCGATTGATATGGAGGTGGTGAAGTTTTAATTACTAAACCAAAGCTACGAACTGCTACCTAAGCTATAACATTTCTTTCACATAAAACTAAACTGCGCTATAAAATCCCACAATGGTATGGAAAATAGGGCTCGTAAATTCTCCGTCAGCGTCCATTAAGGTACGAAACAAGCGTCACGCGAGCCACGCCCAAGGATTAGCAGAACGACCAAATAATGTCTCGTTTCCTTTTCACCTTTTAATAACCATAAATGATGGATATTTTTACTGCTATACTAAGAAACAGTTGAGAAATTATGGACCGGCAGACCTCTGTATACCGGGCAGCTGCTTTACCTACGAAGCTACGGTCGCCTTTGCCAGGACTCTAAATTTCACAACCGTATGTTACGTCATTACGTGACGTTACGTACATCTATTTGTAGCTATCTTAAGTAGGATACAAATCAGAGGTGTGCAGAGGTTGCAAGTTCAAATCCTGCTGGTCTTTAATTTTTCAACTGTTTCTAAGTATAATTTGCTAAGCTAAAATAAAATGTTATAAAAATAATCAATAAGAATTCGGTAAAAGTAGGCTTAAAGTATATCAATTTGATAAAAATAACTTGAAAGTTCATGGAAATTAGGCCGAACCTTATTTTCTCTGACACTTTTAATATAAGAACCTTTTGTTCTTTTGTTGCCCCTTTACTGTGTTTGAGTATGTCTAGATAGTTAGAATACTTAGATTGTCATTCTAAGACTCAATCTTATTCTCATTTTTATGCGTAATATTGCAGAGTAAAAATGCAAAAAATAATCATCTTTTTCATGATAACATTCCTCACTGTTTCCTCCTAAAATAAAACCGTCGCGTCCGCGTCATCCAATCACAAGGTAGGAAGTTTTAAAAGTGAATCACAAAAGATGGTAATGCGACAAAATTTGAAATCTCGTTATCTGGCTATAGGCTCAAAATTTCAACGGGATTCTCTATTCTGACGTGTATTACACTGGGGATTACGGACCGGTATTAAATTGTTCCGTTTTAAAAAGTTGTGACTTGGGGTTTAACTTAAATTTCTATAGTATATCTAATTATAATAAACAAAATGCCTCGCTGGTCTAGTGGTTTGCGAATGCGCTTCTAACCGCGAAGACTCGGGTTTGATTCCCGGGTTGGACAAAGTGTTACTTGTGAACTTTTCACAGGAAATTAACAATAGTAGCGCGGAGTTGGAATTGTGCCCGGTGGATGGTGATAGGCGCACCCTATCCCATAGAACCTCAACATAGCAGGTGAAATGTGCGTGATGCACACCTTTACCAGACCCTTCTAAGTAATACAGGAGTGATGTAATATGATGATACGGGTTACTCACGTTATTTTAGCCGGAGATATTCCGACTAGCCAAATAGTAGTGCTTCCATTACTGTGTTCCGGTTTGGTGGTAAGATCAGGCCCTGAAATTACAGGCACATTAGGTAAAACACCGTAGTCCTCAGCTGCAGCGACGCATCTACAATCTACTTTTATGGATTGTTGATGTCCATGGGCTGTACTCCACTTACCATCAGGTGGACTACACGTTCGTTTGCTGTGAGCGTAGTATAAAAAAAATAAAAAAATAAAAAATAGTTAAGTGATACTACGTCCGGCGCACCCTGGGCAATTCGCGAGTTCTTCAAAGCGAATTGGCTAATCCTTTCACCACGATGGCAACTCAACATAAAATTTGACTCAGCCATCGACACGACGAAGAAGAAGAAGTGATACTGACGGCGACGAAACGCGATTAATCGTCCAGTTGATGAACTACGTAATATATTCGAAGCTAGTCGGCATATCTTAAAAACCATATACCTCACGTCGGTTTTAAAAACATATTGTTCTTAATACGAGTTGGATCTAAAACACTTTCAGGCAGATAATAACCTCACACACGTGACTGACATAATAAGATATATTTTTATATTTCTAACGAACATGAAATATGTGTTTGCTCGAGGGCAGAAGACAATGTTTGAATAACGATCTGTGACATTTTAAATCTCGATATTTTTACAGAGAATAAAATATATTACAGACAATGCATGGTAAAAGCATGAATACAAAAAGCATTTTAAATATATAACCTTATTTTATTGTAGTAGAAACTGAAAATCAAATTAATTTGAGAACAGTTTTATCGAGAAAATACAATTAAAAAGTCACATTTCAAATTTTCTAGTGAATTAAGAATAATTTTCTATAAAGTGATACTCCTTGATATGTTTGGCCTCCTCAAACTTCTGTGGATAGACGAAGTCAGTCGGCCAAAATTATTTGCAACCGAAGCTGACTAAGTTTATCCACAGTCGTGGTATATAAGTTTCACAAAAAGGGGTATAAAAAGACCCTTTTCCTTGGACTTTTATGTAACGCTTTTTTTATTCACTATGTGATATTATTGTCTAGTTGACAATAGAAGTCTCCTCTAGATATATATTATTTTCTTTTGTTGTGTTGTTTACCTTGTAACTAGAAAATTGTATTTCCAGATTTCCTTTCCTAAAATCAGTGTGATTTAAGGAAGTAAGAAGAATAAATAAGAAATAAACACTTTTGTAACAAACAAAACTATAATTTCTAAAGTAAACAAGCAAAGACGAAGTAAATACGCTGTATAATTTATTTCTTCCCCTCCTTGTACTGTGCGCTAATAATTTCCGTGTCGCTGAGGCCTGGAATGAGCAGCCTGCCCTAGATTTTCCAAGCTATTGAAGTGGCGAGTTTTTCCTAGAAAAGTTATATTTACTGGCTCGATGGTCTAAGGTTAGTGTATACGCGTAATATCACGCCTACATCACCCAGAAGGGTTTGGCAGAGGTGTACAACACCCACATTTTATCTGTAAATATGTAGGTCCCATTTGATACGGGTGAGCCATTCCACCGGACATTTTCCAACTCCGTGCCGCTATTGTGAATTGTCTGACGGAAAGTTCACATAATATAACACTTTACCCTACTTGGGAATCGAGCAAGAGACCACATAGACCGTCGAGGCCTAGGCCTATACCTGCAACTTAAATAATAAAGCAAAATTGCTGCCCGCGGCAGTTTAAACAAATTTTCTTTGATACCCTATTTTGACCTTTTCAGGTACCAAACTAATAATAATATTATACACATCCTTGCCCGAATTCCAAAACATTTTTTGACGAATTGCGAGACATCACGTTGCCTTACAATAAAATAGTACGCAGATGGAAAAAAGCGTTAAAATCTTTTTCCCGCTTAATATTCCATTCACTACTTTTATATTACACCCCATTCATGAATAATTCAATACTGAAAGTAATTAATGGGGAATGAACGATTCAAAGATTCTGAACTCTGATTAAATTTAACATACTTAATGCTGTATTCAATTTATGATTAAAGTACTATTATTAAGTAAATGATACATTTTTACGGTTATTCTTTATGTTTTGTTATTTTTGTAACAAAATTATTTCATGGGTCGACTAGTTTAAAATTAGTCGGCATATCCCAGCTAAAATAACGTGAGTAACCCGTATTCTCAATAACAATGTCTTCTCCTCACGTCGGTTTTAATGAAATTATTTCAAATTAGATTTGTACTTTTAGGCAGTATGAAAATACATTTCGTTGGCGTACTTTTTAATGTTTAATTGATATAATCATATGTTTTTCGATTGTTAAAATTTCATTGATATTATTCTGTCTTTACTACTTTTAATTACTTCAATTACCCTTATACCCTGTTAGATTTTATAACGGAAAAATTATGAAAATAAAAATAAAAATATAACCATTTGAATGAAGTTCGACAGTTAATTTGGCCGTATACCTACAGTGAATTCCATTCAACCGAGAAATATTGGAATTTCATTCGATATCATAATAATATTGAACCTGAATTGATTGAATTCACCAGCAGGAGATATTTACGGACTAAATTGGATTAGGATATATTATTAAAAAAATAACAAGCTTAATCATTAATTTATTGATGTCAGCACTTACGTGTATGTAAATATTTATATTTCTTTTTAATCATTTCGAGTCCATAGGGCCTAGCTATGTTTTATCATACCTTCAAATAGTAATATTATTATCTTCTTACAGTTTTATCCTTTGAATATGCATTGATATCCTTTCTCTATTTCATCCATGAAGCGGCCGTGGTACAATGGATAAGGCATCGATCGAGAGGTTGTGGGTTCGAATCCTGGCCATTACACCACGGACGTAAACTTCCTCCTAACACAAGCGAATACTAGTAATGTGTATTTGCAAAATACCAGTATGCTTCTTATAAATATAATAATTTTAATTCAAATCTCTAAGATGAATTAAAGTCAATCTAAGCTCCGGTGTCAAATCATTTTATTACAATAAGTATTATAATTTAGTTAGCTAAGTTTTATTTTAATTTTATATTTTTTGTGTTTTGATGTTTGTTTTGACGTGTTCAAGCGCCCCTTGGGGCCCATGGAAATAAATGATTATTTTGATTTGATTTGATTTCATTTGAATAATTTAAAAAAATCAACAACTCTTAAGGGTGTGTTGACTCTCATTCACATCACATCATCAACCCTACTATTTTACCACCGACCCTTTCTTAGTCTCTATTTGTTGACCCACAAAAATATTAGCGCCGAGCATTACCCGCTTCCATTGTAATAACGCTACGCAAATAACTGTGGGTAGAACAATAGGCTCATATTTTCATTTTAAAATACACTGGGATTAATACGAGCGTATAGCTATTGTTTGCAGTTATTACAATCCAGTATATATTCATAGCTGGTTTAATACCCGGTATTCAGGGCTCGGCTGTGATTAAACTGTCAATGTAACGACGATTTGCTACCGTCATGACTCATTGTAAGTACAATTTTGCCTGTAAAAGACATCAGTATTGAATGGAATGGAATGGATAGTGGACTCATTTTTCCGCACTTAGACTCTCATTTGGTCCATTGTGCGTGGAGAGCCCTGGCTAACATAGCCAGCCTAACTCCGCCCAGAAGCTCAGAAGTTTCCTGGGGACTTCACAGGCTTCGCGGAGTGACCTCACTGTTCCGAGGATTTGTTCCCGTTGAAAAGCAACGGCCCTACATTCCAGGACTACGTGGGAGACCGTTTCTTCGGCGTCAAGACATCCTCGACAGAGAGGACTGTCAGTGATCTTTATTGTGTATAGGTGTTTGTTCAAGGGACAATGACCCGTTATTGACCCTATCATTATTTTTTGATTTGTTCTGTTTAGTCTTAGGAGGTTTTTTGTGAGTCGATGATTGGCTTGCGGTATTGCAAGTTTGGCTTGCCGACATTCAGCGATATCTGACCATCGTTGGTTTTGGGTCTCTATCGATCTTTGGCGGATCCAGGTCCGGTATTGCGTGAAGGGGATTGGAAGAAGAGGTTGCGGGCCTTGTACTGTCGTATCTGATCCCCTTCTCGCTAGTTCGTCTGCAATGTCGTTACCAAGAGATCCACTGTGCCCTTTGATCCATTGCAGGGTGACCTGATTTCTGGAGCAAATTTTTTCTAGGTCATCGTGACATTCTATGATTAGTTTGTTGTTGGTTTTATTGTTAAGAAGAGCTATGAGAACTGCTGCGCTATCAGAAATGAGTCTGAAGACATCAGTATTATATACCTACTATAAACCTAACACAAATTTTAGGGAAATGTGTTTTTTTAATGCAATATAAAATTGATTGATTGGTTGTTGAAGTAATGAACCACAATGCAAGCTCGGATGGTTTGTTTTAATGAGACACTGAAACAAATTAAGCTAGGAATTAAACGCTCTACAACAATTTGTATCTTATAACTTCTAAATTAAGAACTTCTTACTATAAATCACATAAAAATCTATATTGTTTTATTTCTGTTACTGATATAATTTTACACATTATTTTTTTTGTTTAAAAAAAACTCTCACTAGGCTACTCCTATGTCGCGGGGGTGTTCATAAACATACATTACACACACACAAGAGAGTTCATAAACATACATTTTTGTGTGTGTGTACACACAAAACACACCCAGAGTCAGAACAAATATTTGCGGATCACACAAAGATTTATTCCTTGTGGGGATTGAACCCACAACACCAGTGCAGTTGAAAGTGGCAAGGCGACCGCTTTTACCACAACGCCAACCGTGAACTCTAATGAGTTATTTATTTATAAAACTTCATATACAGTAGTGTATATAGGCGGACTTAATGCCTAGGGCATTCTCTACCAGTCTACCTTCAGGTGGTGCAGAGATAACAAAGTAGGCGAAGTCAAGTACTCGATAGTTCAAAGAGAGTAAAACAATAAATATAATTAAAAACATAAAATATAAATACTAACCATAAATAGATATAATGTATAATATACATACATAATCATATTTTGACAAAGGAAACTTATCGGTCTGAATCACGAATTGTGCATTATGGTGTGCCACAAGGCAGTGTATTGGGTCCATTACTATTCATAATATACATCAATGACCTACCCAATGTAACTGAGAACCCAATAACCTTATTTGCGGATGATAGCACAATTTCGATTAAGTGTGATAACAAAAACACATACGAATATAAAATAAATAACGCGCTAAGTTCTATTGTTAATTGGCTAAATGTAAATAACCTGAAAGCCAATATAGATAAAACTATGCTAATGCATTTTAGTCAACGCGCTCGAACAACAGATACGCTTAAAGTATGTATTAACTACCAAACATTAAAACAAGTAGACTCCACAAAGTTTCTAGGTATCATAATAGATAGCAAAATAACATGGAAACCCCATAAAGAACAGCTATGTAAAAGGGTTAGTAAATCTGTGTATGCTTTGCATGAACTTGCTCAAATTGTCAACATTAATGCCCTTCTGCTTGCATACCATGGTCTAGTAGAATCGGTCCTGAGATATGGAGTAATTTTTTGGGGGAACTCTGTTGATAAAGAAATTATTTTTAAGACACAGAAACGGTGCATAAGGGCAATGTTTTCATTACTAACGACTGACAGTTGCCAACCTTATTTTAAAAAACATAATATTATGACATTGCCATCTATTTACTTATTCGAGGTAGCGGTTTTTGTCAAACTAAACTCGCATCTATTTTCATTGGCAGTCGATGGGTCAAGTCGAACACAAAGAGACAAAAGCCGGTTATGTATGTGCAAAACAAACACTGCTCTAATGCATAGAAGTGTCTTCGCAATGGCTCCAAAAATTTATAGTAAATTACCAAATAATATTAAAGATGCAAATATAAATATATTTAAGACTAAATTGAAAAAGTTCTTGATTGAAAAATGTTACTATAATGTTTCGGATTATTTATCAGACAAAATATAGCATATTGGAATTATTGATGAAAGATTTGAATTTTTTTTTTTTTGACATTTAAATAATTTTTGACTTTTTATATAATTTATTAAAATTTTTGGACATATTATGATATATATTTTTTTGACATTTTACTTACTATTTTTCTGAATAATATTGTTAAATTCTTTTATTTGTTTTTTTTTGAATCTATGACATTTTATAAATTATGATTAATTTGCATGTAATTTAATATTATTTTTTTTATTATTACTATTATTACATTGAAATTTGCACACCTGCTTGGGTTATAAATCAGTGTACTTATTATAATAATCTGTGTACCAACCATTGTAAACCTGTTTTATGCAAATAAACTATTTGAATTTGAATTTGAATTTGAAAGATTAAATTTTATGTGAATTTTATGGCAATACACTAAATATCCCTGAATCTTGCTTCTTATTCATTTGCGTTTAAATAAGAAGCAATCGATTCTATCTGCAAAACTACAAGTAGGTATGTTTATGTAAAATGCATTGTTAATTTATTGAAGGCTCTTACATCAATTTATGAAAATATATGAGCAGATCGTAAAATAAATTTCTGAAGGAGAAGGCATAAACATCCTGTAATATTTTCTGTTTCAGCCGTCACGGTGGCCGTTCAGTTATTATGACCGTGACTCAGTATATTCCAACACGCGATATAACAATAAAGGGAGAATTATTTCTGATGTTTGCGAAAAAAAAGATAAATAGCAAGGCTTTTATGTAGGAGTAATGTTTCAAGTTTCTTCTTTCCTAGCATTAGTTTTACTCAAGGGTTTATTTATTTTACTCCCGAGAAAAATATATGCTTTGCAACACGCCCCGCTTAATGGACGACAATTTCAAAGAGTTCAAAAACGTTTGCGTATGCTTTGATTTAGGCTTGATTTACTCGTATTTATTAAAGGAGACCTATTACATTATTTTTAATATTCAATTCAATTGAATTCAATTGTTTATTTGCGAAATATGGGTACAAGCGATGTTACTGTATTAATACATTTGGTATCACCATAAACAAACAGCTGTAAAACATGCTAAATTGTATGGTCACAATCATAATATTAAATTTACTTAAATTTCATGTAATGTAAAATGGATAAATTAGAATAATCATATTAGTATGTAAAGATTTATAATTAAATTATAAAAATAATTTAATTAAGACCTATTACGCGTTGATCTAAAATTAGTATCATCCTGGATTTATTTATAACTATTATATTTAAACAAGTAGAGCTCGTAAAAACTACAAATATATTGTGATATTTTTGTAATTCTAACCACTATTGTCTTAAATTTCTTATGACATAATTATTGATTTTTATATAAATACAAATAGACAGTGGGTGTAATATTAATTTTAAGTAACCTTTGACTAATGTCTATATTTTTATAGTGTATTTACTTATACTTTGATTAAGTAGGATATGAAGGGTGAAATGCGTATGATGATAATATTATTGCTAGTGTTTATTTTTACACGATAAAGGTTATTTAGGCCCATAAGGGTCTAAATAACCTTTATCGTAATCTTAGTGGTTAAAGTGGCTGCCTGGTGTGCAGAGATCGCAGGTTTGAATCCTTCCGGTCCTATATTTAACTGTTTAGTCGTATAATTTGCTGAGCATAGATAAATACCATAAAAATAATCAATAAAAAGTTACATTTCTATAGTTTTCACACCAACAATCTCTTTCATTTAATTCCATTCAGTAACGACAGAGCGGAAATTTTCAATACCTGATTAAATTTTAAACACCCCACTGAATTCATTTTGTTTGAAAACAAATAGCATTACCATCTCAATTTTCATTAGCAAAAATATCAGACTATGCAGCGTGAATACTTCAAAAGCGATTATCCGGTAGATTTAATTAAATTTTTGTTCACACGCAGCGATGATGTCACAGTGGTGACGTCAGCGAAGGCTTTTTCTGTATCGTCGTGTAATCCTGTAATGCTGTAATATGTACATGAATGACTTTGCGAGATTACATTTTGAACCTAATATTTGGATAAGGCCTGGATTAGACTTGTTACGAGATATTTTTAGGCGATATATTTCAAAGATAATTTTAGAATATTAGACCCAAACAAACAATATCAAACGACATTTCCACGCACGCATATTCCAATCTACGTAATTGTGCTCATGAAATGAGACGAGAGCTACGCCATTGTGCAACAGGCTGTGTTCACTGATATCATGGAGGATTAATACCAGGCGTATATTGTCAGTATATAGGTTAAATCAAGGATTATCTTATTTTTACATTTAGAATATATTTATTTCTTTAAATATAAATTCTAAGTGTTTTATTTTATAACAGACAATATCTCCTTAAAACTTAATTCAGTTGTGAGAATCAAATATGAGAACCAAAAAAAAATATCTACTACTTTTCTTTTTAGGATTCCGTACCCTAATGGTAAAAACGGAACCCTATTACTAAGTCTTCGCTGTCCGTCTGTCCGTCTGTCACCAGATATTAGAAAAATTAAGAATTTTTAACCAGTATTATAAATTTTCTAATGATTTTTCTAATATTTACAAATAGGATGTATTCATAATTAAGATAGGTCAGCGTATATCGGGACAGCTAGTGAGCGCGTATATTATTCAGAAGGCTATGTTTTTTTAGGTCCCATGGGATAGGGGGTGTGCCAATCGCCATCCATCGAGCACTATTACAACTCCGTGCTGCTATTGTGTACTTTGCCTTACCCGGAAATCGAATCCGAGAACTCGCGGTGAGAGGCGCTTACCATCGAAGCAGATTAAACTATTGTAATAAATCGGCTAAATCAATCAAGTCAGTCAGTCTGCATGGTGTGTTACAGAAATAGATAAACCTACAAACTACCTAATATTTACTCTTGAAGTATACAAGGCCACGTCTGTAGTTGAACTAAAAATATACCTTGCGGTACAGAACCAGTGCCGGATTATCCATATAACAAGAGTAGCAAATGCTACGGGCCCCGCGAACTGAACAGCCCCGCGCTCCAACGCCTGTCTGACCGTAAAAATAATTAAATTTAAATAGTAGCGTAAAATATCTGGCTTATAAGAACAAATTGTGTATGTTTTGTAAATAAAGACTTGCCCATACTGACCGATATAAATGAGCCAGCTTGTAGAACATGATTTGCTTAAAGAACTAGATATGGAAAACGTTATATTTAAATTTTCCCACATTAAATAAAAAAAAGTTGTTTTTTAATTCATTGTTAATACGAGTAGTTATGTTTTATTTAATACTATAAGCTTTAAAACCTAAAGCAGGCCAAAGACTCCATAATATATAAAAATTATTTAAGGGCCCCTTGGCAGCTTTTGCTACAGGCCCCGCGCTGGCTTAATCCGGCACTGTACAGAACGATATAGCTAGTAAAGTCTAACCCTAAAACCCTGCATGTAATCTGTAGAAATTCCCAGTAACCAGTAAATTATATAACCTCAGTAGTAATTAACCACATTGTGGTCGCAGAAGTGCTGAGGACGTTAACGAGGGCGTAACTGCGGATGTTGGAGAATGTACTCAACTGCGCTTCTAGTGGCATTAAGATAAAGTACGTTAGATTTTGATTAGACTTATACTTCTTGTGGACATTAAATTTTATTGGTTCCCATATTTTTTTTAAAACTTATAAAAACATTTTAGACCTTGATAAAGACAAATTTAAAATTGGATTTTTTAATTTTTTAAACATGCTTTACGTAACCTTTATAAAGCGAAAAAACATTATAGTGTTGTAAATAAATAAATAAGAAATAATAATAAAAAAGCCTTATATTGCCTTTGCAGTAATAACATAGCAAGACTTACATTTTAAACTTATTTCTAAAGAAAAAAATATACAATCCAAACTTATTCTATGTTTTTACTATTATAATATGTAGTTTCAAACATTATGTATTTTACAAAACATAAAAAGGTGCTCACAGAATTCTAAAAAAATATGAAGAATAGAGTTTCTAACGCAATAAATTTAGACCCGGTGAAGCAATCATACAAATAACTTTCTGTATAAAAATTCTGCTTCAATATATAGAATGAATAGCCTAAAAGGCGAACTATGTACGTGACGGGGACCAAAATATTTTATGAGCAACGTGTATCTACACACGGCTATACATCAATCTATACATCTGAAGGACAGGAAGCTTATACAAAACAATCCAACCGGCATTATACTATCTGTATACCGTCTGTACCTTATTCTTGAATCTTTAATTCTAAGAACAGTACTTGCTCTATAATAAAACTTGGTTCTTTACGTATGTTCTGTAATTTGTATTCTTATTTTAACAGTACCCAATTAAAGTTTGACATGAGTTGGATACAGAAATAGCAATACTATTTAATTTTGAAATGTAATATATAATAGTTATGTTAAGGGCCCGGGATATGGGATGAGTCTATCGCCATCCACCGGGCACGATTTAATTTCCGTGTTACTATTGAGATTTTTTAGACCGAAAGTTCACAAAAAACCCTTTGCTTGACCCGGGCATCAAACTCGAAATCTCGCGGTGAGCGGTACACATTTAATACCACTAGACCAACTCTATTTAAGATTTCACAAACCAACTTTTACCATTTATTTAAATATTTACAATACTAACCTAACTATAATTTAATATTTTAAACTAATTATTTAAATACCTAACTATATATACATATTAGAATAAGAATATTTAAATGTATAGTACAATGTAATTCTGTTAAAATATACCTATATATACATTGAATAAAATTATTAAATAAACCAAAAATCGTAAAAAAATCAGGTGTCAAAAAATACGTCCGCATCGATGTCGACCGCGGGTAACGTGCCCAGAAGGCTGGCGGCATTGCCACGTTGTATGGCAATGCTGATCCTTTGTCCAAAATAGAAGCCAGCCTTATGGTCACGTGAAGAGTCGACTTATCTTTTGGTTATCTCTTTAAAAAGAGAACGAGCGCGAGGACCCCACGGTCCCAGCGTCTCGACCCCAAACCGCTCAAATACATAATTCCCAATATTCTTAAAGTCAACAAAGTCAGCAACGCTATTTCATGCTATCCTGTTATGCTATTACTGCAGTGTAATAAACTGAAACTTATATTATGTAACATGTGTCTGTAACACATGTTCTACGAATAACGGTTTTGTTCTAACCATATTATTGTACGACTCGAGTAACAACTTTGGATATCAAATCATTTTATAGCTTTCGTCAATGGAAACAGAGTTTTTGTGTCTATTGCTAACTTTTAATAAAAATTGGAGTCACTTTTTAGGGTTCCGTTGCCGAATGGCAAAAGACGGAACCCTTAATGAGTCGTCATGTCTGTCCGTAAACCCATACGTGTGGATCCATGGATAGGTCTTCAAAAATGATATTGAGGTTAGAAATTATTTTTTTTTTCTAAACTGAATAGCTTGCGCGAGGGACGCTTTCAAAGTGGAAAAATGTGTATACTTCTAAAATACCTAACGGAATGATAAATGTAAAAATAATATGATGATGTCCATTACTTGCATTAAAATTGGTTTGAACGAGATCTAATAATTAGTTTTTATTAATACATAATAAATCGTAAACCGCATTTTACCTTTCATTCAATCAACTCCAATATAATAAAGAATTAAGAAAAACATTTATTTAGATGTATAGTAGTACGGAACCCTACGTGCGCGAGATATATAGGACTGTGTGTAGCGGGCACAAGGAAAATATATATTCTACTTATAATATATCTGCATTACTACGTAGTTATTCAGTGGTAGTAATACAAATAACAAACTCAAAATGACATAACGTAGCAAAGCACAAATATCAGCTGTTCTGTTCAGGTACCATGTGATAGGAGGTGAGCCTATCGCCATCCAACTGGCACAATCCCAACTCCGTGCTGCTATTAAGAATTTCCTGATGTAAACATTCCAAATAACACTTTACCTCGGCCCGAAAATCGAATCCAAGATCTCGCTGTAAGAAGAAATTCAACGAGGCAGACCAATATTACCTTACTTTCAGTTATTATCAGCCGCATAAATATTCAACAAAACAATAGATTAGTTATTTATGCAACTGTTCTATAATGAGGGGTATTAAAACACGAGTGTGGGTTTATCACACGAGGCGAAGCCGAGTGTGATAATAGTATCACATGAGTGTTTTAATACCTAATAAAATTATAACAGTTGCATACAAGACTTTATCTACACCCATGATATGAATCCTCTATAAATGTTCTGAAACCATAGGGTATTAGAGTACAGTGTTGTAAGAACTCTATGTAAATTCATGGAAAGTTTAATTAGTGAGTATCTAATACAAAAAAACTATGTATAGGTAATAATATTATTATATATTGTAATAATTATTTACATTTTGGATCGTACAATTATTAAAAAGTATTTTTTCAATACTATTATTGAACAAAAATGGCGGGATACGACGTCAATTCAAAAATTCGAATAAGTTTTTATTTAAATTACGGCGCTGTGGTAGTGAAACGCGCGTGCATGACATGTTCTTTTTTTGAAATTCATAAAGATGCCATGAGAATGTGGCTGTTCGATGAGTAAAAAAGGAGTTGCATAATGAATTTCAGTACAACATTATAACACCCGTTTGGGTGTTATAATGATTACTATGACACTGGCTGTTTTAATGTTGGCAATTAGCTAACTGTTTCAAGAACGTTTATAGAGGATTTATAGCATGGGTGTAGGTAAAATATAATATAATACTGCATCCGAATGCCGGTAGAAGCTCGGATGTTGATCAGTACCTAATTACGTAATATCAACCAGACTTCTAACTCTGGACGTATTTATAAACACTGCTGGTTAGTTACAGCGGTCAGACAAAAATAACAATTCCAATAAGTCCAATAATATCCAAAGAAAAAATTGCTATCAGGTTTATTTTACAAGTCTGACACTATTTTTATAACTATGATAATGAAAACGTGTGACACTTTTTAATTTTTAATGCTAGCACTTCGTAAAATAACATTTGAAACGAAGGCACTCAATTACATTGATATTATTTCATGTTATTGGAGGTAAAATATTTAGCTTTTGACTATAAATTAAAGTATAAACATTTATTTGAAAAATGTTCGTGCCTTTTGACAAAGTTTCTCGATATTATATTACATATTATTATGCTTATATAAAAACATTTATAAGTATTAGAAACCATCTATGTCAAAAATGAATGTAGATTTTACAACATGATTAGGTAATTTATTGCCCTTTTAGCTTGTACATGTGTCGTTTTTCAATAACACGAAAAATGTGTACAATATATTTTTAATAATATCTCTTAAAAATAAATCATTACTCTTGATAAATTTTAATGTTTGCTTTTGAAACAAAACTTTGTGAAAAATAAAAGTTGGTATGCATGTTGTATTTCGTTGTATTTTACAATAATTATAATAAAATTAACAACAAAAATTATACAACACATGTTTCTATTGCGTGGGTATAAAATATTAACATAACATAACATCACGCCTATAATACCCAGAAGGGTAATATAGGTGTAACATAACAGGTGAAATGTGGCTGTTGTACTCTACCATGTTATGTTTAGGTCCTATTGGATAGGGGGTGAACGTATCGCCATCCACCACCATTAAACTTTTTTACTGGTGGTAGAGCTCTTGTGAATGAGCTCGAGGGCGGCAGCACCACCGTCTCACCTTTAACCTGCCGCCAAATAGTAGTGCTTCCATTACTGTGTTCCGGTTTGGTGGTGAGATCAGGCCCTGAAATTACTGGCACATGAGGCATAACACCGTAGTCCTCAGCTACAGCGACGCATCTATAATCTGCTTTTGTGGATTGTTGATGTCCATGGGCTGTACTCCACTTACCATCAGGTGGACTACACGTTCGTTTGCTGTAGGCGTAGTATAAAAAAAATAAACAATATTGAAAATAAAATTTAGCATAAGGTACTCAAGGGTTTTTATACCAGCAAATACAGCTTCTAACTCAACATATTATTAAACAACACGAAATAAAACCATAAATATAAAATCAAACGACAAAAGGAGCACCACTCGTAAAAAAACACATGATAGCTTAAATACTGATATTATTACATCATATTATCTCTGGTATATAATTACTACTTAAGTGAAGCCATAAAAAAATATGAATACGGACACAAGAGTTTATTATACTGATGAATAATTCACTCTATGGTACGTTATATTCAATTCTTTGGGCAGTTTCTGTTCCAACGACCCATATTTTATGAGTGCTGCCAAGATAATCGTGTCGAATGAAAGAAAAACAGTGGTACAGTATATCCTTAAACGTTACATGAAGAGGAAAGTGGGTGGAGAAATTCGTGTGATGGTATCATTGGAATATGTTACCCTTATTTATCATTGTTACAGTGTTTGGGATTATCATTGTTGCGTAAAATATTAACTTTATCTTGTATCTATATATATTTGAAATATGTTAATTTGTAAAAATCCATACAAGATGAAACAACATTTTCACAAAGAAATACTAAATTTCCCAAGCTCACGTTTAAATAATAATTCAACCAACACCCTAGTAATGACCACTAAAATCTACATTTACATAGAAAAATGCATTTATTCCTTTGAACCACCACTTTTAAGTTGAAAAGAGTTAGTGATAAGGAAATGCTACTATATAATTAATGAATACCTTAACAACAAAACATTGAAATAATTGCAATAAACATCTACAAAACAATTTAATGTCATTAACAATCTTCCTTTCTCTTTTCTTATTTGCTTGCCTGTCAGGATCACTATTTATCTGTATTAACATTATTTAAAATACCATCTGTAAAACATAGTGGCATGAATTTCCGTAATTAGACAACGGCTCTCAATTGCCTAATTATTAAAACGGTATTTATTTACCTTAATTACGCGATTTAGCTGTCTTAAATGGAAAGGGTTTGAAAATATATATATATATTGTGGAATGTAATAAAGATATTGAGTACTGAGTTTTGAGATTGTGTGCACCACCACCTTACCGAGAAATATGACAATTTATTTGAACTACTTCCTTTATCTCTGCATCACCCTAAGGTTTGAATGGTAAAGGATGCCAAAAGTATTAAGTCCACTTTTGTACCCCTTGGCATTAAGTAATTAATAAATAAAACTGATTCCTCCCCTTCGTAACTTTTCAACTTCGAATCACCAAACAAATTATATGTTCATGACCTTTATTTTTATTAAAACTGACGTGAGTTTGTAACATTATTCAAATTATGAAATACGGGTGATACTCACGTAATGTTGTGTTGCACGCGAGTGCAAGACTGGCTGCGACTCAGGCGCGACGTATTGCACACTCTTGAAATGCCTAAAAGTGTAGGTGAAACCGCGGTCGACTAAATAGACCAACATTACGTGAGTAACACCCGTATTTCAGAATTTGAATAACTTTTTGTTGACGGTTTGACAGTTTTTGAATAAGGTTACCTTTTAAAATAATTTAAGTTAAGATAACCCCCTAGAACAATTGAAGTCCTCCAAACAATATCGATATCAATAAAATGTAATACTTGACGCCGTCACCGCCGTACTTAATTAATGGAATTGAAGCGAAGGATAATTTATTATATCAATTCAGCAGACGACGATGTCTAATCAATACTTTAAAGGTGTGACACCTCTAGGAAACACTATGGCAGTGAAAGTTCTGTATTATTTTATTTATAGACAGAGTTCACAAGTGTCACATTATTTATATAATATATTTTTAAGTTTACGCGAATATTTGCATGTAACAATTAAATAAAAATAAAATAAATTAAAATAGCCTTTTATTTCTTGCTCTTCAAAATATAAACAAAAAACAAAAAAAAAATACATAAACATTAATTAATTTATAACAATGTAATATTTAATTTAATCAATAATTTAATTTATTTTTAATAAAATAACTTATCTAATAAATTAACTAATATCTGTTAACATTTCATTGTTTCTTTTGTAGGTATAATGACAAGAGGGACTTTAGTATTAATTAAATTATTAGATAAGACATTCAATTATTATGTAAATTAAATATATATTTAATTTATTACATGCATTTTTTCTCTTTTTTTTTAAAATTATTTATGTTGAAATTAAATTAAGAGATCCTATTAATATTGACATAACAATTACTAACACTATAGCTCCATATACCTAATAATATAAGCTAATTGAAATGGGTCAAGTGAAATGGCGTTTCTACAAACTTATTTGGTGATTTGTGTAAGTAAATATTTTTTTGAAGCAAAGCGGAATACTGAATTAGCTGACAGAACTTGAAGCTATGTCAATATTTATTTAATTAAACATTTTAAATTCTACACAAGCCGCGTTTAAATAAAACTTCCACGAACTAAAATAAACCGTTGATTGCTAACCACACATAAATCAGTAAAATGAAATCTAAATATTTAGCATTTGCTTTGTTAGAACAGAACACGTACACAAATTGCAATTACCGCGTTGAATGCAGCGTTATCTCAGGCCCAGCCGGGTGACATACTCGTACATTAATTTATTTAACAAATGCAAATCAGTTTGCATTGGAAATGCCATGTTTCCTAACTAGTCCACTAGAATTTCAAATGTTCGTCCTATTTTGGGTTTAATGGTATTTGTTTAGGTGGACCAGTAAACTATCGCCGTGTTGTGAATATTCATCAATTTATTTACTACCGTATAGAAAGCTATACGATGCCACATTATGAGAACAATATCCATTCATTAAAAATACAGAGTGATATTCTGTTTAGTACCAGAAATGAAAATATAAAAATATTAAAAGTATTAAGTGAAATTGAAAAGCTTTTTGTATCTACAAGTACTGCTTCATTGATGTGTTCATGTTGTAAATGGAACGCAACCTTATGTTTAGTTCTAGTTTTTGCCACTAGTAGCGCTGGACTTTTCCCGCTCCTTGATCTGTCACTTCTCTTCCCGTGCACATGTGAAAACTTTGATCGCAATAAAACTTATATATTTACCGAAGAATATATCTTTAATTTGCTTGAACCCAACATGGTAGCAGAGCGTGGTTCACAAAATTAAAGATATCCGTCGTAATACCGAAGTTTTACCGACTTGTGAAGCAAAGTGAAGAAGCGTGGTCGGCGCCTACCTACAAGTTTTTTTTCTACCAGAAAAATGGGCTCAAATAATATGTTCAGTATTGAAAAGCTAAACGGTCGAGACAACTTCGCGACCTGGAAGTTTGGCGTCAAAACATATCTGGAGCATGAAAATCTGTGGGACTGTATTGACACCGGAAATAAAACTGTCGACCCAGCGAGAGATATCAAGGCTAAGTCCAAGCTTATTTTGTTAATTACCCCTTAGAATTACGTACACGTACAAGAGTGTAGTACTGCCAAGCAGGTATGGGATAATCTGAACAAAGCTTTTGATGACAATGGATTAACCAGAAAAGTGGGTTTGTTGAAGGAATTGATTAACACCTCACTGGATTCAAGCTCTGGTGTTGAAGAATATGTTAGCAGGATCATGAATGCCGCTCACAAGCTAAGAAATATTGGCTTTGAAGTAAAGGATGAATGGCTCGGCACACTAATGGTGGCTGGTTTACGCGATGAGTATAAACCCATGATAATGGGTCTGAAAAACTCTGGTGCTACAATCAGTGCAGATTTTGTAAAAACAAAGTTGCTTCAGGAAGTGAAAAACTGAAGATACAAGCAGTGCATTCTATTGCATTGTGACGCAGATTGGGCGAGCGACACCCGTGACCGTAAATCGTGCACGGGCTATATTTTTGTTTTACAGGGTGGCGCAGTGTCATGGGCTTCCCGAAAGCAACAGACTGTAGCCCTCTCCACTGCAGAGGCGGAATATATGGCTATGTCGGCGGCGGCGCAGGAGGCACTATGGCTTCAACAGCTGCAGAGAGAGCTCAGCGGACAGCATTCTCAAACTCTAGTCATCTACAGCGATAACCAAAGTGCTATCAAACTGACTGCTAATGATTGTTATTTACCGCGGTCAAAGCATATTGATATCAGACATCATTTTCTTAGAGAACATGTAAATAGTTTAAAATTACAATATTGTTATGTGAAGGGTAATTGTAATGTGTCTGATATTTTCACGAAAGGAACAACTGTAGACAAACATTGCTATTGTGTTCATAAGATGGGTTTGCGTTCTGGGGTGGGTGTTGTAAATGGAACGCAACCTTATGTTTAGTTCTAGTTTTTGCCACTAGTAGCGCTGGACTTTTCCCGCTCCTTGATCTGTCACTTCTCTTCCCGTGCACATGTGAAAACTTTGATCGCAATAAAACTTATATATTTACCGAAGAATATATCTTTAATTTGCTTGAACCCAACAGTTCAACACCCACACTTCACCTGTTATGTTAAGGTCCCATGGGATAGGGGGTGAGTCTATCGCCATCCAACGGGTACAATTCCAACTCCATGCTGCTATAGTGAATTTCCTCACGGAAAGTTCACATGCAATATATTGTGACCCATCGATTTTTCTGTAAAATAGGTAAACAAAACATTTGGTACCTATTCGTCATCCAAATAGTAAATACGTCACGTATTTTGTATGCACAATCAGAAAAAAATAAACCCATAGATAATTCATAATTGACAAAACTTAGACTCTAAACCAGGCAGACAAAACATAATACAGATTCATCATCCAATTAATTGAAATACAAAAAGCTTTTCAATTTCAATTAATACTTTTAATATTTTTATATTTTCATTTCTGGTACTAAACAGAATATCACGCTGTATTTTTAATGAATGGATATTGTTCTCCATAGTGCATACGTCGTCAAAACTACGAAAATATACGAAAATGTGACTCTATTTGTACCTCATATCAAACGAATGATCCACTTGGCGTTCGATTTCGAGTGTCTACTAACTAGATTTGCACTCTTCAGTTGGAACGTAATTGGACTGTCAATATTTGGAGCTTGGAGCAATAATTGTAATTGGCGTTTACAATGACTGTAAATATTAACGGTTTTTATGTTACTTCGTTTACACAATAAGAAGATAATCAACCGTGTTTGTAATTCATTGACAATCATTCTATGTACAAAGACAACATTTACACACCAATCCAAGTTGACAAAACATAGTGTATTCGTCCACTACTGCTACTAATTGGAATTAGTAAATATGAAATCAAAACTATCGAAACATCAAAACTACGAAAATCCTCGAAAATGCAACTTTCTTATTGTTACTCAAATCCAACGAATGATTCACTGACGTTCGATTTCGAGCTAACTACATTTGCACTCTTCAGCAGGAACGTAATTGGATTCACACCGGAGTAATCATAGTAATTGGCATTTACAATGACTGGAAATAGCTATGTTTTTTATGTTACGTTGTTATTTGGGTGCACAATCAGAAAATAATAAGCCCCGTTTGTAATCCATTGAGAAATAATGATACAAAGATATAATTTAGACTCTAAACCAGGCAGACAAAACATCATATTATTATTTATCATCCATAGTGCATCAAAACAACGAAAATACTCGAAAATGCGACTCTCTATTTGTCCCTCAGATTGAACGAACGATCCACTTGGAATTCGATTTCTAGTGTTTGTAACTGACTAGAATTGCACTCTTCAGTTGGAACGTAATTGGACTCTTACTATTCAAATATACAACACATAGTGTATCTATTCATCTACTACTGTTACTAATTGGAATTAGTGAATATGTCATCAAAACTACGAAAATACTCGAAAATGCGTCTCAATAATTATTCCTCAGATCCAACGAATGATCCACTGCCGTTCGATTTCGAGAGTTTACTAACTAGATTTGCAATTTTCAGTTGGAACGTAGTTGGACTCTTAGCTATTCGGAAACTGGAGTAATTATTGTACATAATTGGCAGTTACAGTGACTGAAAATATCATCGTGTTTTATGTTACGTCATTATGTGTTGGGCCGCGCTATTTTTTTAGTTTTTTTTTTAAAAAGCTTATTTTTAATTAGTAATTTTTTTGTTAAGGGTAGACTCTCGAGCGCCGTGTTTTGTTGTTAATATCAATAATAAAAATAGTTTTACCTATTTTTATAAACATATCATAAATTAAACACTAAAATGCATGTTTGTACGTGTCCATTTTGTCAAAATTGTTTTAATCAATAATAAATTTACATACTAACTTAAAAATTAAAATAATAATTCTGAAAAAGTGCGCGCCAACAATCTTGCATCTTAATGTTTTAGATATATATTTGTCTATAATAATTGATAAAAACTTAATTATATTAAAGTTAAACCCATATTACTTTCGTATGGAAAATAGCTAAGCAATTGATTCATCTTAACCCCTTCTAGCTAACTTCACGTCCGTGTTGTAATGGCCAGGATTTGAACCCACGATCGACCGACCTCTCGTTCGTAAGACGATGCCTTATCCATTGCGCCACGGCCGCTTTTTTAAGCTGCTATGCTTAATTCTTATTGAATAAAGTACATAAACCCGTTCCAATCATTGATTTTTTTATGATAGGCACGCGTTTGACCACGATCTCACCTGATGGTAAGTGATGATGCGGTCTTCGGTGGAGCAAGCTTACCTATGAGATACCTATTGACTCTTGCTTTGAAACATCTTTGCTCTTGATTAAAATATTTTTTTCAGTCTGTAGTAAGTACTTACTATTTTAAGTACATTTTTGGTATTAAATCATACAGTATTGAGTTATCGACTGTTTTATAACGAAACATACAAAACATTGCCGATCTATCAATTTGTGAATATTAATCACGAATTGGGTGGATTATTTCTATTGAATTATTTTCAGCATTGTGATGAGACAGACCATTGTTCATATTGGAACAAAGCCGAGAGCGTGATAAAAAAAAACGTAAAGTCTATTCAAATTGTAAAAGAATACACACAATATCCCTATAATGTATTCCAAAGCATTCATTACCATATTATAGTACTATCGTTGTATTCGAGCCTCCGTATAAATCTCCCCGGCACATTGTCAGGGTAGTAATAGAAAGGTTCAAGGTGGATGCTTTTGATTAGTGCCCTTTGTATTCCGCTCAATCTGCGATGAGATGCCTTCTCACTATTATACGGACTTTAATAATAGACTGGTGCAAATGCTTTTATATACTCTCCAAACATGATTTATAGCGGCCTTGTTATTTCTGTAGCTCTCTCACGATATTTGTAACATTGTTGTTTTATGTAATCGAATAAGGTTGTCAAAAGAGTAATAAGAATAACAAACGAACAAAAAAAATAACAGGTACTCCTAGACTACGAGCATTTGCTTGTTTGTAACGTTTAGCACTTATATGATAGATAGGTACAATTTGTTTTAAATTAGTTAAAAAAAAAACATAAATAGGTGACTGCACATCGGTCTGGCAGCACTTTTATAGAAAAACATTTATAACTCGTCATAATGCACGAGGTTTTAATCAAAATACAACAACCGTGGTTGAAAGTTGCACTTAATGTTTTCCAATCTTGAAAAAATTTCAATTAATGATCAAAATGCTTAATTTATTTTTCTTTGTCCTCAGAATGTGGTGGCGTAATACTAATAGTGCGGGGTGAAAATAAGGGAGGGGCGCGATGAGCGCTCCGGAGCCAGCAGTGCTGAATGCACTGAAGGGCTCCACCGAACACAGTGACAAGTGGCCTGGGCCTCGTGCAGTCAAAATCTTCGTCGCTTCTGTTTACAATGGTAAGAACATCTCATTAAATTTACGTGATTAAGGCTCTCTCGGATGAAGCTTAGTGATGGACTCAATTACTTCAATAATATACATAGGTACAGCTACAAAGCTGTCTGTGGCAACTGCCATTATACCCGACTACGGCGAAGCCAAAAGGAAGGGTAATGGTTTTAGCAGTATGTATTTATGTCTGTATGTTTGTGTGTTCCACCATAGCACCTAAACTTCTGAACAGATTTTAATTAATGAGGTGTCATTAGATTTGTAAGAATAGGCCGGATGACATAGGCATTTATTAAAATTTTATACAATGGCATTTAAAAGTCAGATTCTAAAATCTATAGTTTAAATGCGTTCGTACAGTTCTCACGGTCCTTTTTGTGTTTAAAAAATCTGCAATCCAAGATTAATTACAATATTATTACGTAAACGGGTTAAAGCTTTAACCTAATTCTTGTTGGAGCCATTAAAAACTCAGGATGAGACAGAACAGTCCCAAAAAATCGTGGACTTATAACAGTAAAGTTATCGACCGTCGGTCTGCATAAACATGACTAAAATATCAAATTATCATGGTAATTTTGCTTCACGACAGGTTATTTAACTCAGAAATAGTTCTGACAAACCTCTTCATGATACAATTTCACTTTCGATTACTATCAATTAGTTTTTATCCTCGTTAATGTGTTCAGTTGTTGATCCGTGTAAGACTGTCTTTCAAACATTTCTTACAGTATTGTGACTTGATGCGCATTGACCCGTGATATCACAGATTAGTTAGATAGTGTAGGTCACTGCGTGTTTATACACTTGCCAATTCTGATCCTTCTGAAATACCATGGATTGATCTTTATAACCTGTTGAATTTGAATGAATATGTATCTCTTATACTACTACTATATTGTAATAGAAAAAAACAAATTGAAAAATTAGAATAATCATTTAAAAAAAATGGGCGCTAACAGACATGAATTGTAGTGTTTTAGAAATGATTTGTCTATAAAAATAAATAAAAATTTCATAATATTAAATTTGGGTCAATATAACTTTTGAATGAAAAACAGCCAACCAATAGTGCCCCCTAAAACACTACTAAATCCTTTATATTGTATTGTATGTTTTGTTTCAGAATTCCGCGAGGAAAGACGTCAAATCCTGGAGATGGTCGGGCCGGAGTTGCAGGCCACGTACGACGATCGATACATTGAGGTAAATGCCACTTACAAACACCTATTAACAACAAATATAAAAACAAGTCCTTAATTTTGACTGTCTTCTGATTTCTTCAAGTGAATACAAAGCGGCCTCCATTATTGATAAATTGCAATTTAAAAAATTGGCTAATTACGTGTCGGGCCACGCATACCAGGTTTCCGTAGTTAGTCATTACAATGGACTTAAAAGGTACTTACTATCCGAAAATCGTGGAATCTAGCAATAAACACAAAAGCTCGCCCGTTCCTGCGATAAACAAACTCTCATAAACCGGTCTCGATTAGTGTAGTGTGTGGTAGGTACATTGAAAAATTAAAAACCAACAAAAGTAAGTTTGAAAAACCATCAACTTCACGAACGGAGCCGGGGCTGCTGAATCAATCTGCTTGCGACCATGAAAAAGTAACAACCTTGTCGAAACGTCAAGCACCGAAAGTTATAAAATAATCACTTAAATGCCCGTTCAAATAATATAAATTAATATTTACTATCTGTATATAATAAGTAATATCTTCATACAAGTCATAATCTTCAAAGGTTTTTGTATTATGTACTTACAAACTACTCCAAGTTAGCATTTTACAATTTTGGCCCCTATTACTCTTGAACTGACAAAGTTAACTTGGTAGCTATAGTTTTTCTTTAAAATTTATTAACAAACATATTTTTTAAGATTTTTTGAGCAAACGGGCAAAATTTGCTCTTTAAAGCAAAATTTATCGCAAGTGGGGCTCAATATAGAAAAATGGCTTTGAATGCCTCAGTGTTTCTGAAAATCCTTTCTAACGACACCCCATAATTTAAAACAATCATACCATTTTAAAACAATCATACCATACCTTGCGTGTATTTTTGGTTTAAACGAAGTAATCACCGTGTATAATTATACGAAATTATAACTACCCAGTCGAGTTGAAACCCGAATGGAAAAATTTATACCGACACAAAGTCCTAAGTAATTATCAACTATTATTTTAATAATTTGGTAATTAACTAATTACTCTGCTATAACAAAATTATATTCAATTAAGTAGTTTTAGCGTTTTATTTTTACTCTTATATAATAGTAGGTACTAATAGTTTTCCACTTTTATGAAAAATACTTTCAATTTCAATAGCTGCTGTTAAGGTAGTTGCAGAGCCTGTCCGCATTTAAGTATGTTAACTATGGATGAAATATTTAATTAGTGCTGTTCAATAGTCTAGTGGTTAGCGTATGCGCCTCTCACCGCGAGGTCTCGGGTTCGATTTCCGGGTCAGACAAAGTATTATCTGTAAACTTTCCGACAGGAAATTCTCAATACAGCATGGCAAAAGGCTTACTCTCAATCCCATGGGACCGAAACATAACAAGTTAAGTGTGGGTGTTGTACACCTCTACCACATCCTTCTGGTCAATATAGGCGTGATGTTATGTTATAGAATTAGTGCAGTTGTTCAAACCAAATTATACAAATCATCAAAAATTAGCAACTACTTTAATTTAGTACTTCAACAGCTTGCTTCAGCAAAAGAGGACCCAAAATGGCATCGTAGGTGTTTGACAAGCATCTAGATTGCGGTTAAATTAGATTATACGATCAGAATTAATTAATCTTGTTGAATTAGCGGTCCCATATTAATCCACAGCTTCTCATTCTGGACAGGTTTACGGGGAATCGATTAATATTAAATCAGGTTGGTGCGTGATAATAGCGTGAGTGGGATGCCTACCGCATATATGAACCGAAATGGCATTTGAATTAATATGATTTTAATCTGACACGTGTGATTTGGGCACCTATACCTTAACTTCTTTAAAGTCACGGTTTCAGTTATTTTAAAACGGATCGAAAAAGGAAATTAAAAAAAAAAGTGTATCAACAAAGTCTTAAAACCTTTTTGCCGAAAAAACATAAGATTTAATCAACAGAGGTTAAACACTGATACAATATTTCAGTTTCATCTTGTATTTTTTACTTAACAAGCAATCTTTAACTAAAATCACCTCGCCACAAAGTACATAAACAGTGAGAACTCAAAACAAATAACAAATAGACGAAAGGACCAAACAAATATTTGCTCCGAGAAATCCGCGTCCCTTTTTGGTCAAACTTCAGCAAATAAAAGTGTATTTTAAAGGTTTCAAAAGAAAACTAAGAACTTTGTCGAAATAATGGTTGAAGGATTAAATATTAAACGCAAGTTGCCTATGGTGACAAGTTTTCGCGGAACCTGATAATAATAATAGTGCTTGCCAACATTGATTCGATACCTGAGTTAAAAATGAAGAAATGCCAGATATATTTTTCTCATTAGTAGACTCATGCTGCTAATCGACCAGAATGGCGAGGTATTGTGCAAAATAATGTACACGCGAAGAAGAAAGGAGTTGTGAGCTATATACTTAACGAGACCAACGAAAAACATGACCACCTTCAAATATAACATTTCGTTATCTCTATGTTGCCCTCACGTGGCCGCAACCTTCACGTCAACCGCAAGAATTGGATACATTAGTCATCTAAGAGCAAAACATCCATGCTAGTAAAAGAAATATCCCACAGTAGCTTAGCTAGAGTATTTAAACCCTATATGGGTTTAAAAATAAAAATATTTATTCGATTATTTAAGGCCCGTGTGACGAAACTTATAATTATGTATGTATACAAATTGCAGACTCCTAAAATCATATACTTCTTACAATCCTACGTCCCACCAGCTCACATTTCTACAAAGAAATTTTTTTATTTTGCAAAGATTCTTTACATTTTTTCCCTTACAAGAAAATCCTTTGATTGTTCTCAAAGCTCGACTCAGATGATTTACCTGACTTTGTGCCTGGTTCCAGCATATTTTCTTTGAAAGATAAAAGTTAAATTGGTACTTACCATATTAGGAAACTACCGGTGTAGCCAAAAGGATGGAGATAGCTTCCTGTCCTCTTTTTTTCTGGGTATTTTTTTTTAATGGAAAAGTAGAAATGAGATTGTCTAGCCGACTTGTTTGCTTTCGTAGATAGATAGATAGATAGAAAATTCTTTATTGTACAGACAGATTAAATACAATTTATAGAAGAGTCTTATCTAAGTATGCACAATGGGCGGCCTTATCACTATTCACTTCTATTTCGTAATCTTGATAAAACTTATGTCATAAAAATCTTTTACCAGTAAACGATTTATAAGTTTAATTTACCTATCAAGAAATTACTTCAAATTCAGTACTGATATCGAATTTCTCATCCAAAGCAATCATCCATCTCCGCAGGTGAAATTCTAGCAGCTTAGGTAATTATATAATTGCTATGCTGAGTGTACATGCTCCAAACCATAATCAAATCGCTTTGCCACAGATTAAATTATGTGATAATAATATGTGACGTTAAATGGCATTAGCAGATTCGAAACAACTGGATAATTCGATCAATTAAATTATAAATTAGGGTATCAATATTCTAAACAAATGTTGAAACAAAACCTCGATTGCTATGAACATGTTATATAAAAGCTAAATAAAATGTTCTAATATTTACTTTCATAGGTAAGATTTTTTTTTGTGATACTGAAAAGTTTGTGAAAATGTGTGTGTCGGTGTTTGTTATATTTTCACGCAAAAAATTACCCAGAACGGTGTGGCAGAGATGTACAACACCCATAATACACCTGTTACGTTTAGCATAGAGGGTGAGCCTATCGCCATCCACCAGGCTCAATTCCAACTCTGTGCTGCTATTGAGAATTTCCTAACGTAAAGTTCACTAATTACACTTTGCCCAACCCGGGAATCGAACCCGAGACCTCGCAATGAAAGGCGCATACGTTAACCACAAGACCATCGAGGCAGTTAACGCAAATAATACCGGTTAGATTTAGATTAAAGTTTTAAAAACTGTAGCTTACATTAACATATTATATTATAGGTTATTTTTTATCGAACGCTTATCCGGGAGGAGCGAGCGAGTAATCTATATATTATTATATAAAAATTAAACCCGTTTTCCGTTGTCACGACATAGCATGAAAACGGCTTGACCAATTTGGCTGATTTTTTTTTGTAGTTTTTTAATACTCTGTACAAGGTTCTTACGGAAAAAATATTAAGAAAATCTCTCAGAAAGATTGAAAAATATACATTTAATTCAGCATATTTTAAAAAAAGCGCGTTACGAATGTCAACGTCATTCAATTTAAAACAAAAAACTCTGTGGTGATCTATGACACCACAGACATAACCGCGAGCTGTGAAAATATATATTTTGTTTTTTATTTAATAAAATTAGTAAAGTCCTTCTCAGGTATGACGAGACCAGGGAAATAGGTATTCATTTTTATATGGAGGATATTATCGATTCCAGTTCAAATTGAATAGGTACGCATACATAAGATAGGTCAGCTATACAAAATAAAGTAGTGCATCAAATTTACGCTAAGGCGACACGAAGTTCGCCGGGTCAGCTAGTATAATAATATATTTTATACAACACCTACATAGAAAGTACCTCATCGCAGTATCTCATACGGAGAATATCTATCAAAGAAAGTGTTTTTGGGCTTTTTCTATTTTTGCGCCCGGTGCGCTCTGCAGAGGGAAAAAACGTAAAAAAATCTTTCTCTACCACGAAGGCGAATTCTTTTCCTCTCATTTTATGATTTATTTTGTTTATTTGTAGTTTTTGGTCAATTATATATATGTTTTTGGTATATTTGGTAGTTGCCGGTAGTTGCTGTAATTTTTGGTAGATATTTGGTAGATTTTGTTGTTTTTGGTAGCTTTTATATCTTAAGGTGTAAACTCAAATTACAACTTCAATTAAATCGACTACTTCATCCCTTGGTGTAAAACATACTAAAGTATGCTTATGTACATAATATCACAAGTGATTACTATAGCAAAAAAGTAATTATTCCAAAACCATTAATCACTTTATCAGGCAGTTACACTTTATCGCAAGCACAAATGACTCCCTTAGGAGTAGACGGTGGCTTTGAGTATTATTCATGTACTGAGAACATTAACGAAGCTTTATTTAAGGTGTTAGAGCTTTTATGATAGATCGTGTTACCAATTGTACTCTACTCAAAATAAAGAAAGAATTACTGACAATATTTTGCGAGGGGAATTTTAATAGGACTAAATAGTACATTGTACACCAAGGGATGAAAGTAGTTGATTTCATTGAGGGTGTAGTTTGAGTAGCCTTAATACACCCGAAAGAAATCAAACTTTCGCCCGAGTTATACATAGTGCTTTATACTACACCTACAAGGAAAATAAAAGATTGTGCATTTTTCTCACTTCTCCATTGCAGTAAATCTGCATATGCTTTATTATATCTGATCCTTGACTTTTGTGGTAAGAGGTCCTCAATCACTGCTTGAGCAGTTACTTTCAATTCCTCCGGAGTCAATAAATCGTCAGTATCACTATCACTCGACATATTAAGTTCTTGCAACAAATTGTTTATTCAAAAGTTTTAAAATGATGAGGAATTTGGAGCGAAATGCAAAAATTTTCACAATTTCTTCTTTCATACGCGCATAGAGACACGGGTAACAATCGCATGCAGCCAGCTACAATTTATGAAGTTGATTTGTGAAAAAACGTTTGTAATTATTTTGTAACAGGTAATAATAGTGATTTTAGTGGTTTATTTATGGAGTTATTATATAATTAAGATACATTAATTTATTTGTTCTTATAAAAGTAGTTATTTTATTCTTTTAATATTCTTTTTTATTTATGGTTTACCAAAAAGTACAGAAAACAAAATGAAAAAAAAAAGAAATTTAAAAAAAAGTTCATTACTCCCATGGGAGTAATGAATTTAGGAGTAATATTTCAGACCTCTAACATACATTACATGTTGCTTTTCAGAACTCGTCTGAAAAGACTAACTTTCTTTGATAGATATTCTCCGTATTAGATACTGCAAAGAGGTACTTTCTACGTAGGTGTAGTATAAATAAAGATTTTTTGCGATTGCAATTAACTTCGCTCCAAGAGATTTTAATAAAACTGTCACTGTTTCTAAAATAATAATTTTCCAATAATGCAGTTAAGGTTGAATTTTTAAATTATGAAAAATTGTTGTAATGCTTACTTATACACATAACATCACACTGATCCTACGTAAAAGCGTGTAGCAGTGATGTTTAACACATCCACATTTCACCTGTGACAGGGGATGAGCCTATCGCCATCCATGGAGCGACTGCCATAATACAATACTCTTTCTTACGTTAATTGTCAGATTTTCTGGCCTCTGACTACCCGTAAGGGCTATATTTCACCGGGACACCACGGCGGCGCAACCAGTTGAGCCACCGTGGTGTCCGTAAGCTACCAAACTAGACACCATACAGACACCAGAGTTGCCACACCACACCGAGACAGTATCAAAATGGACCTCGAAGAGATAGCACTACTGCTGTATGTACGTAGGTAAAGGCCGGACTGGCGGCCGAGTGAGTGAGGCACCATACAGCGCTATAGTAGTTAGTGGTGGCGCGACCAGCGTGGCGGCGCAACCAGTAACATTCTGTGCACGCGTCCGAGTTGGTCGCGCCGCCAAATTGGTTGCGCAACCAATGGACACTAGGTGAGTAACTCTCTATAGAGCTGTATACATTTTGTTGGTAGCGGCGACTGGTTACGCCGCCATGGTGTCCCGGTGAAATATAGCCCTAACGACTGCCATAGATGTTCAAATGGCAACCAATGACCGACGGCAAAACATGATCTACGAGGCACGGAGGAAAAGTCGTTAAGTTAAAGATGGACCCATCCGCGGCCGACCGCGATTAGCATTGCTTAACCTGCATGATCAATCGGTCCGGTGGCTGATTACTAACCTACTCCTACTTAGAAAAATTTGCCGCTAATAAACCAAATTGTCTGCTTAATAATAAAAAAATGTACAACAATGTACGTCGAATCAAAAAGTCGGTAAAACTTGCGCCCCAAGTCATCGCTAGTTATTATGTTTCCAGTGTCCATTAACCCTCTAATGCAATCAGTCCTTTGTAACGTCATTAAAGCCTAATGGCGTGCGCTAGCGTTCGAGAAAGCCCGGCTAATGTAATATTAAAATCGCTATCTTACATTTACACTTACCTCGGTGGAACTAAATTAATGTCTAATTAACGTTTAAAAACAAGTTTTAGTTATACTAAGAAACTGTTGAAAAAGATATGGGACCGGCAGGATTTGAACCTGCGACCTTACTGCACACCAGGCAGCCGCTCTTAGCCATCCAGCTACGGTCGCCTCTTACCGGCACCCTAAATTTCTCAACTGTATGATACGTCATTTCGTGACGTCACGTTCATCCATTTGTTCCTATCTTAAGTAGGATACACATGTTGGTTAGTATCCTACTTAAGATAGGAACAAATGGATAAACGTGACGTCATGAAAGGACGTAACATACAGTTGAGAAATTTAGGGTCCTGGCATGAGGTGACCGAAGCTGGTTGATTAAAGCAACTTCCCGGTGCGCAGAAGGTCGCAGGTTCGAATCCTGCCGGTCCTAAAAATTTTGAACTATTTCTTAGTATAATTCGGTAAGCATAGCTAAATGAAGAAGTTTTAGTAATTTTTTAGTCCTGTCAAATTATAGGTTGCCGTTTCGAATGATGTTAAGAGTGAGAAAAATATTTCAGGGTGTAAATGGCATCTTGATAAATCTGCTTAAATAGCCTGTGATTTCATTGCCATGTACTAAAAATAAATTACCGGAATTGATGAATTTTTCGGATAAATTTACGTTTTTCGCAATTTTGGCGGCCAATTATGGAAGAGTAACGTGACCCTAGACTTTGTCAACTTTGGGATTAACCATAAATAAAAATTATAGGAAGATTCTACAAACGGATTTCATTTGTAGGATTTTCCGATAAAATGTTTCGCCTCTAGATCATAAAGTAATGTTCTTGGTCATTGAAAACTGTTTTCGCAAGCTTATTCTCACGTATTTCCGACTTTTTTATGACGTGTAATTTTTTTCCAAGACCGATTTTCCGATGTATATAATTATATAAATTAGATTAAATTTAAGTAGAGAATTAGATAGAAATTTTCGATGAAATGCTTGCATCCTGGTTCTCATAATCATATACAGAAACACAGGTATGCGGCTTTGTCACGATGTAACTTACACCCTGTATACTACACATATTTCAGAACATTAAACAGTACAAAATAAAAAAACAATAATTCTAATAGCATCTGAATATAAAAATACAAATAATCCACTTGCTTCAATTTTTTTATATTCGTTGGAAACTCAGTGTCCTTCATTATTTGATCGAAAAATATTTGCATTTGAAAGCAAATCAAACGATAAAACGTGTTCATTTGCCTGCTGCATTTCTAATAAATAAAAAGATAGGTATTATTGAATCTTTTGTCGTAAAAAATCGAATAGAAAACGTTATTATCCGTCTCAACTCAAATAAAAATCAGCTTGTCTATACATTCTGGTAAGTACCTATACCGCACGTGCAGTCACTCCGTCTAAAATACTGATGCTTAAGCCACAGCGATTGGTTAGGTTACATTAGTTAGAAAAATAGTATTGAATGACAGCAAATTATTTGAAGACTTCAGATGACAGTCAACAATGCGATGCGTGTAGTTAATCGATTATTTTATTCATAGATCGATTTCGTGGACATGCACTACGGTACCGACGGCGGGGATGAAGCCAACCCTGCACTATTACGTCACTATCTCGACGAAATACGGTGCTGTAACCAATCATCGAAAGCCGGCTACTTTGTGGTAAGCAACCTTTTAAAATATCTTCCATTCCTCAACTCCATTAGAAAACTGAATAAAAACCCCTTGTTATTATTTCAAATAAGAGCTTGCAAAAAGGTCAGCAATAAAAACTTTTATCAAAAATATTTGCGATGTTTTAAAAATAAAGTCAATTCAAACTTCGAACGCGATCAATCTTTTGTTTTTTCCATATTTGAAGGGAATATGTTTTATTATTTTTCTTTTTTTGAATTTGTAAATATATTATTATTAAAGAGTGAACGTTTTATGCGAATTAAACAAGAACAGATTTATCAGCCTTACTAATTGTGTTTCCTTTGCCCTATTTTAAACAAAAATTTAAATAAGGAACAGGAATGTGATTGAAAATTTTGTTAAAATTGAGGCAAATGGAACACATTCAATATGGCCGAGAAATCTGATCTTATTTCATTAGCATAGTAAGTCTGTGATTAATTTAGCTAAATATATAATGAAAACTCATAAGGAATCAAAAGGTAAATTAAATAAGCACATCTAATATAATCACATCAATCATATTATTATTATATTGGACCTACATATATGTTTTTAAATTGTTAGTACGTACAGTCAAGTTCAAAAATACATTGGTAGGTTTAGACCTCTTATGACCGTCAAATAAGGTGCAAAACTGCCTACATATTAATGAACTCGACTGTACAATAATTTTTCTTTGCCAAAATACAAATAATTTATGGTAGTGAGTTTCAAAGTACTTTTTAATCGCGTATTCCTCCCAGAATAAAAAAAGCTTACGGTAATTTGAAGAGACTTGAGTAATTATTTTTAATTGGAGTACGTAATTTGAGCCTAATAGCCGCTCGTTAGATTTTTTTGCATAATTTTTAATTGCTAAGTGGTACGAACAATTTAAAACTTTTACTAAGTATAAATTTACCTTTTGTAAAATAAAAGTTTTGAGTGGTCTTTCGTTTTATTTTTATCAAAAGAGATTGTAAATAGATATTTTTTATAGCGATATAATATTTCAGTCCAGGTATTCGTTCATTTAATTTAAATACTTTATAATTTTCGAGGTATAGTTATATATATATATACCTATCTCTGTATTGGCATCTGCTAATTAAAAAGTAGTCAAAAGATATTTATAGGCTGGATAAACACAGGACTTTATAATAGCTTTTTTCAAACAAATTGTTATAATCCTCTTTATTTTCTTGTGACGCTACTTTTTAGACTATCTTACTATTAACAATGCGGAAACAGCCAAGATTAAACTAGTCAAGAAACAACCTTTATCTGATATCTTCGTATTTTATCACACCAGTGCCTTTTCGGTGGAGACTCATCATCATACCAGCCGGTGCTGCCTTTCAAAATACCAGAAGCAACCTTCGACGAGCTGGTCAAGTCAGACTCTCCACAGGCTGCCATTGTGCGAGCCTGTTATAGACTGAATGGGGATGGCAACTACCATCTAGAAGGGGATGATAAGTGGTAAGTCAAATTGTTGTTTTTAGAGTATCCCGGTGAAATATATATAAGAGCTGATGGTTTTGTCAACATATGATAATAATAATAGCAACCCTGTATCTAATATATGTGCCACTACTGGGCCATTGTCCACCATGCTGGCACAGTGTGGATTGGTAGACTTACACGACCTCAAGTACTTTTTAGGCACTTTCGGGAATGCAGGTTTCCTCACGACGTTTTACTTCACCATTAACTGATAATTTATATGATAAATACACACATATCTTTGAAAAGACGAATCTTAATGATTTATTGACAGAGGTGTGTGCCGTGGGTTCGAACCCGAAACCTTTGACTTCGCAATCCTACGGTCTCCCACTCGGCTATTGCTGCTGGTCAATCAGTAAAGATCAAAAGGCATGGGCAGTTTGCCTCATGGCTAAGACCAGCAAGGTTTTTGAACTGTGTAATCACTATCAGTCCAGATATTAATAAAATATCTTCTAAAAGCGCTCGTATAATATATTTTACGCTCAAGACTTATGTTTATCGTCTATGATTTGATTCAAACACCTCTTATATCGTCAGCTTTGTCTTCAGCCATAAACTATCTATGGATTTTCTGTAATTCAAAAAGAGGTTCATCATCTTTTATCACGTTTCATCTATTTAGGCCGTAACGTTTTACGACCGTTGCCTGAAGACGAGGTAAAAGTACGACTACTCAGTGAGCTCGTAAAATAAATAATTTATCGCTTAGCCACAGAGGATCGTCCATGTATGGAGGTAGGTACGTGTATACCTATATGCGGCTTGAACTAGAGATGTGTCGACTCAGGCAGACTCGAGTGCTGACACAACTAGCATGTGTATGCCTCTCTTAACTTGATTGCCTACCCGAATAATAGCATGCCTAAATTGCGGACACCCACTATTTGAAACTCAATGGTTCAACTTTTTCATTAATGGTTTGTAGATATCATGTCAATCAGTCCAAATTGCTGCTCTTTGCACAAAATACTTTCAAAGTTAAAGTGCGCAAACTACTTACCGATCAATTGGCAGAATCATCATAATGTGTTAAATTTAGCTTTTATCATCTTCTATATATTATTATATTTCTTGTTATGTATTATATTATTGTATTTATTCACGTATGTAATAAGTATATTACATTATATATTTTATAACATTTTGTTTATCGATGTACCTATTGTATGTATTTTGTGTATTGATTTGATATATATTCAACACTGTAAACACTTCAGTTCTTTTCTCATATTGCACCTACCCTTGCTTTTCTCTGTACCACCCAAGGTTGACTTTTAGAGAATGCCACTAGGCTAAATAAATAAATAAAAATACTGAAAATATAACATAACATAAGATCACGCCTATATTACCCAGGAGGGTGTTGCAGAAGTGGACAACACCCACACCTGTTATGTTTAGGGGCCATTTGATAAGGAGCCTTTGGGCACAATTTGAACTCCGTGCTGCTATTGTGAATTTCCTGACAAATAGTTTACAAATAACACTTTGTCCGACCTGGGCATCAAACCCAAAACCACGCGGGGAAAGGCGCATATGCTAACCACTAGATCATCGAGGCAGAATACTATTATTTATCTGAATCTGAAATATTATTAATAACTAATTATTAATATAGATTAACATTAGCAGTTGTATAAAAATAAACTAAAGAAAAAGTTTATGGCCATCACATAATTGATTAAACTATGTATGTAATGTATGTACTTAAAAATCGCGTTCAAGCCGTCATTACTGGTGGTAGAGCTCTTGTGAATGAGCTTGAGGCCGGCAGCACCACCGTCTCACCTTTAACCTGCCGCCAAATAGTAGTGCTTCCATTACTGTGTTCCGGTTTGGTGGTGAGATTAGGTCCTGAAATTACTGGCACATGAGGCATAACACCGTAGTCCTCAGCTGCAGCGACGCATCTATAATCTGCTTTTGTGGATTGTTGATGTCCATGGGCTGTACTCCACTTACCATCAGGTGGACTACACGTTCATTCGCTGTAGGCGTAGTATAAAAAAAAAAACTAAACTTTTGTCTGAAAAAGTATTCGAATATAAAAAATCCGCTGACTCGCCACATCTCTACTCAGTACGTCCCACAGGTTATTTTTATTCCGCCGACAGGGGAGCCAAAAAGATGAGGTTATAAAGAAGCAATACACGGCCGAGTGGATGGACCATTCGAGAAATCGCACTCGTCTGCGATAATAGAACAATATACTATGGAGATAGGTGCGGTAATGAGGGCCCTCGCTCCATAAATGCGTTCTATTTTCGCATTTCGTTCTGGATCTATTCTTTGTTTTTTTTTTTCTTTTTTTTGGATTAATGAGGTTTGCCCCTTGCACCTATTATGAGAGCGAACGGCAAGATAAATTATGCTTAATAGACAATGTGTCAGTTAATCGTTTGTTTAAAAGTTGTAACAGCTGTCTCCGGAACCCAATACCTTACGTAGGCAGACACGCACTTGACCGTATTTTGTATGTACTTTCAACAAAGCCGATTCATAATCCACCATAACACGCTATTTTAGTAAAGACATTTCAAAACACTCAAGTCTAAATTTACTTGTTCCACTAACAAAATGTCAACCTTTTCGACTTTGAACTTCAAAGGAAATGTTTATCAAATTGGTCATGAATCAACTTTGCTGATAGTACATCTACCAATACCCCGGGGCGTAACACTGCCTTTCATAATATTGTTTTGTTTTGTGAAATAAGGCAAATAGGCATTAGCCGTTTCCTATTTATTCCTTGAAAATGTTGTAGGCAAGGCCCGTAAAGCCCCTAAATATGCCATCCAATTAATTCCTCCTATGAGCTCCATCTAAGGTTACTATCAGACCTGAATACCAATGACGTGACTGCATTACCGATAAGCTTAGTCTATGTCACTATTGATTGGGTAAAATCAACCCGAGAATTATATTAACTAAATAAATAAATAAATATCTCACAACTTACACACAACGCCATCTAGTCCCAAATTAAGTAGAGCTTGTACTATGGGTACTATTATAACTGATACTAATACATATATCTACTTTTCTTTTGTAAATAAATACTTATTATACATAGAAACACCCAGACTAAGACAAACCCCCATTTTCATGCACACAAAGATTTGTCTTAAGCGGGAATCGAACCCACGACCTCAGCGTCGCAGCCAGATACACTACCCACTCCGCCATCCGGACGTCAAATTAGGTTCTAAATCTATGTAGTTCTACATCTAAAAGAAAAGTATTTCTATTTGTGTTGTAACATTGACTTGGTAAATTACCAAATATTTGTAGGTCAGAAACGTCGCTTTTTATACCAATTTAGACATTACTTGTGAACACATTATTCGAAGTATATTTTTGGCATATCTACTACCTCGATAGTCTCGTTAGCGTATGCGCTTCTCACCACGAGGTCTCGAGTCCGATTCCCGAGACTGGCCAAGTGTTATTTGTGAACTTTCCATCAGGAAATTCACAATAGCAGCACGGAATTGTGTCCTTATTTTTTATGGGATATAATCCCACCCACACGCCTACCACTGTAACTCCTGTGACGCCAGAATCTACAGCGGTAACCAACTGAAAGGCACCGTGCATGACACACGGGCAATCCCAGGGAGAGTTAAAATTGTCTTGGAACCCGCAACGAATTTAATCAGAAGTATATAGTTGGAGTTGGAAACCCCTATCTTATGATACCTAAACATAACAGGTGCTGTACAGCTCTGCCACACTCTTCTGAGTTCTATAGGCGTGATGTTATGTTTATGTATTATAGTCTAAATCCATTCAATATCAGAATTTGCAATTAATTCCTCCTTCCTGTGAGTGCCTTCAGAGGTTACCAACAAGATGTGACCGCAATTACCGATACGCTCGCCCACTATTGATTGGACGAAGTCAACCTGAGAATTGGCCACAATGACCAATTCTCGGGTCTACTTGCGAATAATTATATGGGCTACTAAATTGGTTTACTATGAAGATGTTTTGTGGAATAATACTGCCAGTTTCGAAAAGTAACAGACACCAATATATATTTAAAAATAGAACAGCTATTATGAGAACTATAGTACCTAACAGTATGTAAGCAAGATGAATGTTAAGTTAGGTACATACTATAACATATTAGTAAAGTGGTGCCTGTCTACCTTCAAAACTATTTTTCACTTTTTAGTTAGAAGTTCTTTAAAAGCGTGTTTTTTAGTTTTTTTAAACTATTATTATTTTCTACTTTTTAGTTTGGTTTATTTCTAAGAGAGTTTTTTTTTTATCGAATTATTGCATTGTCATCGATCTTTGACAATTGCAATTTTAATAAAATCTGTCCGTTTAAAGTGGATCAAAATCGAGTCCAAAGGAGTCGGTTACATACATACATAAATACAGGTGAAGCTAATATAAGCGTTTTAAAAAAAGAAGAAGGTTCTTAATTTGATTGTTTTTTTTTTAATGTTTGTTCGCCAGTTATTAGAAGACGCCTGGACTGATTTTAGAAATTCTTTTTTCGTCTGAAAGAGTATACTTGTCATGTGCTCCCATGCTCATCAGTTCACGATTTGATTATGGAATCATAGAGAAATCGAGAGCACCCCTTTAATTTAAATGGCTTCTATATTGCTTTTCGTATATTATCTAAAGCTACTCAGATGTTTGCATCTAGCAGTCAGCATTTCATGTGGCTGAGCTCACGCTGGAGCCCCTCAACAATTAAGAGTACAGAAACAATTCTTAAAATATAGGCACCTTACGGCCGTTTACTGTACTTTTTCAAGTTATAAACAGATGAGGCGAACCATTGAATATTACTTTAGTATTTCTTACTTTTAGTGCATTTTTTTGTAATTGAAGTCGGTTTTTTTTAACCGACTTCCCAAAAAGGAGGAGGTTCTCAATTCGGCCGGTATAATATTTTCTAAGGTTTACGCGAATGTTATACATGACTAACACTTCAATTTTCGGATTTTATCGCGATATTTCATTCGGCCGGTATGTTTTTTTTCTATGTATGTACATCGATTACGTCGCGGTTAATGGATCGATTCACGTGATTCTTTTTTTGTTCGACGTGAAATAGCTGCCGGGCAGTGCCGGGTGGTCCCATAAAAAATTCTTTCAGTTTGGTCTAGTAGTTTTTATTTTATAAGCATTATTAGTAAAATTGAAGTCGGTTTTTTTATTGGAAAATTATTTATAAAATTAGATACTAATCATTTATACTTTCCACCAGGTTCAGCAATCTTCTTGACCGTGAGGAACAGAGGAGTCGTCTTTTCGAGGTCCAAAAGGCTTTCAACGTCACAGCGCTTGAAGCATTGGCAAATGACGCTGATATCACAAGCCTTCTGAAAAGTCCTGTCGAATATCAGTGCGAATTAGCTTTAGGTAAGTAATAATACATAGCTTGTTTTTTTTTTTCAGAAGCAATGGTCATTTAGATAAAAAAAGAATTGTTTTAGATTAATTTTAATATGCTATTAAAATAAATTTAATCAACGGAAATGACATTAAAATATTAAGCAAATAGCGCAAAAACACATCAACATACATAACATAGCCTATATTAACAAGAAGGGCGTGGCAGAGGTGTACAAAACCCACACTTCACCTGATATGTTTTAGGTCCTATGGAAAAGGGAAGTATAAATAAAATAGTGAATAGTGAGCCTATCGCCATCCACCGGGCACGTTCCCAACTTTGTTCTGCTATTGCGAATTTCCTGACGGAAAGTTCACAAATAACACTTTGGTCAACCCGGGGATCAAAACGGAGACCGGTGAGAGACGCATAGGTTAACCACTAGACCATCGTTTAAAATCAGTCATCACTTACAAAAAACATCAACCATTTTTTAAATTCGGATAAGTTCGCGAAAACCATTGCGAATTAGATTTAGGTAATCATAAAATTTCATTTTTATTGTTTACCCGCAAAAGTTATTCGTATCGCTAAGGATTAAGTTCCGTTGAGAGGTATTTGAGGTTTATTATTCCATTTGTTATCAAAGTTTTTGGGAACACAAAAGGAATATGACCTTGTTTTTTGGTTACGACTACGATATATTTTACCGCATGTTTTATTACACTTGCGAAGAAAGGAATATGGATAGTTAAACAATTGTCTTTGGCACTCAGGCATAGGATAAATGGGACGATAAAAACATGAACGGTTTTATAAATCGTTTTGTGTACACAACTGCCACAGTGGTACAAAAGATTCATATTATTTATCAGAATTCATTTATTTCATTTTTACTAAGAAACAGTTGAAAAAATATCGGACCGGCAGGATTTGAACCTGCGACCTTCTGTACACCGGGCAGCCGCTTTAACCAACCAGCTACGGTCGCCTCTTGTAAGGACCCTAAATTAGTCAAGTGTATGTTACGTCATTTCGTGTCGTCACATTCATCCATTTGTTCCTATCTTAAGTAGGATACAAACCAACATGGCAAAGTTAAATTCAGCACAAATGTTGTAAAGAATGAACGCGTACCTTATTTCATTTACTTTAGAGAAATTATTTACTATTAAGTTTATTTATTATTATAATTATGTTAAACTGCTTATATGCTAAAGATTTCATCAACAGCATTTATATTTTTTGAGAATTTCGTTAACGGCTGACTAAAAAAACATAGCTCTTGAATGCCCAGAATTGTAAATAAAAACTACCCAATCAAGGTAGTCTGATCCTATTAATTAATCTCGAATAAGAACGCCTTTGTAAAATGATTTCACAATAAAACCGCCAGTCATCCCTCCCCTCCAGACTACAGGAAAAACAAGACACGTGCGACACGGCATTAAACCTGCTGAGTTCCGTAGCTTTAACTAGAGAGGGAAATTGAGGCTTCAATATCATCATCAGCCTGTGGCAGTCCACTGCTGGACATAGGCTTCAATATATGAAATGCTTTATTTTTTCATAATTTAAAGTAGTTTTTAGTCAAAAAACATACATATTTCATCAAAATAATAACCTTAATTGATTATTCTTATAGCTTACACTTTAGAGAGAAATTGTCATACTAATATTAAATTATGAGAGGCCCAGCATTTTCTGATGCCGCTTTCGTCTTATTTTCTAGTTGCTTGACTTAAATTTAAACAAGCCCTACAGGGTTAAAACTATAGCACCGAAGAAATTAGATTACATTTTGAACATTTTACCAAGCAACCCTGGAAAAGTTATCGAGAAAAGTACAAAAAGGTCCGTAGCTTCCCGATCCAATTACATGGAAACAACGGCGGCTCGCTTGAAAACCGTCGTGTTTTATTTGTTTGCGATAGGTATTACCGGCATAAAGGCTTTTTACCTCTCTCGAGTTCTACCATACCCCTGTACAACCAGACATATAGTAGGGTGAAAAGTTGGTCCCATAGTGAGAACAATAGCTTGTGTTTCTTTACGCTGTGAACCAGTGTTTTCTTTTTTGGGTGATGATAAATTTTATTCTAATTCTTTTGTTACATTTTCACTGAACGAAACGGAATCATTTTTATACACTGTTGTTTTATTTAAGTTGTTTAGAATAAAACTTTGTTCTGTTAAAACAAAAACAATGCAATCCGCGAAATAGTACCGACTATGGTTCAGTTTTTTGTTTTCATCCCGTTTGGTTTGAACACAGCTTAACAATTGTCGCATAACTCAGAATACAGCTGTATTTCAATGATATTGGTTAATTTTTTTTAAATATTTAAGCGCCGCTTACGCTTTCCAAAGTTTAAAAAAATAATCCTATGCTAATTTTGACAAGTGTAACCAGTTAAGTAAGAGTGTAGTTTAACTCTGGAACGCGCAAGTGGGACTTAGTGTTGCTGCCATGAAGTTTTTGAAATCACTAACAGACTCCTTTGTTTCAGAACTCCTATCCAATGGTAATCATCCAAAAGGAATGATAGCAGTATTTAGAGACACGCCTGACCCTGAGCCGGAAGATTCCAAGCTATCAGTGTTAGCACACGCGAGGTTAAAAGAATTAAGAAAAAAAATTGAGGAGACGCTACCTGACACCCACGTCGTAAACCTCGAGTAAGTATGATTAAATTCATATAATATTATCACCAAAAGCGGTACCAACGATTTTAGAAATGCGACTTTCGGTAACATTATCTCATGCCAATGTATCACAAACTGAAGCGCTTCGTTTTTTGAATGCCAGGACCGTCACAATACTTTTTTTTTAATGACAATTAGATGACGACATTCTATACGTACCCACGTAAGGCTTAAAAAAAATAAAAAATATTATTATTTTGCTTAAAACGCTTTAAACAATTTTGGAAACAACCTTGAATAATATAAGCGCATATAATATTAAGTGAAAAATGTTTAAGTTATCAAAAGATTTGTACGCCTATTCGCATTATAGGTATAACTTTATGTTCTTAATGTAATTTGTGAACATCCGTCCCCCACTTCAAAGTAAAATATTATAACAATAACTGTTCTCTTCTTCACTTCCCTTTGTCACGTAAATCATGTTTTGAAACTATTTTCTCTGTACACGACTCAAGATAAGTCAAAGACAAAAAAAAATTTAAAAAATGTTGTGATTTACTTTTTTATGGTCACCTAGTGCGAGCCGAAAGTTTCAAATATATATAATATATTGTTTTAAACAATATTGCTACCAAAAAAAATGCCATTGTATGGTAAAATTTTCACCTCTCCAGCACGAAAAGAATTGTTTGCATGCCGAATATTAGTGAGTCTAAGTCGATTTTACTCAGAAGTGAGGCAAAGTGTTTAAATTTCGAAACACAATACCCTTCTAATAAATAGTCTCCGAAAAAAAATTGTTAGGGATCAACTATGCAATTCTAAAACAAACTTAAACATATTCTTCTATCGAATGAGATTATATATCTATAAATTTATCTATAATATATATATATATATCCAATACTCAACATCTTATATCCAAATCAACAAATATAAAAATTAATATTTTAATTTTGAAATAAAAAAATACTCTTTTACTTTTTTGTTAACACAATAACAGTAATTTAATATTCGAATAGGTTAATAAACGCTTGTTAAGTACTTATTAAATATTATTAGGATAATTTTATTTTTACGAAAATATCCGAATTACTAATTCCGACTGAAACTCGAATAGACAAAAAAATATACCGTCACAAATAAACAAATATGATGGCGGAGAAATATTTATTTGATTATTTGTTTGTAATAGTATTCATTTCAGCTTTATTAAGCAAATAAACATGAATTAGTGATTCTAGTGATCAAAAAGATATATATCTGGAACAGCAGAAGTGTGCGTTTTTCATTTTCTTACTTAAAGAGGTGAAAACCAGTAGGTATAATGGCAATACTCGTGAAGATTTGATTTTTCGTTATCTTTGTGGTTTTAATCATTTGCATTGCTCACTAGTCTGCAACCATTCGTTACGCTCATGGTTAAAATTCTAGACTACTTCGCAAGTTCATGATTAAAAACCTATACTCAAACGAAATATCAAACTTTCGTCACTAGTACTCTATAAATAACTATTTAATGTTATACTCTTTTTTTCAAAGAAATGTTTTGCTTTAATCTTTCTGACATTTCTTCTATCATATAAATGAACAGCAATTTTGTATGGTAGCTTATGAAAAATCTATGCGAAACCAAATAAAATATTACAAACATCCATCAGGTGATAACGATGACAAATTGCTTTATTTCTTTTTGATAGAAAAGCTTCATTTATTACATAGATAAAGAAGGGCTGTCTCATAAGTCTTTGACAATATTAGATCTATAATTTATAATGAATTAACCTTTAACCTTTGAATCTTAAAAGTTAATGCATTAATGAAATTAGTGTCTGAGAAATCATAAAGTCGTTGATAATATAATAAAATTAAGGCTCATAATTTTAAGAAAGAAGAAAAGGGTATTATAAAATTAGTACACATTAAATTTAATTTAAATGGTTCCATTGAAATCTGGTTTTGAAATACATCTTAATTTTATTTTCTAGAATGTTATTACTTTATTAAGTTTAATCATAATTAGAGGCTAATAAGATATTATTCTTGAGTTAAGCAGTTTGCACACGCAGTAGGTAATCTAAAAATGTATATTTCATCCCGATACATATTTCCAAACAAATTGACTGGTGATAAACACGGCAGGTATAATGTATATTTTTAGATGTTGGTATTTGGTCATACATTTACGTTTAATTAATAGCAGCCATGTATCTAATACATGTCCCACTGCTGGGCTCGAGCCTCTTCTCATGATGAGAAGGGGGTTAGGCCTTAGTCCACCACGCTGGCTAAGTGCGGCTTGGTAGACTTCACACACCCTCGAACACTTTTTAGGTACTCTCAGGCATGCAGGTTTCCTCACGATGTTTCCTTCACCGTTAGCGAGCCATAATTTATAAGACAAATACACACATAATTATCTTTGAAAAGACGAATCTAAACGATTGATTGACAGAGATGTGTGCCGTGGGTTCGAACCCGAGACCTTTTGACTTAGCAGTCCTACGTTTTCCCACTCGGCTATCGCTGCTTTTACATTTATGTACTTTAATATATACTTATATTATAGCTGCTGTTTGTGAACCCTATAAACATTTCTACTTGGATTAACGTAATCACGCATATACCCTTTTTATCTTTCTTGCTTCATCGTTTCTAAAAGACTACACTACCAACAAAAAGATAGCTAATTTTGGCATAAATATTGTTATTGTACCTACAACTATACTCATATTAACTGATGCTGAGAGAGACAGAGATAAATTATTTGTTATTTTAAATAATCCTAACTAATGCGTTTTGTTAACAGACCGTCGTCAGCGGAATCATCAAGAACTGATGGCGCATCTGACAACGATGAAAAACTGGCTCCTTTTAGGGAGAAAGTACATCTCGTGGTCAGTTCGCTGGTTGATGATAGCCTTAGCACAGAGCCCGATCAGGGGAAGGGAAGAAAAAAGACTGTACAGGTAATCTAGAAATATTTCTCTCCTTAAGTCTTTTACGAGGAAGATATTGTAGATTTTCTTATTGCCAGTTGAAATTTATACTGTCAAATATGGGCTAAACTCGCACTCTCTCAAGTGACAACTCTTAGCACATGAATAATTAATGATTTTCCATTTTAACTTACAGGAAGTATTTCTGGAACACATCACTCATCTTAGGATATGTATAGAACATAATCGTTTGTATAAAGTTAACGTTAAGAAAATCGAAGAAGCAGCCAAAAGTATTCTAAATAACGCAAAGGAAAATTACGATAATCGGACTAGACATCCACCAACATTAATATACGGTCCTGACGCATCAGGAAAATCCACCTTACTGACACATGTATACTACAACTGTGAAAAAATATTCGCTAAACCCGTTTTGAGGATAATAAGGTTTTCCGCTTCTACACCGAGATCGGCCTACAACTTAGAACTTTTGAGAGTGATGTGTCAGCAAATATCAATCATTCTAAATATTCCGGAAGGTTACTTGCCAAAAGACGCAAGTTTTGATCCTCTTTACATTAACAATTGGTTCCAAAGTTTGTTAAAGAAATGTGAAGAAATGGAAAACGAGATCTTGTTGATTTTTATCGATAATGTGCATAGAGTGAACCCGTTGGAGTGTGATATAGTGACGGGACTATCTTGGCTGCCGATGTCGTTGCCAAGAAATGTGTTCCTAGTTTGTACGAGTGCTGTATCTCTTGAGCAACTGCAGCTGACGCCGGCACAAAAGGAAAAGTTTAAAGTTCAGAATTGCTACTATTTGTTAGATGCGATTGAGGAGACCTCGGAGAATAATAGCTATGGAGACTATATTGATGGTGCCTTCGATAATTTAGAAGTGGCCTTCGGTGAAAAAGCGTTTAGTAAATTAGCAAGTAAGTATTTATTTTATAAGTAGAAATATATTTTGTGTGTAAAAAATTCTTAAAATATTTATTTGAATACCCCAACTTACACTCAGTTGATTATTTTGTGCTTTAACATTCTCTGATGTGATTATTTTTTTGTGTGTTAGTACAGTTTGTCTGTGTCTCTGTTCTTTTTAAATATTTTTTATTAATATACAAGTTGCTTTCTCGTAGGTTACATTACATGTTCGGAGTTCGGTCTCACGGAATTGGAACTGTTAGAACTACTAATGCCAACGAGTAACAGTGACGCAGTCATTTCGCTCAAGGAAGCCAACTTCAACTTCTCGACTATCTGCGTAGCAAAGTGTATGATGAGTAAGTATGAAAACTTTTACACTGAACATTGTTATAGATTAGAATTTTGGTCCCAATTGCTTGAAAATTTTATTTTGTCTTCTATGTGTAATATGAAAATATCTTGTCAACCTACAAACTACTTTTTTTTACATTATATTTTTGTAGAAAATGTTAAACCATCGTCATTGACAAACTATTATTTTTAACAGAACAAACATTAAAAGTGGTATGAAAAAGTCGATGTTTTCAGTAAAAACAATGATGTTCATAAAACTCAATATTATTTATAAATGTTTCGTGGAACAACCAATATTTTATTTCCAATGACAATTGATCCGATAGACGAACTCGTGAATATATATCTGATAATAATTTGTCACGCAAAATATATCTGTTTCTGTGTACCTTTTTACAAACATCCGTTGAAATGGTTCGCACAAATAAAATGATTCAACTGTTTTTAAGTATTCAACTAAAATTACATTTTATTGGTGGCTTGATGGCGTTTTAAACAGCTGAAAAATGTTTGCTTAATAAAATAAATGTTTACAAAACGCATTTTTCTTAAAACTTTATACCTACATGTTATTAATACGAATATATTTGCTCATAAGTTACAACTAAATATTACTAATACTAACAAAGATATTGAGCTAATAACGACAATCTTATTACCAGACGAGTTTATTGATTGAACATGACTTACACACAAATTTTCAAATGTTATAATACCATAACCTAACATATGAAATCATGTGTTATACACAACTTTTAAATGTTTATTTGCCGCTTACATTTAAATTTAGTCTATTAATACGTCACAATTTTCCTAGAATCATTAATATCGGAGAACGTGGTCTCCGGTCGATGTACATGGCGGTGGCGGGCTGCAGCCGCCAGCTCAAGAGCGAGGCGACGTTACGTGCGGTCGCAAGCTGCCTTGAGGGACGCCCATTCAGACCTCGCTGCGTTACACTTCGCTAGCTTCTTGCAAGACGCTGATGATACCGACACTTCGGAAGCTCAAGAACCTGGTGAGTGTTAAGATATGAATATTCTTAGATACATGAATGATAACTGAATTGACGACCGGATGGCGGAGTGGGTAGTGTGCCTGCCTGCAACGCCGAGGTCGTGGGTTCGATTCTCACTTAAGACAAATCTTTGTGTGCATGAAAATGGGGGTTTGTTTTAGTCTGGGTGTTTCTATGTATAATAAGTATGTATTTACGAAAGAAAAGTATATATGTATTAGTATCAGTTATTCTAGTACCCATAGTACAAGCTCTGCTTAGTTTGGGACTAGATAGCATTGTGTGTGAGTTGTGAAATATTAATTTATTTTAATTATAAAAAAAAAAAAACTTAGCTAATTGGTCAAGCCGCAGCTACACAGGTTGCGATATATTGTCAAAGTTAAGTCTTAATACTACTTGATGATGGTACCCGCAAATAACATGATTGTAAACATGTATGCATGCCAATTTTCAAATTGGAATTCAATTTTATTTTTGTAGTATTCTTAATGCCCCAGAAGTGTAGAGGAACAGGTTGTGATGTTCCTCCACCACAAAGGGAGGATCCTCCGACCAGGCTCGGTGGTATCGCCTGGCGGACAGCTGTCCAATGGTAGAATATTGGAAGTGGTATATATGTACACTCTGTGAACATTTCGTTATCGCGATTCAGCGCTCTTTGACAGTTGTGACGACTGTGTCACTTCTTGACGTTGTCGACGTAGAACCACCACAAGAAGCATGAAATGACCAAGTTTACCAAGTATATTGTAGTAAAAAAAGCTTTCTAAAATCTAATAATGTTATAATATACCTAGTCATCCGATTCATCGCAAAAAAAGCTTGGAATAACATTGGCTTAAATAAAACGCCGCACACATACGTGTCTCAAAATACACAAACCGAGCTGCCTTTATTTTTCCTTTGATTGAATTCCTCGCTTTTGTAGCTCCACATACAAAGGAAATGCCTTCAGTTATTCGAAATAATGAAACCAAACCTTTCACGTACAATTCAGATTTCTTTTTCACATGTTCAAGTTATTTCCGAAATGGTATCGCATTTTATTGTTTACGTGACGCTCAAAACCTAAAATTTTTCATGTAAAATATTCAAATAGAGGAATATTTTTCAATGGAATTGTGTATTCGAACGTATTGAATAATATTTGCATTTGTATCAGAGCTGTGTGTTGGTTTTATTATGAAACATGTATTTTTTAACGTCCATTATTCAAATATTTTTCAACTTCCGAGGTACTTATCCATTGTACGAAATAGTTGGTACTGAATTCGAAGCCACAAAATCTTTTTTTTTATCATTATTATACTACAATACAGATTTTCTTAATTAACTTTCTAAATCAATTCACCCGATATTTACAGCTGTATCAATTTGAATCTTTTTGGCTTGTTTTTGTGAACTTCGTTGGTAGCCCAGCGTATTTCCTGTCCGGTTATAAACATTATCCATTACCTGTGAATGCTTTCAATACCACATTATCATGCCAGTCGGCATGCGTATTTTGTAATAAATGGAATCATTCAATCAAAAAAAATCACATTAAATTTAAATTGTTGACAAGAAACTATTGTCAATGAAATTAATATAAATTAAATGATTGATTTTAAAAGATATTTTAATTGAAATCAATCGTTTCATTTACGGAATCGAACCACCAGTTTCACGCGACCATTGCCAAACTATACAAAAATCTCTAGACATGGTTTTTGTTGTACCCCGTGCTATTTTTACCTATTTACCTCCATCAATCATTATTTATTTTCCCTAGGTTATGTGGAAGAAGACGATGCTTTACTAGACTCGACTCCCTTCCACTCCGCTAGTAGAACAGCAGCGGCCTTCACACAACGGCATGTTGAAGAGTCGTGGCTGCACCTACTGTTGGCTGGAGACTTCTCGAAGCTCAAGGACTTGACTGTCTGCAACTTCGACTTTTTACTGGCTGCGGTAAGTTTATATTTTTTTATTATGGTTATGTATATATGCAAAAACATAGATAGATTTGGTGCCGAACTATGATTATGCTTGATAATGAAATGTAAGGTGATTGATAAGTCAACAGTAACTTAAAATAATATATTGCTGCAACTGAAGACAGTCATGGTATAATCCACTCAATGACTGGAATCTTATTCCCTTCGGCCGCAATCTAATCGCAAGATTATTATCAACCGTATTAAACCGAGAAAAGGGGAGGAAAGGGGCTTTGGTAAGAAATCTAGATTAACTGTTGTAGCTAACCTTTAAGTTTGTTTTCAATAACGTTCTATCACATACCAAATCTCTCACTAACTCCCAAACAAGAGACGGAAAATAATATAAAACTAAGTTTATTACATTCAAACTATATCAACCACATCTTATACCATCTAACAGAAGTTCGGTAAAACTAGTTTAGGTCTTGTCACGCTTGCAAACATTGATACAATACGGAAGGCCTGAAACCCGAGAACAAAGTTTAGAAAATTTCACGAGAAAGTACGAATAGATACAAGGACAGTTACGCAACAAGGAATATTGCTTTTATTTACTTTTATATGTCACTTGCTTTTACCTACGTGACCTGTCAAAACATGTTATTATCACCTTCCAGGTTTGTAAATGTGCCCGTTCCAATTGTTCTTAAGATTTATTCAGAGGTGTTCTATACAGACATAACAGAAAGATTATTGAAGAATATAAGAAACAATATTGACAGACAAAATATATTTCGTAAAATGTAATACTTATTGAATATTATTATTGAGAATAAGGGTTACTCACGTTACTTTAGCCGGGATATGCCGACTAGTTTCGAATCTAGTACGTAAATTCATCAACTGGGCTGTTATTCGCGTGTCTAGGCGTCGCGCGGAGGTGACGACACTACACGGTACTAGATTCGAAACTAGTCGGCATATCCCGGCTAAAGTAACGTGAGTAACCCGTATTCTCAATAATAATGTCTTTACCTCACGTCGGTTTTAATAACTTATTGAATACTTATTAAAACTTATTAATAATAGAAGTATGTACGACAAAAAAGATAAATGTACGCTAAAAATTGGTTTACTGAAAAGTTTCGTACACGGATTGGAAAATTACTTCCGATTACATTTACAAAGATATTATTATCAAATTCTTAATCCACAAGAGCTATTAAGATATGAATTGTTGATAAAACTTTAAATGTTATTTCCTTAGTAGTTACATTTCTGCCAAAGTCATCCTTAATTGAGTACAGCTTGTAACAATTTTTTGTTAATGACCAAGTTAGTTATCATTTCAAAGGAGTAATTATACCATAGCTGAAATTAGATAGCTAGTTTTAGAACTTAGTTAATGGATTGTTGTGGCCGAACTTTACGTAAGATAGAACAAACATTAAACATTAATCCGCTGACCGCAATGACCAAGTTTAACGGTCAGGAAACGATATATTAATGACGCTAGTACATTGGCCCCATTTATTTGCTGGCCATCCCAATGTGTTCAATTTGAATTATCTAGTTTAAACGGAGAGCATTAGGGGAATATTTCGTACGTTTGTGCTTTTTATTTTGACTGCATTAAAACTGGACCAGGCAATAAAATGCCTGGGCACGTGAGGATGCCCTTAAGTTTTAAGTAAAAAAATAACATAGTTTATTTAAAAAGATTTATATTGCCCAAACTCTAGCTAGTGCAGTGCTCTGCCATTAGCACATAAGTGTACTCAATAAAAGTAGGTAACTAAAGCAAATTAAAACCACGAAAATCTCCTCCACATGTTAATAAACGTTCAGAGACAATATTTCTTGTGTCGGACAATAAATATGAAGACATGGAACGTTGTCCATATTGCGTAATTATCGCCTCGCTGAGCCGTATTGATCATGTTATACATGAGTGTTTGTTGCTCACGGGAGTGAGAAAAGAGTAGACTGGTAGCTGAGATTATTATTCTATCAGCAAAATTGATTTATGACCCATTTGATAAATATTTCATTGTAAATTGTCAAAGTTGATAAAGCAAGGGAAAATCGACTTTAGTGATTCGAAATGTCTTTAAAAATGAGTATTAAGGTCAATCAATCAATCTACTTTGTTGATAGTACCAATCGATTGAACTCTGAAATCAATGCAATATTATATACATATTATGTTATTGATATAAAATCTATCACGTTGATGAATGTCCATTACTGGGTGAATGTCTATTACTTATATAATACGTCCATAAGGGTTCGTTGATGAGAATGAATGAGTAAGCTTCAAAATGAATCTTTCAACAGTACTAATATTAATTTTATTTATTCCACACAGGTGCAAACAGTAACGGTATCGTACCTGCGTTGTATACTAGAGCACGTTCGCTGTTACATCTTAGACCGAGACGTGGAGTTGGTGTATGGAGCCGTGAGGAAGTCCAGCGATATCCTCACCAGGGATCCTATGCAGCTGGGTGCTCAGGTATGTAAATATACAATTTGTCACTCATTTATTTTAGGAGAAATATTTATTTCATACAGTGCCTTACTTAAGCGGACAAAATAGGAGATTAAGGGTCAGGCTCTGAGGTATCGGATAGATCTTTTCCGACCCATAAAATAAAGCCTTACTAGATTTAAAAGTGACAACACAGCTTTCACATTAATTTATGTGTGCTATATGCTTATCCTGTCCATGAGATTTATCTAACACCCGTGAACCTTATTGTACTTGCCTGTATAACCTTTGTACTTGCTGTGGGCCTTAGTAAATTTGGTAATGTTTTGTTTTGTAGTTGTCTTAAGCTGGGTACAGATTGGTGCAATGCAACATGTAATGTAATATTCTGCGTTACATTGCATGTTCCCTGCTGCCTTGGACGTGTGGCGCGCGCGGTACGCGCATTGACTGCGAATCATTCGAGAACATCTGTTCCCGCATTTCGTTACAAACACTAGCCCTCGTCACACGTGTTCTTTTCTTTGCCTGCATCAAGGCGATATACTTACGAATCATGGAGTCTGAAGACAGCCTTCTTGCTCTGACGATTATCAGTGCTTCATTGTTAATCATTCATCAACTTTTAAAAAAACCACCCTCCACGCACCCACTTTCACCGCCATGATCGTTGCGCATGCAAACGAAACGATCGACTGTCCACGGCTGCGTCCTGCGCACCCTGCGCGCCCCTTTGTGTTCGTACCAAAAACCGACAAATCTCGGATCGAGCCGCGCACGAGTTGTAACGCTCGGAGCGTGCGCGACCCAGGCGCAGTTCGTGCGCGCGAGGCGTCCACATTATGGGAATTCTGTTACATTACATGATACATTGCAGCAATATGGACGTCAAATTCTTGCATTGCATGTTGCATTACATGTTGCATTGCACCAATCTGTACCCAGCTTTATAAAGACATGTTCGTGATCAAGTGATAACTTTGGTACAATGAAATGATAGTGGAAGTTTCATGTAGGTATCAACGACAAAATCAGAGCTCCAAGTGTTAAACTCAAATAATATAATATGTCATCTACATACATCTCTACATATACTACACGGGTAATATTTAAGTCCGGCTATCTGATTCCTGGCATTGATCATATTACTCTACTAGTTTTATTTTAGCTTTATTTGAGATACTATAAACGACTTCCAATCAATATAATAAGATACTTAAGTGAAAAATGGGACGAGTGAAGTTCGAGTGACATTCCTAATAATTTCACTCGTTTGATTTTGAAAAGCCAACTTTTGGACAAGGACATAAAGATTTCAGCAACAAACAAAAGTTACAACATAAATATAAATCAAACAAACACAACCCACATAAAAAGAAAACAATACCCTCGATTCTACATAATCGTAAAATGTTACGCGAAGGGAGTAGAACAATGTAATGTAGGTTTGTATCAGTTAGCGGATCAAATATCAATCAATTAAGTGCCTTGATGTCAGCAGAGGCCACAAAGCCTTTTAACGATACTTATAAGCCTTTGTTCATGTCCAACTTTGGAAATTGGTTTAGCGTACACTCGTAAATTGAATAGCTGTAAAGAATACATGTACAGGGGTTTGAAGGGCTGTATAAATGGGAAAAGTAATGAGCTTCGATGTATAAAGCGGAAAGACTTATTTATTCATACCTACATTTCTAAAAGTAAAAGTTTGTTGAGTGATAGAGTAACTTCGTACTTGTATTAATTGAAAACCTAGAATGCTAAGTGAAACTCCTAACATTAATGGATCGCAACCGAATTGTCGTGTCTATTTTATACACGTTGAATCATGTATCAAGTCAAATCAAATCAAATCAAATCATTTATTTCCATGGGCCCCAAGGGGCGCTTGAACACGTCAAAACAAACATCAAAACACAAAAAATATAAAATTAAAATAAAACTTAGCTAACTAAATTATAATACTTATTGTAATAAAATGATTTGACACCGGAGCTTAGATTGACTTTAATTCAACTTAGAGAATTGAATTAAAATCAATCCAAGTACCAGCTCCGATGGGTATTGCATCATGAGAAGAGCTGGTGAGAAACTCATGTGCACCATCTTTTCAAATAATTCATACAATATTTGTTTGTTTTTTGACAATAATTCTATGTGTAAGTTATAGCAACCAAAACAACATTATAGCTAAATATGGTTATAAAGAGAAATAAACTTAATTAGAGAAATGCAATTTAATTATTATAAATAAATCCATAGTATATAAGGTTGCAATATCTTACACTTCAAGCAGAAAATAAAGGAGTAAAAACAATGTGTGTATACTACTGTATATATAAGGGTTTTAGAACAGGCCTACACATAAAAAACATTTATATACTAATAACAAAAACTATTTACACTACAAAATATAAAAATTAAAAAAAAATGTACACACAGATTGCCTTTACTTAACAATATTTGAAATAACATGAAATGAGGTTATACAAATCAAATTTAGTGAGTTAATAAAGAAACTATATAATTATGTATTAATTTTCATTAATCATCATATTAAATAATAAAAATAATGTATCAATTGATATTCATTATAATGTCAAAAGTTGAAACTTAAGTCAATAATATGATGTCAAAAATAAATTATGTCAATCTCAATATAGAATATAATATGTCAAAATAATCATAATCAATCATAATTATAAATAGGATAAAACAATGTCTAACTTGGCAATTCATTTGAAATATAATAACCATAATAATTGTAAATAATAAATACATTACTGTAATAAATACATTAGATAAATTAATATTATTTCCAAGGCGTAGTGTCGGTTAAGAAATCGTTTATTTTATAATAGCCCCTTTCCATGAGACGATTCTTAACGATACTCTTAAACTTTAGTAGGGGCAAGTTCAAGATTTCGACAGGAATTTTGTTATAAAAACGCACTCCAAGTCCCTCAAATGAGTTGTGGACTTTGTTTAAGCGATAATATTGGCCTACCAATTTATGCTTATTCCTCGTGTTTAATGAATGAACATCGCTTTTCTTGGTATATGTTCCTATGTTTTTTCGTATAAACATAATATTAGTAAATATTTAGTTTAGTATTTGTGGAAATAGTTAATCGATATATTTTTTATTAAGAAGTACTCAAAATCGTTTTCCTATTTATTTTAATGGTAGCTCTGTATGTTATTGATATAATGTTATAATCTTTATCGTGATATGGTTAGTACAACATCAACCAATCATAAAAGCAGATTGTAATTTAGTCGATTTATCCTAAGACTACGGTGATATGCTTTATGTGCCAATAATTTCAGAGTGGTACTTCCGCCGTCAAACAAAGAAAGAAATATATTTATTCTGACAAATAAGAGCAAAACATTCAACTTAAAATACTAAACCAGAAAAGGTCACCATCTCAGCCATAAGCTGCAGTGCAACAAAGCCCTGCAGCGCTGATTTTGTGATGGACAAGAGCTCTACCACCACCAAACTGTTGCTTTATTTTAACGTTAGCCTAATTGCAAATGTTTGTTCATAGATAATTGCATGGCTCCGACCAGCTGTGGCTCGGCGTGGCGTGCTGGCGACGCTTGTCACAGCTGCAATGGCGTGGTGTGATGGCTATGATAAACCACTGCTCGTACCGCTTAATGGATGGTAAGTACATTTTATATTTATCATCAACATGATAGTATATATTAAAATCAGATATATTGGGTGTAAATGATATTGTGACGAATTCAACTAGTGATTCAGAACATGATTCTGAAACCCAAGATGCAAAATAATTTCACCAGATATTTCCACACACGATTATTTTATGAGATGATATTTGATTATTGACATGCATGAATTTCTATTATTTGTTATTTTTTGATATATTTATTTTTATGTAATAATTGCTGACTCTCGACATATTTCTCACTGTTCTACTATGGATTTTTAATCTGAAATAAACGTTCTATTATTATTATTATTAGGGTCAGCTACTAGTCTTACAGCATTAGCTAAAAATCAGTATTATACGTAGATTGACTGCTATCAGACCAAAAAAACCCTGTGTGCGAAAATACACTCTTTTTGTTAGACTAGTTCTGTTGTTTGACTGCCGTAACGACTGCCATATATTTAAATGACTATTAGGAAATTGGAAGCTCTAGGTGATTTTTAAGGCACAAAGGAAAACTTCATAATTATGTTAAGATGGTAAACATTGCTTAACCAGCAAGATCGATCGGTCCGTGTATCTTTGAGTGAGACACGATACGTGTTGACTATGTTAACGGGTGTATAGATTATCTTTTTTGTTGATCACTTGGTCATTGTTTAACTAAAACAGCCTATCCGTTGTCGGTCACGCACATTATATCCTTTGTTTTTTATATTGCGTGTTCTACATCGGAACTAAACTAATGGTCGATTAAGCTATCTCTCAATCTGAACGGATCGCGATATCGTGTAATGAGCTGTAAACACTTGATTGCTTTTTAACTGTTAAACAATGGGTTTTACCCACGTATTATTTCGTCTATTTGGGTGACTGCCAGTTTCGCTTGATTCAGACGAGCTTCGTCAGGCCATGAGCACGGAGCGACAGGAATGGCCTGGGACGCGTTTTGTTTCGCTCCTGATGGCTTGGTTTGAGTCGTAGCACTTACCAACCTTTTATACCTATTTTCAACTTAATAAACATACAATAGTTAGTGCAATAAGGGAGCAACGTTCGAATTTTAACTTCGAGTACTAATTTTGAGTCCCGCATAAACTAAAGATTCTAGGTTAGAATTATGAGTGTAGTGAGAGACTCAAAAGCACGAGATGTAATTAACTTTGATCTAGTGTCGCACATACAATTTTTCACCTCAGCAGCTCGTAATAGTAGAAACCCGTATTACAAGTTTTCCTTAGTTTTGGACTAGATGACGTGGAGTGAAATTTGAGTGACATTAAAAAAAGCCGAGAATGAGTAAAATCGAGGTTTGCTTACGTAAATGACTCGAAGCACAATCAAGTTTTGCTCACTGTTTTCATACAACAAAGAACTACTTTTCGAGCTGCTAGGGTGAAAACGAACGGCATGCCCCCTTATATTTTAATGAAGAGCGTATACTGGAGAGCGTAGCGTGTGTAGCAAATGCTACGAGAAACCCTTCGAATACTATTCATATATCAAAATAATAAATCCGTGCAAAAATAAACAACAACTAAAAATGTAGGTGTGGCCTGCTTAGGGTGTTTTGTATGAATCTATAACTAATCTTTATGATGAATAGCTTTTTGATTATCAAATTTACTTCTCTCTAATTTCTAACATCGATGCTGTTTTACAACCGGCACATGTAACTTAAAGGATAAACTGTGATACAAAGAAATTGAAGTGATAGTTGTCTTTGATTTTTGTTTGAATTGTGTCACTTTTAGGAACTCGTCGCTAAGTCGAAGGCGCGTGGACTAATTGATATTGCAGGTTAAGCTACAAATAAATAAATAAATAAATATCTCACAACTTACACACAACGCCATCTAGTCTCAAACTAAACAGAGCTTGTACTATGGGTACTAGAATAACTGATACTAATACATATATACTTTTCTTTTGTAAGTACATACTTATTATACATAGAAACACCCAGACTAAGACAAACGCCCATGTTCATGCACACAAAGATTTGTCTTAAGCAGAAATCGAACCCGCGACCTTGGCATCGCAGGCAGGTACATTACAGGTGTATGGTTGGGCACATTAAGCCGTCGGTCTCGGGTGCCTTTTGAAGAACTATAGCAGTATATAAGAAGTATATAAGCCCCAAATACGCTTTAAAAAATTGGTGAAACTAGCTCTTTATCTTTCTTCTTGTATAAATTATTCTGAGCTTGTCGTTTACACGTGTCCTGCGGTGGAACTGATGACGTAAGCTAAAGCACGTGTAAATGCGAGCTCGATATCTAATACGATTGTTTTATTCCATTACAAATATTGGGCACTCGGACTGAATTGGATATGGCCGACCGCACCTGAGCACACAACATGTCGTGTTGATAACTGATCTAATTAAGGGTTTAAATTTTGTTTAATTTAATTGCATTTTCTGTGTTTTTGTTAATGGTAGAATTTTTTTTTTAAATCAGAACAACATATCTCACATATCTCCAAAATGCACTCTGTTTACCAATTATAGTATAATGGTTATTTTAAGATCTTGACGTTTACAAACACATTATGACCCAACATTATTAAAATTATTATTGTAGTCAAACCTATTTGATAATACAAAACAACAAACAAACATTTGGAACAAAAATTCAACATTTGCCATGATCCAATTCGCAAACACATCACTCAATACAATTACACAGTCGTACGTTACATCCGCCTACACATTTCTGCCTGCATATTGTTCAATGTCTACCCATATTCCCATATTTCCAATATACAAAATAAACGGATCACGTCGCGCTGCTAACCCACTTACGTATCGCGATGCGAATAATTCTATAGAGGTGCGATTCCGCGCGATCCTATATTTGGTGAGATAGTACGCAAGGGAGTAAGAGAATTTGCCATTAAAAGGAGCAATGAACTTCGTGTCGTATCAAAACAAGCCGGAAAATGGCTTTTAGTACGCAAATGGGGATTTGATACATTTGCAAAATGTTTTCTTGGCTCTGGTATTAAAATTCGTTAGTCATTTTGTAGGCAACGCTATTACTTTTTAGCATTTGGATTATTTTTACCATACAAATTGAGTTTTACTTAACCTTATATTGAAATTTACTCTACTATATAAGGAAAAATATATTGCAGTATGGTTCAACTAGAGAATAAATAAATAATAATAAATAAATATTTCACAACTCACACACAACGCCATCTAGTCCCAAACTAAGCAGAGCTTGTACTATGGGTACTAGACTGACTGATACTAATATATACTTTTCTTTTGTAAATACATACTTAGTATACATAGAAACACCCAGACTAAGACAAACCCCCATGTTCATGCACACAAAGATTTGTCTTAAGTGGGAATCGAACCCACGACCTCGGCGTCGCAGACACTACCCACTCCGCCATCCGGTCGTCAGAGAAGCTTATGAAACGAAACAAGTGATGCCATTGGTTGTACATTAATTTTACACATATATTTAATGGCAACACTTACACTCACACACTATGTTAGAATGTTGTATTAATCGTCATTTAAAATCACATATTCTAAATACAAAATGAAAATAAAATTGTGTAAAATAAACTACATTACCTACATAAATATCAGTCACGCTGGTAGCCTTTATACAAAATTCAATAATCTATCGAACTGTTTGGCATGACTCACAATAAATTGAGTTTTAATAAATGACGGGTCGTTTCACATTAATGTCGTGTTTGTTCAAATGGCTTATCAGTTATAATTAATGTCATAGCAGTTTATAATGAGACGCTAATGGGATCATACCCGTTTATTTACTACGTAATTATCAATTTTATTTAAAACATTGCTTCAATTTCTGTGTATACTCCTTTTGTTAGTGGCTTCACCTACATAAAACTGAGGTCAATAAAAAGTAGCCTATAAATTAAGATTGTATTCGTAGAGTTATATAGAAACTCTTTTAAATACATTGTACCTGGCCCTTAACCCTAGCAAATAAAGAAACGTCACTGTGTTGATTGCTTGTCGTTGGTTACTAAATGATGTTCATCTATGTTAATGACAGCTTAAATAATACAAAGTATATATACTGTTATTGTGGACGTTTATTTTAACTGCCCTCTTACAGTACCTTTATAGAACCTTTTACAGTATTCATGTATTTTATGTTATTTAGGTTACAGAAGTTACAGTGTGATTGCGGAAAAAAAATTAAAAACCTATTATATACATTCCTATCTAGATTTACGCTACGAAATCCTTAAGATCAACGTCTTTATGCCTTTAGTTTGTCAGCCTTCATCACTATTCATTAACTTGTTAATCTCTTCTCTTATCTATCCCATTCAGTTTTTTTCACATAAATGTAACCGGAGACAACAGGAATAAATTCCCTGCCTCAAGACTATTATCATTAATGAGACATTTACGTGAGGGTCGGCATGAGGAAAAATATGGTACTATCATATATTTTGTGACAGTCACGTCATTTAACTTTTGTAATGGGGTTTTGTGTCTGTTTCTTTAGTGCGGTTAATTTGATAGTATTTATATATAATTAAACATAAAAAAACCGACTTAAATTACAAATGCTCTAATAATTGAACAAATTGTGTGATATTGTCAGAAACGTAACAGTTATTTGCTTATAAATTGAGTGTTCTTCTCGATTTTCTTGGGATCCCATCATCATAATATGTTGACTAGATGACCAGGGTACCAATTTGAATATGTACCCTAACGAACAAAAAACGAATTACGCAAATCGGATTAGTAATGTTAAAGTTATCGACATACTTATATACAAAGTATCGGCATAATGACATTGTCCAAATAACAATAATGCTTATAAAATAAAAACTACTAAACCAAACTAAAATAAATTTTTATGGGACCACCTGGCAACTATTTCGCGTCGAACAAAACAAGAATCACATGAATCGGTCTATTAACCGCGACGTTATCGATGTACATACATAGAAAAAAAACATACCGGCCGAATTGAGAACCTCCTCCTTTTTGGGCAGTCGGTTAAAAATATATAACTATACGCATCGATTGTCAAAGTCAGCAATCAGATCAGCTAATCTGATTGCTGACTTTGAGATATTATTAGGTCAAACATGTAAGATTTAAAAAATCTGTAGAACGCAACTTTTAATAAGTACCGTAAATATTCGTTATTTACATAACATAACATAACATCACGCCTATATTACCCAGAAGGGTGTGGCAGAGGTGTACACACATTTCACCTGTTATGTTTAGGTCCAATGGGATAGGAGGTGAGCCTATTGCCATCCACCGGGCACAATTCTAATTCCGTGCTGCTGTTGGAGTGCACGGTTGGCGTAGTAGTTAAAGCGGTCGCCTCGCCGCTTTCAACTGCGCTGGTGTTGTGGGTTCGATCCCCACTTAGGACAAATCTTTGTGTGATTCGCAAAGATTTGTTCTGACTCTGGGTGTGCTTTGTGTGTGTGAAATGTATGTTTGTGAACACCCCCGTGACACAGGAGTAATTCCTAGTGCGGGCGTCGTTATTTAAAGAAAACAATTGTAAATTTCCTTACGGAAAGATCACAAATGACACTTTGCCCAACCGGGGAATCGAACCCGAGACCTCGCGGTGAGAGTCGCATACGCTAACCACAAGACCAACAAGGCAGTTCCAAGTTAGGTCGTAATTTACCAAGCCGAAAATAATGCGTTGTCCTAGCTGAGCAACAAGTACAATGCAACTCTATACAAACGCCTCTGTATGGCTAGCAACCGTTGCGTGCCATCTCCTGTAATATAAAAATCGCGTGGTGTCGCGTCGCTTGTCACTTAGCTAGGGCAATGGGTAAGCTATTCTGAGATCGACCACCAAATACCGGCTTCTCTTAAATGTTTTCTTTTTTTTAGGCTCCAACCGCCAATCGCGTCAACAGTCCGCGTGTTATCAGTTGGAGGCTCAGCTCCTGGTGCCGGCGCCAGGCTATTACAACTGGCACCTTCTGGACAGCATCTGGTTCTAGCACCTTCTGCTGGAGATCCGCAGCTCTGGCACGTCATGTCCAACTCAAAAGTGCACACGTTTAAAGGTCAGTATATACATATTTGCTATTGTTATTACATGTCTTTGCCCCAATTTCATAGGTGTTAAATAAACCAGAAACAAAACTATCTGAACCCTCAGAAACTGACCCTTATTATAATAATATATTGCAATGAATAAGTTGTCAGATTGCATTTACGAAAATTTTGCACAAACGACCTTTCTTTTTTTTATTGCAGGTAAACTTAAGATTAATACAGATTGCAATATTTATTAAATCATATTTTGAAACCAAAATTCAGATGTTATAATAAAATAAAAACAAAACCTTCATATTAAATTCTCTTTACTCCAACTTCAATAAAATTATCTCTTTTACCATTATCTCCTGACTTTCTGTGACTTTATTACAAAAGCATTATGTTTTAATTAATAAAAGCGTCAACAATATTTTAAAATTATTTATCACTTAAAATTAAAATTAGTTTTCACAAAGTATGATTTTATGATTTATGATGAGGGCTTTTTGAACACAAAAATGTCTTTAAAGTACACAAAGTCTGAAACTTTGGACGTTAATTACTGCTGAAAATGATTAATCGTTTTATGTACATAATAACGAGCAAAACAACTTAGACACTAAGCTTTTTAAACAGTTTTTTTTTCATAAGTACCTTTTATTCAGGGTCAGAAAAACAAACACATTGCTAAATTGGCCAACGCTTAAATTAATTTAAGATAACAAGTGTTGTTGTTCTTCTTTAATTAAACAATTGTTAAACCTAATGAAGGGTAACTACACTACACACATAGCCGGCCGGCATATTTTATATTTCATTGCATTGTTTATAAGTGGGCCTCTGTGTGTAGCGACACTAATGTTTCAACTAATTATTTCGTCATTAGGTTCTAGCACATGTGATCGAGCTATGACCAATGGCTAAATGTCACAAGCCACTAATTGGTAACTAATCTTAGTAATGCGAGCAATTTCTGCGTTTTGATCTAATTGATCTAGAAAGCAGCGATAGCCGAGTGGGAGACCGTAGGACCGCTAAGTCAAAGGTCACGGGTTCGGACCCAACACACCTCTGACAATAGATCGTTAAGATTCGTCTTTTCGAAGATATGTGTGTATTTGTCATATAAATTATCGCTCGCTAACGGTGAAGGAAAACATCGTGAGGAAACCTGCACGCTTGAGAGTGCCTAAAACAGTGCTAGAGGGTGTGTGAAACTGTGAACTTGGCCAGCGTGGTGGACTATGACCTAACCCTTCTCATCATGAGAAGAGGCCCGAGCCTATGCTATTATTGATCTAGAATAATTTTCCATGAATTCAATAAGGTCCTTATTTGGACTGTTGATCGGTATTATAAGTACTCTTACACCTGCAAAATGATACTGCTTTATAGATACCTGAGTGAAATTTTGATTTAATTAGTCAAGCCTGTATTTTTGCTACATATGCATGGAAAAGTTTTGTCCTTTTTGCGTTCCAATATCTGGAATTGACTGGTAGGAGACGTAATGTTATTACATTTAGGCTTGAAAGCTCCATTTAGAATTAATCTCTTTGAGTTTGTTGTGGTGCAATAAATTACTATACCAATTGTTTCGGTTTAAGGCTACAGCGCAGTTTAATTGAGGTAATTTTATGAAGAACTAGCTGACCCGGCGAACTTTGTTCCTCCTTAAAGGCAATAAATGAGCAAATTTAGATTTTATTAAGTTCATTTTTTTATAAGAATAATAAGTCAGTTGCGTTTTGTTATACCATTTTTAACAAAAAAACGGCTATGCTACTGTTAAACTTTTCGTTTTGCTGTCAGTTGCATTTTGTTATACCACGATTTATGTCACGGTTATTATCTTTTTTCATTAATATCCCACGGGAACGGGATAAACAGCATCCTATCCATCCGTCTCCTGGTCTTAAGCTGCCTCCCCACCAATTTTCAGCTAAATCGGCTTAGCCGTTCTTGAGTTATAGTGTTGATAACTCAAGAACTTAGTTTAAATAATTATAGATTTTCTTAAGTACTATGTAGTACCCCATATAGTATTGCAATCTTACGTTATGTTAAATTTTCTGATGAATTTTGGCTAATAGTACTAGATGTCAAGCATATTATTGCTTTCCAAAATATTATTCAGAAAATGATACGGGAGCTAAATTCTGACCTGCAAAATAATACCTAGAAAGTTATGATATAATTCCTCCATGCCAGCTCGCCTCATGCTAAGGAGTGCCTCAAAACACGACGGTATGCTGCTATTATATTTTTATTCTAACGCGTTAGAAATTCGAACCGGGTGGGCAGTTTTGCTCCGGGGATAACCATCAACTTAAATGTTGGTTACAATATGGGAGATAACACTTTACGCGCTACAAAAATATATTTAGCAAGTTATGAAAAATATAATTTTTGTAACATATCAATGAAAGTATACTGGCATTTATCTAGATTATAAGCCACCTGTGTACCAAATGTTATAAAACTGTTATCAGACTGATGTGGATATTTGTGACTGCGGAAATTGTTGTCCAATATCTGTGAAGAAAATCTGATCTGTGAAACATTTTGCTGACGTGCTTTTAGGTGCAATATATCTTCTGTGTTGTGTTGTGTCACGTGTTGTAATGCAATGGGAGGTAATATTAATTTTCGTTTATCTGCAAAGGTGGAAAGCTAAAATTATAGCTGGCCGAAATAAATGTGGCGTTATTTATTGTAGGCCAAAATAAAATGAAGCTTGCCGAAAAAAACATGAAAACCGGTTAATGTTGATTAAAATTCTAACAAATAAACATACATAAACAAATAATAAAAAAACCTTATTTATTTTGTCACACTGTGAAATTCAGCGAGCTTTAAAAGAGCTGTTTTGGTAACTTTTTTCGATCTATATTAATTGTATCTAAAGCCGTGTGAAACATTTTTTCCCTGCAAGTATATATTATTGCATAAAGTAAGCTTGATACCAAAGTTGTTATCTACCAGCCAACCTTAAGGTGATGCAGGAGATATTTCTGTGAGTTGTATGGACTCAAAGTGACAAATAACATAATAAATTACAAGTTAATATAATGACTTAAAACTAAAAGAGAGTAAACTAAAAATAAAATTACTATGTGTTAATATACTAATTACATAACATTACATATACAATAAAAAAGGATATTTTAGTTTTAATATAAAGTAGGCAATATAGTCGATAATACTATGGCTGATCTATTAACTGAGTCCTCGCCTGCGCGGTACAGGGGCGCGGGGGTATGACGACAAAGGGAACTGAAACAGGTGCGGGCGGTGGGCAAATTTTGTAATTGTTCATTTCGTTCGCTACATGGGTAGCGATCGCATGTGTTGACTGTTGCAGACACCTTGTGAGAGGTACACATGTAATAACTATCTCAAGATGAATCGAATATTTTAGAAAAAAGAAACTGGATCCAAAAAAAGTTTTGACTTTCTTACGATTTAATTAAATGTTTAGATAACAAATAGTATAATAGTTTATTCCCAATTATTTTATTTACGTATATAAGTTCATTAAAATTTTGTATTTTCTTAACTATTTTTCATTTGATAAATCACTATTTCTTTTTTCCTATGATGTCACATATCTTAGGAAATATCTTGGTGCATTTCATCTCCTGTATATTTCATTAAGGGCCCCCACCGCCCGCACCTGTTTCAGTCCCCTTTGTCGTCATACCCCCGCGCCCCTGTACCGCGCAGGCGAGGACTCAGTTAAACGATCAGCCTTAGCACTTCCTTTATTTTCTGTTATTCTAATTTGACAAGTAATCCAATATCAAAAACGATGTTTATTGTTTACCTTTGGACTATCGCACCAGGAACCCAATACCACATTTAATCAATAACCAAAGTGCCCACATTTCACTAGCAGAGAGCCATAATGGAGCATTTGTAATTATCTTGATTGTAAAGCTATCCAAACAATGTTGTTGTTCATTAATTTGCCGGTAAATTGGATTGTATCTCTGATTTTCGAGGCCCAACTCTCGGTTTACATTACGACCGGCCTTTTATATTTCAAATTTATAATCGAATTATACAAATATGAATCTCCGTCGCTTTGTTTTATTCCACAAAAGCTTAATGGATTCACTTAATACGGCTTTCCATTTTTCAATTTAATATTCGGTGAATTTATTTTTTTTGCTTTTAACTGCCTTAATGGTTTGGTTAGCGTTTATACCTCTCACCACGTGGTATCGGGTTCGATTTCCGGCCAGTCAAAGTGTTATTTGTGAACTTTCCGTCTGGAAATTCGCAATGGCAGAACGGCGTTGGATTGTGCCCGGTGGATGGCGATAGGCTAGGCTATGTTTAGATTAAATGGCATAGAGAGTGCCCTATCCAATTGGATCTAAACATAACAGGTAACATGTTTGGTGTACAACCTCTGCCACGCCCTTCTGGGTAATATAGGCGTGATATTATGTTTATTTTTCTTTGAAAGGAAATAACCAACATTAGGTTATATTTTAAATTTATTTTCAATTTATATTATTTCTACTAATATCGTTTCTATTTACAAGTACAGAATTAATCTAGGAACCCAATGAATAATTTTATTAACCGGTTTGTAATCAGTTTTTATAATAAATTGCTTTTTTTTTTAAAAAAAAAAGCTTACCTACTAGTAATTTGCAAATACAAATTACTAGTATTCTTGTTAACCCCCTCCAGCTAAGCTTAATACGCTTGTGTTAGGAGGAAGTTCACGTCCGTGGTGTAATGGCCAGGATTCGAACCCACGACCTCTCGATCGTAAGACTGATGCCTTATCCATTGCGCCACGGCCTCTTTTCGGTATTTCCACATAGTTTAACCAAACATTCAAACATTAAATTTAACGTTTATCCCTGAAGTATAACTGCCCTCACAGTTTGAGTTTGCAACGTAGTACGTGTATCGCATAATAGGCAACATAACCGCAGCTTACCGTCGTGTTTTCAGGCAATCCTTAGCATGAGGCAAGCTGGCACGGAGCCATTGATATTATAACTTACTAGATAGGATTTTGCAGGTCAGAGTTCAGCTTCCATTTTCAGAACAATATGTCGATAATCTACGCGTACAATGGTGTTTGTTATGTCACACTATTCGATTATCTGTGGGTTACTAGGTATACCTATATAATATTTTGTACCTTTATATTCCTCCTCCGTTCTGCTATTGTGAATTTTCTAACGAAAACCCGGGAATCGAACCCAAAACCACGTGGTGAAAGGCGCATACGCTATCTACTAGAAATTCGAGGCAGCCTAAACCATATTCTGCTCAAAAAGCTATTAGTTTATCAAATCCACTTTAGCCAATACCACAATCCGTTTCGTCTCTAGGGCATTCTATTTCAAAAGGTAACGGTGCAGGTTCCATCTGATATAAGTAAAGGATATTTTGCCAACTGAGCCCAGAGGGTGGGATGCCGTGATAATAATTTAACTGCCGACTGCGCCCCAAATACATTGACCCTTTGGGTCGTTCAGACCTCGGGGAGAAATAAACACTGGAAGCTACTGTTATGTCTGTACAAAGTAATAGAAACCGAAGTTATATAGCAGTGATTATATTCTAGCGATGGTTTCATCATAATAAGTGCCTGTATCTATATAAATGGCTAGGTGTTTGCGACAAAACCATAAGTTATCATTTACATGAAAAAAATAATTTTGTTCATATCATAATTTAGTGGCTTAGGACAAAATTAAATTACTCATTAGTATCTAATTTTATATTTAGACTAGATTGTAATCTTTATGAAGTATCTAATTGTTTAGAAACATCCTTAAAAACGTAATTTTAACGGCCTCGTTCCCGGTTGAGCAAACTATTATTAAAGATTTTTGCCGGCAAATCTTAATATAATCACGGAGTTGGAATTGTGTGGAGAAGCTTACCCCTTATTACATGGACCTAAACGTAACAGGTGAAGTGTGGGTATTTTGCATCTTTGCCTCGACCTTCTGGACAATATAGGCATGATTTTATGTGATGTGTTCATTTTGTAATATAATTTTCCAATAAAAAAAACGACTTCAATTACTAATAATGCTTATAAAATAAAAACTACCAGACCAAACTGAAAGAAATTTTTATGGGACCACCTGGCAGCTATTTCGCGTCGAACAAAAGAATCACGCGAATCGGTCCATTAACCGCGATGTAATCGATGTACATACATAGAAAAAAAACATACCGGCCGAATTGAGAACCTCCTCCTTTTTGGGAAGTCGGTTAATAATTCTCTTTCATTCACTCTACGTCAATTAAAGTATTAGTGATACGATGTTAGTTCGAGAATACTAATATTATTATAGAATGAGGTAGCTGACAAGGTAACTCACAATTTCCCGTGTGGAGCAAAACCTCCCCTTCCGGATGTTGCATGTTAACAGAATAACAGGATTTATAGCCAACATAATAAGAAAATATATGGGATGCCAAAATAGATAGGAAGGGGAAAGCGCTTTTGTAAACAAGATGAGACAGCACCTCCCTCTTGCCTGGTTTACCTGGCGCAATTCATAATATTGCTTGCGTTATCATGAATATACTTATATATAAATTTTGTAGTACACTTAAAATTAAACTGTGATTTTTAACTTACTTAAATACATTACAGTCCACGATAGCAGCGATAGCCGAGTGGGAGACCGTATGACTGCGAAGTCAAAAGTCTCGGGTTCGAACCCACGGCACACATCTCTATCAATAAATCGTTAAGTCTTTTCAAAGATATTTGTGTATTTATCATATAAAATATCGCTTACTAACGGTGAAGGGAAACATCATACATCTACATACCTGAGAGTGCCTAAAAAGTGCTCGAGGGTGTGTAAAGTCTACCAATCCGCCTGTTGGCCTGCGTGGTGGACTTTGGCCGTACCCTTCTCATCATGAGAAGAGGCCCGAGCCTAGCAGTAGGACATGTATTAGGTACAGGGCTGCTTTTATTAAATACAATTTGGCTTAAGCTTAATTTATTTTTAAGCGCTAGAGTTTTTTTAAACAGACATAAATGCTTTTTGGATATGGATAATTATAATTATTTCTACGTTCAATAGATTAATGATTGCGAAAATATGTAGGCTATTCAAAAAATATGTTACCACTCACATGAGCGAAGCATTAACGTTTAACCACAGCATTTACATTGTGGTTTAAAGGAAGCAAAAACAATCCAATTAGCTACTGTTACTGATCATAGTGATCGCATTATTATCATGTGTGGTAAATGTGTAATCATGTGGTATAAAGATTGAGTTCTTTTTTGTACAGGTCATTCAGGAAGAATCCTATGCATGTGTGTGACACGAGAGTCACAATACCTTCTCACCGGCTCTGAAGACACCAGTGTCATTGTGTGGGACTTGCACACGTTGGCTGTCAAAACTAAAATACTGTAAGTGTTACAAATATTTTCTTGCATATCATACAGATGAAACACTTTAAATTATACTTTCTGACAATTTTTTGGTGGGTGTTAAGTCGGCCGCATATATGGCTGTGCTGCACTATGCACTCGAAAATAATTTTAACGAAGGGCACCGCGCTAGAGCATGGCCAATTAGAGCAGCGTGTGTATCGGTTACATTTCATTTGCGGCAAACTTAACACCCATTAGGATAATTGATTATATCGATTAATTATTCAATTATTATTCCTAAAAAACAATTTTTCAACAATCTAAAAATTAAGAAGATATTTTTTTGTGTGGTAGTTAGTTAAAATTTATTTACTTTTTAGGATGACAAATAATATCAAAATTAGGGTTTTGCTTCTTTTATATACTTAAAAGAACATGTAATTCACGGCAAATAAATCATTGTATTAGATAAAATAATAAAAAGGTAAAAAACGTTTAACATTTATGTATGCTACGAACAAAGTTGGCATCCAACCAAGTTAGTAAACATTATCTATAGCTTTGAACGTAATTTATTGCCTATGCTAGGTCCCATTATTCGTACCTATCTACAACCAAATACATTAGATACATTTAATATGAATGTACGGCCAATTACCTTTATGAAATAGAGATTTATATGCTAAATTTAATAGATAGTGTATTGCGTTCTAGCTTACCTTCTTCTCTCTCTAAATGTATTTGCGTCCATAATATCATTTAAGCACCTAGCATATTGTGAATGTGTGGTTAATAACGCAACTTTTACCTATTTATACTATTGGTTCAATTCTCGGGTCACCGGCTAAAAGTATATGGGTTTTCTACAGTCAATTTTCAGTTGCAGCACGGATTCCCCTGTGGCTCTACCGAGCGCAGTTCCACACTCTGAACAGACTCTCTATCAAAACTTGTGAACGGTGTATAATGATCTAATGAGAATGGTCTGCTCTTTATGCATCCTTTAAATTATGTGTTCCAGCTAAACATTTGGAAAAGTTTATGTCTTCGGATAACTGGCCTGAAGATATATATGTGAAATCGTGGAGAAATGGATTTCGTAAGCAAAGTGTGCAAGTTACCGCGTCCTAAGTGCTATTCGCTTGTTTACCAGAACGTTAGAGGGTTAAAATCCAAGTTAGACACATTCAAATTGTCCGTACTCAGTGAATCTGCAGATATATTCGCGTTAACTGAAACATTTCTGTTGAGTAGTGTTTTTGACAGTGAGGTATTTCCTGACGGGTATACTGTGGTGCGCCGTGACCGAGCCAATGAGTCAGGATGGGGAGGTGTTCTTTTAGCAGTCCGGGCGCACTACCCCGTTCAGCAAATATTAGATGTTGACAATTATACCCGTGATATGGAAATGGTTATAGCTATAGTCACTTTAAAGTATAAGCGTATTGTATTGTGTGTTGTCTATATCCCACCTGGGTCAACGGACGATCAATACGTTAATATTTTTTTAGTTTTGGAGAATGTAGTAACTAAGTATCCAAAATTGGATGTTCTTATTTTAGGGGATTTTAATATGAACTCAAGTTCTCAAAATGCGTACATGCATTTCACTTATTTATTGTCTTACTGCAAATTACAACAACATAATACTGTTTTGAATAGTTATGGTAGAAAATTGGATCTGGTGTTGAGCAATCGAGGTGATGAGTTCGTGCGTGTGACTGACAGCGTTGAGCCGCTGGTGCCGGCAGACGCTTATCATCCACCGCTCGGCATTCAGCTGAGCGTACCTAGGCCAGTGGCTGCGCGGGTGCAACGCCCGTGTTATTCAGAGGAACAGCGTAACGATAATCCGCCTCAGTGGAAATTTAAAAATGCGGATTTCTTTGCATTGTACCAATCGATAGGCTCGCTAAATTGGTCAGAAATATTAGCATGTAATAATGTAGATGACGCTGTCAGTAAGTTGTATGCCAAATTATATTCATGTTTTGATGATAACGTGCCATATAAGAAATTATCTAATAATCATTCTAAATATGTTTATCCGACATGGTATACGGCGGAAATTATTAGAATTTTAAAAAATAAACATTTCCATCTGAAAAAGTTTAAGCAGCTTAACTTGGAATTTAACAGGGAAATGTTTAAATTTTATAGGGAGCAGGCAAAGCTTCTAATAAAATCAGCCTATTCTCTCTATATCGGTCGAACGGAGGCGGGTATAAAGAAGGATCCAAAATATTTTTGGAACTTCGTGAGATCACAACGCTCATCACTGGGCTCCTGTTCTGAATTCGAGCATGACGGTCACATTGTGACCGGGGTGGATGCTGCAAATGCTTTTGCTAGTTATTTTAAATCGGTATTTTTAGCTGATCAGCCAACTTTGTCTTGTAATATCAGCGAAGATGAGGTTGTAAGTTCTATGTGTTCGTATCGAGTGAGTATCGATGTTATCACTTCGTCGGAGATTTCTCTAGCAGTTAAAAATCTAAAGGGTCAATCTGCTACTGGCCTAGATAGGATACCACCTTATTTTGTGAAGGACTGTGTTTCAGTACTACAAGAACCACTTTTACATATTTTTAATACGGCTATAAAGACTGCTACGTATCCTGCATTATGGAAAATATCAAGAGTCACGCCGATACCCAAGGAAGGTTCCAGGTCACAAATCACAAACTACAGACCAATAGCGGTACTGTCAGCATTTGGTAAGGTATTCGAATCAATTTTGAATTCGCATATTACTCGACAAATCAAACCTCAGATGAGCGAGTGTCAGCATGGGGGTAGAGGTGGTCGATCTACAACAACCAATCTGATTAATCTTGTTGATTACGCCGTATCTGAAATGGACAACAATAGACAAGTGGACGCGGTGTATTTTGACTTTAAAAAAGCTTTTGACCGCGTTCATAATGATGTACTACTGAAAAAGTTTTCTGCGGTAGGATTTACGCCGGCATTGTTACAATTATTTGCAAGTTATTTCAAAAATCGTGTACAATATATCCAAATAGATAATTATCGATCTGACCCATATGATACTCGTTCTGGTGTGAGTCAGGGAAGTAATTTGGGACCATCTCAGTTCCTTATTATGGTTAATGACCTACCAAATGTTGTCAGAACGGCTCATTGTCTTATGTTTGCTGATGATCTGAAATTGTACTTGGGCATTGGATGCCAGGAGGACAGTGAGGCGCTCCAGCGGGACATTGATAGTGTAGCTACCTGGGCATTTAATAACCATCTGGACTTTAACACATCTAAGTGTAAAGTTATATCCTTTACACGGTCACGTACACCGTATATTCACACTTATGAATTAATAGGTGACCCGCTGGAGCGCGTCACACAGATACGTGATCTTGGTGTAATTCTCGACAGTGCTTTAACCTTCAATACGCATATTACTAGTATCTGCTGCAAAGGGTTCAAGTCGCTTGGGTTTGTAATGAGACAGTCTGCTCGATTTCAGGACAGGAGCGCTATCGTTGCGTTATAGTTACTATGCCTTTGTGCGAAGCAGTTTAGAATTCAATTCTGTAATCTGGGACCCACACGAGGCTAAGTATGGCACAATGCTTGAGCGTGTTCAAAGAAAATTCGCCCGTTTTTTATATAGGAAATTATACGGATATTATCCTCATTTGTATCCGTCTCTGTTCGTATCTGGTATGGTGGGTATCGATACGTTACAATTACGCCGGCAGTGTGCTTTGTTAATACATTATTACTCATTAATGAATAATAATATTGACAATGCAGCTGCTTTATCACGTTGCTCCTTATCAGCTCCTAACCAGTACACGCGGCTGCGCTCGCGCCGACTCATGGCGATAGTACCCGTTCGGACGTGCACTGCACAATTTGCGCCAACCAACCACGCTATGGCATTGATCAACACACTGATTGCTCAGCATCCAGAGATTGATATTTTTTACATGAAGTTTGCTGAATTTTTAAAAATATGTGTCCAATTTTTTTGTAATATATTGTAATCTATTTATGTCATACAAATGTATACCTAGCTTATTGTGCGTATTGGGTAATACTGTTAGCGCAATAAGTATCTAATTTAATAAATAAATAAATAAATAAATAAATAAATTTACTGTTGTACGGCACGATGCCTTGGTCACTTACAAAGGATTTTACAGGCGTTGTGCCGAAACGCGTAAAGAGCAAACCATCCTCATTAGATATCATGTCTGTTAATATATCTGTCTTATTATTTTATGCGTAAAATTATGTTATACGAAAATGTAGGTACCGTCTTAAATGATTTGTATTGTTTCATAGAGAACACATAGCGCCCGTGCTGTGCGTGGCGGCGATCGTAAACAGATCATTAGTGATCAGCGGGGGAGAAGACTCCGCTGTTATCGTGACCTCATTGGTTGATGGCGCTTTGGTAAGAAAACATATTTATTTATTTATCCACAGTGTAATTAAGATTAATCAGGCTTTCTTCACGAGGTAATTGAGCTCGTTATCTTGACCTTTGATGTTGGGGGATTGAATAAGTTTTCCAACTTTCGTTCTTTGCTACTTTGTATAAACTTAGTTCTATTGGCAAATGAGTGATTACTGATTATATTGGTTGTACTGATTTGTAACAGAAGTTATTCAGGCTAGTTGAAAGTATTTGCAAAAGTTATGTAGCGATAATCCAGCATATTGTATTATCTCAATGCACCAAATGAGGCTTTCATACAATGCTGGGCCTAATTTAAAAAGATGCATTTTGTTATAATAAGAGTGCTTTATTGTAATATATTACTGTGCCAGCCCTGAAAATTCGAACGACCTTAGCAATCTGAGGCAGAGTCTAATAAATTGTATTATTGTAACTTGATGAATGATGCAAGTCATTCGAAACGTCGAGCATAGGTATTTATTTAACTTTATAATAATTACGCGATTTAGACCCGTTGTCTAATTTTTGAAAAATGTTCTTAAATCGCGAAAGTTTAAAAATATTTATTGTTACTTTTCTTTATTAAAATATTAAGCAGTCATTACTCAACTTTGTACGTTTTAGACCCACAATATCCATCCCCATTTGTTATAGGTTACAAAACTCGACCACCACCGAGGCTCTATAACAGGCATAAAAGTAATACAAGACGGCGAAATCCTAGTCACGTGCTCACAAGATGGCACCGTCTGTACTTGGAACGTTGACAACTTCACACTGCTAAGTACCGTGTCACCTGGCGTGCCAATAATGGCAATGGACGTGACTGATGACAACGTGTTTTTAGTCACGCTACAAGGGGAAAATGAGTTACATGTCAGGACATTCATTACTGGCACGCACCTGCATGTACTGAAGCGACATAAAACTAAGGTAGGTCAATTTTGCCAATTAACGCTTAAACTAACAGTAATTCCTTTCTGACTAAATAATACTACACAATATAACCAATAAGACACAATTATAAGATGGAAATATATTCAACAACTTATTTTATTTTATTTTAATTTTATAGGACAACTTACAGCTAACTTAAAACTAGAAAAACATTAATAACATTATTAGTTATACTTTGTTTCTAGATATATATTTACTTACTGTTCTTAACAAAGCTCTCTTATTTTAATTAAATAGGCATTATTTTATTAAATTCAAATAGACAAAGCTAAGACACATAATTAAGGAGACAACAAAAAACGTTGCTATTTAGAGACATAAAACAAACACGGGCGGCTAATTAACTTCACAAACAAACAAACACTATTGTTTTACTTTCAGGAGAGCGTCTCTTAAGAAGAATACGAATCGAACGTTTTATTATGAAATTGCTTGAGCTAACAGAGGCGTTTTGAAAAAAAAAAAAAAAAAAAAAAAAAACAAAATTAAAGTGTCTGTTTCCAATGTCAAAAAATATAATATAATTTAAACTATACTTCAGACAACGAAATGAGATAATTTTCATGATTTACAATTATACTCCCAATTCACAGGCCATAAAGTTTAATTTCTATTGTAATTGAGATTGTTTAGGACATTTTTAACAGTTTTTATTATACGAAAATCAACTTAAATAACAAATCAATAGGATTTATATTCGTGTGATTTGTAATAACATTAATTTATCTTGTTTTGTAGGCTTTAGAGTATAGTTATTAGTACGATACCTATCCTAAAACCCAGTTTTAATTTTGTTTCTCCGTCTGTCTTTCTTTCTTTTTGTATTAGCTAATATTCAAAACGACTGAATGGATTTTAACGACTGAATGGATTACCAGGTGCGTAACATAGCCTTTTATCGATATTAATACAACCCAGACAAAACTGCGGTAGAAAGTTAGTTTGTTTGTTTGATCGTGGTTTTAACCCTAAATTAGACTTAACAGTATGTGCACCAACAAAAAGTTGGTAAAATTACTAAATATCACCAAAATAAATAAATATCTACTAACCAACCAGTATCAGGCTTGTGACAACTAGATATAAGAATAAAAGGCTATAACCGTAGCGGCGACGAGCGAATCATTCCAGCGTAAGATAGCTTTAAGAGCTTCTCGCTCTGCAAATTATACTGATTCCCAGAGCAAATTCAATCTCTTTGATACAGAATCACTTTTGTGTAGTCCCTTCTCAATGCATGGAAGGCGAAAGGACAAGTTTGAACAAAAGGGACCCCAGTTACCATTACTTTATCTTTAAAACTTTGTTTGACTATTCGTTCACATTATCTGGCACAACGTTAATCTCGTTGAGAGATACGAGAATGTATTGTTATTAGATAGAAAGTAAAGTTTCTGAAGTTTACAATGCTTTTCTCGACTTTGAGCGAATTTTAGCCTAGTTACAAAAGTCATGCGTTCTATACCGCCTACATACATACATGAAAGCAATTAGCAAAAGGCAATGAGCAAAAGGCAATGGTCAAAAACTGTATCGCCAAAACCCTTGTGTCACGAATATAAGATAGTAAATAATTTCTAGTTTTGTGTATGACGATTATCAAGTATTAAGAGACATAACTTAAGCGGGATTTAATAAACAAAAGAGATTTTCTATTTAAACATGAAGGATGAACTAGAACCTAATATTGTTTTGATAGAATTATCACGTTTTTTGCACTTGTTTACTAACTTTTTTCATGACATCCCAGCTTACTATGAAAAGATCCGGCTTAAGATTAAACTTTCATATTATTCTACATACAATACAGCAGTTTTTATCTTGACAAAGCCACGGAATAAATAGCACAGCTGCGATAAACAATCTCGTAGTCGATTGGTCGTATCCCTTTAACTCTGCTATCTAGCTAAACGACCATATAATTCTTTGAGCTAACAAAACTGCCACGTTGGTCTAGTGGTTTGCGTATACGTCTCACCGTGAGGTCTCGGGCAAAGTGTTATTTGTGAACTCTCCGTCAGGAAATTCACAACAGCAGCATGGGGTTGGAATTGTGCCCGGTGTATGGCGATATGCTCACCCCCTATCCTATGGGACCTAAACATAACAGGTAAAATGTTTGGTGTTGTACACCTCTGTCACACCCTCCTGGGTGATATAGGCGTGATGTAATGTTAAATAATATGCAAGTTGTATGAAACCAAACAATCTCGTAAGTTCGTAGATCGATTTCAAATGTTAAATTACCAACAACATTAGTTTCAGGTATTACAAAAATAAGAACTCAATCGAAGCGGAAAATTGGAGTAGGCGAGATTTATTTCACGAAACCAATTTTATCAATACATACATACAACCTTTAGAAAATAAATTATCCAATCGAGTGGTCTTACATACAGCAAACACATGTACGGAAAATCCTTGACATTCTACCCGCATTCAACCGCCGTAATTGGGATCAGCAAATTGGTTAAGCTCTTACTTTATTCGTTACAGAAAATAGATTACCACCGATTTCTGTTCAGTGCTCTTGGACCTCGTTTATTACATTTGGTGAAAACGCGCTGCTAACAGCTGCTATAGTGTTACCAAAGATATTGAGTTTTGTAACTTTTCTTTCTATATAACATGACGCCTATACTTTCTAGAAGGGTGTGGCAGAGGTGTATAACACCCACATTTCACCAGTAATGTTTAGGTTCCATGTGATAGGGCGTGAGTTTATCGCCATCCACCGGGCACAATTCCAACCGTGAATTTTCTAACGGATAGTTCACAAATAACACTTTGCCCGACCCGGGAATTGAACCCAAAACGTTGCAGTGTCATACGCTAACCACTAGACTATCGAGGCAGTAGATAAGATAAGTAAAGGTGAGTGAAATTAGCCACTAATGGGTCACGCGCTTGCTTCGATTGGCCACGGTCGAGAACGGTTTCCATCGATTGATCGATGAAGTGTAGCACCTCCATCTGCAGTACGACCTAGATGTTGTATTGACTTTACCTATAATAACTTGATTGTTCAATGTAAAGCTGATTAGAGAAGGCCACAAGGATAGACAAATGAAAAAAATGGGAATGACCATTGCCCAACAATAGGACACCACAAGTATTAAAAGAAAAAAAAACTTCAACACAATTTAAATAGGACGTTCGGTTTTTAAGTGATTGTAGTTCCTAGATTTTTGGTTTTCCATTAATTTCTCTTAGAAAATAATTTTAGAGGAAAATACTACCTTTAGATAAACGTAAGCAATATAAAGTATTCACAGTCATCTTATGATTACATTCTATCTCAATATTATCGTAGCTTTTACATTAAATCTCTCAATTCAACTAATAGCCGATTCCAAGTATTCTTCTCCTGGAATCTATAACGAACTTTTTAATTAACCAACTGAATCTAAAACTTCGAATTGAACAAAGACCTTATTTAATATTCTGCATTTCTATTATCTATTGTTTCAAACTTTACTTCCGCATCTCAGAAAAGAAATTCAAAAGTATTGAAATAAAAGAAACTTAAAAGCTAGACTCAGGTGGGCACTATTCTATCTATTATCTATACTATATCTATATCTAGGTTTATTTTTAAAGTTTTTGTAAAAAAGTCTCATATCTTGTATTAAGGCTCTAACTTTTATTCATATTATTTTTCTTCAAACATAACATAAATAAAGATTATAAACATTGTATTTTTGTATTTAATAATCTCGTACAAAAAAATACCATCCAGGAAATAAAACAAAAAAAAACTGTATTGTGACATTCTGTCCCATATACAAACTATTTGCTGTAAGATCTTTAAAATAAAATGTCTACCAATCTGGGTAGATTAGATTTACAGTTACTCTGTTGTACAGTTGTATCGTTCAACTTAGCGTGGTATAATGTTTATTACGAATGGGGTAGGAAGGGATGAGTCGTAAATATTGTGCTGAGCTGAGATAATTCCGAATATAGCAAGTATAAAATAAGTGCCTTGTAACAATCATCTACCAGTAGATAAATATTATACATGAAATTAACAGAAACGTTTTATTTTAACATGTTTAATTAGGATGTTTGTATGTAGGCCTCATGCCTTGTATGTGACCAGAATATGCAGCATTGTATTATGATATGATACTTCTTTAATTAAGCTGAAATGTCATGTTTATTTTTATGCAGTTTTACAAATATTTATGAATAATATGTACTTAGACTTACACAGTATAACTGGGCACTATATTTCTGAAGACAAGTATCGAGAAGGCTGTGACTTAAGTAAAAATTTGAGTTAATGTTTACCTGTTTTGTAGGTGAAATGTTTCTGCGTGGCTCACGACTCTTCACGCATAGCAGTGGGATGTTCAGACCAGCGCATCTACTTGTATAGTTTGCACAGTGCGCAGCTGTTGCGCACTTTGGCTGTGGCTCATGATTTAGGAGCGCTGGCCGTCGCGGATAAAGACCACTTCCTGTTGGCTGCAGGTGAGGTTTCAATCTAGATTCGTTTCAAAGTAACTAACGGAAACAAATTATAACAAATTTCTTTGAAAACATTGTTCGTAAATTAAAACATGAATTGCTGAAGAAATATCGAACCATTCAAAATTGAGTTAAATTGGTTATTCTATATCTTTGAATTCATCTTGTTACCAATAGAAATGCAACTGGAATATTGCTTTATCATATTAAGCAGGTGAGGTTTCAATCTAGATTCGTTTCAAAGTAACTAACGGAAACAAATTATAACAAATTTCTTTGAAAACATTGTTTGTAAATTAAAACATGAATTGCTGAAGAAATATCGAACCATTCAAAATTGAGTTAAATTGGTTATTCTATATCTTTGAATTCATCTTGTTACCAATAGAAATGCAACTGGAATATTGCTTTATCATATTAATTGACTGTCAATACAGCCAATCCAAATAAGCATTTGTAGTTTTTCTAATCTACCTTTTGATATTTCATCAGCACTTACTGTTTGTGGCATATCTGCTGAACTTCCAATGGTTTCAGGTGGCAACAGGGTCACAATATATTCATTCCACACTGAAGACAACTTGACGAATTTCCGACCAACTAAACAGTCCAAGAGGCGCCAAACGAAATCAAACACAAACGTATCGATGCTCCAGGTAACAAACAAGATGAATTCCTTAAACTAAGCAAACAAATCTTGTTCAACAACGTTCTTCTGTGTCATTTCCCTTTGGTAAACACTCGAAGCTTTTACATACAACTCTGTTTTCGCGTTCAGTTCTATGAAACTGTTTACTACAAACAAAATGTTTTACTGGAATTATGTATGCATAAAAGTTAAATAGCTGAAGACTGCATTGTTGCATGTTTTATTTAAACCTTATGCACAAACAAACTTTACCAGACCACTTTTGGGGAATTTAGATATAGAAGAGACAGAAATACAATATTTCAAACTAGTAAGATGACTCCATTTTTTTAAATTTTAAGAAGATTATTCTATTTAGCTGAGTGAGTGACCTTTGGACTACGAAGTCAAAGTCTCGGGCTCAAACCCACGGCACCCAACTCAGTCAATATTATATCGTTAAGATTCGTTTTTTCGAAGATATGTATGTATTTATCATGTAAATTATCGTTCGCTAACGGAGAAGAAAAATATCGTACCTGCATGTCTGAGAGTACATAAAAAAAGTTCGAGGGTGTGTGAAGGCCAGCGGGATAGACTATGACCTGAGGCCTGAGGCCCAGCAGCGGGAAATGTTATTATTATGTACAGTTTAAACTGATGTGTATTCTCTAACCAGGCTGAACAAAGTGAGCTAATACCGATCAGTTGCCTCGAAGTCTCTCGGGATGGTCAGCTTGGCGCCAGTGGTTGTGCCCGTGGCTTGGTCCGAGTGTGGCAGCTATCTACTCATCGGCTGCAAGCGACTCTGAATGGACATATCGGTCATGTCACGTGTGTCACATTCTCACCTAACAATCTGCTGGTTCTGAGTGGCTCCGAAGATAGGACAGTTGTGGTATGGCAGCTAGCGGATAATTCGCCGTCTTTGACTTACAAGGTAAGTAAAATTAGTAAAAGAATTTGCACTAATGGGTGTGCTTTGTGTGTGTGGAATGTATCGACGGTCCCTACGTATATAAAGACATGTTAAAAACGAGGTTTTCAGGAGAGCGTTTTTTAGGTTCAAGCTGCTCTAGAAATAATTTGTATGGACAATGTATATGTTTTTTTTCTAAAATGTTTTTTTAGTTTTAGAAACTGTATAGTGGTATCAATACATATTTTCTTTTTTAAACTGATAGATGACTGTTTCTACGCCGATAATAAAATAAAAACATGTCAGACATGTCAATGATAGCTTTTTATACGCAGGAAAGAAGAAAACGGTTTATAAAATAGAATATAAATAAAATGTTTTATGTACACGTGGAATTTGGTTTTTTTGAAAACGTAGCAGTTAATATTATGAATAATTATAACTAAAAAACAGACTGTTAATTCTGCAATATTGTATCAAAACAAAAATATTTCACGACGCGGACAAGTATCGACACGACTTAATGGGGAACTTAAGCGCCGCCGTAAATGACGTTATGTCAGACATGACCGTCTTCGCAGCGAGTGGCGCGCATTTAAAAAACAATGTAGAAAACGACACGAGATATCCGCATCTACGATACTTATTTGCTGTAAATATATTACTTGTTCTCTTATACGATTTGCAAAAGACGTTAAATAAGTAATATTAAAAAAATATTTATATCCAGGACTATGTATATGGAAAATCTAAAGCCAATTGAGCAATAAAAAAAATTGCCATTTTTGACATTTCTTTATGTACGTAGGGACCGTCGGTATGTTTGTAAACACCCCCGCGATATAGGTATTATTATACAACAAAAAAAAAGAAAAATATTGTTCTTGTTCCTCAGTGAATTTTATCATATTTTCGGCATTATAGCCATTCCTTTAAATCACTGTTTTTAAACGACAGTGAACTACGGCTGGACCAGTCTTTTCAGCTATTGTTTCTTCAAACCTTTAGTTGTACGTGTGTTTTACCATGAAATCTTTTACCAGGGTCACACAGCAGCTCTTCAAACTTTGCTAATGATGTCGGACAGCCGACGCGCCATGTCCGGTGATCGTTCTCGGAATGTCCACGTGTGGCTCGTGGACTCCGGTATTGTACTCCACTCCACGGCCGCACCCTCGGCCAGCATTGAAATCACTCTCAACATGAAGTTTGCTGTAAGTTAATATACTAATTATGATATTTTCTTAAGAGTTACACAGCAGTTCTTCAAGCTATACTTATGATGTCGAACGGTTGCCGCATCATGTCAGGGGATTGATCTCGACTTCCACTTCTGGCGCAAGGATTCTGAATTCAGGAGTGTTGGTAGCATTTTCTCATATCAACAAGCTCAATAACAATGAATATGAGGTACGAGCTCCATCGAAATATTTTAATAACCGTTGGCTAGCTATTAATGAAAGTGTAATAATTATGAAACCAAAAACGCATTAATTTCATTCAATCGTGCATAATGAAAGATAGTGCAACTCTTATCAGGGATTACAGTAATGTTTGGCGCTTGATAAAAGATAAAACAAATCAAGTATATTTTAAATATTGCATGATTACATTTAGCTGGGCAAACCCGACTTATCAAGATTTTGTATCTATTTTCATATTATTTTCCTAAAAATATGAAGAAAAGTAGGGGTATTCTTTTTGTAAAGAACTGTTCGATTAAAGTAACATTGTATACAAATTTACATGTCATAGTATTCTCGTTGAGTATGTTCCTATTATAACACAACGTATGCAGCTATAAACAAAAACGCATTAAGCAGGTTATGCCAATGTTGTTCTTGCTGGTATCGAAGCTAAGCAAGCATCGAGTGTACTCACAGTGCACTGCAGCTGAACTAACTTGAGCGATAAACACCCGCAAACATACACAACAGTACACTTATAGTACTCAGCTAAAACAGCTTAAGTACAGGACAACTAGCTTTTAGCCCTTAAATGTCTTTTGTTTAACAAAGATTTGATTTAAACTTATTCTCTTTGTCTTTGGTCGTACGAGATAATTCTATAGACATCTAATGTGTTTCTTAGCGTTAATTCTTATATGTCATTATATAGTATACGAGTGAAGCTTTTGAGTGCTTTGAATATTCTAATTCTTCCATGGTTTTACCCTTATTGTGTCAAAATAAGCTATTACATAAGCTTTAAACCCGTGTTAAGTAAACCTGGGTGGGTTTTGCATAATAAAACACCATAGAGTATTTAAAAAATATCATGTTTTAACAAAATTAATTAAAAACAGATTGATTTTAAATATAGATGTCTGCTAGAAGGATGCCAATTCATTATTTTAAAGTAAGACATCAGAAAAGTAAGCTTCTGAAAGGGTTGTGATAAACTTTTGACGGCTAAAATTTACGTTGTAAAGAGCACCGATTATATTATTATAAAAACATCTTCAATACTACATATTTACCCTATAACTACTAAATTCGTGGCACTTGTTCTACTAGGTACTCTCAGACGGTGACAACTCCGTTCGGATTTGGACATTAGCTGGTGGAGACAGCGGAGAGGAGAAAAGATCAGTATCGCACGCGGAGCGAATCACTTGCTTCGCTTTGACTGCTGACTCGCAACACGTAGTAACTGGATCTATGGACATGTCGTTAAAAGTATGGAAACTTGACGGAGGAAAACTATCCCAGGTAAGAAAGCCAAACACTTATAAAACATTTAATTAAAATCGTCGCTTATTTTTCGACATTGACAACACTTTCATAAGGAACGGTTTTTATCTGGACTTGTCACAAACAGAATCACAACAAATATCACGTACACAATCTTTTGTAATCGAATTCGTCCATTATTTTCTTGTAAAATAAATTTTGTTATTTATTGTGGACATAGTAAATGTTCATAATATTTTATAATCGGTCGACTGACATTGATCGACTTGTGCCATCTGTAAATTTCTTTTCACATGAGGTAGCCTTGTACTGACTTAAATTTATTTTGATGATAAGTTGTCTTTTTTTTCGTTTTGGAGCAGATTTAATTAAATATATGTAAAGATTTATACTGAAAAATATAAACAACCAGATAAAGAATATTTTCCGTGTCTACGCCCCAATTCGACAGGTATTAGATAAACCTTATTGGCAGGATAAGCATATAACACACATTAATGAAAGTGACAGCTGTGTTCCTTATTCAAGTGTAACTTGTGCCACTTTTGAATTCCGTCAGGTTAATTTTGGTTAGGAACTAAGCGGAACCTCAACTGGCCCTAAATATATTTACTATTGTCAGGCCATTTTAATAGGTCACATTTGACAATTCGTCAAATTTAAACAACGTAACCTTGTAACTGCGGGCATAAAATAATATATTTTTTTCCTTTTTTACAACTTGCTTTCGCTAATAAATCATTCTAAACATAATAAACAATTTCTGATCTAAAGAACTAAACGTCGTTACAATGTTGCGTCAGTTAACCCTTTTTTTTTTTAGAGATGGCACTCTAAAATCGAAAGCTGATTAGTTGAATCGAATGCAATGATTGACTTGTGAAGAAATATCATCATTACCACGTTGTGATTTTAATAAAACATAATTATATTTATTATTCTTAACTAACTATAAAATACAAAAATAAATAAACAGAAAAATCATTGATGTTAGTAGTATGTTATTCTTTTAATTAAGTATAAAATACAAAAAATAACTAAATAGAAAAATCATTGATGTTAGGTACAGTGGGCCAACGAGTTAGCTATGCAGGGCAAAAACTTCTAAGTCATAGTAAAGACTTACTACACCAGTTATGGATAAGTGAGTTACATATCTAAATAGTGGGTATATTATACTTATTAAATATGTAATTCACCCATGCATATCTATTGCAGTCAGTTTTCACTATGGCATAGAAGTTTTTGCCCTGCATACCTAATTGCTTGGCCCACTGTACAATTAAGGGGGGATGTTGCTGGCAATAAATGCGTTTTTTTTGTAATATTATGTACTTGTCTTATTTTTCTCTTTAAATTTACTTAAGAAAAATAATAATGTGACAGGGATTCGCCTGATGATTTTTAATTCACATATGTTTCAGGTCCGTATCGATTCATTCACTTTAATCGATTTTTTCAAGCAGGTCACCTCACTATGAAGATAAAACTGACAGACGTCAAATGTTACCTATTAAATTGGTCTTACTTTACGTTACTACAAAGTTATGTCATCACTTTTGGTACTAACTGACATTTCAATCACGCTGTATTTTTGGAGTATAATAAAATTGTTTCCCATAGGTACTAGTCGGTCACTCAGACATAGTAACCTGCGTGGCAGTTTCCATCACAAACAAGACACAAGTAGTGTCAGGCTCTTGGGACTGCAACCTCATCGTGTGGGATATTAACACCGGCTCAGATGTCCACCTGCTGTCGGGTCATCTGGGAAAAGTCACGTGTGTCAAGGTCACTGGAGATGGGACTATTGCTGTTTCTAGTAAGTAGATTAACTGTCTGTACGATTTATTTAAAAATGAAAATATTTTCCAATAAACCAGATACAATATTAAAAATATTTTTCTTTCGATGCTATAAGGAGGGTAGTAAGGGACCGAAAAAATATGAAGAGATTTTGTAAAAAAGGTAACTTTGTTGAAAAGGGTGTGAGTGCTGGGATGAAGGCTGACAAAAAGATAGAAAAAATTGAACAAAATATAATGTGCCGAACACAAGTAAGAGGGGTAAAAGTAGGCGGCTAATGATGAGAACAGATACTTATAGCTTCACACTGAAACTCTTAAAAAATATTTAAAACTGAAATATGGTAATTTTTGGCAAATTTTATGTTTAGGCACAAATAAAAAAACAGCAAACTAAATGTTTCGTTAGACATATGTATTTTACGAACTACACGCAAACAATGATAGCTAAACTCATGTAGCATCTTTAGTAAACCAATTTACAAGTGTGAAATCTACAATTCTTTTTATTTCTACCTACTAGGTGCTGAAGATAAAACCCTCATAATCTGGGAAACTAAAAGGGGTCTTGCGTTGACATCTTTAGCGCTGCACGTCCCACTACTTGGCTTTCAGATCACTAGTGATTGCGCACGGATCGGCATTCATCTCTTGGATAGGGGTAAGTGGAGAGTAAACAAAGCCTTTTGTGAAAAGTTATTATGTCATAGGATCATGTTACTTTACTTTTTGAACAAATATTTTCTATTGAAAATGATTTTTACATTCACAAAATATGATGTTTCCAAGATATCGTTAGTGAAAACATTTTGTAAAATATTATCATAAACCAATTTTTTTCAATAATACAATTTAGTCGAAGTATTTAAATATTATCTTTTCTTTGTAAAAGTTACAACTTATTTCATACTCTGGTCGTGTTCATGGACGTTTGCTATGGTTTTCACCAGGTTGCCTTCCAATGATCTGTCTCCATAATACACCGGCTACGTACGTTAAAATACCTACCTACGCTGCTCCTACTAAGGATGTCGATGGTAAGTGTTTCATTACCATCATCAAGACCTTAAAGTAGTAAGCACTAGTATAAATACTATCCTAACATATTTGTTTATATAGATGACATGATTATAGCCAGTCACTATATACACGTTTCCTTCGAGCTGGCGAAATTTACCTGTCCCGTTTGTCCATACCTATAGTTTTGACCGTGCCATTTTTGACATGTTAGCTTACAAGAAGTGAGGTATAGAAAAAGGGAACGGGCCAATTAAAGCATACACATATTAGTAATAGATAAGGACATCATCCATATTTTTTACCTCTTTATTAAAAACAAAATATTTATCATAATACAGAGCTTCGTCCACTAGCACCAAAGCGGCCAATGAGAAGATTGCTAAAGAAGGAAGTGTCGCTGGACACATACACTTGGCAGAAGAAATATGGGCATCTTACTTCAGCTGCTATGATGGCCCAAGTAGACGAACGGCTGAAGAGGAGGTGCGTTGTCATTTTAATTTTAAGTTTTTAACAATCATATTTTATTCGTATTAAATTAACTTCTGACGGGCAATAATTTAAATATCGGACAATAATAATTAGGGTTGTAACGGAGCTTCGCCTCCGCCTCCGTTACTGCGGAAGTTCCGCAAGAAATCGTACCTTCGCCTCCGCTTCCGCCTCCGCACAATTTTTGCGTAGTTGTAACGGAGTTTTATTTACGTAATCATATAGCAATACCGCGTGAGCGACGCTCGCCTCTAACAGCCGTGCGCTCGCGTCGTCGTCGCGTTCTTCGTGGACCCCCTCCTTAGAGGAGGCACGGCAATTTGCCCGTTGCTGGCCACTCTCAAATGGGATCATACTCCTTACCGTGAAAACGAGGGCTCGCGTCGTGGTCGCGATTTAACGAGTGCGCGGCGGGAACACGGTTGGGGTGGGGGCGCGGGCGGGTGTATGTTATTTGTCCAATGAATGATACACGACTGGAATGAACCTGTCGTTGTCGAATTGTTTGATGCGTTAGACGTTACAAAAGTTCATCAATGTAAAAAATACTTAATTCTAATTAAACCTTAAGTGTTAAGTATTTAATATAAAAACTTTTGAACCTTTAATTACTATTTTATTTACATCCACTTTGACCTTCGCCTCCGCCTCCGTTAACCTCCGCATCCGCGGAAGTGAAACTCATCGCCTTCGCATCCGCCTCCGCCTCCGTTAAGAAGGCCTCCGTTACAACCCTAATAATAATACACTGATATGAATTTCTGTTTTTTAATTATAGTATCACATACTTTTTTTCGTCAAATATATGTTTGTATTTTTCCTCAAGGTTCTCAGTCTCGGCTTCAATGGAAGAAATATCAAAAATACAAGAGGCTAAAAACAAAGATTTGGGTTCACAGGTAATTTTCCTATATTGAAACATTCATTACAAGTAAATTAAATCATTCGTCTTAACAATTTTTCTAACTTTTCAAACTTCATATCACAGTAATGTAATTTATCTTAGATGTAAGATAATAAGCATGATAACTTCCAATCGAATTTTCATAAACAAATCACGTCTATCAAGTAATACAATTTATTAATATCTGTCCGTTTGTGTAACGTTTGCCGTAACATGGTTTAATATAACTGTCGTGTGCAGGTGAGCCTGGGCCCGGAGGAGGCGGCGATAGCGCAATCTCAGCACTTCGATCAGCTTGAAGCTTTGTGGAACAAGATATCTCCGCCACGACGACGTTCCAATAAGGTACGCTTTAAACTTTCGAATGCAATCTTATATTCTACTGATATATTTATTTTTACGGGATTGGTCTATATACAGGGTGGCCCATAAGTCCTTTAAAATGTAAATTTCGAATAAAATGCATAAGACGCGCGGGAGGGGCGCGGACGGGGCAAAAACAGTACGTTCGGTTTCTGGGAAGTCGGTTGCCATGTAGCTTTTCACCGGTGCGAACCGTGTTTTTTGTGTGCGCGAGTTTTATTGAAACAATTTTTCGGCTACCATTGCTCGGCGTTAATTTCGAGAACATCACAATCTACACAACTTTAATGACACTTCAACTGTTCATACGATCAAGAACTGGCTTGCAAAGTTTTAAAGCAGTTGGAAGAGACTGGTTCGACGTTAGATAAAAAGCGGTCGGGTCGACCAAGGATAGAAGAAAACATCGACATAGTGTTACAGTCTGTTCTTGAAAATCCTACCTAGTCTACTCGTAAGCGTTCCAGAATATTAAACGTATCCAGAACATTGTTACAGCTGATTTTAAAGAAGGATTTACGTCTAATGTAAGTTATGTGTAATCCGCTGTAACGATGTTCTGGATACGTTTAAAATTCTGGACTGTAACGATGTTCTGGATACGTTTATTATTCTGGAACGCTTACGAGTAGACTGGATAGGATTTTCAAGAACACTATGTCGATGTTTTCTTCTGTCCTTGGTCGACCCGACCGCTTTTTATCTAACGACGAACCAGTCTCTTTAAACTTTGCAACTCAGTTCTTGATCGTTTGAACAGTTGGAGTGTCATTAAAGTTGTGTAGATTGTGTTGTTCTCGAAATTTACGCTGAGCAATGGTTGCCAAAAAATTGTTTCGATAAAACTCGAGCACACAAAAAACACGGTTCGAACCGGTGAAAAGCTACATGGCGACCGACTTCCCAGAAATCGAACGTTCTGTTTTTGCCCCGCCCGCACCCCTCCCGCGCGTCTTATGCATTTTATTCGAAATTTACATTTTAAAGGACTTATGGGCCACCCTGTACTTTAAATGCCAGTTTCATAGGTTTCTAATATAGATTTAAATAGTTATCTCTATACAAAGGAGATGAGTCTGTTTATGTATGAAATCTGGTCACGCCATGCAATAGATAGATGTCGTTCGTATTATTAGATAGCTATTTGGAGCTAAACAAAAAAACTATGGCGCCAACTTTAAATGTGAGTCTATTTTGAGTTCACTGGAACTGGACTTGAATATCTCATTTTTAAATATAATGTTAATGAATTATTAAATTATAAGAAAAGGCTCTTAGCTATTTAAAACAACGCGGTAACCGACAAGAGCGAAGCAGAAATGTATAAAGTAGGTACTAGTTGCTAGTTTTGAGAACGCATAACTCAAAACGGACTAACATTTAGAACTTGTTGCCATAAACTTTTGTTTAACTTATACCTCAACAATGACGTATCACATTTAGCTATTAGGCGGTGGGACCAAAAAGGATAGTTTTTTTAAGTCTGTGAGTGAGTAACAATATGATTCAAATTAATAATAAAATAAAAAGGCGTGAAAATCTAAGTAACTTCTTTATTATTATGGTACCTAACTTGTAAAATGCCTTTTTTTTTGGATTAAACTGTGTTTATTCTGTAAAGACTATAAAATTATGGGACATTGAAATATTTTACAGACTTTAGACTTTAGTTAAACTTATTAATTGCAGTCGTTAACAAAACAAAGCTCATTGATTGAGAGTCGCTTCGATTCATCGGATGAAGAGCACACGCCCGTTGAAGAACAAGGTAACTTGTTATAACTTTCTTACTAACCACTTATCTGTTCTTATCTCTTCTGCTCTTAATTGTGTTAGAATCACGTCCTAAATTGCTACTGGTAACGGCCAAGTAATCAAAGTTGGTTTTGTCTTTATCCTCCAAAACTCCAGAGAGTTCCCCTTCTCATTCCAATAACTTTCATTAATGGTAGGGAGATGTAGCATAAATCGAAAGTCTCTAGGAGCTGTAGTAATGAATTATATTCATATCATTACCTTCTCGCCATTAAATTATACGGAGTCTAGCTAAAATCCGCGCACGAGCTCCGAGGCATCGGCGGGTTTGGAGGGGTTTCAAAACCATCTCTGATGTCCTCGTGTTTCAGCTCGTTATTTCCAAATCACGATAAATATTTAACGTAGTTTAACTTTCTGTTAAAGTATCTAATTTCTGGCAATTGTTTTCAATGTATTTTTTTTAACAGATGTTTTGTTCCACAGAACACATGGTTGAGTGAAGGTGAGGACATCGTTAACGATTTAATCGATAAGTTTAATAAGACTATCGTTACTAATTTATCACTACAATATTTAATGAGCTGGTCTCGATTCACTGTTTAATATTATTTTTTTCATCATTATTTATTGACAACTGGTCAAATTGCTTGTTTGTTGAAATAGTTGTTCTATGCTGTTTACGTTTAATTTGTTAAGTATCTTCTCCAGTGAATTTGATTAAATTTAACTGTTTAATAAATCATGTATATTCTATAATAGAGTTTACTCTTCACGTTATATTATTTATGTAAGGCAAATCAGAGATCTATGTTATTTTTTTTCAAAAAATGTGTGCAATAAATATTTCTAAGGATTTTTAGTGAATCCTTGAAAATATTTATACAGGTACCTACATTAAATTTTGAATTATGTATTTGTTTTTATTAGCAATAATTAAGTCTCATAACTAGAACTATAACTGCGTAGTACATGATAAGAACGTAAGCTTAGAAAATACGAAATTAGGAACATAATAAGTAATTTTAAAATAATGTCTTCAGCCTGTACGCATTGTGATCTTCTAGACTAGCTTCGTTTATGGACCAGTTTCTAAAGCCACTTTTTTTTCTTTATAATACATTTCTAGTATTTTTGAGTATTTAATGAGTTTACACAATTATAGCAGTTGAGTTAAATAACATCACGGACAAGTCACGTCAATATGCAAAATACAAGTTGCAAAAAAATCTAAATGGTTTAGTTATGCATACCTCCTGAAATGGTGCAAAGAATATAATAAAGAATACCATTCTGGTTACCACTAATATATAATAGAGGGACAAATAGAAATGAAATATCTATCATTGAGTCGCTAAGAAAAAAACTTACTTTCTTTATGTGAAAACTAGCTTTTACGCACGTCTCCACCGCGTGTTACGTCGATAAATAGTAGCCTATATTATTCCAGGGCTCTTAAACTGTCTCCACACCAATCATTATTAAGATTGGCTAGTACATTTAAAGATTTTTGGGTACAAACAGACAAACAAACAAAAATTCTCTTTATATATTGGTATAGATATGGTAAACTGGTCCTTTCGTAGTTCTGTATTACCGTATTGTTAATTCACGCTATTGTGACAGCACATTCTAAAATATAAATTAGTTTGTACGTAAAACTAATTTTAGATCTTAGAAATTAATATAAAGTTCGTTTCCAAAGCATTTATTTGTTATTTAGTAGTTTTTCTGCAACACTGAATCTTTGGTCTCGATTTTTTAGGAAGATTTTACGTCATCGTTGAAAAAATAGTTGCGTGAGTATAATTATACAATTAATAAACTTAATTTGTAGTATAATTTCACGAAAGTTAGTTTATCAATTTAAGGAAGCCAGCAAAATGTGTTAATTTATTACCAGGCTTAAGTAAATTCCTCATTGCTGTGGTTGCTTATAATTTGTTTGTTTAATTCTGTTACCTTTGAGAGTTGGGATATTCAAAAGAATAAATTGAATGTTTAATAAATTATTTTAGATTATTAGTATTTTTTTTTATTTTGAATGTTATGAATTTGTTTTCTATTAAAGTATGATAGTTTTAAGATAGCGGCGTAGTTTTAGGTATAATGTAATTTCCCCGATTTATGTATCGAACTAGTGTTTTCCAACTGTGATCCCTTATAAAGACTTCTATATGAGTACACATAGTATTCAAACTACAAGTAATCCTAAATAATAGTTAGAGGTAATAACGTGTGTTAGTATTTCCTATTTAACGAATGTTTTCTAACGAACTGCATTTCAAAATTGTTGATGTATATCTGTTTTTAAATTATTGTGCGATAAATACAGAAATAGTTTGATTTACGAAAGGTTATTAATTAAATTATCTTTGTTATACATAAGTATACACTTTTTGAATGACATTAAATATACAATAAAGTATTTCACAGATGTTTTCAAATTTTAAACGATGTTTGTATAAATGATAAAAAAGGAAATTCTTATTACTAAGCTTTTACACACCTATAATGAAAATCGTTACAAATAAAGCTTCTTATCATTTACTTAGCCCCAATATCAACTTATTTGACTGAACCTGAATCTTAACTTCAATGTTTGAACGAAACCGAAAGATTGAAACGTACGTTCAGCGTTGGTTTAACATGTTGGTAAAGTTGGGGCTTAGAGACCCAATAAGCTTATATCTTGATGTTTGTGTAACTGAACTTTACTTTCGTTTATTAATGTTGGAATAGTGCGTTGATTTTATTTACTAGAAAGTTGCGTTTATCATATAGCTTATCTTTAAAGCTAAAAGAGCGCAACGAGTTGATGCTATTAGAGAAATAAATTTGATTGTGTAGAATTTTTTAAATTTAAATGTTGGTATAGACGTTATTTGTATGTATTAATTAGACAATGCAATAATATTTAATAAGTAGATGCACTTACTTGTAGTCGAATAGGCTGAATTCTCTTCGTGAATAACATTCGAGACAAAACTTGAAAAAAACAACGCTAGCACAATTTATGCTTTTTAAATCAATCTGTCACAACAACTAAATATGTTTTAAAGAGGAATCCGATAGTTGTTTACACTTGAGGACGAAAATGTATACCCAGAGAATAACAAGTAATGTGTTCGCAAACAAACGTGAAGCTACAGACTTATATTCACATTAAATATGTATGTGGCAAGTTATAATACGTTTGTCCTCGAGTGTACAATAGGTTCGCAATAAGTTTTAATACTATAATCGTAGGACACTGTCACCTTGTTAACTATTTGTATAGAGTTTTATATATTTATCGTTTCTTATTCCTCACGTACGTGAGTTTTATTTTTGACCTGTCGTGGCATTATATCTGAAAATATATCCTCTGTGTTTCTTAAACGAGTATTTATTTATTTACAATCCCTTTATACCGACCCACATTAATTATTTAGGTATTCTGAGAAAAAGACTTATTTACAGTACACTTAGATTTTGAAAATAACATGTAAATGTTAATTAGTAGATTAGTTGTTTATTACGCAAATGTTTGATAATAATTTTGTTTTTTATTTTGATAGTGACTTTATGATAACACTTATACATCATATCGATAGACGCACCCCTATCACATGGGACCTATACATAACAGGTGAAATGTGGTAGCTAAACACCTCTGCCTCACCCTTCTGGGTTAATATACGCGTGATGTTATGTCACCATTACAGTTAAAACAAACTTCAGTTGTGTAAAAAAAAAAATACATTCTATCAAAATATATTTGATAGAATCTATTCTATCAAAAGCCAGCCAGACTCAAAACAAACACTTCAATGACGTCCAGTAAGTGAATGTTTTGATCCCTCAGGTTCAATAGTAGATAACGATAATTGTATATCTACAAGTACTTTACTACCAAAAATATGCAATCTAATCGTTTGCAGATAACAATTGATATCAAACGGCGGCTTGCACATAATATATAGTTATTTGAATTAGTGGACGTGTTTAATAGTCAAATTTGTACAAGTTCTTGAATCTAAGAAAATGGGACAATTTTTTGATTTCTATAAAATTTGGAAATAGCTATGAAGCAAATAAAAACATTTCAGAACCTAGAAAATATTAATCCTACAAACATAAGAAATAATAATTAAAAACAAACAAATAGTGATGTGAAAAAGTGACCTTACCATAATGAACACTTTTTACAAACAACTGTCCGTTAAGAAGAGAAGCTACTAGTGAAAGAAATCAAGATGCCGTTATATGAATTAGAGCTAGGCAGTATTATACAGAACTACTCCAACAAAACAGCATTAACGACGGTCACATTCGCACTAAGCACGATTGGGATTGCATTGTCAGCATTAGCTTTGTTTTTACTGATTCTAACAGCCGTACTTTTCGTTGAGTGGAGAAAAAGCTACAAGAACCAGCTGCTCATTCAATTCATGTTGGCTAGATGCTGCTACTCATTGGTCAGATACATCAACGATATCCAGTTTATGTTTGAAGATGTGAACACATTTCAGCAGTTGCTTACATTGGACGTATTGTTGTTCATCTACACGGAAATTACACTCGTCGCCTGGATGTTTGTGTTCAGCAGGCAGATATACTTAAGTTTGGTTAAAGTGTTTGACCCACAAAGTGCCAGCATTTGGAAAGTGTCAGTATGCGCCTGGATCATACCCTTAGTTATATCCTACGTACTTTACTTGCTGTATTACGTGCAGCGGGAAAGGGGTCCGATACGTTTCGTTATCAGCATTATGATTATTAAATGGCCTCTGTTAATAGTGAATGCAATTTTGTTGATTATTGTTCTCAAATCTGTGCTCACAAATAATATGAATACCAAAAACAATACTAAAATTATTGTTGTAATGTTGGTAATGATCTTTGCGTTTTGTTTCCAGCAGATGTTTATCGATGTTTATAGGTTGATATCGATAAAAACAGATGATTTTGTCATAAGACTGCCTGTGTTGTCAAGTAATATACTAACTTTGTATCAATGTGGGTTTTCTATTTTGTTTTGGCTATTCGGAAATGAAAATACACGAAAATTGTGGAAATACCAAAAGAAAGAACTGCGTGCGAAAACAACGTTAAATTTAAGATTCAGTGCATAGTTGTGGACCCGTCATAATAACTATATTAAATAATAATATTACCAAAATAAAATGATAGTTGCAAAAATTGTTCGTTTCAATAAAATTAAATATTGATCAAATACCAAATACCCATACTAAGATTATCTGCGATGGAAAACATCGACACTTCGAATTGCTGAAGTAACTAAAGAAAGGAAGGTAACTTAATTGCATCATTGAGTATTTATTTATTTTATATAAGACTGAACATACCTAGTAAGCGAGTTATATGTTCATGAGATAATTATAAGCAGTGTTTTACTTTTTATTTACTGGTAAAATGAGCTCAGACTCTTTAAATGCTGGCTAAAACGTTATGCCTCCTGTGACACAGCATTTTAGTAATCAGAAGTAGCGACGCGTACTTTTTTTCTAATATATTTTTTTGTAATGTAAGTACCTGACCGCATACTGCCTACAGGGAGACGCGTAGACGGTGCGGTTACGTAGGATCCCTACACAATGCAACTACTGTAGTCAGCATTACGTGGACTCGGTGGACTACATAAAAACATTCCACAAAAAGTTGACACTTTCTTGATAATGTTAGGGAAAATAAAATACAATTAATTCATCGTACTTAATCCCGTTATGTCAAGATAAACTTCCCGCAATGGATTACCACTTAATCTATCCGATTAATCATATTATCTGCTTTTATTGCTGTATAAATCTATTAATTCTTATATAAATCTACGTTCTATGATTAATACTTCTATTTAATGAAGTGTATGTACAAAACACATACACACGGTTACAACAATATTCTAAGTAACTGCATTTAATGTTTTAAATCTTTTGTTCTTAAAAAGACAAAGCCACTTACATGAGAATATAATATAACATTAAGTAGATTCATTATTATGTATAGTCACCAAAAATAAATTTATATCTAAACCTATAATTTTACATACATATCCTTCTATAGGAGATTCCACGTCAAATACGTTTTATTTACAATATGTTTCTAATAAATGGTTTAATAACTGAGAACGAAAGCTACCGAATGGCTTAGCTTCTTTTTATGGGAGGGTAAATTATTCAATAGTTGTGCTCCTTCATAGTTAATAGTTTTTTTTAGCATAATTTGTTTGTATTTTTGGCAAACACGTAAACTACTATTTTACACTTTAATCTTGAAGAGATTAATTTATCGTAGCTGCTATATTTTTTTTGAAACTGCATTACATATACTACCACCATGATTCATTTCGGTTTAGCTTTTAAAGACGAGGAGGGACGCACTACTCGAACAAAAATTTGCTTTTTAAAGTGAATTATCTCGCAAACGGATCTCTTAATCAAAAAACTATCTTAGCAATTCCTTAATGTTTTGAGAAGACCTATCTTTAGATATCCCATACCATGGAGTACGCGACAGAAAAAAAAACATTCACACTTTACTTGGAGGGGAGGTACCGGATATGCCTCGGACATACGGACAGACAAACATAGCGAAACTATAAGGGATCCTTGTAGCTACTACGGAACCCTAATAAGACGAGGGGTTTTTCAATTGTTTCTTACAAAAGGCATATCAGGCACGAGTTCATTAAAACCGGGAGTCATTACAGCTGGCAGTCGAGAGGGTTTTCGCCTGCAAAGAGCATGTACATTCAGAATGAACAAATGCGTACATGCTGTATTTTGAGCACTCTCTAGCGCTCGTAACATTCGTCTGACGATATGTCGTCGTAGAGGTGAAACTTTTTGAACGGCACCGGTTTGGCGTCCATAATTCGACACACTCTTTGTTTAAAATATCCTTCCATGATTAAAACATTAAGTTTACCGGCTTGATTCAAACAATACATGAAATTAAACGCAAAACATTTTACTTTCCTAATTGTAATGAGGGAGACCAAGACTGTAAAATTTCTGGTATGTTATGAAAAAAATGCGCAATTAAATGTAATTATTATAAAAGAATACTTTAAAAAAACGGTAAGTAATACGAGCAGGTAACATGAGGGCGAACTGTCTACTAATTGAGCTGGAAAGGTGCTTAACGCGGGCCCAAATTGGTTGGTAATTAGTGCTAAATTACTGCCAGAAACGAGCGTGAGGCTTAAGTGGGTGCCGACCAGCCAAGCAGTAGACGTGCACTTTTTACGTAAGTATGTACTATTTTTGTAAGTATTTTCTAATTCAACGTAACTTATTTTGGTAAATTACGGTAGTAGGTTTTGCAGTCTGGTGGTTGAGCTCTTGTGAATGAGTTCGAGGGTGGCAGCAACACCTGCCGAAAAATAGTAGTGCTTGCACTGCTGTGTTCCGGTTCGATGGTGAGATCAGGCCCTGAAATTACTGGCACTTGAGGCATAACACTAAAGCTCTTAGATGGAGCGACGCAACTTCAATCTGTTTTTGTAGATTGTTGATGTTCGTGGGCTTTAGTTACCATTTACCATCAGGTGGACTATTGGTTCATTGGCTAAATAATGTCGTGTTAAAAATACGAACTATTAACGTATTCTGCAACGCGCAGATGCATTTAAATATTGAGAAATTTCAACTTGAACTTAAACATGTCTCTTGTGCTCATAAAGTACTATTTACTTAGTAATGCTCAATTGTTTTATTGCATTGCCATGAAAACTCTTTTGTATGACGTTGCAAGCAGCATGTATCATGCTGCTTGCAACATCAAACAAAAGAGTTTTAGATTATTATTACAGGTAACAATGATAACTGCGATATCTCGCAGTTATCATTGTTACCTGTAATAATAATCCTACACAAAACAGAAATTTAATCAAGCAGACACACATAAAAGCCACCAGCAACCATTATCCTAGTCATCCCGTTTTGGCAAATAGAAAATGATTAATAACGATGACCAAACAAGTCCTTAGTCCGTGGTGATAAAGTTCAAATCAATCTACGATTTTGCGATATCATATTTTTATGGGGAAAGTTTTCTTAATGAAACTTCGGAGCGGGATTATGCCGCATAAAAATAATGATGGGCGATAAAAGCGTTAACGTCAAATATACGTTAGAGATTTTTCTCCATGAAGCGTTTATGATGTGAATAAGGACAGAGGTTTGTATATCACAGTGGTTTGTTTGCGACAAACTGAGTGAAATGAGGGTAACGACTCTCGGCTGCTTTAAATTGTGCTCCATTTTGCTGTTTACGAGTACCTTAGTACGGTACACCGCTGACTACATAAAGATACTGATGTATTATGTTTGTTTCATAAAGTCGAGTTTCTTAGTAAAATGTTTACGTCTTTTGGTTTTATTTCGGAGACTTAACATTCAAAGTTGTTTGTTGACTAAAGAATTAAAATGGAACAACTTTGATTCAGGTTGATGTTTAGATACACGTGAAATTGTGGATGAAATTTATGTTGCATCTTTGATTCTATTAGCATTTTAGTCATGTCAACATCAACTTTTACAATCCATTAAAAAATCTTGCAACTAGTTTAATAATCTTTGCTTTGGAGGGAAGTAAAGATACATACTTTCCAACTCCAACTATATACTTCTGATTAAATTCGTTGCGGGTTCTAAGACAATTTTAACTCTCCCTAGGATTGCCCGTGTGTCATGAACGGTGCCTTTCAGTTGGTTACCGCTGTAGATCTTGGCGTCACAGGAGTCACAGTGGTGGGCATGTGGGTGGGATTATATCCCCTTAGTTTAATAATCTAAATCAAAATTATTATCTATATTCACACTTGAAATGAAAATCCATGCATGTTATTGTAACACTAATATTACCAGCCACCATTCAATAGGTATGATGACTATTTTTTATTTTTGTATGTAATTGAAACATCTCTTGATATTAGAAAAATAATTAAATAATTACTTTGATATCACATTAGCTTACTAAGATAGTAGATACTATTTTTTTTAATTCACATTAATAATTGACTTGCCCAAACGATGCAAACTAACAGCTACAATGGCGTGACGTTGAGTATTTTGTATAAAGTTATGAATTTTGTTTGATAGCTATATAAAATATTGCGTTAATGAAAATAGTTTTATTATAAAAGTTGCTATAAATTGTGAGTAATTTAATGTATTTTTTTTATAATTTCATACTTTAAAAATGGACTCGCCTGTATGTAACTAAAAATTCTTTCATTTCGTTTATGTTTGATAAGGTATACTATATTTCGCGATCTTTGGATTAGTCACCATGCCCATTGTATTCTTCACGCGAAAGTATTTGAAGCTTAATTGAATCCTGTCGTATAGAGTACGGGGCCCCACTCGAGGGTTGTTTACGTTTGATCAGAGATTAAGTGCGGCGGCATCGAGGGCCTCTCAGCCAGTGATTGGATTGGATGCGCTACCCGTGACACATGAGGTATGGAGAGCTTTTGGAAAATGTTCAATGATTTTATTCGTGAAATATGGAATTAATTGCACAGGTATTTAACATAACATAGCATCACGCCTATATTACCCAGAAGAGTGTGGCAGGGGTGTACAACACCCACATTTCACCTGTTATGTTTAGGTCCCGTTGGATAGAAAGTCAGCTTGTTGCCATCCACTGAGCACAATTCCAACTCCGTGCTGCTATTGTGAACTTTCCGTAAGGAAATTCTGACCGACCGATTTGCCCGACCTGGGAATGGAACCATCGAGACTTGGCAATGAGTGGCGCATCTCCTAACCACTAAACCATCGAGGCATTTAAAATAAATATTTATTGCATATTTTGAGGTTTACTTAGTAATTAATGTACTTTACTCACTATGGTTAGGTTTAGCTTACAATTGTATCGATGACTTGGTTGGTCGTTGTTGGTAGGTATAAAATTTATGATTTCACACCAGTATGTTAAGTGAGATGCAGGACGTCCACGTGTTACAATAATATACCAAGGATAAATAAGCAAGGAGTTAGTTTATTACCATTTACTATTTAGTGGTTTAGCTAGGCTTTGTAAAGATATTGAGGTTTTTTGATAGACAACTCAACACTTTTGTTAAACTTTAGCATCTTTTGAGACCTTTCAATCAATCAGTTAACAAGTTAGGCACAAAGAAAAAGTAATAGCAGGAATAAAATGTGAAATTAATCTTACTTTGTTAACCGACTTCAAAAAAAGGAGGAGGTTCTCAATTCGGTTGTATTTTTTTTTTTTTTATTATGTTTGTTCGCCGAAAGTAAATTTATTTTTTGCTTTTTAGTTTACCTACTTTTTGGAGACGGTTTTTTTTTGTTAAAAATTATTTTGTTTAACAAACTCAATTATTTTTATTTTGTTATTCTTGCGTAAATTGGTGATAATTTGGCAATAAATAGTTCTTAAACAAATGTATTTAAAAAGTGTAATTAGTACATACAATACTTATAGATTTAAGTATGATCTGTATTGCATGCCTTAGGGTAAAATATGGAGGACTTTATGATAATGCATTACTCATATTTGCAATAAAAGTAATAAGTTTAAAGTTTGAAACTTGTTTCTTAATTGACATTTCCACGTATACCCAAAGGCGTGACTTTACATAAGTTACAAAGTAAGTGAAATTTAAGTGAAATATCGCGATAAAATCTGTAAAATTGAAGTGTTAGTCATTTACATAAGTTATCAAAACATAATAAATTGAGTCTTGATTCGATGAGTACATGTTACTTGCTGTGTTTACATGCAGCGTTCAGATAAAAGCTACTGATAACGAAATTCCGATTATTTCAAAGGCTGTGTACCGTTTGATGGACTTACCGCGTTATCATTTGGTGATAATGCTAGCTACAGTGATCTAATTAAGCTCAACTATTGACAATATGAACTATTTTGGATTATATACTTCAACACCATATAGTGAATAATGCTTATTTGTCTAGGCTTTAGAAAAAAATCTAAATAAATTCACGTTTTTCAAACAAATTGAACATTGGGAACATTTCATTGAAAATAAAACATGACATGTGGTTTTACCGGTGAAATGAACATTGACTGCGTCTAGAATTGATACCACTACACATAATTCTCCTACTTTCAGATACAAATGACGAAACACTCACCAAATAAACTATGAAAATCGGCTTGCCACGCAACGGGATCATCTTGATATATAAAATCCAAATCCTCACACATACGTTACATAAAACTCTCGCATTACATAAATAATGATAAGTATATGTGTTTTCTCTTTGCGGAGACCTACATATTAATATATTATATGCTATCTATCACTACGCCAAAAACCATAGAAATCTTAATAACTAGTCAATAGAAATGCTATCGACTATCTTTTAACACTGGGACGCATGTCGCCGTTTTTCAAATACCACTTTTTGTATTCCTGCAAACAAAATTATTCTTTTTGGCGATGACATAAAGACGACAATTCCTCAACTCACACTTATGTTCGATAAGACTCATGCGCTTGTATTCCTGCAAACAAAATTATTCTTTTTGCGATGACATTAAGACGACAATTCCTCAACTCGCACTTGTGTTTGACTTGACAGATGCGCGGCGACAAGGTCACGCGTCTTTGACATTTCTATTGCCTTATTATTAAAATTTCTATGCCAAAAACAAATAAAATCGTTCGGTTTACAATATTTGTAACTACGTCAAACCATATCTCATTTTAGAAAAAAAAACTCGTTTCTATGTGGTGTTTCCTTTAATGAGAAAGTAAAAATATTAACTACGATTAGTACGTTTCGAGTACCTATGTATATTCAAATAGACACGACGGACGGAAGGTGACTCGCCGCTTTAAACTGCGCTGGTGTTTCGATCCCCACACTGGACAAATCTTTGTGTGATCCATAAAGATTTGTTCTGACTCTGGGTAGCACACACAGAGTCAGAACGCACATTGCGTGTGTGAAATGTATGTTATGGAAACACCCCCGCGAAACAGGAATATATTAATAGTGCTGGCGTCGATTAAAAAAAGAATCGCTCCTGAATGGCTCCTTTGAGCTTATTGTTAAGTTTATATTAATCACGTCATTTAATATTTAAAGGTAACTTCAAAAGTTTTTAATTGAATTCCAAACTCAAACCACTGACACCGATCAATCAAAACTGAGATTAATGTCGTATAGAAAGTTTACGCAATTCAATTATTATCAAAAGTTTCCAGAGACGTTCTAATCGTTACCTTAAGCTGTTCAAGTTAGAAAGTCATTACTTAAATTTATTTAAAATCTAGTATTTGTCCATTATCAAGATCTATATAATATTAACCGTGTAAGTAAAATCAAAGATAACCATTATAATATCAACTTCCAGTAAGATATCATGTGTAAAGATTGAATAAGGTGATGAATTCTATGACACCTTAAACTGTTAATTTGTAAATAGGTAGGTAGGTACCTATTTGTTTTTTTTTTATTTCTTTTTTAATAACTTCTATATAAATATCTACTTTTCTTTTTTCAATATGTATAGTTGTAAACTTTTAGAGTCAAAGTAAATAAAAATATTATCAAAATAAACAGAAAAAGGTGATTTATTAAAATCGAATCATTTAATTAATATATAAATATATAAATATTTGTTTATATTCATTTACGACAATTATAGCGGGCACTACGAAAATTCTTGACAGTAAATCATTATACAAAAGAAAACAGAAATAATATACGAAAAAGGTAAGAGCTAGATTTCGTGAAACCCGGATCGTATGGAGTTGGAACGATATTTGACCTGGCTGTTTATACAAAATCCTCTCAGGTGAAACACCAACCACGGGCGGTCTAAGGAGAATAAAGAAAATAGCAATTGTGATATATCTTACGACGATACTAAGGTACAGTGGCCCATGTAAAAAATAATAGTTTAAAAAAACTAAAAAACACGCTTTTAAAGTACTTCTAACTAAAAAGTGAAAAATAATTCCTAATATAAGCTGAAAATGGTAATGAACAAAAAATACTAGTATTATTGTGAAAAAGCGTGGGGCGCTCTGTGCCATAATTTTCGTCTATCAAGCAAACCACGCTATTTCACAATAATACTAGTATTTTTTTGTTCATTACGCGTGTTAAAAAAGTTTCTGCCCTGCATACCTTTCTACTTTCCCCTTCTCTGTACATTTGATTTTAATTATTGCTTAAACTAAAATCAAAAGAGAATGTATATCTACAGAACTAATAAGTTTGAACGGATTGGGCAACTTGACGACAGTGTAATGATTGAATATTATTTTTCATCTCAGGAGAAAAGTTGTATTTGTTGTACGAAAACAGTGAGCAAAATTTGATTTTACATCGAGTTATTTCAGTAGCAAAACTTGATTTTGCTTTGAGTTTCGCTCTGCTCGAAGCAAGCTTTACTCAAAAATCACCTTTTTTTAATGTCCCACAACTTTACACACATAAACTAAGTAAAACTTCTATTATAGGTACTATTTCAAGCTGCTGAGATGAAAAGTTGTATGTGGGACACGAGATCAAAGTTATTTCCATCTCGTGTTGTTGAGTCCCTCATGACGCTTAAGATTCTAACCTAGAATCTTTCACTTATTCGGGACTCAAAATTAGCACTAAAAAAATACGAACTTTGCTTTCTTTTTCACAAATAACAATTATCGTGTTTGGTTTCCACACCAACCTTCTTAACACAAGTCTATAATCCTAATAAACCTATCATTGATGATGCACAGCACCAGCGACCAACATTTTTTACTGACGAATATCATAGTTTTCTTATAAAATAAAATACAATATAAAGCTCGTATCTCTCCAATATTATCCAATAGAAAATATTACAACCGATCAGACCCAATTACACCATTAATAATTCCCTTTACATTTCAAACATCCACCTCCTGTCACTTGCACCACATACCACAATTCGTTGTACATTGTACGAGGTGGGTACGAAGCACGGTACTGACAGGTCTGGTTAGCCCCGCTAGCCCCGCGCCCCGTAGCCCCGCGGCCCACATCCCCCGCCTCGATGTCAAGCGGTGTGACAGCGTCGACAGCACATGCTGCCCCGCAATACGCCTGAGTAAAATTCGTGTGTTTTTATTGTGATAAAGAGAAAAAGGGATTTGTGAACACGTTTTGCAAAATTATGATAAAGGTACTAATGAGGGGTTTAATGTTGAAATGGGATTAAGTTACAACATCTAGTTGAAATATGAGTATAACACAACGACCAAGTTAATTTAAAACATTTATAATAATGCCATGTCCAAGTAGTGAAACTTTTTCTCAGAAAGATTGAAATGACGCTAAAATTGAGATACTTTCATGCCAAGATGATGCTGGAGCAGCGCGTATTACGTCTGTGGTGATCCGAAAGTTGAAGTAATCATGCTTTTACCGAGTGGTTCACACCAATGTGATGAATGGTCTACCGCTGACGGAAGACGCGCAGCTCTAGTGTGACCTCAACTGTAAAATATCTAAGTTATATTTAAGTTATGGTTGTATTTTAACTTGTCGTAAAATCAATATACTATTAATATGGTATGTTTTAAACTTGTGACCATAAAATTACACAATTTGTAAATTTTATGGTCTTCAAGCCTTACATAAGTTTAAACCAACTTTCTTTATTAAATAATTTTATGGTGATGAGTGTTAATTTAAACTTGATGTCAAAATGTTTTTAAAACGTGAGTTAGCCTGCAAAACAATTTTATTTTTATGAGTGTTTACAAATAGAATAAGATCATTTGTAAATCTTATGTACATGTTTATTAATAAAGACTTTTAAAAATCAAATCAAATCAAACTGAAAAATATCAAGGTTGGCTTGAAAATTTAATTAGATAAAAGATGCCCGCGCAATCGTGTCGTGTCGTAACGTCTACGCGCGCATCAATTTTGTATGAAAATATGTAAACTTACATCTAACGTTGACACTGACGTTTGCTTCCCACTGCAAGTTTAATACAACTTTAAAAAATATGACTTCTCCACTCTTACCATGCAAATCGCGCTTCAGAACGCGATCGCATCGGTTCACGTGGTAAAAAATCAAAAATAGTTATAAATTAAAAACTAATAAACATTTACGCACACTATCACCAACCAGACCACTTCAAAGCTTATAAACTTGCAGACCAAGTTTAACATATTGGTAGCACTTACCTTTGAGCGAGGTATTCCTCTACAAAGTACTAACATTGCTTAAGTTGCAAGTTTCGTGGGAGGAAGACAGGCGCTTAAACTTTTTAATGGCTTGTGCATTGAAACTGTTGCTAGGGACTTGTAATTAAAGTGTATGTGGAAAGGATTCCTGTTTGCTGCAATTATTGGAGCTTGCATTCTCAGGAAGATAGCACTTGTAGAACATGCAAATCATTGCACGTGTGTTGTAGTGGTTTAAGCGGGTGCTTCGCCGCTCTCCACTGCACTGGTGTTGTGGGTTCGATCCCCACATGGGACAAATATTTTGATCTACACAATTTGAATCTACACGAGGCACTGCACGAAGCCAAGAACAGGAGCGGTTGGAGGAGTGTCATCAAAAACAAAATAATACACCAACGGGGGAATCACGACCCTCAGTAATGAGGAGTACAATGCGAGGAGGAGCTATCAAATTTTCGTCAATATATATTTTTTAAATACAAGCTGTATTTACTTTTACGTGAACAGGTTGTATATAAAGTAACGATTGCCCTTTTATCTATGAGCGTTTATTTTGTGGCTTTGTTAAGGAAATTCAGCAAATAACACGAAATATTCTTATCTTAATAGAAAATGCAGTAAATATACTTGAATAACCAAGTATAACTTACTACTCCTACTTACCTATATTCTATTGAAATGAAGATATTTCATTTCATTTTATTCCAGATTTCAATAGAACGCATTCCATTCATTGCAGTTTCGTATTTGAATCTATATTTTATTATGTTCTATTCAGTATAATATATTTCTTGTAGCATAGCTAGAATATTCTAGTAAGTCTCGTTATTTTTTATTACATGGTACATACAATTATTCTAAAAAGGCTTTTGAATAGAACTCGGTGTGTCTATAAAGATGTCGAGACCCTTCTAATACATTTTCTTTTAATATGAAATTATTTCTTTCACTGTACACATGCTTAATAGTACCACGATTATTAAGGAGGTCCCTATTATTAAAACCGACGTGTTAAGACATTATTATTAAGAATACGGGTTACTCACGTTATTTTAGCCGGGATATGCTATATATATATGACTTGCTTGTTTGTTTGTTGTAGACGTAGCGCAACGGCGACGACACGCCCAGTTGATGAATCTACGTACGGTAGATTCGAAACTAGTCGGCATATCCCGGCCAAAATAACGTTAGTAACCCGTATTGTCAATAATAATGAGGTAACTATTTGTACATTTTATACACTATTAAGGGTGAAAAATTAAAAATCCAGCAGGGTTTGAACCTGCACCCCCAGGGTAAAAGCCCCAGGTGCTTTGCCAATTCAGCCATCGATACGTATGCTGTTTTTGTATAAAATGTACAAATAGTTACCTCCTACCAATATTTAAAGCATACCTATTAATGCTTTAAAATGTTACAAGTATTTGTACATTGTTTATTAATACATATAAAATCATTCACTTGATTGTAGCTTACCAAGTAAAATAAACAAATACCTTCTAATACTCTGTCGAAAACAATAAAACGGTTTTAAATTGCCTAGCACTAAGAAGGGAAGTAAAATGTCTAAGTCTGAAAGATGGATTACGTCGACAAAGATCGATCTTGGAGCTAATGAGAGACGGAAAAGTCGCAGCTTATTCGGCCGGTTTCACATATTGGCGTCACCGTTGGCTCCAACATTGTTCTTCAGAGTCTACTCAGTATAGTTGGTGCCATACTCCCGCCAATGTTGTTCCAAACGATGACACCAACGTATTTAGCCGGGGTTACGCGTACGACAGGGAAAAATTGCAAGCCAGACACCAATTTATATACTTACTTTATTATTGTGCTATGCAGAGAAGAATTATCAAGCGGCACATCTAGCTCAGGATGTACTGTTTTTGTCGCAAAAACGGAGGAAAGATTGTAAAGCTACCATTTAAAATGATGAGGTATATTAAATGCAGACTATCTGTGAGACCTTGACTGTTTAATATAATGTTTAAAGTATTCTGTGCGTATATTTTTGACATTGAGATAGATATATATTTTATTTGAATGTATAATATGACTCACAATCCTCGATAAAACTATTAAACGTATACTGGTGGTAATGCTCTTGTGAATGAGCTCGAGGGCGGCAGCACCACCATCTCACCTTTAACCTGCCGCCAAATAGTAGTGCTTTCATTACTGTGTTCCGGTTTGGTGGTGAGGTCAGGCCCTGAAATTACTGGCACATGAGGCATAACACCGTAGTCCTCAGCTGCTGCACGCATTTATAATCTGCTTTTGTGGATTGTTGATGTCCATGGGCTGTACTCCACTTACCATCAGGTGGACTACACGTTCGTTCGCTGTGGGCATAGTATAAAAAAAAATAACATAACATAACATCACGCCTATATTACCCAGAAGGGTGTGGCAGAGGTGTACAACACCCACGATTTACCTGTTATGTTAAGGTCTCATGGGATAAGAGGTGAGCCTATCGCCATCCATCGATTGTTGTGAATTTCCTGACAAAAAGTTCACAAATAACAATTTTGCGCGACTAAAGAATCTGGAAGACTGGCAGGATAAAGCTCTGGACAGGGAAGAATGGAAGTCTTTGGGGGAGACCTTTGCCCAACAATGGCACAATATAGGTAAAAAAAGAAACCAAAAAGAATCTGACCCGAGAGCTAGCGGTCTTCTTCTTCTTTCGAGTCGATGGCTGCAGTCATATTTTCATGGTGTTGACTTGCCATTGTGGTGAAAGGATTTGCCAGTCTGCTTGGTGGAAATTTGCAGACTGCCGAGGGTGCGCGGGACGTAGGGGTTGATTGTGTACGTCGCTCGGGGAGGCTTCTTTCATGCACCCCCCGCGTATGCGTCTAACCACTAGACCAACGAGGTTGTTAAACATGTAATTATGTGTTTTGCTAGATTCACAGCTATTTCAATATCATACTGCATCAATATCATGCAACTATGGTTACAAAGATGTTGTCCATTCATATTTTTTATCAACATTGTACTAATTACAGTAGATATCATCGGCCATCAGTGATTCATACAGTTTATACGGTAATGACTAATGACGTCCATAGATATACAAATGTGTTGACTCTATGAACGTATTATCAAAATTATTACTATAAGATATGTAATAATTTTGATAATACATAATAACAAGTAAAGCAGCAATAGCCGAGTGGAAGACCGTAGAAATGCTAATTCGAAGGTCTCGGGTTCGAACCCACGGCACTCACCTCTGTCAATAAATCGTTAAGATTCGTCTTTTCGAAGATATGTGTGTATTTGTCATATAAATTATCGCTCGCTAACGGTAAATGAAAACATCGTGAGGAAACCTACATGCATAAGAGTGCTTGATGGTGTGTGAAGTCTACCAATCCGCACTTGGCCAGCGTGGTGGACTATGGCCTAACCCTTCTCATCATGAGAAGAGGCCCGAGCCCAGCAGTGGGACATATATTAGATACAGGGCTGCTATTATTATTATTTATATAACTAGGTGGGTAAAGAGGTCACCGTCACATGCAGCTGGCATGGTCATTAAAGTTACTGAACATGCATACAATGAGCTCTTTGATGAAAAGAAATTAACATTAGGTGAAAATTTTAACAATAATTAATGTTGCTCGATGTGCGTACTAATTTCGAATCTAAGTGTTGAGTCAATAATACATCAATTATACATACAGGTAATGACATTGTGACGTGCCTGGATGATAAAAAGAATTACCAGACCTCACATCGAAGAATCGATCTTAGAGAAATTTCAGACGTCATAAAATATTACAAATGAATGAAAATAAGCTTGCGAAAACACCTCCAGTGATTAAACACATAATTTTGTAGTTATAAGTGCGAAAATTTTTGATCGGTTAAATCTGCCAATAGGAATTTTTTCATCGGCAAGTCCCCAAGTTGACTGAGCAATTGGAAAGGTGGACAGTATAGAACGACAATACTCTTCCATATTCAGAAGGCAGAATCGTAAACTGAAATTTTCTTTGAAAATTATGAATTTTTCAATGGATCTTTTTTCCCCTCGAGGTTACAGAATCTTGTTCTGAATCACTGGTAAGCAGCTAGACTATGGATTTGGTCAACTAGTCGACGCTCGAGTGGCATACTGGTCGGCAACTACAAAAATACAGTAGTCGGCGAAGGCGATCATAAGTTTCAGTTAAATTCAAATGCATTTAAAAACCGATTTATCTTGTGTACTTCACACATGCATTATATTTCCACGCGGCTCTAGTTTTATTAATAGTTATGTAGCACTTCTAATAATGAATAATTGGCCTTTAAAGTACTAGTCATAATTTCCTGATTAATGCGACTACACAAGTGGCCGGCAAATCAATAATAATAAATATAATATGCGTATGCTTATTTTAAACAGAAAAGACTAATATTAAAAGCTCCTTGTCTATTGTACTTAACCCGAAGTATTTCAACTACAACAGAAATTCACCGTAAAAGTAATCATACTTCATGATATTCGCTCTCCAAGTTTTAATTGCCCTCGTAATACGTGACTACTAATGTAAAGCTACCTATAATAAAGAAGACACGTGTGTACCCTGCTTTATTTTCATTAAGCAAGCAAAGAACACATATAAAGCAACCGTACTTATCCGTTTAATGTGATGCGACTTTATAATTACGAGCGTATTCAACCAGTGCACTGTGGGGAAAATCTGGCCAGAATTATATCGCGAATTTTTGATAAATCTCTGACTCAGACTTAATGGTGATAACAAACAACAAGATAATGAAAAAGATAATGCAGAAATATTTTCCTTGATATCTTTTTTTAAAAATATACTCACATATTTTCCACAAAACAACAATAATTATGATAAAAAATCGACAATGCTGTTGTTGATACCAGAGAGGAAAATTAAAAACCATTCGGCCAAACGATACGACAATTTTATTGTAAATTAGTTATAAAAGTAAGTAGTAAAGTAGTTATAAAGGTGTTGTTTTTTTATTAAAGTTCAAAGTGACTTTATTTCACTGCATCGACTGCATAATATATATTTTTTATTTAGATAACTTTTTTTTCATCTTTTGGTCAACAGGTATCATTATATAACCACTGTGCAATTACAAGAGGACACGGTGGAACGTAAAATGTTCCTCGGCGGTTCCATGCAAATACACATGTCATATTTTTCAGGGTAAATTATACATAAATTGTGAAATACATTTCTATAATTAGCCTGAATACATGCTCATTTTCAGTATTATACAGGGTGGATGCGACATAGCGACATTTATTGAAACCACAGCTTCTATACATGGCCAGTATGCATTTCCACCGGATAAAAAATTCTCTGGCGAAAAAAAAAATCCACGTCTTCCGAACAAATTGCACGATCGCAATGTTCCAATTGTTCGGTGAACGTGATTTTTTTTTTTCGACAGAGAATTTTTATCCGGTGGCAATTGATACTTACCATGTATAGAAGCTGTGGTTTCAATAAATGTCGCTATGTCGCATCCACCCCGTATACTGGCATGGTACATTTTGTAATCTCACTGTCTTAAAGATGACTTATAATGAACTACAATGTGAATTTAACTTGGTTTAACTTTGAATCAACTATTTATTATTGCTTTCGTTGATAAATAATGACAAAGGTATAAATTAGAGATAACCCACGTATCACAAAAAAAAACCAAAAACGCAGTTCTCATTGATTTATTCAGTTTCGGTTTAGCGCACAAGCTAGTGATTGCCGCGAAGCATATAATAAAATATACCCTCAATCACAAAATAAGTAAATTGTGTTTTGTACAAAGTTGTAATTTTTACACTCGTAAATTAATTTTATGTAGCGATTGAATCTTGTGATTTTGTTTATAATTGATTAATATTGTATGTTATAATAATGTGTTTTAATGTGAAATGTATATTTTAAATGTTGGACTGTAGCCGCCTCGACTAGTGTTTCCATTTACCTACTGTTTTTCTTATGTAAGTGAATTTAATTCTAATCAGAAATAAATAAATCTTTAGCCATATTTCAAGCACAGACGAACAAGATAGTTTACTCATAAAATATTCTGCGAAGGTATGCGAAAAACCACGTCATCTGTTGCTGACCTGTGGTTGTAAAAACTCTGAGGTAGTAGTCCGTTGGTGGGCGCACAATTATGTAAAACAAGACTAAAGACTGACAGGCTTGTAGAACACAAAATAATTCATATTTAAAACATTGAAGGAAAACAACCGTCAGGTTTCCGAAGCTTTTTCAATAAGGAGGACTCCTGTGCCTCGTTAAGATATTGCCATATTTATTATTTGTCAGTTAAATAATAATATGATAAACAGTAAATTGAGGAATATGGATAAAATTATTGTGTTTATACCTAAGAATTGATTGTTAGTTTTTTTTTTTCTTATTTTGTTTTTATGAACACTGATGTAACTTAGTGTCACTTATCAATATTTATTATATTATAGATACACTATAATATATATTTATTGGAATTATGCTTTATTACAATACTTTATATCAAATTGGAATTATGTGTTATTTTAACAATATTTGTTATTTTATATAATTACTATCTTTGTTGTATATAATTTACTTGATACGCACTTATTTATTAATTTTAGAAAGTTGAATTTAATTATTAATTCATGCCTACAGAATGTTAATCCATATTGTATTTCATTTATAATGTTTTAGTGTTTTTACGTTTGGTTATACACTGTGAGCAATGATATTTTTTTATAATAAATAAACTAAAATACCATTACCCATTCCCGCAATTAAAATGAAAACAATCTATGTAGTAAATTTCCCCAACACGTTAGTGTTTGTTCTTATCCTGCGACCCACGTTGCCCGTCAGGAGCAGACATGTTTGTTATAAAAACACCACGACCCTTTACACGGCATCGATAGGTACGACTTCAACATACACAATCTAATTACGGAGGAAGACTAAAGCCGTTATCAGTGACACACATGCTCGATATTCAGAGGTTTATTTCTCCGTTTATTACTATATAATTTTATAACTAAAAAGTGAAAAATAATTCCTAATATAACTAAGCTGAAAATGGTAATGAAGAAAAAATACTAGTATTGTTGTGAAAAAGCGTGGGGCGCTCTGTGCCATATTTTTCGTCTATCGAGCAACCCACGCTTTTCGAATCACCGCATTCTCGAATTATTGCATTGTCATCGATCTTTGACAGGTGTGCAAAATTTGAATGAAATCTGTCCGTTTAAAGTGGGTCAAAATCGAGTCCAAAGGAGTCGGTTACATACATACATATATACATACATACATACATACATACATACATACATACATACATCCATACATACATACAGGTGAAGCTAATATAAGCGTGTTAAAAACTCAAGATTTACCCCCTCCAGCTTAGTTTAATTCGCTTGTGTTAGGCAAAACTTCATTATTGCCCGGATTAGCACCCACGACCTCTCGTTCGTAAGACCAATGACGACCAACGACCTTATTCCGCCACGGCAGGTTTATTAAGTAATAATTCTAAGTCCTCCATCAACCTTTAATAAATTTGATTTGCCGCTTATTCGTATATCTATGGGTATAAAAGATTAAACTTTACTTAGACATGGCTGCGCTCGCGCTGTCTCATGGCGATAGCACCCGTTCGGACGTGCACTGCACAATTTGCGCCAACCAACTACGCTATGGCATTGATCAACACACTGATTGCTCAGCATCCACAGGTTGATATTTTTTACATGAAGTTTGCTGAATTTTTAAAAATATGTGTCCAATTTTTTGTAATATTATGTGATTTATTTATGTCATAAAAATGTATAGGTACCTAGCTTATTGTGCGTATTGGGTAATACTGTTAGCGCAATAAGTATCTAATTTAATAAATAAATAAAATTAAGTCATTACCAAACGTGCGATAAATTTTATCGGACTTCTCGTTCCGCAAAATAAGCTGCTGAAGTGGCAATGGGCTGGTCACGTCTGCCGAAGGACCGACAGCGGTTGGAGCAAATGAGTCCTGGAGTGGAGACCGCGACTCGGCAACCGTAAGGTAGGACGCCCCCCTGCCAGGAGGACTGACGACCTGAAGACACTGGAGGGGACAGGACGTGGAAGGCGCAGGACCGGGTGTTGTGGCGCAAATTGGGAGAGGCCTATGTCCAGCAATGGACTACGAGCGGCTGAATGATTCTCGTTCGCACTAATAAGCCTTGCGTAGCATTGTCATTTGTCACAGTATTTTGGCGTGACGGTGTACACGTTTTTAATTACCCAAGAATAGTTCAAGTAGGGGCTTATACTTCACAATCTAAAAAACATAATACCATAGCTTCATAGGAATTGCAATCAAACAATCTTCGTATTTTTTAAAAATTACATAAGTTTATGACATATCAGGTGAAGTGTGGGTGTTTTACACCTCTGCCTTACCCTTCTGGGTAATATAGGCGTGGTGCTATGTAAATTTAACTGTACAAAATCAATATGTTGATGGCATTTAAAAGCAGATAGATAATACCATTGAACAAAGACGATCATTTTATTACAAGTATTATAAACTTGTTAGCAATGTATTTATTATTACTCTCCGAAGACAATGAATGATTTGCTAATGCCGTATTATTATCGGCTTATTGTCTGTAGTTAAAGACAACATTGGAGCTGTCGACTCAACTTGTTAATGATGTAATAAGAACAAAGGTAATGGTTCTGCAGCTTCTATATGAGGGAGATCGATACTTTGACATCTTAAAACGAGATAAAACAGTTTATGAATAGTATTGATAGTATCAATAACTTCTTATAGATTATTTTATAGCATTTAGCCATGCTTAGCAAGTTATACTAAGAAACAGTTGAAAAAAATATTAGACCGGCAGGATTTGAACCTGCGATCTTTGCATTCCAGGCAGCCATTCTAACTATTAAGCTACGGTCGCCTCTTGCCAGGATCCTTAACTGTATGTTGCGTTATTATGTGACGTCACGTTCATCTATTTGTACCTTTTTTTTTTTTTTTTTTTTTTTTTACGTGGGGAAATGCATTTACGCATACCACCCCACCCCGGGAAAGGGCAGAGTGGTTATGTGGGACTCGCCCGTGCCTAAAGATGGTAAACGGCACGGGAATACCCACTAAAACCCCACGGTGCTCCCGCACTCGCCTTGATGGGGGGGTCATGGGAATCCGGCACAGCCTTTACATCCACAACCCCCCCGGCGATGCCCGCCGAAGCAGGCCCCTCATGGCCCCCAAAAGGTGGGGGGACCGGCGCCGAGGACCGCGTGCAAAACCGTCGGACATTCCCCATGTCCGACGGCCTGGTCCTCTCGCGGCGAGACAGGTGGTCGGTCCCGCCGCCCACCACGCCGCAGTTCAACGGCTGCGGCCCCGCCGGGACCGCGGAAGGCAGGGAAAGTGGCAACGACACACCAACAGTCCTCTCCCGCCGCGGCCCCGTAAACCACCGGGCCACAGTGCCAGCTTGCGCCAACACCGCAGCCCGACCTTGCCCGCCAAGGCAGGCCCCTCATGGCCCCCAAAAATGTGGGGGGACCGGCACCGAGGGCCGCGTGCAAAGCCGTCAGACACTTTCGTATCTGACGGCCTGGCCCTCCGCGGTGAGACAGATGTTCGTCCCACCGCCCACCACGCCGCAGTACTGACGGCTGCGGCCCCGCCGGGACCGCGGAAGGTAGGGAAAGCGGCAACGGAACACCGACAGTCCTCTCCCGCCACGGCCCCGCAACTCCTCGGCCGCGGTGCCGACTCACGCCAACACCGCAGGCCCTCCTGTTGCAGAGCCCCCCCATAAGGGCCCTGCAACATGGGCCGCTCCACAAGGGCTTCACTCCCAAAACCCGAGGAGCAGCCCCCCTCTGGGGTCCACTTGGCTTCGCCGTGGCGTGGAGGGCGCCACGGGTACTAAGCCCCACCGCGACGACAACGCGGGACCCGTTGGTGGGGATCTATTTGTACCTTTTTTTTTTTTTTTTTTTTTTTTTTTTTTTTTTTTTTTTTCGCGGGGAAATGCTTTTACGCATACCACCCCACCCGTGGGGGGACGGGCAGAGTAGCTATGTGGGACTCCCGTGCCTACGATGTTAAACGGCACAGAATACCCACTAAAACCCCGCGGTGTGCCCTCGTCGCCGAAAGATGGTGGTCGGCGAGCCCCGGATCGATATTATATCCACAGGGCTCGCCGCGGCGACCGTGCCCAGTTCGACCTCTGACCGGGCACCCGACTCTACTAAGTCCTACTCTCGTAGCGACGCCCCGGGCACACCCAGGGCGTCACTCCGTCGCGGAAGGCATCAGCGGGCGGCGGAAAACCCCCTCCACCGCCCGCGGCCTCGCTTAGGGCGGCATTAGGCTCGCGGCGTACGCGCGCCTTCGCCGCCCAGCTCGCCGGCGGCGGAGCGGATCAGCCAGGAGTGAGTCCTCCCTGATCCGCTCCGCCGCCTCCTTCTGCGAGATGACGTCCTCACAGAAGGATGCGACCGCATCCCACGACCTCGCGCTGCTCATTGCCGCGACCACAGCCGGCAGCGAGAGGTCGTTCCCAATGACCGCGGTGAGATCCCGGCGCTGCACCTCCCAAGCAGGACACTGCTCGAGAGTGTGCTGCGCCGAGTCCTCACCGCAGTCGCAGTGGTGGCACATGGGGCTCGCCTCCCTCTTCAGCCTGTGCAGGTACTTCCCGAAGCAACCATGCCCGGTCAGCACCTGCACCAGCCTGAAGGAGAGAGTCCCATGCTGCCGCCCTGCCCACTCCTCAAGAATCGGCCGGAGCGCCTCCACGGTGCGAAAACCAGCCCGTGGAGCCCCCAGCCGATTCCCCCACCGGACCATCAGCGTCCGGTGGGCCTCCTCCCGCCAAGCTCGCAGCTGCTCGGGCATGGGGACAGAACCCTCGGCTCGAGCAGCCGCGCCTCGCTTGTACACTTCGGCGAGCACTTCCGCATCCAAATCCCACGGGGGTGTTCCGGCCAACGCACACGCTGCGTCGGTCGACACCGTGCGGTATCCACGAATGGCCCTGACCGCCAGGACGCGCTGCGGTCTCCATAGCCGCGCCCTGTTCCCGGCGGACAAGGCCTCCGCCCACACGGGTGCGCCGTACAGTGCCATTGACCGTACCACCCCCGCGTAAAGCCGTCGGCTGGCGACGCTGGCGCCGCCCACGTTCGGCAAAAGCCGACCGAGAGCGGCAGCCACGCCTTCCAGCTTGGGCACCAAAATGCGGAAGTGCTCGTCGAAGCTCCACCGCCTGTCTATCACTAGGCCCAGGTATTTAATCTGGGCCTCGATCCGTACGAGGACCGAGCCGACGGTAATCGAGGCGCCAGCAGGTGGCCCGCGACGAGGCCCGTGAAAAACCACGGCCTCAGTCTTGGCAGGGGCCACCCTAAGCCCCAGCGCCTCGATGCGCCCGACCACTTGGGACACACCCACCGTGGCCAGGCGCGCCGCCTCCTCGAAGTTTCGTCCCCGGGCCGTGACGAGCGTGTCATCCGCATAGCAGATGACGTCTAGGCCCGGGGGGAAAGCTCCACGCAGCACCCAGTCGTAACCGATGTTCCACAGGAGCGGTCCTAGGACCGAACCCTGCGGGACACCGCACGACACGGGCCTGCGGAGCAAAGCTCCGTCTCGGTCCTCGTACAGAACCCCCCTGCCTTCGAGATAGTCGGCCACCAGCCGCATCAGGTAAACCGGCACTCCATGGTACCGGAGTGCCTCGCTGACGCAGCTGAATGGCAGAGTCCCGAAGGCGTTGGCGATATCCAGCGATACCGCCAACAACACCCCTCCGCCGATGACGGCCGCCTCCGCAGCAGCCCTCAGGCGCAGGATAGCACCAATCGTCGAACGTCCAGCACGGAAACCGTACTGGGCATCCGACAGACCGGGGCCAACCTCTTCGAGATGCCGGACGATACGGGCAGCAATCACTCTTTCGAGCAGCTTTCCCGCCTCGTCCAGCAACACGATAGGCCTGTAGGCCGCCACGGTGTCGGGCGGCCGTCCCGGCTTCGGGAGGAGAACCAGCTTCCCCGCCTTCCAGCAGTCAGGGAACCGCCCGGACGCCAGGCACACGTCGAACAGTTCCCTGAGGCGATCCCCCATGTGGTCGAGGACCAGGGCCAACACCCGTCCGGGTACCCCGTCGGGCCCGGGGGCGGTGTTCTTGGAACGCATCCGAAGAACAGCCGCCCCTACTTCCGCGTCCGTGACGGGCGGTGCACTGAGGTCGGCCTCCCGGTCGTCGGTCTCTGCGACCATTGCCGGGGGCGTGTGCTCCGCCCGTTGCGGGAATAGGCCCTCAACCACCTCTGCGAGGAAGCTGGGTTGGAGAGTCTCCGTAAGGGGGGCGCCCCGCGAGCGCAGCTTGTTCAGCGCAGCTCGATAGGGGCGGCCCCAGGGGTCACGATCGAGACCCTCCAACATCTCCTGCCGCGCCTCCTCCTTGGCGCGGCAAATGGCCAGCTTTAGGGCGCACACCTGCTCGATGTACGCCGCGTAAAGCCGGTCCTCCATCTCGACGTCGCGAGGGCGACGTCGCCGGCTGCGGCCGTAGGACCTCCGCGCCGCAGAACATGCAGCGCGAAGGGAGGCTATCTCCGGGGACCACCAGTATACCTCCGTCTTCGGGGACCAACGCTTGGCACGGGGCATGGCCGCATCGCAAACCTGCGTAATCGCATCGCGAATGCGGCCAGCCGCAGCGTTGGCTCCCTCGGACGAAGGCGGGGAGGCGAACCAATTCGAAATAATGGCCGCCTCCTCCAGCAGATCCCTGTCCATCCGCCCCACAGCCCACCGCGGAAACGCACCGCGACGCCGAGAGGGAACGTGACCCCTACTGGGGCCCTGGGACCGGGAGAGCTCAAATCGGATATACCGGTGATCCGAGAGCGTCTCAACCTCGTCCAGGACACGCCAGTTCCTTACTTGCGCTTCGACGGCAGGGGTAGCGAACGAAAGGTCCACTATCGACCCCCCCTGCCGCCGAACGCACGTGTTGGTGGTGCCTCTGTTAAGGAGGCAGAGGCCCACCGACGCTGCCCACTCTTCGACCGCCTGACCGCGGGCGTCCGTTCTGGGGGACCCCCACGCCAAGGATTTGGCATTGAAGTCCCCCAGAACGAGCACCTGACGAGGTGCTATCCGCCGTATCGAGGTCTCCACTCTATTGAGGAAGACCTCGAATTCCGCCAGACTCCGGTTTGGGGAGAAGTACACGCCGACCAGCGTTACCTCCCCCCAATCAGCAGCAACGAATCCCGAGCCCTTATCTCTGAGAGACAAGGGCGGGGACCGAAGCGCACCGGAGCCGACGATGGCCACGGAGCCGTCCCAGTCACCCACCCAGTTCGGGCGGGGAGGAACGAAGTAGGGCTCCGCGGCCACGGCTACACCTACTGACCACTCCGCCATCGCCTGCAGGAGGAGGTCCTGGGCGGCGGCGCAGTGGTTCAGGTTCGTCTGGAGGAGATTGGAGGCCTCATAGTCCATTACTGAATTTCTGAAACCTCCATCTCTCCTCCTGCGGTCGGCGGCCGAGCACCGGGAGCAGCCGTGGTCGATCGGCTAGCCCCCGGGCGCTTCGGCGCGCTGGGGATCGTACACCCCTCCCGCCCCATCAAGTGGTCGGCGGGCCGTTTGCCCGCCGCGCACGGGGGGCAGTGTGGGGCAGCGGAACATTCCGCCGCCCTGTGCCCCGGTTGACCGCAGCGGAAACACAATCCGCTGCAGTCCACCGTGCTCGTGCAGTTGGGCTTCAAGTGGCCCCTCGCCATACAGCCATAGCACCTCGAGGGCCTCTCCTCAAGGACCGTAATACGGGCCGACGAAAAGCCCACGAGGAGCCTGCCAGCTTTGGCCAGGAGCTTGGCCGCGGCGATGGGGCACCGAGCCCACACTGCACCCACTCCTCCGGGGCCGGGGCGGACGACACCGACCCTGACGGAGTCGGGAGCGCACTTAGCAGTAGCTATAATGCGCTCCCGCACCTCCTCCGCCGTGACAGAGTCGTCCAGGCCCGAAATGCGCAGCTCCGCGCACTTCGTCGGCCTGGCGACCGTGATGCCGGTCCGCCCCGCCACAACCCCTCGCAGCGCCTCAGCCACGAGGTCGGCCTGCTGGTCCCCGTCCTTTCCCGGGAACTCTAGGACGCGGGCTCCCGTCCGCGCCTGCCGCACCTTCCCGCCGACGCCAGGAAGGGCTCCATCAAGGACGGTCCTGGCTTCTCGGAGGAGGCTCACATATGTGACTCCCTCCGCTTCGGGCGCCACCGTGATAACCACGGCAGCGCTCTTCGGCAGAGAGAGTTTGGGCCTCCTCTTACCGGCCTTCTGGGTCGGCGCTCCCTGGGGGGAAGGGTTCTTCGCCTTTCTCTTCCTTCGGCGCTTCTTGCGCCCCCCAGCCGTCTGCCAACCCTCTCCCTCTACGGCCGAAGTTGGCGGAGCAGGAGGAGCGGGGACCGGTGCGGGCACCGAAACCGGAGCACTGGGGGCGGCGGCCGGCGGCCCCTTTCGCTTTCTCCCGCGCTTGCCGGCTGAAGCCTGGGCGGCAGGAGCCGCGGTCGGCGCAGGTGGCCCGGGCACGGCGGACCCGCCGGCCACCGCCGCAAAGGACTTGGTGCCCGCTCCCAGCCGGGGTGGGGGCCCCGGGGCCGGCGCCGGCTGACTCTGCGGGCGTCCGCGTCTGTCGGCCGCCAGCATGTCGCCCACTAATTTGGCCAGCTGGCTCATTTGGGCTTCGCTGAACGCGTCGCCCCGAGCCAGCCGGCTATAAGACGCCTCCTGGCCTGCTGGCCGCGTCGCAGGCGGTCTCGCAGCCACCGCCGCAACCGGCCCCGCAGGCGGCCTCACAGCCACCGCCGCAAACGGCGCCGCAACCGACCCCGCAGTCGGCCCCGCAGCCGGCCGCGGGGCCGGCCGCGACGCCGGCAGCGCAGGCGGCGGCCCCACAGCCGGCGGAGAGCCAGCACGAGCGGCGCCGACCCGGAGATCGGCCCGAAGCTGGGCCAGCTCCTCACGGAACAGCTGCACCTCACCCTCCAGGCGGGTATTGGCAGCTTCGGAGGCGTTAGAGCGCTCGTAAAGCCGTTCCATCACCCCATTTAGCACGCTGACGGCTGTCTTGAGCCCCTTCACAAAGTCGCCCTTGAGGTTTTGGGACTTCAGGGCGACCTTTGAGACGAGGCTCAAGGAGTCCCACGCCGTTTGCATCAACTCCGCGCCCGATGCAGACTCGACGGTTACGGAGCGGATCCGGTCGGTCAGTTGACCAACCTGCTCCCCCGCGGTCGCCTCACCGTCAGCGCGCGAGCGTCGGTATGCCTCGCTGTTCGAGAACACCGATGACGACGACCCGGCCGGGGCGAGATCACCCGGGGCCGGTGTCGCCGCCACCGGCGTCGCGGGTCGGCATATTGGCGTCAGCGACCGCGTCCTCGACCCAGATCCTCCTCTGGAAGAGGAGCGCACCTTCCGAGGCACCCGTCTGGAGTCCTCGTAGATCTCCTCCAGGCATTCTTGAAAGCTGCGCTTCTCGGCACTTCCCGACCTCGCAGCTTTCTCCCCGCTTGCCTGGGTCAAGCGGCTCCGAGTACGGGCGCTGGGCCCGTCTTCCAACCGCGTCAGCGACACTCTCGCCTCAGGGGCGATTGGCGCCGGCGCGGCGTTTTGCGACTCCTCGCACACCTCCTTCCTTCTCCTATCTTCCACAACCTCTTTAACTTTATTTATTTGTTTATTTATATTATGATCCATAGCTAGTCCCACGAGTGCGGGAGAAATGACCGTCCGCCTGGGCAGAGCTCCCTATGCCCAGGTAAGCCTAATACAACTGGGGGTCGGCCGTTCCCCAGAGGTGGCACACATTAGAGACTGGTCTCCCCACCAGCCACGCATCCTCTCGCCATGCGGCACCAGCTTAGGATTGGGGTGATTTTTTATAGAGGTTTTCTTCCTCGCGATCCAGGCGACCAAGCCAAGATCCTCGGTCCCGACCCAAGTTACGAGACGAGCCCGCAACAAGAGTCAGGATTACGATGTCCGACGCTGGCGCCAGGAGACCCCCTCCTTTTGCCCACCCGACGGCAGTGTGAGTGCACGTCGGGCACGTCCCCGCCTCATCCGACACGTCCTCTGACTAGCAGAGACGCGCGAAGAAGCTCCCCGTGTCGAGTTATTGGCCAACGCAAAAAGAAATCCCCCGAGGGAGAAGTTTTTTTGCGAAGTTACCAGGGTGCACCAAACCCAAAGACTATTGTTCCCCCCTAATCCTCGCGGATTAGCAAGGGACCAATAGCCCCGGATCCTCGTGGAGGTTACTCGACCTAGCACCCCGGTCTATTTGTACCTATCTTAACCTACCTAACAAATCCTGCCAGTTCCATAATGTTTTAACTGTTTCTTAGTATAGTATCAATAACTGTTTCTGTTCATGATTTTATTTCAAATTTTTTAAATGAAAATTGTTCCCAAAGTGGAATATTAAAATACAGCTTATTTTTAACCTTCCCCTTTTATCTGGTATTGATCACATATTGAAAATTCAATAAAAAAAAAAAAAATAATAAGGTTAACTAAAACTTAAACAAAGCTAATACGTTACCAAGCATCCAATACTCATAAAAGTGGTTTACTCCTGTCGTGTATTTTTATGTTGTATTCGTCACAACATTGAATCCCAGCGGCAACAGTGGTGACGCAGTGCGGGGGAAATTAAAAAAGTTTCTGACTGCGTACTCCTACACAACCGTGTCCTCTCCTAAAAGTTTTAATTGATTGGGTTTGTAATTATCACTTCACTCAGCCTGACAGCATGCATCACGGATTTTAAGCTTTTGTTTATAAGTATTCGTAGTAAAGCCTTGATTAAAAAGGTCCTACGGTGAGGCTGCGTTTGAATTTGATTACAGAGGGGAGCGGGGTAGAGACAAACCACGTGATCATAATATATTTTATTTGAAAGTGCGTGTCACGTTCACGAGTAATACGCTACGTATTCATTTGTTTTTAATGAAAGTCCGTGCAGCTGGACTGGGGTGAAGTGGACCTGTGTAGACTTACACGGCTTCAAACACTGTTATGGCCAGTACGGTCCGCTTCGCTTCAATGAAAACGCAGCCTTAGGTAAACATATCAACCTTAGATGAGAGAAAATTGAACGAAAATGTTGCTGTAACCTTTTATTATATCGTAAGGTTGCGTAGATCTAAATTATTACCACAACAGGTGTGGGATATTGCCAATATCGGTAGCTATTAACTTTTATACATGAAGTAGCTATTAAAAGAAAATTATAACCTCTTTTCTATTAAAGCTCTTTTATCAATACTACTCACAACAATTATGTTATCTTCTGTCCCTAAATATATTATTGTAGGTTATTATGTATATTCATATTTGATATCTAATATGTTTATAGATATATTTGTATGCCCTTTTATTTATGTAATTTTATGTAGCCCTTGCATGTAATTAGTATGTTTTCTTTTATAATATTTTATTGTACCTTTAGTTAGGTACACATATATTTATTTGTTAGAAGTAGTTATTTACTGCATTTATTCATTTCTTTTTCATTCAAACTTCATGCTAGTACACCTTTAACTTACCTTTCGTGTCTCTTTCTTACTTTTCCATCCAATGGTTGCCTGTAAGAAATTGTCTTTGCAGCGATAAGACCGCCATTTGCACTTTTCTCATTTACATAATTAAAGTTATAAATAAAGTTTATAATTACTATTATTATATTCTAACTTTGAAAATAGCACTTCTTTAAATATAGGTATACGTTAAAATTATATAATGTATATATATATATACATACGGTTTTTAGTGAGGATATATTGTAACTATCTTCCACGAATAGTCTAATAAACAATTAAACTAAATCAAGGATCTAAGAACATTGAAACTAGTACCTTCCGCGCTTCAGGCAAGTAAGACATAACTTACTTGGAGTAGCAATTATCTGCTTCAAATGTAGTAAGATCCATACTGACAATGTAATGTAGGATCAATGTCAAATTAAATGAACACAAATTAAAAAAAATAAGCTTTAATGTCTCATCCTACCTCTAAAGAAAATATAAAATAATATATATTGCAAACATTATAAAAGTGTTATTTCCAGTAGGAAATTCTTATAAGCCGCATGGATTTGGAATTGTGCCCGGTGGATAGATGTAGGCTCACCCCCTATCTCACTGGATCTAAATGTGGATTTTATGTGTAATACTTCTGCCACAAACTGATAACGTTATGAAATGTTAATGTTTTTGAAGGCATTCATCAACGCGTTAATAATAGCTATTGTGCCACAAAATTGCCTGCTCGGTATCACTGTGAATTTGTCTTTATATAAAACTAAAAAGGTCAAACACGCCTAAAGGGATAGCACTAAAATATTATGGACTTTCCATACTTCAAAAATAGAAACCCCAGCCAACAAATAAACAAGTCATTAGAAACTACAGAAAATATAAAGCAAAATAGCTAATACTAGAGTTGTTTCGAACTAATTCGAAACTAAGTTACTGCATACGAACGATGCAATCAAATGTTGAAGTAAGCAAATCAAATAGTTACATATTTATCGGCATTTAAAGACTCATCTAATCACTGTTATCTACATTAAGAAACAAGCAGTCTAAGCAAAAACATAGTCAAAACTACTAAAATATTGTGTGAGCTAGACTCAATATTTCCAAAAAAAACTGAATCACCATTATTTATCCATCCAAAAATCGAGTTGAATAGCTTGAAAATCAGATGCTAGACTTATTTTTGGAATAAACACAAGATCTATTGTGATACAAAACATTGTTTTGCGATTATACTAAGATCAATGTGAGACCAGAGATTAGTTTTATAGTCAAGTTCAATTAATTTCTAGGATTTGGAACTTAATCTTCAATATAAGCTCCATTTCTATTGGTGGTAAATGTAACTTCATCCAAATGTTATGGGGAGCACGGAAGTTTGAGCCGTAAACGAAGAGCCTATGAACACAAAGATTAGGGCCTACCGATGAAACGGTTATGGTCTACCCAACGAGAACAATATCCATTTAATGTTAGTTACAAAGTTAACGAACTTAATGTCATAAAATCGCCTCGTCTTTTTCAATGACATTAATTATGTAATCAAACTAGCTATTTTTATAATATAATTAATGTGTTTTCCATTGCCTGGAATCGAATTTCAAAAATATCTTTTCGCGTAGAAATATATCGGATTCAGTGTTGGTCAAATATTGTTGGTATCTGAACAAAAGATTCATGATCCTCCTTAATATTAATTTTGTGGAGACATTCCAAATCATCAAATCTAAATTCAAATTGACAAATAATTTGTTTGTTTGTTTGTACCCAAAAATCTCCGTATCTACAAGACCGATTCTAATGAAAATGTATGTATGTGGTGATAGTTCAAGACGCCAGGAATAATATAAGTTACTTTTTATCGATGTACCACGCGGGTGAAGCCGCACGTAGAAGCTAGTATTTACTCAAGAAGTAAATGTCAAGTATAAACAAATAATAGTTACCTTATTCTTAATGACATTTACAAATGAAACATTGTCAAATGGGTCATAAATATAATGGCCTGATAGTATAGCACATTCAAGTAATCTGAAAATAATTATTTATACTTTTCCATCGCAACAACATTAAACATTTTCTATTCTATCGCGTTGCATTATGCGATCGAATAAAGCACGCATGCACTAACAGCCACAATAAACACAACGGTCTAAATTAATCATAATAAGGACTGTCACCCACGACCCAGTTTTTGTATGACCGATAATTGGGCCAGCTGTCTTTTTCATACCATTTCTGACCGATATTTTTAGGACACGTGCGTTAGTGCATTTATGAATCTTCTTTATTTATGTATTGTACACGTGAAGTTTACAATATTAACTTATTACTAGTGATAACAGTACAATGGGCGGCCTTATCACTAATAGTGATTTCTGCCAGGCAACCTTAGGATGGAAATAATTTTAGAATTTGGCGTAGTTGTTTGTGTACAAGAAAAATATATATACGAAATACGAATGTTCTATTTTTCTCCTACAAGAAACTGGACACCAATTACAGGTCGTAGGCGAGAGCCCTAAATCCAAACACTTAAGTATAAGCAAGCATAAATTAAGGTTCGAGGAGGTACGACACCATTAAAAATTCAATTGAAACGAGATGGCAATCTCATTTCCCCTATTTCTTCTTTAACGACTTGCAATTAAAACAATTTATTTTAAAGAACCACTTGAGATTGCCACCTGATGCAATATATCTGTCTAATAATTGGTTATTACCAACATTTACCAGTGAAGGGTCGAATTAAAGCGCATAATTCGTATAAATGGTTCATTTCAAGACAAATCTTTGTGTGCATTAACATGGGGGTTTGTCTTAGTCTGGGTGTTTCTATGTATAATAAGTATGTATTTACAAAAGAAAAGTGTATATGTATTAGTATCAGTTGTTCTAGTACCCATTGTACAAGCTCTGCTTAGTTTGGGACTAGATGGCGTTGTGTGTGAGTTGTGAAATATTTATTTATTTAAATATTTATTTCGCTATCTCCGGTCATTCGGCACGCTTATGACGGTATTTTAACTGTTAAATTAATTAAGAAGAAGAAGAAAGAGAATCGATTTTTATTTTCCTTACAACTACAAAACAGTATAATAAAAAAAACAATGAAAAAAATAGGTGTAAAGAAAATAGTGGTGGTTGCTCAGCTAGGATGCTGTGGAGTCTTACATTGCTGTGCTGGTTTTCAGCAACCACCACAGTTGACGAAAGGAACAGGAAAACAGCGATCTTATAAATATTACAAAAGACAGAACACAAAAACAACGTTGAGGAACGTTGGACCCGCAGGATTTGAACCTGTGAGCTTCTGCACACCGGGCAGCCGCTTTTACCAAGCAGCTACGGTCGACGCTTTCTAGAATCCTAAATTTCTTAAGTGTATGTTACGTAATTTCGTGACGTCACGTTCATCTATTTATTCCTATTCTAAGTAGGATAGAGATATATATAGAAGTTACATTCAGCACAAATGTTGTAAAGAATGAACGCATACGTTATTTCAACTTCTAATTGATATTATTATTTTATTAGAAATAAAACAACATGAAGTGACGAATAAATAAAATGTATAAAAAACTACAGAATAATCAATATATTTTATCAAAGTTTTTAACCAGAATACAGTATAATTTAATCTGCCAACCTTTATAATACGTATAAAACGTATAATCTCATTCAAACCGAGCGACAGCTAAGCTTTATCATTTATAATTTAATTACGTTTACGCGTAAGCTTTGAAAAGTACCTACTCTTTATATTATATAACAGGTGTGTGAAAAATGTAAAATTATATAGAAGAATTAACATAAGAAAGGCCCAAAACAAAAGATGTTGAGCTATGGCTCCAGTATAGCTATAATTTAAAAATATGTTTTTTTTTCTGACATGTAATAATATTAATTTTATCTTTGTACTTTTTTCGGACTCAACATTGAGTGAATGCAAAACATTATCCTTTGCCTACACTGTTATCGAGTAAAATTTTCAGGAGCGAATGATGTCAATGTAAGATAAAATAAAATAAAGAAATAAAATTGATACATTATTCATCAACCAATTTAAATAATTCGCTTTCATTTCAGAAAAATAAACTTGGATTTTTATACCACTTTTTCCTCTTTAAAAACACGATAAATTAAAAATACATATTTGTACACTTACCTCGTACAATCGTCATAAGTAGAGCATCAAATATCTTTTCCTGAAATCCTTGCAACGCGAGGCCTTGTACCGCGGCGACCATACCGCACTCTATCTGTACTTACGTACGTACTATATAATCTGTACAGTTGTGTAGTACAAGAGTACTTCTCGCGAGACTGGGCTACAATTACGTCCATAGAGGCCATTACAGCAATAATGTTGTTAGCCAGGGAGAGGCTGTGTTTGTGAGAAGCGTTTGGAAGATTTAAGAGTCAATTGTTGGTGATTTATTGTGTGTACGAATAAGTAAGCACTCTAATGCGTAGAGGTGCTTATACCAATTTAATATAATACAAAATATCGCATAGATACCAATAACTACCTAGTGGTTAGCATATGTGCCTCTCATCACGCGGTCTCGGGTTCGAGTCCCAGGTCAAGCAAAGTGTTATTTGTGAACTTTCCGTCAGGAAACTGATAATAGCAGCACGGAGTTGGAATTGTGCCCAGTGGATGGCGATAGGCTCAATCCCTATCCCATGGGACCTAAACATAACAGGTGAAATGTTGTACACCTTTGCCACATCCTTCTGGATAATATAGGCGTGATGTTATGTTATGTTATGTTACATTTAATCAGTTTCCGTGCTAACGTATTGATTCAATAAAACCACTGTACTATATCATTATTAACTTTTTGTTATTCAGACAAAAGTGTTTTTTATATTCAATAATAACATCGAAAAGAACTAAAATCTTGAATTGATCTTAAACCATTTAAATTCAACGCCTTTTGATAGGGTAATCAACAAGTTAAAATATCAAAAATGCACCTTAATAAAGTATGTTTTTCTTACATTTTAGAAATATTTAAGCTGGTTGGTAATCCTATAAAGTCGTGATTCTCTTCAGTTACGTACAATCGGATTAGTGTATTGGATTGTAGACTTCAGCCATAACTTAAAAGCTTAGCTAACTGAGTCTAGTTTAATATTCATACGAGCACATTCAACTTAGGCACCATGTCTGTATAAGGATATAAAGTGCTTAATCTATACAATAAAGTAAAAGCAACATACATCTATATTTAATGCAATTAAAACAATTAAAAAAACACTAGTTTCTGCCTGCGAAAATTTCAATAAACAAAATGCACTCTACTTACGCATTTAGAATTTTAGATTCTGTGATAAAATTATAATAATGTGCTAGCATCCGCCCGCAGCTATTATAAATGATCATTGTATAATAATAAATAAATAAATAAATAATGTATATCCTGACTAAAAGCTACATATATGCAAAAATACTTTTAAACCTTTTTGCGAGAAAGAGTAACATAAATTTGTAATATTTATAATATCACTAGGATAATAATATACAATAAGATTTCACCTAATTCCTTTTTCAATAATAATAATTATACAGCTAAGCAAACCGTGCAGGGTTTGCTTAGCTAGAGTACGGAAAAGGAAACTAACATTTCCTGCTCATGAAAACAGGCCGACTCTAGTCAAACTGTGCAAGTTCTGTGCAAGGTACGTTCAGATGTGAAACATACTTTGTGTGTGGGTACTCTGATCCATTACTTTTTATAAACTACCTGCCTTTATGAAAGTGACAAGATTTGCAGATAAGCTTGTAATCAGTTGATTTCTGGTATTTTGTTAGTGTAACAAGTGTACAAGTGTGTTTTATCTATAGCTTTAAATTTTGCTAAATTCTTGTACGCCGAACAATATGGAGTGTATTACTAAGAATAATGTTTTTGTTTCCATGTAAGTGAATTGAATTTTTATGGAAATAAATAATCGCAAACCTCACAAATAGCGGCACACTTTCATTTGAACAAGGAGTAACAGCGAGTACGTACACGTGTAATCTGGCGGTGTAATCCTGAATGTGTCGTATTTTCACCGAGTGTAGGGAATTAGCGGCACTTGGAGAATGGATTTAATATTTCATACATCGCACTGAATATGAGAACTGAAAACAAATACGCGCTCAGTGGATCTGTTCAGTGAATTTCGCGCTAAGTTAAACATTGTGATAATATTTATATACGACAAGTTTGATGTTTCTTCAGAATTTGTCATGATTTTGATGTCCTATGGTTTTAAATTTATGCTTTACTAGCTTTTGCATGCGCCTTCGTCCGCGTGAAATTCATTATATTAAATAGTAGCTGCTCCCGTGCTTTCACCCACGTTAAACGTTACTGCCCTGCTTTCATGGCGTTTAGCTTAATATTAAATATCAAAAAACTTAAATGGATAGTTACACTATCAAACTCAAAAAGAGTTATTAAAATTCAATCATTAGTTGCCGAGATTAGCGCTTACGAACAAACAAACTAACTTTCTCCCGCCGGTTACGTCTGCGTGGTAGGTACACCAAAAAAAAATAGCCTATGTAAAATTTTATCGAAATCGATAAATGAACTTTCTAGGTCCGAAATAAGCTAAACTTGTGGTTATAGTTAAGTTATCGTTAGGTGAGACATAACGTCGTTTGAAAAAGTCGTAGTACTCATGTATAGCGCACACCATACTAAAGTAGATATCTTTATGTATTGCTTCTATCAATAGAAATTAAAGCTTCTGTTTTTAATTAGCAATACCATTTCAAGAAAGACTCACATAAGTAACAGGAAGTAGGAGTCCTTTAATTATCTCCGATTGTTATCTTCAAAAGGCAGGGAATTCCAAAGAAAGAGCTGTAACAACCCTATGATGACACAGGCACAGGGCGGGGCTGCACGTGACGAACGCCTGCGACATAATGAAACAGGCTTGACAGAATTGTCACAGTATAATGATATACCCAGTATTCACAGATCCATGAAATAACGAAAGACAATCACGTGATATACCATACCTACGTACTGTATTTTAATTTCATATATTGAACTTAATATAACGAATTCCACACGGACGAAGTCGCTGACAGAAGCTAGTACGTAATATATCAAGTGTGACCAACTTTTATGAAAGTTAGCTAACAATATTTTTTCTCTCTGGAGACATACAAAATCGTGTCACGTACTTTTCCACCTCTTTTCCTTCTTGGAAACGTGTGAAAATAGACCTATCTGAGTATTCCGTAGTTGAATAAAGTTAAACATCGAAAGAACTGTCTGGTACATAATATTTTGCCAAAGTAAAAAAACAGTATTCAACATGCCATATAGGTATTTATTTTTGATTAATTAGCGATCTCTTGCAAAGTATAACGTATTTTTGAATGAACGTTGTTCCGTAATAGTAATCTGTTATAAATTATTATTTGGTAGCTTGATGGTCTTGTGGTTAGCGTATGTGCCTCTCACCGCGAGTTCTCGGGTTCGATTTTCGGGTCGGGAAAAGTGTTATTTGTGAACTTTCGGTCAGAAAAATCACAATAGCAGCACGGAGTTGGAATTGTGCTCGGTGGATGGCGATAGGCTAATCCCCTTTCCCATGGGACTTAAACATTACAGATGAAATGTGGATATTGTACACCTCTGCCACACCCTTCTATGTATTGTAGGCTTGATGGTAAGTTATTATTATTTATTTGAGTCGCTTGTTACCGACATCAAAATTTGCTCTGCTTACATGGCAAGTACATATTTAGTTTCATAAATACAAGTGGGTTTGTAAATCATTAATAAAATTGGTCATAACTTAATATTTTCATAAGTTTAGTTAGGCGAGATTTACTTAAAAACCAAAGGATTTTTCCCTCGAAGCTTGATATCGACTCAGCTCAAGTTTTCAAAGAATTTTATGAAAAATGTAGGCAAGAATGTCGCGAACCCACACCTGAGGGCACTTGAGGTAACAAAGAGTTATTCTACGGTTTCTTCGTAGAAGCCGCGCCCCCAAGGGCATTGCTAAGAGCTTGCGGTGTGCGCTATAAAGTGAACTAAGTAATGCCACACCGCCTCATATTATAAAAAGATATACCGTATTTTAACTTCATAACGTTTCACTCAAATATGTCATGTTTTGATTAATCTATGTTTAGGTACTATTCAAATTAAACGAAGCAGAGGTGTTTCTATTTTCAATTGCAATAAAATATAAAGTGCCATAGTCTTCTTCTTCTTCGTCGTGTCGATGGCTGAGTCAAAATTTATTGGTTCAATAAGTGGCCACTGTTATGGCGCTCTCGTCGGCGATCATGAGCGCCTCTCTTGTGCAGGTGGTAGGGCATTTTGAACAGTCAGTAAGGTGGTCAAGGTTTTGACTTGCCATCGTGGTGAAAGAATTAGCCAATTCGCTTTGGAGAACTCGCGAATTGCCCAGGGTGCGCCAGACGTAGGGAATTGTTGTGTACGTCACTCGTAGAGGCTCCTTTCATACACCTCAGTTCCATAGTAATATATTAGGATGAGAGCCTAAGAGAGAGTTTATAATGAGACTATAATCACAATAGACCCACGGAGGTCTTTATGTACACTTAAAGCCTTGTCCCAGCTATAATATAACCTGACTGAATATAAAACGATCACAAGTACAGCTGAGACAGGAAATCAGCTGTCCCTTTCATGTTTTATATGCTTATCTTGCCAATAAGGTTTATTTGACACCTCTTAAACTGGGGCTTGACTTGTTGTAATTAAAATAATAATAAATATTTCACAACTCACACACAACGCCATCTAGTCCTAAACTAAGCAGAGCTTGTGCTATGGGTACTAGAATAACTGATACTAATACATATATACTTTTTCTTGTGTAAATACATACTTATTATACATAGAAACACCCAGACTAAGACAAACCCCCATGTTCATGCACACAAAGATTTGTCTTAAGTGGGAATCGAACCCACGACCTCGGCGTCGCAGGCAGGTACACTACCCACTCCGCCATCCGGTCGTCTAAATGTTATTATTATATCAATTATAGTAAAAATATGATGGCAAGCTTTAAATAATAATATCTATGTATGTAAGTTGTTTCAAATGACAGTAATTGAAATTTTGATTAAGACTGTTTTCAAATGACAGTAATTGAAATTTTGATAGAGAAGTAATTGAATACTGTTTAATATATCGGTCTATCAATCTACTTAGAAATTAATTAATTGTGATTGTTAATTATCGCTACCTATAAATTAGAGCAATGATTACCGGTGATACAATACAACATGCAAAGTACAGTTCAGTTCTTCACACAACAAAATACAAACAAAATACTGACAAATTCCTACTTTTCCGCCCGCTGCTGAGCGGGAGACTGGTCGAAAAGTAGAAAAAACTTGCTCTGCTACGAAGGCGAATCTTTTTTATCTCATTGTTGGTAGCTTTTGGTAAATTATTGTTAATTTTGGTGATTTTTTGTAAAATTTGGAATTTTTGCAATTTTGGTAAATTTGGCTTTGATCTTTTTGGTAGTTTTTATTTCTTTGTAGGTGTAGTACACAATAAAACACTATATATCACTCGGGTGAAGGTTCAATTTATTTCGGATGTATTAAGCTCAAACGACACCCTAAATTAAATCGACTACCCTTGGTTTACTACGTACTATTTCTTTATCATAAAAATTATCATAGTCTATAAAACAACACAAAAAGTCACCCTAATTGAAGAAAAAAACCTTTAATAGTGATTTCCTTAAGATGTCTATAAATTAAACACAACATTATGAGTTAAGGCTCAAGGCTGTCTGCTCGACGGACAAAAGGAAACTTGCCCTCGGAGACGATAATTAATTAAATTAATTAACAAAAGGGTGACAATAGGACTTGTGCTTAAAAGATAAAGATTTGACTTCTTTGAACTTTCTATTTAGAGGGTAATTAGTGATAGTTCGAAATTCAACGTTGAAATATCTGTTAAAGTGTTTGATAATTGCGATAACATAGTGTTTACTATTATAATCGGCTTTGTATTGTCAAAACTCTTACATTATTACTGGTGATAGAGCTCTTGTGAATGAGCTCGAGGGCGGTAGCACCACCGTCTCACCTTTAACCTGTCGCAAAAAAGTAGTGCTTCCATTACTGTGTTCCGGTATGGTGGTGAGATCAGGCCCTGAAATTACTGGCACATGAGGCATAACACCGCAGTCCTCAGCTGCAGCGACGCATCTATAATCTGCTTTTGTGGATTGTTGATGTCCATGGGCTGTACTCCACTTACCATCAGGTGGACTACACGTTCGTTCGCTGTGGGAGTAGTATAAAAAAAATAAAAAAATATTTGAATTATCCTTATAGTACACGAAAACAGTAATAAATGTTGATATTTTATTGTAAATATTTTTATTTTTAATTTAAATTTTATTTGTTTTATAACGCCTGACTGATAGCATAGCTCAACATAACATAGCATAATAAAGTCACGCCTTTATTATCCAAAAGGATGTGTCAGAGGTGTAAAACACCCTTTCGTCTGTTATGTTTATCCTACATGATAGGAGGAGCCTATCGCCATCCACAGAGCACAATTTCTTGACGGTAAAATGACAAATAACAGGCCCAGGCTTTTGCCCGATCCAGGAATGCCTAGAGCAACGTGGCAGTGCCTGACAGATAAATAAATAAATAAATAAATATTTCACAACTCACACACAACGCCATCTAGTCCCAAACTAAGCAGATCTTGTACTATGGGTACTAGAATAACTGATACTAATACATATATACTTTTCTTTTGTAAATACATATTTATTATACATAGAAACACCCAGACTAAGACAAACCCCCATGTTCATGCACACAAAGATTTGTCTTAAGTGGGAATCGAACCCACGACCTCGGCGTCGCAGGCAGGTACACTACCCACTCCGCCGTCCGGTCGTCAATTCAATAGAATACTAAAAATACAACTTAATCTTACTTTATATGTGTATAATATACACATATAAAGTAAGATTTCTTTTCACATTCTGAAATAAGATTAACAAATAAATGGTAAACTGTCTACTAAAGCTTGTACAGGTGCAACTGATGGTCACGTGCCACTCGTAAATAACAAAAACAAAGAATAAGTAGTTGGTGTACAGACGGCTGCATATCAACCTTGACACTGCCAGTATAATGTGCTCTCACGGCAAGGCAAGTTTTCCGTGCAATCCGAGACCAGCTTATACTAAAAAAAAAAAAAAAAAACACCCTTTTAAAGTACTTCTAACTAAAAAGTAAAAAATATTTCCTAATATAAGCTGAAAATGGTAATGAACAAAAAATACTAGTATTATTTTGAAAAAGCGTGGGGCGCTCTGTGCCATATTTTTCGTCTATCGAGCAACCCACGCTTTAATTAAATTATTATTTTTCACTTTTTAGTTAGAAGTACTTTAAAAGCGTGTATTTTTAGTTTTTCAAACTTTTATTTATTTTCTACTTTTAGTTTGGTTTATTAAGAGCTTTTTTTATTTTAATTTTTATTGAGTTTTTTTTTTTAATTTTTTATTTTTTTTTTTCGAATTATTGCATATTAATTATTTATTATAACAAAATTATGGATACTGTCCGAAACAAAGATTTATTATTATTATTATTATTATTGCATTGTCATCGATCTTTGACATGTATGCAAAATTTGAATGAAATCTGTCAGTTTAAAGTGGGTCAAAATTGAGTCCAAAGGAGTCAGTTACATACTATATAGCTAATATAAGCGTGTTAATGTATAGGTGGATCGGTACCCGAGTGTACAAAAGACAAACAAGTGATGTTCCTTGCCATAGCTATTAATAATTAAGTTCCACAAAGACTGCTTTAGAAAATTGCTATCTAGAAAAGCAGATAGAAAGCTTTAAGATATGATCAGGTTATTTTTTTACTGAAAAAGTCTTTATTAGGTTCCTTTGATTTAAAATATATACTTAAATTATAATCTACTAGCAACCTGCCTAGCAAACTTACTTTTCGCACGGGTGGAATGGCTTGGTACCGTCGCAATCGTATTGTCCCTGCATTTTAAATCCGTAATATCTTTGAAATTATTCATTTATATAACATTGTTATGCTCATTGATTGAAGTAGGCTATTAAAGCTATAAAACATCACGCCATAACCCATTGGAGCAAAGCAGTAATGAAGAACGGAACAGTAACGGTTAATCATAAGACACTAAAATTAATGTTTGTAGGTGCCAATTATTTTTAGTTGCCAGTTTGTTTGTAATGCAATTAATGATTAAATCAATTTTGACTACACTTAAAACATTTTGAAAAAAATGGCCAAGGACAAACATGCATGTTGTGTTTTAGATATGATTTGTTAATAAAAATTGTAAAGTTAAACCCATTGATATTACGTTAGTATGTAAACACGGCCAGACTACCAAAGCACAAAATAGACACGACTGGCATGCGATGGAGGAGGCCTTTATCCTTAAGTGGATTCCCCCTTAATATGAAAATCATATTTTCTTTTTAGTTTTAGTTTGTAATTTTCATTTTTATTACTTTTTTATTCTATTTACTATTTTGTCACAATTTTTAAGTGGGATAATTAAAGGCTATTTATATTTTTATTTATTTATTTTATTATGTAAACACGGTGCTCGACGGATAATATTAAACTATTACGCCCAAACTTGCTTTGTATGAAGTCTGGTACCGGGCATATTCTCTCATACCAGCAGTGTATTTATCAAGCTCCATAGTGCTGCGTCATCTTTGGGCTCCCTTTATACTTCACTGAGCCTTCGCCAAACAACTCTTCATAAAAGATACTTGACCTATTTTCCTTCTGTAAAAAATACGCCTAAGCTTCAAAAAATTATATGGCAACACTACTTACTTTTATGCTTCGCAGAAAAATATGTGTGCGAAATAAAAATCAAATGATCTTATGAGACAACCATCTTTTAATGGTAAGTGAAAACCTAACCATATGCCGCCTATTATTAACTATTCTTTTTAAACTTTATAATTCTTTATTTTCATCATCATTTCAGCCCAACGATGTCCACTGTTGGACATAGGCCTCACCTAATTTCCGCCACAACGCGCGGTTTTGGGCCGCCTGCAGCCAATGGCTCCCCGCGATCTTAACCAGATCATCCATCCATGTGGCTGGGGGGCGACCCACGCTGCGCCTGCCGGTTCGTGGCCGCCACTCAAGAACTTTTCGGCTCCAACGGCCATCTGTTCTACGAGCTATGTGCCCTGCCCATTGCCACATCAACTTTGCAATTCGGTGAGCTATGTCGGTAGCTCATATGTCATAGCTCTTTCCATCGCTCGCTGTGTGACTCTGAGCTTCCTTAAGGACACCATCTTAAGTGGCCACGTCTCTGATCCGTAGGTCATCACTGGCAACACACATTGATCGAACACTTTCACACACTTTTATTTCATAATAATAGTAAATTATAATTATTTTATAACTATATATCATAATATAAGAAATAGAAAAGCAAATATTATTAAGTTATATACTTAAAATATACAGGTGAAAGCTGAATTCGTAAGCACCATTTGTTACAGACCCGGTGAATATAACCTGACCGAATATAAAATTGACACAAGTGGCACTTGAAATAAAAAACACAGCAGTCTGTATCATTTATGTATTTATGTGGTATATGCTAATCCTAAGCTAATAAGGTTTATCTAGCACCTCTTAAACTAGTGCTAAGTCTTGATATCATTAAAATGTTACTTGAGGCGTTGTATTAAGCCACATATAAAAACAATATTGCTTATTTTAACTTATTATTGATTATTTTATAGCATTTACTCGTAGCTATGCCCAGCAAATTATACTAAGAAACAGTTGAAAAAATTACGTGACCAGCAAGATTTGGACCGGCGACCTCTGCATACTGGGCAGCCGCTTCACCCACTAAGCTACGGTCGCCTCTTGCCACTCTTAATTTCTTAACTGTGTTACGTCATTACGTGAAGTCACGTTCATCTATTTGTACCTATCTTAAGTAGGATACAGATACAGATTCACTTCTATGCTGGGCTGGGAGTAAAAGAAAAACATAGAATGCACCAGCTGCTTCTCTACCCGCGCATGTCGTAAAAGGCGACAAAGGGTTTTTACAAGGCATTATACCGTAGACCTATGTTTTGTACAACATCTTTTGTTGTTGTTACTAAAAAGTAGTGGATCCTTCCCACTTAACATACAAAGTCTGTTCTGGCGAGAAAGGCAACCCACCACAGATATGTAACGGGTTTTGGCGGACTCGGCAGTACAGCAAGGCAAGGTGGATGGCCTAGGGCGACAGTAGAAGGCATATAGTTATTGTCGGCTAGACACATCATCCGATCTTTCCTTCAGCTGTAGCAGTTCTCTGCTCCGCTGGTTCAAGGAAAGTGAGGACGAGTGTGTGCTCCTGCGTTTGCGCGTACGCTTGGGCACCTTAATATATCCTGCGCATCTGGCTACTTCCGATTAATGGACTCCGATTGTGAAAGTCCTATGGCGATGGGCTGAGGTAGAGAGGTTCAATTTGATGCAGATCGGACTTTGTCTGAGGCCTGCACATAGGCGGTTCTGGGGGTGTTTGACACCGTGGTCGTTTTTGCTCTGCACCGGGGGGACAGAGTGAGCTCGGCAGCACCCAGAATGACAAAGCAGCCCTATTAAGGGAGACACTGCTTTCCCTGCTCAGTCAGGGAGGGGGCTAGAAAAGGTGCCCTAAACAAATGTTCACCCCAACCAATCAGGAGAGTAGTAACCGCGGCTGCCTCCGCATCTCTTACTCGCGGTCGACGTTTCAGTAAAAATAATATGAAATCATCAAAACAAATGACTTTCGGCGCGTGGAATGTACGAACACTCCTTGATCGTGAGGAAAATCTATGTCCTGAACGTAAAACTGCCATCGTAGCTCGAGAACTTCTTCGTTATAGAGTTGACATTGCTGCACTCAGCGAAACCCATCTTGCTGACGAAGGTGAGCGAGAAGAGCATGGTGGTGGTTATACTTTTTTCTGGAAAGGGCTTGCTTCCTCAGAACCACGTCGATCAGGTGTAGGTTTCGCTATTAGAAACAATCTCGTAAAACAGCTACACGAGTATCCAGTACACATATCAGACCGTATTACCACATTGCGTCTGCATATGGAATGTGATAATTACCTCAATGTCATCAGTGTCTATGCTCCTACGCTAGACAAATCTGATGAAATTAAGGACAAATTTTATGAGGAACTGACTCGATGCCTAGGAGGTGTACGACCAAGAGAGCAAATACTTCTTCTGGGTGACTTTAATGCCCGAGTTGGACGTGATTACGACGCTTGGCCAAAAGTTCTGGGTAGACATGGAGTCGGTAATATGAATAGCAATGGTCAACTTATGCTGAGTCTGTGCGCGCAATTTAGTCTCGCAATCACTAACACCATGTTTAGACTACCTGCTAAATATAAGACAACGTGGATGCATCCCAGGTCCAAACACTGGCATCTGATTGACTATGTTGTTGTGCGGCAAAGAGACCTGCCGCAGGTCCAGGTTACCCGTGTCATGCGTGGTGCCCACTGCTGGACTGACCACAGGCTAGTAATCACAAGACTTAGACTTCAACTCAGACGTCTCTCTAGGTCAGAAAGACCAAAACAAACTCACCTTAATATAGAGCGACTTCAATGCAAGCAGACGAGGGAAAATTATGTAGAAACTTTGAAACGTACGCTTTCCCCTTTAGATCAAAGGACTGGTGAAGTTAATACAGACTGGGAGTACCTATCATCGCGTATTTTGGACGCAGCCACGGTCACTGTAGGTCATAAAGGCCGGCAAAATGAAGACTGGTTTGATGCAAACAACAAGGTACTAACAGAGGCGATTGACAAACACCGTAGCCTGTTACGACAGCATAGAAGTAAACACCAAAACCAAAATGCTATCGACATACGCCAGAGTGACCAAGAATTGCGTAAACTTGCACGAGAAGCTAAAAATAAATGGTGGCAAGACAAAACTCGTCAGATACAGTGGCTTAATGACACAAACCAGATGGGTGAGTTCTATAGTGAGGTACGCAAGTTGCTTGGTAGATCCTCTTTTACAAAAGTACCACTGAAGCCAGTTTGTGGCGAAGGACTTCTTAAAAGTAGAGAGGAAATACTTAAGCGATGGGCGGAACACTTCAACACCTTGCTCAATAGGATCAACACTGCAGATATTCAACATATAGTATCTATACCAGCTTTTACTGTTGTCAAAAAACTAGACGATCCACTGGCACTTGATGAGGTTGTTTTTGCTATCAAACAACAACAAAACAAACGTGCGGTTGGTGTTGACTTTATACCAGGAGAGCTGTTGAAGTGCGGCGGTGAGAAATTGCATTCTGTGATGTGGGAACTCTTTGTGGATATGTGGGAAAAAGAGCAAGTCCCAAATTCTTTTAAATACTCCCTTATTCGGACCCTATATAAAAACAAAGGTGATCGAGCAGATTGCGGTTCTTATCGCGGTATTTCCCTCTTATCAGTCCCTGGAAAAGTCTTTGCCAGAATACTATTAAACCGCCTCATGGAATTATCCGAAAAGATTCTACCGGAAACTCAGTTTGGCTTCAGACCCGATCGCGGTACCTGTGAAGCAATTTTCTCGGTGCGTCAACTGCAAGAGAAAAGCAGAGAGCAAGGTCGTCAGATGTATCTGTGCTTTATTGATCTCGAAAAGGCTTTCGACAGTGTGCCACGTGAAGCTCTCTGGGTAGTGTTGGAGAAACTTGGATGCACGGAGAAGTTTGTAAAATTGATAAGACTGTTGCACGACAATATGCAAGCTTCCGTTGCTGTCGACGACGATCGGTCAGACTTATTCCCCGTTACCTGTGGGGTAAAGCAAGGTTGCGTACTTGCACCTACATTGTTCGCGCTATATTTTGCAGTCGTTGTCCGTGAGGTTTTACAAGCAACTCCAGAAGGAATCCGCATTCGCTTCCGTAACGACGGTAGTCTCTTTAATTTGTCAAGACTTAAAGCTCGCACAAAGGTGTCCCATGCATTGATTTCAGAAATCATGTATGCTGACGATTTGTGCTTCGTGACTGAATCTCCAGAAGGCCTGCAGCAGCTTATGTCCACCTTTCACGAATCGTGCCGAGCTTTTGGCTTAAAAGTAAATGTCAAAAAGACGGAGGTGATGTCTTTAGATGCCCATGGTCAAGAGACACTGGCCATCAAACTCGGTGACGATTTGTTAACACAAGTAAATAAGTTTCGGTATTTAGGGAGTACATTGACATCTAAGTGTGACTTGGATCCGGAAATCAATAGCAGGATTGGGGCTGCGGCTGCAGTGTTTGGCAAACTGGATCGCAAGGTCTTTAGGTCACACGATCTTAAACTTAAAACTAAAGTGAGTGTCTACATGGCAATCGTTTTACCGAACATCTTATACTCCGCTGAGACTTGGACCGTATATCGCCGGCATATTCGCTTACTTGACAAATTCCATCTCAATTGTCTCCGGAAAATAATGAACATCCGGTGGTTTGATCGTGTTCGCAATACAGAAGTGCTTCGGCGAGCCAATGTGAGTGGAATCGAAGCCTATCTCATGCGGCGACAACTTCGTTGGTGCGGACACGTCAGCCGGATGCCCAACGACCGTGTAGCTAAGCGCATCTTCAATTCGGAACTTGAGGAAGGCAAGCGTAAGCATGGCGGACAACTCCTCAGGTACAAAGATGTGCTAAAGCGTCATATGAAGAAGTGTGACATAGACACGTCACAATGGGAGCAATTGGCAACCGACCGGCAACAATGGAGATCCATGGTGAAAGAGAACATCCAGGACTTTGAAGTTAATCGCTGCTCTGAGCTTGATGTCAGGCGCGATGAGTTGAAGGCTCGCCCACCTGTGGCTTTCAACTACAATATAATTAATGGTTTGCTTACATGCCCGCTCTGTGCGCGGATTTTCATCAATAAGATTGGCTACACAAGCCACATGCGAGCACACGAACGTCAACTAGGGAGTTGAAGTGGCCGCCGTGACCGAAATCGGTCGAGGAAGTATTATTATTATTATTATTAAGTAGGATACAAATAATATTTCAATTAGTCTCCTCGAAATAAATAACTAATTCTACGAAATGTAAAACTTCATGACGTTAAATAAAATATTGACGAGTATTTTCATTTCATTTCACATGTTTAATTAGCCATGGCCACTGAAAATATCTCACAAAGGCTTTGGGTTGACCTCCAAACGAATTGGCTTAAGGATATAGGGCAACCTCACTTGTCCAGTTTGTTGATCCCGGCGTAATGAATATTGTAGTGTATTTTAATAGAACAAAAAGTATTAGCTTCTCGTAGATGTTTATCTGCGAAGATTGAAATTGATGTGATGATAATTTTATCAATGTAATATGTAAATGTAATTTGTTAATGTAATTTGTTAATGTAATTTGTTAATGTAATTTGTTAATGTAATTTGTTAATTTAATTTGTTAATGTAATTTGTTAATGTAATTTGTTAATGTAATTTGTTAATGTAATTTGTTAATGTAATTTGTTAATGTAATTTGTTAATGTAATTTGTTAATGTAATTTATTATTTTATTGAGAATACTCACGTTATTTTAGTTTCAGTTCAGTGCGAGACGTCACATGACGGCAACAAAACGCAATGAATTACCCAGTTGATGAATTTACGTAATAGATTTGAAACTAGTCGGCATATTGCTGGCTTAAATAACGTGAATAACCCGTTTTCTCAATAACAATGTCTTCACCTCAGTGATAAGTTGATTCCCTCACAAAATAAATGATATCAGCAAGAGGTTGAGAAATTTGGAATTGGTGGCACTTAGATGCATGGCTAAATTAGATAAAGCGCTAGGACCGCAGATCTCAGAGGTGTGGGTTCAAGTCCCACTGGATTCTTAATTTTCAAACTTAATATTTGAATTATAGTGAAAATTTTAATTTAATGGATATAATTATATCGATAACAAGGGCCACTTCAGAGATAGACTACGTGCTACGCCACTTAGCCACGTTACCACGAGGGCTACGCCGTAGGCGTTGCTACGAATATGCCGACCAGTTGTGCTAACTACCCGATAGTTTTCATTTAGGGCGAACAATTGGTTGGCTATTTTCCATACATAAGTAATACGGTATATATACTATGTTAAACACTTAAATTTTATTAGGTTTTTATCTAATTTTATTGACATAATATGGTAGATGTATTTGGACACTAGTTTTTGCCAGCGAGTTCGTTAAATGCATTTTTGTTAGCGCCTATTTTTTCGCAGAAAGAATTTATTATTGTTTTCACCTACCATTTAAATGATGGTTGTCTCAAAAGATCATTTGATTTTATAATTTCGCACACATATTTTTCTGCGTAGAATAAAAGTAAGTTGTGTTGCCAAATATTTTTTTCACAACTTATTATTTCATTAATCAATTACAAAATAATTTATCATCAATACATATAATCAATAAATATAAACAAAGTTGAAGTGTCTGTTTTTAATGTCAAAATAACAATGGTTTTTATGTTGTTATAGTTATTCGCGCCATACCCATGCCTTAAATACAGTTTTAAAAAATGCGTCTTTCTGTCTTTTTGTATCGGCTAATCTTCTAAACGGCTGACCGGGACTTAGATAAAATTTTAGATGCGGGCAACTGACTACAAGGCGCGTAACATAGGCTACTTTTTATTGATGTACCTACCACGCACACGAAACCGCGAGAGAAAGTTAGTTTGTTTGTTTGTTAGCGCTAATTTCAAGAAGTATTGATCAAATTTTAATAACTCTTTTTGTGTTTGATAGTCTAACTATATATAACAGTAAAGCTTAGAGTGGGAGCAGCTACTATTTAATATAATTAATTCAACGTGGAAGAAATCGCTGGCAAAAACTAGTGTCTAAATACATCTACCATATTATCTCAAATATATCACATACACATACAAATGTATATCATATTCACATTATATTTTTTTGATTCTAATATAACAAAGCCTGATAAAATATTTATCAACTAGTATTGTATTCTGACTAACATGTTTCGTCGAATTGAACAACCACAAATAACCAACAGAAATACTCCGAAAACACGAATGTAGTTTACATACATACAGATGGCAGCGTCTGACCTGTGGACCAAAACTACTGAATTATATATTCGCAATCCCACTGAAATACAGTTGGAAGCCTGTTCGTACCGCACCGGGTTATACTTGATCAAACACAGCTAATGTTTGTGCAAAACTAATAAATGGCGTGTTGTTTACTGACCGGGGAAGTTGGACGACTGGATGGCGGAGTTGGTAGTGTACCTGCCTGCAACGACGAGATCGCGGGTTCAATTTCGGTCAAGGTAATTTTTTGTGTGCATGAACATGGAGGTTTGTCTTGCTCTGGGTGTTTCTATGTATAAATAGTATGTTTTACAAAAGATATATATATGTATTAGGATCAGTTATACTAGTACCCATAGTACAAGCTCTACTTAGTTTGGGACTAGATGGCGATGTGTGTATGCAGTGTGATATTTATATTTGTAATATAAATGATAGTCGATATCAATCCATTTTGGCATTGCCGTTGACAACGTTATCGTTTTTAAATTAAATAATCAATATTATTAGTCATAAGGTATTTTAATTATATTTTTTTTCTGAAAATTCTTTGTAACTTATCACAATTTAGTAAATTAAAAAAAAAAAAAAAAAAGAAAAAAAAACCTATTTATTTCAGATAAAACCCATATACAGTACAATATCAAACAAAACACATACAATGAAATTCATTATAATATTAGGCAGGAATTAAATAAAATATATGAAAAAATTTAAAGTTTTTGGACCAAAACGGTTCAGCGGTCGCAAGTTCAAGTCCTGTATTTACCTTAATGTTTCTAAGTATAAAGGTTTATTATTAAATCTCTTACGGTTCAATACAATGAAGAAGAACACTTTTCGCTAATATAAATATAAATAATATAAAGATTTTCAACAAATGTGATATAAAATGTAAATAAACAAAGTATTTTTCAAATATAACTTATCTCATTAAAAGTTGTTGTTATTTAAGTTTGTAGTTTCTGCGCGATGAGAACTTGTTCCCATAAAACAAAACCAACAAGCTATGCTTTCTAAGCTTTATCTACTTTCTAATCTAGTTGAGTAGAACTCTAACTAGAGATATTTTTATATATGAATAATTAAAATTTGCTAATATACCCTCACCATTTTCAGATCATCGCTTCACATATTTATACTTGAAACTAACCCTTTTTGCTGTTTTTAGCTAACAATTAACGTAAACAAATCTAACATTAACACTATAACATTTAGGGCAAATTTAAGCGTTTTCGAATACCTAGATCATATTCGACCAATATAACAAAAAAACGACTTTTAAAAGTAAGTAAACTAAAATGCAAAAAATAAATTTACTTCGGACAAAATAATACGTTTTTTCATTTAGTTAGTAATTATTTAATAATTATTTTATAATTTTGAAGTCTCAAGGAGCCTATATTTAAAGAATTATCCCCGTACTCCTAACCGTTGAGGAGTTGTACCTTCCAGCATCAGCTCAGCAACATAAAATGCTGACTACTAGATGCAAATATCCGAGTAGCTTTAGATAACATACAAAAAACAATATAGAAGCCTTTTAAATTTGAGGGTTGCCCTCGATTTCTCTAGGATCCCATCATCAGAACGTGACTTGAAGAAAATGGAACCACATGACAAGTATATCCTTTCAAACAAAAAAATAATTTCTCAAATCGGTCCAGGCGTCTTCGAGTAATCGGCGAACAAACATAAAAAAAATACTACCGAATTGAGAACCTCCTTTTTTTGAAGTCGGTTAAAAATACAACCTGTCAGAATTTAAAAGTGACACTAGTTACACTTGAATAAGGAACACAGCTGTCACTTTCATTTATCTAACACCTGTGAACACCTTACTCTAATAACACAACATGACTCAAAGTAAACTGAATGTGGTGGAATAATTAGTGCCCCGCCTAAGCTTCCACGGCGGCATGTTGTAAGTTGAGATGAAATGTATTCCTGCATCTAATTGCAGCATAAATCAGCGCTGCCTGGCTTATGCTCTAACTTATTATTTTACACTCCAAGAGTATATTAATGGCTTGTAACGTTAGCTTCTGTACAACATTTTAAAATAAATAATAGTCCTCCAGGCGTAGACGCCCTCTTTAATAATGAAACTGCAAAATGAATAACTTTAGTCTATAAGTTAAGATAATGCCGGGTACTCAATCAAACTATAACCCTAACGAATGTAACTAATGTAACTAAAAATATAGTGTCTACGTTTGCTAAAGGTTCACGAGCGGCTTACCACGTACTCACTATGCTAATTTGGTTACTGTAGGTGCAACGATTACAATTACGGTTCGCCGGTGAGTAACCGGCTTTAAGAATAATTTTTATAAAAAATATGTATTTTCTCAGTTATTGTTAAACTTCTAACAGTTTAAAAATAAAGATAAACACAGATAAGCAAATTATTTGTGTTTGCAAATGAAATATTATAAAGTTTGTAAAAAAACGTTAACTTCAACTGTATGCGGTGGAATAATTAGTACCACGCTTTCTCGATGGCGCGATGTATGATAGGATGATATGTATTGCTGCATCTAAGTGCAGCATAAATCAGAGCTTCCTGCCTTATCCTTTGCTCTATTATGTAACACTTTAAGAGCTCATTAATAACGTGACACGTTAGTTTTAGTAGAAAATTTTACCTAAACTAAAGTGTGCCATACATAAACGCTCTATTTAATAATGAACTGGCGCATCGAATAATTTTAGTGTTTTTTTTTTACAATACTACATTGATGGTCTAGTGGTTAGCGTATTTGCCTCTTAGCGCGCGGTCTCGGGTTCGATTCCTGGGTCAGGCTAAGTGCTATTTTTTAAAAACAAATTACTAATATTCTAGTTAACCCCCTCCAGCTAAGTTTATGTTAGGAGGGAGTTCACGTTCGTGGTGTAATGACCAGGATTCCACCCTACGACCTCTTAATTGTAAGACCGATGGCTTATCCATTGCACCACGGCCGCTTTCTGCAGATTCACTGCCGTATTGTTAGATACCAGCCACCTGCGCCTTTTTAACATGAATGCTACTGTAGAGGAACAGGGTGTGATGTTCCTCCACCACAAAGGGAGGATCCTCCGACCAGGCTCGGTGGTATTGCCTGGCGGACAGCTGTCCAACGGTAGCGTATTGGAAGTGGTATTTATAGTCACTTGCTGTGAACATTTCGTTATCGCAATTCAGCACTCGTCGACATATTATGTCACGTGTGTGACATCCGTCATTTATTATGTGCGGATACCGCCACACTACGATAGATTACCAACACTTAAATTTCAGCCAACCTTATTGCAAATACTCTCCCTTTACACTCAATAATTAAATTAAGGCAATTTTCAGACTACACACCTAAGTAACTTAAGTTTCCACGGTTTCAGCAACTCATTCCTCCAAAGCTGGCTTTGGCTTACGCTGGCCCAAAACTTGTTTGACTAAAGTTAGGGTGTAAGAAGTTCTGTATAATTACGTTGGGCTTGTTTAAAAGTTGTTCGTTTATACAGAGAAGATTAATGAGTGGCTATCCTATATTATTTTAACTTTAATTTACAGATGGTCAGTATTAACATATAAGTGAAATTAAATATATTGTCGCCGCCTAAAACAATTTCCTGCCTTCATTTTGTTCTTACAACCTTATAAATTATGTTTGCCATGACTGGCTAATTTATCAACGCACGACCAAAACTTAAGTGGTAATAATTGGTTGGCTGTTTTCCATACAAAAGTAATATGGGTTTAACTTTAATATTTATTGGGGTGCATGAAAGGAGCCTCCCAGAGTGACGTACACAACAATTCCCTACGTCCGGCGCACCTTGGGCAATTCGCGAGTTCTGCTAAGCGAATTGGCTAATCCTTTCACGATGGCAAGTCAAAATAAAATTTGACTCAGCCATCGACACGACGAAGAAGAAGACTTTGATATTATTAAGTTTTTATCTATTTTTATAGACAAATCATATGTAAAACACTAAAATGTTTGCGCTCATTTTTTCAAAATTATTATTTTAGGTTTGCAGTTTGTATGTAACTCAATTAATGATTAAAACAATTTTGACACAACCAATCATGCATTTTAGTGTTTTAGATATGATTTGTCTATAAAAATAGATAAAAGCTTATTCGTATGAAAACACGGCGCTCGGGAATCAACTCTCGAAATTGACATTTAAAACATAGCCTTTCATTAAATAAAAATCATGTAAGAATTAAATTTGAGACCGATTTAAATTAAGAATATAATAGTAGATTTACACATATAATTATATACAATTCACTAGATGGAAACCAACGAAGCACAAGGTAAGTAATAAGTAGCAGCTTCTATTTGAGTAATTAATTATCCCGCAACCCGCAGAGAGCCATTAGCGAGATTACTCCATATTGCCTAGACACGTGAGTCAATACCTCATGAAAATATTACTTGTATTTCAAATGCATGTTGCAAGAACATGCATTTGAAATACAAGTACAAACATTGAACTTTTCTTAAAGTAGGAAATGATAAGGTTAATCAATGCGAAAATGTTGATTGTAACTTTAAATTGAAATAAAAATTGTTTTTTTTTAAATGGCAAAAAGCTTTCTTAATTAAAGCCAAGGATCTAATTTTTAATACCTAGAATATGGGAATAAAGGTTGAACTGCTTTTGCAGTAATAAAAGAAAATAAATACCTCAATAAATACCTAAACGTCAAAACATACCAAAACACCATCATTAGGGGTTAAGGGGTAAGTCTATCGCCATCCACCGGGCCCAATTCCAACTCCGTGCTATTCTCAAATAACAGTTTGCCCGACCTGATAATCGAACCCGAGACTTTGCCGTGAGAGGCGCTAACCACTAGACCATCAAGGAACTTAAAATAAATAATATTCTTCCGTATTGAAATTGAACGAGACAAATTATCTCGAATCATCTGATTTGGCTTTAAAAATATTCTACACCAATGAGATTGGAAATACATGATTATAGAGACACACAAAACTTAAAGATAAACTATAAAAAAAAAGTAAAGCGACCGAGTCAATTGGAAATCGAATATCCGTGTTTTGGCAAAGGTTTATTCTAAAAGAGCCTAATGGAAACAGGCCGTAACTAAAATATTCCATTAGAGTCATTCGAACTTTTTACAACCTTTCGTAGTGCTCTCTAGCTAACTGACAGAACACTGTGGGCGAGTAATTTACGAAGCTTTTACGACTGTTACATTGTTGTACAGGTAATTTTATGTGGGTAGTAAAGAATGAGATCAATAGGTGAATGAAATCTACAGAGTTGGGTTTGAATTTAAATAAGGACAAATTAGTGTTATATGGTAGTATAATTTGACGTATCTTCAAACCTTATACATGTACAACGAAAGTGCAAAGTCAAATCATGTATTTTCATAAACCTTAAGGGGCGCTTAAACACGTCAACAAACAATTATAATTACACAGCAAATAAAAGTAATCAAAAAAATTAAATAAATTAAAATTTTACATATCAAAATAATATGATTTAAATTACCGAAACTTAGATCAATTTTAATCGAACTGTTTGGGTTTAAATCATTCTTAGTGCATTTCAAATATCCATGAAAAGGCCATTTATTGTTCAAAATTTTTGTTCAACCCATTGAGGTATTTGTTTCCTAGCGTTTGGTTTATATTTGTGTAGCCTAAATTTCTTTAAATGAGATGAAAATAATAAAACACACACCAAAATATACACATTCCCACGTATGTTTTGTTTGGTTTGGCCCAGAAATATAATCCAATTAGTGTAATGCATGAGTTTTTGCTTCTCGACCTTCACGCGATCTTACTCTAAAATACACACAACAAAATAATATTGTTTTAGTATGAAATATTACCTCATAACTTTTCGTGGAAATATTAATATTTTATGTAGCAGCAAAAGTAATTATCCTCAAATAACTTAACATCACGCCTATATTTCCCAGAAAGGTGTGGCAGAGGTGTAAAACACCAACATTTCATCTGTTATGTTTACGACCCATGGGATAGGGGTAGTCACAGTAGGACCAATCACAGTAGTAGTAATTATCCTCAAATGTAGTGAAGATGTCCTTTAAATATTTTTAAGATAATCTTTTCTTTTTTTTTTATTAATAAGTAGGATTAACATAATATCACGCCTATATTATTATGGTCCCATGAAATAGGGGGTGAGCCTATCGCCATCCACCGGTTAGGATAAGTAGAACTATTCAAATTTAAAGTTAAACTCAAACTGCAATCTATTCTCCCTTTCAGATATTTCCATCCCATGGTTGTCAGAAAGAGATCGCCTATGAGTGATAAGACCGTTATATGTACTTTTCTGTACCGCATATTTTCTGTATGTTTTGGTGTACAATACAGAGTATGTTATGCTTTTTGACGTATTGTTATAATGTAAATGTGTAACAATTGCTTAGCGCAAAACATAGCACTAAATAGACATTTTATGTACGCTTTCGTCATTCTGTAAGTAACATGAATCGTAGAGTCTGACCGCAAAAACAAACAAAAAGTGTTTTCAATTCCCAGTACAGTTATTCTTCACTTAAATTTATAATGAGTCGCCCACGAACTGAACAAAGTCTGCTTTATGTACTAAACCCACTTATTCATGTGAATTGAAATGTCAACAGAGAAACGAGGCCCATGGGGTTTTGTTTGCAAGCATTCTTTGTTTGTAAAATCTCGGTTCTAACGCTGAATGAAAAATGACACAAAACACGAAAAATAGGAAATTAAAACGTTTTCTATCTTTACAGAGTTTCATATTATTCTTTAAAGAATATAAAAGGATAATTGTTTGTGTGATCCGCAAAGATTTGTTCTGACTCTGGGTTTTCTCTGTGCGTACAAAATCTATGTTTGTCAACACCTTCGCGGCACAGGAGTTATTCTTAGCGAGGACGTCGATATTATATTTAAAACAAAAGAAAGAAAAGTATGATTATATTTAAAACTTACTACACATCTTTTTTCAGACAACACTTTTCAATAACATAAAAAGTAGGCAAAATCAAATCATACCCTATTCAAGACCGTAAATGAAACCTTACATAAAATTGTTGTTCCAGTTCTACGCAAAAGTTTTGCAACGCAAAATAAAAATCCTTTATTAAACAAGAGAGAGACGCAAGAAATAAAAAATAAAGCCAAGTTTCAATGACACGCTTATGAAGCGAGTTTGCGAAGTTGCCGTCGCGACTACTTTAGTCCAAGACTTTTCATCAAAAATTGAAGTTGCTTAAAAATATGGCTTATGGAAATTGTTATTATGTGGTTTTGCAATATCATACGCGTAGATCATTGACATCAATGTTTCACTGTCAAATTATTCTTCCCTTTGCATGACAAGAAGTATAACGACATAGTGACGTTTAATTTTAAAAAAGATGCTAGCGTGACATGGTCTTTGTTTATTTCCAATATTAAAAGCAAAAAACGAAAAATAATTTGAATCTGTTTCCATTGTTATAACACTCGGGCATTAATCATAAAAAGATATTTTGCAGGTTTAATAAAAAAGCTTTAGCTAACTTGGAATCAATCTTCAAAATCTAATGAACCATCCAAGCCTTTTCCTAGTTACATTACACGAATATAGCTGAATATCAGTATTTTACGTAGAGTTAGACCATTAGACCTCCACAACCCAGTACGAGGTTATACAATACTCTTTGTAAGACTAGTTGTCATACTTTTTGGCCTCTGACTATCCGTAACCCGTGACTGTAACTGTTATAGATGTTCAAATGGCAACCGGGGACTAGGAAAACCCGTTATATTAGAGATGGTCACCCATCCACGGCCGACCGCGGTTAGCATTACTTAACCTACAAGATCAATCCGTCCACGTGGATTCGACTTAACCACGAGCTCCTTTACGAAATCTAATGCGGCACGTAATTAATGAGCAAGACAGGAAGTTCTGATTTATGCTGCACTTAGTTGCAGGTATGCATTTCATCTTGTCTTACAGCTTGCCGCGATGAAAGCTTAGACGAGGTACTAATTAATTCTACCGCCTGCAATCTAGCTAGATTCATATTGTGTCTAGGTTCAGTTCATTATTTATCTACCTAGGCTAGTATTTCTCGTCTGAATTACTAAAACGTTAACTAGAACAGAAATGTTCAACATTCCTTCAGGGAAATTAAAAAGTTGTTGACGTAGCAGAAAACTCGGCGATATAAACTATTTAATACGATTACATTAATTTGCAGAATCAATATTATCATTACTGAGGTGCAAATGGTAATCAATAGGTAAACTAATTATTTAAGTGGATTGACAAACAAATATCCTATATATATACGAATACGTCAATTTTATGATGACCTCCAGCACGATTAATATTGACATTAAAATATCTATCATCTTATCTCACATCTATCATCTTGTTTCCGCATGAGTACAATCTGGATCTCTTCAAAGCAAGAGCTAATAGGTATCTCATAGGTTAGCGTGCTCCATTATCATCTTATCTCACATCTATCATCTTGTTTCCGCATGAGTACAATCTGGATCTCTTCAAAGCAAGAGCTAATAGGTATCTCATAGGTAAGCGTGCTCCACCATAGACCGCATCATCACTTACCATCAAGTGAGATCGTGGTCAAACGCGTGCCTAAAAAATTCTATCTATTAAAACCGACTGCAAAAAAATGTTGAGGGTTCTCAATTTGTAATATGTTTGTTCCCTGACTACTCATGCCTGTACCGATTTAAGAAACTCTTCTTAATTCTAAAAGAGTATACTTTTCATATGGTCTCATTTTGATCAGGTCAATATCTGATGATGGGATCCTACAGAAATCAGAACCTTTACTGAACTCGTTAACCTCTGTGCCCGAAAATCAAAATATATCGTCCTTTTTAGGGTTCCGTAGCCGGATGGCAAAAAACGGAACCCTTATGGATTCGTCATGTCTGTCCGTCCGTATGTCACAGCCACTTTTTTTTTTTTAAGAGCTATACTGTGGAAACTTGTATTCGGTGAACCGCATTAAGATTTTCAATCAAAAATAAAAAAAAAACATTACATTTTTGGGGTTCCTCATACTTAGAACTGAAACTGTAATTTTTTTTCATCAAACCTATACGTGTATATTTATGGATAGGTCTCCAAAAACGATATTGAGGTTTTTTAATATATTTTTTTTCTAAACTGAATAGTTTGCGCGAGAGACACTTCCAAAGTGGAAAAATGTGTGTGCAAAAAATTCTTACCATAACATAACATAATAATACTTGAATACTATCTAAATAGTTTAATATTGCTTGTCGTGCAAAAGGAGAAAATAATTCTTTAATTTAATGTGAGTCGAGAGATCAGAAACTGCCAAAGTCACATAATAATAATTTCAATAAGACATAATATCTAAGTAACCTAAATTTTTGATAAAAAGACTTGGTCGTTCCGAAAAGCAGTCGCAACGGCAACTTCGCAAACTCTTCATATTTAAGCGTGTCATTGAAACTTGGCTAACTTTTTTATTTCTTGCCTCTTTCTTGTTTAATAGAGGATTTTTATTTTGCGTCGCAAATCTTTTGCGTAGAACTGGAATAACAATTTATTTAAGGTTTCATTTACGGTCTTGATAAGGTATGATTTTGATTTTGCCCATGTGAAATTATTTATTATGGCTCCATGACGAAACATAATATTGTTTGAAAAAAGATGTTGTTTTATATGTTTTCTCTTTGGTTTATCCTGAAAATGTTCTTACAACAAGAAATTAAATTCTTTTATAAAATTCTGATAGCTAGTCATACAACATCACGCCAACATACATAACATAACATCTCGCCTATATTACCTAAAGGAGTGTGGCAGAGACTACCCACATTTCTGGTGGTAGAGTTCTTGTGAATGAGCTCGAGGGCGGCAGCACCACCGTCTCATCTTTAACCTGCCGTCAAATAGTAGTGCTTCCATTACTGTGTTCCGGTTTGGTGGTGAGATCAGGCCCTGAAATTACTGGCACATGAGGCATAACACCGTAGTCCTCAGCTGCAGCGATGTATCTATAATGTGCTTTTCTGGATTGTTGATGGCCATGGGCTGTACTCCACTTACCATCAGGTGGACAACACGTTCGTTCGCTGTTGGCATAGTATAAAAAAAAAAAAATCACCTGTTATGATTAGATCCAATGAGATAGGGGTTGACACTATCGTCATCCACCGGGCACAATTCCAACTCTATACTGCTATTGCCCGACCCGGGAATTCACCCCGAGACCTTGCAGTGAGGTGCATACGCTAACGACAAGTCCACCGAGGCTGTTAATACCTAAAAACCTCAATTAGGCGACCGGATGGCGGAGTGGGCAGTGTACCTGCCTGCGACGCCGAGGTTGTGGGTTCGATTCCCACTTAAGACAAATCTTTGTGTGCATGAACATGGGGTTTGTCTTAGGCTGGGTGTTTCTATGTATAATATGTATTTATTTACAAAAAAAAAAGTATATATGTATTAGTATCAGTTATTCTAGTACCCATAGTACAAGCTCTGCTTAGTTTGGGACTAGATGGCGTTGGGTGTGAGTTGTGAAATATAAAAAAAAAAAAATTAAGACCAAAACCATTACAAACTACTGCTTTTTTGTGTGATTTTAACACTGTTCATTCGGTGTAAACCGAGATTTTACAAACAAAGAATGTTTGCGAACAAAACCCCATGAGCCTCGTTTCTCTGTTGACATTTCAATTCACATGAATAAGTAGATTTAGTACAGAAAGCAGACTTTGTTCAGTTTGTGCGCGACTCATTATGAATTTAAGTGAAGAATAATTGTACTGGGAATTGTAAACAGTTTTTGTTTGTTTTTGCGGTCAGACTCACCGACTCCCCAGTTTTATGAGTTTTTTATATTCATGTTACCTATAGACCAATAAAAGCCTCACCAAAAAGTTTATATTTGGTGTTACGTGTTTCGCTTTGCGTGCATTCACAATTATCACGGTACCTATACCAAAGATATTTGATTGATCATAACATAACATAACGCCTATATTATCCAGAAGGGTGTGGCAGAGGTGTAGAACACCCACATTTCACCGTAATGTTTAGGTCCCATGGGATATGGGGTGAGCCTATCGCCATCCACCGGGCACAATTCCATCTCCGTGCTGCTATAGTGCATTACCTGACGGAAAGTTTACCAATAACACTTCGGGGATCGAACCCAGGACCTCGCAATGAGAGGAGGCGCATACGCTAAAGCGCAGTATATAGAATAGAATAGAATAGAATAGAATAGAATATCATTTATTTCTGAGTATATGGTATTACAGGTTTTACAATTATTACAAATGGTTCACATAATAATATACTACCGTAGCCGGTGTAGAAATATTACAATTTTTATCTTATAATCTATTTATATACTATTTTACATTTTATTTAGAAAAAAAAGAAGCATTTGAATACATTAAATATGTTATTATGTTAATATTTTTTCTACCTTTATTTATTTTACATTACAATTTATTATCCATAAAATCTTTAACTGAGTAGAAACATTTATCCAGAAGCCAAGAAAACATTGCATGTCTAAACTTATTTATAGGTAACTGTCTCATCTGTGGTGGAAGCTTATTGAAAATTGATATATTGATAAAATATCATTGATTAATAACATAAAAAATATGGTTAACATTATCTAGTGTAATCGTGGTATCACCTATCCACAAAATTTGTTCGCAAGAGTTCGCTAGCCAAAATATATCCAATATCTGTGAATCCAGTACATAATATTGTCATAAATTATTCCCTGTAATATCAAAGCTGTGCTCATAAAATCCAATCACTATTGCTCGCATCTGTTGCATTAATAAATACAATGATGTTGCTGTACAATTAGATTGGATTTCTAAATCAAAATGTTCAATATTGAATAATATAACATCACGCCAATATTAATCATAAGGGTGTGGCAGAGGTGTACAAAACCCACATTTCACCTGTTACGTTTAGGTACCATGAGAAATAATTGAATTACGGATAGTTCAAAATTAACATTTTGACCCGAGAATCGAACTCGAGACATTGCGGGGAGAGGCGCATAAGCTAACCATTAGACTATCGACTATTGTTTTGTATTTTTTTTTCTTCTTCACGCCCAAAATAAAATGTGACGAAGGCGGACTTAATGCCATCAGCCCATCAATTAAAAACTTTAATAGAACACTTTCAATATGTGCCTTATACTTACCAATTTAAACTTAAAGTTGACGTGATTAATAACATTACTTCATCCAACATAACTTCCTTTATTTACGAAGACGGAACTCGCAAACCTCAACCGTAGGTACAAGATAAATGCATTACACGAACACATCCCTTTGGTCTAATCGATCTCTTAATGAAGATCGATGTCTCGGATGCTCTCGATACTCAACTCGATTATCGATTGCACTCGTAACTTGTTTCGTGACTGGATTGAACGTGACAGCTTGTAATGAACTTAATACTTATTTATTTATGCTTCGATAAAGAAGGTTTTGCTAGATAATTTATTTGGTACCTTGTTATTTCAGAGGCGAAAGCGAAGTAAAATATTTAACCTTGGCATTTTCTTAGTTACGTAGCGTATTGAATTCACTAATAAGTTATTTTTTTTTTGGTATGGTAAGACAAACAAAGTTTAAAGTCAATTATACATTAATTGTCTTTTTTTTTACACAAAATAGTAGGTACTGGTAGGCTTAATGACTAGTGTCATTCTTTTTCTTTTCTCCTTATCCCGTTTTATTATGGGGTCAGCGCAAAACGTCTTTTTCCTCCATTCTCTTTTGTATGCCATCTCACTTATACTTACTCCATTCTCTTTCATATCTTCTTTTACGCAATCCATCCATCTATGCATAGAAATCTTAATAACTAGTCAATAGAAATGCTATCGACTATCTTTTAACACTGGGACGCATGTCGCCGGTTTTCAAATACCACTACATAACCAAACAATAAAAACACAATTTCGCCTACACATACATTTTGTATTCCTGCAAACAAAATTATTCTTTTTGCGATGACATTAAGCAATATTTTCTAAAAACGAATAATCTTTAGGCGTCCCAAACAACACTGGTAACCACGACAACTCCTCAACTCGCACTTGTGTTCGACTAGACACATGCGCGGCGACAAGGTCACGCGTCTTTGACATTTCTATTGCCTTGTTATTAAGATTTCTATGCATCTATGCTTCGGCCCGCCTCTCCCTGTCATTCCATCGACATTTAAACTGATCACTCTTTTAGTCACATGCAATGGCTAGTGTCATTATATAGAAAAAGTTTCAAAATAACATAACAGAACATCAAGCTAATATTACCCAGAAGGGTGTGGCAGAGGTCTACAACACCCACATTTCACCTGTTATGTCTAGGTCCCATGGAATAATGGATGGACACAATTCCAACTCCGTGCTACTAATGTGGATTTCCTGATGGAAAGGTCTCAAATAACACTTCGCACGACCCGGGAATCGAACCCGAGACCTCGCGGTGAGAGGCGCCAACGCTAACCACTGGACCATCGAGACAGTTGTTCCAAATAAATATAATAAATAATGTTTTTATTGTTTCATACAGATTTTAAGGCTTCCGAGTAACGTTATTTAAATAGGTTTACTCAAAACAACTTGACAATTTAAAACATATTTTCATCGTCAATTTTCATTCATCATTTATTTTAAATTCGACATAATCCCCGCTTCGCACACGGAATCCCCTCACATCGCAGCAAAGCCTCCACGAACGAACGATCAATAAGGTTTAACGCCAATTACTTTTTTCAATTAACTGAAGTACAGCCTAGCACCGATATACAACCTGCTTTATAATAATGTGGTTAAGCTGTTCCAGTTAAAACGTTCTACACTTTTTTTTTAAATTGATGATTACCTAGAATTTACATATAATATTTTTATTTGTTGTCTATTTCTGTGAAACATATATAATTTTAACTGTGTTAGTTTATATTTTGTATTTTTTGTTAATAAGATATTTTGTGCAATTATTAATTAAGTGAACAACCAGTGAACATATTATGACGAATCTCTTGTTGAGTTTTGTTTGTTATGGGTTGATATCCAGCTGTATTTCAGTTGGCTTTAGAATTTATTTTTAAATAGTATTAATTAACTGTGTACCATGTACAGAGGGCAAATGAGTTAGCTATGCAGGGTAAAAACTTCTATGTCATAGTAAAGACTTACTACACCAGTTATGGATAAGTGAGTTATTTATCTAAATAGTGGGTATATTACTTATTAAATATGTAATTCACACATGCATATCTATTGCAGTCAGTTTTCACGATGGCGTAGAAGTTTTTGCCCTGCATACCTAATTGCTTGGCCCACTGTACGTATGTAATATTAAATTTTCCTGTAAGTTCATATTTGTATGCGCGTGGTAACATTCATACAACATGAATCTCTACGGAATTTAAGTGTTAAACTCTTTTCATGTCTGTATTTTACCAGATTGAGCCAAGTTTTTTTTTTCTGATATATCCGTAGCATCACCTACGCCGTAGCACGTATAACGTAGCAACGTACCTAAGTGGCGTAGCACGAAGTCTATCTCTGAAGTGGCCCTTGTTATCCAAATACCTCTTTGTGTTTATGCAACACGGAACCATCAATGGCTACGTACGATTCAATTTGAACGGTTCGATAAGAATGCCGGCTAGCTTTGATGATAGATGTATTCTATTCAAGTGGTTGTTTCGACTCTTAGGAATATACACTAAGCCTTTGTATCTATTTTGTACCATGACTTCTGATTCTGGGGTGCATGAAAGGAGCCTCCCTGAGTGACGTACACAACGATTCCTTACGTCCGGCGCACCCTGGGCAATTCGCGAGTTCTCCAAAGCGAATTGGCTAATCCTTTCACCACGATGGCAAGTCTAAATAAAATTTGACTTAGCCATCGACACGACGAAGAAGAAGAACATGACTGCTATAATTCCCTTTATAAATACTAAGTTGAAAAATTTACGGATAATCTATAAATATGGACTACACATACATATAAACATAATATATACTCAAACAATATGAAGGCTAAGGCCCGATAATACCAGTTTCTGATAAAATTGTATCTTTACCGCCTGATAACTCTGTACAAATTTGACATGTTATCGGTCAAAAAAGTTCCAAATAGGCTAATCAAGTACCTATCAGGTATATGTAAAACAGAGACTCAGTCCATAGAATTCACTACTTCCTTTGCCTTTTCCGTTGCACGAGGCAAAGTAAGAAGTACTTTTTATGGACTGAGATATTTACGACAAGGTATTTTAGCAATAATTTTTTAGCAAAATTAACTGTCTATGAATAGATTATTCTAAGAGCAGTATTTTCTGTACGTAGTAGCATCATCAAATGGTATTTCTGTATGATATTATTCTGCACTTTCCAAGCTTAATCAAATCCATCTCATCGTTTTAAAACATCCTCCATATTACGTCATCCATGGTTTCTTAACCATTATCTGCAACAATATTATTTTAACTGAGCTGAGCGTCCACTTGTTAGCCAGTCAAGTCACGTGCGGCTGACATCTTCATTCGGCCAAAAGACTTTCTCATGCAAATGTCCCTTTCCATCTAAACATTTGGAGAAATAATGTTTCCTAATTAGGAGATCGGTGGTTACTATTTGTTGACTACTTTCTTATTTTTTTTCATGGGGTTTCTATTTAGTCCGTTAAAAATTCAAATTCAAATTCAAATCATTTATTTTCATAGGCCCCAGGAGGCGCTTGAACACGTCAAAATATTACAAACAAAATTATATAAAAATAAATTATAAGTAAATCTAAATTATACTAATTACAATGATTTGAATAACCAGGGCTTAGATTAATTTTAATCCAACTGTTTAGAATCAGATTAAAATCAAACTAAGTACCAGCTCCGATGGGTATTGCATTATGAAAAGAGCTGGTGAGAAACTCATGTAAAGTACTATCAATGTTTTATGACTATTATTTATTCTTATTATTTATTTATTTATTCATTTATTAACAAAAACAGTAATAGCACATAACTTTAGCTATATAAGTAACATTCTTAATACATATTTTTTTAATACCGGTTATAACCACTTTATAGAACAAGTTACCGGTTTAATTTGAAATATAAAATTTACATAAATTTCAGGATGTCGTTAATTATTTCGGCAAATCTACCTTAAAGTATATTTTCATTGTAACTATTGTGTTAGGGCCTGTTTCACAATCGTCAACTAACAGTTATCTTACGAGTAACATTAATGCAGATTAAACGTTACGATACTGTAATAATATGAGGGAAAAAATTGAATTAACAGATAAACAATACCTTTGGTACAACCTTGAATGCATAAAAATATATAATATCCTACCCATATTTAACCTGTTATATTCAGGTCCCATATGGTAGAAAAAGAAGAAGCAACAGTTGAAAAAATTATGGGACCAGCAGAATTTGGACCTGCGACTTTATGCACACCGCACGTAATTTTTCAACTGTTTCTTAGTATAATTTGCTAAGCATAGCTAAATGCTATAAAAATAATCAATAAAAAGTTAATTCTATTGTTTTTAAAATACAGTTTTTATTTTACGAAACAGTGTTCCACGCATAACAACTTTAATAAGGAAAGCGGTTTCACGAAGTAATACAATAAAGGAACAGTATAAATAACGAAGCTGCCCGTGTTTCGTTTCATTTTCCTCAAAAATTGCCAACAAACGCTCATTACTCTAACAGAATGAGGCCTATCAGACTGAAAAAGTATTTAATTACAAGCCTTGAAAAATTCTCGACGGTATGAAAAAGTGTTGGTATATGAAAGAATTCATTAGGGTGCTACGCCAGAGTAAAGATATATGTACCGAGTATTCTATCTGCATATAAGAACGTCAACAGACAGGGTTGCGCCACTGTGACAAATTGCCAATAAATGCTCAGTACTCTAACAGAATGAGGGCTATCAGGCTGAAAAGTATTTAGTTACAAGCCTTGAAAAATTTCATCGGTAAAAATAAGTGTTGGTATATTAAAAAAATCATTGCGGTAGCATCACACAGATAAATGATAGAGTAAATAATAATATTTATCTATCTGTCTATCTTTCTTTGTGTATAGAAACAGTCAGCATGTGTCATATGCTTACGACTCGCAGATAAGATTGTAATAAGAACACCAACAGACAGAATTACGCTGCATTGACAATCGAATCCAAAACGTTTCGAAAATTAAAAACAGTACAAGAAATTTAAAAACAGTAAGTGCAGCCCAAACGTGTTCCGCGCGACTATAAAAGAGTACCACGCGACTATTTTTGTTATTTCAAGAAATGGGGCCGAATCAGACTACTCTGTAGATATCTTTACTCTGGGCCACGCTCTCATTTTACGAAGCATTTACTCCAAAGCTTCAACAGGTTGAGATGTAAAGATTCTATAAGCATGTATAGTATTGTTTCTGGGAAAGTGTGTCGCTCACATTTCACTCTGTTTATTTTGGCGTGGCACTTTTCATAGACCAAAGGAAGTAGATGTCTTTCGAAGCAGGGGTTTTTATGTGAATATTTAACTAATAAGACAGACGTACACAGAAATTAAATATTTCAATTATGCTTCAACGATGAACCTCAACAAAAAATATTGGTACGTACAATACTAAGTTTATTATTAATTTAAGTTCAAAAAAATATGAACCTAAACTACCATGAAGTACGGGATTATAAAACAATTAAACACAAAACAAACGAATGCAATTACCCTTGATTTCGGTTTATTTCTGCAATTATCAGGCACAGTAACAACCCAATATGCCACATACTACTCTATTGACTAGTAAATTCATCTATTTTCCTGAGATGTTAATATTTTCAACTATATATATTGAAACAAGAAAATATTAAATACAAGTTTAAATAAGTTTAAATAAACCTTTTTGAAACCAAGTAAAGGCCAGCCTTCTTATCACGTAAAAATATTTTAAGACTAGTTTGAATTTTTTGCCTGATATTATTACACAAATTATCCCTGCACTGTAATATACAATATCCCGAGGTCAACAAACGGGACAAGAGACCTTTCCCTAAGCCCTTAAGCATATTCATTGTAAGGTCAAGCAAAGGGCTTGCGAGATATTTTCAGTAGCTGTGGTTAATTATGTGAAATGAAACGTGAACACTTTTAATCTTAATTGGGTTATATGAGCGTAACTAAAAACTATAAATATATTTTAGATTCTATATTGATGTAAATATTTAAATAATATTTGAGTGGGACGCACCTAGTAATATAGGGTAAGAGAGTCATTCAGAGATAATGTTGTTCTTTGGGCTAAAGGACTTCTATGCTAAAAGGAAGCAAAATAATATGAATTGTTTTTGACATATAGAAAAGAAGAGAGATTTTTTTTTTCGTCCCATTATTTTATAAGTGTATCCCGTTTAAAAATGGTGTCGCCTATATTTTTAAATAAGTTAACGTTACTATACTACAATGACATCAATCCAAAATGTCTTAAATACTAGCTCGAGTGCACGGTTGGCGTAGCGGTTAAAGTGGTCGCCTCACTGCTTTCAACTATGCTGGTGTTGTGGGTTCGATGCCCACATGGGACAAATCTTTGTGTGATTCGCGAAAAGATTTGTTCTGACTCTGGGTGAGCTTGTGTGTGTGAAATGTATGTTTGTGAACGCCCCGCGACACAGGATATATTCCTAGTGCGGGCGTCGTTTTTTAAAAAAGAAAAAAAAACTAGCCCCTGCGCGCGGCTTCGCCTGCGTGGTAGGTATGTCGATAAAAAGTAGCCTATGTCCTACCCCAAGTCTAAAACTATCTCCATACCAATTTTGACAATAAGAGTTATCCAGGTATTTAGACATGAAAGCTTACATACAGACCGACCAAGTTACTTTCTTATTTTTAAGTTTAATAAAACTGATATTAAACATAAAATAAACCTAACAAAAGCAATTTTCAGTACAAAAGATTTCTAGTTTATAACAGGAAGCTTGCTATCTTCTATTTCTAGAGCAATTTCCTGAAGCAGTCTTAGTGGAACATAATTATATCTACCTATAGCAAGAAACATCGTTTGTTTGTCTTTTGTACAGAGAATACTTATTCCTTGCGCTTTTTTCTTATTTACGACTGGCACGTGACCATCAGTTCCACCTGTGCTCGTGTTATCGTACAGTAAACTGTACCATAAACCTCTTTTATAAGTGTATTACTTTAAAAGATGTTAGTATTATCTCTTTATATTTAAATGCTTAGATAATTGTAGGTCACTGCCATCTTTAACTTTATTTATTTATTTATTTTAAAACTTCTTACACATAATATGTGTACAATGGCGGATTTAATGCCATAGGCATTCTCTACCAGTCAACCGTAAGGTGGTGCAGAGATAACAAAGGTAGGTGCAGTAAAAATGTTCCAAATAAAAGAGAAAAGTCTAATCCTAAAACCATACAATACATATTTCATTTCATTTCATTTATTAGCATAAAATGTGGTATTAAAAGGTGACAAATAATATAAATAATGTACAGTGACACATTTCGCCATTTGGAAGTAGCATGCAAAAACTTAATAAAGACATATTATGAGATATATACTACAACATAGATAATAACAATTGTATCAGCTGTTAACATCTTATCAAATAAATAAAAATATAATAATAAATAAAATATATTATAATAAATATTATAGATTATAATACATATTATAATAAATACACTATACATATAAATAATATAATATCAAATCATAAAATTAAATATATATAAATATATATAAATACTATTATATAAATAAAAATAAAACATGACAGATCAATATTTAAAGTAATATCAGATAATGTAAGTAGTATTATTTCGATAACGTGGGAAATAAAATATTTTATTTCATTCATTTCATCTCACTGTTTGATCCAGACAAAACCTCAGGTCATGGATTCGTAATTCGTTATTATCTTATTATTATATCTATGTATAATAAGTATGTATTTACAAAAGAAAAGTATATATGTATAAGTATCAGTTATTATAGTACCCATAGTACAAGCTCTGCTTAGTTTGGGACTAGATGGCGTTGTGTGTAAGTTGTGATTGTGTATTACATAATGTTACCGCAATCACCAAACAGTTTCACAGACATTTCAACAATGAATTCTGAACTTTGAAACCCTCTAAACAGAAAGGCATAACTGGAAGTAAGAGAAGCTCTTATCTCTAAGGCACAAGGACTATTTTCACCCTTTGTTGATTAATTAAATTAATTAAAGTCCCCAAGGGGTAGTCTCCTTTCGTCCGTTGAGCAGACAGCATTTCGGTCTTAACTCATAATGTTGTGTTAAATATTGAAGGCATTGGAAGGAAATGAAATTACGGAATCGTTATTAAAGGTTTTGTTCTTCTGTATTTCTATTTTTGGTCTGCGTATTACAATATTGTAGGTCCCTTCGTTTTGAAAACTTGTAATAACCTGTTGGATAATACTGAAAATGTCGCATTAATCTGGCGGTTCAAAACTACGGATGTTTAGACGCCTGTTATTTATAAACTAAGCAGACTAAATATAATTTGATATCGAAGGAACATAGATAATGATGTTTTAAATTGGTTGTGCAAAAATTGTAACATTATAAATAATAAATAATAAAAAATATACCATAGTCATTAAGATACCGATTGGGGAACAATCGTTACGTACGCTTACCACTTGACCAACAATGCAGTTTATGCTTATTATACCTTTTAGAAGTTACGGCAAATAGCCCCACAATAATTACTGATATGAATAAGAATTTAATCCGGAATATATTTATATAATTTTTTAAGTGTTTTTTGCTTTGATGTAAATTAATCTTTATAAAGTTCTTAAAACCTATCGTTTATTGTTATTGGGCTATTTACTTTTTAGTAAGCTTTAGGCACCGGCGTTCACGTTATGGAACTCCGACAGAATTCGCATTCACTCACAGCAATCAGCCAACGTTCTGTCTGATGTATTATTAATTTTTGGAACCTAAATAATCATATTTATTCGAGAAAGTTTGAATTATCTGCCATATTAAATTATTTAATACAATCTCAATATCAAAGCAACATGATTTGAATAATATCACATTGTAATACAATATTGGATTAAGCGATCTAACTTTTTTATTAAAACCTAAATTACATCTGATTTATTACGATAGAAGTTTTCATTTTATTAAATGTGTTACTGATTTTATGTCTCAAAGTATTAGACGACTAGCTATTATTACTTTAATCTAGCTAAAAATTAACTCGGTTACAAACATGTTTTTTTTATGATGGATAGGCACGCGTTTGACCACGATCTAACCTGATGATAAGTGATTTATTTATTTACTTAAATCATAACTGTAAATATACCAATTACTATAATTTAAGATAGGGTAAAGGCGGGATACATGCCCCAGTGGGATTGATGCCTCATTTTCAAAAAACCTAACTTCCCAAAGTCGCCACTAAAAAAAAATTATTATAACTAAGAGCCGCAGTCACCCCGCACCTCGGGTAACCATTGGCCGTCGTGCTGTGAATACGTGTTTAGCTTGTGTGTGCATTCATCTCCGCAGCGAAGTTTACAAAGACGTCAAAGTTTTAAAGGTAAGTTTTAGCCGTTGTGTAACTTTTAAAGTAGCAATTAATTCTGTTATATTTTTAATTACGTCGATGTACTGATTCATCAATTATGCATCTTGATGCAAATAATTCGTCATTTGTTTTTTATTAGTTTAAAAAATACTTGGGGCATCTATCCCTATCAAAAAGGATAGTTGCCCTGATTTTTCGAAGGATAGGTGCCCCTAGAGGCATCTATCCCTCCATACAAAATGTTTTAAATTTCAGGCGATTTTTGTTGCTTTTGGTAGTTTTTGGTACAATTCGTTGTTTTTTGGAGTATAGTTATATTGGTAGAAATTTGTAGTTTTTGATAATTGTTGGTAGTTTTAAGTAGAGTTTGGTAATTCCACTGGTTAATTTTGATAGGTTTTGATGTATTTGGTAGCATTTGGTTGTTTTTGTTGTTTTTTACTAGTTTTTGGTGGCTTTTGATACAGTTTTGTTGTTTTTGGTAGAATATTTTTTGTGTTTGGTATATTTTGGTTGTAGTTTTTGTTGGTTTAGATGGATTTTGTTATATATGGTAGTTCTTGGTAGTTTTTTTCCACTGTTGTACTATGAAGCACTTTGTATAACTCGGGTAAGCCCTCAGCTATGATTCGGGTCTCAAAATACACTCGCTATGAAATCGACTACTTTCACCTTTTGGTGTTTTATATATTGTACCTTCAATTATGTGTTTACGTGTATTTAGGTATATTTGGATTTTTCTGATTGTAGTATAATCATGCCACAAAAATATAAAAGACATGTTCCTGGACTATAGAACAATTGCAGTCAGCTTTCGACGAAAAAGACAGAAATACCATGGGGATAAACGAAATATCCCGACAGTTTGGGATTCCATCAAGAACATTGCGAAGACGTTATGCTGCTAAGAATACATTTTATTGTTTTAATTAGAATGTTTTTTATGATTATGCATGTTAAAACTTAATAATTAATATTTAATAATAAGAATTTAATATTCCTATTTATGTTGAAATTGCTTATAAAACTTTATTAATGTAATTTTATTTGATCTCATAATAGAATTATATTCTAAGACAATTAAAAGACTTTAAAAACTGCAAAATACTTTTTATTATTAGGACCATGTTTCTTGGAAACAATTTCTGTTTTAGGGTAGCCTTCCACTTCTAAATCACTAATTGTCCTCTAAACCTTATAAAAGTTTGGTTGAGTTTTTCGTTAATACATTATAAAGTGCATCTATCCCGCACCGCAGGCATCTATCCCTCTTAGTATTTTCATGGTGGGGCATCTATCCATACGGGTAGGCATCTATCTCCAAAAAAGGAGTTCCACAAAAAGCAGTTAAACATAAAGGACTAAACTAGCTGAATTCATACTCATTATTTATATTGAATATTTTCAAAATTAGGAGGTAATTTCAAAAAGTGGGGCATCTATCCCGCCTTTACCCTAGTTGTATACTTATTTAACACAGTTAAATTAACCATACAGAAAATACAACTGTTGACATACAACGAAATACTTCATGCATGAAGTATTTCGTGCAATATCTCGTGTAAATTTATTTGAAAAAATACAAATATTAGATATTACTACGACGTAAGTGCATTTAAGATTTCCGTGAAACTAATATATTTTTCCCTTTGACGTGATATTATAGACTCGACATTAGTTTTCACAGAGGGTTCTATGAAAAATATAGGTAAGAATGTCACGATTCCACACCTGAGGCCTCTTCAAAGAGTTATTCTACGGTTTCTTCGTGGTACCCGCGCCCTCAAGGCTAAGAGCTTGCGGTGTGCAATATAAAGTGAACTAAGTAATGGCACACCGCCTCATATTACGAGAATAAAGATATATTATATAAGTATATGCGTATGTCCAGGCTTGTTTTAAATGTAGTATTCATGTATGTTTCTTTTAATTTGCTCAAGTTAACTTGCAGTAATAAAAAAATAAAGCAACTACGAATTCATGAAAATATAAGTATGCTTCATTTATGAAAAGAAATACGATAGTAAACATATATATTGTAAACTTTTGCCGTCTGGCGAAATAATTCAACGTGACACTCATACAATATTTTGCACATGGTTGTCATTTCTCATAATAAATGGGGAAAAAATTTTGAACACATTCCCATATTTTAGCTATTGTCAAATATTCCTAAAATAACTTTAAAACATAACTACAAGCACATAACTACTTATTATTATGTAGTAAATTAATACTAATTTCAACAGTTAATACATACAAACATAAGTCTTATTGAGTGTAACTGACAGTTACTAAATATAATAATCAATTGATGTTGATATTAATTGAATTGAGACCATTATAATATACTCCGCACTTGACTCTGGCAGTATTAGCTACCACGAGGAGGCTCAGTTACCATAAACAAAAAAGAAGAAGAAGAATTGAGACCATTAATCATTGTCATTCTATTCTTGCCTATATTTAGTGTTTATTCAAATTCGATGGATTGAATTAAATATTTAATGGCCATTTTCTCATTTCTTCGCTAGATATTTATTTCTTTGCCAGCTGATGGCGTGCACCGTGCTCTATGTTTGTGCTTTATAAATCATAACATAGATGAAAGTAGATTTAAGTAATATGTGCTTGGAAGTACTGCAAGAGGTCATCCTCGGAAGACATACAGGGATCAGATAAGTGGCGTCCTCGAGAAAGGATAAGTACGTAATACTTGAATCCGGCGATGAAAACATGTATGAATGTTGAGGAAGCGAAAGATGTATGTATGGAGCATACGTGGCACATGGCGTTCCATCGCCTCTGCCTACCCCCGTGGGATAAAGGCATGATGCTATGTAAGTATGTATATATAACATCTGGAGCACCGACGCAAGGTTGCCAGCCTATCGGTCTTTTCTATATCTCATAGGTAAGCGTGCTCCACCGTAGACCGCATTATCACGTGTCGTGCCGCAATCGCAAGCATGTGTTGTTCGCTGTGCCAGCGTATCGCACCGTGGCACGGGCTCAGTCACCAATACCACGCACCCTCTCTGCATTCAACGCTCTACTGGATTCCAACACTGACTGTGATTTGTTTGCGGATGGATGACCAAATGTGTTAACAGAGTATTTGAGTTTTTGCGAAAGAGATGGATGAATTCTCATTATGTTTGAAATGTCTCATTATGTATAAAAATATCGCCGTACTCTCCTAAACGTTTAGGAATTGTTTCTTCCAGCATCAGCTCAGTGACATGAAACTGACTGCTAGACGCAAATATCTGAGTAACTTTTCGTAGTATACGAAAAACAAAATAAAAATATAATTTGAGTGTTGCCCTCGATTTCTGTAGCATCGTATCATCAGATTGTGAACTGATGAAAATAAAAAAATCCCCGATTGGTCCAGGCATCATCGAGTAATCGAACATAAAAAACGAAGAAATAAACATAATCCATTTGAGAACCTCCTCCTTTTTTGAAGTCAGTTAAATATACCAAATTCCGTGAATGCTAATAAATGAAGAAAGCTCGAATTTTTGCGCATAGTTATCACAATGCAGATCTTTGTCACGTACCGCAAATAGTCCCTGTTACAACTCATTATTCGACATTTATCTGACATGGCCATTAAAGATAACAATCGAAGATGATTTAAGGAATCCAATTTTCTACAGACGAGATTTTTTTACTTTTTACTTATTGGTGAAAAATAAGACAGTGATCCTTACCTACTAACTAGTACGAGAGTTTTATTATTAGACTTAACCATGCCTTAGAGGCTTAAACCAAAGGTATTGCTTTTACAACTATAAGTAATTAGGCGAACCAATTTAATGGTACATTTCTACTCTCATTTACTCGCTGACGCAATATATCTCCAATACTTGTATCTCCTAATATTAAATCTTAAATAAATAAATAAATATCTCACAACTTACAAACAACGTCATCTAGTCCCAAACTAAGCAGAGCTTGTATCATGGGTACTGGAATAACTGATAATAATACATATTTTCTTTTGTAAATACATACTTGTTATACATAGAAACACCAATGCTTGACTCATAAATCTGCCAAACGCTTCTCACAAACACAGCCTCTCCCTGGCTAACAACATTACTGCTGTAATGGCCTCTATGGACGTAATTGTAGCCCAGTCTCGTGAGAAGTACTCTTGTACTACACAACTGTATAGATAAAGTATGTATGTAAGTACATCTTTGTACCGTTCTTGTACCGCGACCATACCGCACTCTATCGAGTGCGGTATGGTCGCGGTACAAGAACTCGCGGCGAGGATTTCAGGAAAAGATATTTGATGCTCTACTTATGACGATTGTTGCGAGACAAGTGGTTACGTATTTCACATTTTTGTGTTTTTGAAAAAAAGGCTCGGTGCAGAAGGAAGAAGTTAGTGGAGTAAAATTGTGAAGTTAAATTATTGAGGTATTTAGAATTCGAGATGATGATAATACCATAACATAACATAACATCACGCCTATATTACCCATAAGGGTTTGGCAGAGGTGTACTCCACCCACATTTCACCCGTTATGTTTAGGTCCCATGGGATAGGGGGTGAGTCTATCGCCATCCACCGGGCTCAATTCCAACTCCGTACTGCTAATGTGAATTTCCTGATGGAAAATTTACAAATAACACTTTGCTCGACCAGGGAATCGAACCCAAGATCTCGCGACAAGAGGAGCATTCACTAACAATTATACCATCGACGCAGTTGTCTTGGTAATACTCATTGACATATTATTATGAGTTTTATCTTTTATTTTAGTAAATCGGTTGAAATTGTAAGTTAATTTTAGTTTTATGTACATTATATCACCGTGAGAAAGAATAGTATTAAGAAAGAACCTATCACGCAAAAAACAACATCAAAATCGATCAGTCCAGAGCCGTTCGATTACTAATACACGAGTTATTTCATAGATTATATACAATAATATTCATATATAAACAAGAATCAATTTACTTATTCCACATGAAAATAAATGTCGCGATTTTGTGACAGTTCATCTCGCTCTAGTAAGTTCAATAATTTTGTATTTCTCAGGTTGAATTCAGCTGTTACCAGCCTGCGTAATCCGCCGGAAATATAATATTTACACACTTTTTATACAACCTCTACGAAGGAAAAATGACTAGGATTGTAAGACTTCATAAAAAAGGTTTCATCGTTTTATTGCTCAGGAAGAAAGTATGTGGTATAAAGGTGCTCCCAGACCGCGAGCATTCGCTTGTAATGTTACGTTATATATTACTATCCGAACATTACACCAGTGTGGGAGGAGAACAGGAGCATTACAGTTTACAGTGCGCGCGTGAGATGCAATTTGAAATTTGAAATTTTATTCGATAATATGTCGTTACTGCCTCGATGGTCTATTGGTTAGCGTATGCGCTTTTCACCGCGAGATATCGGTATCGATACCCGGGTTGGGCAAAGTGTTAATTGTGATTCCGTAAGGAAATTCTCAATAGTAGCACGGAAGTGGAATTCCCTATCCCATAGGACCTAAACACAACAGGTCTTCTTCTTCGTCGTGTCGATGGCTGAGTCAAATTTTATTTTGATTTGCCATCGTGGTGAAAGGATTAGCCAATTCACTTTAGAGATCTCGCAAATTGCCCAGGGTGCGCCGGACGTAGGGAATCGTTGTGTACGTCACTCGCGGAGGCTCCTTTCATGCACCCAGCAGCATGCAACACAACAGGTGAAATTTGGGTATTGTACACCTCTGTCACACCCTTTTGGATAATATAGTCGTGATAATATGGTATGTCGTTACAAGCCAATGCTCGTCAGAAAATTCAGTTTCTATGTAATGCTCAAATTTGCAGCGATGTCAGGTGAATGCTCGTGATCTTGGAGCAAGAGAGGTTTTCAATTATGTATATTTTTTAAATGTAGGCGAAAATATTTTTTGCACCACAAAGTTTGTTTCCAAATACCCTCAAAAAAATAAACAAGCTAGTTTACAAGTTTCAACTACCACTCAAGTGTCTACTTACTTATTCACTACCTAGCTCATCATTTGTATGCAAAAGAGTACAATGAAAGTTTAATTGAAGGAATCCAAACATTCTCTGAGGACATGGTTATTTAACAAAGAATGAGATTACTTTTATATTCCCAGGGACCAAAAGTTAACAGACAGCTGTGAAACTTCCACTGCTTATTACAGACTTCATGGTAAACCTTGCACTAAGATTATATTTACTCACTCTGTTGAAAATGCCCAAATATATAGGCGAAACCGCGGTCGACTAAATAGACCAACATTACGTGAGTATTTCATAATTTAAATAATGTTAAAATTATACGTAAGATCATTAAAAAAATAATTAAATAACCTTAATATATATTACCAACAGACCAACGTACAACAGCAAATGATACCACAATAAATTCAAAGATTATACTGAATCTTTATATTTCCTTTGTCTCTTCTCCTTACTTATCTTTTTTAATTTGTTTCCGTCCGTACCAGGCAACTTAGGATCGATTCACACTGAAACGGCAGCGACTCGTCAATTAGTTTTTGCCATATAATTTTAGGTTTTATCTGTGTTACTTTAAAGCACAATATAGCTTAAGAATCTTGACGACGCCGCCGTGACGCGGGCATCCGTGCGTCCTTTAAATTTCACAATCGATATTGTGCTTTATAGTTATGGCTTTAAAGTTTAAAGTTCTATGACACTGAAACATCCTTGCTGCTGCCGATCCAGTGTAAATCGACGCTTAACCGTAAATATTAACAATTTTCTTTCTAGGGCATCCTATTATGTCCTCGGTTCTCGACAAACTTTATTTTAAATTCAATTCCGCCATATTTGCCAGACATTTTACTTCACGCAAGTTTGTTTTTTTTTTAATTCAAGAATAAATTACAGTCAAACGACTTTTATTAGCCGACCTCAAAAACTTTGAAAAAAATTTTGCTACTAAGCAATATTTTACGTAACATTTTAATACTAATAAATATCAAATACAAATATTGTTTTCTATAAACTAACTAAAATCTTGAAATGCATAGGTGTAATAAATTTCTAACTAGATGAGCTCTTTTAATTAAATCAAATACATACATAATGACTAATAATAAAACTATATAACACACATACAATCAATAAATTAATAAAATGAAATAAAATAATAATTATTTATTTTTAGTTATATAATATTTCTGTAAATTCCTATAATTTATTAAAATAAATTAGTTGAAATAAATACATACATATTTGTATTTTATAACTTAGAAACTATCTAACACTTTTATTCGGCGAAGTGTTGCGCAATTGCGAGGTGTCGTGTAACTTTCCACAAACGGCGATACGCGACTCCCTCCGGCCAGAAAGCCTCTTTCAGAAACGTTTCCAGATGGTATGTGGGGAGATGATGGGGACGCGCACCAAAAACGATTTGAAATTTGTGTTGTGGCGCGGTTCTAAAAGAACGACCCTCAATGTTCACTTCGTCTTGCCCTGGATGTGCTCCACGAGGTCTTCATTCTTCGTAGAGTGATGTAAACGGGACACAAACAGCTGCGTCGAGGGCACTTCAGGACGCAATGTATTTGGTCCGGACAGCGTTTAAACATGACACGTTTAATTTAGTCATTAAACTTTAAAAAAACTTAATACAAAGATGTTAAGAGGAACTATTTTGAAACGTTTAATGTCGGCAAAATATAAAAAAAATTATAATTGATTGAAATGGCAATGGCATGGTTCCCGAACATCGACCTGGGACCATATGTACCGTGACCTTTTACGCTCTTCAAAACTGTATCATTTTATTAAAACTGATTCAAAACCTCTCGTTTTTATTAATCTTAGCACAGCTTTTAATCAGAAAACTAAGAAGTTTTAAATAGATCTGCTAACCTTTTCTCTGTATTATACCTTAACTAAGCAAAACTTATATCTGTGGTAGTAACACCATAAACGTCCCAAAAGGTAAACACTACACAGTTAATCCTCGGCTAAATCTTTGTGTATTCTTAGTTCACGAGTCAAATTCAGTGACCTCCATATTTCAGTGGAGTATAATCACCTAAAATAGAGTTAGAAATAGTGCCCTGGCTAAGTTAGTTTAAATAAATTGATACGAGTACATTAAAAGGTATTTTTTTTTTATTTCTATATCTGTTTCAGCTGTACATAGTTAGGTATGATTTTGTTTTGTATTATTACATATTTAAGATTGTAAATACCTATTAGATAAAATAAATATAAAAACTCTTAAAAAAGCACAGTTCATAAATCTGAATGCATAGCTATAAAGTAGCAAGCTATAGGTATATATACTATTATTCTAACATTTTTATGCTCATAAATTTTAGTTTTGTACACTAATTTTATTTACTTGAACAGGCACAGTTTGTAACTTCCAACAAACAAAAAATTACTAAGGTGTTTCTCTCGTTAACATAACATCACGCCTATATTACCAAGAAGGGTGTGGCAGAGGTGTACCACACCCACATTTCACCTGTGACGATTAGGTCCAATAAAATAGAGGGTGAGCCTATCGCCATCCACCGGGCGCAATTCCAAATCCGTGTTGCTATTGTAAATTTTCTGACGGTAAGTTTACAAATTACACTTTGGCCGACCCGGGAATCGAACCCGAGACCTCGCGGTTAGAGGCGCATACACTAACCACTAGACCATCGAAGCAGTTTCTCTACTTAAATAAAGTTTCAAACCGTTTGTGACTGTACAACTACCTGTACATAACGTGAAACTGGCGGTTTGAACAATAAATATTTATAGTTATTGCCAAACTTTATGTATTGTTTTGAGAAGTTCCTGAATTGATTGCGATGGAACTTGAAACTATTCGGATTTCGTAGTCGACGTTGATCACGTCATTCAGAACCAATAACTTTGTTAAAACGTATTGATAGATAGATGAATGTGAAGATATAAATGATACAACAGTACAAAGATAAATTAAATTAAATACTTACTACGATACGATAGACGAAAAATATGGCACAGAGCGCCCCACGCTTTTTTCAGCTTATATTAGGAATTATGTTTCACTTTTTAGTTAGAAGTACTTTAAAAGCGTGTTTTTTAGTTTTTTTAAACTATTATTTATTTTCTACTTTTTAGTTTGGTTTATTTAGGTATTTGTGTTTGACAACTTACCTGTTGCTTCCATACCCATATTGCTAAAAGCTTAAGGATGTCTGTCAACGTTTAGAACCATGCAAAGTGCCTTCCAATGGTCAAGGTTGGTTTCTACCGTCCATCGTGATCAATATATCCAAAAATTGCGCTTAATACCATGATGTAACTTTTCCAACCTTTATTTATTAGCCAAATTGCTCGATAGGTGAAAAATATGGCACAGAGCGCCCCACGCTTTTTCAGAATAATACTAGTATTTTTTGTTCATTACCATTTTCAGCTTATATTAGGAATTATTTTTCACTTTTTAGTTAGAAGTACTTTAAAAGCGTGTTTTTTAGTTTTTGTTCCTATGTTTCTAACACACAAAGAAACTTTTCAACTTTTATAAAATGACGTAATGGTAAGACGGCCGCTCACGAACTCCTGAGCCATAACCATAGTTATTTACGTACGTAATTTACGTCAATACAACTTATATCGACAATTCAGTTGTAACTTACTACGAACAATAAGTCGTTAATGTCCAATAAACACCCGGGAACAAACCATTGTCTTCCACGACTAATAAATACATTGTTTACAAGTTTACAGTTCTTGTAATTACATTAATTAATTATCTTCTAACTGCCTCGATGCTCTAGGTCTAGTGGTTAGCTTATGCGCCTCTCACCGCGAGGTCTTTGGTTCGATTCATGGGTCCGGCAAGGTGTTATTTGTGAACTTTCCGTCAGGAAGATTACAATAGCAGCACGGAGTTAGAATTGTGCCCGGTGGATGGCGATAAACCCATCCCCTTTCCCTTAGGTCCAATATATAACAGGTGAAGTGTGGGTGTTGTACACCAATACTACACCCTTTTGGGTAATATAGGCGGGATTTTATCATAATATATGTTATGTTATTGTTATGAATTGATTCTAGTTTTTGTTGTGTTCTTATAAAGAAATGTATTTCTCAAAATTGCTTTCAAATTAAATTTCTATCTTTTCTCCGTATAATTAAATTTAGTGGAAGTAACGTAACTTATTATGATGTTATTTTTAAGACGGATGTCCTGTAGATAAGAGACCGATATAAGAATAGTAGGTAATGGTATAATACACCCGATTCTACTTGTTATACTAAGTCTATATTGCGGAGGGTTTCCTCCACAATATAGGCTTAGTATACCACCATATAAGTAGGCAAAGACAAAAAAACTCGGACCAAGATTTAGTATGAATTACTGGGTAATGGATAAAAACAAAATTGCCTACGCAATAAAAGCGATTCTGTTGACCTGCAATGTTAAAATTTAATAGTGAAATCTGTACCGTTTATTTTAACTAACAGACAATAAACCAGTAAATATCGAGCGTGTGTGTCACTGATAACGGCTTTTGTCTTCCTCCGTAATTGAAATTGTGTCATAAATTGAAGCCGTGGCTCGTGGTTGAATAATTACAAACATGGCTGCTCCTGACGGTAACGTTGGCCATACAATAAAAACAAACACTGGACTTGAGGAGTTTAGCAAATATATAAGTAAGCAAATATAAGTTTCGAAGGATAAATTGGATACTGAAATGTAATTGAATAAAAGGATCACTTGTATGTCTGCCAATTTTTAACCGATTTCAAAAGAAAGAACGATGTCTCAATTCGATTTTATTTTTTGATGCTTGTTCCCCAATTACTCGAAAACGCCGAGACCGATTTGAGAAATTATTTTTTTGCCTGAAAAAGTATACCTACTTGTTATCTGGTTCCATTTTCATCAAGTCGCGGTCTGACGGCTTCTTTATTGTTTTCATATATTACATAAAGCTACTCAGATATTTGCATCTAATGGCCCTCGCCCACGGCGACTTTTTGTAGCAATGTTGTCGCGCGTTAAGTGAATGCGCGACAGCATCGCTATTAACGCGTGTTAGTCGCATTTGCAACGCGCTACTGCATCGCCACTGTATCGATGCAAACGCGCGACCGTGTCGGACGACATCGGCGAGAGATGTACAGAACAGTATCGCGTTTGCATCGCGACTGAAGTTGGGCTCGTGGGCGAAGACACACAGATAACGACCGCTTCGCGATTGTATCAATGCCGACGCGCGACAGCATTGCTACTGCATCGCTACAAAAAGTCGTCGTGGGCGAGGGCCCTAACAGTCAGCATTTTATATTGCTGAGCTGATGCTGGAAGGTAAAACTCCTCAACGTTTGGGACTACGGGGATAATTCTTTAAATATGGTCACCTTAAGGACGTTTACTCTTATAATTTATATTATTTTTTCAAGTTATACCCAGGTGAGACGTTAAATATTACTTAAATATTTCTAACTTTTTAGTGCATTTTTTCTAAATTGACGTCGGTTTTTTTTTTGGAAAATTGTTCATGTAATCCGAATCAGTTGTTGATTGTTGTTGTTCCGAATCTGTAGTAGATTCGAATCATTTAAAAAAAAAGCCAGTCGCCAGTAATAGAACCTAAAAATATTTAAGACACGCTGCTACAACCTCCTCCAAAATGTAGCAGTAAAACCATTACCAGCATGTTTGGATATTGAGGAATATGATTGATATTATGATTGTCTCATAATATCTCACCCATATCAGTCATTTTCTTAAATATCATGAAACTTCAAAACGATGCCATAAAGTCGTAGTAGAAAATAAAACAATATTAACAACCAGACTACGAGTTTCTATTTCCATTTTCTTTATAGTGTTAGTATAAAATTCGTATTTTTACGATACCTTTAATATTTTCCATTGCAAGTCGTAAAACGAAACTGAAAAGACAATAGCTAGGAATAATGTTCCACAAAATTCACTGAACTGCAGCAAAGTAATTTTGCTTGCTTTTATATTTCTGCATTACAGCTTTATGAGTAGTTTTATACCTTTAGAAAATTTATTAGATACCTATTAACGTATTGTCTTAATGGTGACATGTAAAATATATATATTGAAACAGTAATTTAAGTTGATTGGTTGAGTGCACGGTTGGCGTAGTGGCTCGCCGCTTTCAACTACGCTGGTGTTGTGGATTCAATCTTCACATAGGACAAATCTTTGTGTCACCCGCAAATATTTGTCCTGACTCTGGTTGTGCTTTGTGTGTGTGAAATTTATGTGTGTGAACACTCCCGCGACACAGGAAATATTCCAAGTGCGGGCGTCGTTTAAAAAGAAAAATATGGTAAATTGTGATTTTAATTAATTTAATTAAAAGCACTCTGATTTGACATTATTCCGATGAAGTTTTTAACCGACTGCAAAAAAGGAGGATTTTCTCGATTTAATTCAATTTGATTGTATTTTTTTAAAATGTTTGTTAACCAATTACTCGAAGACGCCTGGACCGATTCAAGTTATGCTTTTTTTGTCTGAAATAGTATACCTGATCTGAACCCTCAAATTTTAAAGGTTTCTATATTGTTTTTCGTATATTACTCGGATATTTGGTAAGGTCAGCATTCCATGTTGCTAGAAGGTACAACTCCTCAACGGTTTGAAAAATTTAATTCTATAAATATAGACACATTAAAGCCGTTTATTGTTTTAGTTCAAATTATACGCAGATTTATTTATTCATTTACATATACATATGTACAACATTACAGTTTGAGACTAAGACGTTATATATAGAGAAAAAACACACACAAATAAAATAATATTTGACTATAATCTGATAGAAGAAAATACAAACAAAAAACAATTACACACGACACAAACTATACAATTAATAACAACAATGGCTAAACTTTTCCAAGGTTTCACAAAACGACAATATTTCACTACGTATCCAAGACGAAGCAAATAGATCACACTCCGATTTTGATGTCCTAAGGTTATGACGCGAGACGTTCAATTAGGTATTTCTTACTTTTTAGTGCATTTTTTGTCATTGAAGTGTTTTTTTTTTTTGTAAATTATTCTGTTACCTTTAATAACATATTCCTTTTTCTTTTTTGTGTGTTCGGTTAGAGTAACAAGTTATGTAAGTATGTGTTGTAGACCTGGGTTTTAACGTTTACAATTTGAAAGATCTAAGGGCTTTAGTAGAGTCGAGACTCTACCTGTTTTGCTTCGCAAATAAATTCTTGTATGTCCTATTACGGCTCTCCCCCTGTATTGTTTAAAATATGAATCACTCGTTGCTGTAAAGCCTGTCTGTCTTCAGCCTTGGTTTACATAATTTATTCGGGATCAGACGCGGACGGCTGCGGCCACCAACGGTGTACTACCACATGTCAGCAGCAGATGTCGTGTGTTTTTGCATACCTTTACTCAATGTTTTATACTTTTAAGAGCATGTGCTGACTCACAATAAAATTATGCGTACCTGCTACTTTATATAATTAAATTGGATTGTTGGATGAAAATACACAAAAGAGGCTTCATTAACCGAACTGGGGTTAACCGTATATATCTGCCCGAATAAGCTGCAAATTGCGGCGACTCCAGGATCAATCTCTGTCAGCATAATCCATCTTCGAGAATTAGACATTTTACTTTATCATTTTTCAGTAAGCCTAACTAGTTGCATAGGCCATTTAAAAGATTGTTTAGTTGGTAAGTAAAGTAATGCACTTAACTATTTATTTTTTTGCATGAAATGTACCATCAACAAATTAGATTCATGATCCACCATAATACCTACTATTTTTCTAAAGACATTTCAAAACACAAAAGTCTGAATTAGTTTGTTCTATCAACAAATGACAACCAAGACTTTACTTTTTCAAAGGAAATATATTTATGAATTGGGTCATAAATTTATTTTTACGAAGATAGTAGTAAACCTAGATATACTTCATACTTCATACGTAAGAAAATCTTTACCTATAGCATTGTAGAGGAGGGACTATTAGGAATGATTGAAAAATGGAATGCTGAATAAACACATTGTATATTAATGGTTGCATAAACGTCATACGTAATATGTACTACATCTCAGCAGTCAGCATACAATCCCTCATATAAGAAGAAACCGAAATATAAGTCGGATACTATTAAAATAGATAGATACCACTAGGAGAGATACCACTGGGAGAAACCTTTAATATTGAAGAAAGGTTAGGGTCACGAAAGGATCAATGGAGCAGCAATATGTGCTCTATTGTGAAGCAACCCTTTTCGAATTCCATATTAGAAGGATAGATGTATGAAAGTATTTAAAGGAAAGTGCCTAACGAGGTTTTTGTTGAAGGCATCTACGCCTTTACATGATTTATGTAATAGCGTAGATTTGAAAAATGATGACACATAATGAATTATTTTATTTAGAAGAGAATCTTGAAGAATCCACACTACGAAATGTATATTAGAATATATATATTTCCTCCTGATCCATTTGATATATTGCCAAAAACTATTTTGTATTTTGTACACTCTGGAAGCTAAAATAAATTAGGTTCAGTATAAAAAAGTAGTAAAAGCCACCCAACTTTTGTTGTCAATACAGTAAATGAAGTCTGAAATAAAATTGCTGTTCCAGTTCTTCGCCAAAGTTTGGCGACGCAAAACAAAAATCTTTTATAAACAAGAAAAAGGCAAGTAATAAAAAAGTAAGCAAGTTTCAATGACACGCTTAAATATGAAAAGTTTGAAAGTTTCAGTCGCTACGATTTTACAGCGGCGCGCCGCGAAACATTATTCATCGAAGTTGATTTAAAATGCAGTAAAAATGAGTGATCTAATTTAATATCACCTGTGGAAAATTGGTGACTACCGCCACGACGTGATCGTTCCAATTATTCCGTAATGCAAGAATAAAATAAAAGATTTTCACGGCTTAGAAAGTAAAAAAATAATTCACTTTCACGTTTGCTTGGAATTTTCTACTAAAGCTAATGTAACACGCCATTATTAAGCTCTTAAAGTGTAACATAATGACTAGAATGTAAGGCAGGAGGCTCTGATTTATACTGCACTTAAATGCAGCAATACATTTCATCTCAACTTACAAAAGGTGGCGCGGTAATAGCTTAGGCAGGGTACGTACCTACCTACTAATTATATTATTTACTCGTATTTTGCCTCGTATTATAGGCGGGATGGGTTACCTACCTACCTACCTACTAGCTGCCACGTATTGTACTGCTAGATCATGTCGTATGTTAAATTGAATCTAGGTTAACCGACGTTCATGGAATGTGAACTTTTGATATAAGTTAAAAGTGTCAAACATTTTGAACTTCGTATTACCGATGGCAGTCAAAAGGACGCGCCTGAGCTAATATAAAAATATATAGAATTTTGAAACTGACCTATTGACAATAATCTAGGTAGGTAAGTATGCACGTGTCGTGTGGTGATAATTGAATTATTTTTAGACAGAAAAAGCCTAGTACTTATATATCTTATAAGGGCATTTGTATTCACTCACATGTACAATACAATTATTTGTATTGTTTAATACGCTTGCTATGCATATTAGTAGTTTGCAAATCCAACTAAGCTTAATTCGCTTGTGTTAGGAGGAAGTTCACGTCCATGGTGTAATGGCCAGAATTCGAACCCATAACCTCTCGACCCTAAGACCGATGCCTTATCCATTCCCCCGGCCGCTTATTAGTACCAGAGGTGGATGAACAAGCACCTTGATAACACTTTATCGAAGATTGTGATTCTGATTTATGAATGGCAAGATCTCGAATATATCGTAGCCCTCGGCGATGGCACATCCAGGTAAAGTTACTAAAACATAAATAAAGAAGATAGACAATTTTACTGAATAATACTAAATTTTAATTTTAAAACAATTTCAGCATTCATAGATTTTATATTTGGAATCGCCATGCAAAAACCTCTTAAACAAATTCATATCATCTTTACACAAAGGTAAATGCCGAATAAAAAAGTATTACAAAACACGATCTCTCATTCCAACAGTATTTTAAAAATACATAAGTCATTCTACAGCTCGGCAGAAAGGGTTATGAAGTAATATTTCATAACAGTACGAGATTATTTTGTGGTTGTGTATTTTAGAGTACGACCGCAGCAGGGTCGAGGCGAAAAAACTCACGCAGCGAAAACACTAATTGGATTAAATTCTGGCGGCAAATAAAATAAAACCAAAACCTAGTGTTTACTTATGTTTTTTATTTGAAGATAAATAGATACGCAAAATTTACCTGTCGTCCTTTCTTTTAATGTCACCTGTTTTGTATTGTAATAAATAAGATATTTGTGATATCTTAGAATACAAAAAGAAAAAAAACCTGACGTCCTTTCTTTTAATGTCACCTGTTTTGTATGAATCGCGCCTTGTTCGTCGCTCATCTAGGACAATTGGTATCACCTACTCGTATAACAGCCAGTGCCGGATTAAGCCTGCGCGGGGCCTGTAGCAAGATCTGTCATGGGGCCCTTGGTTTGCTTTAGGTTTTCAAGTTTATGGTTTTAAAACAAAACTATTACAAATAAACTTGCCTTGATATAATATGAGCAATTTAAGAAATAACATATCAGTAATCCTTACTAATATTATAAAGGCGAAAGTTTGTATGTATGGATGTATGGATGGATGTTTGTTACTCTTTCACGCCAAAACTACCGGGTCGATTTCGATGAAATTTTGCACACATGTAGCTTATAGTCTGGATTAACATATAGGCTACTTTTAATTGACATACCACGCGGGCGGAGCCGCGGGCGGAAGCTTGTACTAGTATAATATGCTTTCATACGCGGTTAACGCATGCAAGATATTATGTTACGCTCATATTAAGGTCACAGGCGTTGAACCGCGGTGCCCTCCAATTCGCGGGGCCCGTAGCATTTGCTACTCTTGCTATATAGCTAATCCGGCACTGATAACAGCGCCATTTAGATCTAAATATATAAAAATCTAGCTAAGCTATCATTCAAAAGCGTTAAGTGCTGATGGCACATCATTTATGTATTTAATTTGAATTGCAGCTCTGACTGTACATTGTAAGTAACCTATTTATGATCTCATACATTACACCCATCATTAAATTACCTGAAACAATGTAAGCAATCGTAAAAGCCTCGTAAATTACCCGGACCCAGTATTCAGTCCTTTAGCTAGAAAGTACTACGAATGGTTGTAAAAAGTAGGTATCTATAAATTACTGTAATGGAATATTTTAGTGGCACACGGGATGTTTCCATTAGGCTACATTCGAATGGGCCTTTGCCAAAATACGGATATTCGATTTACAATCGGTTACAAACAAGTCGGTCCGCTAGACTTTTTTTTAATTCAAACTTTTAGCTTTGTGCGTTTCCCTTTGTGTTTAGAGTTCAAGTTTGACTTTAGAGGTTTCCACTGTACTTATCTGCGTTCAACTTTTAGATTAATTTAATTGGTTTGCTGCAACAATTTAGATAAAGGTTTTTGAGTAAGTGCAATCGAGACGATTCATAATGTTTTTTTCCCAAAAGATTCTTGGAATAATCAGATAAATAGAGTTATGGATTTACGAGTCCTAATAGTTATCACCGATGTTACTAATAGGGCGTAGGGATCAAATACTGTAAGCATCAGGTATTTTAGTTACTAGTTTTATATTATACTAGGTTTACTTACTCGTTTGCTGTTAAAGAAATGTAAACAAAGAACTTCTTCGAAAATCTATTTCTTTTATACGTCTTCTAGAAAATTTAAAACTCTTAAGTCACAGTAGCCTCCACAATAATATTTGCCGAAGCGTGCTATAAACTCGAGGAACCATTAATATTAAAATGCAATGTTATTTTCAAACATGCGGTATATTTGACGTGATACTTTCATAATATATTTCCTCAGTGCAAGTAGGTAATATGGAGTAATCTCGCTAATGGCTTTCGGCGAGTCGCAGAATCATTACTCAAATAGAAGCTTTTACTTATTAGGTATTTAGTTACCTGAGTGGTCTTATAAATAAGACTACGAAGCAAAACTTCACCAGCTAGCAGGTCGTTTCTTTTTGCGGTTTTTCTTTATTCATACGACTATATACGGGACACTTACTGTACGAACAAGTAAAATATTAGGTGGTTTTTCACTAGACGGCACGGCGACTTGACGGCGAATTCGCCTTTGGGAAGTTGGGAATCATACATGTATGAAATTGTGTTGCGCGTTTATCCAATAGACGGCAACGGTTATGGTGTGGCCAGGACAAAGCCACGGCAAATTTGCCGTGCCGACCGTGCCGACTAGTATAATAAATTGAAAGTTATATTAGGCTTAGATATTTCTAATTCTAAGTCTTATATAAGATTTGCTTCAATGCTTAAAACAGACTTCCAAGCATCGATCGATTTTACTCATTAAAAGTAGCACCAACTTTGGTCGGCAACCAAACTCCAGTATTTTATTAATTTCATCGAACCTGCAGAATTATTGTGGGTTAAAACTTTTGAGCGCCGGCATCCATCCCTAAATTATAACTTTGTGATGGACTAGCTTTCCCTCGTAGCTCTGCTCCACACGAGTATTTTAAAATAAAGTTCTCTCACATTTTAGATTAGGTTTGATAGAATTTTCCAAAAAGAACCTTATTTTTACTGCTAACATGTGATTTTTTTACCAATAATATTTTCTGTTCTTAAAGTGTATCTGCCAAAACAAAAAGAAAAGTACTTTCGCTCCTCGTTAAAGTTAAATTACAAACGAGTATAATTAGGAATAACAAAAAAACATACCTACTACCTCGGTGGTCTAGTGGTTAGCGTATCTCACTGCGAGGTCTTGGGCTCGATTCCCGGGTTGGGCAAAAGTGTTATTTGTGAACATGCTGTCGCGAAATTCTCAATAGCAGCACGGAGTTGGAATTGTTTCGGTGGATGGCGAAAGGTTCACTTCCTATAGCATGGGACTTACACATAACTGGTGAAATGTAGGTGATGTACACCTCTGCCATACCCTTCTGGGTAACATAGGCGTGGTGTTATGAAAATAAAATATGACTAACTCATAAAATGAATTCAACTCCATCAGGAAAATCAAACTGAAAATAATAAAGGCTGGCCACTCATTAATCTTCTCTGGATAAAACGAACAACTTTTAAACAAGCCCAACGTAATTATACAGAAGTTCTTACACCCCTAACTTTAGTCAAACAAGTTTTGGGCCAGCGTAAGCTGAAGCCAACTTTGCAGGAATGAGTTGCTGAAACCGTACACTGGAATAACTTAGGCATGTAGTTTGGAAAAAGTAGTAGGATATTTTTTTTAAAAGAAGTAGAATGAAACATCATCTGAAATCCTTACTTTTGTATTGGCAGACTTCGCATTTTAGCCCACACCAAAAATAAAAACCGGTCAAGTGCGTGTCGGGCCACGCGCAATGGAGTTCCGTGGTCAGCTGTTACAACATAATTATGGACTCAAAACAGGTTTGATGTCTATATTGAACATTAACAATAAAACATTAACGGCATAGAAGTCTTAATTTTCAAAGGTTTTCTGTATTTTAACGAAATGTTCCAAGTACCTGTATTTTACACTTTGGACCCCAATTACTAATACTTATTGAGTGAACGTCGCCGCTAAAGTTTTTCTTGAAAGATTTTACTTGAAATTTTCTACCATCATGATATTTTCCAGATTTTAAGTGCAAACGGTTAAGCTTTTAGAGCTTTTAAATTTGTTTTTAAAGTAATTTATCTTGCAAACGGATTTCTAAATCACAAAACTGTCTTACCAACGCCTCTATGTTTTTAAAAGACCTATCGGATACCCACACTATGGGGTGCACGAGTTTTTTTTTCTACCACATTTTTGACATAGTTAACATACATATCTATGTAAATTTCAGATTTCTAGCACTAAGGTTTCCACGCTATACCTCGGATAGAAAGAGAGACAGGCAGACGGACAGACAGACGGACATGGCGAAACTAAGGGTCCCTTGTAGGTATTACGGAACCCTATAAAGTACGCCATATCTAGGGTTGCCAACCGTACTCTAAAATAGAGTATTGTACTCTATATCATGTAAGCGTACTCTATAATCTATAACACTAATAGAGTACGCTAAAATACTCTTTTTTACACATTCTTACTTGTCATATAATCGTATGCAAAAACCCATAATCAAAACCAAAAAATGAATTATTTACTGTTAATATGTTGATATCCCCAAATTTTCTCCAACCACATTCGGACGTTCGTGAACGCAGCCACTAATGTCATTACGTCAAAAATGTCAAAATACACATGGACAACTTATATTCAGAAGTTATAATTTTAAAAGAACTCCAAGACTCAGATTTTATGCAAAAATCCACCGCAGAAAAATGCCAAATTATTTTTAAAAAGTGTCCTGAAGATTTTGATTGTTAAAAAAAAAATATTGGCTATATACTCTCTGTTCCCGCCACTTCAGCATTTACTGAAAGAGTCTTTTCGGTCATGAATGTGAAGTGGCGAGAAGAGAGAATCAGAGCTTCATTGAAATTGATTAAAAATGAGCTCTTGATCTATATAAATTTAGAGTTAGAATGTTTGGACTCATACAATTCTTTTAAAAATAATTAAAAATTGTTATGTGCTGCAAAAAGTACAAAAAAATACCTTTTTAAAAATTTAAAATAAATGATACTCTTTTTTTAAGTCCATACTCTTTTTTACCTCCTTTGAAATCAGATATACTCTTTTTCTTCTGAAAAAAGTTGGCAACCCTAGCCATATAGCCTAGTTGGATACCTACCGATTTGCAGACAAGAAAATCACTGCCATCATTTCTGCATTTCCCCGAAGTGTTCAGCGTATAATTAATGAATTGAAATTGTTCACACTAATAACTAAATTAGGTCGTGGACATTGACCCACACTTGTCTTCATCTGGTATGTGTAGGTTCCATTCCTAGTTCATTGCGGACACATCTATTAGGAAAAGGCATTAATATCAAAACACATTTTTCAATATGAAAAAAATAATTTATTATCAGATTAAAGTATAAAAAATTATTACTCATTGCTTTTAAAATGAGAATTAAAAAATAACTATACATATCACCCTTAAAACAGACAAGGTACTTACGGATTTAACTTCAGGTAATAGTAGATACATTGAGGTAATACCATATTGATATAATTCCCTTATTGCTTTTAAATTGTTAACAACTAGAAAGCAAAATTTGTTAATTTATTATTTAACGAGTACAGACAAACAAGTACACACAATGTGTAGGCTAAAGATAAAGCTAAACATTTCTAGTATAAGCTGGTTTCGCATTACACGGCGAGATTTTTTTTTTTTTTTTTTAATTACTAGTAATTTCCAAATACAAATTACTAGTATTCTTGTTAACCCTCTCCAGCTAAGCTTAATTCACTTGTGTTAGGAGGAAGTTCACGTTCGTGGTGTAATTGGCCAGGATTCAAACCCACGACCTCTCGATCGTAAGACCGATGCCTTATCCATTGCGCCACGGCCGCTTTTACTATACAAAGCGAAACCATTTTATAGTAGAAATATATATAACTTGCTGGGTTAGCTGTGTGTACATTAAACTTTTCCAAATTTTTTTAACTCGCCGTCCATATTGTATGGAACATTTTACTCTGCAGTTGTTGTTATAGTAGAACATAATGTTTATCTAGCAGTCGCTGGTAACAAAACAAGGTGGATACAACATTCGAAAAAGAGATATCCACCTCACTCTTACAGGGAGCAACAGACAAAGAATTGACTTAGTTATTCCAGCGCACAGTATTACCTCAATGAGAAGATGGAAATATAAGAAATATAAATATATATATCTTAGGGCCTAAACACACTGTGTATTTATAACGCGCCGACGAATTTCGAACACATAAACCAGAAACAGAGTAGAGGTACTAGATTTACCTATAAAACAATGCGTGACATGTTGCGGATGTGAAGGAGTGTTAAAATCCCGCCACTTCTGTTTTCCATCTACCTGTCATATCGAAATTATAAAGTATAACAATACTTAGTAGTAATGTGACTATCGCAAACGAAATGTTAAATTCAAATAAAAATACTTATAAATGAAATGTGTTGCCGTACAAAGCATCAGAACGTCTATCCGAGTAGGTTTTACAAGACAAAACTCAACACTTGATTCTTTATTCAGTTTAAGGATTTTGAATTTGAATTTGAATTAAGCGCGGCTGTGCACAGGACGAACGCCGCCATTACATTGACGTGACGTGATGACGTCAGGACCTAGATGAGAATCGTCGTTGCTTGAGCCACCTCCCCTGTGTTTCTGCTTATATACGGGAACGTTCACGTTCGTCGTCGACGCGTCAAAAAGCCGCAGTGTGCTTAGACTCTTAAGTATGTAGGTATTGTGACCTACTAGTGTAAGAATGCCACAAGAACATTTAGATATTAATTAATAATAACCTTTTTGTGTGAGTGATTTCAAATCATTCATCCAACTTGACACAAGCATACTGTTTGCAATAAAAGTCATACTTTTATCATTCCTTAGTTTCAACAAAAGCGCTTCTATGTAGAATTGTAGGGATAAGTGTTAAGTGATTTTATGTGACAATATACAAACGTTGTCCCAACGTTCATAAAATTGATGAGTATTATATTTGTGAAGCGTTTTACAATTATAAGTCTTGATTGTTTATTTTCTACAACGAATACAGAATATTATTCAGTTATTACTTCTAGTTCTTGCCACTCAACGCTGCCAACTGTGGCTAGAAAATTATACTCAAAATATTGCAAAATAACAAAATATATTATATACTGACAGCTTTCGAGCTACCATATAAATAAATTAATGAAATTTGATTATCACAATACCTGCAGGTCTTTTCAAAACCTCACCCGATCTCGAATCAAAACGACTAACATTCCAAGAATTCATATCACAATCAAAATAGATACTCCATCGCGGACAAAGTGCGATGATAGCAATCCGCGCGTCGACTGGACAATATCCAAACTAAGAAACAGTTGAAAAAGATATGGGACCGGCAAGATTTGAACCTGCGACTTACTGCACACCGGGCAGTCGCTTTAGTCTTCCAGCTACGGTCGCCTCTTGCCAGAACCCTGTCCCATATCTTTTTCAACTGTTTCTTAGTATAATTTGTTAAGAATAGCTAAATGCTATGAAAATAATCAAATAGAAATATCCAAACTGTTCATTTAATAATTAATAATAATTTATGACATTGTCAACGTCCACATCGATCCATCATCGTACTGTGTTCTCAATTATAAATACAAATTAGATATTATAACATTAAATAAACATCACAGATCACCACTGTACACACGGCTACTGATCTATAATTCAGACAACGAAACGAGATAATTTTCATGATTTACAATTATAAACCCAATTTACTGGCCATAAAGTTTAATATCTATTGCAATTGAGATTGTTTAGGACATTTTTTAACAGTTTTTATTATACGAAAATCAACTTAAATACCAAAGCAATAGAATTTATATTCGTGTGATTTGTAATAACATAAATTTATCTTGTTTCGTTGGCTTTAGTATACCTATACATTTCTAGTATTGGTCTCACATTGCGCAGGAAGCCTATACAATATATAAAGATACATACTTTCCAACTCCAACTATATACTTCTGATTAAATTCGTTGCGGGTTCCAAGACAATTAATTGTAACTCTCCCTGGGATTGCCCGTGTGTCATGCACGGTGCCTTTCAGTTGGTTACCGCTGTAGATCCTGGCGTCACAGGAGTCAGTGGTGGGCGTGTGGGTGGGATTATATCCCGTAAAAAATAACCTATACATCGCTAGACCAACTTATACTGAAAATGTATAGGTTGATGAGTAGCCGTGTACTTTCAACTCGGCTTTAAAATTGGTATACAATATTCATATGAATGTTTGATCTGCAAAGCTTGGCAGTTTACAAATACATCAAGATATTGCACTAGATATCGAAATATACATGTTGAAATTTACGTTTATATACATCAACGTTCATGAATAAGACATATTTCAAATACTTCTCTTTTTGTAAAGAGATATTTTAAATATTGGCTCTTTCATAAGAGCAAAGCATATGAGATCTAGTGATCTCAAAAATGCAACTCAAATTTTATAAAGATGGACGCGTATCCTTTGAAATTGCTTTAATACTTTAACATAACATCACGCCATTATTACCCAGGGTGGCAAGGGTGTACAACACCCACATTTCACCAGTCAGGTCCCATGGGATAGGGGATGAGCCTATCGTCGTCTACCGGGCACAATTCTAACTCCGTGCTGCTATTATGAATTGCCTGACTGAAAGTTCACAAATAACAAATTGCCCGATCCGGGAATCGAACCCGAGACCTCGCTGTGAAGAGCATACGCTAACCATCGAGGCAATAATACGTTGTTTGCTTTAATTTCGTAAAAGATTTTTACCATGTAGGTATTATGCCGCTCCATCTCTACAAATTTTGAAATTGCATAATATTTTATACATTTTCTAACAAAACTACAAATATTCCACGGTCTTAGCGATGCTACTTGACTACACATAATATAATACTATTAGAATAGTTTGACAATAAATACAAAATTGTGCTATAAATTTAATGAAGCGATATGTGTAGGCTTTAACGATTGTAACCTTGATTTTAATACGAAATGTTTTATTTTTATTAAAACTGACGTAAGTTTGTAACATTATTCAAATTATGAAATACGGGTGTTACTGATTTGAAAATGCCTTAAAATATAGGTGAAACCGCGGTCGACTAAATAAACCAACATTACGTGAGTAACGCCCGTATTTTATCATTTTAATAACGAAATGTTTTCTTATTTTTTTATGTGAGATTTGTGTATTTAAGTGACATAAGTGGTACACAATATGTACAGTGGGCCAACGAGTTAGGTATGCAGGGCAAAAACTTCTAAGTCATAGTAAAGACGTACTACACCAGTTATGGATAAGTGAGTTACATATCTAAATAGTGGGTATATTACACTAATTGAATATGTAATTCACACATGAATATCTATTGCAGTCAGTTTTCACTACGGCGTAGAAGTTTTTGCCCTGCATACCTAATTGCTTGGCCCACTGTACCCTTGTGATGGTATCAAAAAATTGTGAACACTTTTAGTGTATGAAACTAATACTTAATATATTATGCAAAATCTTTATGTGAAAAAATTTAAGTCTGATTTCTTTAAGTCAATTTTGAAAAGTATGTTTAAAATACAATTAACCAAATTATAGACGGAGTCGAATCAAAAATAAGAAAGAATAGAGTTTTTAAATCGTTGAAACTATGTGATAAATTATAAACCATCTATTCGAACCATCTATTAAAATTTCTTCTTTAACATGTTTTTGATTTCTTAAGATGGCAAAAAAAGAACAACCTATCTGGACAGGTATATTCTAGAACTGATATTTTACTCGCCAGTTTAAAATCAACAAACATACTTTTTGTGGAATAATCTCAATTAAAATTTCGATAGTGTCACTTGCCGAATCAGCCGTGTAATTTGATGGATAAGTTTTATATGACGGCTAAAACCACCTCACAATCAAAGGCCTATTATCTCTCAGCTGGCTTGCTTAGGGTAAAACCAATAATTTTGTGAGTCGTGAGTCGCAGAATTTCGGTAGCATAAATTCTGCTGCTTTCATACAAAAAGGCAGTTTGGCGCACAACGACGCAAAATGAGTTGTCTGCCGACTCAATCAATGCGCGTAAACTCGACCAAATTTCGGTGTGTGGTTGAAGCCTTGTAGCTTACATTGTTAGCTAGACCGGTTACAAAAAATCATTATTTGCTTTCACTAAGTGACACACTAGACTCGAGTCGCGAAGCAAGCCGCCTATACAGACTTAGCCTAAGACAAAGTATGGTATTCCTGGTACAGTGGGCCAAGCAATCAGATATGCAGGGCAAAAACTTCTATGTCATAGTGCAAACTGATTGCAATAGATATGCATGTGTGAATTACATATTTAATAAGTGTAATATACCCACATTATGTAACTTACTTATCCATAACTGGTGTAGTAAGTCTTTACTATGACTTAGAAGTTTTTGCCCTGCATAGCTAACTCGTTGGCCCATACATAGAAAAAGCCTCGATGATGAGCCAATGCGATGCTTGCCTGGTGCATTCTGAACTCCAATCCGCCTGTCTTCACTACCCATAGCTGAGTCCGTACCTCGTGGCCACCCGCGGCGAGTGCGTGGTGGCGACGGCCAGCAGCAGCGGCACGTCGTTGACGTCTATGTTCAGTGATTTGGTGAGCGTGGCGATGTCGCAGAAGTCGGTGGACAACAACATGTCGGCTAGCGTCTTGGATAGTATGCAGAGCTCACGTAGCTTGCCTTCTAGGAAGGATATGCACTGGAAAGAAAACAATTGTGTGTTAGGTATTGAAGATTTAACAGTGGTAGTGTACAAGCCACAAGGGTATTTTTAGGTTCGAAATTATTTGGCAGTATTAACAACTAGTAGTAATCAGAAGTAGGTACTATAAGACCAGTAGATTCGTGATCCATTTGCCAAAAAGTTTCGTTGAAATTGTCACTTTCAAAAATTCTAATTAGTAACCATAGACTGTAATGTTTTTAATATGTAATGTTGCAAAATTAGTATTAAAGTGGATCATGACTCTATTGGTCTGATAGTACCTACATAAGTTTCTAATATATGTTTGTGTAGTTTTATACAAACATTTAAATTTAATATTAAATGTTATTATTTGACCAAGGCATGTCAATTAAAAGTAGGTTGTGCTTTTCTTTCAGCTATGTAGCTCTATTTACCTCAAAGGTTGTTTAGCAGTAAACATGTAACAAAAAGAGCTATTTTCAGATTTATTATATTCGTAACGTAAGTATAACTAAATTATACTTATACTTTGTCCATTCCTTTATTTTCTTTTTGACAGATCACGCCTATGAATTACCGTTTTTTTTGTCAGATTAATGTACTACAATAATAATGTACTTAATTGACAAGCGGCACTTTTTAGGGCAGTTCACTGTTTGTAACAAACAACCACAGACTATAAATCAAATCGTGAAATGAAATAAATCGATCAATAAGAAAAAGAATAATTTGACTTTTTTTGTGTATTGTCTATATTTTTATTAAAAAAAAGAATATAATAATAGTATCATGATTCCATGAATAATTATTTGCAAGAAATTAAGTCGGAATCTTGGAATTAAAAATGAAAATGTAAACAAAGGTAACTAGGAAACCGTCATAGACTAAGTATGTGACATTATTATTATATTATTATTTTGTATATTTATTTCATCTAATAAAAACTACAAATAAACGAATAATCAATAATGAACTAAAATCATTTCGATGTAATTAATCGATTGAAAGTTCTTCTTAGACAACATCGATTATGATTTCAAATCGAATCAGTAAAGTGTGACGGCATCCCTAAATGTAATCTGTCAAAAAGAAAATAAAGAAATGGACAAAGTATAAAGATAGAGATATCAATCACATACTAATGTAAAATAGTACTGCAAATGCGTCAAAAACACTCAAATTCAAATTTGCACCAATAGATTTACGTACATACGGCTATACAAAAAAAAAAAAAAAAAATATTACATCAACCTATACACCTCCGAATAAGATGGTTTCGCACTGTATAGGTTGATCGGTAGTTATCTGTACTTCAACAAACAATTGCATAAACCATTCTCTACAAGCAAATATTTGCACTTAAATGAGAATTTCTCGCGCGTCATTGTAAGGGCATTAACATTAGTATTGCGTCTCTAATGTCTGCGGTATTTATAATTAGAAAAGGTGTGACATGATTTAATTGATATGATGAAATATAGACTTAAACAGAGCAGATTATATAGTTGACGTGGAACATTCAATTTATAAAGTTCTTCTGACATACGACATACGTGTCCAGCCAAACGTAGCAGCCAAAAATATGTACGCACTTAAGACCTGTATGTACAATATATAATTATGTATTTGTGACAGTAATTGAAGTTAGATAATAAGATGCTCTCCTCATTTTTCAATAATGCATTGACCGTCACTTAGGACATTGGAAACTCGATAAAACATTTACCTGATGAGCAGGCACCTTGGCTTTCCACATGACAGGCAGTGTGTCCAATATGGCGCCCACTAATGAAGACATCCCGCTCGATCCACAGTCCCTTCCTATCACTTTTACTTGCCTGGAACGAAACAAAGTGACGCAATTAGAACGTATAATTTTTAAAAAGGAAAGACTGGCTATGAGATTTGATATTGAGATTTTTACTGGTGGTAGAGCTCTTATGAACGAGTTCGAGGACGGCAGCACCACCTTTAAACTACAGCCAAATAGAAGTGCTTGCATTACTGTGTTCCGGTACTGTGGTGGGATCAGGCCATGAAATTACTGGCATATGAGACATAACACTGTAGTCCTCAGCGGCAGTGACCCATCTACAATCTGCTTTTGTGGATTGTCGATGTCCATGGACTGTACTTCACTTACCATCAAGTGGACTACACGTTCGTTCAATGTTTACTTTAAATTAGTAAATTGAAAAGTTGTGTTCTAAAAAAAGTGAGATACAGGGTGGACGCATCGGGTATACATTATTATTTATCATCCAGGATTAATATTCTGTATACCTTAAGCATTTTTTTGTTTAAGTTTAATAAGGATGTATTTACAAAAGAAAGATATGAATGTATTAGTATCAGTTATTCTAGAATTTATAGAATAAGCTTTGCTTTGTTTGGGACTAGATGACGTTGTGTTAATGTTGTGTGATATTTATTTATTAATGCGCCTCTCACCACGAGGTCTCGGGTTCGATTCCCGGGCCGGGCAAAGTGTTATTTGGTACTTTCCGCCAGGAAACTCACAATAGCAGTACGGGGTTGGAATTGTGTCCGGTGGACGGCTATAGGCTCACACCCTATGGCACCTATACATAACAGGTAAAATTTGGGAGTTGTACATGTTATGTTGACAACAAATTCTAAAATTTAATTCGTTTAGCGGTTTCGATGCGTACGATTGTGTCCACCATTAAAGTATTTATATGTTATTAAATGATTACTCACCAAGTATTAACATCGCCTATAATAGCGATGGCTTGTACGGGCGACTCGAGCGTCTTATTCAAATAAGAAGTTAGGTCCAAATCGCGTCGGAGCTCCATCTCCCACGTTGTCGGCGACGCGATTGTTCCTGAGAGAAATATAGACATGAGAATAAAGATTAACTTGTACTGTTGAAGAAAAGTATTTAATGTTAAACGTTGAAAAATAACAGTAAATACGACTTGAACCATAGTAGCAATAAGTAGCTTAGAAGAGAATTATTATTATTTAAGTACTTACTATTATAATTAATGTAACATTTAGATTTATGTTATTTTTTTTAATTTTAAGAGTAGTAGTTTGCATTTTATTATTATTAGTTTTACTTTTAGCCAAGTTTTTGTACTTTTGAAATGTCACGAACATTTTTTTAATAGGATTAGAAAAAATGTTATACTTACAAATATGTGTTAATGTTATACTTTGTTACCCATATTTTGCAAATAAAGAATTTTAAATTTGAGTAGGTATTTACTTTGAAAATGCATTCCTTTTTTTGGATTAATAAATAATAATACAAAATACAAATAATAATATTGGTAACAAAAAACACGTTAGGTACATAGTTTTACGTAGATATACGAAGATAGCCGATAACGTTAAAAACTGTGGCGCAACTATCATCGCCCATCTCCATAATTTTCAACCTTTCTTAGCTACAATAAAAATCTAATCTAAGTTAAATAAGTAGGTGACAATTGATTCGGACTTTAAATATAAGAAGTTATTTTTAAATGTAAATTATTATTAGTTAAAGATTATGTGATGGGTGATCAAGTCAACAGGCCCGTAAACTTGTGTAGCTTTGATAGATCCAATAATATTTACCTTGTAATATTAATTCAGGTACATAATGATCGGTGACTCCTCCCAGTAGTGAGGCGTCGAACCCCGCGCGCGTCCCCCCGCTCCGCGCCCCCTCCCCCGCGTCCACCCTCGCCGCACTCAACTCCACCACTTGCTTCACTTCCACCACTTTATCTTTCTCTTTCTCCCGCAGCACTTGCCGCATCTCCGGCCTTCTCGCCTCCAGCCCACCACTACACGTGTCTTTCTTACTTCTATCAAGATTAATAACGACTGTGTTCTCTTTCCGCCGCCTCACAAACGTCTTCGGTGACATCTCCCTCTGCGGTGCTACAGCTTCGTCCACTATTGTCTCTTTCGCGTACTGCGGCTCGGACTGGCGAGGCATATCATTCATGTACTCCATTTCAGAGGCGTTGGTGGGCGTCTGAAGCATCGACTCCATCATCTGACATTTCACGCAAGTCTCACACCTCTCCTCCTGGATTGGAGGAACGATCGTCGGGTCAAACTGGAAGTTGTCCAACTTCAAATTCCCGGGTTTACCGATATAGTGCCTATCTAGTATCTCTAAGTTTTTGCTCTTCATATAATTAGTGACTATCTGAGGGTACTTATCGAACTCGAACTTAAAACCGGAATGTTTAATAGGTTTGGAATGTTGAAGCGTTTGCCCGCAGCACTTCGACGGACTGTTGGCTCTCTTGTCCTGATCGCAGCCTTCCTTCTTGCAGGGTTCAGGCGTTTTCTCTGGGACTTCAAGATTTAGGGGCTCATTGTGGATCTTGGAGGATTTCTTCACGCATCTGCCGCCGACCGACTTGTTTTTGAGTCCCACTAGCTTATCGTTATCACCCAACACGAACACAACTTTCTGCTCACTCTCAAGCTCGTTCTCGGAGAGTGAAGAACTAGGACTAGAATCCGAGGAGGCTTTGAGCGGCAGCAAGGTTGTGGGGTTCCTCCTAAGCTGGCCGGCGCTAGGCGCCTCGCTGGTGGAGCCGCCGTCCTGCGCGGAGAACGCCGAACCATTAGAGAGCTTTGGAGCTAAGTTGGCGAGCGTGGGCGTCCTTTTCAAGCTGACCTCGCTCGCCGCTAGCGTACTGATACTACTATCACTGTTCTGAGTATTCACTGACGGCAGTGATAAAGTTTCCACATCGCACTGTCCCAGTTTGACTGCATGGGTAGCGGTCCGACGGAGGCCGGATGCAACCTTCGGTGTGACACTGACTACTTTGTTCTCTTTGATATTACCCTCCTGGTACCTAAAGTCAGTTTTCCTGACGTCACCGCACCGCACAAAGTAGGTTAACACCATGAGAAGCCTGTTGAGGAACTGCGTATTAGCACCGCCGCTGATAATTGTGCGGGCGGCGCGGGGCGGATAGCCAATGCTCCCGCAGAGGTCACTCAGTTGCGCCCACATGGCGTTGTAGGGCCGCTGAACGCCTACTGGAGCTTCCCTCGCCTGGTGCTCCACCGTGTCGTAGGGACTCACGGTGGCCACCCATCCCAGATGGTAAGTCAACACGTGCGTCAACAGCGTGCTGATGAAACTGTAACGGAAAGTAAAATACTGTTACATTGAGTCACGTGACGCGTCTGCCGCGAAAGATGCTAATTCATACTCTTCAGTCCAATACTGACTTCAGTCAATAACATGTAACGATTTAAATAAATATAAACGGGTACATGTGCTACGGCTAAGTGATCAGAGTGCGGCGGGTGAAAAGTATGTGTAGTGTGTACAAATACGCGTTGGCGAGACGGTAAAATCATAAAGTTAAAATAAATTCGCTATAATTATCACTCAATTGCATAATGAAAGATAGAGCTTGTCATAATCCTCGAATTAAAATTAACTTGACCTTACATTAAAGTTCAAACATTCTATGTTTACATCAATGACATAATATTTATAGAAACTTTGCTCGCATCAAGGCAACCGTATGTTTTCTACTACCTAAATTTCTAATTTAAACAGCTATGTCTATCCCTACGAAAAACATGATTTAATACTTCAGGAACAAACAAATATGATCAGAAATAAACATTACAAATCCGTAAACATCTGACAACATGATTAACAAAGTTGAATCAGCAGACGTGCGTCTACGAGCATCGCTAACAGCCAATACATCTGTGCCTTTGCGAACCGATGGTTGCACAACAATGTTGGCCAATTTGTACCTCGGACGTCAAACCATTAAAAAAACAACATCGGGAATCACGTGAGAACGAATACGTAAACATTACGAACAGAAATATCTTCCAACCCTGTGTACCTATTCAGAAAAAGACAGCATCTCCATTCACACTGATTTGTGTAATTAACAACGTGTGAGTATGTGCAGGTATTTCGGTGTTTTCGTAAAGTAAACACCATGGGATCACCTCGCTGTCCGTCTGCGATAGTCGTTTGTCATCGGTCATTAATCCAAGTAGGCAATTGAGTTTTGGCGTTTCAATAACTCTACTGAGAACGTATAGTATTGTCGTAGACGGGGAAATTTATGTTCGCCAAAATATATAATTTACTAGCTGACCCGGCGAACTTCGTACCGCCTTAGCGTAAATTTGATGCACTACTTTATTTTGTATAGCTGACCTATCTTATGTATGCGTACCTATTCAATTTGAACTGGAATCTATAATATCCTCCATATAAAAATGAATACTTATTTCCCTGGTCTCTACTTGAGAAGGACTTTACTAATTTTATTAAATAAGGTTCAATAATTTCACTTATATTTGTACAGAAAATTTATTAATATATATTTAATTTTTTTTTTAATTTTTTTTTATTCTTTTTTTCGTAAGATCTTTGTACAGTACAGTATAAGAAAACTACAAAAAAAAAATCAGCCAAATCGGTCAAGCCGTTTTAATGCTATGTCGTGACAACGAAAAACGGGTTTCATTTTTATATATATATAGATCCCTCATATCGGACAGATGGAGTTTGAATGGACTTTGAACGACAATATTAGAATTGTTTACATAATATTTTTTAGAAAAATATATTTCTTTGGCACTTTAGTGAGTGGTAGACAAATAAAATTATATAAAAAGAAGGAAAAATCTGAAGATGATAAAAGGTATTAATGAAGATAAAATTATTTATCAAAGTAATTCTAGATAGACATACGAGAAATAGGTGCAGAAATTAAATGGTGCTAGTGGAGCTTGCAGTTGAATACTTTTTATCCCCATAAATCTTGCATATTGGACTCGATCCAGATAATAAACAGAGCAATTTGAGCAATAGGAGCGAGATGGATTACCAAAATTATGTAATTGTCGCGTGGGGCGAGACATAATAATACGCTGTTACAACAATATTAATACATTAGTAAAAAAAACATAGTGCATTTTTTTTAAATGAATTCCCTGAAACACTATAATTAGTTTCTTATCTCACACTATGGTAAGTGATCAATTAATTAGCAAAATGAATTGAATGAAATTAAAAAATCCCTTAGCAACTAGATGGACAAAGGCCTAATATACTCATATCGAGAAGAAGCATGTACCCAGTAGAGCAGATAAGGACATACAGTTTACATTTTACAAGGAGATCACAAGCTTCCTTAATACGAGTAATACCATGAAAGTCGTAGAAAGCAAAACTATATTTAAAGGATAGGATCGTTCTCATATAACCTCTCCCTGTGTCTTGGATGAACAAAAATAACTATAAGAATAACTATCCGCCAAGTACAAATGGATGATAATGACGTAACATACAGTTGATAAATTTAGGGTCCTACCTAGCAAGAGGCGACCGTGTGATTTAAAGCGGCTGCCCGGTTTATATATGTCTTAGATTCAAATCCAGCCGGTCCCATATGTTCAACTGTTTCGCAGTAAGAACAACTTTGTTGACTAAGTAAGACCGACATTCGCAAGGTTTCGCTTTCAAAGAGTTTCGCAATATTTCGCATCACGGTTTCAGTTTTAATTTATACAATACAAATTAATTAACCGTTGTGCTAGTGAATAAGTATACGTATCAATTCAAAACAAGAAATGTCTGCAGGTACAATTTGTAACTAATAATATCACATTACGTTCTAGAAAACATCAATTAGAATCACGTGAATTTTCTAACGAGCAACTGAAAATAAAATTCTCATTTGTTCACATTCCAAATAGTGCAACACGTTATAAAATCAACTGTGTCGTGACAGTGACATCACAAACATCAATTTGTTTGAAAAGTTATGTCCATGTTGACATCAATTCAAAACAAATACAATTTTGCTAATTCAGAAAGATAAGGTGGATCTCTCTTTAGGGTCTGCAGATAGCCTTTTTTTCAGACCTGACTACTCGTAAAGGCTGCCTTTCAACCAAATTTAACCAGTTCAACAAAATTACGGTTTAGATAGCAGCTTTTGGCATCATTGTGTGACTTCCCGTTCATCCATTTGTTTCCATCTTAAGTAGTCCCATAATTTTTTCAATTTTATCTTAGTATAATTTGCTAAGCATAGCTAAATGCTATAAAAATAATTAATTAGAAGATGGTATATTCTTGGTTAACATGTAGACCGATCAATACAATTATTCGTAATTCGTCGTACGCACCTCTTAAACAAAATCCTAAAACAATGTCCAAACCAGTGATGAATTCTATATCTTGCCTATCAGTCACTGACTAATCTTAGCTATAAACCTAGCCACTATCTTCTTCAAAGCGATGCGATCTTACGATGGTTTTTCACAAAATCATGTGACGAGTTTTGTAGACAAAAGTTATCGTACATGTAATAAAATCAACACAACACCGGCTAGACGTCGGCGAAATATATTTATTGCCTACAATATCACGTGAATTTTATAGGAAACTGTAAAATATTAAATTGGAATGGTTGGAAGGGCGTTGGCACAGTTTATGAGATGTTTCTGCCAGCAATTAGATTAGTTTACCCGTAATTATATGTCTGTCTGTCAACGTCTAAGCTGTCCCTATCAAAATCAATTCAGAGTGAAGAAAAATGAGTTGAATGCTGGCGTAATATTAGTTAATAGCCGATTACTGATACTGGGCATAAATTGCATTGCTAGAGGGTTTAAATTACCGGTTTGCGTTTCCCTGCTAGGACCTTTCCTTTAGAGTCAATGATTGCTGTCAAATCGCTATATGTTCATCAAAGTTTGACGACATGTTGTATAATTTGTTATGGCAAATGGCTATCGTGGCACATGGGTGCATAACAGCACTATTGATTCTACTTTCATATAGAGGATAAGCAAAAGTTTAACCACGATGTCGTTTGATGGTAAAGATGTCGTGGTCTATGTTGAAGCACATTTGCTTAATAATAGCAGCCTTGTATCTAATACATGTCCCACTGCTGGGCTCGGGCCTCTTCTCATGATGGGAAGGGTTAGGCCATAGTCCACCACGCTGGCCAATTGCGGATTGGTAGACTTCACACACCCTGAAGCACTTAATAGGCACTCTCAGGCATGCAGGTTTCCTCACGATGTTTCCTTCACCGTTAGCGAGCGATAATATATATGATAAATACACACATATCTTCGAAAAGACGAGAGGTGTGTGCCGTGGGTTCGAACCCGAGATCTTTAACTTCACAGTCCTACGGTCTCCCACTCGGCTATCGCTGCTTTTCATTTGCTTATAAGTTACTTATTTGAGCTTCTTTGAAGAAACGTTACCCAACGACTGCATCTAAACCTATCGGACTGTTCCAAATCTATCGGAATACTACGTTGACGACATTAATTTGTTAACAATCCATTCATTGTTTGTAATTGCCGTCTGTTGGCTAACTAAACTGTTGGCACTGGCAGTGTTTGTATGTTTTGTGAAATGAACGCAATTGGGAAACACTCCTACAGTCACGTACGATTAAGAGCTTTTACATCTCGTGTTACAAGGAGTTTTGGTAACCTGTAGACCGACCCCCAAACTTAAGGAAAAAGTTAATTAAATAGAACATTACATTGGATATCCACTACTCGATAAATATATATCAAGTTTTTGCTCCTAATTCGTGGGTGCAACGGAATGAATGCGAACAATCCTTTGAAATCCATTTACCTAATCCTGTTAGGTACTGACTCAACAACTTGTTGACATCACATAGATGGCGCTAAAACCAAATAAGGTTCGTCTAGCTAAAAGCTGGCACAAAAAGAGTTGAGAAATTTCGAGTCCGGCAGCATACGAATCCATAGCTGAATTGGCAAAGCACTTGGGGCGTATACCCAAGAGGTGCAGGTTCGAGTCCTGCTGGATTCTTAATTTTTCAACTTTAATATTACATAAAATAAATGCATAGCAAAGCTAAAATTTGCTTTAAAATATTACAAACTTGTTGACAATCATGACAAGTTGGTGTAGCCCTTGCAAACATTTATTACTCTGCTTTGAACAATTTATATTCTCTTAATAATACAGTAAATTACAGAATAACTACTGGAACAAGGTATTATTATATTTGCAATATAAATGGAATTAACACATTATTAAAACACAATTTCTTACTGCCACTGCGGTACTTTACGGTAAGACATAGTTTAATGTCTTTTTTTGTCAGTTGAAGAGTCCGTATGCATTTCACCCAGTTGATTGTTTACAACGACAGCGTAAGAATAATTGCATAGTGTATAACGTATTATAGAACATTAACGTATATGTGCCGCGGGAAATAAGAACTTCCCCTCCCCTCCTCCTCCACCCGCACATTTAAGAGACTACCCCCGCCAGCATTATTATGGGTTCCGTCACCAAAAAGTTTGGAAGCTGCTTTTTTCTTTTTATACAGATACATTATAGAGACAGATTACCCAATCCTATAAAGTCCCTAGTCAAGAGAATAATCACATAACAAGATTACGTATTTGATATAAAGAAAATCAAGAACTTAATGCATTACATGTTATTTTTAAACCAGTCTATCTATCCATATCATGTGATTGTGCGATCACGATTCGATATGTCATTGTTTTCTACGTGAATGTTGAAAATATTTCTTGTTTGATGACATCAGGGGTATCACTCGCACATAGTTAACATCTTTACCTTCTATCAATTTATTATCAAAATAAACGATGATAAAGTATATAAGGCAGTAAGTCTATACGTAGTTGAACATAGTAACGATATCGATTATGTTTACATAAACATTACATCACGCCTATATTACCTAGTGTGGCAGAGGTATACAACACCCACTTTTCACCTGTTATGTTTAGGTCACATGGGAAAGTTGTGGAAATCGTCATTTTTCTTTTGTTTTGTTTATAAAAGTTTACTAGTATTCTTGTTAACACCCTCCAGCTAAGCTTAATTCGATTGTGTAAGGAGCAAGTTCTCGACCGTGGTATAAAGGTCTTGAAATCAGGATGTGTAACAACCGATTCACTCTCAAAATCAAAGTTCGTGAGCTCTTGTTGAGCAAATTAGCAGAATAACTCATCTAAGTTACGTTGTATATTATGTATATTATATTATAGTATTTGTAATATTATATGTAATTGTATTTAATATTAATATGTATTACATTTATTTAATTCTAAATATATAATTTATGTATAAAAAGTCTATGTATATAGTAATTTTATATATATTCATTCATTATAAATCTTGCTATAGTCTTTTATAAAGATAAAGTTCTAATCTAATAATTAATCGAAATATGCACCTACCACTTTTTAACTCTGCATTACCCAAGGGTTGACTGTTAGACAATGCCTTTGGCATTAAGTCCGCCTTGTACATTTTTGTTGTGCTAAAGTTAAATAAATAAATAAATAAAGGCCAGCATTCTAGTCCACGACCTCTCGATCGTAATAGCGATGCCTTATCCATTGCGCCATGGCCGCTTACATTGATCCATTTCGGTCTTCTTCTTCATTCGAGTCGACGGCAAAGTCAAATTTTGTTAGCCCAGTATGTGGCTACCTTAACAGCGCTTTCATCCGCGTTCATTAGCGCGTCCCTCGTGCAGGTAGCAGGGCACGCGGGACAAGCTAAAACATGGGCCATGGTTTGTGTAGCCCCACATTCACAATTCGCATTTGTTACATCTGCAAAACCCCACTTTATCATGTTGTCTTTGCTTCGACCGACTTGAGTTCGAAGCCTGTTGAGGGACTTCCAAATCGGCCTAGGCAGATCATGGCCAGGTGGAAGGTTCTCCTTGATTGGAACAAAGGGGGTAGGCAGAGTGGTCTTTTGTTGCCAAAGTTGGCATCGTGCTTGTGTGGCATCACCAGAGAGAGGCTCAACGCAGTGAAGGAAGTTTTTACGACTTTTTAACCTTTTGGGCACTGTGGTGTTATTGTGCATTGGGTGTTCATTATCCTTATCCAGTTTTAACCGCTCTATGGAGCTTGCAATGGTTCTACGAATAGCCGGAGGGGCAATTCCAGCCAGTGGATACAACATTTCAACCGGTGTCGGTCCATTTCGGTGTAAAATTACTATAAGGAGCCTAATCCTTATAGTACTCTTATAATTTGTCTTATTATCCCTAACGTGAGAGTTATAAGATTTATCTCTATTTTATTTTCCTAAGAGTTAGCATTGTAGTATAATTATTCTCTGAGAATTTGATATAAAGATGTTTAGAAAAGAGACACGCCTAGATCGATCTACTCCTCAGTACTTTGATGGACAAGCGGATACAGCTGTCCATCAGCTTAACACAAATTGTATATGATATCAGTCATCTCTGACGGGGTCATAGACACCATATCCGCAACTAGGCCTACAAATGATATTACATCATCATCACGTTAATATCCTCAGCAAATTGCCACGCCACTTCGTTATAGTTAGATCCCAAGTCATAGGTGGTGAGCTTATTCTCGTCTACCGGGTACCGCCATAATATCTCAAAGGATTACTATTTGGCAACAAAATAAGTTATTGATAAGGTAGTGGCTTAACCTCCCTTTAGCATGAATATACAATATTATATAAGCGAAGACTTGTCATTGGCTGCCAGATTCCTTTACTACTATATACAATTCTGTTAATTTAGCTGTAAGTCTTCCATATATCTTAAATAAATAAATGACATAAAATCTCTTCTATTTTACTCATAAACCAATATTCAATGAGGGCTATCATTTTTGTTTCACCAGGTAACTCCACTGAAGAGTAAGTTTTGTCAAAGTTTATCGACAGACATTGATTTAGCCCAATATTTTTATAGAGGCACAGTTCTTCACGGCGTTTTGAAGACAAACATTTGGAAACAAAAATTATTAAGAAGTACGGCATTTTATCCAATTTCTCATACGTGCCTAAAGCACAAGTGCGTTCTCTGTCGCTCGTAAGAAGTTTGCTTCCAAAAAGCCCTAAAGAACTGTGCCTCTATAGACACATAAACTCTATGACCGCATAGCCAGTCAGTAGTGACATTTGACATTTCAGAGACCTCACGCTACATAAGCAACCCTAGCAGCGAATTCATACTCGATACCCCTTATTGACCTTTAGTGTATTTCCAACACGCGTAAAACTACGTTCACTAGTTCCGTAACCACATAAAATGGTTATTTTTACAAACTCTCGGATATAAATAGCCATGGCGTAAACCGCGTACGTTCCCACCCATCGTAAGAAGCCCATCAAAGTGGCCTATATTCTCAATTGAGAGATACAATTCGCGTTGGTGGTTAAGAGAGTATTGAGTTCACTATTTTATGCGTGCGTATTAAACCTCGTCTACCGCAATCAAGTCGCGATAAAGCGAGTGTGCTTGGACCCTTAGATGACCGATAGACTGGTAAAAATACTACTGATAATTCCAAGTGTGAGTATTGGCATTCGTCAATCATATGGAGAGAAAAAAGTAATATGGAGAAAGCTAAAATACCAACCACTTGGCGAACATTCGTAAAAATAAATAAAATTGCTAATTGTTCAACGTAGGTGTCATATGGTAGGCGGGCGATAAAACTCACTAATGAGCATTAATCACTTTCTACAGTGACGTGGTTAATACTGTTATATATCACTTCCAACCTACACGTCTGGTTACAATCTTATCAGATCAGTTAATTTTGTTGCTGGGTACGAGGGTATTTTCGACCCGTAAAATGCCGCATTCGATTATTGTTTGCCGACGCTATACGCTCGAATCATAAGGGCATCTCGTATGACCGAATAAGCAGGCACGCCGCTTTCCGAATAAACTACTAGAATTAAAGACACGCCAAAAAGCGAGTATGTACGCGCCTTTGATTTATTATAGACGCAAAAAAGCATTTGCCAAAACGAGCGAAAAACGTGCTGATCTCACACACGTGCACAAAAGTATGCACAACTTTAATTTCATATAGGTACATACCTAAGCTTAAACATGACATGTGTACCTATATATTAATATAAAACTATTTTTATTAATATATTATAGTATACCTATATATTATGATAGTATGGTACTAATTATATCTAGATCTCCGTCGTGTAGTTTAATTACCGAATTCAATAGTTTGCTAATAAGATCGCAGCATGCTTAGGTCCAAAATTGGCAAAATTGATTTAGCGGTTCTGCCGTAAAAAAACATGTATACTAATATTATAATGCTAGAGAGTTTGTTTGTTTGTACGTCTGTTTGTTTCATTTGTTTGTTCGTTCGATCGTTCGACGGTTCATTAATTCGTTCGTTCGTTTTTTTAATGTTTCTTTGTATCTTTGTTTGGTTGTACGCGCTAATCTACAGAACTACTGGTTCGAATTGAAAATATAATGTATGTGTCGGATAGCCCATTTATTGAGGAGAGGCTAGGATAAAGACTACAATAGCATTACGCTATGGCTTCTTCTTCTTCTTCTTCTTCTCACGAGTCAATGGTCAAAGTTTTTATACCACCCCGGCCCAGTAGATGGCTACATTAATTGCATTCTCCGTGGCCTTATTCAGATCGCTCAGGGAGCAATTGTCAGGGCAGTTGGGGCATTCAAGGAGATGTGTCATCGTTTGCTGAGGAGCACCACAATCGCATTGTGTTTTGCTATGGCTATGGCTAACAGTAGCAACGATATATGTTGCAAAAACAGGGGTAATTAATCCATTTGTGAACGCGTTTAATCCCGTGGTTTATATAAGGAATTACACGCGGACGATTTCACGGACAACAGCTAGTATTAAACAAACAATCAGACATGTATCTGCAGCTTAATAATACATGTGCTAATATGTAGATATGTTATATCAATATATATTACTCATTTATGATCCTGTTACCATTTTGAGTACACATTAGGTGCAACTTTGTGATTAACGTCAAAGCAAGACAAGCAAGCAAGATAATTATATTAGATCACGAATTTTGGATATCGATAATCAAATTAACTTCCTTATACTAATTGCACTGATCGCAGGACTAGACTGGTGAGTCGTTTCAAAAAAAAACTTTTTTTTGTTTTTAACACTTTGTTTTTGATATTTATCATTGTTTTTGAAAAGATTTTTACTGAAGAGAGTTGTTGTACTCAGGTCATATAACTTGTGCAATAAATAAAACATAAACAATGCTATTGTGGTAATGTGAATACGAAATAGCTTTGTCTAAGCGAATAATAAAGATTTATTTTACCATGGATGATTTAAAACGTGATTTCACGTTACACAATGGTATTACATCACATTGTATTACACGATGTTAACTATATTATATTTAGGGTTACCATCGGCCTGAATTTGCCCGAGTTACTCCTAGTTTGTGAACTTCTAGGAGCGACTGGATGTGTTTGTGTCATGATTAAGCGCGGAAAATTACGAATTCCAGTATCTAAATTAATTCAATGTGTAGATTGTTTAATGATAACTCTAATTTTGTAGATTTTTACATGATAACATGTAGAGGAACAGGGTGTGATGTTCCTCCACCACAAAGGGAGGATCCTCCGACCAGGCTCGGTAGCGTATTAGAAGTTGTATTTATGTACACTTGCTGTGAACATTTCGCTATCGCGATTCAGCGCTCTTTGACAGTTGTGACGAGTGTCACTTCTTAACGTTGTCAATGTTAACCGTCATTTATTATGTGCGGAGACTGCCACAAACCTAATAACATTACATCACGCCAATTGTGTGGCAGATGTGTATAATACACCCTCACATCACCTGTGATTATAAGGTCCCATGTGATAGGGGATGAGCCTATCGCCATGGACCGGGCACAAACTAAATTCAGTGCTGCTATTGAGAATTTCCTGGTGGTAAATCCCAAATAACACTTTAGTGCGACCCGGCAATCGAACCCGAGTTTTTGTGTAGAGATTTGAGGGGCGCATACGCTAACCACTAGAAACAAGGCACAGTTTAAAATATAGGCATATACTATATATTATTCAAATTATGAAATACGGGTGTTACTCACGTAATGTTGGTCTATTTAGTCGACCGCGGTTTCGCCTATACGTTTAGGCATTATCAAGAGAGTGCGATACATCGCGCCTGAGTCGCAGCCAGTCTTGCATATAATAGACCAACATTACGTGAGTAACACCCGTATTTCATAAATTGAATATTGTTACAAACTCACGTCAGTTTTAATAAAAATATACTATATACTTACAAATTGGTGGTCTTGGTGTCCCCCACAGACAGCACTGAGCACAGATCGGACAGCAGCGACTCGGCCAAGCGGTTAGACGTGCGCCTGTCACCCATGACTAGATTCAACCACACCGGCTGCAGCCGCGGCCCGTATAGGATGTCCGATAACCTAGTAAATAAAACGTGTAATTTAACTCTTCTTCTAAAAGTTGAGCTTTTAGTTTTGGTACTCAAGGTCCGATTTTAAAACTGAGGCTAAGTGTTTACAGACTTAGGCTACCGTTTAGACTAACTCAGGCTGCTATAACAAACAATCTTATTTATACAATCTAAGGTACAGTTTTACAAACTGAGACTAAAATTCTAACTAAGATAGCTTTTTACAAACTTAGGCTACTTTCTTACAAACTAAGGCTACTGTTTCACTACATCAGGCAATAGTTACAAGGTCATTTTATCTGTGTTTAGAAGTTTTTAAATTATTCTTACCACCGTGTAGCATGTTCAGCAGCGCGATACAACGTAGACACGAAGCCACCACTCGCCCCAGCCGACAGCGTCGCCAGCCTCAGTCGACAAACCAACGCCTGCAACTGCGGTGAGTGCTCCAAACACTGCCGTACTACGTCACTGTGATAGACAAGGCACACTGTCAAAAAACATAGGTTTGAAATGTTATGGGAGATGCACTGAAAGACCCCCCTCCCTCCCCACTTTCTGAGCAAACAGGTAACATACGACACGCGAGCGATTGCAATCGCGGTAAATGAATGAGACACTGTTGTACAATGTCACTGTAATAAAGAAGGACCAGGGTTTCAAAAAAAGATTAAAATGTTTTGGGAAAGAGATAAGAGGTGCACGAAGAAAACGTCGCTTAAAACTATCTAGAGCGCTCCAAAGAATCATAAAGGTTATTAACTATCCAGAGCAGTTCAAGGCCATAATCGTAACTGTTGATCCTGACTCTCTTCTTATTTCTTAGCCAGTTGAAAGAGTCTACTGACAATGACAGACATGGATTGAGGTTAAAATAAACAAGATCCCAGCACGGCACTTTATAGGAAGTAATATTAAAAAGAGACAACAGAGCAGCTGTTGAGAGCAGTTTCGATTCTGAAAATGCTAGTATTCTAACATTATGAGTACATTTACGAATGATGAAGCGTCAAAGAAGGTGTGAACGGAAGCTACCTTCCCCTTACCTAGCCTAATGTGAAGATGGCCTTATAGACGTGTTAAACAAGCAATTAATGTCCTTTAGCGAGCCACACAATAGTTATTCGCTATACTATGCTAAATAAAAGATAACTATCTAATCAAACTACAGATATATAGCAGTACATTTCTGCCTGGCCTCGGGTGCCTCAAACGTGACGATTGAATATCTGTTGTGCAATTTTTATATGACATGTATATAAATAACTAACATATTATTATCGTGGCTAATTCATCGATCATGCAGGCTAAGCAATGCTAACCTCGGTCGGCCGTGGATGGGTGAACATCTCACCATAATGAGATTTCCTCCGTGCCTCGGAGAGAACGTTAAGCCATAGTAAAAATAGATAAGAAGGCCAACTCCCGGCTTTAGGAGCGCACGATACCTAAACTTGCTCGAGGCGCAGGGTTGTCACTTGTCAGATTGATATTTTAAATTACCTGTACCTACTGAAATTATTTTTTTTAAATATAAAAAAACGTTTTTTTTACAAAACAAAGCATTTATTTATGTCAAGTCAAAGTCAAATCATTTATTTCCATGGGCGCTTGAACACGTCAAAACAAACATCAATGTTCAAATAAATAAAATTAAAATAAAACTTAAGCTAATTAAATTATAATATTAATTGCAACAAAATGATTTGAATCACCGGAGCTTAGATTGATTTCAATTCAACTTTGAGGTTTGAATTAAAATCAATCCAAGTACCAGCTCTGATGAGTATTGCATCATGAGAAGAGCTGGTGAGAAACTCATGTTCACCATCTTTTCAAATAATTCATACAATTTTGTTTGTTTATTGACAATAATTGTTATGTGTAAGTTATAGCAACCAAAATACAATGACTAGAAATGGTTATGGAGAGAATAATACTCTGAAATTAAATTCTTTGTCAAATAGACCAATATTATATTAATAAAATTAAAATTAACCGTACCTAATTTTTTAAACAAACACCGACCGCTCACAGTAATGACACGGCCTGCACTACCGGTGACCGAGTGAGTGGCCGAGCGGCGTAGTGTGCGTGCGTACGTACATGAACCCGGGGCGTGGCAAGCGCTACGCGTACATACAAACGGCGCGATATACCTTTGTTCGAAGATAACATACTTATCTATTTTTACTATGGTTAAGCTTTCCGTCTCAGTTGCCATTTAAAGATCTATCGCAGTAGTAACGGGTAGTCAGAGGCCAGAAAGTCTGACAACTGGTCTGACAAAGAGTATTGTATCACCTCGTTCTGGGTTGTGGCGGTTTGATGGTAGTCGTTCTACGTAAAATACTGATACTAAATCCGTAAGACTAGAAGACGACCCCAATGTTATTAAGAAAAGGCTCGGCAGATTGCTTGAGACTATCTAAACTTGAACCACTTGAACTTTAGGCCATTTATTGATTTTAAGTTCTGAGAAGAAGACAAGATTCATCAGTACCACTAGTAAATAGAAAATTACTCTGCACATTATTTTAATTAATATATTTCACCAATGGGAACTAGAATACTATTTCATTATATAGATTGTATTGAAAAATGGAATTTGAGCGACATTTTCGACGTCAAATAAAACAATAAGTTTTGCATAATTCTATCTCAAACTAAGTCCAGGATATTGCGCATAATCTAACTTCCATATAACGGGTGGCGCAAAAGTAAAGACCCTATTTGGTTCAGCTATAACATTTTTTCTAAATTAGAAAACTAGATTTAGATTTTTTTAAATGTATATTTGTGCCATTAAATTTCGTACCATTAGGATTTAAAGATGATGTCTTTTAAATGGTGACCTCCAGAGTTGATACACATTTGAGCCCTATTTATGACATTTTGCATAACTTGCCGTAACACTTCCTGCGATATGTTCGTTATTTCTTGACGAATGTTTTCTTTTAGAGCTGCGAGAGTCTGTGGCTTGTTCACATACACCCGAGATTTCAAAAAACCCCAAAGAAAGAAGTCTGGACTGGTCAGATCGGGTGATCTTGCAGGCCAAGGCAAATCGCCAAAACGAGAGATAACTCGGTCTGGAAAAGCGTCCCTCACTAAGTCCATAGTGTCGCGCGCTGTGTGTGCCGTAGCGCCGTCTTGTTGAAACCAGATGTGCTCCAGCCCCAATTCGTCCAAACTGGGTATCAAAAACTCACGTAACATGGTTCTGTAGCGTTCTCCAGTGACAGTTATCGCATTGCCTCCAGCGTCTTCGAAAAAATAGGGTCCGATCACTCTGTCAACACAGATGCCACACCATACAGTAACTTTTAGTGGGTGTAGAGGTGTTTCTTGAATAATGCGCGGATTATCAGTGCCCCAGAACCGAGTATTCTGCTTATTGACATGCCCTGAGAGATGGAAATGCGCTTCGTCACTCATAACCAATTTTGAAGGAAAATCATCCTCTTCAAGGTTGAGGTTTATGACGCGTTGGCAGTAATCTAGACGAGCTCGGTGGTCAGCAGGCAGCAGCTGATGAGTCATTTGAGTTTTATACGGGAACATCTTTAAGTCTTTCACCAAAATACGCTGCAGGGTCCGTCTGGAAATGCCCAATTGCGTGGCACGTCGCCTCGTTGATGTTTCTGGACACTCTTCCACATCTTCGCGCACAGCATCGATATTTTCAGCTGAACGGCCTGTTCTTGGTCTCCCAGACTTAGGTCTATCCAATGTTGAGCCAGTTGCTTCAAGGCGTGTGGCAAAGCGTCGAATTGTGCGACCAATCGGTGCCGGACGGTGGGGAAATCGTCGACGAAATTCACGTTGTGTTCTTATCACTGATGAATTATTCCGTAAGAACATTGACACAATTATTCCACGTTCTTGGGGAGTAAAACGGTCCATGTTTATTTTCAGTGTATTTTACATTTGTTCACTACACAATTTTCAACAACAGAATGACAGAAAATGTCATATAAAAAAAAAAAAAGTATTTTCTTTAGTGCCACTACTTTTGCGCCACCCAGTACTTATTTGTTACGTTGAACAATTTACGAGTCAACAATAGTATTATGCCATCTTACAATGATGATAATATTGTGATCAAAAAATGCATGCGGTAATTTAGCAACTTATTCATTCAGAGATGACTTTAGTTCATAGTACAAATCTTTTTACAATACAAGGCTTAAGTTTGTATAGATTAAATGCATGTGGATGGAGTTCACGTGATTATTCGAGAGTAACCTTCGCTCACTGTCATGTCATAGATTAGTTTTATGATAAAGCGGATTGCGTTTTCCTCGTATGTAAATACAGCTGGCAATTGTTCGTGGAAGAGACTCGTGGCTCAGAAAATGTTTTCATTCATCATTTCATTCATCATGATTGAAGGAAAGAGGAACACTCTAGTCAGCTTAGCAATAAAGGGGGTGCATGAAAGGAGCCTCCCCGAGTGACGTACACAACGATTCCCTACGTCCGGCGCACCCAGGGCAATTTGCGAGTTCTCCAAAGCGCATTGGCTAATCCTTTCACCACGATGGCAAGTCAAAATGAAATTTGACTCAGCCATCGACACGACGAAGAAGAAGAAGCAATAAAGTTTATATAAGATTTTTCAAGACAATTCACGTAAACATCATAAGGGTCGGGATTGAAGGCCCCAGAGATGGCGTTTCACAAACGGCAAATGGTATTTCACAGTTAGATAGACTTGAGACTTAAAAATACGTCAACTGAATACGAGGGAATAGTCAAGAGTGTCATGGCCAGGTCGTTACATAACTTAAAATGACTAAAATAATATTACAAATACTGAAGAATACATAATAATACATACATACTAAACTTTACATAAGAATATTCAACCATTTTCACCATCTTTTTTATTTCTTTTTTTAACTGACAACATGATGACTGACAAATTGATTTGTCAGGTGGCATATCGATTTTGCAACAGGTCATCCACTTCATTTATGTGTATGATGATGGATGTGAGAATAAAATGACGTCATCCATTTATACAACATCTAACTTCATTGCAGCGCGTTGACCTCTAAGCACTAGCTTCACCGGTTAGTCACGCATCTGTTTATTAACGCATAAGTAGATACTGCATAAGCATTACGATTGATACAATGATTAGTAATTGGTTAGTGATGAGCAAATTAATGATATATTATTGCAAAGCTTTCGATATTAGGGCCATGAAGTTCGAAACCAAAAATTTTGAGGTACCGACAATGCGAAGGTAACCGCTTCTGTTTGTGCTTATGTAAGGAACAAGTTTACTTCTGAAGTTTAATACACACTTATAAATGCCAGTAGCATTCTTATTTAATGTAGGTATTATGATTATTGCTGGTTAAGAATCACAAGTCTCAAAAGACTGCAATATGGGTAAAGGTAACCACTCCTGTTATTCACTGAACTTAAGTAACCTACAAATGGGTATTTTACTCCATCGACAAATTAAGATAATAATTTAAAAATAAATATAGTGCGTCAGTTTAGAACAAAACGCTAGGACGTCGTCACTAAGTTCGATTGATACAAAATGTAAGCAAAAATCTTTTTTTTAGTATGTCAATTGAGTCGTAGTGTAAAATACCGTATTGGTATTTTGTTTTCTTTTTAACCACATTCTAATTTCATCCCTGAAAGCACTAAATATTTCAAGAAATAGCAACTCCGAAATTGCGAGTTACGATGAAACAAGGTATACGCTGGTTTTTACGTGTATGCAGTAATCAATGACTCACGTTTGCGCGGCATCCGTGACGCTGATTAACAACGCTAATCCCAACTTGTTCTTCTTGAATACCATCGTGGAACCAGAGCTCGCTATGCTGTCACTTGTACCGCTTGTTGAGCTGTTGCTGTACATCTGGCAACAAAAACATACCGTCAAGGTCATGATAGTAATAAGTATGTACAGTCTTGAAAGAAGGGCAGTACCCAAATTACTACCCTGTAGAACGCCAAGATAGGATGAGGTTTTAGCTGAGGAAATGTAAGTGGAGTCGAGAGGAGGAATATGGTGCGAGTTCTAAATAGATCTGGATGTTTCTCAGGGTCTTGTTCTCAGTTCTTGCTTCTAAACTCAGAACATTTTTGTCAGGATTCCCTATATTATGATTATAAAAATATCTGATGTAATTCTTAGCGGTGGTTGCAAAGCTCATAAAATATATTATACTTGTTCAAAACTTATTTTTATGCAAAACAAGCAAACATACTTTTATCACAAGCTTAAAAGAAAAGTCCAATTTAGTGATAAGTGTACTAAACTTATTGATACTTAGCGTTAAGTTTTTATCTCTCAATGATACTGAAAATCCTGATTAAACAAAGTGCTTAAAAGTACAACTCTAGAATACACATTACATTTGTAAATAAGACAGACATTGTGATATGTTCACACACAAATATTAAGTTAAACTTTAAACTAACAAACCTAAACACACAAAAAGATAGCAACATACAAATGCAGATTTTTGAAGCCTTAGTAAGTTGACATATCGGATGCCGAGATGTATAGAGATGCCAAATATCACCTCGAACTTTTCTCTATATTTTATGGCTTTGAAACACATCGGTTGAATGAAGAGTAAGAACCGTCAACTAGAAATTAAATGTATTGGGTTCATTTAAAGAAAGCAAATTAACCTAAACTCGATTAAAAGAAAAAATAGTAAACATTGAAGTGCTCTACTATTCTATCTCCAGGAGGCATTATCAGAATCAGATCATCTTATTTAGTTCTTTTGTCTTCAGTATTACATACAATTGCAATTTTATTTGTATAAATTATCATATCAACTTGTCGTTTCGTGTCTACATACATAATTACTTACAAGTGATACTCTAATAAGCGAGTTAATGAACCGTACTCGAAAACAAGTTCTTTAATATTTATGAACGCTAAATGAATATTGTTTCTGGTGTTAAAAATTAAACGTTCGTCAATACAACTATACGGGTAGTTTAATCGAGGTAAACAAGAAATATTTAAGAACGTCGAACCAACAAAACCAACCTTAAACAAAGTAGTTGGTATGGCACTCAAAATGATTCGCAGATTGGATCTCAACATTTCCGTACAGTACCAGTTTCAGTGAGACCACTCCACACAACTAACGAAGTTGATTTATATGAAGCAATTTTGTTACCCTCGATCAATTTGCTGAAACTGTTTATTTAAATGAATCGCTATGGGAATCATCGTGTTGTTTGCGATGATAATATAACATAACATCACGCCTATGTTACCCAGATGGGTGTGGCAGAGGTGTACAACAACAACATTTCACCTGTTATGTTTAGGTCCCATGGGATAGAGGCGTATACGCTTACCACTAGCATCATGATGGGATTCATTCTCACTCTGAATAGTATATTAAAATCCCGACACACGAAAGTTCAAGTTTCTATTAATAGAAAGAAGCATGTGATGTTGTTTCAAGAGATATAAATTAATCTCACGTCTAGTCTAATTTTACGGAAACGTCAAAGAAACAAAGACTTGTAGGTAAAAGTTATAGAAACAACTGTTTTACCTCGTGACTGTACTTGCGTAGGACCTATTCTTTGATGTGAGAATTTATAGCTGTAATGATATCATGTGATTGATATTTTAAATTCGAGTTCTGCGTACTTTGTTTTATTTAATAAGTCTTTAGAAACGGATAGGAAATATAATTAAAACTATAGTAAAAAGCTTACCCCGAATGACAGCTAAACTCATGAACAAATCTGGACGAGTGCAAAACTGTCGGTTTCTTTCGATATCAGATACAATACAATAGACTATGAATGCAATTATTAGTTATATAGTTTTTTATATAAATTTAAGGATGCATAGTGCCTTAAAGGAACTCTTATTGTTATAACAGGAAGACAGAAGACATTATGTCACTCGATACACTCTGGCAGTCTGGATATAAGAACACCATTGAATAAATCTGTATCTGTAGTTAGTTTTTTTTTTTTAATTTATATGAATTGACGATTGGTTTTATTACAAAAGTACTAGGACAAAATAAACACGAACGACTTTCACCCACGAAGGACTGTGATGAACGGTTTTTGGCACTGCACTCAAGAAGCACGTAACAAATGTCCATTCGACAATCGGCGTTTTTCCAAAGTACATCTCATTAGCGTTTTCAATACAAATAGGCAGTTAAAAGAAAATTTCCTCGTTGATTTTAATTCAGGATGTTAGATTTCCGTGGCAAACATACGTAGGTAAGTATAGATTGGAGACTTGAGTGATCATTAAATTCGAGATGAATCAAACTGTAAAAAGTTGCCATTTGAAATAGGCGATATAAACAAAAGGCGAAAGAAAACATACAAATAATTGACTAATAAAACTGTAGTCTTTAAGTTGTTATTACACCAATTGTACAATCGTAAATCGAAGACCGCCAATTGGCCGAATAGTCGATGTAATTCGGCTGTTTTAGCGAAGGAAACCGTCAACTAATCTAATACAACTATAGATCAATGCATTTGACAGTGAAAGCAATAAGAGCCGCTATTGCTCTGTTCGACGATCCATCGACGTCAATCGATTTTGGAATAATAACACCTTTAGACTAGTAAAAGATGGCAGGAATTTAATACAAATTGACCCCAGAAAGATGCTCCAAATACCATGGACCGCATTCCGGACCAACTCCAGGCTCTCTACCATATGTTTACATAGAATACTAGAGTTCTTTGGACACATTGCCCGGAAAGATGGCTGCAATCTCGAGCAGCTAATAGTAACGGGCAAAGTCAACGGCAAACGTCCTAGAGGTCGCCCGACTAGATGGTCGGACCAAATCCGCTCTGGCCTCAATTTGAATTCACACGAGGCACTGCACGAAGCCAAGAACAGGAGCGGTTAGAGGAGTGTCATCAGAAGCAAAGCGATGCACCATCGGGGGAATCACGACCCTCAGCAATGAGGAGTACGACGCGAGGAGGAGGACCCTAGGATCAGTGGAATGCTCCACAGCTAGACTAGACATGTCTCAAGTCCCTTATTGTCTACTAGCTTTTACACGCGACTTCGTCCGCGTGAAATTCGTTGTATTAAGTAGTAGCTGCTCCCGCGCTTTGACCCGCGTTCAACCTAACTGCTCCGCTCCCGTAAAGTTTAGCGGAATGTTAAATATTTTAAGTCCTTTATTGAGACTTAGACTATCAAACTCAAAAGTTATTATCAAAATTTGCCCAGTAGTTTTTAAGCTTAGCGCTTTCAAACAAACAAACTATCACCCGCGGTTTCATCTGCGTCATTCTTTTTGCGTGATGACTGAACAAACAGACAGACAGACAGACAGACGAAAAAAAAATTTATACTCCTTAATATTTTTTTCGCATTTAGTTTATATAATACTTCATTATCCTGACTCTTTAAACAATTAAAATAAATAACCATAAGTTTTCAATATTTTCTAGTTGTAATCTAAATCCCGGAATCCCGAAGGCATATCCATATTAATATATACGTGCCAGTTCATTGACTCCAAATCAATATACCTACTCCGACCCCTGGTCATTACTAAAGACAACGGTTTCCCCACAAAACTTTCCCTTTCAATTAGCATGTACTAATCGGACGTCCACACAAGTGTGCAGTCATTGTCCTGATAACGCGTCACATGAATGGCCTGGACAATCATGTGACACACATTACGCGGTTTATTGCTCAGATAAAGGAGATAATGTCGTTTGTAAACAAAATAGTTTAGTAACGGGACTTGTGGTATTTAAATATTTTAGACGAATTGTATTTATTAGAGCTCTCATATATTTGTTGTTTTATGTAAATTTCATCCACTGAACAGATAAAAAATGTGCAAGTGTTGCTATACGTGAGAACTTCGATGTTGTGTTATAATCTTGAGTTGAGAAAATGATCTAATGTTGACCATCAGAGGAACAGATTTCATTCAGTAATAGCCATTGATAAAAAATAGAATAGGTACTTATTTGTTCCTATGATTAACACTACCCTTTTAGTCTCAGAGCAATAAGCCAACCGGAGATGTCATTGTCAGACGTCTCCCGCTGTCAAATGTGGTAGAGCATACAAAACTAGTTGTGAAATCCTATGATTTGACACTAGCGCGGCACAATTAACCCCCAGCTGCCCCGCGAGTTTTTGTAATTATTTACATAGACATTTGGGTTCCTTGCGTGTCCATATTAGTTTTTTAGTCTGAGATTTCAGTGCAAAGGGAGTGCACTCTATCTCCACTAATTTCCAGGTTATAGGTAGGGATCACAAACATAACATGATTTATTAAAATAATAATAATAGCAACCGTGTATCTAATACACGTCCCACTGCTGGGCTCGGGTCTCTTGTCATGATGAGAAGGGTTAGGCCATAGTACACCACGCTGGCCAAGTGTGGATTGGTAGACTTCACACACCCTCGAGCACTTTATAGGCACTCTCAGACATGTAGGTTTCCTCACGACGTTTTCCTTCACCGTTAGAGAGCGATAATTTATATGGTAAATACACACATATCTACGAAAAGACGACTCTTTACGAACCCGAGACCTTTGACTTCGCAGTCCTACGGTCTCCCACTCGGCTATCGCTGCCACATTAAAGTAATAAATAGTATAAACAAATATGAATGTCTTTAATAATAAACATTTCCTAAGGAAGGATTGATCAACAGATATATGGCATAATAATATATACATTTACATTGATCAAGAGATATGGCAATATGGCCTAGTGGCCGGCCAAATCAAATCAAATCGAATCATTTATTTCCATGGGCCCCAGGGGGCGCTTTAACACGTCAAAACAAACATCAAAATACAAAAAATATAAAATTAAAATAAAACTTAGCTAACTAAATTATAATACTTATTGTAATAAAATGATTTGACGATGCCAAAATGATGCCAATTCATGGTAGTCCATGAATTGGCCGGCAGATAAGTTTATGGGCTCAATTATGATACGAGCAGATGCTCGGCGTTTTGAGTGCCATTAACTGGTTGCAGCTAAAAATAACCGGATGAAATTGCGACTCCTCTTTTAGTATCCTTAACATGGAAGATGACGCCATATAAGGAACATAGCTGGCGACTTTTATTTATTGAGGAATGTTATTATGGGATTTGAAGGTCTGTTTCTTTGTTTTTTTTATGCATACAAAGTATTTTAAAATTTAAAGGTTATAAATGGTAAGACTTAAAAGGCTCTTCTCCAAATAAATTTAAGCGGCCGTGGCGCGATGGATAAGGCATCGGTCTTACGATCGAGAGGTCGTGGGCTCGAATCCTGGCCATTACACCACGGACGTGAACTTCCTCCTAACACAAGCGAATTAAGCTTAGCTGGAGGGGACAAGAATACTAGTAATGTGTATTTGAAAATTACTAGTAAGCTTTTATAAAAAAAAAACCGGCCAAGTGCGTGTCGGGCCACGCGCAGTAGGGTTCCGTAGAAAAATATTTTTAATTTTACTTTTTAACTAAATGGCGCCTTCAGAAAGGAAATGTTTGTAGTACACGAAACCAGCTAGCACGTATGACGAGATGTATGAATGTTGAGGAAGCGAAAGAAGTATGTAAGGAGCGAAGCACATGGCGTTCCATCGTCTCTGCCTACCCCCGTGGGATAAAGACGTGATTTTATAATGTATTATGTATGTTTATTTATGTTTCAAGAATTTTGAACGAAATATTCTGAGTAACTGCATCTGACATTTCGGACCCCTATTCCTCTTGAACTAATGAAGTGAACTTATCCGCTATAGTTTTCCTTCAAAGTTCATTACATGTACTACCGACACAATTTTTTTCAGATTTTGGGATCCAGTAGTTTAGCTTTCTTTTAGGGGGGGGGACGCCCTACTCGAACAAAAATTTGCTCTTTAAAGTTAATTATCTCGCAAACAAATCTCTAAATCAAAAAACTGTCTTAGCAACCCCTAAACGTTTTTAAAAGGCCTATCTAACAATACCCCACACTATGGGGTAGGCGACAAAAAAAAAACATCCCTACTTTACATGTAGGGGAGCTACCTGAAAAAAAAATATTTTTCCAAATTTTATTCTACGACTTTCTTTGTTTAGTTAACATACATGTTCATGCAAAAATTCAGTTTTCTAGCACCAACGGTTTCGTCGCTATGCCGTGGACAGACAGACGGACATGGCGAAACTATAAGGGTTCCTTGTAGGTACTACGGAACCCTAAAAAACAAGAATACTGGTAATTTGTATTTGCAAATTACTAGTAAGCTTTTTAAAAAAAGAAAAAAAAATAGAATGTACTCCGTCATGGCCATATTATGATGTCAATGAATTACAGGTCATACATAATCTATAATATGATATTAAAGAAGTCGTGTTAGTTAAACATTTTATAACTTAAGAACAGCGGATCCATTTGGCTGAAAATTGGTTGGGTCGCATAGATCCAGGCGGAGACGGACATAAGATACATTTATCCCGTTTCCGTGGGACATGACATAAACGAAACGAACGAAAAGATAATCAGTCAAAGCATCGGTCTATACTCAATACTCAATACTTTATTGCGTTTCACAAATGTGTGTCTTAGGTGGTAAATATTATATCTAGGAATATTGTGAACCCTGTCGGGCATAGCACAGTAGAAGAGAGGACAATTATGTTATATAATATAAATAAGTTTTTAATAAAAAGTAAGAGACAAAGCATAACGTTTTTTAATCGGTATTATGTAATTATATTTATTTGTGTAGTGTTTAATTGGGTATCATTTAAATACTCGTTAATTGAGTAGTAGCACTTTTTCATCAACAAAGTTTTTAGACTATTAGAAAATGCTGATATGCTTTCTTTATTTTTTATTGTCTCTGGAAGACAATTGTATATTTTAATTGACATAGCATATGGACCATTCGAGTGTATGTGCAGGTTAGAGAAAGGCATGTTGATTAAATTTCTCTTGCGGAGAGCATATCTCGTCTGGTTTTCATCCCTTTTTGTGTAGAACTCTTTGCGTTTGTGTACAAACTTACATATTTCTAAAATGTATATACATGAAAGGGTCAAAATTGTATGTTTAATAAAATGTGGTTTACAGCTGTCAATTGCTTTAATGTTTGCTAAGATTCGTACAAGTTTTTTTTGCATCACAAATAATATTGGAGCGTCAGTACTGCTTCCCCATAAGATTATACCGTAGCTAAGCCATGCATAGGCATAATAAGTGACAAGAACGGTTTCGAAGTTAGTACATTTTTTAACCTCACGTAAGGCATAACAAAATTTAGAAATTTTGGAGAAGCCGTTGGTCTAAGCCGTTATTTGTTAAAAATGGTATAATAAAATAATAATAATAATAATAATTTGGATGTTTTACATTAGATAGAACGCCAGAAGCAATTACACTATCCAATGGTCCCAATGACAAGGCCAAATACACACATTCACTCACACAAGCACACCCAGTCTCAGAACAAATCTTTGCTAATCACACAAAGATTTGTCTCATGTGGGGATCGAACCCACAACAACAGTTCAACAACGTTCGCCGGGCCAGCTAGTACAACATAAAAATACACAGGCAAAATCTAACAAAAAATAATCAACGCCCAGAAGATTTCCATAGAATTGTTGCACTGTCAATATTTTATCAAAATATTTGAACTTCGTCAATATTATTCTTCGATACAAATATTTGATTCCAAAAATCAACAACACTTTATTTGATAACTTCATCTGTATTGATATATTATATCAATAGACGTACTGTTTAAATTCAGACAGTTATCGAGAAATGACACAAACCTTAAACAAATTCTGTAGGATTTGCTGGCAGTGGTCAAACCTTCAAACAAGTCTACACTTACAATGTAAGCCGATAGAGTCTATGCAGTATATCTAGCGCTGTACATCTTTACTTATATAATTGTACGCCCGAATGACTGATTCATCAACGCAGGGCCTAAGCCACTAGGGCTAGGAACTTGAAATTTTCTATGAAGGTTCCTTACATGGCGTAGGGGCGCACTAAGAAGAGATTTTTGGCAATTCCATTTTGAAGGGGGTAAAATGAGGGATGAACACGTATCCGTCATTTTTTTAAGTTACTAGGATGAAATTTCGTATTGTTAAACTTGAATAAAAATAAATAAATTTCTGTGCCAGGGTTTTTCTAAATTTATTTCCAAGAGGGGGAGTTAATGGTTTTCCAGTCACAAAATCAATAGATGGCGTTATTAATATTTTTTTAATTGCGGGCACTGGCAAGAATATAACGTTTGACGCGGGTGAAACCCTATATATGTCTTAGAATAACGAGATTTTGCCACCATTGCGAGGTAGACATATTAGTATTTCGAAAATTCGACGAGCCTTCCTTGACTAAAAAAATCGCTAATTGTTATGAACAAAATAATTAAAACTCCTTACCTGAGAATAGGAGCTCCCCGAATTGCTGTTGAACGTCGGAATCCCAAGGACGTTGGAGCTCTGCTGTCCGAGATCAAACCTGGTAGTCATGCTCTGGAACGTTCTGCGTTGCCAGCTGCCGTTGCTTGACGTGCTCAGCTTTCGGCCGGGTGGTACTATGAGAGTAATAGAATCTATATTTGATAAGAGCACTAATTTGCCTTAAGTAGAAAGCTGCACAGAAGGCCTTAGGCATTTGGAAAGGGGTATGACCAATTGTCTATAGGATTGTTTATCGCTGTTGTGCTGTCAATTCTGTGGCTATGTCAAGATAAAAACTGCTGTATATAAAGAAAGATATACAAGTTAAATTGTAAGCCGGATATTTTAATAGCGGGTTTTGTGTAAAAAGTGAGTGAACAAATGTTAAAGCACGTGATTATTCTATGAAAAAAAAACAGCGCCCAGTTCATCCCTCATGTTCCAAAAAATCACTTTTGTTTATCAAATCCCGCTTAAGTTTTGTCTCCTATCTACATTTTTATCTATCCTATATACTATCTATACTAGATAATCGTCATACACAAAACAAGAAATTATTTACTATCTTATATTCGTGACACAAGGTTGGTGGCGATAGTTTTTGGGCATTGCCTTTTATATTCTATATTGAATTTAAGTGGACCGGTAAGTGAATATATGAGTTAGATGGAGGAATTGATTTCAATATCAAGTCAACTAGCATGTAACATTTTAAAATTGAACCTTTATAGTATGAGAATTAGGTTCTTATTTGAGTGATGATATTCATTCTCTTCGTTTCTTGAGGTTTTTTTTTCATAACTTACAGTGGAAGGAGTAGTCGTCCTGGGTGTTGTTATTACAGATGTCAAACATAGAGAAGTAGTCGTGCGTCGACCCCACGCTGCTGTGAGGAGAGTGGTCCCCGTAAAACCCTGCAACAATTAATATTTTAATATTTAAAAAAATATATACATAATATATATTTTGAGCTTGACACTATGAGTTCTACCATTACCATCCATAGAGCAGCACTGCCTCGTTGGTCTTGTGGTAAGCGTATGAAGGCTAAATATAACAGGTGAAATGTGGGTGTTGTACACCTCTGCCACATCCTACTAGGTAATTTAGGCTCGACGTTATGTTATGAGCATCTTTATAAGGTATCAACTTCATTTACATATTCATCCTAATTCCACACATACTTGCGCTCCAAATAGGTACGACAAGAATAAATAATTAGAAATGAGTAAACGTGTGCTGCCTACATTAGTTCATATATAAAGAAGTGAAATAAGATTAAGATAAATAACTACTTAAGATAGGAACAAATGGATGAACGTGACGTCACGAAATGACGTAACATACAGTTGAGGAATTTAGGGTCTTGGCAAGAGGCGACCGTAGCTGATTGGTTAAAACGGCTGCCCGGTGTGCAGAAGGTCGTAGGTTCAAATCCTGCCGGTTCTATTTTTTTCAACTGTTTCTTAGTATAATTTGCTAAGCATAACTATATTAAAATAATTAATAATAATTTAGAAACCTAAGAAAACAACTTAAATGTGACACTTGACAACTTTTTTGAATATCAGCACATACAAACGAGTCATACATTCTAGACAAACAAGTCCATTCAATATTTGTACAGAGACTTCCGGCTATACACATGGCTATAGAGGCTAGCGGACGACTGTATTACACTCCGATACGACCGACTGGCATCCGTGACCTAGCTTGGTCAAACAGGAACCGGATAGCTTACACCTGTTGAGAAGCACATGTGCTATACATAACATCATGCCTATAGTACCCAGAAGAGTGTGGCAGAGGTGTACAACGCTCACATTTCTCCTGTTATATTTAGGGCCTATCGCCATCCACCGGGCACAATTCCAACTCTTTTTTTTTTTTTTTTTAATACTACGCCCACAGCGAACGGACGTGTAGTCCACCTGATGGTAAGTGGAGTACAGCCCATGGACATCAACAATCCTCAAAAGCAGATGATATGTGTGTCGCTGCAGCTGAGGACTACGGTGTTATGCCTCATGTGCCAGTAATTTCAGGGCCTGATCTCACCACCAAACCGGAACACAGTAATGGAAGCACTACTATTTGGCGGCAGGTTAAAGGTGAGACGGTGGTACTGCCGCCCTCGAGCTCATTCACAAGAGCTCTACTCCTAACGAAAATGTTCAGAAATAACACATTGCCTGACCCGGGCATCGAACCCAAGACTTGCGGTGAGAGGCGCATACGCTAACCACAAGATCATTGAGGCAGTTGAGCTATATTACCCTAGATTTCCTAGAACAACTATATCTTTTTCTATATATATAAAAATGAATCTCTATTTCCCTTGGTGAACGGCTGGACCGATTTCGCAAATTTTTTTTTTTGTTGTGTTTGTCATTTTCAGAAGAAGGTTCTAATGCAAGAAAAAAATATTAAATTTGCACGGAAAATAAGGCAATTTAAGAATTCTAGTCCACTATATTAAATTGAGGTTTCGCGAGGGACGCCCCTCCCTCCCTCCCTCCCGTAACTTCTAAATTAAGGGATTGATAAATGTAAAAATAATATAATGATTTATGTACATTGCCATCCAAATTTCGACCGCATCTTCACTTACCATCAGGTGAGATCGTGGTCAAACGCGTGCCTATCCACAATAAAAAAAAAAAAAAACTTGGCCGGTTTATTTTTATTTTATACCAAATTACTGATAACGATTCGGAACCAATCTGCGAGTAATGATTCACCCGTTATAAGATGTTTATTAGTTCTGCCGTTAATCTATTCGCGTCTGCTACACCGAGTCAAATTATCTCGAAATAACGTCATACTAACTCACGTGAGAAGATACAACGTAGCAAGAGGGGTGGGTTATTTACAAGTGTATCTAATAACTTCATCCTACTCGAAATATGAAACATTGTAATCTTTCAAAAAGTTTACAACAAAATATGTCTGAAAATTTATATGTTTTGAACTATAATATTATTAAAACCGACGTGAGGTGAAGACATTATTATTGAGAATACGGGTTACTCGCGGAGGCGACGACATGCGATTAATAGCCCAGTTGATGAATCTACGTACTAGATTCGAAACTAGTCGGCATATCCTGGCTAAAGTAACGTAAGTACCCCGTATTCTCAATAATAATGTTTTGAACTTTGCTTTTTTTCCTTTCAGCCAAATTATTCTCTCAATACCAAGAATTTGTATTCAAAATTCATGTAATACCAAAAAGTAATTTTAGCCAATTCTCTAACCACCTGTGAACCTATCAAAACTATAAAAAATTGTGAAATTCACGGCCAAAATTGCTAGGGAGATCACCAACTGGAACTGGAACTGAAAAGGCGCAGCGCAGTCGCAACGTGCTATACATATTTTGCATGAACTTGAGAATCGAGACGTTCGTCATACTTTTTTTTTTTTTTTTTCGCGGGGAAATGCTATTACGCATACCACCCCGCCCGTGGGGGCGGGCACTGTGGTTATGTGGGACTCCCCGTGCCTACGATGTTAAACGACACGAGTATACCCACTAAACCCCGCGGTGTGCCTTCGTCGCCGAAAGATGGTGGGTCGGCGAGCCCCGGATCGATCTTACATCCACAGGGCTCGCCGCGCCGTGGCGAAAGACGTTCGTCATCCTGCGGCAACCTTTATAAGGGTACGTGCATGTCCACTATTTCTAAAATAACATCAACTCACCCGAGTCCCCTCTATCCAGCGAGAAGCTCAAAGACACCCCCTCTTCAGTCAAAAGAGGCACACTCAAAGGTTTAGACCGCAGGCCTAGGTCTCCGCTTCCGCTACCACTTGCTTCTCTCCTCTCAGCGCGGTCTGGGTTGGCTCGGCCTATACGTCGAGATGGCACACAAAAAACTTTTGTGCACATCAATCTACGAAGATAAAAAGACTGTTCAGCTAATCGGCGTACCAGCATAAAACAAATATAAACAGGATCAATTGTCTTTCTTAAAATAAAGCGGCTCCATGTTCAAATAAGAAAGCGATAATTAACCTGTATTAAATATTCATTGAAATAAGTACATCTTCAAAAATGAAAAAAAATAATTCGATGTATTTTGTAGTTAGTCACAGCGTGTCTGCACCAGAAGGCGCCCAGCAGGAAAGTGCTTGACTTGCCATAACATAGGTACTCATAGTCAGATATTAATAGAATCGGAATATGACCAAGGCCAACATAATTTTGGCGACTATAAATCAAATCAAAGATCATTAATTTCAAATATCAACGAAGCTATTTTCTCTCTCTTACATAACTATGGAACGAAAACAAAACGTTTTGTACTATAAAGCAATTTAAAAAGTAATATCGGGAACAATAAGCTTGTTAATTTTCTGCGCAACGGTTTGCCAAGACAATGAAATTAGCTGCGCCATAAACCCACAAGAAGGAGACTGGTTTATAGAGGCTGTCGTTTTATCGCCAGCTAAAAAGGCTATAAACTTTGTAAAGTAAACTTGTAACAAGTTGGATCAGTGTCGTTTTTAGATAGGTCACCCCTAAAAGATTACGAAATAATTATAATTGTGTAGTGATCTAGTTCCGTTTAATCAAGGGCCACATTTTGTGATCATAAACATATTAGAATATCTAGATATTTTATCTAGTCGCCGGGGATCGCACTTTGTCACATAATTGATACCGAAGCCGCAATAAGTTCTTACCTATGACCGCGTTTCACTTATCGGCTGGCGAAATCAGGGCATCTATTGAATCTCTAACGAATAACTAGAATTGCCTTTAAAAGATAACCAAACTTAGGATGGCATTGAAATCGATATTAATATTATAAAGGGGAATAATATTGTTGTTTGTTTGTTTGTTTGTACCCAAAAATCTTCGAATCTACAGGACCGAACCCCCCAGGACTAATAAGGGCTACTTTACATCGACGTACAACGCGGACGGAGCCGCGAACGGAAGCTAAATTCTTAGAAAACAGATCTAATATAATGACAATGAAGTCGACCTTATTACCTCCTCGGCTCATCCATGATGTGGATTTTGAGGGCAACATTCTTGTAGTTCATGGCGACCGCGCCAAAGATCATCTCTCCGAGAACACTCGCATCTTCCGCCGGGCCCTTGTACTGAAAAGAAGACAAAAATCAGAATATGGAAAATACATAAAAATGGTCAAATCGGACTGCAGAGACATATAATGCAAAAGCAAACAGGAAATTCAGAAGAAATACAATATTCTACATTTTTGATAGATTGCCATCGTTTTTTTATAATTTATACTTTAAACGCAACACTTGGCAACAAAATGCTAAGACGTAAAACTAACTTGCACATTTTCTTTTAGGAAGAAAGTATTATCTACTTATTTGCCTTGTCATATTTCTATGAAAATAATCTCCTAAGATGAGTTTGCGTCTATTATCTCATATAAATCAAATCAAGCGTTATTGAAATTGGGTTTAAATTCGTAATATGGATAAAAAAATAACAATCATTATTGATATTTTCGTTTTATCATCGAGCATCAACATAATTTCCTGGCGAAATGAAACGAGTACTCATTGATGACAGATTCACAATCGCTGATGCTTTCAGATCTCATTCATAAAACCAATCAATCACCTTTTAAGAGCGCTGTCATGTTTTAGTGACATTTGCGTAAGGAGGGCAAAAGGGCGGTACGAACTATTCGACCTTCCAAGCTGCTCAAACAAAGATTGTTCATTCATCAAAGAAGCGATGAGTTACAAGCCAGGTGGTCTACGCAGCGTACGACCAAATACGTCACTACTATCTAAAAATAAAGCTTTATTCAACGTTTCTCCCACGCCCACACTAATGTGATCGATATTTCTTGAAAAACAACTTCCGAAAATATCACCGTAAGCATTTTAGGTTCGACGCTCTTTTGTTTTCACAGAAATGGCAATTAGCGTAAGGAATTTGATGCGTCCTTGTATGCAAATGTGGAGTGAGTCCACTTAAAACAATCAAATCATCACTCGTCTTTATGCCAATTTATTATTTCAGATCTGCGTTATATGCTTCATTCTTCCAAATATAAAGGCTGATCCTTGAATGATACCTTGTATTAATCAAATCGATTAGTTTCTAATTAAGACTGATCAGCACAAAATATCATAAGTTAACATTTCATAATTCTAACTAAAACGATGAAAAGGAAATAATGCTGACTTCTAATGCGACATATTTATATCTTTTCTAAACCAAGCAATATAAAGCATCGGCAACCCTGTCATAAACATACCACATACGCCAGAACACGTCAATTTCAATTCCATATTTAGAATAATACCTATAAACAACTAAAGTGAAGGTACTAGAGATACAATGAAATCACATGATGACAGGATACCCGAAGCAAGTAATAAATATAGACGAGAATGGCAATTGATTCAGCGCTGAAGGAGCACGTGACGGGGCTATTAATTAGAATCCAGCTAAAATTACAACGGCTGCTGTATCATCAGCACCATTTACAGCACACTCATGTAATAAAAAAGCTAACGTCTTAAGTGGTCTAAATTTAGAATGGTCCAGTGATAATGTGGATTGAATTGACGGTCTTGTGACCAGCTCGCATAACAATTGTCGGTTTATTTTTACACTGATATCGTATATAGGAACGATGCGCGTCTTTTTCGCAGGAAAAGAGAAAGTGAGTGGCGCTAACGTCCTTGCGCGAATAAGCCGAAATAGGAAAAAAAACATGCTAGGGTTTGATATAGACAGTGTGGTTGATTGTTCATTTTTGTTACGGAAACTAGTGTAGCTTTAGCACTCTCATATTAAAAATGTTCTCTCAGCAAATAGATTTACGCAGGCCAAGCCACAGAAGCTAATTTGGAACAAAATTAATCAAATTACTTACTTCGTTAGGGAATGTAACGGGAGATTTAAAAAAAACCATTAACAAAATGCCTATTATGTTTAACACCCGTCATCTAAACATTATTTTCTTTTTATCATATCAGTCATTCATTTTATGATAATATTCTACCCAATCCACCTATTTATTAATTTGGTCTCTGACTTTGTTTTATTTAATATAATGAAAATATGATGAAAAATCTGGCCACTTTTCTTATCTAAGGTGTCATTGTCACCCACCCACGAATCTCACATGACAGTTTTTACATCTAATGTGGTAGCAACCGAGACTTCCTTATTTATTTGGCATGAAGCCAGATACCAATGATAACTGAGGATTTCCCGGCGAAGACCTATTAGAAAAACGTATTCGAAGATTTATTGGGTGACGAAGCGTTTATATTAATGGGGTATATAATAGACACTTCAAGAGCTCCACCATCGAAGACCACAATTGAAATGAATCGATAAGGTGCAATAGCCGAATTCACCGTTAGAGTCAGTCGAGAACTATATCGTTATTTTATTTATGACTAAACTAATGAATAAACAAATAATTGGGTCTCATTCTTCTCGTTATGGCTGTTATTTAAGAGCCCATTTTATACCTCACTCATGAATTGTTTCAGCTTACTACAAATCAATAGAAGAATGATATACTATCGTGATATCATAAAAAGCACTATTTGCAAAAACATATTTTTCTATCCATATCTTATCAAGATTTTTTTGGCGAATCGATTTTATCGTTTATTGAACTTTGAGTCTGTGTAGATTTGATTCGTTTTTACTGTCGATGGGAGTTGCACCGGTACAATTGCGCGTCATCGACTTGCCGCACATAGGAGTATTTAAGGTAAAAAAAAAACCGGTCAAAATTATTTATAGTGTTATTGCTGTCTTTTATGAAATAAAAAACCATATTGCATCAAAATAAGACATAATAAATAAAATACGAACAATAAAAAAAAAAAAAAAAAAAAATATTATTACCACATAAAAATCTACATCTAGCTACCTAGAAAACTAACTAACTAAACTCAACACCTTCTAACACGCACTAAACCCTAACAACTGACAACAGAGTATAGATTCAACAGCATCAATCTGAATCGTTACTGTCGTGTTCGTATTCTTCATCTTCGTCATCAATATTTAGTATTGTTGGCTCTAAAATATCTTATGCTTCCTTAGAAAACGGCTTCCTCCTCTTCTTTTATTGACTCCTGCTGCTACAGCTGAAGGATCTGATGTCAAAAGTAATCTATTTAGGACATCTTTATAACAGTCTTTTCTGCAAAATTTTCTTGCAAAGTTCTCTCGATATTGCCGAAAGTGTTTTTTCCGAGATTCAGCGGCTTCTTCTGACAGCTGTCCTATGGGAAGTATGGCTTCAGAGATGACATCAGCACCATGCATGAGGATCTTGTGAACTGTAGTTGAGATGAGATACCAACCATGCAGTTCAACATATAGCTGTGCAGTTGTTAGGGCATAATTCTCAATTTTCGCCGTGTCTATTTCATGTCCTCTTGATAAAATTTCAAGTATGACTTGAAACTTTTGAATTAACTCGTTATCTGATCCCGTAATACGAAAAGAGCACTCTGGGTTTTCAAAACATCTGAAGTCAACTGAATAAGCTTTTCTTCTAATATTGAAAACTTTTCTTCTATTTTTCTAGCTTTTAATTCTTTAATAATGTCACATAATTCCATTCTGGTAAATTGTATTACCCTTTCCGTGATATCTGTAACAAAACAAAACAAATAATGATACTTAGTCGATTTTGGTAGTTGTGCATCCCTTACTTTGATGACCAATAAAACACTAAGGTGAAAGTTGGTGAAAGTTTTTCCTTTTGTATCTATGTGCTGAGAACTTATATGTTATGCTCATGTAAAAACTTTGAGGCGACAACGCCCGACACATGATCAAAAACATGAATATATCTCAAATTTGGCAAAAAAAATGCGTTCATAAAAGGCTCTTCTGAAAATGTCCATAAAAGTTGAAAATAAGGGTAAAACTAAGATAATTGTAATTTAATATAAAGTACTAACCTTGTTTTTTCATTTTCAAGCCTTTTTTTTCTTCTTGATTCAACAAAAACACTTTTTTTAACATATAGATTGAGTAACTTTAACGAGGTTGCCGAAAACAGTGAGGTGTAGATAACACAACGTCTGGATTCCGACTGAACTTGAGGTGAAGTGTGAGTACTTAAGAAGGGCAGCTAGGCCCCCTTTAATGAACCGGTTATCAAGGATTAGATACCACATAGTTTGGGTCGGATGAGATTAACTTAACGATTTCCACTTATGACCGACTTTTTACCTGAAATACTCCTTTGTGTGCCGGCACGAACGCAACCAGTTGCCATAGTCACGTGCTTCTGAGCGTATTATTATTAACGCTAAGGTAAACGGCCTGGCCTGCACTCGCACTTTGGCGAATGCTCGCAGAAGCCACATAAATCATACGCATTATTCGGACAGCGATTAATTGACTAAAATTAAACAGAAAATAAATTACTTAAGAACTAAAATATTGGTGACTTTTGCTGTAACAACGACTATCGTTAATGTATTTTAGAAAGCAAAGCGAATAAAGAGCTTCAAAGGACAGTAAACGTAGAAGCTTGTTTTGCAGTTTCTCATTTATAAGTGTTTCATCTAAGTTATATTTTGTCCTTTTTACGTAATAGGTATGAGGTTAATAAAGTAAATGCTAACAATAAATAGAGCCCAGATGCGAAAGAAAGTTGAATTCGCCAGCAATAAACCGTAACGAAGAAGAACGTAAATGAAGAGTAACGGGGAAACCAACCAAAATAATGTAAAACATCGAAAATTAGAAGTAGGAAGAATCTACGGTTTGAGAAGGATCTTCTATAAATTGTAACGGTAATTTGCCCACTGACGCTAGACGGAGTGTCAACAATCAGTAATTTATTCCATGGAGGCATGGATAGAATGTCCATCGTTAAATGTGACCTAGGGATTTGATCAAGACAAAACTCTGCCACTAAATGTCGCTCAGACGATGGCCGAAATGGACGTCTCTGATTGGTCAAGAAAATAAAAATTTTGGAAGTTGAGTAATATTTGACTTGTGTCTACAGTATGATATAATTTACTCGAACTTTCTATACTGTGCATAAACGCAATCCAAACATGAGAATAATTAAGCAAAACCTAGTTTTAACAGTTAATTATTACTAAGCACTAAGGATACTAGACAAATTGTCATTTTCACCAAACTTTCGGCCGTATAAAACTTTTCGTTTCATTTGCTCATTATCAAATCAAAACAAATCATTTTTTATTGCAGCCATCAAAGGCCCATATACATAAATACCTAAGAATAACATACATATTATTATTTTAATGTTTTGCACGTTGATTCGGCGACGCGCGGCGCGGTGTCATGTAGCGTTCCTCGGAAACGCCGGAAAACGACACCTCTCGGCCAGAAGTCCACTTTTGTGTATGTTTCTAGCCGTTCCGTCGGGATTCGCACCACAAACGAAGTAAAATTAACGTTGTGACGCGATTCCAGCTTAACAACTCTCAACGTTAAGTTGGTCTTTACCCGAATGTATTCCAGATACTCACCATATATGTGAATCCCTCCGATACCTCCACAATGCTTGGTGCCTCATCAGTCTGTCTGAGATTAGGCCTGTCATTTTTTACAGAGGGTACTTTTTGTATAGCAGAGGAGTCAAACAAAAGCTTCCTGCCCCGCCAATCGCACTCCTTAAATAGAAGCAGACGCACTTGCTCCGGATTTATCTGACAGGACCTGGTGGACAAAAAAATTTTTCTTTGCAGTTTTTCTATATTTATTTTTATGTTAGTGATGATTAAAGCTTTTTACACTATGGTTAAATAATTTACCCTAATGTTTGTACAGTAAAATTAAAAAAAACCCCAATTGTTGGTTTTGTAGTTTTACGAGTTAAGGATAAGAGACTGTCATTTAGGCTTTTCTGACATCTAGATTTCTTCCTATAAATGATAATGACTCTTTTTACAAACTCCAAAGTAAATAGAGTCATGTACTTCAAAAACATTTAAAAAAAACTTTACTCTGCTACATTGACATACCAACAAACAAAAACAATCAGGTTTATAAACAAATCATAAAAATAATAATATGCTAATATTATAATATACTCATTATTATTTCAATAAAATAACTGAAGCAGATATTAGTACTATCTGTAGATAAAAAATAATAAATTGTTTGTTTACTATTGTTTTAATTTTATTAGCTGTGGTAAACAAGCATACAACTTAAAGGTCCATTTACATGATACAGTTTAGCAAGGCATTTCTAATCCTTGGTTTATTTTTCATGATTAAAACGACAGATAGCAAGAGAATGGCTATGCAATACTTGCATAGTGTAAATGGGCTAATGGAAGAAAACTATTGCCATTTCGATTATTGTCAAGAGTCACTCATTGAATAGCAATTCAGATAACCATTATAATATAACACATATTTACAGTGGGGAGTATGATATTATATTCTATTCTATTCTAGTATTGACATTCCATCTTCATCGCGATGTGTAAGTTAGTTCTTTGCATGTGATAATGTGAAAGTGTTTGTTTAACATCCTTTGTTTTATAGCTGTTTACCTGTTCAAGTCTTATTAGAATTTATGTCGTCAATCCTGTTATAATTGCAATTAACACTGGTGTAGTTACTAAATCTTTTAAGTATACTAATAAGAATCTTAGCAGATCAATATAAATATACATTTGAGATGCCTATCAAATCTTTTTACTGATATATTTACAAATGACAAATGTAACAATAAACATGTATTTTTATATAAATTGTGTGTTTATTTACAAGCATATTGATAGACCTGTGCGTATTGCATGCACTCATTACCATATAAACAATGCATAACTTTCTCCACTGATATTAGCACTCAGTGCTTAATGCATAATACTTATGCCATGCTCATACTTAAAAGAACAAACTGTATTTTAAGTGTCAGAAAGTCACAATATTGGGATATATCATCTCATCAATGCCATTACCACTGAAATGTTCTCCATTTGAATGTGTTTCTGATTACATGGATGAAAAAGTATGCACTGTTTCAAACTAAACATGACACACACTTCATTAAACAAGCTGCCAGCTTCAATAATCGTATTGTACAGTTTTTACACTCTACCATCCTTCTTGCCTAACAACTAATGAAAGCACAAAGTAAACAGTTGTTACCTAAATTTCATTTTATTTCATATTCGCATCAGCTGTCCCACAGCTGCTCACCAAAACACAAGTCACAAAGCTAGCACAAGTTTAACTGTGACATATGCACTCACTGTTCAAAGAAATGCTATACCATTGATAAAGATTTACACTAAATGCACTTCGATGGAAGTGTTTGCGCGAACGAGCGTCCGTGTCCTATGGAATGTGCTGATGTACTAGCTAACAAATCATGTAAATAATAAGTAAACATAGAGCGCGACCCGCCCCTCTCGTTTGAAGTGACGTGATCGCGCTCGCCTACGCCCGCAGCCCGCGCCCGCCCCGCAATCATCACATGCTCGTCGTACTGGACCGCCAGACTGCCAGAGTGGCGTGCGTCACCGCCTGAACACGGAGGTTCACATAGTGCCCTCATCAACGCGTCAAGATACAACTCCTAGCACGGGTGTACACTGTGTGCGTCAACCTCAACACCTCGCCATCGCATACCACAAACACTTCAAAATAGAATAAATGAACGAAAATGTTTCGTTACGACGTACCTGGGACAGTTTTGTGATTCGCGATCATCAAGTTTTCTCTTAAGAGAAAACAATTTATCGAATAGTGCCATTGCATCACACGTAACATTTCACGATACTTTCATGGCTGGTTGTTGCTGATATTTTTGTGCAGATCTACTTAAAAAAAGTATTGTTTTGAAAACTTTTACATCGCTTTTGGAAAATGTAAATAATATGTCAGATCACGTGCAAAAGTCATATGATTTGTCATAGACAAATTAGTTTTACTTTTACTGACAGGTCAAGGTCAATATGATTATCCTTTCTAATTTTATTATTGTGTATTTCTGACTAAATTAAATTGAGCACTATTTATTAAAGCAAACAACAAAAGTACTAATTGTAAATTACCATAAGAATACAAAAAGAATAATCCAAAAAACATGTATGTAATTAAATCATAGACAATCACTTGAAATGTATTATGGATTCGTTACACGCAGCACATCTTAAATTCTTTTAAAACATTGCAGACAGACTATTCAACAAAGTTAATGTCTTTAATTTTTGTTTATTTTTTTTAAAGTCTGGATTCTACATCTTAATAATATCTTGGAGATATTATTAAGAAGTTAAATCCAGACTTTAAAAAAATTGACACTAAATTGTTAGGTTTTGTTGATTTTCTACCGAACAACAAAAATATACGCATTAGCTTTTGACTTATTCACCAGAACATAGTTTTGCGTGTATTGGAACGATATAATTAAGTAATAGTGATGTTCCTCTATTGAACTCAAATTTGAATTCTCCACTTGAGTTTTTAAAACATACTACATTATATTATTATAATATGTTTGTTTGTACTGTATTAATAAAAATGTTTGGGTCAAAACCCATATAAGTTTATTACCCTAAGATGAACTATATTGGTCACAAACCATTCAATTTTAAAGGAAGTTCGCCGAAATCAAGCAAGTTGATTGGCTTTAAAAGCTAAGCACGTTTAACCAAACAAACAAACAAGTAGTTATAGATAACATCACACAATCATGTGTCCTTTGTTAAAATTTATTATTGCTGCTGCCGCGCTTAGACGCGTGAAATAATTACAATAGCTTGAAAACATTGTTATGTTGACATTAAAAACAGACACTTTAATTTTATTTATTCAACTTGGGGGTCTATGTTTTAGGGTGTTATTACACCTACATCAATTGACAGCGATCGATGCCGATCGAATGCAATGGTGCGCACTTATTGGCTCTTCGAACGTCAAGTACATTGATCGACGTCGATCGATATAGGTGTAATTACACCCTAACTTGGGTGACTGACTGGAATTCCTTACACTGCATTGTTAATTTGGACTCATATAAACAATGTTAACTCACATGAGTCGCATCACCAATAGTTGATGGCTGACATTTTACAATTGATGTCACTAATGTCATTATCAGTCAGTTCGCTGTCAAAATATTAATGTTATGTTGCTGATGCACTCGTTCGTCATTACAAATTATATCTATTGTTTTATTGTTGTAAATATTTAGTGAAGTGATAAATGTGATAGTACCAAGGTTCAGAAATGTCGCAACCAAATCCAAATCAACTACACGAGGTATATTGTAAATTGAAGGAGTTTAGACCGAGTGTTGTTGAGGCATTAAAAGAAATTGAAGATTCCGATGCAGCCTCAAGATCGTTGTTACAGAGATATGTAAAAAGCACGGAGATACCAGACTCTTCATCTGTTATAAGAATTCAAGCCATTATCGATTATATGTACGAGAAAATCAACATAGGAAAATGGGAAGATGTAAAACCACACATAACAAAAACCATAACTATTGCCTCGTATTTAAAATTATTAGCTCATATCAAATATTCAGATGAAGATAAAGAAACATTAATCATGCAGGCGTTTAAAATAATTGACTTTGGAATTTTATTTGGCAGTCCTCTAGATAAACTGCCCAAATTCCTTCATAATTGTGCTACAATACTAAGCTCAGTGAAAATACCGAAACGCAATGATAATAATTACGGTAGACTATCAAATGTGACTCATACAAAAACCAGTAAACTGACTCCAGATATTGATAAGTTTATTAACTCTACACCTATAGAAGTAATAGACTGTCCAAGTATGGAATCTTTTTATACAAATTATATTCTAGCAGAAAAACCTGTGATTCTAGAAAACTGTATAAACAGCTGGCCGGCACTACATAAGTGGAAAGATCATAATTATTTTACAAAACTTTATGGACCTAGGACAGTATCAATTGAACTTGGAACAAAGTACACAGACTCAGAATGGACACAAAAGCTAATGACAATAGATGAATTTATTGATCAGTACATATTCCAGAGAAATGGGCCCACTGGGTACTTAGCTCAGTACAGACTATTTGACCACATACCTGAATTAAAAGATGACATTGCAATACCTGAGTATTGCTGTTTTTCTGATTCTGATGAGCCTGTGGATATCATGTCCTGGTACGGCCCAAAGGGTACTGTTTCACCCACACACCATGATCCAAAAAGGAACTTGTTAACTCAAGTAGTTGGAGAAAAAAGGTTGTTATTATTTTCACCTGAAGAGTCAGAGAATGTTTATCCAAATGAGCATAATATCTTTCAAAATACAGCTCAAGTTGATCCCTTACATCCAGATTTGGAGCGGTTTCCTAAATTCAAAGATGCTAAAGCATATTCCTGTGTGTTAAAACCTGGACAGATGTTGTACATTCCCCCTAAATGGTGGCATTTCGTTGAATCACTCTCCATCAGTTTTTCAGTAAGCTTTTGGTGGCAATAAATATTATTTTTGTATGTTGTATTAAATGGCAATAATACTTAAGTAGTTGACAGTAATATTGTTTAAACCTGCAACCTTCTGCACCCTGGGCAGCCACTTTTATCCATTCAACTATGGTTCCTCTAGCCAGGATCCTAAATTTCTCAACTGTATGTTATGTCATTACATAAAGGACCTGGCTAGAGGAACCGTAGCCAAGTGGATAAAAGCGGTTACCCGTTGTGCAGAAGGTTGCAAATTATAATCCTGCCAGTCCCATTTTTCGACTGTTTCCTAATATAATTTGCTAAGCATAGCTAAATGCTATAAAAATAACCAATAAGAAGTTATAATGTTTTCATAGGTAACTAATGCTTAAATAATTTTGCTGAATCATTATCTATTAGTTTCTTAGTCAGCTTTTATTAGCAATAACTTTTTTTTTTGTATTTGGTATTAAATGACAATAATACTTAATTAATTAGTTGTACTTATAGATTTGTTACATAGTTGGCAGCTGAGCATTATATTGTTATCAATAAATTGTTTTTTTGTATCTAATGCTTTTAATAATTTATTAGAATATATACTGACCACAATGTAACTATTCAGTAAACTATTACACAATTAAGCTGTGGTGTACTGTGGTACACTTACAAGATAAGTGTAAAACATGACTATTTCTTATGACTTCTTTTCTAATTATTGCACATTAATGTGTTGAAGTTTCTTAGATTTTATAATGTTAATTGTTAATAAGAATTTATTTTACGGAATTAAACTTTTTACTACTGAATTACGAATATGAGTTATAAAAACGAAAAGTATTTATTTACATCATATCTAAAGTTCTATCTGGCTACCTATTAAGGATCGCTGTTGACAGGTAGCAGAGCGTAGCGTGACGGTATATTTTCATACAAAAAAGATGCGAGATTCGAAAATCTTGCAGTGAATCAAAAATGTTGTCAAAATGTTTACTTAAAATATTTTGAAAAGAATGATATATATTATTAAAATGATTGATATATTCTCTAAAAATATTTACAAACTAAAATACCTGATAAACTGATAAGCTTAATTTATTGGTTGTCAACAACAAAGTCGACTCAAGGACTGATATAGAATTGAAAAACAACTTATTTTTGTCCATGATGTTTTGTTGACATTGGTTACTGTATACTTGCTTCAATCGTTTAAAAAGTCTCTTCTCTTACATTTACTAAACCTGTGAGAATCTCGCCTGACGAAAAGTGATGATGCCGTCTACGGTGGAGCACACTTACCTATGAGATACCTATTTACTATTGCTTTGACGACACCCCGATTATTTGGCAGCTCGCATCGCATAAGAAAAGAAATGTTAAAACGCCACGCTTCGTGACGCGATGATGCCGTAGTGCCATTTGTCTGGTAGTCCGATGGTGAAATGGGGACGGGGAAATAAGGTTGCACAATTCCTCGGCACAATCTCCGAAATGTATCCTTTAAAAGACCGATAGGCTGTGTATATAACCTTGCGATGATGCTCCAGACTTTAAAGTCGAGCGTTTGTCAGATCGTCGTCAGTGTTTATTTTCTTGGCCCTCCTCTCCACAGACTTGATAGAATATTTTATTAAAGGGATGCTTTGCCCTTTTTACTATTGCTACAACAAAAGGGGTAAGGTAACATTTAGCTACTGTTGTAAATGTAATTTGGTACTAATACTTCTCGCAAGTCACAAAGGCAGTCAAACTTTACTTGTGTTTAACTTGAATCTGTACATGTAAGGCGTGTGATAGTGTGTATAACACCAAATTAAACAAGACCGTCGACTCGCCCTAGAGTAACGCGTTCTTTCGAAGACGCACGTTGCGTTGTATATTCATGAACACTTCAACTATGAGAAGGCCAACTGTCTGTCAAACTGCCTTCATTAAATGCAAAAACTATAAGTCTTAACACAGCATTTATATCATGGAAAGGTTGTAATAGTAAATAAAATAACTGAATAACAAGAATATTCCATAATTTTAATAAATAATTTAAAAAAAAAATTAGTACACGTCTTATTTATATTCGCTGTTGAGTGCTTTGCCGATCAGCATTCTCCTGACTTCTGAAGTTCCTGCGCCGATTTCATAAAGTTTGGCATCTCTGAGTATTCTGCCTGTTGGGTAGTCGTTTATGTAGCCATTGCCTCCTGTAGATTACAAAATACATGATAGTTAAATATATAGTGATATCAACGGTAGAGTTTGGTTATTGGTAGCTAGTATCCAAAATATATAATATACAAAATATAATCAAATTAGGTTCATCCGTTCAAGCGTGGAGAAATAACAAACACACACACATACAAACTTTCACCGTCATATTACAGTAGGATAAGCTCACCTAAGATTTGTATAGCATCCAAAGCGATTTGCGTAGCCTTTTCCGCGCAGTAGAGTATGACACCGGCGCAGTCTTTGCTGTTGACATGTCCGTCGTCGCTGGCCTTGGCCACGTTGTACAGGTAACTGCGACACGCGCTCAGCGTTGTGTACATGTCCGCCATTTTGCCCTGCAATCACAAAATTAAAAACTAATGAAGAAGCTAAACTTTTTATTCTTGAGATGAAAGTTCTTCCTCATGCATGATAGATATTTCTCTCAATCAAATGTCTGTAATGAAAACGGCTGGTGTATCTTCTTACATATTTATTATACATTACATTAACATCAAACTTATACAATGTAAAGGTAACTTTGGGTATTTGGACATGTGTTAAGCTCGAAAGTTGGTAAGTAAATTAAACTTCTGCATCATGTCGATGGCTGAGTCCTATTAAGCCCAATAAGTGGCCACTGTTATGATGATCTCGCCTGATCTGGTGGGGAATTTTTGCCAGTCAGTAAGGTGGGCCATAGATTCTAATGTTCTAATGAAAATTTATGTAGTAGCTACCTGAATTAACTGATTTTCTCCAATATTCTTTCCAAACTGTTTCCTTGTGTGTGCATAGCTGAATGCGTTGTCTATCGCCGCCTGCATGAGCCCCACAGGACCGGCCGCCAGCACCAGCCTCTCAAGGTCTAGACCAGACATCAGCACGTATACGCCCTTGTTTTCTGCTCCTAGGAGGTTCTTGGCGGGGACCTGTAAACCGAAACAAAATCAATATTTCAAGATAGCTACGTATTATGTTACCTTTACGGACTGTCATACAAAGTAGGAAAAAAAATACTTTTGAAAACAACATTAATAACTACCAAAACTAACCAGTGACGTGCATTCCACAGAGACAAATAGACGTTGTCTACCTTAAAAAAATCCAATTACATGTACTGAGTAAAAAATAAAAAATCACAACCAAATATTATAAAATAGTTGGCGTGACCTTCCGCGATTCACCGCTTAGCGCGCGCCCGAGCAAACTCGCCTGTTACGTCATCAAGGTAGATTGCTGCATACTTAGTCTACGTAAAGCTACGCACACAATTAAAATCTATTGTATTGCGTCTTTGTATTACACGCAATTTTGTGTACCAGAGGTGTACAAACCTCACATATCTGTTATGCTAAGGTCCCATATGATACGGATACGATCGCCGGATGGCCGGTGGATACCGGGCATAAATTAAATCCGTATTGCAACTGAGAATTTACTGATATAAAAATATCAAATAACACTTGCTTGACGCGGGAATCGAATCTGCTACGCTATCCACGCAGACTAACGCGCAGTTTACTGCCAAAATTTGAATACAAAAAATTTACCTTGCAATCTTCAAACACCAGCTCGCAAGTGTTAGATCCTCTCATTCCTAGTTTGTCCAATTTCTGTGCAGTGGAGAAGCCGGGAAAGCCTTTCTCTATAATGAATGCTGAGATACCGTGCTGGGGTTTGCTTGAGAAGTCAGTTTTTGCGTAAACCTGGAATTTTAATGGTGACGTTAATATCTATAAGACTTTCTATGATGGAGCTCATGATTAAAAACTTCATGGTCTACTGGCCGCAACCGCTTTGGTCGCTTAATAGATAAGTAAATTCAAATCGTAGTAAACAGGCGTGTAGTCCACTTGATGGCTACATAGATACAGTTCGCGAAAAATCGTAGGCAACATGTGGACATTTCAGGAATACCGTGTTGTACCCCATGTGCCAGTAACTTCACCAAACCAGTAGAGATTGAGTTTGACGAAAACGAAAACGCGACATATACATGTCAAGTAAAAAGGCGTCAAAATCTCACGCTCGTATGCATTTCCCCATGTGCCATTCGGAACATAATTGGAAAAACAAGACGATGGTACAACAAGTTTGTTCACAAAATATTTAAAGGTAAGTTCAAAGATCTTGACGGTTTTGAAATTGGCAGATGGCTATTCTATAATCCCGACCCGTCAAATTCATTGCAGCCAAGTTTAAAGCCGTCAAGATCTCTTTATCTATACCACCATCATAAATTTTACTTAAGGTAAAATTACTTTTGAATTTGCTTTTGGGTAGTCCCAAGTTGGAAATCAGATGCTAACTAAAACAGTTCCTCACCACTAAAACATCAGCGTCAGGTCCATTGGTGATCCAGAACTTGTTGCCATTGAGTACGTAGTAGTCGCCTTTCTTTTCTGCCCGAAGCTTCATGGAGACCACGTCACTGCCCGCCCCAGGTTCTGACATGGCTAAAGCTCCGATATGCTCTCCTGAACATAACTGCAAAATACAGCATAAACATAACAATAACTAAATAATAAGATAATATGTAGGTATGTTAGTATAAGGTATTTATGTATTGATGCCTTGATGCCTGAAATAAAATGATTTGATTTGATAACATAACATGACATCACGCCTATAGTCATGAAAGCAGCCTCCCGAGTGACGTACACAATGATTCCCTACGTCCGGCGCAGCCTGGGCAATTCGCGAGTTCTCCAAAGCGAATTGGACCTTTCACCACGATGGCAAGTAAAAATATAATTTGACTCAGCCATCGACACGACGAAGAAGAAGAAGAAGACGCCTATAGTACCCAGAAGGCTAAGGTATAAGCAAAAACATTGCACAAGTTATCTTTGGGTTCCATGTGAAAGAGGGTGAGCCTATCGCCATCCACTGAGCATAATTCGAACTCCGTGCGGCTATTGCGAAATTTCTGAAGGAAATAGCCCAAAACAGTAAAATTGGAGTAAAATCAAGATTCGCGTAAAAAATGTGACTTCTATGACAATCCGGTAAAAAGGGAGACATAAAATTCCATGTGGGTTTAATTGGGCATGCTGTTGCATGCTTACCTTTAAGGTAATAATGACTCAGCAATCGCATTAGGTGGTCTAACGTTCGTAGCTTCGCTCAATAGGATAGGCATATTTACTAAAGTAAACAGCTTTAGGATAAAAAGATAGTGCATTTTTGTAAATTGTAATAGTTTTTAGTTTATTGTTTTATATTTTTGTCAATATATTTTTATTTTTTGTTAGCTTGTAACATTTCTTGTTGTCTTTGTTACTTACTTTTATTTTTACGGTTATGAAACCTTTCGCATGCCTAATGGTAAAATTTGGTGCAACTAATATTTTAAATGTAACATCATACTGCACTGTATAGCCATATTTGCAAAGTAAATTATCTTTATCTTTATCAAGTTTGCCCAATCGTACTCATAGACGTAGAGTCTATGACTGGCAGACCTTCGTTATTTTACAATTAACATAATGATTATACACGTCTGTACTTACTTTTGGTAAATATTTGCCTTTCTGTTCATCTGTACCATTTCTGTTTATCTGATTCACACAAAGATTCGAATGTGCTCCATACGATAGTGCCACTCCGCCAGCTGCCCTGAAATTTTCAGTAAACTATACATAGCTACATTTGTAATTTTATCTAGAGTTCAATACATAGCCATCTCGTCTGATGACCAGTAAGGACAGGCAGAGGTGTCAAGCACTTGCGGTCAACCATTTAGGTATATAGGGAATAATTCCAGATTCTACTGCTAAGTACTGGGATCCGGTGACGACAGTAGTTTAACACTTTTGTCGTCGCGATAATATCGAACATGAGACTTTACGGTTAGCAGTTCGTAACGTTAACCACTAAACCAACGATTTAGTAAATCTATAATAAGATTGATATCTAATTCACTAGGTAGATAAGATAGAAGAATAAACTATAATTACCTCGATAGCTCCTCCATAATAATACAGTGGTCCGAGTATTTTCCGCCCGTGCCGCCGAAATCTGGGCTTGCTGTTATGCCTAAAAAAAGTAATGAAATATTAGTTTTCTGATTTTCGATCAGTGGCTGCGCTATAATTACTATATTACACTATAATATAAATTGGAACAAAGTTTTTTAACGTTACAAACTCTAATAAGAGTAAAAAACATTTGAATTTTTATTTACGTGAAGAATATTATTACACTATATTATTATTTGTAGGAGCTCAATTTTGTGTCCTCGCTCGTGGTCTAAGTCATAGGATAAAATTGGGCACTATATCAAATAGGTTCCAACTCCTATTCTTAGTCTTATTAGCTAAGGATCATATTTTAATTGCTTTTATTTTGCTGCTTAAGATATAATTATAAGTAACTAGTATTACTTTAATAAGCAAAGACTTACCTAAAAGTCCTAAATCTCCACATTTCTTCCAAAATTGTCTTAGTTCTGAGAAATTATTTTCTTTGTCTATTTGTGTGGCTTTAGGCGCTAATTCTTTTTGTGCGAAGTCGAATACTACTTGTCTAAGCTGAAAATAAAACAGAAATATATTAGTATATAGGTGGCAAAGAGAACTTTAAATTTTAATGGACTCGCGACTCGAAGCTGAGACACTGGCACTGTGCCAGCCCACGGAGATGAAGGGAAGCAGCGTAAAGGACATTCAAAGCCTCAGATTTAAGGCAACCGAAATTAAAGATGTATGGGGATCAGTCTGATAGCTTCAATTGTTTAGTGAACATGATTTAAAAGTTACCTACTTTTAAATCATGTTTACTTTTTCAATAAGGCAAAAGACCTAGGTTATCTACAGAGACAAAACGCAGTGTAGAACTTTAGATGTTATTATTATTGTGTCGTATTGTAGCGTGATATAAACAGGTTTTAAAACAGGGTTTATAATTGTAAAAACGGGCTCAGAGCCTCCGAAATGGTGAATCCACAAAAAAATATATAATTGGTAGGAAGAGTCGCGACCTTTGTCTTAGGCACATTATAGGTACGTTGTAGTCGCGAAAACAGTTGATAAATCCATAATAATGAATCAGTATGTTGCGACAAGGTTCAAAAAGCGTATAAAAACACGTGACCGTGAATGCTGATCGGAGAACGATTAACATATTTGGGTTGTATGACTTTAATACAAAGTTTTACCTGTTGTTGTTCACTTGTCAATCCAAAGACATGTTCGTCTATGGGGTAGTGGGTCATTGACCGCGTACCGGTTTTGCTCGCACATTGACGAAGCGAATTCGTGACAAACAACCGTACAGCCATCGCGACACAAGTGAGACGACCTCACTCCAACAACGCAAACTCCTTACTGGGAACGGACAACAAACTGGAGCGCTATCGCTTTAATTACAATAATTAAAATCATCTTTATTCTGTAGTGGATAGAGCTGCCTTTGCTAAAATGTGTGGATAATAATTAGTGATAAGGAATTCTGATAACAATTAGTGTAATACCAAATAAGTGTTATGTCATGATCATGAGTGAATGTAGCTTTGATATTACGACTTTGTTTTTTATTAAGTGTTTCTAGACCCCTGATTAACGTAGTTTTACTTTTATTTTGTTTTTAAGGTCTGCTGCAGCACATGGTCTATGTTTTCTCTATCCAGCCAACACCAGTTCATAGCCAACACTCCTAAGAACAGCAGCCAATTGCTTGGTACCTTGATGTAGGTACGTGTAGCAGAAAATATTCAAGTCAGGTAATTCTTCATTCAAGTAAGTAGTAAGTCTACAATTAAGCAAAGATTTCATTTCGGCGGAAAATACCGGGTAACAAAATTTCAGCTCAAAAACCTCTAATTTCATCTTTGGGTTGGCCATTCTTCTATATCAAATCAGATTCAAAGCAATTTTTTTTTATCGTATTAATAGGATATTATCACTTATCTTATCAGGATGACGCTAACTCACAGTGTGGTTGATGATAATACAATTAAGAATAGCGCCCATTAATTAACTTTTAGTATCATGTAATTAAGAAAGAACTGGCTTAGCGCTGCACAAAACAAAAAAATATGGAGAGAGATGGAGGAGGTTTTAACCCTACAGGGACCATACAAAGATTAAACAAACTAAATAACAAAAAAATGGAAATAGAAAGATTGTATGGAAAATAAAGCTATAATAATAATAATAATAATTAAGATTGACGTCGCGTCGGAAGGTTTTTTGGTCAGCTGAATTGTTATTATAGAGCTAGGGCTGGATATCTTCTTCTCAGCAGTACTTGCATTTCACGAAGGCTGACACTCTTACTTGTAGCTGAAGTGTGCGTGCACAACGCAATACTGTGCATATACGACGGAAAGCGTCACTCTCATAAGAGTCTACGGTCTTTTGTTTCATTTGGTCTTATGTGTATGGATTCAAATAATTTGCCAAAAAAACGACCTGAATTACAAAAATGCACTAAAAAGTAAGAAGTATTAAGTTATAGTCAACGTCTTGCTTCATCTGTGTATAACTTGAAAGAAAACAGTAAACGGCTTTAAGGTGCCTAAATATAAAAATATTCCCGTACTCATAATCGTTGAGGAGTAATGCCTTCCAGCATCAGCTCAGCAACATGAAATGTTGACTGCTAGATGCAAATATTTGAGTGGCTTTAGGTAATATACGACAGGGTTACCCTCAATTTCTCCAGGATCTTATCATCAGATCGTGACCACATGACAAGTATACTCTTTCAGACTAAAAAGAATTTCTTAAATTGGTCCTGGCGTGATCGAGAAATCGGCGAACAAACATAAAAATGAAAAAATACAATCGCATTGAGAACCTCCTTTTTTAAGTCGGTTATCAAAGTCCAATTGGCATCGTAAGGTGCGATAACTTTAACATAATTACATAACCACAGCAAACGAAATAAAACACAAAATTCACTTTAATATTTATTTGACATTATATTTAAAAGCACCTTTATTCACTAACATTACAACAATTTATAATTAAATCTCTTATACATTAACAATACGTCCCTTCACACGATGTTTACAAAGTAATACGTAATTATAACAATTCTATACTATGCTACGATTCACCCAATTCATCTCAATACGTCCCTTCACACGATGTTTACAAAGTAATACGTAAGTATAACAATTCTATACTATGCTACGATTCACCCAATTCATCTCAATACGTCCCTTCACACGATGTTTACAAAGTAATACGTAATTATAACAATTCTATACTATGCTACGATTCAACCAATTCATCTCTTACGTTAGGAAATATGCTGAAATAGGAATAGAACGCGAGTTTACAAAATATATTATAGGATTTAGTGATCAAGTTTTTATTTGAAATTGTGTACAATGCGTGCTTTATTGGAGTTATAATGGTATTCCTTGGTGTGGATATAAGCTTGATTTGTGTAGGTTTGACGCTTCGTAACTTCCAAATGGCTAAACCGATTCTATAGTCCTATCTCAGGATTATATTTTGTCAATCTAAGCCACTCATACATGCTTGTATAATTTAGGGCATAAAATCCAATAATAGGCAATGTATACTAAGAAACAGTTGAAAAAGAATATGGGACCGGCAGGAATTGAACCTACGACCTTACTGCACACCGGGCAGCCGCACTTCGCCATGTTGGTTTGTATCCTACTTAAGATAGAAACAAATGGATGAACGTGACGTCACGAAATGACGTATCATACAGTTGAGAAATTTAGGGTTCCGGTAAGAGGCGACCGTAGCTGGATGGCTAAAGCGGCTGCCCGGTGTGCAGTCGTCGAACCGGTCGAAGGTTCAAATCCTGCCAGTCCTATATCTTTTTTAACTGTTTCTTAGTATAATTTGCTAAGCATAGCAAAATGCTATAAAAATAATCAATTAGAATAGGCAATTTGCTGCTTTTATTATCAAATGATTTTTGTATACTCTCGTCCCGTGCTAAATGCGTAAATATGTTTAGATTAATCCTAAGTATAAAGATGAAAGAGAAAATAATATTTATATCTACATGTATCATTTTAAATCGTTATAATTAAAAAGGGCTTGAAGATGAAAAGTGCTCTTTATATTAAAGATTTGTATGTCATTTTAATTAAAAAAAACTCGGCGCAGTTTGTGCTTATAAGCATTTATTGATAATATTCCATATTTATATGTATCTTATGATACCAGTAGGCCGTAGAAACATTATTATATTTCTAGACATTTCACTATTATAGTACGTCTTAATAGGTATGTATAAACAGTAAACAATACTAATAAGCATAAACTCCTTAAAAAGCATATTCGGAACTATTACGCACACAACTTTAAAATAAAATATGTACATAAATACATGGAATGTGTATGTTTACACACACGTCGAGAACAGGAATGTACTCAAAAATACATAATATTAAAATAAAAATAAAAATATTGCACACAATATTATGCACTCTTGAACAAGCCAGCTATTAGTACTCAATGTAGAAATAGATAAAACATAAAAAAAATAAAGTATAAATCTATGATTTGCATAAATTCCTAAATATAATTAAAATCTCACTTTCTATCGAATATGATATTGCATTTGATGATTATTAGAATAACAATAAAACGCACGATTTAATCAGCTACAAAAAACATCGAAATAAACTTTTTGTATAAATAATTTAGCCACAACACAAAATCAATCAATAAATAAAAAATCAAAGTAAAAAAATAAATTTCACACATCAAAAATAAATATTTTCACGTAACATTGCGAATGTGTAAATACTAAAAGTATTTTTCTTTTATTGCTTCATGCAATTTTGATATAACATAACATCACGCCTATATTACCCAGAAGGGTGTGGCAGAGGTGTACAACACCCACATTTCACTTGTTATGTTTAGGTCCCACGGGATTGGAGGGAGCACAATTCCAACTCCGAGCTGCTATTGTGAATTTCCTGACGGAAAGTTCACAAATAACACTTTGGCCGACCCGGGAATCGGACCCAAGACCTCGCGGCGAAAGGTCCACTAGACCATCGCGGTAGATTTGATATGTGACCTTTATATAAAATATTAAACGTTGCCAAATATTGCACGATGTCGCATATAGAGCAACACCAAATAATTAACATTATTAAGCTGTCTTATTTCAACTGATACTTGACTGAATGACTACAATTAATATTCTATTACGTCAATGTTAGATAAATGTAATTTAAATAAAAAAAAAACAATCATTAGTATTCCAAATATTAAATAAACTAGGATTTTTACCACTACTTATTAAAATTACAAACGTAATTCACTCAAAGTCTCAGTTCCTACGCACAAGCTTTCAAAATTACTGATAAATCAGAAATTTAATAGTGATAAATATCCCTGTTACTAAAAATATTCTTAGAAGAATGAAGTATTATTATATAGTTATAATTCAGGCCATACGTATATATAATAATACTAACAGTAATGTTGTTTAGTTGGTGTCCATCTTCGATTTGAGCGATTGGTAGTACTCGGATAGAACCTTCCATGCCGTGGGTGCCATGAAACCTTTGGGTGGCTCCTTGCCGGATTTAGCAAGACCTGTAAATGGAATTGTTCAGTATTATACATATAATACTACAATATACTATTATATAATAGAATATTATATGCTTTGCTATAAATATTGTTCTATTTAAGAAAAATCTTAGGATTTTTTTATTTTTTTATACTACGCCCACAGCGAACGAACGTGTAGTCCACCTGATGGTAAGTGGAGTACAGCCCATGGACATCAACAATCCACAAACAGATTATAGATGCGTCGCTGCAGCTGAGGACTATGGTGGTATGCCTCATGTGCCAGTAATTTCAGGGCCTGATCTCACCACCAAACCGGAACACAGTAATGGAAGCACTACTATTTGGCGGCAGGTTAAAGGTGAGACGGTGGTGCTGCCGCCCTCGAGCTCATTCACAAGAGCTCTACCACCCGTAAAGGATCCTTTTAGTAAAAAATGCTACTAAACCTTAAACGAATATTTAAATGACAAAATACATAATTTTAAACCTCACAGTGTCTTCAAGTGGTAGGACAATCAACTATTTTATTTTTGTTGTATGTATTGAAAATGATAATGATCCCAGGAATGACATTGAAATAATTTATAAATCTTTTTCTTAATACTACTATAATCGACATTATATTATTTAATTTAATATTCCTAATTTCTTAGTAACTATTTCAGTGCCAATCTTGATTTTATTAAAATGATGATTGCACCAATAATATATTTTTGCATGCCTACGGCAGGATCATTTAAGACATGTTGTTTAAATTGTAACAGTGTTTATGCAAAATAAATGATTAGATTTGATTTAAACCAAAATATTAAAGGCAAATTATTAAGGGTTCAGACCCTTTAAAAATATAAAATTAAGGCTCTGATCTATATACACCGCAAGACTCTTTCTTGTCTCGATAATATGTTAGGTAGCAATCATTTATTTATTTACTTTACTTTAATTATAATGGTTGTTACACCAATTACAATAATTAAAGACAGATAATTAAATTAAGGATACAGATCATACAAAATAATTGTATGATCTGTATCCTTGCATCAATGCGCATTTATCAGACTATTTGTATGACAACCAGCCCAACTATATTTTATTTATAGGAGTATTGTGCCGTCTTATAGATAATTTCGCAACAGTTTAAACTAATCAATGTCTTCTGATTACCTCTCATCCTGGTTCCAGAGATAAAATCGAAATCCTCCTTGCGGGTGGGGTCGAAGAACGCCATCTTGCCTACCGACGTGTCATACGCTGCCACGCGGAACGGGATAATCTGTCAAATATAAAAGATTTTATAAACAAGCAATTTCATCGTCAATGTAAACTATAGTCAAAGTAAAAGTCAAAGTATTTATTTGTAAACATAGGTTAAAAGGTGTTTCAGAAATACATAATGTTCAGCCATGTTTTGCCTTAAGCGTACAAATATAGATAATAATATTTGATTTAAATAAAAATAATGAAACAATAAATTTGAAAATCGGACATAATAGTAAATTCTCATGCATTTGGTGTGTTACCCAGTTAATTCACTATATCTTAATATTTTTATCATTTAAGTATTCAGTCTATACTAACGTTTACAATAAACGCATATTGTGAATACTGATTTTATATGCTACACAAGCAAGTTTCAAACATATAATATAAGCAGACAAATGCTCGTACATATTGGTCCTTCGAGCCGGATCTGAATCAGCGACCATCCATCCATAAAATCCCATTAGAACTATAGTAGGATTTAGATATTTAGGCATTAAAGATCTACTTCGGCTCCAATTATATCCTAGATTTAATATAGGTTTAAGTAATTATGAAGCTGACATGTTATCTTACATTAAAAAAAAACTATTGTTGGATTACCTCAAGTTCATTAAGTCCTGGCGCTTGCTTGAGCACTATAGCGCCGTGGCGAGGGTCGAAGAGGTCCCCACCGCCCGCGGGGTGCGGCAGGCCGGCGGGGTCACGCCCCACGATGTAATGGTTGGCGCCCGCGTTCATGCGGCATTTGGCGTGCCATTGCACCTGGGGAAAAAGAGTGGAAATAAATTAAAAATGAGACTGTAAATCCCACTGTAGAACCCGATTTTAATAAAAGCTTTTTTAGAATATTTCTTGTAACGACTTTTGGACTTCACTAGTAGACACTGGAAATGGTATCAATAATTAAGTATTATATAATAACGCAATGGAAGGCAAATATAGTCCACATAGTGCCAAACTTACACCTTTACAAAAGGAAGATAATAATTTTACAAATATATTAATAGAAATTCTTACAACGCGAAACGGATAACACACAGCCACTAAATAATGAATATACACCTATAATCGCAATCTCAGCACACACCCACACAATCAAAGCTTTTCATTTTGATCTTCACATTAAATTTGAGTATGAATTTAGTAGTTTGATTATAATATGTCCCGAAGCTCAGTTTGCCTCTCGGTACCGACCTCCTCTAACTTTTCCCATTGGGGCCGATCACATGATTGATACCCTTCAGTGATGACCTGCCGTTAGTTTTAGGTCATCCTCTAATCTTGTTTGTTGGCGACCTCTACTTAATAAAGTATTAAAAACTTGACAAAAAAAAATCAGAAAATATTTGGAGCGACCTTGTGTTCACATGGCATCAAAGTTACTAATAAATTCAATGAAATCCAATTTAAAAATCTTCGAAATCTTGAACCAATAGTGGAGCTTTGTTTAGATAAAACGTCATTATTCGAAACATGTTGACAGCAAACAAAGATGTTCATTGTTTACAATTGATGGTTGTTAAATATGTCAAACTAAACAATCATAGTGTTATGGGAGCGTTACTAAAATAAATTAGTCATCAATATGTAACGTTTGTAAATTATTAATTTATAATATGAGCTTGCATAATATGATTTGTTCTGTTTATGTATTACTTTACTTTTATATAGGTGTTAAATAAGTTGTAATGTTTTTTTAAAAATATTGTTTGTTTGTCACACAAATTATATTTTCTTTTGTTACACTGCTACTTATTCATTCACTGGGCGCATCAGAATTATCAGCGCTGCGTTGCTTTTAGCGCTGCAGTATTGTGCTGAGATGCGCACCATTTCTGGCATTATGAGTTATATTTTAGAATTAAGTAGTTTTAGACGCTATGTAATGTTTTTTTCTTATGCCAGAATAAATGATTCTTTCTTTATTCACTTTACAACTTTTAAATGATATCTATAGCTATTACGTCACTGCACTTTCACTGTTGCCGTTTTCATATTCCTCTAACTACGACTCAATATTGCTATAATCATGCTTACCTCAGTAGGTCCAGCGTACATCATAGGAGACGGGAATATGGCCAACAACGTGGACTTAGGGTCCAGCACTCCTTCACTCAGTACTGCCTTGTGCTGGTTGATACGCACTTCTAGTGGGACGTCGTCGTCTTTCGTCCATCCACCTGTAAAAGTAATTTAAAGTAAAGTAAAAAAAGTAAAAAAATCATTTGTAACCACCAAACACATAAAAGTTACAGAAAGGAAGAAATACATTGAATAAATTACAAGAGAAAGATTAAAATGTTAAGATGTAGCAAAAGGAGGGACTCAGCTATTGTTGCAGTGCGCAGCGAGCCACGACACCAGCAACGCTGATTTTTAGTCTTCCCCTTTATACTGCCTATGAAGTACAAAGGTGCGGGTACATCATTAGAATAATATAATTGAAGTAGAATAATAGAAATAAATAATAATTTTGATTGTAAATATAGTCAGCAGCAATAAGCATGAATTTAATAATTAATTAAATTAAGTGTGCATGCATTTAATAAGATAATTTCATTATTCTTTATTTCATTAATTCATTTATTCACATTCTTTAAAAGTTCTTTTTTCATTATATTATTATGTATTAATTTGTTTATATATCAATAACATTTTTAGTTTATTCTTAAAACTAGGCTGAGAATTCAATCAATATTGTTAATAGTTGAGTGCACGGTTGGCATAGTGGTTAAAGCAGTCGTCTCGTCGCTTTCAACTGCGCTGGTGTTGTGGGTTCAATCCCCACACGGGATAAATCTTTGTTTGATTCACAAAGATTTGTTCTGACTCTGGGTGTGCTTTGTGTGTGTAAAATTTATGTTTGTGAACATCCCCGCGACACTGGAACTCCTAGTTATCAACTTTGCTGATAGTACATTATAATAATAATTAAGAAGTAAAAAAAAATGTATTTATTTACCCAATGGATGTAATAGCAGCACTGGTTTCTTGAATCCCCTTTCAACGAGCTGCCGATGTGTATCCTGCATCAACAGAGCGTGCCCGTTGTGGATGGGGTTACGGAGCTGAAAAAATACAAATGTATTTAAATTAATTCTATGAGAAATTCTATATTAATGGTGACACCAGCGTTGCCAGAAATATTTTTTAGTGAAAAAAGCGGGACTCTTTCGTCGAAAGCGAGACATAGTACAAATACGTAAATTCGTATTTTAGTGTTTTTGGAAACTAAAGCAGTTTGTTAAGAATCAGCAACCAAATCAGGTGCGACTTTTCAAGTCCAGCGCGGGATATTTCATTCGACTTAAAAAGCATGACCATGCCAACAAAATCGCGACGTGTGGCAACGCTGGGTGATACGACACCCACACTTCACTTATTGCTTTTTGCTATACACCGAGCACAAATCCCAAAAAAAAAACAAATTAAAACACTTATGGCAGCCTTGTATTTAATTAGTGTTGCCCAGCAAGAGTCTTGCAAGTCTTGCAATTACCTATAAGGTATGCTATTATTAAAGTTTACTTTAGATCTTACAAAAACGTATTAAAATAGGAAAATTTTGAGCTTGAATTAACATAGTAAAGACCAACCAGATTAATAAATGTCAAAAGATTTAATGAGAAACTCGAAAATCAACTGCCACATGGTTATCAACTGAGCTATAATGCCGTTTCCCACGGGAGTAACTGTTTCTTAATAAACATTTACGTAATTAGTTTAATGTATTTGTTTTCATTCCAAGCATTCTGAAACTTATTTTATTCTTTGGATGGAACACCTGTACTCTGAAATTCGAAAATCGAAGTTCGTGTATTTGTGGCTTGCAAGAATTGCAAGACTCTTGCTGGGCAACACTATATTTAATACATGTCCCACTCAGCATTTCCAGGCTACCTACCAGTCGCCCGATTTGTTGGACAACTAGTATAATAGAATATCACTCACTTGGAAAGCGAACACGGCATCAGCACCCAACGCCTGGCACTTTTCCCTGAGTTCGTTGGGAGTGAAGCGATAGGAATCGAGCCCGTCGTTCCAGCGAATGCGCTCCAACACTTCTAGGCTACCACCCACCAACCAGTCGCCTGATTCGTTGATCATCTGTAAACAAAAACATATGATTATAAGATTTGAGAGTAAACATGGTCATTTTCTTAGGAAATATTTGCCATGTATTTTGTTGTAGCGAGTTTTCCGATATTTCGCTACAACAAAATGAATGGTAAATATACGGTGATATCTAATATATTATGATTAATTTAGTCTAATTACGTGGTCAGACTTGAAGCTGTCCGATGATTTTTCGGCTTCCAAATCTTGTGCTTACTCGCTCATAAGTGTTTTCGAAAGCTCATTCTTATACATGTTTTAATTTCTAATCTAATGTACTTCATTCTTTATTATTTATATCTTTAATTTAATTAATTATGTATGTGACTTTAGTAATGTTATTTATTATTTTTGAAGTTATTTTGTGACATATTATAAGAAAATGTAAAAACTGACATGTAACATTGAGTTATCAATAAGGAATTGTATTGTATTTTATTGTATACATTCCTGATATTCTTATGGCGTGACGAGTTAAATTTTACAAAGACCGATTTTTCGCCGTATTTAAGGGTCAATAAAAAAAGTTGTATAGCTAGTTTATTACAAAGTGCACTAAAACAATATGGAGAGGAAATGAAAGCAAATATCTATGCAAATAAGTCTGCAAAACTTCCGGAGGAGCGAGGAGTAGATTGTTCTGCGCATGGTTAACCAACAAATTTTATATGACGAGCCAGAGCGGCGCTCTTCCATATTTAGCAGCGGAGGACACCTGACAATAACGTGTCCTTTTGGTTTAATTTTCTAAGGTTAATAAAGATACTAATCAACAAAGAAAAGTAGTGGTAAGTTTAGTATATTTTGTATGGTTATCTTATAATTTTAAGGAAGGTTCTCATAAAGTAAAGCTTCGGACCTTTTTTGACCGAAACCGAAACTATGGCCGTAACTGACCGAATCCGATATTTCGGTCACCCACTACTTTAAAATGTTAAAGTGAGCACAATGCAATAGTGTGTGTATTAGATGCGCGTCACCCTCGGGCGATTCGTCGCTCTTTCATTCGTTTGTTCGTGTTTCGTCGTTTCTTAGTGCCTTATCATACTAGCGGATTGCGAGCGGATTCAAAGCGGAGCGGGCGCGCAGCGAATGCGTCGCGGACGCGTGGCGAATACGCTACGTTTTCGTCGCGTGTTTGTAGCGAATTTACGACGTACAATACACTCAGTAACAAAATTGATTCCGACGAGGAAACACTGCTTTGTTACTTCGGAAACGCCGGCGACGAAAACGAAAGCATCGACGAATTTGGGAAGATCCATTATCAATTAATCGAATGGAAGAGAGCGACTAATTTGTGTTGTTTTGCAAACGATTAAAAAATAATCCTAAATAATTTCGTTCCTACCTACCATAAAACAAACATAAAATATTTAAGCAAGATAAAATCCCGCAAGAATCCGCTATGATGCAAAATAATTTAACATTTGAAAAAAAATTGTATTAAGTTGGTTGGCTGGCGTTTGTACGAGACAGTACAAAATGGCGTCCACGCCGCGCGTCCGCAGCGAATTCGCTGCGAATGCGCGGCGTGTTCGTTGCGCGCCCGCAACGAATCCGTTGCGCGCCCGCTCCGCTTTGAATCCGCTCGTAATCCGCTAGTATGATAAGGCCCTTAGTGTTACATTTGGTGTAAAATAAACACGAGGATTGCAAAACTTGCCAAATGAATGTTTTCCCAAATAATTATCTGAATTGGAAAGAATTTCTTCTGGATCTCCATACCTTGATATAAGGGTGTCCAGCATGATAAATGCCGAACTGCCTGGAGCACCTCTCCTCCTTCCTGTGGGGATAGAATTCCGGGGCTCTGAGCACTGCGACCGCCTTGCCATTGTACTTCAGCGCGATTGCACTGGCGCCGGTTAGACGATCCTTTACTTCTGTATCCACGGGCAGAACCACTGGAACGGATTGGTTCACGACGGAGCCGTCGGGCAGGATCAGGCAGTTTGAGTGGAGTGCCTGAAAATAAATCGGGATAGTAAAAGTAAATGATTATATAGGACTTTGTTTGTTAGCTATGTTTATGGGTAAACACATTTGTACGATATTTTATTTTTTATTATCGTCCCCGCTCATAATATTAACATAACATAACATCACGCCTATATTACCCAGAAGGGTGTTGCAGAGGTGTACAACACCCACACTTCACCTGTTATGTAAGGTCCCATGGTATAGGCGGTGAGCCTATCGCCACCCACCGGCCACAATTCCATTTCCGTGCTGCTATTTTGAATTTCCTGACGGAGAGTTCACAATACATATACATAATGTTAACTTAACTATTATCATTTATACTAATAACTTGATATAATGACTTATTAGTCATAACATTTTTATTTTCCATAAAATATGTTTCCATAATATCAAAGATTTGATCTAACTCTGGGTGTGCTATGTGATAAGATAAGATAAGATAATTTATTTATTTGCTCAAACTCATGTGTACATACAATAGTCAAATCGCATGCAAGTTATAAAGATACATGAAGTTGAGGACATGTTTGCCATGTAGAATGGCATGCAAATATGTAGATACAATTCTCATTCTATAATATACATTTTTACCACAAATCCATTTCTATTAAAACATGATTTAAAACAAGCAACATAAAGTATTTAATAATAATATTTAATAAGAAAATGAGTAATTTTAAATCTAAAAAATAATATAAACAAAGTCAAAAAGTTATTGTATATCTATTCAATTAAAATATTAAGTCATCTGAAATTTTTACTATGTCAAATCAAATTTGTCATTTATAAAATCTCTTATATTATAATAGGCTTTTCCAACCAGAAATGACTTCACTTTCTGCTTAAACGCTTCGCTACTTAAATCTTGCCAACTTTTAGAAAATTTGTTATAAACAATCGGAGCCATGCAGATAACACTTTCGCGCATAAGGGCTGTCATAGATTGATGCAGACATAGTTTGTTTTTATTGCGCCTATTTCGGGGAATAACATCTGCCATACGAGGAAATAAATTTGGGTTCCTTTTGACGAATAACGCAGTTTCCAATATGTATAGTGACGGTAGCGTTAGAATCTTATAGCGCATAAAATACGGCTTACAAGAATCTTTAACGTCCAATCGAAACATTGACCTTATACATCGCTTTTGGGCTTTAAATGCGATGTCTTTGTGTGTGTGGAATGTATGTTTGTGAACACCCCCGCGACACAGGAGTTATTCCTGGTGCGGGCGTCGTTTTTCAGAAAAAAAAAACAATGGGGGCAGGCAGAGACGGGAAAACGCCATGTGCTAACGCGCTTTCCATATCTTTAGCTTTCTCAACATCTTTTCATACATGCTCGTCGGATATTGTGTACCTATATATTTTTTTTTTATTAAAAAGCTAATTTAAATGTAATTTATGTTGTAAAGGAACAGGGTGTGATGTTCCTCCACCACAAAGGGAGGATCCTCCGACCAGGCTCGGTGGTATTGCCTGGCGGACAGCTGTCCAACGGTAGCGTATTAGAAGTGGTATTTATAGTCACTTGCTGTGAACATTTCGTTATTGCGATTCAGCACTCGTCGACATAATGTCACGTGTGTGACATCCGTCATTTATTATGTGCAGATACCGCCACAATGTTATTTAGCCATGTAATTGATACCACTGTAATTAGGTAATTACAGAGCCGTGGGTAATGGGGCGGAACTGTGTTACGATTACACTACGTTCTATCAAATAGTATAATGTATTATACAATTTATCCATTCTATTTGTTTTAATTTTCTATACATTTGGTCGCCGTATTTTGGCTGCAATAATTTACATAATAATTAAAATATTATCAAAACAAACAAATTTGTTATATTTTGAAACGATGGTGCACATTAGTTTCCAGCTCTTTTCTTGATGCAATACCTATCAGAGCTGGTACTTAAATTGAATTTAATCTGATTCTAAACCGATGGATTTAAATTAATCTAAGCTATTAAAATAATTGTAATTAGTATCATTTAATTTGATTATAATTTATTTTATATTATTATTTGTAATGTATTGACGTGTTCAAGCGCCCCCTGAGCCTATACAAAAAATGATTAGTCTTGAATCTTGAACAATAGGCAGGTAGGTATACAGGGTGACCTTACGTACCAAGTTATGGAAACACGGATTATTTTTTACTTGTTTTGGATATAGTCCCACCCACACGCCCACCACACTGCGACTCCTGTGACGCCAGGATCTACAGCGGTAACAAACTGAAAGGCACCGTGCATGACACACGGGCAATCCCAGGGAGAGTTAAAATTGTCTTGGAACCCGCAACGAATTTAATCAGAAGTATATAGATGGAGTTGGAAAGTATGTATCTTTACTTCCCTCCAAAGCAAAGCGGGAGACTTAGTAATGCCAAATATAGACAAAGTGTCTATATGGAAAGAGTGTAGACATCACGGATAGTGACAAAACTATGGGGCCTAAATTTGATTGCTATAATAGGTATGGCAGAAACGGCTAAATGCACGGAAATGTATTCTGATCGATACGAGATCCTCATAGTATACCTACCACTCCAGATGTCAATTGTAAGCTATTTAACATAAATTACTTGTAGGTATGACTAAAAAAAAATTCAATATTATCATAGGTAACGCAGGCAGCGTTACCTATATATTATCCGAAACATGACGAATGCTCGTTTAGGAGGCAGTTTGTAACGTTATGATATTAATCGGATTGGCAAGTTACATTTCGGGCTTATGTTCGCGGTCTGGGATGAACCTTTTCGTATAACACTAATGCTATGTACAAGGTATGGAATTTTGACTTATTTTTTCATATTAATGGGATAGCGTGAGACGTATATCGCGTCCCTTTCAAATCTTTTTAACTAGAATTGCCTAGAATAAATATTATATATGGTAATAAACTTCTGGAAGTAGGTATAAATATTGGTCCGTAAAACTAATGTAATAAGAATGTTATCGATAAAATATGAACTCTCTCGTCCTGACTTAATATTTATAATAACTTGCATTGCATCATTCTTTGTTTGTTGTGTGTTTTTTTTTAATGTTAAGTTACATTAACACAGTTGTAGTAAATACATAGTTTATAAACAAAAGAATAACATGAAATCAAGTCAGACACAGCTCTAAGTATCTGACTGCTATGAAATATTGTAAAAATAGCAATATTTTCAAATGAATACTTACAGATAGATACTCATGTTCCCTCATGAATCCTTTGAGAGGATAGGCCCAGCCTTCAGAAAGAACCTGAAATAAATAATAAGTATGAGTATTGCAGACCAGTCTTCTTCTTCTTGTGTCAATGATTATAGTAATTCTGTTAAATAATTTATACTTGTAATTTATACTTTTTGGTTGACCTGCATAAGGTCTTTTATCTACACCTATGCTATAAATCCTCTATAAACGTTCTTGAAACAGTTAGCTTATTGCCAACATTAAAACAGCCAGTGTCATAATAACCATTATAACACCCAAACGGGTACTAATGTTGTACTGAAATTCATTATGCAACTCCTTTTTTACTCATCGAACAGCCACATTCTCATGGCATCTTAATGAATTTCAAAAAAAGAACATGTCATGCACGCGTGTTTCACTACCACAGCGCCGTAATTTAAATAAAACTTATTCGAATTTTTGAATTGACGTCGTATCCCGCCATTTTTGTTCAATAATAGTATTGAAAAATACATTTTAATAATTGTACGATCCAAAATGTAAATAATTATTACAATAAATAATTATATTATTACCTATACATAGTTTGTTTGTATTAGATACTCACTAATTAAACTTTCCATGAATTTACATAGAGTTCTTACAACACTGTACAATACCCTATGGTTTCAGAACATTGATAGAGGATTCATATCATGGGTGTAGATAAAGTCTTGTATGCAACTGTTATAATTAGGTATTAAAACACTCATGTGATACTATTATCATATATACTAAACCCACACTCGTGTTTTAATACCCCTCATTATAGAACAGTTGCATAAATAACTATTAGGGTACAAGAAGTAGGAAGTAATGGGCAGGACAACAGATGGGCCATATTTTGGGTGGGCGATCCTCATTCGCACTTAGTGTTGGATGTGTTTGTGAATCCCCACTTGGCCAGGTTGTCTTTGCAGCGACTATCTTGGGTCCGAAGACGGTTTATGGACTTAATTTCTAGGTGTAGATGTTCGGCAGTGGCAAAGCTAGGAGTACTTGACGTCTCTCCTTTAGCACGGCTGGCTTCTCTTGACATTTAGATTATGACGTGTTATCAACATAGAAACGTAAAAAGACGAAAAACAATACGGCTACGAGCCCATTCACTCCTCCAAATTCTCCCCTCAGATTAAAATTGCAAATTCACTCCGTTTTGGTGAACCTATTCACTCCTTTTGAAGGGTTGTATTAAGTCAAAATTAATTTAATATTTTTTGACGAACCCATACACTCCATAGGTGTAATCTATATTATTTGAATTATTTTACAAATGAAAAAGTACCGTTAGACAAAACATGCTAAAAAACACCACTAAATAAAAAAAATCTATTCATTTCATTTTGTTTGTTATATTTGTTTATAATACCATTATTCTGTTGACTGTACTTTGAATGTATCTACAATAAGGAGTGAATGGGTACTGTTCTTATTTCAAGAAGTGAATAGGCACTTATTCCTTATCAGGGGAGAATCTTGAGGGGCGAATGGGCTCGTAGCCAAAAATACGTTGCTATAAAGATAAAGATAAATTTGGATTTTTTACATTAGATAGAACGCCCGAAGCAATTACACTATCCAATGGTCCCAATGACAAGGCCAAATACACACATTCACTCACTCAAGCACACCCAGTCTCAGAACAAATATTTGCGAATTACACAAAGATTTGTCCCATGTGGGGATCGAACCCACAACACCAGTGCAGTGGAGAGCGGCGAGGCGACCGCTTAAACCACTACACCACACGTGCAGACAAACAAAACAACAAGCATAAGAGCGCGAGATAGATTATGACGCGTTTTTGTCATGTTTTTCCATACAAAAATATGACAAAAACGTGATTAACTCTATTTCGCGCTCGTATTTTTGCCCTTTAGGTGAAGTTATCAAATTTTTAAATCCAGATAAATTGATGTAAAATCTTTAGTTAAACTTAAATGTTATGAGTGGAAGCCGTGCAAAGGAGCTGTTTTGGTCTTTGAGGTGTAGTATGGTGATTATCCACCAACAGCTTTTTTGCGCTGCTTTGCGTGTATGGAATATCAATAACAATATTTAGATAAAGTTATTATTACAACGGTATTTATGGTATTTTTCCCTATCTTATCTAATACGGCAATCGTATTAGCAGATCGGATATTTAACACCCGTCATAACTGTATGCGGTATCTAATCTTATATTATGTTACCTTTAATTTCTTAATCTTATCATATTTATTGATTGGACTTATGTAATAATATTGGTTGGTTGGTAAGAGGGTATGACCGCTCCTAAATAGGTACGTAGACACTCCTGTATTATCATGGTTTTTGGTTTTTTGTTTTTTTTTTTTACATTAGATAGAACGCCAGAAGCAATTACACTATCCAATGGTCCCAATGACAAGGCCAAATACACACATTCACTCATACAAGCACACCCAGTCTCAGAACATATCTTTTGCGAATCACACAAAGATTTGTCCCATGTGGGGATCGAACCCACAACACCTGTGCAGTGGAGAGCGGCGAGGCGACCGCTTAAACCACTACACCACACGTGCAGACATACGTTCCTATGTTTTCCTACACATCCATAATTATACATTTAATACACCTAAAATGGCCCACTAACTTCTTCTCTCTTGTCCATCCAAGGTTGGCTGAAATAGTTTTTAGCGATAAGTCCGCCAATTACGCAATATGGAAATTTCTTAAGCTGTTTTCCTAGGTTCTCTATTGTTTCACATAATTTTATTAGGCATTATAATAGTTACGCTGTATATAAATTTGGCATTACTTTATTCGCATATTTTTTTAGCATAAATACTTTACGAATATGCATTGTTAGCCATATTTTGTTTGGCATAATAATCATAAGGCATTGTCTATTGACATACTATTTTAATAACATCGTAATTCAACAAAATCCTTTTTATATGTTAAATCAACAAGTGTCGCCTTAGCCCCCGCCGCACCCTAACATAAAAAAAAACTATTATGCTCCATAAGTATTATGCCGAAAAAACATTATTGCAAAATGATAGTTATGCCAAGTAGAGAAGAATGCCAAAACACCACTAAGCAAAAAAAAATATGCGTAACGTGTTTAAACTAAATTATGCGAAAAAAAAAGAGATCCCGTGTTCTTATCCTTTCTGTTAGTAATTCTTCTATATAATTATATCTATCATACGACACCGTGTGGCTAGATTCAGATAACTCACCTGCACCCACTGCAAGTCCAGGGTAGTGATGTCAATCTGAGGAAGTTTGGCAGCTTCCTCGATGGCACTGGTCAGCCTGTTGCCGTAGATGAACAACTCTTCAACATTCGCGCGGTTGTTGTCGAAGCACGGGATGATGCCCTGCAAATTTATTTTTTATAGTAAAAAGCTTATAATAAAAATAATAAATTTGGATTTTTTACATTAGATAGAACGCCAGAAGCAATTACACTATCCAATGGTCCCAATGACAAGGCCAAATACACACATTCATTCACACAAGCACACCCAGTCTCAGAACAAATAATTGCGAATCACACAAAGATTTGTCCCATGTGGGGATCGAACCCACAACACCAGTGCAGAATTATCAGCGCTGCGGTGCTTTTAGCGCTGCAGTATTGTGCTGAGATGCGTACCATTTCCGGCATATTTAATAATGTTTTTATTTTGTTATATTTTTTTAAGTTTTAGAGGCAATTATGCCAGAATAAATGATTTTTCTTTCTTTCTTTCTTTATTATTAGTTCTTCTAGTACCCATAGCACAAGCTCTTCTTAGTTTGGGATTAGATGGCGTTGTGTGTATGTTGTGTGATATTTATTTATTTTATCTTATATATTTATTTGGCTATTCAACAATGAGTACACTTTTACATTAATTAAAGGTATACATATTAAACTTAAGTCTAAGCGTATCACTTCTTATAGAAGAGCACACCATGTACTATAATAATAAACGTAACATTTTATCACAATTAGAATGGAATAAAATATTATTTCTGATAGTAGGATTGTAGTCTAGACTATTTAAGCTTATAATAATAATTATGGTGGAGATACACAAACGTTCACGGTTCAAGCGCACTGTGCGGCCTATAGAAATAAATGATTTGACATTAAGAAGTAAAAACATCAAATCCTTGAAAAGGGAAGGGCTATTTCCATACAAAAAAGCTCAAAATAAAACTGGCCAGAATATAATTTATTCTTGGAAATCGTGAGTGATATTTGAAGGGAGCCATTCATCTACATTACAGGAAGTAATATCCAAGGCCACAATAAAGATATTATTTTTTATTATGCGAAAATAAAAGGCAAACAATATCTGAATAGTCAATTAACCGTGCGAATGAATAACGCATTTTCTACGGTGATATAAAATTAATTGTAACGTTTTAGTTCCGCTATTATAACCTTTTTATTTAATTTTCTACGACATAATTTGTTAGTGAAAACCCTGAGAATGCTATTATAGCTTATTTAAACTTGGTCCTAATGTGTAATGTGACAAACGCGCCAACACAATGGTACAATCGTTCCATTATATCGTTATTTCTAAGATTTTTATTAATTAAATATTTCAATTTCGGAGCAACTCTCTCAATTAAGCAAAATGTTTTAACTGTTGTTTATGTTAAGATCTCAGAATAGATTTTGAATAACAATTAGTAGGCATATTTCGCCACAATATAACATTTAAAAATGTGTATTAAATAGAAAGTTATCGCCTCTTTATAGGCTTTACTTATTTGTCAGCAAACTAAAAACTTTTTTAAAGTACTGATTATAATCTAAGAGCTAAATTCTAATAATGAAATACGGGTGCTACGCACGTAATGAAGGTCTATTTAGTTGACCACGGTTTCACCTATACATTAAGTAGGCATTTTCAAGAGAGTGACATAACATAAAAACAGAAACCGCGGTAGACTAAATAGATCAATATTACGTGAGTAACATCTGTATTTCATAATTTGAATATTGTTACAAACTCACGTCAGTTTCAATAAAAACAAGAGCTTAATGTTGATAACTATTTACTCATTTTTAAGGTTTAGATTATGCGTAGCAAATTAGGTTAATATAAAATTACTTATTAGTCTTGATAGTTTATAATGCAATGTAAAGTTATTAAGATATCATAATAATTGAATTCTTAACTTTGATTATTTTTATAGCATTTAGCTATGCTTAGCAAATTATACTAAGAAACTCCTGCCGGTCCCATATCTTTTTCAACTGTTTCTTAGTATAAATTGAATTCTTATCTTTAAAATAAAACTTTAATGTGGACGTACGTTTGTCCGTATCGTTAACTTCATTAAATTTCCTTACCTCTGCTTCGAGCAGCTGCACGACCTGCATGGTGGACTCCTCGATGGAGTGTCCCACGGTCCTGATGACCAGCTCAGGCGCTTCGGGACGCTCATACTCTTGTGTGATGCCAGTGAAGCCCTGCAATAGGAAATAAGTGTAATACGCTTAAAACCTTGAAATTCAGGCCTAGACAGGCAAGGCTTAGGCTGGCAGCCAGGCAAGATATATGCCCTGTTTCCTTTATTAAGATACGTCTGTTTTTTTTGGGTGTTATATATATCAACATCGATGGACACAAAATATCGCGCTGCACACGCGCGGTACAAAGTTCTTTTTCAAGGTAGCGATAATTAACAAATACCTTTTTTGTGTATTAAAAGTGACTAAAATTTTACATTATCAGATATTGTCAGAACTTTGCAATGAGCTGACCTATAAATGTATATTATTATATTGTATTCAGTTATGTGTTTGTCTTCATGGATTAGATATCTTATTTATACGTAATATCTTTGTTATAGTAAATAATTCGTGCTCTGATAATGAGAGCATATTCAGTGTTCATGATATTATTTGAATATCTAATCCATTACGAAAATAGACAATTCGAATCGAGACGTATTGATACCTAAATTAATAATAATAAATGGAAGCCAAGTATTATAGAATACTTGCTTTTTGCACTACTTAAAAGTTTTGGTGTAGGTACAATTATGGGCAAACTTCTTGAGCATTAGGTGACGTGGTAGGGGAAAGTTTGCGCATCGTACACTTACGAGCAAAATATTGCTATAAATATGATTAGTTACGTCGAGTTTTTAGAATTACCTATTTTATTTATTACAATTACTGTTTATTTCGGGATATTGTATTATGTATAGACAATTGTATTTGTGTGAGTGCAGTGGCAGGCAATAGCCAAAATATAAACAATAGCCGACATGTGCAACATTTTGTATGTCGTCATTATGTCGTGCATTGTTTTGTCAAATTTCTCATAACTTAAACAATAGTTAAATCAAAAACAATGCTTGTCGGCATGTTTTGTTGAACTTCTTACGATTTAAAACAATAGTTAACTCGGTTTTTAATATTGGCAAAATCGCCGACAATATTCAGTGATAAAATCCGCTTTTAACTCAACAAATAACAACAACAACTAACGATTTATAACAGAGCACAAAAGTGAGCACTTCACTGCACGCACGTGTATTTGGGAGAGAGCGGAACGAAGACGCGGTGCGCGGGGCAAGGGTCGACTGATCAACCAATCACGCGCAGGTACGCCCCCTGCGCCTCAGCCTCGTAACCAAAGAGACCCAAAATTCGTTTCTGCGCATTCAAGGTCGTTTGCTCAAGATGTTTACCCCGATTTATACATTTTAACATGATTGTCACTACGCAATATCAAAAGCAAAGTAAATTGCATAAGAGTTTGAGGAACGGCCTACAGCAGTCTCGTCGTCTATAATTATTAAAGATCATATGACTTAACATGCCAAAAAAGTATCTTACCTTGATCTGTCCCTCTCTCGCTTTCTTATAAAGTCCTTTAGTGTCTCTCTGCTCGCACACCTCCAGCGGTGTGTCGATGAACACTTCGAAGAATGGAAGGTCAGAATCCGTGTGGATACGACGGGCTACTTCTCGGTCCTGTCAACAAGATATTGAATGTTTATACAGTTAGTATAATATATCCCTCTATGTCACAGGATTAAATTGTTTTTAAAGTTCTTGATTTTGGTTTTTCTTCTTCGTGTCGATAGCTTGTTAGATTTAAGATTTTATTGGCCTAGAATGTGGCCATTATCGGCGTTGATTCGCCGCATTCTTTTGTACAGGTGCTAGGGCATTTTGGGCAATTAGTGACTCACTAACTGTTTTAGTATTTTGTCACGATATCGTTCAATACAATAAAGCTAGTTATCGCAGTGTTATTAGGTGCAATAATACTATGAAGATACAGAAAAAAAGCCCGTGGCACTGCGCCTTCGCCAAAGTTTGGAGGATAAGGATAAACAAACATGGTTTAGTTTTGTAATAGTACACATAGGCAAAAGATAGATAATTATATGCTTTATGCGGGTAGAGAAACCTCAATTTCCATCACAATATTTAGCCATAGATATGTGACTTTAAATATTACTATGTACTAGTTTTACCATCAACATAAAATGTTCATTTATTAGCAATTACAATGGTAGATTTCTCACAACATCAGATGGAATGTGGTTACATTTTAACATAAATCAAACATAATTGATTAATAAATAACTGTAGTAATAAAATAATGTATTTTAAAATCCAAAGAGAAATCTAATATTTATATTTAATACAAAGAGCTCTTCCTCTCTCCTACTTTTGCCGTGCCCGTCAGGGTCCATAACTGATGCTGTACCTATATTTAAGATCTTTGTGTAACATTATGAAGTCCAAAAGATTGAATACTGAATACTAATTAAAGATTACTAATTAAGGAACTTCCTTTATATTTTTGAGGCCCAAAAAAGGGGTATAATACTACTTAAGGTTCAGCTATTTATTCATAACTAAACAAACATCTCTAATTACATCATTGTTCTGAGACTGGGTGTGCTTGTGTGAGTGGATGTGTGTATTTGGCCTTGTCATTGGGACCATTGGATAGTGTAATTGCTTCTGGCCTTTTATCTAATGTAAAAAATCCAAATTTATCTTTATCTTTATTTATTATGATAACCCAAAATATATAACTTTAACTTAGGGCCTCAATTCTAATTCAATAGAGATCATGTCGCAGATCTATTTCAAACGAAAGAGATACAATGGGTCAAGATATTTCATATTATAATAATAATAATAATTTTATACTTTTATATTTTTAAATGTACTTTACTTTTATAATTTATATTTAAACATAATATAAAAAATGAGAAAATAGATTAAATGAGTGAATAATAATAAGATAATAAAAGAATAATCATGTGTGATCAAATATCTATCATCATACTTGCGGCAATTATGATCCAGTGGTCCTGATAATACTGTGACTTAAACTTTGAGTGACATTAGTAATCTATGTATATCTAACTTTTATCACCTCAAGTGGCACGTAGAGAAAACCAGTTTGTAACAATTTTCGATAAAATATTAAATAAGCGTTATTTTTGACCTGATTGTCAACATAAAATATTATCAAGAAAATTTAATGATTATTAAAATAACGGGCAACAATCAGTTTTTATCAAACGTCAATTAATTAAATGCATTAGGTTCATATTTATGGTCGAGTAGCTTGTACATAATTTATCTGAGTTGAGGACAGAAAAATGCGTGTTTATTTATTGAGGTTTAAAGTTAAATCCTGGTTATTAAAAAGATGTAAGGTTCTGAATGTTTAACACAACAAATATATTATAAAACAAAGTACAGCTATATTGGGAAACGGGAAGTCCCACAGAAAATGAGTTGCCACGTCGGTTATCTATGTTTATAAATGTCCTGTGCCTACAAATTATCAGATTTTACACAATCAATAAAGATAAACAAATAAACTTATTTTTACGGCACATGTATGCTGAGAAGTCTTTTGATAAATTGGTGAATCATAAAATTTACTACAAATGAAAACTGTCTGTTTTGCTTATTTAAACTTAACCATACATAATTATTGTCGATTTGAATTCCATGCTCAGTCGGAAAGAAAAAGAAAGTGGTTATGAAGCATCACATAACAAGTCGAACGTAAAACGAGTGTATCAATGAATGAGTCAAGCGTAAATACATACACGTATCATTAAAACGTCGTGTCTTATAATATTACGTGTTAGCCTCTTCAACCACAAGGCTACTAAAATCGCCGAGAATCGGCAATTTGCGTCACCTAATGGACGAAGGGCCTAAATCCTTTATGGCAAAACATATAGAATTTTAAAAACAATTGCCAACAGTTTTGTATCCATGGGTAAAACATGCACCGAATACAAGTACCAGGTTTTTTCGGATTCAGAAATCAAATGTTTTTAAAATGTGGTCTTATTTTATTTGGTATCAATTCGGGCATTTCACGAATGAGGGCTATCGCGTATTCGGCACTTGAGTAGCGTGAGGTCTCCAAAATGTCAAATGTCACTATTTGCGAGTTGGCTATGCGGTAATTTAGTTTTTATAAGTGTATATAGAGGTACAGTTCCTAAAGGTTTTCTGAAAACAAACATTTTACGAGCGACATAGAACGCACTTGTGCTTCAACACGTATGAGAGCACGAGAGACGTCCGTTATAAAGCCCCCACTTTCTTAATAATTTTTGTTTCAAAATGTTTGTCTTCACAACGCCGTAAAGATAAAGCAATGTCTGCCAACAAACTTTGACAGAACTTACTCTACAGTGGCGCCACCTGATGAAACAAAAAACGATAAGGCTCACCTTTTTGATATCAAAATAATCATGACAATCGCTTTTTCCAAATTAATATAACGACGTGTGCAATAAACATGGCAATTACCTCTATTAAGTTTTCTCGAATGGGTAAGGGTCACTTAACAAGCCTTATCGTATGACACACTTTTAATGTCTCGCACAGATCTCAAAGCAATGTCAATGAACTGAAGAAAATAACAAACACTTAATGATATAATTAGCGACAAAAACATCAAATCGACTCATTTATACATTTAGATCAATGCAGTTAAGGAGTGAATAAATTGACTAGAATTAAAATCGGTACATGGTTTGATTATATAGAGAAAATAGATATATGAAAGTAGAATAACAAATAGGAATTCTAGACAACGACGCCTTCTAAACTTCTTCTTCGTCATTATATATTATAGACACGGGTCTTAATCGCGTAAATATTTTTAAGGTATAAATACCTCCTTGCTCGACTGTTTCGATCGAGTCACACCGATCGTGGTCACGATCGGTGTGATATTTACGCGATTAAGACCCGTATCTATAATATATAATTATGTGTACAAATCGTGATAGTTTAAAATTCTTCTTCGTCGTGTCGATGGCTGAGTCAAATTTTATTTTGACTTGACGCCTTCTAATGATTTCATCGGTGATCCACAAGAGATCAAAGTACAAAAATATCAATGCCCTAATCTAGATTTTAAACGTGCTAATACGTAGTTATATCCTTAACGAATCTAATGATAATGAAGAGCTGTCATTGGACAGTTCTTAACGGCGATAGTTCACACGTGAACTCTTTATTCCTCGAGTTGGGTGAGCCGAATGCGGTAAAATCTAATCGAGATACGAGGCCAAAAATCAACAACACCAGCATGTAAATCCACCAGCTCTCGTAAAGTCAAAGTATGGGGCGAGGAACTTAGTATGTATTTATACAATTTATCGTTTTTACCTGAGGCGTTACTTAATGTTATTATAGAACGAGAGAGAGAGATGTATACGCTTGAAGTGGATTGGATCGAAAGGTATACATTAAAAATCAGGCTGCGTAATAACTAATAACTGTTCTCTAAAATTAATAACACAAAAAAAAAATTGGTCATAAGTAATAAAGTCAATGACTCTTTAAAAGTCGTAAAAAACAAGATTTCCTTGAAATTTAAATAAAGGTCTAGGTTAATAATTTTTAAGATCGAAGCTCTTAAGTTATTTTGATAGTAATAATAATATTTGAGACCACATTATTTGAATAAGAAAAATATGTTAGGATAGGTTAGTAGTATATGATAAAGCATGAAAACAAAGCCAAACCAGATTACAAAAATACCGGATCACGCTTAAGTTTGCCATTATTTGGTTAGATAGAATACTTTATTAACAGAAGCACTAATTACGATAGCTTTTTGTGAGCAAATCTGATTTATATCTTTGAATTTGTATATTAATATTCAATATTTCTCTTACCTCAGCAAAAGGCGAGACAAAACTGCAAAGACAGACGACTCCGCTGTCGGCGAAGAGTTTGGCCACTTCAGCCACTCGCCTGATGTTCTCCTCTCGGTCTTCCTTAGTGAAGCCTAGGTTCTTGTTCAGGCCTGTCCTGATGTTGTCGCCATCCAAACCGTAGGCTGGTATTCCTGTAAAAGAAAGACAATAAGGATTAAATACCAAGTGTAAGTATTTGAGTTAATTTTCTTCTTAGGACTTAGGCACTAATTGAAAAAACTGACAACAATACAGCTCACACCACAACATCCTCTAATCTTCTTCTTCGTCGTGTCGATGGTTGAGTCAAATTTTATTTTGACTTGCCATATCGTGGTGAAAGGATTAGCCAATTCGCTTTGGAGAACTGTATTGAATTTATAGACTAGTTTAATTAAAATATGCTATTTACAAACTTTAAATTTAATAATTGGAGGTCAAACATCACTAGAACATGGTCCGGCCTCGACCCTATGGATCATAACGGACCTATGTTGTTATTAATTTTATCGACTGTAAATAATTTATTCGAATTGGTTATTTCCGATCTTTATCATCATTATGTAAATTTATGCAACATAGTTCAACTAACAATATTGCGTTTGTATTATGTTCACTGGCAAATGCAATATTGTTATTAATATAACTTGTTTTGTTCTTTTTAAGAACATAATTTATTTAAAAAATAAGAACTAGTGTTGTTCCCCAGACAAAGACATCTAAAAAAAAAGAAAATAAACCTTAAGGACATACCTTTCGCTAAAGGACAGATATACCAGATTCATGCGTCAATACACCATACTTGGACAAAACCAGCCAAGCTTGCAACAAGTTTAACATTACTAACCGCATTACAATAAAACTGGAATAACGTGACGAAAAATACACTACTTTGATAATGTACGCCTTTATTTGGTCTAGTACAAAGTTATCTTTTGGTAATATATCACTCAGGTTCGAATGATAGGCAATAAGGACTCATGAATATTTTAATAATATTATCTTTTCGTTATACATAAAAACGTTTTTTTTTACCATTTTCTAGAAAAACAAACCGCTTAGTTAGCGTCTGTTACTCTAGTCAAGTGTCAGATTACGGTATTTAATTACTCAACAACATATGGGTCAATGCGTATGCAGTTAATGAATGAAGTGATCTTGTTTACTACAAATAGATCATCCGTTTTACGACTTTTTTTAACTGGTACGAAAATTCTAGTGATATTTAGCTAAATACGTTAGACTAAAAGTTGACCCAAATTTAATTAGAAAAGGCTTGGAATTTCTAATTTCTGTCACGGGCACGGGCTCCAATCAAAATTAATCCAACCAGATAAATGCATTGAATGTTTAAAAAGTTGATATATATCTTCATAAACTGTCCATTATATTTTGAATTTTTTTACCTATGAACCGCTTTGTTACACACTTTACAATTTTTCAAAAAATAGGTGTTGACGTAAGCCAAAGATTAAGTGAGCTATGGCGAGAGCCCGAGTCCTTCGACTTAGTCTCTCTCATGTACGAAATAGCCCCCTTTAAAAGTTTATCTTGCTTTTCGCACAAACATATCCATCCTGCGCGAACTGAACATCAAGACCAGACTATCAACCATCTGCCTGCGCAAAGTACTGGATTTCTTCGGTCACATAGCCAGGAAAGAAGGCCACAACCTTGAGCAGCTCATAATTACTGGCAAGGTTGATGGCAAAAGACCTAGAGGCCGTAGCCCGACAAGATGGACAGACCAGATCCGTTCCACTCTGGATACCCAACTGCATGTTGCACTACATGATGCCAAGAACAGAGACAGATGGCGGGACACTGTCAAAAAAAAGATAATACCACGGGGACTTCACGACCCTCAGCAATGAGGAACACGACGCGAGCAGGAGGAAAAGTTTATCTAGTGTTTTATGAGACAAGTTAAAATAACATACAGATTTAAAACAAAGCATATATTTATTGTTATGCATTTGCTAAAAGCTTCTCAGGTTAAGGTTAAGTATTAGAACGGAATGTACATACAAGCAATTTGCAATTTCCAGTAACCTCTTAAATTTTTTTTACATACTTTTCAACTCCAACTACATAGTTTCCAACTCCAACTATATACTTCTGATTAAATTCGTTGCGGGTTCCAAGACAATTTTAACTCTCCCTGGGATTGCCCGTGTGTCATGCACGGTGCCTTTCAGTTGGTTGCCGCTGTAGATCCTGGCGTCACAGAAGTCACAGTGGTGGGCGTGTGGGTGGGATTATATCCCGTAAAAAAAAAACCTCTTAAAATCTTATGATAATTATGTCACGTACTTGCACAACAAGTTGTTAGTAATTATTAGGTAAACAAATCAAACATTTACGGCTTTATGTATCTATATTTTATGCTTTTATTAGCTTCACGTGTAACAACCTTATTTACAATGTAAAGGACTCTTGGAGAGCAAATTTAAGCTTTGTCAATACATTTACAATACATTTGGGAGTGGGTAGTGTACCTGCCTGCGACGTCGAGGTTCGTGGGTTCGATTCCCACTTAAGACAAAGTCCTAAGTCCTCCCTCTGTGTGCATGAACATGGGGGTTTGTCTTAGTCTGGGTGTTTCTATGTATAATAAGTATTTATTTGCAAAAGAAAAGTATATATATGTATAGTATCAGTTATTCAAGAACCCATAGTACAAGCTCTGCTTAGTTTGGGACTAGATGGCGTTGTGTGTGAGTTGTTAAATATATTTATTTATTTATTTAATAATTTAGATCTGAAATGACGTATCCGAAATGACGTATCATACAGTTGAGAAATTTAGGGTGCCGGTAAGAGGCGACCGTAGCTGGATGGCTAAGAGCGGCTGTCCGGTGTGCAGTGAGGTCGCAGGTTCAAATCCTGCCGGTCCCATATCTTTTTCAACTTTTTCTTAGTATAATTTAGATCTGATTAGTGAAACTCTATTTTCAAACAAATTTTCTCGACTTTAGACTCATTTCAATTCATTACACCTAGTTACGAAACTACTACAGTTAATATATCATGACGTAACGTCACGCAAATAATACCCTTAAGGGTGGTGCAGAGGAGTATATCAACCACATTTTACCTATATTATATAATATTAAAGTTGAAAAATTAAGAATCCAGCAGTACTCGAACCTGCACCCCCTGGGTAAACGCCCCAAGTGCTTTGCCAATTCAGCTATGGATTCGTATGCTGCTAAACTCGAAATTTCTCAACTCTTTTGTGCCAGCGTCATAGGTATATATACCTTATAGGTATATATACCATAGGTATATATATAAAATACTTTAATATTATATAAAATACGAAAAGGCATACAAACCTAAAAAAAAAAAATCGCTTAACTAGCTGAAGCCCGTGACTTCGTTCGGGCGGAGTTCGATATTTCCATGATTTTTCTTACAAAATTAAGGAACTTCTCGTTCACGCTTTCAACCTCAAATTAACCCCAGGGAAGTGGAAATTTCAAAAATTGCATGCATTTTCTTCAAAATTGACGAACCTTTCATACAAACTAACACCCCCTTAGGGATAAGATACTACACTAGTACTAGAATGACACCGCCAGCTGGAAGTCTAACTTAAATTGGATGTGGTTTTGCAAAGTTGTGTAGCATAGAACTGAAAACCGCATCCAATTCCATGCAGTATTATTGCGTGATGCGCGTAAGAACGTACAGACGGACAGACAAACAGAAAAAATCCCCTCGTATTATTTTTTCTTATATATCTTCAATGTACAGACTTGGTAAAATTACAATTTTATTACATTGTGTAGATGCTAGCGATTGTAATTTACACGTGTAAGAGGTTTATTAGAAAACCCTTACATTGTCATAGAGCTTGTGCCTTGTTCAATAAACATGAATGTAATTTAGATCAAGCTCTTATAATTCATTTATTCTTATAAGATCATAGGTTGGTACAAGCATGCATTATACAGATGTTCTTAGGGCACTAAGTTCAGCTATGTCTCGCCCTTAAGGCATAATGAGAATCTTACATTGATGGCAACCGATTCAGATCCAACTTTACGTCGTTAATTACTTTTATAGATTATAATAGCTGCTATTATTCCAAAGCATGTAACAATATAATACCAGTTTACTTGTTGCGTCTCTAATTGTATTGTGAATTTCTTCAGCTGTGATAACTTGGGGCAGCTGAGCAAATTTAATGATATCATATTACTATTTGATGTGCAAAAATCTTAGGAGACATAAGTTATCATACTTAAGTAGTATTATATAACTTATAAAGGTAGTACCGTCAGGTAAACGTATTATAAGACTAATTATAATTATATTATGACAACTAAGCGCGCCGTGGCGCAATGGATAAGGCATCGGTCTTACATTCGGGACACGAGATCATGGGTTTTTATCCTGGTTATTCTCCCACGGACGTGAACTGCCTCCTAACACAAGCTAACAATGCTCAAGAATATTAGTAATTCGCTTTCATCCATCCATCCATCCATTCAAATTACTAGTAAGCTGTAAAAAAAATAAAAACCGGCCAAGTGCGTGTCGGGCCACGCGCAATAGGGTTCCGTAGCTAGTCGTAACAACATTAAACGTACCGATTACCGACAAATAGCCAAAATACCAACATAAAGTAACTTTGTTTTTCATAGTGTTTTATGGAATTTGTATCAATAACAAAGTTATAATATGCGGTTTCTGAAAAAGTGCTATATCTCAAAAACTGAAGACTGTATCTCATTCAAAACAATTTTGGTTGAAAGTTTTTATTAAGATCAATAATATATATTTTTTTTAGATTTTTCACTCCTGTGGTTTAAAAGTTAGAGGGGGGGGGACACTCATTTTAGCACTTTGAAAGTGTCTATCTTTGGAACGATTGACATTGAAAAAAAATGGTTCTAGAAACCTCAATAAAAAATTTTTAAAGACCTATCTATACACGTATAGGTAGAATGAAAAAAAAAATTGTTTCAGTTCAATGTATGGGGAGCCCCCCTCTAATATTAATATTTTTTTTTTTTATCTAAAAATCGTAAAGCGGTTAACAGAATACATCTACCTACTTAGTTTCAATTGTGTAGTCCTAATAGTTTCGGAATAAAGTGGCTGTGACATACGGACGGACGGACGGACGGACGGACAGACAGACAGACATGACGAATTTATAAGGGTTCCGTTTTTTGCCATTCGGCTACAGAACCCTAAAAATACACATTTCTTACTGTTGGCATAGATGAGTTATAATACTTATAATCGAGAACGGAATGTGACACCCTAATAGATAAACGTTTAAATAAAAATGCATAGCAAAACTTATAGGTTCAAAAACTAGAGATAAAAATTCTATTGAGAATTTCCCGAGCACCTTCCGACACTTTCGGAACAATGCGGCTCCATTAAAAGGTCTCTGTTTGAGCACTCGAGAGATCAAACACTACTTCAAAACTTCACAAGGCGTTAGATCTTTTATAAAGAAACCTGCAAAGGTGGCTTAATTTTCTTCTAGCTGTGGGTAAAGGAATTTATAATGATCATCTAACGAGCTATTGGCCACTTACCCGAAAATCATTGGTTTTGTATTTTACGCAGTACTAGAGCAATCAGACCACCGCAAACTAGTACACGGGGTTCTATATCTATACCATTTATGGGACTTATTGCTACACTATCTGAACGTGAACGTGAAGCCTTCAAATGGCGGCATATAATTTTAAAAAAAAACCGACTTCAATTACAATAATTTTAGACTTATATGGTTTTCTCATGGGTGCCATTGTGAGAACTGGACCTAATTAAAATGGGACCACACGGGAAGAACCAGCTTTCAAATAAAAAAAGAATTATTAAAATCGCTTCGCCCAGTCGAAAGTTATGAGGTAACAAACATAAAAAAATACAGACGAATTGAAGACGTCCTTCTTTTTGAAGTCGGTTAAAAAGTGTGCATTCAAGTGTAAAATGTCGCTAATGTCTTCACTGCATCATTTGACCATTTCATTAGAAAATTAAACAACCGTTGGACATACCTTTAGAGACCAGATAAGCTTCAAGTGCGAAGGCTATGCTGGTTTTTCCAGCACCGCTCAGTCCTGTGAACCAGACAGTGCTGCCTCTGAACGCTCTGCTACCAAGAGCCCGGCTTCTCTTTGCCCTGGACACTTGGTGCTTTTGTTCTACGACGTTTGTGGCTACCTGCGCGCACTGGAACAATAAAGACGGGAAATAATATTAAGAACCTTTTTAAATACAACATGTTAAGTTAATTATTTAAAAAAAACGACGCCCGCACTAGGAATAACTCCTGTGTCGCGGGGGGGTTTTCACAAACATACATTTCACACACCCAGAGTCAGAACAAATCTTTGCGAGTCACACAAAGATTTTTCCTATGTGGGGATCGAACCCACAACACCAGCGCAGATGAAAGCAGCGAGGCGACCGCTTTATAAGCCACTATGCCAACCGTGCACTCATTGTATATGAAGAGTTTTTTTAATAACAACGGGTTGCTTTGTTTATTTCCTGTGTTAGATACTTTAGTGCATTTTAGAAGTATACAGGCTACATCATCTGGCAAAGACCCGCAGAATTAGAGCAACGACCTTAAATTTCATAGATAGCTTTCATGATAATGCACGCGAAGAAAATAGTAGTAAGTTCCATAAGCAAACGTGATAAACACTTAAAAATAAAATACAAATCACTTCCTGTGTTACAAATAATTAAAAAACCAAAGCATGCCGAAAATAGAAATATAATTGCATTTATAAATATAGACCAGGAAATATCGTGGTCTACCTATGATTGAAAAATTTGAACAATCGATGCTGAAGGTTGAATATGCGCTATGAAGATTTATTAACAAGAATTTAACAGATTTAACTACGGTATTTTTTTATGGTCGCAAGTCATACTTCCTCTTCCTTGCAAATCATGCTTAGTTGGAACGAAATGATTCTAATTTTAACAAAACATCACGTATATATTACCCAGAAGTGTGTGGCAGAGATGTACAACACCCACATTTCACCTGTTATGTTAAGGTTCCATCGGATAGGGGGTGAGCCTATCGTCATACACCGGCCATAATTCCAACTCCGCAGCACGAATTTCCTGACGGAAAGTTCACAAATAACAGATTGCACGACCGGTCGATTGCGGTGAAAGGCGCATACGCTAACCACTAGACCATCGAGACAGATTCTAGTTTTATTAAAAAAACCAGGAGTAGAAATGTAGAATGATCCGATAGGCTTAAAGCAAGATTAAGAAAACGTTCGATATTGATTTAATAACGAATTCAATGGACCATGGAATTCAGATATGTTTGAGCACAATCTACACAATTGGTACATGCATTGCACTATTTTACACAATACATTCATGTATGTGTACGTCGGTGAATTTGTGTGAAGCACAGAAGGTACCCATTCTGTTCCAAACCACAATTACGTTTGCAGCCTGCGGTTTTTCTCGGTTATCGGCCAAATGGACGAGGAAAAGCTTTAATATTACACACACAACCTGTTAAAGTTTACCTAGATCTGTGCGATCATTGTTTAGACTTCATATTCAATTTTATACACGGTAAATATTGATCACCACAAATTTGAAAAACCAGCCAAGTGCGAATCGGACTCGCACACGAAGGATTCCATTTCCGATTATAAAATAAACATTAACAACAACAATACCATTATCTATAAAATCGGCAAAAAATATTTGTTGTTATTGCGGCAACAGTTATTAATTATTATAGGAGTACATCATCTGTGAAAATTTCAACTATGCTACATGGGTTCATGACATACAGCCTGGTGACGGACGGACAGCGAAGTCTTAGTAATAGTTTTACCCTTTAAGTACGGAACCCTAAAAACTACGTATCAATGAATTTTAAATATTTTTAACTAGAGGTCTAAAAAAACGCCTAGAAGAACTAATATGCTGTACACTTATTCCTATTATTATATTTATTCTAAGTGATTATAAATGCTAATCAATTAGTAATAGAATTATTGTTCGAACACTCGTTACCGAACTATGGGTAATTCAATCATTATTATCATCAATTAATTAAGAAGTACATCGGCATAATTTATTAGTGAAGGGCACAAAGTTAGCCTTGGAAAGTTACTTCAACTATAACACGCATATTGCATTCGGACGTAAAAATAAGTGGTCACACGATTTTTAATTGTTTTTTTTACTGATAAAACAAATAAGCTTGAAATTTACCTGTCCACCGTCGAAATTTATATTTATTTGTACATGACGTACGAGTCAGCTTCACAGTTTTATTTTATTTTAGTAAGCGATTAATTTTGTAAAACTAAAAAAAATAAGTGTAAATATACAATATCGCTTCCTTGAATTTTTTTGTAATTTTTCTGGCGCTTTTTGTAGTTTTTATTGTTAATCGTGCACATTATACAACTGAATATTACAAGGCACTTGAAAACTGGAACCAATTCTAAAAAAAAAAATGGGCATGATTAATTAATGGGAATGGGAGACGAAATACTTGAAACAATTTACTTTTTTTTAGATCAAAATGTAAAGCTAGAGGGTGTGAGAAAACTGGCAAACTGAAAGGACAATAGGTAGTCTTGTATAAATAAATAAATAAAAGATATTTTGTATGAGACATTGGCGCTTTTTTTTGCGGTCGCATGTTATCGGTTTTGCTCACTGTTGCCTTAATAATATAAAATACCGGGTGCTTCAAAAAAATGTATACACACTTTGAACTTCCATAGAAAATTTATTTACCGTTCTACAAAGTTAAATTTCAGGAAAATAGAAAGCTGAAAGTCCAATGTAAATGAAACATAAATAACAAATGTTAATACTTTTCAACAAGATGGTGCTCCGCCGCACTATCACAGGGACGTACGAGCTTACCTGGATCAAAATTTGTCGGGCCAGTGGATAGGACGCAGGGGGCCAATCGAGTTTCCAGCACGCTCTCCAGACCTTACACCACTGGATTTCTTCTTGTGGGGCACAGTAAAAGATGAGGTGTACAAACGTAAACCACGTAACCTAGACATTCTTTGGAATGAGATTCAAGCAGTGTGTAGAGAAATCTCATTGGACGTTTTGATACGATGTACAGAATCTGTGGTGACTCGTACTCAGAATTGTATTGATGCTGCAGGTCACCAATTTGAACAGTATTAACATTTGTTATTTATGTTTCATTTACATTGGACTTTCAGCTTTCTATTTTCCTGAAATTTAACTTTGTAGAACGGTAAATAAATTTTCTATGGAAGTTCAAAGTGTGTATACATTTTTTTGAAGCACCCAGAATAATATGATAAATATTGACATCACTATCAGCTTCATACTAGATTAAGGCAAATATCATAAAATCTTAACTGTTAAGTATCCGTACTTGTATAAAATGTTACGGTATTAAATAAATAATAATGTAGGTAATGACAATAAATTATTACAGTATTAACAATGTCTTCTACTCTTGTATACTGTGTCAATATTAGTTTAGTACTCATTTTCTCCGTATTGTTTTTGTAGAGTTTACTGCAATTACAGAACTCATCAGTGAAGTAAATCAATATAAAACCTCAAACATAACCATTGTGCAGTCTGCACGTGTCGTGTAGTGGTTTAAGCGGTCGCCTCGCCGCTCTCCACTGCACTGGTTTTGTGGGTTCGATCCCCACAAGGGACAAATCTTTGTGTGATTCGTAAAGATTTGTTCTGAGACTGGGTGTGCTTGTGTGAGTGAATGTGTGTATTTGGCCTTGTCATTGGGACCATTGGATAGTGTAATTGCTTCTGGCGTTCTATTTAATGTAAAAAAATCCTAATTTATCTTTATAACCATATTAAATATTTATGTCAATCAAGTAAAAAGTTCTTACGACACTCGTGTCAATTAATACGTCGAGAATTTGGGCTTTCGTACTTAATGTATTCAACTTATAAGTCCACATACCTATGATGCTGACACAAAAACAGTGGAGAAATTTCGAGTCTAGTAGCATACGAATCCATGGCTGAATTGGCAAAGCACTTGGGGCGTTTACGCGGGGGGTGCAGGTTCGAATCCTGCTGGATTCTTAATTTTTCAACTTTAATATTATATAAAACTTATAAGTCTTTACAAACTTCGCATGAGTGTTAATAGAGTGGATACATTTGGCAAAGCACTTGGGGCGTTTACGCAGGGGGTGCAGGTTCGAATCCTGCTGGATTCTTAATTTTTCAACTTTAATATTATTTAAAACTTATAAGTCTTTAACAAACTTCGCATGAGTGTTAATAGAGTGGATACATCGACGCGTCGTACGAATCGCATCGTCGAGAAATGCGGAGAAAGTAGAATGTTTACGTAAACCAAAGCTGGCGGCGTAATCGTGGCATAATCTTGCAACACTAGCCACTACTGTTCCTTCTAATGAAGTGCCTTTATTCACCTGGTTAGATTTTTATTTCATAAGTGTCCCTTTATAATCTTAAAATGTTAAGAATCTAAAAGTTTCACAACTCACAGCACAGCGCATTTTTTCATCGTAAAGAATTACGAAAACTCAAGTTTTTTTTATTAATAAGGAAGTTGGTATCAACAACTTTTGCTTTTTCATCATCCTCGTCTCGTCCTCGGTTAAGTTATGAATTTGATGGTGATTCAAGGAATGCGGGATAAGATTTATTATATTTTTTTTTCAAATATTCTACTTGTAATGAAAATTTGTATTCCAATACCACCATTTTTAAGTTCAAGTTTCGCAATACTTTTATTTGTAGACCTGTTGGTATTCCATAATCTAAGATTTCATAACTGCACGTGGAATAAATAACACCTGACATAGTCAAAAAATCTTCCACTTGTATACTGTTTTTGCATTAAAATTATATGCTGCATTGACTACGATAAGTATATTTTGCAGACGCCATAAAAAGTATGTGTATAAATATCACAAAATTCACAGTATACTTTACTGTGAATTTCGTGAGAGGACCATTTCCAAGAAAAAATCGGTCTTTTGATATTGCAGACGAGTACACACATATTGCAAATGATAATGAATCGTTTCCGTCCGCCGAAACAAATTAAATCTAGCGAAACTAAAGGACACATAATGTTGCTTCTAACATAAACACGGTTCTTTACAGACACAGATTGAAATCGTTATAGAATTCAGACGTGATCTTGTCAATATGAGGCCATAGGCGAATGGCCGCAGCATGAAGGTTGAGGCAATACAGTTGTTTGTTGAACGCTATTAAGCTTGACAGGAGGAATCCCTGAAAATACTATCCATTTCTGAATTCATGTGAAGCGTTCATTCAAAGACTGATGATGATCTTCGAGAAGGTTTGAATTGAGTGCACGGTTGGTGTAGTGGTTAGAGCGGTTTTAACTGCACTGGTGTAGTGGGTTCGATCCCTACATGGGACAAATCTTAGTGTGATTCGCAACGATTTGTTCTGACTCTGGGTGTCCTCTGTGTGTGTGTAATGTTTGTGATCACCCCCGCGACACAGGAGTTATTCCTAGTACGGACGTCGTTTCAAAAAAAAAGTAAAAAAAAGTGATGGTGAGTTTTCCTCCCCTATTTTCTAGAAGGGAGGTCTTCTCTTTATAATGCTTGCGTAATACTTGAATGGTCCCTAATGTCATACAATATTAAGCATTTGAAAAGTAAAGCAGTATCCAAGGAGTTGCGTTTTGATACAAAACACACTGCTCCAATGATTTGCAAAGGTTCTTGCCTGCATAAGGAAACATGTTGAACTCTTCAACCAGGTTCGCCATCACAGCATGTATATGGAGAATCTAGTAGCTAGATGCGGAAGTAATAAATAGCAAATAATTATGGCAACTAATGTAATTTGAATTATCTAGCATCGCAAAACATACCACAATGGTATGAATTCACAGTGGTGAGACGAGATTCAAATGATTTAATGCATTTATTTTCGATAAGCAGCATATATTTCAGCCTGTAACTAGATGGATCTGCCGCTGATACAAAAATTTAGCTTTATTTTTTATTGCCTTAATAGTCTATGATATAGTCTTCGCTTTTCGATCCTGAAAGTCCAGGAAGTTTCTATTTTGGGTGCGGCACTAACATACCATAATCAGCGTAAATGGTTATAATCAATGGAACGACTCTTTCATTGGCCATTGCGTCCATTTTAATAGAAAATAGTATTACCGCCACTCAATAAGATCCTCCAGCATCAATTCAAATTCGTTTATGGACAATCGTAATGAACATCATCGCCCAAGCATTTGCGCTATTACATTCAGGAACGATTCTGGTAAAGAAAATGAGTTCAGATGTATCTGACTTCCAACAGACCTTGTAAGGGGCGATATCGACGGGTACTACATAACATACTCGTAACATCACACCGAGAAGTATGTGGCTGAGGTGTACAACACCCAAATTTCACCTGTAATGTTTAGGTCCCATGGGCTAGGGGTTGAGCCTATCGCTATCCAACGGGCACAATTCCAACTCCGTGGTGCTATTGTGAATTTCCTGACGGAAAGTTAAATAATACATGGCGACCCAGGAACGTACCCGAGACTTCGCGGTGAGAGACGCAGACGCTAACCACTAGACCATCGGCAGTCGGGTCTAACGTAGTGTAAAAACACAATTTTACCAGGGCGGAAAATTGCTTTATTGCACTTGGCAGTCTACGTAGTACACATTGATAATATGATACTCTTTGTACGACCAGAATGTCTGATCAGTCTTTCGAGCTGCCGAGTTTGGTAATCAGAACCGTAGTATCGACTATCGTAGATCCTTTAATGATTACCGAGACGGCTTACCATCTCTCGTCATCGTCTCTAGGCACGGGGAAATCGATGCCAGAATGGTCAGAATGGTCACCCATCCGCAGTCCGATTGCGATAAGCATGCTTAACCCACCGATTATTCGATCTGCAGGGCTTTTACTTAGCTCAAGCAGCAGCTCTCAATGAATGGAACTTAAGTTACATGTTAATTGCTTCCAGTTGGAATTCGCGTACCAAAAGCCAATGGATTTATTTCGCCGGAAAACTTCTAAATCTGTATGACTTGTGTATATTTGTTAACTAACACAAAACACGTGTGTATTCAGTTCAACTATATCGGTTCAAAAACAATTTTTGGTAACCTTTTCAGTGATTTTTTTTTGTAATTTTGGATAGTTCATTTCAATTTTTTAAAAAACTACTGTAAATATTTTTCTATTTGCACTTATTTTGTTTTAATCTTTGTTATTTTTATTTTTATATTATTTTGTTTGTAAAGGAGCGTGTTGGGTATTATGGCTTACAGATCACACTCGTTACACCAAGGTTCGCTCCTACACTGGCACAGCTGCAGTGGGAAATAAGTCCGCCAGGTTAAAGTGGGATCAAGCTGGACATGTTTTCCGGAAGCTTTACGAAAGATGGACAAGAATCGCTATGTACAGACTGAATAGACTCTAGAGAGTCGGTGTGAGCGCGGAGGCGATGATTTGGAGACCTTTCTGGCAGGCGGGGAAGAAAAGATCACAAGGAAGGACCAAAAAATGGGCGAGACCTTTGCCTAATAAAAATTTTAACACCGGATAGAAAGCCTTAGTTTTAAAATATCAATTGGCGAAAGCAGGTAGGTGTATATTGAACGGATTAAGTTATTCAATGGAACTACATTAAATGTTTACATTTAATTAGGTCTCGTTATCATAACTATTATTTGAAAACCAATGTTGACAACAAACAATATTGATTGTAATTTTTTGTAATTTGAATTTTAAATATATTGCCCAAAAATAAATTAACGTTTACCTACAAAAGTTATGTTTTCAAACCGGCAATATAAACAAAGTTATTTTCTCGTAAATCAAAACCACTAACCGTTCTAATTAGTCCGTTTCCATTGCCCCATTCTCCGATCTTAAATTTTTCGAAGGTTTCGGATACCTTCTTGTTCCTTAGTTCCAGACTCATATTTACAGTTTAAAAAAACAAAATGTCAAATAAAACTTTCGCGCCAACTTCGATCGGGCAGTGAACGCAGCAGCACGCACGTCGCTCACGCCGTTGAACACTAGACTGGCGCGTTCGCAGAATGATACTGTATTTTAAATTGCTTGTAAATAAAATACTTGTAGTCACAGAGTACTTTTTTTAAACTTGTAGTTTATTGGACGACAAAGCACTTGCATTGCATTTTAACCTTGTTAGAAAATGATTGTTTTGAATCCGGAAAACTGCATTTATTTTATTCTTGTGCACCTTTTTTTCAATAGCTGGTCAAGCCCGTCACTTCAGGGGAGTATTTATTTGCAAGCTTCGAGATTTTTTGTTAGTAAGCTGCCAACTTTTCTACAAGTATCTTAGCATCGTGAGAGCCAAATTAAGTAGCGAGCGCTGCATGAAAGAGTAAATATAATGTTGGTGCCAAGTGTTGGAAGCGGATGAGAAAATACAGCCGAGGGTTGTTTTAAAACTGTATTATTTCAAAATGTTTTTTTTTTGTGGTCTTAGTTTAAGTTCCTAATCCCAGATCTTTAAAAGTTAAATGGGCAATTAAAATCTGCGTGTATATAAAACCGGGATAACATACCGTTTTTAATAAAAGGGAATCGTTATAGATAGAATCAAAGATCTTGGCGGTTTTGAAGTGAGCCGCAAATTAAATGACACGGGTCGGTATTGGCCTTACTCGAGTACGGTGCTCGTCGATTGGTGGTCGTGCAGCCATCTGTAGCTAACTTCAAACCGCCAAGATCTTAGATTTTGTCTATACGTTGAGATTAGCTGTCAAGGTCAAACGTATATCTCATACTTCTCTGATTACTCTGATTCTTTCTCTGGTTTCAAATTAGTTACCAAATAAAGTTGAAAAAATAAAGCAACTTTAACATACCTTGAAAATCATTTAATGACGCAAAAAGTCGATTGAATAGTTCTTAAAGTCTATGCTGATCATTTCTCAAATCGGTCCGAAAAAAAAATACTTTCGAATTGAGAACCTCCTCCTTTTTGGAAGTCGTTTAAAAATAACGGTGAGTGTCTCACGTTACATTGACAAAGAGACGTACGTAACTGTTCATCGGTAGACTCAAAAAGTAGAAAAAAAAAACTACTGAGGTGTCAAGGGACACCCGGATGGAACGAAGTTCGGTAATTCCAAATAACAACAAATCAGGATTCGCATCCGAGATTGCAGTAAAAGGTATGCGACCTTAACCACTAAACAAATAAAACAGTCTATTTATAAACTAAATACGGTAACAAAAATTTAAACCAAATTAAAATAAAAACAAACATTAAGACAATTAAATTATCAAGCGTAGCAAGCGTACACAAGATCATTCAGAATCACTTTAATCATTCTCTTAAAATAATCGAATGATACTTTTAAAATCATTGTGGAGATATTATCACAATACTCCTATAGGCTGAATGGCTACATAACAATATTTCCTGTGCCTTACACACTTAATTTTAAAATAATTCTTATCTTCAAACTTTCGCGCTATTCGAATTTCAAAATATCAAAAGCGAGGTTCATTCAAACACACGCATAGACTTATAATGCCTAGATAAATAAACTGCTTGTATGAATTTAAGTATAAAGTAAGGCTAAAAACAGATTGATTGAAAATTATAATGCACCGCTTGGCGGACAGACAAACTAAACGAAAATCTGATAAATACCAGAGAGTTACACTGAACTGAAACGGCACAATTAAAGTGGCTTTACATTTCATGCGTGTACTCGGTTTCTAGGAGTAATAGTTCTATGACCACACATAACAAACCTTATCTTTAACATTATTTTTCTGCGATTATCTTGCTTTCTTTTAAATTGTATTCGCAAGTTTACTCGCGATATAATAATATCAGATCTCATTATCAATAATCTCATCACCAATCCCAATGACATAATTAGATGTGTTCTAATCGGATATTCCATGAAATGTACATAACAAAATTAGTAAACATTCTGTGGTAATATTAAAAAATAATTTGCTTTTGAATTTAATATAGTTATGACGCGTACACTTGCTAAACACACAATAATGAAGAGATTATAACGCGTATGACTTGCTTAGCACAATATAAAGAAAGGTTATAATGTGTACTTGCTAAAATACAAAAGCATTTATTATCGTGTGTATAAAATCTCTACTTACCTAAATCCATCAGCAATATCCAGAACTTGTGCAGAAACACTGTCAGGATTCATTATTGTAACTATTTTTAATAATTTATTATGTACAAAACACCTGTATACACTCAACAAAAGGCGGGAATTGTATTTTTTTTTTAAGTATGATAATATTTTTTTTTAGTTACTTTATTATTCATAGAGAGACAAAATGAAAATATTTCGCTTGCTTTCTCTATGCGCAGCATATTTCTGTAGCACCAATTAGTTCCGAAGTCGCGCGATAGATGGCGTTGGGATCGAATTAGATCGCGCTATGGTTTCGTTACAAGGTCCTGTATATAAGGTCCACCGATTTAGAGTTTAAGTATGTTTAGCAGATCCAAGTGAGGAGTAATGTTCACGATATCGAGCTATTTATTCCCTGGGATCTGACCAGAACAGCGATCGTGTACGCCTTCGCAGACCTTTCTGAGCGCGCCAGCGCCCCTGTTTTTGCAGAAACTCAACTCTAGTAGTTTTATTTCATTATTTTTAATTTTATTTTTTTTTTCTATAAGCGAGATGGAGTGACGGACACAGAAAAAACGCCGCACTTTTTTAGTAACTCAATTCTAGTAATTTTTTTCTTTATAGTTTTTTTTTTAAATTTAATTTATTTCTTTTTTTCTATAAGCGAGAAAGAGAGACGGACACAGAAAAATGCGCACGCCGTGTGGCGTGCGCATTTTTCTGTTTTGTCTGATGATGTAGCACCGTAGCTGTAACGTAGCATGTAATTACTACGCTGCTACGCGAATTGCTACGAAAAGTGTCGTTACAACTTTTCGTTCCTTTTTTTTCCGCCTAGCCCCCTTTCGCAACGCGCAATAAGGAACTTCGTTCCAACTAGGTGTAGACAGCTATGGCTGGGAAAAGTCACTTCGAATTTATTATCTGATAAACTTATTTGACCTAATTACTAGAGGCAGCTTCGGTTCAGCAGGTACTGCCTAGCTTTGGGAGCAGAGAGTAATTCTGCCATGCTGCTGATTTCTTTTCTGACTCAAGTTTAGAAACATGATTTCTTTCTGCCTTCCATAGCACTCTTGGAGTTAGGTAGTTCAAATTGGGGCTGATCAAGTGGATCTCCAACCGTAAGCAGAAGATTCTAAAGATGCAGTCTCGGATTAAGCAATTTCCTGGACCCTAGGCTCTCGAAGACCAAGTAATGTCTGTTACATCCTAGTCTACTCCAACAATAGCAAATAAAACCCAAATGTCCATTGTTATATTGGTGACTTATTTAATTTGGCGATCTCTCGGATCCTAACATAGTTCTTCGAATGATTTTGAAGAAAGGAACTTTGTGCCAGAGTTCCTTTCTACACAGCATTGGAGTTCTCGTCTGTTTATTGCGATTCCGTAAGCTACAAAACAGTATGTTTACAAAACAGTCACGGCACAAATTTTATTTTCGATTTGTTCTGTAAGTTATATGGATAAGGCTAGAGAGATACCATGTTTAATCACGATAACACGTCAACAAAGCCTTGACTCCATGGGTTTTCATATATTTTTATAGGAACCACCATCAAACAAATCACTGAATATAGTTATCCATCCATATTTAATGATTTGTCTCCATTTTGGCAAATATTCACAGACTAGAGCAAGATAGCAATGCGGCAAAAAAGGGGATCATAAACCAGTGTTATTGTGAGATTTTGAGTATTTTGAGAAATAATAATAATTATTAGGCTAAGGTTTAGCTACAATTCAATGATTATTGAATTTATGTTAGTTACTACTACAAACAATATTTTTATTGGATAGAGATCGGCAGTTGATAAGGGCCAAGGGATACTAATATTTAAAAATTTGTGTCAAATTGATAGTTATTGAACTCCTTCAATAAAATCCTTGACCAACTTTTATGATTTTTTTTGAGTATTTTTGGTTGGTCTAAGAATAGGCAGTAAGCTATTTTTTATACCACTAGGTAAGCTAAAGATACCATACAGGCGCAGCCTTGGGCAACAGCTGTAACTTCAATAAAACCTTTAGGATGATGCATTATCAGGCCATCATTCATATAATAACTTGTTGGATGAATAAAATTGAACATAAAATCAAATGTCAAGGGTCAGGATTGGTCACACTGAAGTGTGGTGTCCATCCATTAGTCAAACAGCCGTCTACAGCCAACTTCAAAAACACTAAAATCTTTACTTAGGAATCAGCTCCAATTAATGGTATGTTGTTGCAAAGACTTCAAGTTAGAAGTACTAAAAAGTTCAGGTTATTTACCACCTATTCAAATTAATATTAAATAAAAATTATCAGTAAAGTTAGTCCTAAATTAAATAAATCCCGTTTTTTCTAGTGACTAAAATAAATAAAATGTATTGGATATTAAAAAAAATATTGTGACTCAATCAATGAGACTAGTTTGATATTGATATCTAGAATTCGAATTTGAATTTGAATTTAGGTGTCCAGTTAATAAATAATAAGATGCAAAGATACGGATAACTTACGGTTTTTAGTTTCTTCTTTGGTCCTGAAGGCCCGTCCATTTTTGACTAGAATTTAGATGCACTGCTTCGAGAATTATGGATTCTTGATACGGATCAAAAAAAGTTAATTTAAATAATTAGGATGACTGCATAATTCGTACTACTATTCTGAAACTTGTTATCGGTTATAATCAGTAGAAATAGTTATTTTCACGTCACAATAATAATGTATGGGTGGGGGCCGGAGAACTTGACTGAAATGACAGAATTCGAATTGACATTTGACACTTGGCGTTGAAAAAATGTCACCTTGACAAAAATGACAGATTCGAGCGATGTGCCACTAGTGATGTCAAGTAACGTATATTTTTTTTATTTAAATACATTCGATTAAACAGTACGATTTATATTTATTTGATCTGTAATAATCAGGGCTCGGCATTAGGTAGAGTTTTTCATGTACTTACACTGATTTCATACAGCGAAAGAATAAAGTGGATATGCCTCAAATCCCGAGATTAATTTTAAAGAGCAGAAAAAAATCCCATGATTTTTTAAATAAAAAGTTATTTACTTTTTTACACAATTTAAACTACTGCACGCGCGACTAAATATTTTAATTCTCACAAAATTTATACTATAATGTCGGAAGCGAACACTTCAAATCTTACTGGTAATGAATCGGACAAGGAAAATGATTCGGATGGGCCGTTTGAATAAGCAAAACCTCTCGAGTCTAGGCTAGAAGCAAAAGTATTTGCTCGTATTTATAAAAAAGACGAAATATGCGTATGAGAATTTACTACAGACTTTCAACAATTTGTATTGTGAATTGATAGAACTAATAAAAAAAATATGTTTATTATCTTTGTTTTATTTATTCGTAATATTGTTGGCCACACGGGATTGTCCATTAGAAATCCCGGGAAGGTCCACATTAATATCAACATTTCGATGCAAGTACATAAAAAACTCTACCTAATGCCGAGCCCTGGTAATAATTATGTATGTTGACGTATTCAAGCGTCATGGTCATGAACCATAAATGACTTTTCGAAAATTTTGTTGACAACAGAGTGAATGGAACACTGTTCAAATCACTAGAATACAAGAACGCTTTGAAGAGACTGCTCCGGGGAGCAACAAGTCCAAAAACGTTAAGGCGGGTCTACGCTAGACGAACCGAGCACGAGCGGAGCACGAGCCTAACACAATCCGTAAAGTGTGGACCGACTTACAAGCCTCGAACGAGCGCGCTGCGAGCATTTCGCTCGAGCTCGGCTGCGTTCCGCCTGTTGTCGGTTTTTTGACGAACACAAAGGGATTTGCTTCGCGCTCGTGGACGTGTTTAGTGACAGACGTCGGTCGCTCGAGCCGAACATCATGGAAACGCGGACCGAGGATGCTTCCGTGCAATTAATTAAATTATATCAAAATAATCCATTGATATGGGACCCAAAGACTGATGCATGGTCTCGTATATCCCAAGAATCCATATTCGCCAAGAGCCGCGAGCTCACTGCGGAAAACTACGTTCGAGGACAGTGATCGTTGTAGGTTCGTTGCACGTCCACACTTGACGCCGCGAACGACGAAACCGAGAACGGCTCCGCTTGTGCTCCGTTCGTGCTCGGTTCTTCTAGCGTAGACCCGCCTTTAGAACGCTCCAAAATACTGTTCGCACGTTCTAGGGCCGTTTATAAAAAGCGAGCGAGCATTATTAGAATATTCTATTATTCGAGATTCAGCTACAAGATCATAACGTTTATAATGTATATAATTTAAATTTAAATATTAAATTTAAAAATAATGTATATGATTTAAGCAACAAGTTTGTTAACTTGAACATAAACATACTTGCTGCTTGCTGCTAATAATTTTGATTCTGTTTTCGATTGTTTAAATGATGTACAATTGTATTTGTAATATAATTGTATTGTATTTGTACGCAATTATCTTGCAACTGGACAAGACTATCTATGCGAAATGCGAACGCAGAGAGAACACTAAAATAATACTCTTAGTCTGTTTACATTAAAAGAATTTGATAGAATAAGCATAGAACGAGTATTTGATTGTTTGATGTAAATCGCCCTCGAGGAAATGCCAGATTGAATTTGTGCAAGCAAGCAAGTGAGCTCGAATCAAGAGCAAACGATATTTTGGTCGAACACTATGTTTCGATGTTTGGCCTCCATTTGCTAGGTTCGTACCAACCAATAAAAAATATTTTAAAAGTTTAAATAAATGGGTCATAAACTGAGTATTCGTCTAATGTCATCATGATTGTCCATTTGTTTATTTAATTTATTACAAGTTTTACGCATTTAGTACCCATTATTGCACTTGCACATCACTATGAATGATCACTAAAGTTGACATTTTATTAATTAAAAAAAAAAAAAAACCTGTCCAAATTGATTGATTGCTGCTATTTTACGACCGAATCAAAATAAAATTCCTCTTTTGCTTCGATTGTGATATATTACTTCACCTGAAATCTAAACAATAACGAGTATAACTCATATTTTCATTATTTAGCTTCAGCTATCTACCATCCTCACGACGGGTTCCCCGCAAAACGGGTGGGTTGGACCACAACACCGTCCTACACCAAACAATCAATGTAGTGAATTTGCATTGAAATTGTACAAAATGCCTGTTGTAAGTTCTAATATGTTAGAGGACCAGAATGATGGGGATGAGAAGATGTGGGGCGCTCTTAGGCGGTACATTATACGAGAGCGTCAAAGGAAGAGAGAAGGTAAATTCTGCTAAAATATATTTTTACAGCTTTGATTTTATATATTCATTAAATTATAACAATATTTTGCTAACCTTCAAGCTGTAACCTAATTACCTTATACCACCATAATATTTACATAGTTTCGAGAACTAGCATTGTATTGAAAATGAAAGCACATAATTTTGTTAGGTCGGGATATTATTATAATATTGTATTTTTGAGCATCTGCTAAGCCATTGCTACCTTTCTCTGCGGAAATGAAATAAAACTTTAACATCATTACAACTTTACTTTAAAGCAGATTATGAAATGGCTTCCAAAAAGGAGGAGGTTCTATATTTGACTTTTTTTTTTTTAATTATTACAATTTGAATGCAAGTGTATGTTTGTGAACTACAGAGTATGAAGCGGAGGTGGAAGAAGAGAGACTGCGCAAAGAACGTGAGGCTAGAGAGAGACAAGATGTAATGACTCTTGGTGAGTACTTACTTCCAACTAGTAGACAGATGCTACATATGCAAGTGAAACAACACAATTTTGAAGTAGATTGCTTTAGGGTCAAGTGCGGTATGCGGTCAGGAACATTTCACCACTTATAAAAAAAAAGGGGCAATTATACGAGTGAGCTCAATGCTGATGCTGGCATTTAGCCTCTCCATTCTGTTCAACAAAGGAGACATAAATTGATAACTGAGTTCAGCATTGAACCCAAGCTCGTAAAATCTGCCCTAAAGCAGTCTACCTTGAAATTGTGTTATTGCACTTACTGCGTGCACACTTTGCACATGCTGGATATCCATATTCATATTAAAAATGGTTGATACTTTTTTATTTTAGTTTATTTTATTTTACAATCAACTGCTCACTGTACTTACATTTGCCTAATGCGCTGTATATAATCTTATTAACTAATTCCAGAGGAGACTAAAGAACAAATAGAACAGTTGGAGCAGAAACTTAAGCAGCTTGAAAAAGAAAAGCAACAGTTGTTTATGCAACTCAAAAAAGTCCTAAATGAGGATGAGATTAGAAAGAGACAGCAACAGAAGGAAACTAAGTGAGTATGGAACTCACCAGATTTTTATCAACAAATTGTTTCACTTCCGATGTAATTATGTATGTGTACTTATTTTTAAGCAATACTGTAGATATTCACATATTAAGAAAAATAATGCAACTTTGCAGTGTGGAGATCAATGATTTCAATAGCAATAGAATTTTGGCTTTGTCAACCACATCTGTAATCTATACTTATTCCTACTCAATACTTTATGTCAATTCATTTAGCAATGTGTCTATTGCTCATGTTTGTCTAGCAAGAAGGTTGTGGTATTTTTTTTTTTATATTGAGATCTCTTCTTGTGTATGTTTACATGCACTGGTGCTTACAATTATAAAAAAGTGAAGTAATAGAATACATATGGTTGTCAACCACTAGTATTTAAATTTATACCAATACTTGCAGCGAAATGCAGCCAATGAAGATGCCGATGGGCAATGTGCAAGTTCCAATGTTCCCGATGTCAGCCTCTACTGGGCAGGGCGAGCCTCTCTCCAACCAGGGCCGAGCTCCTCCAATGTCCTCGCACATGATGCCAAAGGTATATTGGAATGATACCGAATTGTAGTTTGTCATTAAATTTCTAGATGGTCACAAAGTAAGCTGCTTGATCTGCCTCACAAGAAAAAAGAGCAAAAGCCAGACGTAATGTAAATTTGATTTGTGTAGTAAATGAGTGACTCAGACAGCTACCTAGACATTTGAAAACAACTTTAATGCATTGGTTTGATACTGCATGGGTTTATTGAAAATATCAGTGTGTATTGGTGATATGGTTTACATTTAAATTTAGAGTTAAAAAAATAATCTTTTATTGTCTCAATCAATAGAGTTGTGTTTGTTCCCTGGGCTCCACACTAGGATAACCTGTGTCGTGGAGTCCGTTTATTGATGCAACTGTTTTCTTTGCCCAAGAATCATATCGCTTGGACATCTTATGGGATTTTTCTGGCTAGTTATTCATATTGAAGAAAGTTTGGTCAAAAAGTTGTTTCAAAACAATTCAACTTGAAATTGTGCACTTATTTGGGGGTTAAACTTCGAATTATGGCTTTGGGTTATTAATATTTAAAAGGGATGTAGTTCTCTATGACCAAATGAAGATGCTTAAAAAAAATTAGTCATAGGGAATTAACCCTCCTTTGTTTGTTGATTTTTGTATTTTTTATGTGTGTGATTTTGCTCATCCTCCATTGGCTGCATAGTAAATCATTTACCCCCACACTTGTACCTTTGAACCTCTTAGCATTTTAATCACCTATTTTAATATTTTTACTTTTACTACAGAAGTTTATTCATTAGTAATGTCATTTTGATCCTTAAGGGTAGACTCTGCACACATATAAAGGTATTGCTGTCTCTATCGGTCTTATATATAAATGTGTGAGTGAAAATACATGTTGATGTTCAGTTGTTACTCAACGGTTCAATACCTAGGATTTGTTGTTTGATAAGTCTGCCGATTTTCAACAAAAGTTGGTTGCTATGGTAACAATGGCGAGATTAGTATGTGGAACAGGGATGTTTATTGTTCCACAGTCAGTTGCATTATGCACTAGTCGACCAACTAGTCGACTAAAAATCTACTAAATATAGATATTCTATACCTTTAGGCATAATTCAGACTAAGAACTTACGACGCTGTTTTAACAGGCGGGCAGGCAACTAAAAGAGATAAAAGATTTCACGTCGCGTTTTACGCCATCGGTGTTTTTTACATAATAATATTTATATTTATACATATCTTCATTATGTGGGCCTGCTGGAAATATATTAAAGATTAGCCCAGCAATTTAAAATAATCATGATTTTAATGAACTTAAAAAGCTGATCTGTTTATGTTGTTGCTTTTCAGGTTCATTTGCATTTATCCATACAATTTGTCTACATCTATCTTGGGCTAAATAGGCCATATAAACTGGACGCAACGCGACGACGCAGTGCTTCTGTGTCTACGTCACAGATTACAGATAAATATGAAGCTAGCTAGTCGATGTGAGTTGAGCCTAAGGATATAGCGCGTCCTTATTCTGTAACATGGTTTAATTTTGGCGTCCGTATTCAGTTTGATTTTGATGATGATGTACAGTCGAGTTCAAAATTGCCATGAGGTTTACAGCAAGGGTAATTATTGTCGCTTTCGCAATACGTCCAATTTGAGTTCGCGTCAAGGCGTCAAGGCGTCAAGCCTTGCCCGACGCCCACGCATGAAATAGAGGCTATAGAGACAATTTTGATATCAATAAAACTTTGCGTGTTTAGACTTTTTTTTTTTTTTTTAAAAGCTTACTAGCATTTGCAAATACAAATTACTAGTATTCTTGCTAACCCCCTCCAGCTAAGCTTAATTCGCTTGTGATAAGAGGAAGTTTTACGTCCGTGGTGTAATGGCCAGGATTCGAACCCACGACCTCTCGATCGTAAGACCGATGCCTTATCCATTGCGCCACGGCCGCTTAATTAAGCGGGCTTTGTCAACAAAAAAAACATAAACACTCATCAAGATCGATTAAACGATTTTATTTTGCAGGAACAACAGACCGACAGACATTCAAAGTTACTTTGGGATTTATAATATCACTAGTTTCTTTTGCGACTGCACCCACGTAGTATGTCGATAATATGTAATTGCATCAAAACATTAGTACTATAATATAATAGTGATAGTACCGTTTAACTCTTGATTCTGAGTGTTTTCTTTATTTAAATAATAAAACAAAGTTTAGAAATGATACTGTATTATTTAGGGTATATAATAATAATATTTAATAATATTGCTCTAATATTTAGCACATTGCGTTTCTCTTGAGACAGTGATAAAAGAATTGCATTATTCTGCAACATGGGATTCGTTATTTATCTAATAATAATTACTTTCTTTCTTCTTCAGCTCTATTTTACGTTTAACCTTATTCATTTTTCGCTCTCGTGAAGTATAAGCTGACAAATAGGCCAAGTCTCTTCTTTTCACTCTGCGGTTCACTAAAAATACAGAAATGTAAATAATTTACCTCAGCACAAACTCAAATGACAAAAATCTTTATTACTATGCGGTTTATATGCTGTAAATATATTTATCTTATTTTTGTTCAAATTTGCTGAAACGGTTATGTGTTTGATTGTACATAATATATGAAAGAACAAAAATGACATGCACGATATAATGACATTATAATTTAAGTATTCGTAGATATAATGATATATTTACTATGTAAATAATTAACAATACACAATGTAAAGATTGTTTACCCATATTTAAGTCCAGAGAAACTATTTAAATATTATAATCAACATTATAAAATACAAGTGTGACATATGACACAAACGAATTGCAATGAATGACACTGTAATTAGGCCAAGAGCTATGCATTTTAAATGAATATTGTATCGGCACAGTTATTATTATGCATGTAGAAGGTTTTAGGTTCGAAAGCATTTAACGATTATTATTATTACTCCAACTCAATGATAAATTAACAAGACAATTAAACGTTGTCTTTTCAAAGATAATGTGACATGTTTCTATAGATACTAATACTCTGCTCGGCATATATAGCTGACTATTAATTTATAACAGCCCTTGAAAGTATGGGGTGATTAGGGACGTGATAAAAATAAAAAACAGATTATGATCAGCCTCATCATTCACACATTTTAACAGTCAATCGTTTTAACATTTACACTTTGTCACAATAGTACAATTGTATACAATTGTCTTTTGAAATAATATATAAATAACTATTAATAAGTTATTAATGCAAAAAACAATCATTGTTTTCAACTAACTGTTTTTATTTCTGTTATTCGTCTAGACTTTGGTAGGTAATCTTAACCCATATGCCATGTATACAGCTCAGTCCCTAAATGATTATTTACATAAAAATATAATTCAATTATGTTTATAAAGAACGAAAAGATTCTGCAGCTAGATCTCGGACTATAACTTGTTGCAGTCGTGAATGTCAAAAAAGGTTCAATGCAGTTCATTGCATACTCTCTGGTCGGTAGACTATGGTATGTCATATCTCGGCTTGGTTCGGTATCTCACTGGCACCCCTCCTTCACTTCCGAGTAGCTAACGAATGGCTGCCTCACCCCCCTTCAATGAGTTGAGATAGATATTGTAATTTTCTTTAATTTGTAATATGGTATTTGATGAATGAAAATGAGGTACTTTGATAATAATTTTTGATAAAATAGAAAGTACATTATATTTACGAGGGTCCTTCGTTTCGAAAACTTGTAATAATCTGTTGTATAATACTAAAAAAGTCGCATTTGTCAGGCCGTTCGAAACTACGGATGTTTGGATCCCTATAATTTTTAAAATAGGCAGACTAAAGATAATTTGAAATCGAAGGAACATAGATAATCATGTTTTAAATTGACTGTGCAAAAATTATAACATTGTGATGAAAAATGTAAAAGATACAACCATACTCATTTTGTATGAGAATTCCATACCGGGAGTTCCCTCTTAATCATATACAGCATATCCTAGTTGACAACGTCAAGCTGGAATCAGATAACAGCGTAAGTTACAAGCTATCAGAAAAATATAGGCACGGAAATTAAATGAAGGCATTTTAAAAAACATTTTAAAATATTTTTCTGATAACTGTCATAATTATCCTGTCACCCGATTCTGGCTTGACGTCGTAAACTGACACAACCTGTATAGCACAAGGTCATATATTTGCAAATGGGGACTAATCACCTTTTTTCCAGTCTTGTCTAATCACACCCTATCCTGCCTCCACCACACCACCACCACGCCTGCACGTATTATCGTATTATTCTGTTTGTTTAAGCATAAGCACTCACACATGTTGTTTCCACAACAGCAGACCATAGTGCGGGGCCCCATGCAGTCGGGCGTCAAGAGGCCGCGCAGTCCGTCTCCCAACTACGCGCTATATGCCCACAGACTGCACCAACAACCGATGAAACATCAACATGTTTATTCGGATCACAGTAAGAAATATTTTTTATTTGTCGGTTCATGAGCGAATTGTTTTAATTTTGTTGTTTTATACATCATTATGTGTCCCAGATTTGCTGATTTACCTATTTTAATGTACAGAAATCTGCCAGTTTAATGAGTAAGCTCCTTTTAATGAGAAAAACGAGAGCCAAATTGGCCGTTTGTAATTGCATTTTTCTTTTTCTGGTCGTATGTAAGCGAGACAAGGACACGAAGAGGCGTTTAAGTCCTATTCTTATTTTAAACGCATCACGTCACGAAATTATTATCTTTGTACATTTGAGTTCCAGTTTGATGTTAAGACTACCACGATAGATTTTAAATAGTAAGGTAGTCGTAGTTCATAGGTGCAGCAACACATATTTACAAGATATTGTATGCACAAGAAGGGTTGAGGCTGAGGTGTACAACACCCACACTTCACCTGTTATGTTTAAGTCCCATGGCATAGGGGGTGAGCCTATCGCCATCCACCGGGCACATTTCCAACTCCGAGCTGGTATTGAGAATTTCCAGACGAAAAGTTCACAAATAACACTTTGCCCGACCCGGGAATCGAACCTGAGACCTGGCGGTGAGCGGTACATAAATTATACGGCTTGACCAAAGAGGCAGTTGATTTCATAAAAAAGAAATATCGAAAATAATTCGACGGTCCCTACGTACATAAATGCTGCCCCTGCGTATAAAATGCTATCGTTAATATGTCTGACATGTTTTTATTTTAATATCGGCGTAGAAACAGTCATCTATCAGTTTTTCCAAGAAAATATAAAAAAACAAAATATGTATTGATACCACTATAAAGTTTCTAAAACTAAAAAATCATTTTACAAAAAAAACATATTGTACAGTGGGCCAACGAGTTAGCTATGCAGGGCAAAAACTTCTAAGTCATAGTAAAGAGTTACTACACCAGTTATGGATAAGTGAGTTACATATCTAAATAGTAGGTTTAGTACACTTATTATGAATAAATATGTAATTCACCCATGCATATCTATTGCAGTCAGTTTTCACTATGGCATAGAAGTTTTTGCCCTGCATACCTAATTGCTTGGCCCACTGTACATACCAATTATTTCTAGAGCAGTTTGAACATAAAAAATGCTCTCCTGTAAACCTCGTTTTTAACATGTCTATATGTATGTAGGGACCGTCGAATTATATACTTATGTTGTTGTCTATTTCTACATGTACATTTATATTTGCAGAGGTCGAAGATGGCCGCATGGGCCGTCAGATGGCCCGCGCAGTGCTTTGGAACAGTGAGTTGAATTCTCGATAGGTGTCGCCACTCGCTACATCTCATCACTGCTTGTGTACTGTCTCTGTCTGTGTTCTAGATTTCTAGAAGTGTAGCGTGCACTAACATAACATTAATTTTTGATTTAAGAACGGCTTAGTTTTGGTGTTTGTATTGATAGACGAACCTATACCATATAAAAACCACAAATCAACCCATGACGTTTGTCGATAAAAATCAGAGAAGATAGAACCACATACATTTATTTTGTCTATTTTTTTTATTTTAAATAACAGTCAAGGTTCAATCATTTAAAGAGGTTTTAAATTTCAAAGGTTTTATGTTACCAATGCAAGCATAATTATTGATATAGCCGGGATATGCCGACTAGTTTCGAACGCGACGTCTAGCGCGACGGCGACGACACGCGATTAATCGCCCAGTTGATGAATCTACGTACTAGATTCGAAACTAGTCGGTATATCTCGGCTAAAATAACGTTAGTAACCTGTATTCTCAATAATAATGTCTTCACCTCACGTCGGTTTTAATAACAGTAATATAAGCATCATTACAATTTTTATGTTAGTGTGCGCTTGCCCTTTTTTTTTGCTATATGTAATTTTTTCTAACCACTTAACATCTTATTTTCCGTCCCAACTAAAAAAATCATACTGACTTACTATCTTTTCTTCAAATCACTATTTCCTTATTTTTTTCTTCCTTTTTAGTACAGGCCAATGGCGAATACTTTTATTTTATTTTCTTCTTTTGTTTCTGTGATTTTGTTTTTAAGTTTGACTGAGTTCTTTTTGTTCATGTTCAACAGTCTAAAGTCACATCAAAGTAATTTTTTTTAAGTGCACAGCCGAACATCCTCCATCTACGCCCTTTTTAAAATCGAGCGGTAACTAAATATTTGTAAAGGTAATCGAAATGGTGGTTATAGATATTTTTCATTCGTTTCTACAACTAGCCTACATGCATGACATTTTGATCAGAATTTCACTCTGTATGCCGCAGCAATAATATAAACGTTCCAACAACTACCCATTCCAGAACCCTCTCAGTACGCTTCGAACGCGGCCGGGCAGCAGGTGACGTCGGCGTACTACGCGATGCCGGCGGCGGGCGTGGGCGAGCGGCCGCCGCCGCTGCTGTACGCGCACCACGCGCACACGCCGCACACGCCGCACACGCCGCACCACAGCCTCATGTACGCGGCGCCGCAGCCGCACGTGTACATCGACATGCTGAAGCGGGACGGCCAGCCGCATCAGGAACCCAAGAAAGAGGCTCAGGTATGTGTGTAGTACTTTGGCAGATTCAATTCGAACATAATTTTTTTTATCTTTCATATGCCCCGGGGGGCGCTGAAATACGTCAAAGAAACGTATTCAGTATAAAAGTATCAAACTATTTCGATCGACGTTGAAGAAATCCATATATCACTAGTTCATCTTGCTCGAAGGACCACAATGTTTTTCTTAATGGAAGTTATTGTATAAATAGTAAATAAAACTATTTATTTGTTCGTACATATTATAAATTCGTTGATTCTGTACATATTATAAATTCGTTGATTGACATTATTGCACCTGATTTAATCGTGATATTTAATAGATGTATTGATTGTGGTGTGTTTCCTGACTTAATGAAATTAAGTAAAGTCATTCCTTTGTTTAAATCAGGTAGTACATTAGACCCCACAAACTTCAGACCAATATCGGTGCTACCTACGTTTAGTAAAATTTTTGAAAAATTAATTCTCGCGCAGTTCAATTAAAATAAAATATTTTAATGAAAACAATCTGTTGCACACTAAACAATTCGGTTTCACTCGCGGACGGTCAACATGTGATGCTGGGGTAAAATTACTGGAATGCATATTTGAGGCTTGGGAGGAGTCGCGGGATGCCTATGGGGTGTTTTGTGACTTATCTAAGGCTTTTGATTGTGTGCAGCATGAAACTCTAGTCAAGAAGTTACACCACTACGGTATAAGAGGCATCGCTCTGGATCTTCTTACTTCATATCTAAGCGATAGGATTCAGAGAGTAGATGTCAATGGAAAGCGTTCGCATGGATCAGCTGTAGCAATGGGGGTGCCACAAGGCTCTATTTTAGGGCCTTTCCTGTTTCTCTTGTATATTAATGATTTACCTCATCTTGTTAAGGATAATCATGAAATAGTATTGTTTGCGGATGACACTTCTTTAGTTTTTAAGGTAAAAAGACAACAATCAGTAATTGACGATGTAAACAATGCTTTATCAAAGATAGTGAACTGGTTTAGTGCTAACAACTTGCTTTTAAATGGTAGTAAAACAAAATATATTAGATTTTTTACAAAAAATGTTAAGCAAGTCAAAACTAGTGTGGTGATGGACAATGAGGAATTGGAAATGGTCAATAAGGTTGTCTTTCTTGGTATAACATTAGACTCTAAATTACAATGGGGCCCACATATAGAAACGTTGTCTGGTAGACTCAGCTCAGCAGCTTACGCCGTAAAAACAATTCGTCAACTGACCGATGTTGACACTGCGCGTTTAGTTTATTTTAGCTATTTTCACAGTATAATGTCATATGGTTTATTGCTTTGGGGTAGTGCCGCGGATATAGATTCAATATTTGTGCTCCAGAAACGAGCTATTCGAGCTATCTATATGATGAGTCCCAAGGAGACACTAAGAAATAAATTTAAAGAGATACATATTATGACGTTACATTCTCAATACATTTACGAAAATTTAATGTACGTTCACAAAAACCAAACGAAATTTAAGAAAAATAGTGATCTCCATAAATTAAATCTAAGGAACAAAAACAAACTCGCTGTGCCCACTACTAGGCTCCATAAAATCTCTAACTCGTTTCCAGGTCAATGTATACGCTTTTACAATAAACTTCCTTTAGACGCAATAGAATTATCGATAGGTAAATTTAAAAAATATGTTAAAATTAAATTATGTCAAAAAGCTTACTATAGTATTTCAGACTACATAAATGATAATAGTATTTGGAAATGAATTGCTCTTCTTATGTGATTTTTTTATGTAATTTTATATTGTTATATTTTTCATTTTAAAAGATGGTGCACATGAGTTTCTCACCAGCTCTTCTCATAATGCAATACCCATCGGAGCTGGTACTTAGATTGATTTTAATTCGATTCTAAACAGTTTGATTAAAATTAATCTGAGCCCCGGTTATTCAAATCATTGTAATTAGTATAATTTAGTATTATTTATTATTTACTTTTATATCATTTTTTGTAATATTTTGACGTGTTCAAGCGCCTCCTGGGGCCTATGAAAATAAATGATTTGAATTTGAATTTGAATTTGAATTCGTAATGAGCGCTTCTTGAAGTGCGCATTGATAACAAAATAGCAGTGTGTAACAAAAAAAATAAAAATTTCACCATTCTAACTCAATTCCTTGTCTCAGCCCCAGGTCTTAATCGGGCTTAGCGATGCGCACCACCCATCAGTGAGCAGCGGCGTGGGATACGCACAACCCGCCGTGTCCCGCCATCTCTCCATTCACCCTCCTCAACACAACAACATGCAGGTATGTATACCAATGTAATGTACAGTAGAGCTTTGTTACTCCTCTATCTATCTTCCTAACTTCCAATATAGTATATGCATGTATGCACATCGCGCGAATTGGCATTAAATTCAAATGTTGTAGGTATACCTTTCAAGTGGACGAGATTACTGAATACTCACCTACTAGACATCGTTCAGACGGTGAGTTGAAATGGACGGCTCTGATTGGTTGAAAATCAAACTCAGCCACCAGATGTTGCTCAGATAAATCAAAATGTATGTAAATGAGCATTTTTGTCTATGTAACCATTTAACAGTAAACTTCTCCATTTTTACATTACATACTTTGGCTGTGCGACACATCTTATCCGTGGCGTGATTCTGTAAGGGAAACTGTCAACTTCGAAAATTTAGTGCATCCTTAGGTCTATATAAATACGGTCTATATTTGATTGACAGAAATTCAAATTTCGTGCGATTTCATTTTCAGCATGCGTATGCATGCTGATTGTATGATTTATTTAAATTTAGCTACTAAGTTCAAGTACAAAAAATACCAATTTCTGTATAATTTAAAGTAAAAAAAAAGAAAAACATTTTTAGGACTAAACTCTCAACTCAAACCAAGTTTGAGTTGAATTCGTTTTGTAGCCGAATTCATAGATTATTGTGAATAGTATAATTTAGATTCACACGAAAATTTACTGAGTTACATTTACCCGTCGTAAATGAATAAACCAAATGGAATGGAAATGGAATGGAAAGTGGACTCATTTTTTCCGCACTTAGACTCTCATTTGGTCCATTGTGCGTGGAGAGTCCTGGCTAACATAGCCAGCCTAACTCCGCCCAGAAGCACAGAAGTTTCCTGGGGACTTCACAGGCTTCGCGGAGTGACCTCATTGTTCCGAGGATTTGTTCCCGTTGAGAAGCAACGGCCCTACATTCCAGGACTACGTGGGAGACCGTTTCTTCGGCGTCAAGACATCCTCGACAGAGAGGACTGTCAGTGATTTTTATGGTGTATAGGTGTTTGTTCAAGGGACAGTGACCCGTTATTGACCCTATCATTATTTTTAGATTTGTTCTGTTTAGTCTTAGGAGGTTTTTAGTGAGTCGATGATTCGCTTGCGGTATTGCAAGTTTGGCTTGCCGACACTCAGCGATCTCTGACCATCGTTGGTTTTGGGTCTCTATCGATCTTTGGCGGATCCAGGTCCGGTATTGCGTGAAGGGGATTGGAAGAAGAGGTTGCGGGCCTTGTACTGTCGTATCTGATCCCCTTCTCGCTAGTTCGTCTGCAATGTCGTTACCAAGAGATCCACTGTGCCCTTTGATCCATTGCAGGGTGACCTGATTCCTGGAGCAAATTTTTTCCAAGGCATCGTGACATTCTATGATTAGTTTGTTGTTGGTTTTACTGTTAAGAAGAGCTTTGAGAACCGCTGCGCTATCAGAAATGAGTCTGATGCCTATTCCCTCTACTTGCCGTTTGTGAATGGCTTTTGCAGCGAGTGTTAGTGCAACACATTCACATTGAAATATTGAGCTGTGATTACCCAGCGGAATGTGGATGTTTATATTGAGGTCAAAGGAGTGTACGCCAGCACCTGAACCACTATCCGTTTTGGAACCATCTGTGTATACGCGTACTTCGTTGGCTCCTGATTGATCCTTTGCTTCCTCAATTAATTCTATGTTGTAGTTTTTGTTGAAGTTGTATACAGGAAGAGTCCTATCACATGGAGCAGCAATGAGTGGTTGTATCTCGATTGCCTGGTTCAGGATGTTCGTGTGTGGACTCGTGTGGTTTTTTCCCCATAGACCTAGGTGCATGAGCCGAACAGCAGCTATTGCTGCTTCTTGCTGTATGTAGAGGTCTAGGGGTAATATTTGTAGGGCCATCTCGATCGCTGTCGTTGGGGTTGTTTTCATACAGCCGCAGATGGATGCACATGCTAGCCTTTGGAAGCTTCTTAGTTTTGATATAGTGGTTGCTAGGATTGTCCTAGGCCACCATACTATAGCACCGTAGGTCAGCATCGGTCTAATTACGGCTGTGTACAGCCATAACGTAATTTTTGGCGATGGTCCCCAGTTTATGCCTATCATTTTCTTGCATTGGTAAAAAGCAATCGTGCTTTTGTTTATTTTGTGCTCGAGGTGCTTATTCCAGAGTAATTTGCAGTCTAGTATTACTCCCAAATACTTGACTTCCTCTTTGAGCTTAAGTTCGGTATTGAAGAGTCTCGGTAGCCTGTGTGGACCAGGTATTCTTCTGTTAGTGAAAAGGATGAGTTCTGTTTTAGTTGGATTAACCGAGAGTTCATGTACCGAGCACCATCTTTCGATTAATTTGAAGGCTTTTCTCATCAAATCGCAGAGGATGCCCTCAAATTGGCCTGATATTAATATTGCTATGTCGTCCGCATAACCTACCGTGTAGAGGTTGTGATCATTGAGCTCTGTGATGAGTTCATTGACTACCATGTTCCATAGCAGAGGTGATAACACACCCCCCTGCGGACATCCTCTTCCTACGATGCCTCGAGTGGTAGTATTTACGGTGAACTGAATAGCGCGTTGTTTTAGCATGTTGTGTATCCATTGCACGAGCGTTGGTGCCACTCCGTGTGCGGTTAGGGCTCGGTTAATACTGGTGAAGTTCGTCTTGTCAAAAGCTCCCTCAATGTCAATGAAGGCACCCAGGGTTGGCTGTTTTGACTTTAAAGAATTGCCAATACGAGTTACCACGCAATGGAGTGCTGATTCAGTAGATTTGCCCTCACTATAGGCATGTTGATTGGGATGCAGGGGCTTGTAGACTGTCAGTTGGCCTCTGATCTTTCTATCGCATAGTCTTTCCATCACCTTTAGTAGGCACGATGTGAGACTAATTGGTCTAAAGGACTTTGGCTGCGTGTAGTCGCCTCTGCCTGGTTTGGGGATGAATATGATTTTAACTTCCCGCCATTTTAGAGGGATGTAACGATGCGCTAGGCAGGCCTGGAAAACCTTGATAAGGTAATCGATGATTACGTTCCCGCTCCATTTTAGAAGTCCTGGGAAAATGCCGTCCAGCCCAGCTGCCTTGAATGGCAGGAATGTGTTTAGTGCCCATAGGACCTTTTCCTTGTTGATTACTTGCTTTGCTACGTTCCAGTCAGTACTAGTGGTGGCTCTTTCTTCGTATGGCTGCCACGATTGTTCATCAGCAATCTGGCAGCCTGGGAAGTGAGTCGTCAGAAGCAGTTCACTGGTTTCCACGTCGTTTTTTGTGTATGTTTCATCTGGTTTTTTAAGACAACCTATTGTATGTTCAGTCTCTTTCGAGAGACATGATTTCACTTTGATTGCCTGATTATTGTTTTCTATGCTAGAACAAAATCGTCTCCAGCTGTCTTGTTTGCGTTGACGTAATAGTTTCTTATAGGTTTTTCTCGCTGCGTTGTAATTGTCCCATAGCTCTGGGGATCTGTTGTTCATAGCTCTATTGAACAGTCTCCTCACTTTGCGGCGGTGCCGTTCTAGTTCTAGGCACCACCAGTGTCTCCCACCTCGGCGTCTTGGCATCGAGAGAGGACACGACTGTTCGAAGCATGAGATAAGCGTGGACGTAATGTTGTTTACCTGGTTTTCTAGTTCATTTAAAGTTAGTTTGTCTGGCAAGGGGGGTTGTCTGCCCAACTCTGAGATGACCAAGTTCCGGAATTTGGTTTGGTCAGTCTTACGAGGCATCCTTCTCGGTTGCGGTTTGGGCAGGTCCATGTCAATGTTATAGCGTATCCATCTGTGATCTGAGCATGATAGTTCATTGGATACATGCCAGTCGCGGATGGATTTAGCAATATTCGTCGTTGTTAGTGTTACGTCAATTATTGTTCTTGATCTACGGTTAGTAAATGTTGGTTCGGCACCAGTGTTAAGTAATATAAGATTTTTGTTTAAAATGAAATGAAGGAAATCCTCACCTCGGATGTTTGACTTATCATTGCCCCAAAGGGTGTGGTGTGCGTTAGCATCGGCCCCGATGATCAGCTCCAGTTTTTCCCTCTCGCAGTACTCAACCAGCTGGTCGAGTTCCGGGGTTGGGACGTCTTCGTCGCTTGGTAGGTACGCAGAGGCGAGGACGACGTCTGGAAGCTGTTGGTGATTCCTAGCTACTGTGACAGCCGTCAGATCTCTAGAGCAGAATTCATTGATTAGTAGTGTTGGTGTGTGTTTGGGTGTATGTATGCAGGTTCTAGGGTTACTTACGGAGGGATCCACAAGTAGTTTGCCTCCAGTGTTGCCGAGCCCGCATATTTTCCCCTTCCTAACCCACGGCTCCTGGATTAGGGCGATTGTATGGGTGTTGTTTTCCAGCACTCTGCGTAATGAAGCCGTCGCAGTTTGGCTGTGCTGGATATTGCACTGGATGATCTTAGTCATCTCGAAGCGGGGAGGAGTAGAGGTTGCTCTCACTGAGCTCGCTCTCCCCTCCCGCCTCTCGAAAGAACTCCTCATCGGATGTAAGTGCAGGTGATGGGGGCGGTTGCGTGTCCATCTCCACTGGTGCTTCTGTGAGTGCTGCCGCGATCACAGTCACCTCCGTCGAACTCGTCGGCGGTGGATTTGCAGGCGGCGTATCTATTGCTGCTTGTGGCTGTGTCACCACAGCAGCGGGGGGCGGTACCGTAGACGTCGCGGGTGCCAGTTGCCTGGCATCCGTGTCCCGGAACCGCATGTAGATCAGCCCCATTTTGTAGTGGATCTGGCGGTCTTGTTTCTTGAGTTGGGTTGCCTCAGACTCTGTGATGCGCAGAAGTAGGTTGGTTCCCGGAGGATCCTGCCTAACTTTTTCGTGCACCACGGTCCAAGACTTAATGTTCAAATTCCTGTTTTGTCTTGACAGTAGCGTCCGCAGCTTATCCAGTTCACCTGTCCAACCTGGTACGAACAGGGTGCAGGCTATCTTCTTCGGTATTGCTGCCTGGGGACGTACTATCAGGGTAGTGTTTGCGATGGGTGACACCAGTTTGGCCGTTGTTCGGGTGAGCCACTCTCGCGTGAAAGTGTCAAAGCACCAAGCTTTGAGGACACCATCCGCGAAGTGCGCTTAATAAACCAAAATGTGAAGTAATAGCCAAAGCAACGCGTTTATAAAAAAAAAAATTCACACACACACACATCATACGCATTTAAAATTAATTTCGTTTATATATTTTATCATTGAATTAAATTATTTATCAGCTCTTCACCGTTTAAGTAATGGATTTAAACATACTTAGAACACAATCATAATTGAATTTTGCATAAAGTTTTGGCCACCATTCACGAGCTAAGTGGCAAGCTGACAGCTCGTCATTTATACGTCATCGATCTTTTAAATGCATGATTTACATGAAAGATCAAAAACTTACAAACATGCATATTCCCTATTGTGTTTTATTATATAAAATATTTAATATTGTTAAAGCCTACGTTTATTAACTGCTTTTTAAATTCTATTATTACTACACTATATTTAGTTTACTATCTTCTATCTCTCTCCTTTTCTTTTATATTTTAATTTTGCATCTTGTAATTTTCATTGCATGAAACTAAAAGTGATATTGTTATGGCATATCGATAGATTATTATAAAAAGCTAAATATAGCTATCTTAATTTCAGCAATCAATATACTAAGACAAAAATGTCGCATAAGTGATATGTGTACTCAATACTCAATAAAGACTTGTCTGATGAAAAGTAAAATGTTGATTTCTTGTGACAATCCAGTGTAAGGCTGTTTTTTGTACAAGTGGGCCGGCGGAGCTGTCAAAAATACACGGCTTCTGACCAATAAGATAAGCAATAGATAAACATTCTTAATTGTACTGATCAGCTGTCTAACTGACGCCCGCATCGCTCGCAATGTTATTGAAACTGTCACTTTGACAGTGACACCGGTCCAGATTACCATGCGTGTGTATAGGAAAGAGCTTAGATAAAATCCGAAAACAGCTTTACACTCGCAAAAAGATGTGTTAATTTGCTCAACTAATAAATTGATTACATTTATTGATTAAAAAATCACTTTATAATACAACTTATAGCAATACACCCAGCTAGAATCATTATTCTATGTTCGGATTTTTAGACGACCTAATTTCATAGTTCTGAAATATCATACTTATTGCCAAGATATTAAATTTTGATTCAACAGCTTTGTGTATTGCTGTGCATATTATATTGCCATACTGCTATATATCGAATGTTGGATGTAACTGGAAATTGTTGCTGCCGGAGAATTCGATCACTAAAATGACTAACTCAACCTTTCAAAAAAAAGGTTCACGTCTCAGTTACTAAGTGAATAAAAATCCGAATATAGTGTTTTATTACCTAAGTAGCTGCACGAGTTGAATGCAACTTTGGCCCGAGATGTCCTACCCCCGCTTCCCGCACACCTCCAAAATATAGTGCTATCTTTCGCATCACAAATTGAGGCTAATGCGCCAGAGTGCAGCAAAAGCGAAGACAGTAAGCTGTGATATGACAAGTCGATTGAAGTACAATGAAAATTGTTGAAATAACAAGATAACGAGTGGTTTTTTTATGACAGTACTACCCTTATAATATGGTATACATTTGATATGCCTGCATTCAACTCGTGCTATACTATACCTTTATTTGATTAGACTACATGTAATATAATATATTTTTCATGCTAGTCTGGAGTCATAAAATATACTCGCTTTCTTCGCACTTGTAAGCTTCACTTTTGTTCATCTTAGCTTTTAGCGGGGTGAGCAGAAACCTATAGAAGCATCCGTCACCATAGAGTGTTGACATTTATTATATCTACTACTATTATTCATATCTACGCAATACTAACGGTCATTTAAACTACATTAAAGTCAGATTCGTAACGACTATATCCTTCAATTTCTGAGAAAACAGAATGTGTTGTTCGACTATTGTTATTAATATTTTGAATTGAAATTTTCACAGCATGAAAAGGCACCATTTTTTATAAAATGTTTAAATAAACACATTTGTCCATATCTTTTATTTATTAATTTATCTGATAAAATTTTATCTCGTATTCTACACACGTGGCGAATTCATATTTTTCTCAATTTAAACCATTTGCCGCCGCTTGCTTTCCTGAAATCATTATAATCTGAAAATTGCCGTCCGTAGGCCACTTTCACCGACAGGCCTTGGCTGATCCCGCCTAATAACAAATCCAGCACTGGTCCTACACCTTACTTACAAACAAATGTCAACTGTGTATAGATATTTTATCCTCGATCATTATTTCCAATACTTTTCGACTACTGTCAAACACCTTGTTTCATTGGTGTAAATGTTAACTAATCGAGCCTTTATTCGCATTTTAATGCAGTTTCTATGTCCATTAGTGTAGATAGTTTTAGAGTTTTGATACCCCTGTTTTGGTTTGGCGTTGTGCTCGCCCTTCAGGGTACACAACAACCCTGAGTGTTACGTATTATTCGTCTGAAATATCTGTGTTCATTATATTAACATGAAGAATGTTATTTTGCTCCCGTGGCACGAATTGCCTCTCCTGACATTTATATTCGACTATAAATGATGTGTGCGTTACCCCAGCAAAATAATGTCGAAAATTGTAATTTTAATCTTACAGATTTTTAGTTGTCCATCTTCTGTAATTGTTGCGCACATTTTTAAATTTGTTGCACTTATAGTTTTTTAGTTATTTAAAAAAAACGATTCCTGCTGGGGTAACGTTACTGCAGTCAGACATTTTCCTTTTTAATGGGAATATTGAAATAAATATTAGCTATATAATTAGTTGTCTAAACGAGGTAAATGTTGCAAATAATTTTGTAATTGTTCTTTCTTCGGCTGCGAAGTTATTCGAGATCCTGCTGGAGTAACGTTTGTGGTTTTGCTGGATCTCTGAAACGGTCAAGCGGATTCTTATCATCTTTTGTACATGATCTTTTAAGAATTAGTTTTAATTTGTTGGGCAATAAAAAAATGAAATTAATGAACCGTTCAAAAGTTATTTAATGAAATATAAAAACACTTAAATATGTCCTTACACCTTAAATAAGAACTTTATAGACTTACTTTAAACGTGATTTTGTAGCTTATAACTGCCTTCAAATGTATGTGAAGTTTCATTAGTATCCTGTGTGTAATTAACAAGTTATGACCAATTCAGTTTACGGTTTCAATGCGCGTGGAGTTATTTGACCACAGATAACCCTGTATGTGGATATATCAACTGAATGGTAAGTCAATAATTAGTTGCTTAGTTCAGTTATATACCTGCAAAATTACAGCGCAGTACATACAATAATTACCGAGATAATAAATAAAAAGTCATTAGGAAGTGCAAGACCGTGGTAACCCGACCATGTTTAGGTGGTTACAAAAATGCGACCGCGTAGTACATTATGGTATATTCTTAAATATGTAAGATAGTGTAACAAGTTTAGTACAGATGTGTAAGCAAGTGTTTTAAAAAACTATATGTTTCTTAAAGAATATTTATTTACAGGTTCAGTACACAAATTCTGCAGAACTTTTTTTACATTCATTTAACTTAAAAACAATAACAAATAAATATTTTAGGTAGCAATTCTGCTTTTATGGTATTTTCCATTTTGTATATAAATGAATTAATTTAGTTAACTTACACTTTCTCAATAAAATATTAATTTAACTTAAAACAATAACAGATATATATATAAAAGAGATATCAATTTTGCTTTTATGGCATTCTCCATAATTCGATTTTTTTCTTTGGATAGGCTGTTCTACACAAAATATTATTGTATCTATTTTATTTCATTAAAAATATTATGTGTGTTTACATAGACTTTAGCGGTTAGCCGGTAACGTTGTGTCTTGACAATTTAATTATGTACGCGTCTGTACCGAACTTGTAAGGTGTATGATACTAAACATTTTAGAAGATACCATAATGTACTACGCGGTCGCATTTTTGTAACCACCTAAACATGGTCGGGTTACCACGGTCTTGCACTTCCTAATGACTTTTTATTTATTATCTCGGTAATTATTGTATGTACTGCGCTGTAATTTTGCAGGTATATAACTGAACTAAGCAACTAATTATTGACTTACCATTCAGTTGATATATCCACATACAGGGTTATCTGTGGTCAAATAACTTCACGCGCATTGAAACCGTAAACTGAAATGGTCATAACTTGTTAATTACACACAGGATACTAATGAAACTTCACATACATTTGAAGGCAGTTATAAGCTACAAAATCACGTTTAAAGTAAGTCTATAAAGTTCTTATTTAAGGTGTAAGGACATATTTAAGTGTTTTTATATTTCATTAAATAACTTTTGAACGGTTCATTAATTTCATTTTTTTATTGCCCAACAAATTAAAACTAATTCTTAAAAGATCATGGACAAAAGATGATAAGAATCCGCTTGACCGTTTCAGAGATCCAGCAAAACCACAAACGTTACTCCAGCAGGATCTCGAATAACTTCGCAGCCGAAGAAAGAACAATTACAAAATTATTTGCAACATTTACCTCGTTTAGACAACTAATTATATAGCTAATATTTATTTCAATATTCCCATTAAAAAGGAAAATGTCTGGCTGCAGTAACGTTACCCCAGCAGGAATCGTTTTTTTTAAATAACTAAAAAACTATAAGTGCAACAAATTTAAAAATGTGCGCAACAATTACAGAAGATGGACAACTAAAAATCTGTAAGATTAAAATTACAATTTTCGACATTATTTTGCTGGGGTAACGCACACATAAATGATGCAGTTAATAACAAAGAAACGCCACTTTATTTGTCTTTGACGTTTCAATGTTGAAAACTATTGTCGAATCTAAAAGTCAAGAATAGAGCTAGCAGTGCTGAGAGGGCTGTAAAAAGTTTTTATTTGTAATCATTGTTTCATAAATCAAGTACAGTAGAGCGTCGATTATCCGAACTAATTGGGGGACGTGGGTGTTCGGAAAACCGGTATTTTCGGATAATCGAACTACATATTTCGAAGTATATACTATAATCGAATATATGTAGAACTATAATCGAAGTAAACATGTATTGATTCAGCCATATATATTTACGTACAGGTAAATGAAAACCATCTTATTTGCATTTATATCTTTAATGACAAATAGGAAATAAACAAAAAAAAGTGCAGACAATCTTGTAGTAAAACTTGTCTTTACTTGTTACAATTAAAAAAAATGAATCTTCTTCTGCCTAAGCAAGCCTACCCGCTTACGAGCGGCTAGATCACGTACTTTTTTGAGAACAGATATTTGATACTGGTTGCGAAGTTGCATACGAGTACAATAACAAGTGCGCGACTACTGTTCGGATAAGTGGTCGTTCGGTTGATCGACGTTCGGATAATCGACGCTCCACTGTATGTGAAATTCGAGTTTTAAATTTCAAATTTTAAATTGATTTGATTTCTCGCTTAAGCTTCGATTTCCTAGGAAAGCGGTGCGGAATAATGCGGCCGTAATATTATTACCGTGACACGATTAATTCATATTGAATTAAGCTCGCCTTTGTACATGAACTTTAGTATTAAATGTTATCATCTGTTTTTTGTGTGTGCAATAAAGAATTTGAATTTGAATTTGATTAATATGTAATACGTTAGGTCGATCACCGCTCTCTAGGAAACCACTACATTTGTTTTACATAGGCAACGTTCTAGTGACGTCATTGTACCGCTATCTTTACGACCGCATTATTCCACACCGCTATGCTAGGAAACCGAAGCTTTAATTGCCAGAATATTGGATGATACTCAGTTCACAGTATATTTCCGGCCATTAATACCGTCCATACCAAATTAATCTTTGAAGAATGTAAACAGTCGCTATAGAAAGATATAGTTTACAATAACATAGTTTTTGATTAAGCTACTATGCGTATTGGCTCTGCTCAGCGATTTGGCAAACTTCTGAAAGATGCTAGAGTTACAATCTTCACAGAATTTGATGTGGATTTTAATATATGTACATAATTGACTATTCCAATAATTATAATCAATATTTAACTAACTGGCATTACCCAATTAAATTCCCCAATATAATAAGCCGTGTATAATATAATTAAATCTATAATTATGTACATATATTTGAGTGTTTTGAAATTGAACCGACTTCAAATTTGCCAGCATATGCAGGCTCACAATTGACTTATTGGCTTCTCGCGAGTTTTGAGGCAAAACGACAAAATTTAATAGGTAATAGGGATGTTTTGAATAGAATTAACATTTGATTTTGCAGTTAATGTACTTTTAAATAAGATTTGTAAATATAAATTTTATTTAGCAGATACATATTTTCATATCACGTTTTTTATGCGTGATATCAAAATATGTATGTAATTTCATGTATGTTATTCATATCATATTTTTCAACTGTAATCTCATTCAAAATTAAAAAGACAAGAAGATTATTTAAAAGTGACAATAACAATCAAATCATCTCAAAATTTTGGATGCCATAAACTCGGCGTTCTGGATCAAAAAATACAACATAAACATTCAAAACATCCCTACAAAACCATTTGAAGTCGGTTGCTGCCATTCCACAACATACTAACACATTTATTCTTCTCTAGACGGCAAAACCAGGCAGTATAACCCAAGGATACCCTGTGCAGGCTGCCAACAACGTTCAGAACAACCTATACCCCAACAGACACCGTTATTAGCTAGTAATCATCAGGCGCCATCCGCCGAAGCAGCCTCCATAACCCAGGCTGAATCATCCGCGACCCGCTCAGCCAACCCGCTGGCCCCGCCCATAAAAATATTATTGTTCAGGGCGCTGGATAATAAGTTGTTTAAGTAATATTTAAACGGATTCACAATGTAGTAGTGAGTGATAGTTAAGACAAGATATGACAAGTGCATTATTATTAGAAAGAAAGAAAGAATCTTTGACTTCGCGTTTACGGGAATTTAATATTTATCTAAATCAGTGTATCTAAGACAGCTCGAAATCGCTGCCAGCTGAAAAAAGCAGCTCACTAGGCTTTTATCGCTGGTATATGGCGGCTTAACGATAAATACCGCACGCAAGTCTTTCTTTTAAATTTAATATTGAGGTACTGAAGGCTATAACAGTGGCGACATCGCATCATTGTTGATCTTAGTTCAAAGAAAAAGTTAAAGATGTCTCTGTTAATCTTGTACGTATCGATATTCTATTTTTAAATGTTTTATATTTGATAAAGAACGGTACTACAGTGTGAAATCTTTTAAAACGGATATTTTTAAATATATTAGTGCTGCGATATTCATTTAAGTAAATCTAGACGTCAATTAATTATATTTATTGCTTGATTTAACAGTTGTTAAAGTTGTTTTATTAGAGAATTACGAAAGAAAGAAGAAATAGCACTATGGTATTCGTGAACTACTAATTATTTTTTTCCTTTTTCTTTTCATTAAAACTTCTTTCTAGGAAGCATTTATTATAAACAGTATTCATCTATGCTTTCCATCTTCGGACCAGACCATAGAAGTCACAAAGCTTGGACAGTCAAAGAGCAGAAGGCATGCGCGTGTTATTACATTGATTGGTCTAAAAGAATCTTGTCAGTAACATCATTTGGTGACTTTAATGTTCTGTCGCCAGGGTGCAGCACTAGTGTAAACAGATTTTTGAAGTGTTTAAGCTTGATGAACATTATTATGAGAAGGATACGAAGTTGCGCACCATTGCGCGGTTGATTTGTTTACTGAAAGTGCTAGTGGCTCCCTCTGCGCCAAGTGTTGCTTAAAGTTCCTTATTTTTGTGGTAGAAGCCTAGAAGAATTTAAATAAATAAATATTCACAGCTGTTTATTAAAAACTTAAACAACTCATTATCCAGGCAATAGCGAGCGTGTGAATCTGAAGTCCGGATGACAGACACAGTGACAGGCTTACGTTGTGCAGTGCTTTAAACTGTTTAGTGCAAATACAATGGACTCGCCAACAAAGAGATATATACAGACATCGTGGATTATTGGCAACTAATATACTGTTGTATGTGAACATTATAGCGCTATTTGAATGAGATATTTCAAGTTTAAAGCTATATCAAAAGCATGCTAAAATTAACTTTAATGACTTATTTCTAGAGTACTTATTGCTGCAATAATAATATAGCAGCACTGAAAAGTGCCTGTATCTTTCTAGATGTAAAGATAATATAAATAATCAGCTAGAAATAAAAGCAAAAGTATAATGTTGCCAATAAACACCGACTATTTTTATTATAATTTTAAGTTATTATACAATACATAGGTACTATAAAAACTTAGCAATTATCGAACGCTTCCCTCACTATTTATTAGATTTGATGTGAAGTAGTCGATTTTTATATGGTATAATCAGAAAATATGCAAATACAATAATATTAGAAATAGTACTGTATTCAAATAAGCTACAAATCATTATTATAATATATTTTATACAACTATCGATCAATTATAGATAATAATAGATATACGTAGTTGCAATTGCAATTTACATAATTTAGGGTGGATGAGCGACAGTTTTGAATCTGAGGAAAAAAAATCACTAGTTATATTTTAAAGCAAATCATAGCTTTTCTATGCCTTTTTTTTAATATTAAGGTTGAAAAATTAAGTATTCAGCAGGATTTGAACCTGCATTCAGCCATGGCTTCATATCCTGCTGGATTCTTTACGTCTTTCGAACAAACTGAATGTTTTATTTGTCTGTAGGGGGTCTTGAATGTTGTTAATTGATAGAGGTTGTGTGCTAATTAAATACTTTATTCACTGGTACCAGTTATATATACTTATGTTATAAACTAATCCTAATGACCTAACGGCGTGAATGTGGAGAGACGACTGCCGATCCGAGCAACTGCGCATTTGCGCCTAAATACAATTTGTAGCGTCAGCAGTCGTACGCTACATGTCAATTATCAATTTGTTCGTAGAACGTTAATTTTTTTTCGCATTTTTTTAACTCTGTGTCGCATCCACCCTTTACACAAATCAATGAATAATCGTATAAAAGTATTTAGTTAAAAACTTAGATTTTAAGAATATCACCTATAAGTATTGGTTTGGGTTTGGTATATCAAGTGAAGTTTTAATCTAGAATGGAGTTTGGTTATAGAAGTGTTTCGATATGTGTACCTATGCTAAGCTAAGATCTAAAATGAAGTATTAAGTTTATGGCTGAAGTTAAAGAAAATGAATGTTGAAGCTAGTACTATAGTTTGTTCGCGTTAAGAATGCTGTGAGACATCATTGTCCACCGGCCTAGCCCCGCCCTCTAACCATTAAAATCTTTCTAAATTACAAGGTTAAGTTCACAGGCAGAAGGCATTGCTTCGAACGTAACGCTTGTGTTCTCATATTTGTTAACTGATTTAATTTATTTTTCATTGCATTCACTGCATTCTTAACGTGAACGAACTAGAGACCAAGTTATTGTAAACCCAGATATTACAGTATGAGCTGCTAGCGGTGGAATTAAATGTGAGTACATGTGGATATCCGATATGGTGGTTTTATTTTATTATTACAAGATACTTCTTTTCTCCCTCCTCGTTCCCGGCCTTTAGAAGTTTGCATGGATCATTTGTTTTATCTCCAGTTACTTGAAATTGGTTGACCATATAAATGGATACTATGATCGTATAATTTAGCGACTAATTAATCTTTCTTCGTCAGAGTCGTCTAGGCGTATAGTTTTAAAGCTAGTTTTAGACAGGTAGGATAAAATCGTGGTTCAAACTTACTATTATGTTTTGTGTTTACAAGACACAAATAAGTTAAAGAAAACCTACTCTGCAGGTTAATGTGAAATGTACGCGAATTAATTCCGTACACGAAATATGCTTAGATAACGAATAGCTCTTTGAGAATATAAAAACTCACATAGCAGTTTTTTGTCCATTCAGAAATTTTCGCGCGGGGGAGGGTGTTTATGGGTTTTCACACTATTTATATAAATATGACCCTGAGTGCAAAAATTGTTCATGGGATTTTTCAAAAGTTAGTCGGCTCGTGACCAAGAATGATGCAAGTCATTCGAAACGTCGAGCATAGGTATTTATTTACCTTTATAATAATTACGCGATTCAGACCCGTTGTCTAACTTTTGAAAAATGTTCTCAAATCGCGAAAGTTTAAAAACATATGTTCATGGGATGCATTTGTATTTAACGCTTTGAAGCTCAACGGGTGAAAATTTTTGATCGCAAAAATTTACAAACGTGAACTTTCCGTCAGGAAGTTGACAATAGTTGCACGAAGTTGGAATTGTGCCCGGTGGAAGGTGAAAGGCTCACTCCCTACCCCATGGGACCTACAACAGGTGAAGTGTGGGTGTTGTACACTTGTGCAATGCCCCTCTGGTTAATATAGCCGAGATGTTACATAATGTATTTCTTACTTATTAGTGCATTTTTTTTAATTAAAATTGTTTCTTTTGTAAAAATTAAAGTCAACTGTGTTAGGCAAAATCTAAATTATACATCACTATGTCCAAAGGTTTAGTACTTTTTCGAAATTTGTATTCTGTTCTCATTCACTCGGTAACAAAATGTCAAGTTATTTGATTAAACACAAAAATAATCGACAACAGTAGTTCGGTGCCTACCCATACGACTTCCGTTCGGCAGGGTGAGGCAAGGGGGATGTAGCAGTCCCCGCCTTGCCCCACACGGCGGACGTCCATGCCACCTCGTAGCTTTCTTCATTATAAAACCGATATGAGCAATTCCAACACCGCGAATAAAGGATTTAAAATGAAGATGAAATGAATGAAATGAAATGAAAAAATATTTATTCAAAAACATGCCTTAAATAAAAAACAATAATTCCGCCAAACTGCATAGCAGTTTGCTGGCAGAAAAAGCTCTCTTTTTACATCTGCATATTTATATTTTTACATTTATTAATTATAACTTATTATATATATATATTCATTAATTATTATTACTTTAAAACAGATTGAAGATTTCATAAAGAAAGGCGCGCGCTATATTAATGTTAAATTCCGCAAAAGAAATATTTAGGTAGTATATTTTTTTCTTTTTATTAGAGGCGAGCATACCTATTAATTACTCAACTTTAGCTATTTATTTTTATTCATAGAATTAACTAAAAATTATTAAGAGTTGTTTATGTTGTTGTAAAACCTTAGAAACAAATTAATTTTAGATATAAAGTCTTTAAGACGTGAGTTTTATCCAAAACAGTCTTCTATCTTAGAACGAAAAATAACAGTAACCGAAAAAATACTCCTTTTGGAAATACATACTTAAAAAAACTAATGAATGAAGTCTATGATCCGCCTAGCTAAGCCTCGTCAGCTTATGTACCTACCTACAACATACTTCTCCACCAAGCTAAATTGGCACCTCGTTTCGGACATGTCCTTCCCGGCGAGGTGCCTAGTTTGCTTGGAGTAGGTAGCGCCTAGCTCGTCTGGGGCCGGCTGACCTGCAAGTAGGTCGTGCACCGATCGATGCGCCGCTGCATCTTATTCACTCACCGTAATTGGTAGGTAAATAATAATGTCGGTAGAACTGTTATGAATCGAGGGTCTGGTTGTACGTGCCTCTTAACGCGAGGTCTTGGGTTCGATTCCTGGGTCGGGCAAAGTGTTATTGTGAAGTTGCCGTCAGGAAATTGGGGTAGCATACGGAGTTAAAATTGCGTCCGGTGTATGGCAATAGGCTCACCTCTTTTCCCATGGGACCTAAACATTACAGGTGAAGTGTGGGTGTTGTACATCTCTGCCACACTCTTCTGGTTAATACAGGCGTGATGTTATGTAACTTTTATGAACGAGCAGAAGTACCACCGCCCCGCTTGCCTTGAAAGGGTTGCATTACCTTTTAATTTTTACTTTGTGAGTCTACACTCTGAAACTGTTGGCATAATTAATATCTAGATAGGCAATAGACACCCCCCATTCCATGGGACCTAAACATAACAGGTGAAGTCTTCTTCGTCGTGTCGATGGCTGATTCAAATTTTATTTTGATTTGCCATCGTTTTGAAAGGATTAGCCAATTCGCTTTGGAGAACTCGCGAATTGCCCAGGGTGCGCCGGACGTAGGGAATCGTTGTGTACGTCACTCGGGGAGGCTCCTTTCATGCACCCACAGGTGAAGTATGGACGTTGTACATTATTATCGAATATCTAATCTATGTAGGTCAAAGAGGATAAAAGTACTAATGTAGGCAATGACGCATCTGCTTATTGAAGAAACGCAGGTATTCCGAAATCTTACCCTTACCATACAGCCTCGTTATTTTGTAATTCAGCAAAAGGTCATACAAATAGGTAGGTAGGTACTTTTAATGTCACTTTACGTGTTACGAAATTTACCTTGTGTAGCATAGGAAACAGGTCGCAAACAGGCGACAGTCGCATTGGAAAATACCCATATGTGGAAAGATCCAATAAATGACGTTACACCATCCTACAAACTTTTCCACACCATTTTTTTCATTAAAAGGTTTAGTTTATAGTAAACAACCAATTACTATTCATGGCTTTCATTCATCGACATAGAAATTTCCATGGTTCCATTACTTTTATCTTGGCTCCTGTCTGCCTAACCTAATTCTAGTAGTAGTTCTATTACCCCATTACAATATTTATTTACTGTAAGAACAAATAGTAAATTTTTATTAGTCGTAATTTCCCTAACGGGTTTCGTGCCAATCCATAAAAAATATTCTTAACTAAAGATTTGTAGACCCGCGTGTTCGTTAATATTGTATTCTTCGTAAATAGGTCGGTTGTTTACTGCCTATCTTAGGTAGACTTTTCGGAGTTTACAGTCCACCTCATTACTTGCAGTATACCTTTTAATAAAGGTTTGATGCGACATAGCGCAATTATTGGAACCACCGATTCTTAAAGTGGTTAGAATTCATTTTCACCGGTAGAAAGTATTTTTTCACTTTTTTCAGATAAATTTAATGTTCTCAATGTTCAATTTGCTCGGTAAGTGTGTTTTTTTTCGATTAATGAAATGAATCGGTGGAAATTAATAGATACTTACTATGTCTATATTAACTTTGGTTTCAATAAATGTCGTATCCCTTTGAGTAGGTATATATCTATCCTGTACGTTGAATGTAATATGGGTAGGTATTCAGATCAGCAGCTATTTGCAGAAACTTTAATACACAACATTCAAGACAGCCACGTCTTTAGTAATCAGGGCTCGCATTCATCGGACACTATAGGACTATAGTATAGGCTAGTTAACTGCCTCTGTGTGTGCTGTGACTGATGGCCGCCCTTTGCCGTTGAGGACCATTCACAGAAGGGACATATTTACTATGGAAGGGATTTATGTTCGGTCCGCAATAGAAGCCTTCTTGCCTGCTACGCTAGGGACGCGCATATACGATCGTGGACGAGTAGGTAGTTACTGAAATAAAAATGAAAAATGTCAATTTCCATAAGAATTTTACATACTGAAACTATTTTTCGGTCGGTCGTTGCCCACACTAGGCCAGCCTTTATCGCGGGGTCCCATTTACAAATACATAGTTAAAGTGTAGATACTAATTAGATAATTATACCTTCTTCGAAAATTCTTCTGAATTTGAAAAGTCTCTTAACATTTTTGTCGGTAATGTAATTAAAGGAATCTTTTATAAATTAAGGGAATTTTCTAGCCCTCTTAGTTATTTCATAGCTATATGTAGAAGTTAATAGAACAAAACAATATATACTAGAAGGTAATTAAAGTACCAGTAAATTGAGTTTTGTGATAAGATTGGACAAGTATTTTCGTTGCATTAAACACTTTATAATCTAGCCGTCCATTTTTATTATTTGCGAAACTTGAAGCGGCATTTTTGGGTCAATTTTCTCTAATTAGTGAAAAGTAATTACTTTACATAACTTTTTTATTTTGTTCTGTTACTTCTGCTGTACTTTTATTATGAAGCGTAATGCCCAATTCGATTCAAGTTCTTCCATTCAAATAATCGCAAACTTTCAATTATAACTTTTCTCCTTATGTCCGTTTGTTTCAGGCCCAGCTTAATAGCTTATTTTAATAGGATTAGTCAGGGAGTTTATAACTATGTTAGTGTCTGCTTAGTGCGGGGCTAATACGTACTATTAGATTAACATACTTATACATTCATAGTGGGTTCCGTCTACGGCGTAATTTCTCTAGTGAGCTGCTACTGTACTGCCACACTACACAGTAATAATATATTACGCTACGTTGTATTAGAATAGGCAGAGACCACCGGTTTCTATAGAATATTATTATGTATCTTAGCTGCTGTTTTTCTTTTACTGTCCGTTAGCAGTTTTCCGCAAAGGCTTTGCCTGCCCACAGGTATCCTGTGATCATTTAGAGGTGTGCTATGGAAAAAAAATCCTTCGGCGCTCCCTGGCTCTTGAGAGCGAAATCGCCCATTAGACATTTCTTAGTTTTAAAATTTTATTGATGCATTTAAATTAATATATCTATGAACGCAAAAAAGTTTGCGGAACGTTGGGTAAATGAAATGCGAAATGCTTCCCTTTTCATAATATATTATTGTTGTAAAGGTACATAATGGTTTCCCTTTTAATTATATAATAACGAACCCCAGTTATTTGTTATATCAATGGCCTCGTTAGGTATTTTGTTTACAAGGAAAATAGGCTGTATCAAGGAAATCTTTTCATACTCGAATTATATTGAGCAATCACGATGTTGTTATTTTCCCAAGGATTCTGTGGAATGGGTAATCAATATTATATTTAAATATGTTACTGGGTAGGAATAGGAGTTGTATTTACACGTGGAAGGCACCGCGCGCCTCCAGGCACAAAACATAAAAATTCTTAGAGTTTAGGTAAGTTTCAAAAAAAAGCCTTTACTATTTCGTAGTAACTGTACCTTTAAGTGATTTTAGTGAAGTACTAAACTGTTTATGTCGTAAAATACTTATTTTAGGCATTTAAACATTTTCTGCATTTTTCGCTTGCGAAGTAGTCTGTATTAGAATCACTCGCTACGCTCGCGATTCAATTTAAGACTGCTTCGCAGGCTCAAGATTTAAAATTGGCACTCACAACAGAAATATAAACTTTTCTCACTTGTACCATAAATAACTATTATTTATTTTTATTTTTATTTTCATTACAAATAACTCGTAAAATAATAAATAACATTAGTAAAGTCCCAAACATATTTAATTAAAATTAAAGATAGAAATAATAAAGATCATATCTCGCAATCCAGGCAGGTCGATATCATATTTATAATGTTCAACGAGGATTAACCCAATTCTGTAGAAAAAAAGCAAACAGCTACAGAGGTGAGACAAGGGCGATGTATCTAATTAAGAACAATGAGTTTTGTAGAACATTGTTCTAGCTAAAACCCGCTATTGTGTCCATCAACCTACATATTCCTACGCATATTATAAATATGGAAAGTTAATCTCCCTGTTCGTTTCGCTTTCAGCTAAAACAACGATATTCATGAGAATTTGTATTGTTAAGTCAAAGGCTAATTGATTAAAGCGCTAATAAACGATTGACCTAAACACAACAACTTGTATGAAACATACTTTTTGTTGTGTTCAGTGAGCTTTTAGCCTACGCTTCAGTCTTCACGGTTCAGTACACAGTGTATGTACCTAGATAACTACAAAGGCTCAAAGTTGTGTTTGTTTATTGGAATGTCGCCAGATTGAAAGAGGCAACAGCGAAACGCATTAGCGACAAGTTTGACTAGAGTATAATCTCGCTATATCTAACTATAGGTGTAAGGTGGGTAGACAGGTAGATACTGCCTTTCGGTTTTAACGAGTTTTGTAACCAAGCTTGAAGACAGTTTTATAAGTTTGGCCAAGTAAATGAAGATCTGGCTAGCAAAGAGGGTTTTTTTACTTCATACGAGACGTATGTAGCGAACGTACGTGTAGTCCACCTGATTGTAAGTAGTAACTACTTACTCTGCTTCAGGCTACAGCCCATGAACATCAACACCCTCCTCCACCCATGGTCCCACCAGCCTTACGGCTATATGGACCGAAATGCGTTAGACCGGCTGGATACGCGCCCCTAAGGACGCGCACCAGCGTTGTCTGACAAATTATTGTCCCGTGCGTTCTCCCCATTCTGGGGCCGCACTACTTTCGTAAAAACCGCGAGGCGCCGCTAATGCGGCCGACGACACACGACGACTGCCTTCGTCGCCCACCCGGATTCGCTCCTCCACTTCTAGCCTACTCCTAATGACGAACCAGCCGTGCGAGAATGCCTTTAAAAGGCGAAAGTTGTGAGGCGAGGACACGAGTTCGCGGAAGTGAACTGGGCCCGGTGAAGAATACTGGACAGAGTCCAGCATGGTGGTCCGAAGCGAGCCGTATAAGGGGCACTCAAACAGGATGTGGTCCCGAGTTTCTTCAACAGCCCCGCAGTAGCAGTCGCTACTGTCACGGAGCCCCAGGTCGCCCAGGCGCTTATTGAAGCACCCATGTCCACTAAGGACCTGCGAAACCTGGTGATCCGGCTCAACCCAATCCCAGCCCAAGCGATCCCTAACCGAGAAGAACTTGAAGAGTTCTCTCCCCTTCGAATCCCTTTCCCATCTCTCCTGCCATATCCCGACTATGTCCTCCGTGATGCGCTTTCTCTCCGCCCTGAGCTCCGGGGGGGACAAGTGACGAGAGTCGTCAATCCTACCAGCACGTATTACCTCGAGGTCGGCCGGCAAGACCCCAGCTAGAACAGCCAGGGCACTAGTGCTGCACGAGCGATATACCTTGGTAAGCAGTATCAAGGCACTTCTCTGGGTCCTTTGAAGCGCGCTTTTCACCATGAAGATAGTCGCACGCCCCCACCAACACCCGGCAGCATAGACCAGTATGGGGATGTAGATGCCTTTGTAAAGGATCTTCAAGCCCCCATACCGGACGCCCCAGGATGAGGCAGAGACGCGCGACATCTTGCCGAATGCTGCTGTGGCGCGTTCCCCAGCGGACTGGGCATGCTCTCGGAAGCTCTGACTACTGTCGATTACCAGACCCAGAACTTTGGTCGACGTTACGCTTTTGACTGAGGCCGCATTGAGTCGAATAGTCGGGGGACGACCGGGCAGCTTCCCCTTCAAAGTCATAGAGTACGACTTGGAGGGGGAGAAGCCCAGTCGGTTGCGCGCTCCCCAACCACTTATTAAGTCCAAGGTACATGAGGCCGAGGCCTCAATGCCGGCACGAGAATTCGACTCAATGACGACTGTAACGTCATCAGCGTAAGCGACCAACGAGACACCGTCGGGGTATGGCAACCGGAACAGGTCGTCCATGAGCAGGCTCCACAGAGAGGGCCCCAATACGGAGCCCTGCGGACAACCCATGGTGGATAGTTTCCACATGACCTCACTGCCGACGAAGAGGCCTACACGGCGGTTGGTGAAGTAGGCAACGAGAAGCCGATAGATGTTGGGTGGGCATCCCCCGTTCTTCGCCTTCAGTAAAATCATGGGCCACCACGCGTTATCAAAGGCACCAGAGATGTCCAAGAATACTGCCTGCACGTACTTACCCTTACTAACACTTACCGCCTCCTGGATGGACTTGAGCGCAGTCAGAGTCGAACGACCGCGAGTGAACCCGTGCTGGCAGGGAGATAAATTTCGATACAAGGAAGGTGAGCACTCCAGGGTGACTCTTTCCAGAATTTTGCCCAGAACAGAGAGAAGAGTGATCGGCCGATAGGCTTTCGGATCGGTCAGAGGCCTGTCATTGCCTTTCGGAAGGACAAGCAGCCGACCGACCCGCCAGACTTCGGGGAAGCAGCCGTCCGTGACGCAGCGGCCGTATACTTCGGTGACCTCAGGGCCCGCCGCCATCCAGATATGCCTAACCATACGGGCGGTAATTCCGTCTATGCCGGGGGAGGAGTTCCTTAGGGACCTAATGATGATTCCTAACGCGTCCGAACAGAGGGGAGCTGCGTCCTGCCCAGAGGGTGGACAGGCCGCGAGAAGCCTAACTTGTCGGTGGTATGGGGTGTCAGTCGTCAGGTCGTCGTCCGGACAGAGGGCGTTCACCAATACCGCCATAGAGGTGGTGGTGTCCCCGGCATAACTGTCCACGAACCTAGTACCATTGATAACATTTGGAGGGGGGCGGGCCCTACCCGAAGCCGCTCTGTATGCGAGACCCCAGGGGTCGTCGTTGCCGGTGGCCGCCAGCGCGCGAAAGTGGTCGGACTCTGCCCTGACCATCGCGGCCCTATACGCCCGGCGGGCCGTGGAGCAGGCTAACCCTGCCTCCTCGGCACCAACCTGACGCTTCCTGGCGGCCTGCCAGACTTTGCGGGTTTTATTAAAGTCTTTACGTAGTCGGTCTAGGGCAGGAGACCACCATTCATAACCCTTAACCCGGTGGTTTTCCCCGATCGAACCTAAGCACTTGTCAGCGACTGCCACTATGAGGCCGGTGAAGTCCCCGCAGACCTTATTTGTGGGCTGGTTCCAGTTGAGGCCCCCCATACTGCTGCAAAGATGGTCGCGAAAGCGTTCCCAGTTCACTCCGCGTTGTCGAAACCGGATTGGAGTAGGGTTGGATAGGGCTGAAGGCGTGGGGTCTGGGATAGAGAGGCCGGAAGCGGGGGGATGAAGTGTGGGAGTTTGGGGGGTTGCAGCGACTGTTTCGGCACGCGAAGCAGGCCTACCAGGACTACGTAGATGATAGGTCAGCAACCTATGGTCGCTGCTGCTGGCATCAGGGTGGACGGTCCACCTGTCGACGTGGACTCCTCTAGTACCGAGCGTCACGTCTATGTTGGACTCACCATTGACCGTGGAGAAGGTGAACGGAGTGTTCGGCGCATTGAAGATGCTTAGTCCACGGGCAAGGATGAAGTCCTCCATAGACTGACGCCGGTAAGTGGCGTCCGGGCCCCTACCTACGTAGCCGCGCGGTGAACTGAACCACAGAGGGGAGTGCGCGTTGCAGTCAGCGCCTATCAGCACCCGGTTGCCGCGGAGCTGGTCTAGGACATACGTAAGGTGGTGTATATGAATAGCGATGTCGTCCGAGTACTGGAAATAGGCGCTAACTACATAGAGCATCCCCTCTACAGGCCCCAGGTTAACACACGCGACCACGCAGTGAGGGGTGCTGAGGTGCTGAAGCACCGCGACGGGGAGATCTGAGCGCAGCAGCAGCAGACCAGCCTTAGGCGCAGGGCACTCCGCAGCAACGATCACGGGACCCCGACCGGGGCAGGCGGGCCCGGATCTGGAGTACTGTTCTTGGATAAGAACAATGTCCAGCCCGAGCCCCCCCGCGACGGAGGGAAGCTCCGCAGTCGCCACCGCTGAACCCTGTAGGTTGATCTGACCAATCCCTATGCTCTTATAGGAGCTATCCATGGTAGTTTGTAGAGGCGAGGGAGCGCTGTTCCGCGTGTTTGCGAGCCGGGCAGTCGCGTGAGTTGATGGCGTGGTCAGCGGCGGGCCTGCCTAACTTCTTACATGTTGCGCACGCTGTGTTTGTAGACTGGCAATCTGCATTCTTATGCCCGTCTTCCCCGCACTTGCCGCAGGTGTAGGTGGAGGCCCGGCAGTACTTCTCCGGGTGACCCAGCATCTGGCACTTCGTGCAGTACGTCACACCAACGTGGTCACACACCTCTACTACGTCCCATCCAATAAAAATCTTGCCTCTCTCGATCAGAGTGCGGCGCAGGTCAGGGGCGCACTCACACACCCACATCCTCCTGTTGTTCCTCCGGGCTCTGGAGTACAGCGGCGACAGCTTCTTCTTGAGTTCCTCCGCTGGTAGATGAGGCAGGTTTTGGTCCCGGACGTGGTCGATAAGTGCCTCGCGAGCGACATCTCCGTCGACACCAATCAACGAGATCAGGGGCCGACGCTCCTTAGGCACAGAGACGCGAAGGGTAGGCGGGATAGCAGCCCGGAACTTAGTGGCCTCATGCTCTGACGTAGTCTGGACAATTACGCCCGCTCCGCCAATCTTGCGGACACCCTGCACCTGAATGCCCAGGGCCGCTGGGTTGAGCGCCGTTTGCAGGGCCTTCTTCGTGTCCTCCGCCGTCTTAAGGATCTCGCGCTGGTCCTCGGCTGGGTGGATCGCGACGGCAGGGCCAGTGCAGCTGGGAATGGGTATCGGCGCCGCCCCTCGGGCAAGCTTAACTGCTCCAGAGTAGCTGCGAGTGGTGCAGCCCATGAACATCAACAGTCCACAAAAGGTTTTAGTAGCGTTGCTTCATCTGAGGACTAGCTAGGGTGTTTATGCTAGTTATTTCATTGCCTGATCTCACCAGCCAACCGGAACACAGTAGTGCAAGCGCTACTATTTGGCGGCAGGTTAAAGGTCAGACGGTGATGCCCTCGAGCTCGTTCACAAGAGCTCTACCACCTTCAAAGTGCCACTGTTGAGAAACTTAAGAGTATAATAGACTTTCGAGCGCCCTGTTTTCCTACTAAAGTAATATGGGTTTCCTTTGATATTATTAAGTTTTTATCTATTTTTATAGACAAATCGTGTCTTAAACTCTAAAATGCATGTTTTTTCGTGGCCATTTTGTCAAAATTGTTTTAACCAATAATTGAATTAAGTACATTCAAACTGAAAAATAAAAATAAGAATTTTGATTAAATTGGATCACAATACTATTTGTCTAGGTTGTCCATTCTCCATCCAGGCATTTAAAGAAGCACTTCATACTACACTTATTAGATTATAATATAATTATCTAACTTTCGTCAATGGCGCGCTTTAGCTCTTATCTTCGATGTGTAGTATGTAGTAGGTATAACTGGAAACGCATTAGCGACAAGATTGAGTGATGTGGTTATATCGCTATATCTATAGGAAGGTAGGTAGGTATTGATTTTCGTCTGAGACGGTAAATTGAAATTCGCTGTTCTACGCCTGGGTAATGAATTGCTTTCCGGAATATCAATATTTGATTACTTACTTTAGTATACGTGAGTTACATTTTATCGTTCACATGAGTTCAGTTTTAAAGAAAATAAAAAAATTGTAGAGTGATTTAGATCAAATGATTTCGAAGCAGTTAGTCAGCTATTGGTAACTCAACATCACGATATCTTGCTAATATTTTATATGAAACTTTGTAAGAATGTGAGTATTTTTGTGTTTATACTTGTAACGCAAAATTGATTGGATATCTTAATTTATGGATTTGACACACAGCTTTTAACATATACTTACCAGGTGACTTTTAGGGACGATATTTACCACTAAAAATGTAGTTATTTACGAGCACAAATAACACGTAAACTTTCATAATATAGATCGTATCAGTATGCGCTTTGAAAAGCTATGCATTTAGCCAAACCGCAGTTGGCGAACGTGTTGGAACCTCTTATTCTGGGCTTCGTGCCCAGTTGCAGGTCTGATAACTATATAAGTATAATTATATATTTCTTAATAGTACATGCATAACATCACGCCTTTATTACCCAAAGGGGTGGCAGAGGTGTATAACACCCACACTTCACCTGTAATGTTTAGATAACTATCGCCATGCACCGGGCACAATTCTAACTTTGTACTGCTATTGTGAATATATTGACGGAAAGTTTAAAAATAACACTTTTCCCGACCCGGGAATCGAATATGCTAACCACTAGACCATCGAGGCGACGAGGCTTCACTATTATTATGTGAAAAGCCTCAATATAACGATAAAAATACAATTGGCAGCTTGCATGTTATTCCTTTTTAGATTTTATAAAGACCTTTCCAACACCATAATGGAGTAAGACTTTCTCTAGCTACACGTAAACGTAGCAAGCACTACTGTATATATACAAAAAGTATCTTTTAAAGTAGAACTGCCTGCTAAACAAATCTGTAGCAGACATTACTGCCCAAGCTCCGAATTTAATAAAAGGCAATCAGCGATGGCCGAGTGGTCAAAAGGTTTGAACCCCCGGCACACACCTCTGTCAATAAATCGTTAAGATTCGTCTTTTCGAAGACATGTGTGTATTTATCGTATAAATTATCGCTCATCCAACAAACATCGTGAGCAAAACTTGCATGCCTGAGAGGGCCTAAAAAGTGCTCGACAATGTGTAAAGTCTACCAATCCGCACTTGGTTAGCGTGGTGGGCTATGGCAACCCTTCTCATCATGAGAAGAGGCCCGAGCTCAGCAGTGGGACGAGTGGGATGTTTTAGATACAGAGCTGCTAGTATTAAGTAGCTGATTGGTAGTTTATTTACCTATATACTACGTCACCTGAAAGTTCACATTATTCGTTAAACATTACATGTCAATTAATACGCTATCAACCATAGTTCTGCCGCGCCATTGAAGAGTGTTATGTAAACTTTCCGTGTTCCACCCACGCGAAGTCTCGAGGCATACCAACAGCTATGGTTCATGGCCAAGTCGTTGGCACCTTTATGGGTGTGTTGTACCATCGATAGTCGAGCTATCGGTGCCACCTAGGAAGCAAACCTTGAGTGTATAGTGTGAAACTGTGAACTATGCATGGTACCAACGGCTTGTCACTTAAAGTATTTGCTTCATTTAACCACGTCACGAAATTCGAAATACCACGTAAGCGAAGCTGCGTGCAAAAGCTGATGTATTCATACAAAAACTGACCAAGTGCATGTCGGGCCACGCGCAATAGGGTTCCGTGGTCAGCCATTACAACATTAGTATGGACTTTATCATCATCATCAGCCCAGGGACGTCCACTGCAGGACATAGGTCTCACCAATAGATTTCCACAGCGCGGGGTTGCGCAACCAATCGTTGGTTTCAGTATGGACTTAAAACAAGTTTAATATCTATTTTGAACATTAACAACTTCATACAAGTCATTATTTTCGAGGTACACCCTGTTCGAATAAAATTTGCTCTTTAAAGTCAATTATCTTGCAAACGGCTACCTAATTTTAAAAACTGTCTTACCAACCCTTATTTGTTTTTAAAAGACCTAATAATCTAAAGATTTAATAATCTAATAATCTGAAACACTATGGACCCACACGACAGAAAAAAAAACATTATCCCCGCTTTAAATGTAATAAAAAAAAATATTTATCCAAGTATTTATTCTACCAATTTTTTGACATAGTTAACATACATATCCATGCAAAAAATAAATTTTCTAGGTCTAACGGTTTCAACGCTATGCCTCGAACGGACCGACGGACGTGGAGAAACATTAAGGGTTCCTTGTAGGTACTACAGAGCCCTAAAAATAGGTGGCCTAAAAAGTATTAGTGCCGATTATTATTATGTCTGCATGTGATCTGCTTTTATATTTTTATTTTTTCATTTATCATTTAAAATCTTGGTTCGAATTGTTAAATTGTATTTTTCTAGTATATATATATTTCTTTTGTTACAAGTGTTTAACAATATATGTGTTAAAGTTCTACTGTGATAATAATTTTATACCACCAATGTATACCCATTAAATCCGTTATACAATTATTTCTAGTGCACAAAAAAGCTCTCTTGTCCATCCAAAGGTTGCCTGTAAGAAATTGCTTTTATAGCGATAAGGCCGCCCATTGTACTATCTAAATGATGTGCTTTATGAAACTGACTTTCTAATTTGTGTACAATAAAGAGTTATCTATCTTCTATCTTTCTACCACCAATGTACCTTACCCATGTTTGCAATTAATAAATGAAGTTAATGAAGTTTAAAGTTTGAAGTTCAATTTCATCAAATCGATAAACTGACGCTTAACACTTAGCAACACGTGTTCAATCTCTCTGTCCCGTACAAACATGGTACAAACATTGAATGAGAGAAAGCAGTTTAGAAAGTTAGGTGAAATCGGCCCTAAGTATAATCTAGACTTGTCATCAAAATGTATAAATGTGAATGAAAACATTCAGTATTTTCACTCCACATTGGATATTTTTACAGCGTGTTTTTACTACAATTTTATTTCTATGTTCATATCCAATATCCTCAACATTATTAGTCTCCAGGTCATAACATTCTAATGTTATGGACTGATATAGTAACGTGGAGAAGTTTTTGTTTGTTGTGACATGCGAGAGACGTCGATATCTAACGTTTTAAGGGATAATAATGTCTGGCTTATTAACAAATAAAACTGAAGCCTTATATTGCTATAGGTTTCTTTGTTTAATTCTGATTTATTTGGCTTATGTTAGTTGTTTACAAGGTGTATTTTTACGTACGACTTTCGCAAATGGAAATAAAAGTGATAGCGAATGTGTTGTGATCAACAGATGCTAGAGAATGAATTTTATTGTATTGCATCAATGGTCAAATAGTCAGTAGTTTTAATTTTCGAATAATGAATATGGTTTATCATTATTGTTTGCATAATTATATTGAAATATAAAAGGACAAGTACGTAGTACACGAAACCGACGAGCATATATGACGAGATGTATGAATGTTTAGGAAGCGAAAGAAGTATGTTAGGAGCGACACATGGCGTTCCGTCTCTGCCTATCCCTGTAGGATAAAGGTGTAATTTTATGTTTGTATATATACATAAATTTGATATTATATTCAAGAAAAGTAAATAATTTTGTATTCTGCCAATGGAAAAAAAAATGCAGATTCTTTCTCTATCGCAAATATAGATCAAGTGAATGATCTTGAATGAGATCAAACTAAAGGTTTTATCTACAAAAGAAGTAGCCTTCAAACGAAAGTCCTTTCCGATGCCGATGCTTTGTTATCCTAGAATCTAGCTCTCAGACTCCTTTGTCCTACAATTTAAGAAGGGTACACGTCTCGGGGACCTTATCTCTTCGACTTAAGGTTCATTTTAGATGTAAGAAATGATAGAAGTTGCATTTGCGCTTGCGTGAAGCTATCGATTGCACCCTTCCCCACCCCTCGCTAAACCTGAATGTAGTGTCACAGGACAAGAATAAAGGATAGAATAGTATCTATTACCACTATAAGATTTACCCGTTTTCTAAAGTTAGTCACGGAGGGACACTTTTACTTTTGAAGTTGGTAGAAAAGTTGGCAAATCTTTAAGGCTCTAAATGATGCTAGGTAGCGGTCACTGTATATTCTAGTTCAGACCGTTTATTTCATTCTTGCATTCTTTCTCTAAATTCAGTTTACATTTTCTATGCAAAATAACAAACTGCCTGTAAATAAGAACTTAAAAACGGATACGTCAACATTTTTAGGAACACGTATTAGATATTTGTAAGATTGAAATTCTCTAAAACGATATAGATTAGGTATATAGATCCCATGGGATCTAAATAAACATAACAGGTGAAGTGTGGTTGTTGTACACCTCTGCCACACCCTTCTGGGAGGAATTTCTCTACTACACTATTTTCAATCTCACTATTTATTTATTTTTTAAATATCAGCCTGAATTTCTTCACAACTTTATTTAATTTAGATATATCTGCTTTTTATTTATATACTACGCCCACATCGAACGAACATGTAGTCCACCTGATGGTAAGTGGAGTACAGCCCATGGACATCAACAATCCACAAAAGCAGATTATAGATGCGTCGCTGCAGCTGAGGACTACGGTGTTATGCCTCATGTGCCAGTAATTTCAGGGCCTGATCTCACCACCAAACCGGAACACAGTAATGGAAGCACTACTATTTGGCGGCAGGTTAAAGATGAGACGGGGTGCTGCCGCCCTCATTCTCATTCACAAGAGCTCTACCACCAGTAGGTTAACTCATCAAAATAATTTAAACTTTTCGTCAAACAGAATTTCTTCAAAAGAAAAGTTTGTATGATTTCTTTGTGCCCTTAACGTAATATTCATCATAGAAATTATTGGGAGATTGTAACTTCTAAGTATTGAGTGAATAAGCTTGACATTATTTTACCGGGGACCCGTTTCTTTTTTTATGTCTGATATTATTAAACATTCTTATCATAAGTGGCTGATATTATTATAGATTTTCATAGCAAATAGCTGATATTATCAGAATAATGTTTTTTTAATTAATTTTTTAATGGTCGGGTAGTTTTATTTTTTATTCAAAGTTAAATAAAACCTAAAATTATTTTAAGGTAAGTAGGTGCTTGTACCTATAACCACAGCTTTAAAATTCTTATAATGAGCTATAACTATTATTGCCTTCAGAAAAAAAATGCTTTCTTTTATTTTACTCTTTTGTCCTAGTTTATTCAGAATAAAATGTAGGTGGTTGTGTTTAATCCCCAAATTTATTCACAAATTCTATTAAAATTGTATTTGTTAAAACGAAATTCTGTTCTTTCGAACAAAGACAAACGGAATTTAAATTGTCATCAGGTATTATTATTGTGTCATGAGAGTGACATGCGTATTTTATTAATGGAATCACGCGATATTAAAATTGATCTCAATTAAGTATTGATCGTACGTATATAGACGTAAGGATGCATTCGAAATCGACCGTTTCCTTTACAGAATCGCATCACGGGATGGTATCATAAACCTTTAAAACAAAAAGCTCACAACGCAATTTTCAGATCTAAAGAACATTTTGATTACGACAGCGTCACCTTGTTTGAAGTTACAAAAATCTATTTCTACTTAGTCTTCTTTAAAATAAATATATAGTTTAAAAACTGCAACACCTCCTTGCCACGCAGGTAATATAAAGTGTTCACGTTTTTTTAAAATTTAATAATTGAGTTTAGATTGGTGATAGATACAGGACCATATTTTAAAGTCGGTTATGAAATAAATACACTCGGTAAATTATATTCTGGAATTATAAAAGCATAATATTTACTTCTCATTTTTGTGTTTTCAAAGGATATCGCGTTTCTCGGAAGCGTGGGTGTAAACAACTAGTGGAGTGCCTGCAATATTGCAGCCGGTCTATTTTTAGCTGCCCGGGGATTTGTTGCCGGCGCAGGTGTAGCTCGTCAATATATTGACTAATGTTCCTATGTAGAATAGATATATAGAATAGAGTTTTGTAAATTGGAATTGAAACTTTCACAATCTCAGTTTGAAATAGTCACTACTATTTTTCGTATTTTCAAATACCTTTTATAGTAGTAGATTTGTAGTGTATTTCTTTGCATCATTGTAAGTAGCTCACAAAAGAATGAACATATTTTACTAAAAGAAACCATGGTCCCATGAGACAATTCGTTCGATGCACTTTGGCTAAAGAACACGGCTTATTTACTAAAAAGTTAGTACCATTAATTGCTGATGTCAATTATGAAACATGAGATGCCAGTCAGGAATATTACTTTTAATATAATCTAAATATTTATAATATTCACGCTACGTTAATTTGCACTTGTAATAATTTTCACCCGTCGTGTTTGTGTGTATGAAATTAAATGTAACAAGTTAAATTTGACCCAGTTCCTTGTTTGAAGAGTTGTTTGTTTTGAAGTTACATACATAATATATTATATAAGAACATTTATATAAGTCAGGGGAACGCGCAATGTATACTGTGTAGGTGGACATGGAGATATTTGAAAGGTTGGGTTGGAAGGTGGCCGAAAGGAGTAGCGTTGTACGACGCAATTCGATAGAATTGTAGTTTCTGTTGATTTAAGCAGTTAAAGATGACTAGTCTTGCATAGGATTTTCTGAAGATTAAAACAGTTATGATATATGTATGTTAGTTGAAAGTATGATAGTACTATTTAATAAAACATTGCACATCGAAAGACGAAGGATATTTTTATCCAAACTGACGTGAGTTTGTAACATTATTCAAATTATAAAATACGGGTCTTAGTCACGAAATGTTGGTCTATTTTGTCGACCGCGGTTTCACCAACACTTTTAGGCATTTTCAAGAGAGTGCGACACGTCGCGCCTGAGTCGCAGCCAGTCTTGCACCGCAGTCGACTAATTAGACCAACATTACGTGAGTAACACCCGTACTGCATAATTTGAATAACGAAGGATATTATCAGACAAGAAGGATGTATGTCTAAAATTAAGTCCAATATGTTAGACGTTGATGCTATCTTTTTCAGCGTATTTACTTCCTTCAGTTCTGGTTGAAGTTGCCCCGGTCACGGTCACACTTTAACTCTGACACAACACACCATACGCCTTACTTTACTACCACGCGAAGGTAACGGCACCAAACAATACGAACGGTGCTATTTCAGGGCAAGTTCACGGGCAAGTACGTATTGGTGAATTCGACGAACTGTTTATGAATTCGAAATAGTTGCTAGGGAATCATACACATAGTAACGTTGCGTGAAACAAAATAGCCCATATTATCTTGTTCGGATAGAAGTTTTAATTTTAACTTCTTATTATTTATATATTATTTATTCTTTATAGCATTTAGCTATACTAAGCAAATTATACTTAGAAACAGTTGAGAAAATTATGGGACCGGCACGTAACGATCATCCATTTGAATCCAACACCAACTCTTTAGTTGGTGTTGGAATAACTTACACTTAAAAACAAACAAAATTATATGATTTGTTATTTATAAATATGGTGCACATGAGTTTCTCATCAGCTCTTAATGACGCAATACGCATCAGAGCTGGTACAGTCAGCAACCGAAGTAGCTACACATAAACACATTTTCAAGGAAACTTATTTCTCAAAATTGTAATGATTACGTTGTTACATATATATGGTAGTTTGTTTACGTGTGCGTCTTGAAGTTTTTTATTAGCCCAGTATGTGGCTACCTGAACAGCGCTCTCATCTGCGTTCATTAGCGCGTCCTTCGTGCAGGTAGTGGGGCACGCAGGACAAGTTAAAATATGGCCCATGGTTTGTGTGACCCCTCATTCACAATTTATGTTTGTTTTATCTGCAAAACCCCACTGTATCATATTATTGTCTTTGCTTGGGCCAACTTGAGTTCGAAGCCTGTTTAGGGACTTCCTGTTTATGGAATTAAATGAATTGAGTTTTTTTCGTTATATGATAAGTATTTCAAAATCTATGTTAGACGGTACAAAATACAATACACTATAAGATTTGAAACTTAACGTGGACATTTTTATATGTAATAGAAAAATCACAGGATATTTACCATTTAATCGTGAACAAGCGGCAACAGCTGTGATATATTTAAAATCTCGCTACAACAAATATACGTGGTAAATATTCCGTGATATATACAGATACCTTTAAATCTGTACCAAATAATACCAGATTTCTAGTTATAGTTTTTTTTTTGTTTTTTTTTCTTCTCAACAGAAAACTGATTAATTTATAACCGAGGGTGGGCACTGGTGACCTGTAACACAGGTTTTTACTCAAAACCTACATTAGGCACCAGTCTCTCACATAAGGTAAAAATAAACAGATGTCTACAAATTAATCTAATTATAAGACCTTTTGTGAAGAGAGAATAAACAATTTATTATTATTATTTATTATACTATAACACTATTACCTTGAAAGCTTACCATCATATATTTCTATATCTCCTCTTTATATTCTCTTGGGGTCCCATCCATTAGGGTTTAAACATCCCTCAGTGCCAAGGTCGTATCGATCGCAGTAAGAGTGAAAGAGACGACAAAACAGGGGTGTCATCCGTTCTCTTCTAAAGGAAAAATATCCGGTGGAATTACCGTCAGACTGTTGGTAAACAAACTCTGTTATCTCATGTAGTGGCTATTCTTTTATGCAATACGTGTTGGGAGCAGGCTTTTTGTAGATGTGGCGACGAATTTTGATAAACAAAGAGATTGGGGCAATCCTTTTTAATATTTCTAGGGATTTAGATAGATAGATAGATAGAGTAATCTTTATTGTACACCAATATCAACAAAGAAGTTTATTTTGTAAACAAATGCACTTAAAAATTATGTTGCACAATGAGCGGCCTCGCTAAAAGCAATTTCTTACAGGCAACCATAGGATGGACAAGTAAGTAATGAGCAAAGTTATTGTATTAAAAAAGAAAAATAAAGTAAAATGAAACATCATGATAATGACAATGGAGATTATAAAATATAAATAATACAGAAATAAACGACGTATAGTGTCTTAACCCTAAAATTATACATAATATACTAATGTAATGAATGTGTACAACATTTAACACAATAAGTTTTTCATTAAAATAATGTCTTCTATTAAGAAAATTATGTTTCATTAAAATATTATGTCAATTAAGGGACTTGGATGACGTCACAGCCAAAGTAAAAACATTTCGAGAGCAGAATGAAATGGTATGAATGGAATGCGCGGACAGGTACTACGCCGTGTTACTTCGTTAAAATCAATATTAGGGTGTCCCACGGTGATGCCACGTGGAGAGCAAGCGTATATAGCGGATATAATATTTACTGAAACAAGACTTCATTTTCATTTTAAGTGAATAATACTGCCGCGATGGTCTAGTGGTTAGTGTAGTGCCTCTCAACGCAAGGTCTTGGGTTCTTCTTCCAAGTCGGACAAAGTGTTATTTGTGAACTTTTGAGTGAGTTGGAAGAGTGTCCAGTGGATGTCGATAGGCTCACCCCCTATCCCATGGGACCTAAACATAACATGTAAAATGTGGGTGTGGCACACCTCTGCTACACCCTTAAGGGTAATATAGGCGTGATGTTATGTAATGCGTAATAAATTTACTTTTCTTCCATTTTGCATCGTCGCGGGACGTATATTAACAAAAAAGAATTCAAAACAAGGATCAGAAATAAAAAATAAAATACACAAGGATTTTTATAATCCAATTACCTTTAATTCAACAGGATAGGGTCCAGTTAATGCCCAGAACTACTCCAGAACGAAGTTCATTAGAACAGGCTCATAATTTCGGAGAGGCACTTCACTCCACTCCATCTTCTAGCCAGTTGGTCTCTCAGACATTCACCAACCTTATGTATTTTAAAATTGTCAAGTAAGAGGTACTTACCAGTCAAATAATAACGTAAATAAATATAAAAGTGATTGTTCAATATGAAAATTAAATACAGCTGTCTACCATTTGTTGTCCTGCCACCCTTTGTACCATAAAAGACCTTATGCAGGCCGACCAAAAAGGCATCACAATCGCATCCTATTGGTCTAAAACTATATAGATAGAAGAATAACATTTTTACTATAGTCATTGACACGACAATAAGAAGAAGCTGACACTAGTATTGTATGTGTTAAATTTTATCCTTTGAGTAACGATGGCTTGACTATTATAATAAATAATAGTTTAAAAAAAACTAATAAACACGCTTTTAAAGTACTTCTAACTAAAAAGTGGCGCTCTGTGCCATATTTTTCGTCTATCGAGCAACCCACGCTTTTTCACAAAAATACTAGTTTTTTTTTGTTCATTACCATTTTCAGCTTATATTAGAATTAGTTATTATTTTTCACTTTTTGGTTTTTTTTAAAGTATTATATATTTTCTACTTTTTAGTTTGGTTTGTTTATAAAAGCGTTTTTTTTTTTTTTTTATCGAATTATTGCATTGTCATCGATCGTTGACAGGTGTGTAAAATTTTAATGAAATCTGTCCGTTTAAAGTGGGTCAAAATCGAGTCCAAAGGAGTCGGTTACATACATACATACATACATTCAGGTGAAGCTAATATAAGCGTGTTAAAATAGAACTAATTTTAAATATATGTTAGTATTATTTTATTTATGATCTAGTAACGTATAGTGATTAGTGATTCATATATTTGAGGAGGAAGAACCATGACCTTGAAAATACCCTCCTGCCAAACAGCACTACCGCGTACAAAATACGTATAATTTTGGTGTCCGAACAACAGGAAGATAAAGGTAATCCCAGTGGTCCGGACAAGATGTATTATATTTTTATACATGGAATGAAATCATTGCACCAAATTAGTAATATTTCACTATAATTGCATAAGATTGCATCAAGCAATACCATTGCTATAATCAATTTTTTATTTAATTTGGCCTATTTACCAACCATATTTATTGCGTTTTACAATTTTCTGCGTAATTGTAACATCCCTACGGCGTAGCACTTAGAATATCTACGCGTGTAACAGATAGCAGGCATGTTCGCTACGAAGAGTCCTCTACGCCGTAGCAATGTCACTACGGGGGATGTTATCAGCCTGCGACACAGAAATCTGTAACTCATCCATTGCTGGTTGAGTATTGTCTGTTTATTTTTGCATAGAAGTGGAAAAGCAATGTATGTTGTATTTATAAATAATGTTATATAAAGTGCAAGGTTGTTTGACTAAGGTGCTGGGTCGTCCCCTCGCAGCCGGCCGGCAAGCGTGCGTTTCGTCATATTTACATCCAGTGATACGTATAATTTTAGTATCGATGTTTTTTACTATTTGCACTTCAATTTATATTTTTTTCTCTATTTATCTACGGCTTTTTCCAATCTGTACTTAGGTTAGCTATTAACATAATAAAAAAAAACTTATTTTTGATCTAACAGTGGATATACAATAAAAATATATATATATATATTTGATGATACAAGCATTTTTTTTTTGTATTTAAAAGATCTACTCGATTTTACCCTTATCTTGCCTAATCATTACTATTCTGAAGTACTGCATTTATGACGCAGTTTGCACGATATCGACGAAAAACCACTTAAACGATTATAAGTCCAGGCTAATTTCGACTGCAATTATAACTACAAGCTTTAATGGAAAAGTTGAAGGTACTCTCATTTCCTATCTTAGCCTACAGCGAGTATCGATAAAATATTTGCCGATGGCCGGGCTCCACCCAGCGCCCCGTTCAGCCTTCAGTCGACACCGAAACTCGCGGCGAAACGCACGCCATCCGCCATTTTGTTCGCGACGCCATTCCGTGCCCACTAATCTACTTCCTAGTCTCTAATTATCCCAGTTCTTTTACCCGAAAGTGTGGAGTTATCACTATATTAACTCGGTAAGTTAATTTTGATAATATTTTTGTATATAAGCCTTGTTTATTTTGAGATTTGTGGTGTTGTCTGATGAGATGCAAGCTCAAGGACGTTATTGTTCTACGGTGCAAATATTAGCTTACTGTGTTTTTTATATCTATATATGTTTGTATAATGTTTATATATATAAATATAGGATAAATTTGGCACGTTTATTGTCTGAGCCCTGACCTAGGCAAACAGGAACGCTTGCTTTTAATAGATTTATGTTTCCGTGATCAATATTAGTGCAGTTAGGTTTTATGTGTCGTTATATTACTTTAAGCTTTAGTTATTAGCTTTTACGTTTCGTCTTTGTTTATATTGCATTTATACGACGCATATGTGGTTTTGTTCTAGATCATTTAGAATTTTATGATCTATAAATTAGGTTGAAGTATACATGTTTATCAAAAGTGGACTATTCAAAAAGAGAAAATAAAAATAAAGCTGGCGCTTTTAATTACAAAATTAGTCGTAATTTATCTGCTAGTAAACATTTTTATTTTACCTATTTATCTATTCAGCTAGAAAATATTATAATATATAGCATATTTTTAATACTTTCCTATACAATAGGGATTCTTCCTTACATCATAAAACTTCTTGGTATATTAGTCAATAGCATGAACGGGGGTTGACACGCCCACCCAGCGAGCATCGAACCCGGCTCAAACAGTACTGTCACTGCTGTTATGTAAGCTTTAGCTAATATTTACAATAAAAAAGTAAATATATAACTCTTTTCCTGCTCCGGTTGCCAAGGAGTACAGATAGTTCTTTTTTCGCACGGGTACCTTCGATACAACTAAATAAAAAAAAATAAGTTCTGATTTCATAAAGACATATTCCTGATAAAGTTTTAGTTAATAAATTGCCTGATGAATATACAAATTTGTCATTTTATGTGTCAAAAAATGTCCGAATAGGATTATTTTAGGACCTATAAGAAAAATTTCTTTAGTAGTTACAGGTACTTAAGAAATTAAAATAGGTCTGTTCTTCTTTTCTCTGGTGATTACGATTTATTGATTTTTATCAAGTATTTTAATAAATTATGTAAACCAGGTCATAGTGCCGTCGATAAAGAATACTAATTAATAAGTAATAGATGAATCTATAAATATCATTTTTTTAGGATATTTCCAACAAATTCAAATTCAAATCATTTATTTTTATAGGCCCCAGGAGGCGCTTGAACAAGTCAAAACATTACAAAAAATGATATAAAAATAAATAATACTAAATTAAACTAATTACAATGATTTGAATAACCGGGGCTTAGATTAATTTTAATCAAACTGTTTAAACGACTCTTTTCAACGATTAAAAAATACGACTTATAACTTTGAATCGTTCACAAGTCACCTTTTTCATTATCACTTTGACATCTGAATGATTCTAAAGACGGCAAATCAAGTTAATTAACAAACAATCTCTGTCTCTTTTCCTCCTGCTACTCAAACAAAAATGGTAAATATTGCGACAATCATACAGGTTCTGGTAAATGCCATGAGGTCATGTTTATAAATATCTAGACCGGGCATGATCCCGGCCAGTATTTAGGTCAAAATCCAGCGTAAATTTTAACATCAATATTACCAAATGAACTAGATTCTAAATAGCAAGAATACGTAGGATAAGAGATAAAACAAAAGTCACAGATATCTTACATAGAATAGACCAACTTAAATGGAAGTGGACTGGCCATATGATGCGGTATAGAATGGAAATATGGAGTAAGACTGTTACGAATTGGTATCCTAGAGACTCCAAACGGAATAGAGGTAGACAACAGTATAGATGGGAAGATGAAATAAAGGTGACAGCGGGACCATACTGGAGGAGAGCCACCAGTGATAGAGCTCATTGGAGAGAGTTAGAGGAGGCCTTTGCCAAGAGGCACACTGAGATAAGAGACTATGTAGTTTCATTTGTTAAAGTGTAGTTATATAAGTTTAACTGTGAAGAAAAGTTTAAATCGTGTTATAATTATGTTCTCTTTTTCTTAGTAGATAAAGGCTATTATAGATTCACTTTAAGGTATTGCAGCAGGTAGAGCTCGTATGAAATAGCTTTAGAGATGACTAGATGAAGTTCTTTAAGGGCCAGTCTCAAAGGTTCCTGATAAACACTTGTTAAGGGTAGACTCCCGAGAGCTGTTTTTTGATACTAACGTAATATGGGCGTAACTTTAATATTATTAGGAATTTATAATGAAAATAGATAAAATAATATCTAAAAGATATTTGTCCATCTTTAGCCTATTCGGCACTTATTGGCAGATATGTGTGAATTATGTATAGAAATATCAGGCGCTTAGCTTATCTAAAACTTCATCAGGATCTGGTAAAATTGGGGATAAGTGACATGGATCAATATAAATTTTCTTGCATTTATGATAATACTGCTCGCATAAGCATGTTCTAGGTTGGTAATGAAATCATCATCGCTCTACACCTTATTTTTTACAAGAGATTGCAGTAATGACTAATTATCATACGAGCGGTTACTATCAGTACGAGAGGGAACAATTGATAGCATATTTCAGTACAACGTAATCGGGCTGTTATACTATATTTATAGACTATTCATACTTCATAAACTTTCAATCATGAAACTATAATAACAGATTTCAAATTATTACATAACATCACGCCTATATTACCGAGAAGGGTGTGGCAGAGGTGTACAACACCCATATTTAACTCTTTGAAAGTTCATTAATAACACTTTGCCCGACCCTTCAATCGAACCCGAAACCTCGCGGTGATAGGCGCATACGCTAACCACTAGACCAACGAGGCAGTTCTTCTCCTCCAACTTCAAATTAGAATAAAAAGATATCATGATTCGTTAATAAGCATATTAACAATAATATTTGACGACCGGATGGCGGAGTGGGTAGTGTACCTGCCTGCGACGCCGAGGTCGTGGGTTCGATTCCCACTTAAGACAAATCTTTGTATGCATGAACATAGGGGTTTGTCTTAGTCTGGGTATTTCTATGTATAATAAGTATGTATTTACTAAGGAAAAGTATATATGTATTAGTATCAGTTATTCTAGTACCCATAGTACAAGCTCTGCTTAGTTTGAGACTAGATGGCGTTGTGTGTGAGTTGTGGAATATTTATTTATTTATTATTTATTAAAATTGTATAACTTCTCCAATTTTCTCGTTTGGATCTAAACATGAATGAAAAAGCGCCGCGCCGTCAAAAGAACCCTTTTCCTCTTTCCAAAGCCTCCCAAGTACTTCGAGACCTTGCATTCCGGTAGCGTTTTCTTTGCCTCATTCAGATCTCATTCATTCAGTGTAATGCTGTCGAATCTGGGATGTAACCTTTTGGTTTCGTCACGTCGCATTGTAGAATGTTTTAAAATACCACAAATACGTTGGGTATGAAATAATACTGCAATATTAATAACAATTATTTGGTGTTTTGGGTATTGGGAGAAGTTGGTTTCTCTCCTATATGTATTGTATGTGATACTCTATATTATACAAAAAAGCTTAATTATTAGCGAATGGGACCTGGTTGATGTAGTCTTCGCTAGGTGAAGGGATGTGCACTAGTTTTGCCGTACTATCGATAGTTTTACAATAGATAGTTTATATCTACAAAACCCATACTATCTATATAGACCTATCGTGTTCATGCCATATATAATATCAATTGTTGTTGGTAATGAAAATATCTTTATTTAAGCAGAAAAATACATGTTGGATCTTAAATTAAACTAACTAACTAATTGAGTTGTGAACTCAATTTAAACCTATACGTCGCCCGCCGAATGATGATCCCTATGACAGTTCGTTAGCGCTTAACATTGTACCGACGTCCTGTCACATCAAATCCTTTAGAGGTCCATTAAAAAGTCGAAAAAGTCATAATTGTGTACATTTGTAAATTATAAAAATGAATATTAAGAAATTATTACGTAATGTTCAGAAATAATGGAGAAAAACTCAATGCAAATGTACATGGTACGTGCTGCAAAAGTTACGTCGTCTAGCTGTTATCGACTGAGAAGGGACCCATCGATAAAACAAATATCGATAATTTGTTGGAAAAATTAAACAAATGCTTTGAGTTTGTATTTTATTAACCGACTTCTAAAAAAGGAGGAGGTTCTCAATTCGATTCGTATATATGTTACTTTTTTTTTTTTTTTTTTTATGTTTGTTCACGGATATCTCCGTCGTTTATGAACTGATTTTGATAATTCTTTTTTTGTTGGACAGGAGATGATTCCAAAGGGGTACCATAGTCAGCATGTCGTGATCTGATGATGGAATCTCAGAGAAATCGAGGGCAACCCTCGAATTTTATAGGCACATGTAATGTTTTTAGTGTGTTTTTCAAAGCTACACTAGTATTTACGTATTTTTATGTGGATGAGCTGATGATGGAAGGTCAACTCCTCAATGGTTAGGAGTTAAAGGATAATTCTTTCACTACTTTACACATATTCAGACTGCTAGTTATGATTTCAAGTGAGCTGTTGGAACGGAGATATTTCAAAGGTGGTCCCATTGTCAGCATGTCATGATCTGATGATGGGACCCCAGAGAAATCGGGGGCAACCCTCATATTTTATTAATCGAGGCCAAGATTTACGCTTGGTCGCAACAATTTTATGTGGTTGAGCTGATGATGGAAGGTCAACTCCTCAATAGTTAGGAGTTAAAGGATAATTCTTTCACTACTGTACGCATATTCCTGCTGCTAGTTATTGTGTAAAATGAGCTGATGATGGAAGGTCGTGACCCTCAATAGTCAGGAGAAAGGATTTAATTCTTGTTTATTATAAATAAGTTTTCCGTCTCAAGTAACCATCGTCTCCTCATTCGAGAAACATTCTTGCTCGGTGTACCCATCACTTAAAATCGTAAAATAAAATAATTTTTAACAAAAAAAAAACCGACTTCAAAAAGTAGGTTAACTAAAAAGCAAAAAATAAATTTACTTCGCACAAAATAATACGTTTTTTCATATAATTAAATAGAAATTATTAAATAATTATTTTATAATTCTGAAGTCGGTGCCAAGTAAACAATTAATAACTCTGTATAGATAATATCAATCGTTCTAACAACATTTTTCTAACTGAATATTAGTTATATTTCTGTGGTAAGTACCAATACTGGGCGACCGCGCACTAGAACAACTACGCCTCCCTTTTTGTGTGAACTGTAATTTGATATTGTAGAAAGGTTGTTTTTACTTGGCACCGACTTCAGAATTATAAAATAATTATTTAATAATTTCTATTTAATTATATGAAAAAACGTATTATTTTGTGCGTAGTAAATTTATTTTTTGCTTTTTAGTTAACCTACTTTTTGAAGTCGGTTTTTTTTTTGTTTATATCAAGCTGAATCTGATACAGGGTCAAGCGGATCTTCAAAATCTGAGTCTGAACTGCAGCTATCCGTGACGTTAATTATTAACGGTTGGTCAATGATATTGTCGTATTCTACATCTCGATCCCAGTCTTGTACGCAAATTTTCTTTGTTCTTTCGACCACTTTTCGCCAATCGTCAGCTGTCAAAATTAAAGTATAGTAAAATAAAATATAATAAGGCTGTTACTTTTTTTATCTAGTGTTTTATGTCCATCAATGCGCGTAATCTTTTTTTCAAAATAAATAAATATTGCTTATTATGTTGAATGACCTGGCTGAATGACATGACATTTGCCTAAAAAAACAGTATTTTATCGAAATTGTTTCGCATAACTAGTACAGCTGTCAATTGAAACGTCATAGGGATCATCATTCGGCGTGCGAACTATAATAAGTCACTGTCAGAAGGCCTCGTACCTATAATGCTGGCAGCATTCCGGCGTAGTATTGCGATACTAAGTCGCTGGATGTAATATTATAAGCCGGCATTTCGAGAACGAGAGTTAGACACGCTGATAACTTTTTGTACAGACCCTAATGTTTCCATAGTCAATATTATTGCAATACTTTATTCAAAGCTACAAAACCATCAATAGTATCATACTGTCATATAATATTTGATTTCATTGTTTTCCTTGTAATTAATCTAATATGTTCGTCGAATCGAGATTTGATTTTAATTATTGGTGCAACCGTTTGCTGGAATAAAAATACATCATGCTATTTTAGTTACTTTTTACCACGCTTTTATTAGCTTCACCTGTATGTATGTATGTAACCGACTCCTTTGGACTCGATTTTGACCCACTTTAAACGGCCAGATTTCATTAAAATTTTGCACACCTGTCAAAGATCGATGACAATGCAATAATTCGATAAAAAAAAATAAAAAAATACTAGTATTATTGTGAAACGCGCCCCACGCTTTTTCACAATAGTACTAGTATTTTTTGTTCATTACCATTTTCAGCTTATATTTGGAATTATTTTTCACTTTTTAGTTAGAAGTACTTTAAAAGCATGTTTTTTAGTTTTTTTAAACTATTATTTTTAGTTATAAGGGCGTGATTCTATGAATGTATGTATTATTATTGGGAAGAGGCTTTAGGTGTTCACGTCGACCTCCGTGGGTCTATTGTGATTATAGCCTCATTATAGACTCTCCTTTAGGCCAATAGCCTCCATAAACTGGAGCAGTCGGCCGATCGGGAGTGACTTGACATCATCCGGATCCAAGATATGGCGTCCCAGGATGATGCTTCGTCTATGGATCAGTGGCTCGCAGTCGCAAAAGAGGTGCAGCGGTGTTTCCGGTTCCTCTCTACAGAATCTGCAGTAGTCATCGTCCGCATAGCCCATACGGGATAAGTGCCTATTTAGGTTGCAGTGTCCTGTGAGGGATCTAACGGCAAGGGACACCTTGTTCCTACTAAGTGCCAGCAGCTCAGTAGCAAATTTGTTCGAGAAGCCTTCGATAAGGCTTTTGCTGTGATCCATCCCTTGACTCTGTTGCCAGAGTCGTGATGAATCCTCGAATAGCTTTCCCTTGAGGAATTGGTAAGCCTGGTTTTTTGAGATTCCACAGAAAGGCTCCGGTCCTATTTGTAGAATCTCTGTACCAGTTCTGGCCAGTTGATCGGCCTTTTCATTGCCCATAATATCTGAATGTCCGGGGACCCATCCTAGAACAACTTTGTTCTTCTCCCCTACGATATTTAGGCTGTCTACGCAATTCTTGACCAGTTTAGAATCAATTGTGTTTGATTCTAAGGCCTTGAGAGCTGCTTGGCTATCTGAGAAAATATAGATTTGTTGGTTGACGTAGTTCCTTTGTTGCAGGTGGTTCGCACATTCTATAATGGCGTAAACCTCTGCCTGGAAAATGGTGGCCAGCTTACCTAGGTTTATACTCAGATTTACACTAGGTTTTTTGGCATAGACACCACATCCCACATCATTGCCCATTTTAGAGCCATCCATGTACCAGATGAGACTATTTGCCTTTAAGGAGTTCAGGTTTTCAGGCCATTCCTACCTTTCTGGCAGTTCCACAGTGAAGTTCTTAGTGAAGTTCATCTGTGTGAAGAGAACATCCGTAGTCATGGAACGGACGGGGACTTTCAAGACTGAGTCTTGCAAAGCTCTCAGCGTTTGTGAGAGCCAGGTCGTCCTCCCCACGGTGTTCATTCCGTACATACACTTTTGCGCCTCCGTTTCCATTAGGAAGTGGAGGGGTGGTAAGTTTAGTAGAGCGTTTAATGCGGCTGAAGGCGTCGTGGACATGGCACCAGTTATGGTAAGGCATGCGGTTCTTTGCAATCCGCAAAGTTTTGCCGCAGCCACCTTCTGCTGTGCCTTTTTGTACCAGACCACAGACGCATAGGTTATTGTGGGCCGGACTATGGTCGTATACATCCATAGGGCGATCTGAGGTTTTAAGCCCCAGGTTTTGCCTGCTAATCGACTGCATATTCCCAACGCGATCTTTGCTCTCTGTACCACGTTAGTCATATGCGTATTCCACGTCAGCTTTTGGTCGAACGTGACGCCCAAGTATTTGACTTCAGTGGAAAGGGGAATTACAGTGCCATTCAGGGAAAGCTTGGTGAGCCTGTCCAGCTTCCTTCTTTTCGTGAATGGCACCACTACTGTTTTCCCCGGGTTAACCGAGAGATTGTTTTTAATGCACCAACGATTGATAGTGTTAAGTGCTCCCTGTAACAGGTTGGACACAGTGCTTTCGCTCGGTCCGAAAGATATTGCTACTACATCGTCCGCATAACCCTGTATCTCAACTCCTGTGTTAGAGGAGAGCACAAGCAGTTCATCTACCGCCAACGACCAGAGCAGGGGTGATAACACACCCCCTTGAGGACAACCTCTGGTCAGGTGGTAGTGGCACGATTCACCGTGCAAATGAATGTATGTATGTATAAATACTATTTAAGAAGAAGAAAAATACTATTAATATTAACATTAGGAGTTAATACTCTGCCTTCACTACCCTTTGATTGTGTTCGGGGTCGTATTACTGTACAGCAGGTGCACTCAATTGTGTACCATGTCCGTTCTGAAACTTTTTGTTTACTCTTTAAACTATAATAGATATATTATATATATATACCATATACCATTCGGGAGTCTATCTTCTTCTTCTTCGTCGTGTCGATGGCTGAGTCAAATTTTATTGGCCCAATAAGTGGCCACTGTTATGGCGCTCTCATCGGCGTTCATGAGCGCCTCTCTTGTGCAGGGGGTAGTGCATTTTGGACAGTCAGTAAGGTGGGCCATTGATTGTATTGCACCACATTCGCAATTTATGTTTGTGTCAAGATATCCCCATTTGACAAGGTTCTCCTTGCTTCGCCCGACTTGCGTCCGGAGTCTATTTAAGGCTTTCCAGATCGGTCTTGGAAGTTCGTGGCCAGTTGGTAAGGCTTCCAAAATTGGGACGAAAGGTTTAGGCAAGACGCTTTCTGCCTGCCACATATCACATCTGGCATGGGAGATCGGGTCGGATATGGGTGCGACACATCGGTTGAAGTTTTTTCTACTCCTAAGTCGCTGTGGTACAGCAGAGTAGCCGTGCATAGGATGTCTATAACCAATCGGATATGTCAAAGAACTGATAGATAAAACCAGTAACTATCAACATAATGTAATGTTTAAATTAAGATGATTGGTTATAAATAAAAAAACACTGTGAAAAGTTACAGCAAGGACAAATATAAACTGGAATTCCGACAACAGTTGGTTTTGAATTAAAGTTAAAGGTACACATTTTTACCGTTTCAACAGTAAAAAGTGCATGCTACAACGTAATTGTTATAAATAGTATCTTAACACGCTACATGTTGTTAGAACTAATTAGGATTTCATTTACCATACTTGTAAGCAAGTACTATAGGATTTTTTAAGAGTGTTAGTTAATTAAAATTAACATAACATAACATAATATCACGCCTAAGGGTGTGGCAGAGGTGTCCCAACCTACACTTCACCTGTTATGTTTAGGTCCCATGGGATAGGGGGTGAGCCTATCGCTATCCACCGGGAACAATTCTATCCCCGTGCTGCTATTGTGAATTTCCATCAGATGGAAAGTTCACAAACAGCACTTTGTCCGACCCGGGAATCGAACCCGAGACCTCGCAGTGCGCATACGCTAACCACTAGTCCATCGAGGCAGTTTTATTACAATTATTGTAGCAATTAAAAGCAACGATAGCCGAGTGGGAGACCGTAGTACTTTGAAGTTAAAGGTCTCGGGTTCAAACCCACGGCACACACCTGTGTCAATAAATCGTTAAGTTTCGTCTTTTAGAAGATAAGTATGTATTTATCATATATAGTGTATATTTTTATCGCACGCTTACGGTAAAGGACGTTATTCAAACGTATTTCCTTTGGTAGATCCATCTCTATTGTAGCTAGATGCGCCTCAACAAAATATCAAAACTATGTGTGCTACAAATGAAAAACGTTTGGAAACCAAGGTATTACATTATGGCTCAGATGTGTGGGGCATGCTTTTTTTTAAATTGTATTAATTATTAATTTCCTATAGTTATACAGCGCGGAGCAAGCGTGCGCGTGTGCGCTGTTCCTAGCATGCGAGGTTTTGCATCGTGAGGAAACCAGCATGTCTGAGAGTGCCTAAAAAGTGCTCTAGGTCGTGTAAAGCCTACTAATCCGCACTTGACTAGCGTGGAGGACTATGGCCCAACCCTTCTCATCATGAGACATGTATTCAATACAGGGCTGCTATTATAGAAGGCAAATTAAGTGACATCCTTGTAGCTTGCGATTCGTAAGCATCACATGATGGCTGTTTATCGTTAAACAAGCCGACTTGCCTCCTTAGTAGGGAAAAAATTAGATCTTTTTTTGTTTTATTTCATTTATTGCACAAAAACATTACAATCAATGGAAAATAAATAAATAATAAAATACAATGTTTAAATCTGGATCATAACGCAAAAATATGTGCCTGCAGCTAAACAATAATAACAAAAAAAATAAATAAGGAGAATTCTCGAAAACATACAGAAAACTAACATATTGTGTCATTTATCAGATCAGGCTGTCTCAAACGCCTGTTATGGTTCCTGAGGCGTCCAAACCCGAGCTGATGTAGAGGATGTCTTTTAAGTTGGCAGTAAATCTGTTCATGTTGCTATTAAACATATATATTGATATACGAGTAGATATGTAGATATGTCGCATGTGGAAGTCAAATACGTCTACGTCATGTCAGTTACTGTTAATGGTCTATCATTAAGAGGCATTAGTAGTTGACATGACATACCACAGTAAGTTATAATTAATTGTCATGGAATTTGTCATAAATCGAAGCTAGCTATTATAACGTTTGATAAATGACTTGAATTTGCTCAGTCATGATGTAAAACTTTCCGTTTCAGCTGAAGCAGTTGTTATTTTATCATCATCATCATTTAGCCTCTCGTAGTCCACTGCTGGACATAGGCCTCTCTCAATGTGCGCCACCACACCCGTTCTTGCGCCTTCCGCATCCAGTCTCCTCCAGCGACCTTCTTCAGGTCGTCAGTCCACCTGGCAGGTCCCACCTTACGGTTGCCGAGTCGCGGTCTCCATTCCAGGACTTGTTTGCTCCAACGGCTGTCGGTCCGTCGGCAAACTTGACCAGCCCACTGCCACTTCAGCGAGCTTATTTTGCGAGTTATGTCGGTTACTTTGGTTCTTTGTCGAATGACCTCATTACGAATTTTATCCTTCAAAGAAACTCCCAGCGTAGCTCGCTCCATAGCCCGCTGCGCGACTTTAAATTTGTGGACTAGTGCAACCGTTAATTTCCACGTCTCGGCATCGTACGTCATAGCAGGCAGGACGCACTGGTTGTTATTGTATGCCATCTATCAGTAAAAATAAATAAAATTGAAGTGTCTGTTTTTAATGTCACAATAACCATGTTTTTCAAGCTGGTTTAGTTGTTTGCACGATACCTTTGTCTAAAATATAGTTTTTGTTTTTTTTTTCGTCTGTCCATCTGTATGTCTGTTTGTATCAGCTTATCATCGACGATTTTATAAAATTAAATGCTGGTAACTGATAACATGGCGCGTAACATAGGTTACTTTTTATCGATGTACTTACCACACAGACAAAACTGCGGAAGAAAGTTTGTTTGTTTGATAGCGCTAATCTCGAGAACTACTAGTCGAATTTTGATAATTATTTTTCAGTTTGATAGTCTAACTCTCAATTAAGGTCTTAAGATACTTCACATTACGCTTAACTCCATGGGAGTGGATCAGTAAGGTTCAATGCGGGTCGAAGCGCGATACCAGCTACTACTTAACAACGAATTCCTCGCGGACAAAGTTGCGAGCAAACGCTAGTATCCAATAATCGTAGTCGGCTGCTACGTGCACCGCACACCGAGCTACTAGTAGCAGCAAGTAAATATGAACGTGCTACCGCGTCATAACGTCTGGTCCGGAAGCGGCCACTCGGACGCTCAGATTAGAACAGTCAATCGTTCGTCGATATCGTACAAATTGCATGAAAAATTACTTGCACAACTTGTGGACATTTTAAATCCCGAATAAAGAAAAAAAGAAACAACAAATCCAATGCAATAAACTACCGCAAATATCCATTCTATTACGTCCATCCTAAGGTTGCCTGGAAGAGATCGCGTCAAGCGATAAGGCCGCCCTTTTTACGTTATAGTTTTAAGTACCTATATCTTTGTATATACAAAGATATAGGTACTTAAAACTATAACTATAAATATTTTGTTACAAATTTGATGTGCAAATAAAGTTTTCTCTATCTATCTATCTATCCCGTCACTAGTGACTATTTATCACTCGTTAAGTGACTAGTCACTTAACGAGTGATAAATAGTGCTAATAAACAAAACATAACATAACACCACGCCCACATTTTACCTGATATGTTTAGGTCCCATGGGATGACGGGTGAGCCTATTGACATCCACCAGGCATCCAACTACGCGCTGCTATTTTGAGTTTCCAGACGGATAGTTCACAATTAACACTTTGAACGACCCGGGAATTAAACCCGGGATTTCGCGGTGAAAGGCACATACGCTAACCACTAGACCATCGAGGCTGTTATTGTTATGTAATAAAACTTTTTTAAAATTTCAATTTATCATGCACATAATACAACTTCAAAGTTATCATGATTCCGAGAATCAGCAAGTGCAATGAACTCAGAAAATAAGGCCACGTCGCGTGCGGACTGACTGAATACAAAATGTACCTACCACGGTTTTTAATTGCGGCATTTTTTTTAACCGGTCTTTTTAAATAAAAGCTGAGAGCAGTCTGAACCGTAAACCCGGATTTGTATGAAGGAAGTTTGATGAGGATTAAGAGTGGTAAACGCAAATGGTAAATGGGTTTGAAATGAATAATTCATATTTCAACGATTTATGATGCGGCAACCTCTTCGAATATATTATTCTTTTATCTTAGGGAACGAAAAATTATTAGAATCCATTTCACACTAACCGTTTGCTCAAAAATAGCTCAATGTTTGCTTAAAAAATGTGGTGATATACCAACGTGCAGTCTCTGAGCACGTTGGTATAATTATAGTTTCTCTAAAGATTTTCTAAACACAATTTTCAAAGGTTCACGCGAACTTTTCGCAACTAGCTGAGATTTTAACTCAATGTAAATAAAAAATAGAACATAGAAGCCTAATAAAAAGCGTGCCAAAAAAAAAATCAATATATCTAGGGACACAGCAGTGTTACCCCCGCCAAGTCGAGCAAACAGGCCATACCACCCTTTTCTCGAAGCGGATCGGGCATTTTCGACCCTTAATTAATTAATAAATGTTTCCTTACACCTTACAATAACATTCAAAATTCAATAATACTAATTCTAACTATTATTCGTGCCACATTTTAACAATAGTTATTAGTACCTATACCAATTAAATACGCTTATATTTCTTATATACAAGTTATTAGTTGCTTTGTTAATTTTTACACACTAACTGCAGTAACATATTTTTTGTACAATTTGTAAACCAACCCATGGTTGTACTTTTCTTTATACCTTGTGGTATTTCGTTAAAGATCATTGGTATCATATGCTTTCTGGTCCTCTCTCCATAATAGTTTGTGCAAGCAGGCATCTCCAACACTTTTTCCCCGATTCTTTTGAACACCCTAGGTTACAAGGAAAAAGGCCTAAAGTCATTGCAGTAAAACTGATCTATTGCTAACAGTAATACTCATTTTTAATAATTACATACGTAGCGAGACTGTGCCTTTTTTGTACATAGTAAATATTTTTGAAGGCATTTAACATTTCTATTAATATTAGTTCTATATGATGTAGAGCAGGTGTCCAAAGGTGTCCATTAGTATTTTAAAAACTACCCTGTATACAGCACATCATTAACTTTAACCACGATAGGATCAGCTGAAAGCGTCAGCGGTATTTAAAGGTCGTATCGGTGAATAAATAATGGGCTGACCAATAGTTTACAGCCAAACACCGATGAATACGATGTTATCGAGTTTAAAATTACGGGTCATTGTCACTATCAATGTCACATCACGGTGAAGGCAATCAGATAGTATAAGTATGTTTTTTTTTTCTTTTTTTTTCATGATTTATGGTTGACTTGCTTTTGCATGCGACTTCGTCCGCGTTGAATTCCTTGTATTGAGTAGTTGCGGCTCCCACGCTTTGACCCGCGTTCAACCTTATTGCTCCGCTCCCGTGGAATTTAGCGTAATGATAAATACTTAAAAACCTTCATGGAAAGTACACAAAAAGAATTATCAATATTTCACGAGATAAGCTCAAATCAACGATCCATCAAACAAAAGCTTTTTCACAAAAGTCCTACCATCAATAGCCCTGTTAATTTTTTAGCCGGTCGATATTAAAAGATAGGTCTTTTAATATCGACCGGCTAAAAATATTCCACACGCCTGCACTAAGAATCTACTTCAACATCAAAGTGTCTAGATTCTTTAGACACTTTAATAGCGTTTTTTTTTTATTGTCTATTTTACTAGTAAAAAAAAACATGGTTTATAATTGTTATTTTACTTGTAGGTAGATAGTAGATAGATTAGCCATGGTATTTGATATCAATTTTTTTTTATTGATCTAGGGATGAATCCCGTCGTAAATCATATAAGAACAATTTTATAATATGACTTATATATTAAATACGTATACTTTATGAAAAAACTTTTTAGTTTAAGTTAAATAGATTACATTATTGCAGCCTGGGATTCGAAAATAAAAATAAGATTTTGTTTTATGCGACTTCAGTCTTTCCCAACGCGCCTTTTTGTAAAGTTTGGATAAAAATAATTCTGTGAATTTCAAAAATGCTTTTTTTTTATTTGATTAAAATAACTATATCTAGACTATCATCCGTTTTATATATTTATTTGCATAAATATTCGGGTTACCTTGTTTCGCCAAAACCAATTTGCCAAATTTTCACTTCCCAAAAAATGTTTCGCATTATTTAATTTGCCAAATTATTACTTGCCAATTAATCTTTTTTAAAATAATTGTAGCCCAAACCCTAATGTTTGGCAAGTGACTGTTAGGACAATAATTCACTTCCCAAACCAACGTTTAACTTATTTTGATGTAGTCAAATGTTTCATTTGGTAAAACATGTACAATGTTTCAATACCAAATGAACGAATCATTACCAAATAATTTTTGTGGAATAGTTTTTTCCCGTAATAAATCATTATTTTGGTAAAATATCCAATGTCGTAATTTTACCTAGTGATAATTTGCCAAGTGAAAATTTTCCCAAATGCAAATTTGGTTAATGACATTTTTCGAAACGTTGGTTTGGTATAATAAAAATGACGAAAATTTGGCAAAATCCTTTTGCTGTAACGGCAGGATCCCTAAGTATTCATTATGTTTCTTTGATAAAACAATACATATAATTATTATGATGTGAGTATAACAAATAGGATGGTGATAATATCGGTTACTTTAATTTAAAATATTAAAAGCAAAACACAGACCCAATTCTTAGAATTTGTATTGCGGCAACATAAACGAAGCTCAATAAACAGTAGGTGTCTAATGGCAGATTGAAAAGCTTTTCTCAAGGCTGCGTGTACGGTTGGCAGATTGCCGACTGGCAGCGTAGTCCCTCGACTCAGCCAAACAACCCGGACCATTACTTACTGACACCCAAACGTAATTATGTTCTGTGTCAAGGACCAGCAACAAAATATTTATATAACATCAAGCCTATATTACCTAGAAAGGTGTGGCAGAGGACTATAACACCCACACTTCATCTGTTAAGTTTAGGTCCAATGTGATAGCAGGTGAGCTTATTGCATCCACCGGCAGCAAATCCAACTCCGTGCTGCTATTGAGAATTGTCTTTGTTTTGAAGAATTAACTTTCTGAAAATACAGTTAAGGTTAAAAATCTACATTATAAAATATTATATAGATAATTCAATATAAGATTTGAGACACAAGTCACAGTTTTTAACATGGTAATTTTCTTACAAAATATTAGATATAACGGGCTATTTACCATATATTTTGTTATAGCGAGTTCGCCGATATTTCACAACAAAATACATGGTAAATATCGCGTGATATCTAATATTTTATAATTCATTCCTTATTTTGGACGAAGTATAAATATTTATGTACGATCTGATGTATGTATAATGTAACTAACTAACTCAAGTAAATCATATGGGAATTCCTAACACTACCTACGCAAATCCTTGAAATAACTTTAAAGTTACAGAAGTTGGTTCGTTTACTTTGAACTAAGTTACGAGGTAGTTACGGTAGGTCCAATCTAAAAGAGATTTTTTAGAGTGAAAACTATTGTATATATAATTTGCCAAAAAAAAACGACATGTATGGTTTTCTCATGGGTGTCATTGTTAGAACTGGACCAAATTGAAATAGAACCATAGGAAAACTACCAAATTTCAAATAAAAAAAGAATAATTAAAATCGCTTCGCCCAGAGTTACAACGTAATAGCGACCCCTTTTCGCAGACGTTCCAGCCTAAACCATCACACCGGCGCACCGGAGTGCTGATGCATCATTTTTATTGTATTAAGTTTTTATGTGAATTAATTCAGTCTATGTCGAGCCATTATTGTAATAACATTAAAAATTGTACTTTAAATAAATCTTTTTTTTATAAAAGTCCAAACTGCGTAAACATATCTCCATTCAAAAGTATTAAGTAACAAACATAAAAAAAAGATATTAACAATAACACAAAGCTGAGTAGTTACAACTACGTCTTTCCAGAGCTACGAACGGTCATAAGAATGTTTTGTTTTGTTTTTGGTGTTTCTTTATATATGGGTCTTGTTACTCGAAATAAATGATTTTTAATTTTTAATTCAATTTAATAAATAAACATTAATTTTAGCCCCATTTTCACAGTGTTAGATAAACCTTATTGGCAGAATAGGCATATAAAACATATAAATGAAATTAATTTTTTCAAGTGTGTTTTGTGTTTCCATCAGACCAGCAACAAAATATTTATATAACATCAAGCCTATATTACCTAGAAAGGTGTGGCAGAGGACTATAACACCCACACTTCATCTGTTAAGTTTAGGTCCAATGTGATAGCAGGTGAGCTTATTGCCATCCACCGGCAGCAAATCCAACTCCGTGCTGCTATTGAGAATTGTCTTTGTTTTGAAGAATTAACTTTCTAGAAATACAGTTAAGGTTAAAAATCTGAATTATAAAAAATTATATAGATAATTCAATATAAGATTTGAGACACAAGTCACAGTTTTTAACATGGTAATTTTCTTACAAAATATTAGATATAACGGGCTATTTACCATATATTTTGTTATAGCGAGTTCGCCGATATTTCACAACAAAATACATGGTAAATATCGCGTGATATCTAATATTTTATAATTCATTCCTTATTTTGGACGAAGTATAAATATTTATGTACGATCTGATGTATGTATAATGTAACTAACTAACTCAAGTAAATCATATGGGAATTCCTAACACTACCTACGCAAATCCTTGAAATAACTTTAAAGTTACAGAAGTTGGTTCGTTTACTTTGAACTAAGTTACGAGGTAGTTACGGTAGGTCCAATCTAAAAGAGATTTTTTAGAGTGAAAACTATTGTATATATAATTTGCCAAAAAAAAACGACATGTATGGTTTTCTCATGGGTGTCATTGTTAGAACTGGACCAAATTGAAATAGAACCATAGGAAAACCACCAAATTTCAAATAAAAAAAGAATAATTAAAATCGCTTCGCCCAGAGTTACAACGTAATAGCGACCCCTTTTCGCAGACGTTCCAGCCTAAACCATTACACCGGCGCACCGGAGTGCTGATGCATCATTTTTATTGTATTAAATTTTTATGTGAATTAATTCAGTCTATGTCGAGCCATTATTGTAATAACATTAAATATTGTACTTTAAATAAATCTTTTTTTTATAAAAGTCCAAACCGCGTAAACATATCTCCATTCAAAAGTATTAAGTAACAAACATAAAAAAAAGATATTAACAATAACACAAAGCTGAGTAGTTACAACTACGTCTTTCCAGAGCTACGAACGGTCATAAGAATGTTTTGTTTTGTTTTTGGTGTTTCTTTATATGGGTCTTGTTACTCGAAATAAATGATTTTTAATTTTTAATTCAATTTAATAAATAAACATTAATTTTAGCCCCATTTTCACAGTGTTAGATAAACCTTATTGGCAGAATAGGCATATAAAACATATAAATGAAATTAATTTTTTCAAGTGAGTTTTGTGTTTCCATCAGGTTATATTTTATGGTTTGGATAAGATATATCCGGAAACCTTACAAACTGGCCCTTAATAATAAATAAAGTTAGAACCCAATTAGTGTCGGGAGATTTCACATAAACATGCCAATAAACGCCAAAAATAAATGCTGATAGATTTAAATTTAAAAATTTCACAGTAATTGTGTAAGCAAAATTAACGTACACATAATACTAATACAAAACATAATTGAACTCATTTCATAAAGAATCATAGCTTTATCGAAAGCCCTAAAATAATACTAAAACATAAATACACTGACTGTAAAAATAAAAGCAATGTTCATAGACACAAACAAACAAAAAATCTAATTGATTCGTCGCCGGGGCGCGTAGAGGCGTAGAAGGCGTAGAGGCGTAGACGCGTAGAAGCGTAAATTTTGCCACGTAGCTGCGCTGCTACGACGCTACGAGTCCACGGCGTAGTTTGTTGTTCGATCGTTGCCTTCAACCTTCCATTACGTAACTCTTTTGTGGCATACCATTTATCTTATCCACTGGCTTTCCACAATGCTTTTCGAGACGAAAACAATAAACGGTGGGTAAGTATTTTTGCTGAGTAAAGAACGTATCCACTTTTTGAGTTGAAATAAATTTTTTCGATCGATAAATTTATGATGCAATAAAATATTCATACAAATGCTATTGAATTCTTTTAGTATGTTTTTTTTATGTCTCTTTTGTTACTGCCATTTAAAAAAAGTTTTTTTTTTGGGCCCTTTGACTAAATATGTTTTTTTTAATAAAAATAGTTTTCATTTTATTGATGCACAGATGGCTCAGAGTAAGTATAGATGGTGATGATGGTTGAGTTAGCCATCAACTTAAAATCTCAAATTGGCACAATAGACTAGAAAATGACAAAAATGTGAAGCTTTATAGACGGCAAATGCCACAAAAAATATTAATTGTATTTATCCCTCAAATGCAGGATAGTACCTAGACAGAGCATTCATTTTCACTTATGGACTTTTTACTTAGGAGAGAAAGAGATAAACATTTGTTTCTCAATGTCAATGCAAATGTCAGTGTCAATACATCGTAGACAGAGAATAGCCTTCATCCAAGCAATACATGGATTTTATGAAAAGTGCTTGTGCGTCACGCGGGATTTGTACATTTTGACGTACAAGTGCTTTCGATTTGGTGACAATGTAATAATAATAATAAATAATAAATTATTTATTAACATAAAAAATTACACGAATAAGTATGAGTCCTCTGTAAGTATGAGTATAAAAACACAACTAAATAATACGAAATGCATGTAACTAGTAATTCCAGTGCATCAGTATCGTTAACAACTAGTATCGATTTCTTACAACTCGTACAATCCAATTAGTGGCTACCTGCCCACCCTCACCACATGTCCATTGTGTTCATTGTGCCATTTATGAAAGGCTTCAGGTCAAACAACACACATCTTGTTTTGACATGCTCTTGAACATAGATAAGTGTTGAGGTAGGTTTATTTTCAAATTGCTTTGTATCTAAACGTGGTTTTGCTGTTATATACACTTTAGGATAGGCACGCGTTTGACCACGATCTCACCTGATGGTAAGTAATGATACGGTCTACGGTGGAGCACGCTTACCTATGATATCCTATTAACTCTTGCTATGAATAGATCCAAGTTGTACTCATGCGGAAACACAGACTCGGGCAAGGCGTTCCATTCTTTGGCAGTTCGCATAAGATATGTAGAGGCGAAACGATTAGTGCGTATTAGTGGCATATTTACATGTTATCTGGATATGTTGTCTGTGTCAAGGAGGCGACTGTTCTTTAACCTTGTACATTTTTTTTTCATTTTAGAATTAGTCTGAAATTATATAATGAGATTGATATAATAGATGACATTTCATCTGTTATGTTCAGGTTTGAATTATTAGAATTGCCTGACGGAGAACTATAACACTTTGCTCGACCCAGAACAAACGAAAACGAAAAGTTTTTTGTTAATTATGACGAAATCCACGCGGACGTCGTCGTGGGCAACAGCTAGTAACTAATATGTATCGATACGGTACGTGTGATGGATACATGTGATCGATACGTTCTTGTTACATCGGTCACGATAAGATGTAAGTTGTTTCTATCTTAGAAACCCGTTTATCTTCAAATGATCTAGTCTATTCAAAGTACATTACTAGGAACTTGTTATGAAAGAAAATAGGTAATCAAATAATACACAGTAGACATAGTACTATATATAATATATTTATAAAAAATTATCATAGTTACCAATTTATTGCTTTGAAACAGTATCTTTAACGAATCGCATTTCTTTCTCGTAAATCTTTTAAGGTAAAGCAGCCTTATAATGTGTTCTGGCTGTCAAATTAAAACCACAAAGCTCACTAGGGTGTGAGCACCAATTACTTTATGGTGTGGTGAATCATAATTAAGGCATGTGGAATAAACCTAACAATTTAGTTATTTCAACTGTAATTGCTAGGCTCAATTATAAAAGTAACACACATTCATAAGTTACTTACCTAATGGAATAATTCAGAAAATATTATTATGTTTTTACTTAGGCAGTGAAAGTAAAATAGGTAAAAAAAACGTGATATGTTTTTACAATCGAAGCTTATGTGTATTTTTATGTCATAACATAACATTACTCTCGGAAAATCTCAATCTGGGAAAGCTATCTAGCGCTATATCCTCCTCGTAACGAGACTAATTTCATCTGTATTAGTAAATAAGCAAAAAAAACCATTTCGTTAACGGAGTTCCAATACGTTCCCAATGTGATTGCATACGCCTTCAGCAAATAAATCGGAATTTGCGAATAAGGACGATACTCGTAATTCAAGGACAACAAATTGTATTAACATTGCCAGAAAAATGAAGGTTAATGGGACCGAATCCAGTTAGCCTCTGTTCGGTGGCACCGAGCCAGATAATTATATATGTGCATTTCTCTCTTTTCAGACCCAATCGTCGAGCCAATTAGTTCTCCATCGAAAATTTATCTCTGCACGCTCGAAAATGGGATGCAAGATGATAGAAGACAATTGACGGAGTGTTCCAACGATAAAAAAACTTTCACAATCTTCAATATTTTTCGAAACATTCAAAGATAATGATGAAGACATCGCATTAACAGAGATCACGAGCTAACAAGCTCTCAAACCCCATTCGGACCATCAATGCTAAATTACAGACTGGTTTCAACACATTTCTTGAAGCAGCCGTAAATATCTTAAGGACGATCCTCTATTGACATTTTGTGCCGGTCCAAACAATTATGTGCCGCGAATGGGACATGTCGGTGCAATTGAGTGACATCATAAAATAGAGTGTTATATCCAAGTGTCAGACATAGTAGTCTAGTGTCAAGTTTTCCGTCAAAACGGCGACCGATCACGCCTTGCCGTTTCGTTTTATTTGTTTCATTTTGTTTTACATCAAAGGATAAGCAATAGCCCAGGGTTAGGTGTTTGGTTGTGGATTACTGGCGAGGGTTGTGCCCAGGCGCGGGCTCAAGAGCGACCCTGGCCAGCCGGATACGCGAAAGCATCTCCAGGATCTTGGATTCCATAGTAGACGCTGCTAGATATTGCATTGTGAGTATAATCGTTATTTACTTCAAGGCCGGTCTTATAAGTACAAACTAAATTTTATTTCGAAATTAGATACTTGTCTCACACATTCTGATAAGTTCAGATCGATTCGTGGTGGTTTCACATCGAATAAAGTAATGACTCAGCACAGGCCGCTGAAAATATTATAATCATGGCAAAAAAATATTGGTTTTGTAACCATTTTTTAGATAGCAAATAACAGAAAGGCTTGGAAGTCATGGGGAGAGGCCTTTGCCCAGCAGTGGGACACACCCGCAGGCTAGTAAAAAAAAAAAAGATTTTATCATTATCAGCCGTTTATAAAAACAAACAAAAAATCCTTGGATCGTTGGATCCTCAAAATAATACGTAACGTTACAGTAAACTGATTTCGCTAACATCAGTCATTGGCTATTCGATATTCCATGGCCAGTCTAACTATTAGTAACGTAGTAAAATAAGACAGGCCATATATAACGATTATGAGTAAGGTACTTTAATAATGTGTGTGTCAATGTTATAGGATTGTATGCATCCTGAATTGGTTTGTTTTTGGATTCCGTATCTTCATCAGAAAGATATGCCTGATGTATAAGGCCGGCCTAAGAGTTCCACAAATAAGTGAGGCGCAAGGGAAACTATTAGGCTGCATCTATAAAGGTTTCGTTTAGCAACCATAGACGAGCTTTTTATTTTAGATGCCTTCAGTTGCATTCGTTCCAAAACATGATTTAATTTCAGAATCGTCCCATTAACGGCCGAAAACTTTTGGAAATTGGGTGATATATTTTCCGAGTTAGAGAAAATGGTACAATTGGAAATTTTGCAGGTATTTCGAAAATTAGATACTGGGGCTTCACATAATCATTTTAGTGTCTATACAATTATAGTTCCTCGTTTTATTAAATATGAAAATTATAGCTTATACTTATACATATGCTTTGCAATATATACGTAAATACATGGGTATATTGGAAATAACAAAAATGTATGTAATGCCTTTTAATGGTTAGAATACCTACCATTAGCCGCCTAAAGTTCCGTTGCTTTTCTAATGACCTTTGTAAATTGTATAGGAGACGAGCCGTGTCGTAGAAATCCAATGCTTCGTTACCCATGTCCCTTGATAGATATTAGCAATATAGCTTCCAGCAAAATATCCTTACTTATCCAAATATGTACCTACGTATATATACCTACAATATACTGTATCACACATGATCAACACTCTCATTCCGACACTATTCGATACGATTCGCAAACATCAGCTTCCACCCACAATCGAATATCAACTTTATTTGATCATTCTGAAGGTTAACATTTACGCCCACGACACTGACATTAACTCATCCATTGGTTAGGGTTACGGACAGGGAAGTGACCGCTCGAGCGAGCGACGGGTTGTAATATCTGGGCTCGGGTGGCGTGCGCAGTGCTCCGGACGTGAGCGACAGCGAGAGGAGGGGACTGAAGAAATGGCGGCGCCCGAGTGCGAGCGAGAAGCGCGCAAGCGACGTGAGCGCCGCGACTCTGGCAGCGCGCACGAGCGCAAGGAGCGGCGCCCGCACAGCGAAGAGCGACCGCCCCCGCCACCGCCAACACCCCCGCTACACGACTATAACCGACTTGAGGTGAGCGTCTCACCCATCGTACAAAGTATTATGTAGAGATACCAGTCAATCTGCACGGATCTAATTATATTTCTCATAGCATCAAATTAAAGAAAGAACTCAACCTGTGTACATAGAGCATTTTATTATATATTATTCCTTAGAGTCGTTAGAATCAATTCCACTAAACATCATAAAGCCAGCAAATTCTTACTAAGTACTGCTACTAGCTGCATCAAAGCGAAGCACTGTCTCTTGCCTTGCCAGTTCGACGCAAGACTGTTTTCCATTCAATGTTTTCCATCGTGAGTTAACGTGGGCTGCCTGAACATTTCAGTCGGAGCGTCGTGCCGAGCGGTTGTCCCGCGCCCGTCGCCCGCAGCTAGGCGGTAAGCGTCGCCGCCCTCCACCCAGGATACCCAAGCACCCCAAAGAAAACGACTGCTTCACCACTTCTGAGGATACCAGATGCTCCACACCTCCACATTTCGATTATGCCGTTGTACAGAAACATTGTAAGTCTGTAATTTTAAATGAGTTTATTATTTTTTTCTATTTCTCTGACCTATATTAATTGCTAGCTACCAAGATCGGATCAGAAGTTTAGTCGTGAAATCGTAACAGACTGACAGACAGACAGACAGACAGACTTTCGCATTTATAATATTAGTAAGGATCATACTAAAATTAGTGAGGATTTAACTATAATAGTTTGACAGTAAACTTGAAATATTCTTCCGAAGGAAAACTTTCGAGAACAACATCTTCAAATCTTAATAAACATTTATATAACGACTTACTATCCCAACAGTTATACTCCAGCAGACGATACGTTACCATACGTTATTGCAGTATGCGAGGAGCCAGAGACGCTGGACGACGGCGTGCTCCATCGCGTGGTTGGCCGCACGCCCAGCATCAGCTCTAATGGGGAGGACGACGTGCGGTCTGCGCTGTGTGCCGCTGCTGAACGAGCCAGGTCTGATGAACGCAGTGCCGCGCCGCCCAACATCAAGCGACATGACCAGCCCTGCCCTGAGAGGAAACTCGAGAAGATCCAGAAAAAGGTAAAATACTTAATGTCGTCAAAACCTTTTGTATGCAGATAGATATATCAGATAGATAGTTGGCATTGCCAGCTGAAACTCAGTTAATGGTAAATAGTCATAGCCTAGTCATGCATTTGTTAATCGAGTTTCAATAGATCCAATCTTACCGCTAGTCGTATATGATGGTATAAAGATAAAGATAAATATGATTTTTTTACATTAGATATAACGCCAGAAGCAATTACACTATCCAATGGTCGCAATGACAAGGCTAAATACACACATTCACTCACACATGCACACCCAGTCTTAGAACAAATCTTTGCTAATCTCACAAAGATTTGTCCCATGTTGGGATCACCCACAACACCAGTGCGGTGGACAGCGGCGAGGCGACCGCTTAAACCACTACACCCACGTGCAGACATTAGGGTATAAGACTCCTACAGCCAGGCATAGTAGAATCTCATACCAATCCTACTACTCCATTATTTCTTCTCCTTCTAAAATACCTTACCTGATAAAATAAGTGAGAAACATCATCTCATTTTTAGATCACTGCACTCAAAAAGAACATCGCCAAATATGAATCGGAATTCGAAGCCAAGAATGGTCACCCGTTGACACCCAGCGACAAGATCATAAATGTAGGTCTCACTCGCATGTACGAAAGCTTACGACGCCTTCAAACGGAAAAGCGCAGTATTAAATCAGATCCTGTGGAGTATGCGCTGAAGATGCAGGCAGTGAAACAGCAGAAGGAAAGGGATGAGAAACTTGAGGCTGTCGTCAAGAGTGAGAAGTCTATGCCTGAGATCGTCAGTTATATAGAAGAGGTAGGTCATTTGGTATCTTTTCTTGTCTCGCTACTTCATATTCAAGTCAATATTATGATATGTTTTCCTTTTCATCCTCTTTTTATTATGGTAATCTATTAATATGATAATTTTTCTGGTATTTAAATTTTAATTTTCGTTAAAAGAGTATATTTTTTAATGTCAAAACATTATTAAAAATATCATCATACATTTTTGAGTGTCCCAATGACCATTACACATTTTCAGAGAAAAATTGTTATGTATTAATCACTATATTAAACATTAATTGTGGCTATATTATTCTTAATAAATCAGGTAACTAAATAGGACTAAATTTATTCGTCAATCCATTATTAAATGTAAAAAAAAATATATTTTAATTAAACAAATTTTGTCCGAAAATTATGATGTTTCGTTACTCAGGGTTAGTAACACGTAAACAAGTTTGAAACGCAATTATTTAAAGTGGAATAGCACTTTTACTTACGACAAATTCACTGTCACGGTAGCTATTATGTTTTTGCCGCAGTCGTGAAGTCAAGACATGTATCAAGTGAATATTTCTAAAAAATACCTTATGGTGATAAACGCCTATAATTGTGATAAGTTTACTATTGATGTTTACTTCATGATGATCTTTTCTTATTTTTTTTTTAATTATCTTAACGAATACGTCTAGTACTTGCGAGGTAAACACGTGATTTACGTAAAAATATTTTTAGAGATTTTAATGTCTCAGATTTTATTTTAATTTTCGCTATATTGCGTTACGTTACGAAACTGAAAATTTTTATGCTTAGTTCACACAGTCAAAAAGTCCGTAACTATAGGAATTATGCAAACATTATTTTTATTTGTAAAAGGAATTTACTATTAGCTCTAGTAAACAATCTTAATATATATAAATGAATCCCCAAAATGTATGTGCGCATTAATTGAGAATGACTTGACCAATTTGTGTGATTTTTAGATGTAAGGAAGTAGGGTAGGCTTGTTTCCGATTAAGAAACATTATGTTCTCGTAATAATAAGCATTGAAAACTCGTTTTGATATTTCTACACATGTACTTAATTTAATGCAAATTATTATTATTAGTAGTATTACAATTATTATTGAGAATTACCTACGCTGATTATAAGCCAAATATAATCACGTGTTTTATTTGTCCAATCTATGTGTACTATAACCTTATAACATCAGTTTCGTGACGGAGATTCTCAGATCGTTACTTATCAGTTTAGTTGCACATTTCAAATGTACACTTTTTCTGAGTATGACCCAGGTAAGTTTTCTGTGAAGAATCATATCCATTTCTTAATGCCAGTTAATCAAACATATTTAAAAAAAAACTTTATGTAACATCACTCGAGAGAATAACGTAAGCTATTATTTTTTGAACTTAAACTTGAAACGGTAAAAAGCACAAGAGCACGTATGTAAACCAAAAATAAAATACTTTGTTTACAGTGGCTAGACGACTGTCGCCAAGCAGAAGGCAGGACGGAGATGCAAGAAACCGGCTGGACAGCAAGTCAGCTCGCGGCTGAGAAGCTGTCCTTCCAGCGAGCATTGCTCAGGCTAGAGGCAGCTCGTGGTCGTCCACCAGCGCATTCGGAGGATCGAGGGGCTGCCAGGCATTTGTACGAGCGGTACCGCGCCGTGAAGAGGGCGCTGGCGTCCTGCAGGCCTGATGCAGTAAGTTATTATTCCATTATAACATTTTAAAAATTTCATCAATGTTAGTTCAGTGACGAGGAAAACTCACTTGCGTAAATAGTGCCACTAAAAAGGATATCAACACATTACAATGCTTTTTGCAGGACATTGGATCCGAATCTGATCCGAGTCTGTAAATAATTATATTGATTTGGAGTATTTTGGGGTAGGTACTTTATGATTGTTACTATAGTGTATTCACGGAGACGAGTTAGTAGAGCGTTATCTCACTCACACAATTTTTTAACTGCAATTGGTCAGTGATAAACGCTAAGGCGGTGTACACAGTACGAGTACTTTTTAGTCTACTCATACATCCCGTACTGTGCAGACGTGCTCTTACTTGTGACTGTATGCGCAACTTGTGAACCGGCTGTGCTTTCTTGACGACTTGGCGGCTTGTGAAAAGGACTATTCATTATGAACTGAAATAGTGCGATAATGGTAGATATTATAATATAATAAAGAAAATTTAATCATTAAATCTCGATTTTATTTCTTTCCTTCATATCCACCAGATATACAAAAAAGTAGGTCTGTACGTAGGTACAGACCTACTTTTTTGACATTTATTTGATACAATTTTTTTATGGGTAGCCATAAAAAAATTGTATCAAATAAATGTCTCTCAATCTATACGACAGACGAAGCCGCAGGAATAAACTAAGCGAACTTTTAAGAAGTGCAGTGTGAACGCACATTTACATTTCTAACGTATTGTTAACGCCCACTGATCCTAAAAAGTTCTTTTTTGTCTTTGTCATTTGTATGATAATGTGCGATAGAGAAGGCGCTATACTAACTCGTCTCCGTGAATACACTATAATTATGAGTGGATGGTTAATAAAAAATAATTACATATGATGATTTTGTGTCACAAACAAACAATATTTTGGAAAAACGACTACAACTACACCTATATAATAGTAACGCATTACATAAACAGAACCAATCATATTATGCACACTCATATTCAAAATTAATAATAACAATTTCCTATTGACGACAAATATATTTTAAACTAGCTGTTACCCGCGACTTCGTCCGTGTGGATGTCGTTTTATGAACAAAAAATGCTGAAGGTAACAATGTCAATATAACAATAGTAGGTACTAGGTACTCATGTACTTACTTACCTATCTATTACCAAACCAAGCAAAACAACTCACAACAACAAACTTAAGAAAAATAATATTCAAATAAACCAAAACAGACAAATAGGTACAACTCATGTACCTACTTCGAAACTACTTGAAATTTCGAAATAATCGAAATTGCGACACGTGCGTCCGTGACAGCCCGTAGAGTTTAGCGTAATGTTAAATATCAAAACCACACTTTCAAACAGACTATCGAACTCAAAGGTAATTATCAAAATTCACCCAGTTGTTTTTAAACTTAGCGCTTTCAAACAAACAAACAAACTATCTCCCGCGATTTCATCTGCGTGGTGATAGTTTGATTAAATAATTATTTTATAATTCTGAAGTCGGTGCCAAGTAAACAATAACTTTGTTATGTATTTCAGATTGGCGGAGGCACAAACGGGGAGCTGGCAACAATTCACGAGCACGAGACCATGCTGTTCAACACCAGCGTGGACAGCTCCAGTGACTCGCAGGAGAAACCGTCAGCACCTTCGGAATCGTCACAGGTTAATTCAATAAATATCATGGAACAAGTGAAATACAAAGAGCCGATTTCACCAATGTATTTAACTCAAATGTTTAAAACTTTAGCTACAGCTTTTGATCTCGCTGTCCTGTGTAAATTTAATGAGAATAATTTTCCAAAAAATTATTATAAAATATAAAATAATTTTAGACTGACATGGTTTTCTCATGGGCGCCATAGTCAGAACTGGACCAAATAAAAGAATCATTGAAATGGAACCACACGGGAAGCACCAACTTTAAAATAAAAAAATCGCTTCGCCCAGTCAAAAGTAATGAGGTAAAAAAAACTTGAAAAAAAACATACAGACGAATTGAAAACCTCGTCCTTTTTTGAAGTCGGTTTAAAAGAGATGCAAAAATACAAGTTTAATAAACCGTAGATTAGGAAGATTGATAAAAATGGCATCAAGAAGAGGTGCATTGCATTGTGTCTATAATTAAGTGCAATTTGTTGCATCATCTGCTGAAAACATTTATCTTTCTGGGCTTTACCCAATATCATTGAGATTGTCTAAAGGATTTCAGCAAACAATGTAACGAAAAGCTTCTGTACTGCCGCGCCGTCGGACATTCATGAGTTTCACGATCATCCGTTGTATTACAATGATAAACTTTATGAACTTATTATAAGTACTATTTATGTATAGGAGAACTGAACTGAAAAACTAAAAAAAACTATAAAAATAGATTTTAGAATGGCAAATATATACAGAATTTATATACCTCGTTCTTTTGAAAGTCCGTTGAACATCAAAATAAAAATGTTGATTACCTTATTTTCAGGAGACAGTTGAAACTCCTCTGCAATCCCCTCCGACCCGTGAAGTCCCAGCAGTGGAGGAGCTTCCTTCGTCAGCGTCCTCGGCGCAATCAGCTCCCAGTGAGGAATTGGTGCCATCTAACGAGGGCCTCCACTGTCTCGGGATCGAAGAACTCACCAAAGCACTCGCTGAAGCCAAGGTTCAGAAAAACGTGAGTACAGCCGTATCAACCTAAAAAAACCTAAAGGCGCTCTCAGACCAAATGTAATGTAACGTTACGGGTCGAATATTACAGCTGGTGTGTGAGACAAACCGAACATACAGTGAACACAATCAGATCATATTGACCCATCAAACTTAAAAAAAATTGATGCCAATGTTCCAAAAAAGAACCATGCCTCATGGTCACCTAAAACTGTGAGTGGATATTGTGGGTTGACTCTTTATAAATACATATTATTATCAGTTTTCAGGTAGTTTGCGAAAAGGAACCAACAAGCTTTTCTTATATTATAATTTTATTTAAAAATTTAATGATTTTGACCAATACATTATATTTGTTAACATAAAACAAGTTATTTGCAACAATATTGTAAATAAATTATTTTCAAACTAACGCAAAAATAAAACGTAGACAACATAAAGACAAAAATGGCTTTTTAATCAAATTGACATTGAATTTGTGGTTGGTTACTGTTACGTTACAGGAGAATGTTTGCACGGTCTGGGAGGCATTTGTAGTGTAATGCTCGCCGGCGAATCTCAACGTTACATAACAGGCGAATGCTCGCTCGGTGTGAGACCACCTGAACATCAGACAAACAAAACATTTTACAACCAATCAAATTATTTTCTATTATTAAGCTATTCTTTCTCAATCCATCCACATTTATATTGATAAGTTTACTCCGACCCTTATTTTATGTGCATGCGTTTAGTCCTACATTATTATAATAATAATGCTTACTATAATACCTATAATAATAATTACAATATTACATTTTTGCTCTAGGAGCAACAAATTAATTAAAAATTATATGTCCCTAGCACAACTCTAAATAAAAAACCATTTAACATTTCTCATTTTGTTCTCAAAACATATTATACTCTCAAGTTCTTTTGAGTCATATGCCTGAATTCATCATCGATACTGTTCATATGACCATGAAGCGGTACTGCAGTAAATTAGAGACCTAAATTGTCTCCGAACAGAAATTAAATAATTGCCTTCTATAACTGGGTTAGGTAAAATTTTAAAAACCGTGGTGTAACAAAGCAAGCGGCAATCATAATTGGGTAATGGGTCACAAATTGCATCCACATCCGAGAGATTAAAATTTAAGGACGTTCAGCTTAAGGCATTAAAAATGGTTGCATTGTTTCAGATTTTACGGCGGACCATAAAAGAGTACGAAGCGAGCTTCGAGATGCAGAACAGTCGAAAAGTTCAAAGGGACGACAAGAAAGGTCACGAAGACGAATATATGCGACACAAAGCAGTCAAAGCCAGGATAAAACTAATCAATGCGCTCATAAACAAACAAAAATCTCTTGCCAACACAAAATAGATTCTAGAGAGTGCAATTTCTTAAATAATACTAGAAATGTCCTCTTGTTGATAAATAACTCAGTAGTGATATAAAATAATATAATAATATGTTAGATTTGTATTCTGAATTGTCGTAGGCTGCTCTTTTGTGTTGTTTTTTTTTTATTATTGAATTGTACAGATAGTAACTTAGGTTCCTTAAATGAGATTTCAAATCGATTTGATGGTTTACAAATGCGACGTTTATACATAATTTTCATGCGATCTAAATTGATCGAAACGTGAAGTGCTTCCGACATTTTTGAGAATGATAATAACCGACTTGACTTGGCGAAGAAAATCTGTATGCCCCATTGTTAACGATATTCGTTGGGTATTGATGAAACATATAAATATTTAACTTTTAATTGATTATTTTTTATAGCATTTAGCTATGCTTAGCAAATTATACTAAGAAACAGTTGAAAAAGATATGGGACCGGCAGGATTTGAACCTGCGACCTTACTGCACACCGGGCAGCCGGTTTAGCCATCCAGCTACGGTCGCCTCTTACCAGAACCCTAAATTTTCTCAACTGTATGATACGTCATTGCGTGACGTCACGTTCATCCATTTGTTCCTATCTTAAGTAGGATACAAACCAACAAGGCGAAATTACATTCAGTACAAATGTTGTAACGAATGAACGCGTACGTTATTTTAACTTTTCACATGTGCGTAGCTGGATGGCTAAAGCAGCTGCCCGGTGTGCAGTAAGGTCGCAGGTTCAAATCCTGCCGGTCCCATATCTTTTTCAACTGTTTCTTAGCATATAAATATTTTTATTGCTACTTTATATCTATTATTTTCGTTACGAGAAATTGTATAGTGCCAAGTTTTGTCAATCTATACAATTTTGTAACACAATTGTAAATAATTTCGCAAGTATAACTTTAACTAAGAAAAATACGATTTTGAATTAATGAAAATCGTAGTGAAAACATTGTTCCTTTTATATCTGATGCATTAAAGTAATTAAAAAAAATATTTAGTTCGCACAGCTTTCAATGTTAAACTTTTTAGTAGGTATTTTGCAATAGTTGTAACAAAATCAGTATTGTAAATACATGTGGTATATACATTGCTAAGAGTACTGGTAATTAAAGTATACAAAAATATCTCCTAATACATATTCTAATTGACTTCTCACTGCCGTACTTTTGAATTAAAACTGAAGCAATGTACAAAAATACTGATCTATACCTATATTATCACGAAATAGTTTTCTTGACCAGTCATTCATAGTGAAATTTCTACTACTACACAGAAATATTACATCTAGAAACCGAGGGCACACGTGAAAAGTGAAGCCACTTTATTGAGCCGTTTTGGCTTAATACGACTCGTACGTAGACATCAGAATTATGTTTGTGTGCGTGTCAGTCAAGTGGCACGGGGTAATTTTCCCTGTGCGCGTGATTGGTTTTTAGCTTCACTTTAGATGAAGCGTTTGTATGGAGACTATCTATCTAGTTGTCTTAAATCTATGCTACTACATAAATAAATAATACAATAATGACGTACGGTATGATTACTTGCTAAATTAATTATATTTGTATAATGGTTGTTAGTAATTAAATACATGTCGAATATCTATATATACAGAAATATTTATACTTAGATTCTGTATTGTTGAGATACCCACCCATAGATTTTCAGGTTTCGCTATTTAATTATAAAGAATCGCATGGTAAAGTTAATGAAATACTTACATCCTGTGAATACTCGTGTGTTTCTAAATGTATTTGATACCTATGATTGTGACTATTTTCTCGCTATTTTATGTGAGGAAAAGAGCAGATTGCAACAAAATAACCTTCGCGGCAATACAGCTTGCAACTAATTATATATAAATAATACTATAAGAATATAACAATAAATATATATGTGAATAATTATGGTATTCGGCAACGGAATTAATCAGGTTCATTTCATAACGGTTTGGTGGAATTACGGTAATCAATGTACTTGTTTAAACTATGGCTATGTATATAACAAACTTCCAAAGCGAGCTGGGGTGCTCCAACAATTTACACCCCGTATTAAATCTTAATAATGTTACAGCTACCTATAAAATAGTTATATAACTAATATATGTGTATAACTACGAGACCTGAAAAGTAGGATTACTCGATGACGTGAGTTTGATATGATGATGAAGCAAGAATATAAAATTCTGATACGAGAAAAAAAATGAGAAGTGTAATTCGAGATTAATGTGTAACTACCGCCTAAGCCTTTTAACTGGTTAACTATAATTTTCTAATTAGTTTTTTTTATTATTTTATATATTAGTGACGGTGTAAAATACTTCATCTTGTGTATCAGGCCCTTCTGACGGGCCTGTTCGTTCTCTTAAAGAGAATAGCACTTATATATATATATATATATATATTTAGTAATAAAGTACTTACTGTGATTTTATTGTAACAAAAATATTCTTGTGTGACAAGAACTTGAATGTTTTAATAGTTGTTGTATTAGATGTTAGTCAAGTACTTTCGTTCAGCAACAAGCATTGCTCTGCGCGCAAGCAAGGGAGTGACGTAATTATCTTATTATTATAATTATGTTGTTTTTACAAATATTATTGAAATGGATGAGACTTGATACATGGTTCGTGTACCTAAAGTTGTGTCTATATATCGTTATATTAATACGAGATAATTATGATGTTTAGATGCAAGGTGTTGTATAAACGACTTTTAAAGCGAACATACTGAAGTAAGGTTCCGTAGTTGTCAGCGGTATTTTCATTTGCAACTCTTTTGTCAACATCTTGCCTTCTGGTTGTCAGTGACAAGCAGTTTAACCTAACTATTGCTTCGCAATGTATAATAAGATGTTCAATGTATACAATTATGGCGAATCAAAATGGATATCATATCAACGTTTCAATTGACAGTAAGCGATTTGTACATTGAAATTAGTGTTTAATAAGTTGTCCATCCCGCCTAACTAATAAATATGACGATGGACCGACCATCCAGTGGAATGCTAAATGTTGAACATTGGATGTTAACATCCAATCATCTCAGTACCTAATTCTAAGAGCGTTGATTTATACCATATTTGAAACCTAGCCATATTTTGCTATTATAAGGATTAAGATGGTTTTTTCTGACTTGTTTGTGATCGTGAGGTGTCTACTGGATGGTTGGTCTGCGGCGATAGCTACAAGAAATCATTTCCAGCTACTTTAACGTTGTAAGCATCGACTGCTGTTCGGATTCTGATATCTGTATTGAAATGCATTATATTATACTCAGTAGAGTCCCACAAATTGCCACTAATATTCATATAATGTTTAAAATAAAAAAATAGAATCAAGTTTGCAGTTTTATTTCGTTTTGGGACGGGCATTTATCTTTTAAACGCCAGAGCAAATCCGCGTCGGAACAGCGCGGCAGTGTACCGTCTATGCCAAGCTACAAATTCGATGAAATAATCTTAAATAACAATATAGCTAGCGTAACTTACCCGTTGATACATTGACTCGAGCGATCTTCAATAAAAGAGTAGTAAATCTTAGTAAATCATTACTTTTAGTGCAATGATAACTTATGATAGTCTTAGGTCAAACAGAAATTTTAGCGCCTGTAGCAATCTTCATAGCACTATGTAACTGAACCAATGTTATGGGCATAGGCAATCCACTTTATTTATTTATTTACTTTTTTACACTGCACTTTTAAAACGGTACGCTTTTTTGGTAAAATCCCAGCTATGGTAAAATAATCTGCCCATTTTTCTGGGCATCCAATGGTCCTCGGTCTACTGTAAGAAATTGCCTAGTGTGATACTTTTCAGATGAGGATCTTCCTCATCTGAAAAGTATTTTTTTTCTGCCTGCACTGTTTTTTGTTAGATTATGTTCCTATTTTAAGGATCACAAATGAGGTTGTTTGTTTGCCCAATTCATTTCAAAGAATAGCGATTGTTTTTTCCTGTTACCGTGATATTGTAATACTTATAATCGCTATCAGTAGAGTTGAACTGTTGGGGTCGATAGCAAAACATGTAATTATCGTGAAACAGACGGTGATCAGCTGATGTTTTGAGGTCGAGTTATACATGTTTATTGTTCATTAGGAGAAAATGTAGGTACCTTGTTTTTAGGGTTCCGTAGTACCTACAAGGAACCCTTATAGTTTCGCCATGTCCGTCTGTCCGTCTGTCCACGGCATAGCGACGAAACCGTTGGTGCTAGAAAACTGAAATTTTGTATAAACATGTATGTTAACTAAACAAAGAAAGTCGTAGAGTAAAATTTGGAAAAATATTTTTTTTTTAGGTAGCTCCCCTACATGTAAAGTAGGGATGTTTTTTTTTTGTCGCCTACCCCATAGTGTGGGGTATTGTTAGATAGGACTTTTAAAAACGTTTAGGGGTTGCTAAGACAGTTTTTTGATTTAGGGATCCGTTTGCGAGATAATTAACTTTAAAGAGCAAATTTTTGTTCGAGTAGGGCGTCCCCCCCCCTCTAAAAGCTAAACTACTGGATCCTAAAATCTGAAAAAAATTGTGTCGGTAGTACATGTAATGAACTTTAAAGGAAAACTATAGCGGATAAGTTCACTTCATTAGTTTAAGAGGAATAGGGGTCCGAAATGTCAGATGCAGTTACTCAGAATATTTCGTTCAAAATTCTTGAAACATAAATAAACATACATAATACATATATAAAATCACGCCTTTATCCCACGGAGGTAGGCAGAGACGATGGAACGCCATGTGCTTCGCTCCTTACATACTTCTTTCGCTTCCTCAACATTCATACATCTCGTCATACGTGCTAGCTGGTTTCGTGTACTACAAACATTTCCTTTCTGAAGGACGCCATTTAGTTAAGAAGTAAAATTAAAAATATTTTTCTATGGAACCCTACTGCGCGTGGCCCGACACGCACCTGGCCGGTTTTTTAAATTTTGCTATTAACATTTGTTCTGAAAGAATTACAGATTCGGTCGTAATTTTCAGTTGCCACCTTCTTCTTCTTCTTCTTCTTCGTCGTGTCGATGGTGAGTCAAATTTTATTGGTCCAATAAGTGGCCACTGTTATGGAGCTCTCGTCGGCGTTCATGAGCGCCTCTCTTGTGCAGGTGGTAGGGCATTTTGGACAGTCATTAAGGTGGTCAAGGTTTTGACTTGCCATCGTGGTGAAAGGATTAGCCAATTCGCTTTTATAGAACTCACGAATTGTCCAGGGTGCGCCGGACGTAGGAAATTGTTGTGTACGTCACTACGGGAGGCTCCTTTCATCCACCACCTTGCCACCTGAAGGGAAAGTACTCAAAATACTGGATAGCAAATTTTATTGAATATACTTCTATATAATTCACCACTTCAGAGATTAAACTAGATAAAATACAAAAATGGTGTTTATATGCCATCAATCGATTGCGCCAATCGTAAGAAATGTATAAAATTGCATGTGCAAATAAATGAGATTAGCGCGTTCAAACAACCAGTCAAATAAGAATTCAGTTATTTTGATTGATACCTAGATTAGAATGCTTTTCATCAATACAAATAAATAAAATATAAGTGTCTGTTTTTAATGAAATAGAAATAGAAATATTCTTTATTTGAAAATGTAGGTATTATTTTACAAAAGGTCTTATAATAAATTATGTTCGCTTCATTTTAGATGTCAAAATAACTATGTTTTTCAAGCTGGTATAGGTAGTTGTTTGCACGATTCCTTTGCCTAAAATACAGTTTTTAAATATTTTTCATGTTCACGCTGTCGGTCTGTATGGCTGTCTGTTTATATCGACTAATCTTCTAAACTGCTGGACCGAATTTAATTAAATTTTACATGCAGTAAGGACTACAAGGCGCGTAACATAGGTTAATTTTATCGATGTACCTACTACGCAGACGAAATCGCGGGAGAAAATTTGTATGTTTGTTTGATTTTAATAATTCTTTTTGTGTTCGATGGACTAAGTCTCAATAAAGGTCTTTAGATATTTAAAATTACGCAAATCTCCACGGGAGCGGAGCATAAGGTTGAACGCGGGTCATAGGGCGGGCAAAAGCTATTTAAACAATAAATAACATGAAATGAAAGATTTATATTATATTTATACTACATTTATTTTATATATATATTTAGATATATTTTTACTGTTATATTGGTACCAATTCCGTTAACCTCAATGCATTACGCAGTATTATTGTTATAAAGCAGATACATTAAAGGAAAAAGGCAATTATGTCCTCGATAAGGACAATCGGATCTATTTATTATGTGTAACCCGTTTAATGTGGCAGTATTTGTAATATTTAAATAACTCACTTATTTGAATTTTACGGAAACGAGTCATAATACATTTATGTTGTTAACTTATATTAAAATAAACGTAGGCATATTTGCGGAAAAACGACAGCTAATAACAAATTATCTTGAATTTGATAATTTAAGCGTTGGTTCAAATCAAGTAAATAGGTACCTATGGAGGAAAAAAAACAATGTAAATTACGTACCTAGCTATTCCATATCAACTTTTATTTCTAGGTATGTATAGTGTTTTGCCTTTGCCTTTACCGCAGTGCCCGAAGACGATAGTCTACAACTAGTGCGTCCTACCTGTTATGACCTACGGTGCCGAGACATGGACATTAGTCCACAAATTTAAAGTCGCGCAGCGAGCTATGGAGTGAGCTATGCTCGGAGTTTCTTTGAAGGATAAAATTCGTAATGAGGTCATCCGACAAAGAACCAAAGTAACCGACATAGCTCGCAAAATAAGCTCGCTGAAGTGGCATTGGGCTAGTCACGTTTGCCGTAAGACCGACAGCCGTTGGAGTAAACGAGTCCTGGAATGGAGACCGCGACTCGGCAACCGTAAGGTGGGACGCCCCCCTGCCAGGTGGACTGACGACCTGAAGAAGGTCGCTGGAGGGGACTGGATGCGGAAGGCGCAGGACCGGGTGTTGTGGCGCACATTGAGAGAGGCCTATGTCCAGCAGTGGACTACGAGAGGCTAAATGATGATGATGTATAGTGTAATAAGTTTACTAATTTACTTATAACAAGGCTAAGGGCCAGTTTTTGAGGTTCCTGATAGATCTTATCCGATTCATAAAATATATTCTCACTGAATTTAAAAGTTTCATTTGAAAAAAAAAAACACCTGACAATTTTATTTATGTGTGTATATATTATGCTTATTCTGCCAATAAGGTTCCTCTAACACCTTTGAAATTGGGACTTAGAATTAAAAGTTTGTATTTCTTACGAAATAAACCAAACAACCAACTAGGTAGTTACGTAATGTTAATATAGCGAATATACAAAACCCACAATTTATCTGTTATGTTTATGTCCCATGGGATAGGGATTGAGCCTATCACCATCCACCGGGCACAATTGCAACTCCGTGCTGCTATTGTGAATTTCCTGACGGAAAGTTCACAAATAACACTTTGCCCGCCACGAGAATCAAACCCTCACGTTAAGAAGCGCATATGCTATCCACTAGACCATCGAGATTAGAATAAAAATAACTATAACTTCACTTATGTAAAAGTACAAGGTGGTTCTCTTCTCAGGCTTGTTCACACAGAATGCTTGTATCCGAAGATAAATTAGTTAGAACTTATACCACTGAAGAGTAAGAAATCACTTATACTAATGAAACAGTCAAAAGCATGGCTAAATGCTATATAAAAATCAATGGGAAATAGTAAGAAATTCTTGTTATATGACTAAACTAACATCTATGTGTCAAATATGCAAATAAAACTACAAAGCAGGTGCTGAATCTTTAAAGGAAAAAAATGCAGATCCCGATAGATCTATAGAACAAAGAAAATAATTAAATAATGACGAACAAACTTGTTGCGAATAACTTTGCATATTTTACTGCTCAAGTTGAGTAAGTAATACTTAAGTATTACTTAAGGCCATTAATCTTAATCCTTGATAAGAACATGGAATGGAAGTTGTGATAAATCTGCTATATCATGCTGATCGTTCGGGTTAAGCAACATTTCCCGCAGTTTTTCTGCCGATGGGTGACCTATGCCTCGGAAAGTATGCAAAACCGTTGAATCAAGTTATTTGACGGTCTATTACATATTATCATTACAAGTAGTCAGTAGCCCGAAAGAACCGATTCGCTAGAAGAAGTAAGTCTGGCAGAGAATCACCTCTTAGGTACGACGTCAGATAGCTGTCAACGTAAAATTTTGATGTTTAGCTGTAGCAAAATCAGTAGTATACGCTGACCCAAATGTGATTCAAATAAGGTTCAGGAAGATAAATTAAACTAGGTACAGGCTTAAGTAAACCGGTAATACTTATCTAATAGCTAACAGTTATAAATTCAACGATTGAAGCTAATTAAATAATTACGCATCAATTGGCCAATAAGTATTGCTGATAAGGTACATCCAGCTATATATTTCCTGTATAATCTGGTCTCGTCTTGCACTGGAAGCCTACACAATGCAGTTAATCTTATACTGGTGGTTGCTTGATGTGTTGTCTACTTAAATAAAGGTTGGTCTAATTATTTGTATGCATCGTACGAATAGGTGTGGTCCTGTTTACGAATCAACATGGAAGATAGCAGAAGGTGGTGAAGTGACTAATATTACTTTATATTAGGTATAGGAGGATGTGGTTTAGTTATTATACTCTCGAGGGACACCACATTATTTTGAGACCAAGAAAGCGGCTAATGTGTCTATAGTTTCTTATAATCAACTGTAATTTAATATCCGCAAAATATCGCAGATGAATCGCCGTCGAAAACTAAGATAATTATGCCTACTATGGACCAAATCTCATTACCACGGGCCCAAGTATGCTATTTAAATAAAAATGAAACTGTGGGTTTGATCACAAAGCTCTACTCCCAGTAAAAATAAGACTCTAGGGCGTAGACGTGGTCAGTGTTTAATACCACTGGCAGTAATAAAAGTACGAAAAAACACATTTGCTGAAAAAACCCACTACTATACTAAGAAACTATGGGCCCGGCAGAATTTGGACCTGCATCGGGCAGTCGTTTCAACCACTAAGCTACGTCTTCCCTTGCCAGGACCCTTAATTTCTCAACTGTATGTTACGTCATTAGATGACTTACAGTTGCTAAAGCTAAATGCTATAAACATAATCAATAATAAGTTGAAACCTACTACTTTTCCCAGCTTGTTTTTTTATTTTAACCACGTCTAGAATTCTAGTTTAAATCGTATGCCTTATGTCGCAGACACGCTGTATACTCCAACGCAAACATCGATAAACACTAACAATGTAAAGTATTAAAAGTAATATGTAAGTATAAATATTTCTTCGAAATAATCGGTCAATCTTGAACTCTGACTCGATAGTCCGTTGTTGATCGAAGTGGTGTCACTTACGATCGAGTGGTGTGTGAGTGGTGGAATCGATTTCCAAAATTTGTTTTTAAAACAAATAATATAAATATGTACATTTAAGTTACCAATACGTTCAAATGTTCATCCCGCGGAATGAGCTAAAGCAGGGTGAGATGACCAAAGACCCAATCAAACTCGAGGGTAGAAGCACCACCATCTTATTTATAACCTAAACTTGTTGAGCTTTTACTACTGTGTTCCGGTTTATAGGATTATTTAACATAACATAACATCACGCCTATATTACCCAGAAGGGCGTGGCAGATATGTACAACTCAAATTTCACCTATTATGATTAGATCCCATGGGATATGAGGTGAGCCTATCAACATCCACCGGACACAATTCAAACTCTGAGCTGCTATTGTGAATTTCCTTACGGAAAGTTCACAAGTAACACTTTGCCCGACCTGGGCATCGAACCCGAGACCTCGCAGTAACCACTAGACCCTAAAATTACTGAAACATAAGGCATAACGTTATAGACCTCAGATATAGCGAAGCGACTAACAGAAGCGATCGTCGAGAGGGACGTTTGCTGTATGCCGTAGGACTGGGTAGGGTCGAAGATTACAATCAAACTCCGTTTGTATGGAGCGGGCCGTACAATGTCAGAATACTTTTGACTTCACGCGTGAAAACCCTGGACAACAAATAGAGCAATCGTTTAAATAAATTAGAGTGATTGGCAGTACCAGGCAAACAAAGAGGTTTTCCCCTAAATCGGTTGTAAACACACTACATAATAAAAAAAATAAAAAAACTCATTTTCAAAAAAAACTGCAAAATTTACTTTTTTTTATCTATGATAACCGGGTGATCATCCGTTTTGTATCACAAAGACGTATATTAAAGTTGCCTATTGTGCTGAATTAAAGACCACGGTTGATTTACGCGTTATAGTTACCGTGTTACACTTGGGTTAGTCAGAATTGTCTTCAAAGTATCTAATTCATGTTTTGTTTCATTGAAATGATCTAAGTCTACCACGTTGGCCAACTGCTGATCGATAGAGGTTATATATCTTCGATAAATATCATGAAGAATACGTAAAAACTGCAGGGTGAGAACTGCATGCACAATTTAGATAAGTTTACACTTAAAAGAAATTTTATGGCCATTCACTGTTGCCCAATTTGCAAGAAATTGTAATTGACACTACGATAACAATTGCAGCTAGGGTACCTATATGTTTATAATTACGTTTCCACTTTCACAGTGAAAGGCCAATCTTGTAGTTGCTCAAGCTATGTTCTGACCCTCTACTCTTTGGTGAGGTACAAGGACATTACCTACCTGTAATGTTATTAAAAGGACTGTAAAAAGTTGTGGTGCGAACATTTAAAATCTGTGTGCATTCAATTACATTCTTAGCGCAATAATTATCTTGCTCACTTGCTCAACTTACTTAACAAGCATAAAATAATTTAAAAGAAATGAGCATTGACTTGAGTCAACCTCCTCCATTTTTTCGTCGGTTAAAAAGAAAACTCTCCGCTATCAACAAGTTGAGACCTAATGTAGATTGTCTCTTTTACTTGATATCGATAGGATTAGTCATTCCACTCCATCACGAATAACGCATGTATCAATAACACGATAACACGCGTAAAGGAACACGGATCCTTACGTCCATGTGTATAAATACGGCGGAACATTGTAGTGCTTCAGTTGACATTCACCGCTCGTACAGCACACAATAGTTATACAGTGATTAAACATGATGCTGAAAACCATAATTTTTGCGGCATTGGCTGTCGGTAAGTAAACATATTACAAATATATTACATAAATAATTTATTCGTTGTGAATTAGCGATACTATGTTCACGGCTTATATAAGTAGGTAGTACCTATATAAATTATATTGATGTTTCGTTATTAAATTAAGGAAGATATTAGTTCAGATATATAATTGATGATATTTTGTTAATGTCGTGGATTCTTACTTAGAAAATGTAGTTTCAAACAAAGTTATTTAAAAAATATGCCTTAAAAGAATTGATATGGTACAAGAGGTACAACAGTTAACAAAAAAATACGTAGAGCAAAATTTTTTTTAATTAATAGCGTTAGTTTATCAGGAATACATAAGAGGAAAATGTAAAATGATTCAAAACAGGCATACTAAATGAGTTAACAAAACAAAATAGTTATGAAAGTAATAAATTAAAATGCCGGGTTACAGAAATGTCATTTTTTTATGTCATATATTAATTTAATGCATAATATTAGCTACGAGATTCCTCCTACTACCTCTTTCAAATTTAATGTTACTTTGATCAATAAAAAAAAATATTCGTAAGTTCTAAACTGCCTGTGTCCTAATCTTCATCTAAAACAGTAACAATATAAATAAAATATCTAATAACAAGTTGAACCTAGGTAAAGTATCACTAATCAATAGTTAGTTACTTTGTCGCAATATTACTTATAGATCCAATTATGTAACAGTATGTCTGAAACCTTTATAAAATTAAATCCTATAATTTAATAATGGTGTAGATTATGACTTTTATAAACTCTGCTAATTCAGGCTTTAAGCTTCATGCATGTCAATGTCAACATCAAATATCCTGCAGTAGGAATAATACAAAACCACATATCATTAAACCATCACAAATAAAGTTATTTGATAAAACCGTTAATAGTTTTCCTGTGATCGTGATGGCTTTGTGAATTTAAAAAAAAGTTATAAAAAGTTACATCATAAAATAAAACGTAATTATGTGATGATAGAAATAACTCCCTCTATCCCGCCCTTAATAGCATACTCTTTACATAGCTCCAATTCCAAACCGGATAAATATGCTAGGACTTATAGGATTTTAAAATTTGCCATGTTAGTGTTGAAGGTGGTGGATTGTTAGGGTCGATTGTTAGGATAAAATACGGGTTTCATAATAATAAAATATATTTTCACAACTTAAAACAACATTCTTAGACAGTGACTTAAACATGTAATGACATATGCCAAGAGAGAAAACTGTATTCGAAGATACAAGGAGTTTGATATTAAAAAGATTATAGTATTTAGATATTTACAACAGTTAGTTAAAAACCACTTTATTTTATTAGAAGAATATTATTTGATAGTCTGTATTACGACGTGAAGATTCGTCTTTTGTGAAGATATGTGTCTATTTATCATATAAATTATAACTCGCTTACGGTGAAGGAAAACATCGTGATGAAACCTACATGCTTGAGAGCACCTTAAAAGTGCTCGAGGGTGTGTAAAGTCTACCAATCCGCACTTGGCCAGCGTGCTGGACTATAGCCTAACCCTTCTCATCATGAGAAGAGGCCCGAGCACAGCAGTGGGACATGTCATAAATACAGGCCTGCTATACTTTATTATACTTTCAATAAGTCTTCATTATTATCAGAAACAGTGATGAACTAAACACAGAAAGAATAGGTTATCTGGAGGTTATAGTTTATCTATATGTTAGTTGATAACTAACATTCTTATGTAAAGTTATAAATTAATATGAAAGTCAGTTTTAATGAGGGTCACTTTATTGACACGAGTGTTTTTTTTTGTTTTGATTGTTATTTATTTTAAATTCTAGTTAATACTATTAAGCGAAGTGTTTTGACGATTGTAAATTATTTTAAAACTGCCCGAATTTAAATTTCGCGGCCAACCACAGCTTTAGATCAATTTTTTTACACTGATGGACTACTGGATTTACACATATTTCCTTTAAAACTATAAATTATATCAAACAAACAAACTAACTGTCTGCCGCGGTTTCACCTGCGTGGTAGGTACGTCCAGCGTTTAGAAGATCTAATACAAACAGAAAGACAGACAAACCATTAAAAAACTGTACTTTAAGCAGACACTTCAATTTAATTTATTTATAATCTTCTTCGTCGTGTCGATGGCTGAGTCAAATTTTATTTTGACTTGCCATCGTGGTGTAAGGATTAGCCAATTCGCTTGCAGAACTCGCGAATTGCCCAGGGTGCGCCGGACGTAGGTAATCATTGTGTACGTCACTCGGGGAGGCTCCTTTCATGCACCCCACACTTTTTTTAATGATGATATACACAAACTACTAGACTAACGAGGTTGTCATAAAAAGTCATCTTTTCCAATAAAATTAACACCGATGGACTGATGGATTTACACATATTTCCTTTAAAACTATAAATTATATATTATTATAATAAATTGGTCATTGTGACAATAATCTCTCACACTCCTCTACGATGTAAAGATCATAAACGTGGAGTCCACGTTCATGACTTCTCGACACGATAATTGTTCTTTATCTGTCAACAGACGATTAACTTTCATTATTCTAACATCGAATAATTTTGATTGAACGGTGCATTTTTTGCTAAACATTGTCAAATAGCTCAAAAGTTACACAACATTGTATGTTTGTGAATAATTTCACGCCCTAATCTAACCGTCAAACCAGGACACAGATGTAAAAACACTAATTAGTAACGGATTCGAAGATAGTGGTTTTCTTTCTCTGTCTAACACGTTCGTGAAAACTCTACCACTGCAGTTACGATAAAATACAAACAAAGAACGAGAAATAGACATGGCTCTGTTCTAATATCTTTATCTATCAGTCTACACGTGCTGTGTAGTGTTTATGCTCGCCACTCCCCACAACGCTAGTGTTGTGGGTACGATTCCCACATGGGACTAAGTCTTTGTGTCATTTGCAAAGATTTGTTCTGAGACTGGGTATGCTGAAGTGAGTGAATGTGTTTATTTGGCTTTATCATTAAGACCATTGAATAGTATTGTTGCTTCTGGCGTTCTATCTAAAGTAAAAAAATCCAAATAATTTATTATTTATCTTGTCAAAACACAGTCTAAAATCAACAAAATAATATAACACGCCAGTTTTTCCCCAAAGGTTATACAGATATCCCACTCAATAGTTCACCTGTTATGTTCAAGTGGTAGCAGGAGAGCCTATCGATATCTACCGAGCCGAATTCTACATTCCAAGTTGCAAATTTTCCTAACGGTAAAATCCATAATGAACGATTTGCCTGACACGTTGAAATAAGTAGTAGCTGCATTTTAGGCAAAAGTATCTTCCAAACAACTCAACAGATTAAAAAAACATTGTTATCGTGAAAAACAGACTTCAATTTCATTTTTTTTTTTTGTTTTTTTTTTTTAAAAGCTTACTAGCAATTTGCAAATACAAATTACTAGTATTCTTGTTAACCCCCTCCAGTTAAGCTTAATTCGCTTGTGTTAGGAGGAAGTTCACGTCCGTGGTGTAATGGCCAGGATTGGAGGAATTTATTTGTATTGTTGATGATATACACAAACTACCTACTAGAATTACGAAGCAGTCATAATAGGTTAGCTTTTCTGATAAGTCTGAGATCGGGAATCAAGATAAACGACCCTGGGTTGGTTTCGACATGTTTATTTTTTAACTGACACAAAGCTATTGTCCACAATTGACACTCCATAGATGGCATAGATAATGTAGTCAAAGGAGGTTGCAGCACAACCTCTAATAATACATAACGTTTCCAATATAATTGGTACCCCAGTCCCGAGATGCCAAGGAGGAAAAGGAACTGCATTCCGAGGTCGATGCGCTGTCAGCAATTACTTCTATACCTTGTCTCATTTTCATTGTTACTTATATTCTTGCGTTATATAATAATAAGCTCAGGATGGCAGGGACGGCCTTTATCATAATTAACGACATCATCCTCCATTTTGTAACAACGGAATGAAAACCAAATAGACAATCTTGTATTTTAATGACATAAAGAAACAATTAGATCACTCTCACAAAAGTAATCACTTGGAAACTTGGAAACGTAATTGACATAACATAAAATAAAGATTAACTTGGACGTGGTACAGGAGCCGTTTTCTTTTCAAAAGTGACTTTTCAAGTTGGCGGCTGTACCATCATCCCAAAAATGACGTTCCGCATAGAGTGACGGTTCACTCTGATTCTAGGAATCAAATAGGCGCAATATCATCCAGCGTCGTCATAATTAGGGCCAGTATCTGAGGTTCCATATACAGATCGTATCCGACGCATAAAATAAAGCCTGACAGAATTTAAAATTGACATAAGTTACACTTAAAAAAAGGACACAACTGTCACTTTCATCTATGTGCGTTATACCTATGCTTATCCTACACCTGTTTATCTTACACCTGTGAAGTTGGGGCTGAATATATTATATAGCGCAACAATATACATCTCACCTACAACATGCATCCAGCATCTAATAATGCAAGCGTTTGCAGTTTTCTTTCGTGGTCACATTAGAACTACGGCAATTTAAAAAAGCAAATACTTAAGAAGTAGTTCTAAAATGTAGTAATGCAACAGTTTTTGTAGATAAATCAATCTCATGACTTGACACTACCGTTCGCGACATGAAGGCTGGACCTGGATATATGACCCCAGTAGCTAGATCCAGTATCACGGATTTTTTTCAATTCGACTGGGTTCGAATCTCGAGCTGAGTAAAAGTTTTTTTTTTAACTATTATCAACGTCACGGTTCCTAAGAACCGATAAATATAAAATTAAAATTACAGACTGCCTATACTTACCGATATAAATGAAGCACTCTGTATATTCTTTATACTGGTTCGAACTACTGGATATATAGCAGAATAATCAGCCTTAAATCAAGGAAAAGGGAAGCTGCATCTGGAGGTCGATGCGTCAGCCACATTTCATTGTTAGTGCCATTCTTGCGTTATACACTTGATGGCGATTTTCTCATGATTGCGGGATAAGATTAATGTGTTACACTTTTAACTGTCTAACAATGCAACCTCATCAATATTTATGCTTTATGTTCTACATTGAAAACTTTAACGCCATTTACGCGAAGAGAAAAAGAAAAATTGACATTGTAAAATCCGAAGTGGTCCAGGAAATTAAACTACATCTGTGATAGGATAACGTTATTTTTCCGTCGGAATAATAGCAAAAAGAAGAAAATATTAATGATATTTCCGGTGTTTTTTTTTTGTACCCGGGGTCTAGAAATCATTAACTGTCCTGTATTGATAAATGGTTGATTTATTAAATTTCATGTTTACACTCATATTAAGTTTTTATAAACATATTCATAAATTTGGGTACCTCTTAATAAAATTAACGTTGTAACTTTGTACGAAACTGTTACAAGTTTCATTATTTAGGTACATATATGTACCTACTTATTACCTAGTTCTATCGGCAATCTTAAATTAGATATTAAAACAATTATTAAGCCGGAAAATCTTCAAAATCATTGACACAATAAGTAATAAGCAGTTAGATGGCAATTGTCGTTGTTTACCACAAACGACGGTAACTGCCATTCCGGGAAATTAACAACCATACAACATACATACATACAACCTAACAATTGTGCAATAAACTATTTGTCGCTTGATTTGTTTTTCTGACCTCTTGTCAATAAACTTTGGACTTCTAAAAAATAATACGAATGCATATTTCCATAGTAAATAATATTATTTTGTCGTTACACATGTTTATCGTTGTTGATAAATAATATAATAATTGTTTACACATTTGAAAATGATAATGATTTATTGATCACAAATCAATTTACTAAATGTACCTCTAATTATGTAAATAAACTACTCTCCACTTTAGTCAATTTAAATATTAAATGTAGTGCCAGCAGCTGTTAATCTGGAATACAAATAAATAATTAAGTGAGTTAATACTTCTATGCTATCTAAGTAGTGTCTGCACGTGTGGTGTAGTGGTTTAAGCGGTCGCCTCGCCGCTCTCCACTGCACTGGTGTTGTGGGTTCGATCCCCACATGGGACAAATCTTTGTGTGATTCGCAATGATTTGTTCTGAGACTGGGTGTGCTTGTGTGAGGGAAAGTGTATATTTGGCCTTGTCATTGGGACCATTGGATAGTGTAATTGCTTCTGGCGTTCTATCTAATGTAAAAAATCCAAAACTATTTAAAACTATTTAAGTAGTTCAATAATATTCTTTTGTCCCCTTTCACAACTAACTTAAAAAGTACTTAAGAAAATAAGCAGAAGATCCGACTGTACCAACGTCTACGGTTGCATGTGCACGTCGGACAAATAGTAAAACTACTTATTCTCAATAAAGTAAGAGTATCTTACTGAAGGCTAATACTGCCGCACAATTTATAAACAAAGTAACCCTACAGCGTTAATGAGTTAATTAAATATTTGAGATGCTAACATTAAGATCTATAAGGAAGAATCGAAAACCCGTTTGTTTCTATCTCCAAAAAAAGGATTTTTTGCGAAACAAAATTTTCAACGTTGATCTCTTTTTTTACGAAAGTTGCCAAATATGCTTTACTGCGTTTATTAATTGTGCGGCAGAATGGATATTTATATCGAAAAGTACCCGATGTTCTTGGATTTCTAAACATTGTAATTCTTCTTCTTTGTCGTGTCGGCTTAGTCAATTTTTATTTTTACTTGCCATCGTGGTGAAAGGATTAGCCATTTTGCTTTGGAGAACTCGCGAATTGCCCAGGGAGCGCCGGACGTAGGGAATCGTTGTGTACATCACTCGGGGAGGCTCCTTTCATACACCCCACATTGTAAGTAAACTAACTAAACGATATGTATACCATAATTCTATCTGTGTGTACAGGAAACTATTCGTACTACTTTCTAAGGCTTCTGTGGTCAGGTGTGATTAATAGTGCTCACTGCACACGGTAATAAAATAAAATCAATGTTTTGTAAATAAAAACATTTTATAGATAGGCTTTGTTCGAAATATTTCTCAAGACATGATTTCACACAATCTTATTGTTATTTATTTCATCGTCTTTATTGTCTAAAAACTTTGCCGAAGATGCCAAAATTCTTCGTCTAAGGCTTCGAATGTTATTGATAAAAATAATTTTCAAAATCCGCTCACAAATAACAGAGAAATCGCGGGGCAAATATAAAAAAAATATATACGCGTCGAAAATCCTCCCTATTTTAGGAAGTCGGTAAAAAGTAGTTATCTCCTATTATTATATAATATTATTATTATATATATTATATATAATAGGTGATAACTACTTTTTCTTTGAATAGAAGTATTTGCTGTGATTTTGACAATTTGAACTACAATACCATAATTTCAGAAGTAGTTATAGCGCATAAATTACCGCCATGCAATTGAGACTAAATCACGATCATTTCAGTGATGTGAACCATTTCATGGTGGTTAGGTGTGATTAAGACAATTTACTAGCATGTTAGTGTAAATGCCTCGTTAGCACAAAATACCATCGTCAGATCAAATAAGTAGAGATTTAAATTGATCTTTAATTGCATCATATTAGCTTGATAAAACGTAATCATTAAATAACAATTAATTTAGCAGCAGTGGCTAATCAAGTGGACAATGGATTGGGTAAAGGAGCCGTTGGAGATGTCGAAGGTACTTTAGCTTTCGGGCATTAGGTATATGTTGCATTGCAGCCCTTAATGATATATATATACGCTAATGATTTCCGAAATATGCATTCTTGTTGGTATGTATTATAAAACAAAACTCTGACCTTTCAGCTGATAGTTTAGCTTTCTACGTCCAAAAATTTAGCCTGGCCTTTGTTGTGCGAGTCAGTGAGTCAGGTCATATCCTTGATAATGTCAAGGAGTCTTGAGACTTTCTTCCTTCTAACTATACACGGCTCAGTTGGCATGTCATGCCTGTATGTACGTTGTCCACTTATCATTCCCCTCTTCCGTCGAGCGGGCAGCCCCATTTATCAATTAACTCGATCAAGTCCATCGTTTGAACTCAGTCCGTGACTGTTTGCCCGCTTTGTTACGTTTTGAGAACAAATAAAGAATTTCTATGATATCGTTACTATGTACAACATGTTGCTTTCAACATAGGCTACAAATTTGTTGCCAAAATACTGAATAAGTGCTTGACCAACACGGGCCTTTACAGTACTGTAATTAATGGAGTCTTCATATATTGCAGTTTATAAAAGATCCTTTTAAAGTGACATTTAAAATAAATAAACTTAATTAACACTGACACTTGAAAAAAAAACCGGCCAAGTGCGAGTCGGACTCACGCACGTAGGGTTCCGTACCACTGTACATCTAAATAAATGTTTTTTTTTATTCTTTATTATTTTGGAGTTGATTGAATGAAAGGTAAAATGCGGTTTACAATTTATTACGTATTAAAAGAACTAATTATTAGATCTTGTTTAAACCAATTTTAAGTGGAAGTTTGCATGGTTGCAATGTACATCATTATTATTTTTACATTTATCATTCCCTTATTTTAGAAGTTACGGACACAAATTTTCCACTTTGGAAGCGTTCCTCGCGTAAACTATTCAGTTTAGAAAAATAAATATTAGAAACCTCAATATCATTTTTGAAGACCTATCCATAGATCCCACACGTATGGGTTTGATGAAAAAAATATATAGTTACGGAAAAAAGCGGCTGTGACAGACATGACGACTCATTGAGGGTTCCGTTTTTTGCCATTCGGCAACGGAACCCTAAAAACACTAAATCGGACCACACAGTAAAACGGAATACGTGGTCTAAAAAAAGAATATAGAAAATATAAAGGTTGACTTGAAAACCTCCTCCGTTTTTTCGTTGGTATAAATAAGGGGTTGAACGGTTCCTTATGGAAGTCCGTCATTTTTAGGGTTCCGTAGCCGAATGGCAAAAAACGGAACCCTTATAAATTCGTCATGTCTGTCTGTCTGTCTGTCTGTCCGTCCGTCCGTATGTCACAGCCACTTTATTGAAGTTTGAAGCACAAATTTTCGTAATTATATGATCTTCAAAATTATAAGATTATCATTATTAACAGAAAAATATACATATAGGATCTTAAATTAAATTAGCCTAATAACTTAATCTAAACTTAATAAGTCACTGTCAGAAGGCCTCGTTCCCAAAATGCTGGCAGCATTACGTACCAAGTTGTATTTCGATACCAAGTGCTAGTCGAAATATGAGCCAGCATTTTGAGAACATGTTGCCTCAGTTAGACGCGCTGACAACTCTTTGCACAGATTATAATAAATAAATAATAAGTGACTTCTAAAATAGGGTTCACTTAAAAATACCTTAAAAATGGACTCGTTTTAAAGTTAGTAAGCAGCTTACATCAAAACTCAATAGATTGCGCTGTTTTTTTTTCTGAATCACGTGACTAACTCACGGGAATAGAAAAAAACGTTACCACGGATAAAATTGACATTATTTTCATTCCAACAACTAAATATCTTTTATCGCCATAGTTTTAAGAAATATTATTTTGTGTAAATATTTTTAACAAGTTGATAAACGTGATAAAGCTGTGGTCATTGGATAAACTTTGACTTGTTTATTACTTAAACACCTAGAGCTTATCTCTAGTCAATATTATTACTGTTATATTGTAAAGTGGCAGCTTATTTACCTACGCTAATATCCTGTTGTTAACTTACTAAACAAATAATATAATATAATATATTTCGTGTATTAGCAAATTGCACTTCTGTTTCTTTAATTCGTACTGCCTCGTTGGTCTAGTGGTTAGCATATGAGCCCCTCACCGCGAGATCTCGGTTTCGATTCTCGGGCCGAGTAAAAGTGTTATTTGTGAAATTTCCGTCTCGAATTTCTTAATAGCAGCACGAAGTTGCCTGGAGGATGGCGTTAGGCTCAGAATCTATCCCATTGTACACCCACCCGTCGAGGTTATATGTTACGTTATGATTGTAAATTCCAGTGTATTATATATTAGATTTAAAATTAAGGCATATTCGTGCAAAGATCAAAAGATATATTAAACACAGAGCTGTTGCTTAAAAGCGACCGAGTTGAATCCGCGCAGTTTGCAAATTCGAGTCCTACGAAAATCAGATACGATTTATTTTTATTTTGATCAGCTAAGCGCCATTCAATGTCATTCAACAGCGTGCAGGAGAGTGGGAGTTAGTTCCTCTCGCTCTTACGCATCACGCTTCATTGCCGATGCCAATTGTCTAGGGAGGCTGCTGTCTCACAAAATGTCTGAACCTCTTAATTTTTGCTTACCTATATAAAAATTAAATGCATGCTGCTTTGATTCCAGTCGCGTTTGCGCAGGACTACCAGCTTCCCGAGGATAAGCGCCAGGAGCTCCGAAACATCCTCACTGAATACTGCAAGAAAAATGGCGCCGAAGACAAAGTCGATGACGTTGAGGTACCTACAACAGCGTATAGTTATAACATAATATTACACATTCATTACTCAGAACAATGTGGCAGATATAGTGATAGGGGATGAACCTATCGCCTAACTGAAATCAGAATCACGAATTTCCTGACGAAAAACCACCAAATTTTTTTTTATCTTAATTCAACTGCCTAACCCACTTGGCAGTCCCTCAAGAGGTTTCGAACTCAATTAGGTCGAAGCAAAGACATCATAATAAGGTAGACTTTTGTAAAAGACTGAATTGTGAATGTGGGTACACACAAATCATGACCCATCTTCCAACCTATGCTACGTGCCCCACCTACACGAAGGACAAAATTTCAGAATCAGAATCAGAATCAGAATGCTTTATTTGTCAAAAATAGGTTACAATAATGGTCTTAACAACAGTTTCAGAGCGCTATCCTGTGTCATTACGACATAAAAATTAGGTATATAAAGAAGTAATAATTAATTATATAGATTAAACACGATTATAAAGATATAAAATAAAATAATTGATTGTGCATTGAGCAAGTATATTAAATATTATAAAATTAATTAAAAAGAAACAAAAATCAACAAAAAGAAACAAAAAGAACATTGTTACAAATTATACAATTCCATCATTCTATCATTTAAATATTCATCTACGGTATAATAAGCCTTTTGTAATAGAAATGATTTGACATTATGTTTAAATTTATGAAAATTCTTTATTTCTACTACTTTCGGTAAATGATTATTAACGCGCGAGGAGCCATACAAAATAATTTGACCGTCGACACGAATGACTGGGCTTTGCTGTCCTAACGTCAAATAATTACCTACTGAACCATGATTAAACCTTTTGTAACGTCAAAACGCATGCTATACACAAAACTGTACAAATTATTTAAGTGATAATAAAAAAACACCTGTTCTCAGACATGTTGTCTTCGTGTCACGGGTTAATTAAATAAAGCCACCAATTACTACTGAATTGGGCGATTGGAATGTTTTGATTGTTGATTAGCCAAAATGTGCCTTATAATATTAAAAAAAACAATGACTTTTACAAAAAAAACTATAACAACTTATTAGACGTAACGTATGTAGTAAACGACAAACCTTAGTCAGTGGCTGATACATCTTATAAACAGCACTACATCTAAGGACAAAAATGTTATGCCATGTGTCAGTAATTTCATATACTAATTTTATAGAATAAATAATGCTCAAACACAGTTCAAGCTTTACTAATTGGTGACAGGTGTCCTTTTTTTCTATGACCAAGTTAAAGATGAGACCGCAAGTCGATGGTATTTCGTCTCTCAATCGAGTCAAGCTGCCCAGGATGTATGTATTTAAAAAGGTAAAAGAGAGTACACTAATAAGTTTATCTTTATTTTAGAACGCTGGCAAGACCTTTGTCACATGTCTGAAGGACCTGGTAGACGTGCCCACGATTCAACGTGAAATCGAAGAAGCTAAGCCCAATGGTGCTCTTGATGAAGTTTTCAAGAAGTAAGTAATATAGGTATCTACAATAATATTATCTAATGCACCAGAGATACCGCCCGATAACAATATAGGTACTGTAGTTTCATTAAAACGCCTGCAGTAATTCGTGTGCGAAATCGTGCGATCTAGAGATTCATAGTTCTAGATTCTACGTGCTTTTGTCTGAGACTTCGTCCGCGTAAAATTTGTTGTGTTAAGTAATAACTGCATTCGCACTTTGCCCGCGATAAATCTTACAGACTGCTTCGCTCTCGTGGAGTTTATCGTTATGGAGAATAGCTTACGTAGGAATTAGACAATTAAACACAAAAAGAATTATTAAAATTTGACCAGTAGTGCCCGTGATTAGCGCTATCAAACAAACAAACTAACTTTCTCCCGCGGTTTCATCTGCATGGTAAGTACCTGCAGCTATAAAAAATAGCCTTTCTTACGCGCCTTGTAGTCAGTCACCTGCTTCTTAAATTTTATCAAGAACGGCCTGGCCTTATAGAAGATTAGCCGATTTAAACAGACAGATAGACGAAAATGTAAAAAACTGGATTTTAGGCACAGGAATCGTGCATATAACTTTACCAGCTTATAAAAACATTGCTATTTTGACATCCATTTTTTGTTATATAATATTAAAGTTGAAAAATTAAGAATCCAGCAGGACTCGAATCTGCATCCCCTGGGTATACGCCCCAAGTGCTTTGCCAATTCAGCTATGGATTCTCATGCTGCTAGATTCGAAATTTCTCAACTCTTTTGTGCCAGCGCAGCGTCGTAGGTGTATATATATATACCTTAGCTAGACGAACCTTACTTGGTTTAAGCGCCACCTATGCGATGAGTGATTAGTCACTTAGTCACACACAGTAAGTTTGAATTAAGATCAACACAATACTGTCGAGAGATAGTCCATTTTATTTGTTTAGATTGATGATGATGATACTAAGAAACAGTTGAAAAAAATATGGGACCGGCTGGATTTGAATCTGCGATCACTGCATACCGGGCAGCCACTTTAACCACTCAGCTACAGTTGCCTCTTGCCATGACCCTAAATTTCTCAATGTATGTTACGTCATACAGTTGAGTTGGTGATAATAATGTATTGAAAGATCGAGTTCTCTTTCTCGTATATCTTTTCCATGTTGTAGGTATAGTAGGTACCAATAGAACCAAAAGAGAAAACAAAATCCTTACTAACACAGAACTGTCTACATATAAAACAAAAAATCATCTGAAATACAAGCCATTTACTGTTCCTACTTCTTTCATAAACATACATTAGCTTTGTTGAATCGCCCTACATAATATATTATCACGTTTTACAGGTACTGCGCCAAGACTCCTCAGTTGAAGGGCTGCATCCACTCTCTCCTGGACGGTACCTCCCCATGCCTGGACGCCATCGCCCGCGACCACGTAGCCACCGCCAAGAACGCCACTGATCAACTCATCGACTTTGTTTGCTACAAAGACGGTGACAGAATTGCCCGTAAGTTACAATTTTCCTTTCTGGCCTATAACGAAGACTTGGATTGGATGCCCGATGCCTAAGGTATCGGGTTTGAGGTCTGTTATTGATATTTTTATTTCATGGTGGTAGAGCTCTTGTGAATGAGCTCGAGGGCGGCAGCACCACCGTCTCACCTTTAACCTGCCGCAAAATAGTAGTGCTTCCATTATTATGTTCCGGTTTGGTGGTGAGATCAGGCCCCAAAATTACTGGCACATGAGGCATAACACCGTAGTCCTCAGCTGCAGCGACGCATCTATAATCTGCTTTTGTGGATTGTTGATGTCCATGGGCTGTACTCCACTTACCATCAGGTGGACTACACGTTCATTCGCTGTAGGCGTGGTATAAAAAAAAAATCCGCCAGCCAATTCTCAGTAGCAGCACAGAGTTGAAATTGTGCCCGATGGATAACGATAGGCTCACCCTCAGTTTCACATTGGAACTTAAGTAAAGTGTGGGTGTCCGATAAAAATAAATATCCGTAACCGTAACCGAATCCGAAATAATAGTTTCGGATAATATCGGATAGGGGCGGCGCCTAATTGAGACACATTATTACAAGTTTTGATCGGCCGGCCTTAATTCGTACTTAATGGTGACATATAAATAAAACCATTTTATACTAAGAGACAGTTGAAAAAGATATGGGACCGGCAGGATTTGAACCTGCGACCTTACTGCACACCGGGCACTGTACCTACTTAAGATAGGAACAAATGGGTGAACGTGACGTCACGAAATGACGTATCATACAGTTGAGAAATTTAGGGTGCTGGTAAGAGGCGACCGTAGCTGGATGGCTAAGAGCGGCTGCCCGGTGTGCAGTAAGGTCGCAGGTTCAAATCTTAGTATAATTTGCTAAGCATAGCTAAATGCTATAAAAATAATCAAAGTTAAAACCATTTTATTAGCTATAATATGTATTTCACTTTTATATTCCTTAAAAATCTAACACCCGTAACCTAAATTATCCGAAACTAACAGATAATCAGAAATAAATTAATATCCCCATCCGAATCCGTATCCGAAATATCATATCGATAACGTCTCTGTTATACACACCTCTGCCTCACCCTTCTTCTCCATAGCTGAATTGGCCAAGCACTTAGGGCGTATACCCAGGGGGTGCAGGTTCGAGTCCTGCTGGATTCTTATTTTTCAACTTTAATATCACCAACTTGTTAAACAGCGCTCTACACTCAACCAAGTAAATATACCTACAATAAATACCTATTTCATTTAAATCTAACAAGCCGTTTCGGTAGCTCGATAACTAACACAGTGTCACGAGTTTTTATACATTAGTAAATTAACATAATTGTTATATCTTCCCAGTGTTCATCGCCGAAGGCGGTCCTCAGTGCTTCCAGAGCAAAGCTAATGACGTCAAGACCTGTGCCGACAACATCAAGAAATCTTTCTCATCTTTTGAAGACGCCAAGCAACTTACAATCAAGGTATAATATCTAATAACTAATAATTAATAATACTTAATAAACTCTTGTCAAAATTGACTGATATCTGTAATTTTGATTGATGGAGATTCGACTTTAGATTTAGTTCAAAACTTTAGTTACTTGTTGGAATTCTGTAAATTTTTTGATGAATTGGAATTACTTAATCGTTCTGATGTTAGGTACAGTGGGCCAACGAGTTAGGTATGCAGGGCAAAAACTTCAGTCATCGTAAATACTTACTACACTAGTTATGGATAAGTGAGTTACATATCTAAATAGTGGGTATATTACACTTATTAAATAAGCAATTCACACATGCATATGTACTAAAGTCAGTTTTCAGTATGGCGTAGAAATTTTTGCCCTGCATACCTAATTGCTTGGCCCACTGTACATTGTTTTTGAAAATATTATTTACGGAAAGATACTAGATAACTAGCTTCCATCGACGTACCACTCTAGCGAAAGCTAATTGTATAAAATATAGGAGAATATATACCTACATGGGCTACACTTCAAGAAATACCTACATTCCATTAAGAGTTGGTCCCGCATTGCAAGAAAAGCCTATACAGTGCGAGGCCATCTTTTTTAACCCTTATTAAAACGCTGGGAGCTATACTTCCCACATCTCAGATTGAAGTAAATCGTGTTTTATTTATTTAAACTTAAAACTTATGCAATATTAATATTTATCTACGCCATCTTAACATTTCAGAGAACTTTTTTTATTGGCAAAACTTTTCAGAAAATTGTTACATGTCATGGTAAACTCACGTCAAAGTCAGTTGACGTGATTTTGCCGCCAAAAACGACCGCTATTTTTTAGTTTTTTGTGTAGTGCTAAAAAAAATTAGGTAAGCAGATTTGAGTTTTAGCTATGTAAACTAGACTATATCATGGTGGCGTGAAACGTAAAATATGCCCAGAATCTTTCGTTTTTACCTTGTTAGAGTCGATTGAAATTGAGTCTCGAAGTGGGAAGATATCATCCCAGTGTCTGTCACTGCACACTACATTCGAAATTCTATAATATAAAATCAATATATTCTAATTCTAACCCCGGTTCTTTCTTTAGCAAAAGAAACTTGCATACTTTTACCTCCTTTATAAAAAACACGATCTATGTAATTTTTTACGTAAAAAAAATAATTCACAAGTGGAGCCAGGGCAACTAGCTAGTGTTTTGTCATACTGGACACTGGGAGCTATGGTTCCCACTTTTCCAACTTTTTTGCAAGAGAGAACGGACGACGGGATATATACTTCCCACCACAAAAAAAGGTACTTCCCCCCCACTAACCCCTCTTTTGTGGGTATTTTTGAAATCTACGACCCAACATTACCCAGGAATGAATCTTACTCTTTTGTTAACTCCTCCACAGGGTTAAGTAGCCGAGTGTACCTGAGAAACGTGGGCTTAAATAAACATTGTGTATTATTTGCAGCAACGTTGTGAAAAGTTCGACGAGCTGAGCAGATGCATAGTGACGAAGCTGGAGGAGTGCGAAACGCCAACACCCTCCAACATGTTCGAGTCGCTCGTCAAATTCATCAAACAAAGCACCCCCTGTCGCGAAGAGTATGTATCATAAGATTATAACAACGCATCTAAGTTACCGTTAAGGGTTTTGCAGAGATGTATTAACAACTTTATCAGTAGTACTAAACTGATCTTTCAATTAATTAATAATTTATAATAAAATTCTTAAACTTAATTAGAGAAATACCTAACTGTACAAAAAAGAAAATGTAAATAACAATAATTATAATTTAGGCGTCAAAAAATACCTCCGCATCTGTCAGCCGCGGGTAACGTGCCCAGAAGGCTGGCGGCATTGCCACGTTGGATGGCAAATACCTACAGTACTTGGGTCTAACGTGATATGAAGGTGGGCATATTGCTCACTCTACTCAGAAATTCCTTAGTAACACTTTTGTTTGGCTCGGGGAGCGAAACCAATACCTTGCAGCGAGCGGTCGCATGCACTAGGTACCGCTAGACTAGACCAATATTAAAGCGGTTTGCGGCTTTCAGTGCAGTTTCGTAAGATTGTCAAGTTGTTCTGATATGATAATTAATATTTAGCGCCCACAGAGTACAATATTATTTGACAGTACCCCACAACTTAAAACTCCGTAAGTAGTTGAGAATCTAAAACAATTTTCTTTTTTCAGGCAATCCTAAATCAACAGCGTTGGGCGTTATCATAATAAGTGACAATACATGAATGTTAACGTAATGCAACTAATGTAACTTTTAATAAATAAAGGTGAGAAAATTATCGCTTGCTTTTGAATTTAAACAATCCTGGCCACGATGAGACTACACAGAACTGCACGCTTTACACAGATGAGTGTGACAGAAGTGTGCAACCAATACTTTACCCCCTAAAGACCCCAAATAGTAATGATGTCCGACCCCAAGCCCTCGCAGAGAGTGATCGTATCCACTTTTACTAGACCAACGCGCCAGTCAAAAATGGGGCAAGTTACGTACTCAAAATCTATTTGGCAATAAAACAACTGTGTATGAAAGTTCATAATTTAATGCAAATATTGTAAAACATTTAAAAACCACGTAGCAACAAACAATTTAATTAATATGGACATCGAATGCTTTTGGAAGGGATTCGGCGGTTTCACACAACCCACCTTTGGACTGGCTCTTTTATACTTAATCAATACAAATTAATCAGAACCAATAGCGTCATGATCCACTAATTTCATAAAGACATTTAAAAATATCAAAGTCTAAATTAGTTTGACAACGAATTTCTAATTTCATTTTAACACGGTTAGGTGAAATTTTAAACAAAAAACGTTTGTCAAATGGGTCATGGAGATCCAAAGACAGACAAGCGTTAGACAAACGTTTTTTGTCAATAGACCAATAGATATTGGTCTGATAGTACACAAAAAATAGTAATAAAATAAACATTGTCATGTGAAACTTATCTCACCTTGTAGAAGAGTATTGACTGATTGTTAAACAACACCACAATATAAGATAAATATTTCAAGCTTATTTGTAATTTTCAGAACAGTAATAGTAATACAAATTAAAAAGCAACCAGGTGGCATATTTGGCAAGAGTTGAATCTTCAACTAAGAATACAAAAAAAGCATTTTTGAAATAGAATGAAATACAATACTCTACAAAGCATTTACGACGATCTTACTCTATTTTGGCAATCTAAATACTTCTATAGACTATGACACGTACCCTTACACCGATTATTACATTTAATGCATACTTAATAATGTATAACATTGTGGACAGAAGCTTACGATAACAAAGCCACATCTATGACATTCAACAGTACCTAAAAATAGTTTTTTATCTGTAACCAAAAATGCATTATTGCCAATAAAATATTATCTTTACAAATTGAATATACCTCTTAAATACTTCTATGAAACCTTTTAAACTTTCGCGATTTGTACACATAATTATAAATAGTAGACACTGGTCTTAATCGTGTAAATATTTTTATTGTTGTGACGAAGCTTTGGGTGTTCACGTCGACCTCCGTGTGTCTGTGATTGTAGCCTCATTATAGACTCTCCTTTCGGCCAGTAGCCTCCATAAATTGGAGCAGTCGGCCGATCGGGAGTGACTTGACATCATCAGGATCCAAGAAATGGCGTGCCAGAATGATGCTTTGTCTATGGATCAGTGGCTCAAAGAGGAGCAGCGTGGTTTTCGGTTCCTTTTTACAGAATTTAGTATTATTGAGACCTAATACGGAGTGACGTTTTAGAAAAAAGATTTGTATCACAATAGCTTCAATCGCTAGTTTCCTAAAATCTCATTTCTTGTATTAGGTTTCTTTAGTACCAAGTGTAAGCCTTTAAAAATATTTACGCGATTAAGACCTGTGTCTACAATATATAATTCAATGAAACAGCTTATCGATTAGTTACTAAAATAATGCTTTAAGCGTTTTCTAAGCATTTGTATGGGGATTGTTGGCAACATTTTTTGGCAAATATATCATAGATATGTCAGGATATGTTCTTAGCAATAATTGTTACAAAAAATATAATATCACTTTGCTTACTAAGCCCGAGCCCTGATTATAGAAGATTATATAAATAATAAGCTCACATAAGCCCCAGTCTATTACAAAAACTAAATCTATAAGTCGATAAGTACCTTAAAGGAATAGAAATAACTACGCTTAAAGCTTTAAACTAAATGTATACAATTTTAGATAGTAATTTGATCACAATTATGGCAAATTACAAACATGTCTTTTGGAGCAATAATATAATTAATAGCTGAAAACAATTTTAATCACATTTTCTGAAATGACTTTTTAGACCATCAAATAAACAATATCAATATCATTATTTTTTTCGAAAATTAGCAGCTATGTATATCACCAACACGATACAGTTTACTTCACATAAAATTACCATTTCACTAATATATGCACATTTTCAAATCATAAGCTACATCACGCCATTTATGATAGTGAAATCAATCCATAGAATCCTGTCTATTTTAAGTTAAATCCCATCGAAGATAGAGAAAACTATATCTAGCGAGAACTTCACAATTCATTCACAGTGGTGAAATATTTTTACATCTTATAAAGTGCTTATTATTGAGTGAAATATCAGTAAAATATGTTTAAGAACTGCATCTTATTTTTGAAACCCTACGACTAAATTGGCTCTGCTATAGGAATCGTAGTCGTTTAACAACTCTCTGTACCAAAATCATAGACAAAATGTAATTGACAAATGTGAATTACATTTTGGAGCTCGATTGTTGCCTCTTTGGTACAGAGTATAGTCATATAATTACATTTTCGGACACCTAAAACTATACATACATCTTTCGCAAATATATAATCTGCAAATCGGCAAAAATATGAAATAATTTTGTACAATCGTTCACAATGTTGTCGTTTCTGCAACATAGATGGAAGCACCTGCTTGTGAGATCGCATCGTGATGCAACTAAGTATGATGACGTTAGAAATATCTGTAGACCTCATCTGTGCATATTTAAATGTAATTCGTGCAGTAGAATTGGCGGGACCACTAAACACCAATAAAATACAGAAAGGTACTTCTCTGCCTCGCACCAGAATTAAACACCTCTATGTTAATACGCCATTACATCACATTATCTATCTAGCATTCTAGCCTTTTTCCCAATATCATCTAACTTTTAGGCAGAGTGACTTCCATCAAACCTGCATGGGGAGATACCATACTTTGCATCAGTCTAGAAATCAGACTTACAGCTTCTGAATATCTATCTATTGTACCAAACGCGTCACGACTGTAGAAAGCATTGCTCAAGCCGTATACGATTTATCAATAGATTTTCATGACGTCACAGGTCTACAGACATTTCCGAGGAGTACCTTACATCTGTGATAGAACTAAACTAAAGCTGTCCGTAAATTAGTCACTTATATAAGCATGGCGGCTGCCAGGGCCATGAAGACTGTGCCTGAGGTGATTGCGAGGCCGCTGGCGGCGCCTTTTGGACTGGCTGTTTCTGTCTGTGGAACATAAATATAATATAAATCACTACACAAATGTTTATAAGTATATAGAATATATTTTCGCCGCGCTTTACTCGCTTATAAGGGCCGGAGAACCCGGCACCTCTTACCTTAAATCTGATGTGCACGTATTCGGCTTATAATCTACTTTTTAGTTTGGTTTATTTATAAGAGCGTTTTTTTTTTAAATTTTTTTTAATTTAATTTTTTTTTGTAATTTTTTTTTTTATCGAATTATTGCATTGTCATCGATCTTTGACAGGTGTGCAAAATTTGAATGAAATCTGTCCGTTTAAAGTGGGTCAAAATCGAGTCCAAAGGAGTCGGTTACATACATACATACATACAGGTGAAGCTAATATAAGCGTGTTAAAAACGTCTACGCTTCTTTAAGATTTTGATTGTTGGTTTAGTAACGAGTAAAACGCGCCAAAAATATAAATAAACTTTGCCTAACATTTCGTTCCCCACAAAACACTAAGGACATTTGATTTAATTTCTAATATTTTAATGAATTCCACACCAAATAAAACCACCAGAAGATATAGTCTTACTATCAAGTACTTTACACTAGGTCTTATAAAACCGAAACTATTCGGCCCAGCAATGGAACTCTTGACTACGCATCTTGCCCACAAAATACCGAGGTAAGTAAGTGCACAAGACAACTGTTGCTTCACATATAAACTGTAGGTATGGTTGCCCCAGTATAGAGCAGTGCCATACTATTGAAATCAAAATGTAATTGAATATCAAAAAATCTTTGTAGGGCGAACTTTCAGAACTAAAAGGCTATGTGACATCTTAGAACGACATCAGAGGGGCCAGCATAACGAGCGCGAAAGAGATTTTGTCGTTTTTTTGTATGGAGAAACATTACAATGTGATGTTGATTTATAACTATCTGTTACTCAATATGCTAGTCCATTAGAAATTTCTTCTTTCTCTGCACCACCCTATGTTTGACTGGTAGAGAATGCCTTTGGCATTAAGTCCGTCATTGTATAATTGCATAAAATTCTTTAAATAAAAAAATACTTGTGGTCATTAGAGAAACAATAAGATATGTAATATTTTAAAGAAATTTTTAGCTTTGCTATGTCGTTTTGCATTGTATATAATGAAAAAATAAGAATCCAGCAGGACTCGAACCTGCACCCCCTGGGTATACGCCCCAAGTGCTCTGCCAATTCAGCTATGGATTCGTATGCTGCTAGACTCAAAATTTCTCAACCCTTTTTTGCCAGCGTCATAGGTATATAAATATACATATATAAATTAGCTAGACAAACCTTATAGCAGCATATGAATCCATAGCTGAATTGGCAAAGAACTTGGGGCATGTACCCAGGGGGTGCAGGTTCGAGTACTGCTGGATTCTTAATTTTTCAACTTAAATATTATATACAAACAATAAGATCATAGGATAATAACAGTTCCACCACCAATGAACATGTACAAACACAATGACGATCACAAACTAATTGTCTACAAAACTTACTGATCGGCCGTTAGCGTTGGAATTCCCATTGCCCTAAAACATGCTTATTGGTTAGTCAGTGTGCAACATACACTACGTGCTTATAACAGTTAGGAAAATTGTATACAGATAGTTTTAGTATGGAAATTAAACGTAATTAATACAGGTTAGAAAATACTGGAAATCTAAAGATAATAGTTTTAGTAAATTACGGGATATAATCCCACCCACACGCCCACCACTGTGACTCCTGTGACGCCAGGATCTACAGCGGTAACCAACTGAAAGGCACCGTCCATGACACACGGGCAATCCCAGGGAGAGTTAAAATTGTCTTGGAACCCGCAACGAATTTAATCAGAAGTATATAGATGGAGTTGGAAAGTATGTATCTTTACTTCCCTCCAAAGCAAAGCGGGAGACTGAGTAATGCCAAATATAGACAAAGTGTCTATATGGAAAGAGTGTAGACACCACGGACAATGACAAAACTATGGGGCCTAAATTTGATTGCTATAATAGGTATGGCAGAAACGGCTAAATGCACGGAAATTTATTCTGTTCGATACGAGATCCTCATAGTATACCACTCCAGATGTCAATTGTATTAATAAATTGTTACTTAATGAATAAATAATAAGATAAATCTTAATTTATATGTTTTAGGACAAATTTCTAATAAGTTACATGTTAATATAAGAATAATGTTAATCAGATGTCTTTTACATTAGTGCAGGGGTGGCGAACCATAGACGACACGCGGCATAAAAGTATTTGCATGTGAAGTCATGAACATTGTCAAGAAATTTAAAGATTTCAACCATTTGGTTGAAAAAAGTATCAAAATCAATCAACATAACGCTATTATAAAGGTACGAATAATATAAATTAGCTATAAATTGCGCACGTGCGTTACCAAAAACTTATCTTTTCCTTTTTCACATGTTGTGGACATATAATTTGATCAAATAAAAATTGTATGTGCATCAAGAAAGGTTCACCATCCCTGCATTAGTGTATGCTCTGTTGCGTTGTTTCCGAGTTTATGCTGTCTGTCAGACGTCAGCAAACAGGGCGTGCAAGTATTATTTATTAGTATGTTATCTGTAATATAGCAGAATAACACTTACTTGTGCAAAGTTCTTGCAAGGCGTGGCCTTCCTGATGAAGTTGAACAATGACTCCACGATGTTGGCAGACGTTGGTTTGGGGCATCGCTCCAATACACTCACTATGCACTTCTTGAGGTCCGACATTTGCGTGCATTGCTTTTCCTGGAATTTTTACATTATATGGTTAATATTTGGAAATCTTTTTTATTTATTTTTTTATTTGCAAAAACAAATTTCTAGAATTCTTGTAAACTCCCTCCATCCCTCCAGCTAAGCTTATTTCGCTTGTGTCAGGAGGAAGTTTACGTCCGTGGTGTAATGGCCATGATTCGAACCCACGTAAGTATCGTAAGACCGATGCCTCATCCATTGCGTCACGGCCAGTCGTAGGTAATGTGGGGCAACAGTGGAACTTTCAGAGACGCTTTTGCTGTTTCATCCCCTGACACTGTTGCCAGAGCCTTGATGAATCCTCGAATAGCTTTCCCTTGAGGAATTGATCGACCATTGTCGTGATTGACAATGTTCACCGCAATCGACTCAGGATGACTATTATAACAAAATGAGCTTTCCCCTTTATATGTGAGCAGTTACGATAACTCTACGAGAAATACTGATGCAGGCTTGGAATATGATGTATTGATCTTTTACCTTGAATTCTAATTCAGGCAAATCGTCAAGTGTGATGTTCTGCAGATCTTTCTGAATGTCTGACTGAATCTTGGCGTCGAAGGTTTGGTTCAAGCACTGCTCGATTGCCGGCTGCTGGTCTTGGAAACATTCCTTGCCGCCTTCAGCAATGAACACTGCAATAAAAATGAATGAAATGTTAACAGTTCTGTTATGTTTACAAAAGGGCGAATTTTTTTTTGATTGATGCCATGGGTACAGGTAAATTTCTACCGTAAAGTATTTTTAATAAAACGTGATTATAAACGATAGTAATATTAACTTGACGTTTTTTTTACTACGCCTGCTGCTGACGAACTTGTAGTCTACCTGATTGTAAGTGGAGTACAGCCGATGGACATCAACAATCCACTAAAGCAGATTGTGTATGCGTCGCTGCAGCTGAGGACTACGGTTTTATGCTTTATATGCCAGTAATTTTAGAGCCTGATCTCACCACCAAACCGGAATACAGTAATGCGAGCACTACTATTTCAACACGGTTAATACTATCGCGGTGGCCAGTGCTTGTTTATTTTTGTAAAATACCCTCTTTTGTAAGGTCGTGCTGCCGTCCTCGAGCTCGTTCACAAGAGCTCTACCAGTAATTTCAAGCGATACCAGTGAATTCGCCGTAATCTCTCATCACACCACCAAACCGCAGCACAACAGTGCAAGCTCTACTATCTATTAGGCAGCAGGTGAAATCTTTTACGATAGTGCTACCGCCCTCAAGCTCGTCCACAAGAGCTCTAATCTATATAGCGTCTTGAAATTCTTCTGGTCGTCGAGAAGCCCGGCCGCACGAACTGGACAGGTCCGACAGGTTGCGAATGCACTTCTTAGACTCTCGTATCTTGTAGATACGGCATTTATAACTAGCTCCATGTCAATACTTTTTAAACAGTTAGTAAAACTTACAAGCGATTCTGTCTCCATCTTTAAAGCAGATGAACTCAGTGAGCTGGTCGGTGACGTTGTACAAAGTCTTGAAGTTTTTCTGTTCGTTGGCAGCAAAGCATGGTCGCACCGTCTCGGTCATGTTGCGGATGCACTTCTTGAACTCTGGCGTCTTGCCGCAGTATCTAAAATGTACAAAAATACAACATTATTAGAGATTATTTTTGGAATTTTACTCGATTTTATCTATTTATGGAAATAATTCTAGCGAAACTCGCGGGAGTGGGGCGTAGATTGTACCGCACTAGTGTCAAATCATAGGATTTGACAACTAGCTTTCTTCTTCTTCTTTTATTTAATGGCAACTGGGTCTCCTTGCGGTGACCATTTCTGCCAGTGTCAAGTGTGAAATATAATTAAAATTAGTATGGCAGCGGCGAACGGTTGACAGCATGGTTGACAGTAACATCTCCGGTTGGCTTATTGCTCTGGGATGAACGGTGTAAAATGGGGCATGGCCTTGATTTTAAACTAGATTCTAGTTGTCAAATATTCAAACTATGAAGTCCATTCAGTAATTTTGGCATGATGTGGTAAATAAGATATAAAAAAACTATTTTTTTTTAGATTCAGAGTATATTTATGAATTTTCAAAACTTTCCCTAATGGTCATCTCGACATGATATAAATACTCAACAAACAATAATATGTCCTACTAGTATAGTAAATTTCGTTCATATTCTTGAGACCTTTAAATGTTCGCCTACAAATTTAACTGCATATGTAGTATGTAAATCGTGACTGCAAGGGGCTAGAAAAGAACAAGCCGGTTGAAATTAAGACATGTAAGAATTTGAGTCGAGCAGATGACTATAAATTGTCTGCGTCCTGGAATCCTGTTATTAAATGCTTGCAGTGACGCACGAGCCGTAAGGACGTCTGTTCTAACTATAGCGAATAAAAGAACTGAGATATCTATGAAAATATTAATTGTTCAGTTGTCTTCCCGGCGTCTTTAATCCACGCGACATTCGATGAAAGATAGCTTAAATTACTTCCTGATTATGTAGCATTACAGAGCTAGGCATTTTTTTTAATCGGTTCTATGGTTTTTGAGTCTTTTCATTACAAACAAAAAAAACCGACTTCAATGACAATAATTTTAGACTTATATGGTTTTTGTTAAATGTTTATGTTAAAGCACCAGCTTTCAAATGAAAAAGAATCATTTAAATCGCCCAGTCGAAAGTTATCAGGTAACAAACATAAAAAAAAGAAAAACACAGACGAATTGAGCACCTTAAAATATAAGAGAATTAAAAAAAATATCCTCATATTTGGAACAAGGCTTTTGCCCGCTTATTATGCCGATTGACATATATAAAGATTTTACCAGCAAGCTGAGTGAAGGTAGGCCAAAGGGACAAGCTGACCATTTAGACAAAAAGTGGGTGGGTTAGCGCAATGCTTAGATTAATGAAAACAAAATCGACCAATGTCCTGGATCCATAGCAGTATTCCTTCCAGTGCAAAACAAATGATTATGTTCAATAATACACCGCTTTATCACTACGTTCAATATAATTATCCAGTAATGAACCAGTAAACAGTCGTTACGTGATAAGGTTCAAAGATACAAAACGATTATGAGAAGTTAGACTAAATAGGAAACGACTAGGGCTAGCATAACGAGCGAAGGATAGATTTTGTCGCGTTTTTTCTATACAAAAATATGAAAAACGCGACAAAATCTATCCTGCGCTTGTCTTGCTAGCTCCTATGGTTAATGGATTTTTTTTTAGAATATAATACAATAGAATATTATCTTAATTTGCAGTAAAATGTGGTAGGTACATTAGATGTCACAAATAAAATAAGTGATCAACTCATCTTTGTCAAATTTAATATTAATTTGATATACTATCAGTCAAAGTATACATTAATGATTTCATTCTTTTGACGTCATCCAATGATTCATATTTTCCATATCAATTTTTGGTACTAAACCAACAATATCATATCGCCTCGTAAAATGTCTGACCTATCCAATTATTAATTAATTAAACAGTGGCAATAACATCCTGTTTTGATTTTGCATGAAGATAAAGATTTTCTTTATGTAGGTTATTTTAGAGTGAAAATAATTATAATTGGGAATAAACTATATTCTGGTATAGCTTGGCGAAAAAGAGTAGAATATAATGGAAGCGCCAGTGCCGTTCGTATGGCAATAAAATTACAAACCAATTAATCAGCGCATCTTATTTAAAATTTCATTTCGTAGATATACCTATTTGAAACACCAGATTTTCTGGACCCGGCCGAACATCTGCCACCTAGAAACGAACTGCAGTGGCCGATCTGGAAGTCACTAAACCGTCTTCGGACCCAAGTTGGTCGCTGCAAAGACAACCTGGCCACGTATACGTGGCGGGGATTCACAAATACATCCAACATTAGTTTTTAGGGCTAATCTTTTCAATTATCATATTCTGTGTAAGATTTTATCTTCCTTGTCTGGTAGAAGCTGAAATCTGACTCAGAACACCAACGGAAGAAACCCGACATTGTCAAGGGCAAGCCGGGTTTTAAGTTTAACCTGGGCGGCAATGATTAGAGCCCTCGCACATTACGGCCACCAGTCGCCGCCACTAAACGCGACCACCAGTAGTTCGGCTAGACCACTACACGCCGCCACCAGTGGCAGCCACTAGTGGCCGCATCAAGCCACCAGTGGCTGCCACTTGCGTCAGACACTAGCTGCAAGTATCTCGACAGAGGTAGACGTGTGTTGCCCAAGAATGGACGCACTCTTGATTTCGCTATTGTTGCTTATTATTCTAAAACGTAGAAAACGGCGCCGAATTCAGAACCATCGACGACCAATTCATCGGCGTCACTGGGTACATCCAATTCTGACATCACGCAATAAAAATGGACAGCACAAATTGCTGTTCGAAGAGTTAAAATGTTATCCAGATAAGTTCTTCAAGTATTTTAGAATGAGCGTGAACTCATTCAATGAATTACTTAGCGTTTTGCACGATGACCTCAAACATCAAGATACACGCATGAGAAAAAGCATCTCTCCAACAGAAAGGCTGGCTATAACTTTAAGGTAAGTATCATTCATTCGTATCATTTTGCTTCTATTAGTTTGCGACTCACGTGGATTCTAGAACGTAAAACAAACAATTAAAAAAGCCAAATTGAAATAGAAATTATTTATTAATGAGAATTGAAAAATCGCAAACTAAATCAAGTTACATATCGCAGATATACAGTTTTTATAACAAATACACATTTACTTTTACATAGTCAGTTGTCAAAAAGATGTTCATTTATATCATCTGACAAAACAGAATTCATAGTATTATCAGATGCAGATGGCGAGCTAACGGAAAAGTCATGCTCAAAATTTGATTGATATCCCACAGAAGGTGGACGCGAAGCCGATTGATATCCCAAAGCAGATGGACGCGGAGTCGGTTGATAACCCGAAGTAGATGGTTGCATAGTATGGTATGAGCGTGGTTCCTGAAATGATGATGTGAAATATCCATGTTGTTGATTCTGTGATGTTCGCATATACTGTTTATATTTTTTTAGTACCATCAATACATCGGTTTGAGCATCCAATTTAAATTCATTGGGTATTTGTTTAAAGTGCGGGACCAAGGACAAAGCAAAGTTATGGTCAGCGTCTTCTTCATGCTTGTTAGAATGACGAGATTGTAATTGTTCTGAAATACTAACAAGTATATCAGTTTCTGCTTGAATGTCTTCATTATTTGTCTTGTTCTTTTTTGGCCTTTTTCTCTCAGTCGCATCGTGTACCTCGTTCGGTAATGGGCTGGGATCACGTCGTGTGTCAGCCAAGTTTTTTAAAAAAGATAGTTGTTGATAATATATATACGGCTTGCGACTCGATGATGCAGATCCACTTTTAACGCTCATTTGTTTAGAGTGTTCTCTTTTGAAACAGTCACGAAGGCTTTTCCATTTTCGCTGCAACTGGGATGCTGAAACATAAAAATAACATAATCAAAGGTTTCTAATCTGTTCTTTTTGTTGCAGGTACCTTGCTACTGGTTGTTCATTTGGTGATTTTGAATTAGTATATCGATGTGGTGCGTCAACTGCGAGATTGATTGTAAAAGAAACATGTAAATTGATCTATGCATCACTTCAAGATATCTGCGTACCACAACCAACTGAAGAGATGTGGAGTAAAATAGCTAAGGGGTTTGAAGAATATGCTAACTTTCCAAATTGCTGTGGTGCAATTGATGGAAAACATAATATATAAGGATTATTAAGCCTCAAGATAGCGGATCCTTATATTATAATTATAAACACTATTTTTCCATCGTACTTCTAGCTATCTGTGACGTGAATTATAAGTTCACATTTATTGATGTCGGCTCTTATGGGAAAGCTTCAGATTCGACTATCTATAAAGAATCGAAATTATTCAAAAAATTGGAAGACCAATCCCTGAATTTACCTGCACCAAAAGCAATTTCTAGTAGTTCTGGTCCTGTAAACTACTGTTTTGTTGGTGATGAAGCTTTTGGTCTTGCAGAACACATGTTGAGACCTTATTCAGGAAAACACTTGAATATTGAAAAAAGAATTTTCAACTATAGGCTTTCTCGAGCCAGGCGTCATATCGAGTGTGCCTTTGGGATATTAGTGAATAAGTGGAGAATACTACATCGACCATTGAATGTGTCAATAGATTTCGCCGAAGACATCGTGAAGGCCTGTTGTATACTACACAACTTTGTTCGTCAGAGAGATGGATTTAATTTCCATCATACATTGACTGTACCAGGACTTCACGATATCGATAACGCCCACGTGCAATCTCGTCGTTCATTAAACACCAGAGATATATTGAAAGATTATTTTATTAGCAACGAGGGAGCTGTACCTTGGCAAAATAATAAAATATAATAAATATATAAGTAATAATAATGTAAAATAAAATTGTCCAAAAACTTACCTGCTTTGTTTTTTTCCGCTACATTTTTTTCACTAAAATTTGGAATAAATTTTAGGCACAATTCCTCCCAAGCTTCAGTTTTCTTACCCCTGTCGCTATACAAATCTGACTTTAAATCCCAAATAGCGGGTCGCTCTTCGACATCGGAAATAAAAGCGTCTACATCAAAATGAGGAATCGGATCCGTGGACATCATGCACGTGCATTCAGTACGCAGCTTACAACAAGACTAGACCCGGGAGACGGGATTGGGGAGCGGCGCGCAGGGGTGGGAAGAAGCCGGCAACTGTGGCCGTGTATGCGCACGAGTCGAACGACAAAACGCAGCCACAAGTAGCGAGCGCGCTCGACTCTCGCAGCTTGTGGCTCGGACGCGGCCACTCAAGCGCTCAGTGTGCGCCGATTCTATATAAAATGTATGAAGAAACGCGTCCGCAGGTTGTGGCGGCCACTAGTGGCTGAAGCGTGGCCGCCACTAAGTGGCCAGTGTGCGGGGGCTCTTAAAGAGCCCGGACTTCTATTTTATACATTGAGATTAGTTGCTAAGAATGAGTCAAACTAAGGACGTAGGTAATGTAATGAGATAATCTGATCTCGACCTTATCTCCTCAAAAATAAGACAGCATATTCGTGTATCTCCTTTCATAAATATTTGTATACGTGGGATTAAGGATTAAGTTCCCAATGTAATATATCTTAACAGTAGTGTTTATGTTCAAGGAAGCTTTAATCATGAATGAAACTGAATACTTGTACAGTCAGCAACGTAAATCGTGAAATACTTCGTCATTGTTTCTCATTTTAATGACTTAAAGCTTAGAGTAATCCTTAAACTGTGCATTTATGTAAGTTGATATTTTTTACGTGGAAAATGTGTACAACGACTTGTGTTGCTGATTGTACCTATAATATAGACAGCTGGTCCGGAGTAAGGAGGGACTAGACAGAAAAACAAACGAGTGGGAGGAGATATTATTGTGCTCTTTTAAGGAATTGTTTATGAATGAGTCCATATACATTATATTAAGCTGAGTGACTGGGAGTCTGTCTGTAGAGGTCCCTTTTGCTGACAATATGTTTAGTAGCAAGTTGAAACAATTTGATGAAAAGATCAAGGGACATAGTGTAGGTAGGCTTTTAGGCCAACATGACCTGAAATATCAGAAACATGTACACCTGATGGTAAATGGAGTACAGCCCATAGACATTAACAATCCACAAAAGCAGATTATAGATGCGTCGCTGCAGCTGAGGACTACGGTGTTATGCCTCATGTGCCAGTAATTTTAGGGCCTGATCTCATCACCAAACCGGAACACAGTAATGGAAGCACTACTATTTGGCGGCAGGTTAAAGGTGAGACGGTGGTGCTGTTGCCCTCGAGCTCACAAGAGCTCTACCACCTTGGTATCCACTTAATGAATTACAACAAGTAGAGGAAGAAAACGGACGGTAAAATTGGAATTGAAAATTCACAACTAGGTTAAATACATTAATTACGTTTTAATCAATTGACAGCTAGGTCCGTTTGCGTTTATCAGTTTTTTTGCGTGCGAGTATAAACAAATAAACAAAACATACAAAAAACATACAGCAATCTACCAGTTTCTTTGCGTATTAGAATAAAAAAATATTCTTCAATATCTTTGACCGTCGCTGCTGTTAATCCTTCGTGATAATAAATAATAAATATAGACAGGTTATGTACATTGACTTACTTTTTAAACACTTCGTCGACCTTCCCGGTAGGTTTGGCCTCTTCGATTTCATCCTGAAGAGTGTTCATGTCGATCAGGGAGCTGGTGCACGCCATCAGCGTTTGCACAGCATTCTGAAACCACAAGTATTACGATTTAGTATCAAGTTAGTGTTTGTGTATGAATGTATGAAGTAGAAGAATTATAATCGCCGAAAGCGCCATTTTAACATAACGATTAAAAAAAGGGTTTAAAAGTAAAAATATAAATAAATGAATGATCATTGCTGTTAGCTTCAAAAATACAAAGTGTATTTTTTTTTAAATAGATGGTGATGCATAGTACAAAGTCCATCTATCTATTCCATGTGAATTAGGAATCTTAGTAGAGTTCAAAGTTCACTCTATCGTAATAAACATATTATTACATTATCGAAGTCGGATGACAACACATTTTATTCATGTATTATGAATAGACACTGAGTTGCAATAGTAACATATTTAAATAATTATTGTATTAATAGTGTAATAGTGTAGTAATAGTGTATTAATAGTAACATATTTAAATACAATTGCAATAGTAACATATTTAAATAATTATTGTTTAAAATAGCCGGTGTCAAAGTTATTACCTAAACAGGATAAAAATATGCTATGTTAACAATGTAATAAGACCAGTCTTTTTTTGATGACCAATGACCGTCCAGATGTTCGACCAGTCAATTTCGATGCCTGAATATTATGGATATCGAAAATATGGAGATAGGTCTATGGCATAAACATATATATAATAGCAGCTCTGTATCTAATACATGTCCCACTACTGGGTTCGGCCATTTATTCATGATGAGAATGATTAGGCCATAATCTACCATGCTGGCCAAGTGCGGATTGGTAGACTTCACACACACTCGAGCACTTTTTAGGCACTCTTAATCATGCAGGTACACAAAGATTTCCTTCACCGTTAGCAAGCGACAACTTATATGATAAAATACACACATATTTTCGAAAAAGACGAATCTTAACGATTTATTGACATAGGTGTGCCGTGGATTCGAACCCGAGACTTTGCAGTCCTACGTTCTCCCACTCGGCTTTCGCTGCTCTGTATCTCTTATGGCATAAACATAAGTATAACCCTAATATCAAGGAGTTTTCTAGTCCTTCGGACACAATAAAAAAAAAACAAAGCATGTAATAACTTTTCATTAATCTGTGTTTTATCTAGCGAATGTAAGTTGAAAGTAAAGAGCAAATTGAATTGCATTGCGACCCCCCTTTCATCATTAGAAATAGAAATATTTATTTGCTTAAAACATGGTATATACAGGGTGTTAAGTTAGTCTTACAGCATGTCTCACCGTAAGGACGGTATGCAAAAATATTTTAAAATATACTTAACCTAGACATTATTTTTTGAGTTATATATTATTACTAGCTGACCCGTGCCCACTTCGTTGGGCATAATGTTCAAAAATATATATCTTTCATAGTTAAGGCAGCGTTTGTAAGAAACGTTTTCATTCGAATGTTTTTTCGCCGATTCACTTTGCAAAACGGACTACCATGTAAAAGCCTTTTTATTTTTCGGTTTTTTATACAGGGTGGATGCGACATAGCGACATTTATAGAAACCACAGCTTCTATACATGGCCACTATGCATTTCCACCGGATAAAAAATTCTCTGGCGAAAAAAAAAAATCCACGTCTTCCGAACAAATTGCACGATCGCAATGTTCAAATTGTTCGGAGAACGTGATTTTTTTTTTTTCGCCAGAGAATTTTTATCCGGTGGAAATTGATACTTACCATGTATAGAAGCTGTAGTTTCAATAAATGTCGCTATGTCGCATCCACCCCGTATGTATAACCTATGACACTCAGCAATAATGTGTCTTTCTATTCGTGAAAGAAGATTCCCGAGATTCCGATTAACGAATTCGGAGTTTCCGATTAAGGAATTCCATGAGGACCAAGTCGCAGGATAATTTTAATTGTTCAAAACTTCTCAGCTAACCTAACCTAATTGCAAAAAACTAAATACCTATAACCTAAATTAATATCTACATGAAACTAACTTAATACCTATAACCTAAATTAATATCTACACGAAACCAACTTAATACCTACCTATAACCTAAATTAATATCTACATGAAACTAACTTAATACCTACCTATAACCTAAATTAATATCTACACAAAACAAACTTAATACCTACCTATAACCTAAATTAATATCTACATGAAACTAACTTAATACCTATAACCTAATTTAATATCTAGGTACATGAAACAAACTTAATGCCTATCTATAACCTAAATTAAATGAAAACTATATAAACATAAAAGATTTTTTTTTTAATGTACCGAAAATAAAATTAATGAATGTCGAAAGTGTATTACGAAAAATTCAATTTTGGGGACGTCCGCTGCGTATCGAGCCGACCGCGCGAATGAGCCGCGCGGGTACCTACCTCTCAGATGTAAAAGGAAGGTCACGCCTCCTTCTTCCGAAGTGAGCACGAACGCGAACCGAAATAAGCCGAAACCATCGCGCGCCGCTGCCGCGCTGCTGTGGCCTTCACGTATAACGATGAGTTTTTCTCCGATTCTCTTTACAAAACGGACTACCACGTAAAAACCTTTTAATTTTTCGGTTTAATTTTTTTATATAGCCTATGACACTCAGCGATAATGTGGCTTTCTATTAGTGAAAGAATTTTTAAAATCGGTGCAGTAGATTCCGAGATTACCCCTGACAATTTAACAAACACACAAACTTTACCTCTTTATAATATTATTATTATTATTATATTATTATTATTATATTATAGTATAGATTATAAAATCATACCTACTTACAAATTAACACACTTTTTCATATATTTTTTTTAAATTAAATTTTAACTATCATTGGTTCATTAGTGTCATACACGGGCAAGATACCTAAGATTCTTCTTGACAATAGATAAAATAGGGCTCGTCCAATTCTAATGGATTGAGCAATAACTTATAAGCAAACAGGGCATTAATCAGGCCGCGTTGAGTAATACGTAGATTAACACAGTTAGATTACAAAGGGTCACTGCAGTAGGTAACTATCTACACATGTGATCGTGATTAGTTACAGATTAGCATTTGATATCCAGTGATAGTGCACATTGGACTGGCTTGACGCGTGAAGGTTAAATAGGTACGATTATCGCTACAAGCACTAATTATTGTTTTCTCTTAATAATCTACCTAGGTAGTTGCCGCTAAAGAACTATGAATGTTAGTATGATTTAAATAAGCAAATTGGACACAAACTCCTTTACATAATTTAAGAAAATGCTGGTCATATTGAGAATGCTTAAAACAGTAATTGCTTAGCATCTATATACTACCTAATATAATAAAGCTGAAGAGTTTGTTTGTTTGCTTGCTTGAACGCGCTAATCTCAGGATCTACAGGTCCGATTTAAAAAAATCTTTCAGTGTTAGATAGCCTATTTATTGAGGAAGGTTATAAGCCTAGGTTATATATCATCACGCTAAGACCAATAGGAGTGAAGCACCAATAAATAATGTTTTAAAATCGGGGAATTTTTTCCTATTGAGAGCTTCCGTTGCGTGCCATAACATGACATTGACAGAATGCGTGCTGCAAATTATAGTCAAAGAGGATGTATTCGTAGTTAAGACAGAACAAACGTCTGTCGGGTCAGCTAGTTAATAATAAAATCACATGCGAAATTCTGATGATGCAAATTATATTGTAAAGGAGCGTAAAGTGTGAGAATAGTTTATTATTCATTATCTATCGCATGCTACAAAGAACTGAGGTATGCTCAAGAGTTCAAGACTGACACTTGTGCCAGGTTCTTTGAAAATGTGACGTCACTCTCATACATGCCTGGCACAACTGTAATCGTGATAAGCAGACCACTCTTATTAGGTCATGAACTATCGTACAAACAGAGGTCAGTTCCTTGTGATAATTCAACGATAAATTATGTATGAAGAAATATATCGAAATGAGGTTAGATATCTCAGTTGTTTATTTATGTTTTATTTTTCTATTCGATGAAGATCCGACGTACCTATCTATGTGCCACAGGAGATTGTTTTTCATCTGATGGTTTGGTTGATTACTATAGTAAAACACGATATTTTGAGTTATATTACAGTAATTTCATAATTTTAAAGATCTAATCTCACCACCAAACCGGAACACGGTAAACACTATCAGTGCGTGGCACTACCAGTGAGTTTTCACAAGCAGAATCACCTTACATTTTTTTGTTGACACTAGTCTAACCTACCTATCATACAAATCTTATTAGAAGCTGTCAGTAAGAGGCTGCTAATTGTATCCTACTTAAGATAGGAACAAATGGATGAACGTGACGTCGAGAAATGACGTATCATACAGTTGAGAAATTTAGGGTTCCGGTAAGAGGCGACCGTAGCTGGATGGCTAAGAGCGGCTGCCCGGTGTGCAGTAAGGTCGCAGGTTCAAATCCTGCCGGTCGCATATCTTTTTCAACTTTTTCTTAGTATAATTTGCTAAGCATAGCTAAATGCAATAAAAATAATCAATTAGAAGTTAAAAGAGGCAACGGTTTCCACAATAACAACATTATTGAGGATACCGTCCGCAGACCGCACTCCTATCATGCAACGATACTATAATTAGAATCTTTATCATCAGAAGAGAACCATTAAATGTCGTATGCCGATGGGTACATACTAAAACGATAAATTATAGTGATAATTAATTTTTGCCAACCGCAATCATGGACAGTCACTAGACGTGATGAAATAAGAAATTTTTTTTTGACTTTGGCTAGAAGTTAAAACTGAAATGGCTAGCGAAAATAAAACAGAAAACCGACCAAGTGCGTGTCGGGCCACGCGCAATAGGGTTCCGTGGTCAGCAGTTACAACTTAATTATACACTTAAGAAAGGTTTAATATGTATATTGATTGAACATTAACAACTTCATGAAAGTCATTACATATTTACAAAGGATTATGTATTTTCTACAACATATTATAAGTGACTGCACTTTACACTTTGGACCCCAATTACTCTTGAACTTACAGAGTTGACGTAGCCTCTATAGTTCTCCTTGAAAGTTAATTACATTAACCTAAACGACTTTTTTTCAGATTTGTCGAGAGGAGGGAGGGGAGGGACCCCTACTCGAACGAAAATTTGCTATTTAAAGTAAAATTATCTTGCAAACGGATCTCTAAATCAAAAAAACTGTCTTACCATCCCCACCCCTATGGGGAATGCGACAGAAAAAAAAACCATACTAGGGTTACTCGAAAAATATTATTTTATGTAAAGTTATTCTGATTTTTTTACCACTTTGGGTACCCAAAAAAAAATTTGTTTCAAGATTTTATTTTAATACTTTTTAAAATTGTTAACATAGATAACTATGCAAATTTTCAGCTTTCTAGCACTAACGGTTTCGACGCTATCCTTCGGATAGAAAGACAGACAGACAGACGGACATGGCGAAAATTATAAGGGTTTCTCGTAGGTACTACGGAACCCTAAAAACGATTTATTGATTTTTCGTGGTGACGTAACTAAACCGATTATTTATTTTTTGACGAAAAATGTATAATGAAAACCTTCTTGTTCTATAAGATTTCATGGTCAAAATTTTATGTAGCCCCCGCCCAGTATGTATGTAGGTACTGTAGGTAATTTATTGTGCTATCTGTGCCCTTGTTAAGGTCACCAAAGGCAATTGGAGTACTCAAGTGAGACATTGTTTGCTGAGGTGCACCGCAATCGCACTTCGTTTATCTAGGTCCAATAATACCCAAAAAAGATCGCATGATTTACTAACTTAAATTATTATTAAATTGATGATACCTTACAGCAATATAAATTATAGTATTTACGATATTATCATAGTTTAAATTTATATTACTTTATTTTCTTTCCGTATTGAAGAAACCGATAACCTTAACAGATTTAAAAGAAGGAATAATAAGACAATAAACTATATTTAAAAGTTCATTGACATAATAAATCTAATAAGTTACAGAAATAAGGAATCCAGCAGTTTTGGAATGCCTTTCCTCCAGAGTTCAGGCAATCCTAATATTAACTTAAAGGGTAAGTAGTTAGGTATCCAAAAGTTTTTTTTATACTGGAAAAACAAATCGAAGGCACGGGTAGCATCTAGTCAAGTAAAATGACAAGTCGCTTGTTGACGTGTAAAAAAATTCCAGGACCGTTTTGCCGATGTGTGCACCCATGGTCTCATAATCATGTACTGAATCACATCACCATCTTATAGAAAAATCTAGTATTTTTCTAATTATGTAGAAGAAGTGAGTTCACATGTCGATATCATGATGACAAAGACATTTCAACGATCTTGAAGGTGTGTGAAGAAGGACGATGTTTTTTTTCACACGGTTTTATACGAAGAGTTGTTTAGTATTTATTTGTTTCTGAATTGCTTTATCTGCCACTTATGATATTGAAACGGAGTTGTTTTTACTTCGTTGTCTTAATATCGACACTAAATCCTAATTTTGATAACGATACTAGTTGCATGAGATTAATGCATTCATTGTAAAAGTTAATGAAAACACGGTGAAATTGTTAATGAAATGTGTGTGTATGCAAATGTCGCGAATTTCTGAGATAATTTAGTTTGAAGAAGAAACTAAGATTTTTATACAGTTGGAAGGTTTCAACTAACTTATAGGTATACAACCGGTTAAAGGATGGGCGACGATCGACACCTATACTAAATGCAGAGAAATAAGGAGTATTTTTAACACGCTTATATTAGCTTCACCTGTATGTATGTATGTATGTAACCGACTCCTTTGGACTCGATTTTAACCCACTTTAAACGGAAAGATTTCATTAAAATATTGCACACCTGTCAAAGATCGATGACAATGCAATAATTCGATAAAAAAAAATTAAATAAAAAAAAAATATTAAAAAAACGCTCTTATAAATAACCAAACTAAAAAGTAGAAAATCGTGGGGCGCTCAGTGCCATATTTTTCGTCTATCGAGCAACCCACGCTTTTTTCAGCTTATATTCGGAATTACTTTTTAGTTAGAAGTACTTTAAAAGCGTGTTTTTTAGTTTTTTTAACTATTATTTATTAAGAATAGATCGGTATTGGTCTGTACTCGTATTTATTAGACAAACGCATTAATTAGAGATAACTGGCAAGAGAATGAGTCATATCATCCACCCTGTAGCAATAACATCGTAGGCGACCCCATTTTCTCCCGCTGTGCGACATTTCACAGACATTTACGTGGGCGCGGGCGGTTGGAGACGCCCGCAATTTGTCCCACTATAAAGGTATGCTTCTCAGAACATGACTATAGCATTTGTACATATCTTGCCTACTTGTTTATTTATTTGAAGCGAAGAGTTGATGCCCTTTAAACAAGCCAAAGGACAAATAAAATGTACACAAAATGATACATCAAAATGTCAGCAAATTTTTGGAGTCACGGACAACTTTTGGCAAGTCTCCGTTTTTTCTGTGACTTTCAATAATGTTTTCGTTCGCATTTAACTGGAAAGGTGAAAGAAAAGGTCGTTATTGTTAAAAAAAATATGTAAGGCTTATAAAATCTTATACTTAATGGTACAAAGTCTACGTCAACCAATATTAGTCCAGCTCGCATTTCGCGAAAGATATCCTCAATATTATTATATTAATTAACGCGAATCATGCAAATTATTTACCTTTTGGCTATACGTTTCGGCAACGGGTTACACTGGCCGTTTTCTATAGCATACTGAACTCAAAATTACTATAATAATCATAACACACGATAGATTAAAAGTAAATCCTCAATATTATTATACACTCTACACGTTGAAAATACAGATATTTTAATCGTATTCTATGTATCACGAAATATAACATCCAATCAGCCATACGCACCCGAATGTCAATACCTATATAAATAAGTGCTTAGTTTACATGATTTTAAATTGCAAATAGGTAAACTATCTTGTCTATTTTATTTTACATACAGTGCAATGGCAACTAAAGTAAACAATAATGTACAATAGTAACTACCCAAATTTACAATCGTTTTGATTGGATAGGATTGTTACCCTATCCAATATAATTAAACATTTTTCGATCCAATATTCCAAATTGAAAATCTGAAATTATGGAATTACCACGTTTTCTTCTTCGTCGTGTCGACGGCATTTCAGTCATGTTTAAGAGGCCCAATATGTGGCCACTGGACACTATTATAGCTCTAAAGTTTAATTCCATGATATAATATAATTTTACACGCACGTCATCCTATAACCACGACTGACTAGACCAACGAAGCAAAAAGAAGCCATAGACGAAAATTAATTAAGAAGATTTAAGCCACAATTATACATATAACATTGACTGATTTTTAACTTTTTTTATCTGTCGACGGACGTCGCAGGTTTTTTATGTCGTTATGATGGTGTACTTTGGAATCATGTGCTGCGACCTCGTCATCGTGTCACGGAAGGTCACACAGAACTGGTTACTGATGTATACGATTCTAACCATTATTTTTATTTTATATTTGAATTAAATAAAATGTATATTTTGCAGTTTTGTGATGTAAGTATCTCTCGTATTTATTAGATATCATTTGGACCAGTTATTTTGTCCTAAAATAATAGGGAGCTGATCAATCTATATATATATAAAAATGAAACCCGTTTTTCGTTGTCACGACATAGCATGAAAACGGCTTGACCGATTTGGCTGATTTTTTTTGTAGTTTTCTAATACTCTGTACAAGGATCTTACGAAAAAAAAAATAAAAAAAGTATTCATTTTATATGGAGGATATTATAGATTCCAGTTCAAATTGAATAGGTACGCATACATAAGATAGGTCAGCTATACAAAATAAAGCAGTGCATCAAATTTACGCTAAGGCGGTACGAAGTTCGCCGGGTCAGCTAGTTCTTAATAAAATTGTTATCTTTGCTGTAAATGTATTAGCAAAATTATTGCTTTTGGGTAACTGGGAACCTTAGCAAAGGGGGCTCCCGTACAACAAACGTGATTTTTTTATAGCTTTTGCTCGATCTCTTGAACCGCTATAGCTATATAGTTAAAATTTTAACTGATGATGTATAACTTTTGCTGCTATTTCAGCAAATACTTAAAACCGAATCAAACCAATATTTAAGGGGGCTCCCGTACAACAAACATGCCGTTTTTTATATAATGGTACGGAATCATTCGTGTTTACTCAACCGTAATTATTATGTAAGTACAATAACACTGTAATTCAGCTGATCCCATCAAAGTAATTTTATGTAAAATGTCACAAAAAATCACGGATAATTGTTTGCTCTTTGTCTTCCTAATTCGCATGTCATTATTAGAATTAACATACAATACAAATTATACAATGCATTTTAATAGCAATACTTGATGAAACAGAATTCATAAAAGCTCTAGGACTTGAAACAAATGGAACTATTAGAAACAGTGGTAAGACTGAAGGTCGCAGGTCCCATAATTGTTTCAACTGTTTCATAATATGAAAATAATATTTTAAACTTCTAGTTCTTAAATCACATGTTGTCAAAGTTGAGGCTTAAGTAACGAATGGAAATCCGAGAAATCAATTCAAAAATACATTATTGCTTTTTTTTGTTATTCAAGCGAAATAATTGCCAAAAATAATGCAACTGTAGTAATTCAGCCTATCTTTTATTTACATATTTATCTATTATCTTTGATTCTCATTCTTTTATGTTTACTTGTTTATACATTGTATAATTTATCATACGCCAGTTGTAATGTCCCGCGAATGCGTTTACCAGAGAATAAATAATTATATTTATGCGACATAAATCGCACAACCATTGGTCGAAACTATGAAAAAAGCAATATCTTTCGATTCTTTTAACCTCTACTGGATTCCGGTTTCGCGGTGAGATTAGGAACTGAAATGACTGGGACGTTAGGTATGCAATCCAAAAAGGTATAAAACGAATGCATTATATGCAATATTTTTAGTAATTGTACCTATCGAAAAAATAAAAGGGGAGTAGAATCCCTTTCTCTCTTCCTGGCCATTATTAATCCCATCTGATGGTGGGTCAGCTTCACTAGTTTTCTTTCTCCACTGCGCTCTATCTTCGACGTCTGTGTCGGTAGCCTTGCATACCAACTTGCCTCTTTCTATTATTTGAGACCATCTGGTCTTCGGCCTGCCACGGGACCGCTGTCCGGGAATTGAAAGCTGTAGAGCCCAATTGCCAATGAGGTCTCGTGGTTTTCTTTTTACATGCCACCTTTTATTTACCATCTCAGCCTACTCTCCTAGAGCTTATCGGCGATGTCACACACGTACACCAAGACGATCTCAAAAGGGAAGGAGAATACGATACCATATTTTGGTAAACATCTATCTTGAGTAGCTTAGACCAATTTTTGCAAGGAAATCGACAACATTTACATTAAAATTCCACCCGATAACACTGACGAGATAACAGAAACTTGGCTAAGTCGATAACAGCGCATTAATTATGTCCCTAATCTTATCCTGTATTATTAGCTAATTTGATTATAATTGCTGAAATACAACATTTATATAGGGTAACAATAATATTTATTTTTTGTTACAATTCAATCTGGAGCCAAATATTCGTGTTTCTGTAAATAAGAGCGTATAGCGAGTTCGTGATCTTTTTATTTAGATAACTACTGTTATGTATGTTGACAATTTAACTAAAACGTTTGGTTCATTGAAATCAATCGATATTGCGACCTAACATTACGAGATTTGGGACCAGTTTCTGAGGTTCCGAGTAGATCTTATCCGACCCGACCGAATTTAAAAGTGACACAAGTAACACTCGAAAAAAAATACAGCTGACATTTTCATTTATACTAAGAAACAACCTTCTTTCGGGCAGCCGAAAGCCCTCCTCCACCCAAAGTGTTACCGGCCTACTGGCCATTAACACCCAAACGCGGGGACGTGTGCGGGTTTATCAATCTCCGTTGTCGCACACGAGTACACTAAGAAACAGTTGAAAAGATATGGGACCGGCAGGATTTGAACCTGCGACCTTACTGCACACCGGGCAGCTGCTTTGGCCATCCAGCTACGGTCGCCTCTTACCAGAACCCTAAATTTCTCAACTGTATGATACGTCATTTCGTGACGTCAAGAACTTTTATTTATGTGAGTTATATGCTTATCCTGCCAATAAGATTTATCTAAAACCTGTGAAATTGGGGCTTACTGTATTTTTTGTAAAATATAGTCTGCTAATATTTAAGTTAAGTAATTTTGGAGTACTATTTTAACTGCAGCTTTGGGGCCGTTCAAATATTACGTAAGCAGATTTATTACAATTATTTACCCCCCCATCCCCCTAGTCAGCAAAAGTAAGCAAAGGTTTTATCCCCTCCCCCCATGCTTACGTAAACATTTTTCAGATAAAAATTTATTTTTTAACGTATGCGTGCAGGAATCCCCAAAAATGCGTTTCGTTTTTAAGCATAGACAATGTGAGGGTTGCCATTCGTGTAAAAAATTAAATAACTACCGATGACATAATCATCATCTAGACTCCCCTACCCCCCATGTCATCCAAAATAAGCAAAACTAAGACCCCCCCCACCCCCCCATAGTGCTTACGTAATACTTGAACGGCCCCTTTGCAAAAATACAGTTAATTTTGATCTACCACCACAAAATATTAACCTAGTTATAAAATACAATATCACTATTATTTTATACTTCTTCCATGATCATAACTCAGTTTATGTGAGCTTAGTCAGATAAATCAATTTTACCTATGGTAATAAAGTAGCCCATACCTGTACATCATCAAATGCTTCAGGATGTCCATTTTGCTCACATTTCTTCTTAAACTGCTCCAAGTACTTAGTTTTCACACCTTCAATATCCGTGCCATTGAATTTTGCCTGGAGCTCCGGAGGCAGAGTGATGTTGTCGGGGAGAGTGAAGTCCTCACTCTGTGCTAATACAGCACCTGCAGAGAGATATAAAATTAAATTATCTTGTGTTACATGCTTTTTTGGACTATTAGTATAATTTGTGTATCGGTCACAGCAAGGTATCAGGTTTAGTACCATACAAAAGTGTAATTAAGGATTTTTCTGTCAGGCAATTCTAATTAGCAGCATGGAGTTGGAATTGTGCCTGGCTTTAACCTAACAGGTGAAGTGTGGGTATAGTACAGCTCTGCCACTTCCTTATGGGTAATATTGGCGTGATGTTATGTTATTATGTTGCTATGTTGGGGTGCATGAAAGGAGCCTCCCCAGGTGCAATACACAACTATTCTCTACGTCCAACGTCCTACATTCTCCAAAGCGAATTGGCTAATCCTTTCACCACGATGGCAAGCCAAAATAAAATTTGACTCAGCCATACCATTTTTTACCAGCCCAGCTTTGCTATACCTGCACCAAGCAATTAATGTTACTGCTCTGCTATGGGGATGTGCAAGTATTATGTAAGCTGACTTTTGCAATTTTAAATCATTGCCTCCTGTTGTCAGCAAATATGTTTAGCTTATCATAACTCATTTCTTATAAAGTGAGCATGGCATCCCCCTCTCCCCCCTCCGCCCTTTCTGCTTATAGTGCTTACATAATACTTGAATGGTGCCCCATAAGGTGTGGCATGATGTTAAATAGCCGTAGCACTTAGAGATAATATGACTTTGATTAAAGAAAGAATCAAAACCAGATTAGTAGTTCTGGAGATTATGAACAAGCTTTATTAATCTTTACTGAACATATAAACATGGCCAAGCATTTAGGCTACTGGCATTTGTGGAAGAACATGTCACTGTCTTATACAGCTGTATACACAAAAGAGTACGAATGTTGAAATGATCACAATGGCTAATGTAAATTAGCAAATACAAAGGAAGCCAATGGGACTGTTTAATAACTTTGTCTCTGTTATCTGTTTGTTTGGCAGCAGGCTGTTTCTGATAAATATAATTTCTCAATTAAATTCATGTGGATATTACGAAACCTGATTTGTCATTCAAAGACATCTCTTCTCTCTGGTTTGGTGGAAACTAGGGCTTTGTCAGAGGCCCATCTAGCTTATTGACTAACTTAAATGTGCTCTTAGAAAATAAAAGATTGAGTATGGCCAAGTTAGTGATTTGAAATCAGATTAAAGACAATAATTGAATGTGCAAGGTACAGTAGGCATTCCCCGAATATTCTCACATACCAAACACATATATATTGTTTACAACTTCTATGGTTTTCCTTAATAAGTATAAATATATATTTAGTAGAGATGTGCTGTCTTTTTGGCCGATTTTGCATACTAGCCTGCCATTTGACCGCTGACTAATTGGTTAGCCGACTAGTTGGGCAAACCCATACTCAGCCCCTCTCTAGTAAGTGGCTTTACAGTGTGTCCATACAAAATATATTTCTGCTTCTTTTACTGTATGGTATGTTTGTTTGTAGCTATTAAGGAAAACTGTAAAATATGTAATTATACATGTAATTGGCAGTTTATAAAGTAGGTATCACTGCCTGCTTATCGCCATTACTTGATTTATTTTAAATTTAATTTTTCCTTTTTATTTTAATTTTTACACAATGCAAAGCCTGGTTCCGGTCAGTGTCGCAAAGAGGTTTCGCAAAACATAGTATGTAGTTGCAAAAGACTCGACTATTCCATCATTTCGACAGCAATTTTACAGTAGCCTGGCTTGACTTCTTAACAATTAAGAATCAATACGATTGCAACGCTACGTTTGACAATACATAATTAACATCTTAATTATTTCAATTAATTTGATTTTAATTATGTATTCTGTTTCTGTCAATCAAAGCCGGCTTCGAAACTCCGATGAACAATTGCCAATCGCTATAATTAACATTCACAACAATATAATCGAAAATCGTACATCATATAATTTATTTTGGCGTTATGTGCCGCTCTAACTTATCGAAGCAGTTATGAAATAAAAATGCAAAATTAGACTTACCTAATAAACAGAATATGGTGATATATATCGGGGTCATCTTGTAACTCTGTTTCTTAGTAACGAATTGATTGAATATCACACTCTTTTGCGGCACAAACACAACACGAATAGATAGAAGAATACCGAAACTAATAAAATAGCGCACGCACACGTCAATATATTCAAGCGGCGAGTTGAATGAAAATGAACTCTCGCTCGAACTCTGAATGAATGAATGAATCGAACGAAACTGCGAAATGTACGAATGAATGGTGTGCGTACGCCCAGCGAAATGTTGTTGAATTTAAAGATTTTAAGTATGCAGATATTTAGTGTATGACGTCGTGTAATTGTGTATGGTAAAAAAAAATTTGTGCATGCAGCCATTGTGGAGAAATTCACCAAAAACTGATTCCGCTGGGCGAACGTTGTCCTGGCGGAACTTTTTTTAATCCATCGACTTTAGAAGAAAAGAGATGTGTCCAAAAATTAGTGTGTATTTGTGTGTAATTGTGTATGTATAAATAAAATTAGTGCATGCATAAACTTCGGAGAAATTCAAGTTTCCGCTGCGCGAACGTTTGGCCATTAGCTAGTTTTCATATAAAGCGCTTACATAGAGAGCTGTAGATTTTTACATACGTTGTTTTGAATTTGTTTATATTTGTTTAAAAAACAGATTTAGAAAAAAAATAATGGTTTTAAAGATAAAAATATAAACGTAAAATACTCTTATTAGGTCTTAGTTCTTAAAGTATGCACTTTGGGGTCTAGATTTTCACGTTTATACAAACTTTGTAAGTGTCTGCAACATGTTGCCAAGTATCAATGATGTTCCGTTAGTAATTAAAGAGTTGTAGGGCAATTTACCATGAATAGTTGTGGTTTTTGTTGTGTTTACAAAGCAGTCAAATATCACGACGTTCTAAAGGAATTGCATGGTAAAATGTATACCAATAATTAGTGTATTTATTCAACTATGCACAAGCAAAATTTCATGTCATAAAATTCAGTAATTAAAGAAAAACAATTAAAATACTGACGAAGCATCGAAAACCTACATAACCCGACCAAGTTCGAATGGCTACAAAAAAGCGGCCGTACCATATATATAAGAAACGTTCTTAATCTTCCAATATAGTATTTATTAATATGGTACAGTTGCGTACACAAGCGTTAGGAATCGTATCTATTTTATGTCCATTTTTTCACACTAGAATATTTTTGATCATTTTATAACTACAATACTTAGACTATTTAACCAGAGGACTAACCTTAAGCGTTCAAACAAAACAATTCTGCATATTTTGGTGGGGTGCGGTGGAACACGCTCACATACATAGGTTACTACCAGTACAACGGTAAACATCAATTAAAAATCAAATCTAGAAGTATTTTTTTTTATGTTATTAGATTGTTTGATCCACTAAAGTTGCAAAGGGGAACGCTCGTGCATGCTTAGTCCATTGGTTAAATAGTGTAATAAGCTACAATATGATAAATATTTACCTAAACAGTAGTACTTACATGTGGTAATTATTTAATTTTCCTATGGGGTCTATAGTTAGAATCCTGATCCGTGAAATCTTCAATAGAAATTAAATGTATGAATTTTATTTGTCTTAAATAATATAATAATATTTAGATTATATCTCAAGTGTCAAGCGCATACTTAAATAAAGTACCTACGTAAATAGTACCTACTTTCTGTCATAGTCAAATAGATTTAGGTGTACACAAATAAATGACCTATAAATTATATCGAAACAATTGTGTTATCACCTATACCGGGTTCAATACCAGTATTATACTGTAAATTTTGGGATGTTACCTAAATATACTGCACGGCCGCTTTTTTGTAGCCATTCGAACTTGGTTGGGTTATGTAGCTTTTCGATGCTTCGTCAGTATTTTAATTGTTTTTCTTTAATTACTGAATTTTATGACATGAAATTTTGCTTGTGCATAGTTGAATAAATACACTAATTATTGGTATACATTTTACCATGCAATTCCTTTAGAACGTCGTGATATTTGACTGCTTTGTAAACACAACAAAAACCACAACTATTCATGGTAAATTGCCCTACAACTCTTTAATTACTAACGGAACATCATTGATACTTGGCAACATGTTGCAGACACTTACAAAGTTTGTATAAACGTGAAAATCTAGACCCCAAAGTGCATACTTTAAGAACTAAGACCTAATAAGAGTATTTTACGTTTATATTTTTATCTTTAAAACCATTATTTTTTTTCTAAATCTGTTTTTTAAACAAATATAAACAAATTCAAAACAACGTATGTAAAAATCTACAGCTCTCTATGTAAGCGCTTTATATGAAAACTAGCTAATGGCCAAACGTTCGCGCAGCGGAAACTTGAATTTCTCCGAAGTTTATGCATGCACTAATTTTATTTATACATACACAATTACACACAAATACACACTAATTTTTGGACACATCTCTTTTCTTCTAAAGTCGATGGATTAAAAAAAGTTCCGCCAGGACAACGTTCGCCCAGCGGAATCAGTTTTTGGTGAATTTCTCCACAATGGCTGCATGCACAAATTTTTTTTTACCATACACAATTACACGACGTCATACACTAAATATCTGCATACTTAAAATCTTTAAATTCAACAACATTTCGCTGGGCGTACGCACACGAATGAATGTCATTCTTGAATGAAGCAAAATGCTTCACTATTCAAAATTCAATGAATGAAATAGTGATGGTATAGAATAGAAATGTTTATTTGCTTAAAACATGGTATACACAGAATGTTATGTTAAATCTAAAGAACAGCATTCTTCATTGTAAAAACGGTATGCAAAAATATGCTTAATAGCCTATAGTTGTATAGGAATGATAAGCGAACCGAGTACAAGTCCACCAATCGATAAGAGCACTGATCACTTTGAAGATTACATGTTTTATGAGCATTTTATCTTTTCCCAACCTTTTTTTGGAGTACCGCCCCTTTTATAAGATAAAAATAATCCAATACCCTCTTTAACATAATAGTTAATTATTCGAATAGATTCTGCTCTCTATTTATTATCTCTCTCTTCAATTGTGTTACTCGTGGTCATAGCTGAGAATCAGATTACCACAGGTGCCGACTTAAAAATAAAACTTTAAATTCGCTGACTTCTTTAATATTATCTTTAGTGTATAAGAGTCAGAAAGAGCCGTAGGCACTGACTTTGTGTTATAATTATTACCTTTAAAGCGTTAGATTCAATATCTTATATAATATAAAATTCTCGTGTCACAATGTTAGTTACTTTTATTAAAAACTGACGTGAGTTTGTAACATTATTAAAATTATGAAATACGGGTGTTACTCACGTAATGTTGGTCTATTTAGTCGACCGCGGTTTCGCCTATATGTCTAGGCATTATCAAGAGAGTGCGATACGTCGCGCCTGAGTCGCAGCCAGTCTTGCACTGTAACGTAGTCTACTAATGACTAGTTAGGTAGGCAGAATAAATAGAAACAATCGATAGATTAACAAAGGTATTATTATTCTATATATTTATATCTATTAAATACAAGGTAGTCTCAAGGCGTAGGTTGGTAGGTAGGTAAGTGATTTGGTAAAGTCCGGCGCAGCGAAGTGAGGAACACTTAACTCGGCGCTGGTGCAAGACTGGCTGCGACTCAGGCGCGACGTATCGCACTCTCTTGATAATGCCTAGACATATAGGCGAAACCGCGGTCGACTAAATAGACCAACATTACGTGAGTAACACCCGTATTTCATAATTTTAATAATGTTAGTTACCTTACTCCTTCGAAACGGCTTTACTATTTTTACCAAATTTTATATGCATATTCAGTAGGTCTGAGAATCGGCAACTATCTATTTTTCAGTTTAAGTGATAAGGGTTGTTCACCCTTTACATTTATATTTTTATTTTTGAACAAAAAAATTTGTTTTTATTTTTCTATAATGTGGCATTCAAAAATACATACAACCCTAAATTTTTACCCTTTTATCACCAACCCCCTATTTTTTAATAGCCATTGTAGTAACCTTAGCTCTTTTGACAATATGAACTTTTTGAATGTACCTTTATGGGGTTTGACATAACATTGACATAATGCATGCTGCAAATATTGTCACAGAGAATGTGTGCATAGTTAAAACAGGATGTTTAGGTCTCATGGGATAGGGGGTGAGACTATCGTCATCCAAAGGGCACAATCCAACTCCGTGCTTCTATTCAGAATCCTTGACGGAAAAAATACCCTTTTGCTCGACCCGGGAATCAAACGCGAATCCTCGTGATATTTAATTTACATTCTTTTTTATTTGCGATTGTGGTTACACTACTTTTACTTGCCTTGGCGATATAACTAGGTGGATCAAATCGATACTTACTTGAATTCATTTCCGTGGCATCGATTACAAAACTCACCTGAATCAGTACAACACTCAATAGATTGAAATGAGTTTGACAAAGTCATTCATTCAAGACGAAAGTCAGTCCAGACACAGTATAAATATGTACAAACAGTACGGAAACTGCCTACAAACATGCGAAACGGCACGCACACATAAACATGCACACCGACGAGACCCCTAAGCGATTGTCGCGGTGCTCTCAGTAGCGAGTGCCGCTTAGGGGTCTCGTCGGTGTGCATGTTTATGTGTGCGTGCCGTTTCGCACGTTTGTAGGCAGTTTCCGTACTGTTTGTACATATTTATACTGTGGTCAAGACGAGTGTTTTTTAAATATCATTCACACACACGCACACACACACACTAACTCATTCTTGCACGCACAGCCATATTAGTTTATGAGAATCCGTTTTAAGTAGGTACTATCGGTTTCCAGCCGGCGCCGAATAGTAACTTCTTAATCGGATTCTATGGCCATTTTTATCTTCATAATAATTTGTGGATCACACAAAGATTTGTCGCGTGTGGGGATCGAACCCTCAACACCAACGCAGTTGAAAGCAGCGAGACGACCGCTTTAACCACTACGTCAACAGACGTAAGCGTTATTTATTAGTCTAGTCGACAAGTTGAAAATAGTACAAAATAGAGATACTGCTCTTAAAATTATGTGCGATAGCACATAAAAAATTGTAAAAATTATAAACAATTAAAGATAAAAAAAGGCATTTCGTTTTTTGCCAATATATTATAAACTATATTTGTAAATAATTTACAAGTTTAGCATTTAATGTCCAACTGAAACTGGATTTTTGCCTGAAACCAAAACCGAATATTCAGCCCCGACCCCAGTTATGGCCGAAAACGAAACTTTTGTAGACTATTCTAATATTTATAAAAATTGCTCCTTCATTAAGTTTTCTTCATTACGACACTATCAAATGGTGTAATTTTATAACATGAAATCAACGCGTATTTTTTAGCTTAGAATATAGCGTATAATTTGTTAATGACATCTTGACGAAGCCGCTCACCACTGATTCAGTACATGAATATAAGATTAACTTTTAGATTTTCGCGTTGCATGATTAACTATAATTCAATTGGCATTAACGAGATCATGCAATATTTACCTTTTAGATAACCTTTTAGTTTGCTTGCATCCGCGACCTGTGTTCTGTCTACCGGAACGTAAAGCCTAAAGGTAAATTTTGAATTATCGCGTTTATTCCCGTTGAATTTTAGTTATGCTTTTAAGACCCTGTTTGTAAAATGTGTGTGTAAAGCTTCGATTTCCTAGGAAAGCGGTGTGGAATAATGCGGCCGTAATATTATTACCGTGACACGATTAATATGTAATACGTTAGGTCGATCACCGCTCTCTAGGAAACCACTATATTTGTTTTACATAGGCAACGCTCTAGTGACGTCATTGTACCGTTATCTTTACGACCGCATTATTCCACACCGCTATGCTAGGAAACCAAAGCTTTAGTGAGTGTATTTTTTTATTTATATTATAAGAAATTTCTTATATGTTATTATTTTATCAACTGTATATCGTTTCTTAGCAATATGTATAATTATTCTATTTGTGTTGTATGTATCATGTACTTCCAAATAAATGTATTATCTTTCTTTATTTCTTTCTCTTCTAAAAGAAAAACAACGTGAAATTTTAGTTTTTTGAGTTTTTCATTGTTTTCAGAGTAGCATAGAGTAGTGAGTTCTTTGCCATGGACTACTTTGACTTCTTACATGTTTACACAGACGGGTTAATTATTTCTGGGGAGAGAGGCATCGTATTTGCCACACGGTAACCAAAAAAAATAAAATTTAAAAAGAAAAGATTTAAAATAGAAATTTATTTATTTTCACATATAAGATTACATTCTCTTCAAACATGACAGAATTCTATTCAACCTTACAACCCTTATTTTACTACCTTCGGGATATAATTTCCAAAAATCCCTTCTTGGTGCGCTCCTACGCCATGTAAGCAACCTTCGTGCGAAATGTCAAGTATTGGCTAGGACGCACCTAATTTTAAACAGTAAATAGTTATATTTTGTTTCTTTTAAATTTTTGATTGTTTTATTGTGTCATATGCTTGATAAGAGTATTAAACTTAGTATAGATAATACCTATTGTATTATTTAATTGTATATTTTACAATATTATCTGATTTTAAAATGCAGTGCTCGGAGATCTTGGAACTGCTTTGACGCCGCCCTGAAATTCAAATAAAAAATGCATTAATGTTGTTTTATTTGCAAATTAGAAAAATATTACGCCGATAAATTTATGAAAGTTATTTTTTTCGGGTTATTATACCTATTAACTTTATCTGGCTGGTGTGCTTAGTGGTGTATTACATGCGACCGAGGATCTGGGATTCGATACCGGATCGGGTTAAAGTGTTAATTGGACTTTTTTCTATAAAAGGCAATGCCCAAAATCTGTATCGCCATAACCTTTGAGTCACGATTATAAGATAGTAAATGATTTCTAGTTTTGTGTATGACGATTATCAAAATGTCTGTATAAGGTTTATATTTGGTCTACGCAAATATGACCATGTTTCTATATTTCGCACTAAACTCAAGTGGTTACCCATTCGGCTTCGCCGGAATGCACATATTCTATCGCTACTTTACAACATTCTTTTTAATCCTTCGACTCCTTCATACAGGGTGGATGCGACATAGCGACATTTATTGAAACCACAGCTTCTATACATGGCCAGTATGCATTTCCACCGGATAAAAAAATCTCTGGCGAAAAAAAAAATCCACGTCTTCCGAACAAATTGCACGATCGCAATGTTCAAATTGTTCGGAGAACGTGATTTTTTTTTTTCGCCAGTGAATTTTTATCCGGTGGAAATTGATACTTACCATGTATAGAAGCTGTGGTTTCAATAAATGTCGCTATGTCGCATCCACCCCGTATATAAAACAACGCTTCCTTTTTCTAAATGACACGCATACGAGATTCCTGCGCTCTTCAGGGAATTTGAGATTAAAAATGCCGGAACATTACCACTAGGTTTACCGACAAATCATTTACGGTGCAAGCTGTAAGACTCTGGAATGAGTTACCGGTAACAATAAGAAGTGCCAAAACGCTAACAACTTTTTAATCTTTGGTGAAGGAACACTATCTTACTTTCTAATTTTTCATACCTGTTCTGCTGCTCTCATCTCATTCCTAAATCAATCATTATAATTATTAATATACTGTTTTCTGTCCCTAAACATAATATTGTAGGTATTTATGTATATTTATATATGTATATATATTTTTTATATATGTATGCCCTTTTATTGTATTTATGTATTTATATGTAGCCCTTGCATGTATTTGTATATTTTTCATAATATTTTATAGTACCTATGCTTAGGTACACAATTATTTATTTGTTAGAAGTAGTTATTTAATGTATTTATTCATTCTTTTCTTCATTCAAACTTCATGCTAGTACACCTTTTACTTCCCTTTCGTGTCTCTTTATTACTTTGCCATCCAATGGTTGTCTGTAAGAGATTGCCTTTGTAGCGATAAGACCGCCATTTGTACTTTTGTTATCTACCTATTCTTCTGTATTATTTTTCCTTGGTGTGCAATAAAGTTTATTATTATTATTATTATGTGGTTAACGTTTCCGTATCTCGGGAATATGGATTCCCGGACCTTTGGAAGGCATGCGTGGGGCCGAAGCCAACAGCGCAGAGGCCCGATTAACGCATTAATCTAAATGTGATGGGGCACAAACCGACGATCATCCCTGTTCACACTATATAAATGCACCCAAGGACAACCCCCGGTTTGTGTTAAACTATTGCAAACTATGGTAACTAAAAATCTGGTCTATTGTAGTGAGATGCTTATGGACCGGAAGTCTTAGACTATGGATTAAAAAAAAAACTAACGCCTGCCCTGCAACACATGAATAAACACGGACAAATGAGCAGACGGTGACTCGCCAACTCACTATATGGGCCCCCCAAACTATCACCTAAGGCAAAGCCATACGGGCGACAGGGCGCAACATTGCCGTGAGCGGCTTGGGGTGTCGAGCGGTGCGGCGCCGATTTCACAATCGAGGTTATTGGGCTAATACCTTAGTACTAGCCCAATAACCAAGAGCGGGTTTCCTCGTAGTTATGCCCTTGAAAATGACACTTCCACCCCCGAGCATCTCTGCTCTGGCGACCCCTCTCTGACCAGCCGCCCAAGGCAAGAACAGAGCTTAGAGTCCTGCGGGCGCTCTTGGGTTTCCACTCCGACCGGCCAATGAAGTATAGATATTGTATTGTATATGTAGATATTGTCTATCTTTAAAATGAAGGATCAACTGGTTGCTGAAAATTGTTCATAGAATAATCACGTGTTTTACATAATGTCCACAAACTTTTTTAAATAAACCCGTCTTACTATTAAAATATACGGCTTTCATATTGGAACGAATTTCCTTATCGCGCGTTGCAAAAGGGGGCTAGACGGATAATATTAAGACCAAAAGTTGTAACGACATATTAAGACCAACAGTTGTATAGCACTATAGCAACTATAGCGATTTTTGTTGAGTGTATGCAGGTTTTTTGTACATAATAAATAATATCAATATTATTGATATGGATATTGCTGATGAAGTTAGGTAAGTAGAGATTTTATACAGACTATAATATATGCTTATCTATTTTTAGCAAGTACGCATTATAATCTCTCTTTACTATTGTGCTAACCAAGTCATACGCGTTATAATCTCTTCATTATTGTGTGTTTAGCAAGTGTACGTACAGAACTTCATTCCATTTGTGTGTCCCTTGACACCTCTCAAGTTTTTTATTCTATCTATCTCTACCATTTTGACATAGCCACTGCATAGATAGCATAGCAGCGATAAACAATCCCATAGTCCATTGATTATACCCCTTTATACTCACCAAGTCTATGCTACAGTATGTGTTCCTGAGTTGCGGCATTTCAAGCAAGCGATGATGCTGCCCACCAGAATGAGGAAAAGCATGCCTCCCATCACACAGCCCACCACTACGGAGTTTGTCATAATTAATCGTTCCTGTAACATTTAAAAAAATACTTTTTTTTTAAACATATCAAAATGAAGCAAATGTATTACTTAAAAAACGCTATTTTTATACAATACATACAATGTTAATTTATAAAGAATTTTCGTAAGATGCACCGCTACATTTATTGATATAATTATGCTATCTTTAAGCCTCAAGGTAGTGTTTACGATGATTAGCAAATTCTTTGTACAACATTTTAATTCTTTAGCAAAAAAAAAGTTAATTAATAAACATTTCAAAATTAGAAACATTTTACCACAGGCCACAAAAATCCTCATAAAAGCCTTTATTTACAAAATAATACTAGACCCATCGCTCGGCTACGAGCCCATTCGCCCCTCAAGATTCTCCCCTGATAAGGAATAAGTGCCTATTCACTACTTGAAATAAGAAGTACCCATTCACTCCTTATTGCAGAAACATTCAGAGTACAGTCAGCAGAACAGTATTATAAAATAAATACAACAAACAGTACTCTAAAAAAGGTTTATTTAACGATAAAATTTTTGGCCCTACAACAAAATAAATAGACTTTTTTTATTAAGTGGAATTTTTTTAGCATGTTTTGTCTAACGGTACCTACTTTTTCATTTGTAAAATAATTCAAATAATATAGATTATACGTAAGGAGTGTACAGTAAAGCTACAGTTACTGTGCATGTTAAAGGTGAGACGGAGAAGACCTAGAGCTCGCTTACAATAGTTCTATCTCTTTAAAATTTGTGTACGTTCGGTTAAAATTTGCTACAGATTTATTTATTTAATTAAAAATTATATGACTGTTCATAAACATGAAAAATGTCGTATCACAGTGTTAGCTATCGAAGTCCGCTGAAAGGGCTAGACCGATGAGTATTTATTTCTTGGTAAGTCTAAGAATAAATTTATCGTATAGTAGCTACATACCACGCGGGTGGATCCGCGGGTGGCAGCTAGAGAGAGACAGCTAGTTTAGCTAACAACACCGCATAAGTAATTTTTAACAACTTTACAGGAGACGAAAAAATTGTCTATTTTAAAAAATCGGTGGATTTTTCTGTTGTTATTTAATGGAATTGTATTACGGCATCTAATTGGTTGCAACCTACATCATGTGACCTATGGTGAGACGCGGAATGAGCAGCTCTATCCAATAGAATTAAAATGTGACACCCGCCAATTTTCGACTTTAGCAGTGTTGTAAGCTATAGGACTATTTATTTGTTGACAATTATTATTTATGGTTGTCAAAAGCGTATGGGTACGTTCCATGTTTCACATTTAATTGAATAATATATTTGTCATCAATAATGAATAGTTTTTATTAATTTTGAATATGAGTTTTGTTACTTTACTATTGTATAGGTTTAGTTGTGGTTGTTTCATAATTATGTAATTTAGCTGTTTCTCCATATATAAATATATTGTTTGTTTGTGACACAAAAAATTGTAACTGTAATAAAAAAAAATTCTGCTATCAGAATTATCAGTGCTTCGGTGCTAAAATGCGTACCATTTCTGGCATTATAATAGTACATTGTACACCAAGGGATGAAAGTAGTTAATTTCATTTAGCTGAGGGCCTTAATACACCCGAAAGAAATCAAACTTTCGCCCGAGTTATACATAGTGCTTTATACTACACCTACAAGGAAAATAAAAAGATAGTGCATTTTTCTCACTTCTCCATTGCAGAAAATCTGCAGCATTATTATATCTGATCCTTGACTTTTGTGGTAATAGGTCCTCAATCACTGCTTGAGCAGTTACTTTCAATTCCTTCGGAGTCAATAAATCGTCAGTATCACTATCACTCGACATAATAATATTAAGTTCTTGCAACAAATTGTTTATTCAAAAGTTTTAAAATGATGAGGAATTTGGAGCGAAATGCAAAAATTTTCACAATTTCTTCTTTCATACGCGCATAGAGACACGGGTAACAATCGCATGCAGCCAGCTACACTTTATGAAGTTGATTTGTGAAAAAACGTTTGTAATTATTTTGTAACAGGTAATAATAGTGATTTTAGTGGTTTATTTATGGAGTTATTATATAATTAAGTTACATTAATTTATTTATTTTTATAAAAGTAGTTATTTTATTCTTTTAATATTCTTTTTTATTTATGGTTTACCAAAAAGTACAGAAACCAAAATGAAAAAAAAAAAAAATAAAAAAAAGTTCATTACTCCCATGCGAGTAATGAATTTAGGAGTAATATTTCAGACCTTTAACATACATTACATGTTGCTTTTCAGAACTCGTCTGAAAAGACTAACTTTCTTTGATAGATATTCTCCGTATTAGATTTAGATCGTCTTTGGTATTAGATACTGCAAAGAGGTACTTTCTACGTAGGTGTAGTAGTATAAATGGTATTTTAAATTATTTAGTTTTAGACGCTTTATAATGTATTTTATTTTTATTATGCCAGAATATTTTTTTTTCTTTTTGTCTTCTTTCTTTCTGTCTAGAAGGTATTATTTTTATTACAGTACTTACCGGTTCGTTTTTATAATCTGTTTTATTTAGGCATTGTTCATAAAGGTAATCCTGAATATCCAAGATAAATGTTCTAGTGTTATTATCACAGTTGTTTATTGCCTCCTTGGCGATGCAATGCCTTAAAGCCTTTCCTTTATTGCAAGACGCTTTCTGAAAGTTACAAAATATGGTTAACATCACGCCTATATTACCCAGAAGGGCATGGTAGTAGTGCATTGACTGATATAAGGTGAGCTTATCGCCATCTATAGGGAAACTCAGGAATCTTGACAGCAAACGCCGAGCACCGTACTTTAGCGTGACCAATACAGAGAAAAAATCAGTGATTTTGAATTTAAGTCGAGTACATGGTTAGCGTAGTGGTTAATGCGCCTCGCCGCTTTCAACTGCGCTAACTAGTGTTGTGGGTTCGATCTCCACATGGGACAAACCTTTGTGTTATCCGTAAATATTTGTTCTGACACTGGGTATGCTCTGTGTGTGAAATGTATGTTTGTGAACACCCCCGCGACACAGGAGTTATTCCAAGTGCGAGTGCCGATTTAAAAAATACGGAAAAAAATGCTATTTACAATACTTACAGTATATTTAATGTTTTTATCAGGATCAGCCACCAGCTTAACTAAATTTGGGGTGCTTTTATTTGCTGGAGAATGGAATCCATACATTGTTTCATTAACTTTTTTGTCCAGCCTTCGATTTTTACACTCGTTAATTTTTATTTTGTCAGTACAATTAGAATTTTGCACGTAATCTGTAATAAAATACAAAAAACACGGTATCAAATTTATTTATTAAATTTAGGTGAAATGTTAACAATTTATTTTTTTTAAAACATCGTAATGAAACCTGCATGCCTGAGAGTGCCTAAAAAGTGCTCGAGGCAGTGTGAAGTCTACCAATCCGCACTTGGCCAGCGTGGTTGAAAATAACCTTCTCATCATGAGAATGGGCAAGAGCCCAGCAATGGGATATGTATTAGATACAGGGCGGCTATTATTATTTGACCTAACTTGTACATAAGGTCATTCTACAAGGTATACATGTTTAATATAAGGAAGCGTCTTCCCGTGCAATGTGAGATCCTCATAAATTTATTTGAAATGTATTATAACTTGATTGATTTGACTCTTGACTCTGGCAAGCGACACTCAAAACTTTTTGAAGGTGGTAGAGCTCTCGAGAACAAGATCGTAGGATCTTGTTCTCGAGAGCAAAAGTTCAAAAAGGAGGACGTTTTCAATTCGTCTGATTTTTTTTATGTTTGTTACATCATAACTTTGTATAATGATTATATTTTTTTGAAAGCTGGTGCTTCACGTGTGATCCCATTTGGTCCAGTTCTGACAATGGCACCCATGAGAAAACCATATATAAAAGTCTCAAAATATTGTGATTCATGTCGGTTTTATTTTTAGAAATTATAATTCTATATATATATATATATATATATCTCTATATCTCTCGCTACTGAGAGCACCGCGACAATCGCTTAGGGGTCTCGTCGGTGTGCATGTTTATGTGTGCGTGCCGTTTCGCACGGTTGTAGGCAGTTTCCGTACTGTTTGTACATATTTATACTGTGCCCTGGGGGTGCAGCATCCAGTCCTGCTGGATTCTTAATTTTTCAACTTTAATATTATATAAAATTATAATTCTACGAAAGATCCTACGATCTTGTTCTCGAGAGCAAAAGTTCAAAAAGGAGGACGTTTTCAATTCGTCTGATTTTTTTTATGTTTGTTACATCATAACTTTGTATAATGATTATATTTTTTTGAAAGCTGGTGCTTCACGTGTGATCCCATTTGGTCCAGTTCTGACAATGGCACCCATGAGAAAACCATATATAAAAGTCTCAAAATATTGTGATTCATGTCGGTTTTATTTTTAGAAATTATAATTCTATATATATATATATATATATATCTCTATATCTCTCGCTACTGAGAGCACCGCGACAATCGCTTAGGGGTCTCGTCGGTGTGCATGTTTATGTGTGCGTGCCGTTTCGCACGGTTGTAGGCAGTTTCCGTACTGTTTGTACATATTTATACTGTGCCCTGGGGGTGCAGCATCCAGTCCTGCTGGATTCTTAATTTTTCAACTTTAATATTATATAAAATTATAATTCTAGTAAATCATTTCTTTGACACCTCATTTACCACGATAACTTTTCGATTGTTCTGTCAGAAATGAGCGATTGTCTGTCTTGTCTAAAAGAAAATCGTGCCAAAACCTTACCTTTATAATAACGGTGTTTCCTGCTAAACTCCAATAGCTCCGTCACTACAGGGTTTGCCGTAATGTTCTTATGTCTAGCCTCTTTTACAGCGTCCACATATTTCTTAATACGATTGTCAAGTGTTTCATTACTTTTCCTTTCTCTGAAAATTTAGTGAAATCACGTCTATTAACTTGATATATCAAACAAAAATTTTATAAACATAACATCATAGCTTATGAGATACTCTCTAAAATAGATACATTGATATTGAATGGAGTATATTTGAGATTGCAATGGGTTCCTTCGCACATAGGAATTCATGGTAACGAGGAGGCTGATAGATTGGCGAAGCTTGGCATTACAGACGGAAGTCTTGTATCGAACAGAATAAATTTCCGTGCATTTAGCCGTTTCTGCCATACCTATTACAGCAATCAAATTTAGACCCCATCATTTTGTCACTATCCGTGGTGTCTACACTCTTTCCATATAGACACTTTGTCTATATTTGGCATTGCTCAGTCTCCCGCTTTGCTCTGGAGGGAAGTAAAGATACATACTTTGCAACTCCAACTATATACTTCTGATTAAATTCGTTGCGGGTTCCAAGTCAATTTTAACTCTCCCTGGGATTGCTCGTGTGTCATGCACGGTGCCTTTCAGTTGGTTACCGCTGTAGATCCTGGCGTCACAGGAGTCACAGTGGTGGGCGTGTGGGTGGGATTATATCCCGTTAAAAAAATTACAGAAGGAAGCGAGATCACAGTGAAACCATATTACACAGAATTGATAAAATATCACGCCATGAACTCTGGAAGGAATATTTTGATAAAAGATCAGTAGAAAAGGAGATATGGTGTGAAACTGTGCAATCCCAGCCACCTCGGATACCTTGGTGTATATTTAGTGAATTAGGTAGAAAACTAATTATCTACTGTAGCGCATAGAATTAGAACCGGTCATATAACAACAAATAAATTTGGCTACCTTATGGGAAAAATGCGTCCCCAAATTGTGAAGTTTGTGGGGTAGTTGACGACGTACAGCATCTTTTGATAGAATGTGTTCGGTTTCAGAAGGATAGGGATGAGTTTTTTAAACTATTTAATGTAAACACATCTCAAATAGGCGCTATAAATAATATTATTTCCAATCCTAGCAGTGATGAAGCAGTTATGTTGTTCAGTATTTTTGTTGAAGTTTTGTAATGTTACTATTATTATAGTTAGATTTAATCGGACTGACATGTACATAATTGTAAAAAAGTCCTAAAAAATAAAGATTAAAAAAAAACATAACATCACTCCTATTTTACCCAGAAGGGTGGGGCAGTGGTGTATAAAACCCAAAATTCACCTGTTATGTTTTTTAAGGTCCTATTCGATAGGGCGTTAAGCCATCGCGATCCACCGGGCACAATTCCAACCCTGTGCTGGTATTGAGAATTTACTGACGGAAAAATCTCAAATTACACTTTTGCCTGACCCGGGCATCGAACCGGAGACCTCGTAGTGAGAAGTTGCATACGCTTACTACCAGTGGCGTAGCTACCAAGGGGCTAGGTGGGGCAGTGCCCCGGGGCCCTCAAGCTCAGGGGGCCCTCGAAGCCTTACCAGAAATCTCGATCGAATTGAACTTGTGGCAATTTCTCCCATTTTCAAAATAAATATGACAGGTTGCAACCCCACTTTAATCATGACAACTCAGTTGAGAGAAATTCAAAAGTTATGCTTAGGGAATTCCCCTAAATTCTTTCTGTAGGTTGGCAGTGTTGTCAATTTAAAAAAAAATGATAAAGAGCAAGTAGCTTAGCATTTTTAAAGTACATATTTTTATTTGATAAAACCTAATCAGTTTACATAGCAGTGGGACCCAATTTTTTAATTTGCCCCTGGGCCCTTGGTTACCTACCTACGCCACTGCTTACTACAGCTGCATTAAACCGACGAGGCAGTTATACTCTACCATGATAACTGATGGTAATACGTATACTAAGCCACCAGAACTTAGTATCAATAATCATGTCCTTAAGTTTGTCTTATTCTACTACGACGAGACCGCCCGCCAGTTTGCACGGCAGTCGAGATTCCTGGGTGCTAGCGTCCATGCGCGAGCGATATCTGCCACCCCGGTCATATCACGTTGACGGAACACACTAGGTTTTAGTCCGTGCCACTCGGACATAACCAGCGACTGCCCGGGTCGATGGTATGCGTCAGGCATTTTCCAGTTTAAAAAAAAAAGTTTTCTTTTATTTCGGGTAAGTAAACTATGGTCTTATAACTACTAACTTACTCATCAGGTTTTATATAGTCTCGTATACCCTTTTGCAACTGTAATAAAAAAAACATATTACCTAGAATATTGTCAGAATGAAAACTTAATAGGACCAAAAATTTAATAGTTACAATCATGTTTACAGTCAGTTACATTTCTGAAGGTTTTGAAAATTATTTCTTGTCGCCACAGAATTAAATGGTATATTATATTAAGAAATCAGAAGCACCTTTGTAGAGAACAACGTTTATAATGCAATATAAAAAATAAAAAACTCTCATCACACTATTTTGAAGTATACAATAATATTACATTAAAATACATACATGTAATGAGCGAGCGTACTGCAGCTGTGCATGCATTCAAAAAATAGACAGTATAAAATATCTCGGCATAATTATCGATGAAAAACTAAACTTCAAAGCACATATATCCACTTTGTCGAAACGTGTTAGGAAAACAGTCAACATCATGAGACTCCTACGCGACTCGGCGTCAATTAAAACACTAAAATCTGTCTACTTTGCTCTGACTCAGTCGCTCCTGACATACTGTGTAAAATGTTGGGGAAATACCGCAAAAACAGTTATGATAGACGTGGAACGAGCCCAGCGTTCAGTTTTGAAGACAATGCATAAGAAACATTTTAGATATCCAACAACACAGCTTTACAGGGATGCCGGTGTGTTGAATGTGCGACAATTATTTATTTTGGGAACTTTTACTGAGTTTCACCAGATTGTTCTTAATTCTGATAAATATCAACATCTACTCAAACGTCGTGTGTATAGAGTAACTGTGCCAAAAGTAAACACATCCTTTGCCAGACGTTTTAGCCCATACAAAGACCATTATATTTACAACCAAGTGGTATCTTTTTGTGATGTAAAGAAATGTACTGCACGTGAATCCAAAACTATAGTCACAAATTGGCTTGCAACACTTAATTATAACTCTACAGAAAATTTACTTGTACACCTAATGTAGGTAATCTAATGACAATGAAAAATAATTATGGAAATATTATACTCTTTTATATTGCTTTGTATTAATTTAAGATTTTAATTTATAAAAATTTTATTGCATGTATTAATATTAATAACTCCGCTTCAATAGAATTAGATTTAAATTTGTTTCCACAACTCTCGACCGAGCGTAATATGTTAAACTTAACTGGAAATCGCAATCATGGTACCCACAGGACAGGCTTGCCTAGTGTGGGGCCAATGTATATTTGTGTAATGTGTAAGCTTTTCTTGTAATAAACAATTTTTATTTATTTATTTATTTATTGCCCTAATACAATTTTCACAAGTACACTATGGGAGACGGTTTCGTAAGCTAGGTTGCCCGTATTTCAGGTCACCCGGCCTCCACCTTTAGATTTTGACGACTAAGAAACAATGGTTCCGACAGGATTTGAACCTGCGACCTCTGCATACCGGGCAGCCGCTTTAACCACCAAGCTACGGTCGCCAGGGCCCTAAATTTCTGAAGTGTATGTTATATTATTATATTTTTTTAACAGTTTCTTAGTATATTTTGCTAAGTATAGCTATAGGATAAAAATAGTCAATAAGAAGTTGACACTAATAATGTTTTGGTCTGGAGCTGATGTGTTCATCATGGTAGTGGTGGTGGTACTATTAAATTTTGATGCCTATACTTACTTCTTTGATATCCTTGTCAGTCAGTTCTGCTACCGTTACTAAAACAAAAATATATTCAATTTATTGCTATTATTTACCTTATTTGCTGACGTATTATACGAGTGCAAATATTAGACACAACTACTAGAGAATAAACGGGTTACTCACGTATTATCGTCGGGATCGGGATATTGCCGACCGGTTTCTATATTTCAATAAGGAAATATTTTCATCAGGGCTGGGAGTGCAGTATGCTCGGTGCAATCATTATTCTCTAGTAGTTATGTCATCTCACGTAAGTTTGAATAGTATTATTACAGACACATTTTACTACGTAACCATATACTGGATGAAATAGCGTTATGTAAAGAAGTACATCATCATTATGACGAAGACGTCAAGCTTTTTTGATGTATTTTTAAAAAATTAGACATCTGGTCTAAATCGCGTAATTATTATAAAGGTAAATAAATTACCTATGCTTTTTTTTGTCTAATTTTCGAAAAATGGTCTCTAATCGCGAAAGTTTAAAAAAAAAATTTTTGGCTGTAGTGGACTTGTTAGAGTTCTCTAGACCTAGATCAAAGTTGAATTGACTAGAGTTTTCTCTCAATAGGGGCTGACTAAACCATCTACTGGTGGAATGTGGGTGTCACATCTCATCGAGATAGCCTTATATCCTTCTCGGCAATACGGCCGTGATGTTAAGCTATGTGTACGCTCATATTTATTTTATTATCTATTTAACTTTTGCACATATAAAAGTACAGAGGCGGACTTAATGCCTAGTGGAATTCTCTTACAGTCAACCTAGGGTGGTGCAGAGAAAAGCAAGGGTAGGTGCTGGTGTACGTATCACACCTATTGACGGAATGCACCAGGTTTCAATCTGCTAGAGGAAAATTATTTAAGGCATTAAATTTAAATAATTTAGATATAGGGATGTTTCACCATATATTGTCTGCACCTAGTTCTGAAGCTGCTATTAGTATTTACATGTTTGTTATGTTACGATTTAGTTAAGTTATTATTAGTGTATGGTCCGATGGGACTGGCATGTACTTTTGTATAAAAGTCCCTAAAAATAAATAAAGAGAAAAAAAAAAGGGTAGGTGAATATGAGAAAAGGAACCGAAGTGGTGATGTGAATATATATATTTGGAAGAAACGAGTACAAATCCATACATAAAATACGTACAAATTTACATAGATATACAAAATTTTATAAAATATATAGTTTAATGTGCCATCAAGAACCCGTTCTAATACGCCTATAAATGTGTACCGTTTGCGACGACAAACTATAGGCAAAACCCTTTATTGATCCGTACAAGCAGAAGCTTTAATAGTATGTGTAAGCAGCATGATATTGATCCCTTTAATATTGTCAACAGTGCGAAGGTGTTTGAGTCTTGACTTTTATAAGAGTGCAATGGAGGCCTGATTGGTCAGTATATGGTAACATTAGTGTGTAAGTGTTTATTTAAGTACTTAAAAATGTAACTTTAGCTATATTTTGTTCTGGCTTTTTACTGTTTACGTTTGTTATTATTCAGTTTTATATAAGCGGAGACTTGTTATTGGCTGCCAGATTCCTTTACTACTATATACAATTCTGTTAATTTAGCTGTAAGTCTTCCATATATCTTAAATAAATATATAAATAATATAATTATTACATTCATGAATAAATACAATAGTATATTACATACACAAAAATAATACATATTTAGAAGATGATAAAAGCTGGATTTAACATATTATCATGATTCTGCCAATTGGTCAGTTAATAGTTGACGCACTTCATATAGGAGAACACTTAATCCGCTTACAGTTAATTGGTTTATCCTGTAAACAATTCTATTCTAAAACGATTTGTTATTGAAGGAAAACGCATAATAATATTATTGACATAAATGGTATTATACTAAGAAACAGTTGAAAAAGATATGGGACCGGCAGGATTAGAACCTGCGACCTGCACACCGGGCAGTCGCATTAGCCATCCAGCTATGGTCGCCTCCTGCTGGTCCCATATCTTTTTCAAGTGTTTCTTAGTATAATTTGTTAAGCATAGCTAAATGCTATAAAATAATAAATGGCATTGTTTCGCAAAATTTTATTTGACATAATTTAACTTGCATAACTTTGGCAATAAGCAAATTTGGTATAAAGAAGAGAAGAAAAATACTAGTACTATTGTGAAAAAAAGCGTGGGGCGCTCTGTGCCATATTTTTCGTCTATCGAGCGACCCACGCTTTTTTTCACAATAGTACTAGTATTTTTCGTTTATTATTATTTTCAGGTTATAATAAGAATTATTTTTCACTTTTTAGTTTGATGTGCTTTAAAAGCGTGTTTTTTTAGTTTTTTTAAACTATATTTATTTTTCACTTTTTAGTTTGATGTTATTTAAAAGCGTGTTTTTTAGTTTTTTTTTAATCCTGGCGATCCTAATCAGGATAATGAGATAAATTTATGAAATTATTATATTGTCGCTGATTCTTTACAAGTGTAGAAAGTTTGAATTAAATCTGTCCGTTTAAAGTGGGTCAAAATCGAGTCCAAAGGAGTCGGTTACATACAAACAAACAAACAAACAAACATACAGGTGAAGCTAATATAAGCGTGTTAAAAAGGGAAGCCGACATCAAGATACTAATACTATTTTTTTTTTTTTTTAATAAATATGTGAAATAATTATTGCCGAACAAATTGACTGATCTTAATAAATGTTTAATTTGATCGGAAGAGAGGAGAGTTTTTTCTTTACGTTTTAAGGGTTCCATAGTACCTACAAGGAACCCAGTTTTCTCATGTCCGTTTGTCTGTCTGTCTGTCCGAGGTGTAGCGTCGAAACCGTTGGTGCTAGAAAGCTGAAATTTTGCATGGATTGCAAAAGAGGTTGTAAAGACGTTTTTTGATATAGAGACTCGTAGGCGAGAAATTTAACTTTGAAGAGCATTTTTTTCTTGAGTGGAGCGTTCCTCTTTCCCCTAAAAGGCTAAACCGTTAGCTTGAAAAACCTCGGTATATAATTTTACAAAAAAAAACGACTTCAAATACAAATAATGCACTAAAAAGAAAGAAATACTTAAGTTATATTCAACGTCACGCCTCATCTGTGTATAATTTGAAAGAATACAGGAGACGACCTTAAGGTGCCCATATTTAAAAAAATATCGCTGTACTTCTAACCATTGACGATGTAAGTTGTACCTCCTAGCATCAGCTTAGCAACATGAAATGCTGACTGCTCGATGTAAATATCCGAGGAGTTTTAGGTAATATACGATAAACAATATAAAAGCCTTTAAAGTATGAGGGTTGCCCTCGATTTCTCTAAGATCATCGTCGTGTCGTAACCTGATGAGAATGAGACCACAAGACTAGTATACTCTTTCAGACAAAAGAATAAGTTCTCAAATCGGTCCAGGCGTCTTCGAGTAATCAGCGAACAAACAAAAAATAAAAATAAAAACAATCGAATTGATAATTGAAAAATCATGGTGGTGGTTTATGTTATGAACTTTCAAGAAAAACTATAGCGGCTACCTTAACTTAATTAATTCAAGAGTAATAGGGGCTTATACAAAAAACTTTGAAAATAATGACTTGTATGAAGTTGTCACGTGCTTACAGACAGACAACCCCATTTAAGTCTAAATATGTTGGCACGACAAGCTACGGAGCCCTATTGCACGTGGCCCGACCGCACTCGAGCGGTTTTCTCTATTGTATCAAAGAAAATAAACAAGGACCACGTCTAAATCTGTGTTTAAATTATTTGCCCCTGATGCATCCACCAACCATGAGAACTGGCATTCATGTATGTTTCCTTAAGTATTTGGTATCTACAAATATATACACACCCGTCACTATGTCAAGGAACAAAGTACCTATCTACAGATAGATATGATGTTCCTCTCCCTAATCTATACAGGGTCCTATATCCTGGCGTATAATTTAAGATGTGCAATAGTGTGCAGTGGTAGGTCCCATATACAAGGTGTAAATGACATCTTGACGAAACCACTTACCAGTAATTCACTGAGAACATGATTCTGAGACCTCTATTGCAAAAATATCCACCGGAAAATTCACGATTTTATATACCTAAAAATAATCCCATTTGCAGATTTTTCCGATAAAAAAATTTACAAATATGGCTTTAAAATTATAAACTTAATTACCGTTTTTGCAAGTTTATTCTGTGCGATATACATACCAACACACTTGCGATTTTTTTTATAATGTCAAAAGTTTTTCCATGCCCGTTTTTACAATGTGTGGAAATTTTCCGGTCCCAGAATTTTGTATAGAATAAACGGTAAGCGTCACCGTCACCAATGTCACGACGTCATTCACGACGGATTTCCCATAACGAGGTGGGTCAAATATAGGCTATATTTGACCCACCTCGTTATGGGAAATCCACTGACGTAATATCGAACAGTAATTGCCCGATTGGAGTCAATCAAATAAAAAAACAAATAAATATGAAAAAGAATATCTATCAAAAATTTGGCGGTAGTTTTAAGGTGATATGGTAGATTTTATTAAATTCCTGAAAAATTTTAGGGTTTTGCATTTTTTCTACTCTAGAAACGAAAGTGGAAGAAACTTAGAGAACGTAGCTCTATTAGTATATCTGTGACGCTATCACGGCCAAACCTCAGAACCGATCTTGACAAATATTGCCATAAAGATAGTTGAAGGCTTGGAGCATCCCTTATGGTTATACCGTAAAGGCTTAAAATACAAACAGAATTACTTTAGTTTTTATAATATTACTAAGGATTGTGAAACCCCTTTAACAGTTTAATTAAATATGAAAAAGAACTAACCTGAGAATAATATAGCGAATGTAATAAAAAAGAAAATCCCTGTTGGATTCATTTTGTTCAGCACTGAAGCACACAACCCGACAGCGCACTACGTAATGGTAATTAAATGACGAGTACGTGAGAGATATTATTAAATACTTTTGTGGTTCAATATTCCTGTAGGCTTATATGGAGTAATACATACATCTATTCTATTGTACTAATGAGTTTGTTTGTTTGTTTCAGCACACTGGTCTCTAAAACTAGTAGTCGGATTTAGATGGTTCTTCTTCTTCTTCTTCGTCGTGTCGATGGCTGAGTCAAATTTAATTGGCCCAATAAGTGGTCACTGTTATGGCACCTTGGTCAAGGTTTTGACTTGCCATCGTGGTGAAAGGATTAGCCAATTCGCTTTGAAGAATTCGCGAACTGCCCGGGGTGCGCCGGAATCGTTGTGTACGTCACTCGAGAAGGCTCCTTTCATGCACCCCATGGTTCTTCTTACATTTGATAATCGTACTCCTAGGCAATGCTGCAAGTTATTCAATATAAATATCCGAGTGTAGCAGTAACGTTTAACGCGGTTCAATTGGTAGGAAGTACCAAATTGTTACTTATCCTTTAACTTAATATTATTATTTTTATTAAGAAAAGTAACTCTGTTTGTCTGTTGCGTGCGCTATCATGATGAAAGTTGGCATGGCCAAAGTTGAATACCTGAGGAAGAGCATAGACTTATTTTTATCGACATACGTCACATCGGGCGGAGTCGCGCGCAGACGCAAGTATGTTAAAAAACCATTTATAAGTAACTATTTACCCTTTATGTAAATATGGTGACAAACCTAATCGATTAGTTTTCCTTGCTTTCGCATAACACCATTTATGTGTCGTTTTAATATACTAAATAGATTTAAAAGAATAACTCATTAACTTAGTCATCAAAGCAAATAACACATAATTGTACAAAATCATGGGATCATTCCGTAAATTGTCACGTAGACTGAACCCTTCTGGCTAATTTCATTTTATTATTAGACTAGAATTGGCCCCCTACTTCGTTCGCTTGGAATTTGTTATATTGAGTTCCACGCTTTGACCCGTGTTAAATCTTACTGCGCCGCTCCCGTGAAGTTTAGCGTAATGTTAAATATCTAAAAACCTTAACTAAGAGTTAAGCTATCAAACACAGAAATAACTATTAAAATCCGACGAGTAGATCCCAAGATTAGCGCTACCAAACAAACAAAATAACTTTCTCGCCCGTTCTATATGGCAATTGACTAGGAAAGTTAGAAATAGAAAAACATAAGACAAGCTCAAAATATTCTAGTCCAATGCCAAAACTGTGCAGCATGCATGTGGAGCCATGCATGGTCACAGAAGGCATCAAGAAAGGCCTGAGATATGTAAACTAAACAACATATAATGATAATAAATTTCTTTATTGCAACAAATATATTCAGCAATAATTTGAATTTAAGCCGTCATTCCCTGATTAGACCTGTGAGTCAGTTCCTGCCCAACTATGGTTACATAGCAATGGGTATGTTTGTTACTAAATTACTAGCTAGTATTTTAAAATATTATACATAGATAAAAGTTGCGATAACTCAAAAACGGCTGAACGGATTTGGATAAAAGTTATTAGGTAAATAGTGTGGTAGGTCAATAGAAAGTAGCCTATATAATTTCTGGGACCATGAACTATCCGATATCAATTCTCATAAAGAGCAGTCCAATCGACTGGAAGATATTTGGGTACAAACAAATAAACAAAAATATGTTTGCCCTTTATAATTAGAAGAGAAAACATTCACAAAGTAGTCGGCAAAAACAAATTAAAAAAACGTGATTCTGAAATTTTTCAATGTTGCCGGAATGTGTAGTTCGTAAATGAGTAAGAGTTTAAAAAAGGTGTTGACATAAAAGTTGTATGAAACTTTGTAAGCTTTCATTACATAGCAGACATTTTTCTCAACAACGCGAACGCGGCGTTTTAGAAATATTTGCGAAAAACACAAAAGTGGGACCTTTTACCTCCCCTCCTACCCACTCCTGCTCACCTGCTAGGCGCCAGGGCTTTTAGTATGTTCACTCTCTTAGTTCCCAGAACAACTTTCAGAAGAAGTCCTATATGGGCCAGCCCACGCCCTCTATAAATACTTTTTAGCCATTTTTTCGGTGGATTAATTTGCAGAATGTGATGCATTTTCCTCTAAATTTGACGCACCTCTTATATGAATTTACGCCCTCAAATTTACCCCCACACAACTGTGAAAACCACATCCAATTCCATGCAGTTTTGCTATAATTTTTCCTTTAGTTGAATTGAAGGGATAATATATATATATCCTATACAACTTCAACTAAATCTATATATATACATAGAAGATATATAGGAAAATGCATTTAAAAATGGGATTCACCGACTGAGAGTTGGCAGCCCTTGTTAGTGGTGTAGCGTACGACTGCTGACGCTACTAATTGTACTTAGGCGCAAATGCGCAGTTGCTCGGCTCGGCAGTCGTCTCTCCACATTCACGCCGTTAGGTCATTAGGATTAGTTTATAACATAAGTATATATAACTGGTACCAGTGAATAAAGTATATAATTAACACGCAACCTTTATTAATTCAAGACAACACATGAACCCCCTACATTGGTGACCCCGACGTGATCCTACAGTGGGATTGTTCTCATCATTTCCTTTCAAATGACGTATCATATATCAAAAAATAAATAAGGTTTACCAATATATTATTTTTTGTAAACGAGTGCCCCTTGCCATTATGTTGACTACACGCCTGTTCGTAACATACGTATATTTTTTACAACCGAAATACATCGAATTCGGTTCTTGTTCTATGGTTGATTTCATTGTGTAGTATTAGATCGTGGTATAAAAGCAAGGAACTTTCACCAAGTAAAATGCGCACAAAAGTAAAAAATAAACAGAAAAACATGTTCCCGAGCAAGGGCATAGCAGAGAAGTAATATTCTTGCCCATTTTCGCAATTTGCGCCTTAGTAAAGTAGCTATAGCCTATGATATGTGCATATTTTTGTGTTATACATATCTTTGAAATTGTATTTTTGTAATACTTAAACTTTAAGATTTCATTATGGTGCTGCAAAAATACGTTCTAAAATGATATACAAGTAAAGACCCAACGGATTTAAAATGTTAAAAACTTATCAAAGACTAACTTGAACTTTGGAAAAAACTCACAGTCTAATCTATGGAATTTGACAGATTTCATCTTTGAATTCACGATGAAAATCTTAGGAAAATAAGCAAGTACCAGTGCGAAAACAATTGTATCTCTTTTGGTTGCGATGATTAAAATTCTAGTATGACGTATATATAATATTGCAGAAACGCTAATATTCTAGTGAATAAAAATGTACTCAGTGAAGGTGCATTAAACCCATAGAAATATGGGATTTGATAAAAGGTACACTGGCAAGTATTGCGTTGATGCATCTTATTACAACAATATAAAGAAATCACAAATAAATGACGCCCAAAACTATGTTTTATGTACAAAGACTTGTAATCAGTGTTTTCATGGCAAAACTGACGAGAAATTCATTAACGCTAGTTATCACCCTGATAACTTAGTTGGTGCTAAAATAAAGAATCGAAAGTCAATATTTCTTGGAAAATTTTATAAAAGCAAGCCAATTCAATTCGATAAATCTTCGGTTATTGGGAAGATTTACCACACGGATACGCGTGTCCAAACCGAAAAACTACCAAAAGCAAAGTATAAGAAAGAACATATTGTCGTAGTTAATCCTCAAAATAAAAAAGACGAAAATATTCAGGTAATTGAAGATGTATTTGCAGAGGGGCCACAACAGCATGATATTTGTAGAACTGGAGAATGTACCGAGTCAAACATAAAAAATAAAAAAAGATCTTCTTTTTGCAAATGCAAGAAAAGGAAAACTAAAACACTATGCCCGTGCAAATCAATTTACGGTAAGAAAGACGCTAAACAACGTAAATTAAGACATCGAATCGTATGTTTTTGTGACAAGTATACATCAAAGAATGCACAATGCGGATGCGAAGAGAAAGTTTTCAAAAAAGCAGGCACCAAAAATCAGGCTTCATCAAACAGCTTTTGTGATTGCCAAAAACATACTCACTTAGATGAATTGATTGGTAAAACAAATACTAAAGAAACGCATTGGGAAAATCACTCAAGAAATGAAACGTATGTAAAAGCAGATATTTCACGGAAAGACAACAAGTTACTAAATTTTGAAAACTGGCGGAGCAAAAAAGACCAAATTAAACAAACAACTCAAAAGGAACAACAACCTGAAGAAGGTCATAAGGAAAAAGTTTTATTAAAAACAGAAGGAACACGGACTCGGTCAACTTTATCCTTAACTGGTATGCGTAATGCCTTTACAAATCACAAAAAGAAAAAAAAGCCTTTGAAAGAACGAAATCAAGCAACGGAACAAAACACAGGTGTTAATAGTAGTAGCATTGCTGCGGCAAGTAAACTGCAAGAAAAGATTCTACATTTACAATCTCATAGTACCAAACGTTTCAAAGGTAAAAATGATGAAAATGATAATGAAGTAATCAAATTAGATTTATTACAAAAAGATAACACATTGAAAATCTTTGACAACTGGCGAAGGAAAAAGAACCAAAATGAAGAAAATACTATAATAAAAGAAAACTCAGAAGAAGGTAAGAAGTACAATGTTTTGATAAAAACAGAAGATAAAAGGACTCGATCCACTTTATCCTTAACTGGTATGCGTAATGCTTTTACAAATTACAAGAAGAAAACTAAGCGCAAGAAGGAACGAAAACAGTCATCGAAAATAAACACAGGAGTCAATAGCAGTAACATTTCCGAAATGGGTAAACTACAAGAGAAAATTCCTCATTCACAATCTTTTAGTGACAAACATTTTAAAGGCAGAAAAGATGAAAATGATAATGAAATAACAGAAGAATCCGAAGCAATGCAACAAAATACAATACCTCCTCCCACATGTGAATGTAAAAATAAATGTGCACTACTTCATTTAAAAGAAAGTTATGTCAACAAAAATCCGATTCTTTGTAGTTGTAAAAATAAATGCGTTCGTCTCAACAACACTTTAAAAAATACAAGTAATAAGCGTGATAGACTTCAGCCTATTCAGGAAAAGTTACCTATCTCTGAAGACGCTGAAGTAAAGATAGCTAAAGTCATGCCTGCTGAATTAAGCTCATTGAACGATAGTAAAATAAATTATCAAAAACACAAAAGAAAAAGTTCAACAACTAGGTCTAAAAACAGTCAAAATGAGGATAATTTTGGGCAGAATTTTATAACTGTTTGGTCAATATCAACACAAACTGATTTTTGTAAGCCAGACTGTCCAGAAACTTGTTACATAGGAGACGTAGTAAGAGAACACAGAATTGAAAAAGCAATACGAGAGAATCAATTTCCTCGAAATGTTGCTGAGCAAACTGAATCGACGCATAAATGCAACGAGATAACATGCGGAGTTAAAACGGGTGAGGTAACGGACTACATGCCAATAAAACGTTTGCCTGTTCTTGAGCTTAAATTAAATAAAGAAACTATGTGCATTGAAAATCCTGATGGTTTGCAATATGAAATTGACAAATTAATAAAATTCAGACAAACACCTAAAAAACAATTATGTCTTCATGGTATTTGTGAAGCTGCGTCTGCTGGCAAACGTGAATATATATGTGAATGTGGAGGACAAGTCAATGAATCTTCAAAAGTTTCGCGTTTAAAGAGTTTACAACAATTGTCCAAACTAACTGTATATTTATCAAATATATATAAAAAAAAGAAACACGTCCGCCGAACCAGGACGGACTTTGATACGACACAACAAATACAAAAAGTAGTATCAAAGTTTTCTAATCTAAATCAAAATATAAAATCACAAAGAGAAAGACATCAATTGCGATCGTCAAATGAAAAACGTAGAAGATCAAGTTTAAAATTGAATAAAGGGAAAAACCAAGTAGAAGAAGATAAAGAAGCAGGATCGTCAAATGAAAGAGGTAGAAGATTAAATTTCAAATTGAAAATAGGAAAAAAGCAAGTACAAGAAGAACAAGAAGCGGATACAAAAGTGAATAAAGACAAAGTGTTAATAGAAGTAGAAAAAGAACCAGCTTTAGATGAAAAATTACTACAAGGATTTCATTCATTACGTAGCAAATATATGGAACCAAAACAAAAGACACCCTTAATGCTACAAAAAGAACGGCAAAGATTAAAAGCGAAGCGAAGGAAGTTGAAAATGAGGCGAAAAGCAATGGAAGAGGAATATAAAAAGTATAAATTGGACCTAAAGCGAAAAGACAAAGAGGCAAAGAAAATTAAAGAATTGCAGTACCAGATAGGAAAAAAGAAAATTAAAGAATTAAAGCAAGAACGTAATGTTCGCCCGACCAATGTCGTTGCTGATTTTTTTGTCGGATTATTAGCAATAGGATTCAGCGCAGGAAAGTTAATTGTTAAAGTACTTTATAAAGTAATCACAGACCCTGGGCGATGCTTTCTTTACATAAGAGCCAGAGCAAGTGACCCGGAGGGAACTATTCACCGAGTGTCCTTATGGTGGTCGATAGCGTGGCAGAGGCAAAAGTTTCGTATTAATAAAAGCATCAAAGGTTCTGAGAAGATGACTATTATCGCAGATCATGTACAAGATTCAGAGATATATCAAGCCTTTGCAAATAAAGGCTCGACAGCGCGAGAAAAAGAAATAATTCAACAACAAGCCACTAGACGAAAAAAGAGAATGTTGCTGAGAGATAAAGAAGCTAAAGGAAACTGTAGACATATCCTTCTTCTTACTTTAAAGAATACACCATGTTTGTGGGTGTATCATGTTTGCCCTAGTTTATATCCTCAATGCCTAAGTCTATTGAGGTTTTGGACACATTTTAGTGAGCTAATGCTGTTTTGCTTAGCATTTTTACTGTGGACGCCTTGCATTGGCTGTTTTGAATTGTGTCGTGGTCTAACGTGCTGTTTGTTTTGTACTCGATAATATTGTCTTTTTAAGATTATTAGTGTTTTAGGAATTAAATGATTGAACTTAGAATAAGTTCCCTAATTTCTTCATAACTACTACAACTACACTGACGTGCAAAAAATCGACTCACTTCAATCGTGCGCACTCAAAGTGCTCTAGTTTTAAAATTAAACCCTAAATTTTAATTTAGCTCTTAAATTCTTTGAGTTTTAGATGCTAGCCTTATAATGAGTACAAATACTCTTAACTTACACTCATTTTCTTGAAGAATAAATGTTTTTAAACTTTGCGAGTACTAAAACTTGAAATATTAAGGATGAAAAATGTAAAAGAAAAACAACATATCATTTTAAATAAACTTTATTAGACAATGATTACAGCTTTAATATCTAGTGCAACCCCCTCTTGCTCTGATGACAGCTTCTAAGCGGTTTCTCATTGACCCAATGAGGTGCTTCACTCTGTCTTGTGGTATGCCCTCCCATTCTTCGGTCAGGCCGCTTGCAGGTCAGCTCTTGAACCTGGTTTCAACTGAGCGGAATTCGCTGCTAAATAGTAGTGGTAGTCCCTTTATCCTCGTCATGCCACCAACTTGTTCCACCAGTGGCACGATAAGGAATTGTCATTCCTCGTCGTACCACTGAATGAAGATACATGCAACGATGGTAGCTCTACTTAATTTCCCTTTAGATATTACTCAATAAATAATTGTTGTCTTTAACACAATTTTCCTGTAACTGCAACTTTAGTATTATGTACCTACTCGTACTTCGTTGTTGAAACTCTATGGTGCCAGAAATAATTTATTTTTAATTTAATAAATAATAATTTAATGTGACAAGTCCATAATGTAGTTTGTAGTTTGTTTCTTATTGTTTATATAACAAAATTAAATAGTTATAATGTACTCGTTCCTACTCGTGTTTACTGGTTGCGTGGGTTTCCTGGTGACCTATAAATACAGATACAAACTGTTGTATCTAGTTTAGGCACCAGTCTCACAATTACAGTTTTTTGTATAGCCCCTAAGATACACTAGAAATAAGTTTTATTGTTGATATTATTTATATTTGTATTTTAATTGTTTGGGAGAATAAATATATTTTTATTTATTTATTTTATTTAAAGACAAATAAACTATAAATTTATTTATAATAATCTGCTAGTTGATCTTGAACTCCGTTATAATAATGGAAGTCTGTAAGTCTGCGAGGTTCGCTCAGGTATTAAGTATGAAAGTTTTACGGCTAAAGCGAAATATGGCGGAATATGTATAAGCTACACATAGAAATATATACTATAGAAATGGCTTGTCCGAACAAATTGCCCTTCAAATTTGACATTATGAATAGCAGGATCAGTAACGCCATCTGCATTGAACTACCATGTGACAATAACAAATACTTTTTTAAATTACCAAAAATATTCTCTTGAACGCCCGCGGCATAGTTCAACTAAGCGCAGTTGCGCAGTTCCAAAGTCATGTCACGCGGATATTCACGATTAAGGAATATGGCGTCGGAACGAAAAATTTTAGCAAATAAAATTGATAAAATAATGTAAAGAGGTGGATATAATAAGATATTTGTGACTTACCGGTGATATGTAATACCATAATCTTTTTTGTTATGTTTAATTTGGTAGTGCGTACAACTTTTCAGTGCACAATTAGGCATTTTGTCGTGTTTGACCGCTCACGGAGGCAGCCAACCACAGACAATTTCACCATGCGCTTTTTGTAGTCTGATTGACTCCAAAAAGGTTCAGTTCATTTATCGCGCGTTAGCCGTGTCCTTACTTTATACGTCAATGAAGCTACACTTCTTATTTTTAAAGAAAGTATGAACATAATGATAAAATCTTAACATTTTATGAGTTCACAGTTTGATTTTTGCCCTTGGTCATCTAGCTACGCCACAGGGATTAAGTAAGCGTTTTAATTTTTTATTTATTTCTAATGGAGGTTATGAATATGATGAATAAATCACGTTTCCTGAACAAAAACATTAGACGGAGTTGGAGAATGAGTTTTTTTTTAATTTAATATAGTCAAATTGAGAACCCCAATGAGGCCCCGTTTTTCGTCGGTTAAAAATATTGTTTTAGTTTAGTACTAGTACAATTAAGTAGTAAATTAAATATTATATATATGTATTATGTAAACACTTTGTATCCTACTTAAGATAGGAACACATTGATGAACGTGACGTCACGAAATGACGTAACATACAGTTGAGAAATTTGAGGTCCTGGCAAGAGTCGACCGTAGCTGGTTGGTTAAAGCGGCTGCTCGGTGTGCAGAAGGTCGCGGGCTCGAATCCTGCCGGTCCATAATTTTTTAAACTGTTTCTTAGTATAATTTGCTAAGCATAGCTAAAAGCTATAAAAATATTCAATACGAAGTTTAAATATTATGTAGTTTTTAAATATGTACAATAAGTCCCTATTTCGTGATTTCAGGCTACTACTGTGCTAGGTTGCCGTGTTGTGCATCGCATCGTGACGCCAACGCCGAGACGGCAACGTAAGCGGAAAAGATCCGAACTGGTTCGAGCCCTTGCGATTGTTTACACGCCGCTTATGTTGCCGTTTGGAACATCGCATGATGCTACTAAGCGCTTGCTTCAAGATGGTCAAATTTTCTCGTCAAGTTTTGCAATACACACGATCAAAACAGTCAGAAGATGTTTATAAGAGGGGCATTATGGAGAAGAGGGACGGTAAATTTCGCCAAACTCGTAGCAAACGCTAAGTATGCACCAAACGCCTTTTTCCTACCAACGATCAGGTGTCCGGATATCCGACCTAGATGTCGGCCGAATTATCCAGTATCAGGTATCCGGCCACTATAAAGTAAGCAGTATCTATCAGTATATGCTTACTACAACAATACTGCCCTTCAACTCTTAAACCAGTCAGGCAATTAGTAAGACAGTGTTTAAGAATCTGTTCAATGTAAATTATTATAAATTTTGGAGCAAAAACATGATTGAATGAAAAAAATACTAATCCAAAACTATTTTTTATATATTTCTCCTATGACGATGTTTTAAGCCCCTACAGAATAAAAATCTGTAATTAAAATACCAAACATGATTTATAGCATAACATGTAGAAATACAATACAACCAACAGGATAAAACAAAACAATACTATCCTGAACACATGAAGCAACATAGTAAAGCCCTGCATAATTCTACAGCAAGTATGCAAGGACTCCAAACTCCAACAGCCAGAATAAATAGTAGCACATCAACGAATTGCCTCCAAATTCCAAGTAAACTCACACAATGAGGATAAAACCAAGGACACATGTAATATACCCAAAGGCATGGCCTTTTTCTTAAAGATCCCATAAAAAGACTACAATCAAAATCGTCCTTGGGTGTTATTTGTTTGCCACCTCTCAAGCGCTTGCTGGGGTCTTCGTCTCTAGCGTGAATCAAAAAATTACCCAAAGGTGAAGTTTCTACAGCGGCAACAAACTGTCGCGTAGATTTCATTGCACCCAGTCTACGTTTAATTCTCTTTGCAGTCTCACTGACACCACTATCTTTGATATTTTCTAGAACTGTACTCGCGTAATGCCCAGGATCTCTTCTTATCTCCTTACAGCAATGTGCGACATCTGATGGATGTAAAATTGATCTGTAGCCAAATCTGGCAATACTACCCACGGCAGTAGCACCTAGTTTTACAACGTCAAATAGGGACTCTGCTAACATTGCACCAGTAGAAGCATTTCTATATCTTTCAATTTGTTCTAGGGCAATTTTTTCCTTAATTTTTCTTTTCTTACGCCTCAGCGCATCGTCTAATGCATATTGTACGTGTCGATTCTGCCTACTCTTTTCTTTCACTTTTAGTTGCCTTACTTTCTGTTTGTAAATCTTTTTTTGGTCCTTTTTCTTGCGCACTGGTTCATCTCGCTCTTTACGTTTTTGTTCTTTCATGTGTGGAGTTTTCAGCCATTCTTCATGACACTCAGTACTATCACAAGTGCATTCAGTGGGTTTCTTAATCAGCTGGTTTTCCATTTTTTTGAAAATTTTCATTTTATGTCTTTCTTCATCGCATATTTTTGATCCACATGTGCATTGTCCTCTTTCTTCTAGGGTTTTTTTCACAAAACTGTAGTTTTTATCTATGACTGATTTAAATTTAAGAAATGCTTTCGTAGTATTTTCACGCGTTATTACCTTTTTCTTCTTCTGTTTTGGGGGTGGTGGAGGTTTGACTTTTGGTGCAGGTTTAATGCCAGTATGAAGGCAATTACAGCAGCGACAACCCTTAGGATGTACATCCTTTTTCTTTTGCACTGGTTTTATCGGTGCTAAACCTCTACAAATTCTCTTATTTCTCTTAGATGGATCAAATGCTTCTAATAAATCGGCACAATTTATGATATTCTTTGTATCTCTATTTATGATCAAATCTATAACTGGTGGTGAAACTTCTCCGGTCTCGACAGCTAAAACACAAATTAAAAAAATAACTTCGGTCTTATCATTTAATAAATAAAAAGAAGAGTTAATTCTTATACTAATATAATTAATAGAGATAAATTTATGTTTTACAAAGAAGAAAGACTATTTTCGTATGGAATCTGGTCCCTCCATGCAATAGATACATGCTATATATAATATATTTGTATAGCTATCTTTAAGCTAAACAAAAAATAACTAAGGCGCCAACTTTTAATGTTAGTTCGTTTTGAGCTATTCGTTAACTAGCTAGCTACCTACGTCGTCATCTCCAATAGCCAGATGAAATATATCGTTTATGTTTTTTTTAACTAAACAAAGTTACTAAGGCATTAAATTTTCGTTAAAAATACTCTCTATCAAACATCGCAGTTAAAGCATATCAGTATATCACCGTTAGACCGTTCAATATCTTTGAACGGTCTAACATTCAAAACCTAGTGCCAAAATAACTTTTGTTTAGCTCAATAATAACTATCCAACGATGTATCACATGTAGCTATTGAAGAATAAGTAAAATGAATTTGCTTCTTTTTTTTCAGTTTTAGAAAAGGTGTTTGAGGGTGATGTTTAGGATAGTTAGCATTACACTATACGACCCACAGGAGTGAGACAATAAGGTTTAAGCGGTCAAGCAGTAACTAGTCTTTGAGAACGCATAGCTCAAAACGCACTAACATTTGGATTATGTTGCCATAATAACTTTTATTCAGCTTAAAAATACGTATCCAATAACGTTTGGAGGGTGGGACCGAAAAGAGGCTGTGTCCTTTAAAATAAACTCAAATCGCCGGTGTAAAGTTTATTTTTTTTTGCAAATACAGTGATAAATTTGTGGTGAAGGTAGAGTCTGAGAGTGAGAGTATTTTACATGGATCCAATCCTAAATAGACTCTTAAACTCTCAGAAAACCGTATGCAACACTATCCAAAAATTAAGCTTTACACTATGACGTATTCTTTGTTACCTACTTGTTTTATATTTCCTAAAGCTACCACGATCCAAATTCCATATGTAGTGATCTTTCTTTACTATGATAACCATTCACAGGCTCCTAGACTAGCTTTCACCCGCGATTTTGTCCACGTGAGACAAGAGCTTTCTGTTTTTGAATAATTGAGAAATAGAAAACCTTAGATTTCATATTATTAAATTATTCTCATTTATCAATTAACTCACCTAAACGACCTTGGTGCATCACATTGGTTTCTCTTCGGCCCTTTCCTATTTTTTGATAAATGTCATCTGTATTCTTAATCTCTTTAGCATTTGGTTCCAGAACCATATTAAAAAGTGGGTCCTTTAGTGATTTTGGTAGTTTTTTGTCTTTAGCGTGTAGCTGTGCAATCTCTTCTCGAGTGTCTTCGTCCAGTTCTAAATTTGTTTCATTATTATCATCAATGTTTTCTTTCTTCGGTATGTTTTGCTTGAAATGATTTTCTTTGCTTTTATACAATTTCTTAATTCTTGACATTTTTGAGGGTTTCACATCTAAGTTTTCATTCACCTGTACAAACAATAAAAAAAATGAACATGATGTTTCTGCCTATTTCACTACTTAAACATGCCATAATAACGTTTCTGTATTGTCAGGGCACGCGGACTTTTGAAGAAGTAAAATAGTCTGAACGAACATCTGGAATCTAGTATAGAACTTAAAATCACTACAATAATTATTTTGTTATATAATTATACATGACAATTTAATCTCAAGCTAACTCTTAAGCTCTTTTCAAATAAATAAACCTAAAAATTAAAAAAAAAATCGAAGCTGGAAGAGAACTAAAGTACTGAGTAAACCTAGCTATGGATGCAAAGTATGGTTTTTAGGAACAAACATAGCAACGAAGCGAGGCAAGGCGCATTTTTAGACGATACGCAGCTAAGTTCGCGTTTTGTATATTATTACTAGCTGCGCCTCGCGGTTTTCCCTAAAAAGTAGTTCTATGTCCTGTCCTTAGGTCTTATATTCGCGCATTAACTAGGGTTGCAAAACTAAATACATAACAATGCAGCGCATTGCAACTCGGATGGAAACGCAGTCTGACTTTGGTAACTATTGTACTTACATTTGTAAGACTATCAGTTTCCTTGAATTGTTTCTTTGGTGGCATGATTGTGTCTATATTATTATTTACTCCGCCAGGTACTACACCTGAGGCTGGAACATTTCCTAATTTCCCTGTTATTTCGGGTGATTGCATGACTAGGTTACTTGGTTTTGCTGTCAAAGCTTTTTTGTCTTTCATTAATGATAATTTACAAAAACACCTGCGTATAGAGCTGGCTACTTGCTCATTAACCAGTTGCTTACTTGGTACGGGGTCGGTTGGGTTGAACATTCCCTGGGTATTCATCATCTTTTTCAAATCAGGAATTTTAAATGGGACCAAATTCATAACAGGAAAGAGATTTTCTTCCTTAGTTGTCGTTGTTGTTGGCTCTAATGCATCGGCTTTTTTATTTTGCTCATCCGGTATCGAAAAGCATACTTGGCGTTCACATTCTCTTGGATCTTTGGGACATGTGTTTGGGTAGCAGTCAAGTAGGCTTTTAGGAAGGCGTTTTCCTTTCGTGCTAGTACCTCTGCTTTTGCTAATGATGGACGGTTGAACCGACAATGCATCATAATTGACCTTCGTTGATTTACTTCTGAAGCGTCGTCCTACCAAACTTAGATTATCACGCTTGTCATCAAGCTTATTGAGATTACATGGTTTTTGTAAATCACATGTACATTTGGACAGAATTTCCTTTTTTTTCGCTCTGCAGTCAATCTTTGGACACCCTGGGCAGCAACTTTTTTTCTTTGGATTACATTTGGCTATATCTTCATGGCATTTACATACGTTCTTTCTGGGTTTAATTTTCTTTTTTCGATTTTTGCAATCACAGGTATTTGTCTCAACAATTTTCGGATTTGTGCAATTACAAGAAGTACGTGTCTTAACCATATCTGTGTTCGTATATTTGTTCCCGGGACCGTCTCCGTGATCATTTTGTTTTTTTAAATCTTTATCGTTTTCTTTATTCTTCTTGTATTTAGTCTGATCAACTGCAGCATTCTCTTTTGAAACTGTTAATGAAATGAGAATTAACATGAGCACTTATAAGCAACAACTGACATCAATACTTTAGCAGATGCTTATTTTCAATAATCTTACCTTTCCGCATTGTCAACATATTTTTAAACATACCAGATTTCTTAGAGTCTTTTTGATCCGTATCTGCAATGTAACAGAATATACAGTATTTGTAAAATTATTTGGCCTAGGTAGGCTATCAGGATCAACATTCCAGTTAAAAAATGTTTTGGTTGTGACTGGAACGCCACCAACAAGATGCTAGTTTTTTAAAATCATGATATTAGATGTATTTATAAAACTATAAACAGAGTGAATCCAAGATTTATTGAAACCACGGCTTTCAGCAAATTCGCAGATTAAATTAAATGAAAAGGTAAAAAACTTTTAGTTTGTACTAAAGCTTTGATTAACAAATACTGGAAATGTAGGTATGTATTTTTTTGGTTTCAATATGAATGCATTTAATTATTTCCATATTAAAAACTTAAAATTATGTTTTAAAAACTCAAAATTATGCTTATAAACCTGGTTTCTTACTGTTATGTTTACTCGTAGGAGGCTTTGTGATATTTTCGGCCAAATGTTTTGAGAAAAGACCAGGTTTTTTCTTATCTTCCTTATTCATAGGAGGCTCTGTGGTATTTTCGGCCGAAGGTTTTGAAAAGAGACCTGGTTTTTTACTGTCTTCTTTACTCGTAGATAGTTTTTTAGTATTTTCGCCCAAATAATTTGAAAAAAAGCCTGGTTTTTTATCGTCTTTACTCGTAGTAGGATCAGCGTTTTGGTTTTCTTTATAAAATTCTATGTTAAAACTGAAGTTGGATCCAATGGATATAGCTTTTCTTTCAGGAAGTTTTAATAAAGCTTGTTCCATTTCTAAAGGCATTTCAGGTTTATACTTTGAACGAGACGCACGAGCTGCTCGATCTGTCCGAATCCCAATACTTTTATTTTTTTTATTTGCTTTGCTGTCAATTTCATTAGATGCAGAGATGTGTTGATCGTTTTTTAATCTTTGTTGTATTAGTTTCAAGCAATTTTTTGGATCACATTTATCTGGGACACAGACACCGGGTGTGCATTCGTATGGTTTTAACTTATTTGTCATTACTTCTTGATCCTTACTAACAATGGGATTGCCAAATGTATTTTTGACCATAGTGCTCTTATCTTTTTCTTTTATATCAGTTTCTTTTTTAATATTATTTTCTTTATTTTTTAACTTTAATGTACAAAAACATCTCGTTGCGAGTGATACATTACTCATTTTGTCCTTCATAACTTTGTCTGCCTTAACTGTGTCTTTGATTACCTTAGAAGCATCAGTATGTACCGTTTTCATTTCTGAAAAAATATAAATATGTAAAATTATAAGACATTCATTATACTATAAAGTGTGATTAGAGTTTCACCCACGCGCGGTTGCGGTGCCGCAGCTGATCTTTACATATCTCAGAGGTATACACTAAATATGTTTTATAATACAGACATAAAATATGAGAAAACTATTTAAGGACATTTATTATCAACGCAAACCAGAACAAAGATAAAGAAAGAAATTTAGTTTTCATATTTTGTCTGTTTGTCTGTTTGTATGCGTTTCAGACCCTAATGCAAAACAGGGCTAAAGCAATTTACATGCGGTTTTTACTTTTGTAATAGTATAAAAAAAACTTTCTGTTCTAAAACATATTGCTACGAAATTTTGATGATTTATAACCAAGACGTGCCAGGGATCTCTGGCACGTCTTGGTTATATTTTGTGAAAGACCAAATGTAGTGTATTTTTATTCAATTTATTTGTTATTTTTAATATCTTTTGGGTAAAACACTTCCGGGGTAAACACTATACTGATCACTGATGTTCGCAAAAAAAAATATTCTTAGTCAAATAATTTACGTAAATTAGCGATATGGCACGCCCCAAAACAAAAACCCATAAATCAACCTGACAAATATATTGGCGTTCATCTCAACCCAATACACCTCATTTGGTCTTTTACCTAATAGCAGTACAACATCAATTCAAATTGAGAGAGATGTAAAGAGCGCTTAGTGACATTGAAGCAGTACAAATTCTATGAAAATGATGTCTCTATCGTTACGGCATTTTACATCTCTCAATCTAATATTAAAAACTTATTTATCGAACTTAAAATACCTTTAGGTCCTTTTTGTTCCTTCATTTCTGTGTTAGTGGCATGTGTCATGTTTCTTACACTTGAGGTTGTAGCTAAATCTGGAAGTTTCTCTCTAAAAAGTTTAACATCGAAACTAACGTTTGATCCAATACTAAAAGAACTTTGGTTATAAGGTTTCATTGATGATTGATCTTGTTTCAAACGATTACGTTCTGCACGGTTTGTTCTGATGTGTAGTTTGGAATTTGTTTTTTCTTCTTTATTCTTAGTCTGTGTCTGTAATATATCATCTTTCTTAACAATGTTTTTACCTTTGGAAAACGGCACTTTCTGTTTCATATTGGTCTGATCTTCTTGTGGATATTTTGTATGCTTGTTAGCAGATGCGCTGAATTTGAAATTAACTTTGGAACCAATGCGAGTCATTCCTTTGGGAGCAATAAAAGGCTGTGCTGGTTGATTCGAACTTTCCTTCAATTTAGGAAGGTTGGATACCTTAACATTTAAGGCGTAATATGATTGATAAAATGGGTTTTCACTGAAGTATAGTTGATTATTATTTAACATATTATAACTGTATTGATATTTACTATATTGGCTGGATATTGAAATAACACTTTGAGTATTGCTTCCACTTTTTTGTATATCAATATTGAAACTCATATTAGAAGTGCATTGTTTATGTAATCCATTGCTCTGCGTTAGATTTATTTCTGTCACCTTCGATTCGTATTGCCAATGATTATGACAAGAATTAGGCAAGTTTATTTCTGAAACTGATTTCATAAATCGTTCTTCTGTACCGCAGTTTGGTTTATTGATTTTTGAAAATTCATTGTTTGCATTATTAAGTGGATTATTTTGTATGATATGCATAAAATGAGCTATCACAGGTTTACCAGAATTATCTCTATTTTGTAATTTAATTGCACAGAAACTTCTTTTTAATCTATGACCGTTATTAGACGAATTGTATTCTATATCATTTGCCTGTAAATGGGGATATTTTAGAAGGTTTTCTTTGTTTTTCGATACTTTTGATCGTGTTTTATTTATATCACTAGGTATATTGTACTCTATTTGTTCAAGTTTTGTGTTTGAACAATCTTTATACAAATTAATGTTAAAACTAAAATTTGATCGAAGTCGAACAGATTGCTGTGATGAGTCAAAGGTATGAGACAGAATAAAATCCTTTTGCTTCCTTTTCACATTAGATGTTTGCTCTTTACGCTTTGAAATAATGGATTGAGTACCTGCAGATCTAAAACTGTTACTATAGTCAGTAGAATTCATACTCGTCACTGAATTTCTGTTATTTCTATCTGTAATTCTATGTCGAATATGATTCTTTTTCATTATTCTTTTACGTCTTTTTTTAGAACACTCATAAGGATCGCATAAACTAGGAAGAAAATCTTGAGATGAAAAGTCGTAATTTTTTAAATCCTTGATGTGACTTATATTTGTACCTGTCATTTTATATGCCGATGTTTTTTGAGGTCGAAATAACTCAACAGGTGTTTCCGTGCTTTTGCTGCTCAAATATTTGGTTTTATCGATTTTTTTATTTTTACCCTTCTTTTCAAGTTTCAGAGTGCAGTAACATGCTTTCACAGGAGATCCAACATAGAAACTTTTTTCTTTACTTCGGGTCCCATCAGCTATTGCTTTATTTTCCGTTCTTAGATTAATTAGTTGTGATGCTGTTGTGTTTTGTTTGTGTCTCTGTGTATTTTCCATAGCACATTTTATTATAGGCTTAGCCTGAATATGATTTTGCATGTAATTTACTGTTTTGACAGATCTCTTATATTTAATTTTATCATCCATATTAATTTGCGACCTATCTTTATAAAATTCTATATCAAAGCTGAAACTTGAACCTATACGCACTGCCTGCCTATTGGAATTCTTAGGACTTATATTTCCCATTTGATCATAATGACGATGACCTTTTTCTCCTACATTAGAATTATTTCTAATTTCTGATGTCATAGTTTCGACTTTCATATCAGGAGTCTTTTTATTTATTTTTTTAAGTTTAAGCTTGCACATACATCTTTCTAGAAATGGCACCTTATTTGTATGTTTCGGTTTCACACGTTCCTTTATTTGTATCTTTGAATTACGAACAGCTGGCTTATGAACACTAATCCCCTGCGTACGCATTTTTTTCCTTTCTTTGTTTCTTTGAGTACTTCCTTCTCGCCTCCTTATTTCTTGCGAAGTGGAACTTGATGCAGATTTTATGGGGCTTGATAGGGCTGATGTATGAACTGTTCTCCGATCACGTGCTTTTATTCTCTCAAGGCATTCATAAGGATTGCATTTACCAGGTGTACAAATATAGGGCTCGCATTCGTAAGGCAATAAATATGATGGCGCTTTCTTGGGTCGTGAGTAAGCCGTTCTCGTAGGTTTTGTGTGTGTTTGTGTTATTTGATTTATCTTATCTGAATACTGAGTAGAAAGTGAAGCCATTGTTGTTTTAGACACCGGTTTTTTAAGCTTCTTCTGCATCTTCTTCAATTTCGAGGTACAAAAACAACGTGCTAAGTTCGTTAGTCTAGTGTGAGAGCTTGATGATTCTGTTCTGGATAAATTATGTTTATTATACTTTTTACTAGCAACAACACGTTGTTCTTTCTTCTCTTTAAGTCCTGATTTCTTATCTTCGCACATACACACATGGTTATCATACTGAACGTTTTTGTTTGAGTGTTTTTTCTTTTTAACATTTTGTCTTGTACCTTTATTATACCGAATTATAGTTTTTTTAGAACGTACTCTAGATATTGAAATTTCTGATGAAATAGATCTACTAAGATCTCTATTTTTTAGTTTAGCAAGAGCCCGTTTCTGTTTTTTTCTTTTGTAACATGTATGTGGATTGCATTCATCTGGATCACAAACATCTAGGGAACATTGTTCACCTTCGGTAGCGTGTTTAAATTTTGCACCAGTCCGTTTATGTTTAGTTTTTTTGTAACATGTTTGTGGGTCACATTCATGTGAATCACAAATTTCTAGGGAACATTGATCACCTTCAGTAGCCCTTCTTTTCTTAAGTTTGTCTCTAAACAATGAGAGAGAATCTTTTTTAATTCTAAAACGTGATGAAGTGTCTAAAACTGAAATATTTTTCGTACAAAAGCATCGTGCTACATCTTTAAAATTGTTTACTGTCAATCTTTTCTTTGATTTCGTTTTCAAGGGAGTCTTTAGGGCAGGCAATTTGTCAGTCATTGACGCTTTTTCTTTTAATTTTTGTTTTTTTGTAAAAGTTTTGGATGTTTTTTTTACGATACCAGTTGAAGACAATCTACACTCGCAATGAAAAGGCTCGGAGCGAGTTTTTTTGGTTTTAAAGCGTGCCTTAGCACTAATCTCTGATAGTTTTCGCCGTTTTCGGGCTCTTTTTTCTGCTCTTTCTCTGTACTTATCAATGTTTTCACTCGGCACACGGTGTTTATGTGCATAATGATGCCTCTCGTTGTTCTTTTTAATCTTTTTTAGAGAACTGCACGAGCAACAATTACAACAACTACTGAGTTTACTGGTATTTGGAGATCTGATTTGTCCTCTATCAATCAAGTCAATTATTTTAAAGATTGCACTGCTTCTTACGTTATCATCGCCATGTTGACTTCTGATGGTATATTCGGATCTCGCTCGCTCACTTTCGCTAGACGTAAGCAGCTCATTTCTGACGTCATCATAAACATCGCGAGTTCTGACTAATTTCTCGAGTAACTTTCTTTCACGTAATGGTAGATATTTACCATAGAAAAGTTTATCAACTCTAGTTCCTTCATCAAGTAATTGTTTTACGGATGGCCTCTTCGACCAGCTTTTGTATGCACAATTAGTACAAGAGCAACTTCGCTGATGAGACAGATGCCGCTTCATAGTGACAGGATATTACTTTACAACAGTATTTCTTGACAAACAAATAACATGATCGTCGAGAACAAGAAACAGAAAATGGTCAAACGATAACACTTCTACGTACCTACATTACCGATTTGACGAAGACATCACATGTTGTTGAGCACTAACAACCTGAAAAAAAATCTGTTCTGTAATGTAGGTGCTTCTATATAGTGTTTTAGGGCTAGTATACACGCCACTGCGCTGCCAGCGCTTAATTTTACTTAGTGTTGGGAAAGGAGTACAGAAAGTAAAAAAAAACTAACTGACATTGCCGGCACGGTGCCGGTGGCTGCAGCCAGTGCCGCAGCGATGCCGAGTACAAAAGCTCTAGCCAGCATACTTAGTACATAATTAAAAATAATGTAAGCCAGTAATAATACCAAACATACCAACCCATGTGTTTAACTTGAAATCACATCTTTGAAACATTAACAAAAAGATAGGTGTTTAATAAAAATTTCTGAATTTCTTTTCAATCACATCACTAACAATTACAATAAATTTCCACATGTATTTTTACATAAATCTCACCTCATCCTAAAAAAATATTTTACTAATGACATCCAAATGTCAAATATGTGACTAGGGATATTTTTTTCAGACTCATCATCATAGAATAAAGTTAACGATGCCAAAAGAGTTTAATATTGAAATTAGTTATTTATGCCTACAGTATTATTGCCTTTGCGGTGAGTCCAATCATTCTACCGCAATAATAATACAATTCCACAGTGACTATATTAACATTTTTATTATATAATTAGCTGTCACCCGCAGCTCAACCCGCGTAGTACGTCGATAAAAAATAGCTTTCTACTCACTAGACCTAGACCTACTAAGTAAGTATACTATACATACAAATTAGTCAAGCCATTTCGGCAGATTTCGATAAATAACAGTGTATTAATGCTGAACTGTGACACGCACATTGCCGTTTTTGTTTCTACTTCTTCTTCGTCGTGTCGATGGCTGAGTCAAAATTTAATTTGACTTGCCATCGTGGAGATAGGATTAGCCAATTTGCTCTAGAGAACTCGCGAATTGCCCAGGGTGCGCCGGACGTAGGGAATAGTTGTGTACGTCACTCGGGGAGGCTCCTTTCATGCATTTGTTTCTACTATTAAAACATCGTTAAAAAACCAATGGATATTGGTTCTATGGTTTTACAAATGAATATTTTTTTGAGCTTTACTGGCGCAAAAATGTCCTATTCAAAGCGTACGGGTCACTATATTAAAAAAATTACTTTGCAACCCCTCTGTGTTTTTAAAAGACCTATATATATTATATGGTATCCTACACTATGGGGTAGGAGACGGAACAAAAAATCATCACCACTTATACGCTATAAACGAAAAAAAAATAATTTTAAATTCAGATTTTAGAAAATAGAAGATTTTATTTTACTCGTATCATTTTCCTAACATATTGCATACAAATGTATTAGGCGCTATGCCTCGGACAGAAGCACATAACAAAACTATAAGTGATCATACGGAAATCTAAAAGAAGGAAAGAAATTGTAATAAAAACGATGTATGAGATGTATTGTTTATTAAGTGGCCACCTTTCATTTAATCAAGCAGATTTTTCAGATTATTGTAGTTCAAAAAAGCCACCAAATTTAATTAATAAAGTATCGTAATTGCTGGCCGTTTTCTAGTTGTTTACAATATCTTCTGATATTGTGTAACTTTTATTACATTTCAGTTCAATGTTTACATATTCAATATTATTAATCATCTGTCTATTACTAGAGCTCGTTAGATTATTCACTTTTTTTAATACATTTTCAGTAACTTTTGTCTGATTTGTTATTTCTGGAATTTTCTCACCACTGCCATCAAAATTACTGTAATAATCAAAAATTCTTTTAATATTTTCTTTACCTATTTTACCATTTTGTTCATCTTTGCGTATATGTACATTTTTATTCTTGAATCGATCGATATAAAATTCATCTAAACTTTGTCTCTTGTAGTCATTTGCTATATGTTCATTGGAAGCAGGATCATTTACACCAGTCTTGTTTAAAATCTCAGGTTTCTGTAGAGATCTACTACTGTTAACACTTCTTACATTAATTGCTTTACCATCTTTTACTGAATCTAAGTCATCCAACTGAAGATCATTAGGTTTGCTTTCCATATTACCTGTACCTTTATTTCGTCTTGGTACAAAAGAGGGGACTGGTATATCAAATTCGTTGCACAGATCTTCAACCCAATGAGTACAGAAAATAATAACGGCGAGGACAATAAACATTGTTGTGATTAACGTACAGCCAAAACTGCCGACAAGTGACGAACGAGGATAGCACGACGATGACGAAGAAGAACAAACCCTTCTGCACAACCATTTCTGCACACAACAATAAATAAAAAGTGGTGGCACCAATAATAGGAGATTGAGACATGTAGATATGTACTTGTGAATTACATGTATGAATGTTCGCACTAGATCTTCTGTACAGAACAGTAGGGAAGCAAAGATGCGGGCTATAGTCTGAGCAAGACATAGAACAGGCATGTATAAGTAGTAGATTAGCTCACTGCACATGCGGCACATTTTACACTTTTTGTACCAACTTTACGTCTTAGTTGATAACTTTTACAATTTGATGGGTTGAAAGTCTAGAAGATCAACCCTTTAATTTAGTAGCTAATTTCTTAAATTTGCAATTTATCCATGTTTTTCTCACATATATTGCATTTAATTTATAATTTTTAATTTTTATTAAACAATACTGAAAGCGACATGACGTCGATCAAGTCGATAACAATGATAATTATGTATGTGCATTTTGTTTATGGCAGACTTTGTCCGAGCACACATGAAGGAAGAGGATCTTCTATGGACATTTACAATCCATAACGCAAATTATAAATAATCCATCGATACCATAGACAAATTTAACTTAAATCTCTCACATCTGAGGATGACGGTGCTATGGACATGTGGTAATGCTTTTGTCAGTCAGTCCTGAAACAGTCCATCTCGGTAATTGAACTAGAGACCGCACGCTAAGCGATCGCATAGCATCCACTATTGCTGGACCAACAAGGCAATCAAGCATATAAATATCACTTTACAATTGTATTAGACTACATACATTCACTAGCATATCATTTATAATATGGTAGGGTAAAATAAAACAATACAAATTAACTGAGTATAAATAATTTATGTCCGCATAATTAATAATATCTTTCCAAAACTTTTTTCTATGAACTGCTGTGTGGAAATATAATGCTGCAATTCAAACTTAAGGTAAAAGATGGTACTTTTACATGCTCTCAAGCTAGCATTATTTCTTATTCTGTGGTATTCTTAATACCTTTTTTTACGACATTTTTGTGAACTTCTATAGTTAATGTCTTAACTAAAGCATTCGATAAGCCATTGTTAAAGAATACTTATCAAAAATTCAGTCAAAAATGTATTATCAAAATCATCCTTGTTATTGTCATCTATCTCGGCATGCAGCTCTGTTGCGGTTACAAGTACCTACGTGAATAATGTCACCTTTATCAAAATTTACCATTACCTAGAAGATAATTTCAGTTATTTACTATATCATCTTGTTTCGTAATCAGTATCATTGCTTTTCTAGTTTTACTGCTAACCTTAATGATGGTGATGATAATGATGTCGTCCTGGCTGATTTTGACCACAGTGACTGTTGATTCTGGTCAGGCATTTTGATTTAACATTAGTATTTTAATGTACAGTGGGCCAAACAATTAGGTGTACAGGTCAAAAACTTCTACGCCATAGTAAAAACTTCTTCTTCGTCGTGTCGATGGCTGAGTAAAATTTTATTTTGACTGGCCATCGTGGTGAAAGGATTAGCCAATTCGCTTTGGAGAACTCGCGAATTGCCCAGGGTGCGCCGGACGTAGGGAATCGTTGCGTACGTCACTCGGGGAGGCTCCTTTCATGCACCCTAGTAAAAACTGACTGCAATAGATATGCAAGTTTGTATTTCATATTTAATAAGTGTAATATACCCACTATTTAGATATATAACTCACTTATCCATAACTGGTGTCGTAAGTCTTTACTATGACTTAGAAATTTTTGCCCTGCATACCTAACTCATTGACCGACTGTATCAATAAAATTACTCAAAATTAGTAGAATTTAATACATTTTTCAGTAATTTCTTAACTTTTACAAGTGTCTCGTTCAATTGAGTAATATTTTGTGATTTTCCGGTATTTTCTGTATTGTAAAACCCCTTATCGATAACCCCAGTTCCTTTGAGTATAAAATACAAGATAATTATTACGATTATGGTTGATAGGTTTGATTGGCACAAAGCTTTGAGGATGTTCTCAATCATGAGAAGTACGCTCAAGTAGATTCTTACTATCTGTTGTATTCCACATTGTAACGAATCAGAGAATCCAACTATTGTATTACACATGGCTTGCCTTTAATGCAATTAATAAATACAATTCAATAACTTTTTCTCACGACAATTTTTATATTACTTGTGTTTTATGTAAACAAACAGCACGATAGAATGCTTTATTGACTAATGAAGAAGATCATAAATAAAGTAGAGTACGAATACAAAAAGGCTTTATTCAATGTAAGTATCTGCAAAAAACATAATAGAACATTTATGCCTGACCCGCTACTAGAACTCGAACACTTCATAGTAAAACATTACAAACACTTCACACACACATACACACACACTATAAGACCATTTAAGCAGTCAAATAAAGGAAAGACTGGCTTCTTAAGCTTGATTGAATACCTTAATGATGGTGATGAGGATCATCCTGGCTGATTTCGATAACAGCAACTGTTTATTCTGGCCAGGCATTTTAAATTTAAGCTTCTCTTACTGCACTTTTCGAATATTTTCATGCACAAAATAAAATTACTCAAAATTAGTAGAATTCAATGCAATTCGAGGCCATTCCGAAGAAGTCTTTAGAAGAGTCTCGTTATATTTCGTCTCGTCATGGGTTATATTTCGTAATTTTTCAGAAATGCCAGTAATGTGATACACCATATCGATAACTCCAGTTCGTTTTAGTATGAAATACACGATAACTATCACAATTATGGTTGATAAGTTTGACTGGCACAGACTTTTGGGTTTCAGGATGCTCTCAATCACGAGGATTACACTCAAGAAGATTCTTACTATCTGTTGTTTTCCACATTGTAACAAATCAGATAATCCTGTTATTGTATAAAACATGGCTTGCTTTGCTTTCAATGCGACTAATAAATTATATACCACTGGTTGGCTATATTTATTGCAAAAGGTTTCTTTTAGAGTCTACGTTAACAATAACTTTATATGTTTAATATAATTTCTTTTTCTTACTACTAATTTTAAACAATTTGTGTTTGTAGAAAACAAATGAAATAGATGTCAAATGCGTAGAAAGCAGAGATAATAGATCAAAATCAAAAAATCAAAAATCATTTATTGTCTCGAAAATTAGTACACTTGTGTTTGATCCCTGGGCTCCACACTAGGATAACCTGTGTCGTGGAGTCCAGTCTATTTCGGCCCAGTAGACAATATTTTTACAAGGTAATAAATTTAATTTTATTATACCTCACATATCGACACCCAATATGAATAACATTGTAACTCAGTATGACATAGTTTTCAATACAGCCATTTTAAATTTTTTGCAAAGTTTATTATTTATTTGCAACTGCAGGCTTAAGTTCATCTGTACTATTGTGAGATTCATTATATTAATTTTAATTGCTCTTTCAGATGGTTTAGATGCCGTTTTGATTAAACCACTGCAAGTATCATTTTTGCAATCTTACAATGTACAGATTTTGAGCATTATTAAAATGAAAAGCATTGTAACTACCGTTACAGTGCTTTTCAATGAAGTTATAAATACATTTGAAAGCTTTTTTGTGTAAAATGGATAACATTGTATGTCAATTTGCAATGAGTTTATCACAAAGAAATCCTTGTTAAACAAACTTTTGTGTATTGTAACTTTATTTACGAGTATACTTCAATAGAAACAGTGTAGATTTCGAATTACAATGAAATTAATCCATTTCACATAAGTAGTTCTTAACGTTATAGAAATACGGTTCAAGGACAGAAATAAAGCTCTGTTCTTGCTTAATTCAGATAACTTAGAGTTGTACAAACGTGTAACTAAAGTTACAATGTTATTCATATTGGGTGTCGATATAATAAAATAATTATGAATTATTTAAATAGTACAGGTAGGTACAGTACAAAACAAAGAGAGGTTTGTGTGGGTGTGGGTGTGTGTGTGTGTGTTTGTGTGTGTGTGTGTGTGTGTGTGTGTTTGATTTATTTAGCTGTTTCCAATTTTGGTCCTACACGAAATATATAAAATAGTTTTAGCTTTAATCTTTTGATGTATGGGACCCCAATGCGGACGGCTGATTTATACTGCAAATGACTTAGGATTCTTTCTGTTTGCTCGTAGTATAATTCTAGCAGCCATTTGTATATTTTACTTTTGCAGCTGTATTTAGTATGTTGTACTATGTTATGCATAGCATTAAGTTGCTTATATATGAATCCTCCTATAAAGTAATACGATCTCCTACCTATTTCTTTAGGTACAGCACCGTACAGTAGGCCATGTGATTCTACTGTACTAGATGTCAAGATGAATCAAAGAAAATTGACGATTATCCATTTCCAATAATTTGACTGTCAAATTTCATTAAAAATTTTCTCTCAGCTGGCCGGCAGCTGCTGTAAAAACCCACACATTTCTAAACTTTGACATTCACTTTATCTGGAACGCGCAACAAAAAAATCAACATTCTCTTTACCAAGATGGTAATCCCCATATTATATCTGTCAGTCCGTCCTGACAGACAGACAAACAAAATTTTATTTGATTTTAACATTTTTTGCTTCAGTAAGTATCGATAGTAGAACGCCCTTTAATAAAAAAAGCAAAATAAAGATATTTTGTTTTTATGTACATAATTGGTCCCTCATCAATCTTTTTGTAAGTATAGATATAGGTTCTGTTCAATGATGGCGTCATATATTTTTTTCCCTCATAAAAGGGCTGATGGAGTTATTCCCACAGTAGATCTGCCTGCCAAGTATTATAAGAATAAAATTTCCGTGTATGCGTATACAATTTATTTCAAACCAAATAATAAAATACTGTGGTCCAAGTGCTATTGCTCTTCTTGATACCTTTAACCTTACGTCGTCCCTCATTTTCACTTTCAGTATCGCTATCTGATTCAGGCTCTGCTGTAGCGGTAGCCACGAATGCAGTTGTCAGCATAGGTGAAGTAAAAGTAGTCGGCAGTAAAGTCGTAAGAATAAAAGTTGTAGACGGAATAAAAGTTGTAGTAGGATTATAAGTTGTAGTAGGATTATAAGTTGTAGTGGGATTATAAGTTGTAGTAGGATTATAAGTTGTAGTGGGATTATAAGTTGTAGTGGGAATATAAGTTGTAGTAGGAATAAAAGTTGTAGTCGGAGGAAACGTGGTTGTAGAAACTGTAGTCGTTGGAGGTAGAAGAGCTGTAGCTTCTACTAGAGCTTCATTTGTCGTACTAGTAAGTATTTCAGCTGAACTATCAGTGTCAGTTTCAGATACGGAAGAATCATCATCAGTTATGAAAGCTGTAGTCCCTGTAGAAGCGGTTTGCCTCAGAGAGCGTGTAATCATATCATTTTCATTTAAATCCGTATCGTTTCTTGAGCACTCAGTGATATCTCCAGGAGTTGGTATGAATTTCGCGTGAGCCAAAGGTTTCGCTTTGGCGTAGCCGAGAGCGTAGAATATCTTATCGAGTACACCGGTCGCTCTGAATATAAAGAAGATGATGACGATAGCCATGAAAGACATCAGGCAATCGCAGGTCCCACCTCTATTGACTGGACAAGGGCCTCCGCCCCCGCATACAAAACACTTGAGTCTCGCCGTCAACAAAAACACACAACATATAGGTATGAGTGATATCATCTGCAGCATGAATGATATGAAGTTATACATGGTCTGCAACACCATTCTTATGACGTTCTCTATCATGAGGATGCAAGTCATGAAGACTCTCACTAACATCTGTACGCCGCATATTACTGTTTGTAAGAGTGCATGGACTGTGCGACACATGATTTAAGGCAAATCTGAAAGTAAAGATTTATACATAATACTTATTTGTTTAACATAATCTGTATTATTATGATGTAACCAACATTTTCCTGTTATTTGTGCTACGTGCATTGAGCCACAGCTGTGGCTTAATAAATTAAGAACAATATAATAATCGAACATGGAACGAACCCATCAAATTAAGGGGTTTTTTGATTGGCGTTAACGATTTATACAGAGGTGGGTTGTATTATTTATTTATACATGTTATATACTCAAAGTTTTACATTTTGCTGAGCAGCTCCGTTGCTTACACGCAAAGTGATTATCAGAAGCCGCATGAATCATTTATATAATAATTAAATGTGATTTTTACATTTTATTTACCTGTTCGCCTCATGGAAAACGTAAATTATCCTGATTCCAAACATTTATTTTGTGAATACAATAATTTTCCAGAATATTATATTTTCATGAAGCAATAATTTCAAAATAGTGACAGTCAGTTTTTTTTTTAATTATTATTATAGCTCAGCTGCTTTGAATTATTAAATAATCTATGCAAGAAGTTTTATATCAAAATTAATGAGATCGAGGGAATTAAAATTATAGTAGGGGAGACCACAATGCTAAATGGGGATTTATTCGAGCGTCGTAGAGACCTATTGGGTTGCAAAGCTTAGATGATAAGAAGAAAAAAATGTTATATGATATATACCTTTTCATCGGTGGGGGAAGCGGCTATAGATTTTTAAATATGTAAAAAAAAACTGTTGCATGGACATCCTCGAGCGCGTCAGATATTGATAGCATCAATGCCCTACGTATTTTTAACAATGAACGTATGTTAATCTGATCGTTTGCATGATGCGGGTGGTTGTATGTAAGGGTTGAAAATGAAAAAAAAAATAAAAATAATCGAGCGCGTCAGATTTTCTAAGGGAGGGTTAAGTGCACCAAAAAAAGCTCTCATTCACTAATCTGACGATTTCGATGGGACGCAAACTCGCGGCCATTTTGAAATACTCAAGCGCGTCAGATTAAGATATATATGGATCATCTTTATGTTCTAAACGTACTGTCTCATAATCTGACGATTATATACAGGGATTCGCCTGATCTGACAAAAAGAAATTAGAAAAACGGTTCACCCTAAAAAGGCCATTCCTGCAACTTCCCGCTAATTCCATTCCTGGGAGCTTAAAATTGTAATTATGACATTTTTAAGCTCTAAATATAATTTATGTGATAATTTGAGTTAAAAGAAATAATATTTCTATGCATTTGAACTCTCCCAGCTTGAAAGTCTTTCAATTCGTGTAATTAAAATTATTTTTGAATAAATATTAATTAATAGATCAACATCATTGATTAAAAAATGATAGCGAGCGGGTGGACTGTATGATGGGCGAATTATGAAAATGAGGCAATGGTAGATATGTATAATATTTTTATATTTACAATTAAATAAATACAAGAATAAACATAAAAACGAACCGTACTTACAAAGCACCAAATGTCAAGAAATTGTTAATTATAAATATAATTAATTATAAATTCCATAAGATATTATCACTAGGTTAAATAATAAATAATGAACTATTTTAAAAGAAACATAATATTATGTTAAATAAATAAATAATGATACTTAAGTTAGCCGACGTTTTTAATTTTTTGATTTTATTTTTAATAATTAAATTAGAACAAAAAAATATTTTTTAAAATTGCACTTACAGTTTTTGAATTTTTTTTACAAGTGAAATTTATTTTTAATTTTTTTGTAATAATTTTTTCAATAAAAATCATATTTATGTGTCAACTAACTTAATTTGCATAATAATTAAAATTTTTCATAATTATCGATTGTAAACTATTGGTTTAGATTGATTGATTTAGAAAAATCTTAAATAATATTGAATTAAATTCATATGATAATTAATGATTTTATATTTATACGGCACAGCTAAATTTTTACTATAATAAAACCTATTTGATAGTTTTTAACATTTTTCTTCGATCATTTTTCATTTTTCATTAGATTTTTTCATTTTTCGTCATGGCAGCAGAAACCAGAGTGGAGACGGAGTGAGAGAGTAATAGATAGAGAAAGAGTCAGAAAGGAATAGAAACGCGGAGAAGGAAATGTAAGCATCACGCAGCTGCACGCATTTAACTTTATCGAGGAATTTTTGTTATTTCGGCTTGCGGAAATCGTCAGATTATATATTTTTCATTATTCTTGAATTATATGCTTCAAAATAAAATAAAAATTAGCTACGCTCGAGAATGTCAAGATGACGTTTTTTTTTTACAACTTTGCTGCCCTCCCCTTTCTTTGCGTCACTCTCAAATTGACAGATTAGTGGAATATACACTTTTTAGGATGTAATTAACTCACCCTACTTTAATCTGACGCGCTCGAGAATTTCTGATGGTCAATTTTTTTTTACTAATCTGATCCTGTATCCTGCACGGGCGGCCGTATATATGGGCCTCATGTTTGGTGGAGGTACTTAACCGGGTACAAGGTATCCCCCTGTATATTAATCTGCCGCGCTTGAATAAATCCCGAAATCCCTTAATGGGCTCCTCTACCATTACGAAAATAGGACTCGGGAACCTGAAATCTCGAAATGGTTTTGGAATTGGCATAGGTTGATTTTTACTTAACATACCGAATTGTAATTGACTTTTTGAATTGAACCTGCACAATACTCAGAACAAGGCACAATACGTTCGTTCGCTTGTTGCTTCCAGAGTATTATTTTTATCTCTTTCACGAATTATTTGTATCCGCGTTCATATAAAAAAACCGAGGATGATCGTTGCAATCGTTGTCATCCTTCTTGTCGATTTGTCCATCCTTGATACGTGTCATTTTGACAATGCTGTTATTTATTATGTTTATCACAGACTATGATAGCCTTATGTTTATCAATAAACTTAAATATTAGTATACTCTTCGACTAAATGATACTTATTTTACAATAAATAACGTGATAATAGTTTGATCTAGAATAACGTTTGATAAATGCACATTATGACAAATGAGGAAAACGGATCAAAATATATTAATTAAAACTGATTTGCCTGTTGTTTCTGATTTTCGAGGAATTTGTGAGTATTATAAAAATACTTTGTAGATTTATATATTAGATATTAATCGTATATAAGCACTATAGGCTGACCGTTTAACTGAGTCCTCGCCTGCGCGGTACAGGGGCGCGGGGGTATGACGACAAAGGGGACTGAAACAGGCGCGGGCGGTGGGGGCACTTAATGAAATATACAGGAGATGAAATGCAACAAGATATTTCCTAAGATATGTGACATCATAGGAAAAAAGAAATAGTGATTTATCAAATGAAAAATAGTTAAGAAGATACAAAATTTTAATGAACTTATGTACGTAAATAAAATAATTGAGAATAAACTATTATACTTTTTGTTATCTAAACATATAATTAAATCGTAAGAAAGTCAAAACTTTTTTTGGGTCCAGTTTTTTTTTTCTAAAATATAAGTATACGTTAAAAGCCATTTGCTTGCACTGACTGTTTATTTTATGTCCGAAGATTTTTCGATTCATCTTGAGATTGTTATTACATGTGTACCTCTCACAAGGTGTCTGCAACAGTCAACACATGCGATCGCTACCCATGTAGCGAACGAAATGAACAATTACAAAAATTTGCCCACCGCCCGCACCCGTTTCAGTCCCCTTTGTCGTCATACCCCCGCGCCCCTGTACCGCGCAGGCGAGGACTCAGTTAAACGGTCAGCCTATAGTCCCAGTTTAATTCGTACTTCTATGTTGTTCAGAATTATAAGAATCAGTCCTTTACAATATTGAAATTCTCATTTATATTTTATTGCTACTCATTTTAATGTAAAGAAAGATATTGGCCGGTTTGTATCTTATCATACCGGCCATCTATTCTGTTGGGCTGTCTATCTATCTGTTGTCTCAAAGTGGAAATGTAACCACCGAAATCTAACATCGTCACAAAAACTACATTGTCTAAATTATAATAGCAGCCCTGTACCTAATACATGTCTCACTGCGTGGCTCTGGCCTATTCTCTTAATGAGAAGGCTTAGACCATAGTCCACCACGCTGGCCAAGAGCGGATTGGTAGACATCACCAGTGGCGTAGCTATCGTAGGGCCCGGTGGTACAGTGCACCAGGGCCCTGGACCTCGGGGGGCCCTTTGCCCATTAACCTAAGCTTCGAAAAGAGCGGGTCAGCCAACTCGCCAACTCCTGAAGCTAGGAAACCTCGACCTTGCTCACAAGATTTTTTTTCTTAATTTAATTATTTTAGGTGGACATAACATCAACAATAAGAGAACTCCCGATTTAAGACTTTCAACACATTCGCCGAACTTCCTCGATAAGCATGTGCTGTTGAATATTGTTATTTAGTAATTTAACAGAGTTTAACTGAGTAGTGAGTACGCAACTACGCACATATTGCATCAGCGATAAGCTGCTTAACGGTCGTGAGATCAATTCGAAAATTTCGCCCGTAAACTATTTATTGAAGTTTTCATTCGCTCTACTTAATATCTACTCTAATTTATATTATTCATTGGGTGTTTTCTACTTTCTGGGATGCACTACAATAGTTGACGCTACGCTAGGTGTGTCTCTGACTGTTGTAAGTCTCAATTCTCTACTACCAGCCTTATTTAATTGAGTATTACCACTATTCCTATTATTTATATTCCGTACAATCATACATCTAGCATTCTGGCACCATTTAACTAAACATCATTCGCAAAAAAAAAATCCGATCATGAAACATGTGTACCTACAAATGATTCAGGCTGCACAACAGCAACGGTATAATCTATACTATTTTACCATCTACTATCTCTCAACTTGATCGAAATCGAAAAATAGAGAATGTTTTTCTAAACTCAAGTTTAAATTGACGAATTAAGACCTACGCTGTTCTGTCATTCTGTTTTTTTTTTTGTTGAACTTGCTGCATAATCTTTACTACTTATCTTGTATCCCATTATTATTCCTATCTATAATTTTGAAGGACAATAAAAGTTCAAGCTACGTGAAAAAGGGGGTGAGGGCCCGATTCTTTCTCTATGCACCGGGGCCCTTGCCCACTTAGCTACGCCACTGGACTTCACACACCCTTGAGCACTTTTTAGGCACTCTTAGGCATGTAGGTTTCCTCACGGATGTTTTTCTTTACCTATGCGAGCGATAATTAATATGTTAAATACATACATATCTTCAACAAGACGAATCTTAACTAATTGTTGACATAGGTGTGTGCCTTGGGTTCTAGCCCGACACCTTCGACTTTGTAATCCTACGATCTCTCACTCGACTATCGCTGATTGTCTGAATTTGATCAAGTTTAGTTCCACAAAACTTTAAGTCATGTAATTTTTTCAGATTCCTAACTTAAGACCATCATGTGTTTAGTAATAAAAGCAATAATTCAATTGATAGTATGCACCGTACAAATGATAACAAGACTCACCTTGACGATCTTACTAATGGTAGAGAACCTTATAAGGATGGTGCTTACAACAGTGTACAATATTGTATCGTTCATTCTGCAGATGATATCTATCATTCCAGTATGTTGTGTGTTCATACTGACGTCGAAACTCCGATGTTTGCTATGCTGTGGGAACGGTTCTTGCTGTCCAAACTTGCTGTACAGAGGCGGCTTCTGTAACTGCATGATCACGCTAATAACCCTTATTATCCTTATCCTTGTGTTGAAAACCTGGGGTGTTATCGATAAGATAGCCGACTATTTCGGATATTATCCCTTTTCCGAAAATGAGGTTAACGAAACATTATCCAATGATGAGAGTGTTAAAGTTATCTGAGCAATTTAAGTGTTGATTCATTAGTGAACGTTAATATTTATACAGGCAATAACACTTTTTCTCTAGCAAGTAATTAATATGACTAATGGTCATTATAGAAGAAGTATTGTTTAAAGGAGAATGTATGAACTGGGACTTGAGAAGAAGAGAAATATTATATGGTTTATAGAGCAGACAATTTTTAAGCTAGCTAAGAAAAAAGAAAGTGTTTAACTTAACGGGCCGCGAACCATTTTTGGTAGTAAGGATGGAATACTAAGATGTGAGTGATTTCAATCAAATCTTTCAAAAAGATGCATAAGAACAACTTACAATATGAACAACTTGGATGTATGGATATTAACGATAGTCATAAGTTTAACGATACTCTCAGTATTTTTCAGTGATTCTACACGTAAGTTGCTCATATATTTTGTTGTTGTAGGTTTATTTTAACGACCTTTTTACTAAATTGGAACATCTTTATTTACAGGTATAAAGCATGTGTCGCACAATACATTCTCTTCTGCAAGCACTAATATGTGGCATACAGATGCTTGTAAGAATCTTCATAACAGTCCTTCTCATGATAGAGATCGTTGTTATGGTGCAGCAAACGACGTATAACCTTATCTTCTTCCTGCTTCAAATGGTATCATTATTACCTATCTGCAGTGTGTTTCTGCTGACGTCACGATTGAAGAGCTTCGCATGTGGCGGCAGTGGGCTCTTGACAGCCAGAAGAGGTATCACCTGATGTCCATCATGGCTATTGTCATCATCTTCTTCATATTCAGAGCGACCGGTGTTCTCGATAAGGTATTCTACGCTTTGTGTTACGCCAAGGCCAAACCGCTTTACGAGAATTTTTTGCAGACGCCTTGCGCTTTCACTGAGTGTTCTAGAAATGAATCTTATACGCTCGTTGAAACTGAAGACATTCTTTCTTCTGCTACATCTACCACCGATTCAACTTCTGTTTATTTAACTACTTCCAGCCCAACAAATTCAAAAGCAGTAGCTAGATCAGAAAATAAAACGTCGAAGCTTGGGCGTATCAGTATCAACACTGTTTCTGACAAATTACATCAAATAATCCACACAAGGCCCATGACACTATGAATTTTACTACTCTACTAATGTATTATCTTGTTTGAATAAAAATATAATTATTATGGCAATTTTAATAATAATAATCGTTTGATATTTGTATCTTATTCAATAGGTTATTGATAATAAAGGAAATACAATTCAAACCCTCTTAGTCAATTCAATCGGACATTCCAGCTCTCCGCTCGGATGTCCGATTGATCGGAGAGCAGGGAAAAAATTTAATAAAATAAATCAGAGGGTACCCGATATGAGTTAGATAGAAATAATCAGCTGGACTTAAATTATCAGTAAAATGTTAGTTTCTCCTCGTCTAATGTTTTCGTAGCGATCTAACAACCAAATAACCAAACCGAACAAATTGAAGCTGATGATCGTGAAACGGGTTATTTAAGGAAACAAAACTCATTAAACATCAAGATACTTTAATGAATTAACAAATTACAAAATAATTATTAAAGCTTAATTATGCAAGAGTAACGAACGAAGGTACGAAATTCATAGTACCAAATATAACTTTATAGACTGTCCCATTTGCTGAGAAAAAGCAAAGAAATTATAAAGCATTCAGATGAGATTCTTGAAATAACATTTTTAGCAAAGATTAATAAGATTAGGTATACACATCACAAAGATTTGAAAGAATTAGATGCGTGGATTTGTGTTAATATTTAGGAACTGATTTGTTTTGAAAAAATGAGTAAAAAAATGCAACATTTTCATCAATCACCATTTCGAAACAAAAAAATTGAAAAATATCGGTTACATATTATGAATTTAGAAGCGATTTCGTACTTTCGCTTCCTAGTTGTCAGTTTTAAGCTTGTAGGCCTGCCGCATCATGAGGTTGAAGTAGCAGTCGTTGTCGATCGACACGCTGATGCCGCTGTAGAAGTCCATGAACTCCTCTAAGGTCACCTGTGGCCAAAGAAATTGGTTCCGTTATTACATCATCGTTGTTAGAAAAATAGAGCAATTTGTTATAGTTAACGTAGTGTAGAGGAACAGGGTGTGATGTTCCTCTACTACAATGGGAGGACCCACCGACCAGGCTCGGTGGTATTGCCTGGCGGACAGCTCCCCAACGGTAATGTTGCGGAAGTAGTATTTATATATACTTGCTGTGAACATTTCGTTATCGCGATTCAGCGCTCTTTGACATTTGTGACTTGTGTGTCACTTCTTGACGTTGTCAATGTCATCCGTTATTTATTACGTGCGGACACCGCCGCACGTAGTCATATTATACATCTCAGAGGAAATAATCTCTAGAGGGAGTCTCGTGCAGTGAACATTGCAACAAAGACGTCGAAAGTCGACAAGCTAGTGTGCGTGAAACCATTGCTTTACGATGACTTGACATTCATCTGAGTTACCAGTAATTGAATTTACCCCAATGTAGGTAATGAGAGAAAAAAATAAATGGGGGTAAAAATATACAATACTGCATGTATAAAATAAACTACTGGCGCTTTAATTTATAAAATTATTGTGTGTTTGCAAAAGCAAAATGATAAAAGTATATTTTTACTTTGCAAAGTTAATATAATATTAGCAAGCTACTGTTAGAGAATTTAAGTTTTATACTGTAAATATAATAAAAATCAATTAAATCCTTAAAAAACTTGTTTATTTTAAATAATCAAATGCCACAATAATAATTAAATAAAATAATAATTAATATAATATATATATTAATTTAATATTAATTAAATTTCTTTAATTTTGTCATACCCTGTATAGTAAGTAAATCTACGAACAGACTATTGAAACCAGCTGTTAATTTTAAATTATTAACTGAAGAATAAAAAAAACAGAAATACGGGTAAATATAGTATCGCAGACTGGCAACACCAAAAAATGGCGTGTGGTTTTTGAGATTAAATGTCCGAATTTGCTAGATTTGTTTTGTAAAAATATGATTGTTTTTGGATTAATTACCGATGGTAGGAGATTGTGTTAGTAGCATTTGCACGTCTGCTATAATTCCGGCATATTTTTATAGCACAATACGACATTGTAACTCACAAAATGATTTTTTGTAATTCTCTCAAATGACCTTATTGTTTGAGGTGATAATTTTTTTTTTTTTTTTAAAAAACGACACCCGCACTAGGAATAACTCCTGTGTCGCGGGGGTGTTCACAAACATTCATTTCACACACACAAAGCACACCCAGAGTCAGAACAAATCTTTGCGAATCACACTAAGATTTGTCCCATGTGGGGATCGAACCCACAACACCAGCGTAGTTGAAAGCGGCGAGGCGACCACTTTAACCGCTACGCCAACCGTGCACTCAAAACAGCAACTCAACACTGACAGCGGTTTTTGTATTTATCAGGTACTTTACGGACTACGTTGATGAGGCGGTATCTATAGATATATATAATCAAAGTTATACATATTGTTCAAGTTCATAGTTCAGCTGATGGTCACTATAGTCTATTATTTATCTTAAGCCCATAACTACGCATGATCGGAGGCCCGTGACCACATTGGAGGTGAAATACTTACCATAATTTGAAGGACAGCATCGATAAATTTATTCTGCTTATTTGCGTACATTATTGGTCCACATTTTTTTTCGCCTTGTATTTTGTTCAAACCATGCAATGGCCGAGTCAAACTAAAATACTTGGAAAAAGGTTACATACCGTTCCATTGACGGTGCCGTCCGATTCAAAGTTTTCGAGGAATCTGGTCAGTATCAGGTCTTCTGTTTCTTCACCACTCATATACCTGATGGAAAACAATACAAAATATTAACAACATAAAAAAAAATAAGTAGCAGGAATTTTCAACGTCAAGAATACGGTTGCTATAAAGGCTAAGAATTGAATTCAAGGATAAATTAGGATCTTAATTGAATACATATATTGAGAAGCTGGAAAAATAGCAGTATTGGACTGAAAAAGATTTCAGGCATTCGGTTCATCTAATATGCGACTAATATCGCATTAATAAATATAATCCATACAATTATTACTGATTCGAATTATATAGCTGGGGTGCGACGTCACGTCGTACACATTTCTGATTTCGTCAACGGTAAGTTTGCCATTGCCGATTTTATCCAGTTTCTTGAACGCTTGCTCCACAATAGCGCGACGGGCGTCTGACATGGGTGGCTGCAACAATTATGACAAAACGATGAGAATCAAGGAAAGTGCCACTTGAAATAACATCTTATAAAAAAATAGGTTAGGGTGATTCTTTTACGCACATCAACAACAAACAACGGTATAAGAGAAGAAGAATATGACAATGTCCTGACGATTAAGAAATTGGAGACAAATAGGACAATGTCGTAACTAATGAAAGTATCCAGAATAGACAGGATGTCCTAGTTTAGGACGTCAAGCTGAAATCGAGTAATAGGGTAAGCTATGACAGATCATAATTGTTTTTAAAAAGTACAAGTACCATATTTGAATAATTATGGACAATTTAAAAAAATCGTGTAAACTTACACCCTGTGACAGACTTTTCGCTCATTTCGGACAGGCGTTTTTTTACAATTTTCTGATAACTGTCAGTTTACCCTATTACCCGATTTCGATTGACGTCCTAAACTCGGGACACCTTGTATAATAAAATGGTCCAATTCACTTCAACCAAGAATGGATGATGTATTAAAGTTAGAAAAACGTGGTAATACTTACACGGATTTGAAGTAGGAACTCGTTAAGACTGATGGATCCACTCCTCTCTGTGTCCAATTTGTCGAACAGCTCTGATGCGTCCTGAAATCATGACAAATAAATATAAATATCAGTAACGAGCAAAACCATGATAAAACGAATAAAAAAAGAATAATTCTACATACAGAATCCGTAATTTAAAATAAAATGCTCTACAGATAGAATCTAAAACGTAAGTAGTTTTAGATCTTTGAAAGTTTAAAAAAAATAAATACAGATTATTATTATGTATCGTAATCATCCAATATGAAAGTACGATAATATTATTAAAAATATATTATATTTCATACTGGTGCCTAATTAATTACTAGGCAGGCAATTACCTCCTTGGTCAGATCGAGACCAGTCTCTTTAATGCCGTGAAAGAATTCATATTTATTCAATTGCTTGTTGCCGTCGTCATCCATTCGACGAAAGATCCTGGAACGTAAAAAATATATTTTTTAATCAATATTTTACAAATTAATAATAACCAATCCAATTTTCAACACTCAATAGTAGTCAGGAATTAAGGAAGACCATTTTTAAGAGTGATCTTTGTGTAGTGTAGTGTGGCTCTTATGTCAATCGTCCATTTTGATTTTGAATGACGACATGAATAGCATTTGAGAGGCAAGGTGAGAAAAATATGGCCCTGGACGAAAAATAATACATAATTATTACCTTGCAAGTCCAAGTATGCCGGTGGCACCTCTGGACAGGCACAGGAGACGCAGTTTGTCAATGGGTTCTGTGGTGGTGGCGAGGGCTCGAGCTGACTTCTGCATCAGCTCTTCGTCCTGCCTCGAAATCTCTGACATGGGTCTGTGCCATGCTACTGTAATAACATAAACAAACATACTGGTTACTGCATGATTGAAAATTAAAAAGTTTATAAAACATAACATAACATCACGCCTACATTACCCAAAAGAGGGTAGAGGTGTTCAACATCCTCATTTCACCTGAAACTTGAAGAATTTTCGGCCATACTGCTGGAAATGTAAACCTTCCCAGGAAAGTACTTAATTATCATAATCAAAAAACTAACTGTCATCAATCATTTATATAAGGAAAAAAAGGCGCATCCGGCGTTTCATTCCTATTTCCGACATTGTGAAAATACATTGAACAGAAATTACTACCCCCGTCCCCCTCCCCCTCCTCTAAAAAGAACGAAGGTAAGTGGAGCTTCTAGTGCTCGGTAAGTCGCTAAACAGATGACTTTGTCTCTCTCTTTGGCTCATGTAGATGTGTCACTGACTGGCGGCATATGAATTTACACTCCCTAATTTATCCCCTTTGGGATAAAATACCAAGACATATTATTATATCAGTTTTTAAGTTGCTCCTCCAGCTACATCAACTGTAAAAACCGCATCCAATTCCATGCAGTAGTTTTTGCGTGATTCGCGTACAAACATACAGACAGACAGACAACATTTCAATAAGAAATATTATTATGTTTTGGCTTCTACTGCTATTAGAAAGATCCCTCGAACTATTTTTTATAAATATCTTTAATGTACAGACATGGCAAGTTAACAATTTTTATTATATTTTTTGATTATTGTATGTGATATATATTTAATGCCTGATTTAAATAAATAAATATATTAAAATAAATATATTTCCAAAACCGTAGGCATCTGAAGGATATGTAAGGATCGTCGATTTCCTACTTCTTTTCTGAAAGATATCAGATTTTTTAATTCAGTAGACAAAGCACGGCTTTGCCACTGAACAACTAGCAACTCTTAATCACCCACCTACGTCAAAATAGTCTCTGAGTGGGGGTTATTATTCTATTAGACTTTATTACTTCTATTAATCTTCATTCCTATTCAAAACCAATTAAAAAATAGAGGAGCTTCGATAGCACTTAACAAATTACTTAGTACTTTGTATTTTTTCTTGGCAAGTAAACATTCACTCAAATTTAGGGCTGCCTTGCTCTGGTTTTATAATCGGCATATTTACGTAAAATAACGATGCACGTATAGGTATAATTTCTTTAAACAAAAGTTCGTTAACTGGGGGAAAAAGTAAATCAAGTCTCATTTTCTTTGCATGATACTTTACGAAGAACGGCTAAAACAGGTTAAAGTACGAGTAGGTCAAACCAGCAAAATGGGTTGTATGATTTTTAGCTCCCAGACCCAACCACATCAGGCAATCCAACCAAAAGGTGGCAGCCCTAATTTGCCCCGCATGCCAGCATGACATAATATATATTTCAGCGTGTATCGTAAATTTTTATGGTGTGCCACGCGAGTTAACCTGGAGCCAATGCAGTGGCGTAATAGGGTGGCAGGGGTGGCAAAATGCGACGGGTCCCCAGCCTGAGGAGGCCTCCGAGCCCAAGATGCGACGACCTCGAAAGTAACTAAACATAATTTATCAAAAAAAAAAGATTTAAACGCATTCATCAAAAAATTGAAAATTGTATACCGGGAAATTGCAAAAGTATTGTAATCGACAAGGGCCAGATAACGCATCAGGTAACTTAGTAATTCGCGAAGAACTTATTTTTCTGCCTAAAAAATCTGGCATTCTAAAGAGAAAAAAAATTGCATGCCATTACTGAATCTCTAGTTAGCGGCTTCAACGTAACGATTTTTACAAGGGCCCATCCTATTTTAGCCACGGGCCCCGATGGTATAGTTACGCCACTGGACCAATCGATAACACGTCACATTAATAGGTCACACGTGGCAAATTGGTTTCTAGAAACTGGCAACCAAATTAGGTGTTTTATTTAATATTTAGGCCGTTCTTTGAGAAATATGCGATTAAAGCTAAAAAGTAAATCTAAAGTAATATCAGACTGACAATAAAAAAAGATTACATATGGATAAAAAATCTAGTGGGGTTTATGTTAGACCCCCAGAAACTTACTATCGACCATAGAAATCTTAATATTATTAAGATTTCTATGCTATCGACTAAAATAACTAAAATATACTATCGACCATGCGTGGTATCGACCTTTCATATAAGGAGTTTAGTCTATCTCATGCAAAAAAAGATTAAAACCAACCGTTTAAAAAGTTGTTATGCAATATCCGTGATTCACACTGGCCACTTAAGGTTCATCTTTCATGTTCATACGGCTCAGATGAAATTAAATTGAAAACCCATTCATAAAATGACATAACGCCTTTATTAACCCAGAAGGCTTATATTGGCAGAGGTGTACAACAACCATACTTTACCTATTATGTTTAGGTCCCATGGGGCAGGGGCCGAGCCTATCGCCATCCACCGGAAACAATTCCATCACCGAGCTGCTATTGTGAATTTCCTGTCGGAAAGTTCACAAATAAAACTTTACCCGACCCGGGAATCAAACCCAAGACCTCACGGTAAGAGGCGCATAGGCTAACCACTAGAACATTGAACCAGTCGCATACGCGAGCCACTAGACCATCGATGCAGTGAGCATCTTAAAATAAATTAAAAGAACATTCACTTTTAATTGTCATTTGGAATTAAAGATGAAACATAAGATAAAAAGAAAAAATATCGCCTAATTTCAGAGAGTAACATCTCTCGTTAGTTCTAGTCCAAAAATTCCGTCATTTTGTTATTTTTTTTTAGATATGTAATCCCCTAATATCCAATTCAAGCGTCCTAAACTGGGACAACCTATATTATTTTAAATACAGTCAGGTATTGACAACAACAATTAAAACCCAAATCTATGAAACAAACCTGACAAAAACTAGTTCTAATCAATAAACCGCTAGTTCACTAATAAAAACTAAATTGATGACTCAAAGCAATGCGATTTGATATCGACAACATTTTATTTCGAGTGCCTTAATGCCAGTAACTTTCAAAAAGCTTTCAGGCACTTGTTCATGTCAATATTGTACTAGTTTCACGTAAATATTATCAGTTCATATTTTATCGAACAACATGTTGTCAGCTGTTCAAGGTTAACAATGATTAAGCTTGTTATTTAGATATTTTAACTTTTTACACAATTATTTGTATAACGTATAATAATGGTGTGGTATACGATATGGTGTGTTCTAAAGGCGATTACGTGACTATTTATCAGTTGATCTTGATATAATTTATTTACCTATGTACCTACTACGCATAAAAACATTTGTAGGTTCGGTACAGCGATCGACCGCAAGATAGCACATGACCCGCAGTGCGCTTCCCGTGTAATGCGAGGCCGGCTTATTTCGACAACAAATGTATTTAAATGTATTTACGTCATAAAATCCTTATTTCAGGACATAACCATAAAACTGGCACCCTTGTGTGATTATGCGTAGAACAACCTACGCCTAAACTCACGTTTATTGATTACACTCTTCAAAACAGCTCAATGAATGAGACCAACACAAATTACGATCTAAAATACTTACTATTTGAACTAGTATGCGGTTTCCCTAGATACATTCTGTTGAATTAACTAACGAACTACACTATAATTCACTGGCAGGAGCACACTAGATCCTTCGGCACCGTATTTTTAAAAAGTATAATGGCTGTGTACGTGGTGTAGCCTTGCGTTGTAACCGCTGACTGACAAACAAAGATAATAAGAAAGATATAGAAAGAACTAGAATTAGGCAGCGGGCTTACAAACCGTGGTGACAACATTTCAAAATTTGAAAGTGTCTAAAACAAAAATACCGTTTCTTTATTAACCTATCCGGAATACAAAAACATTTTTTTTTAATTCTTTTCGATCAGTAGCTTTGGAGAAAAAAAATAAAAACGAAAAATGCGTCGTGACGTCACCTATACGGCATAATAAAGCCTTTGCTTAAGCAGTTATGCTACTATACTACTATGACAGAATGAAGAGGAAGAGTAATCGAAAATGACAGTTGTAAATGTTGTAATGTCAGTATTGTCTTGTCAGTTGCCTTGCCTGTCATCTAACGATAAACACATATTTCGCAATAATAAAAACATTAGCATTATTTATTGATTGATACTATTATTCTTTCTAAATCGAAATGAATCTTAGTGAGGAATATACACCTACGATGGATTTAAAATATTGTTTTGTACGAACATGTAAAAACAGTTGTAAAAACGCTCAAACATTTTTTTGCCATGCCTAACTCAGAAACGAGTTTTATATGTGTGTGAAGAAGCAGACTATATAACATTACACTACAACTTAAAGGAACGGAGCAGTGGCAAAAACTGGTAACATTTCAGAAACGAGACTGGAAAAGTAAAACTTTGGGGATCAGTTAGTTTAATGTTATTAAAATAATTTAATTTACTTTGATGTTCTCATCAGTAATGTTTAGATGTGGACAAGACCTGGGCCATATGAAAATAAATTATTTAAAATATTGTATCTTAAAAAATAGTTTTATTTCTAGTGATATCTTTTTATTTATGATTGCTGTTTCATATTTTGTTTATTCTTCGTCGTGTCGATGGCAATTTTTATTTTGACATGCCATCGTGGTGAAAGTTTTAGCCAATACGCTTTGGAGAACTCGTGAATTGCCCAGGGTGCGCCGGACGTAGGGGATTGTTGTCTATGTCACTCGGGGAGGCTCCTTTCATGCACCCCTTTATTTGTTTATAAAAACTAACACACATGTAATATAACATAACATCAACCCCATATCACCCAGAATGAAAAAAGAAGTATTAAACACACACACTTCTCCTGTTATGTTACATCTGATGTGATAAGGGTGAGCCAATCACCATTGATTGGAATAAAATGTATTTATTTGTTTTTAACATGAGAGGAAAAGTTATGACATGTGTGAGTGAAGCAGTTACATAGCTACACATACACTGTATAACTAAAATACAATCGTGTACATTAAAGAACACAAAACTAAACATAAATAAATAATCAAATTTATTTAGCACTTTCTAAAATATTTTCAAATATAAATTGCTTCCAAAAATGTTCAGCTTCTTGCACAATCTTTATCACACTCAACCCAGTATTTGTGGATTAGCTTGTTCTTCTCATAATCTGGATCAGCAATACAAAATAGACCCTTAGGTTTGTTTGCAGCATGCATTTGTACCATTATTTGAGCTTTACATTTTTCTTTAAGTTTGCCATCCTTGATGTAATTTTTGATAGTATTTTTGCTAATGGGGCATTTTATTTCTATAACAAAGTCTGCACAAAGCCCATCTGGTGAAACACCAATAATAGGGGGTATAAGAATTAGACCTGTGCTTTCAATAACTCCAAAATCTTTTTCTAAAATATTAATAATGTGTTTTTCTAACGATTTACCCCGTCTTATGGCTTTTGTTTCAGGCACCTTGTAACCACCTAAAATGCTTTGCACTAATACACCTTGTTCTGTTTTGCAATGGACAGCTTCATGTATTCTAGACCCATAGTTGGCCATAGTTTGGAATCTGCTTGATTTGTTGTATCTTTAGCAACACTGTTAATTACTTCTTCACTGAGCTTTTCCTGGCAGAATCATATAAAATTATTGTAAGTATTGTCCTGTTGGATGGATGTGAACAAACTGCAGCATTTAGTTCAAAGTAGGTTGACGGTTACCCCAGTACTTCATTTTCTGTGCTCATCTTCTGCCTCTCGCACTCTTCAGAAAACATGGATAAACTTATATTAACATTTACATTGTCAGGGGTAATTTTTCTTTTGCCTATATTTCTATGCTAAAATAAACTTCTGGTCACCAGCACTAGCTTCTTGGTTTACCCCAATAACACGCAGTAGATGTGACAGAAGGTTTATCTGACCGTTTTATCAGCCACATGGCAAAGCAGATAGCGTGTTTGCACTCTCCTACAGACGCAGCACAATCATGACACTGAACAGAAATGATATTTTTCTTAGACTCGTCAATTTCAGCAGTTACCATGTACAACTTGGCTCTTACTTTATGTTCAGGTGTCACCCTACATTTAACGGTGCACGAGTTGGTATCACGCTTTACTTCCACACATATCCTACAGCTGTGTCTACGTAAACATCCTTGGATGCTAATAATGCTTTGGCACTACGCGTTTCGGCAGCATTGTAGCAGTCGTTTTCTATCATATATTCCAAAAGCCTAACGTAGTTAACTTTTGGCAAATTGTTGCTATCAGCAACTTGAAATCCATCCGATACCTTCATGGTCGAAGAATGAAGTAGCAGAATAGAGATAATAATACGATTTATAAGCAAGAAAATAAATGTAATCAAACAATATCACGATAGACGCTAAGTTGTAGACAGACAAGTATGACAATTATGACATTTGTCTATGTCACTTTAAAAAAAAAAAAAAAAGCAAAGGCATATCATTATTCCACCATAATGTGACGTCATTTGGCGCTTACGTCTATTCAGAATGCACTGTGTACGTTACGCCAGCAAGAAAGAGTCACCTAGAGTGATATGAGTAGAACGTATAATTAGTGCGCAATCTGCTGTAAATGTGCGCCGCATAAAAAATTTGTGCGTCTTGTAGTTTTGAAAAAAAAACGTAAAAACGATTCCTGCTGGAGTAACGTTGTTCTAGCAAGAAAATTCTAGACGAATCATCGGAGATATAAAATACATACATGGGCAGAGAGCTTATATTTGTGCAAATTTGTGCGCCATAAATATAATTTGTGCGTCTTCAGGTTTTCGAGATATTGCGTTTCCCGCTGGAGTAACGTTTTGCGAATTCGTGTATCTCAAAGACCATTATATGTGCGCCTGTAGAATGAACATACACGAATAGCTCTTAATTTGTGCATATTTGTGACATAATTAGATGCCAGATAATATTTATAATTTTCAAGTAATCGCGCTTTATTGAAAACTTAAAAAAATATTGTAGCGCCTAAATGAGAAGACGTATAAACTCGCTAAAAACTGTATTCGTTCCATCTTGACGTTTATAATTACCATAAAAAGTTTCAAAACAGAACCTACAAGCGCTAATGAATAATATTACTAAAAGTCAAAACGACGGCATCATAACTTTGACGCCATCAAACAAGAAACTGGCTCAACCTAAGATGTGTAAATGTAAACCAAAAATTAGTGCATTTATCAAATAATATATAGTAAAAATATCCAGCTTCAACTGTTTCATATTAAGTAAATATTAAGACTAAACCAAAACAGTTATTCGGCGCAGGTTATCCGACCAAATTCGAATGACTACAAAAAAGCGACGGATTCATACGTATCGATGACCACCTTTATTAAACGTATTACACCTAAACTGTGTTCGTACAGTCACGCTCAAATGTTCGTTGGGAATTATTATTACAATGACCTAATAAAAATATAATATATATTAAATGTACTTTCTGATCATATGAAATCAAAGAGCTTGTTGGTTTAAAAAAATATTATTTTTATTATCATAATCATGATTCTTAAAGTAATTATGGCATCAAATCACAGATCAAATTTCCTACCTATAAATATTAAAACAAACATTGTTCAATTAAACTATTTGTACCTTGTATAGTCATTTAGTATTATTTAAAATCACAGATCAGTTTTTCATTTACTTAAATACACAAACAATAAAATCACTTAAAGTGGCTCAGTACCATCATGGCGTGAAATTTAAATATTGAGTAGTTGTTGTTTTGGCCGAGATATAATTAAGTTTTGGGTATGATTGTATAGTACGCGAACGTAATAAATACCTATAGAGCGTTATATTTTGTTATGAGTTTATGTTTCTTAAAAAATAGCCGGATTTGAAAACTTCAACCCAAGTTTCACATATCGGGCTGCTTAGGTTTGGGTTTTCAAATTAGGCTAATTTTTAAGAAACATAAGCTGATAATAATTTTAACCGGTCTATACTACGTTCGCGTATCATACTATCATATCCAAAACTAAATTATATCTCGGCCAACAAATAGGTAACTACTTTATACTTGAATTTCCCGTTATGATGGTACTGAACCTTTATCACAGAAAATCACAGTTTTTTCGTTTTTCTACTGATATAATAAATGCAAATGGCTAAATTTATTTATGTCTAATCAAAAAAAAAATCTGAATTTATTTTAATAACTATTTCTACTGCACTGTACTCGGGCACAATACGTTTCAACCAGTTAGCGAGTAAAGTTAAGAAGGTCATCGATACGTATGAATCCGTCGAGTTTATATGTCTTCTCATTTAGGCGCTACAATTTTTTTTTAGTTTTCAATAAAGCGCGATTACTTGAAAATTATAAATATTATCTGGCATCTAATTATGTCACAAATATGCACAAATTAAGAGCTATTCGTGTATGTTCATTCTACAGGCGCACATATAATGGTCTTTGAGATACAGGAATTCGCAAAACGTTACTCCAGCGGGAAACGCAATATCTCGAAAACCTGAAGACGCACAAATTATATTTATGGCGCACAAATTTGCACAAATATAAGCTCTCTGCCCATGTATGTATAGTCTATTCATATAGACTTGGCAAAAAAGATAAACAATAATGGCTGACGAAAAAAAATAGTGATGTGAATCATTTAATGAACTGTTGTGAACTACTCAAAAAGGCGCTTCAACATTCATTCAATGAATGATATTAATTAATTAAAAGTCGCTAAAGTCGGTTAAAAATGGACTTTGATTTAGTTATGTGTCGTTCGCGATTGAACGAATCTAAAGAACCGAGTCGCGCGAACCGCACAGTCGAATGGGTCACTTTAGTTGTAAAAAAGGATTAATTCGTTACGATTTGTTATTCACGATAATTAAATTAAATAAAATTTAATTTAATATAAGTACAGCTTTCAATAAATTTAAGAATGTTTTGAACAATTTAATTCATCATCACTGACAAAAACGTAAATCAATCCCAATCGTTCTTTCGTTCACTTGTTCCCATCCCTAAATCAAATGTCAAACTTCCATGTCGTTTTTTTAATCTGTGGTTTGAAGTCTCCTTGGAATAACGAAATTTGCAAAAAGAATACATTTGCACAGTGAATTTACAATGAATATATGTGAATATTAGTGTGTTGGTGTTTGAACTAGTTTATACAACTCAATGTGGTAACGTACAGTGTGTTATTCTTTCGCAATATCGTAATTTGTAATTGGGGGGGGTTTGTTTACTGTTTTTGCCAAGTCTATATGAATCGACTATATTTTATATCTGCGATGATTCGTCTAGAATTTTCTTGCTAGAACAACGTTACTCCAGCAGGAATCGTTTTTACGTTTTTTTTTCAAAACTACAAGACGCACAAATTTTTTATGCGGCGCACATTTACAGCAGATTGCGCACTAATTATACGTTCTACTCATATCACTCTAGGTGACACTTTCTTGCTGGCGTAACGTACACGAATGCACTAACTTTCAAAAGTAAATCATGAATGAAAATTATAAAATTTCGCAAAAAGAAAAAATATGGGTCCGTTTATTTTAGGTCCTTCATTTGAGATTTTACATCTAGTTTCAATTAAAATAAAAAAAAATGAAATGTTGTCAATTACGCAATGAAATATAAAAACGTAATGGATAATTAATTGTCCAAGATATCATTATTTTACTGTTTCATTATTTATTATAGATAGATTATTCGTTTTTTACCTCCGCGATTTAGTCGCGTAAGCAATGACATTCGCGTAAGCGATCTCGATCTCGGTCAGCCCGGCACGGGCGGCAGGACTCGCGATGCGTATGTACCCTATATATATTTATACTCTTTGTGCGTATGTATGTACAAGACAGCTTTATACCAACCAATAAGTACAAGAAAGAGATAGAGCGCTGAGCGGTGTGGACGGCCAAGGTCAAGTACGTCAGTAATGTAGATTATACGATTATACGATTTTGGTCTTTAACATGCGTGAAATAATGTTAATTTTAGAGTGGAGTTTTATAAAAACAGTACCGATCGACAACCTGTTGTTTTGGTTCTAAATTTCGGTAGCATTATTTACTATTATTTTTTTTCATTTCATTGCAGTTTTGGGTTGTTTCCTAGCGGCACGGTTCATTAACGCGATCGCGAATGCAATTTTGCGGTGTTTATTTACGTGTAAATAATAGAGTACACACATCAACATTGCGGATATTTCATTTTTACCTTATTATATGAAATTCTGTAAATATTTTGTTAAACTATATATAAAAATATATGAAATTTAAGTTTAAATTATGGTTTATACTTGAAATACATAAAAAGAGATGCATCAAAGATTTTTAATTTATTTTTTTGTGATTTTATTTTTGGGTACAATTTTTACTTTGTACATTATGTATTTTATCTAGGAAATTATGAAAATTAAAATTATATAATAACAAAAAACGGCATTTAATTAAAGTTAATAATCAGTATTTCCTCCCCTAACATTAATTAGAGTTCGGCATCGGTTATTCATGCTCAAAATTAAGTTATCCAAATCGAGCTGTGGTATCAGGTCCCAGGTTATTTTCAAGTGCAGAAAAAGTTGTTCTTCTGTTATTAAATTTGGAGAAAATTAACCATAGCTCTTCGTTGTAACATGTCCCATGTGTGTTCAATGGGATTCATGTCGAGGGACTGAGCAGGCCAGTCCATAACCCTGATTTCATGTTCCCTAAGCACAGTTGATACCAGCTCAGCCGTATGGGCACGGGCATTATCGTGCATGAATTGGAATTCCTGACCCATTTGTACCCTGTGTGGGATAATCACAGGTTCCACTACCTCATTGCGGTATTTCAGTGCATTCATGTTTCCTCTTATCCAAATGAGATCGGTTCGCGCACCGATACAAATACCAGCCCAGACCATAATTGTGCCGCCTTGATATGAATGGACTCCTTGTGTATGCTGGAGACGGCTTCGTCTACCAGGAACTCGCCAAACCCTTAATCTTCGTAAATACGGATGAAATCCAAACCGAGACTCATCACAAAAAAGCACCATGGACCATTGCTCGTCACTCCATGCGAAATGTTCTCGAGTCCACAATAGTCTCCGCCCGCGATTGCCACGCCGCAAAGCTGGAAACCGAAGGGGTCTGCGAGAATGAAGACCAGCTTCATGTAATCTTCTTCTTACAGTTTGGTCACTAAACAACAATTGGTGGTCAGATTGTAGCCTTTGAACCATTTGCATAGCCGTAATATTGGGTTGTCTCCTAGCGATATTTTGAAGAAAACGGTCCTGTCTAGGAGTGGTGATGCGATTTCTGCCTAAATGCCGTTCAGCGACATCGGCTGTAGCACGATATCGTGACCATAACCGGGAGATAACATTTTGGCCAGTTTGCAGAGTTTCAGTAACCACGCGTTGTATAGCGCCCGCTTGCAACATGCCTACAGCTCTAATCTGCTCTTCCCTTGTCAAAATGTCGACGTGACATAACAATAAATGTAACACACGTTGAAATTAGGATAAAGAAAATGTGTAATTGCTTTTAATTTTTAAAAACTTCTTTGTTTTATTGTAACATGAACTAACTTTTCGACCGCCAAATTCGAAAAATAGATATTCTTTTGCTTCAAAATGAGTTTTTGTTTTTTATTTTTTTGAATTTCGTTGAAATTAGGATAAAGAAAATGTGTAATTGCTTTTAATTTTTCAAAACTTCATTGTTTTATTGTAACATGAACTAACTTTTCGACCGCCAAATTCGAACAATCGATATTCTTTTGGTTCAAAATGAGTTTTTGTTTTTTATTTTTTTGAATTTCGAAATAGGCGGTGGAGTAGAAAATATTGTATGTACAAACTTTTTTATTCAGCAAATAGTTTTTAAGTTAAGAAGTATTTCATGTAATATCCCTAGACATTGTTGATGTGTTTATTTTTGTATTTTAACTTGTGTAGTGTCCTTGTTGTAAAAAAACTGTAAATATTGTTGTAAATAGTAGTTTAGGCATTTTAACTTTTGGTGAGCTTGGTGACTGGTTTAAATAACACAACAATATTTTATATTTTGTTTTTTTTTACCAGTCAAAGAAAGGTTTTTTTATTATAATATCCATAAAACATACTCTAACTCTGACAGTCCTAAGCAGGGCCGGATTTACCCTTAGGCAAAAAAGGCAACTGCCAATATTGCTACATTGAATCAAAAGTATTAATAATGACTAGGTAGTTAACAAGTACAAGTAGAAGAAATCAAAACTTTTTAAACATCGACTGTGGCGCAGGCGGCTTTTATCAAAGGACTTCGTAATACAGGTGCGCTTGGCAGTACCACAGAATAAGAATACAGCAGTAAGCCGCATCGGCACCTGCCAACACTGTTCAGATAAAGGCAAATGAGAGTAGCGACACCGAGTACAGTGATGAAATCAGCGTATAAGAAGCAGAAAAAGACATCACGATGAGGGATCTGCCGAAGAAATTGTGCTCAAAGGAAAAGACAAGCTGAGGATTGAGACATATTTACCTGTACTTGATATAGTTATGCACGGAGTTGTCACGGCGATTAGAAGCCTATAGCGAAATTAATTATCTGTTTGGGTTTTAACAGATTTCTTAACAAGGACTAATGACGAAATTAAAGAGGCTTGTAGGAAGTTTCACTGAGTGTTCTAGAAATGAATCTGATACGCTCGTTGAAACTGAAGACATTCTTTCTTCTGCTACATCTACCACCGATTCAACTTTTGTTTATTTAACTACTTCCAGCCCAACTAATTCAAAGCAGTAGCTAGATCAGAAAATAAAACGTCGAAGTATGAGCATCAACACTGTTTCTGACAAATTACATCAAATAATCCACACAAGGCCCAGTGACACTTAGAATTTTACTACTCTACTAATATATTATTTTGTTTAAATAAAAATATAATTATTATGGCTATTTTAATAATGATAATCAGTTGATATTAGTATCTTATTCAATAGGTTATTGATAATAAAGGAAATACAATTCAAACCCTCTTAGGTTATACCCAGCTCTCCAATAATAGACAATAATCACAATAGACCCACGGAGGTCGACGTGAACACCCAAAGCCTCTTCCCAACAATTATATACCCAGCTCTCCGCTCGGATGTCCGATTGATCGGAGAGCAGGCAAAAAAATTAATAAAATAAATCAGAGGGTACCCGATATAGGTTAAGATAGAAATAATCAGCTGGACTTAATTGAATTTACATAATATTTTCTGTTATTATTATCAGTAAAATGTTAGTTTCTCCTCGTCTATTGTTTTACTAGCGATCTAACAACCAAACCGAACAAATTGAAGCTGCTTATCGTGAAACGGGTTATTTAAGGAAACAAAACTCATTAAACATCAAGATACTTTAATGAATTAACAAATTACAAAATAATTATTAAAGCTTAATTATGCAAGAGTAACGAACGAAGGTACGAAATTCATAGTACCAAATATAACTTTATAGAATTTGTCCCATTTGCTGAGAAATAGCAAAGAAATTATAAAGCATTTAGATGAGATTCTTGAAATAACATTTTTAGCAAAGATTAATAAGATTATACACATCACAAAGATTTGAAAGAATTAGATGCGTGGATTTGTGTTATAGGAACTGATTTGTTTTGAAAAAATGAGTAAAAAAAATGCAACATTTTCATCAATCACCATTTCGAAACAAAAAAATTGAAAAATATCGGTTACATATTATGAATTTAGAAGCGATTTCGTACTTTCGCTTCTTAGTTGTCAGTTTTAAGCTTGTAAGCCTGCCGCATCATGAGGTTGAAGTAGCAGTCGTTGTCGATCGACACGCTGATGCCGCTGTAGAAGTCCATGAACTCCTCTAAGGTCACCTGTGGCCAAAGTAATTGGTTCCGTTATTACATCATCGTTGTTAGAAAAATAGAGCAATTTGTTTTAGTTAACGTAGTGTAGAAGAACAGGGTGTGATGTTCCTCTACCACAATGGGAGGACCCACCGACCAGGCTCGGTGATATTGCCTGGCGGACAGCTGTCAAACGGTAGCGTCTTGGAAGAAGTATTTATATATACTTATTACGTGCGTACACGGCCACACGTAGTCATATTATACATATTGCTCAAGTTCATAGTTCAGCTGATGGTCACTATAGTCTATTATTTATCTTAAGCCCATAACTACGCATGATCGGAGGCCCGTGACCACATTGGAGGTGAAATACTTACCATAATTTGAAGGACAGCATCGATAAATTTATTCTGCTTATTTGCGTACATTATTGGTCCACATATTTTTTCGCCTTGGATCTTGTCCAAACCATGCAATGTCCGAGTCAAACTAAAATACTGGGAAAAAGGTTACATACCGTTCCATCGACGGTGCCTGCCGATTCAAAGTTTTCGAGGAATCTGGTCAATATCACGTCTTCTGTTTCTTCACCACTCATATACCTGATGGAAAACAATACAAAAATATTAACAACATAAAAAAAAATAAGTAGCAGGAATTTTTAACGTCAAGAATACGGTTGCTATAAAGGCTGAGAATTGAATTCAAGGATAAATTAGGATCTTAATTGAATACCTATATTGAGCAGCTGGAAAAATAGCAGTATAGGACTGAAAAAGATTTCAGGCATTCGGTTCATCTAATATGCGACTAATACCGCATTAATAAATATAATCCATACAATTATTACTGATTCGAATTATATACCTGGGGTGTGACGTCACGTCGTACACACTTCTGATGTCGTCAACGGTAATTTTGCCATCGCCGGTTTTATCCAGTTTCTTGAACGCTTGCTCCACAATAGCGCGACGGGCGTCTGACATGGGTGGCTGCAACAATTATGACCAGGGGTCGGAGTAGGTAGATTGATTTGGATTCAATGAACCGCCACGTATATATTAATATGCATAAGCCTTCGAGATGCCGGGATTTAGATTACAACTAGAAAATATTGAAAAACTTATGGTTTTGATTATTTTTATAGCATTTAGCTATGCTTAGCAAATTATACTAAGAAACAGTTGGAAAAGATATGGGACCGGCAGGATTTGAACCTGCGACCTTACTGCACACCGGGCAGTCGCTCTTAGCCATCCAGCTACGGTCGCCTCTTACCGGTACCCTAAATTTCTCAACTGTATGATACGTCATTTCGTGACGTCACGTTCATCCATTTGTTCCTATCTTAGGTAGGATAAAAACCAACATGGCGAAGTTACATTCAGCACAAATGTTGTAACGAATGAACGTGTACGATATTTTAACTTTGATTATTTTTATAGCATTTAGCTATGCTTAGCAAATTATACTAAGTAACACCTTTTTCCAAGTATTTTAGTTTGACTCGGCCATTGCATGGTTTGAACAAGATCCAAGGTGAAAAAAAATGTGGACCAATAATGTACGCAAATAAGCAGAATAAATTTATCGATGCTGTCCTTCAAATTATGGTAAGTATTTCTACTCTCTGAATCCTATCGCTTAGATATGAAGTAAGAAGATCCAGAGCGATGCCTCTTATACCGAAGTGGTGTAATTTCTTGACTACAGTTTCATGCTGCACACAATCAAAAGCCTTAGATAAGTCACAAAACACCCCATAGGCATCCCGCGACTCCTCCCAAGCCTCAAATATGCATTCGAGTATCTTACCCCAGCATCACATGTTGACCGTCCGCGAGTGAAACCGAATTGTCAGGCATTATTAAGTCAGGCAACACACCACAATCAATACATCTATTAAATATCACGATTAAATCAGGTGCAATAATGTCAATCAACGAATTTATAATATGTACTGAAATGCCCCATAGATCAGAAATGATCGACGACGTCCTAAACTCGGGACACCTTGTATAATAAAATGGTCCAATTCACTTCAACCAAGAATGGATGATGTATTAAAGTTAGAAAAACGTGGTAATACTTACACGCATTTTAATGAGGAACTCGTTAAGACTGATGGATCCACTCCTCTCTGTGTCCAATTTGTCGAACAGCTCTGATGCGTCCTGAAATCATGACAAAGAAATAAATCAGTAACGAGCAAAACCATGGAAAAACTAATAAAAATAGAATAATTCTACATACAGAATCCGTAATTTAAAATAAAATGCTCCATAGATAAAATCTAAAACGTAAGTAGTTTTAGATCTTTGAAAGTTTAAAAAAAATAAATACAGATTATTATTATGTATCGTAATCATCCAATATGAAAGTATGATAATATTATTAAAAATATATTATATTTCATACTGGTGCCTCATTAATTACTAGGCAGGCAATTACCTCCTTGGTCAGATCGAGACCAGTCTCCTTAATGCCGTGAAAGAATTCATATTTATTCAATTGCTTGCTGCCGTCGTCATCCATTCGACGAAAGATCCTGGAACGTAAAAAATATATTTTTTAATCAATATTTTACAAATTAATAATAATCAATCCAATTTTTAACACTCAATAGTAGTCAGGAATTAAGGAAGACCATTTTTAAGAGTGATCTTTGTGTAGTGTAGTGTGGCTCTTATGTCAATCGTCCATTTTGATTTTGAATGACGACATGAATAGCATTTGAGAGGCAAGGTGAGAATAATATGGCCCTGGACGAAAAATAATACATAATTATTACCTTGCAAGTCCAAGTATGCCGGTGGCACCTCTGGACAGGCACAGGAGACGCAGTTTGTCAATGGGTTCTGTGGTGGTAGCGAGGGCTCGAGCTGACTTCTGCATCAGCTCTTCGTCCTGCCTCGAAATCTCTGACATGGGTCTGTGCCATGCTACTGTAATAACATAAACAAACATACTGGTTACTGCATGATTGAAAATTAAAAAGTTTATAAAACATAACATAACATCACGCCTACATTACCCAAAAGAGGGTAGAGGTGTTCAACATCCTCATTTCACCTGAAACTTGAAGAATTTTCGGGCATACTGCTGGAAATGTAAACCTTCCCAGGAAAGTAGTTAATTATCATAATCAAAAAACTAACTGTCATCATATCATTTATATAAGGAAAAAAAGGCGCATCCGGCGCTTCATTCCTATTTCCGACATTGTGAAAATACATTGAACAGTAATTACTACCCCCGTCCCCCTCCCCCTCCTCTAAAAAGAACGAAGGTAAGTGGAGCTTCTAGTGCTCGGTAAGTCGCTGAACAGATGACTTTGTCTCTCTCTTTGGCTCATGTAGATGCGTCACTGACTGGCGGCATATGAATTTACATTCCCTAATTTATCCCCTTTGGGATAAAATACCAAGGCATATTATTATATCAGTTTTTAAGTTGCTCCTCCAGCTACATCAACTGTAAAAACCGCATCCAATTCCATGCAGTAGTTTTTGCGTGATTCGCGTACAAACATACAGACAGACAGACAACATTTCAATAAGAAATATTATTATGTTTTGGCTTCTACTGCTATTAGAAAGATCCCTCGAACTATTTTTTATAAATATCTTTAATGTACAGACATGGCAAGTTAACAATTTTTATTATATTTTTTGATTATTGTAAGTGATATATATTTAATGCCTGATTTAAATAAATAACTATATTAAAATAAATATATTTCCAAAACCGTAGGCATCTGAAGGATATGTAAGGATCGTCGATTTCCTACTTCTTTTCTGAAAGATATCAGATTTTTTAATTTAGTAGACAAAGCACGGCTTTGCCACTGAACAACTAGCAACTCTTAATCACCCACCTACGTCAAAATAGTCTCTGAGTGGGGGTTATTATTCTATTAGACTTTATTACTTCCATTAATCTTCATTCCTATTCAAAACCAATTAAAAAATAGAAGAGCTTCGATAGCACTTAACAAATTACTTAGTACTTTGTATTTTTTCTTGGCAAGTAAACATTCACTCAAATTTAGGGCTGCCTTGCTCTGGTTTTATAATCGGCATATTTACGTAAAATAACGATGCACGTAGGTATAATTCCTTTAAACAAAAGTTCGTTAACTGGGGGAAAAAGTAAATCAAGTCTCATTTTCTTTGCATGATACTTTACGAAGAACGGCTAAAACAGGTTAAAGTACGAGTAGGTCAAACCAGCAAAATGGGTTGTATGATTTTTAGCTCCCAGGCACATCCACATCAGGCAATCCATCCAAAAGGTGGCAGCCTTAATTTGCCCCGCATGCCAGCATGATATATTATATATTTCAGCGAGTATCGTAAATTTTTATGGTGTGCCACGCGAGTTAACCTGGAGCCAATGCAGTGGCGTAGGGTGGCAGGGGTGGCTATGTACGTATGCGACGGGTCCCCAGCCTGAGAATGAGGAGGCCTCCGGGCCCAAGATGCGACGACCTCGAAAGTAACTAAACATACCTAATTTATCAAAAAAAAAATTTAAACGCATTCATCAAAAAATTGAAAATTGTATACCGGGAAATTGCAAAAGTATTGGAATCGACAAGGGCCAGATAACGCATCAGGGCAACATAGTAGGTAATTCGCGAAGAACTTATTTTCTGCCTAAAAATCTGGCATTCTACAGAGAAAAAAATTTGCATGCCATTACTGAATCTCTAGTAAGCTGCTTCAACGTAACGATTTTTACAAGGGCCCATCCTATTTTTGCCACGGGCTCCCGATGGTATAGTTACGCCTCTAGACCAATCGATAACAGTCTGCTTAATTATTGACTACATCAAACATAGGTCTAAAGACTTCGTAGCAAGTTCTAGGTCATCATAATTATCTAGTTCATTATATAAAACAGTCACATTAATAGGTCACACGTGGAAAATTGGTTTCTAGAAACTAGCAACCAAATTAGGTGTTTTATTTAGGCCGTTCTATGAGAAATATGCCATTAAAGCTAAAAAGTAAATCTAAAGTAATATCAGACTGACAATAAAAAAAGGTTATGGATAAAAAATCTAGTGGGGTTTATTCGGTATTTAAATTCTCTATTAAGAAATCACAGAAAATATACTATCGACCATGCGTGGTATCGGCCACTATCAAATCACCACACCTTTCATAAAAGGAGTTTAGTCAGTCTCATGCAAAAAAAGATTAAAACCAACCGTTTAAAAAGTTGTTATGCAATATCCGTGATTCACACTGGCCACTTAAGGTTCATCTTTCATGTTCACACGGCTCAGATGAAATTAAATTGAAAACCCATTCATAAAATGACATAACGCCTTTATTAACCCAGAAGGCTTATATTGGCAGAGATGTACAACAACCATACTTTACTATTATGTTTAGGTCCCATGTAGAGATTGCCATAATCGCAACAGCTTATTACGCAATGAAATATAAAAACGTAATGGATATTCATTGTCCAAGATATCATTATTTGACTGTTTCATTATACATAGATAGATTTTTGGGTTTTTACCTCCGCGATTTAGTCGCGTAAGCGATTCTCGAGCTCGGTCTGCCCGGCACGGCGGCGCGGCGGCAGGACTCGCGATGCGTGTGAACAAGACAACTTTATACCAACCAATAAGTATAAGAAAGAGATAGAGCGCTGAGCGGTGAGGACGGCCAAGGTCAAGTACGTCAGTAATGTTGATTATACGATTATACGATTTTGGTCTTTAACGTGCATGAAATAATGTTAATTTTAGAGTGGCGTTTTATAAAAACAGTAAGTATAAGAAAGAGATAGAGCGCTGAGCGGTGAGGACGGCCAAGGTCAAGTACGTCAGTAATGTTGATTATACGATTTTGGTCTTTAACGTGCATGAGATAATGTTAATTTTAGAGTGGCGTTTTATAAAAACAGTACCGATCAACAATTGTTTTGGTTAGAAATTTCGGCAACATTATAATTTACTATATTTTTTTCATTTCATTGCAGTTTTAGGTTGTTGCCTAGCGGCTCGGTTCATTATCGCGATCGCGAATGCAATTTTGCGGCGTTTATTTACGTGTAAATAATAGATTAGTTAATAGAGTATTTTTGTGTTTTAACTTGTATAGTGTCCTTGTTGTAAAAAAACTGTAAATATTGTTGTAAATAGTAATTTAGGTATTTTAACTTTTGGTGAGTTTGGTGAGTTTGGTGACTAGGTGTAAATAATACAACAATATTTTATATTTTGTTTTTTTTACCAGTAAAAGAAAGGTTTTTTTTATAATAATATTCATAAAACAAACTCCAATTCTGACAGTCCTAAGCCTGTAACAAAGTATGAAGGGAAGTTTATTGATAATTGCTACTTGTTTCCATAAAAGTGTTACACATTATTATGATAAGTATTTCTCATTTTTGTCTAGTTCTCATCGTGAGTCACGATTCGTGACATTCATTACTAAACACTGTTGTTTTGCAGTCTGCAGATTACAATTACGGAAAACGAATAGCTGTTTTCAGTAATGAATATTCAGTAATAATATTACGCCGCATTGATAACTTCTCGCATTAAGTCGTTATTGTCCATGGGGCAGGGGCCGAGCCTATTGCCATCCACCGGAAACAATTCCATCTACGAGCTGCTATTGTGAATTTCCTGTCGGAAAGTTCACAAATAAAACTTTGCCCGACCCGGGCATCAAACCCAAGACCTCACGGTAAGTGGCGCAAAAGCTAACTACTAGAACATTGAACCAGTCGCATACGCGACCAGACCATCGATGCAGTTAGCATCTTAAAATAAATTAAAAGAACATTCACTTTCAATTGTCATTTGGAATAAAAGATGAAACATTTAAGATAAAAAAGAAATATCGCCTAATTTCAGAGAGTAACTCATCTCTAGTTAGTGCTAGTCCGAAAATGCCGTCCTTTTTTTTAGTTATGTAATCCCCTATTACACAATTCCAGCTTAACGTCCTAAAATGGGGCAACCTATATTATTTTAAATACAGTCCGGTATTGACAACAACAATTAAAACCCAAATCTATGAAACAAACCTGACAGAAACCTAACGTATAGTTTTAATCAATAAACCGCTAGTTCACTATTTAAAACTAAATTGATGACTCAAAGCAATGCGATTTGATAGCGACAACATGTTGTCAGCTGTTCAAGGTTAACAATGATTAAGCTTGTTATTTAGATATTCTAACTTTTTACACAAAATTAATTGTATAACGTATAATAATGGTGTGTTTTAAAGGCGATAACGTGACTATTTATCAGTTGATATAATTTATTTACCTACTACGCATAATACATTTGTAGGTTAACACATTACCCGCAGTGCGCTTCCCGAGTAATGCGAGGCCGCCGGCCGGCTTATTTCGACAACAAATGTATTTAAATGTATTTACGTCATAAAATCCTTATTTCAGAACATAACCATAAAACTGACTGGTGTGATTATGCGTAGAACAACCTACGCCTAAACTCACGTTTATTGATTACACTCTTCAAAACAGCGCAATGAATGAGACCAACACAAATTACGGTATAAATTACTTACTATTTGAACTAGTATCCGGTTTCCCTAGATACATTCTGTTGAATTAACTAACGATTATTCACTGGCAGGAGCACACTAGATCCTTCGGCACCGTACTTTTAAAAAGTATATGGCTGTGTACGTCGTGTAGCCTTACTAGCCTTGCGTCAAAGATAATGTAATACTACCGTAGACCTTGCGTTGTAACCGCTGACTGACAAAGATATAGAAGTAGGCAGCGGGGAGCGGGCTTACAAACCGTGGCACGGTGCTCGGTCTGTCTCGTTGAAAAAAAACTATGGAGGTAGGTTTTATTTATTAAATATACATACTTACTTAATGTAATTATAATAAAAACACGGGGTTGGTGTTAATAATATATTATGTCCCGTCTTTTTGGGAATTTGGGCTATAACATTTTAATTTTGGTAATTATGAGGACAAAACAATTTTGATTTTGTATTTTTTTGTATGAGCGTATAAAAAATTGCCACAATGCCCACAGTTAGGTGGAAAAGTGCAAAAAAAAATGAGAAAAAACAGCCGTTAAACGGGCAATATTGTTTTAAAAAAATGCAAAGATAATCACTTACATCTGTCAGACACTTTGCGATACATGATCCAAAATGTGTCAACAATCAACAAAACAAATTGGATGTATGTTGATACGATCGAAGATTTCATGAAATATTCAGTTACTAGTGTAGCCAATGAGAATGTAATACGTTATAATGGCATATGTCCGGGATATGCGATATTCAATCCGGGAATAAGGCCATTCTTTCAAAAGATTTACATTTATAGCCCCCTAATTTTGATTTACCGGACTGTATTCGAAATTTTGGAAAAGGATTCCAACCAAGTTGTTCACAATATTCCCAACTTCCTGTACCTGCTTTATTTCTCAAGTTTGGTCGTTAAACTAAACTCTTAAAGCTCATTTTTCCAAATGCTTATGCGAGCGATATAGCTTATTATATCTAAATCAAACAAACTCATGATAAGTTCTTTGATTTATTGTTATCTAGAATAAAAGTACAAAGCATAATTAACGAAGACATCCAGGTATATCAAACAATGGCATGAAATCATACAGGGCCATCAGTAGTAAATGGACCGTGCAAAGGAAGCGCCCATACATAGGTATAATTTAAATTGCTAATACCTAGATCCGGAGCAACATAATTCCAGAGGCGAATGCCGAAATGAAGACAGCTGTCGCTACGTTATACCTTTAAGAATCTAGGTCATGACGCACATACTCCAGTGACATTGACAGAGGACGTACAACAAAAAGTAATGTATTTTGACGAATAAGGCAAATTCTCTCATGAACTCTATCGAGCACCCTAGCTATTCTGTGCCCTGGGCAACACAGTGCATTCTGCAGAGCTTATTTGATGCAGCAAAGATATCCGATACGATTAATGGAGCAAAATTTAGTAGTAAATATATTAATATACGTCTAGTATATATTTCTATGTATACGTCTGACGTTATTCTTTGCTCTTCTTTACCACAATTTTTCATCGATGTCCTTCATTCGAGCTTAGTAAAAAGCTCTTTAGTGAAGGTCGTTTAGTGACTTTAATATGAAAATGTAATGTATAATATACAAACCGTGAAAGTTAAAAATTGACAAACACGACCTCTGAATTCATATGGTTTCAACAGTTCAAGGTAATACATGTAGGGTTACCTACTTATAAGTTGGAAGTAATATTTTGAATTTTTTGGCAAAGTTATGTAGGACAATCCTGTGACCAGTTTATAGTGGTCTGGAAAGATTGTCTTTTGTATTGCATAATTTAAATTCGCATACCTTCCTTTGGCATAATGATAGTTACGTATAGTATTATTCGGCATAACAATAATCGCTTGTTTTAGCATAAATACTTTACGAGCAATCAATGTTTTTTTGGCATAACTGTAATACTTGGCATGCTATTTTCATATTATGCCATGTAAAGTAGTATGCCTAAAGACAATAATGCCAAATGACTATTAGTAGAAAGCCCTTCAATAAAAAAAGCAAAATGAAGGTATTTTGTTTGTATGCACATAATTGAACCCTCAACAATCTTATTATAAGTACTAGCTCTTGCCCGCGACTTCGTCCGCGTGGAATTCGTTGTATTAAGTAGTAGCTGCTCCCGCGCTTTGAGCCGCGTTCAACCTAACTGCTCCGCTCCCGTAGAGTTAAGCGTAATGTTAAATCTTAAGACCTTAATTGAGACTTAGACTATCAAACTCAAAAGTAATTATCAAAATTCGCCCAGTAGTTTTTGAGCTTAAAAAGTGTGACGTCAGCATAGCTGACGTCATAATCGTTGTCTTCATGATTACTCATTCAGGTTCTTCAAAGGAAAACTTCACATTACTTTTATAAGCTTCGTTTATTCAACGGGTAGCGTAATGACGTCACAGAGAGGTCCGTACTGTGCAGCGGCTCGAGAGCGACTGTGTCGATCGTCTATTACGATTACAGCGCAGTGTTTACAAGTTTGTAGGTTAAGTATTGAAATTACAATCTTAACATTAATTTTACATCGTAATCAACTCAAAAATAAGCAACTGATGGCTTATTAACTAATTTTAGGACAGTCAAATTATTGGAACAAAGTTCCTTATCGCGCGTTGCGAAAGGGGGCTAGACGGAAAATATTGCTACGAAAAGTGTAACGACACATTTCGTAGCAATTCTCGTAGCGGCGTAGTAATTACATGCTACGTTACAGCTACGGTGCTACATCATCAGACACAGAGTGAGTATTCGGTGAACCACATTAAGATTTTTTTTATAACTTAGAAAAATAAAAATTTCTTTACTAATTAATCGAAAGGAACTTCGTTCCATCCGGGTGTCCCTTGACACCTCAGTAATTTTTTAATCTTAATTATTATCGACGAACAGTCGTAATTGCGCCGATATATATAAGATACTGGGTACTTTTCCGGGATAAAAAGTACCCAGTGTGGTGCCCAGGATATTAAAAAATAATTATACCAAGTTTCATCGTAATCGAACCGGTAGTTTTGCGTGATGGCTTCACAAACAGACACAGACAAAAAAAAAATTAATCACATTTTTGGGTTCGGTGTCGGTCTAGTAACACCCCTTGCCATTTATTTTTTTTATTTTTTCAATGTACAGAAATTTTACTTTACAGATTTATTATAAGTATAGATAGGTGCGGTGCGGTGATGAGGTTGTGTTCAATGATGGCGACATATTTTAATTTTTTCCCTCTACAGATGTCCTTATGAGAGCTGATGGGGTTATTCCCACAGAAGATCTGCCTGCCAAGTATTACAAGAATAAAACTTCCGTGTATGCGAATACACTTTATTTTTAACCAAATAATAAAATACTGTTGTCCAAGTGCTATTGCTCTTCTTAATACCTTTAACCTTATGTCGTCCCTCATTTTCACTTTCACTATCGCTATCTGATTCAGGCTCTGCTGTAGTGGTAGCCACGAATGCAGTTGTCAGTAAAAGTAGTCGGCAGTAAAGTCGTAAGAATAAAAGTTTTAGTAGGAATAAAAGTTGTAGTAGGATTATAAGTTGTAGTAGGATTATAAGTTGTAGTAGGAATAAAAGTTGTAGTCGGAGGAAACGTGGTTGTAGAAACTGTAGTCGTTGGAGGTAGAAGAGCTCTAGCTTCTACTAGAGCTTCATTTGTCGTACTAGTAAGTGTTTCAGCTGAATTATCAGTATCAGTTTCAGATACGGAAGAATCATCATCAGTTCTGAAAGCTGTAGTTCCTGTAGAAGCGGGTTGCCTCAGAGAGCGTGTAATCATATCATTTTCATTTAAATCCGTATCGTTTCTTGAACACTCAGTGATATTTCCAGGTGTTGGTATGAATTTCGCGTGAGCCAAAGGTTTCGCTTTGGCGTAGCCGAGAACGTAATAGTTATTTATGGTACAAGAGAGAAAAAGTTTATATTTCTGTTGTGAGTGCCAATTTTAAATCTTAAGCTTGCGAAGTAGACTTAAATTGAATCACGAGCGTAGCGAGTGATTCTAATAAAGACTACTTCGCAAGCGAAAGATTTTAAGAGGTCACGAACTGGAAATTAATTTTTTCTCACGCGTTACATACAAAACTTTTCACCTCTTCCTGTGGGAAAATATTAAGATTTTAAATAAACTCGTACTCGATTGCTTAACCTGGAATAATTCCATGAAATACGACAGTAATACCAATTCAGAATGCGTTTTAGGGCCTTTTGTAAGTCGCCACAAATTAAATACATATGTCGTACGCTTTCAAATACTTTTCACGTGATTTTTCTGGTAAAAAACGAAACTTCTGTGTTAGAAGCCAGTTGTCGCAACTCTTTTGGATTTCCACAAAGTTCTTCATCACTGAATTCACAATTTTTTTGTTAAAAAGTTCCAGTAAACAATTAAACATAACGTATCGTATGTAGTTATTTAATAAAATTGATGTCAATATTTATTACTAACCTATATGGTGGCTGTTTTGTTTTTTTTTCAGCGCCTATTCATTGGAAGGATTTTGTGTTTTGAAATTTGAATCACTTTGCCTCACTAGTGAGTAAAAACGGTTTTTACTCATTGAGTTCTAGCAAGCAAACAATCTTTTTCGTGCTGGTGTGGTGAAAAATATCTTATCGAGTACACCGGTCGCTCTGAATATAAAGAAGATGATGACGATAGCCATGAAGGACATCACGCAATTGCAGGTCCCACCTCTATTGACCGGACAGGGGCCTCCGCCTCCGCATACGAACCACTTGAGTCTCACCGTCAACAAAAACACACAACATATAGGTATGAGTGATATCATCTGCAGCATGAATGATATGAAGTTATACATGGTCTGCAACACCATTCTTATAAAGTTCTCTATCATGAGGATGCAAGTCATGAAGACTCTCACTAACATCTGTACGCCGCATATTACTGTTTGTAAGAGTGCATGGACTGTGCGACACATGATATAAGGCAAATCTGAAAGTAAAGATATATACATAATACTTATTTGTTTAACATAATCTGTTTATTATGATGTAACCAACATTTTCCTGTTATTTGTGCTACGTGCATTGAGCCACAGCTGTGGCTTAATAAATTAAGAACAATATAATAATCGAACATGGAACGAACCCATCAAATTAAGGGGTTTTTTGATTGGCGTTAACGTTAAATTTTTACAGAGGTGGGTTGTATTATTTATTTATGCATCTTATATACTCAAAGCTCCGTTGCTTACACGCAAACTGATTACCAGAAGACGCATGAATCATTTATATCATAATTAAGGAGGAACAATCGGTATGGAATTCTCATACAAAATGAGTATGGTTGTCTTTAGAATCGTAAATCTTTTAAATTTTTGTCATTTGAGTTTGTGCTGAGGTAAATTATTTATATTTCTGTATTTTTAGTGAACCGCAGAAGTGAAAAGAAGAGACTTGGCCCATTTGTCAGCTTATACTTCACGAGAGCGAAATATCAATAAGGTTAAACGTAAATAGACCTGAAGAAAGTAATTATTATTAGATAAATTTATAACGAATGCCATGTTGCAGAATAATGCAATTCTTTTATCACTGTCTCAAGAGAAACGCAATGTGCTAGATATTAGCGCAATATTATTAGATATTTTGTTAAATATTATAAATATTACAGTATCTTTTCTAAAACTTCGTTTAACTTCGTTTTATTATTTAAATAAAGAAAACACTCACAATCAAGAGTTAAACGGTACTATCACATTATATTATAGTACTAATGTTTTGATGCAATTACATACTATCGACATACTACGTGGGTGCAGTCGCAGAAGAAACTAGTGATATATAAATCCCAAAGGAACTTTGAATGTCTGTCGGGATGAGTGTTAATGTTTTTTTGTTGACGAAGCCCGCTTAATTAAGTGTAAACACGCAACTTTTTAAGATGTCGAATTTGTGTCTATGGCCTCGTATTACATGCGTGGGCGTCGGGCAAGGCGTCAAGCAGCCGTCTTAAGTCTATTCTGCGCCGGGGTGCGGGACTCAGCCTGCGCCCTCGTTTTTTTTTTTACTTTTAGTGTAGTAATGCGGTATGACAAGCGCCGAAAGCGTAATAAAAGAAAAAAATATTATTGTTGATGTCAATTTTTTTATTTGTCGTTAAATATTTGTCGTTAAATATTTGTCGTAAGTAACTAGTATATAAAACGGCAATGGCGTTAAATTCAATTAAATATCCTCAAATTCAGCGCTCGAAAGGAGCCCCCAGGTGCTCGGCGCCCGGGTGCACTGCACCCCTTGCCACCCCTGGTAAAGACGGCCCTGGCGTCAAGCAAACTCAAATTGGACGGATTGTGATAGCGCAAAGAACAATAATTACTCTTGCTGTAAACCTCATGGCAATTTTGAATTCGACTTTACATCATCATCAAAATCAAACTGAATACCGACGCCAAAATTAAATCGTGTTACAGAATAAGGACGCGCTATATCTTTAGGCTCAACTCACATCGGCTAGCTAGCTACATATTTATCAGTAATCTGTGACGTAGACACAGAAGCACTGCGTCGTCGCGTTGCGTCCAGTTTATATGGCCTATTTAGCCCAAGATAGATGTAGACAAATTGTATGGATAAATGCAAATGGACCTGAAAAGCTACAACATAAACAAAATCAGCTTTTTAAGTTCATTAAAATCATGATTGTTTTAAATTGCTGGGCTAATCTTTAATATATTTGCAGCAGGCCCACATAATGCAGATATGTATAAATATAAATATTATTATGTTAAAAAAACCGATGGCGTAAAACGCGACGTGAAATCTTTTATCTCTTTTAGTTGCCTGCCCGCCGGTTAAAACAGCGTCGTAAGTTCTTAGTCTGAATCATGCATAAAGGTATAGAATATCTATATTTAGTAGATTTTTAGTCGACTAGGGCATAATGCAGCTGACTGTGGAACAATACCTATACATTCCTGATCCACATACAAATCTCGCCATTGTTACCATAGCAACAAAATTTTGTTGAAAATCGGCAGACTTATCAAACAACAAATCCTAGGTATTGCACCGTTGAGTAACAACTGAACATCAACATTATATCAGTATTTTCACTCACACATTTATATATTAGACCGATAGAGACAACAATACCTTTATATGTGTGCGATTGCATACCCATAAATGAGATTTTTATAACTAATTTACCTGTTCGCCTTATGGAAAACGTAAATTATCCTGATTCCAAACATTTATTTTGTGAATACAATAATTTTCCAGAATATTATATTTTCATGAAGCAATAATTTCAAAATACAGTGACTAAGTCACTTTTTTTCCATTATGATAGCAGTTGCTTTGAAGATTTTCTTATTAAATAAATCTATGCACGAAGTTTTATATCAAAATCAATGATATTGAGGGAGTCCACAGAGAAATAAGCCAAATAATTGATTTTTTAGTCTGAGAGGGAGCCATATATTATGTTGGGTCTTTGAGATTCTAGTTGCCACCCGCCTTGCCACTAATCTGGACAATACGTTCGTTCGCTCGTTGCTTCCAGAGTTTTATTTTTATCTCCTTCAAGCATTATTTGTTGCCGCGTTCGTATAAAAAAAAAAACGATCAATAGGAAGTATAGTGTGACATTACATCAAACCCATCAAACCTCAGATGATAGGTCCTTAATCTGAGCATCAAACCCATCAAACCTTTTATTTCCTTACTACTGTTCGCACAGACTAAAAAACTCATAGAATAAGGACTAGACAACGCCCTTGGATGAAAAATGCTGAACCGGGAATGATCCTTGCAATCCAAAGAGTATACTAATATTTGCAATCTTTGTCCTTCTTGTCGATTTGTCCATCCTTGATACGTCATTTTGACAATGCTATGTTATTTATTATGTTTATCAATAAACTTAATGATATATATTTTAAAATAAATAACGTGATTATAGTTTGATCAATAATAACGTTTTTGAGTTTGATAAATACATATTATGACAAATGCAGGGAAACAGGACCAAAATATATTAATTGAAACTGATTTTATTGTTGTTTATGATTTTAGAGGAATTTGTGAGTATTTTAAAAATACTTTGTAGATTATATATTATTTATCGTATATAAGCACTAAACCCAGTTTAATTCGTACTTCTATGTTAAGTATCAGTCCTTTACAATATTGAAATTCTCATTTATATTCTATTGCTACTCATTTTTATTGTTAAGAAAGATATCGACCGGTTTGTATGTTATCATACTGGCCCTCTACTCTGTAGGGTTTGGGCCCCATGCATGCCTTCCAAAGGTCGCAATACTTCAGTCTCAAAGTGGCAATGTAACCACCGAAATCTAACATTGTCACAAAAACTGCATTGTCTATATTATATAGTTCGGCCGTTCAGAGAATGCGTTCCTGACACGTCGCGATTGAACTGACGACGTAACTTTGTAATGGCGTTGCAGTTACGATAAAAATATTATTGCTGGTTGTTTACCCTTTTAACAATTGATGAGCATTAAAACAACATTAATATATCAATAATCAATTAATGTTATAATTTTGTGCCAAACTGAGTGTCAAGAACTTGGTAAACAATATTTTTCTAAATCTAAACTGCGCTATTACAAGGTTATGTCAGCGCTTTATATTTGTAGTGCTGTGCTAACAATAACAGGCAATAATAGTATCGTAATCTGTTCTTATACAGTTATACTTTTTAAAATAATACGTTTTGTTTTTCTTTTTAAGAATTTGAAAATAATGGACTATAAGATAACTTTTATTAAATATAAAAATAAAACTACGACCAAACCGAACGCGCGAAAGAAAGTAGCATTTTTATATTTAGGTTGAAAATGGTAACCCTAAATGGCGTTATGGAAGAAGATGATGATCAAGACACCACCTCCTCAAGCGAATCGGAGTCTGATTAATATTCTGTACGCACATTCAATTCAATGTACTTTATTGCATATAAATACAGATTGTAACTTTGTAACAAAAAATAAATAAAACAATTTTATTATATTATTATTACCCTTTTTTGTTTTCCACTTAAATAACTAAAATATAAATTTTAAATGATTCCGCCAATTTAAAACGAAAATAATCTTAAAAATAACGCGGCGGTTCATTTTGGAGGAACGGTAACGAACTCAGTGTTATGTTGTGCCCATCACTAGTCGTGACTGACTGATAGGTGTCAGGAACGCATTCTCTGAACGGCCGAACTATAATAGCAGCCCTGTATTTAATACATGTCCCACTGCGGGGCTCGAGCCTCTTCTAATGATGAGAAGAGTTAGGCCATAGTCCACCACACTGGCCTAGAGCGGATTGGAAGACTATAATAATATGTTAAATACATACATATCTTGCAAAACAATGTCAACAAATCGTTAAGATTTAACGATTTGTTGACATAGGTCGCAGTCCTACGGTCTCCCACTCAGTATCGCTAAATGTCTGAATTATATAAAATTTAGTTCCATATAATTTAAGTCATGTAATTTTTTCAGCTTTCTAACTTAAGACCGTCATGTGTTTAGTAATAAAAGCAATAATTCAATTGATAGTATGCACCGTACAAATGATAACGAGAGTCACCCTGACAATCTTACTTTTGGTAGAAAACCTAATAAGGATGGTACTTACAACAGTATACAATATTGTATCGTTCATTCTGCAGATGATATATCATTCATTCCAGTATGTTGTGTGTTCATACTGACGTCGAAACTCCGTTGTTTGCTATGCTGTGGGAACGGTTCTTGCTGTCCAAACTTGCTGTACAGAGGCGGCTTCTGTAACTGCATGATCACGCTAATAACCCTTATTATCCTTATCCTTGTGTTAAAAACCTGGGGTGTTATCGATAAGATAGCAGACTATTTCGGATATTATCCTGTATCTGAAAATGAGGTTAACGAAACATTATCCGAAAATGAGGTTAACGAAACGTTATCCAATAATGAGAGTGTTAAAGTTATCTGAGCAACTTAAGTGTTGATTCATAAGTGACCGCAGTGGCGTAACTATACCATCGGGGGCCCGTGGCAACAATATTGGATGGGGTCCTAGTAAAAATCGTTATGTGAAGCTGCTTACCAGTGATTCAGTACCGGAATGCAAAAATCGAGAATTCCACGGACATTGCAAGCTCGCCCTCCTTTTATAATTATATTTTTTAGATGAATGCGTTTTTTTTTTGTTTTCATATTGTGTTCAGTTACTTTTGGGGTCGTGGCATCTTGGGCCCAGAGGCCTCCTCAGGCCGGGGGCCCGTGGCATTTTACCACTCCTGCCATCCTATAGTTACGCCACTGAGTGACCGTTAATATTTATACAGCCAATAACACTTTTTCTCTAGCAAGTAATTAATATGACCAATGGTCATTATAAAAGAAGTATTGTTTAAAGGAGAATGTATGAACGGACCTTGAGAAGAAGAGAAATGTTATATTTGGTTTATAGAGCAGACAATATTTAAGCTAGCTAAGAAAAGAGAAAAAAAAGAGTAACTTACTTACTTTTAAACCTTACTTAACGGACCGCGTACCATTTTTTGGCACTAATGATGGAATATTAAGATGTGAGTGAGTTCAATGAAATTTTTCAAAAAGATGTACAATATGAACAACTTGGCTGTATGGATATTAACGATAATTATAAGTTTAACGATACTCTCAGTATTTTTCAGTTATTCTACACCTAAGTTGCTCATATATTTTTGTTGTTGTAGGTTTATTTTAACGACCTTTTTACTAAAATGGAACATCTTTATTTACAGGTATAAAGCATGTGTCGCACAATACATTCTCTTCTGCAAGCACTAATATGTGGCATACAGATGCTTGTAAGAATCTTCATGACAGTCCTTCTCATGGTAGAGAACGTGGTTAAAATGGTGCTGCAAACGACGTATAACTTTATTTCATTCCTGCTTCAAATGGTATCACTATTACCTATATGCAGTGTGTTTCTGCTGACGTCACGATTGAAGTGCTTCGCATGTGGTGGCGGTGGGCTCTTGACAGCCAGGAGAGGCGGTACATGCGACTGTCTGATGTCCTTCATGGCTATTGTCATTATCTTCTTCATATTCAGAGCGACCGGTGTTCTCGATAAGGTATTCTACGCTTTGGGTTACGCCAAGGCCAAACCGTTGCTTTATGAGAAATTTCTGCAGACGCCTGGTGCTATCACTGAGTGTTCTAGAAATGAATCTGATACGCTCGTTGAAACTGAATATACTCTGTCTACTTCCACATCAACTACCGATTCATCTTCTATTTATTTAACTACTTCCAGCCCAACTAATTCAATAGCAGTAGTTAGATCAGAAAATAAAACTTTGAAGCTTGGGCGTATGAGCATTAACACTGTTCCTCACAAATTACATCAAATAATCCACACAAGGCCCAGTGATAGTAAAAATTTTACCACTATACTATTGTATTATTTTGTTTGAATAAAAATATAATTATCATGGCTATTTTATTTTCTGGTTTGTTTAGGTTCGTTTGATATTTAATTTGTATCTTATTCAATAGGTTATCACTACATAGTATAAAACAAAGTCGCCTTTTCTGTCCCTATGTGAGCTTAAATCTTTAAAACTACGCAACGGATTTTGATGCGGTTTTTTCCAATAGATAGAGTGATTTAAGAGGAAGGTTTTTATGTATAATACATGCATAGAAAGGGGGAATTGTTTTACTCCAAATTTAACGCGTGCGGGCCACGGGCAGTAATGAATAAATCAAACTACTGGATCGATTTTAATCATTTTTTCAGTGAGTGACATAGGCTATTATATGATATACCCGTGCGAATCCGGAGCGGGCCGCTGTGTTTTTATATACAACGTTCACAGTTTTTCTGTAGTGTATTTAGTATCAGCATTGTACCCGTGCGAAGCCGGGGCGGGTCGCTAGTTGATAATAAAGGAAATACAATTCTAACCCTCTTAGGTTATATCCAAATCTCCGCTCGGATGCCCGATTGATCGGAGCAAGGGGAAAAAAAAATAACTTATAGGGTACCCGATATGGGTTAGATAGAAATAATCAGCTGGCCTTAATTGAATTTACATAATATTTTCTATTATTATTATCAGTAAAATGTTAGTTTCTCCTCGTCCATTGTTTTCCCAGCGTTCGAACACGCAAATACTAATATTGAACAAGTTGAAGCTTACGAGCATGCAACGGGTCATTTAAGGAAACAAAACGCATTAAAAATCAAGATAGTTTAATGAATTAACATAAATATCATAACCACACGATAGTAAATTATAAAACAAAATAATTATTAGGAGAAGTGCTCTCTTAGACATGCTAAAGTAAATTATGCAAGAGTAACGAACGAAGGTACGAAATTCATAGGACCAAATATAACTTTATAGACTTTGTCCCATTTGCTGAGAAAATACAAAGAAATTACAAATTATTCGGCTGAGATTCTTGAAATAACATTTTTAGCAAAGATTAAGATTAGATGCATTAGATGCGTGGATTTGTGTGAATATTTAGGAACTGATTTCTTTAGAAAAAAATGAGTAAAATTTTTATCAATCACCATTTCGAAACAAAAAAATGAATGATATCCGTTGCATATTATGAATTTAGTAGCGATTTCGTACTTTCGCTTCCTAGTTGTTAGTTTAAAGCTTGTAGGCCTGCCGCATCATGAGGTCGAAGTAGCAGTCATTGTCGATCGACACGCTGATGCCGCTGTAGTAGTCCATGAACTCCTCTAAGGTCACCTGTGGCCAAAGGAATTGGTTCCGTTATTGTCATCTCAAGCTATATAAGTAATTGACTAATTGTAATACATCATCGTTGTTAGAAAAATAGAGAAAATTGTAACGTAGTGTAGAGGAACAGGTGGTGATGTTCCTTTACTACAATGGGAGGATCCACCGACCAGGCCATACTGGAGGTGAAATACTTACCATAATTTGAAGGACAGCATCGATAAATTTATTCTGCTTATTTGCGTACATTGTGTGCGTGCCTTGGATCTTGTTCAAACCATGCAATGGCCGAGTCAAAATACTTGGAAAAAGGTTACATACCGTTCCATCGACGGTGCCTGCCGATTCAAAGTTTCCGAGGAATTTGGTCAATATCATGTCTGCTGTTTCTTCACCACTCATATACCTGATGGAAAACAATACAAAAATATTAATAACATAAAAACATTTAAGTTCACACACGCACAAACACACACATACATATACACACACACACCCATCACTCACAAACGTTGATTTACCATTAACATTTCTTAATATTATTATTATATAGTAATACTCCTGGTGATCTGAAACACAGGTCTATCCTAAATTAGACACCAGTCTATTTGTACAACATGCAATGTATTTTCTTTAACAATTTGTGAAAGAGAAAATAAATATTTTTTATTATTATTATTTTATTTATTATATTATAAGTAGCAGGAATTTTCAACCTCAAGAATACAGTTGTCATAAAGCTGGTAATTGAATTCAAGGATAAATAAGATCTTAATTAAATACCTATATTGCATAGCTGCAAAAATAGCAGTATCGGACTGAAAAAGATTTCAGGCATTCGGTTCATCTAATATGCGATATTAGATAAATAATCCATACAATTATTACTGATTCAAATTATACTTTTGAAGACAACCTGGCCAAGTTCAACATCCAACACTAGTTGCGAATGTGGATCGCCCACCCAAAGTATGGCCCATAATGTTGTCCTGCACATTACTTTCTACCCCTTGTACCCTAAAAGACCTTATACTGGCCAACCAAAAAGGCGTCCAAGTCGTTGGTCTAAAATTGTATAAATAGCAAATATTAAACATAATTACTATAGTCATTGACACGACATTATAAAGAATTATATTTTTATTTACCTGGGGTGTGCCGTCACGGAGTACACACCTCTGATGTCGTCAACGGTAATTTTACCATCGCCGGTTTTGTCCAGTTTCTTGAAGGCTTGCTCCACAATAGCGCGACGAGAGTCAGACATGGGTGGCTGCAACAATTATGACAAAGCGATGAGAATCAAGGAAAGTGCCACTTGAAAGAACAGCTTATAAAAAAATAGGTTATGGTAATTTTGTAACGCACATCAATAATAAACAACGGTATACGAGAAGAATAATATTATTATGACAATGTCCTGACGATTAAGATATTGAAGACAAATAGGACAACGTCGTAACTTTGAAATGAAAGAATCCAGATTAGACAGGATGTTTCTAGTTTGGGACGTCAAGCTGAAATCGAGTAATAAGGTAGCAATAAGGTAAGCTATGACAGATCAGAAAAATAGTAAAAAAAACCAAGTTGCATTAATACTATCGAGAATTAAAAAAAAATCTAGTAAATTTACACCTTGTATCGAACTTTTGCTCCTGTTACTAGATATATTTACATTTTTTAGGGTTCCGTAGCCGAATGGCAAAAAACGGAACCCTTAATGAGTCGTCATATAATATATGATGAACATTACCATGCAAACTTCCACTTAAAATTGGTTTTAACGAGATCTAACAATTATTTTTTTTTAATACGTAATAAATCGTTAACCGCATTTTACCTTTTAGTACGAGAGCCCACGACCAAAACCATGTCTCATAGCAATACGGCAAAAACCCTATAAAACCGTTAGATTGTATGATTCTGTACCCGACTAGGTGTGTAGTAACGGTCGAAAGTGTAGCAACTGCGTGGGAGGCCATTTCTGCTGTGTCAAAAAAAAAAGACAGTCGGTATTATAGCAATACGTCTGATAGTGAAAATGTACATAGATTTTATAATTGTATTACGAAAAAGTTTGTTTTCAGACATTTTGCGCGTAGCATATAGCCTGAGCGCATTTTTGAAAATGTCAACAAATTTAGCCGACCTGTATCATAGCAATACGGATAATTTTTTTTTCAACTTTTCGTATTGCTGCCATGATTACCAAAAACCTGTTTTCAGACACTTTAAGTGTAGCATATACTCCCGAAAACGAAAATAACGTTTCGGAGTCGCCTGGCCGACGCCTCTGTTAAATTTTTTTTTAAATTTACAGCCTTCATAGATATTCAAGAATCTCCCTTGTCTATTATATGTACTTTGACAGATGACAGATGTCATTACTTATTTCTTTTGTAAAAGTTACTCAAGTGTGCTTTAAATAAAACCAAAACTATCAAATCAATCAGTATTTAATTTCAACAGCCTCAGCGCTTGTTACGCTCCTGCCCCTTTCTTACTATTATACAGCTCACTCGCCAGCTGCTCCAAACGTTGGAACGACGCTCACTTAGTTGTCATACGTTGTGCGGTTGTGGTGGTGTAAAATGTCGGACCTGAGTTGTGTGTTTTGTAAAGATTAATAATAATAATAAAAATAAAATAAACGACGATTCCCAATCCGACAGCGATTGAATACGAGAATATTTTGTAACTTTGAATAAACCGTTTTTTTTTTCAACTTCATCCCAGTTTCCTTTTGTGCGATTTATTTCAGTCCTTCAACTTCAATGTTACGGTTTTGGGTAAATTCTTTATTAATTATCATCTAATAAATTCAGGGTCGCAACGTATTCATTGGTTTGTAACAGAAAATTCAAGATGCCTCAATACGATTTTTAAATGTATCGAAAAGTTGTCTGATAGAGAAGGTGGTACACTTAATTTGTCTGATATAATTTTTTTGCACATGTGGACAACTTATTTTATCATGTCCAACAATTTTCAGACATATTGCTATGATACCGATCGGTAAAATTTGTTAACATTTTCAAAACGGTCTCAAAATTTAATGCGTTCACATTTCCGTCTGAAAATTGTTTTGTTCGCATCAAATAACCAAAATTTACAAATAAAAAAGATTTTCAGACGTATTGCTATGAGACATTTTTTTTGTCTCATATTTAATTTTTTCAAGTGATTTTACGGGTTTGCGCTACACCACTAACGTCTGAAAAATATGTTTCCGGTATCTCAGAACTATCATTCAACTACAGTCTGCAAATCAGACATATTGCTATGATGCAGTTCGGTAAAATTCTTTGACAATTTTGAAAATTCGGTCAGATCAAACGCTACGCGGAAAATGTCTGATATTGGTATTTTCGAGTTCAGGATAATCGTATCTATCGATTTGATGCGGTTTTGGCCGTATTGCTATGAGACAAAAATTTTGGTCGTGGGCTCTCGTACTATTTCATTTAATCAACTCCAATATAATAAAGAATATAAAAAAACCATTTATTTACATGTATAGTGGTACGGAACCCTACGTGCGCGAGTTCGACTCGCACTTGGCCGGTTTTTATTATTTTGTTTCGATATATAATCTTGAATACTGTTTTGCCATTTATTGACGCTGCTTGCCCAACTCGACTAGTACATTTTTTTCAGTACGCTCAGTCGAAGTTGGGCTAAGAATTAACTTTGAATCTTTGGTTGCGCTAAAAGTAACATTTACTCCCAAGTTATCACAACGAATCTTCAATTTTTTCACCAGCGTTTAAAGAAACAGTCAGGATTACATTACCCATTTACCCGATTTCGATTGACGTCGTAAACTCAGACATTCTGTATAATAGAAACTCCAATTCACTTCAACCAAGAATAAATGATTTATTAAAGTTAGTAAAACGTGGTTATACTTACACGGATTTGAATGAGGAACTCGTCAAGACTGATAGATCCACTCCTGTCTGAGTCGAATTGGTCGAACAGCTCTGATGCGTCCTGAAATCATGACAAGGAAATAAAATAAATAAACAAGCAAAACCATGAAAAAACTAATAAAAATAGAATAATTCTACATACAGAATCCGTAATTTAAAATAAAATGCTCTATAGATAGAATCTAAAACGTATGTAGTTTTAGATCTTAAAAAGTATAAAAAAATGAAATACATATTATTATTATGTATCGTAATCATCCAATATAAAAGTACTTTATAATTATTGTTAACTATGAAAGTAACTGCCAATAAGATAATATTATTAAAAATATATTATTTTTCATACTGCACCAGTATGAAAAATAATATATTTTTAATATTTATTACCTCCTTGCTCAGATCGAGACCAGTCTCCTTAATGCCGTGAAAGAATTCATCTTTATTCAATTGCTTGCTGCCGTCGTCATCCATTCGCCGGAAGATCCTGAAACGTATTAAAAAAAATATATAAATAAATAATAACTAATCCAGTTTTCGACACTCAATAGTAGCCAGGCATTATTTAACAAAGGAAGACCATTTTTAAGGGTGATCTTATGTCAAGACTGCTGAGTCCCCTTTTGATTTTGAATGACGACATGAATAGCATTTGAGAGGGAAGGTGAGGATAATACGGCCTAGGACGAAAAATAATACATAATTACCTTGAAAGTCCAAGTATGCCGGAGGCACCTCTGGACAGGCACAGGAGACGCAGTTTGTCAATGGGTTCTGTGGCGTTGGCGAGGGCTCGAGCTGACTTCTGCATCAGCTCTTCCTCCTGCCTCGACGTCGCTGACATGGGTCTGTGCCATGCTACTGTAATAACATAAACAAACATACTGGTTACTGCATGGTAGAAACCTCAATATCATTTTTGAAGACCTATCCATAGATACCCCACACGTATTGGATTGATGAAAAAAAAAATGTGTTTCAGTTCTAAGTATGTGGAACCCCAAAAATTTATTGTTTTTTTTCTATTTTTGAATGAAAATCTTAATGCGGTTCACCGAATACATCTACTTACCAAGTTTCCACTGTATAACTCTTATAGTTACGGCAAAAAGTGGCTATGACATACGGACGGACAGACGGACAGACATGACGAATTCATAAGGGTTCCGTTTTTTTTCCATTCGGCTACGGAACCCTAAAAAGGGGTAAGCTGGACCATGCAAGCCCGTACTAAAGGAACCACAAATGGTGCCTGGAGTAGTGTACGAGAAGGACTTCATCAAAAAAATATTTTTTCTTTTATTATAAATTGAAAAAACGCTATTATAAATATTTTTTTTACACTATTCTGAATTCAAAATTATTAAAATTTATTTTCTATTTTTTATTTTGGTTTTCTATATAAAGCGTGTATTTAAGTTTTGTTGAACTATTATTTTTTACATTGTACTAGCTGACGCCCGCAACTTTGTCCGCGTGGAATGCAATACTTCTTGATATTTCCTACATAATCTTACACTTTCAACCCCAAATTTATCTCTTGGAGAATGTATTTCCAAAATATCTATCTTACAGTTCAATTACAACATGAAATGTTCAAATACAACATGTTCAATTACAACATAGGTTTTCTTAAATATCTTCAATGTGCAAACATGGCAATTTTTTTTTATAATATATGTTGAGACTATTTGTATGTATTGCCTGATTTAAATAAAAATAAATGAATCATCAATCTGTGGGATATTTAAGCATTTTGATCGTTAATTTCCTACTTGTTTTCTGAAGGATATCATCTAATTCAGTGGACAATGCACGGATTTGACATTGAGCAACTAGCACCTCTTAATCAACACCTACGTCAAAATAATCTCTGAGTGGGGGGTTATTATTCTATTAGACTTTATTCCTTCTTCATTCTTATTGAATACCAATTAAAAAATAGAGGAGCTTCAATAGCACTTAACATTTTTTTTTTACATTAGATAGAACGTCAGAAGCAATTACACTATCTAATGGTCCCAATGACAAAGCCAAATACACACACTCACTCACACAAGCAACCCAGTCCCAGAAAAAATCTTTGCGAATCACGCAAAGATTTGTCCTATGTGGGGATCGAACCCACAACACCTGTGCAGTGGAGAGCGGCGAGGCGACCGCTTAAACCACTACACCACACGTGCAGACACACATTTTGTACTTTGTATTTTTCTTGGCACGTATACATTCATTCAAATTTAGGGCTGCCTTGCTCTGGTTTTATAATCGTAATATATAATCGAATATTGACGTATAATAACGATGCACGTATCATTCCTTTAAACAAAAGTTCGTAAACTGGGGGAAACGTAAATCATGTTTCATTTTCTTCGCCCGATACTTTACTAAGAACGGCTAAAACAGGTTAAAGTTGGTCAAACCAGCGAAATGGGTTGAATGGATTTTTAGCTCCCAGACCCAACCACATCAGGCAATCCAACCAAAAGGTGGCAGCCCTAATTTGTCCCGCATGCCAGCATGACATATATTTCAGTGCGTATCGTATATTATTATGGTGGTTTCCACGCGAGTTAAACTGGGGCCAATCGATAACTGTGTGCTAAATTATTTACTTCATTAAACATAGGCCTAAGGACTTCGTAGCAAGAGGTCATCATAATTATTTAAATAATTATATAAAACCGTCCCCTTAATTGGTCACATGTGGAAAATTGTAATTGTATATTATTATGGAGGTTTCCACGCGAGTTCAACTGGGGCCAATCGATAACAGTCTGCTTAATTAATTATTGACTACTTCAAACATAGGCCTAAGGACTTCGTAGCAAGTTCTAGGTCATCATTATTAATTAGATAATTATATCGAACCGTCACATTAATAGGTCACACGTTAAAAATTGGTTTATAGAAACTGGCAACCAATTTAGGTGTTTTATTTAGGCCGTTCTATGAGAAATATGCCATTAAAGCTAAAAATTAAATCTAAAGTAATATCAGACTGACAATAAAAACAGGTTATTGATAAAAAATATCTAGTGGGGTTTGTGTTGGACCCCCGCCAGAAACTTTAGTTTGCGATGGTATTTTAATTATCCATGCGTGGTTGCGGCCACTATCAAATCACCACACCTTTCATAAAAGGAGTTTAGTCGTACTGTCTCATGCAAAAAAATAATAAAACCAACCATTTAAAAGGTTGTTATGCAATATCCGTGATTCATAATGGCCACTTAAAGTTCATTTTTTATATTCAAAGGGCTCAGATGAAACGAAATTTAAAAAAAACATTCATAACATAACATAACGTCTATATTACCCAGAAGGCTTAATATTGGCAGAGGTGTATTTACTGGTGGTAGAGCTCTTGTGAATGAGCTCGAGGGCGGCAGCACCACCGTCTCACATTTAACCTGCCGCTAAATACCTAGTAGTGCTTCCATTACACTGTTCCGGTTTGGTGGTGAGATCGGGCCCTAAAATTACTGGCACAAGAGGCATAACACCGTAGTGCTCAGCTGCAGCGAGGCATCTATAATCTGCTTTTGTGGATTATTGATATCCATGGGCTGTACTCCACTTCCCATCAGGTGGACTACACGTTCGTTCGCTGTGGGCGTAGAATAAAAAAAAAATAGTGTACAACACCTACATATGACCTGTAATGTTTTGGTCCCATGGGATAGGGAGCCTATCGCCATGCTATTGCTAACACTTTGCTCGACCCGGGAATCTAACCCAAGACCTCACGGTAAGAGGCGCATACGCTAACTACTAGAACATCGATGCAGTGAGTATGTTAAAATAAATTACAAGAACATTCACTTTCAATTGTCATTTGGAGTGAAAGATGAAAATTAAAGACAAAAAAAAAACAAATCTAATATCAGAGAAAACATCTCTAGTAACAGCACCGAAAATACTGTCCTTTTGTATTTTTTTAGTTATGTATTAATCCCCTATTACCCAATTCCAGCTTAACGTCCTAAACTGGAGCAACCTGTTTTATTTTAAATACAGTCAGGAGGTTTAGGTATTGACAACAACAATCAAAAGGTCATGATTTGGAACAAACCTGACACAATCCTAACGTATAGTTCTAATCAATAAACCGCTAGTTCACTAACACTAAACTGATGAAGTGATGACTCAAAACAATACGATTTGATGTCGACAACATTTTATTTCGAGTGCCATAGTGCCAGTAACTTTCAAAAAGCTTGCAGGCACTTGTTCATGTCAATATTGTACCGTTTACATAAATATTATCAGTTCATATTTTATCGAACAACATGTTATCAGCTGTTCAAGGTAGATAATGATTAAGCTTGTTAATTAGATATTCTAACTTTAAAATTAATTGTATAACGTATAATAATGGTGTGGTATATGATATGGTGGGTTTTAAAGGCGATAACGTGACTATTTATCCGTTGATATAGTTTATTTACCTACTAAACATTATACATTTGTAGGTTAGGTATAGCGATCGACCGCAAGATATCACATGACCCGCAGTGCGCTTCCCGTACAATGCGAAGCCGGCTTATTTCGACAACAAATGTATTTAAATGTATTTACGTAATAAAATCGTAATTTCAGCACCTAACCATAAAACTGGCACCCAAATATGATTATACGTAAAACAACCTACGCCTAAACTCACGTTTATTGATTACATTCTTTAAATCAGTTCAATGAATGAGAACAACACAAATTACGGCAAAAATTACTTACTATTTGAACAAGTTTTTGGTTTCCCTAGATACATTCTGTTGAATTAACTAACTAAATACACTATGGTTCACTGCAACGAGGCACTTTATACATAGATCCTTCGGCACCGCATTTTTAAAAAGTATAATGGCTGTGTACGTCGTGTAGCCTTGTGTTGTAACCACTGACTGACAAAGAAATAAAAGCAGGTAGCGCGGGCTTACAAACCGTGGCACGGTGCACAAAAACGGTGGAGGTAGGTTTCTGCTACTATTTCTTGGTATGTTTAAGTATGTTTTACATTGCCAAGTAGCTTTTGTATGCAGGGAAAGTAATCATATTTATTATGTAAACCTACTTAATTATAAAGTTAACAAACGTTTTAATTAAAACACGGCTTTGTGTTGAAAATATATTCTGTCTCGTCTTTTTGGGCATTTGGGACGTAAATTTTAAATTTTTGGTAATTATGAAGACAAAACAATTTTGATTTTGGTTTTGCTTTGTTATATTTTAAGATTGCTGATTCTGGTGACTGTCTATTAATAATACTTAGACATTTAAATATGTGCCTAGGATAACACGTAAAATAAAAAATTTGGATCCTAATTTTAAAAAAATACGGAAGTGTATTAAAAATAGCCATAGTTAAGGGGGGAAAAGTGCAGATTTTTTCTTATGAAAAATCAGCTGATGGACTGCCAATATTGTTTAAAAAAATATGAATTGCATAGATAAACACTTACATCTGTCAGACCCTTTGCGATACATGATCCAAAATGTGTCAACAATCCAGTACCGCAGTTTACACACGAATGACAAACAAATTGAATGTATGTTGATACGATCGAAGATTTCATGAAATATTCAGTTACTAGTGTAGCCAATGACAATGTAATACGTTGTATGGAATATGTGATATGGGATATGCGATATTCAACCCGGGAATAAGGCCATTCTTTCAAAATATCGACATTTACAGCCCCCTTATTTCGATTTTCCGGAAAGTATTCGAAATTTTGGAAAAGGATTCCAACCAAGTTGTTCACAATATTCCCAACTTCCTGTAAATGCTTTATTTCTCAAGTTTGGTCGTTAAACTAAACTCTTAAAGCTCATTTTTCCAAATGCTTATGCGAGCGATATAGCTTATTATAACCAAATCAAACAACAATCTCATGATAAGTTCTTTGATTTATTGATATCTAGAGTAAAAAGTACAAAGCATAATTAACGAAGACATCCAGATATATCAAACAATAGCATGAAATCATACAGGGCCATCAGTAGTAAATCGACCGTGGAAAGGAAGCGCCCATACATATACTTTAAATTGCTAAGCAGATCCGGAGCAACATAATTCCAGAGGCGAATGCCAAAATGAAGACAGCTGTCTCTACGTTATACCTTGAAGAATCTAGGTCATGTCGCACATACTCCAGTGACATTCTTTTTCTTCGTCGTATCGATGGCTGAGTCAAATTTTATAGTGACATTGAGGATGTACAACAAAAAGTAATATATTTTGTCTAATAAGGTAAATTCTCTTATTATTACTACCGAGCACACTGGCTACTCTGTACTCTGGCCAACACAGTGCATTCTGCAGAGCTTATTTGGATGCAGCAAAGACCTTCGAAGGGATCAATGGAGCTCAAAATTTCTATGGAAAGCAGAGCTCAGGCAGGGCATTCGGCAGTAGGCAAACAACTACACAGAAGATTTATATGAAGCAAGTGTGTTGCATAATAAAAGTTTTTCGACCTAGAACAATGCTAAAACAATGGAGTCAGGAGTAGACAACTCTTTATGAAGATATTTATGCGAATTGGCGGAAGGGAAGAGGTGACCTCCTCCCTTCCGCCAATTCGCATAAATATCTTGCTCCACGACCTGCTGGCGCTTTTGAGAAGATAACGATGTTTGTGATTTAAAAACTGTTTGTTGTGGTATGTGTCCATTGCTTAGATTGGTGGTAAATATATCAATATGTCTAGCGTTATTCCTTGCACTTCTTTATCATCATTTTTCATCGATGTCCTTTTTACGTGCTTAATAAAAAGCTCTTTAGTGAAGGCCGTTTAGTATCTTTAACATGAAAAAGTAGTAAAAGTCAGTATAATATACGTACCGTGAAAGTTAAAAATCGACAAACACGACCTCTGAATTAATATGATTTAAACAGTTCAAGGTAATAAATGTAGGGTTACCACTCGTAAGCTGAATTTTTGGGCTGTTATATAGGACAATCCTGTGACCAGTAAATAGTGGTCTAGAAAAGTTATATTTTTTTTTGCCATAATTTAACTTCGCATACCTTTATTTGACATAACGATAGTTACGAATAATATAAATTTGGCATAACTTTTTGCGCATATATTTTTTAGCATAAATATTTTACGCATAATTATAGTTATTCAATTTTTTTTTTGGCATAATACTCATTTGGTATATTGTCTTTTGACATACACATAATGTTTTCAGACATAATGTGTTTTTGGGGATAATGTTCTTGTGTGTTGTGTTTGTGTTTAAAAATATGCGTAATGTATTATGCTAAACTAAATTATGCGAAAAAGGGGATCCCGTCTAGAAATCTTAATCTTTAAAAATGTTATAAAATCTAAAATAACTATAATCTGTACGTCTGTTACACTTTTGCAAAATTAATAAATCATTTAACCGATTTTCATTAAAATTAATAAAGAATTAAAGACTCATTACGGACAGTATGTTAGTTACTTATAAATGCTCTATGTATATAGCGATGATTTGTCTTAGCACTGATATGCTATTTTTAAAACTAAGATGAACCTACAATTTTAAATACTGCAGTCCAATAAATTCATTATAATTTTACCAAAATGGAAGGATTATTCAAAACAGAAACATATCACGTAAAATACAACAGTCATGGTGCAAATATCAAAAGATATATGAGTGATGGCCCTAGCTCATTGTTATTTTGATTAATTAACTTAGAATTCTTTTAAAAACTTAATACATAGATGGTATCGCCTGTAAAAAAAAGCAGACCAAAACTGCTGTCAACAAAAGACTTTGTTACAATTAATTGTATGGTTTCTTAATTGCCTTTTTTAATACCTTTACTTATTACCCAGACTTTGATAAAGCTTATTTTATTAGCTTTATAGCTAAGGTCTGTATTACAGGCGAACCAACCAAATTTCTCTTCTGTCTTCTTTCAACTTTTTAAAAAGAGTTTTCATCTCCCACGTAATGGCTCAAGAGAATCCAAAAAACCGTTCTGAAAAAAGACTATAAAAGGATCAGTATCCGGATACAAAGACACCAAAAAGTAGAACTTTACTTAGAATTTCAAGATATAACAACAATCGGTTAGCCTAACTATAATATGTACTTGAAAATTAAATCAAGTACTTTAAGGACTATCCGCCTTCAAATCCCAAGCACTGGAACACTTTGTTTACGTGTAAGTTCTAAACGCAAAGGTGCTTTAGCGAGGTCGTTGCCTCTTTCCATGGAAAATAATGGTCGTACAATGTACACCCCATCGGCTAGCCGTGACGTGGTCGCGTGATAATCCCTTAGCACGTAATCAAACTAACAATCACTATAGGGTTCTTTCATTAATTTTATTTTAACTACTTTGTGTCGGTGCTAAAATTGCCCTAGAATTGCTTAAACATTTTCATTTGAATAAATTGTTGTAGTTTTTTTTTGGTTGTCGATATATTTGGTCAAAAGTAGGCTATAAAGTAAAGACATCAGACATAGTCAGACAAAGACTTGTTCAGTGACACTATATGATAGTTAGCTGAATTACTCTATTTAACCATTTACGCCTAACTTAGCCGTAATTTTGCCATTGTTACACTTTATGTACCTATGTGCTTGTGCTAAATTGCCCGTCCATTTGAACGTGCACAATCAAATTAAGGAATTACAGATATTATCGCCACATCAGAAGTCTTACAACTGGATCTTAGATGCGTACTGGTCATGTGCCAGTTTAAGAGTCTACTATGAGCTTTCCTATTTCTGAAACCTAGGCTCCATCATAAGATTCTGTATAGGAGTAGTTTACTATTGATCTCTGTACCTTTTTTAAACACTTTATAAATAAATAAATAAATATTTCACAACTTACTAGCTTGTACTATGGGTACTAGAATAACTGATACTAATACATATACTTTTCTTTAACTGATACTAATACATACTTTTCTTTTGTAAATAAATACTTATTATACATAGAAACACCCAGACTAAGACAAACCCCCATGTTCATGCAAACAAAGATTTGTCTTAAGCGGGAATCGAACCCGCGACCTCGGCGTCGCAGGCAGGTACACTACCCACTCCGCCATCCGGTCGTCTTTATTAATAACTTTATTTAATAACTTTATTTATATTATAACATAGCCGTTAGATGTTAGACAACGGTCATGCATGTTCAAATATTGTATCAGTATACAGCAAAGTATTTTTAAGCTTGTTGACTGGAGTTAAACAACTTTGTGTAAATGTTGTTGTGTACCTACACTTCAGGGTAAGTAAAGGATAGATAGTCGAACTGGTTATCAGGGCTTCTTCTTCTTTGCGTGTCAATAGAAAGCACATGGAAATACATAATCTTAAATTTTATTTGACCAATACTTTGCCACAAGAACAGCATTATCGGTGGCACTCCTCAGGTCGTCTATGGTGCAGGTGGTGGGACATAAAGGGCACGAAAGAAGGAGAGCCATCGTTTGGAGACTGACACCGCATGCACAATCTGCCAAGTTTGCGTAACCCCACTTCACTAAGTTTTCCTGGCAGCGGTCAACTTGGGTACGGAGCCTGTTTAAGGCCTTCCATTGTGGCCTGAGTAATAAATCGCTGCCAGAAGGTTGTTATTCTTTCTGAGGTACTAGTAGCTCGTCGGGATGGACATCTTTCCATAGCCGTAATCTAGCTTGTTGGGGAGTTTCATTTAGCGTAGTTGTCATCAGGGCGATTGCCAGTCTTGGGCCTGGAGGCCTTTTAAGGAATGCCGCCCAGCAACTCAAGGGTTGAATTCGAACAGGCTCGAGTTCTTTTGTTCGACCCTAGAGTGTATACTACTTTGGTTCCTTAAAATCTAATTAATTATTATTCAAAGAGGTAACAACGGTGTCACTTGCAATGATATACAAAATAAGGCTCCTGAAAACACCCTAGTTTTGAATAACCCGCATTATAGTCATTCTATACCGTTACGACTTATCACATTGTAACTGTGCAGCTGACTAATTGTAATTAGTAGATGTTGATGTTAGCATTAGCGACCTAAAACCACGCCTCTAGCTTAGTACCTATCTATTTCCCTAGAGATAACAAACTGCCGCCCTGACTGACGAGCATTCGCCTATAATGTAACATTAACTTCTTATTGATTATTTTTACAGCATTTAGCTATGCTTAGCAAATTACACTAAGAAACAGTTAACAAATTATAGGGCCAGTGACGTTCTGCACGAGAGACAGTCAGCTTTAACAAACCAGTTACGGTCGCCTCTTGCCAGGACCCTAAATTTATTAAATGTATGTTACGACATTTCGTGACATCACGTTCATCCATTTGTTCCTATCTTAAGTAGGATAAAAATTCCTGCCGATCCTGTAATTTTTCAACTGTTTCTACATTTGATTAATTGTAGCAGATTACGTCTGAAGCAGATTGTGTATTTTTATTTTGTCTGTTACCATTTTTGATGTCTGAAACACACGCACAAGTCTAAAAAGATAGCTAATATACTACTATATAGTTAACTTACCATTATCCATGACGTCGTTCTTGTCACCTTTGGCAGAGCCCTTAGACTGGTTGTCGTAGTTGAAGCAGGCTGTGGACAAGATAAAAAAATCAGTAATTTGTTTTGGACAACACGTACCTACTCTATTGCCAGCTTTTGCGGTATTATTACAAAAAAAATATATATTTATACGATTGTGTATGCGTACAGTGCTCCACAAAAAAATATTTGCTTATTATTAGGAAAAAGAAACTCTATAATAATCTATAATAAATCCTATAAATTTGGTCATTGGAGGCAAGAAAAAAAAAGTTCGATACGGTCGATGTAAATAAAAATTGTTCACAATTCAAAAAATAAATTTACAAACGTTATACTATTTATAAATTCTTGAATGAATAAACTTTTAATAATTGGTGGATAAAAAGTGATATTTATTACCAAGCTGTCAGAACGAATGGTAACATTTTTGACCAGAGCAAAAAATATCCCTAGTAATTTGAACGAAAGGTCCGTAACAGAATGTAAAGTTTCTCGATTATTTTATATCTTAAGACTTTTGTATCACCTAATCATTCGATTAAATTTTTAAATTGAATTTAATTCCGAACGTACGTAATTATAATAATATGTCATTTAGTAAGTAAGGCATGTCCAAACATGATATAGGTAGCGACCAACCCTAGGTCACTGCATGGCATGTCCTAGGCAATTACATACCTACCTAGTAATTTCGACACACGGACATAATCACACCCAATATACCTAGTTAGATACATATCTAAATTGTACCTTTACATTAATAAAATATATTTTTTCATGTTCGTAATTACGGTCCATTTTGTCAAATAATATTATATTTATCGTTTGATCAGTTAGATAAAGTTACGGATGGTAATTATAGATCGTATATTATTAACAAAATACCGCCAATTAGTTTAATTGTATTTATGGGTATTGTTAAATAAATTAGATAATTAATGTATCAAACAATATAAGGAAATTGCGTAAATGGTAGGTTAGAAATGGCACAGCGTAGATATATTTATTTTATTAACATTGCAGTAATGGTAACGGTATGTATTAATGGTATGGTATGGTATTGGTTAATGGTATGTATTCGGCTATTTGCCAATAGACCGGGTTTGAAGCTGGGTTTTTAAATACGCATGATATATATTATTCGGTAGATATCTTAGCTTAGAAGCTACTTAGCTCAAGACTGACAAAACAGGCTAAGATCTTTACAGCATACTGTACTTAGACTTCTAAGTACGCTCTGTAGATCTGAGCATGTTTGGTCACAAACAGTCTTGAGCCTGTTTGGTCACAAGTAGCTTAAAACTGTGACAATAAGACAAAGGGTGTGTTTTGTTTATGAGCCAAGTCTAAGCTAGCTCTATAGATGTTAGATGTTAGCCTCAGTCTAGAAGTTGAAATCATGGCCAGCCTTACAAATTGGTATGAAAAGAAAAAAAAATATCGACATACCGCGCGTACTAAGCAACAAATGGAAGTTAGTTATAAAAAATGTGTGTCTATTATAATTCAGACAATATACATGGTTGTTCATTACTTAGTAACGCCCTCATATGCTCCATATTATTTCCCCTAGGAGAAAACAACAAACTAAATAAAAGTAGGTCACCTTTTATTAGTTTTAGGTGCGTCGTTTTGGTTAAATACCTACAATTAAAAACTAGGTTCCGTGCGCGGCTTCGCTCGCGTGGTAGTTACGTCGATAAAAATAGCTTGTATGCTATATTATTTCTTTGGGCCTTGAACTGCCTCCACACAAATTTTCAATAAGATCTATCCAGAAGATTCAAAGATTTCTGAGTACAAACAAACAAAAAAATATTTTCTTATTATATTAGTGAATGAATAGAAAATTTAGTTATACGTAATTAAGTTGTTATAATGTTTGAAAAGTACATTTTTACGGCAAATCAATATAATATTTACGCTTTCAGTCATTTTATGTTCATGAAATATGTGTCAATAACAATGTTATCATAACTAATTTTCCTGACGGAAAAAGCCCGTATAAATAGATAACGGGCAATAACCTGTATTTTAGATAGTAAATATTAACAAAAGGCAATGCCCAAAAACTGTATCACCAAAACCCCTTGTGTCACGAATATAAGATAGTAAATAATTTCTAGTTTTGTGTATGACGATTATCTAGTAATAAGAGACATAAGTTAAGCGGGATTTAATAAAAAAAAGAGATTTTCTATTTAAACATGAAGGATGAACTAGAATCTAATTTTGTTTTGATAGAATTATCACGTATTTTGCACTTGTTTACCAACATTTTTAATGACATCCCAGCTTACTATGAAAATATGCGGCTTAAAATTAAACTTTCATATTATTCATACAATACAGCAGTTTTTATCTTGACAAAGCCACGGGATAGATGGTACAGCAGCGATAAACAATCCCATAGTCGATTGGTCATACCCCTTTGGGTATGACCAATCGACGAAAAGTTGATGTATCAAATGTTTTAGTCAAGAAAAACTCCATCGTCGCCGACTAATCCATTATAGCATCAATCGTTGGCATCGACCTTTTTCCATGGGAATTTAGTTCTACCTCGCGAAACACGAACAGAACTACGTCTGTCCAAACATCTGCAATACAAATATTACTCATCTGAATCTGTTTTGACGTCAAACTTCATAAATCCAACTTGGTCACAGTTGGTATAACCGGCTGAGTCACGTTCGTCACGTCACAGCCGAGCCTACGCTAAGAAATTACCCTGACTAATCATCAGCTTTGTCATCGGTACAATCAACTCGATTACAACATGTTAATAATGCTCTAGAATGATCTGGAACATTCTAATATTTATTACGGGCTATCCGAACGCGATAGGTTAGAAAACAACATAGCGCTTGTTTTCTATGGTGTAGACAGAGGTAGAACAAACATTGCTGGTAAACCATCTTCATTTTAATTGGTATGTTATGTCCCATGTCAGTTTTAGTAATCAGTCTGTCGGTTATTTATTTATTTTTAACAAAAAAAAATGTTTCCAAAACAATGTACATTATTCCATACATAGGCAAAGTTCCTTTAGCGGAAACTATGATAGTTAAGTAAAACGCCTTGTCAGCTTCATTAAACTATATTATTGTCTTTCGATGTACAGAATTACAGTAGATTTTGGATGCGATTTTTACATGGTCCGTGAGGTACATAAGAAGACTCAAATTAGTATGGAATAAAAATTAAGCAAGCACTATAGAAAAGCCTGCAAATATTTTGATGCACCACATTATTTGATGTAGGCTTCGTAGTTTTCGTGTAGGCGTTGACAACATTTATACTAATATTATAAAGCTGAAGAGTTTTTTTGTTTGAACGCGCTAATCTCAGGAACTACTGATCCGATTTAAAAAGTTATTTCGTTGTTAGATAGCCAATTTATTGAGGTAGGCTATAGTCTATATAACATCACGCTACGACTAATAGGAGCTGAGCAGTAATGAAATATGGTGCAAAATCGGGGGAAACGGACGAATCGGAACGCGGGTGAAACTGTAGGGATCAGCTAGTAATTAATTAAATTTAATTAAACGATAGGTTTCACAAATACATAAATGCAAAGAATGTAGTTAAGTATGTTAATATTGTATTTGATATAATAGTATAGAAAGTGTAAATATAAGTTTTGTATGTTATTAATTGTTCTTACTTGACCAAGCGCTCATGAACGCCGACGAGAGCGCCATAACAATGACCACTTATTGGTTAAATTTGACTCAGCCATCGACACGACGAAGAAGAAGAAGTTCTTACTATCATCACAAGTGCACCTACCATGTGAGAGAATTATGCCTTTGCATTAAGTCCGCCTCTGTACAAATTGTGCATAAAGTTTTAAATAAATAAAATAAATAAATGCCAGACTATGGGTTGCTATTGGAAATTTCCTAGCGGAAAGACCCAAATATTTACTACTTTTTCCCTAACCGCGATCGATTCATGCAGTTGTATACGCAAGACAACTATTAGAGAGTTATTGGATGGGAGCCCAACGCATCAACGTATCAGATCAGCAATCAATAGAATGGTGTAATGGTACTTTTATACTAACGATGCTGTCTGTGGATGTATACCTATTGTAAACTACAAACTAACTATTGCAGTTACTCTATCTATTCAGTATTATGACATGAAAGGAGCCTCCCCGAGTGACGTCCACAACGATTTCCTACGTCCGGCGCACCCTGGGCAATTCGCGAATTCTCTAAAGCGAAGTGGCTAATCCTTTCACCACGATGGCAAGTCAAAATAAAATTTGACTCAGCCATTGACACGACGAAAATAAAGTATTATGACGTCTATTGTTTACAAACACTGAGATAACAAGATCCAGCCCAATTAAATCACTTTACCTTTTTATTCATTACTACTTTGTTGTAGCTACATGCTTCGATTTCAATACCAAATATTATAAATAAAAAGAAATCAACTGATAGTGGATGTGGTGCTGAAGCGAAATGCTGCGGGTCAAATGGACAGCATTTCGGACGAACGCATTCATCCAGCACCAAGCTCGGAATAAAAACAGGGCTTTGGAGGCGAGGGGCCACAGTCCGATGCGTTGGTCTGATTAAATCGTACCACACTCAACTCCACTGTCTACGATGCTCTAGGAATAGGCAGAGATAGATCAAGATGGCGGCACATGCCATGGAGTGCCGCTGCCAACTGCGCTGGTCTTTGGGTTTGATCCCCACACGGTATAAATCTTTGTGTGATCCGCAACGATTTGTTCCGACTCCGGGTGTGCTTTAAGTGTGTGAAATGTATGTGTGTGAACACCCCCGCGACCATATTCCTAGTGCGGGCGTCGTTTAAAAAAAATAAAAAACTTCAAGGACTTGAGTCTAGAATGGAGAAGGTCACGACCATTTGACATGAGGATTACGACTCACTGAGGAGTAATAAATCAACATGCAATAAATACGTAATAAAAAAGTCTACGATTGTTAAAATATGTACTATCTACTTATACTTATACTTTATTATCTTTAAATAGAAATATTTTTCTAATCATCTTTAATAAACATAATCCCAACTATAATACAGGTATGTTGTGTGTGTCCCACAGGTATATATAAATAATATAAAACTGTACCTAAGCAAGAACTACTCTACTTTTTTCTAACCTTTCCATATTTAAAATACTGGTGTGTCACATAAAAATAAACAAACTAAAATAGCAATCATAAATAGCACTTAATATAAATGAAATAGTAACTATATTTTAAATATTTCGATAAATTTTAAACAAACTTTTACTCACCTAAAATGCTGCTAAGCCACAACTTTTTTACTGAAGCTAATCAGGCAAAGACAAACGTATGCAGCCGACTATCACTGTTCACCCGTGACTCGATAATGCTTATACCCGTGGCATGACAATGCTTGTCACATACGATAGCAAAATCGATCAACAATATAGTTAATTATGTATGAAGTAGACACAGTTATTTTCTTTATATTATTTTAATTTTAAAGCTGATTATACACGTGAATTACTTAGTCGAGATGAAAAGACAGAATGACGCAGAGCCAAGCAGAGCAGCGCGGACGACCTTGTTCCGTATAAGGAGAATAAAGACTGCATAGGTGTAGTATACAAACACGTAAGACCGCATTGTATTTATTGAGGTAATTAAACAAAAAATACGCGTCTATTCTTCAGAAGGGGTGTCCACATTACATAATATACCTTTTTAAGTTTTTTTTTGTACTGTAGAGGAACAGGGTGTGATGTTCCTCCACCACAAAGGGAGGATCCTCCGACCAGGCTCGGTGGTATTGCCTAGCGGACAGCTGTCCAACGGTAGCGTATTGGAAGTGGTATATATAGTCACTTGCTGTGAACATTCCGTTATCGCGATTCAGCACTCATCGACATAATGTCACGTGTCATTTATTATGTGCGGATACCGCCACAGTACTAACGACCCCCAATACAATGGGTGGACATTGGTAAGAAGATTATACAGCAGCACAGTTTCATCTACCTGCTAGAGATTGTGCCTTAGTACATCAGGTGTCATCGTGTTTCGTCCTACGATATAGGTTCTCCTTTTGAGCGACCTATGCCAAAAGGCAACTTATACATGGGGTTGCCCATTATTACACATAAAAAAATGTCACAATTTAACTTCGCAGACTCTTAGCATAATAGTCATTTAATACTTAAGCATAAGCATTGTTAGGCATAAAAGTCATTTGTCATAATAGTCGTTTGGTATAATTGTCTTATGGCATAATATTCCATTGCGTAAAGCATACTATTCTTATTTGATAAAATACTTTTCTTATATAAAGTAATCATGTTGGCGGCCTCTATTAACCTGGTAACACTTGGGTACCCAAGTGACCTTTTGATCTATGTATATTAGGCGAAAATACCATAAAATTTAAAAGTACAAAATTAGTTGTCTATTTTATATGAAACGTCACACATATAAATACAGAAATTGTTTATGCATATTTGATATTAAAAGGTAATTTTGACATTCAGAGTGCAAAAAATGCACAACGCTATCATGATATTTATGTCCCTCTTATATATATATCCTCTCCTATATATTTATGTTGTAAAAGAGTTATTTACAACCTTTTTGGAAAATAAATTATGTCTAATGGAAAGTGGACTCATTTTCCGCACTTAGACTCTCATTTGGTCCATTGTGCGTGGTAAATTATGTCTATTAACTGTTGCAAAAAATCAAATCATTTTGACAAAAAAACATACAACAACATAATTTAATTATGCTAAATTAAGATATGTAAAAAAATATCATCAGAAAAAAAGGGATCCCGTTATAGGGTCTTGTTTGACCACAAAACCAGGCTATGGTACCTGATTGCCACACAAAAGAACTGTTTAGCGGCATGTTAAATATGGACAAGGGTTGTTGTGGGCTTCTTCGTGCTCAATTGCTCATTCAAAACATCTCAATATTAATTGAAACATTAGAAAAAAACCTTTTGTAAGTAGACATTAAAGTAATTACGTAGGTAAGTAGGTTTGTCAACAACATTATTGTTCCATAATGATATTATTTCTCTGTATAAAACAAATATCATCAAATGAAGATTAAAGTCAAAGATATTTGTAATAATGTACGTTAATGTTCTAATTTCAAGGTAATAATACAGTTATATACATAGAGAACTATAGACTTTTATGTGTTTTATCAAACCATCAATCTGTCCATCAACTCTATCTGATAAAGTAAGTATATTCCGTAATATATTGTTGTCAGGATGAATAATACATGCTATTATTGACCGACTTCAAAAAAAGGTTCTCAATTCGTTTTATTCATCACTCATTTTATTTTTGTTCCCCGATTATTCAAAGACGCCTAGGCCGAATTGAGAAACTCTTTTTTTGTCTGATAAAGTATACTTGTCTTCATACATCTGATGATGGGATCCTAGAGAAATCAAGGGAACCCTCAAATTCTTAAGGCCAGAGTTACCTAAAGCTACTCGGATATTTGCATCTACCAATGTTGCTGAGCTGATGCTGGAAGTTACAACTCCTCAACGGTTAGGAGTACGGGGATAATTCTTTATTCTTTCAAGTTATACACAGATGAGGCGAGACGTTGAATTTTTACTTAAGCATTTTTTGTAATTGAAGTAGGATTTTTTTTGGTAAATTATTATTAGTAGATTTGACATTTTAATGATAACTAGTGACTATATATCATTGTGATAATAATAATCAAACGCACGCAAATATTGGCACATATTTAATTCATGATCACGCTTTAGGAAATAGCTTACTTCTTGAAACTGAAAATCATTCACTAATGCTTTACCGCCTCTGATTTTCTGTAGATTTGCCTTGTGCAATTATTTCATTATCCTTCATCACATTATAATTTAAGACACCCTGGCGTTCTTCAATGAAAACTTAGCAAAAACACCGTTAATTTAATTGCAATTTTCTCCAAGGCCACAAGTCATACTTGACATGTCGGATGTTTTAATTTGCATGAAGAAGTCTTTCCTTGAAAGCAACTGTTGCGGACGGTATCATGTCCGATACCGTGCCATCAATCGATACAATAATAAGCATTAGTGGGTTTACCTCAGCACGGTAATTTAAGTTAGAATTTTAAATGGTAAAATTATATATATTTAACGACCCGGCAAACATTGTTTTGCCAAAAATTTTAGATTTGCCATAAGCTCAGGGAAATTTTAATAAGAGTGAAAATCATTTACAAAAAAAAACTATCATAAATGATCAATTGATCAGTCATCGAGCGGGATGAAAAATGATTAAATTACTAAATTGGCTATTAAAAAATAAGGGTTGGTGATAAAAGGATAAAAATTTAAGGTTGTATGTATTTTTTAATGCCACATTACAGAAAAATAAATACAAAAAATGTTGTCCAAAATTAAAAAAAAAATGTTAAGGGTGAACAACCCTTATCACTTAGGGGTATGAAAAAAAGACAGTAGCCGATTCTCAGACCTACAGTACTGAATATGCATATAAAATTTGGTAAAATCAGTAAAGCCGTTTCGGAGGAGTAAGGTAACTAACATTGTGACACGAGAATTTTATATACATATAAGATGGAGCTATTAATTGCTGCTTATTTGTCATGAATTATATTGAAGTTCGATACAATGACTTATATGCCAATATAAAAAAATCATTCGGTAAAAATTGCCTATTTTTTTTTGGTGAACTAGGAACGATTCAACTCACTCGTCCCTGCATTATAATTTGATATCGCATAATCGCCTCGAAACTAAAAAATTAGGAGTAGGACCGCCATTAATCGATAAGCCTTTAAATAAGGTTCGGAATCTTCTCCTCAACAAGAATGAATCGTCACCATAATTTTTCTAATTCGTTCATATATTTTTATATTTTTTTTTCTAATTGATTATTTTTATAGCATTTAGCAAATTATACTAAGAAACAGTTGAAAAGATATGGGACCGGCAGAATTTGATTTTTTTTTATCAAATATTTACTTTTATTTAAGTATTTTGTAATGTAAGTAGGTAGGTATTTATATATAGGTACGCATATATTTTCATTGTGTGTTCATCAATTGTATTGATTTTTATTACCTTTCATTTCAATTCAAAACGCTTTATTTTATAACTTCACCTGCCTTGTTAATCTCTGCATCACCCAAAGGTAGACTGGTAGAGAATTTAAAAAAAAATGTATATGAAGTGTTTAAATAAATAAATAAAAATAAATAAATAATCACACTTTTTCAAAAATTAGACAACGGGTCTAAATCGCGTAATTATTATAAAGGGAAATAATTAACAATTCTCGGTATTTATTTACCTTCTACAACTTAAGAATAAAATAAAATACAAAAATGTTCTCAAATCGCGAAAGTTTGAAAACATAAACAATTACACTGATCTACAATTGTCGGGCTAAGCAACAATTAAGCAGCATAAAACACACATAGTACCTACTTACGTGTCCATTTCAGTATTCAACTTAGAAATTTAAATTACCGTACTGCGGTATATCCACGAAGGCTTATTACTATATCGATTGATGGTATGGGTATGGTAGCAGACATGATACCGTCCGCGACAGTTGCTTTCAAGGATAGACTTCTTCATGCAAATTTAAACATCCGACATGTCAAAGTGACTTGTGGCCTTGGAGATTAATTCAATGTATATTACGGTGTTTTCGCTGAGTTTTCATGGCAGACTTTCAGGGAACTTATGTTTTGCTTTTCTTTATTGTTGCTACAAACGGCTACGACTCTGCTACGGTGCAAAAAAGGTGCTTAAAACTAAATCGTCCATTTCGAGGCATGGAGAAGCAGGATAGGAAAATTTGGTCAAATCGAAGTGAACAGGTACATGAAAACGTCTAATTATTTATTTTGATCGAGTCATTATTGCATGTGTATGTCCGGAACGTGTCTTATGATTTTATTTGAAAGATTCTATATTGTTTTTCGAATTTTACCTAAAGCTATAATCGGATATATGCATCTAGCAGTCAGCATTTCCTGTTGCTGAGCTGATGCTGGAAGGTACAACTCTTCAACGGTTAGGGCAGGGGCATAATTAATTAAATATAGGCACCATAAGGCCGTTTACTGTATTCTTTCAAGTTATATACAGATGAGGCGAGACGTTGAATGTTATTTGTGTATGTCTTACTTTTTAGAGCATTTTTTGTAATTGACGTCGGTTTTCAAAAATTATATTTTGTAATGTTTTGGAAACTTATAGCTATAGTATAATACATTTGTCAATGCTTATAAATATCAGAGGGCCACTTAAAAGTTGCCGCAGATAAATAATTTTCGAATTAATAGGAATAAATTCGAATCTGATAACTTCATACTAAAACATAGGCTGCTACTTTTTTAGGCCGTTCCTTTCGGTAGCAGTGCGGTAATTATTTTCATATAAATATGAGGCCCTGTGATGGTGCATTCAGACGTTCGACGAGTCACAAGGCGAGCCTTGAGGAATGGCACGAGGCCAATGTGTAAACGGGAGCTCGCGAGGATTCTCATAACTCGTGCGGAGGCTCGCGTGTTTGCGTCAAGGGAGACTTGTTTTTAAGGGCTTGGTTTATATTTGTCACTAGTAACTCTTGACCTAAATAACATATAGTTTGGTGATAGAAAAGTACTTTTAAAAGTAAGCTAATTTCATTTAAAGAGAAACTCCTCTACTTTCTGCTCAAAAAAGATTTAAATATATTTGTTATCCAAGTATTTATTATTAATTGTAATGAGACCTAAAGTTGCAGCTGATAAAAAATCGACATTCGCCATCTTTCAAGGTAAAACAGTCGCGAATGTAGACAGACGTTCGTCGAAAAGCTCGCGATCGCACAAGCCATGAAGAGATGCACGAGGCGAGGCACGAACGTGTGAATGCATCATCGGGAAATTTAACCGGACCGCTTGCGCGCTCTCTCACCGATTAATCAGATAAGGATCTACGCGGGTGCAACGGAACGGAGCAGTCAGGATATACTTTTAACACGCGTAATACTAATAAATCTACACGTCACTATTAGCTTTGTTGAAATCTATCAGAGCGCATCAGTCAGATCACAGCGCACAACAAAGACCTGGGCGTTTCAGTTATTGGAAACAAAGGACATACTCGTACATCCCGCCACCAACCATATTTCATCAGTTATTTCTAGGTCCTTTGTGATAAGGGATGAGTCTTTCACCATCTACCGAGCATACTTAACTAAGAGCCCGGCCACTGGCTCTTTGGCAACTTTTTTTTATATCTCCCAAAACCACCACGATCAAAATTCCATATTAGGTAATCGTTTTCACCTCCATTAGAGACTCAAACAGGGAAGCTTTCAGCTTTTAAAAATGACGTAAGACTGGCTGGCTGTTAGTCTACAGACTAGGTGCTGCTATTGAGGATTTCGGAATGGCAAAACTTTAAACAACACGTTCGATTGAACCCCAAAACTACACTGCCAGAACCATCGAGGCAGTCGAAGTTAAGTCGATTATAAAAATAATATATGCGTAGTCTACTGGATGCTTGTTCCGGGTATTTTTCCCCTTATATTATACAAGCAGCTGGGCCGCGACAAACATGTATTGACGAAATATCTGTTGCGACTGAATAGGGTGCGTCGCGTGACCGGCCTCGTGTTCTTCACGATTAATACAAGCTAAATATTGGTTTTGTATGCGTTTCTACGCAGAATAACAAATGCTGATCGATTTAACTATTAGAAAATAGGGTTTTATTGTCCTGTAGACTTCTTAAGTACTAAGAAATGCCATACAAACTGGCTTGTAGGTATTATAGGTAGCTTACTATATTTCATTATCATTATAATACAACATAGCCGCTACATGTGTACGTATAGCTACTTTGAACAAGTAAACATTAAACTAATAACAACCACCTACCCAAATACCCAGTTTAAACTGTTAGTATAATGATAGCAATTTAGCTACTTGATGGCAATTTTGTAAGTATTCTGGACTAGTTTCATTTCAAGCATCGCTCTACGCGCTCTACATTGTCATAGCTAGCGTAATATCAGCGAGAGAAACACTTTTGTACAAAAATACAAAACTCAGGTAGTACCCGTACCCGCGCCGGACCGTCTTATTTACAGTGGTTTACAAACAAATTAAATACTCAGACAAACACTACTAAATATTAATAAAATGAATAGGTGAACAGTTGCTGACAAGAAATAAAATATAAAAACAATAAAGCATGTTAATTCATGTTTTACTTACCGGCCATTGAGGCACTGCTCATCCTTCCGCGTGTAAAATCAATTTTGAAAATATTTACTATACTTTAACACAAAAAATCTACAAAATAACTATGTTCTACTAAAGATACACGAGATTGACAGTCGATGTAACGAAAATAATATCTTTTCATAAAAAGTGACAGACCTAATCGAATTATGCCGGTGTATGGAGGGTGAATACAGCCTACACAAAATATTTTATTGATCACACAATTTTATAAAAATTTCGTAGAGACCGCTTAAATTAGTTTTATAATCATCGAATTCCACAAGTGAACTAGTTAACATTCAATACAGTTAATTTAGTATTGTTTTTACGATAAAAGACAGCATAAAATAAATATAAATAAATGTTTCTTGTTTCAGGCGTGCTCAATTGCCCTCGTTTCAAACATAATTGAGTTGACAATATTGACAGATATCACAAATGTGACGATGACAGCATTGACAGATTGCCAGCTGTATTTGTGTTGTGTTGTGTGTTGTGTGAGGTTATGTTTTGAAAATAATATCTCGTTGTAAAATAGAACCTTTACCACTGTAAAGTCGCAATATTGTTGTACAAATTAGATTAAATTATAGATACAAGAATGGCGCCAGGCAAGAAAGGCAATGTGCATGGTAAGCGCTCAAACCATCACGTAAAACGCGATTACGCAGAGAGGTTAAACGATTTGAGTATCCAGTCATCAGAAGAAAGCGGTTCTGATGAAAGTGGTTCTGACGGGGAAGGAATTGAAGCTGCGTTTGCGGTCAGCATGTGGGACTTAAACCATTGCGATCCCAAGAAGTGTTCAGGCCGAAAATTGTTGCGGCACAACCTCATTAAAAACTTGAAACTTGGGCAGCGATTCCCAGGACTGGTTCTATCGCCTGTGGGTACACAATGTGTCAGTCCTAATGATAAAGACATTATTGAGAAGTTTGGATTAGCTGTTATTGATTGCTCATGGGCAAAGATTGATGAAACCCCGTTTACAAGAATGAAGTCACCTCATCCAAGGCTGTTGCCATTTTTGGTAGCTGCTAACCCTATTAACTATGGGAAACCGTACCAGTTAAGTTGTGTTGAAGCTTTAGCAGCTGCGATGGTTATCACAGGACATAAAAAAGAGGCGCAGTTTTATTTATCAAAGTTTTCATGGGGTCATTCATTTTTGGAATTGAATTCAGAAGCATTGGAGATGTATGCAGCGTGTACAGACAGTAAAAGCGTACTTGAAGCTCAAGCAAAGTTCTTAGAATTGGCACAAAATGAAAAAGATGACCGAGATATGTGGCCTCCGAGTGAATCTGAATCAGAATCAGACAGTTCATAGTTTGTAGATTCGTTTTAAATTTGACTAATTTTGAGGGTTTGAATCTGTAAGTGCTGATGTGTATTTAATGTAATAATAGTATGCAGTACAGTTGTGACGACCGGATGGCAGAGTGGGTAGTGTACCTGCTTGTAATGCCGAGGTTGTGGGTTCGATTCCAAACCTTTGTGTGCATGAACATGAGGGTTTGTCGTGTTTCTATGTTATAAAAAGTATGTATTTAGAAAAGAAAAGTATATATGTATTAGTATCAGTTATTCTAGTACCCATATTACAAGCTCTGCTTTGTTTTGGACTAGATGGCGTTGTGTGTGAGTTGTGAAATATTTATATTTATTATATTTAATTTATTGTTTTACTCTCTCTGCACTACATAATGACTTTGCCTACTTTGTTATATCTGCACCACCTGAAGGTAGACTGGCAGAGAACACCCTAGGCATTAAGTCTGCCAATATACATGTGTATATGAAGTTTTATTAATAAATAAAATATAAGATTAGGTAAATGGGATGCTCACATTTTATTTGATACACTTTGTAAATAAATAAGTTACTGCATGCTATTGTGTATTATGACTTTAGCATTTACTTTAGCCCATGTCTCTGTGATTGAATATTTTGAACTGTTTATGTGTATTACATTGTGTAACATCTTAATTGTATGTTATTTTATAATGAAACATGTCAAACTTTTTATGTTCCTGCAAAGTGTACATGTAATATTAAATACTTGATTTTTTTTAAACATTTTAAGTTATTGAGGATTATTATTTATTATTATGTTAGAACATGAAATATCTATAACTATGAAATAACTCTACAATTAAAACTACCTCATGAATGTTAAAATCAAAGTTATTTGTGTAACACCAGAATACCAGCGCTGTAGTGCTGATGTGCTGCAGTAGTATGCTGAGGTGTGTACCTTTTTTGGCACATCAATTAAATTTTTATTATATGTAGTTTTATAAGTAATATTAAGATTATGATTTGCCAAAATAAATGTTTCTTTCTTCTTTCTTCTTTCTTTCTCTAATACAATATTGTGTAAATAAAAGAAAATTATATTGAAATAACTCTTTTTAATAAATGTTCCCTCACAACACTGTTAATTTTAATAAAGCGCCCTCTATGGCGTTTATACGAAAAGGCTTAGAGGCTAAGAGTCCTATATATGCGCCGCCGTCGCTCCACCAAGACCGGTCCGGCGAGTCCCGTCCCCCGCCGACCGTCCTCATTCCGCCCGCCGCGCCGCGGCAGTAATGCATGTTGAAGTTATCAACAGCGCTATCTAGTTAAATCTGCAGGTACTATTAAAGTTGCGTTTCAAATTAAATAGATAGAGTTACTAGCATGTAATAAAAAGTTTTTGGATTCCGTGCCGTGGGGTTTCCGAGTTTCTGTATTGTGCGTGCATTCGGTCGAGTTTGCCTTTGCTCTTCGGTTAGTTTGCCTTTGGTACCCGCGTGTGTGAGTCGGTTATTGTTTCGTGCAGTGGCGGTTTGAAACTCGCGGCATAACTTATTTATTTATCAGTTACTTTTTGAGTGTTTTGTTGGTGCATGTAATTGTGCAGTGTTTGTTGTGTGTGTGTTTTTTTTTGGAACTGTGGACTTCTGGAGGCTAACTTCTAGAACTTAGGTAAGTTTGTCCGTTGACTTGAATGCAACCTGTCACGCAGGTGTCTCGTTTGCAAGTCACTAACCTCTGATGAATACCTAAATGATCGCTAGATGTGTCCATTTGTTGTGATTTGTAGAGATTGTTTGAGTAACTTGTAAGTTTTCTTGCAACTTTTTTTTATTAATTTATCAGGCACCTATTTGGATTGGTACCAGGGAACAGAATATCAACCTTTTAATTCCCGTGTTACCTTTAAATCTTTGGCGAAGAATAAAACAAGGCCAGCAGTTTGGTGTGTGTACCTAGGCAGGTATTTCAAACTATAAAATATCACTTACAATTTACATGGTATGTTCCTGGTGCCAGCCGGCCGCGGGATTTACCAACGCGAGCCTTATTTGGCGATTGTCACCTAGGTAGCTAATACCTATGTAAAAAAAAGTTTTAAAAGAAAAGGGCAAGTAGATGCATATTTTGATTTTGCAATAGATGCCTACTTTTTCGATTTGGCAGAATGTAAAAGTGTAGAAAAATCTGCCTATATACTTAGCCAGGTACCTACTATCTAACAAATAAAATAAAAGTCTAATAATATTATCATCTCTATCTTTGTAGAGTTGTTAGAGCTGTAGGAAACAAGGTACATTTTTGGCGATAAGGCCTTTATTAAAGTAAGTAGGAATAGGTCTAGGTACCTATAACGTAGGTACATAACATAATTTTGATCTTCTATGTTAGAGATTTGGATTTGCATGACTCTAGGTTGTTAAAGCATTTTTTTTTTTTAAATAACGCACTCATGATAGATAGGCAAATTAGGCAATTAGCGGCTACCCGCGTGGTAGCCGCGTAGGTTCAAATTGAAAAGTAACCCATGTCATGGCCTTAAAGGCTCTTCTACCATTCATCTTCCGCGCCTTTTTTCCAATTACATTGGGGTCGGCGTCTATTCCAAGGGATTTAGCTGTATATCAGGATTTTACGTGGAGCGAAGCCATGAGACACCACTTCCTAGTACGAGGTAATACCTACGATACTCTTTGTAGTTTGTTACTACCCGTAACGACCGCCTGATTGAACTGATGTTCAAATGGCAACCAGGACCGACGGCTTAACGTGCTCTCCGAGGCACGGAGGAAAATAGTTGCCTCATGATGGTTAAAGGTGGTCACCCATCCACGGCCGACCGCGGTTAGCATTGCTTTACCTGCAAGATCGATAGGTCCGCGAGGCTTCGTCTTAGCCACGAGCTCCTCTTGTCAGTCTCTAATAAGAATCTGTTTTTTTTTTTTTTTAAACGACGCCCGCACTAGGAATAACTCCTGTGTCGCGGGGGTGTTCACAAACATACATGTCACACACACAAAGCACACCCAGAGTCAGAACAAATCGTTGCGAATCGCACAAAGATTTGTCCCATGTGGGGATCGAACCCACAACACCAGCGTAGTTGAAAGCGGCGAGGCGACCGCTTTAACCGCTACGCCAACCGTGCACTCTACTCTCCGTCTCACTCCGTGTATTACCTATGTAATGTAAGTTTATACTTACCAGCTTACCAGTCTATGATTACACCACAGAGGGTTTACTTACTAAGGTGTTAGGGACCAATATTATCGGGTGTTATGTATCTACTAGTACTACCATTACTACAATGTAGATAGGTACCTAGGTATGTATCTATTATCTATCTATTTTATAATCTTGCTAGATATACTGTAAGCTAAATAGCTTTAAAATTGTACCTACACAAATGTGTAGGTACAATTTTTATACAAAAACTATTGGCATTTTTGGGTAAAAGAGTAACTAAATGTATTACACACAAAAACACACACACGTCATGTACAGACTAACGATTGCACATAATGCGGTTAGGTGTTAGTTTTTAAAGAGTACCATTACCTGTCCCCCAAGACATTTATCAGATTCTGATAATTTATAAACCATCCTGAAAACACAAAAATTAAAATACAAAAAACGATTGACGAGTCAAATCGGATTGATAGTTTCTAGATAATTGCGCACATTCAAAGTTACATACATACTTAGATACATACGGGTCGAATACAGAACCTCCTTATTTTAAAGCCGGTTAAAATACTTCAAAACTGGTCGTCAAGAGTAGATATTAATTAAAGAAAACAAATCAGTTGTCTTCTTGACATGTTTAGACTAACTTTTGACATGAATTGAAGTTTGTATCAAAATTTTACGTGATTTATTAAAAATTTCTAGTTTGAAAGTAATTTAAATATACAAAAATCCTTAAATAAAAATGTAATATCAGTGTTATGTGAAGATCTTCACTTCGGCCGATAGTCGGGCAAGTAAAGGTTGGTTTTTTTTCGTATTTGGTATTGAAAACCAAGATTTTTCGGTCAACAATCATTTATTGTTACCAAGTGTGTGTTTAGATATTTTCATAGATATATTTAACATGTGCAAGCTTGATGAAAATCCTTACTTGGTCTAGTAGCTAAATCTGGGCTGCCTATTTCGAAATCTCTAGTTTGGTTCCTTGGTCAAACATGAGTGTTGTTGTGTTTTCTACAACATTTAACAGTGTCATAAAACATAATGCGGAACTTAATATTATTCTGTTTATAGTTTAGGATATCAATTTAATGTAATTTTTCAGGTAAAATGTTACGGCGCCCCACTGTCGAAGTATTATATCTGTAAACGAAACGAGTACATCATATTCGAGCGTGTTTCAGACAATATTTCTGAATTGACGCCAATAAACTTGCAACCCTCAGCAATACAATGACGAGAGTACACGGAGACACCGCGTCCAATGATAGCTGTTCTAGCACCTCATGGACTTACAGCACTTTATCAGGTAGACCATCTTTCAGACATCTACTCACCGGTCATGGCGTCAAAATCGATAGATTGTTGAAAAGAGAACACGTAAGTCATAAAGATAGTCATTTGTTGGCTAAACTGGTCAAAACTAAGGCGTATTATGAACAACTCAGAAATCAATTGCTTTCCAGTAGTCTTAGTACATTAAACAAAGATGGGAAAAATCATCTAGAGCTTAGAAACGATCGTGAGGAAGCTTCAATTAATGATATAATCACGTTAGTTGATTTAGTGGATAAAACTTCCATATTAAAATCGAAAAAGAAACTAGGCCCAAGCTGTAGTTGTTCCAATTGCATCTCTAAAAGATCATACAGAAGGAAACCGATTGAACGAACAGAATTCAAACGGTGTAAAATCAATGGGGCTGGCATTTTTATCTCAAACTCAAGCATTATTTCAAAAAAAAAGATCGACCACGAAATACGTTTAGGAATAAAGAATAAAACAAAGAACATTAAATCGGATCCATGTACTTGTTCTTTTAAATGTAGTGAAAAAGTCCAACAAAAAAATATTCAGAAAACAGAAGTTATTCCTACAGAGGAGACTTCTAAGCTAAGAAGTAAAAAAATAGACAAGGAGCTTCATAAAATGTCCTGTACTACATCGACACATCAAGATTATATGAATGATTCGAAAGTTGATAATGAAAATAACCTATACCAAGGCCAACAGAAACGCCAGTGCAGAAAAGGCAAAGAAAAAATACAAAACGAACATGTCTATGAGTCCTCAGAGAAAGCTATATTAGTAAAACCGTGTCCATGTTTGTGTTTTGAAAAAAATATAGACGATTCATGTCCTTGTATGTTTTATAGAAATCTTATAAGAGACGCCAAGGAATATAGTGAATCTAAAGTAACGCCAAATTCATCTATTAATAAAACACATGAAGGAATAACTACATCGGGCATGAAAAAACATAATCCTGGTAATAATTATAAGGATATGGAACGACGAAATCAATGCATTTGTGCGAAAACAGGATCAATTCGTAGTTATACCGATGATAACAACACAAATGAAAATAATAAAATTATTGACGCAACAAAATATAACAATTTACAATCCAAAAGTATGCAAAAGCACAATCATGGAAGTGAAATAAGGATTTCGAATCTACCTCGACCGCAAAAAGGATATAGGTTATATACCAATACTAAGCACCAAAAAAGACCAAACCGAAAGTTAAAGCTAGGACGTCAACATTATGTAAATAATGAATCTAAAACATTAGAAGCTTACAAAACTAAATTAATAGAAATTCGTCGTAAATTGTTACCATATTATGATATAATAATAAATAATACTATTAAAAAAAGGTCAATTTGTAACCAGACACCAATCGTACTGCCACCGAGACGAATGAAAACTAAAAAAACTAACGTTGCATGCCAAAGCAATAATACAAAATGTAGCAATAAAAGTATTTACAGTCGTCATGCTGTAGAAGATAAGGGTTCACTGATAAAACCCATTAACAAATCGACAGCCTCACTGACTGCTCACAGTTTGTGTAAATGCTTGTATTCATTTAAAAAAACAAATTCAGAATTCAAAAAGAAGAAGCCTAAAAACGTCTCCAAAGGGACAGTGATGTCATTTTGCAGTTTTGTTAATGCTTCTAAATCTTCTGTAAATTTATCAACATCAATAAATAACAGAGATATCTATAATAGAAATAAAGAGCTAGGAGAACTGCCGCTTTTTGATAAACCATACAGAGAAATATTATATAATAGTGGTATTAACAATTTGAAAAGACATTCTAAAAGTTCTACTGAGAACAGAAAATGTCTTACATCTGAATCTGAACAATCACCTAAATTTAAAAAAATACAATATCCTTTTATTACCTATCAAAGTGATGTTGCCATTCAAAGTGACAAACGGCCAGTAACCCATAATAACTCACAAACTGAAATTGTAAAAACACGTCATTGCTTAAGTCAGGACCAAAGAACCAAATCATCAAATAGACGCAAAAATAGTAACTGTAATCAAGGACGGTGCTTTTGCACCTTGCAATTTTATAAAAAAGGCAAAAACAAGACAAAAGGTATATTCTGGAAAAAAGACAAAGAAAATCGAACCTCTAAAAGAAATATAAACTTAAATAGTTCAGCACAAGAACCACGTAAATGTGAATGTAGCCGAAAACAGAAAAACATCGTGCCCCAACATTTAGCAAAAGCAATGCCTTTAGACAAAAACGATATTCCCAAACTGATATATCCGTATAAACGCAATAAATCAGATTTGAAGTATCAGGAAGGTGACACAGGACATTTGGGTTATTTGAAAAATTATCTAAATTCATCGACCCAATCAGTATTGATTATTTCAGAAGAGAAAGAGTCACTACGTAATCCTAGTTATAATTTTAGATTTTCTAATTACCTTCTATCGAGACAAAAGAAACTCATTCTTAATAACGATTTAGGTACACTTAAATCTAAAATCAATAAGCCCAAATCTCGCCCCAGAACTAATTTGATTCAATATAATTACCTTTGTCCATCAACTGTCACGAAACAAGTGTACGCTATAAGTAAAGTTGATATTCCTGGTACGTATATTAATACCTCTGAAAATTCATTCAAAAATAGCAACCATCAATTAATTTCGAAAATTGTAAAAACAGCTAGTTCAATAAATCAGCGAATTTTGAACAAACATTCATCATTTTGGGGCATCTCATTAAAATTGAAAAAAATGTTTTATAATGAAAGCAAGTCTAAATTATTTCAATTTAGTTCCGCTGATTTAAGTTTGTTTAACGTAACGTCAATTGAAACTGAGCAATCAAAGTCTAATACATTACAGTTTCAAAGAGACCCACAAAGTGGTTTAAGTAATGTAATAAATAGCAACTCTATATTATATCCAACGCAAAATTCTAATTTGGTGCCTGTAAACCATCGTCTAACAGGTGTAGCATCGCTATTGAAAAAATGTTTCTACATAATGAACGTTCAAGAAACAGGTCAACGAAAGCCTTCAAAGATAATTCAAAAATTAAATCATCAGGAACATGAACCAACTATGTGTGTTCCTGGCGAATGTGACCCGGTTGAATGTACAGAAAAAATAACGAAAATGTTTTCAAAAAATAATCTAAAATCGAAGTATAAGAATGGTTTTAAATATAGAAATCGTAATGCAAAGCGTCATGTGGTAAAAACCAACACTACGGGCTTGACATACCAGAGCTTACCTCGGCCCGCACGGCGTCCACGTACCCTAAAATCTAAGGTTAATTTAAAAAAATTGGGATCTAGTCTTAGTTTTCAAGTAAGTTTTTCTAAAAACAAGACATCAGATGTTCAAGGTACCAAACCCAAGCGTCATACTAAATATTCAAAAACTTCAGTTAGACATTACAAAAAAGATACCAGAACTAAACGCCACAAGGAATCACAATCATCTATAAAAAATAAACTTATTCATAAAGCCTCTGCAACCAAACCGGCAAAATGCGGTATTTGTACGCTAAAATTACAGAAAAAAGGGAGACACCATGCATATAAAGTAGCTGCGAAAACAGAGGCAAGAGGCGTCAATTTACACAATGTAGGTACGTCGACGCCTGCGAAATTGGATAATGCTGTTCATAGAACTGCTGAAAAATATCAAAAGTTGAAGCCAAAAAAGAATATTGAACAATTACTGCCCCATGAATGCGATCCTGATATTTGTGTACCCGGCTACGAATGTTATGAACTAATAAAATATAGAAATATACATACTGTGGGGACAGATCCAATGGCAATGAGGAAAATTGAAGTAAGGTCTAAATCAGTAATGTCAGTAGATAGACCTAGTAGTCGTACACACAGAAACAACGTCCAATTAGGATCAAGCTTTAGTTTTAGTATAGCAATTCGTAGAAATAAAAGCATGGACTCTAAATCTAGTATTAAAGCATCTAAAAAAAATAAACCCAAGCTGCTTAAAAAGACGGCAATAAAACAAAGCAGTGCCCAACATTTAAACAGTACTTGCACTAAGAAATCTCAAACAGATTTACCGACCTCGTTTTTAAAACGATGTTTTTGTACAGCTAAGTTGCAAGGACTTAAAGGTAATTCACCAAAGATAACTCACAAAACAGTGTGTTCGATGACTGAAAAAATTAAGATGGGGCGAATGGAAAACCAAAATCCTCATCAGATTACATTTGTAACTACTGGAATGGTAACTGACAAAGTTACTCTACCAAGAAAAGTAAATAAGGGAATCAAGGTTAATAAGAGGTCAAGACGCTGTCGATTACCTATTGAACCAAACGAATTGGTTCGCATACCTGGCAAGTTAACGAGACGCAATAAAAACCCAAAGAAGATCAAAGGAAAAGGAAAAACCAAGTTTAATTTAAAATCATCTGTATCCACGTCATCACAAAAATCTAAATATCACATAGCTCGGTTGCTTTATAAAAAAAAACCAACTGACGAAATAGAGTCCTCAGACACTAAAGATGACCAAGATAGTGAAGATCCAATGTTAGCTATAAAAATTAAGTCTTCTATTAGTTTAGATTTGGCATTTTATAAGAATCAGCATTATCCATGTTTTACCAAAGTTCAAGCTGCAGCTAAAGCTGTTAAAGCTCGCAGAAACAAATCTCTAAAGGATATAAGTAAAACTGATAAGTCATCAGGTCCAATGAACAAAAATAATTTACACCGAGCAACAGTTACTCCTTTTAGCAAACCGGTAGGACATTTACACGATAGAAATGTATTGACAGCCTACAAAGTCAAAACGTTTCCTTATAAGCTGGAACCTAATGAATGTGAACCTGGAGTGTGTGAGCCTGGTAAATGTAATCCATATGAATGTCTCAAACGCATTAACAGACGTAATCGTTTGGATCAAGGATCATCTACTGATTATTCTACTACAAGATCAGTATCGAATATGGCAAAACCTCATCGTAGATATCGCGATAATCATGCACAACATGTCGCAAAAAGAAGTCAGCCGCAAAGAGGCCGCGAAACTGAAGCAAGAGAATCAAGAACGATCGTCTATAAAGAGCCTAAAACCGGGTCAAGTAATTCTAGCAAATCCCGGCAAGCCGTTAAAATAGGATCCGACTTCAGTTTTAACGTAGAATTTTTCAAAGATAGGTCACTCAGTGACTGGACCGTGAACGCAAGACCACAACCTACTTCATATATAAAACCTGCTACAAATAGAGAACCCAAACGCCCAAAACATCGACACGAACGAATTAAATTTGAAAAACCTGGACGTACTAGAAGTGGACCAAGACGCACTGTAAGTAGTTCAACGAGGAATAATTCGATATCGTCTAGACAAAAAAGAACTCAACATCAAAAAACAATGCGTGACAATGACTCGCAAGTTTTACGTCATAAAATGCGTTCTACTATGACAGGTGTAGGTCCTTTTCTAAAACGATGTTTCTGTACACTAAAGCTACAAAAGCGGCCGCGTGAAATGGGCAGAAATGTTGAAGGCCAACAAGATAAAGAAAGTTTATCAATCGGTACGGAGACAATGAAGGCCAATTTAGGATTACTAAGTGTAGATAAAGGTACCAACACTAAAAGAAAACACAAACATCATGTTAAAACACTTGATCCGAATGAATGTGAACCAGGTATTTGCATTCCTTATCAGTGTGATCCTTATGAGTGTCTAGCAAGAATAAAGAAAAGAAGAAAACACATAAAGAAGTCTGGTGCTAGACCATATAAAACACATTCAGTTTCCACAGTTACGAACGAGGACAAAAGTTTATCTGCTATGACCCAAGCTAATGAACGCCCCAAACGGCATCGGACTCGCTCAATTTCTAGTGCCGCCGTCGAAAGCAAATCTAAGAAAAATGTAAAACCAAGAGAACATAAACCACCTAAAAAAACTAGATTACCGAAAGAAAGATATGCTCAAAAACAAGCAAACTATGACAGTGGTCCCACTGCCAACTCACATCGGCAGGCCGTACGTATCGGATCTAGTTTTAGTTTTAATATAGAGTTTTACAAAGATCGAAAAAACCAAGATACTTCAAATGCATTCGTTGTTGAAGACTACTCAGAACCTCAATCAAAAACAATCGCAAAGCATAGTGAACGTGATAAACATGTTAGAAAACGCACTGCAAGGACCGATGGTGGGACGAAGCCTTTGAGAACTAAAAGTATGTCGTCATCATATAGGGGACCTCGATTACATAATAGGTACATGCAGTCACAAGCGAGTACTGAATCTAAAGGATCTGGTGGCCCTCCATTAAAAAGATGCTTTTGTACTATAAAACTGCAAAAAATTGGGACAAAACAAAAGGGTTCAGAAATAGGGAGATTTTACCAGCACTCTGGTACAATAACTAGGGACCAACCTGAGAAAAGATCTGTATATGGACGAGAAGTTGGAACTGCACCTAAAAGACACCACCGTAATCTAAAGCCCTATGAATGCGAACCTGGGGTTTGCGTACCTGGTGAATGTGATCCTTATGAATGTGTTAAGCGTATGAACAGGAGAATAATGAAACATTCAGGAACCGAGACGCCTCGTCCTAGATCGATGTCAAGTTTTACTCATAGACCTAGAGAGACTCATTCAGTATCAACAAGAACGTACAAAGATAGAGGAGACACAAGAAAAGGTCGTCATGCAGGTCCGAAACATACAATGAAGCAACCTCAAAGACGTCAAATAGAAGCAGTTAGACACCAACCGCCGCGTCCATCGCGAGCATTGGAAAATATTAGTATAAATAACCGCCAAGCAGTGCGCTTGGGTTCTAGTTTCAGCTTTAATGTTGAATTTTTTAAGGATAGATCTCGTACAGAAGCGGGAAAAGGATTTAATAAGGCTGAAGCGAGAAGAAGATTTGACGTGGCAGAAGCGGAGACAGGTAGAGGTATTATGACAGATAGTAGAATCTGTCGTCCTTCATTATGTAAAGAGCCGACCTGTCATCGAACAAAATGTAAAACATCTTCATGTGGCTCGAAATGTCCTGTTAAGAATCAAGGTACGGCGGCTCTAGGTATTTCACGCTACCACAGAAAGTCACAATCAAGAAGTGCCAAAACAGAATCAACAGGGTCGAGCATTGGCCCAATGTTAAAACGATGTTTTTGTACTTTGACTTTACAGAGAGCCGAAGTTAAAACTAACATGAATATAGCACGAACTGCACCTTTAAAAGATAAGACGACACTAACCAAAGAAAAATATTTACAGCCCCCCTATCAATTCGAGCCCGATGAATGTGAACCTGGGTTTTGTGTGCCTGGTGAATGTGATGTACAAAAATGTCTAGAAAGAATGAAGAAAAGAACTGAAATTAAAACTACTACGAATAAAGTACGACCTGTAACATTAAAAGATAAGATTACATCAACTAAAGAGAAATATTTAAAGATACCACCATACCAATTAGAGCCCGGTGAATGTGAACCTGGGTTTTGTGTGCCTGGTGATTGTGATCCACAAAAATGTCTAGAGAGAATGAAAAAAAGGCTTATTCAACGAGCACCGCGTACAAGTGGTAGCAAAAGATCTCGAGATTTTATGACTAAACAAACCCAAGATAACATAGAAAACAAGGTGATAGAAGAGCAAAAGAGAATAGTTGAAGAACCACGGTTTAAATTGCCTGCGAGCTTGGATAGACAAAGCATAGGCTTTCGTTCAAACTTCAGTTTTACTGTTGGATTTTATAAAGAAACTATGTTGCCAGATAGTTCTCCCAAAGATACTAAAGCAATCTCGTCAATAAAAGGAAAAAATAATCAGAAATTTAAAGATAAAAAAGTAGCAGAACTAATTCCTACAAAACCAAAAACAAATCAGGATCGCAAGATACAAGTAAACCATGGTCAAACAAAAGATAAGACAACCATTGCAAAAATACCATTGAGATGTTTTTGCACAAAATTTTTGCTAAATGCGGATAAACAGAAAAAACCGGTAGCGACAGAAACAAATGTCAAGTGTGTTATAAAAGAAGAAAATAAAAAATCTGATCAAAAGAAAACAAGAAATAAAGCAAAAGAACTTTCTCCAAAAGATGAAAAACGGAAATCAATTAATGAATTCATAAAATGCTTATGTCATACCGTTGGACGAGTTGAAATCGAACGACAAAATTCTAAATCCAAAAATAAGTCCCCCACTAAAGAAATGCCTCAAAATGCGCGTAGTTCTGAAGATGGTGCACAACGTAGTGTCGAAAAAAACGTTACTCGTACAAAAAAAACAGCTAAGAAATCAAAGCAACCATCTTTTATAAAAATGCTTCACGAAATGCGTGATTCCAAAGATTTTGGTTCCCAACGTGACGTAAATGAAAATATTGTCTCTAGTACAGAAAAAGTTGATAAGAAAGCAAAGCATCAGTCATCTATAAAACAAATACTTCAAAATGTGCGTAATTATAAAGATGGTGCACAACGTGATGTCAAAGAAAACATTGTTGGTCGTAAAGATAAAGCAGATAATAAATCGAAGCATCAACCATCTCCAAAAGTTTACGGTAGGGTTAAATCTAAAGATGTTGGTGTACAACGTGATGTCACAGGCGATAGTGTTAATCTTATATTTAAAGCAGATAATAAATCAAAGCATCGACCATCTCTTAAGGAATTAATTCGCAGTACGCGTAATTCTAATGATTTTGGTATACAAAGTGTTGTTAAAGAAAATCGTGTTATTTCTACAGATAAGAAATTAATATCGTCTAAGCCCACACTTGTCGAATGCTTATGTTATCATAAACTATCTGAGCCAAAATTAGAACACAAAAACAAAAGCATTTCATCGACAATATCTGTTAAAACAAAAACTAAAAGTTTGTCCAAAGGAGTCCCAAAAGAAAAATTGGTACAAACTATATTTAGTAATTTTAAGGACCCCAGATTAACCAATGTGAAAACAAGAAATAAAGGACTCTCTGCAGAAATCCCGGTTAAATGCTTTTGCACAAAACATTTACTCGACACAAAAACTGGCAATCGTGGCTCTAAAAATAGAACTTTAGAAAAATATTGGGTACAATATCAAATACAACATCTTATGTTAAATCAAAATGTTGGAGATACCGATAAAATTAAGTATTTGAATTCTAAACTAAGAAATAATTATTTAAATAAAACGGAAACTATCATGAGTTACAATCCTAGTAAATATCATACAACCAACAGTAGACAGCAGATATTTTTTACGTCTACAGAAAATGGAAATAAATATAATACATGCTCGTTAGAAAACCTATGCTCTAATAATAATATTTGTATCAGGCAACATTATTCTAATAAAGAGCGTAAATTCAATAAGAATAAGATTATAAATAGATACTTAGCAACAACAACTAATAAAATATTAAAAAACAAACAATCATGTGTATCTTCGAAGCCTTATTTAATTAAAATGATGAAACGCTGTTTGCGTGCGTTTTCAAAAATTAAAAGAAAGAAACATCAACCAAGTGATATTGTTAATTATCCTAAAAGCTCTACCAATTTTTTTAATACATATTTTGATTTAAATCAAAATAGAAATTACAAAGAAACAAGTACCCAGTTTGGAAAGGACGATATCATGAAAATAAAAATGACTACCAACAGCAATAGTTCATATTATTTACCTGAAAATACTCTAAATAAAAAATACTTGCATGTATCAAAACAATTAAATTTATCACACAAATTTCTTAATACATATTTTAAAAAAGCACATCATTCTGGTGATTCCAAAATACAAAGTATAGTAGCCTCAAGTAAAAATGGGAAATATGTCATCACCTTTGTATCGAATTCCAGAGATTTAAAAGAAAATTTGTTTATTCAAAATGTTTCAAACAATTGTGGAAAATGTTGCCCTTGCTTCGTCTGTGATAAAAAATGTATATCTGTTAGTAAGGGTTCAATAATTCACAATGTATCATGTCCCAGCCTTGGTTGTATAAAAAATGTTCCTATTCAAAAACTTAAAAATGATTATAACATGTCCTGTCCCTGTTTTGTGTGCGATAATAATTATAATATCTTGCGTAATAATATTCAAAAATATCCAAATGTATCTAAAATGAAAATACGTAACAACATAAGTTTTAGACGGCATAGTAAAGTAAGAAATCGTATCGTGTGTACGAAAAGAAATAATCGGTTCCCGTTAAGAAAGCAAAGCAAATTACATTCACAGCGTAAATATAGTCATGTTGTTAATCATAAAACTTTTAGTACTAAGTTCTATGAACAATATACAACCAGTAGAATCGTATCATCGGCAAAGAACTCGGAAATAAATAATATTAAATATTTTAAAAGTGAGACCTGTGAGGCAAAACTTCAGGCAAAATGTAACAAATCGAAGAAAGAAAAATTTACGAAAGGAAGACAATCGATAACAAATTCCCTTAGAATTTGTACTTTAAAGAAAGTAGTAAAAAATAGTTATAGAACAATGATTCATCCAAATCGAGCTTATCGCCTCTACAAAAGTAAAAAGTTCGATCTTGCTAACTTCGAAATATTAACTAGCAAACCTGCTGAAACGTATGAGAACAGTAAGGGTTTATGCTATTTGAGGCAAACAAACAAAGTTGCTAAAGAGATACACAATAAGTGTATTAACAAGCGTAAGGCAGGCGGTAAAAATTCACACATCGCAGCTCTAAGGGACCGTCCATACCTTTGGGCTTATTTCATGTGGCCTTGGCTTTATTCGCGCTGTGCTAGTGTCATTACAATATAAAAATAAATATAAAAATTGAGACATTTTCTGTGTGCTGTTGTGATGCTCCGTTCAGCTAGCGTGATGAGTGTTTTGTTTTATTTTTTGTATTATTTTGTCTAGGTTAAATTGATATTTATAGTAATATATTATGTATGTTTTTTTACATTGTTTTCTTATTAAAATTATATTTAGTGAACAAGCTCTACCAAGGACTATTACTTATTCTGTGCTTTAGGCAGAAAGTGCAATCATCTCCCTTTAGGTGTAATTACATGAAACGATTGATGGCAGAGAGACGACAACGTTCAATTGTTTAGAAAAACTTTCAAGCAATCTATTATATCGATTAATTGATGTTATAATCGATTTCGGTGTATAAACTGCCTGCAAATACTGGCGCAGATACAAAATTTTCTATTTTGTGTTGGTGTTGGTTCAAAATAGGATTTATTTCGTTCCCTTTGAAAGTGCACGCATTGACTAATGCACCCTAAGGGTCATTGACCTCGATGCCCCAAAGCTCGAGGGTGGACTAAAAATGCATAAAAAATGCATTGTTATTATTCAGACAACGATCAAATAAATTTAAGTAATACAGAAAGTAATGTATTATCAGTTATTAATTTTAATAATAGATTCATAATAACTTGTATAATTTGAATAAAGGTTACTCTGAAAGATAGTATAATTAAATTGCCGAACGTGATTAGAAAATGAAAAATGGTAGGTTGGATATCCGAACATAAAACTAGCAATGTTGACAAAATGGCAACTCCGAATCAGAAATATAATCAACACAAGTTATTCTCTATAGCAAATCCTTCTAACTAAACGTATCAAACGCGCAGCTCAAACTTCCTATACTATAATATCCTCCCTACTTATATTATTCATGCGAAAGTTTTACAATGTCTGGATGATTGTTGCCTGACTCACAAAAACAACTAGGTAGATGGATTTTGATTAACGTTGGCACAATAACAACAAATTATTACAGAATTTTATCGACGCACAACACGGATGAAGCTGCAGACGAAAGCTAGTTTAATATAATTAACATACAATCCCAAAAATCGTGTCTGAAGGCACACATTTGTTCAAAGTGCGAAAACAAAAGAGAGCAGTATCGACCAAACCCTCAAAAGTGAGAGGGAGACCACCCTCTTTATGAGTCAGAGGGGAGGACCCTTGCACGTAGCTATTGCGGTACTCCCTCAGTACGTACGGCATGCACTCCACGCTCATATCTATCGATCTGGGGTGCCGAATCCGCTATTAGGTTTATTATTTTTTGCGGTTGTTGGTGTTACACAATATTAATATATTATACTGCAGTTAAATTTCCAATTTGGTTATGGTCCATTTGTGCATTGCCGGATTAATACTCAGTTTTGGCTGATAAATACCTTTTTGCGACTGATTTTGTGTCGATATTTTCATTTTACCTTAATTTATTTTCTAGTGGTTATATGTAATGTCCAATATTCTTATGGGCATTTCAAGTATGGGTCCTAAAATAACACCCTGCGGTACCCGTCTGTTGTTACCAACGCGCACATCGTTGGTCTGTTTTAGCGATTTGTTGATTAGCATATTCTGTGTACAGCTGCCACCAAACCACCACCAACATACATTTTGTTGGTTTAACAAAATGTATGTTGGTGGTAATAAATAAAGTAGCGTATCAGTCTAATGCTTGAGCTCTGTGCATAACTAGTTTACTACAGGTTGAATGAAATACTAGCTCTTTTTTTAGGCTATATGTTTGGATGATAATTTTATATGATCATTGCTTTATTATGGTCATGTAAATTATAACAAGAACTAAAAAAACTAAATTCGTAAGTGAAGTATTTACGCACAATATAAAAAAAACATATTTGCTGTCAAAGTTTTATCTTCCCTAAACATACTAAACTAACAAGAATATGCCACTACAAACTTGTCTATGTAATCACTGAAGTATTGATGATAACACTCCCAAGAGTCCCACGTTTGTGTTCCATTGTCATCGATCACAAAAATCCCATTATTTCCTGTCAGTTCCCGTCAAAGTTTAGAAAACCGCCAAATCAAGTTTCCTTTTTAATGTCAGTCAGTTAAGCCTAAAGACCTTTGCCACCCCTCGCTGTTGGAAAACTTTTTCCGTGACGCGCCTCAATATCTTTCGTTTTGGGGGAGCCGAATTGCAATGCACTTTACATATTTCACTCGCGGGACTTTGAATATCGCTGTTGTTTTTTATTGTGCTGTATGTTATTGTTAAATGATTGCTTATTGAAACCAAGGAGTTTTATGAGTCGTTTAAGTGTTTAGTGTTTGCCTTTGGTTCGTTATAAGACAGTGTTTAAACTAACACTCATTTAGATCTGATCGGTTCATCTGTGTCTGTATTACCCTTGTAAATTTGATCATGTTGAATCGTTGTTTCACATCTTTGGACATCCCGCTTCAATGCCGCCGTTATATTATATTAATATGGATTATGGACAGCATGTCAACCCCTTCTGCCGTTTCAACGTCTCATTTGAATAACAATAGTGGGTGTGTTATGAGAATTATGTAAATGTTGTACCTAAATGTAACTTTCACACAATACCTTGGTCAATAAATCCTTGTACAAAGTTTTTTTACATTATTAGTACAAATAAATAAAATTGAAGTGTCTGTTTTTATTGTCAAAATAACAATGATTTTTTAAGCTGGTATAGTTATTTGCACGATACCTATGCCTAAAATCCAGTTATAATAATTTTGTCTCTTAATATTATTAAAACCGACGTGAGGTGAAGACATTATTATTGAAAATACGGGTTACTCACGTTACTTTAGCTGGGATATGCCGACTAGTTTCGAATCTAATACGTAGATTCATCAACTGGGCTGTTATTCGCGTGTCGTCACCTCCGCGCGACGTCCAGCACTCAAGTACTAGACGTAGCAAGTACGTATTAGATTCGAAACTAGTCGGCATATCCCGGCTAAAGTAACGTGAGTAACCCGTATTTTCAATAATAATTTTGTCTCTTGGTAGCGGTTAATATTCTAAGCGGCTGGATTGATATTGATAATATTTTAGGTACAGATAACTGACTACAAAGCGCGTAACATAGGCTGTTATGGATATACCTACCACGCAGACGAAACCACAACGAACGATCTCATATAGCACAATTAACCAAGTACTTAAATTATTAATTATTTTTATTAACGATTATATTTATTGCAGAATAATAATATTGTTATCTTTACACTTAAAGTTATAATTACAGTTTCGGGTCTGTTATTATAACATATGAAAGTGTAAATTTGTTGAGATAAAGCCAAATATTAAACAAAAGTTTTAATAGGATTTGCATGTTTTATTTGATACCACAAACTACAACTAGGTACATAAAGGAACTTTAGTTTTGTATTGTATTTTATCCTACTGTTAAAGTTACTTTAAAATTAAATAATAAATAACTGTATTATATTAATAACTAGGTACTAGATGTCAAATAAAATAAACAAATATTTAAATAAATAAATAAATAAAATTCATTTATTTCGAACCGGAATTCATAGTGTTAGTAACAATAATCTTAAAAACTATGTTAGTAAAATATTTTAAAATGAGTACATAAAAATAAATAACAGGATATTTTAAATTAAATATTTTAAAAGCCCATTAGCAATAAAACTATATTTTATTGGGAATTCCTAGTTGCTATCTTTAAAATAACTAAAGATAAATGAACTTTCATAACGGTTCTCCATTATAGAGTCGTGTATTTATTGTTTTTATCAAGAAAACACGGCATTGTTAAGCAGTCAGGGTTTCCCGCCAAAACACACGCCATGTTTTCAATATGGCGGCCGGCGGGCTAGTCTCTTTACGACTTCCGTGAAAATTATGGCTGTGTACGTACGTTAAATTTTTACACGTCTCGTGTTAGCTAACATGTAGCATAGAGTATTATATTATTACAGGTAAAGGACGAAGTATTTTTTTATTTGCGTAGTAGCTTTATCTATGCGTGTTGCATTTTATTATTTTTAATGGCATACCTTGTTAAGGCTTGGTTGCATAGAAATCTTAATAACTAGTCAATAGAAATGCTATCGACTATCTTTTAACACTGGGACGCATGTCGCCGGTTTTCAAATACCACTTTTTGTATTCCTACAAACAAAATTATTCTTTTTGGCGATGACATTAAGACGACAATTCCTCAACTCGCACTTGTGTTCGATTAGACAAATGCGCTTGTATTCCTGCAAACAAAATTATTCTTTTTGCGATGACATTAAGACGACAATTCCTCAACTCGCACTTGTGTTTGACTTGACAGATGCGCGGCGACAAGTTCACGCGTCTTTGACATTTCTATTGCCTTATTATTAAGATTTCTATGCTTGGTTGTAATACCATTAGTAAAGTTGTTACTTTGGCCACAAAAATTGTTAAATGTTTTTTACGCAATTGCTCAATGCTGCCTCAATGGTCTAGTGGTTAGGGTATGCGTGAGCCGCGAGATTTCGGCTTCGATACTCGGGTGGGGCAAAGTGTTATTTGTGAACTTTCCGTGAGGAAAATTAGAATAGCAGCACGGAGTTAAACATAACAGGTGAAGTGTGGGTGTTGTACATGTTTGCCACACCTTTCTGTGTAATACAGGTGTGATATTATGTTATGAGAAAGTAACTCTTTTTTGTCTGTTACGCTTTCATAACTATTCTACTGAACCGATCTTGATGGAAATTGGTATGGAGATCGTTCAAGACATAATTTTTTTTATTTTTATTCTACGACCACAGCGAACGAATGTGTAGTCCACCTGATGGTAAGTGGAGTACAGCCCATGGACATCAACAATCCACAAAAGCAGATTATAGATGCGTCGCTGCATCTAAGGACAACGGTGTTATGCCTCATGTGCCAGTAATTTCAGGGCCTGATCTCACCACCAAACCGGAACACAGTAATGGAAGCACTACTATTTGGCGGCAGGTTAAAGTTGAGACGGTGGTGCTGCCGCCCTCGAGCTCATTTACAAAAGCTCTACCACCAGTATAAAAAAGGATATAAACTACGTTTTATCGAAAAACGGGCAGAGCTGCGCGCAGAAGCTAGTACATTATGACTTGAATCAGTGCAAAAAACCAAACACTTGTTTATTATATTTCGTTGTTTTGTGCTATTGCCTGCAATGCATGCACGGGAATGAGCATCAGTTATATTTTAAATGTGATATTAATTTGACTTGTTGACACATTTACTAACAAGCTCTGTGTATGCCTCTTAATTATTTTAATTAACTCGACTGTATAATGCAGCTGTTATTTGAAACTCAGGAATAACATTATTATTTCATATAATATTAAAGTTGAAAAAGGAAGTTTAAGAATCCAGCAGGACTCGAACCTGCACCCCTGGGTATACGCCCCAAGTGCTTCGCGCAGCTGTCTGTACTGTATGTGCGTTTGGGTTGCTATCTGGTTTTAGGTGATTTTTTTTTTTCAGAAGTTCCTACCTTTATTTTGTTAAGTAAGATGACTGCATTATATTTTGTTACTAGTACTAATTAAGTTGATTTATGTGTTGTTAATTAATAAATAAAAAATATTTGTATAAAAAACGTATTTTTTGCTACCCCCCCTTTTTTTGGAGTTGTCCGGTATTTTTTCGCGATTCACCTGGATCAAGTCCGGTTACAGTTGTCAAGGCCATCTGAGGCCAACAAAAAAAAAAAAAAGCAACCCTACTTGCAACACTAGTACTAGTACGTCACACGGCTAACGTGCATGGGAAGCCTTTACAACGCGAGACCATCTTATGCTGGAAAAGTATTGGTTGATGTGGACCCGTCTGTATCTACATTAGTAGTTGCATTTCCAGCTAACGTTTTGCAGTGCGGTTTTATCTATTGAGGGCAATCAGGTCAATATAATAGGCATGGTGACTGATCTATAGATAGTAAAATATAGGGATACCTTATCAAACTATAGGTAAACATAAACCAATTGAAATATTTTTTTGTTACATACTATAAATCTAACTCATTTTATGATCATTCAAAGTTTCATGGACGAGTTCATTTTTAAAATACGAAATTATTCGATTTTTTTTTTATCATTAAATTACATACACAATTTATAGCAATATTTGTAATAAAACCATTTTTATAAACGCAATATTTCGTATAGCTATCAAACAAAATTCATAACTTCACATACAAAATACTCTATCGTGACGTCACGCTTGAGTAGCCTTTTGTTTGGAGCGTTTGGGCGAGTCTATTATAATGTGAATTTGAAATTGTATTATCTCAGGCAGTTTATGTTAGGTCAAAGTAATTCTTGTAATGATGTTTCTTATATCAAGAGGTGTTTCAATTACATACAAAAATAAAAATTAGTCATCATGCCTATTGCCCGGTAATTGCCGCCGTATCCCCATCCACTTTTCTTGCATTGCAGTATATTTAGCAGGAACCTCGTCCAGTACTTGGCTAGCCTTTGCTCAGACTACCCACTAGTCTATCTTTTTTAAAAGCTTTTATTAACACGCTTATATTAGCTTCACCTGTATGTTTGTTTGTTTGTTTGTTTGTATGTAACCGACTCCTTTGAACTCGATTTTGACCCACTTTAAACGGACAGATTTCATTCAAATTTTGCACACCTGTCAAAGATCGATGACAATGCAATAATTCGATAAAAAAAATTAAAAATATATATAAATAAACCAAACTAAAAAGTAGAAAATAAATAATAGTTTAAAAAAACTAAAAAACACGCTTTTAAAGTACTTCTAACTAAAAAGTGAAAAATAATTCCTAATATAAGCTGAAAAAAGCGTGGGGCGCTCTGTGCCATATTTTTCGTCTATCGAGCAACCCACGCTTTTTTCAGCTTATATTAGGAATTATTTTTCACTTTTTAGTTAGAAGTACTTTAAAAGCGTGTTTTTTAGTTTTTTTAAACTATTATTTTTTAGCTTGCAATGTGGGTTACAAATTTAGCAAAGCATTTTTCGACCTCTTCTAGTTGCCCGATCGAGCTAAAATTTGGCATACATCTATTATTTCGGCGACAATGCAATAATATGACAGGAATGGTGTGATGATGCAGCCAGGAGTTTCTTTTCATAGGGGAAATACGTATCTTTGCATAGTTCTTGTGGCAATATACAAAATATCGCACACAAACGCATAAACATGCGCACACACATATGTAGAAGTTACGGTAGGAGAAAAACTTTTTAAAAAACTACTTTTTATTTGGATTATGCCTACTTAAAGGTGAAACCTTCAACCGATAGTTCAATCCATAACCAAAATAAAAGCGTGTTACTTGATAACAAAAGATATGAGGAGTTTGTTAGAGGCTTTTATTTATTTATTTATTTATTCGGGATAACAACAGTCGTTTACAAATATATTACATAGCTAACATTACCAAACAATGACCAATTATAGCTATCCACAATGTGTTACAAAGTATAACGAACAGACTAAAGCATATTAATATTTAATGCAGAACACTTTAAGGAAAAATTACTTAATTTATAAAAATAAATTACCTACAGCGTTAATGTCGCAAACATGCGGCGAGCGCTCACTTATCAGTTACCCATCTATACGTGTCTATCTATCTATCTATGATGACTCCCGATCGCTCGGACGTCGACAGAACCGGTCAATTGGAGGCGCATAAGTAAGATAGTGTCACAACGAAATATTTTTTTTTTTTTTTTAATTTGTATTTTGTCGATTTCGATCTTATATATATATATATATATATATATATTATGTATTTTATTTGTAGATATTATAATAATAATGTACATACATAATTATATACATTAATTATAGGTGATATTCATTTAATTTATATATAGATGTTGTTTGTCTAATTATAAATACGTATATATGTGTTATTTGAATACCTGGTAATAATGATTGATGGTTAATATAATAATAATATGATTTTATCGATATATTTTAATATATTTAATTATGATTATCATTATTAGTTACAATTCCTCTAATTCGAGCCATGAATGATTGCTTTGATGTAAAAAATGGGTCTACGTCACCAAACGAATTGTTATAGCTACGGGCTATTCTAGTCATCACAGCATTTTGTCCATTATGATGTATGATGTTGGGGTATATCTAACATTTGAGTGTGTCGGGTACGGTTAATTGGGGTTTTTTATTTTAGTTTAGTTATGGATTGAACTATCGATGGAAGGTATATTTTCACCTTTCAAGTACAATCAAAATAAAAGCTTTTTTTTTATATATATTTTTTACTTTAAGATAAAGTTGTAGAGAATGTCATGCTTAGTTCTCCCAAGAGGCTACGGCATGTGTTAATAAAGATATGAAAGGAATAATTTAAAAAAACAGCAATCGATTCTTCCCAATATTTCTTTAATTTTATGCAAACAATATCTTGCTACAGTAGTAAAAAGCCATTGATTCGATTTTATTCAGACGACACGTTAGCATTGCAGTATTACTATTCTCACCACGTTTTTATACGTGACTGCAAACAATGCTGGCTTGGCGGCGGTTTAATTTAGTCAAGTTAGTGCCGCCATACCATCTCAAAGTTACTCCGCAGATTTGCTGAAGTTAAGTTGTAAGCCAATTTTGGATAAATTAATTAATTATATTAAGTATATTAAACTATATTTTAAGTCAACAACTCTTTAGCTACTGCTGCCGCAAGATGCGTAATGCCTTATGTCTGTTTGAGGCACGTATTTGTTAACCTTACACACAGGAGATACCCGTTACACACAGGTGGACTAAAAGCTCTGTAGATCATAAGCCTTTCAAATGACTCAACCCAAACATGCCGCAAAGTTGTACAAAAATCTAATTATTTCAGGCACTCGCAAGTTATTGCCAGACCGTTTCTAGTGTAACACAATAATACGAATTGTACACAAAGTTAAATGTCCAAGTCGTCTGCATATCCAATCGATCGTATTGTATGATTCATTCGTTGCGTGCACGAACTTTAAGCCAACTTTCGTTTAGTGGTGCAAATCATAGGCCAATAAACACATTCATATGGAAAACAGTCAGGTTTGTTTGTATTTTCACTGAATATATCCATCTGCAGGAATGAAAGGTAGATTAAACGGAGTAAAACTAGGTACAAAATTTTAATTCCGTGTCACAGAAAAATGGTAGGGGGATAAAACGTTTCGCACTGATTGGACCCATAATCCAATTTCATATTATGAGGATCTATCTTTCAGTTGTCATCGTTTGTCATAAAAGTTTTGCAAATGGTCTAATAATGCAATGAATAATGATAGGTATGAATAAGTCAAATACGTTGTAATTTTAAACTTCTAAGATCTCACAAATTAATTTCCTATTCATAAAATGAACAATTCAACTGAAATAACTATGACCTTAAACTTTTCAGGCGTGCCTTCATTCACTAGCCTGTAGTCCTGTATTTAACTACGCCTAATATTTGAATACAACATCAAAATATTTGCAGAACATTAACAGATTACAAAATACCAGAGATTCTACACGACCACAGCGTTCTGCCGCTATTTAATACGCGTTTATTAAATTCTACCGCTTTGGAGCAAACCACTAACGTATTAATACCCAGTACTTTCCAGGGAGATAAGCACATTTGTTAGCAGCTGTCAGATTTTATTAGTCTTCTAGGATTCCATTGTTACTGAACATTGTGTTGTTGGCAGCAATGCCAGAATTGTTTGAGAAAGTTCATGGATTTTTTTGTTTGATGCGAGCGTAACCGGTATACTTTTTCCAGCTATACTATTTCATTATTTGTGTTGTCAGCTTAAGATGAATCACCTGCCAATAACGTTCCAAAAACTGTAGATACACTTTCCAGGTTATAAATATTTTAACTGGTTTTATTAGAGTAGGTAAGAATGTTGGTTCGATTGAAGAACCTGTCTAGCTGGTTTTAAACTACAACACATTATTTAATTATAATTTGGGATTTGAAGTCATAGTTCTTTTATTACTTTTAATTTTGTCAGCAACATCGACATCCTTAAAGAACACATCACTATACCCACATCCAGCATTGCCAGAAAATTTTATGATAGAAATAAAAACCAAACTGCTTAAAAATCTTGAACTGAAAAGATAAAAACTAGTAGGTAGCCTTTAATACAGCAGATGCTGCAGGCAAACAATACTTTATTACTATAATAACTACGTCTACTGTTAAATGTTTTAAATAGAAATAAACGTTTACCAACATATAAATCTATTGCATTCTTTTGACGAAAGCTGACCTTTCAAGAAAAAAACTTATTCAACGTTTTCGATTTTTCCTGGATGCTCAAAGTAATTCTGACTGATTAGGAATTCTGGAAAGCTGGACAAAATTCGAAAAACATTAATTTTGGTCGGACACACAATCTAAAAAGTTAACTATATCCGGACGGATATAGTTAACTTTTTAGATTGTGTGTTGTGTGACTGGATGCTCAAAGTAATTCTGACTGATTAGGAATTCTGGACAAAATTCGAAAAACATTAATTTTGGTCGGACACACAATCTAAAAAGTTAACTATATCCGAACGATATATAACGATATAATAGATTTATATGTTGATAAACGTTTATTTCTATTTAAAACATTTAACAGTAGACGTAGTTATTATAGTAATAAAGTATTGTTTGCTGCAGCATCTGCTGTATTAAAGGCTACTTACTAGTTTTTATCTTTTCAGTTCAAGATTTTTAAGCAGTTTGGTTTTTATTTCTATCATAAAATTTTTACCTAAATGTCCAGCTGTAGATCTAGCAACCCTACTTACATCATAAACCGAAGTTTGAGAAAAATGTTTTTATAATATGCATTCCACTCAGCTCAGCACTGTTGAATGCATTTATCAAGAAAATCCTGTTTTTCGACCCCGGTGGTGGTTAACAACTAACCGCACAGCCTACAGCCTACAGCCTACTCGATGCAACTTTTTTGCAATAAAGCTCCTTAAGTCATTGTTATAAAGTCTAAATTGCCGAAATGCCGTTTGAGTAGGTAGTTTTAAGTTAGCAGTTTCCCTGGTGTTGCGTGCATAGGCCAGACAGCTTTGTTTTAATGTTATCACCGCATTAGCAAAGCTACGGACAGGAGCCGAAACCGCATAAAACGAGCTTGATTTTATAGCATGCGTTGGCTGCAACTCGTATTTTATCTACCTAGGTTTACCGATGTCTCCGAAGTATTTTCGGATCCATGTGTGGTTTGCGGTCAGTCAATGCAATACTTAATTTGAATGCAGTAAACATTTTAATGAAAACTTTAGAGAAACTACCAAAATCACAAGGAATATCGAATCATGGCGGTGTAGGTGCTCCGCTTGACGGAATATCGCCTTCTGGATGTTTAAATGAAATATAACGTAGGTTGTAACCAAATAAATGTTAGAGTGTCGTCCACAAACTAGTAACAGGCATGACTATGAAACAATTGAAACATCGGTTAAGATTTCAAGACAGGACTAACTTGATTAAGTTCGTCTAATTGGTTGAAAGCACTGTAATGGAGTCTGTCAATCTAAATTAGCCGTTAGGTATATTATTGTTTCTCAAGTGTTTAATTCATTGATATAATATATTCTTAACGCAATAATGTGAAGGTCAATAGATTAATCACTATGAATAAATTGAGAGTAAGGTACGCACGTATCTGCCTGGTATTTTATTAGGCCAAGCAACGGCTTTACGATCACGCTTACGACCAAAAATATGACTCATTGCGTATTCAAGAGGTCAATGGAAAAAAATATATAACAAACACAAATACAAAGTCTTACTTGGGCTACCTTAATCTTCAAAGAAGCCGATAACACTTACGTTCTTCATTCATTCAGTATGTTCTCGACGGATTGTTGTTTTTGATGTAAAAAGCTAACAGATTATTTGTTTATCTAAATGACTAAACTAATATTCTTCTTGGTTATTATTCTAGTTAAGATTTGAATCGAACGCATGGCTTATTGTTTAACTACATTGTAGTAAGTTGTGGAATAAGACTACAGTTAAGATAAAGTCACTACAACAATACTGAGGTCTTTTTCTTGTCTTATTTTTCATTCATTTTAATCATCATCATAAGCCTAGAGAAGTCCGCTGCAGGATACCTATATATCTATATGGAGAGACCTCCACTCCAACCATCGCATGAAGTTCCTTTCTAATCCTTTAAATCCAATCGACCCCCCAATTCGCTCTCCCTTTCTCAGTAGTAGATGTTGGGCAGCAGCACTCTCCTACTTAACTACTGTGAGTATGGCAAAATCTACCAATCAAAATTCATTTTAATAATATCAGCCATTTACTGGCCATAAGTCCGCCTTTGGTGCTGCTACTTAAAATCTTCTCACGGTAATATCCGAAATGACACTTTTACTCTAATCAGGAATAAACCTCGCGACCTTACGGCAAGCCAAAAAAGTTTTTGCTCCGACTTCTTTGGGCTCTATGCTGCTGTAGCTAGAGACAAAGTAATAAAGTGTCGGTTTGAAAGAGCATTACCCCTTCGCCCTGTACAGGTAACTCTGTAATTTACGCGTTTTTCAGGTGACTTTTACTACCCTGGGTAGGGAAGCCGCTAATACCCTCTGTTTTATGGAAGGGATCATACAACTTTACGTGTGGGCGGTAACATTTCAATGGAATTGTTAAAAGAAGTACAAGATATTTTATTACTAACTTGCCTGCAAGTTCGTTCGCGTGGAATTTTATATTTCCATGCTCCTCCTAAATTGAGGAACATCCGTCTTACACTTTCAACCACTAATTTAATCCCTTTAGGATAAAAATCTAAAATAAAACGTGATTTATCGTTATCTGTGGTATGTACGCATGTAGGTATATGGTATGTTATGAATTATGAGACATGCATTCTGATGTTAACGCATTAAGTATGTATGACACCATGCTACACGGTGTCGCAAGTCTACTGAACTGAGAACTGAGAAGAACTTGACGTTACGGGAATAAATGCATATTTTGTTTAGTTATTTAAGGAGGATATACGCACAAGCCATGGAATAGTTGTGATGTGGGTTTCCCGCATACTAAATTATTATCTTAAGTTCTTAAATAGGTCAATTTTTCCATATAATTGTTATGCAACCATGGATCAATGCAATAAGCGTCGGATTTACGGATGAAGGTTTTTGGTTCGAATGCCGGACACAGGCAATTCAGTTTAGCTGAAGACGTTAATTAAAAATAATATGTGCAGGACCTTATTATAAAAACAGTACAAAAATAAAATATATCTTATTGTGGCTCTTCCTGTCGTTGGGTACGTTTACAGAACTTATACTATAATAACGAATAACTGGCAATAATTTATTGGCATATGCATTGTGGTAACCCATTCATTGAATATAAAAAGTACAAGCGAATTGCGCAATGTTTTCCTTGTATAATATCTGCAGTACGTTTTTATTACAGCGGCCAGGCTCCCCTCGGGAAATTTAGTTTGGAGCACCAAGTGACCAATCTTTATATTGAGGTAGATCCCTGATAAAAAAATGCAAGAATACTATGCGAAATTGTATACCATTTCGTTAATTACTATACATTTCACGGAATTTGTTATTAAGTATGTAAAAAAAGCTATATATAGGATAAGATAGCTTTAATTCAAATAGCATGTGACTTAAGAGTTATCAGTCTAAATGTAGTAGGATAGTTGGGGCAAACCATTCGGAATTCGATAAGATGAATGGATAGTGTAGAAGAAGATATAAAAGAGAATGAAGTAAAGCAAAAAGGGCGACAGTGGAGAATGGAAGAAAAATATCTTTTACGCCGACGCGACGGATAAGAGCATTAAGAGTAAGAGAAAGAAGGTAGCTAAAACCAAAGGTCATTAACGGACTCACAAAATATTATGACCACATCAATTAACATTTTCTTATGAACGTTAATTGATAAGTTGGAAATACTGTAAATTAAACAAATAACTACAATTTGTATTTGCCTGGATGTAAACAAAACAAGCAGTTCTGTTCTTTAGTAATGCCACAAGTCAATAATTCTAGAATTATTAAGCACGTGACGTACCAAGTCCAAAGTTTCAAACAAAGCCATTTTCCATACAGCCACCATATTCCATAAATCGTGTAACCCTTAAGGGTAAATTCATCACCATCGAAAATCAATGGTCCCTCGCACGCACCCGTCAGTGACACATGGCTGGAATTTCGCTTACTTTCGCATTATTTTGTTGTTTATCTTTCATCTATATGTTCTTATACATTATGTATACGACGCTTTTCACGTGTCAAAGGGTTTTGTGACGATGAAAAATTAATAGAGGTGAACTGTTTAAGGGAATTTTGCAGCACTCATGCCATAGTCGTCAATAAAAGCAATTTGGTTGTTTTCAAGTTGTTTTTTGACCCAGTGTTCAGAACAGTTGACGTTTGTCAGTTGTTGATTTACATTTAATATAAGCAAAGTTTAATCTCAATATAAACATTTTGTCTGTCGTCTGTACCGAGCGCATAAGTCCCACGATTATGAACGCCGATAGCAAAAAACTGCTATGTATTTTCAAATAATAATTTATCAGTTTTGCAGCCGTTAATCAACTGACTAATATCTTTTTGTACGTGACTCTCGAACGTAACGGGGATATAACGTACAGTCAGCGACAAAAAACGACGATTAAAATCAAATTATACAAACTGCCCTTGCAGCTTGCCATAAATAGAAGAACATAGGATTGCCAATCGATTTCAAGTTTTAATTAGCGCCACGCTGTACGACTTTTTACAAACAAGATTTTTTTTTCGGCATCTTGATTGTAATTTTTCTTTAATTTTAATAAATTTGTTATTAATTTTACGTTATTATACGTAAGTTAAGTTGACCAACCAGAGCCCTATATTGAAGTAAAATTTTGAATGAAGAATACGATTTTTCGACAGTTTAAAAGTAGTAAGTAAACAGTCGGAAATGTGTCAAAATTGTCAGATTGTCACGATTGTCATATTTATTAAATATGGCACTGCAATTGTTATTTCACTTAAACTACATTTGCAATAGAAAAAAAATAGATAAACATTACATCCCTGAGTCCTCTCTCACAAATTTTATTGTATTATAATAAAATGTCATAACGAAAGCCTGCTCAATAAATTGTATTATAAGTAAGATACAATGATACAATATTATCAGCCAATACAGTACATGTATGATGCATGATGCATCATTTATTGAAAATTAAATTATTAAAGCTTGTTTTCTGACTGTACGTACTGAAAACGTAATTAATGTTTATTGGAGGCACGTCCCTCGGTTATGCTACTGTGAGATTTAATTCATGAAATCATACTGTGTCATCGGCAATACTCATTTATTTGTTTTTTCGTGAAAAAAGTTTTTAACGATCAATATTTTTTTTCATACTAAGTTGTGGAGTAAAATTCTGATAATCAGCTGAATCCGTTAGACTAGAAGCCTAATGAGATTGGGAAAGGGCTCTGCTCTAAGAATGAAGTTTTTTTTATTTTGTGTGGAGGTTTATTAACTTTATAAAGAAAGATATACTAAAATATGAACTTTAAAAAATAACCTATCATATAGGTAATAGAAGTATGTATTTAATTTACATACAAGAAGGTACAAAAAGTACCTTATGTCGAAGTCAAACTAAGCGCTATTGTTGACTTGTTATATCCATCCCTCCATTTGAATTAAGCTAAGTTCAATAATAAAGATTCGATCTTATTTCATTGTGAGAATGAAAAGGTAAGGTATAGGTAAGTCAAATACAGAAAAGCCGACGTATAATTAGCAAAGCAGACACAAAAGCTTCTAAATCCACCTTGGATTGAGATTTGTAATGCCTTATTTGATTATTTCTTTTCACTCGATAATTATTCAGTTTTGCGTTTGTATGTATGAAGGCATGTACATTTACAAACGAATTCATTTTCTATGCTCTAACTTTTTTTCTTTCTTAAAAAAACGACGTAAGGGTATTCCCAAACATATATTCTTAACTTACAAAGCACATCAAAAGCCGGAACGAATCTTTAATTTGATATTTTACGTTAGTCTGTTATTTGAATTCGTACATAAAATAAGATAACTTTACTCGCGCATAAATAAGGGGAATATAGACCACAATTCAACTAATTATAAGGATTTAAACGAACGTATTTGAACTAAAGTTTACCTACATAAAAATACAATTAGATTCGAATTTCAGCTAACATAAACCTGAAACGTCTGTAATTTCAGCACAATTTAGTTTCGGTACCCATAAATTGAGCTTAGGTAGCCAGATTTAGACCAATTTTCTAGATTAGCGGTTGAGAATAACCAGGCAAATAGGCTTAGAACATAATTCACAGATTCCGTTTAAATTTATTCCAGTAAGGTAGTGAAATATGGAGACATGGAACAGTAAATTAAGTCTATGTGTAAGTAGTTCAATATTAACATAACATAACGCCTATATCACCCAGAAGAGTGTGGCAGAGGCGTACATTGCATCTGTTATGTTGAGGCCCCGTGGGATAGGGGGTGAGCCTATCGCCATCCATCTGGCACTATTCCAACTCCGTGCTGCTATTGTGAATGTCCTAACAGAAAGTTCACGAATAACACTTTAACCGGCCTGGGAATCGATCCCGAGATCTCGCAGTAAGAGGCGCATATGCTAACCACTAAACCAACTAGGTAGTTCAATATTGCTTTAAATAATCTATACACGTGATGGTTCAGTGAAAGTTCGACAAAAAGATCAGAAGACTTGATTACAATTTACCACTAAAAAGTTCTTTAACATATTGCACTTATGTCTCTGTTTGACAATAGGACTAGCTGGACCTCAATTAAATAGGGGACTACGAATGAAAACTCAATATTAGTTTAAATCAGGGCAAAAATAGTTTGATTTAAAAAAAAATTAAAAGTCAGACGGTGTAGGTAGTTTAACGCAATTATAATTATTTGAAAAAAGGTTATTCTAAGCTACTAGAGTAGCTTAGCAACCTAATAATCTTGTAATTGTCCACGAGTTATATTTAGCATTTATCTACAAACACATGAATTTAGTTAATGAAGCCATGTTTTATTCGTTGCACTATAAAGTTTTTAAATATTATCACAATGAATTTTTATTTTTTAAATCGATAAAATAAACAAATAAAATTTATATTTATTGTATCTTAAAAAGTGAATCGAATTGGTCCACAAAAAAAACCTTATTGAAACAAATGGCGTAACTTGGCGTATCAAATATTCATCGCTATATTTTATAGTTTAAGGGGACGGTAAGCCATGGGTTTTCCATTTGGAAATGGGTTTTAAAATTAATGCATTCACCTTGGGACTGTCTCCGTTAGATTAATTTGAAAGGTTTGTCTCTGCGTCTGTCTGTCAGGATTGGGAAGAAGATAATTTAGACAGGATTAAATTAATTTATTAGAGTGTGTCGGGTGCTAGCTGTTGTCTAACGTGTTGATTTCAGCCATCATTATGAGTAAGGAAAACCAATAATCCAGTTGATTGAACTATCGTTAGATAACTATAAATTCAATTCAGAAAACAGTCTTAGCGTTAGTTAAATCAGCGTTAGGTGACTGTAGTTCATTGCAGTCACTTAGCATTATGCTGAGCTGCTGGCCTTTTGGTACAGACTGTATTACTGTATTTGATCGTTTTTTCCTGTATTGTTAATTTTATGTATTGTGCCAATAAAAAAAATTATTTCTTTCTTTCTCTACTAATTATAAAGAAAGATTTTTTTTGTTTGGTCGTTTGTTTATTTGTTTGTTTGTACCCAAAAGCTTCGTATCTACTGGACACTTAATGAAAATTGGTGTTGAGATATTTCAAAGCCCCAGAAATAATATAGGCTACTCTTTATAGACACGGGCGGAGTCGCGAACGGGAGCTAGTAGCCTATATAATGTGACCTCTATGGTCATATTTATATTTAGATAATAACCTTATTTACCTTCACATTTTAAGGACCAGGTCTTTTATAATCAGGTCGTGGGCGTCACACAATGATAGGATATGAAATCACCAAGCTAACGAATAAGATGAAAATTGATGTTGTCTAAATGACTAAACTACAACTGATAAAATGGTCTTAAAAATACCAGGGCAGGTCTTGTTTTATCTTCTTCTTAATGCTGCCTATATCTTAGATAATCAACATGATAAAATAAAGATTACAAAGTTTTATTTCAAGAGTTTGCGGGATATAAGTATTTTAGAATTTTATGAAACAAAGTCGAGGCGGCCGTGGCGCAATGTATAAGGCATCGGTCTTACAATCAAGAGGTCGTGGTTTCGAATCCTGGCCATTACACCACGGAATAAACTTCCTCCTAACACAAGCGAATTCAGCTTAGGTGGAGGGGGCTAACAAGAATACTAGTAATTTGTATCTGCCAATTACTAGTAGCTTCAGTTCTAGCTTCATTACTAGTAGCTTAATTCGGCAACCGTAAGGTAGGACGCCCCCCTGCCAGGTGGACTGACGACCTGAAGATGATCGCTGGGGTCTAGATGCGGAAGGCGCAGGACCGGGTGCTGTGGCGCAAACTGGAAAAAGGCCTTTGTCCAGCTGTGGACTACGATAGGCTATAAATGATGAATTACTAGTAAGCTTATTGAAAAAAAAGGAAAAAAACCTTTACGCTGTTTTCTGAAAATTAACCCACGTAATTTTGCGAATGCCTGTTTGCAAAGCATTATTTTTATATCGGCTATAAAGGCTATAACCCGGGCTATAAGCATAAATAGCCATGTTTGCATCGCCCCGCGCGCGTGACGATTTGAACCGCGGCGTTTACGCGGCGCAGACTCTGTAATTACATATTACGTGTGATTTTTAATTAATTGGACCCTAAATATACAAGCGTTAATACAGGCGTAAGAGACATAATGTCATATTTTAATTAACTGAATGGGCTACAGTTTGTGTACGTTACGCCAGCAAGAAAGTGTCACCTAGAGTGATATGAGTAGAACGTATAATTAGTGCGCAATCTGCTGTAAATGTGCGCCGCATAAAAAATTTGTGCGTCTTGTAGTTTTGAAAAAAAAACGTAAAAACGATTCCTGCTGGAGTAACGTTGTTCTAGCAAGAAAATTCTAGACGAATCATCGGAGATATAAAATACATACATGGGCAGAGAGCTTATATTTGTGCAAATTTGTGCGCCATAAATATAATTTGTGCGTCTTCAGGTTTTCGAGATATTGCGTTTCCCGCTGGAGTAACGTTTTGCGAATTCGTGTATCTCAAAGACCATTATATGTGCGCCTGTAGAATGAACATACACGAATAGCTCTTAATTTGTGCATATTTGTGACATAATTAGATGCCAGATAATATTTATAATTTTCAAGTAATCGCACTTTATTGAAAACTTAAAAAAATATTGTAGCGCCTAAATGAGAAGACGTATAAACTCGCTAAAAACTGTATTCGTTCCATCTTGACGTTTATAATTACCATAAAAAGTTTCAAAACAGAACCAACAAGCGCTAATGAATAATATTACTAAAAGTCAAAACGACGGCATCATAACTTTGACGCCATCAAACAAGAAACTGGCTCAACCTAAGATGTGTAAATGTAAACCAAAAATTAGTGCATTTATCAAATAATATATAGTAAAAATATCCAGCTTCAACTGTTTCGTATTAAGTAAATATTAAGACTAAACCAAAACAGTTATTCGGCGCAGGTTATCCGACCAAATTCGAATGACTACAAAAAAGCGACGGATTCATACGTATCGATGACCACCTTTATTAAACGTATTACACCTAAACTGTGTTCGTACAGTCACACTCAAATGTTCGTTGCGAATTATTATTACAATGACCTAATAAAAATATAATATATATTAAATGTACTTTCTGATCATATGAAATCAAAGAGCTTGTTGGTTTAAAAAAATATTATTTTTATTATCATAATCATGATTCTTAAAGTACCTAATTATGGCATCAAATCACAGATCAAATTTCCTACCTATAAATATTAAAACAAACATTGTTCAATTAAACTATTTGTACCTTGTATAGTCATTTGGTATTATTTAAAATCACAGATCACTTTTTCATTTACTTAAATACACAAACAATAAAATCACTTAAAGTGGCTCAGTACCATCATGGCGTGAAATTTAAATATTAAGTAGTTGTTGTTTTGGCCGAGATATAATTAAGTTTTGGGTATGATTGTATAGTACGCGAACGTAATAAATACCTATAGAGCGTTATATTTTGTTATGAGTTTATGTTTCTTAAAAAATAGCCGGATTTGAAAACTTCAACCCAAGTTTCACATATCGGGCTGCTTAGGTTTGGGTTTTCAAATTAGGCAAATTTTTAAGAAACATAAGCTGATAATAATTTTAACCGGTCTATTCTACGTTCGCGTATCATAATATCATATCCAAAACTAAATTATATCTCGTCCAACAAATAGGTAACTACTTTATACTTGAATTTCCCGTTATGATGGTACTGAACCTTTATCACAGAAAATCACAGTTTTTTCGTTTTTCTACTGATATAATAAATGCAAATGGCTAAATTTATTTATGTCTAATCAAAAAAAAAATCTGAATTTATTTTAATAACTATTTCTACTGCACTGTACTCGGGCACAATACGTTTCAACCAGTTAGCGAGTAAAGTTAAGAAGGTCATCGATACGTATGAATCCGTCGCTTTTTTGTAGTCATTCGAATTTGGTCGGATAAACTGCGCCGAATAACTGTTTTGGTTTAGTCTTAATATTTACTTAATACGAAACAGTTGAAGCTGGATATTTTTACTATATATTATTTGATAAATGCACTAATTTTTGGTTTACATTTACACATCTTAGGTTGAGCCAGTTTCTTGTTTGATGGCGTCAAAGTTATAATGCCGTCGTTTTGACTTTTAGTAATATTATTCATTAGCGCTTGTAGGTTCTGTTTTGAAACTTTTTATGGTAATTATAAACGTCAAGATGAAACGAATACAGTTTTTAGCGAGTTTATACGTCTTCTCGTTTAGGCGCTACAATATTTTTTTAAGTTTTCAATAAAGCGCGATTACTTGAAAATTATAAATATTATCTGGCATCTAATTATGTCACAAATATGCACAAATTAAGAGCTATTCGTGTATGTTCATTCTACAGGCGCACATATAATGGTCTTTGAGATACACGAATTCGCAAAACGTTACTCCAGCGGGAAACGCAATATCTCGAAAACCTGAAGACGCACAAATTATATTTATGGCGCACAAATTTGCACAAATATAAGCTCTCTGCCCATGTATGTATTTTATATCTCCGATGATTCGTCTAGAATTTTCTTGCTAGAATAACGTTACTCCAGCAGGAATCGTTTTTACGTTTTTTTTTCAAAACTACAAGACGCACAAATTTTTTATGCGGCGCACATTTACAGCAGATTGCGCACTAATTATACGTTCTACTCATATCACTCTAGGTGACACTTTCTTGCTGGCGTAACGTACACCTACAGTTTCCATTTATACTAAAAGTAAATAAGTTATCCCAAATAGGTACTGGTTGTATATTAAACATGAATGCCAAGCATGTTAATTTTGTTATTGTAATGCACGGAAACCATATTTTTCGTTTTAATTTTGTTATATCAAATCAAATCATTTGAATTGCAGGCATCAAGACCTATATTGTATATATAGGCCTTGATGCCTGTAATTCAAATGAGTATGTGATGAGTACCTTAGACTAACATACATCACTATTATCTTTTTCTTTTAAGAGCGTGTATTCCTTTTCAAAATGTAACTGTCAATTTTTGTAGTTTTTTGGGAATATATCGTAAAAACTGAATGAAAGTATGATTTTATTCAACTAACTTTTTAGAATGCAAGTTTTGAAAGGTAAATATAACAATTTCATTCGTAAATACAGCATAATTTTGTAATTTATCAACTTAACAGTTAATACTCTTTCAACTGATAAAATAGAAAAGTATGCTTTAGTTATTAAATGTAATTGTCATATTTACCTTTTAAAGCCCACATTCTAAAAAGTTAGTTAAATAAAATCATACTTTCATTCAGTTTTTACGAAATATTCCCAAAACACTACAAAAATTGACAGTTACATTTTGAAAAGGAATACACGCTCTTAATATATTGTTTTGTTGTTTTGCTGACACGTTGAGACGGCGACATTATTCCCCAGTTTCCAAAGATCGCTGAATATTTTAAAGCAGTAACAGCTTAACATTATGAATTTATTTTCATGTTAGTCGAGGTCTACCAACGTGAAAATATATTTTTCGTAAGAAAGTTTGTAGCCGGAGGTCCTAGTAATATCAGTAGTCTAGTAGCTAGTCTGATCACTTTACGAGCCTTTTTTTTTTTTTTTTTTTTTTTTTTTTTTTTTTTTTTTTTTTTTTTTTTTCGCGGGGAAATGCATTTACGCATACCACCCCACCCGTGGGGGGACGGGTAGAGTGGCTATGTGGGACTCCCGTGCCTACGATGTTAAACGGCACAGAATACCCACTAAAACCCCGCGGTGTGCCCTCGTCGCCGAAAGTTGGTGGGTCGGCGAGCCCTGGATCGATCTTACATCCACAGGGCTCATCACTTTACGAGCCTGCCTTATTAAGGTTTAGAAGCTGAAGGTTTGGTTGATAGATAAATGCTTTTATACTGTTGAGGATTTTTACAAATTTAATAATGATAAATAGTATTAAATAAAATAAATAATTTAATTAATTCACCGATTACCTGCGTTAATGATAACACAATAAAGTATGATAATTATATTGTATAAGTAAAATTAAAATTTATGATGAATAATAAATGAAAACCTTAATGTATAGTTTGTGACCGACATAGAAATCTTAATAATAAGGCAATAGAAATGTCAAAGACGCGTGACCTTGTCGCCGCGCATCTGTCAAGTCAAATACAAGTGCGAGTTGAGGAATTGTCGTCTTAATGTCATCGCAAAAAGAATAATTTTGTTTGCAGGAATACAAGCGCATTTGTCTAATCGAACAACAGTGCGAGTTGAGGAATTGTCGTCTTAATGTCATCGCCAAAAAGAATAATTTTGTTTGCAGGAATACAAAAAGTGGTATTTGAAAACCGGCGACATGCGTCCCAGTGTTAAAAGATAGTCGATAGCATTTCTATTGACTAGTTATTAAGATTTCTATGGTGACCGATATATAATAATTATATTGTATAAGTAAAATTAAAATTTATGATGAATAATAAATGAAAACCTTAATGTAGGTATAGTTTGTGACCGATGCTATAATCGACTTAGTTTTAAGAATTATTGTATTACTATTTGCATGTCAATATTATTAGACAAAGATGTGTTGATCGCTAATCATATTTGTAATATCTCATGTACCTACCACATTTTACTGCAAATAAAGACTCTATTCTATTCTATTCTATTCTAGAAGTAGTGTAATTCAGCAAAATATAGACGAAGCGGTTACTTTTAAAACGTAAGGAAGGTACTATTAAAAATATTATTTTCCGTTTAATAATAATAATAGCAGCCCTGTATGTAATACATGTCTCACTGCTGGGCTCGGGTCTCTTCTCATGATGAGAAGGGTTAGGCCATAGTCCAGATTGGTAGACTTCACACGACCTCGAGTACATTTTAAGCACTCTCAGCTACGAATAATAAAAGTACTCAGGCATGCAGGTTTCCTCACGATGTTTTTCCTTCACCGTTAGCAAGCGATAATTTATATGATAAATACACACATATCTTCGAAAAGACGAATCTTAACGATTTATTGACAGAGGTGTGTGCCGTGGGTTCGAACCCGAGACCTTTGACTTCGCATTCCTACGGTCTCCTACTCGGCTATCGCTGCTTATTTTCTGTTTAGCTATAAATATATCAACTGTTCTGTGATCTCCAACAGCTCAAAAATATTCAGTGACCAACTCCTAAACATATAAACCGTCTGTTTCAGAAGTCTTTACAACCATTGACCTCGTACAAAGGACACATATTGCTCCAAAATGAAAAACAAATCGAATTGGACGCTCAATGATTCGTCACGATTCGCAAAACCCTTTCGACCGAGGTCAAAATAGAGGTAGACCGAGACAAAATCGAATATTGACTCGATCATAAAAGGCATTCGCAATTCGAGTATCCGAAATCCTAGTGGGATATCCAGTTCTCGAATAGAAATATATCTTAGATCGTTTGGATACTCTAATATCGTATTAATTATCACTACTTAATTAACTAATGCATAATTGATTATACGATATGACTCCCATCTGCAATTAATCGAGACTATTAAGATGCTTGAGAGTCAACACGCCAACACGTAACGTTATATCCTCGCGAATTAATCGATTCCTTTGTAACGAGTTTAAAAATAAAATAATCGAATAACGAACCGCAACCGCAGATTCGTCACATCTCTAGCTTAATGCTCGTAGGGTTAAATCCCTGAAACATTAGGGCACGGCCTAATCCCACCTATTCCCGTTTGAGCGGCTAGCCCAACAAAGAGTTGTGTGGGTTCGCACGATAAACGGATTAAAATTTGTAAAATTTATAGCGAGGGATAAAACGCGTCATTGGGAGGGTTAATCGAGTTCGAATTAGGAATAGATTCGAATTTCGAACAAACTTTTTTGGGATCGTTTTAGGCAAAGGTCATAAGAATGAAGGCCTAATGTTGTTAAAGTTTATAGTTAGTGAAGGTCCTAAGGCTATTTGACTTTATAAAGTAAGTAATAAAATCTACTTAGTTTTTTTAAACAGAATAAAAGATCGTTTATAGTTTCTTAGGCTTTTGTAATAAATGTAAAAAATATTTTTCTCAATCAAACAGATCTCAATATCTCTGGTAATTACTAAAACAGACATAATGCATGTAGATACGAATATTTTGGTAGTCCAAAGACTTGTCCGATACAAATTAATATAATTTATTACTAGATAAACACTTATAAATTAGTAGGATGTCCGGTTTCCGTGCCAAACTAAAATTGCTCACAACCGGTAGAGTGTGGTATGGTATATTTTAGAAAGGACAATCCATCAACACATAATTACCTATCAAAACATAAACTCAAGTTTTTTAATACTTAGAAAAAGTATTATAATAAAATTTTATCTATATAATCGATACCAAGATCATTCATTATTTAGAGTTTTATGCAATTTTTTTTCTTCCTCTTTCATCTGCAATCTGCCTTCAAGTTTTAATCAAATTTCTTTGTCTTATTTAGCAGTTATTTATTGACCAGATAGTTTTATGCGCCTGATTTGAAAACTGTATAAAATAAAAAAAAACAAAAAACAATTGGATACAGAAATACCTAAAACTTATTTGCGAATATGTAGGTATAAAATTTTTCTCACGCACGCACTTCACAGAATAACCCCAACATAATCCACTTTACGTACATTAAATAATTTAGAACTCGAACTACCCTCATAACGTAATTTAGTAAAGTTTTACGGCAGTACATATTTAATACTGAGAGTGTACACACGTCTACACATCAACCTATACATTTCCAGTTTAATCTGGTCTTCTTGTACTAGGAATATATAGCTTGATATGGCGCCACGCGTTCATTAACTTAAGTCATACATTATGTACTGAAGCATCTAGGCTTTTCAATTATGCGGTTGTATAGTTATAGTTGGAAACTAACCCTTTTCAGTGAGGTACGGAACCCGGGGTAGGATTGTAAAGTTTACCCACGGGATGTCCATTGGTTTCTATTAGTTAGAAACACACAACTAAGAGCCAAAATATGATTGTGCGATTTCTTTAATAAATAAGGCGGTAAAGTATATATGCAAATCTCAAAAATATGATACGTCTTGAACTTAAAATGACATTTTATATGTACTCTGCATGTATTTTTGTAACCAATGTAAGCAAACTTTTAAATAAAAAAAAAAATAAAAATACATACAATACATTAAATTTATGGATCAGTAACACATTTTTTTTAATTGGCTGCCAATGCTACCACACCATGTGTTAGATGATCGTGGAGCTCTTGCGATCGCGCTTGAGAGCGGCAGCAACACCAAATAGTAGTGCTTGCTGTGTTTCGGTTTAGTTGTCAGGGTCAGGTCCTAAAATTACTGGCACATAAGGCATAACACCGTAAGCCACAGATGAAGCGACGCATCTACAATCTGTTTTTGTGGATTGTTGATGACATCAGGTGGACTACATGTCCGTTGGACTATAAGTCGTATAATTAAAAAAAAACTTAAATATTTATGAAAATAATACATTTTGTTGAAAGTTTTATTAAAATACTGATGACCGGTGTCACAGTATAAATATGTAGGTACAAACAGTACGGAAACTGCCTACAAACGTGCGAAACGGCACGCACACATAAACATGCACACCGACGAGAGCCCTAAGCGATTGTCGGCTTGTCGCGGTGCTCTCAGTAGCGAGTGCCGCTTATGGGTCTCGTCGGTGTGCATGTTTATGTGTGCGTGCCGTTTCGCACGTTTGTAGGCAGTTTCCGTACTGTTTGTACATATTTATACTGTGCCGGTGTGATGGTGGTGACGCGATTTTGTAAGGGAATCTGTCAATTGCGCCTAGTTAATGCAGCAATACGGTCGATATTTGATTGACAGACATTCAAATAAATATCGTGTGATTCAAAATTATGGAATGACCATACCGACTGGATTGGCTTGCCGACAAAGATAAGATTATTATATCGTAATGACTAGAAGTTAGACCAATATAGAATCTAAATTAGATTCCATGTACTGAGTAAATAAAGGTTCGAGAGATAAGTTTCTAACTAATTACCTAAACCTAATATACGGAAAGAAAAGTTTTGCTTATTTTACATCGAACCTATATTAAATCTGTGGTTTCATATACCTAGTTAAAATAGGTCATATTTTAATTAAATTTATTAACCTAGCAACATAATATCACGCCTATATTATCCAGAAGGGTATGGTAGAGGTGTACAACACCCACACTTCACCTGTTATGTTAAGTCCCATTATATAGAGATTGAGCCTATCGCCATCCATCTGGCATAATTTCAACTCAGTGTTGCTATTGTGAATTTCCTTTCGGAAAGTTCACAAATAACACTTTACCCGATCTGGTAATTGTACTCGAGACCTCGCGGCTAACCACTAGACCGTCGATGCAGTTTTTATTGAAAAAAAAATTCTACAAGCGTGGTAAAAGATTTAGCCTATTTTTTATAGACGTACCACGTAGGCTAAGCCGCGGGCAAATGCCAGTAGAAAAGGCTATATTTTCTAGGTCTTCCATCAAATCGATTTACAGTAATGTAAGCACTACTTTGTGATAGCAAATGATAGATGACTTTATCTACAATTTACTAGTTCTCAGAACTAATTTATTCACGTTCTATCATCATTCATCATATTGTTATATTCTTCTTCTTCTTTGTCGTGTCGATGGCTAAGTCAAATTTTAATTTGACTTGCCATCGTGGTGAAAGGATTACCCAATTCGCTTAAGAGAACTCGCGAATTGCCCAGGGTACGCCGGACGTAGGTAATCGTTGTGTACGTCATTTGGGGAGGCTTCTTTCATTGTTATATTGGTCGCTGCAAAGACAACCTGGCCAAGTGGGGATTCACAAACACATCCAACACTAGTTGCGAATGTGGATCGCCCTCCCAAAGTATGGCCCATATGTTGTAAATGACCTTATTTAGGCCAACCAAAAAGGCGCCCTAGTAGCATTCTATTGGTCTAAGACCAGATAGATAGAAGAAGATAGATATTTTTTTTATTATAGTCATTGACACGACAAGAAGAAGAAGAAGAATATTGTTATATTGTTTAAATTTATAAAAGTAGAAGATACGGATAATATTATAAAGCTAAAGATTAAGTTGTTATCATTACGCTACGACTATAGGAGCGGAGCAGCAAATATGTTGCAAAAATTAATTAAGTTCGATCATATTACACACACATTACGCACTAAGCGTTTCGCCTCTATATTTCTTATGCGAACTGCCAAAGAGTAGAACGCCTTGCCCCAGTCTGTGTTTCCGCATGAGTGCAACTTGGATCTCTTCAAAAAGTCAATAAGTTACTCATAGGTAAGCGTGCTCCACCATAGACCGCATCATCACTTACCATCAGGTGAGATCGTGGTCAAACGCATGCCTATCCACCATAAAAAAAAATAGTTATGCCATTTGTGTGCTTTGACATTACTCTTAACGCGTCGGTAGCGATGCAGTAACATAATAACGCAGGTTTTAGACATTCCATGCGCACGAAGACGCGGGCAATAGTAAGTATAATTATATTAGATGTACAGCGAAAGCAAAGCACATTTAATTTTAATGTTATCATAACAAAAAGCTGTAAAGGCTGCCTTGTAAGGGTATCTTTGAAAGTCATTATAATAACATTATGAAGCAAAACATGAACATACGTACACAGCACACACACGAGCACAGTCATACCGACTGAGGAATTTTCAAATCATCGTTTTAATATATTTTTGATTATTTTATTGCCTAAATGGGCTTGGTCTTTAAATAAAGTAGTTTTTAATTTAAAGTTTTTGTTATTAATATTAATATCATGGTTATACCAAGAAACTGTTGAAAAAATATGGGACCGGCAGAATTTGAGCCTGCGAGCTTCAGCACACCAATTTTTTATATGTTTCTTTGTATAATTTGCTAAGCATAGCTAAATGCTATTAAAATAATCAATAAGAAATAAGGTACGCGTTCATTCTTTACAACATTTGTGCTGAATGTAATTTCGCCATGTTTGTTTGTATCCTAGTTAAGATAGGAACAAATGGACATAGTACTATGAAATGGATGAACGTGACGTCACGAAATGACAAAACATACATTTTAGAAATTTAGGGTCTTGGCAAGAGGCGACCGTAGTTGGTTGGTTATAGCGGTAGCCCGGTGTGCAGAAGGTCGCAGGATCAAATCCTGCGGCTCCTGTAATTCAACTGTTTCTTAATATAATTTGCTGAGCATAGCTAAATGCTATAAAAATAATCAATAAGACATTATCATGTTTGTTGATACAGAAAGTTTTTGAAACTAAGTAATCAAGTTGGATATAAGAAAGTGATTAAATGATTTTAAAATATCTTTATTTTCAATTATTCACAACAATTAGTCACACATAATATTTAAAAGAACATACAAAATTATGCGAAACAAACATGTGGTAGGTGTTCTTTACAGGCTTAACTTCGCCTTTACAAAACATTTTTTCTTATAAAGTAAGTTGCTGTTATATGCATAAAGAAAATGTAACTAAATGACATGTATATACGATATATGTGAAGCTAGGTACTTACACATTTAGTTTTTACATAAATATATCTTTGTAATAAATTGTGTTACAATATTATTGCAAAGAAATTATAGCTAGAAATGTATAACACTACAATGTCTACAAGTAAGTTGATCGGATATAAGTAAGTTGGACCTAAACAACACGTGAAATGTGCGTGTTGTACACCAGCAGCACCCTTCTGGATAATATATGTTATGTTTATGTTATGTTACATTACATGAAACATCCAAAACGTGTACACACATCGGCTCTCCCTTGAAATTAATGTTTGTCCAACTTGTCTCCCATTAATCCTAGCCCATTCGCAAATCTCCGTCAACATACAACTACCTATGTTTATTTATATGAATGTATTCTGTCTGTGCCTATCTAGGTACAGATTACCTAGATAGGCACAGACAGAATACATTCATATAAATAAACATAGGTCCACCACACATTTACAATCAAACGCTTTACCTATCTTCAAACCACCACAGTATCTCAGGTGCTTATGCTTGTGACACACGCAATAATTATTGAAAATATTTCGGGTATTGACTGGTTTTTATGAAGCTTTGACTAGTCAATACGCATAATATGCTTCTGTATTGGGTTATTTGGGTTTTTTAGAAAGAACGCCAGCACTGTCCAATGTTCCCAATCAAAGAAAATAGCACCTTTCTCCAATCTCTTTGGTGCCAAAAACATGGCCAAATAAACGCTCTCAAGCACACAGACTCAAGAACAAAGCTTCACTTCAATCTGGTACCTATTTGTGCTTTGTGAAAAGCTTAATGTTTAACTTCATACTTACTTAGGTAGGTTTTCTAATACATACAGAGCGCATCTCACCTATAAACAACTGTGTTTGGCGAGTAAAACCAGCAAGGTTTATAAATTTAACTTTAAATGTAAAACAAATATATAAAAAGCACAACACGGTCCACACCTAACGAACGAAGGCCAGCGATCGGATTTGTTTGTCCTATTTGGGCTTTGCAAACGCCAGCGAACGATTGATGGTTTTCGCTTACTTGTCCAAACTAATCAAAACAAGAACCAAAAGCACACGTTCGTTAGGTGTGAACCCTAGGTGGCGTGGTCCTTATTCATAGACACACAACATGCCTAAGGTGTTACCACATTCACACTAGACATCTAGTTTATCTGCGGTCTGAGGCGACCACCTCCGCAGTCCTTTGACGTGGTTGCGTGCCTAAAAGGTGTCTAGCATTTCTAATTAGTTTACTGTCACGCGACCGCCACATGAATGTATAAATGGGGGCTGATTCTGAAGGTAAAACGTGACACTTTGTGCTACGATTTAGTGCTACATTTAGAGTTAACATTAAATTCAATTAGTTATTATTGCCAATTAATTGTGTGCAACGTTTCTATTATGCGTAGCATAGCATTCAAAATGTTATTCTTGCCTATAGGTAGGTATAGCGGACTTATTGACACATAACATCACGCTGATACTAACCAGAGGGGGGTGGCAGAGGTGTACAACACTAACACATCACATGTTTAGGTCCCATGGCATAGGGGCCTATAGCCATTCACCGAGTACAATCGCAACTCCGTGCTGCTATTGTGAATTTCTTGACGGAAAGTTCACAAATAACACTTTGCCCGACTCGAGAATCGAACCCGAGACCTCGCGGTGAGAGGCGCATACGGTAACTACTAAACTATCGAAGCAGTTTTAAAGAAATTTTCATACATAACTAGAGGTATGTATTAATAATGTAACATAACCTAACATGTTACGAGCTCATAAAATAATAAGAACCCTTGTTTATAATGAGAACTTTAAAGCTACGTGTTGACTTATGAAGTCACGAGCGTGTTAACTTGAACGTAAGAATATGCAGCTCAGTTAGAATTTAGGAAATTACAAGTTTTTGCATAAGCAATCAAGTTTGAATACAAGGTAACACATTAAGCTTAACATTTCCAGTACAAACTGATCTAGCATTGCACGGTAAGCTCCAATGCATAGAAATATGTAGCCTTTTCAAGGTCCATGTTACATTATCTTGATTATTTATTTTCTTCCATACACCTGCGGACTGTCAGATGAGATCCAAACTCATTTAAATGGAGATGTTGTCATTTTATCTCTACCAAGCATCTCTTACACACAGCTTTATCGTTTTGAAATGTGTGATGTTGAAAGATGGGACGACTGATTATTTTTATTAAGTTGTTAAGCTAAGGGATTATGTTTGTTCTTGAATTTTAAACAATGTAGAAAGTAAAGACGATGACAATAAATATGTAAAAAAGAGAGAATATATGGATGCCAAATTCTGTGTTGTTGATCAATCCAAGTAGAAAATTTTACTTGGCTAGTAGTAACTTTTCTAAAATTTGCTTTGGTGATAAAAACTAGCCAAGTCAAATTTGCACTTTGGATTGATCTTGTCAGAACTTGGCTCAATTAAGTATATTGTCGGTGAAATCGATAACGAGACATTCGTCAATTGGACTTGGCTTTCATTTCAAATTTATGTATTTGATGGTAATAAATTATAATATAATAGATATTAATTGATCTATTTCAAATCTTGTTAAAATAACTATCAAACGCCTAGATAAGAAACGACATCTGTTTTAGCTACTAGACTTCTGTTTTATGAATGAAATAAAGAACCCATCTTACAAATCTATCGCCTTAATGAATTCAAAAACATATAAATGGGTGCTCGTGAGATTCTCATTTACATTTTAAATGGCTGAATGTCTATTTTAAAAGGTACCCATCGGTTCGGTTTACAATCTTAATCGTTCGGATAGGGTGGCAAACGAGTATGAAAAAAAAAACACGTTTCTAAAGCAGTTTTTGATAACATGTAGAATTAACTTTCAAACTATCGCGTTGCATGGTTATTATAGTAATTTCGAAAGGGAATTTACGCGGGTCATACATACTATTTACCTTTTGGCTATACGTTATGGCAACGGGTTACAACACCAACCGTAAGTGGAAAACGTAAGATGTAAAATGTTATAAGTGGTAAATCTTGATTTTTCAGAAACAAATATTTATTTGTTCTAACTATACTACTAATATCATTTAATATTCTTCATGCTCAATAGGTGTTTTGTAAAGATAGAAATACCATAAAAATATGCGCAGATTAAAAGGTCCCTCCCGTTGATTTAAACGATCTATCACGTTCAATCTGTTCTGGTTTATAATTACCGTTGATTTGGGTGCGAATGCCCTACAAAAAATTACCTCTACCTTTTTAAATTAACACAGACCGTTTTTGTTGTCAGGTAAAGGTTTTTGTCTTCACGATAGAGAGGTGCCGAGGGAGGAAGATTCGGTAGGTACTTACTGGAATATCTTAACGTATGGCTATCCGAATACCCCAAGTATAGTAGTCGGATATTGGAATATGAATAATATGATGCAACTCGACGGGCGATCTGTCTAGCTCTGAGGTATACAACTTGAGGAACTGCAAGATAAAAGTGTATCGACCTAGTGCCTATCTAAAGTTTTTTTATTTATTGTATTGATTACTTACAAAGAATTTACAGAAGAAAATATAACTAAAAATAACTTATGACTAATAATAAGACTATATTATAACATGGTACACTATTAAAAATAAAATAAATAAATTTAATTATCTATTAGCTAACATAAAATGTACAGAATTAACCTAACAATACTGTACTCGTTTATCAAATTGGAAAACACAGTTTAAGTTGCAGATTTGAGTTCAACATTGATTTTTTTTAAATACTTAACTGACAGAATACCTCCTCGGCATCAGCACATCTCTAGTTCAGAATACATAAGTCCACAAATATAATTAGGTTTAAATAAGAAAGGAGAACGAACATAACTTGCCAGTTTATTGCTAGAAGCGAGAATTACTTTGTGTTGTTGCATTTTTGAGGAATATAGCCTGTTCGTGCTAGGAATGGTTTAAATTGAATTATTTTGGCTTTTAAGTGAACTGTATAACTGTGTAATAGATATTTTAGACTCATATAAAGTAGTAAATGCCAAATCTGTATCTCAATTTGATTAATTTAAGTTCATTGTTTACATTTGACGAGTAAGTTAACATAACATAACATCACGCTTATATTACACAGAAGGCAGTAGCAGAGGTGTATAACACCCACTCTTCACATGTTATATTTAGGGCCCATGGGATAGGGGTGAGCCTATCGCCCTCCACCGGAAACAATCCCAAATCCGTGCTACCAATGTGAATTTCCTGAAGGAAAGTTCACAAATACCACTTTGCACGACCCGGGCATCGAACCCGAGACCTCGCGGTGAGAGGCGCATACTTTTGCAATAAGTACATTCTCAAAATAAACTTTTTAAACCTGTAGTGTACTAGCCTAATCCTCTCTAACTTCCAACACAGAACTACTCATGCTAATCAAATTTATTACAATAAATCAATTTAAGCAAAAAGTAGGTACACTAGGCCCATTGAAGGAAGTCTTATAAAAAATGCGCAAACCCCATCACATAGCTTCCGATTACCCATCTTTCCAGTCATGAAGGTAGTCCATTAATACAACGAGACCATAACCCTTATCTCAATCAGTTAAAGTAATCCACGTATCTTCATATCATCTTAAGTGTTCATCCCACAAAGCAATCCCTACCTCAAACTCAATGCGTTATTATTTGAAACTCTGGACTATATTTTGTGCCCGATAATTATAAAAGAATGCTCCACGCACCGGACGTTCTTTTCCCTGCTATTCAAAAAAGAAACATACGATTATAGGAATAAGATAAAAAATAGATTGTAAGTGGAGTGGAATCAATTTATGAATATCTTGGAGTAGGGGTTCCCAAACTTTTTCTTTAGTTATATTTTGTCGAGGCGCGCCGCGGCGCCACATTTAGAATAAGGTTCAACACACTATTGAGTTAGCTGCATGCAGAGGGTCGTTTGGTAGCCAATTTGAATGTGCAACAGCTGCACCGCAGCGCAGTGCGAACGAAAACTACTTTTTCGGACAAATTTTTGATTGTGGCTAACTGCACGGATGACCGCAGAATGCGTACGAAGCCTTATGCTAATTGTCGCAGGGCCCTCAGGTACATTAATTCTAGATTGATCGGTAAAAATCTGGCTTCGCGGGGCCCTCCTTTATCTTCTATGGCGCACCAGAGCGTCTGCCCGCCGCGGGCGCACGGTTTGAGAACCCTTCTTTTGGAGTAAAACCTGTTTTCACGATGGATGGCCTAGCTACTGAGAACTACTTTTAACGGAATGCTTTCATTAATGTATTCTTCGTGCTCTTGTTCGTATCTAAATTTGAATATTGAACCAATTCGATTAAAGACTTCGTATTCTTCGTATTATTAGACATCGTCATTTATATCTTTGATATAAATGACGATGTCAAGGTTAGGTTTAATAAATGTTTCGTAAAGTGATCGTGATCATTTATTTAGTTTTCCTTTTCTATGAACGGATGTAACTCTACTATTATATTATTTGGCGGTAGACTCTGTTCTGGAACCTGTTTTATAGTAGTTGTAGATATTTCTTATTAATAATGTTATCATCCTATTACCACCAGGCAGAAATCCCAGCAAGATTGCTGTTACGGAATACCCTAAACCAAAACCAATCAATGCAATTAAATACAAAAGCGACGCATATCCTTAAATTAAATACAAGTTTCCGAACAAATTAATTTGGAAGCGAGAAAGCTGCAGCTTCCCGAATGTTGGACAAAAAATCCATTAGAAGGTTTGAGCTTATAAAACTACGCAGAAGCAATTTATTTGGCGTTGGACCCACACTTTCTACCGAGTTTAAGTTGAACAACCCTTTTCACAAACGAACTTCTGCGCTGAGGAATTGTTCGGACCTGTAATATATTTCTCTATAAAAAAGAAAATTCAAATAAAGAAGTGAATATTTGAGGTTATCTCCGTACCCTCGGTAAAGTTTTCATCAAGTTTATAGCAACTTCGTCGTCCCTTTAACTTATGCTGGGGGAACGAGATAGTTTGTAAGCTGATTCATAACATATTGTTACAATATTTGAACTGTTTATATAATTTATGGTCTGATATTGAATTTGAGCAGATATTGTAGTAGTTATTTAGCCCAATAATGTATAATTTCACGGCTGTGGACACAATAATTCGTAAGAGTCACCTTTCAATTAATGACAGTAACCTTGCTGTGTAACTTTTCATGAAATTTACTATTGTTGTAAAATCAACACAATAAACAATCGCCAATGCAAATAGTATTCTAGAAACTTATTGAATGGTCCATAAACTGATTCTACTACAACAATTCACCCAAATATCAGCTAATAAGAATAATACTCAACTCTTGTGCGAAGTACATTTTTTTTATATAAGGTATTTTAAAAGATATCTTATTTTAATTAAATCTAGCCTATAGCCCTCCACCACAAAGGGAGGATTATCATCCGACCAGGCTCGGTGGTATCTAGCAAACAGCTTTGAAGTAGTATGTATGTACACTTGCTGTTAACATTTCGTTATAGCGATTGAGAGCTCTTTGACATTAGTGACGAGTGTGTCATTTCTGTCTTGTATCATGCGTCACTTCTTGAAGTTTTCAATGTCATCCATCATTTATTATATCGGGTACCGCCATCTAATTTTTTTTTTTTTTTTTTTTAATAAATCTAAGAATTCGTCCAATAACATTTTGCTTAGTTTTTGTTTAGGCGAAGACACTTCAATTCAAATTGTTTCAAATTCAATTCAAATTGTTTATTTCTCTATCAAGTTTACACCAATTAGTTTGTGATTGGAGCCTTCTTTTAAGCAAACAATGCCTGTATTATAAGACTCCGCTCTTCCATAACAAAAAATAAAATAAATAACGATTTTGGACATAGTAGATTATAGACTTTGTTCATGTTGTCTATATAAAGCACATATATATACATATATAATGCACTGCTTTAACAATGTAATGGCTGTAAGGTTGGTAATCCTTAGTAATACCTTTGTCATTACCAATTACCTGTCTTCGCCTACGCCCCGTTAAGAAATTCACGGCACTTTTAGATTGACTCTTGCTAATAATCACGTGAGAGATATCTGTTCTTAGATTGCGTCTTAAATTAATTATAGTTTTAGAGCCTGTTTTACTATTAGCCAGGTAAAAGTTACTCTCCAGATGAAAAATTACTTGGACCAATATAAAAGTGTCGGAATTCAAACATGAAATCGAATAAGTGTGTGTCACTTGAAATTTATTCTTTGAGTAACATTTACTTGAGGATTGTAAAACATCCTCTTACAGTCAGTTACTGAAGATGAAGTATAAAAATAATACGTAAGTGTTTTTGGAGGAATAAACTATAAACTTCATCAAAATTTCAACCAGTGTACACTCTTATTATAAACGCTAAAAATGTTTACAGCCTCTATTAAAATTTACCAAAATTTTAAATAAATCTGTTTATAAATTATTCGCATGAAACACAAACTTAATTGTTTATATGTAGTACTTAAAATATAAACTTGTCTTAAACATATCTACTTAATTGTTCCCTTATTTGCCTTGCCTACTTTAAGAACCAACAATGAATAATATTCAACTTTAACATCAACCTTAATTCATATTCAATATCTAAATGAAAATCTGAATTACAGTCCAGAAAACCTTTGTTTAATTCCGTGTAAATTTATGCAAAGTACTCTTGAAAAGGTGAGTTGTTTGTTTGTTCCGTTATTTATAGATGGCTCTGGCATCGATCTTTACTTCAAGTCAAGTAACTTGACTTCCTAAGTACTTCGCCAGACGATAAATAACTTTGAAATTGCAAAGTGGTTCTAAGTTAAGACTAGGTTTTATTCAACGAAGGTTGGTTTTACCCAGGGGGGTGTGGCAGAGGTGTACAACACCCACATTTCTCCTGATGTGTTAAGGTTCTATAGGATAGAGGGTGAGCCTATCGCCATCCACCCAACACACTTCCGTGCTGCTATTGTGAATTTCCTGACGTAAAGTTCACAAACATCATTTTGCCCTAACCGGGAATCGAACCCGAGACCTCACGGTGAGAGGCGCATACGCTAATCACTAGACCATCGAAGTCTATAAAAATAGATAGAGACTTACCATAGAAATCTTAATAATAAGGCAATAGAAATGTCAAAGACGCGTGACCTTGTCGCCGCGCATCTGTCTAGTCAAACACAAGTGCGAGTTGAGGAATTGTCGTCTTAATGTCATCGCAAAAAGAATAATTTTGTTTGCAGGAATACAAGCGCATTTGTCTAATCGAACAAGTGCGAGTTGAGGAATTGTCGTCTTAATGTCATCGCCAAAAAGAATAATTTTGTTTGCAGGAATACAAAAAGTGGTATTTGAAAACCGGCGACATGCGTCCCAGTGTTAAAAGATAGTCGATAGCATTTCTATTGACTAGTTATTAAGATTTCTATGAGACATACTAATATTAAAGTTACAACCTGATAACGAAAGTAACACAATACCGACAGTTCCCTCTTAATGATCGAAGCAATGAATGATAATTATTTTTTCGGAGAATCATCCAGAATAGCCATAAATAAACCAAATTTTTCAGCAGCAGTGAGCAGTTAGGTCTAATACTATAAAATCAAAACGAAAATCAAAATTTAATTATTCTGTTTTGGTTGTAAGACGTCAGTTGCACGTCAAAAGCGAACAACTACCAATAATAACGGTAGCCAGTCGTAAATAAGTCAGGCATTGAGACAATTATAGAAGCTTTCTGAATAATATTATTTCAGTAAAATCAGAAAATTTCTTCGTTGAAATGTTTTGATTTGTAGTCATTATGGTTGGGAACTTGGATAATTATTTCTTAGAAAGTCTTTGTTGTATTCAAATGTCTGTAATTTTGTTGTAAATAGAGCAAAGAAAATGTTTTAGTAAAAGAATAAAAGAACCTATAATTTTTAGTGGAAAAGCGGGTTGAAAAATATTTTATCCTACACCTACATAGAAAGTACCTCATTGCAGTATCTCATACGGAGAATATCTATCAAAGAAAATTAGTGTAGTAGCACTTTTCCGCCCGCTGCGCTCTGTGAAGTGTGAAGTCTACCAATCCGCACTTGGCCAGCGTGGTGGACTATGGCCGAACCCTTCTCATCATGAGAGGAGGCCCGAACCCAGCAGTGGGCCATGTATAAGATACAGGACTGCTATTATTTTTAAGGCCTGTATTTCTGTACTAATTATATAGAGGGGGAACTTAATGAAAATTGAAGTGCGGATGGTTCAAGGCCCAAAAAATAATTTAGGCTACTTTTTATCGACATACCACGCGGGCCGAGCTGGGACCTGAACGTAGTATTATATAAAAATAGGTCAGCAAAGGTGACAATTAAAATCAAACATGGAAATTAATTATAATGTTTAAAATTTTCTTTATGTTAAATCACGCGCTTAAACTAAACTATTTGATAACAGCATTAATCATGCCACATCATTTTTCACCTGAGAGTTGTACTGAAACATTACGGTACATCAGAAATCGAATATATTTCACCTTGACGCAAACAGTCATGAACTTGAAACACATCGTATGATTTACCCGATCGATAGTGATCAATGAAATGTTATAATAAGAACGCATTATTTCAAGAAGACACTTTATCCTAATCTAGAGCAGCAGGAGTCCAGGAATCAAGAGGTACAATCAACATAATTGACTCACGGTCGCTGGGCGCCGCTCCACATCCCGCCAGCACACACACAACCAACAGACCAACAGTTAGAGGCGACATTTTGCACTACTTACAGTGGTTTGGTCAAGCTGCCTTTTATATATGACGTGGACACCCACCTCATCATTAACTTCATACGACACGGCCTTGGTAATTGATTCATTTACTGTCAGCAGCAAAAGCATATTTCTAGACGAATTAATCATGAATTTTCAAAGAAATTTTTTTCAACATTTCAAATCTAGTTGATTTAAATAGATCTACCAGGAACCTGAATTGATGATTGTCCATTTGTATTATGAAAGGTAAAAGGCAGTCCATTTGCCTCTAACAGAAAAAAAATACCATATATTTAGTTCTGTGAGTTCCCGTAGTCTCGTGCTGCGTAGGAATAAAATGTTTTGTACATTACTGTGAGTTACGGTTATACTGTATCAAGAGTTGAACTTCTATATTTATTTATTCTTCACATTTTGTATGCTTCTACAATTTACTTAATGGAAATGTGCTGGCCACGTTTGCTAAAAGACCGACAGCTGTAGGAGCTAACGAGTCCTAGAATGGAGATTATGACTTGGCAACCAAATGGTGGGACGCTCCTCCCATGAGGCGAACTGACTACCTAATAAAGGTTGCTGGAGAGGACTGGATTCGAAAGGCGAAGGACTGGGTATTGTAGAACAAATTAAGACAGGCCCAGCAGTAAGATTGATTGATTGACTTTACAATAAATCAAAGTAAAATCAAAGACCTCCTTTTCTTTTCTGCCGCCAGTACCAGCGCGGTGCCATTGAAATCACTCACATTGTACGAGCTATTCGCCAGCGATGCGTGCCGCCCTATTGTCTCGGGACTTTTTATAGTATGCATATTATTCATCCACTTTATCAGGCGTTTGATAGACCTGTCCTGATAGCAGTCAAGGTCGACTGTGTAAACAAAGCCTTAGCTCTGATTAATTGCAGTTGCACTTGATGTCATGACTTTGTTGTTTAATTGGGCTTGAATGTCGGGTTTGGTTTTAAAGTTAATTGGTTGATTGTACAAGTGTACCCTTTCATTCGTTAAAACTTACATGGGTGGTTGAACGCGTGATAATTGATATTTTGTGTATATTTAATAATACCTAACTATAATATTATCTACCTAATGTATACGATAAACCATCATGCATTATGTGCGATTTGCGTAATTTAAACCGAATCTGAATACTCGATTTATTCTGACTGACCAACAAATAAGCTCGTGCCCAACGTGCCATTAAGAATAATGCGAAGAACACAATACTAAAATTATTTCTATTATAACAAAATAATTACTCAACGACAAATAAACGCTCAAACGTCTAAACAAATAATTTCGACTCTTAGTACCGTTAACAAAACACTCAAAATTTCAACTCGTATTATACAAACAGCACTTTATAACACATTGTAAAGCCGAGTCGGTGCGAATCGATACAAATGCGTTGCCAACCGTCTTTTGTTAGGGGATGCTACCCCAAGTGCAACCACCCCATGCTACGATGCTATTTGTGACGCCAAACCGATTTTGCTGACGGTTTTATTACTACTAAAAAGGAAATATCTGTTATGCGAGTTTTTTCTGAACACAAAAGCATATTAAATTGATGTAATACTTAAATTTCTTTGAACATTTATGTGAATTATATTATATTTGTTGTACAGACTAAACCTAAGTCCTTAAGTTTATCTGATTGGTATCTATGTCGTGGCCATATCGTAGATTTGCTCACTCCATGAAATGCCTAAGAATTTCATGAAATAGTCGCATTTTATGAAATGGTTCACTGTCTATCGGCATCATGACGTGGCTTGAGCAGATCAATGATGATAAGAGATAAATCCTTTTTTCGGTATGGGCAACTAAACGCACGCACTTCTTACACCCCAAAATTGTTCTACCCCTTTTGGACTAACGATAAAATAAATGTATTTTATGCCAGTCGATCTATTTCTATTCTCATGAAACAAATGCAACAAGGAACATTTCAAACATTTCTTCAAAATTTTATAGCACCTAATTTTTCTCGAAGTCCGTAAAATTTATTCGGAGCAAAATAGATCGATGACGTCATTTTGAACCTCATCGAAAGTTTTATTACCGCGTTCAATGACTTGCGAATTTTGAAGATGGCGGCTGTCGGCCATTAAAGTTGCGTTCCAATTTACTTAAAGTAATATATTTTTGTTTTCCTCAGACTACTTTTACAGTTAAGCGTAAACTTGGCTCATAATTCTGTCGTACGGCGGAAACTCTTTACAAGTTAAACTGGATGTTTTCAGTGGAGTTCCGAACAGTTTTTGTACGTTTTACGAGAGAACATCCGGGGTATTCCGGGCTGTGACTCACTGAATGATGTAGATCTTGTCAGCTCCGGAATAAGGAAGTAATGAATAGATAACAGCAGGATGGGTCAGATGCATTATTCGAGCTTATGTTTACTTTTTTAGTGAACAATTTTTTGAGTGTTGTTGCGATAGCCTTGGTATAACGAGAGTATGGGTCTGATAATCGACAAGCTTTGAGTTAAGTTCGGCTAACACATTTTGTTCGTAGAAACATTATAATTAAATCTTTTGTATTTAAGCCCAAGGTGCCTTTGATTAAGTTTTCATTATTTATATAAATTGCGAAATATGACAACAACAAATATTTGTCTTGGACGTAAAAAACTTATTATGTTAAGAAGTTTAATTAAATACCAGCCCCAACGGCATTATTAAATTTTTGTACTAGTAGGCAAATAATTATACTCACAAAATATGATAATTTGACGTCAACCAGTAAACAAACTTAATGAGCAAGCCGCCAGAACAACCATCATAAGTCTGAATTTCTACTCCTTTACCCAAAGAAAAATGGTTGGCTCGCCAGAACGGGTTCACAAACAGCCCTTGCGTTAATTCGCCCCAGTGCAGCCCCTGAATATCCTCTAATGAGATTAGCGTCTCGCGAGCACTCGCACAAATGGACCCCCTAGCTCTGACGATTTGACAAAAGACATCCGGACAACTTACTATATAAGCGCAGAAGACTCATTTTCTTTCGATATTTTTGCATGAAAACATTAAGATGGTAAACAAGTATACGACCTACATGATGGCAAGCAGTTAACGCAGCATATGAACACTCTTAAAACGAAAAACGACCCTTCAAAAACCTGTTTCGACTCAATTTGAAGATCAGCATGATGTAGTCTCAGATAGTCTATATGAGGCAGTTCCTCTGCAACTGCACAGTGAGAAATAATATTGGTTTCAAGTTGGATGAGCTGTCGATGGCGAGAGATATTTATATCAACTAATTTCCTATAAATATTCTAACTACCCGCTCCGAGCTCGAACTTAACTAATTAGGCTTGTCTTGGAAGAAAATTCACGCTTGTAATTCAATGGCTAGGTTTTGGACTTACGATCCCGCGTTTAATTAGCAACCTGTTTATGTAGTGTAGTCAAAGAGTTCTAAACGACGTAAATTAAACACTATTCGAACATTCGACAATCGAATGCAACCAGAGAAGACACTGAACGCCATCTTTAATGTGCGGCTAGTCCGCTCCCGCCACACCGTGTTATTTTATGCTCATTTCGACAACTTAATATTAAGTGCACCTTCCGTACCTGTAATACTTTGTACCCAGACCATCTTGTTGACGTCCCTAGAGTTGGTTTGTACGATCACTGAGTTGGTTTGCGCCCAAATGCGATTAGACATCCGACAGATCTTAATTTACATGATTGCGTTGGGTGCAATTGCAGCTCATGACTTTCAAAGGCTTCGCAAGTACCGGCACCCCACTGAATAATCGACTTTAAAGGTAAAACTTGAGTATATCAGGTGAACTCCTAAGTATGGTTTTATGCGAATATTTTTTATCTACTTTTTGCCAGTTAAACGCAATTAAATTATTTTTTTGTTGTATAGTAATTTGTCGAAGACCGGCCAAGTGCGAGTCGGACTCTCGCATGTAGGGTTCCTACATACATGTAAATAAATGTTTTTTTTTTATTCTTTATTATATTGGAGTTGATTAAATGAAAGGTAAAATGCGGTTTACGATTTATTACGTATTAAAAAAAACTAATTATTAGATTTCGTTCAAACCAATTTTAAGTGGAAATTTGCATGGGAATGTACAACATAATATTATTTTTACATTTATCATTGCCTTATTTTAGAAGTTACGGGGTCACACATTTTTCCACTTTGAGACTTTCCACTCTCCCTCGCGCTCACTATCATTTTTGCAGACCTATCCATAGACACACGTATGGGTTATATGAAAAAAAAATTGAGTTTCAGTTCTAAGTATGGGGAACCCCAAAAAATTATTGTTTTTTTTTCTATTTTTGTATAAAAATCTTAATGCGGTTCACCGAATAGATCTACTTACCAAGTTTCCACAGTATAGCTCTTATATAGTTACGGAAAAATGGGATGTGACATACGGACAGACATGACAACTCATTAACGGTTCCGTTTTTAGCCATTCGGATACGGAACCCTAAAAATAGATAGCATTTGAGTGGCAATAATATGACGTCATTGTACCGTCCATATTATTACAAGGTTAACGAAGATATCGTCAACGTTGTATCAAAAATCTAACAAAATATTTATCTTATATCTCTGTTTATTTATTATAAATATATTTAATTTGGAAAACGAAACAGAAAACTAAAGAAGCACGAATTACTGCAAGTAAATAAAAAACTCAACGTGAAGAACGTGAAGTTTAATGTTCATGAAGTTTCTATTCGAAACGCAACAACTTTATTGATTACAACTTTATATAAGAATCGGACAGTTCTTCTGTAAAGTTGTGTAAAAGTCGTAAAAGATTATTGGACGAGAACGACGTGCGTACTGGAATTCAAATAAGATTGAATTAAATAGTTTTTCGATCAAGAATCCTTTTGGGACGGGTTTATCCATTTGTAATTCGGATTTTCGTCAAATCATCCGAAAATGTTCTGTGAAGAGTTTATACATAACTTTTTCTTTTCTTTGTGGTTCAGTACCTACTTGATTGATTACCCTGAGAACCTCTTTTTGTGGATTGTTCCTCTTGATCTAAGCAAAATTAATTTAAAAAAAAATGTTTTATGTTTCAGGTTTTAAAGCCGTTCGAGTCTTATCTGCAAGAAACGTAAGTAAAATAAAGTTTCAACTAAACATTAAACTTTGTTTAAGGTCGAAAATTTTATAAGTTTCATTGATCGGGCGTTTACGTACATTAACATTATATGTTACGGTTATTTGAAATATTATTAATATTTACCGGTGATTATTTTAATTACCACATTTTTGCTAAATGTGATTTAATATTGATATTTTCACTTTTACCGGTAGTTTATTTTGTCGATCAAGTCCTTGGCAAGCATTTCGATACTGACCACAATCGAAAAGACGCTTAGCGTACGTTATTATTAATTAACAAAAAAAAAACCGACTTCAAAAAGTAGGTAAACTAAAAAGCAAAAAATAAATTTACTTCGCACAAAATAATACGTTTTTTCATTTAGTTACATAGAAATGATTAAATTATTATTTTATAATTCTGAAGTCGGTGCCAAGTAAATCGGATAATTAAGAACTAATATTCAGTCAGAAAATAGTTGTTACAAAGATTGATATTATCTATTCAGAGTTATTGTTTACTTGGCACCGACTTCAGAATTATAAAATAATAATTTAATCATTTCTATTTAACTAAATGAAAAAACGTATTATTTTGTGCGAAGTAAATTTATTTTTTGCTTTTTAGTTTACCTACTTTTTGAAGTCGGTTTTTTTTTTTGTTAAAAATTATTTTATTTTACGATTTTAAGTGATGGGTACACCGAGCAGACATGTTTCTCGAATGAGGAGACGACGGCTACTTGAGACGGAAAACTTATTAATAATAATCCCCATACTCCTATCCGTTGAGGAGTTGTACCTTCCAGCATCAGCTCAGCAACTTAAAATGCAAATATCCAAGTAGTTTTAGGTAATAAAAAACAATATAGAAGCCTTTGAAATTTGAGGGTTACTCATGATTTTTCTAGGATCCCATCATCAAATCATGACCTCATATTATGAATATACATAAGTAATATTCAACGTCTCACCTTATCTGTGTATAACTTGAAAGAATACAGTAAACGGCCTCAAAGAGCCTATATTTAAAGAATTATCCCCGTACTCCTAACTGTTGAGGAGTTGTACCTTCCAGCATCAGCTCAGCAACATAAAATGCTGACTACTAGATGCAAATATCTGAGTAGCTTTAGATAATATACAAAAAACAATATAGAAGCCTTTTAAATTTGAGGGTTGCCCTCGATTTCTCTAGGATCCCATCATCAGAACGTGACTAAAAAAAAATGGGACCACATGAGAAGTATATCCTATCAAACAAAAAAAGAATTTCTCAAATCGGTCCAGGGGTCTTCGAGTAATCGGCGAACAAACATAAAAAAAAAAAAAAAAAAAAAAAAAACATACAACCGAATTGAGAACCTCCTCCTTTTTTTGAAGTCGGTTAAAAATGTATTTCATTGATCGGTACTGTTGTTATTTTTTTATAATCACCGATAAAGGCACGATAAATGTGATTTATTTATTACTTTTACCTTACATTAACCGTAACATATTAATTCAATCAAAACAAAGTAATTAGTTTCACGCTCTACGTGGTATTAATTAGTTTGTTGTGATAGAAAGTGCACCAGAAAAATAAAAACATTGCCTAACAAAAAATAATGTAGCACCCTAAACTTGTATTTATTATTTTAGTTCTGGGAGTGTATTATCACATCTCCCTTTACGTGGCCAAGTACGGGCTTGTTTTTCATAAAACTGCAGTTCTGAAAGAGACATTTTTCATTCTGTTAACAATGACTGACACATACAGACAAAAGCACAAAAGAATGTAGAGGCAGAGATATGCCCATTTTAACAAAAAATAAATATTTTTCAGTATTTTTTAGTAGCTTCCACCTATGTGGTAGGTTTCTAAAGCAGCGTTTATGTTAATTAATTTAATAAGGAATATGCATTAATCTTTTTTATCGCATTATTAGCAAAATATGAAAATATGGTAGTGAAATGACAAAAAGAGATACGACGTCACTTTACACAACGGTAGAAACTTCAATGGCTTATTTATTTTTAATTTCATAGTTTTTTGAAAAATTGTTTAACCAAACGAATCATTGCGTGAATGAGTTTTATTTTTCAAAAAAGAAAAAAAAAACACTTAATTAAATCACATTGTCTAAAAACTATATTTGTCCTCAAACCTCTTTAGTAGTTTTTGCGTAAAAGCCTAACAAATACTCTCACATAAATCTGTACGTGTTACAATTTTCGCATTTATATTAGTAGTAGGAATTAAAAATAAACAAGAGAATTAATACTAGTTTATAGTAATATATTAGCTACACATATTTTGTACATCTGTTAATCAAAATCAAGTCCCGCCTTGGGCGCCATTGCGCGTTGGATTGAGCAAACCTATAATTAAACTGAATTCGACGCTCAATCAAATTTCTGATGAATTGACTATGTGCTGTAGATAGATATAATATGGAGAACGTTGCATAAACTAATCTGTGAATACAGACATGATTACAGACTGAGAAATTTAACGTTCCGTCTTATGCTATCTGTAATTGCCTAATTGATGTAATAGCCAACCTAGCATGGTGAAGACATTAAAATGGTCAACTGATCATGAGTTTCGGGCTCCAAGTATAACTGTCATTAACATACACTTTACTGTTTTTAATTCTTAAAGATATTTAATTTCTCAAACTTAACTTTCCTATGATTACTTCACATTGAAATGAAAGAGCTTGTAATAATTGACTTTTGAGCACTAATCTCTCTGCCTGTAATGAAGAACCACAGGGGGATTATTTGGCCCCAGGGAATAATCACTACAACTGGTATTCGGAATCACTAACTCCATATGTATAATAAAGCCACCAGAGAGTGCGCATTACAAAATGTATACGCTATTAGTATGTACCTGATCAGTGATGTACGTCTAAGGTGTACAGTGGGCCAACGAGTTAGCTATGCAGGGCAAAAACTTCTATGCCATAGTAAAGACTTACTACACCAGTTATGGATGAGTGAGTTAAATATCTAAATAGTGGGTATATTACACTTATTAAATATGTAATTTACACATGCATATCTATTGCAATCAATTTTTAGTATGGCGTAGAAGTTTTTGCCCTGCATAGCTAATTGCTTGGCCCACTGTACGTTTAAGTTAAGGTTTTGCAAAATGTCCGATGTCATATAATTTTAATGCACGGTTGGCTTAGTGGTTAAAGCGGTCGCCTCGCCGCTTTTAACTGCGCTAGTGTTGGGTCCGATGGTAGACGAAAGATTTGTTCTGTCTCTGGGTGTGCTTTCTGTGTCTGAAATGTATGTTTGTGAACACTCCGGTAACACAGGAGTTATTCCTAGTAGAGGAGTAGTTTTAGAAAAAAAATACACAGCAGAATTCAATGTATGACCTTATAACCGTACTTCAAAATGCAGTCAGACATAGTAAAAACTTAAAGAGTTACTTTCTGTAATACCAATGACTGCTGCTCTCGACTCCATACATTTACTTTATTATAATACTAGACAAATTAATATTTAATAATAATAACATGGTGCACCGGACGTTTTTAATTGAATGAAACTCGTATTGCAATGTCAATATCTTTGGCATTACTTTTCTATTTATTTGGTGCAATAACTTTTGTTTGTTTGTCGCGACACGATGGACCGAGACGTGATCAATGGTTAGATTTAGACATACAGAGATCTAGTAGATAATTCTAATATGATAATTTTACGTTTGTTTTTAATGACAGAGTAATAGAATAATTTGACATTTTTTAACTACACATGTGCCAAAAAAATATTTTTATGAGTTCAAAATACTTACGCTAATAACATTAATTATGTTAAAAAACTATTTATTATTCATATATTTAAAAGATAGCCTGTTTTATAATATATTATATCGTTTGTCAACCGCGCAGACCTAAAACTACAACAATTTGGGCCTATAGCAACAATGGATGGGCAAAATAATTTTACCAATTTATATGTAAATAAAATATGCTCGTGACATATAATTATACAGGCTATATTTTATCCGAAAAGTTATCACATTAAAAAGTAGTTAAAATTCTTGTAACTATCTTTTAAACAGGCTTTTAGTTATTAAAGAAGCAACAGCGCGTCAAACGAGGCAGAATACAACCTGTCAAAATATAACTCGGCTGTTCGATCAATTGTTAAAAAAAAATAACGTTACAATTTACGGGTAGCCCAAGTGCCGTGCTTTCATACTAACGTAATATTGGTTTAACTTTAATATTATTAAGTTTTATCATATAGACAAATCATATTTAAAACACTAAAATGCATGTTTGTTGGCGACCATTTTGTCAAAATTGTTTTGATCATTATTTAAGTTCCACACAAATAGAGAATATGAAATAATATTTTTTTAGAAAAATGGGTGTCATTAAACTACATTTGAGTGTTTTAGATATGATTTGTTTATAAAAATATATAAAAAACTTTAATTTAAACCCATATTACTTTTGTATAGAAAACAGTCAAGCAATTGTTGCCATTTAAAAACATACAGGGTAAAAATTACCCTCAATTTTAAAGCACCAATACTTTAAACAGAAATTCCTCGCTTTCCATTCCATATTGTTTATGACGTCATCCCTATCGGACTAGAAACATGGCAGACTGTGACTCATTTACAATTATCGGGTGGGCAGGGGTGGGGCGGCACTACCCACCCCAATCGAAATTAAAATTCCAAGCGTGACGGGAGATAGATGATCTAAAATTTGAATAGATAATGAATACGTACGTTTTATTAGAAAATGTAATAAGCTTCGGGTCTGACTGAACCATCTGCTCACGTACGTTCGGGCTCGTTATCGACGGTACCGTTGGCGGGGTATGACAGAAATGACAGAATATACAAAATACTGCGGTATTTTGCAAATTGGGCCGATCTAAATTAGAGTGGTATAAAACGAAAAATAAACGGGCACCAAAGAGTTGTGATAAAATAACACAACTCGTATTTTAATTGTTGCAACTACAGCCAAGAACAGTCGAAAAAACACTTGTACCTGAAGCGGGACTTGGACTTGAACTTTGAACCCGCAATCTTTAAATTCTATCCAATCACTTTCCTCTCCACGAAACTTTCGACTGTATAATGCGCCTTTCCGCGTGCGTATTCCATAAATGGAATTACACGAAATTTTAATTTCTGTCAATCGAAAATCGACCGTATTCATGTGTGATTATAAGGTTGCACAACATTTTCGAAACCGTCGGTTTCCTTTACAGAATCGCAACACAAGACGCCTCTTAGTATTAGAATGCATAAAAAATGATTGATCAAAATCAATTAGAAATAAGATAATTTTAAAAAGATCCTATATGTAGTACTCTTAAATTTTTTTATCATTCCATATTTTGTAAAATTGGTAACGACTGCAGTAAAACCTTATACCTGATCTCAAATGAAAAGGTTATGTTTTTATCTGGTTTCGTTCTACCTACGTGAGCGTTTTGTGAAACAATTTCATGTTCTTGGAAGCTTTGGTTGTTAACATAATTTAGTAAAAGGTTGTTTATGTGGGAGCTGTTAACACGGCTACACATAAAGCTATACATTTCCAGCATAGGCTGGTCTCGCATTGTAAAGGCTTCCAGTGCAATGCTACTCCAGCTTATACTGGGAACGTACAACTGAGGTGTAACCGTGTTTATAACGCGATGTCGTCAGGTGAATGCCATGACTCATGGTGGCAAGAAAAGTTTTCGTGTAGGGGAATGTACACACAAGGGGAAGCTATACATTTCCTTTGAAGCTGGTCTCAGAGAAGCGATTGTTGTTTAGACTTCCCGCGAGACCATATTATTCTGCAAATGTATAGCTTCATGTGTAGTCTTGTGTATGCTAAACGACTGATAGAGTTGTTTATAACCGTGGAATGGTTTCCTTGGTGATTATCCATAAAAGTAGTTTTACATAGTTATTATTATTAATCATTTATTCATATAACTTTTACACATATAAACATAACAATTATTTCGCCAAACTGCATAACAGTTTGTTGGCGAATATTGAGCACTCACTTATCCATAATTATTTATTTATTTATTTATTTATTTATTAAATGAGATGTATAAAAATTTAAAGTGATAGTTACTACATAATCTTTTGTTTTTATTATTTAATAATATACTTGGGTCAACGAGACGGCAAAATTTATTTAGTGAAGTATGTAAATGTAATAAAGGTTTTAAACTATACGTTTAAAGAATTTTGAAAGGTTTTTCTCGCTTAAAATGGAAACTCTATTTTCCGAAACAAATTGTACCCTTGGATAGGAACGTAGCTACGATATAAAATTGATGAGTTTCGTATTACATGCCCATGCCGACACTAGGCATACCTTTTTCGGCCTGCTACTATTCCTTGCGCCTTCAGAAACAATAAAATATTTAAGGCCATTTGTCGGATCGTCTCCTTTCGACATCTCGATAAATAAATACAAAATCGTGTAAATGTAAAAAAACAACCGACTATTTTTTCACATGTAACAAATGCCCATGCAAGCAAATAGGTAAACTCGTGGTTCGACCGTGTATAAAAAAAAAATTACACAACACTGATAACAACACATTTAAGTGTAAAATAAGTTCGCCAATGTTAAAAGCATCACAGAAACCCCACTTACCCCACTTCTATCGATGTAAAATAACTCAAGTTAAAATATTATAATACCCGCAATTCACTCCAATTCGCGTAGTTGAAATAAACGCATAAGTCACTACCGTTGTGGGGGTCGAAGGGGGAATATGGCGACTAATTGCACCGATTCACAACTAACCCCACTTATCCCCCCTCTGACGGTCGCTTGATTGATTATTATTGTTCGTAAGCGATATGGAAATCGCTAAAGCTCTCAGACTATTACTGGAATCAAACCCATTATTCTGACCCGGAGTTATAATAATTTTGACCGATTTAGGTGCTAAATCACGAACGCCTATCAATTATTTAGGGTACCAGAATTCGGGGCAAATTGTGGTCATTAAATAAAGTACCCTAACCTATTCTAGAGTCATTAATGTGCTTTTAATTCTAATATTATCATAGAAAAGCAACATATATACGAATCGAATTGAGAACCTCCTCCTTTTTTAGAAGTCGGTTAAAAATACGTTAAGAGGTTTTAAATATAAGCCTAAGGGTGTCAGCATTTTAGATGGAGAAAGAAGATTCTATATATTTTTATTAACTTGACACTATACTGGTGGAGGCACTGCATTCCGGAATAATAGGGCTCTGGGATTTCACGAAGCATCATAAATATCATATTAGTTTTCGAACTTTTCGGTGAAGCAACAGATTTACAGCAAACATTCTTTACCAAAAAGCATCGATAGCCGAGTGGGAGACCGTAGGACTGCGAAGTTAAAGGTCTCGGGTTCGGACCCACGGCACACACCTCTCGTCTTTTCGAAGGTATGTGTGTATTTATCATATAAATTATCGCTCACTAACGGTGAAGGAAAACATCGTGAGGAAACCTACATGCCTGAGAGTGCCTAATAAGTGCTCGAGGGTGTGTGAAGTCTACCAATCCGCACTTGGCCAGCGTGGTGGACTATGGGCTAATCGTTCTTATCATGAGAAGAGGCCCGAGCCCGTGGGGCATGTATTAGATACAGGGCTACTATATTCTTTACTAGCAGCTATGCACGGCTGTCCACAACTTATTTAGGTACCTTTGATTGTATAAATGGCTCTTACATGCCTGAAGAGAGAAATTTTCTTTACAATTTTTCTATTACATTTAAAGAAGGTATCTCTTGAATTATTTACTGCTCTAGAAATACGAAAGTAGACACTGTTTTATAGTTCCGGATGCATTATAGATTTCCCAGGGATCGGGTATAAATCTAAAACAATTCTAAATCGGTGACAAAGCTACATTGGAGTGCAATGTTTTGTCTTCGCAGACCGTCGGCGCCTTGCTTAATGTATTTCCGGTTAAACACGATTTGCTGCGACTCGTTCATTCGTAAAACTTTGAAATCGAAGATAAAAATATGTTCTAATTCTTTAAAACTAACCAAACACCACAAATAGATAAAAGGTTAAGTAATGGGCATGGTGATAGATCCATAAATAGTAAAATATACTTACCTTATCAAAATTAGGTAAACATAAACCAAATTCAAGAAGTTTTTGTTCAAACTATAAATCTAACTCATTTTATGACCATTAAAAGTTTCATAGGCGAGTCCATTTAAAAATAACGAAATTATTAAAAAATATTTTTTATCATTAAATTACCCACACAATGTATAGCACGCAATGTAAGAAAACCATTGTCATGAGCAAATATTTCATATTCAATAGTTCATAATCATACCTACTCTTCAAAAAAATCTATCGTAAAGTAGTGAGGTGATATTGTCATTTTGTAACAAGTTATTTAAAACGGCTTATGGCTGCGGAAGCGCAACTCTAAACCGAATCATATTATACTGGACGCCAGCCACTTCACGGCAGAATGTACGAAGTCTGATATCACATGCTCGCATGCACGTGCTCCGTGCTTTGCATGCTAAACACCTATTGTCCTTGCTTGAATCGTTATATTCGAATACATATCGATTCGTGTGAATTATGGTACACACGGCTACCGATCAACCTATACATTTAATAATAATAAATAATAATAAATATTTCACAAATCATGCACAACGCTATCTAGTCCCAAACTAAGCAGAGCTTGAACTATGGGTATTAGAATAACTGATACTAATACATATATACTTTTTCTTTTTTGTAAATACATACTTATTATACATAGAAACAACTAGACTAAGACAAACCCCCATGTTCATGCACACAATGATTTGTCTTAAGTGGGAATCGAACCCACGACCTCGGCGTCGCAGGCAGGTTCACTACCCACTCCGCCATCCGGTCGTCCCTTTTCATTTTCAGTAGAAGATCAGTCTCCCGTTGTATAGGCTGCCCGTGCTATTGCAGACCAGCTTATACTGATAATGTATAGGTCGACGTGTGAAGTCTTGTTTCTGTAAAAAGCACAGATTCCAATCGCGATAGTCATACCTAGTATTGTGCGAATATTGCAAGCTCTTGAAGTATTGTTTTAATAGGCGATAGTATCTTAGAAATGAGAATGCATTAGTACTCGTATTTGAAAGTACCTATAGAATATTTTTGTCGTTGTTATGCTTTTTAGAAGTCGATCTCCTGCAACAATAGACCGCTGAGGTCGAGCTATCTAGTGTTGAAATTTTAACTATAGGTTACCTGGCAAAAATAACAAGTCAATTGAATTCGAGTGTAACTTGTTGCAAGTGTCGCAACGTCGAGCACTGAAAAGCAAAAACAAATTTATAATAATTATGCATGATCGCTCAATTTTCTCTCAAAAGAGAATAAATAATAAGACCATGTTAATTTTATTTCATGCGACAGAAACTTATTTCTCTTACTGCCCAATTATAATCAATAAGTTATTGCTACCTTTTTACAAAGTATAACTCAGTAATTTTCGCAGCTCACCTCGTTTGAGCTAATTTATCATATACCAAAACGTAAATTATAACAAACCGTAATCGTAAAATAAATCTTTACACTCGTTGAATTTTACAACCGTACCCTTTTCATTCGCGCAGGTAATATGAGTTACATACGTGTACCTACTAAATTACTTCAAGATGAAATCTACACACTTGAAGGCGTTAAAAGTCGGATGGGGGGAGGTTAATAGGAAAGCAAATCCTGGTCTAAGCCCGGAGCTTAGTCGGGAAAAGGAAAGAGCCCGACGAAGTGTGAGTACTGTGGGCTGGGACGAGTCTCTTTGGAACTTATCGCGTGTGCTCCGGGACTTTAATTAGACGTCCGACTTGAGACTACAGTTTCGGGGCTGTTCATACTGGCGATTGTTGCGGAATAAGGCGTTTGGGAAATAAGTTACTGCAAAATTTATTGGGCAAGATTTGCAAATTATTTGAGGTTTTGTTTAAAATAAACTTATGTCAACATTTTGTCCTATTAACCATCAAGGTAACAAATACCATCTATAGTTCTAAATAATTTTGGATTTTTTACATTAGATAGAACGCCAGTAGCAATTACACTATCCAATGGTCCCAATGACAAGGCCAAATATACACATTCACTCACACAAGCACACCCAGTCTCAGAACAAATCACTGCGAATCACACAAAGATTTGTCCCATGTGGGGATCGAACCCACAACACCAGTGCAGTGGAGAGCAGCGAGGCGACCGCTTAAACCACTACACCACACGTGCCGACAAATCTATGTTTGAGTCAAGTTTGAATTTTGTTTAGTCTGACCGGTATTCATGAAAACTGTTGCCCAATTAAAAATACATCGTTAATTCTCTCCAGTGCTGATTCAGAAAGTTTGTACATAAATTAAAGTCACTATTAATGCCTAGGATGATTTATATTGTATTGTATATATACGTATCTTAAGTATTCATATTGTCACGCCTATATTATCTAGAAGGATGTGGCAGAGGTGTACAACACCACACACACACACACCTGTTATGTTAAGGTCCCATGTCCCATGAGATAGGGGATGAGCCTATCGCCAACCACCGGATACAATTTCAACTCCGTGCTGCTATTGTGAATTTCTTGACGGAAAGTTCCGTCAAGTCCGTTCCGGCCATTCGAACCCGAGACCTCGCGGCGAAAGGCGCATACGCTAACCACTAGACCATCGAGGCAGTTGTAAAGTATTCAGTTGTTAGCAAGATACCGAATAATGATGGCTACCCAATACGAGCAATGGTAATTGGTCAGGTTAGTTAGTAAAGTTTCGCAGCCATGCCTATCAAAGCCCGTGAAGTTGCGAGTGTGGTGCTGTACAGACTATAACACACCTCATGACCTGTCCCACTTGCTCCACCAGGCGCTCATGAAAGCCGATGAACGCTCTATCCGCGTGGCCACGCACTGGCCTCATAGAATATGACTGCAGCTACACGAAACAAGAAGAGGAAAGCCTGTGAAAACCGCGCGCGTGAATCTCCTCAGTCTGTAAAGAACTTTATTCCTGACCATGCCCGTTGTATTTTTGGACGGTTTTCTCTGCAAATTAACAGTACAGCGAATGTAGCAGTGAATGTTCCTGAATAGACAGTGTACAGCTGTCCCGTTAAATTGTCTCGTAAAATACAGGATTACCTAGTTTGGTGGCGACCAATTTATGTGCTTAGTTTATGTGTAAGCGCCAGTTTAAGCTCTATTTATTAATGCACTAAATGGAATTGGAGTACTCTAGTGTATTTATGTAGTAACGGGATACATATTGCAATTTAGATCTTGTTTATAAATAAATACCCAGTATAACGGACAGCAGCGACAGCCGAGTGGGAGACCGTAGGACTGCTAAGTCGAAGGTCTCGGGTTCGATCCCAAGGCACACACCTCTGTCAATAAATCGTTAAGATTCGTCTTCGAAGATATGTGTGTATTTATCATATAAATTATCGCTCGCTAACGGTGAAGGAGAAACATCGTGAGGAAACCAGCATGAGGGTGCCTAAAAGTACTCGAGGGACCAAATTATGTTTGATATTTGTGTTACTCACATGCCTCGACGCTCGTTCAATCTTCATAACACAACAATAGCACTAAGGGTCGACACACACCAAAAGCGCGTCGAAGCGAAGCGCAGTTTCAGTGTCATATGAATTTTAACTTTATTTCCATAACTATAATACTTATTATCGCATGAGAAACTCAAATGAGTCGCGCGGATGCACGCGCCGCCGCGGGAATTCCGGCGAATTCCATAGTAGTAGTAGCGTAGAGTTTCTCATGCGATAATAAGTATTAGAGTAATAAAAATAAAGTTAAAATTCATATGACACTGAAACTGCGCTTCGCTTCGCTGCGCTTCGACGCGCTTTTGGTGTGTGTCGACCCTAAACGTTAATCTTACACACTAAACACTGAAATTATATTAATTCAGGCGGCCGCCTGTCTAACGTTCGTAAAATCACACGTAAAAAGTATAGTTTTTAAAATGGCTGCCCACGCACGACACTCGGGGAAGCGCTCCCATTGGCTACAGCGCGCGAGGCTCATTCACAGTTAAATATTTGAATTTATGGCGCCATGTGGACTATGGCCTAACCCGTGTCATCATGAGAAGAGGCCCGTGCCCAGCAGAGAGACATGTATTAGATACAGGGCTGCTATTATTATATAACGGACATAGTCCTTTAAAATGGCAAGATTATCGATAGTATTCATATTATTTCGTTGAGGTAATTAAATGTTTTAGCAGCTAAGTTTTATCAACATCAGGCGCCCAAACTTTTTCGTTTGAAGCGCACTTTTGTTATTTTGTCTAAGATAAAGTAAAAACTACTGATGGTCTAGTGGTTAGCGTATGTGCCCCTCACCGCGAAGCCTCGAGTTCGATTCCCGGGACGAGCAAAGTGTTATTTATAGTAGCACGGAGTTAATTTGTCCACGGTGGATGGCGATGGCTCGCCCCCTTATCTCATGGGAACTAAACATAACGGGTGAAATGTGGGTGTTGTACACCTCTGCCACATCCTTCCGGGTTATGTTATGTATAAAGCAAGAAAAAAACCATCCGATCCTGTGTGAATTAACGCTTTATCTGCGGATCATTCGGGAGCTTTCTGAACTCCTGATCTGCATCAATATTACTAAAAGAAGCTATAAATATCATTCACCAGTGGGCCATTTTTCGTGTCTTTAAGGGTAGACTCCCAAGCGTCGTGTTTTCATACTAACGTAATATGGATTTAACTTTAATATTTTTATGTGTTTATTTTATAGACAAATCATATCTTAAACACTAAAATGCATGTTAGTTCGTGGCCATTTTGTCAAAATTGTTTTAATCATCAATTGAGTAACATATAAACTGAAAAATTAAATAATAATTGAGCAAAATGGGGCGCCCAGAAACATGCTTTTTATTGTTTTAGTTAATATTTAATATTTTAACTTGAAATATTAAAGTTTAACCCATATTACTTTTGTATGGAAAACAACCAATCAATTGTTCCCCCTATCTAACAAACATGCAGTAACTGAGCTGTCACAGTCCAAACGAATCGCTCACATATCAAATTAAACAGTGCAGCTATCCGTAAATAAAATGTGCAAACGAACATTCGTTTTACCGCCAATTAATTAAAACCCTAGTTCGACTTTCGGCTTTTGGTGTTCGGCTTTCGGCTTCAACTTCGCCGAAAATTTGCGGTTCAGTAAGCTTTATGATTTTTTTGTTGTGCAGCGATGCGTGGAGAATTTAATTGATTTAACGTAACGTCAAACGTTTAGTTTCATGGGGAAGATGGTTATTATATAGAGTTTAATTTAACAAATCCATATGTTCGATGGTCTAGTGGTTAGGGGATGCGCCTCTCACCGCGAGGTTTCGGGTTCGATTACCGATCGAACAAAGTGTTATTTGTGAACTTTTCGTCAGGTAATTCACAATAACAGCACGTAGTTGGTGTTGTGCCCGGCGGATGGCGAGTGGGTCACCCGCTATCCCATTATACCTAAACTTAACAAGTGAATTGTGGGTAACACCTCTGCCACACACTTCTGGTTCATATAGTCGTTGTTATGTTTTTAAAGTCGTTCAACCATTTTTATCATAACTTCACAAGTTCACAGTCCATAGACGCCCACTCGGCGTCTGTTCATTCTGATGCAGTTCAGTTCAAACTGCTTTCAATTTATTGCTTACTTAACTTACCTCTGATTTTACAAAAAATCTCAATCTATGGTTTTAATTAACCCATATAATTACATCTCCTATTCTCTGCTGAGCTTAGCGTTAAACTTGACTAAAAACGCTTTGTAAAAACGTTGGTGAAATCGTAACCAAGTAGAAGTACACAGATTTAGTGCCTCGCTGTAAAGCGATGTATTTGCGTCTGACTTCTAAATTAGTTTGAAAGCTGAAAGGGCTGCATGAAAGCCTTAACTCCTTGGAAAACTTGGTTGGACTTTTAGTAGGTAAAAATAAAGAGCAAGGCATTAAGAAAAACATGTTTTTTGTAGCACGCTCTAATCTCTTTATTCAACAATAAAAAATCATTTTTTTTAATGTAGAAATTAGAGACGTGCTGGCTAGACGGTAAGTCGACTAGTTGGCTTCTCTTTTGTACTCGCCGACTATTCGGCTTTACTATTAATGTCAACAGTCAAGGATTAGAACTCCTACATGACTTGTGCCGCTCTGTAATACTGCATGTGTTGGTGCCACGAACAATACGAAATATAAGGTTTTTAATGCATTTAAGAGCCTATACAACCTCAGCTCAAATTCAAATTTCGCCCCCACTTTCCCGCGCCTCCTCACTCTCTATCTCGCTCGCACAATACTACTCGCGGTGACGCGGGCACACAAGCGATTTCGTAAACTATTATCGGACGAGTACTAACCAAGCACTGCATAAATTCTACTGCCACAAAAAACTAGTCAAGCGCGAGCCACCATTGCGCTGAGGGTTTTGTAGTTACAATGGCTTGGTAGTAAGTTTACAATTTGCTATTTTACAATCTTATAATATTATATAGTTTTCGCCTTGTATTATCCTACTATTATATTATTATTCTTGTACTACTTTCTTAGTTATTATGCATCTATATAAAAATGAATTGCCCAAATGTATGTACGCGCATAAGTTCCGAAGGACTGCACCAAATTGGATAATTCTTTTTTGTTGTGTTCGTTATTCTCATTATAAGGTTTGTATAAATACAAGATAGATAACTTTAGGTAGGATAGGTAGGTAAGTAGATAAGGTAGGTAGGTAGGTAGGAAGGTAGGTAAGTACGTATACGTACGTAGGTAGGTGGGTAGGGTAGGGTAGGTAGCTGGAGGATGTATGGTATATAGTAGAGATGCCACGAATAGTGAATTGGCCGAATACCGAATATTCGGCAACGCTGTCGGCCGATGCGCCGAATATTCGGGCCGCCGAATATTCGGCGACGAGTGGGATAGTGACTTTTAACGCGAGTAAAACCGCGCGGATCAGCAAGCGGCATTGTTATTGTTTTTCTCACTAAAATGCACTTGAGCACTTGATACAAGTATTTACCTAACTAATGTTCTAATTACCTAGCCTACTTACGATACATTATATATAAAAGCTATTTACAATATAAATGTGAGGTACGCGGTCGTGAATTGGCGCGAAATTCAAAAGACCGTCCGTCCACTAAGAAACAGCACCAAAACAGTAATGAAAATAATTTGGTAATCAAACTTTCTTTCCAAAATTACGATAAATAAATTAGTAGGACACGTGTATCGGTCTATCTATTCGCCTAGATCGGAAGGCCGATCCTTACAAGTGGTGGTCAGCAAACGAAAAACAATACCCGAACCTTTCGAAATTTGCAAAAGTTTATCTTTCTTTGCCTGGAAGTAGCGTTTATAGTGAGAGGTTATTTTCTGAGGCTGGTAACGTTTACGATGAAAAGCGATCTCGATCTTTGCTACCAAAAAATGCTGAAAAGCTCGTTTTTATCCATCACAACTTACCACGATTGGTTTGATTAGTTTTAAGTACTAAAATGTTGTAATTTGGAAATAAATACATAATTTTGAGTAAAATAACGTGTCTTTTTTTACATTATTTGCTATTCGGTATTCGGCCGAATAGTACGCACTATTCGGCCGAATACCGAATAGCAAAAAAAGTGGCCGAATAGGCCGAATACCGAATAGTTGCCGAATATTCGTGGCATCTTTAGTATATAGGTACCATACATTTTTGAAAGTAATTAAACATTGTCAAAATTATACAACAATCATTTTAATTCGCTTATATCTCTAATTGGCATATTTCGAACATGCCTGGGATCGCATAACTCAGGAAACATGAATGTTATATAAAAATGTTATCTAAACCTATTTGTTGTAGGTATGTTGTCAAAATAAAAACAAATATTTTTTTTTTTTAAGTTTTGAATTTCTTCTGAATCGTGGACGGTGGTTTACGAACACAAATCACATGCAGAAACACCTGCGACTCGTAGCGCAGCAGCCAACCGCTTAGCCACTGCACCAAACTTATGCTATCTAACTACTAATCACTAACTTTGTACTAATGGTTGTAATCACTAATATTGTAGTAAATAGGTCGGTAGATACTTACTTCATAACGTTTATCATATGTTTACCTGTTTCTTTACGCCAAACCAGACGCTTCTTATTTTTATTACGCTTATTTCCCATTGCGCCAACACTAGAAACCTAAGTACCTACTTCAATTTTACGTAGTCCTGTTGCGTATTGTGTGTTCTGAGCGCATGCGACACAGCTATTCCGTCCGAAAGCCGAAGCGAGACTGAACGGGGGTGTCGGGCGGAAGGGAATGAGCTTCAAGACGCCGATAGTATAGGTATTTTTTTTTTTAAAGTGAAAATAATGGTAATTTTAAAAATGTACATCACATAAGACCTGCTTTATAGTTAGTTCAGTAAGTATGCAAAGTTTCATGATTCAATTTGACGTATTTTTTTAATTACAGCGGTTTTTTTTATCGTTTTGGAGGTAACTTTGGGACTTTTTTCTATCGATAAAATTTTATGGAATCGTGTTTTCGGCTCACATAGTACCTAACATTAATCCTCAACATTACCATATATTTATTTCAAAATTAATGCTGCAGTATTTTCGACGTAACGAAGGATCATGCTAAGCCATTTAAGATAGTATAGGCTCTTAAAATTGTAATAATAACCGAATCTAATAATCGGCCTCGCTGACTAATCGGCTAGCCGTCTAGTCGGCCGAACGCATATTCATCTCTAATTTATGTAACTACTTAAAACTGAGACCATAAACTTAAAAACTATCTAAACTTCTAATGTTCTAACGACCACACAACAGTAGCTTTACAACTATGTGACGTAGCCGACAGCGAACCTTTTCTACCTTCTAGCTGACTTGTGAGGATAAATTAACCCAGGGCGGGCGAGTTGGCGAGACAAATTCGTCCCTGGCGGCATATTGCGTTTTCGCCAGCCTGCCACGATGTACGACTCCATTCAAAGCACAACTTAACTGCACCCCAAGTGAAAAATTTTACCAAAATTTTACCTTGCATTTTACCCGCGCTGAAGCTAGCTTTAGGATTTAGTGCAGGTATTCTGATACAAAGATTGGTCGATATTAGATACCATCGCATAGGTTTGCAAGATTCTCGGTGGTTCTGGAGTTAGCTTAAAAATGCGGTTACTTAGTCAGCTATACTAATTTTGAGAAGCAGAAAGCAAAATATACACTGCCTTTCCCGTATGAAAATGAGAATTATCGACTTTGTTGTGTGTTAAATAACTATTAACTTATCAGCGCAATATAGATCTGAATCTAACTACAATATAATCTTTGATATTACATTACCTACACCTACTGAATTTCCGTTAATAGTTGTGAGAAATCTTCTAAAATACAGTTAACATTTAGATCTTGATCTGTTTAAATAATTATAATTTTACAAAATTCACACGGATATCACACCCTATTAATTCCAATATTGCCGATCAATTAGCCGCCCACGCCGTAAAACCGGTTAATTAACTTTATGAATTGGCTTAATTATGTAAGCACAAACCCACACGCATAATAACTTCGTGAAAGATATACCGAAGAAACTTTTCGTTCCACAACATGGGAAATATTCAAAGTTCTTGCAAAGTAACGGATTCCTCGACTAACAAATTCAGATATTTAACCTTCTTACAAAGTAGAATATTTTAAGCCCTTTTACCAAAGTCAAGTAAAAGTTATTTATTGAGTAAATTGTTAGAGTCTAAACACTATTAGTTGTCCCCCTCTAGCGGTGTAGTTGTCCTATGGTTTTATATCTCATAATTATATTATATCTTATATCTTATATATTATATCTCTCTCAGAATAATGATTTGTTCTTGTAAGTCGTTAATATAATCATTATTTTGAGACCGATATAGTAGTACATCAGTAATTCCACGAAACAACCTAGTCAATTTTAACTCAACATTTGTACTTGGAAAGTATCCAATATAAAAGTTACACAATTGAAATAATATGATACTGGAATGAAGATCGAACAATTACTTTTTTTGGTTCGCTCCATATTTGTATGTGAACAGAATCAGGCTGTGGTAAATGAGCTTGCAATCTATCTCGTGACAGTGGCAAATGACAACTGCAATCCATTGACACAGTTCTCTGATATCTACAAATGTTGGTAGATCCGATGAAATACTGGGTACTACTTACTGATAATTTATATTATGCTTTACCAATTGTGCTGCTAAAACTCTTATGTACTATTTTTACCTTTACTATATACCAACGCAGATTAATAAAATGTCATAATACTAAGTAGGTACTTAGTATTATGACATTTTATTAATCTGCGTTGGATATCACACCCTATTAAGTAGGTACTCTATCTACTAATCCCTATTATACATAACGTTGAGAACTTTACAGAGCTGCTTGACGATATAACTGTCTAAATTGTAAACAAAACTTAAAATCCTAGTAAATAAATTTATGTTGTCTTGATCTATTTTTCATCAGTGTTAGAGTCGACGTTATCTAGATTATTCCCCTCTAATATCAACATTCAATTATTGTGATGATTGTGATACAAATATACCTCAATAACTCCACAAGTTTACCCTTATTGCGTTGACTCTACATATTATAAATAAATAAATTCATTGCGTTTTTTCTTTAACTCGACCCCTGCACTTTTATTAGCTCCTGTGTTGCAGGGGTGTTCACAATCATACATTTCACACACACATAGCACACCCAAAGTCAGAACAAATCTTTGAGAATCACACAAAGATTTGTCACGTGTAGGATCGAACCTCCAACGCGAGGCGACCGCTTTAACCACTACGTCAACCGTACACTCAATAATGTGTGTGCATACATAGATTTGTAATAGGCTCTCATTCTAGATACATTACTATTGTTCCAATTCTTTCAGTAAACAAGCTCGCCGCATTAAAACGTATCATTTTTCTTTCGTACAGCTAAAAGTAAGTAGACAATAATATAATTAAGGCATGTTCCTTAGGGTCGCGGTGTTCCCATGCGCCAGACCGCGACGGCGATCCATTGTATCGATGGAGTATCTCCTGTTACCAGGGTATAATGAACTTAGATGAGAAGTGTAGTTCTTCTTTGATAAAGGTGTTTTTATGTGGTAGAGCTTCTTGAACGAACATACAGCTGATTTACGTACAATACAGATCATGTTTGCCATCGAATGAAAAAGTTTTGTTGCAATTTTTGATAAAGATAAACCTAAACATTATTCATTGACCTGCATGCGAGGCAAAATTGTGGATTACCCTTGCAGCTTATGGACCATGACTTGCCATCGCTGCATTGTTACCAATTTTTAGTCTTCAAACTTACCATCTGTAACTTACTAGACTCGTTTGAAAATTAAGCATTATTTGTACGAATAAACTCTTATTTTTTCAAGTTTTCTCACTAAGCTTTACAAGTTTACACTCGGATCTGGAACGTATACAGATTCTCTTTAATCCGTTAGAATCCAAAAGAATTAAAGCTTCGAGAACCCGGAGTTATTAAGCAGGTTGTATTGTTACCTGTACTCTGAATTTCAGTGGGTTTTATTAATTTGTAGTATTCTTTATCGTAGCTCCTAGTCAGTGGTCTTAATTTAGACGACCACAATTATTGAGTAATTGCTATGTATCAGAGTAGCAGGTCTCACGGTCTTGGGACCCAACGAAAAAGGCTCCTTTATAGACTTTTATCTGCATAACAAGTTGATAGTTATAAATCGTACAAAAAGTAGAAAAATTATCGACGTATTCGATTATCCAGTTAATAAACTTGAATGATCAGCAATTAGGATAATAATGACTTCTTATACTTTAACTAATAGGACGCTTTCAAAGATCATTAAAACGAAATTAAATTTCAAAGAATTAATAAGCCATAGGCTCAAATGAAGGAATCTTCTTAAACAATTTAGCAAAAAGGTACGTTGAAGACCATATAATCCACATAATTTGGACCACTTTTGCCAAAGTTGGAGGGCTTTAATTGGAAAATTTAAATTTGTTTCCAAGTGTTTCAATCAAGTCAATTTGGTAGGTAATTGTCGGGGACTGTCAGTTGGAGACGTTTTATAATATCTATGGCGGTAGAGTTTTTGTTAATACGCCCCAGTTAGCAAGCAAATAGAAGATTGTTGTTATGATCGTTGTACTGAGATCAGATCTTGTATATACTGGCAGATGAGGCATAACAGCCATATTCCTTAGATGCAGGGACTTACTCGCATCTGCTTTAATGTATTTCAGATTTTTACGAGCTTTAGTTGTCTCCATAGAGGTGGCATTTAGGTCTTGCAGTCTCTTACCATCAGGTGTGTCATTTATACGTCTTAAAACGGGGACGGTTACTTGAAGGTTTTATAATTGCAGGATGTTTTGACCGTGATATTAGACACATTACTGAGATAATGTTACCATGTTGCGGTTCTTTTACACTTTCACGTGACGCGACGATGATAGAGAGCGATCAATGCATTCATTCGCGTTCGTGAACTTTCTTAGCTCGTTTGAAAATAGATCAGTGGATTTATATTTAGAACTTAACTGTAAGATGGATAGAACGATATAGTCTATTATTATAATAAAAATCATGTCGGCGTGTACATAGAGTTAAAATATCTGCCTTCACCTATTATTATACTCCGTACTACCAGACGAAAATGAAATATAAAAGACGAAATATCAGATATCACGGGATATATTTACCATGTATTTGGTTGTTACGAGTTTTTCGATATTACGTAGCTGATGCAAGCCGCTTGTTCAAGATAAAACTGCATTTCGTAAGAAAATTCCATGTGTCGTAAAAAAAATATCTTAATAATTCACTAAAAAGGAAGTTTACCGTATTTTTTTGTATTTTGATATTGTTGTAGATATAGACGGATATTATACTTTGCTCACTTAATATAAACTTTCAAGAATTTTTTGTCAATATCATTCTGAATTTGCAAATTTTTTTATGGATATTATACTCACACATAGGTAAAATCAATAAATTAATAAAATGAAATAAAATAATAAATCACATTATGCGTCATAAAATTCCTCCGCATCGCTGTCCACAGTTGATAATATTATACTTATTTCTTTTATATATATTTTGTTGAACACGACGTCCTACAAATAACTCCTGTATCGCGGGGATTTTCACCAACATTTGCAGTTTAAGCAGTAGAAAATCATGAAGCTCCATTTTAGCTGAAACAATGAAATCGGACAGCACCCGTCACTTCGAAAGCAAATGGATAACGAGCTTAAAAGCTCGATATAGACAGTTAATAGCTTAATAGTGCTGCCATGATCCAAATAGATACAGTTGCAGTTAATATCCAGCAGTACGGAGAAATAGATTAGTTTTGACGATATTGGTCAAAGATCATTTTAGTCATTTTATAAGATGATGCCATAAGTAAAGTTTTTTTTACTTTTAAAATTATTCATGTGTATATAGTTTACTAACTTCCGTTTGCAGCTCCACCCGTGTAGTAGGTCGATAAAAAGTAGCGTATATTATTTTTGGGATTTTGAACTATCTCCATGTTAATTTTCATGAAGATCGGTCCTGTAGATTCGAAGAATTTTGTGTACAAACAAACAAGCTAACAAAAAAATATTTTCTCTGTACAATATTTATTAAAAAATATGTATAACAGGGTGTATTCGTTAAGTATGTTTAGACAGTGAGTGTGTGTGAGTTTGCCGTAACTATAAGAGATATCGTAAAAGTTTAAACTGATATAATTAGTACTTTATCTAATGAGTAAAACTGCATTAATAACTTTTGAAAATAAAACAAAAAAATTGCGGAATTGTTAACTTGAATCAGTCCCATAAATTTTATTTTAATGAATAAGTTTGTTTCGGTTTCGGTTATAAATATAAGAGATATCAAAAATATCGAAACTAATATCAAAAGAAATTTCATCAATAACTTATCGTTACGGAATAATTGGCTGGCCACACTTACCGATTACACGCTGTATATTAGTATAGTATAGATGAATTGGTGTCGGTACCTTTCAATATGTAAATACTTAACTAAAATACATTTAATAAAAAGGCCAAATAAACGAAAACATTGAGACTAAAACTCGATCATATAGGTAGGTAGGGTGCAGGGGACTTTTAACATAGTAAATCAATTTATAACACAAAAATATGTTATAGGAAACATTAAACTGGCAAACGTGCACTGTTGGCGTAGTAGTTGAAGCGGTGGCCTCGCCCGTGTTGTGGGTTCGATCCACACACGGGACAAATCTTTGTGTAACCCGCAAAGATTTGTTCTCCCTTTTACGTGTGTAAAATGACATGTCATGTGTAAATGACACATGAGTTATTCCCAGTGCGGGCTTCGTTTTAAAAAATAAATCTATTCACCGATCCAAATCAGGACACCCCGCGTAAATCTATAAACCTGGTGACAGTACCAGCTAGACTGAAAGCCGATTACGTCCATTCTGTGCAAATCTGATTCGTCTGATTATGGAAGTATTAGTGCGTACTTACATAACACCTGTATTATCATGTTACCTGGGCATGGGCTGTTTTGTAATCAAAGTGCTAATCCACTGTCGAGGCTTACCGCAGACTACGTTTATTATGACTGAGGCTGTGTGGACTTTTCCTGATTGTTATGTTCTAGTAATGTTACTATTAATAGGTAGAGCTCTTGTGAACGAGCTCGAAGGCGGCAGCACCACCGTCTCACCTTTAACCTGCTGTTAAATAGTAGTGCTTGCATTACTGTAATCCAGTTTATTGGTGAGATAGGGCCCTGAAATTATTGGCATATACTACATATAAGGCATGACGCGGTGGTCCTCAGCTGCAGCGATGTATATCAACATATAGCAGCGATATACAATCTTCCTTTGTGGATTTTTAATGTCCATGGGCTGTATTCTACTGGCGTATTATAAAAAAAAGTGGTTCTGACAGACATGACGAATCCATAAGGGTTTCGTTTTTTGCCATTCGGCAACGAAACCCTAAAAAGGATAAATAATATTGTTAGTTCAAATAAGCGTAAGACAACGGTACGCGATAGTGGTCATTGATGGAAAACTCAAAGGCTGCCCATAAATCCTAACACTTAACTGTGTCGACGAGTATACAACGGACGAATTGGAAACAATATCATGTAACCACATTAACTATGAATGAATAATCAATAAACATAGCTAATTACTTTCCTAATTACATCCTATTTTAATTGCCTAACCCGTTCGTTTACATTATTTTACGGTAATTTGGAAGTTATTTCTTACATATTGCGGAAATAACACGAAATGTTAAATTATAGCACACAAATGGCAAATAATAAGGTGTTAATGGGTTTAAAGAGGGTCGGCATGATCAATGCGCGAAGAAACTTCAAGCCTTTGCTGACCATAGAAATCTTAATAACTAGTCAATAGAAATGCTATCGACTATCTTTTAACACTGGGACGCATGTCGCCGTTTTTCAAATACCATTTTTTGTATTCCTGCAAACAAAATTATTCTTTTTGGCGATGACATTAAGACGACAATTCCTCAACTCGCACTTGTGTTCGATTAGACTGATGCGCTTGTATTCCTGCAAACAAAATTATTCTTTTTGCGATGACATTAAGACGACAATTCCTCAACTCGCACTTGTGTTTGACTAGACAGATGCGCGGCGACAAGGTCACGCGTCTTTGACATTTCTATTGCCTTATTATTAAGATTTATATGTTGCTGACGTTCATTTTATAGGCTATCTTTTATATCTTAAGGTAACTGCATTTGAGCTCATATCACTTACAATCAGGTGGATGAGAAGCCTTTTTGCTGCATAAGACAAAACAATTACAATGCCAGTTCATCACGCCAGTCCTCATATCTTGTCAAACAAGCGTTGTTTGCGAGAACTGGTATAACTGGTGTACTGCCAGATACGCATCTGTTACACTTTTTGTAGCACTTGTCAGGAATACCATCAGTAAGTATGGTAGCCTGAACACCACGTCTCGTCATTACGCTGTTTTAAGTGCCCCTAAACATACCTTAGCCTTAAAAAATTAGGCTTGATGTGCGTCGGCACACATGGGCAGGATTCTGTAGAATGTGTTAGTTTATGTTGTAAAATGCACCTTTAAATCACTTTTTCGAAACTGTTTAAATATGTTCTACGGTTTTTTCTTAATGGATGGATTATATTATCTTACTACATAAACTATTATTAATAAAAAAAAATTGACACCTAGAGTTTTAGATTCTAGAATAGAACTCTAGGTGTAATTTTATTAAGTAACTAGATGACCCGCGCTAAATGTTATTCTGTTCGGTGCCTGCAATTTAGAAAATATTCACAACGCCATCTATTGATTTTTTGCGTAAACTCTAAATGAGTAGAGTATCTTGAATAGCTATTGTCAATTTGACAACCCCGATATATAAACAGGCAGACAGATTTAATCCTCGATCCATCAGTTTGCGACATCCTAAAGAGTCCCAAACAAGTTACTAAAACAGAAGAAACTTAATAGCAATTCGAATATTACAATAGCAACTTGCAAAACCGCTGTACAAATAACTTGAATGTAGTAATTATCCTGTGCTATGGCCGACGGTAAAAACTTTAATGGAATTCGCAGGCCGAAAACCGTTTCGTGGTTGGGCTGTGGTCCGGCCGAATTCAAGGCGTTTTGTATTGCAGAACATTTTAATATTGAACGGAGAAAAACCCCTGTATTTATTTATACTTTTACAAACGTTTTTGTAAAATCGTATACGTAAGTATCGTTTTGCAGTTACGTATTTGCCTAGTATTTATAGCGTATATATTAAAAGATCATATTAATATTGTTAAATTGTTTCACTATAGATTCATAATTTCACTTATATAGAAAAATATCATAATAACATTATTCAATATTTTTACGATAGATTCATAATTTGACTTTACGGCTTTAAAGCTCATGGGAAAGCAAAAACGACAATTCAATCAATATTTTCATCCTCTCAACATATTCAAAAATCGATGTTTCTCGGTTAGTCAGTATTTTCAAATTTAATATTATATACTGGGCTATATAATATTACATTTCTTTCAATTTAGTATATAGAGGCTAAGTCGGACGTACCTATAGTTCAAACTGACGGTGGGTTGACAAAGGAAAGTAATTATTCTATCCAAGCAGGCATTGTTTTTGATAGGCCCAAACGTGACAAACACAAAAGGTTATAAGGTCCAATCACGTATCAAACAAAAAGACATATACTTACATAAATAAAAATTATACAAAAAACATTATCTAATATTAAATACAGTAAAAATAAAAATACATAACGCCTTTATTACACAGAATGGTATGGCAGAGGTGTACAACACCCACATTTCAGCTGTTCTGTTTAGGTCCCATGGAATATATGAGCCTATCGCCATCCACCAGGCATAATTTACACTCCGTGCTGCTATTGTGCACTTCCTGAGGGCAAGTTCACTTTATCACTTTGCCCGATCCGGGAATCGAATCAGAGCCCTCGCATTATATGGCTACAGAAGGTGTGAATCTTGATTTCTATTTATTTTGGCTAAAATGTAAACAGAAAACATATAATATTATTAAAACCGACGTGACGTGAAGACATTATTATTAAGAATACGGGTTACTCATGTTACGTTAGCCGGGATATTATTATGCTAGACGTCGCGCGGAGGTGACGACACGCGAATAACAGCCCAGTTGATGAATCTACGTACTAGATTCGAAACTGGTCGGCATATCCCGGCTAAAGTAACGTGAGTATTATTATTTAGTATTCTTAATAATAAAGAAAACATATAATATAATATAGCACATGAAATAAAATACACACGAATAGCGACAATAAACTTGACATTGCGGCATCATCGATTCTGTAAAATGACGACCCACACATACACATCGATGTTTTCCAACACCATCGAGAGTCGAGACTAATTTGGTTACATTTTTGATCCACACATGAAATTGGTTACCTCTCGGCGGTCCTGCGGTCCGTGTTATGTTGATCAAATATTCAGCACAGCTATTAGTGACATTGCTGGCTTGTGTGTGCATATTTCATGAGCGAATAACTACCGATGTTTCAGTAATTAACAATCAAACATTGCTAATAATCAACTCACATTTGAGTTAAACGAGGATGCTGTTAACTCTTTTTTTTATTTGGCTCTTTAACAATGAGTACACTGTTACATTAATAAGGGTTATACATTATGAACTTAAGTCTAAGCGTCTCTCTACTTATAGAGGAGCACAACATTCACTATAATAAAAGAAATAAGCCAACACATTAAGTTAATTTATAAACAAAAAATGCTTGTCATACAAAGAAAAAAAAAACATTAAGAAAATTTAATATATATGTATAAATTAAATAAAATTATTAAATAAACAAGATTAAAATATTTTTTCAAATTTAATTAATATAAAAAAATAAAAGTAAGAGTAGTAAGTAAGAAAAGAAAAGTGCTTTATAAAGTACGAAGTAAATGTCCAAGCCCAAGCTGGAAGGCGTGGCTGCCGCTCTCGGTCGGCTTTTGCCTAACGTGGGCGGCGCCAGCGTCGCCAGCCGACGGCTTTACGCCGGGGTGGTACGGTCAATGGCACTGTACGGCGCACCCGTGTGGGCGGAGGCCTTGTCCGCCGGGAACAGGGCGCGGCTATGGAGACCGCAGCGCGTCCTGGCGGTCAGGGCCATTCGTGGATACCGCACGGTGTCGACCGACGCAGCGTGTGCGTTGGCCGGAACACCCCCGTGGGATTTGGATGCGGAAGTGCTCGCCGAAGTGTACAGGCGCAGGGCGGCTGCTCGGGCTGAGGGTTCTGTCCCCATGCCCGAGCAGCTGCGTGCGTGGCGGGAGGAGGCCCACCGGACGCTGATGGTCCGGTGGGGGAATCGGCTGGAGGCTCCACGTGCTGGTTTTCGCACCGTGGAGGCGCTCCGGCCGATTCTCGAGGAGTGGGCAGGGCGGCAGCATGGGACTCTCTCCTTCAGGCTAGTGCAGGTATTGACCGGGCATGGTTGCTTCGGGAAGTACCTGCACAGGCTGAAGAGGGAGGCGAGCCCCATGTGCCACCACTGCGACTGCGGTGAGGACTCGGCGCAGCACACTCTCGAGCAGTGTCCTGCTTGGGAGGTGCAGCGCCGGGATCTCACCGCGGTCATTGGGAACGACCTCTCGCTGCCGGCTGTGGTCGCGGCAATGAGCAGCGCGAGGTCGTGGGATGCGGTCGCATCCTTCTGTGAGGACGTCATCTCGCAGAAGGAGGCGGCGGAGCGGATCAGGGAGGACTCACTCCTGGCTGATCCGCTCCGTCGCCGGCGAGCTGGGCGGCGAAGGCGCGCGTACGCCGCGAGCCTAATGCCGCCCTAAGCGAGGCCGCGGGCGGTGGAGGGGGATTTTCTGCCGCCCGCTGATGCCTTCCGCGACGGAGTGACGCCCTGGGTGTGCTCGGGGCGTCGCTACGAGAGGAGGACTGAAGAGAGTCGGGTGCCCGGTCGGAGGTCGGACTGGGCACGGTCGCCGCGGCGAGCCCTGTGGATATAATATCGATCCGGGGCTCGCCGACCCACCATCTTTCGGCGACGAGGGCACACCGCGGGGTTTTAGTGGGTATTCTGTGCCGTTTAACATCGTAGGCACGGGAGTCCCACATAGCCGCTCTGCCCGTCCCCCCACGGGTAGAGTGGTATGCGTAAATGCATTTCCCCGCGAAAAAAAAAAAAAAAAAAAAAAAAAAAAAAAAAAAAAAAAAAAAAAAAAAAAAAAAAAAGGACTAGATGGCGTTGTGTGTAAGTTGTGAGATATTTATATTTATATAGGTATATTTATCTGCTTGCACCGCTCCACCAATTTTCTTAAGTAACCGTACTATTAGTTAAACATAATTTGGAGAAAGGACTTTTCGCCTCGCGATTACCAAAAATAATAATTGCTATGTTTATTCATCGAGGTCTCCTCACCCATATCTGTTGTTATTTGCCAAATATTCCATTGATCTAATTCACATAAAACAAAAATATAAAGATAGAAGGGTACACTTGCGAATCGTATCTGTATACAATACTTACAGCAAAGGCCAACATTAACCATCTCTAACGACTTATACAACATCACAAATCCACGAACAAGCTCCTAGTACCAAACTAGCAAAGCACGGACTTAGACTAAGATTCGTAACTCCCACTAGAGAGATGCACAATTTAATAAACTTGTTGACAAGACTAGCACAGAGTTAGCGCAATCTGAACTAGGGCAAACAATAAACAATAGCGCAAGTTGGTTAGTCGAGCAAGTCCACTGTGCTATATTTAATGTGATGACTGAACATTAATTAAGATGCTGTATTAAAAATAAAGAATTGAAACAAGAGTTATTATGTAATATTAGTAGGAACAAGGTGTCTCTTGCCGTTAGATCCCTCACAGGACACTGCAAGCTAAATAGACACTTATCCCGTATCGGCTATGCGGACGATGACAACTACAGATTATGTAAAAAGGAACCAGAAACACCGCTGTACCTCTTTTGCCATTGCGAGCCACTGATCCATAGACGAAGCATCATTCTGGGACGCCATATCTTGGATCCGGATGATGTCAAGTCACTCCCGATCGGCCGACAGCTCCAGTTTATGGAGGCTACAATTACAAAAGACCCACGGAGGTCGACGTGAACACCCAAAGCACAGTATAACATATTTATACTGTGCCCAAAGCCTCGTCCCAACAATAATAATAATATTATGTAATCTCCTGATCGCAGATCTTTTGTTGTTTTTATAAATAAATGTTTAAATTTAGCCACACTCGTAATATATTTTGCTGTGTACGCTTTTACGGCTAAACATTGGCATAGACATTGCCAAAAGACTTAAAAAGGGAAAAAAACCCGGAAAACCTTTATCAAATAATATAAGTTGTTATTCCTACAAACGTCTACGACATTTATAATAATAAAATTAACCAGACATTTAAGTAATAACGACAAGTCATAAACTACCGGATTTAATCATATATTTGATTTAAATTAAGTACCGGTTCTCGTTATGGAGTTGAAAAATGAAGCCGTTCAAAATACATAAAAAGTCCATGATCACTAAATCATGAAGTATTAAAAACTAAAATCATTGGATTAAAATTACAACAACTAGAAACATAAAATATTGCAAAAACTTAGGTCAAGCATTTTTCAAGTAACAGAGATGTTCAATTCACAGTATTGACATTAAAAAAAACGAAGTGTCGCTTTTTTTAAATATTACGGTTAGCTTCTATTGCAAATAATCTTCAGGAGATTTCAGTAAAAACTAAACAACAATAGGATCCAAGTTTATCTTCAACAAAAAAATACAGAAATACCACTTTGTCACTAACGTAAGAATCTTTCGACACAATGTTGACGGACTTACTAGGTTTAAGTGACGTAGCTGTTGTTAGACGACAGGAGGTGACAGTAGTGACATTTAGACAAGTTTGTTTGTCATTCTATCGTTGACAGTTACGATGGAAAGAGATAAAAATAAAAGTGTTGTTTGCAAGCACAAGCTCTCTATATCACAACATCTGAGGCGTATTGCGTCCAAAATATCGAGAAACTCTTTTAATTAAAAAAATAAAGAAAGTGCCCATTATAAAATGTTTGCTTTTAGTCGAAATATTTTTTAATTGAAATAAATTTAATATAAAACATATTACCAACTAACCATACTACTAATATAATTTAGTTTTACTTGTAATGTTTTGACTTGTTCAAGCGCCCCCTGGGGTCTATAAAAATTACTGATTTGAATCTTAAATCACAAATTCAGCTAAGCCAAAAAATAAATGTATTTTAATGCTGAAGTTCATAGGCTGTCGCTGTCTGTCACTTACCAATTACTATCAAGTGAGATTAATTACGTCGCTTAGCTATTTTTCTATTTTTTTTTTGTTAGCCTGTACTGTCCCACTGCTGGACAAAGACCTATAATATATTTCTATAATATGCTTCATTTATAGCTTAAGTTTTCATGCATATCTTTATTGTGAGTGCTTGCCACAATGTGACACAATAACGCTTGGTCGTAAATCCAACAATAAAAGCGTTGAATCTTATCAACACTATTAACTACATCTGTCGGCGAATTCCCACCTGTCAAGGTCAAGTGTATGGCCATTGAATTCCAAAGGCTATTGAACCGCTATGACGTCACAAGTCATGTTAAATGTACTGGGTTTAATCTCATCAGGTCTCGCTTACAGCTGAAGAAAGTATGGATCTATTGTGTGGTGTGACGGCTCAATAATCTCGACACAAAAACGCTACCCTTGTCACACCTGTCAATTCTGGATATAATGGGTATTTCATGCGCCGGTGATTTATAACGCAAATATAGGAACAACAATAGCTTTGTAAGTTTAATAATATCCAATGATATGTTTGGTGTAAGAACCTTTTATAAAAAAAAAAAACAACACAAACAATGCCATATAGTCCCAAACTAAGCAGAGCTTGTACTATGGATACTAGAATAACTGATACTAATACATAATATATATACTTTTCCTTTGTAAATACATACTTATTGTACATAGAAACACCCAGACTAAGACAAACCCCCATGTTCATGCACACAAAGATTTGTCTTAAGTGGGAATCGAACCCACGACCTCGGCGGCGCAGGCAGGTACACTACCCACTCCACTTTTGAAATTGTTGATCATAATATTATTTGGGCTAGGATTAGAGCTTCGCCAAAATTTACCAAGTGTGGACTAGTGACTGGTTGACAGTTCTTTCCACATAACTAAAAAGACTTAGGTTTACATATTTAATGAAGCATTTATATAAATCTGAATATGTTTATTTATTGTAAAGGAATGTTATCGTAACGAAAACATAAAATTTACATTTCCAAATCATTTTGAACGTCAGCATTTCAAATATTCATATCATAACAATTAAGTAAATGAAAATATTCACAGCAGTTTTGAATTTATTTTATTGGACTGGTTTCCCGTTTGTCGCCGCGGTGTGCGACTGTCGTGTGCTACATGTTACATATTAATCGACGTATCTCCATTTACGACGTTTTTTTGGGGTTCCGTAGCCGAATGGCAAAAAACGGAACCCTTATAAATTCGTCATGTCTGTCTGTCTGTCTGTCCGTCCGTCCGTATGTCACAGCCACTTTATTCCGAAACTATTAGGACTACACAATTGAAACTAAGTAGGTAGATGTATTTTGTTAACCGCTTTACGATTTATACACAAAAAAAAATATTAATATTAGAGGGGGGCTCCCCATACATTGAACTGAAACAATTTTATTTTTTTTTCATTCTACCTATACGTGTGTGGTGTCTATAGATAGGTCTTTAAAAATTACATTGAGGTTTCTAAGACCATTTTTTTTCAATATCAATCGTTCCAAAGATAGACACTTTCAAAGTGCTAAAATGAGTGTCCCCCCCCTCTAACTTTTAAACCACAGGAGTGAAAATCTAAAAATAATATATATTATAGATCTTAATAAAAACTTTCAACCAAAATTGTTTTGAATGAGATACAGTCGGCAGTTTTTGAGATATAGCACTTTTTCAGCAACCGCAAATTATAACTTTGTTATTGATACAAATTCCTTAAAACACTATGAAAAACAAAGTTATTTTTGTTGTCGAAATATGTTGGTATTTGGGCTATTTGTCGGTAATCGGTACGTTTAATGTTGTTACGACTAGCTACGGAACCCTATTGCGCGTGGCCCGACACGCACTTGGCCGGTTTTTTTTTTAATTCGCTGTATGTTTAACAAAACTGAGATAATCTCTTCTTCGGTTTTAGCACACTTTATTTTATTCTGACTAATTATCACGATAAACTTTTCTGTTTGCGACTCAGAATTGAGACTTCATTTAAATTCGGCGTAACGATAATTGTTAACAGTTTTGTTGCTTCGTCTTTTTGTTAATGTTTATTTAATACTTTTTCGTTAACAAAGTTACATTGTTTTTGGAGAAAAGAGTTTCTACTTGTAGGTCTACTTAATGGAAGAGGCAATCAAAGAACTATTGTGCAGTGAATTATTGCCGAATTCACTAACCTGGTAAACTTAACGCTGAGGTAGAGCTTTTAATTTCTCTGTCCCGTACAATCAACAAATAATGATACTGCCTTTAGAAGTCAAAAACTTAGGGTCGACACACACCAAAAGCGCGTCGAAGCGCAGCGAAGCGAAGCGCAGTTTCAGTGTCATATGAATTTTAACTTTATTTTCATAAGTATAATACTTATTATCGCATGAGAAACTCAAACGAGTCGCGCGGATGCCCGCGGCGCCGCGGGAATTCCGGCGAATTCTATAGTAGTAGTAGCGTAGAGTTTCTCATGCGATAATAAGTATTATAGTAATGAAACTAAAGTTAAAATTCATATGACACTGAAACTGCGCTTCGTTTCGCTGCGCTTCGACGCGCTTTTGGTGTGTGTCGACCCTTAGTATTCGTTCCATGTTCGGAATGCAGAGTACAGAAAGCTGTCGACCGATGTTCATTAAACATAAAATTCTTACACTTCCGTCACTATAGTAACATCTTTGAAGTAGCGTTGTTTCTAAAAACCAATCTCCATCTGTTCCTTCGGCTGTCTGATCACGTGACTCGCAACTGACGTCATAACAATGATAAACTTTGTTTACATCCAGCCAAGACTACATTGGTCTATAAAAGTATAATATGTAAGGTTCCAAAAATATACAACAAAATACCTGAGCAAATTAAGCATCTCAGTACACAATTGTTCATTTTAAGAGAATGCTAATTGATAAAGGATATTATAACATCAACGGTTTCTGATTTTGTACAAACATTGATCGCGAGAGAGAGATCGATATACGAAATTAACAAAACTGCAATTTAAAAAGATTGGTGTAGTGTAGTCGGACCTTAGGAAGCAGAGAATAGACCTCCCATTAGCTTAGTTAGACGTGTGCTCCACGTAATACCCAAGTTATCTGTCTGTCTGTGGTAGCAGAGCCCCAATCCGCTTTACCTCCGAGTCCTCCAACTGTGAAATTTGCACAAGTTTGAAAATTTAATGAGTAAGTCTTCAGCGTTCCGATCTGAGAGCACCTTCCCTCATTTTGTAGACGATATTACGAATATTGTTTGAGTGTGTCGAATGTCGTATCTTGCGATGTTTGAAATTGTTTAAGGAGATATTGACATTAAAGGTTTAAAGGTATATTTAGGCTGTCGATAAAAAGTCGTGTAGAAATTTATATTTATCATATAAATTATCGCTCGCTAACGATGCTGAAAAACATCGTGAGGAAACCTGCATGCCTGAGAGTGCCTAAAAAGTACTCAAGGTCGTGTGAATTCTACCAATCTAATGGCCTAACCCTTCTCATCACGAGGAGAGGCCCAAGCCCAATAGTGGGCCATTTATTATTATAAATTTAGGCGCTCCAAAACCATTATTTTCTCATTCTATCATGAGTTCCTCTATTGATGAACTATTGAAAGTGAAAAATAAGCTAATCTAAAAATACTACTAGTTATTTTCTGATGGATGTAATTGGTTTTTTTATTACTATGTATTTTTCTGATAACTATCTATCATGTTTATGAACAACTAGTTAAATAACACTCAAATGAATGAGGCGAGGCACTATTCTTTTTAATTTAATAGTGAAGTAGGTAAGTGGAATAAATATATCTTGAGTGGTTTTACAATCACCAACATACTATTTAAGAAAGTTAATAAACTGTTCAAAATACAAGTTAAAGACCAATACTAATAGACCTGGCTTGATTGATAGGTGCATAAAACACAAACCTTTTAGCAAATCGTTTTTTTAATATATAAATTCGACGTCCGCACTAGAATGCACACCCAGAATCAGAACAAATCTTTGCGGATCACACAAAGATTTGTCCCGTGTGGAGATCGAATCCACAACACCGGCGCAGTTGAAAGCGGCGAGGCGACGGCTTAAACCACTAAACCAACCGTGCACTCATTTTGCATGTAACGTGGTTCGTGTAACGTCTTTAAACTGCTCCGAGGATGTTACATAAAAGTAATAGCAGTGATAACCGTCTGACAACTAGGGTTGCCAGATGTCCGGTATTTAAGCGTACAGTCCGGTATTTTCGAGGCCTGTCTGGTAAAAAATAAATGGTCATACCGGACAGAACAATGTCCGGTATTTTGAAGAAAGTCAGTGGTCACAAGCGCCAATAAAAGTAGGTATATGAAATCCCTCAAACGCAAAACTCGCGCGCGTTCCTCGCTGGCCGCTGTCGCTGTACTGTATGTGCATTTGGGTTGCTATCTGGTTTTAGATGATTTTATATTTTTCAGAAGTTCCTACCTTTATTTTGTTAAGATGCCTGCATTATATTTTGTTACTAGTACTAATTAAGTTGATTTATGTGTTGTTAATTAATAAATAAAAAATATTAGTATAAAAAATCCGTATTTTTTGCGACCTAGCATACCCCCTCCCCCCCTACCTACTATACCAGGGTTGTCCGGTATTTTTTCGCGACTCACCTGGCAACCCTACTGACAACGCACATACTGGCCCCTATAAGAATTTAATCAATATGTATGGCGTTGCTTTGGTGCACAAAATACGTGTTTCAAATACAACATCTATTATAAAGTTAAAAAAAAATAAATGGTCATACCGGACAGAACAATGTCCGGTATTTTGAAGAAAGTCAGTGGTCACAAGCGCCAATAAAAGTAGGTATATGAAATCCCTCAAACGCAAAACTCGCGCGCGTTCCTCGCTGGCCGCTGTCGCTGTACTGTATGTGCATTTGGGTTGCTATCTGGTTTTAGATGATTTTATATTTTTCAGAAGTTCCTACCTTTATTTTGTTAAGATGCCTGCATTATATTTTGTTACTAGTACTAATTAAGTTGATTTATGTGTTGTTAATTAATAAATAAAAAATATTAGTATAAAAAATCCGTATTTTTTGCGACCTAGCATACCCCCTCCCCCCCTACCTACTATACCAGGGTTGTCCGGTATTTTTTCGCGACTCACCTGGCAACCCTACTGACAACGCACATACTGGCCCCTATAAGAATTTAATCAATATGTATGGCGTTGCTTTGGTGCACAAAATACGTGTTTCAAATACAACATCTATTATAAAGCCCTCGGTTCACGGCCAAGGTCACTTCGTCACCGTTCGCTAACTGACAAATCCGTGTTATTAAGGTAGACACTGTCTGGCTGGTAGAGACAGTATTGTTAATAATTTTTATCCAATAAATCTTATAATAATAATTGTAATCATAAGAAATGTATTTAATTACAAACTTAAATTATTTTTTTAATTAGTACGCACGTTAGTAGTAATTATTTTTTTAAACGTGACGTCACGAAATGACGTAACATACAGTTGAGAAACTGGTAGGTTAAAGGCGACTACCCGGTGTGCAGAAGGTTGCAGGTTCAAACCCAGCAGGCCACATAAAAAAATAATTCGACTGATTCTTAGTAAAACTTAAACTAGTTTTAATAAAAATATCCTTAAACGAATTCACACACCACGTGACCATATTGTACCAAAAAAGTACCATTAATAAACTTCCTGCTAGTGTAAAAACCGGCAACTATTAAGAATTTCATGCATTTTAAGTCCGGTACATTGTGAACAAACTTTTAATGGACCGTTCCGAACGTTAATAGCAGTTTGTATCTCGTCTCTTAACTATTTCAAACGCTCAGGTGGAATTTCGTACCCGCGTGACTGAAAATGTTTCTAACTCACTTAATAAACTTATAAAGTGCTTTTATGGTTACTCTAAGTTTTCTTTAAGGCATATACAAACTAACTTGAGTGTAACTACATTAAGGTGCAACTCAAGTGACTGCTGAGGTCGTAAACTATCCTTTTTGCCACTCATACGCGATTTTCGAGCGACAAAATTTGAATAAAATAAATATATAATAAAATAAATATATATAATAAAATGGCGAACGGTTAAAACTTGAATGGCAATTACGTATCGGCGAAATGATCAAAATGCCAAGCTACTATCAACATTGTAAGAATACTTGTAAAAAAAGGGCGTAACTCCAAAATCACAGTCTGATAATTTAGTGCACCGATTGGTTATTGAATACTAAATGTTTTACGGATTTCTTTCATCTAATTTCAGTAGGTTATGAGTAAAGTGCTGAACGCCCGCCTTTCTTGAGCGTGTTACCACCATGATCATTTTCTTCTTACAAATAACACATTAGTGATTTCTCCCATAGAAATTGTAGATAGGTCTTATTGCTCCCTTTGAGTCAGAGGGGAAATCGGTGGGCAACTAATTACCCGCTGTGCGAGAGTTATTTTGGTTTCGGCAGACAGAAAAATAGTCGTAAAATGTCACCAGGACGTTTATTAATGGTGAAAATGCATTGACCGTATACATTTAGAAATGGTTTATTTACTAACGTTCTATTTGTTTTGTTACAGTTGTTGACCACAGGCAGTCAAATCTAATCACCGATTAAAGGTAAGCTTCTACTGCTCACACTAATATTATAGCGGCAAAAATTTCTTTGTTTGTACGTTTATTACTTCTTCACTTGAAATCATAATTGGATTTACCAATTTATTGATGAAATTTAGTATATTAGCAGGCCTGTCTCGAACTATGCATCGAAAACATACCTACGCGCGGCCACTACTCACAGGAGTCCATTCATACTCTCGAGCAGGTAGGCGAGTTTTAACCGACTATTCGTAATAATTCGTATTGCGGCGCTACCATTGGCCGCACGCTGCCACGGACGAGTAAACGCTAGTGCGGTTCGGTAGATGGCTATAGTATCTTCTTGCAGCTTGTTAACCCTAAGGCGCCATATCTGAACCGCTCACAAAGGTAGATAGGATAGGAAGGTTAAGAATACTTTGAATCGTTGTGCAGAGAAATGAGAATGAAATTAGCCTGATAGGTAAAGAGGCAAACTAAATTGATATTTTTTTTTTATACTTTCGCTAAGAAAGCCTTCTTATCCTCTTAATTCTAAGATACAGGTAGCTTATGATATTAGGTTGTTGAATGTTTGTATCATGTAAGACATATTCATGAACAAGTAGGAAGTGAGTGATACCAGACGACTGCCAGAAAGTAATGGGAGAACAAACTTGCGCTGAATCCAAATAAAATGTGATAGGCCATAAAAAGAATACAATAAGATTAGTTCATCGTTTATAATGTAGGTTATCCAAAAACACGCATCTAAAACATTTTTTCCGTCTGTCACGTCACAACAAACCACGAACTTATCCATCACTCAACCCTAGGCTTACTTTGACTGAGCCTAAAATTGGATTAAGATTGCAGGAAATGAATTGTTTTATCTCGTTCTTCCTTTGCTGGCTCCTAGCTGGATGAAAGCTACAAATATTCAAAAGAGTTGCTGGATTATTGTCAAGAAAGAGTATTAAGGGGGAACAATCGGTACCGTATTCTCATACAAAATGACTATGATTGTATCTTTTAAATTTTTTATCACAATGTTATATTTTTTCAATCTAAAACATCATTATCTATGTTCCTTAGATTTCAAATTATTTGTAGTCTGCTTATTTTAAAAATTATAGGCATCCAAACATCCGTAGTTTTGAACGGCCAGATAAATATGACTTATTCAGTATTATACCACAGGTTATTACAAGTTTTCAAAACGAAGGAACCTAGTAAATATAATGAACTTTCTATTTCATCAATAACTTTTATCAAAATATCTTATTTTCATTCATCAAATACCATATTACAATTTAAGGGAAATTACAATATCTATCTCAACTTGTCATCAAGCAGTACGTAGACTTCGGGTACTTTTTTATTCCACTAAGATGGCAAACAACCATACGGTCCGCCTAGGAAACAGTTACCACCTTATAAGGTTACTCACCTATTTTGCCAAGGTTTTACACATAGCACGTAATCCGAAAGTATGTGAGTATTAATATTAACGCAAGTTTTATATTGTATTAGTAATTCTTCTTCTTCTTCTTGTCGTGTCAATGACTATAATAAAAATGTTTTCTTCTATCTATATAGTTTTAGACCAGTAGGATGCGACTGTGACGCCTTTTTGGTTGGCCTGCATAAGGTCTTTTATGGTACAAAGGGTGGGAAGATGTGGGCAGGACAACAAATGGTCCATATTTTGGGTGGGCGATCCACATTCGCAACTAATGTTGGATGTATTTGTGAATCCCCACTTGGCCAGGTTGTCTTTGCAGCGACCAACTGTCTTTGGGTTAGTAATAATAATAAAGTATTTTTAAGTACAAATCCGATTAGCACAAACATTACTAAGAACTGTTTTTATTTACTCTTATTACATTAATAAGAACATGCTATAGTATATCATGCATAAAATTCATTATCAAGTGTAGATATATTATTATTTATAACAAAAATATAATAATATAACAACTAATCGTTTTAATTATTAAGTAAAGCAATTTATATCATTATCGATAAATAATATTAATATTACATTAATTTATTTTAAAATTAATATGGCTGTATTAAGATCTAACAAAAAAAGACTAAGAGAAATCTTTAATGGGACATAGGCGGTTTTTCTCGCAGTCTGATGCCAAATGTTATATTATTATGTTTTTCAGAGCTAGCGTGCCTTTTAATATTTTTTATAAAATGCAAAAATGACCTCAAAATTACCTATAATCTTTTATGCTGCGTTGAGCCTTGCTGACTGTACCGACTTAATGTTCACACACAGTCAATGTTACAGCTTTTCTTACTGGAACAAATAGTAGCAAGTCCTCTGTAACATATACGCAGCTGATTTGCTGAATCGACCGTTGAATAAAACATAGCTGGAGTAGTAGGAATCTCGAATAGCCTAGTGTTAGCTCACACCCTGCCACAGTGCAGCCTCAAACCGGTTCTAACTGTTTTCAAGGTAAATCTGAATTAGTGGTGGGATTTTGTCGAATATATTGTAATTCATTATACAACAAGGACAACGTATAAGTGTAAAACTCAAGCCTTTTCTACAGTTATGTACCTATTCAATATTAAGGTGGCGTGCTTAATTTTAAATTTCATAGTATCAGTTCTCTAATTAGAACGAATTCCAAGGTCACCACGGCACTCAGGCATCGCTTCAAGGAAGATATTCCACCAATACGCACTAAGCGTTTCGCCTCTACATTTCTTATGCGAACTGCCAAAGAGTGGAACGCCTTGCCCGGTGTTTCCGCATGAGTACAACTCAAAGCAAGAGTTAATAGGTATCTCATAGGTAAGCGTGTTCCACCGTAGACCGCATCATCACTTACCATCAGGTGAGATCGTGGTCAAACGCATGCCTATCCACCATAAAAAAGCAAGCTATTTGATGGCAGGTTTAAGGTGAAACATTGGTGCCGCGTGCCTTGCGCTCGTTGACAAAAGCTCTACCACCATCCAAAATTTTCCTTTGATCACAATATTTTAAAGAAAGTTGTATGTAGCAAACTTTTCTTATAAACCTCTGACCTTTAAAAGCCTATCTGTTATCGGATAAATAAGAAAAGGAATTTTACCTGCAGTGTTTTTTCTCGACCACAGACGGCTTATCTACTTTTTTCTTCTCGACAGCTTCGGAATAAACTTCCTTACCGCAGGAGGTATAACTACTTAAGCTACACGATTCAAGAAAGTTAGTAAAGTCTACCTTTACTAGGCTTAAGCCGCTTGAGTGACTCGAGACTCCGCCGTAATCCGATTCTACCTACTTCGCTCCACAAGAATAACTACCGCCGAACAATATCCGCTTGACTAAACCAAACTAACAGTGATCTTGCAAGATTTCGATTCGATTTGCAAATAATCGACTGACTCACTGTCGAACTTTTAACGATAATCGATAGAACTAACTCGCTCTTTTCACGTCACTACGGAACTTGTAGGCAAATAAGACAATGTTGCTTACAGTTCGCACATACTTGCAAATGTTTACATTGATAGAATTGGAAGAATGGTTGAATGAAATGATTACGCTATTTAATAATACTATTATAAATATTTACACACAGTCCCGTGTATATTAGCGATTGGCTACGAGATACTCGAACAAAAACTGTTGTCTATAAAGTTCGAACGTCTAATAGGAAATTTTAAAATACTCATTGCTTACTTGAATGTCCTTAGTAAGTTCGAATAAAGCTACTCGAAAGAGATAAATAAAACTAATGTGTTCTCACTGGGATAATAATAATATGTGGCATTTTTCTATAAAAATACAAAAATATCAGGTTAATGGCCGTATAATAGGTTTATGTAAATAAAACCAGGTATAAAAATAAATATATAAAAATATAAATATTCCACAACTCACACACAACGCCATCTAGTCCCAAACTAAGCAGAGCTTGTACTATGGGTACTAGAATAACTGATACTAATACATATATACTTTTATTTTTGTAAATACATACTTATCGAAACTTGGGCGGTTTTGGATGCTCTGCAGCGATGCCGTATCGACTGGCGCTACATCGAGGTGCTGAGATGCTTGTATGAGACCGCCACCATGACCGTCCAGATCCAGGACCAAAAGACAAGCCAAATCGAGCTGCGTCGGGGGGTGAGACAGGGGGATGTCATATCCCCAAAACTGTTCACCAACGCTCTCGAGGATGTCTTCAAGACCTTGGACTGGACTGGACGGGGTATAAACGTGAACGGTGAGTACATCTCGCACCTTCGATTTGCCGATGATATCGTCATCGTGGCGGAGTCGCTGGAACAGCTGAGCGAAATGCTGCACAGCCTAAATGAAGCTTCACGACGTGTTGGTCTCGGCATGAATTTGGATAAAACCAAAATTATGCTCAATGAGCATGTCATGCCGAGACCAATATTTGTCGATGGATCGATGCTCGAAGTTGTTCAAGAATACATCTACCTAGGGCAGGTCATTAAGCTTGGTAGAAACAACTTCGAGCGAGAAGTCGATAGAAGGATCCAGTTGGGTTGGGCAGCATTTAGCAAACTTCGTCAAGTCTTCTCTTTGCCTTTACCGCAGTGCCTGAAGACGAAAGTCTACAACCAGTGCGTCCTGCCTGTTATGACCTACGGTGCCGAGACATGGACATTAACGGTTGCACTAGTCCACAAATTTAAAGTCGCGCAGCGGGCTATGGAGCGAGCTATGCTCGGAGTTTCTTTGAAGGATAAAATTCGTAATGAGGTCATCCGACAAAGAACCAAAGTGACCGACATAGCTCGCAAAATAAGCTCGCTGAAGTGGCAGTGGGCTGGTCACGTTTGCCGACGGACCGACAGCCGTTGGAGCAAACGAGTCCTGGAATGGAGACCGCGACTCGGCAACCGTAAGGTGGGACGCCCCCCTGCCAGGTGGACTGACGACCTGAAGAAGGTCGCTGGAGGGGACTGGATGCGGAAGGCACAGGACCGGGTGTTGTGGCGCACATTAAGAGAGGCCTATGTCCAGCAGTGGACTGCGAGAGGCTAATTGATGAATTGATGATACTTATTATACATAGAAACACCCAGACTAAGACAAACCCCCATGTTCATGCACACAAAGATTTGCCTTAAGTGGGAATCGAACCCACGACCTCGGCGTCGCAGGCAGGTGCACTACCCACTCCGCCATCCGGTCGTCAAGGTATGAGAAACAACTGTAATTGTACATCGTGTAATCTTATTTCATGCCTGTTTTCACAGTCGTGGAAAATTCGACGGTTGTTATTTGTAAAAAATATATGCATCTTGTGATATTTTATTTTATTATCACTGGTACATATGAGTACAAGGCTTATAATATAAAAATAGCCTTGGGCGATCCATACCGCGGTGTGACCGGACCCATTCAAAAAGAGTCCTTGGGCGATCCATACCGCGGTGCGAACGCCTTGTGGTATGAAAACCCCCAGTACCCTTATATATTACTTAAAATGTGATAAAAATGCTACATTATAACTTTAAATCTAAACCCTACCCAGAAAGGAAAAAAGGAGAATAAATAATTCGAACAACATGAATGACCTTCCCTTATTGCCCTAAAAACAAAAAAAGGGTTCACAATTAAAAACGGATCACGCAGATTTATGTTTCAAAAAGGCCTTTACAAATAAAATAATCGTTAACCTTTACCATTTAAATGTGGAATGATACAATGCTAATTTAAAATGGCGGACTGTAACGGTAGAATCAGAGTAAGATGAATTTACATGACCTAAACGACAAGACTTGTCGCTTAGTAAAATACCATACAAATAAACTGAATCTGAGTTCAGATTGAATCTATTCGAATCCTTCTAGCCACGAAAGCGTAGCGACAAGTAGAATCCTATTAAATATAATAAATTGTCGTCTCTAGGGAATAGTTGATTCTATTCACTAAGCATTAATTTATCTTATAGAAACTTTTACAAAAAAATAAGATGTAAAAATTGTTGCACATGGCGTTTCGTTAACTTCACCTTCATCTATATCCATGTAATAAAGACGTGATTATAATGTCTATAAGTAAAATTTGTATAAAATTACCAAGCGACAAGTACTAAACTAGTGTAAACTCTTTCTAACGGTAGAATCAAGAGTGAGTGTAGCAGCATTAATTTATTTTATTCACTTAGCTGCGTAAAGTATGTACTTAGAGGTAGTCGCGGTAACTGGAATACTGCTGGTAATATATAACCAGTTCAGTTACTGCACAAAGTAGGATAAAGGAGCGTTCTGGATCCTGCAACGAATAAAATTTACTTAGAGTCTGAGTCTGTATTTGTCTCATGTCTTTGCGAAGCGAAGCCGGGAAGAACTAGTAAGGGATCGGTACTAGATCGGAAAGTGCCTTGATACTAAATAATATATATATTGACGACTGGATAGCGGAGTGGGTAGTGTACCTGCCTGCGACTTCGAGGTCGCGGGTTAGATTCCCGCTTAAGACAAATCTTTGTGTGCAAGAACATGGGGGTTTGTCTCAGTCTGGGTGTTTGTATGTATAATAATAGGTATGTGTTTACAAAAGAAAAGTATATAATATGTATAAGAATCAGTTATTATAGTACCCATAGTACAAGCTCTGCTTAGTTTGGGACTAGATGGCGTTTTGAGATGTATGTTTATTATTATTAAATACCATACTCGTGATTTAAAATGGCCAACGCATATAACTGTAGATACGCCCATCCAGAGCCTTTTTAGAAAGCTTTTAGTTTTCAAATTATTCCCTGAAAAATAGGCATTCGTAAAAATAAGTAAAGTTAGCGATATATCCATTACTTGGGATCTATTTTTATTGTACTGGTATTCGAGATAAACGGGTTTCGCAAACTTGTTTCTAGATTGTTACAAAAAATGTTTAATCTTAAATACGTACAATACAACGATAGCAGAAGAATTTGAAATCATAGCGTAGTATAAGGCCATAGATTTTGTTTTTTATTTGTTTCATTGATAAAATATTCATCTACTAGCTTCCGCCCGCGGCTCCGCCCGCGTGGTATGTCAATTAAAAGTAGCCTATATGTTAATCCAGACTATAAGCTACATGTGTGCAAAATTTCATCGAAATCGACCCGGTAGTTTTGGCGTGAAAGAGTAACAAACATCCATCCATACATCCATACTTACAAACTTTCGCATTTATAATATTAGTAAGGATGAATGATTTGAATGAATCAATCAGTGAGATTGGGGGCTTAACTTACTGGCATATGAGGCTCAGCTGCAACGACGCATCTACAGTCTGCTTTTGTGGATTGTTGATGTCTATTGGCTATACTCCACTTACCATCAGGTGGACTATAGATCCGTTCGCTCCAGAGAGGAGTAAAAAATAAATACTTGAACATCTTTATTTTCCGTACGCGTACGGTACGTACTGATATTTAATGAAACCATCCACTACTTAAGCACTCGTAAAAGAGTACCGGTGCAAATAAACGTGCATCCAGAAGCAAATTAATTAAAATACGGAGTCACTGAATAAATGTACAACGTTTTAATTGCACGTAGCTGACCGCAGTTCTATGTTTTAACGAACAAATTCAATTTTAAATGCAGAAAGAATATGCGCGGCCCAAAAAATCTGGCAGTATTTAAAATAAACAAGATCGTGCCATAAAAGTTAAAAAAATATTTATACTTCGTTTCTAACAATTTTTCTACTTTAACAAAAACTTAATCCTAGTAATGTTGTTCAAGTAAAAAAAAATTAAACTGTTGCGCTTCGTATTTTTTATTGTTATACACTTTTTTGCGTTTAACTAAATAATCCATGATATGAAATATATTAAAATGTAAATAATTTTTGGTAAAGCAATCATGAATTTTTCAATTATAATTATAATCATAATTCAATTAATTATTAATGTAAATATTTTTTATTGATCTTATGCATGAAAGTTCACTACTCATAAAGTAAATATTTTAATGTTAATTTTCTTTTAATTGATATTATATATTATTATGCATGTATTGATATGATTAAGTAATTTAAGAAATGGATTATTATTTATTATTAAGATTTTGAGTTATAGATCAGATATATTTTAATCACTATTTTTAATTTTATGTAATTTTGCAAGAAATAAAAGTCTTTTTAGTTTTATTTTATTTTATTTATTTTATTTTATTTTATTTTATAAAACTAGTGTGTCTGTCCGTCTGTCACTCAGCCTGTTGTATGGTTATGAAGAAACAGATAAGTAGGTTTTCATACACTTTATTATTCGCTATTCTTTGTAGTGTAGTGTAAGCCTCTCAAACAGAAGTAAATCAAGAAGCTGAATATTCCAATTGTAGAATCAAATAAGCCAGGTTGCCTTGCGTAATTTTCGAGGTACTAATATATCTGTCTTACAATAATGTCAACATTGTACGTCGTTTTTTAACCGACTTCAAAAAAAGGAGGAGGTTCTCAATTCGGTCGATATTATCTTTACAGAGTTATTGTTTACTTGGCACCGACTTCAGAATTATAAAATAATAATTTAATAATTTCTATTTAACTAAATGAAAAAACGTATTATTTTGTGCGAAGTAAATTTATTTTTTGCTTTTTAGTTTACCTACTTTTTGAAGTCGGTTTTTTTTTTGTTAAAATTATTTTCCGAGACATATACCCTTAATTTGATACATACATACATACATACAGGTGAAGCTAATATAAGCGTGTTAAAAAAGGTGATATGATCCAGGTACCATCTGATGGATCTTTTAGTTAATGTAATAATAATATTCGTCTTGTTTGTAGCTTTTAAATCTTAACACTGTTATATATCATTAAGTTAACTATGCATCAGGCTACATTTCCAGTATGAGCTGGTCTCGCATTGCACGGGAAGTCCATACAATGCGAGACCATCTTATTCTGGCAATGTATAGCTTGATGTACAGTACAGCTAACTAACGGGATTTTTGAGCTGAAATGGTTGCCTATGGACTTTTACGGTGCTTTTTTGCAGCGAATGAGTTAGTCACGGTGGAATGGAATGTTTGCCGTGTAAAGCGATTTTCTCTTAATTTTCAATGCATTCTCATAACGGTGATGTCATGTAATACTTTGTTTCCCACCAACGGTCATGGTGATGGTTAATGGGTAAAATATCGTATTCTTTTATCTTTTTAAAAGCTTTTATTTAAATAATACTAGCGACCCGCCCCGGCTTCGCACGGGTACAATGCTGATACTAAATACACTACAGAAAAACTGTGAACGTTGTATATAAACACAGCGTCCCGCTCCGGATTCGCACGGGTATATAATAATAATATATTATAGCCTATGTCACTCACTGAAAAAATTATTAAAATCGATCCAGTAGTTTTGATTTATTCATTACTACGCGTGGCCCGCACGCGTTAAATTAGGAGTAAAACAATTCCCTTTCCCTATACCATGAAGATTTCCTGCTATCTTTGGAATATTCATACACAACATTTTTACTTATTTACTTTTTACATTTCTCAGCTCTATTTTTATCCCGAAGCTGACTGAGTCGAGCCTCACGCTCTATTGACGATTCTCTGTCCCTCTGAACAGGCTCGCTCCCGCGCCGCCCCGACCGGCCGATACCGCCGCAAACTCTACGTCCCGCAATTTTTAAATCTGTAATATCTTCGAAAATATTCATTTAAATCACATGCTGTAAAGGGCAATTTTGATCTACATGAAATGCACAACGTATCTAATGTATTTAATTGGATAAGTTATGATACTGTATCGTTTAAAATAGCTTGGTAAATAACCCATATTTTTTTTGTAATATGTAAAAGATAAAAATGGTTACTGTGGGTTATCTTTAGGAGATAAACATATGCTGTCGCGGACTTTTTTATTCATCTTTTCAAGATATACAATTACGTAGTACATAAATTTGATCTATCTCGTAAGGTTTAGCCAGCGTTTGCAATGTAAGCGCAGAAAAATATGTTTGTTACGACATCACATTACAAATCTTTAAATTTCTCGGCTTCTCTCTACTATAATATGCATGTATTATACATAAAAACCTTCCTCTCAAATCACTCTATTCATTAAAAAAACCGCATCAAAATCCGTTGCGTAGTTTTAAAGATTTAAGCGCACATAGGGATATAGGGACAGAAAAGGCGACTTTGTTTTATACTATGTAGCGATACATAAAAACCTTCCTCTTGAATCACTCTATTCATTAAAATAAACCGCATCAAAATCCGTTGCGTAGTTTTAAAGATTTAAGCGCACATAGGGACAGAAAAGGCGACTTTGTTTTATACTATGTAGTGATTAACACTTCTTAAACCTAATTAAACTAATACCTAACTAGTACAACAATGAATTATTTCTTAATTTATTGATTTTAATAAAAAGGCAGACCGAAGTAGGTCTTTAGCCAGTTTGAGTGAAAATTCCATTATTTTCATTTACTTCAGAAGTTCAGACCTCTAATATTGTACCAAACACTTGAATCAAGCACCATAATGTTGCCATTTAAAATAGTGCAATACATTAAAAACTACACAGCGATTTGGCCCATCTGGTTGAATCAGTGGTGAGCTTAATCAAGCAGTCATTCTTTGGTGAAATACGATACTTAATAATTGTTGGACACCCTTGCATTTCTACTACCCTCAACTGAAGTATCAATAACATTTTTTGTTGTTTTTTTTCACCCTTAATTTGATACACGATAACATTGTTCTTCGTCTGAGTCACAAAAAGGCAATTACAAGTACCTACTCAGTACTGTTCCACCCTCTCACAATTCGAATTAAAGTCATTGCATCCGTATTTCTAAGGTTTCATTTGTTTTCAAGGGCTTCTCTTTAATTAACCGATACTCAACACTTTTTAACTGTACCCCAAAGAAACAGTCTGCGTATCTTGTTCGTTTTAGTTTAAACCCTAATTTAATATACCGGGGGTATAGAATGCCTCGGGGATGAATTAGGAGAGGCCGAGTTGGCTGGACTCAATTTGCATACGAGTAAACCAGTTCTGTTTGTTTCCATTGAGCCACGTTTTTCTCAATATTTGCACTTAAATATTGTTGTTTATCTATAGGTGTAATTGTAATTTATGTATTGTTTATTGGTTGATTTAATAAAATGCAGTTCTGAATTATACATTCCATCCAGTTTACGCCCCCGGTTTCGCTAGAATGGAATGTCACTAAATATATAGCTTACTACGTATTTTCTAAATCAATTTTAGTCAAGATTAAACCAGTGGTTTAACTAAAACGTAAAATTAATAAGCATCATCGCACCAGAGCTGCAGAGTGATGTGCTGAATCCATGGTATCTTCAATGCAATATCATTTAACTCTTCGATCCATTGGGTCGATTAGCATATCGTCGATTGTAATATTAATTGCTGTAACCGCCAAATGACGATTTTACAGGGGAAGCGAAAAACTGTTTTACAAATCAGAAAAAGTGTTATAACTTTTTATTTATTTGTCCAATTTCGGTGTGTTTTTCACCATTATCCTATTTTTGTGAGATCTTATAGATGAACTGGTTCAAAATAAGGTAGCTATTATAGTTTGGAAAATAGCCTGGCGGTTACATCATTTTTTTTGCAAAAATATGTAGTTACGCTAGTTGATTTACGGATATAATTTGAAAAACAGTTGGCAGTTTAATGTATGTCACAAAATATCTAAGAAATATTAAAGTAAGGCGCACAGTTTTAGAAAAGTGGACTTACGTTTTAATCAATTTGCTAATGCATTTTCACACTTATTCACTTTTATTAAGGTTAAATATTAAATTAACCCATTGATTTAAGATAAACAGCGGCAAGGTAGTAAGTAATTAAAAAAACAGATTAAAAGGTACAACATGTTTTTATTATAATCAGAAACACGTTTAATTATAAAAAAAGTTTGTTCTTTTTAGAAAACACTAAATTTACTCAAAAATTTAATCATAATTACTTTAATTACCTATTTTAGATAACACTTATCATCAAGTATCAAAGTGTAATAATAAATCACAATTATTCAATAAACATAAACTCCTTATTTTTACTTCTGTTTCTTACTTTTAAATACAAAGTATAGTTTAATTACTAAAACAATCACTTTTTGATTAAGTTGGAACATAAAATTATAACATTTTACGAAATTGACATAAGAAAACATGTAGTTTATTCTTCTTTTTCGTATTTTTCTTCACTCTTATTCCTAATTTTTCTTCTTCTTGTTTCTTTTTGACTTTTCTACTGTCTTTTCTACAGCTTTTCCTGTCTTTCTGCTGGCTTTCACTGCCTTTTCGTGTTTCTTTTTATCTTTTTGTATCATCATCTTTATTACACTTTTTTTGTTTTCTCAAGAAAATATTATTATCTTGCAATGACTGGTAGTGTTTGTCGGAAATCGCCAGATAATAAAATCATTGCACCACCAAAACATCTCGAGGTCTAGTGCTTCCAATGCGCGTTTGTGTGTCATTGTGCGCCATTGTCCATTCGTCGACAAACACTACCAGTCATTGCAAGATAATAACATCAATGTTATTCTTTGAATTTTCTACCGCTGCAGATTTTCTGTTTTCGTCATGTGTTTGTTCCTTTTGTTTAGTTTCCAACATATTTTCTTGATGTTTTTCTTTAATTCCGTCAATTTCCATCCGGTAGTCGCTGAATATACAGTTTTTGCAGAGAATAATTTGGGTAATAAATGAGACTTACATCAATGTTTTTTTTCAACGTTGCTCATTACATTAATGCGCAATTACAATTTGATCGTTACGTTAACCTAATAACATGAGATTTTACAAAAACGGCTCATAACTTAATAAAAGTCATGTGAATTGAAAAAAACGGTTAAGTTGCGGTTAACGTACTCGACATTTTTTTTAAGATATCAACATTTTAACAACACCAATCGATCCGGATTGAAATTTGCAGTCGAACTACATATATAACTCATTTTCGACATTTTGGCGGTTACATCAATTCATATTACAACCGACGATATTAGCACCAAGTTTTAGTACAATGGACACAGTTGTCAGTGGCCGGTGGCGGGGCGGGTGCCATTGCTTTTCTACAGCACTCCTCTTTTGTTGTCAGCCTTGCTCTTTGCTGGACATTCCACCCGTTAGTGTTCGCTTCTGAGGGTGTTTTGACTATTGGCCGTTTCTTGTTTTTTCGTCTGCACTGGGCTATTGCGAACTCGTTGAGGAAATTGAAACGCCATTGATTGGTTTAGGTCGTTTGTTTTGATAGGATGGAGGACATATTAAATGTAAATAACAATTCTTGATGGTCTTGTGGTTAGCCTATGCCCCTCTTACCGCGAGGTCTCGGGTTCGATATCCGGGTCGGGCAAAGTATTATTTGTGAACTATACGTGAGGCAATTCACAATTGCAGAACGGAGTTGGAATAGCGCCCGGTGGATGGCGATAGGATCACCCCCTGTCCCATTGGACCTAAACATAACAGGAGAAATGTAGGTGTTGTACACCTCTGCCACACCTTTCTGGATAATATAGGCGTGATGTTATGTTATGTTTCGCAACAAACTGCCACAAATCGAGATAGTTACTTTCACATTTATAATATTAGCAATAATCTGATGGTTTGTACAATGGACACAGTGGTCAGTAGCCGGTGGCGGCCGCTCTTCGCTTTTGTACAGCACTCCTCTTTTGTTGTCAGCCTTGCTCTTTGCTGGTATTCCACTCGTTAGTGTTCGCTTCTGGTGGGAATACGACTATTTGGCTATTGCGCATCGGGTTTTTTTCTTTGGACTGTATTGCTGTCCGCTTTTAGGATGTGTTGCAAACACATAGGGATAAATTAAATTGGTGCAGCATTGCTTGGGTTGGGCTGTCGGTATTGGGCTTTTTAAATGCATCTCTAAAACCCCTTATTATTTAGTCTTTTATCTAGACAAACCTTGAGCAAAATTAAAAATATAAGTATTTATATATCAATTACCGTAAATATATCCCTTCTATTATGTCCATCCTAAGGTTGTCTGGAAGAGATCGTGTCAAGCGATGAGGCCGCTCTTTGTACGTTATTAATTACCTATTTCTCCGTATGTTTGTTACAGATTTGAAGTGCAAATGAGGCTTTCTCTATCTATCTATAACCTCCCCTATGCACTCTTTTGCCATCTGCCAGTACTTTTAGAGACCACTTAGCTAACTGTTTGATAACATTTCATGACTACTTATGCTTATGATCAGCTCATGGAATGTTAGTACTGGTCATTTTCGCAAAATAACTAGATTGACAGGTTTTTGGCTCAAGTAAATAGTCCTGACGTAAATAACTAGATCGCAAAACTGGTTCTAGCGGATATAATCTATACCACTAGGTCGAGATTAAATCAATATTAGAATATCTTTATAAAAAAAAACTGATGTATTCTGTCGTTAACTTAAAACTATAGTAAAAAAAATTGTAAATAGTAATTCTTGGAAAAAAAAGTAGATAGGGAGGGATGTCTATGTGTGTGGTGTGTATTATTAAATAATATCACGTTGAATGTTGCTCATAAAAACTCATACAACTCATTTATTGGTAATTGGTTTACACGTCATTACAGATATATTTATGTGAGTAGGTAATAAAATTAGTTAATAATACAAATGCCAAAAATAATCATAAATAATAAATAATAAAAATTACATAATAATAAATAATAAAATCTAAATTACAATTGTTTCATTTTTAAAAATATGTCAATCGAATAAAACGCCTGTTCAGCGAGCCATCGCTCTTATGGATTTCTAGTATTTTCTAGTTAAAACAGATAAACGACCACTATAATCTCATTCTTTGATCGCAAGTAGATACAGCTTTAACAAAGAGGTATTCAGGCTGTGAGCAAAGTTGTGGTTTCCTCAATAGTGAGCCGAGTTCGCTCCGGTGAGCGGAGAATGTACTCAATGGACATTTAACGTTTAGTAATGCAGCTGAACCGACGTTAATTCAACCATTTATAGTGACCGCTTTAGGTCAATCCGATTTGGTTAGCATTAGCATTGAGTTAACTTAGTCTACAGTTGGTTAACATTTTCTTTGAAGTGAGACTTAAAATTTATGAAGATTATGAAATATTAGGCTTTGAGGAGTCTTGTAATTATCATCATCATCATCATCGCCTCCGGATCCGGAAGTAGACAAGACGCCCCTTGGTCAACAATAAGCTACTTCAAAAGACTTGCTAGATCTTTAAAGTTGTCTAAAATTACCAGTTCATCAGAATATGAACTGAGTAATATATATATTATAATCCGTTTCATTATTATTATCTCAATCATGCCAACGCGGCACCGTCGAGATTTCCTGCCGTCACAGTTTTTTTAACCAAAAAATATCTACTCTTTTAAAAATAAGCAGGCTATGTAAGCTTGTTATGTTTTCCCACCGAAGTTGAACTTCTACAAATATTGTAAATGTAAAAGTTGGCGAAAATGTTTGGATGTTACCCAACCAGGCGTAAGCCGCTTTTGAAAGCTTACTCTCAACTTTTTCAGATCAATACTAAATTTAGCACAGAATGGACCACTAGAGAGGAATACCTAAATTCCAATACAAAAAAGTTAATCAAGGATCCGGTCCAGAATTAAAACAATACATATTCAGTAGTACTTTTGTATTTAAATTCTCAATTTCCAGGTTATGTAACTCTGTAAATATTAGATTCGGACAAAAAGAGTCTGAGAGGATTTTTGTTTTCAGTTTATTTCTACGAGCTGTTCGTTTTATGCATAAAATAAAAGGTGCTGGTGTATTTTACTGGTTATGCCACTGTTGAGGACTGTAATAGCAGGTAGGGCCTATTTGCGGATAGTAATTACTAGGTGGGTTTACCGCGGCTTCTGTTCTGTTTGGCGTAGTCATCGTTTTAAAACTTGTTATAACGTTTTTTGACTACGGGTCGCAAGCTTGCTACATTTGATAATAGTAGAGCTATTGATAGTGAACCAGGAAGAAGAAGCTTTACTTCTTCTCGGGGGTGATGTTAGACTCAAAAACTATTATCACAGGAAACATGCTGACATAGTATTTTGGTGTACCTATCAACACATAATATATGCATCAATTGGCCTGTTCTGAGTATCAACGGACTGAGACGGAGGAAGTTCACGCCCGTGGTGGATTTGAGCACCTTTGAAGACGGCAGGCGGGCTTACAAGGCGCGTAACTTCTTCTTCTTCTTTTTATCGATGTTATGATAATAATTATTTCTTTATTATAAACTAGCTGACCCGTGCCCACTTCGTTGGGCATAATGTTCAAAAATATATATCTTTCATAGTTAAGGCAGCGTTCGTAAGAAATAAATTAATATCTACACGAAACAAACTTAATACCTACCTGTAACCTAAATTAATATCTACATGAAACTAACTTAATACCTACCTATAACCTAAATTAATATCAACACAAAACAAACTTAATACCTACCTATAACCTAAATTAATATCTACATGAAACTAACTTAATACCTATAACCTAATTTAATATCTAGGTACATGAAACAAACTTAATGCCTATCTATAACCTAAATTAAATGAAAACTATATAAACATAAAAGATTTTTCTTTTTATTGAATCCTTCTATTCAAATATTATAAATAGAAACCTATTACTTGTTTGAGCATGGCGCATGATTTTGTTTTCTCTGGAATGTATACACGTCCAAATCCATCTTGTCAAATAAAATGTTGGGTGACCTACTTCGACACAGGTTTTCCTAGTGTAGGCATCTACTTAACAACACACAATTGTAATGTGTATACTATCCTAGATATTAAGTCATTGGTTGTCTTGTAATGTAAAAGAAATTTTGAATGCACCTAATTTGAAAAATAAATTGGTTTGATTTGATTTGATTTGATTTCCTACCACGCAGACAAGACCCCGGGGGAAAGTTAGATTGTTTATTTAATATCTGTATGAATCTCGAGAACTACTGGTAAAATTTTGATATCTACTTTCAATAAAGATCTTGAGATATTGACGTCACGCTAAACTTCACGGGAGCAGCGTAGTAAGGTTTAACGTGGGTCAAAGCAAAGCGCGGGAGCAGCTACTACTTAATACAACGAATTCCACTTGATCCAAGTCGCGGGCAAATGATAGTGCTATATATAAATCATTTATTAACTACTTTTGCCCACCGTTGCCCACTAATTTGTAGTGAAAAGTTAGATGGTTTGTTTAATGATTAAAGTTTGTAATTAGTTTACTGGAATCGTAACTTTTAAAAGTTACGATTCCAGTAAACTAATTACAAACTTTAGTGCGATAGTTGAAAAGGTGAAAGCTATTTACATTGTTTACCTTATTCGTTTGTTGTAAAACTTTTTTTTAATTTCAATACAGCACATAAATCATATCTAAACGTACATATTATGTAATAATAAGTAATTAATCATGTACAGTTAATTATTATATTATTGTATTTAAGTATAACAACACAAATATTAGATATTAAATACTTGTACAAAATTAATCTTCTTTAGCATTTAATTTAAAAGCCAATTTTAATTGACATAAAGTCTAAAGGACGTGATAATGATGACGTCATAATATTGGACCCTTCCTCAAAAGCCTCGACTCGATCCCCTTAAAAGGATTTAGCTGTCATTAACGAACAATTCCACCCTGGAAATATTTGATTCAGTTGAACAATTTTGGAACCGAATTTGCAACAACCAGAAGGCACATTATAAATAAATAGATCTTTTGTACATAAGGTCGCCGAAAAGGGAGACAACATTATAGTCTAACCTGTAGCATTCCGCCAAATAGTAGTGCTTTGATACTATCTTTGAGCGAGTATAGGGTTGTTATAACTGAGTAGGTGAGAAATATCGTGGTCCTCAGGTTATGTAGATAACCATCAGGTGGACTTCATGTCCCTTGTTTCTTACATCGTCGTATGAAAAAAACAAAAGTCGATTGAAAAACGATTCGAACTATGCGAACGGCTCGAAGGACCATGACCATTGTGCAATCACTGATATCGACTGACCGTTACTTTATTTCCATTCACTCTCATACAATGAATGAATGAATGAAAGAAATGTAATCTGTAGTATATGGCGAAAGTGTATTACACGGTCGGGCAACCAACCGCATATACAGGAACTGAATACACACGGCAACTGCTCAATCTATACAATATAAGCTGGTCTAGCATTGATCGGGCAGTTTATACAACGCGAGATCATCTTGTACTGGCAATGTATAGGGTAAAGGATGGTTTGTACATTACGAGATTGCCCTTTGGTGTGTTAATGACTATTATAATATTGTGTGTCTTGTTAATAAAGATGATCGCTTATATATTTTGCTTTAGGCAAACGTGGATAAAAGGCAAATGGCAAAGATAAATAATAAACAGAAATTTTTTGACCAATGAAATGTCAAATTTGTAAGTTTATAGAATTTACCAGCTATTAACTATCCGAAACCTGATAAGAAACTGGTGTAATTGGCTATAAATTTAGTATAGTATGTATTTGTAGTAATTTAACTGGATCAACTTCAAACCAGATGCTAGATCGGATGAAATCTCTCAGATGCGAAATTGGAATTTGATGGGATTGAAATGCAGGGTAGAATATAAGTGAAATTGATTTCTCAATCCTCTAACAATTCCCTTTTCCTCCTTTAATCCTCCTACTTCTACAAGTAGGATATTAATAATTAATATTAAACTCATTATACTAATATTATAAACATGAAAGAATTTTTGTTTCTTGGTTTGTACCTAAAAGACCGATCTTAATGTTGAAGACCCCAGGAATATTATAGGCTTCTTTTTATTGACCTATTTCGCAGACGGAACCGCGAGCAGAAGCTAGTATAAAAAAATAAAATCCTTTTAACTTAACTTAACTAACTAACACTAAACTTTCAGTAAACTCCAAATCGTCTTGAATAAAATCCAAAACACAGGTCGCTACGTTCCCTAGGCTGCTATTGCCCATTACAAATGTAAAACCTAGGTCTGTCCTACATTACAAGCCCTAAAAAAACGAACCTTTATCGAAATTGCTTTCGCAAGCAATGACATTATGCTAAACAAACATTTCTGCTGGTGTTTGGGTTTCAATTCGAGTGGATACAGACTTCGTTTGGAAGCAATATTGAACATAAGTTTCTTTTAGTATCGTAATATCTATGTATCCATAAAATTTTAGTATGTATTTTGTATGATTTTCTTGATATTAAACTAGCTATACCGCAAGCTATCATAGTACTTCCTACTAGTTTATATGTGGAACATATAATAATAAATAATAGCAGCCTTATAGCAAATACATGTCCCACTGCTGGGCTCGGGCCTCTTTCCATGATGAGAAAAATTTGGCCATAGTCCACCACGATTGGTAGACTTCACTCATTCTCAAGCACTTTTTAGGCACTCGCAGGCATGCAGGTTTCCTCACTGTTTCCTTCATCGTTAGCGAGCGATAATTTATATGACAAATATACACATATCTTAAAAAAGACAAATCGTAACTATTTATTGAAACAGGTGTGTGGCGTGGGTTCGAACCCGTGATCTTTGACTTGGCAGTCCTATGCTGCTTGCTATGTGGAACCCGCTGTCTACCAAATATTAAGTGGCAAATAGTCTATGAAATAAAGTTGTATAAGCGTTGATACACTGAAGTATCACGATGTAGAGCTTAGGCCTACAATTTTATGACTTTACTAGAACCAATAGGGGATGGAATAATACAACTGTTACCTGTGTCATTTACTATTTTAGCAGGGTTTTTATTAAGTTACTAGATATTCTTTAAGTTTTTTTTTTTATACTACGTCCACAGCGAACGAACGTGTAGTCCACCTGATGGTAGGTGGAGTACAGCCCATGGACATCAACAATCCACAAAAGCAGATTATAGATGCGTCGCTGCAGCTGAGGACTAAGGTGTTATGCCTCATGTGCCAATAATTTCAGGGCCTGATCTCACCACCAAACCGGAAAACAGTAATGGAAGCACTACTATTTGGCAGGTTAAAGGTGAGACGGTGGTGCTGCCGCCCTCAAATTCGTTCACAAGAGCTCTACCACCAGTATCGTTTAATCGTTAAAAGGGTCTCATTATTCAAATGTTAAATGTTCATTGTATTTACATATTTCATCAAATTTATATTCACTAACATATGACGTCACTAACGTCCTTCGCATTGATACATGAGTAGTATGACGTCACGCAGTCACGGTGCGATACCGAGAGTGAATGGCCACGGTCTGATGGTCCACCGGCACCACCCAACCATACAGTACAAGTGTTTTACTTACTAATGTTTGTGTAATTGCTAATTACTTAATTAGAACAGTAATGTAACGAAATTAAATGCTTTTTTCTGAACTTCCTTGAAATTTAAATTCTGTATTGCACGTAGAATATAAAGAATTGCCGTGAAGCTTTTGCTGCGTGGCAGTGTTTCAGAAATGAAGGTGGAAGGACTCTTATACTGTCCTTTTTGGGTGGGAAATGGTAGGGCGCTAAATAAAATAGTTAATACATACATAAATACATAACATCACGCCTGTATTATCCAGAAGGGTGTGGCACAGGTGTACAACATCCACACTTCACCTAATGTCTAACCTTACCTTCACATAATGTTTGGTTAGTTTATTACAAAAAGTGCGTTAGTACGTAGATACTTCTTGCAATATAATGTGGATTTGATATGACAATAATCTGACTAAATTTTTATTGACTTTTCACTTTTCCTCGTCCGACTTGGTATTAGTAGGTATGTATTTCCTAAAGTCTACAAAAGTTAGGATGTTAAGTTGGAAACAGAATATCCTTTAAAAAGTAGACTTTCTTTAGAATTTTACAGTCCCATAAAACATTGACAATAAAAATGGGTCATGAAATAAATTAAACTGACTCTAATTTCATTTCGGAATCAAATTGAAATTGTTCCTTGAATTGCGTTATTTTTCTTGTCAAAAATATCAATTACTTAAAATAAAATATATTCATAAAACTTGTAAGAATTGGTTTGCATTTGACCTGAGGCAGTCCATAAATTGCTTTTTTCGGTGGATTTGCTCAGAAATCATTAAACTTTGTCCGAAGTTACAATGTAAACGGAACTGAAGGACAGCAGCTCGGTGAGATGTATAAATAAATATTAAATATGAGTTAGTATGATTGCCAACAAAATTTATTGGAAATGTTAATATTTTTAAGTAAAATGTTCTTTTTTTGTTTAGCTTTCAAATTTGATAGAAAGTTAATTATTAATTTAACAACAAACAACAAACATTGAGCATGTTTAGAAAATAAAGTTACTAATGGCAGTAGGCACTAGTAGGATATAGGATCATAAATATTATTTCATAGCAGCGGCAATAAGTATTCAAATGATGAGCTCCAAAGAATAAGTTTTTCACAGTTTTGAAAGTCTAATCAAATGATAAATGCATTAACAGTATAAAATACAATACTAAACTTCAATAATCCTGGCGGTGCAGATTTAAACTTTGCTCAATTATATTTTTTTCCTCTCTAATTACCTCTGCAAATGCAGTTTTCTACTTCGTGCTTCTTCTGCTTTTCTATTACATTTTTTTACCGACTGTACTAATATGTATAGTACGGGTATTTAACAGCAACTTCAAAGCGTAAAGGGGAGAATATTATAGAGCGAAATGTGCAAATTTAAATCGTTTTTTTTGATCCCCTATTGCTTTGGTCTTACTGGCTTCCAGTATATAAATTTTAAAAATGTTTGAGTAGGTAATAACTTTGCAATAATAAACAAAACCATTGCAAAGTTTACTGAAGAAAATGCAATGAACATTGGACAAGGGTGATAGCTACGTTGACATTCTAATTGCTGCAAACATAACTAAGATTTTCCGTTAAAGCTCTACTTATATAATATAACTTAACGTTTCTTTTCTTTTTTCATTTCAAAAAACGCTCCTACTAGGAATAACTTGTGTGTCGCGGGGGTGTTCACAAACATACATTTCAGACACACAAAGCACACCCAGAGTCAGAACAAATCTTTGCGGATCACACAAAGATTTTGCCCGTGTGGGGATCGAACCCACAACACCAGCGCAGTTGAAAGTGGCGAGGCGACCGCTTTAACCACTACGCCAACCTTGCACTCGAAAACGTTTGAAATCAAACTAACGAAATAACGATCAAACAATAATGAATTTAAAACCAATTACCATCTCAACTCATCGTGCATTCTCTTTCTACAGAACCAGTTGCCAAACTTCCCTAGACTCAAAATTGCCAGCGGGCACGTTTACATTTTCCCAAAAAGATGTAATCAATGTAAACTTTGATTGATTACATTACGTTTCCCGAGCTAATGGACAGCAGTCACAATGTATACACAGTTAAACGACAGTTAAAGTTAAACGTTGGTTAATTGCTAATTTTACAGGTAAACTGGTTAATTTGTTACTGTTCTAATTTCATGGCTGTTGTTTGCGGTAATTTATTGTGATTTTACATTTTAGAGTTAGATTATTTGGTCGTTATCTAATGTCACACTAATACTACACTGAAATTACTGGCAGTCCCACAAAAGCATCGTAATCCAGGTTTTGTTTTATGGTGGATAGGCACGCTTTTGACCACGATCTCACCTGATGGTAAGTGATGATGCGGTCTATGGTGGAGCACGCTTACCTATGAGATACCTATTAACTCTTGCTTTAAAGAGATCCAAGTTGTACTCATGCGGCAATACAGACTCGGGCAAGGCGTTCCATTCTTTGGCAGTTCGCATAAGAAATGTAGAAGCGAAACGCTTAGTGCGTATTGGTGGAATATCTACCGTGAAGCGATGCCTGAGTGTCGTTTGTCTGGTAGTTCGATGGTGAAACGGGTGTTAAAAAAAAGTTGTTACGTTGCCGCTTATCTATAGACAGTTTGCTACGATGGTAGACCTAGTATGCCAGTAATTCAAAAATCCTTTTAAGACTTACCTGTCTTCTAATGAAGGTCAACTGAACCAAACAATTTACTGTTCTTCTCTTAACTATGATGTTAAAACATTTTGGTACCTGCACCGAAACCGCTGGAACATAGTCTTTATTAATTTTGCCTTGTGTTCCGAGACTGTACTTATCTAGAGGGACATAATACCTGTGATAATACCTTAAGCGTGGCTTAACCTGTTAAATGAAAAAGACATCTGGGCCATTGCTGCGTCTTCAGGTCCAAAATTTGTTAAGATTAAACATTTTTAAAGCAACTCCTCAACCGTTTTAAAGGCAAATCTCCTTAACGCAGACTATTTATTTTAATAGACATCTGTACAAACAAATTAAGCTTAGAAGGTCTAATATTTAATAAGAACATAATTTTGGGATAATCTTTAAGACAAAAAGCGTTTATAGAATTGGGCTACATTTCGATGTTAAATAAAACAGGAACTTACAAATATAAATCGATAAATGCCATAGTACTTTAAAACAATAAGACATATTAATTCGCCAAAATTGAAGACTTATCTCCCTTATCTCCCGTTATCTACAAACTTTATTGAAACTTTCAATATATGTAATGATTAAAGAATAAGTTGCACGGTAACTATTGATTTTGATTTTATATAATCTTATTCGATATGTATTGCTTATAATATATGTAACATAATATGACATTTAGTCCTAATTTGACAGGTGTTAGATAAAACTTATTGGCAGGGTTAACATATAATACACTTAAATGAAAGTGATAGCTGTGTTATTTTTCAAGTGTAACTTGTGTCACTTTTAAATTCGGTCTGGTTATATTTCATGGGTCGCATAACATATATCCGATAGAAAATATGTTTAATCAAACGTTATTCTGGCCGGTGCCCGCAAGTTATAAAATATTATCAACACCATGTGATGAATTTTTGCGTCAACTCGTTCTTGAAAAACCCCTAATTCCTCCTCTTGGGAATAAAATTTAGAAAAACCCGGGTACAAGAATTATTTTATTTTTATTCAAGTTTAACTACAAAATTTCGTCCCACTTTTCACCCGGTTAGAGGATCCCTCCTTAGTGCGCGCCTACGTCGTTGAAGGCTGCTTTATACAAAATTTCAAGTTCCTAGGCCTAGTGGTTTAGGCCCTGCGTTGATGAATTAGTCAGTCGGGCGTACAATTATATAAGTATAGATTTTTTTTTTTAAAAAAAGCTTACTAGTAATTTGCAAATACAAATTACTAGTATTCTTGTTAAACCCCTCCAGCTAAGCTTAATTCGCTTGTGTTAGGAGGAAGTTCACGTCCGTGGTGTAATGGCCAGGATTCGAACCCACGACCTCTCGATCGTAAGACCGATGTCTTATCCATTGCGCCACGGCCGCTTCTATAATGTAAATATGCTGTAGATTAGAGGCCACATCCTACATCAGTAACTTAAAATTGAACATTTAACTTCTTACTACTTATCCGTGTCTTACGAACGCGAGAACACTAATGGAATAGTAGAGGTGAAGACACAAATGTCTTGACAAAGTTTGTTAAATTACTTGAGTAATAAAGTGTAACTGAAATTTCAAAAGTTGAGGCAACAAGCGTTCGTGGCTGTACTTTAAGTAATTCCACTTCAGTGATGTTACCGAGCTTGAATTCGCTGTTTTGTGCTTCAAGTAATATGTTATTTGATAAGTTTGTGCCTTATTTGGCAAGTTTGCTTCCATATGAATGAAGAGAATTGTCTCTACAGTGTAGAGCTGCGATAAATTCGAACGGCGTCGTAGGAGGTTGGTGGCGGGCGATAAGGTGCTTTGTCTTCAATTTAAGATGATTATTTTGTGTATAGCTTCTATCGAAATATAATTGCTAACGTTCCACCCATTCAGAAATAAGGTCAAATTTAATGAAAGTCTGCACTGTAACTTTTTATTTTATCATAAAAATTATTAAACTTTCGCTAACAAAGTTTCAATAATGTTTGATATTGTTTATGATGAAATAAAAAGTTAATATCTCGTTATATCTGAAACATAAGGTGACTGACCTCAATATCGACTTGTCTATATATAAAAAAAACGATTCATCCAGATATTTCCGTACTGCTTTATTCTTTGATGATGCCGCGGTTGTTACTTCTAATCGCTTTTACTTTTATTCAAATCTATTCGGGTTTATCTTTATTCTCTTATTTAAATTCACTTTAAAGCCGACTTCGCCAATTATCCAATTCTCTCTCATTATTTGTCCTTTATTATAGAAAATGGGGGTATTATCGGATAATGTTTACGAAACCCAATCCGGCTAACTGATATGTGACTAATGAACCGGGCCGGACCGGTTATCCGGCGAACGACCGGATAGTCGCGATATCCCCCAAAGTAGATTATCCTCACCCTCTCTCCCTTGGGATAAGTCGTTTCGATGTATCAGGTTTCTTTTGTTTTCTAGGTGTTTGATTTCTCTAATGCGATTTCGTCGCTATAAACATAAGAAACGGTATAACGTTGTATAGATTAAGGAGCTTCTAAAAGAAGAAAGGATTCTTGTTGTATATACATACATGTAATACATTATTTATGTGTTTCTTATTACTAAAATTACAACGTCAGTATCACGTCTCACACCTGCCTGCCGCTTCAGAATTATGTTTTCGTGTTTCGATTATGTAATGCTATCCAGAAAGATATTAAGAATTCACCACCATCCTCTCATTTACAAAATGCATACTTTGAATGAGTATAACAACAAAGTACAAATTGAATTCCTGTCTCAAATTTTACACAACACGTACGGAAAAACGACACAACTTCATCTTCATCTTTGAGAACTCGAGCCTACATCAAAAGAGTCTAATTTCCAACTTGATATTGAGTTGTCGGCTTACAAATGCACGGCACCCGGAATTGGGTGCACCCACCGGCGCCGTGCCGCTGCCGGACCGGTTTCTGCAGAATTTAATAAAGTCTTTCGTTTTACGATACCAACCGTAAAACTTTTGTGACTGCACTACCAAGCAAAATGTATCGGATTTTACGACAACTCTTTCTTAAATTGGATATAATTTTATTACTTCAGATTAAGTTGTTTATTTTTATTAATGTTATGCATATTAGTTTAGTCCCGTATAATTTTTCGATAAGCTGTACAGGATTGCTTCATTCGGCTATTTTGAAGATAACCGAGATTTTATTCTGAATAATTTTCGTATAACTGTTTAACTTAACCGCCAGTCCCGGATAAAATGTATTCGAGTGCCTATTTCATCCTACCGTTTATAAAAATCGATTCGCACTATTAAGAATTCATGTATTAAAACTCATTGAAAAGATCAGGAACATTTTACCAACGTCATTTCTTCCCTTGAGAGGGGCAAACGTGTTTTATACATATCGGATATACGGTCGTCTGTGCCGACATAATTCAAATTAAGTCTCATGACAGGAGGGTTGCGGACAAAGGTACCAGGAGGGAAGAAAATGTTTGGAGGTGGCTAGACGGATATTAAATTTATCTTTGACTTTAGTTTGAAGTGCTAAATGTTTTGATGAGCCGTTAAAGATATTGTTTAGTGAACATTTCGGTACATTTTGTTTTTTTTTCGAGACGGAAAACTTTAGACGACAAACGGACAACTTTACACGAATGTGAATTGATTGTAGGTACCATTACATGTAGAATAGGTAACTTAAAAATACGAAACATATTGCAACTATAGCATTTTTTATTGTTCTGTTCTATAGAACGGAACTAAAAAAAAATGCTTTATACTGAAGTTTTGTAATATTTTAAAGAAAATTATAGCTTTTGTATTTTGTATATTATTAAAGTTGAAAATCCAAGTAAGGTTCGTCTAGCTTTAGTCGTCGTCATATACCTATGACGCTGGCACAAAAAGAATTAAGAAATTTCTAGTCTAACAGCATACGAATCCATGGTTGAATTGGCAAAGCACCTGGGGCGTTTACCAAGGGGTGCAGATTCGAGTCCTTGATTCTTATTTTTTCAACTTTAATATTATGTAAAAATGTTGAAGTTACCAATTTTAAACAACAACCTTTTCCAGATAGTTTTTGGTATATTTTACAAACTCTCTGTTTCAACACCGTACCGTAAGCCATGACACTGTGTCCACTACGATAGGGTCCTCTCCCCCTCGAGTCGGAATCAAAAACGAATAGGGTCCACAATTTACACCCCATCATTTCACTCCTTCGGGACCTCTTTGTTAGATTACAAGCGTGACCCAGCGATATATTTGCGATGTAATTGTCTGTTTTACATCTCTAAATATTACTCAAGTACTTATTAAAAAGGTTTTTTAAATTATGATTCTTGATACCTTCCTATGAAGATAAAGATAAAGATCATTTTATTCACACAAAATAGAGTTACAATGTTTCTTAAAACATAGGTATAATATACAGTCCATCTATTTTGCCAGTCTGTGGGCATGCGAACATTTAAATATGCATTATAGTTAACAAATTAGGATAATTATTATTATATTCAATTTTAAATAACATTATTAGTTACATTTCAAAATAATTATAAAATGAATAACTCATTTTAATAAAAAATAATAATAATAATGTAATCAATAATCATCATATTTAATAATTGCCAGTGATAAAATCATTAATTGAATATATGAATTTTTTAGAAGATCCTTGGTTATACTTAAAAATTGTGCTATAATAGATATTAAAGCACAGTCTGTTGGTCTGGCACTGTCTCGTAGGTCTGGTGGTGAGCGAATGCGCCTCTCACCACGTGGTCTCAGGTTCGATTCCCGAGTCAGGCAAAAGTGTTTTATATGTGGGATTATTTTGGAAATTCTCAATTGCAGCACGGAGTTGGATTTGTGCCCGGTGGATGGCGATAGGCTCATGACCTAAACATAACAGGTGAAGTGTGGATGTTTTATACCTCTGCCATATCCATCTGGGTAATATATGCGTGATGTTATGTTATTTTTACTTTAATAATGTCTCATAGCAACAAAGTTCTATCTCTCTCTACAGTAAAACATCAATCACTTAGCAATACTACTATCTACATTAGCACTAAATCTACTTCTAACCCAGGTGTACTTAACTTATTTTTATGTATTTTTGTCCGTTTCATGTAGGTACACCCTCGGGACAGATGACGTCATAGTGCATGAATACTTCATTTGGTAACTAATATTTCATTACTCCTTGCTCTCCATCTAATGGTATTCGGCCATGGACTATGTATTGTTGACAATTTGCTAATGGAATAGACAATACACGTCTAACAGAAAGACGTATCACATGATCAGTATTCTTATTCAGATTCGTTTAAAAGCTTGAAACTATATGTAGTTTGCTTGAAGAGTTATTATGATTTGTCTTCTTCTTTCGAGTCGACGGCAAAGTCAAATTTGGCTACAGTATGTGGCTACCTGAACAGCGCTTTCATCCGCGTTCATTAGCGCGTGCTTCGTGCAGGTAGTGAGGCACGCAGGACTAGTTATAATATTGGCCATGGTTTGTGTGGCCCACATTTACAATTTACATTTGTTTCATCTGCAAAACCTCTTTGTATCATGTTGTCTTTGCTTCGGCCGACTTAAGCTCGAAAACTGTTGAGGGACTTCCAAATCGGCCTAAGCAGTTCATGGCCAAGTTCGTCAAAGTTATGACCAGCCTTTACCCAAGACTTCGTCCGCGTGGAGTTTGTTATATTAAGTATTAGCTGCTCCCGCGCTGTTGACCCGCGTTAAACGTTACTTCCTAGTTTCTACAGAGTTCAGCGTAATGTTAAATATCAAAAAACCTTATTGGGTAGTTAAACTATCTTACACAAAAATAATTATTAGAATTCGATCATTAGTTGCCGAGATTAGCGCTAACAAACAAACGAACTAACTTTCACCCGCGGTTTCGTCTGCTTGATAGATACAAACAGAGACAGACAGACAAAATTTTAAAAACTGTATTTTAGGCATAAGTATTGAGCAAATAAATATATCATCTGCAAAAAAAAAGTTATTTTGACATTAGAAACAGACACTAAAATTTTATTTAGGTATTTGTAGTGATTTGACACTAATAATAATTGTCGGGTTCGTGTTTTAAAGAGATTAGGGAGTATCCTTACAAAAATATGTCAGATGTCAAGTTTTGAGTCACAAAGATTCTTTCGAGACCATACCATAATTGACTTCCACGGGACGCCACAGTGCATATATGCGGTAGTTAATATTGAATTATCCCATGGTTCCCGATAGTGATCAGGTATGCGTCGCGTCCGTCTCAAATGGAATAGATAATACACGTCTAATGGCTGGCCTTCTCACATAATTACCTTTGTCATTATTAACATGGGCGTGATGATAGGGTGGGATTAGTTTGCACTATCATTATAGATATGTTTCTGTTGATGCATCGTTTGGCAAATGTTGCGTTGATGATTTTACAAAAACAAAACCGACGTTTAAAAAATGTACTAAAAATTAAAAAATACTAAAGTAATATTCAACGTCTCGCCTCATCTGTGTATAACTTGAAATAATTTTTGTGGCGAGCGAGCAGTAGTACTAACAAACTATGCAAATATTTAGACATTGATATATTTAATACAAAAATTGGACCGGCTAGACGGATACTCAGTCAGGACTTCTTTTCCAAATATTTATAGCGATCTTTGATATGTTTTTTAGTTTTTAGTGTAATAACTTACTTTTGTACTTTTGTTCTGATGTTCACGAAATTTGTATTTATATTCTAAAGTTTATTCGTGAAGATCTATTATTGGCTCTCTGTCACTTATTTACGTTAAGCTATTCAAATTGTTACATGCTGTTGATCTTCCTATAAATAAATAAATAATACAGTAAACGGCCTTAAAGTGAATTGTCCCCGTCCTCCAAACCGCTAAAAAGTTGTACCTTTCAGCATCAGCTAAGCAGCATGAAATGCTGACTGCTAGACGCAAATTTCCGAGTATATTTAGGTAATATACGGAAAACATATAGAAGCCTTTAAAATTTGAGGGTTATTCTTGATTTTTCTAGGATCCAGTTAAAAATGAAAAGAGTATGTTTACGAACGACACGAAAAATGAATTCTCTCTGTGAACAGAAAACATTGCACGCAATGTATTTTTAATATTGCTATCCTACCGAATGAGTTTTTGAAATATTATTTAGTCAATTGAGAAGTTTTAAATCTTTTATTATAAAGTTTAATTTATTAAATTGTTTAGCTGCAATTGTAATTGAATTCAGGAAGGTTCATAAACTTAAACATTGTTAACCTAACTTAAGTTATTACTTTCCTCTTACAGGACACCTTTGAAAATACTTTTCACCATTTTACGTTCATTTGCTACCATAATTAATTACAACGACATTCCAATCCTTATATCCCAGTACTTTAACAGCCCTAGGTAATAAAACGAATCCAGGCAGATACCCCAGGCTGTATAGATAGATCCAGGTATAATTCAAAACATATCTTAAACAATGGCGGGTAAATCCGGGTCCTGCCAAAACACATAAATAGTCCGACATATCTGGACATTTGTGGGACGTGGAGCAAAATATAAACATAAATACAGGATAACAATTCTGGTTAATCTGTACTGTATTGTTCATTTTATGAAGGGGTGTATACAGGCTATACAGGGTTATTTTATGAAGGCCTGTATACGGACCATACAGGGTTATTTGGGTAATATATTGTCAGGATTAAAATTGGCGACAGGGTGTCGACCTGTAGAAAATATGAAAGCTAGACCATCTAAAATGTACTGCGAATTGGTTTTCATATGAATTCAAAACTCGTACCCATTTCCAGGAATGACAGCTTTCATTTAAGTAGAGGTGTCATACGGTAAATTATATGGTTCCGTGAAATTTGATTGTGCAAGGTGACGTGAAACTAAGGGTCGAATCGTGATGGAAATAGTCCTTTTTATCTCCTTTAACAACCGTAGTTAATTGGTGTGTAGCCTAAATGCTTATACACAGGATTCCTATAGATTCTCCGATTCAGGGATGTATGTTGGAGGCATTTGGATAATCGGACAGCCAATTAAACTAAGATTTATTAGCAGAGTATTCATTTTCTTGTTTAGTTCGATGGCAGACCCCTTCATATACTACATAATCATTTTTACTCCGGACGACCGGATGGCGGAGTGGGTAGTGTACCTGCCTGCGACGCTGAGGTTGTGGGTTCGATTCCTACTTAAGACAAATCTTTGTGTGCATGAACATGGGGGTTTGTCTTAGTCTGGGTGTTTCTATGTATAATATGTATGTATTTACAAAAAAAAAAGTATATATGTATTAGTATCAGTTATTCTAGTACCCATAGTACAAGCTCTGCTTAGTTTGGGACTAGATGGCGTTGTGTGTGAGTTGTGCAATATTTATTTTATTTATTTATTTACTTGCTTTAGCCAGACTAACCTACATCCTGTACAACCCTTTCCATTATACATTGCGCATAATTCCTTAATGCTGAATGCATTCATATCGGATAAAGGAAGCAGGACCTCTCCAACATCTGTCGCTCCATGCTAAGACCTTCGCAACAATGGAGGAATAACGTTATACCGTCGTTGTCAAACCAAAATCTGCTATGTGCAGAAATCATAGTTTTGAGAAATTGACAAAAAAGGTCTCCTGCATTCAAGGGATTGTAGGTAAGAGGTCGTCAATAAGAGGTCGTAGATCGTCATATAATGGTCATAAGCACATTATAGTTTTTTATATGGTAGGATATAGCTGCGAACTATATGCAGAGGTTTAAAGTAGAAATCTTACATAAGTGCACATAGCAGATTTTGGTTTGACAACGACGATACACCGCTTAGCATAAAATAAACGATCGTACCATAATGTAAGTATAACTACTATAAACTGTGATCGTACTTAAAGACGAGTAATCAAGAGAAAACACTAATTCTAAATGTATTTTACATGATACATTTCAACCAATTGTATGTAGGTATAAAAATTGTTACATATCAATTACTTGAAAGCACTATTATTAATGAATTAAATAAAGAAAATGTGCACTATTATTGTGCAGTTAAATTGATGAGTTAAACCACGCAGTACCGGTAAACAAAGGGCTAGGGGTCGCAGATGGTCGCTTAGTCTAACTACACATTATAGTACTACCAGGCCTGTGTCACTCGCTCAAGGTTACGCGCTAAATGCCTACCGCTTGGTGTATAGTTGACGATACAAACGACAGAGGGCTATCGCACGCCCGCCTGAGCGGCTGAGCGCTCGCACCGCACGTTTCCCGCGCAATGAAATACTTACGCTTCGAAATTCTTGCTGAATATCTTATAAAAATATTTGTCCGGCTACGTATGTACATATAAATAGAAACTACGTAAATTAAATAACCGTAATTTTAAAGATTCTTAGAAAGAAATACGAAATATGTCAAGGTTAGGCATTTATAGGTTGCATAATACTGTTTTTTTCCATAAAATAAAAATTTGATTATAAAAAACTGAATTTAATTTTTATTTCTTAATTACCCAATACGGTCAATACCTACTCAACTGAAGCACAAGATTTTGTGCTAAAAATGAAATATATAAATATTTATAATTTGTATTTTTTTTAAGAAAATAATTTCTTATTAATAAAATTTAACACGACCGAGTCTACGCTACGTGCTGCTGGCGATAGTAGTTTCTAGTGGCCGTCAACCCTACCAATTCAGAGCTGCAACGTGAGCTGCATAGGTTTAGAGTATTTTGAATCGTAATACAAACGAATAAAGTTGTAATTTGCTTGCAATGAATTTTGTAGGCAACTAAACAAAAGTAAGCTATACTTTGAGGTGAGCCAAATTGCACCATATTGTTTATGATATAAAGTCGTTTTTTCTTTAAATACTTTTGCTAAGTAATCCTTCTTTCCCTTTTTATTCTTTGGTACTACCTATCTATTATACTGTATATAAGATTATAACTAGTGAATCCAATTTACGTCAGTTCACACTTCAGAACATTCGAACTCCGATTCAGAACAAATCTAACAAAGATTTGTCCCGTGTGGGGATTACAACACATTACACAGCACAGTTGAATTCTTTACATAAGGAACATCTTAACGTATGTTTAGCAATAAGTTTTTTAATAATTTATAACATGTGGTATTGAATAAAAAAAAAAAAAAAAACGGCGAGGCGATCGCTTTAAGCACTACGCCAATCGTGCATCGAAAAGACATAATTAAAATTATTTAAATGTTCTGTGCCAAGATACATATTGCAACACAGTAAAACAAATTGTATCAAGTCGTGGTCATAAACACACCGCTACCCAATATCCATTAGGTCTTTATAATTAGTCTTGATGATCAATCACGAAGCTGAGATATTCTCTGATGACCATTAATATTGCCCCAAGGCTAGCTATAAACCCAGGGTTTAATAGCACGGCTTAAATGCTTAATGTGGTATTTGTCTAGGGACTGATCCATCCCAAATAGGTCGTTTAGGCAGATTTGGATTTCTGGAGCTTAAATTCGAATTACTGTAAGGATTGTTCTAGTTTTGTTTCACTTAAAAAGCAAATAAAAATGTATGTAGTATGTTAATTATAAATAAATAATAAATAAATATTCCACAGCTCACACACAACGCCATCTAGTCCCAAACTAAGCTGAGCTTGTACTATGGGTACTAGAATAACTGATACTAATACATAATATATATACTTTACTTTTGTAAATACATACTTATTATACATAGAAACACCCAGACTTAGACAAACCCCCATGTTCATGCACAAAGATTTGTCTTAAGTGGGAATCAAACCCACGACCTCGGCGTCGCAGGCTAGGCAATATCAACAAATAATCATAGTATTTAAAGAAACATTTAAATAAAGTCGCTTCGCAACCCTTTTCAGATATTTCCTGTCCGTTCCTAAAATATTCATTTTCAAGTTTGTGCTTGACGGTATCTCTCAACTTCATCTCATTAATTTGCACGAAAAATACTCGACGGTTCACCACCCCGTCTAAAAATCTGCGTAATCTAGCAAAAAGCATTTCAGCGGTGCAGAAAACAGTGGCGAATGAAAAAAGCCAAAATACTTGAGTTTGGACATCAGTTTGCAATTCGTTAATTAAAACCGTTTCGTCAACGAACCACTCGAGTGACGAGTGAAAATGTTCTAGGGTTCCGTAGTTATAACTGGGCATGTAAATAAAGGTAGGTAAGGTAAGGTTATCAATAGAATTGCACGTTTTTTCTTTTTTTTATGTTTGTTAATCGATTACTCGAAGACGCCTGGACCGATTGGAGAAATTGCTTTTTTTTTGTTTGAAAGGGTATACTTGTCATATGGTCCCTCCCATGGTCATCTGATCACGATCTGATGATGGGACCTTAGAGAAATCGAACGTAACCCTTCAATTTTATAGCCTTTTATATAATACTAAAAACAGTTGAACAAATATAGGACCGGCACCGGCAGGATTTGAACCTGCGACATCTGTCGGTGCTCATAAATTGAAATTGGAAGGAAATTATCAGAAAAGACTCCAAAAACTATTTATTCGACTTATTGCGATATAAAGTGCTTTTTCAAAGTATTTTGAAGTTGGGAATTATTTTGTTTGAAAACTTTTTTATAAAAAAGAAAAAAAAACGCATCTACCCTACATCCTTAAAAAAATATTTAGCTGAAGTCGTTTCATGCTGCATGCTAAAACACAGCGGTGACGGGTGACTACGGTACCCTACGATGCGTGCCGTGAGCCCGTGAAACACACAGAAATCTCGATGTTCACACCGAAGCGAGCCTTCAATGCATAATTCATAGGCGTCATTGTCGTCGCGTCTCATTTACATGCGTAGTAATGATTTGTCATCAAACGCTTTAATTGGACGTCAAGTTGGCGACGTGATTGGATCCGACTTCGTGTAAAATTAAACGCATGTTCATTAAGGGTACGCTGTGTGTTGACACTTGACAGCTAGTTAATGATAAAATAGGCTTGCTTTTATTAATACTGTCTATATTATTATTTCGTAAAGCTATTTTACGTATAGGGGTTAGCAACCAGTAGATTAATATAGTAAATGCAGATCATAAACAACAAATTGCTATTGCTCCGACAATGTTATGTACTGTAAATGCGGCGTGTATCACTTTCAAAATTCTAAAATATTAATTGATTATGTAACAAAGCGGCAGCTTTTAAGTTGTAAATGCCCTTAATTCTCAAAGGTGGCTGTAATAAATTGTATCCGATTGATAACAGACCTTTCCGTATCACTACGAGTGCCAGAGAAAGACTAATCGAGCACATGAGAAGGGTCCTGATTAATTAGGTGTGCGATGAAGTGACGTCACATCCGCCGGTGGCCATTAATATTACTGTAGAATTAGATGTGGGCTGAGGCTTATTTATTATCGAAATTATTCATTTTAACTAGGTACTATTGATATTCCTGTCAAGTTAGGTGTGATCCTTATGGCTCAGTGGAAACCCTATTTCTGATTTTCATTATTATTTTGTTATTTTTTTTTGTCTACTACTGGGCTGCCAAAAATTAAAATCCTAATGACAGTTTGACTTGGTGGGCAAAAATGCTTGTTTTTGTGGGATGGGTAGGCAGAATTGTCCTTCTATTTTATTTATAGGCTTGGCTAATTTGTTTTTTGATCACCGATATTTTTACAACTGCAGCATATCAAAATCCACTACCTATATACAAAAGATTGCATAATCAGTGTCGCTACATCTAGGGACTACTCTGATAACAGAGTAGTCCAAGAAGCATAAGCTTTATGTCCCATATCAGGCCCTAATTTTCACCACTAAATTAAACAGACTACTATTTAGTGGTAGGTCCCTTAACCTTGTCTCAAAAGCTCTGCGTAAAAATAATAAACATTAATAATGTCAGATAGTATCGTCACATAGTCCTGATTAATTAACTGTGCGATGAAATGACGTTGCCGCCAAACATTAATATTCCAAGCTTAGGTGTGAGCTTAGGGCTTTGTGAAAACCATAAAGGCTTACAGGGGTATTTTTCTGGGAATAATTAATTTTAACTGGGTCGTTTGGGCAGATATGGGCTGGAAATAACCTCAATGTAAATGAAGGGTATAGGCCGACTCTTTTTTTCTTGTAGTTATGAGAAATAGCTTATCCCTTAGAGATTAATTAGTGCAATATTTAACCTAAACAATTAGAATAAACATTTCACTGTTTTTCTTAGTACAGACAGCTTGCATTGCACTGGAAGCCTATACAAAGCGTGACTACCTTATAATGGCAATGTACAATGTTGATAAATGGAAGCAAAATGAGATGTTCATACCCTGCTGCCCTGCTTTAAGCCGTACCCATATAATTATTGTTATTTATCAGAAAACCTAATTAAATTAGATCAAGTCTAATTTTGCTTTAGTTTGGAACTAATTCTACCAAAGCTAATTTCGTTTGCTACTCCAATCTATTTAGCTAACCCTGACAAAACTAAACGGAAAATAAAAATATAGTCTCCGTGTAGTTTAATTTCTGCACCCCACAGATTTTTCTTCTTCTTCGTCGTGACAGCATTTTCGACAGAGTTTAGACTGCGACCTTGGATAAATGCAGGTATAGTAAAGGACACACACAACCGTTGCACAAGAGTGGGCCAAACGGTCCAGAGATAGCAGGTTATAGCAACCATAAGGCGATCATAAATCCATCACCATACATGTAATTTATTTCACGTAAACAGGTTCCGTAACTTGTAAATATTGTATTTATTTCACATGTGATTTATGTTTCATCATAGTTATGGGTGCTGGTTAAGAAAGCCGGTCTAAGAGAACACACAACAAGAAAGTAAGCCACCAATATAAGATGGTCTCGCATTACACGTGCTTCATGTGCAATTCGTGATCAGCTTTACTGGAAATGAATAGTTTGATGTGTTGAGACCTAGCAAACTAGTTGAAATCTAAGCTATACACTCGTCATCAACCCTATAACGTGTACGGTGTGTTTTGCTTCGATCACGTGTAATTAATCATTATCAATAAAAGTGTTTACTTGTTTTACTTTTTATCGGAATCAAGTTTTCTTAGGATATCCTATAAATCTTTGCTACTTATTTAGTAAGTTGATTCCCATAGCGGTTAAAAAAAAAAATTACTTAGTGTAAAAAGTGAAATGATAATATGAGAGCATAAACACAATAATAAAAATAAACACATAATTTTGGTATCTGCACTAGATTTGGTATCTGCACTATCTGATCCCTGTGTTGCAGGTGATAAATAGCACTTACATATTGTAAGTATACTCACTTTAATATTCTTATGTATTTTAAACAATATTTAACAACTGAAGATTCTTAATGCCTTGATACTTTAAAATCGTCCGCTCACTGCGAGATCTCGGGTTCGATTGCCGGATCGGGTGTTATTTGGGATTTTCCCGTAAGGAAATGCCCAATCGTAGCACGGAGTTTGTATCGTACTCGGTGGAAGGCATAGGCTCACCAAATGTAATTGTCACACCTCTAAAATGAAAGAGCATAGATCAAAGAGAAAACTGTAACAAAAATTGGGTTTGAAAAAGTTCCAAAAAGGCAACTGTTCAAATATTCCGTTTTCCAATTTGAACACTGAATATCGAGTTGAGTATCACATACACAGAGTACACAATATAGATGCATCGACAGAGCAAACTATGCGAGTGAAATATTGTGCAATGCCATATCAGAACTGTGACTGTCAACCTAAATGTATGGACATTTATCTATGCTGAATAATATAGACATTTAACTCTCCTGATTTGTTAAAATCAGCTTTTAACTCTTTAAAATGTAAATAAGATTATGAAGCTTATCCTTCTTCTCGTTATCGAAAAAAAAAACTGACGAATTCAAACACTAAACTTATTAGGAAGAAGTATTAGAGATTAACATAACACTTATTCTCTATATTAAATTGGCATAACTTATTTTGTGTTGACACGTAACATAACTTAACATCACGCCTATATAGCCCAGACAATTTACCTGTTATGTTTAGGTCCCAAGTAATAGGGGGTGAGCCTATCGCCATCCACCAACTTCGAACTTCGTTCCGCTATTAAGAATTTTCAAGACGTATGGTAGAAGCTCTTGTGTATGAGCTCGAGGGCGGCAGCACCACCGTCTCACCTTTAACCTGCCGCCAAATAGTAGTGCTTCCATTACTGTGTTCCAGTTTGGTGGTGAGATCAGGCCCTGAAATTACTGGCACATGAGGCATACCACCGTAGTCCTCAGCTGCAGCGACGCATCTATAATCTGCTTTTGTGGATTGTTGATGTCCATGGGCTGTATTCCACTTACCATCAGGTGGACTACACGTGCGTTCGCTGTGGGCGTAGTATAAAAAAAAAAACGTAAAATCTCAAATAACGTTCCGGTAATCGAAACCCGAGACCCCGCGGTGAGAGACATCATACGCTAACCAATAAACTAACGAGGCAGTTGTAGTAATAATTGCGAAACGACGAATTGCTCTATCTATATCTCCTCAGATTGCTATGATAGATAAGTAGGTACATCCTCTGTAGACTGCCAATCATCCAGACAAATTGCCGAAGAGACCGCCGTTATAATAGTTCGAAATTATCAATCATTGACTACTAAAACGAGTGCTTTTGGTCTGAGGCAATATTGCAGCATTTATTGAGTTGTATTTATTGTCGATCAGGTTTAAATAGACAGAGATGAAGCTGTACTCTGGAGCTTATGTAAATATTTTGTGTCATTTGACTTGAAAATAACAATTTGAATTCTAATAACTACTGTATTTTTTTGACTGTCTTGATCTATAAGAGTCCATATCTTAACGTTTTGTTTCACTTGAAATAAATACAAATCTTCTATTTAAGTTATTTAGGTCGCTTAAAACCTCAGCACCGTTCAAACCCATTTAAAGCTAATCCGTCGAACGAGATTGCATTGACCGTGCCGAGCCATTAGGTGCAAAATCGAGGAATAAACCAACCTCGGCCTCTTAGCCTGCAGTATTTGTACCATTATTACGAACTACATTATTATCTATAGATTACGCTATTGCCTCGGCCGTATTTCAGCTTTATCTAAACAATTTGTGAGTATACAATAAGGTGGACATTATCTCTCAACTGTTTTCGGCTTCGGAACATTCCAGAGACCGGCCGTTGTTATTTGAACTGGTGAGTTATTGTGATTGTTTTGTATTCTACCTCAGCGACCACCCTTTTTATTTACGAGTAATTCGCCGAGATTGTATTCTCTTTTGATTTTTATCGCAGAATATTATTGTTTCACAATCGGAGCTTATCCGCTTAAAATGGAATGAGAGTTTATATTTTCAAGGAAAATTTTATATGAAAAAGCTTTTCTTCTCTGAAATTTAATTTAAAAAAATGGTAATATTGTGAAAATGCGTAATCCGTGTAAAGAACATATTTGGTGGAAGCGTTTTCCTCAATCGACGGCGACGCCTCGAAATATTTTTGTATTAATAAGGTTAATTTTGTTTATCTTCCTGTACCTTGCATATCTAATAAACAGTCTAAAATATGATCTTTTTAATGTAACTCGAGCTTCTCTATAAAACATAATCTTAATAGGTCCTTTAAATTTGAGTCTTAATCACGTTGGTCGTTTTCTAGCGTGGCCTTATCGAGAGATTAAGACATTGGAATATTCGTATCTCAACCAAGATCTATATTTATGCTGTCTGGACAGTTAATAGAGTGGAGTGTACATCTGACAGTGTATAACGTTTCATATTCCTTCGGTCTAGCTCATAGAAATGCGTAGAGTCAGTTTGATAGTGATATTTTTGGAATACTAGTTTTCATTTTCGTTTAAAGCAAAGCGATTATGCTTCAATATCTATGGTATATTTTCTTACCAGATTAGTACAGCGTTATAATGACATTTATACATTTATGTAACAGGGTTCGAAGTGATAATTAACTTGATAAATATACCTTGATAACTGATAGTTATCCGATAATTATCATTCAAATTAACTATCTTTTTTCGAACCCTGTTATGCATTTTTTTCAACTAACAAGTTACTAAGAAATATTTAAATAATTTTAAAACTGCTAAATGCCGAGTAGTTTTAGGTGATATGCAAGTTATAGCCTTTAAAGTTCAAGGGATTTCTGTACAATCTCATCATTAGATCGTGGTCCCAGAATTACTTTATCATTTATTATATTAGTAACCATAATAAATGAAGCTGCAAAATTAGCACCCAATAAATAACAATATTTGTAAGCTGTCTGGATGATATTGTTATTCCCCATAACAGTTCACTCCAAAACATCAATTTTCGGGGTGGTATGGCGTTTATATGCAAAAGCCTGTCTACATACAGCGGCTAAAGTCTAAACAATTCGCGTCGGCTATTAGGCGGCTAGCCAAAATGTCTTCGTCCGGATTAGCGAACTTTTCCCATACTGTCTATTTTCGAGCTTTTAAAGTTAAGAAAGTTCAACGGGAAATAGCTTTTGGACGTGTAGCCTGATGTTGTTTGAGATAAGGGTAGGATAAGGTACGAGGGGAAATCGCAGTTTATAGATATTGTTATGATTGTAATGTCGAAGTATAATTGTTTAGTGACATTACGAGCTTACCTAAAACTTGTTTGACCCGTATCAATAACATAAGTAGCTTTTATGTTAATCTAGGCTATAAACTACCTGTGGACAGACAGCAACAAAAGTTGCGGAACTCTATCCATTTTTAAATCTTTTATACAACTTCGAAATATTTACGAATTTGAGAAATAAATGACTTAGTTCATGTGTTGCTACTTCTGTACACAATTTCAATAAAATCTGTTAAGTAAAAGCTTAAGATTTGCCAGAATAAACGTTTCTTTCTTTCTTTCTTTCTTTCTTTCTTTCTTATGCTACTGCTACACCTGCGTTAACGTTAACGTGAATTGTAATCACCAACAATGCGTTAATAAAGGCATTCCAAATATTCAAATTGGTGCCTTGGCTACATTTACGTTGCAATGCCAATAAAGCTAATTCTTCAAGAAATAACGTGTTATCCAGTGTGACCATTTGTTTAAATTAAATTAGTTTTGTACACATCATTTAGCCCGGCACCTGATTTTAGAGACTTTTTGTATTTATTCAAATGGATACGGTAGTATCCCATCAAAGATTCCTTTTTCTTTTTTAACTCATCTATTGTCACAGGAAACGACAAACTTTGGCTGATACGTCGCCAAGCGTCGCTTACGGCCGAGCGATTCTTGTGCGTCTGATGTTTAGGGTCCCATAAACAGGCTTCAGACTGTAGCTGCTCTAAAAACTCGAGAACTTTTTCGTTCGACCACTCCATTGTTGCCGCCAAAAGTGCCAAAACAAATTTCTAAACACCGATTTTTCACTGTTGCCAACTCCAATTTTTTAAAGTCACCAGATCCCACCATGCTGCACACGATGACCTTGTTTTATTCAATTTAATCATTTATTTTTATTTTACCAATAAAATAGAAACAAACAGCAGTCTGTCAGGTTTTTTTTTTCTTTTTCAGTACATATTAGCTTATATCATGCACCTCAAAAGTCGTCAGATCTGGCGACAAAGTCGTCAAATTGGCAACACTGTCATCATACGTCAAGTTGACGTCAAGCGAAATATTATGTCATTAATGTAGCCAACGTCCGTCAGCGCGCTAAAGTGAACGCTAAAACCCTTTGATGTGTCCAAAAAACCGACACCCGACCTATCGCCTAATGTCTAATGAAAATAGCAATGCCGTTAGTCATTAATCACGTTAAACCTTTGGCCACATCTGCGTAAACGTGATTATTTGCGCGTTAAGACGCAGGTGTAGCAGTAGCATTAAGTAGATTTAACGTGAGATACTCAACGTAACAAACATTAACAACAAACGTCCACACAAACTATGGAGTGTATGAAAGGTATTGGTAGGAACGGATGTAAGTCGTAAGAACGCGACCGTAGTACCTACTCATTATGAGTTATAACCAGGGCTCGGAATTAGGTAGAGTTTTTTATGTACTTGCATCGAAATGTTGATATTAATGTGGACCTTCCCGGGATTTCTAATGGACAATACCGCGTGACCAACAATATTACGAATAAATAATAATAAAAACCTCAGAGATAGACAAATAAAACAAAGATAATTAACATATTTTTTTTATTAGTTTACATTAATTCACAATACAAATTGTTGAAAGTCTGTAGTAAATTCTCATACGCATATTTCGCCTTTTTTATAAATACTAGCAAATACTTTTGCTTCTAGCCTAAACTCGTGAGGTTTTGCTTATTCAAACGGCCCATCAGAATCATTTTGCTTGTCCGATTCAATACCAGTAAGATTTGCAGTGTTCGCTTCCGACATTACTGTATAAATTTTGTGAGAATTAAAATATTTAGTCGTGCGTACAGTAGTTTAAATTGTGTAAAAAAGTAAATATCTTTTTATTTAAAAAATCATGGGATTTTTTTCTGCTCTTTAAAATTAATCTCGGGATTTGAGGCATATCCACTTTATTCTTTCGCTGTATGAAATCAGTGTAAGTACATGAAAAACTCTACCTAATTCCGAGCCCTGGTTATAACTTATAACATCATTTATATTAAGAGGAAAGATTTTTTTGTTAGTGTTTCTTAAAAAATCTTCGAGCCTGGACCGATCTAAATGATTTTTTTTTTAACAACGCCCGCACTAGGAATAACTCCTGTGTCGCGGGGGTGTTCACAAACATACATTTCACACACACAAAGCACACCCAGAATCAGAACAAATCATTGCGAATCACACAAAGATTTGTCCCGTGTGGGGATCGAACCCACAACACCAGCATAGTTGAAAGCAGCGAGGCGACCGCTTAAACTGCTACGCCAACCGTGCACTCATTCGTGTGGAGACAGTTTAATAGATAGATTTATCGACGTATAACGCGTGGGAAGCTGCGATTGGAATAAGTATATTATAACAACATGTTTAAAAAATAGACAACGGGTCTAAATCGTATTATTATAAAGGTAAATAAATACCTATGCTCGACGTTTCGAAATGACTTGCATCATTCGTGGTCACGAGCCGACTTAGTAGACATAGACTTAGAGTTTAAAAACATATATTTCAACATGGTTAATAACATTGTAAAGATAGTTTTTTATCAGGTCTTACTTGAAACGCATCTCGAAACCAATACTGCTGAAAAATCTCTTAGCGAAATCACATCGCATCACAGTCGTCTTTTTCCAATTTGTGGCTTGCCCGTAAATGGTGGCTCCCTGCTGTTTTCCTGCTTGATGTGTTTCGATAAAAACTTTTATGTTATTCGATACCTTACAAAACATGGTTCTGCTAAGTCCCATTGACGTTGAGTAGTGGTTAAACTACTGATGTTAACAGAATTTAGTTCATCACTATTATCAGTAAATTGTAGTTTAGAAAACTCAGTTGACGTTTTTCTAGGAATTTATTTCACGATTGAAAGCAGTGTAATAAAAGAGTTTGTAATCCTAGTGTTAGCTAATAGTATCTAACTGTAGATTATTAGGTATAAATGAATCCCTCAGCAGCTTGAAAAGATATCCATTGTTGTTTAACTATAAATAATTAAAACTCAATTTTGCTTGGAGTCGTTTCAGTGAGCCAAACTCGACTTTGTTTCAAGTTTTCTCTCGCTCGGAGCAAGGTTGAGTTTTGCTCATTGCTGCTGAAAAGTTGTATGTGCAACACGAGATCAAAGCTATTTACATATCGTGCTTCTGATTCCCTCACTACGTGATTCTACTATAGATTATTTCACTTATTCGAGATTCGAAGAAAATCGAAAATTGTTTTCATAGTGAAAACCTATTCTTACTCCTTTGATATTCTTCAAAAAGCTCTGCCTGGCAAATGCTCTACCTAATCTAATATTATCCTATAATTTCAATGTAGTGGAATTGATTGGCATTCATTACTAATATTGAGAAACAATACGCAATCAGCTTGCGAATACCGTAATATTACAGTCAGTAATGATTGATGATTTAATCGCATATCATTAACTGAATGTTGGCCTGCATTGTTTATATTTTATCGACGTCATGCATATAACTGGGCTAATATTCAAATATAAACTGCTTTTCTCAGTTCTAGGTGTGTTAGGGTCGACACACACCAAAAGCGCGTCGAAGCGCAGCGAATCGAAGCGCAGTTTCAGTGTCATATGAATTCCAACTCTATTCTCACAACCATAATACTCATTATCGCATGAGAAACTCAAACGAGTCGCGCGGATGCCCGCGGCGCCGCGGGAATTCCGGCGAATTCCATAGTAGTAGTAGCGTAGAGTTTCTCATGCGATAATGAGTATTATGGTTGTGAGAATAGAGTTGGAATTCATATGACACTGAAACTGCGCTTCGACGCGCTTTTGGTGTGTGTCGACCCTTAGTTTTTCGTGATTTCTAGTCGGAACTAAACTTTAAACGCTAATCCTAAAACTAGACATTACCTTTTTTTTTTTTTTTTACGTGGGGAAATGCATTTACACATACCACCCCACCCCGGGGAAGGGCAGAGTGGTTATGTGGGACTCGCCCGTGCCTGAAGATGGTAAACGGCACGGGAATACCCACTAAAACCCCACGGTGCTCCCACACTCGCCTTGATGGTGGGGTCATGGGAATCTGGCACAGCCTTTACATCCACAACCCCCCCGGCGATGCCCGCCGAAGCAGGCCCCTCATGGCCCCCAAAATGTGGGGGGACCGGCGCCGAGGACTGCGTGCAAAGCCATCGGACATTCCCCATGTCCGACGGCCTGGTCCTCTCGCGGCGAGACAGGTGGTCGGTCCCGCCGCCCACCACGCCGCAGTTCAACGGCTGCGGCCCCGCCGGGACCGCGGAAGGCAGGGAAAGTGGCAACGAAACACCAACAGTCCTCTCCCGCCGCGGCCCCGTAAACCACCGGGCCACAGTGCCAGCTTGCGCCGACACCGCAGCCCGGCTCTCGCCCGCCTAGGCAGGCCCCTCATGGCCCCCAAAATGTGGGGGGACCGGCACCGAGGACCGCGTGCAAAGCCGTCAGACACTTTCGTATCTGACGGCCTGGCCCTCCGCGGTGAGACAGATGTTCGTCCCACCGCCCACCACGCCGCAGTACTAACGGCTGCGGCCCCGCCGGGACCGCGGAAGGTAGGGAAAGCGGCAACGAAACACCGACAGTCCTCTCCCGCCGCGGCCCCGCAACTCCTCGGCCGCAGTGCCGACTACCTCACGCCAGCACTGCAGGCCCACCTGTTGCAGAGCCCCCCCATAAGGGCACTGCAACATGGGCTGCTCCCACATGGGCTTCGCGTCCAAAGCCCGAAGAGCAGCCCCCCTCTGGGGTCCACTTGGCTTCGCCGTGGCGTGGAGGGCGCCACGGGTACTAAGCCCCACCGCGACGACAACGCGGGACACCCGTTGGTGGGGAAACAAGACATTACCTAACCTGACCTGCTCTAGTTTTGTTTTCAACCCGACGTTTTAAACCTATTTCCCCGTAAAATCTATTCTTCAACAGCTAAGAAAATATTTTACCATATAATAGTTTAGAACATGAAACAGTTAGGCTATTCAGCGCCACTCAACACTCAGTATTCATAAATGCTCGAGCATAAACTAAACCAAAAGCATTTTTAAACACTAAAACACTTCATCATCAAAAGTGTTAACACTGCTCTTTTCAGCATTTCCATAAAGAGTTAAAATAAACGCCAGCATTTCTCCTAATTGTACTACCAACTTTCTGCAACTGTACATGGACAAAGGAACGATAAACATATGCAATGCTACATTGTATTGTAGCATTTGTAGCATATTTCCACTTAAAACTACTTCGGGAAAAATGCTGAAGGTTTCTCAAAAATTGGCGCTTGAATATGTAGTCTACTTAGGAGTAATGCGAATACCTCTATTATCCTTGTAACTTAAAAAGTTTTTTTTTTTAGATGGATGTGAAATTAGCTTAGCTATCGAAAACTTTATCAGGAAGTGCTGAAATTGAGTGAGTGTTATGGCATAATTAACTATTTATGGATCAAAACAAATGTATCCTAACGAGGATCAAACACAAACTTTATGTATGTTCGTATTCGTTTTTGGCTGGAGGCATTGACTGAACAATTCTCAGACAGAACAGAACTGTCAGAATTAATGCCTGATTATGACTTCTTAACTTAACTAAAACAAAGATAGAGCAAAGCTTCTGTTATTTACCCTGAAGGAAGAACCATTTACTACACACACAACAATCTGTTGCTCAATAATATACGGCAAAATTAATGGGCTTTATCTTTAAGTAGATAAACAAGTATCGCTTTACTTAAATAAATTATTAATAAAATACTTTATATTAATTTAAGTACACAATACAAAACAATTAGGTATACAGGACGCAAACTTCTACGTCATAGTAAATAATTATTACACTAGTGGTGCATGCGTAAGTTACATATTATTAGTGTAATATACTCACTGTAAGGTACGAGTAACTCATACATGCATGAGTGGTGTAGTCAGTTTTCACTGTATACCTAATTGCTTGGTCCTATGTATATTCGTTTCTAAAAAAAACGACGCTGCAACGACACGAAAACGTAAATCGTTTAATTATTTGAATCACTCCTTCACACTTTGTGAACATCTGAGTTTTATTTCTTGAGAGGAAATTAATTCTAAAGTCTCATTTCATTTTCGCTGTAACTTTTATGGGTACTTGCATTTTTTATGATTCGCTTTAAAAGTGCTCTCTGATTTACACAGCTAATTATCCTCGGATTATAAAAATCTTAGAGTGTTAGATTGTGTGAAAATGCATAATGATAAATGTGGGTACAATAAAACTAATCTTCAAATAAATGAGTGTTTCTAAGATTGATTATTTATTTCCTTACTTTAAACTTTACTTGAGGCATGTCAATCATGCTTTGAAATTCTTCAGTCGGCTGTCAAAATAAGTAACGTCAAATTTGCATCGTAAACTTGTTGCCAACCTCCGAACAACTGTCAATAAACTTCCGCATAACTTCACGAAGCGCACAAGCGGACTTTAATGTTAAGTTGTACACGCCGAGTCTCAAGTTATCTTTAAGTTGCCGCTAAGTTACCTCCCTTATCGTTCTTCCCGATGGTTCTGATAATAATATACTTGCTTCATTGTGGAGGAAAGCTACTAAGGTTCAAGAATAAAGTGATCATTTCTTTGGCGCTTCTTAAAGTCGAGAATGTTCTGAAAATGTCTACTTATTATTGATTGTTTTTCTAGCATATAATTTGATGTTGTTAAGTTGAGCTTTGTAATGCTATGCTTAGTAATTTGTACTAAGAAATAGTTGAACATTCCTGAACTGTATGACGTCACTTAATGACGTAACATACAGTTGGGAAATTTAGAGGTTAAAGCCGCTGTCCGGTATGCTGAGGTCGCAAGTTCAAATCCTGCCAGTCCCATATTTTATCAACTGTTTCTTACAAAGTTCTGAAAATTGTTTAAAAGTTGCAACGCTGGAGTTACAGTTGTTTCGATGTTTATCTATGTAACTGTCTAAAGCTATCCAAACTGGTATTCCCATCGCGATTGTAGAAGAGCACGTTTATTTTAAAGAATCTGCATCTATTTCTTTAAGTTTCTGTAATGCAGACGAAGCAATTTAAGTTACCCTTTGTTACAGAACTTAATCTGGGTCGCGTTTGTATAAACTAGCAATAAATAAAGCTGTTTCAGGCACGCTTTTTACTACACGATAATGTCAGTAAAACTGTCTAGACTACTTTGTAGTTATAGTCAAAATTGCACTGAAAAAAAGACATAGTGCTACCAGCCACCAATACAATAAATCATATTGGGTGGGCTTATAATAATAATAATAGCAGCCCTGTATCTAATACATATCCCACTGCTGGGCTCGTGCCTCTTCTCATGATGAGAAGTCCACCATGCTGGCCAAATGCGTATTGGTGGGCACTCCCAAGCATGCAGGTTTCCTGACGATGTTTTCGTTCACCGTTAGCGAGTGATAATTTAAATGATAAATACACACATATCTTCGAAAAGACGAATCTTAACGATTTATTGACAGACGTGTGTGCCGTGGGTTCGAACCCGAAACCTCTGACTTCGCAGTCCTACGGTCTCCCACTGGGCTGTCGCTGCTCTTCAGGGTGGGGTGGGTTTAGCATAGGAATAATCTAGGAAATAATATATATCTTACTGTTAAAGACCCTTCGGAGATATCATGAATAATTGAAAATTAACATTTAGCTGAAGCCCTCACCAAATTTCAGACTTTTGCCTTATTATAAAAAAATATTATTGTTATTATTTTTATAGACTCATCTTCCATTTTAGAGGAGTAAATTACATGCTATGCGGACCTCGGCCAAGCATAACACGCTATATAGAGTAGGTTGATGAAATTGATGATGATGTGAGGAATTTGCAAGTTTTCCGACAAGTGTTTAATATGCTGGCTTTTTGCATAAGATGCAACAAGTGCTTTGGCATATGCAGGGTTCTTAGGCTCTGGGTGAGAGATTTAGGTATCACACCAGTTGATGATAGAACAATTTGCACTATGACGACCGGATGGCGGAGTGGGTAGTGTACCTGCCTGCGACGCCGAGGTCGTGGGTTCGATTCCCACTTAAGACAAATCTTTGTGTGCATGAACATGGGGGTTTGTCTTAGTCTGGGTGTTTCTATGTATAATAAGTATGTATTTACAAAAGAAAAGTATATATATGTATTAGTATCAGTTATTCTAGTACCCATATTACAAGCTCTGCTTAGTTTGGGACTAGATGGCGTTGTGTGTGAGTTGTGAAATATTTATTTATTTATTTATTATTATTTTATTACAAAGCTCGACAAAACTCAAAATCAGTTTTGAAGAAAAACGCCTCAAACAAACTAACCTTTACTTAGTTAGATTCACCTCTGACTTGCCAGGCACTTGAATGAACTTAGCTCGTTGTAATCAGCTCGCCATCGCATCACTTGCAAACTAAGCCTTTGAAGTGAGTCACTTAGTTAACCCCAGCCGTTGTCGTCGACGGTAGTCTATTAATGTATACTTAGGTTGTAAGTAAGTCAGTGATAGTTTCAGCCTAATTTGCATTTTTAATGACAATTTATGATTCAATTTTGTGGTAGGTTGGTACACCTTTATCATAATGGAAATTCAGCTTAAAATGTTTCGATTTGGTGTAAAAATAAGACGACATTAAAAGACATAACATATCAATACCCCGAGGTTTTCCAAATTAAATCATAGTAAATTTGGCAATACACAATTTTACATAAAACGTCTATATTTGGATTTTATTTTTACATTAGATAGAACGCCAGAAGCAATAACACTATCCAATAGTCCCAATGACAAGGCCAAATACACACATTCTCTCACTCAAGCACACCTGGGTGTGCTTGTGTGAGAACAAATCTTTGCGAATCACACAAATATTTTTCTTATGTGGGGATCGACCAGTGGAGTAAAGACACTCCACTGATGTAGAGGGTTCGATCCCCACGAGGCGAGGCGACCGCTTATACCACTACACCACACGTGCAGACAATATTACCCAGAAGGGTGTGGCAGAGGTGTACAATACACACACTTCGCCTGTTATGTTTAGGTCTGGGATAGGGGATGAGCGCGAAATCCACCAGGCCCGACCCGAGACGTCACGGTAAGAGCCACATACGCTAACCACTAGACCATCGAGACCGAATTTTACTTCACTATCCAATCATTGAAACACTGTAGGTAGCTTAATAATAATAATATATAATAAATTCTTTATTTTCAAGGTAGGTCCCAATATCACACTTCAGCTACACTAAAAATCATGGCTTATAACAGATTTCATCATACATAGCACAATAACCAAAAAAATAAAACAGAAAAATAACAATACTAAGTCATAATTTACAAAAAATAATTTAATACAAATATCAGAATAAATTAGGTATAAAAGTTAGAATAAATTAAGCTAAAAATAATTTAAAAGTAGCAGTCTTACAATTTATTTAAAAATATGGTTAATTTTAATATAACATTCAATATTCATTAATAAAAGTTATAATTTCATCTTTTTCGAGAACACCCAATAAGTCACTTTACAGCTTAAAGCTACACGCAATATTATTGACAATATTTCGCGAGTTGACTGGTTTTTTTTCCACATTCACCACAGCTAACAATTAATAAACTTAAGGGTAGACTCCCGAGCGTCGTGTCTTCATATTAACGTTATATGGATTTAATTTTTGTATTATTAAGTTTTATTTATTTTTATAGACAAATCATATTATAAACATTAATATGCATGTTTGGTCGTGGCCATTTCAATTAAATTGTTTTGATCATTAATTGAGTTACTTATAAACTCAAAGATTAAAATATTTTTTTTGAAGTAATTGGTGCTAACAAACATGTATTTTCGTGTTTCAGATATAATTTATCTATAATAATTGGAAAGAACTTAAAATATTAAAGTTAAACCTACCTATTAAAGTTAATACCTTTGTATGGAAAACAGCCAAGCAACTGTTCCTCCTTAAGCGCCCTGAAATATATGGCGTCAATTAGAAGCAAACAAACAACTACGATGAATTTTAATCGTTTCGCTTTACTTCCAAATACTTTGCTTATAAAATCAACCTGTTTGCTTTAAGCTTGGCTTTAAACGGTTTAAGATACTTAAGTAGGGCAGTATTCAATATCTTAAATTATGTAAGGTAAACGGTTAATTTCAAAATTTTAGTGCCTCCTTACCTTTATCCCTATAATGTACCTAAATATGGTCGATATTTGACTGACAGTAATTCAAATTTAGCTTGATTCTATTTATGAAATACACATGCCGTATATTTTTGAGAGTGGTTCAGTTTTTATGAATTTGTATAATATGTTAAAATTAGGGAAACTTTGTAGTAGTAGCTCAATTCCAAGTAACTTTTTTCCTTAAAAAAAAGGGACTAGAAAAAACTTATGTGTCGCGGGGATGTTCAGAAACATTCGTTTCACACACACAGCACACCCAGAGTCAGAACGAATATTTGCGAAACACACAAAGATTTGTACCGTGTGAGGATTGAACCCACAACACCAGCGCAGTTGACAGCGGTGAGGCGACCGCTTTAACCACTATGCCAACCGTGCACTCAAACAAACTGCGCGGGTACAGGAAAATTATTCTCTTTATGTTTATAGACAAACATTTCGTTAAGATCCTTCATCTTAATACACACATACCAATTTGATTCGGCTCACTATATCTTCAGGTTTTACGACCAGAACACTTCGGCAGCCAATCGTAAACCGGCGAAAAAAAACCAAATGCATTTCACCTATTTCACCCGCCTTTCGACATTTGTATTCAAGATACGTAAGATTCGTAAGATTCGCTTGCACGGGATCAATTGCGTATTCTTGAACAAGCGACACTTAGATTAAGGGATTTGGCTTACTTTTCCTGGAGTAGGTAGATGTTTATTGGCCCCTAAGCAAGAGGATATCTTCTATTCTATATTTATAACAGTTGCAAATTATTTGATTGGATATTAAAACTGTTCCTACAAATTGCTTCCCCTAAATATGAAAAGATATTTCGTTCTAAAAATGTTTGGGACGGTTGTGATATAAAAATGCATATTTTAGTCACGTATCTTATAAACTAGTCAAGACAACAATCAAAGTTGTCATCATGTCCAATTTAAAACTTATAACGGACATTGTTAGACATTTTTATGAGACGCGGGACTTTGCATTGCAATATCAAACAAGTACTACGAAAGGCTTTTATTACATCAGAAATGCATTTTCATACAAACTTCATACAAGTTACAGTCCGTTTTCATTTGTAAGGTTACTGTACTGACGGCTACACATCAACCTATACATCCAGTATAACATGGTCTAGCGTCGTACAGGCTTGCTGTGCAATGCGTGAACAGCTTAAACTGGAAATGTATAGGTTGATCGGTAGCCGTTTGTACTTTGAATAATACACAATTCATTGAATTCTCAAGAGGAACTCGGAGTTGCAAGTTTATGGAAGTTATTTTTATATCGTTTTAGACGGACTTAAATTAAATATTTATATAAAATTTATTTAAAGAAAAATGTGCAATTTGGTTATCGTTTTTCTTTTAAGATGACTGTCAGTTAGATTTCTGGGCCTGACCGGTTAATTATTATATTTTTCACATGTACTTTTGAAACTAATACGAATAAAATACTTTTGTGGTAGAAAACCAGCGCGACTTCAACTTAATTGTAGTTTGACCTAATATCTAACCGCATTTGAGGCAAAATTGAGGTGTTTTCACTATTACTTTTAACAGTGACAACACCTCAATTTCGCCTCAAATTACATGTAAATTTATGTCAAAAAACTTCTACGCCATAGTAAAAACTGACTGCAATAGATATGCAAGTTTGTATTTCATATTTAATAAGTGTAATATACCCACTATTTAGATATATAACTCACTTATCCGTAACTGGTGTCGTAAGTCTTTACTATGACTTAGAAATTTTTGCCCTGCATACCCAACTCATTGGCCGACTGTACACTCACTAAAGCTCGATTACAAATGCTTTCCTTCTTTCAGTACCTAACTAAAATAATTACATCTCAGCAACTACTAACGATCACTACTTATATCGACCAAACGATTCCACCAGGAATAGTCGCCTATCGTATTCCTTCTATCGCCAATAAGGTTATCAAGATCCCTTGGGACATACGACTATCCGAAAACCGAAGCTTATCTTTACATACATATAAGAGACAACACTACTCCTCACAAAAATGCAGAAAATCCGTGTACATACAACTAGAGTTTTGATACGGGTATCTTTTGTTTATGAATGAAAAAATGAAAAGTTTATGAACACTGATACCCATGGTAAGATCTAACTTGTGTTATGGGTATCAGGCCACAGCAAGTAAAATTAGACAATAAGTTTTTGCACTTAGTAATTATACATTCATACCTTTATTATTAGTGAATGTCTAGAGTGTGTGAGCGTGTGTAAGTGTGTGTGTGTGTGTTTGTGCGTGCGTATCTGCATGAGAGTGTATGGATAATTTTAGACCCTCTTAAATTATCCATTATATTTTACTTTATCTTTATTATTGTGCATTCAATTCGAGTAATCATGATTCGCAGGCTAATAAACAACATGACGATATGGCATTAGTATCAAGGTACATTATACTTTTATAATAATAATAATAATTCTTTATTTCAGATTTACATCCATATTTTGTTAGCAACACTTTATCTTAAAAACTATGTTAGTAGGACTTTTAATTAAACTAATAAAATTTTGTATAGGTACTTAAACCGGTAGCTTAATCGTGCAATTCATTTAAAGTCATTAAAGCTTAACATTTAAATGAAACTTTCTTACGGTTTTCATTTCGCATTTGAAATTGTAAGAATTGTCAAAAGTTGTGCAGTCTGTACAGTAATGAAATTTAAGTGTCTCCAAAACGGCACAAAATGGCACAAAGTGGCACGGTCTGGCACACATGTGGCAGACTTCCTTGGTATCGTTTTCGATACCTTCATTATGCCGCCAGAGGAAAACGGTATGAAATATAGCGACGAAGGGGAAACTGTATCTGCGAGGTACGATAACAGAGGGACAGAGAGATACTTAGGTTCGCTAGCATGCTGGAGAATAAGTCAAAGTCAGAATTAAGTTGTACATTTAAAAATAAATATACGAAGTATTTTTTTAAACACATTTTTTATTTAAATTATTGATTATAATCGCCGCCCTTTATCCCAAAATTGTGAACTCATAGATAGACCTTTATTTACAAAAAAAAAATACATATTGGCTCTTAAATTAAAGTAGTAAGTTGGACGCGCTGACATCTCTTTGTACTGACAATAAGTGCTACGGCCCCAAGGCTATCACAAAAAATTTCATTCACCACAAAAAAATTTGATAAATCATGCCTTGATTATACAAATAAATAAATTGCCATAAAGTATCTAGTACTACTTATCTGAAAATAACTATATTTACATTACTTACCAATATTAAGCAAATCATTTATTACATTGCAGCTTGTTATTATATAATTAACATAACAGCTTAATCACGAATAAACTAATTAAAAATTCAAATACATTTACTGCTCATTATATTCACTTGAGAACTCCTGACTTGCTCATCAGGCTTGACACCCGTGTGTCTGCCCAACGATGTCCCGTTGCGATTACGACGCGAACAACTTGATAAAGGCATTAAAATATGCAAGTAACCGCCTTGGAAGCTCTTTATAACATCTAATTAGGGGCTAAATTACTAGACAGCAAAGCTACCCTTCGCTTTTATACCATAAATAACGGGTTTTGCTTATAATGGTAGCTGTTGCTGTATAACAAAATATCTCTATCATGTTTGCAGGTGTTGCAAAAAGGGTTCGTATTTAGTCAGATATTTGTATTTGCTTGTAAACTGTAGGTAATTTATTTAAGAAATAAATAATAGTTAAAAAAAATAAAAAACACGCTTTCAAAGTACTTCTAACTAAAAAGAGAAAAATTTTTTTTTTCGAATTATTGCATTGTCATCGATCTTTGACAGGTGTGCAAAATTTGAATGAAATCTGTCCGTTTAAAGTGGGTCAAAATCGAGTCCAAAGGAGTCGGTTACATACATACCATACATACATACATACATACTTACAGGTGAAGCTAATATAAGCGTGTTAAAAAGAAAAAAAAACGTATAATAGGTATACACTTATCTTGCCTTTTGTGGCATCATCGTCTCCTCTACTGCTGTAGGTTTGTATACTATTACTGTAATACGTCTATTTCTTTGTGATATTTTTTGTACAATAAAGTATTAAATAAAGAAAACACAAAGAATATATTTACTTTTCTGCCACTCTTTTGCCTCACATCGTCCTAAAAGTTCATAAACCGCAAACCACTCCGTTCCTTCTTAATTCTACTTGAGTTAATGAATTCGTTATCTTTTCCACGTGTATTATTAACATACCTAGTATTATGTATATTGCCCCTATATTATTATGATTATGTTCGCACAAGCACCTTGGCCGTTAGGTCTTCCACATACATCATAATATACACGACCATATCAACAAATATATTATGTCAGAATTATAATTATACCGTTACGGCAATACATTATTATGATTAAATTAAGCAATAAATTCTGCGTCTACATTGCCTAAATTCTCATTAATATGCTCGCAAATACATTTGGCATAAATTAACAATGAACCCCAAATTTATGCAAACCTAAAGTAGTATATATAAGTAAAAACATTCAGTAAGAAATTATACAGAATGTATACGAAAAGCCACCTGGTCTCGGCATTTATTATGAATATACGAACAAAAAGTTTATACGGAAGCGTGTGTTGATGCATTTTAGAGACCTACGAGACTCTTAGTAGGTAAAATAATAATGCAGTGTACCTAATTGAAGATATTTTACAACATAACACCACGCCTATATTACCCAGAAGGGTAAGGCAAGGGTGTACAACACCTACATTTCATGTTAAGGTCCCTAGGGATAGGGCGGTTCGCCATCCACCGGGCACAATTCCAACTCCGTGCTGCCATTGTGAATTTCCTGACAGAAAGTTCACAAATAACACTTTGCCTGTCTCGGGAATCAAACCCAAGACCTCACGGAGAGAGGCGCGTATGCTAACCACTAGACCATCGTGGCAGGCAGTGGTATAATAATGTTCTTTTATTTATAATTTTTGGTAGATAGGTACTAACTTTTATACACTAGTGAACTAGTGTAAATTCATTTAAATTAAAATTTATCTTTTGGACGATATTCCGAATTTGCGTATTTATTAGATTGTTAGCTTTCAAAACAGACTGAACTTAACTATTAGTAATTTTATCCAATCAGGCTGAAGTATATTTTTACTAAAGAAATCAAAATCATCACCCAGCACTTATTCTAAGCACTGATCAAACCAATTAACTAATTTAGCCGGCCTGTCAAACTAAACAAATGGGGTGTAATAACATCAGACGGTGACAAATGACATCTCCATCAGGGCGTGGGGTTCGAGTCCCAGCTGCGCATATGCCCGGCTAATTGCTCAATCAGTATTATAAATTACTATTGGTCTTGTAAACTAATTTTGTTGCGCTTTTGATAATTGGTTTGGGTTGGTATTGATTTAAAGATATTTAAGTGCAAGCATCTGAAAGATATAAGCAGCGATAGCCGAGTGGGAGACCGTAGAACTGCTAAGTCAAAGGTGTCGGGTTCGAACCCACGGCACACACCTCTGTCAATAAATCGTTAAGATTTGTCTTTTCGAAGATATGTGTATATTTGGCATATAAATTATCGCTCGCTTACGGTGAAGGAAAACATCGTGAGGAAACCTGCATGCCTGAGAGTGCCTAAAAAGTACTCAAGGGTGTGTGAAGTCTACCAATCCGCACTTGGCCAGCGTAGTGGACTATGGTCTAACCCTTCTCATCATGAGAAGAGGCCCGAGCCCAACAGTGGGACATGTATTAGATACAGGGCTGCTATTATCTGGAAAATATCATATTGTTAATTTATGTCGTATAGGGCACCTACGAGTATGTGCAGAATTCGTGAAATTTTCTTTTAAATTTACTTACATCACATATATACTTAAAACCCATAACTCACCCTCTTGCCCAACCTCCCACCCAAAAAATCTATCTTACAGTTCATTTACGGCATGTAAGGAACCTATGTGCAGAATTTCATGCATTTTTCTTTAAAATAAATAAACCTTCATAAACTTACACCCCCTAATTTATTTCTTAGGGATAAAATACAAAGAGTTTTCAAGTTAGAGCTTCACAAACCGCATTCAATTCCATGTAGTAGTTTTTGCGTGATGTCCGTACGAACATATTATTATAGACAGACAGACAGACAAAAAAATGTTTTTGCTTCTACTGCTGTTATAAAGAGCCCTTATTTTTTTAAATATCTTCAATGTACCGACAAAGCAAATTTTTAATTTTATCATATGTATAGATTACACAAACAAATAATTATATCGCTTCCCAGATTGAATGCTCAATTCAAACTACAAAACAACTTCTGTTGTTCACTTGTTACCTTCCGTGACCCTAAATGCCCTCTTACTTACTTCATATACTTACTAATTAATGAAGACTTAACAGGGAATAATTGCTTGGCTGTTTTCCATACAAAAGTATTATGGGTTTAACTTAAATATCATAAAGTTTTTATCAATTATTATAGACAAATCATATCTTAAAGTCTAAAATGCATGTCTGTTGGCGCCCACTTTAAAAAAAAATATTATTTTTAAATTTTCATTGTAACTTACTTAAGAATTTATTTTTTATTTTTTTTATTTTTTTTATACTACGCCCACAGCAAACGAACGTGTAGTCCACCTGATGGTAAGTGGAGTACAGCCCATGGACATCAACAATCCACAAAAGCAGATTATAGATGCGTCGCTGCAGCTGAGGACTACGGTGTTATGCCCCATGTGCCAGTAATTTCAGGGCCTGATCTCACCACCAAACCGGAACACAGTAATGGAAGCACTACTATTTGGGACGGTGATGCTGCCGCCCTCGAGCTCCAGTAAATAAAGCAATTTTGATAAAATGGCCACGAACAAACATGTATTTTAAAGTTTATGATATGATTTGTCTATAAAAATAGATAAAATTTAAATAATATTAAAGTTAAACCCATATTACGTTAGTATGAAAACACGGCGCTCGGTCTACCCATAAGTAAGAACATAAGTAAATAGTAAGTAAGTAACCGTAGTTGAGAACCGGGACAATCCAACCGAACTAATACAATAGAGAGGAAAGTTTGTAAGTAATTGGATTAATAACTAACTTCATTTGGTTAATGTTTTGAAAGATTTAGTTGAAGATTAAAAAGGCAAAGAATAGTTATGATTATATTTAATAATCAAATTAAAATAATTAAATTTGTTTACTTCCTTCAACTTATTACTAAAATTATGAATCCGAATGTGAGATTATTAGGACTTCACGGCAGCTTAAATCCCAAACAGATTTTATATAAATTGGTATTGGCTTTGGAATAATATTGCCATACAACGTGGCAATGCTGCCAGCATTTTGGGAACGTTGCCCACTGGTAGCGGTCTTTTAGACTAAGTTTGTACATAGTTTTAGATGTAGTCATTTGTTTTTAGGTTAATAGGAATTTTCTTTTCTTTTCTTTTTATTTCCATAAATAAAGTATAATTCCGGACCCATGATTTCCGAAAGATCCCCCTGTGGGTATTACGGGAACTTAAATTCGGACACGTGGCACCTTAAAAATCTTTATCTACTGGATTGACCATAATGAAAATTGGTGTGGTGATTGTTTTAGACCCCAGGAATAATTTAGGCTACTTTTTATCTACGTACCACGCAGGCAGAGCCGCGCGCCGAAGCTAGTGTAATATAAAATAAGACATTGATTTGCAAAGAAGAAAAACTGAGTAATATAAATTATGATTCTTCTTTCGTTTACTTAACGTACCTACTATATAATATCCGCTATTTGAAATCACATTAGGTCACACATTGAAAAAAAATATAAGAATTAAAATATTTAATTTTAACTATAACATTTTTACATTTTTATAGCAGCCGTCCATCACTATTTGATAGGTGGATTCACAAGTACTCAGTAAATAGAGGTTTTGGTACCCCTAGCACAATTTTAATATAAATAAATATGTATAAGTATATCACATAACATACCCAAAACGCCATCTAGTCCTAAAATAAGCACAGCTTACTCGAATAACTGATATGAATATATATATTGTTTTCTTTGTAAATTACATACTTGTTATACACACAAACACCCAAACAAAAAGTTTTGTATGGATTTGAGGACTGGGTGTGTCACGTGTCCGTCCAAATCCAAGTTCTCGAGACACCCTCAGTCAATAGGAATAATTACGACAAACCGGACGGGCAAAAGCAAATTTACGAAATAAGCTGACTTCGAACGTCATACATACAAATTATAAATTACAGTACATATTCTCAGAATAATAAATTCAAATTGAGTTTCAACAGTAATAAAGTTTAATAAAACCTCATAAACAAAGTTACTTCCCTCAAAAACTCGTTAAAAGAAAACACTTTTCGACGCGTTTCGTTGAAAAATCTGCGGTGACTTTGATTGTGGAGGCGGAGGTAATGCCTCTAGCCTTGCCTCTCGCGCCTCTGTGCCACCGATATAATAAACTTGCCAATTTGTACCCGCGCCCCTCAAAGGGCTCTTTATACCATATCGTGCCGGTAACCGCACTGTACTGAAACGGAAAGTCTAAATGTAAATTCTTTAACCGTAGCAATGTCGTTGTTAAAATTCTTAGCAAAATAATGAAATTTCTTATTCTATTACACGTTACATAGCCTTCAGAAGAAAGCAAGGTCGAGTCCTACACACCAAAATATAAGTCATTATTATAAAGGTAAATAAATACCTATGGTCGACGTTTCGAAATGACTTGCATCATTCGTGGTCACGAGCCGACTGGTGAAACTCAGCGTTGTCTCCGTGAAGCGCGGATATTGTCCACTAACCTCACTTGGTCGTCACAATTTTTAAAAAACATTGAGCATAGGAAATTTTCTCCCTTTATAATAATTACGCGATTTAGACCCGTTGTCTATTTTTTTAAAAATGTTATAATTTGTCATCAATCGCAGCCAGAAATATGATTAAAGACCAAAATAAACACTTGTATCCTGAAATGGAAAACCTCATAGTTATCAACGCCAGAAAGCATCTGATTCACCACAGAGACCCGTATCGGTCACGGCTCGGTGTAATGCAAATTGCCCTTTAACCTGCAGACTTCAGTGTTGCCACTCACACACCACGTACTCTCCCAATGTTTAACTAGCTGGAAATGTTTGTTACTTTGAGTTATTTAGCCAACGGCAACAGGTGGATCGTACGGATTTGTTCACAAGGAAAACTTTCCAACTTATAATTCCTTTATTGTTGTTTTGTTCGCTTGTTTGATTCGCCTGTCAATAAAATCCCTTCGGTACTATAGCCTGTATAAACAAAAGGGCCACTTATATATCTACTACCCTCTGAGCCCCCCCTGCGGCTTTCATCGTTTATAATACTTAAATAAAAGCTGCCCGATAAATCATACTACAGCTTTCCATTGAAATGGATCTTTCTATCCCCCTTTTCAAAAGTCTTCATTGAATAAAATACTCGACAATTTCCTTTTTTGAGATATCTACAAAATACGAACTAAAAGCAGTTCATTAGTAGAACTGAGTGTCTGGGGAACGAACGGTAAGACTTATAATATTTAATTTATAGTAGACTTGTGTTCAGAAACATTAACTGAATAAATTAGAGAGAAAATTAAAAAAACTCGGTAAAATTAGGTACAATATTTTCTTAAAGCTTTAAATCTTTTGGCGAATAATCTAGTTTCAACTGGTTTCCAAGATACGAGGGTAGTTACACCTCGAAGGCTAGTAACACCGCGTCTTTCCTAATTAAGAGTAGGCCACCGCTACCAGTACTTAACCGTAAGGTTTGCCAGAATGCGAATCGTCATATTATGCAAATTTAGATCACGTTGTTCTTAATTTATTACTTCGCTAATTTCAGGACATGAAACGTACCTTTGAGAGAATTAATCACCTTTATGGTTTGAGTTTTCGTCTAGTTGAAAGATTAAACTATAGTTAGCATAATTTTACGGTTACGGGTAGAATAGGGAAGTATTAAGGAAGGCTCAGGCTCCTTTGGGATCCAAGGAAAGGTAGAACGCTGTAACTAAGTTTCAGTTCAGAGTAAAGGGTCATCGTAATCCTTTAGTTCGGATTGTATAAAGACTCGCTTACAGTAAGCTATGTGGTCAAAACTGATGTGATCAATAATGTTTACAGCCCATCGCAATATCGATCAGCCGATCGATACATCGATGACAGCGGGCTGCGCATGCGTGGTGCGCTCTTATTGGCTCTATGAACGTCAAATGCATCGATCGACGGTCAATCGATGGAGATGTCATAACACTCTTAGAAAAATGTATCACGCGTAAAAAGACGAAATTAATATGAATCTTTTTGTTCAAAAATTAGACATGCACACACATTTCGAAACGTCGAGCATATGTATTTTTTTATTTCTAATAATTACGCGGTTGTGACCCGTTGTCTAATTTTTTAAAAAATGTTCGCAAATCGTGAAAGTTTAAAAACATATTAATATAAATCTTTAAATCAACCCAAATTTATATGTACAGTGTAGCATTGTCATCCATATTATTCAGTAATTGAAACTAACTAAACTAATTGAATTTCGCATCGCGATCTCACCATCCATTAAAACTGTTCCGTTTGATTTCGCCGCAAATAATACAAAATCTACATTACGCTCGGAAATGAACTAGTCCCTGTACGTTTCCCGGAAATTGAACTAATAGATATGAGTTATTAACTCTGTGTGGAAAACAATGTAATTGAGAACGATCGCAAACAGCGCCGCGAGCCGCGCGAATTGTTTGATTTTTATGCTGACCGTACACAGTACAGTCGAGCACTGAAGTGTCTGAAGCGCACGGTTCCGTTATTAATTTAACGCTTTTCAGATTCAGAGTATCATGCCTTACATAAGACTTAAACACGTACTTTCGGGTAGATAATTTTCCAATAAAAAACCGACTTCAACTGCAATAATTTTAAAATTATATGGTTGGGACCACACGGAAAACACCAGCTTTCAAATAAAAAACCGGCCAAGTGCGAGTCAGACTCGCGCACCGAGGGTTCCGTACAAACCTGTAGGTATATAAGTAAAAGTTATGGTATTTTTATTGCTAACTAAAAATTTAAGATTTTCGGAATTTTTCCTATATGTGTACTTTATAACGTTGCTTCATGCCAAATTTCAAGATTCCAGGTCGTCTGGAAGTATCCTTTAGGTTTTGATTCCCTTGCGAGTAGTTGCGAGTTTCAAAATATGCGGCTTTAATTGCTGTATCTTTTGATTGCGTTGACGTAGAAGTTTGATTTTGTTACAGCTTAAAGATATTATAGACTTGAGTATTTGTTAAGAATTTCAATATAATACCACTACGCGTTCATGAGTAAAGGGGTAATAAGTTTAAAATTATTAAAAATATTTTTATTATATGATGTAACTAAAAATTTATGCTTTTCGCAATTTTTCCTTTATCTGTGTTATAAGACGTTGCTTCGTACCAAATTTCAAGATTCTGAGTTCACGGGAAGTACCCTGTAGGTTTTGATTCCCTTGCGAGTGTCGAAAATTTGCGGCATAAACGGGAGTATCTTTTGATCGCGTTGACTTAGAAGTTTGATTTTTTCACAGCTCCAAGAGACCATAGACTTGAGTATTTGATATGAATTTCAGCTTGATACCTCCACGCGTTCCTGAGAAAAAAGGTCTTGACAGACAGACAGACAGACAGACAGACAGACAGACAGACAGACAGACGGACAACAAAGTGATCCTATAAGGGTTCCGTTTTTACCTTTTGAGGTACGGAACCCTAAAAAAGATTAATTAAAATCGCTTCGCCCAGTAGAAAGTTATGAGGTAACAAAAAAATTACACAAATTGAGAACCGCGTCCTTTTTTGAAGTTTGAGACTGTAGTTTAAATAAAAACATTCCCATTTCGCTTGAATGACAATACGTCATATTTATAATAAAGTATGAGTCTCTTACCTACTAACTCCTAACTTTTGCTACTTACAATTGCTTAATGGAAACATAATCAAACTTTGACCAACCAAAAATATAGCCACAAGCTACATACAAGACAAAAATACAAACTACACAAAAAATTATAAATTCAGCACAAATCTAGCATATTCTGCACAAATTGTCAACCACGAACTGTACGCTTTGAATTACCATTGTCCTTTGAATTACCATACTCGTCATTAAAATTAGAGCGCGAGTGTACCATCACGGTGGCTGACTGCCGCCTTGTGCACTCGACTGTACACATTGAATTTCATAGTCCAACAATTAACTAACATCACGCCAATGTTTGTTTAGGATGCCTCCAGAAAAACATGTATAATATTTATTGTTTATATATGTGTGTTGTTGTGATATATACATATAGATATTATGTAAAAAGAGGAGGTTCTCAATTAGCTTTTCTTTATCTTTTTTTATGTTTGTTCGCCGATTACTCGTAGACGCCTGGACCTAATTGAGATATTCTTTCTCATCATCATCATTTCAGGTCACGATCTGATGATGGGATCCTAGGCTAATTGAGGGCTACCCTCAAATTTTATAAGCTTATAATATATTATTTTTCGTATATTACCTTAAGCCACTCGAATGATTGCATCTAGCAGTCAGCATTTCATGTTGCTGAGCTGATGCTAGAAGATACAACTCCCAAACGGTTAAGAGAACGGAGATAAATCTTTAAATATAGGCATCTTAAGGCCGTTTACTGTATTCTTTCAAGTTATACACAGATGAGGCGAGAAGTTGAATATTACTTAAGTATTTCTTACATTATAGTGCATTTTTTGTAATTGAAGTAGGTTTTCTTGGAAAATTTTGTTGAAGTATAAACAACGCTCTTTTCCTTTGTGTGCCTAAAATAGGGATAACATAATGAGATCAAATAAAATCTAGCTGGATTTCAGGTATTTATTAGGTTAGACTAGACCGAAAACAATTCAATATGATAGGTGTGTTGCGCGTTCAATAGTATAATATATTTAGGATGCTGATGCGACTGCCTCCTTACTGCAGTGCATCACTTATGTTTGCTGAAGCACACACGGATGGCTATCCGGCGATAATTCGCAAAAAGGTGGCTTCATTACTCAGACGCATAAGAGACAGCAGCAACAGCATCCTTAGGATGATTGCCTCGCGACTTGACTGTCCTATCCAGTCCAAATGGGTGAGGATAATAACTGGACAGGACTAAAAATATATTTAAATTATTATATTATATTACTATTATTCACTCATTTAATCCATTTTCTCATTTTTTATATGTATAAATATAAATTATAAATTTAAAGTACATTTAAAAATATAAAAGTATAAAATTCTACATTTTTAAATATAAGTACTAAAAAATATTTAAAAATATAAAAAATAGTACCCCACAGGCATCGGATACAGGGACCAAACTACCGATGGTTAGGGCTCCAAAGAGACCTCCTCACAATGCGTGCCGTGTCCAGTAGTACCGCCTTCTGCATCAGACCCTTGATCCAGCCACCCAACGCGAGTCTCTTTAGATGTTTGTCGAGACTCTTTGCTATCAGTCCGTTTACGGATACGACTATCGGTACAATAATAGCCGAGTCCACCTCCCACATGTCGACAATCTCATGAGCCAAGTCCAAATATTTGACTTGTTAGTCCTTTTCGGCCTTCACGAGATTCTCGTCATGCGGGATGGTGAAATCGACAATTATTGCAAGGCGTTCAGATCGGTCCACCACCACAATATCAGGTCTATTAGCTATAATTTACTATTTATTATTATTACATTGTGTGAAGCATAACATTGGGTAGCTTTCGGATAATAATTATTGTTGCATAGTTAATGATAAAATATCTCTAAATAAATACGGTACTATGTTAATTATGTCCCAATTTAGTTAATTAAATGCATCATCATTTAAATTAACAGTTAAATTAATATATTATCAGAATAGTTTTGTAAATTTGGTATCATAATAACTCTAAACACTACTTGTTTGGCTTAGCACTTATTTCCACAAATGGTTTTGTCCTTTCTTAACTAAGCTTATTATATCGTACTCGTGATTGATTAAGATTGGTCCAGTATATTAGCTGTAAAATTTATTTATTTATTTATTATTTACACAAAATACAATTGTCCTTACAGGCTAACCCTAATGCGACAATGATGTCGCATTAGGGATAATGTTAATGTTATTAATACTAGGTACTTATTGTATTTTGATATATTTTAACTGTAATTTCTTTATTTTCAGATAACCGGCAGAAGTTTGAAATAAACAACAAAGGTATGTTATATTTTTTAGTAACATATAAATAATCGATCTTTAAAAATAGTTTTAAAGTTGTATCATAAATCGTAAAGGGAAATAGATTCACAAGGACCTAGCAGGTAAAATGTCGGTGTCATACACCTCCACTACACCTTTCTGAGTAAGCGAGATGTTATCTTTTAATATATCTGGTACACAAAGCTACAATTCTTTAAAAAGCAAGACAAGGATATTCCTTACAAAAATATTTGTTTACGTCCGACTTTACATTATTTATTGTGGATCGACCGCGTCTATGTTACACGTCTTTATGTCTATGGTAGTGAAAATATCGTGTACCTCCTTCGTGAACCTGTGTACTATGATGGTAGAGCTCTTGTGAACAATCTGGAAGAACTAAGCACCAACGTCTCATGCTTTCACTACCCGTGTGCCGATTTGAAAATTACTGCCAAATGTAACACAATATACACATAACTGCATCGATGGTCTAGTGGTTAGCGTATGCACCTCTCACCGCGACGTCTCGGGTTCGATTTTCGGCTCGGGCAAAGTGTTATTTGTGAATTTTTCCTCAGGAAATTCACAATAGCAGCGCGGAGTTGGAATTGTGCCCGTTGGATAGCGACAGGCTCACCCCCTATCCCATGGGACCTAAACATAACAATTGAAATGTGGGTGTTATACTCCTTTGCCACACCCTTCTGGGTAATCTAGGCGTGAAGTTATGTTACATGATGTTACACATAGCCTTATGATGTAGTGAAATATCAGTAAACTGCCGGCTTATGAATGTTCGTATTGTTCATTATGTTGTATTTGCCACTTACTATCTGAGCTGTTTAGTAACACCGCTACAAGTAATTTATGAACTAAAGAAATAGCCACCATTTTCAGCGCTCCGAAACAAGGCCAACTAAATTACTGCCCTTTGGAAACACAAATCAAGTCTAATCAACCTCTGTACAAATAAACTACTTTTCCTTTAATTATAAAACATAACTAAAATAAAACACGAAAGTCTAAGCAAAAAGAAAGCTGATGTGACAAGAGAAAGTATTATTTCCTTAACCACAAAAAAATGCTGCTAAAATATTTAACATTTTCTTCCTTAAGGAAAGAAAAATGTAATTCGCTGGAATTAAAAACTTGGGTTTTATAAAGGTCGGCATTGAAACGAATTAAAGCATTTGAAGCAAGACCAGTGGTATAAACTGAAAGCTCGACAGTTTCTTCAAATAAAACTATTAGCTTGAGGGTTTGTCTGAATCTGTAATATTACGTCTCCTGTCTAAATTATTTCAGAACTTAAATGTCAGCAGTGAACTAGAATACAACACTATACAGAATATATAATGTAAGGGATCGTCCATAAATAACGTGATTGGATCAGGGGGATCAAACTAAATCTCACTTAATCTCACGAGAAAAAATCAAAATCAAATCTGTTTCGGCAATATCGCGATATTTTTTCAAGCAAAACATAGTGTCAAAATGTTAAAAGAATACAGATTATACTCCAAACAATTTTAAAACTACAGTTTACATTTTAAAGCACAAATTATTTATACCGCGTTCCCAATCTTCTGTAATCGAATGTCGTTCATTATTTTCTTGTAAAATAAATTTAGTTATTTAATCGATCGACTTACATTGATCGACTTGTCTCTCTCTCTCTCTCTCGAAACTCGGATTTTTTTTTCACATTAGGTAACCTTATATGAGTGTCATTTATAATTCGATTTATTTGAATGAATTTAATTTATTTTGATGATAAGCGTATTTTTTTCGTGTGTTTAAAGATGACTTCATAAAATATATACTGAAAACTATCAACCAGATATATGATGTACAGTGTTTAAATATATTTACAACGTTACTTACAACTTTGAATTAAAACATGTTTCTAGTCTAAAAAAATAAAAAATATACACCACGTAATTTATGGACGACCGCTAAGCGGAAGCACTAAGTTAAAGTGGCAGGCGAGACGATGGTACGTCCTCCCATAAGTTCCATCATATCACAAGAGCTCTACCATCAGCATTTATCAACAAGCCAGGCGGTATAAAGTGTAAAGCTCGAGATTTTCTCAAAGAAAACTATTTCTTTGAAGCTTTTTAGTGAGAAATAACATTTTATCTTCGGCACGTTCATTAGAGCAAGTTGTTAGTGTACTGTAGAAACGGAAGTGTTTCGATATACTCTTTGTCCAATAAGTAACTAAGCCCTGACCTTTTCAGATTTATTTAGTAGATATTTTCGTCACTTTTAAATAACTTTATGGAAAAATGAGAGACACATGCTTGTCACGACTACATATAGCAGAGAAAGAAAGAACACATGCAAAAACAGGTATTATAAAAAATTTAATAAATATGTAAGAAAACAGTGGCGGTTGCTTAGCTTTAATGCTGTGGAGTCTTGCATTTTTGCTAAACTTCCACAGCGCTGATTTTCAGGAACCACCACGGTTGACGGCACAAACAGAAAACAGATACAGTAACATAAAAAGATGACAGTGACGTAAAATTAAATTAAGTTCAAGGAAAAATAGGCGTATTAAATACATATTATGTTACTTGATAAAAGTATCCTTTTTTTTAATAACTTGATATTTAACCCAGTGAGAACCTATCTTCCAGGCAGTTATGCTGTAGGAATCCACAAGATGCTATAATAACGTTTCTTGAAGATACCAGCAGGCAAGGTGTTTAGCTTTTGTATATTGGCTGATACAACCTTACTCATCACACATCACAGATTTAGTTTAACAGACATAAATATTAAAATATTTTCCATTCTTGGAAAAGCAAGCCTGATGACTGGAATAGAACATATTTATCAAGGCTTCGTATCTCATAATATTACCGTTAGAGAATTATACACAACTTACACAAGTTTACACACGATTTGCAATGTTTGTTTGCATAACCCGTCAACAATGTAATTCCAGTGACCATACGCAGTGACGCACACGAGTTTATGATAATCGAGAGTTTGAATAATACTAGTGTAAATTAACTTTGGATACGCCAATATTATCTCTGCCCCAACTGAATTGTTAACTGTACTATTTTTTGGATTTTTTTACATTGTATAGAATGCCAGAAGCAATTTTTACTCTATCCAATGGTCCCAATGACAAGGCCAAATACACTCATTCACTCACACAAGCACACGCAGTCTCAGAACAAATCTATGCGAATCACACAAAGATTTGTCCTATGGGGGGATCGAACCCACAACACTAGTGCAGTGGAGAGCAGCATGTAACTCAAGGAATAAAAGAACTGATAAAGGTAACAACCACTTACCCAAATCATAAGGTCTGTATTGTTCACTTGGAAAAACATTTAACTTCCACAATACAGTACGGAGTGATACCTACATACCATAATTTTAGGTTACATCAATAAAATTGTCTATATTTTTTTATTTTTTATTTTACCTTTTTTTTATTTTACCTAGCCTACCTACACAATTTTGTTGATGTTAATCAACAAAATTGTGTTATCTGGCTAACAGCAGTCGTTGCAGTAAATAAATTTTCCTACTTAGGTGGACATGATAAGCATGGACGTATCTGGATCTCACCCATCGGTCAAACTGTCTATCTCACGCGCATTAGTGTCGGATAAAATCAACCATGTCCAAATGACAGTTAAATATTGTGATACTTATTCAAAGTAAGCCTTAGTAACTTTCTATTTAATTGGTTTCCATTCCCGGTATCATTTAGATCAGACTGCCGGCTTTGATTAAGAATACTAAGAACTGAAAGTAATTTATAAAAAATATTTTACATAAAAAAGCCAAAGATAATAACTTTTGGCTTTTTTATGTCTTGTATCTAAGGACTTTTCTTTTATCTCGCTTTGAATTTAATGAATTAGAATAGAAATACTAAAATACCACAATTTAATTTGATTGGTCCATTTTTAGGGTTCCATTTTAACCCTATGGTGGGCACCTTCCACAGCAAACTGCTCCAAACAATAAATCAAACAGCAGAGTTAGAATCTATTAGAGTGAATACTTCGCCATCAGTGTAATGTAAACGCTAATCTAACAAGATTCACGAGACGGAGATCCGCCAGACTTGGTTCAGTTACACATGCAAATTGCTTAATTTAACTATCCCGGATCCAATAGATACGGGTTAAGCGGTTTTAGTTAGAACATATTATACTTCCAACCTTCGACTTTCGACTTCGAAATTGTGAGTGTGAGTGAATGCGAGTATTTGGCTTTGTCATTGGATAGTATAATTGCTTCTGGCGTTCTGTCGAATGTACAAAAAATACCTTACAGACTGGTAAATAAATCAGTGCATCACATTTCAACTGAAAAACAACAAAAAATAGTTAGAATTTTTATGTTACTATAATTCAAAGGATGGATTTATCTTTAGATAATTTGAACTCAGTGAGTAGTATTATAATAATGATGTATACTAACGTGCTATTATTAGGACAAGACGAATATAAGAAATACGAAAAAATACTTTATTTTAAGCCAAAAATGTTTGGTTAAGCGATGTTTTCATGATTTAACTGATAATATTTAGGTCCATAATTTTCCAATCGATTTTCAAACTTATCCTACAACAAGAAATTATAGGAGCCAAAGATTCGTTAACATTAATTTAAATCACTATTAGCTTGGAAACATATTACCAAGCCAAGAAACTAACATTGACCATTCTAATTCCTCTCCTTCACAGCATTATAAATTGAATCCAGTAGAAAGGCCTCCCCATATCCACTCTACTAGGAAGCCCGTAAAATACATAGTAACTCCACACAATATGTCCCTACAAGCCGTTTGTCCCCTACGGGACACCATGGCATAATTTTATGCATCTATGACAACAATGTTATGACTTTGCTGTAGTTGTTTGTTCGTAAGTTTATGAGCAGAAAGTAATAGGCCGCTGGGGGCTGAAATATAAGTAAGGATATCGTAATTTTCCTTGTAGTAAAATTAAAACCAGTTTTTGAATAAAAGTTTTTAGATCTTGACAAACTAATTTTATTGTACGGGCATACTGAATAATAATAGTATATTTTTACATCAGATAGAACACCAGAAACAATTACGCTAACCAATGGCAACGCCAAATACACACATTCACTTACAGAAGCCCACCCATTTTCAGAACGAATATTTGTGAATCACACAAAGATTTGTCCAATGTGGGGATCGAACCCACAACACCAGTGCAGTGGAGATAACTGAAGCTTCAATTATTGAGTATCAATCTATCAATACTGAATTTACCACAGTGTCTTCTTACCTTCAAATAGACTTCCAAATCAACCCATTGCCTAATACAAATAAGCTGCAGTTACATGACTGTCCAGCAAAGCCCTTGTTAGCTAGAGAGTATGATTTCATTACCTTAATTACCTTTAACTGACTAAAGGGTCCATTAACCATCCAACTGCTAGATAGACTAAACGCGGATGCACTCAAAATCATAAGTCCTTAAATTGAGTGTCATATCAATATACGAGGACGTCCATCATCTCAGATGCGGGCTCGCAGACATATTGCATAATTGCAGGATATGCTAATAATTGGCTAAAGAGTCTAAAATTGGCTAAATTCCTTGTTATGTCTTTGACTACAAGGGCCTCAGTTAAAAATAGGAGTCTTGTTATTAAGATTAATGTTGCTAGAAACAATTGTTCAGTGTGAGAACGGTATGCAAATAAAGAAATTAACAGTTCTCGTCTGCTTGATGAGTATATTAAGAATTATGACGGTAATGAAATATTATCTTCATTACCATCTAGTCTTTACAGTTATAGTGTTGATTTATTTTCATAGTGTCATGTAGATATTTAGATAAGTAAATACAGGTTCTAAAGCTCTGCCTAAACGTGCTGTTTAATTGGTTAAAATGTTTATTAGAGAGTTTATAAGAGAGGCACTTTTTGTCGTCTAAAATTTTACTTGTATGAGTATGAGAAATTTAACAAACTCGGGCAAATTATATCAAATTATTTATTTCCATGCACCCCAAGAGGCGGTTGAACACGTCAAAGCAAAAATCAAAATATAAAATTTAAATACAACTTAACTAATTAAATATTATTATACTTATTGCAATAAAATGATTTGACACTGGAGTTGAGATTGACTTAAATTCAACTTAGAAATAAAAACCGCAGTAAATTATTTGTAGTAGGCAGAAACACGCCATCGGCTAAATCCACAAAATTAACGAAGCATTTTCTTAAATTTACGTGATGTTTTAGTGTTAATAAAACAGCAAACTAGCAAAGTTTAATGCAATGGCGCTTTTGACCGGCTGCTAAATTCATGTATCGCCATTCGCCACATTTACGAGGACATTAAATGATAAGTTTAGCATCTAACAGCTTCGACGATACTCTTCACTAACACATGCAAAACTGCGAATGGCTCCGTAAACTCATTATTATATTCCAGACTGTCTTCACATGGGAGCTAAACAAAACAGGGTGAAGGGGTGAAAACAGGGTGTTATACTCTTTTGCCTTACCTCTCTCGTGAGATGTTTTGTAATATTATAACTTAATTTATATTCTTTATAGCATTTAGCTATGCTAAGCAATGTTTTTTTGAAACTATTTCTAATTAAAATTTGCTAATCATAACAAAATGCTATAATAATAATTAATAAGAAGTTGAAATAAGGTACGCATTCATTTATTACAACATTTGTACTGAATGTAACTTCGCCATGTTGGTTAGTATCCACAAATGAATGAACGTGACGTCACGAAATGACGTAACATACATTTGCGAAATTTGAGGCGACCATTGCTGGTTGGTTAAAGCGGCTGTTCGGTGTGCAGAAGGTCGCATGCCAAAATCCTGCCGGTCCCACAATTTTTCAACTGTATCTTAGTATATCCTAAGTTAAGCGACAAACAGTTTCGACGATGTTCTTCACTAACACATGCAAATGGCTGCGTTTACTCATTATAATATTCTTGTATGAGTTGAGGCAATCCCATAAGAGGTAATTTGCGAAGTTTATGCTTGTTTAGTGGCTTTTCATTGTTTTATTTGTATAGGGGTTCGTACAGGAAGTCGGCAACTTCCTTCTCGTGAAATTATTATGCCTCTGATTTTAATTGGGATTGTTTGTCTTTTGACCAATGTGAGAAAGTCGACGGATTGACCTTATTTAAGGATTTATTTTCCTTCAGGAAAGACAAATCATTTTCAAAGAAAAAATCAAATTTTAAAATATGAACAGTTAGTGTGAAAAACACATAACAAACCAACTTATAATAAATCTGTAATATCATAAAGGTTAAGATCCGGCGGACGGACTGCATTTTTACCATTCGAAAGCAGCTGCAAATATCGACGAGATTTATCCCTGCGATCACTGGTCGTTCAAAATGTAAACGCAAATAAAATATATCTTGGCTTCCAAAATACACCACTCCAATGTTGTAAATAAATTAAAAATAAATTTAACTTTATTTTAAAAAAGCGTAATGTTTTGTTTTCAAAATTAGTCAAAACATATCTGGTCAATATTCAAAATTTTAAAATCATACACAATAAAGTCATCCAAAAGAACTGAAGCCAGGATAACCATCAAAGTGATGTAACTGAATCTGTAAACATGAATCCGAATCTTAGCCATAAAAAAAAACAAATAAAAAAGTAATAAATCCAAGCACCTGTACCGAATTCGATATTCAAATAAATTGATAAATATTTCAATATTTATTAGGGCAGCATTCTGATGGCTGAGCAGATGGTATTTTTAATTTCCGAACGCTTGCTTGCGACTCCTGAACGAAGCAAATCGTTTGGAAATAAAAGGTTTATTTGCATCTTTGCACCGCCCCTGAGTCGTGAATTAATGCATTGTTTTTGCACATTAATGAATGAAAACAGAGCCTCTGTTTTCGTTAAGCTGGCTTGTGAAGGATCATCAAAATTAATGACTTGTGAATGGAAATAATTAATTTGATTCATCTGATATAAGTTTTATTTATTAATCCCTGACAAAAAAGCAGGTGTTATTAAATTTATTTATTACGACCCCATAATAAGTGTTTATTTTATACCATTAAGACGGCGGACGGACCGCGTTTTTACCATTCGAAAGCAAGGGCAAAAATCAGACGAATACAATATTTTCGTGAAGCATGCATCAGTATAGTCCGGCAAAACCGCTGTGGTTTTTGGTCTCCTACTTAAATGTTTAATTGTATTTTTATATGAAAATAAATTATTAAAAAAAAAAGTATAGGTGCGTTATTTTATTTTTATTTACCTACTTTTTATATTTATACATCTGCTTAATGCGCTTACAGTTAGCCAATACGTGCAATAAACCATTACAAGTAGAAAAACCGGCCAAGTGCGAGTCAGACTCGCGCACCGAGGGTTCCGTACAAACCTGTAGGTATATAAGTAAAAGTTATGGTATTTTTATTGCTAAAAAGTTTATGATTATTAAAAAAAATATACTATGTGATGTAACTAAAAATTTAAGATTTTCGGAATTTTTCCTATATGTGTACTTTATAACGTTGCTTCATGCCAAATTTCAAGATTCCAGGTCGTCTGGAAGTATCCTTTAGGTTTTGATTCCCTTGCGAGTAGTTGCGAGTTTCAAAATATGCGGCTTTAATTGCTGTATCTTTTGATTGCGTTGACGTAGAAGTTTGATTTTGTTACAGCTTAAAGATATTATAGATTTGAGTATTTGTTAAGAATTTCAATATAATACCACTACGCGTTCATGAGTAAAGGGGTAATAAGTTTAAAATTATTAAAAATATTTTTATTATATGATGTAACTAAAAATTTATGCTTTTCGCAATTTTTCCTTTATCTGTGTTATAAGACGTTGCTTCGTACCAAATTTCAAGATTCTGAGTTCACGGGAAGTACCCTGTAGGTTTTGATTCCCTTGCGAGTGTCGAAAATTTGCGGCATAAACGGGAGTATCTTTTGATCGCGTTGACTTAGAAGTTTGATTTTTTCACAGCTCCAAGAGACCATAGACTTGAGTATTTGATATGAATTTCAGCTTGATACCTCCACGCGTTCCTGAGAAAAAAGGTCTTGACAGACAGACAGACAGACGGACAACAAAGTGATCCTATAAGGGTTCCGTTTTTACCTTTTGAGGTACGGAACCCTAAAAAAAGACTTATCGTTAAACTTAAATGCTACATAATAGTACTTAAAAATGAGACACATGATTTTAGTAATTTTATGTATGTTATGTATGTTATGCCAATACTAATAGATATTATTCATGATGTTGATTATCTGAAGTCTATTATCTGGATATAACCAAGTGAAGTAGTCATGTGTATGTCAGAAACAACACTTACACAGCTGTGAGCTTTCACTGTATACCAAATACTTCTTTTTCTTCGTCGTGTCGATGGCCGAGTCAAACTTTATTTTGACTTGCCATCGTGGTGAAAGGATTAGCCAATTCGCTTTGGAGAACTCGTGAATTGCCCAGGGTGCGCCCACCAAATACTGTTTGTGTAAGACTAGACTAGTCTAGTCTATTTTGATATTCTGCGAGTATTGGTTTACTACTTACAAGTTTGTACAAGATATTCTATGTGTGCATATCGGTATTTAGCGAATGTCAAATCAACGTATTAATATATTTAAAAAGTAATGGTAGGTATTGTATAGTCGACGTAGACAGATACACACCATAGGTAGACAACATATTCCTAAACTAAATATATATAAACACATACATCTAATTGATTATTTTTATAGCATTTAGCTATGCTTAGCAAATTATACTAAGAAACAGTTGAAAAAGATATGGGACCGGCAGGATTTAAACCTGCGTCTTACTGCACACCAGGCAGCCGCTTTAGCCATCCAGCTACGGTCGCCTCTAATCGGAGCCCTAAATTTCGTATGATACGTCATTTCGTGACGTCAACGTTCATCCATTTGTTCCTATCTTAAGTAGGACGAAAATTTAGTATAAAAACACATACAGCCCAAAAATAACAACAAATAATTTGAACGTACTGTGTGTGACTGATAAGTAAAATCATCACACAGGTGGCGCTAAAACCAAGTAAGGTTCGTCTTGCTAAGGTATATATAAACCTATGACGATGGCACAAACAGAGCTAAGAAATTTTGAGTCTAGCAGCATACGAATCCATGGCTGAATTGGCTAAGCATCTAGGGCGTTTACCCAGGGGATGCAGCTTTGTATTCTGCTGGATTCTTAATTTTTTAACATTTATATTATCTATATATATATATAATACTAAAAGACATAGCCAAGCTATAATTTTCTTTAAAATATTACAAGTAACAAATTATATATATTCTAAATCATGAGATGAGAAATGTCACACATTTATTGCGACTACTTCAACTGGGTGTTATTATCAACACATCATTGCATAATATGCAAATCTAGACACATTTTATAAGAGCCATCGCTATGGCGACAACCGGGATATTACTCGTTAAAATATACAGGGTGTATTATGTGTATATCATTATTGCCCGAGCTGACAACGACAGGATGCAGAATAAAATGCTGTACAACAATTTTTCATTCCGCTCCGTCCTACAATTCTTTGAAATATCGCTTTTTAAAAGGATATTTCTGCTGCTGGTGTAGCGTTATAATTTGCAAGCGTTCGGTAGCCTCACGGAGTCTAGAATTTTGTCGGTAGATGGCGATGGGCTCACCCTTTCACGTAGGACCTGACTGTTAACATGTGAAATCTGGATGTTAATAGAATAGTATACATGTCCCACTGCTGGGCTCGGGTCTCTTATAATGAGAAGGGTTATATAGGCCATAATCCACCACGCTGGCCAAGTGCGGATTGATAGACTTCACACACCCTCGAGCACTTTTTAGGCACTCTCAGGCATGCAGGTTTCCTCACGATGTTTCCTTCACCGTTAGCGAGCGATAATTTATATGATAAATACACACATATCTTCGAAAAGACAAATCTTAACGATTAATTAATAAAATAAATAAATATCTCTCAACTTACACACAACGCCATCTAGTCCCAAACTAAGCAGAGCTTGTACTTATAGGTACTAGAATAACTGATACTAATACATAAATATATTTTTTATTTTTTGTAATACACGCTTATTATACATAGAAACACCCAGACTAAGACAAAGACAGAGGTGTGTGCCGTGGGTTTGAACCTGAGACCTTTGACTTCGCAGTCCTACGGTCTATGGCAAGAAAAAACATCTCTGTCCAACCCTTTTGTCCCAAGGAGAGCCACTAAATAGGCTTCGAACTCAAGTCGGTCGAAGCAAACAGAACCTGGTAAGGTGGGGTTTTGTTGACGAATCGGACCTACATAGCGAGTGTGGTGCTGTACAGACTATACTAAGAAACAGTTGAAAAGATATGGGACCGGCAGGATTTGAATCTGCGACCTTACTGCACACCGGGCTGCCGCTTTAGTCATCCAGCTACGGTCGCCTCTTACCAGAACCCTAAATATCTTTACTGTATTATACGTCATTTCGTGACGTCACGTTTATCAATTTGTTCCTATCCTGTACAGACTGTGTCCCATCTCATGACCTGTCCTTCTTGCTCCACCACCTGCACAAAGGAAGAGCTCATGAATGCCGATGCAAGTGCTTTCCGCGTGGCCACACACTGCGCTGATAGAATATGACTGCAGCCATCGACACGAAAGAAGAAGAATTTTGAAACAATATTACTGCAATAAGAACTTAATTCTGCGTATGAAGTAATCGAATTATCTTTATATGAAGCTTTCATGATTCTAAGTGATGATGTCATTTTTTATTTAAGTAGGTTTTCTCATTACCTTCGTTGGCGGGTTATCAGTGAATTGCAGAGCAGCTTTACGCGAATTCTACGTAAAATAATTTATTTAAAATACTTCCGGTAATCTGCTTCAACAAAAATCTTTTATTAAAATCTCTGCATTATATTCAACCAAAAAAATTTCATTATATTTTCAAGTTTCACATGAATATAATTGAAAATACCGAACAAGTTACAATTACATCATGCTTTTCTATAATTATGTATACAGATAGATTTTTTTGTTGTCGGTATTTATCAATGACTTTACAACTCTAACGTACAACAACCCTTAAATTTATATCCAACATGGGACTAAAGAGTTCATGTCATTATTCATTCACACGATCGAGACGTTACGATATTGAAACGATATTATCTACACTATTTTACGCTTCATCTTAATTAATCGAAACTAACCCTTAACGCCCAAGATATTGTGATTACCATGTCATGACTAGATAGCAGAGCATCTGACCGAGTAATCGATTATAACCGATACATCGATATTATGTAACCTTTGCGTGATAGTGGATATTATAACGAAATGACAATAATTATAGTTAAAAGAAAACAATTTTCGTTTGACCATGATCTATTGTCATGGTAAAAGAATAACTTTTTACTACGATTAAATACAATTTACTTTAATAAGCGTGACTGTAACGGGTTATCCAGTTAACTTTATTGTTATTCAAACAAACTTTATCACTTCTTTTCATCAATGATACGATCCATTCTTAGACTTGAATGAATATAAACGAAACTTGTCTTTGTTCATAGATAAAATAAGTAAATAAAAAAAATAAAATAAGTATTTATTGCCCACCACAATAATTATTTTCGTACACGAGTTAATTTATATACTATTTCACAGATTATTGGGGGAGACTGGTGCCCAAACTAAATAAAATCTTTATTTCAGATATATATGCATGTACATTAATTTAATATATGTTTTGAATATTGTTACAGGTACTGCTACAAATAATCAAAATGCTTCGATATTAGGTACGCCAAACTGTATATTATATTATAATATTCCCAAATCATAGTCAGTCAGTCAGTCATTCAGTGTCTTATTAACAAATTGCTTAAAAATGCTATGTAATTAAAACTTGCAAACTAGCTCATTAAAATCCATCGTTCAGTTGATTAACTCTAGTGCAAAAGAAGTCAGGATTGAGCAGTTTTTCAGCGTCGCTCTCCTGATTAGCACCAGAGCAAAGTAATTGATATAATTTCTCGTTAGTCGGAATAACCGCAGGCTTCAAACACACGCGTTTGTTAGCTACTTTATTATGGATCCAATTAAAGGATGAAGGCTCTTGACTCATTCTCACATTTCAGGGTGTTTCTAGGGCTTTTTTTTTCGGGATATAATCCCACCCACACGTCCACCACTGTGACTACTGTGACGCCAGGATCTACAGCGGTAACCAACTGAAAGGCACCGTGCATGACACACGGGCAATCCCAGGGAGAGTTAAAATTGTCTTGGAACCCGCAACGAATTTAATCAGAAGTATATAGTTGGAGTTGGAGTTGTTTCTAGGGCTGTTCAGTATAACTTTATTTTTAACCACTACGCCAACCGTGCACTCAACCTTCTCTTCTAAGCTATGCTGGTTTCGGTAAATAAAGGAAATGCGTTATAAAATTAAGAAATAAGAATATTTCTGGATAATGTATTTTATTTTGTTCAAAATGGCACCTTTTTTTTCAATGCAGTACTTGTTAAGGTGACTAGGTGGCACACTTACTTTACTAAATTAAATAATATGAAAAATATTCATATTATATATATTTTATATATTTTATTATGCCAGAAATATTCTTAGTTCTTAATTTTATAACGCATCTCCTTTATTTATGATCTCTTTATATGAAATATCTTATTATTTCATTTAGTAACAGATTGTATTCAATACCTTTTATTCATTTTGGACATCATGTTGCATAGCAAGATTTACTGCTTATACAAATTTTTATTTAACTTATTATTTTAGATATTTTGACGCTAGATTCCTCAGCCTTTAGTATTCTGATAAAGGTTTAATCTCTGTTAATAGTCGCCTAGCTTGACAACGCCATTAAAAATTCACATACATATTCACTTTTGCTCGTGAAATGTCTAAACACACACACTATTATTTCGTGTATTAACTCGTTTTTATGCAGCGTTTAATATTCATATTGAAACACAAAGTTATAGCGCAATAGTGTTGCTATATATAATTCGATTCAGCACTTTCGATTGTATACGGCGGCGCCATAGCGAAGCAGGTTTTGTAAAAGTAAATAATTGACTTTTCCACTATGATTTTCCCTTGAATTCTTGCTGTCGGAAAAGAATGCTGTGAATTATTGCTGCTATTGAATTAAGATTGAATAACTCCTAATGAGAGATAACTACCAGTTGATTACTGCTATTTGCTATAATTTACTATAGAGAAAACAATTTTCTAAATATCTACTAGCCGAGTCGGAAAATATTTGTAAGAGTCGGAGTCTCAGGCTGTAATTAACGAGTTACAATTGACTTCTACTACAGCACTTTCGGTCTATCGGTCTTTTATAGGATACATTTCGGAGAGTGTGCCGAGGAACTACACAACCTTATCCCTCCGTCCCCGTTTCACCATCGGACTACCAGACAAACGGCACTGAGGCACCGCTTCACGGTAGACATTCCACAAATACGCACAAAGCGTTTCGCCTCTACATTTCTTATGCGAACTGCCAAAGAATGGAACGCCTTGCCCGAGTCTGTGTTTCCGCATGAGTACAATCTGGATCTCTTCAAAGCAAGAGTTAATAGGTATCTCATAGGTAAGCGTGCTCCACCGTAGAACGCATCATCACTTACCATCAGGTGAGGTCGTGGTCAAACGCGTGCCTACCCACCATAAAAAAGAAAAAACATTAATTAAAAGAAAAAATATGTGGTATTTTGCCACAGATTTTTCTTTTAATTTTGAAAACGCTTTGAAATTTTCTTAATAAATAAAAGAAAAAAGAAGACGAAACTTTTTCTAACTATAATGAGGTTTAATTACATTAATAAATAATAGGGGTCAGTCTTTGACATCATCAATCAGTTCATCTGCAGTACAATAAAGAATATATGCACTGGTTTCGTAAACCATATCTATAATGGAGGTATAATGCAGGGTTTGAGGCCTAGTGACCTAAAATACAGATTTTATCTAGCTTGGACACCAAGCTCCCCACAATAATCTGTGAAATAGTATGTAATTTAACTTAGTGTTTAAAAATAATTATTGTGGTGCGTGTTGTGGATTAGGTTAAGACAAATAAACCAGGAATAAAGAGAATAAATTATATTAGGAAAATAAACTAAAGAAAAACACTGAACTTAGAAATGATAAAACCAAAAGACTGACAAGAAACTTAATTGTCAAAAATATAAAAGCAAATTCTTATAAAAAACTAAATATGTACAAATAATATACAAAAGGTTCCGATTGGGCACAGTGAGAAATAAAAACTTATTTGGAGTACACGGTTGGCGTAGTGGTTAAAACGGTTGGCTCGCTGTTTTCAACTTTGCTGGTGTTGTAGGTTCGATCCCACACGGGACAAATCTTTGTGTGATCTACAAAGATTTCTCTCTGACTCTGGGTGTACTTTGTGTGTGTAAAATGTATGTTTGTGTACACCCCCGCGACACAGTAGTTATTCCTTGTGCGGGCCTCGGATAATTTTTAAACAAACATTTTATTTTATTTATTTTATAACCTATACGAAACCAGATGTTTCATATTAACTCAAAACAAAGCTCCCTACAGACGTAATACATAAATTAGGGACAATAAATAACAAGGGCTTTTAATTATATGGAGGTTGTACAACACTCATTATCCATTTGGAACCAGCTGGACATTATTTACACTTACCCTTGGCCATTTGTTCTAATTTTCGTCACAACAAGAGAATGGTCCCATGCATGTCGATAACGTGTTCAGTTTATGGGCTGTGTGACCAGCTCTTAACTTTAGAGGGAACATTGACTGGTTTTACTTTAATATTATTAAGGTTTTTATCTAATTTCATAGACAAATCATATCTACAACACTAAAATGCATGTTTGATGGCATCCATTTTGTCAAAATTATAATGAATATTTTTAAGTTTGTATGTAACTCAATGTATAATTATATTGTTTGACAAAACGTCTACGAATATAGATAATACCTTTATAATATTGAAGTACCCGTATTACGTTAGTATGAAATCACGGCGGTCGGGACTCTACTCTTAAGGACTTAGTTCTTGAAAGGCAAACAGTCTGCCGCAAACCGCACCCAAGCTGTAAGGTCCATTATAAGAATCCCTTCCTTATTTTTACTAAGAGTAATTAGAGTTGTTTGAATGAACTTTTACAATGCCATGTTGAAAGGAAGTATTATTTTATTCGTTAGATTACAATAATTATAATGAGTGTTATACTCTGTCCATTTCTTTATTTTCTTTTTGACAGATTACATTTAGGGATGCCTTCACACGTTACTGATTCGATTTGAAATCATAATCGATGTTGTCTAAGAAGAACTTTCAATCGATTAATTACATCGAAATGGTTTTAGTTCATTATTAATTATTCGTTTATTTGTAGTTTTTATTAGATGAAATAAATATACAAAATAATAATATAATAATAATGTCACATACTTAGTCTATGACGGTTTCCTAGTTACCTTTGTTTACATTTTCATTTTTAATTCCAAGATTTCGACTCAATTTCTTGCAAATAATTATTCATGGAATCATGATACTATTATTATATTATTTTTTTTTATAAAAATACAGACAATACACAAAAAAAGTCAAATTATTCTTTTTCATAATGATCGATTTATTTCATTTCACGATTTGATTTATAGTCTGTGGTTGTTTGTTACAAACAGTGAACTTCCCTTAAAAGTGCCGTTTGTCAATAAAGTACATTATTATTGTAGTACATTAATCTGACAAAAAAAACGGTAATTCATAGGCGTGATCTGTCAAAAAGAAAATAAAGGAATGGACAAAGTATAGTTATAGTTTGACAGCCCATCTCACATCACATCACAACAATCGAGAACATACGAGTATATACCTTGGCTAGACGAACCTTACTTGGTTGTAGCGCCACCTATGCGATGAGTGATAAGTTATTTAGTCAGGTATATATATAATATACCTATGACGTTGGCACAAAAAGAGTTGAAAAATTTCGAGTCTAGCAGCATACGAATCCATGGCTGAATTGGCAAACCACCTGGGGCCTAAGCGTTTACCCAGGGGGTGCAAGGTCGAGTCCTGTTGGATTCTTAATGTTTCAACTTTAATCTATACTTATATAATTGTACGCCCGGCTGACTTATTCATCAACGCTGGGCCTAAACCGATGGACCTAGAATCTTGAAACTTTGCACAAAGGTTCCTTGTATTATATAAAATACAAAAAGGCATTGCAAAGTTATAATTTACTTTAAAATATTACAAGCAATCGAGAACATGTTTTTTGACAATTAAAAGAAGAGAGAAGATTTACTCTATCTACGTCTTCTCCAACCAAGAAGGATAACATTACATAAAGTATGATTACCAACTGTACGCTAAGTTACAATATCCCTTGCCCCCAATCCAAACAACAGAGCAAACAGGCTTGGTTTCGGTCATCTTGTACTAAAACTGTGTAAAGCCTAACTTTGATTAAGTCAGCCAAGTTTTACGCGAAAACTTGTGGATAAAGTTGTTCTTATTTGTTTGGGCCTAATTTAATGAGATTAGATGGATACTGGTATGGATTTAAGTAATTAACTATTTCGCTACTTTATTTTAGGGATCTTGCGGTAAATAATACCTAACAAGCTTGCTTTTATTTAGCATTTAACTTATAGAAGCAACTTTTAGGTTCGAATTTTCCAGACTGAACCGAATAATTTATAACGCTGTTATCTTCACAATCCTGCATTGCTTTATATATACTACTCACTGTTAAGCTAAATCAGAATTAAAGGAGCACAAATCGACAAAACAATCCAAATAAGACGAAAAACTTTGAATCACTACTCAATATCAAAAACCAACGGAAGACGTATTCAAAACCGCAGTTGCCGCAGTTTAAAAAACTAATTCCCGGTAACTAGCTCACGTATACAAAACCAAATAAACGATTCATCGAATGTTTACTAAAAAGGGAAAGAGAAGGCGTGGGGGAAGGGGGGGGGGAGGCATGCGTGCAGGTAAACGCAAGTGCAACCGGTCCCTTAGCTTGTATAAACCTATACTTTACTAAATTACCTATCAACAAGCTAATCTGAACTTAGCACCGTTAAGATAAGATGGACTTTTTAATGCAGCTGATTTATCCCGAAGGATTCGCGTGAGCCATTCGCCATACTTTCCATGATAATTTGTATGGAGTCTTACATGCGTCTTTTGATGTAGCGTTATATCCTAAGGGATCTTGTAGCTTTCGTGCTTCGTGGAAATTCTTAAAATATTTGATTTTTATCACATTTTTGTTTCGCACGTCATAACTACAGCCCATGAAACCGTCGAAAATATTGTAAAAATCAGGTGCTTAGTAATATCTCATGATTAAATAGGAAAAATTACTGTGATCATTACTTTCTCGCTACAGAAAACTCCACGTCTTACATACACTTCTTCACACTCGTCCACAAAAACGCTTCCACCTCCATAATCAATTTCGTTTGTAATCTTGCTACTATTACGGCAACGTGATCAAACCACCAATAATATATGACGTGATAATGATAGTTCTGATCGCAAACGATCAGGGTCTGGAACATTAGGGATCACATCACAACGTCCAAGGTTCATTTCCTGGGAGACCCTGTCCGGCTTTCTGGAACGTTTTTGTACAAACGACATGTCGTCTGTATTAAGTTGGCTCAAGGTGTAAGATTGCACGGAAAATGGACTTTAAATATTTACTTGCACGGTAATTATGTAGTACTTTTGTGTTTTCTGGTTATTATTAATTTTGAAGACAGAATTAAACTTTAAAAGGCTTTAAACGATAAATTGGATATGAAAACGAATGATCAATTCTTATGCATCGATTACATGGTTATGACGCTGAGCTTCACCAGTCTCGGCTCGTGACCACGAATGATGCAAGTCATTTCAGTACGTCGAGCATAGGTATTTATTTACCTATAAAATAATTACGCGATTAGACCAGTTGTCTTATTTTTGAAAATAGTTATGCATAAGCGTAGTTATGATTGAATATACAAACACATCAAGATAAGTCTTGAAATCACATAAGATCAGATTATTAAATTACTGAGCCTCCCCGAGTGACGTACACAATCAACCCTTACGTCCGGCGCACCCTGGGCAGTCTGCAAATTTCCAACAAGTAGACTGGCGAATCCTTTCACCACGATGGCAAGTCCATGAGAATATGACTGCAGCCATCGACACGAAAGAAGAAGAAGAAGATTAAATTACTCGTACTTACTATATTGTGTATGTATAATTTATTTAACCACACGCCAGCGAAAACATCCACCCATTAAACGTCCTCTTCTATTTTAAGTTGTTGTGTTAAAAGTTCTGCCATCGGTTAGTCTTGATAAACTTGTTTCTTTTAATACCTAGTTCTAGACTTAATGAAAAGACGATCGAACAAATTACGTAGTACTCAGCTATCTACATTAATTAAAACTGTTCATAAACGTTAATGATTACATAGGACGGTTAATTAAAACGATTCTTTTTATGATATGTCATTATACCTTTAACTTGAGAGTTTAAAAAACTGAACTTGTAAAAAACTATACTAAAACTAGCGGGATATTTAACAACGAATGTCGAAAACTTGTAAATCACACGATGGTAAATTGTGACATTTACTAATGGACGGTGAACATGCAAAATTATAGCGATTAAATGTCTTTTACGGAAGCATCCCTGTAGAACAAGATATTTAGGTAGCAGTGATAGATAAGAAATAAAATGAGTTTGTGTCTTTTTCCTAGATTTTGTTCACGAAGTTTGACGACCTTCATAGTACTTTTCTCTATCACGCTATTTTCTCGTAACTTGGACTATATTCTCGCAGGCACGCCTCACATTTATTTCGGATTTTCCATTTTTCCCGGATAAAACGTTGAAAAATCGCGTGTCATTTTTCCATCACGAATTATTAGTTACTATCGATCACACTATATAAACCAGGATCTTTTGTGTCCTATAATCCGAAACGCCATTTATCACAGGTTTCTATGAAGTTCTCAAAATATGTGACATTACTTGAAACAATTTATCTCACCAAGAATTGCATCAATATAAAATTTAACGGTGACATTTTAACAATTGTAAAATATTAAATGCTCGCTCTCATCCCGCACGGGTATCTGAATTGGGTGACAAAAGTCGGCTCCAAACGGATGTCCGAAATTAAAACCACATCCAATGAAAATAATCCCCGCGGATGAACACGGATAAAAAACCGAAACCGTTTAAAAATCACGTCAAAAGTAATGAAACAACACGAACAGTCGAATGTCCCGGTGTGATTCTACGGGGAATCGGAAATACCCGGGAAAATAACCCGGGAACACGTAATATACCGCATTGAAAGGATAATCCTGGGACTCCAATTTGTCAAGCTCGAGCGAGGGCGCTTCATGCACTATGTGTCCTGCTTATGATGTTATATCCTTGCCGTAATTTTGTTTCATTTATCTTGTGTAATGGGTGCGACATTTTTCTCTGTCACTGCTTCCCAAGATTAAATATGAGGAACAGCTAAAACACGCGCTTTTTGTACTAAGAAGAATTGTTCGTCAAACGAGAGATTAATTTGTATTCTCTTTTGAAAACTTAAAGACTTTTATTATGCTCTAGTTTTTAGGGCCTTTAAAAGGACAGGGCTTAACCTAGTTTCCTAATTTGTATTTCAAGAAGAAGCCATAACTGTGTTTGTATTACGTTACTAAAAGTGTAATCTACTCACCTGACTTCCTTGGAGCTTAAGTGACCGAAGATATTATTGACTTAAGACTTCCTGTGGATTGGTGTCCGGTAATCGAGAGCTAATATGAATAAAATTCGTTAAACAAAATTTCTCTTGAACAAGAATGCAGATTCAAGTTTTGAAATTATACTTAAACATTAATTTGAGAAAATAAACATGTAAGTTGCCTCTAGGGTTCACAATACACATCTTATTCTAGTGAAAACTTTTAATTTGTATAAGTTAGCTGTTCAAAATAAAAATAAATTATCGGCAACAAGAACTATTCCAGATTAAAAAAGAGGGTTAAATATTTCTTTGTAGTCTGTAATATTTATCTCTTCACGAAAATTACATCAAACACACTATAAATGAGCACAAGATATATACAAACTTTACTCATGTGACAGAATCCCATCAATATGCATTATTTTACCGGAAGCCCTCTAAAAAGTAACCCAATACTTAATTCCTATCACCATTCTTCCGTTTCTGTCTCGGTAATTTGATAATCCACAACACATGAGATGATGTTCATGGGTCCGTCAAGACATTCCGGAACAAATAGTTGTACGGGTGCACGGTGCGACCAAAGATGGAGCCTACAACATGTACAGTCGACAAAGTTATTACGTGAACAGGGCGAACATTTTAAGGTATTAATATTAATTTTAATTATTAGTAGTAAATAATAGGTTAAATCACTAAGGTAATAAATACGACCGTTGCCTGTTTAATTGGTGCGGGAGCGGTGCAGTTAAATATTCTCAAAGAAGGATTGGGACTCGATTTTTGTTTCGGTACTAAGCTGATTTTTATATGCGAATACTATACCGCACCGCTACTGTACCGATTAATCAGGCAAAGGCCTAGCCATACCTACTCATGTGCTATTTGCATGTCGAAGCTGTGTATAATTACACTAAATATTTCGAAATCTATCTTTAAATTTCATGTCATAAAAGAGTAATCAATATGGCTGCCTCGACCGTTCTGAGTTGTCCGGTTCCATTCCCGGATGAGCCAAACGTGTTGTGGAATTCTTAGTTAGCAGCATAGAGTCTGGAATCGTACTAGTATATAGGCAAAACAATGCTAACATGAAGGAGCGCACTTTACAAAAAACTACACACGAACCTTAAAAGTATAAGTTCGTCATATATATTTAAAAAACAACTTGCCCAATATTTATTAGACATTATAAACTAGCATCTAGTAAGTACGTAATCACCACGGGCGAATACGTTTTTGACGAGTTTATGCTTAGTTCGTAGAATCGTTGGTAAATTTTAATCTGATTTAGTTTTAGTACACAACCTACATACTTTTGATATTTTACTTGTGTTTAATGACGACGAATGTAAAAATTATATTATGTAATTCAACAATGTTTTCATGTAAATGATGTTATTCGTATTATGAGAATAAAGTATCTTTAAACCTATATTACGATAGGCTCTTTCCTTATATCATAGACCTAAACATAACAGGTAAAATTTTGGCGTTATACAGCTATGCCACCCTGTCTTCGTAATATTGGCGTAATATTAAGTAAAAGTGTAATCACTACACACTAAAGCGCATAAATTGGAGCTCTGTACAAGCAATAACTCTGCCGACTGTACTAAGGACCGGTTTCGTTTTTTCCTCTGTATTCCCGAGGCAATTGTATGGAGCACCTTCCAGTTCTTAGCTACTAGTTTTAATGGAGTGAATCGAACTCTTGTTTAAAAAAGGAAAGACGGGTTTAATACAGTTGAGATACAACGGGGATTATATTCATTGACTTAAGTGGTAGTGTCTATATAGTACCTAGGTGTGTTTAAATTTACTTAGCAACCTATCTCGTGACGGGGATTCCAAATTATACCACAGCTAGTCCGTGGCTCCGCATGTGTGGTACGTCGATAACAAATAGCTATAACTAAATCTTTCAGGCTAGCTGCACACAGGGAAATAATTGAATATATTTTTTTTAAACGACGTCCCCCGCTTTAGAAATATCTCCGGTGTGGCGACGGCTTTCACATTTCACACACCACAAAGCACACCCAGAGTCAAAACAAATCGTTGCGGATCACACAAAGATTTGTCCCGTGTGCTATTATTATTAGCATTGCCTAGTAAATACCTAATAAAAACTAGTCAATACGCGTAATTCTGTCATCCTACAGTGAAGCGACACATCTACAATATTTTTGTATGTGTTGTAAGCCTGGGATTACGAAGTAATGATTAAAACCTCACTACAATATACTATTAGGTCGTAAAAAGAGTTCTTGTAAGCTCTTTCCGCCAAAGCATCACTTGAAAGTTATTCAAACGTAGTGCAAACCATTTCTTTTGTATAAAAATTGAGAAAATGACGGAGGTAACAGCCATTAAGTTAAAACTGCAGAACTGAGCCAGGTAACTAATGGTTATTGAGAAGATAAATTAACGAGACGCCACTTGTTCGACTTGAAAGCCCATTAAATAGTGTTAAGTTTCAAAGTGCTTTATAGATTAGGTATTATAGACTCTAGGTAAATAATAATAATAGACGCACGAATCGAAGGAAGAGCAAGAAAAAAAAACGCAAAATAAGTAGTTAAGAAAAAATTAATATGCGTTTTAGCTAGAAATGTAGAATGACGCTCTTTCTTTCCACTACTACAGAGCTTGACTGCATTCAACTCGTGAGTTTATTGTATTCAAAGAAATTGTAAAATGATATGAGGATTTTTCTCTGCCGCGCGAAAATGTTTTCCTCGTCCATTCTCTGCTATGTCCTATCAAAGTCAGTGCATTTTCTTTGATCTTATTCTAACTGCAAAAACAGCAAATGCTTTTCAAAATAAAACATTAATTAAACAAAATACGATTACGGAACTAACTTTAAAAGCTATAGCGAAACATGAAACTAGCACAAACAAAACTGTGCACATTCCTGCAGCAGGAATAGCTTACAGCTCAAACAAAAACGTAAAATGCTAAAATAATAAGGCAATAAAGAGAACTTAGACATTTTTCACGCCGAGTCCAATTAACTTTGAGCTTTTGTAAAACCTATCATATTAGTACTTATGTGTCTGCCTTACCTGGATTTTCGAATGCTAGATGAAAATTTAAATTAGGAATTGGCTTTCTAGATTTAACTTTATGTTAATTCTGTAAGGTACATAAATTGTTTTTTCTGGAATTGCAACGAAGGAATTTAAGTTTTCTTTATGTGGTGGAAAACTTTTAAGTGTGTTAAGGTCGAACGCGCTTTGTTAATTAGGTATTGTATGCTAGGCTAGTGTCTAGCTCGAAATAGTTGTTTTAAGGGTTTCCTCGAGGTTTATTTCTTCTTTAATGTTGAAGCAGTTTTGTAGAACAGATAATAAAATAACGTCAAAGTAATGTAAAACGGTAAAATAATGGCGACAATTTTTTCTTTTTTTTCTTTAATATAGGAACGATAGCTGAGTGAGAATATTCGTCTTTTTAAAGATGTGTGTGTATTTATTATAAAAAAATATCGTTTGCTTACGGTGCAGAAAAACATCGTGAGAAAACCTGTGTGAAGTCTACTAAGTCTACCGGTCTACGCACTTGGCTTGCGTGGTAGACTAAGGCTTAAACCTTCTCATAATAAGAAGAGGCCTAGCAGTGGGATATACATGTATTTATCTACACCCATGCTATAAATCCTCTATAAACGTTCTTGAAACAGTTAGCTAATTGCCAACATTAAAACAGCCAGTGTCATAATAACCATTATAACACCCAAACGGGTGTTATAATGTTGTACTGAAATTCATTATGCAACTCCTTTTTTACTCATCGAACAGCCACATTCTCATGGCATCTTTATGAATTTCAAAAAAAGAACATGTCATGCACGCGCGTTTCCGACGCGACGTCGTATCCCGCCATTTTTGTTCAATAATATTATTGAAAAAATACTTTTTAATAAATTGTACGATCCAAAATGCAAATAATTATATTATTACCTATACATAGCTTTTTTGTATTAGATACTCACTAATTACACTTTCCATGAATTTACATAGAGTTCTTACAACACTGTAGGTACCCTAATACCCTATGGTTTCAGAACATTTATAGAGGATTCATATCATGGGTGTAGATAAAGTCTTGTATGCAACTGTTATAATTAGGTATTAAAACACTCATGTGATACTATTATCACACTCGGCTTCGCCTCGTGTGATAAACCCACACTCGTGTTTTAATACCCCTCATTATAGAACAGTTGCATAAATAACTATTATATAAAGGGCTGTTGTTTTTATTATTATATTATATAGGAAATAAATAACATAACATCGTAAAAGATTTGTGGACTTGTATCGTTTGCATGAAAAAGCTTCAGGATTTCAAAAATATGATTCGGATTCAAGCCAAGGAATCCAATACCGAAGAAGTAGCGAAAGCACACAAATATGTTTATTTAATCAACTTTTTATCCTAGCAGGAAGCAATAAGGTCTATTTTTGTTTTTAGCAATACTATTTTGCGGCAGAGTAATCGTAGCAGTTGGTACTCACGGCGGCGGCAAAATGAAAAATATTGCAAGACTCCTAAATTTCAAACGGCGTTTCCTATTGTACAAATTGAATGGAATGTCTCATAATATCTTTCTTTATTAATATAGAAAAGAAGAAAGAAAGAAGAAACGGTCTCCCACGTAGTCCTGGAATGTAGGGCCGTTGCTTCTCAACGGGAACAAATCCTCGGAACAATGAGGTCACTCCGCGAAGCCTGTGAAGTCCCCAGGAAACTTCTGTGCTTCTGGGCGGAGTTAGGCTGGCTATGTTAGCCAGGACTCTCCACGCACAATGGACCAAATGAGAGTCTAAGTGCGGAAAAAATGAGTCCACTTTCCATTCCATTCCATTAATATAGAAAAGAATGCGCTGTGAAATATTTTTATGACTAGAAACGTTTTACCTAAAAGATGTTAGCTTTGACATGAATTCTTTACTCATCACAGAAAACAATGTTTGTTAAAATCGACACAAAATTACTTGACAAATGTGATTTTTAGACAATCTATTGATAGTGTTCTGAAAGGCAGCGTTTTTATAAATATTCTTATTTATTACAAGTATCTACAAACACAACGATGAAAGTATAATCGTCCTACTTCTCAAACAAAAATCAGAAAAACCGGATCATAAGGTAGAAGTATCTACATCGCAAATGTTACGTTTGTCAACAGCCCTTGAGTCATGCAAGGGACTACTGCCTAGGAGCGTGAACCCACACTTGACATCTGGAGCGCTCTCAAGCACCTCTCAATACTGCGAATAGAAGGTAGCACTTCAGATACTCAGCGAACCAGTGTAACTTTGAAGTACGAGTCAAAGTTTGCCATGCTAATAATATGCTGTAAAATTGTAATTCTGGAGCAATTAAAGCGCTTTCTGAGTGCGTTTGCTTGTATAATTGTTGGCCTAACATACAGAGTAAGTGGTACTTGAATAATACAAGACTGAAAAATAAGCATTATATACAATAATTACTGACATACTCCGACATACGAGACTTTATCACTATCCATATGACTTTGGAATGTTTTGCATCGGTTTCAATTTATACTTATAAAAATATTAATAAAAATAATATTGACTTTCAAAACTCCAAAAGATCTTCATAAGATCCTAATAAATTAAATACTAAACCGTCCTAAAAACAGAAGTATTAAGATACCGAAAACTGTATCTGTATCAAGAAAATTGGAAACATACAAAATTATACATACTTTTATAAATACGGGTCGAATACAAAACCTCCTTTTCTTGCAGTTGGTTAAAATAAATACATAGGTATTCCAAAAATGCATTTACTGGCAATAGTAGCTTAATTATTACAGTTTGTTTTTTATTTCTATATTATATTTTCGATAAAATACCGTTTTCGGACTCTGATATTTCAGGAATTTGAAATCAGAATGATGAAATTCATTCGTTAGATATGAAGGATCGGAACGTTTTTGGAATATCAAAGTGGAATTCATGAACTCTGAAAGATAAGTGCCACAAATTAATTTCAAGTATGCTTATTACCGAGGCAAAAGAACCGGAATATAGTGATGTGTGATGAGATTGGAAAAAAAATTGGTATAAAATTATGAACGAAAAAATGCAAGTTCATGGAAAACATGAAATTTTATTTACTCATAAATAAAATTACTGTCTTATCTCATTTTACTATGTGAGACATTTTTAGTTGGGAACAGATTCGCATTAATTACTACTGCAATATTTAAACAAAGTTTGCAATTCTCAGTAAAACGTGTACTGTGACATTTGACCACCGGCTAGGCGGAGTGGGTAATGTACCTGCCTGCAACGCCGAGGTCTCGTTTTCGATCCTCGCTTATGACAAATCTTTGTGTGCATGAACATGGGGATTTGTCTTAGTCTGGGTGTTTCTATGTATAATAAGTATTTATTTACAAAAGAAAAGTATATATGTATTAGTATCAGTTATTCTAGTACCCATAGTACAAGCTCTGCTTAGTTTGGGACTAGATGGCGTTGTGTGTTAGTTGTGGAATATTTATTTTATTTTATTTACAAAAGAAAAGTATATATGTATTAGTATCAGTTATTCTAGTACCCATAGTACAAGCTCTGTTTAGTTTTGGACTAGATGGCGGTGTGTGTAAGCTGTGAGATATTAAGATATTATTATCTTAAAATAAATAAAATTTATACGATGTTCTTCAAAATAGTGCTTATGTGATAATAATGTTATTTATATTTCTTTGTAACTGCATATTTTGTGAAGAGAATGCACATCAAAGCAAATATTTTTACATAAATAGTTTCTCTTCATGTAAAATATTTCATTGCGCATTCTTTCTACATAATAAAGTTGAAAGATATTATCAAAACATTCCATTCAATTTGTACAATAGGAAACGCCGTTTGAAATTCAGGAGTCTTGTAATATTTTTCATTTTGCCGCCGCCGTGTACCAACTGCTACGATACTCTCCTGTAACGATATATTCTTGCTAAAAACAAAAATAAACCTTATTGCTTCCAGCTAGGATATGAAGTCGATTAAATAAACATCTTTGTGTACTTTCGCTACATCTTCAGTATTGGATTGGTTGGCTTGGATCTGAATCATATTTTTGAAATCCCGAAGCTTTTTATTACAAACGATAAAAGTACCAAATGGTTTACGATGGTTCAAGCAATTTTAAAAAGACTTTTTGTATCATATTAACAGTTTTTTTTTCGAACTCTTTTCGCAAACGTTTTATAAGTTGAATTATTGAGTAATTTGTCTTCACTACTTAATTATTTACCTATTTAGTTCATTTTAGTCTTTAATTCTCTTGTTCCAAAAGTTACAAAAAGTGACCAACTTCCAAAAACTCAACAAGAGTTTCTTGAAGCCCCGACATCAAAAATTATTTAATTGCTTTTGAATTTTTGGAACTCGGTTAATTTATTTTTACTCTTGGCACAAGTGTCAAATAGTTTAATTTGTTTTTAAACAATTTCATTTTCGTTTTCCTAGTAGTCAGTATTGCTATTAGAAATACGATAATTAATTTGATTGCTGATAGAAATTAAATAATGTCCCATCCAAATCAGAGAAGGTTTTGTGGTACTATAAAGGTGTAACCAAAAGGATTGCACAAAACACGGCTCATAAGCTGTTCGTTTTTAAAGAGTTCCATGGCTTGTCCCCGAAGGTCTGCATCAGATCCTGATAATTATATAAACCTTTCTTAAGCCATAAGAGGAAAAATACCGCAAATCAAAGCGAAATTTGACCACTAGTTGCCGAGAAAATTGCGAACATACAAAGTTACATACATACATAGATACAGAACCTTTTTTTAAGAAGTTGGTAAATAATCGGATACAGATCCTTATTTTGTTAAAGTCAGTAAATATAAAACGAATCTCGGGCGAACTTGGAAATCAACTCTAGTAATAAAACATCAGCCAACAGTCAACATCATAACATAATTATGTTTGTTCGACCTTACAACACATTTGCCAAGTTTTCCTTCACCACACGGCGCAAACATGAATTCCATCGTTGCAATTCCAGAAAAGCAACTAATGTACCTCACTGTAATAAACTTAAAGTTTAATTTAGAAAACCTTGCTAATGTAAATTTCCTCCTAGCAAAAGCATTTGAAAATCCAGGTAAAGCAGACACATAAGTACTAACATGATAGGTTTTACAGAAGCTCAAAGTTAATTGAACTCGGCGTGAAAAATGTCTAGTTCTCTTTATTGCCCTCTCCGGTTATTATTTTAGCATTTTACGTTTTTGTTTGCGCCATATGATATTCCTGCTCCGAGAGTGTGCACAGAACTTTATTTATTCTTCTTTTGTAGCTGTAGATTGTAAAGTAAGCGTCATAATCGTCTTTTTTTTACTCAATGTTTTATTTAGAAAAGGATTTGCAGTAGCTAAAATTAAAACAGACATTAAAAAATGTCTGAACTAGAATTAATATATATATTACAAACATTTGACAGTATCTTATCTATCCATTCTTTCCATACGATATCTTTACTAGTTCAGAAAACTTAGTTGCACTCTAATTTTGTTTGACTCTTGTACTCTTGTATTACTCGATGCGCCTATTCTATAAATTCTTGATTGAACTCATGCGTATAATATAGTAATTTACGAGTCCTATCCCTTATAATCTAAGGCACTTTGAACCTTAACACTATTTAATGGGCTTTCAAAGTCCAACAAGCGGCGCGGCATCTCGTTAATTTATCTTCTCAATAACCATTAGTTACCTGGCTCAGTTCTGCAGTTTTAACTTAACGGCTGTTACCTCCGTCATTTTCTTAATTGTTTATATAAATAATATGTACGCCTGAATAGCTTTTAAAGCGATTTAAGTAGCCTGTTAAAGTTATCAGGATGCTAGTAAATAACGGTGTTGATATAATTACACAAAATATAAAGATTGACGGGATTCTGATTTAATGACACCGTCTTGTTGCAAAAACGGTAACCGAAGACACTAGAGATGTACGAATAGTCGGCCAATTGTACCAACTAGTTGGTGTTACTATAAATGCGAATGATCTAGGATTAAAAGTGCTACATAACTTGTGGCGCTTTGTGATGTACGATACGAAATATAACTCGGTTTTAGAACCATTTAAAATTTAACCGAATCTAAAGGTCGGCTTTGCCAAATAGTTGGCCGAACCCATAGTCGGCTTATCTCAAGAGGATACCCTTTTACAATCTTATGCATATACCTTCAAAAGTTTGTTCTGTGGCGTCTCACGGGAGGAATAATTTCGTAAATCTATAAGTGATTTAACCATAACCTAATATTGCAAACCCTCTAGTTTGGTGGTAGATTTCAAATCATAAGGCGATGCCACCACAGTGCAGCTAGCTCACAAAACGACCACCTTCAGAAACATAAAACTAAAAATATCTCCGTAAGCACTTTGCGGTTTTCAGCTATTGTGTATAAGGTTCTATTGGGCGTATTGTCCGTCGGTGAATGCGAGCAATTCGTACTGTCGCCATCCGCATTGAACTCCCCTCCCGCTCCCAAACGTGACACTTCGCTACAAAGAAAGGAAAATATATATTATTAGAGGGGTCTATGTACACTGGGCGTGTGATATGGCCATGTAATTTGTCCAATCATTGCGGATCGAGGTGCAAAAGATTTATAAGCACAGCTTTCTTTGTCCGTGATATTAGACTATATCGTTTTTACTGCGACATGATATTTTATGAACTATCCGGATTATAGCCTTTGTATTACTGGTCGATAGGTATAGGCGATTTGTTTTATGCCGGCTATAGTCCAAATCTCGTCGGCAGGCTAGATAGTAAACAGACTGAGTTGTATCCGGAACGCTTTGACTGTGTTTACTAACGGAAGCTTATGCCGTTTTATAAATCTATTTTTTTTCTTTAGTTTACTTACTTTTGGAACTTGTTTAAATTGTATAGCTTGGTAACAAAACAATAAAGCCAACTAAAACATAATATTCAAATTATGTCGACATCAAGTATCCTAACTTTAAATTGCGCTCAAGTGGAAACTGGTTCTCTGAAACTACCATTAAAAATATGTCATATAATAAGAGGTTGAAAGATAAACTCACATGCACTATAATAATATAAAAATACCAGTATACAAAAGCTCCTTTTTATTATAAACATCGGACACTTTACCATTATCGCGTCCATCCCGTAACATAAAACGCTGCACAATGGCGTTTCCTATTAAAAACTAGAAGCACCATCATATTGTGCATTATTTTCTTTACAACACTGCATTTTCGTAGATTGTTTTCATGGCAACAGTAGGGTGTGAATTTCTTTTCAAGCAACCAAGCGTGTCGTGTCGAAAACTCGTAACAATCAATTCACAGAAGAAAGGTTCTTCAGAACATTATCATCACCACTCTATATTTCGTAATGTCAAAAATATTTTAGTATAACAGACTGCACTTGTAAACAGTTGATCAGATATAGGTGAATATAATTCCACTCAATCCATCTTGCTAAAAAAAAGATGGCCGAATATTACCATGCCGCTCCTCCATACCTCACTTCTTGTAAGCTCCTAACATGTAAAAGATTACACGATACACGGCAAATAAACGCAAAAGAAAAACAAGGAAATTGCGAGAAAAAATATAAAAAAATATTTGAACGAAACAGCGTTCCAAAATACAAACACCCGTGTCACAAACTTGTAACTTAAACGCTTCAAAGGAGTGAGATTAAAAAGGACCTTCAGAACACTATCATCTTAACTCAATATTTCCACCGCAACAACGCGGGCATTATCCCATTCAATTCTCCATACAGCAACCACCGTCCTTACACCCTCGCTTCATTTGGTACTTCGTGGATAATAGTGATGCAACGAAAACGTTTTCGTATTCGACAAATATCAGCATTTTTTTTTGTATTCAACCAATAGCAAATATACTTTTACATAAATGTTTTAGTAAGGTGTCAAATAGTTTAAACTGTAAAAGGTAGGTATGAAAATGTTTTTGATGATTGGTACTCGTAATATTTTCTTGCGTGGCTTGCTTAATTCATATCCAGTGTTTTGATTGCGAGTGAGTTTTGAATTTAATTTAAAAAATTCAGATAAATAAACAACTGCTTACATTAAAAAAACACTTATATTACTAATCGCAATAGTTTTGTATTTGCCGTACAGTAGAAATCAGTAGACTTCTACTTATCGTTCTTCTTTGCGTATTCGTAAAGCGGGTATTTATTACATCACTAGTGAAGAGTAACTAAGGTATAAGGTATGAATGGGCTAAACCCTCTTACCTACCGAGTCTTTTCAAAAGAACCCTCTGATATGATTTTCACACAAAATTGCTTAACACAAAAGGAATTGGACGCTTTTGTTGATATCCTCGATTTATCCTCAAACATACGCGTGTATCGCATTTTATTCTTATACATATAAACGTGGGTAGTATTTCAAACAAAATGAGAAAACTGTCACTTTTCAAATAGGTTTTAGTTAAATCGAAATCAACACCCACTCATTTCAAAATTTCGATTCGAAAATGATGCAGAATTAGCTATAGACAAACGATATTGACGTTTCTTTTAGAACCTGTATTCACGTCACCTTCGTATAGAAATGACGAGTTAAGGGGAGCTGACCTGTTGGACTTAAATAAGTCCCTATATTTTGCTACTACGTTACGCCTACGCCTCCTCTAAATTAATTTTGTTTGGCGCCTGTCATCTTTATTGAATGTTATTACTTTAATATCATCGTAACAGAGTTAATTAATGCTGAAGAAGTATTATTTTATATCAATTGCTGTCAGAAATTAATTAAATATTTATATTTTATTTTATTTGTACATAATCCTTACTAATATTATAAAGGCGAAAGTTTGTAAGTATGGATGTATGGATGGATGTTTGTTACTCTTTCACGCCAAAACTACCGGGTCGATTTCGATGAAATTTTGCACACATGTAGCTTATAGTCTGGATTAACATATAGGCTACTTTTAATTGACATACCACGCGGGCGGAGCCGCGGGCGGAAGCTTGTAAAATTATAAAACAAAGACAAAAATAATGTTATAATACGTTAAAAGGAATAACGAATCAGTAAACATTTTATGTGCTTAACATTAATTAAACATTTTTGAAATACAAACACCTGCTTGATATTTTGATACAAGTTTTCATGAGATTTTTATTTTGCCAAACCCTTGAACCCACATAGGATGTAACAAATGTGGTATTTTATTCTCAGACATTTTATAGGTCGCCCACAAAAAGGTATTTTATCTCGCAGTATATTTCTAAGAAGATCCTAGCAAGATCTCTAGCTGTTTCATGCCTTGGTATTCTTGGTAAAGCGTTTAAAAGAAATTCAAGTTGATATTTTATAAAGATTTTTCCAATAATTATTTCTAAATAAATCTGCATTTAGAATTTAGAAAACGTGTTTGAAATGAGCCGTTCGCATGATCGGCTACTTCAAACACGTTAACAGTAATCAAATAAGCAGTAATAAACAGTAATAAAAGCGGCCGTGGCGCAATGGATAAGGCATCGGTCTTACGATCGAGAGGTCGTGGGTTCGAATCCTGTCCATTACACCATGGACGTGAACTTCCTTCTAACACAAGCGAATTAAGCTTAGCTGGAGGGGGTTAACAAGAATACTAGTAATTTGTATTTGCAAATTACTAGTAACCTTAAAAAGTCCTAATTTAACTGCTAGTAATATAGTAAGGTCTGTGACTTTTTACCCTCTACCATCAGGTAGATGAAGCTGTTTCCTATACCCGTGATATCCAAACATTTACCTTTCACATAGTCACCAAAAACTGCACTCAAAAAATCTCAATAAAAAATGATTGCGGGCGTCTTAAACCTAAAAGTCTAAACCTACGTGCAAACTCTTTGTAAAGTCAAACCTCACTTCAGGTGGAAACGCGAAAGCGATCCAAGAACAATGAGGCCCCCTCAAAACAAGCTGCAGCTAACCATTGTACACCACCGACGCTTTCAGACCACTCTTCGAGGCTCTTAATTAAAGGGGGGCAATACTCCAATGCTCCTCGCGTCGAATGAAGGCTATTCAGACGTGCCGTCTACGCCGAGATAACGAACCTCTCTCGGTTATTACAGCCTATTTTGTTTTTTTTTCACGCTCGGGTTGACACATGTTTGACATTTAGTTGGCAGTTTTTGTTTGCATGATCAAAACATATTTTAAAATGTTGGAGACGTATTTACTAGGCAGAAAAAAGCTAAAGCCATTTCACTTTTTGTTTACATAAAATTTGTTTTTTTTGTTGTTACTTTTTATAAAAAAATAAATAGTATTTAACATGGTTCGAATCGACATTGAATCGCAAACCTCCAAAAGTAAGGAGCTTAATTTATAATGCTGGTGTGAATATCTCAATGTCATGCATCCAATTTGCAGTTCACTTTTTATCAAATTAGTAACCAATCTAACCGTACATAATTATTTCGAGTTAATATAAAAATGAAAAGGAGGCTGTCTTTCTAGGTGCATTTTGCAATAATTTTGCTTGATTAAATATCGTGAGAGGCTGAATAATCATATTACTTTGCTATTAAATTGGTAGTAAGAAAAAGTTGATTGTAAAAAGATAACTCGATTCCCGCCATTTATCTTTTCGCATGGCGGACTCTCAGTAAGATGACATGTATTTTTACTGTTTTAACCTTATCGTGTTAGAACTTTTTAATTCGAGCTTCGTCTTGAAAGTTTGTTAGTACGGAAATTATTTTTTTCTCTAATATTTTCTTTTAGTAAGCTTCCTTGATTTAATTTTGATTTTAAAAACAGTGTTAATGTCATTTCCGTCTTATTTTCTTGTATCTGTTTCTAAGATATAATAAAAAGATAATCTTATCACTCATAATGTCGATTCGATTCAACCACCGTGTACGGCCTGGAATCCATAACTTTTCTTCTAGAACTTATTACGTCTCAATTAAGTCTATATTACTGGGAGTTATTAGCGGAATAAATGGCGGTGAATTCCGTACCCAGTATGGGAATGACAAGTACTGGGACTTGTACTGGTTCTGGTTACCGTTACACCTAGCCTTGGAGAACGGGATACACGCATTTATGTGAAGTAAGAGCTTGCAATTTATTATTTTGTTTCTCTTTAATGTAGTTGATGTAGCAGTTAATGATTTTAAGTAATAAAATAATTAGCCTTGCGGAATGCGATTGACGTTAATAAGTGTGTTAAACAGAAAAAATGTATATAAATATTATTCAAGGACTGTTTTGTGTGTACGATGGAAACTGCTTGATTAAGAAAACTTTTACTGTCCTGATAGGTTTGGAAATAGCCTTATCAAGTTTTTTAATTTCATGTGTTTGTAATTCTTTGCCAAATCAATATTTTACAGGGCTTGGGATGAATCACAGCGATATTGTTCTAAGTTTGACTGATTTCTAAGGCTTTTGTTTGGAAAGTCGCCCACACGGTGACTCATCGCGAAGGGTCTTTACAATATATTTGGTGAACGTAGTACGTAACTACACCTAGGGGGCAAGCATACGAACGCGAGATAGATTTAGCCACGTTTTTGTCATATTTTTATATTGGAAAACATGAGAAAAACGCGTCATAATCTATCTTGCGCTCGTATGCTTGCCCGGTTAAACTACATGCAAATGTGTCTTGAAAATCACCCGTAGATGAGAGACTATCAAGCTTATAGTTAAGTGTCGACTGTTGACAAAACTTAAGCCTTCTAGTTCTCCAATGTTTAATATAAATAAGTATTTTCATTTTGCTTACTTTAGTAAGACTAATAAAAAATAATAAATTAAAGTGGAGTAATTTTAATAGGTGTAACATTTGACAGTTCATTTATGCAAAGAAAAATATACCTTACGCTCAAGGAATAAAACTCAAGACAACAACATCAGTTTATTTTGATACAATTATTAATTTAGAAAATTAGACTCTACTCCATCAGGAGTATGAAAATGAAATTAAAATAGGTGGGAACAAATGCAAAGCAAAGTGCTACTTATGTATATCAACACATAAGTAGCACTTTGCTTTGCATAAATGAACTGTCAAATGTTACCTATTAAAATGACTCCACTTAAGTGATTCTTGCGCAAATCCTACTGGACAATTGTACAAATAGGACGAAAAAAATAAATAAGATGAACTCTACTGTCCGTTAATAGCGTAAATCATATTTTTATTAATTAATTTCACGCTTAAGCTTTCCTAAGTGACCAATATACACTTAAATTATGGCGCGAAAGTTTCCAACAGCACTCATATGGTAGTGTTAAGCCAAGCCCAGAGCAACGGAAGCAATGAGTTAGAAGGTGCTTACAATTATTTATGACTTTATTCCTTTACACTTGTATGGTGTACACACGGTGACTTATCAAGCGGTACATCTCCAGTTTAAGCTGGTCCCGCATTGCACGGTAAACCTATAATAATATTAGCCTCATTACATTTAGAGTAAAGTGTTTATCGGGCCTCTGTGCTGTTGGCTTCGGCCCCACACATGCCTACTAAAGTTCCAGGACTCTGCAGTCCCGAGATATGGTAACATAAACCACAATAATAATAATAATTTGGATTTTTTACATTAGATAGAACGCCAGAAGCAATTACACTATCCAATGGTCCCAATGACAAGGCCAAATACACACATTCACTCACACAAGCACACCCAGTCTCAGAACAAATCTTTGCTAATCAAACAAAGATTTGTCCCGTGTAGGGATCTAACCCACAATACCACGCGAGACTTTCTTATACTGGAAATGTATAGCTGCCGTATAGCTGTCTACATGCATTAAACATAACCTAGCACTTAGGTCTTAGTGGGCAAGTTGTGATGGATAAATGCTCAGCACTTCTTGTTTTGGTCAATGCATTTGTTTGGAAAGGAAATGATTACGGATTAAACTGAAAAAAACGTTTTTATTTTCAATATTTTAAAAGATTTAATAAGAAATCAATGCGTGAATATTGAATACCGAAAACAGCTTTGGCTCAATTACCACACTAATTTTAAAGCGTGGTAAAAAATAAGCGGCCGTGGCGCAATGGATAAGGCATCGGTCTTACGATCGAGAGGTCGTGGGTTCGAATCCTGGCCATTACACCACGGACGTGAACTTCCTCCTAACACAATCGAATTAAGCTTAGCTGGAGGGGGTTAACAAGAATACTAGTAATTTGTAATTGCAAATTAACTAGTACGCTTTTTCTTGAAAAAAAAAAAAAAAAAAAAAAAGAAGATGTAGCAATTTGGCGTCGTCACTTATGTACTAAAGTTCTCAAACATGAATGTTCCCAGAAATGTCATAATATTTAACATAACAATATACACCTACCTATATTACCCAGAAAAGTGTGTGTGGCAAAGTACAACACCCACATTTCACCTGTTATGTTTAGGTCCCATGGGACAGTGGATCACCGTTCACCTGGCAAAATTTCAACTCTGTGCTGCTATTGTGAATTACCTGTATATAATATAACATGTATATAATAATATGTAACTTAATATTTTTTTAGGATCTAGAGCTGGATTTATTTTTGATATATAAATATATATAAGTAGCCCTTGTATCTAATACATGTCCCACTGCTGGGCGCGGGCCTCTTCTCATGATGAGAAGGGTTAGGCCATAGTCCACCACGCTGGCCAAGTGCGGATTGGTAGACCTAACACACCCTCGAGTACTTTTAGGCACTATCGGGCATGCAGGTTTCCTCACGATGTTTTCCTTCACCGTTAGCGAGCGATAATTTATATGATAAATACACACATATCTTCGAAAAGAAGAATCTTAACGATTTATTGACAGAGGTGTGTGCCGTGGGATCGAACCCGAGACCTTCGACTAAGCAGTCCTACGGTCTCCCACTCGGCTATCGCTGTTTTTGATATAATTTAGTAATATTGCTAATTGGGCACGTCACTTGCATTTGACATTGATGCGGCAGTATTTTTTGACGCATAACTTTTAAAATTTTTTAGTTCCATTTCTCTTTCAGTTACATAGTTAGGTATGATTTTGGTTTTTATTATTTAACTTTTAATGTCTGTAATATAGCACTATTAATTTTGTTTCATTAATTTAAGCTCTTGAAATATTAAAATCTGAAGCTTAACTTAAATTTTTTTATAGAGCATACTTTGATTTATGTTTAATAAATGGTAATAACACTGATATGAAGTAGACCTCCCAGCGGGTATGATATGGAATGATAAATCTGAATTATTAGTTATTGGGCCCATAATTAACAGAAACTGCTTATTACACGGGTTCTTAGCTTATGTTAATTTAAATGGAGCATCGATCTTATGACCGTTGTATCTTTCAAGTTATAAATTGCCTACGTCAAAGTTTTTATTACTGCTTTTTGAGATAAACTAAATAAGTTCTGAAAAACTATCCAGAACCTTAGAAACTGGACCTTAATGTTGTACACTTTTCAATACAAGTTGGGTACGCACTCAACCTGTTTCTTTATTAGTTTTCAACTTATGAATTCATTAAACATAACATGTTAGATATTTTTATAAACTACAATATTATGCATAATAATATGCGTTATAACTTGCATATGCAGATATTATCACAACTGTTAATAAGTTATCAGCATAATCTCTTATGCATGTGTTTAATAAGTAGTGTAGCAGGATTACTTACTGCTCAAGTTATTTGTGCTTTTAGGATAACTTTGTGAAGTTAAGTTTGTCATGGCACCGACTGACTAGTCAAACATATACATACCTCTTTTACTGACTTACTTCACTTTACTTTACATACTTTCCAACTCCAACTATATACTTCTGATTAAATTGGTTGCAGGTTCTAAGACAATTTTAACTCTCCCTGGGATTGCCCGTGTGTCATGGACGGTGCCTTTCAGTTGGTTACCGCTGTAGATCCTGGCGTCACAGGAGTCACAGTGGTGGGCGTGTGGGTGGGATTATAGCTATGCTTAGCAAATTATACTAAGAAACAGTTGAAAAAGGTGGGAACAAATGGATGAACGTGACACCACGAAATGAAACATACACTTGAGAAATTTAGGGTCCTGACAAGAGGCGTAGCAGTTTGGTTAAAGCGCCTACCCTTTGTGCAGAAGGTCCTGCCGGGCTCATAATTTTTCAACTGTTTCTTAGTATGAAAATACTTCATTGAGCACATTAAATTATTTTTCTTGTTTTAACAAAACTTGTGTGTATTTCCTACTACAAACAGTTAAATATAAAATAGTCAGCCTAAACGCTGTGGTAACTTATTTTTTCCGTAATCGTATGTAATAGAACAGCGATAGCCGAGTAAAAAGCAGCGATAGCCGAGTGGGAGACCGTAGGACTGCGAAGTCAAAGGTCTCGGGTTCTAACCCACGGCACACATCTCTGTCAATAAATCGTTAAGATTCGTCTTCTCGAAGATATGTGTGTATTTTTCATATAAATATCGCTCGTTAACGGTGAAGCAAAACATCGTGAGGAAACCTGCATGCCTGAGAGTGCCAAAAAAGTTCTCGAGGGAGTGTGAAGTCTACCAATCCGTACTTGGCCAGCGTGGTGGACTATGGCCACCCTTCTCATCATGAGAAGAGGTATAAGCCCAGCAGTGGGACATGTATTAGGTACAGGGCTGCTATTATTTATGTAATAGAACAGAGTAAGTACTTACCTACAGCATTAAATATTTATTTAACTTATTTTACCATACTTAAACACATCGTATTTGTTCTACACCAAATCAAAGAGTTAATATTTGGTGATAATTCTTAGAACAGTCAGATACTTTGTTAAAAAGCTTCAGTAAACAGTTATTCTTCTTGTTAGCACCTCGGCCATTACACCACGGACAATATAGACTGACCACGAAACGTCATTCGGTCACTGACCCCACGAGTTGATTATGTGAAATTACTCTATGATTACCAGGTAGATACAGCTCCTCATTTACAATTACCATTGGGTATTTGACTACTATATTATAATACAAGAGCTTTTTTATCCATTTGCAAGAATCGCTTTTTGGTAGGTTATCGACTAAACTAGATGATGAATGATGATCCTTATATTTTTCGCAGTACTGTCTGAATATTGTGTGCCAATGTATATGTCGTAGTCATATCGGAATGCTTGCAAAAGACTGGATTGACAATATAAACTACAAGAAAAAGAGATAAATTACTATTTTATAATCACCTTTAGCAAATCATTAGGTAATTATTTAAAATATGAACAATTACCGGTAATTATTAATATTTTTCAATTAATCACATTTGGCGTAACAGGGACACCCAATTTAACGATGCCTACCCACACGCGGATGACTAAATCGTAACACGTTGTGATTTAATGATGTGGCCAATAGATAGTAAAACATTTTACGAAATGCAACCATTTCACGGAATTCTCGAACATTTCACGAAATGAGTAAATCTACGACATGGCTACGACATATAATAATAGCAGCCCTGTATCTTATACATGTACCACTGCTAGGGTCGGGCCTCTTCTCATGATGAGAAGGGTTAGGCGTTAGTCTACCACGCTGGTCACGTGCGAATTGGTAGACTTCTCATTCCCTCGAGTACTTTTTTGGCACTCTCAGGCATGCAGGTTTCCTCACGATGTTTTTTTTCACCGTAAGCGATAATTGATATGATAAATACACACATATCTTCGAAAAGACGAATCTTAACGATTTATTGACAGAGGTGTGTGTCATGGGTTCGAACCCGAGACCTTTGACTTCGCACTCTTATTGTCTCCCACTAGACTAGACTATCGCTGCCTTCGACATATACATAAAAGTTATTTATGGTAAATATTAACGACAGCTTCATTATTCACAAAAATCTAACAAGCAACATATTAAAATAAGACATTAATTTGCCAGTTAAATGAAAATTTTAACTAAAATTACTTAAGTAATAAAATTAATAAATAAATTATTATTTATTTATTTATTTTATTTATATAAATTATTTATTTATTTAAAATAAAATTGTATGATAACTTAAATCAGATTAAAAATATATTTGGTGAAACTTATTTTGTTAAATTCAACTAATAATAAGGTAGTGCGTGAATATGATAAAAAATACCATAGTAACAAGAATTGCAGCCATATATATGAGGGAGATAATTACGTAGAAAGGTATCATCATTCCTAATTACTACGAAAAGGTATCCGCATCCTAAAATAAGGCGTCTCTTCTATTATATAATGTTATTTTCCCTCATTCTCTCTGTGACAAATTACCTACAACCTACATGTTACCCTGAAAGGCTAGATAATTAATTAATCGTATGATTAATTGATAATTAAAATTTTATTAATTATTAATTATTTATTGAAAAAACACTAAAGAAATATAAAGTTACATTAAATAAATTGAAAATATATACTAATATATTTTATTGTTTTGACATATGTAAGTAATTGAAAATATATTAGTGTGTCTCGTCGGTAAAACAATAATAATAATTCAGAACTTTGAAACGAATCATCTTGAGGATCTGGAAAAAAAAGATACTCCAGAGCAAAAATCGTCCTATAACAACATTCATGTATACTTATAACGCGGATGGTCATCTTTTCGCTTGCAGTGTATGCATTGCAATAATCCACAAAAGCAGATTATAGATGCGTCGCTGCAGCTGAGGACTACGGTGTTATGCCTCATGTGCCAGTAATTTCAGGGCCTGATCTCACTACCAAACCGAAACACAGTAATGGAAGCACTACTATTTGGCGGCAGGTTAAAGGTGAGACGGTGGCGCTGCCGCCCTCGAGCTCATTCACAAGAGTTCTACCACCAGTGAAAATATGACCTGTTACCTAAACAAAACAGATGAAATGTGGGTTTTGCACACCTTTGCTACACTTTTCTGGAATACAAAGGCCTGATGTTATGTTATTTAATGGTAGCTACTCCCCGAAGTAAAAGTGTTTTTTCATTCTTTTGCTTCAGTAATCTATAGTAAAACGTCCTCTAATAAAAAAAAACAAAATTCCTTCTTTGTCTGTACAATAATTGGACCCTCAACAGTCTTATTATAGCAACAATAATATGTTTATTGTTTGGAGCTGTTCTTGTCAAAATTCGAAATTTATATGGGAGCATGGGACCCATAGAAATCTTATTGCCTTGTTATTAAGATTTCTATGATGGGACCTAACCACACCTATCTAGGTAGTAAAGGCGTGAAGTTATAGTATAATTGATGTAATTTCGTAATTTTAGAGCCAAACATACTTTATGCTTTTTTTTTAATTATGATCAAATCACCTAACTTCAAAAAGTTACATAACTTAAATTATCTACTGCTTTATTTGAAAATTTAAAACCGCTTACGTCATGGCGACATAATTTATAGTGGCATGGAATGCAAAACCATGAAATGAATGTAGGTAGGTATGCGTAACTAACGTATGCAGACAATATTAGACATTAATACCATAAAAACTTGATATGTCAGCTATATGGCATTATTACAATTGATTTACATATAAAGATATGTGACTTAGTGATGATATGAAATATCCAAGTGTTATTTGTTGTGTAGTTTGTACAACCTTACACCACACAAAGAAGCCTTTTGATATGTTCAACAGCTCACGGTGACAGCCAACCACGGACATAATCAGCACGCGCTTGGTGTGGCACTATTGTGCTACCAGAAAGTATTACCAGATTTATCACGTAGTTGGGCCTGTCCGTAACTTTTAGGTCTATGGCATTTAGACAAGTTTCTTATGCTAAATCTATCTGGAAAATATGTCCCACATATTCCGATATTTTTTTCGTCAGAATCTTTTTTAAAAGTTTTTGGGTGACCTGAAAGAGAAAAGAAAAATACCGATGCATCAAACGATTCAAAAATCTTTTTGTTTATTCGGTTTATCCTAAAATCTATTCTCTTGTGCGAAATGCTACCGAAATGCGGACGTGAAATGCAATATGCGGCTATATTCAGACTTGTGGTATTTTGTAACATGTTGCTGAATCATATCTGTATCATATTTCAGTTAATAGCTATGATATTGTAAAATGGGAGCTTGAAGCCAACAATAAAATGGCTGTATAAAACATGCATAACGTTTTAGACATTGTTGGCAGAGAGCTTTGATATTTTCATTGTCTTTAGAATGCTAAAAATATACGCGTCGAATATAGAACCTTCTCCTTTATGGAAGTCGGTTTAAAATGAATGGATAATGATGTCAAATGCTGACGGCAATTTGAATATGTGTTTATTAACAATTAAGATCTGGTTTAACAAAGACATTAAGAAGCCGTATCCCGTATTGCTTGATTCTTCTTATTTGTTTAAAAATTGCTTTTGTCCGCGTGGAATTCGTTGTATTAGGTAGTTACTGCTCCCGCACTTTAACCCGCATTCGACCATACTGTTCCGCTCCTGTAGAGTTTAGCGTAAAGTTAAATATCTAAAGACTTTTATAGAGAATTAGGCTTTCAAACACAAAAAAAACAAGAATCGACCTACTGCGTCTTTTAAAGGGATATAATCCCACCCACACGCCTACCTTTGTGACTCCTGTGACGCCAGGATCTACAGCGGTAACCAACTGAAAGGCACCGTGCATGGCACACGGGCAATCCCAGGGAGAGTTAAAATTGTCTTGGAACCCGCAACGAACTTAATCAGATGTATATAGTTGGAGTTGGAAAGTATGCATCCCTACTTCCCTCCAAAGCAATGCGGGAGACCGAGCAATGCCAAATATAGACAACCTACTGCGTCTCTAGAAACAAATGAATCTGAAATTAACACAAATTTAATAACTGCAGTATTAACACAAATTAAGTTTAAACGTTGTAAATGCTGTAAATAAACCTTAAAAAGGGTAAAAGCCGTTGCAGTGAACTTGCAGTTAGTCATTATAAATAATAAAGCCTTGAGTTTAAAATTCTCGGTAAGTGGCGGTGGCACCGCGTCACCGAAGCCAGTAATCATAGGCCACCGACCCCATGGGTCGATAACAGCCCATATTACTTATTACTAGTTTTATTTCTACCTTGTACGTCTACTATTGTTCGTACTACTCATCACTACGCTTGTGGAATGATCTGCCGGTTGATATCAGGCGGTCACAGACATTAGCTAATAGAGCTAAAGAACATTATCATAATAAAGTCACCAAAAATTAATCATCGCTTTAAAATGTATCCTGAATTATATATCTATATATTATATTTATATAAAGATATTTAAGTATGTATGTGTTATACATGTATGTAAACACATTATTTTAAGTAAGTATTTTCTTAATTAACTACACTACACCACTGATCATGTCTATTTACTTATTCCTGTCCATCCAAAGGTTGCCTGGGAGAGATCACTTTATAGTGATAAATGTGCATGTTTCAATTAGACTGTGTATCACAATTCTGTTCTTCTTCTTTGTGTACAATAAAGAATTCTCTATCTATCTATCAAGTAACTGTAACCATCAATAGTAATGAAACGAATCGAAAATGCAACAACGATTACAATTTCGTCACACTACGATGTTGTAGATGTTACCAAGTATATAAAAGTTGTTCAATGCCCGACAAAAAGTCTCGCTATTTTCTTATCTGGTTTTACTCAAAGATCTTGTCCATAAGTTTGCTGCAAACAGCGTATAAAGTATAGAAAAGTATCTATTGAAAGATCGTTTTAGAGATTATTACGATAGATATCGTCTATTCTCTAGCGTAGTGACAAGTTACGAAGTTTCTCGGTAAACGGATATGTGTGCGAAATATTACGTGATGCGCTACATGTTTCCATTTCAAGTGTGCGTTAAGCCTAAAATATTATACTAGTAGTAAACCGGGTAATGGTAAAGACACAAAAGTGCGTGCGTTGTAAAAAATATGTAATGAGAAAAAGGTTTATTATTCTCGTATAACATTTAATTCTTCTATAAAATACTGGAGTAATTGACTGCTTTTAAGAACAATGCCTTAATTAAATTTTCTTTATAGCCTTTCTTTCGTCACAAGCTGAGAGCTCTTGTCCGTAAAGGGGCTTGGTACAGACAAGTCGGATTGAAAGCCGATACACGGACCAAACGGGTCGTCTATTGATCTACATAAGTAAATAACTGGAAATGGAAACTCCCATATGTAGAAAGCGCACAACATTGTAAGCAGTGTAGTGATGCAACGGATACGAATATTTGTTTGTATTTGCCGATAGCAAAATGGTATTTGTCCAAAAAATATTTCAGTTGGATGCATGTGCGCGTATCAAAGTGAATTGAAATCAGATTTGTAAATGGTATTTCATCAAGTTTCTTTAATGCTTATCCCGGATTATCCATAAATATATCCTCTAAAATAAATATGCATTTTGATTAGGTGAAATAATTGTTTTCCACTATTTGTATGTCTCTATAAAAATGGTATTCGTAACATCACTAATGTATTACTAAGTTAAGGCAGTAAGTCGCTGTCTCATTTAACGAATACCACGATGTCGTGATACCATTTTGCGCTTGTTCGCGATATTGATGGATGAGAGTGGAAGAGATGAGTCTTTAGGTTGATGGATGACGGGATAGCTGAGTGAGACACATATTGGCTTTCCTTATTGATGTAATAGCGAGCCGATACCGGTGGATAGCAAATAATAATATGCATACGATTGCGTGTGGGTAAATTCATGTACTTAATCTATACAGCATTTAACAATCGTATTTTTACCAGTAGCTCAGCAATGAGATCAGAAACCCATCAAGTTAATTCTAATGTTACGTATTTTCGTGTTATCCTTGCAAAAATTCACTCAACATTTTTGCTCAGTGACTACACAGGTTTCAAGTCTAATCCAGATGAAAATTATGACGCTCTAAAGTTTCCAAAAAGTTTTAGTATAGGATTTATGTTCAGTATTTTATGTAAATGTATGATTTAAAAGTCTGTTCGGATGATAACTTGTTTTCAGTCTCGTTATCACATCGTGACAAGTGGCTTTACCTGAGAGAATCCTTTATCCCTTCCTGAAAAAGGTTGTGCCGCAGTGACCCTTCCGGGCGTGACTTGACATACCAATTTCTAAAGAAGTAAAGCTAATAATATTATCCAGGTGTTCCAATAAAATACTTACATTTGTTTTTGTTTGTGATTGGATTTTGGAAATAGATTTAATTTGATACAGTTTTTAGGAACCTGGCCAAAATTAATCATAATGTTTTATGAAAATCAGCGTAGTCGCTGAAGTCAGCCGAAAAATGCTGATGCAATGATTTTGGATGCTTTTCTGCAGGGTTGGTAAGACAAGGTATCAAACAGGGCGAAGTTGAAATCGTTACCTTTGCTCAACAGTGCAATGGGATAATAAAGGTAAAAAAATAAAATGAGTAAACATATATATATCACTATCATCGCATATCTACACTATCGCAAACTTTAGAAACAGTCTAGTGATCAAGTATATAAGGTGTCTACCATTGTACACAATGTTCTTATTAAAGTATTTTTTGCATTACCTCAATCAAGTTTTCATCAGCATAAAGTCGTTTGACAAGGTGCGACTTTATGATAAGTGAGCACAAGGTAAAAAGTAAATACAAGATATAAAACCCACTGACGCACTCACAAAATAGCACTGCTATAAAAAAGAAGTCAGAATATGAAGCCGTCAAAATATCGTATAATTTCAACAGTTACTTGCATAAAACGAAGAACAGGTTGGTCCCAATTAAAATGCATCAAATAATTACGATGTTCTGTTTTACGATTTTGTGAGAGGATGAAATTATGCGGAGCTTGACGAGATTTTATCTTTTTTTTATCTTGCTGGACTTGCTGCCTGATAATTTATTAATTATGACATGAAAATATAAAGTGAAGTTTTTAGCTTTGCCTTTAAGGTACGCTAGTTATATTCGCCGAAATACTCTGTTTATTAAACTGAGCTTTTAGATGAGTATTAAATGTAATATCTGTTGTAAATATTGCAGCTTTTGGAGTAGTGATACATCACACAGAAACGATAAATGAACTGGAAAATATGTGTTAAATTTTATTCGCTAGTTTAAATGGGTAAAAGTCTAACTTTAATCACTACTAACACTAACTGAAATCATCATCATCATTTAGCCTCTCGTAGTCCACTGCTAGACATAGGCCTCTCTCAATTTGCGCCACAACACCCGGTCCTGCGCCTTCCGCATCCAGTCCTCTCCAGCGACCTTCTTCGGGTCGTCAGTCCACCTGGCAGGGGGGCGTCCTACCTTACGGTTGCCGAGTCGCGGTCTCTATTCCAGGACTCGTTTGCTTCAACGGCTGTCGATCCTTCGACAGACGTGACCAGCCTATTGCCACTTCAGCGAGCTTATTTTGCGATTCATTACATAACGAATTAAATCCTTCAAAGAAACGCCGAGCATCTGAAAAATAAAATACAATTCTCACAAGCTTTTTATTCACAGATTTCACGAAAAGCTCTTACGCCACATAATTTACTTCCTCACAGCAATAATTCAGGTACTCTCCACATTATAGTGAGGAAATGAGAGAGTAAATCAAGTAGAAACTTTGTCTCCATGATCGTTACGTGTACAGACGGCGACACATCAACCCTTACATTTCCAGAATAAGATGGTCTTGAATCAAATCAAATCAAATGAAATCATTTATTTCCATGGGCCCCAAGGGGCGCTTGAACACGTCAAAACAAACATCAAAACACAAAAAATATAAAATTAAAATAAAACTTAGCTAACTAAATTATAATAGGTACTTATTGTAATAAAATGATTTGACACCGGAGCTTAGATTGACTTTAATTCAACTTAGAGAATTGAATTAAAATCAATCCAAGTACCAGCTCCGATGGGTATTGCATCATGAGAAGAGCTGGTGAGAAACTCATGTGCACCATCTTTTCAAATAATTCATACAATATTTGTTTGTTTTTTGACAATAATTCTATGTGTAAGTTATAGCAACCAAAACAACATTATAGCTAAATATGGTTATAAAGAGAAAATAAACTTAAATATAGAAATGAAATTAAATTATTATAAATAAATCCATAGTATATAAGGTTGCAATATCTTGCGTTGTAAAGGCTTTTCGTGCAACGCGAGACCAGCTTATAATGGAAATGATAGGTTGATAGGTAGCCGTGTGGACGTTACGTATCGTCCACGGAAACGTTCCTATTCATCAAAGACGCACGGGGAGGTAGTTGGGTCTCTCTACATTTTACGCACATTGCCGACTGAAGGCTGTTCTATAAGCTTTTATTAGTATACTAGCTGACCCGGCGAACTTCGTACCGCCTTAGCGTAAATTTGATGCACTTCTTTATTTTGTATAGCTGACCTATCTTATGTATGCGTACCTATTCAATTTGAACTGGAATCTATAATATCCTCCATATAAAAATGAATACTTTTTTTTTTTGTTTTTCCGTAAGATCCTTGTACAGAGTATTAGAAAACTACAAAAAAAAATCAGCCAAATCGGTCAAGCCGTTTCCATGCTATGTCGTGACAACGAGTTTCATTTCCATATATTATATATAGATTACGGTGAATGTAAATATAAATAAAATAAAATATAAATTTATTTGCTAAATGTGATTATAATATTGAAATGTAACTGCCTCGATGGTCTAGTGGTTAGCGAAGGTGCTTCTCACCGCGATTCGGTTCGGTCGGGTTCGATTCCCGGCGGTGTTATTTGTGAACTTTCCGTCTGGTAATTTACAATAGCAGCATTGAGTTGGAATTGTGCCATAGGACCTAAACATATAGGTGAAGTGTGGGTGTTGTACAACTCTGCCTCACCCTTCCGGGTAATATAGGGATGATGTTATGTTATGTTAATATTGAAATTTTCACTTTTGCTGGTAGTTTATCTTGTCAATCTAGTCTTTCGCAAGCATTTCAATTCTGGTCGTTTATTGTTGGTCACAATCAAACTTACCTAACATACATATCGGACCAACACTTACAAATAAATAACTTTCAATTTATCACATTCATCGTACTCAGTATTCAAACCTAAACTGAATCGTCGAATTTTATCGTCGAGCTCGTGGTACGGGCCTTCATGCTCTTATGCGATTTTTAGTGCTGGTATAAAGTTTGACTATCGTAAACAAATAGGTATATGGGGATTTAAAATGTTTTCCCGATATTTCATATTCGATACACAAAGGAGCTCGTATCTCTTAGAAGGAGGCAGGCTTATCGTTCATTTATGTTGGCTAGATAAAACGTAATTGGTTAATTAGAAGACTACTTATATTGGCAACGTTATTTTAATAACAGTTATTCATTACTAAGCGAATTCAAAGAATACGTAAATAGTTACCATAGATCACAAAGAATACACTAAAGTATCATATATAAGACCTTTGCTATTATTATTGCAAAGAAATGAAGTAAACCAAGTTTAATAAAAACTGTCTCCAAGATCTTTTGGTATCGCGTTCACAGGAAATCTCTCTGCACATCATTCGTGCACGTGAGGTGGTTAAATCTTTTTTATATTTTACCGCGCGATGCCTACAGACCGGCTACTTTATCCACTTTTTGTAGCAGTGTGCAAGCTAAGAAGGATGGAAGATTGACCGACCCATTCACATCCAATTTTGTGAGTGGCAAAATTGTAGACGTTCGCTCGTAATTCAGTCAATTGATAGATTATACAAAACTAAGAATTTTGTGATTAAGGTATCCCAAAGTTAGAGAATTTGGAACCTTTATAAAGTGCCTGTACCTAACAATGAAAATATAAGCTATTTCTAGAATCTGGAAAGTGGATCGAAACAAACAGTCAAGTCAACCAGTAACTGAATGACCTTGTTTGCAAACTTTGGCTTGCAGACTATTTATATTGGCAAAATTAGACCCAACGTTTAGAATAAATTTGCTTATATTTTGCAATACGCCCTTTGCAACTACTGCCTTAAAACTCGATTTTCATTGAAGCGCGCAAGTAAAGATTTATCTACCAAATCCGGACTAAACGTCACCTGCCGAAGCGCGTTTTCCGACAAAAGTACGCAGTTTGTAGAAAAATCTCGCCAGATTAGCCACTCTGTGTGAGGCTTACCTAAATCTCTCGATCCTCACTGCTTTATACGTAACGTATAAAAGTGCGTGAGCGGCCTAACAAACGACTGTGTATTTTTAAAAGTGAAAAACAGACTAACATTTCGGAGAGTAAAATGGCTGACATAGGACCAAACTATTCCTATTTGGAATTGGAGTGAAAAGCGTTGTTTTCGTTGACACGGTATTTTTAAATTGTTGTGTTTTGGTTTGTCATGAATGGCAAAATAATTGGTCGTCCAGCTAATTTCAAGGAGCAACTGTAACTTTACCTTTATAGATTACAAAGTACAGACAAACTATAGTTGTTAAAATATCTCAGATATTGATTACGCCTTAGTGTTAGCAATGAGTAATCAACAAATGTTTTAATAAGCTTGCAATTATTTCAATCTTTTTTGTGACGAATTTAAATACGTAGGAAAAACGGTTGAATGTTTCCTTTTATTTATTTATGAAAGATCTGCAATTTTGCAATAAAAAGGATTTGCATATGGTAGTAAAAAAAGCTGAAAACACTGAATACGCTATTCATTCTATCAACTGAACTGAATGATATATCGGCCAGTACCAACCGTATTGTTTTTAACTTTTTCTTGGAGATGAGGTGTTTCCGAAGAAAATCCTGTCTGTTGTATTGTACAAAAAGGTCCTTTTCAAAATGGCAGTAACTGCGATTAAAATTCCTTAATTAAAACGGAGCCATTATTACCTCAAACGTTTATTGTTATCTTGGACAATTAAGGCTATTCGCGACAAATTGTATTGTAATGAACAATAGCTAGGGAATATTGTTTGTATTGTCTTTTTGGGTCATACTCAGTTAGCTTTCTTATTGTTTCTAACCGAAAAAAAACCATGGGGTCCTTATTCTCCCTTCATTCTGTCTGATCTATTTTTTCAGATTTTGTCCCGTTTTCTCTACAGCGTCAGTATTTTAAGTATGTATGTACGTTATACCCACAACAAAGAAGTACGTATACGAATATCAATTTATAATTTCAATATGTTTTTACACCTGCATTGAAATTGCATAAATGCAGCTTTTGATCGGAGTATTTTTGGACGCGTTTCGAATTTACCGCTTTAGTAAAATATGATGTTTACGGTGTTTTCTCTCCACATGACGATAACATAAACTTTATCTTGTTGATATTTTCGTCAGGTATAGGATTACCCTTGGGCTGTTCGTAAGACATGGACAGTGTCGTTACTGGCATTAATGTTAATACAAAACCCTTATATATTTTAAATAACTTCACAATTCTTGTCGTAATTGGTTCAATGAAAGCATAATCTTTTTTATAAAGAAATAAAACGATGAACATTCCCTGCCATGTAAAAATAAAGTATGTCATAAGATTTTGCAATCGATGTCGTAACGAAGCTCCAGGCTGTATTAAAACACTCCCGACACGGCTTTGCCATTAAGGGAGCACAATACATATTATACGTATATAAAAAGTTGTTACCGGCGTAAAAAATTAGAAATAAAATAAACCGCTGTAATAAAAGTTTAATACTGAAATGAAATCGTTTATCCGTGGCGGGATAACGCACGGCGCGCTGCGTTGCATGTAGATTAGTCTGATCTTCCTTTTTTATTCGGAACCTTGTCTTTTAGACACGTGTGAGGGTGGTGAAACGATATTAAATTTCTTTGTATTCCTGCTGAGATGGGGTAACGTAAAGGATGGATTTAAAGAAATGGTATGATTGCCTGACGCCGCAGTCAACGTGATATATTGTTATACCGCACTCTGTTCTTTATATCTGAAGTTAGAACTTCAGAAGAGAAGAACATGTTTTTAGCACCCCGATCCATGCTCAAAGGAGGTTTTTGATTTTTTGAGTAAGGTTTATTTATTTTGAATTAATAATATGGAGCTTAAGAGTCCGACTTGATGAGATTTAACTAGGTTTGTAAAATCTGTATCTAATTTGTTATGATCATTAAAAAAAATATGTTTATTGTTAATCTGATTGCTAAAAAATGGATCATCAAATCGTCTCACAAAAGGACAAACCACACGATGCTTTTTCGAATAGTTTGTCTTGTTCTTGTTCAATTGTAGGGTTGTAGGTTTAATGAAACCGGAGCAATAATAAACCCCTAGTGGTAGTTCTAAAATACACTTTTAAATAATTATATTCATTAATAGAATGCACTAGGCAAATTTAAACAATCCACTGTGGATATATCCACAAAGCATTCAACTAAGTAATTCTATATTCATAGAATGTAACGTTTTATGATTATTATAGCTATCCAACTAATGAATCGTGGAGTATATACGGTATATCATGGATATTGTCTCATTTATGATTTTGATGATTTAGTTTTATGTACGACATGAAAATCGGGTGGTTATAGGTAGATACGTTTTACAACTGAAGTTCACGATATTATGCTTCATGTTCCAGTGTTTTTTTTAGGATTTAACTTGATCACATAACCGCAGCATAGTAGGTAGTGCAAGGATTACTATGTACTTGACGACAGTTAGTGTATGAGTTTAAAATTAGATGGAATATAGCTATCCTTAAGAATTTTTTTAAATATATATCTGCGTTTAATCAAATGTACCCAATATGTTAAGTGAGCAAAAGAATTAGCCCGACACATAGTAACAAAGAGTTCGGTTCCTTAATCAAGATCCATCTCGCCGACCGAACAATTCATTCATTCATTCACTCTCTCATTTGTCAAAATTACTAGCCTTTGTGCGCCGCCAATTATTTTCATGACCGCCAATTACTCGCAAAGTAAATTAAGAAATCTCGACTCATCGCTGGATTCAAAAGATGATTTTAATTTTTCCTCTTTGTTGTTTCAGATGATCGTCGAATGCTGAATGAAAATATCTCAGGAATTGAAGGTACGTAACTGCCCTTATTTCATAAAAAGCTTTATAGGCCACTTAAGAACTATAGAGGACAGTTTTTATCCGATAATTCGGCAGTAAAGCGCAACTTTGACGTGTTTTTCCAACACTTATTTTAATCAGAACCATTTTAGTATATCATAGACAGTAAAAGGACGAGGATTCGAAAATTAAAAGAAAATAAAATTGTCATGTACATTACTATTTTTCTACTTTATAATACCAATTAACTTTCAAAGTAAATTACTAGACAGTTTTGTAATATCCGAAGCCTTTAAATCGAATGACATAAAAGCAGTTTAATTATATATGAACCAGAAATATTTCTGAATAAAATACATCACAGTGTTTTATTGCTATGTTAATAGATAGACATGGGTGCACTTTGAAACACATGAACTTTTATTGGTTTTAAAATCTTAAAACACTAATTAGAAGAGAAAGCTTACCCTTTAATTATAAACATTTTAAATTGTGATCTTTACTTACGATAATCTTTATGTTTGAGAACCTTTTTTATAGAATATTGTAGACCTTTAATAAATAAATTAAGAAACACCACTATCACATTTAACCTAACGCAAAATAGTAAGCTTGCATTTCTGTATTAATTATATTTTATAATTTCCATTGCCATTATCATGACGATTCATTTTATTTTATTTTTTTTAATTAACGTACCAACAACTGCCCATAACTTTGCTCATTACTTACTTGTCCATCCTAAGGTTGCCTGTAAGAAATTGCTTATAGCGATAAGGCCGACCATTGTGCAACATAATTTTTAAGTGCATTTGTTAATATTGGTGTACAATATATTCTCAATAATATTTTCTATCTGTGGAAACTTGTAAATGGCCTTCATTGTGTTTATTTTTTCTTTTAATCTGTAAGTTTATAGCTGTAAGCTTTCCAAATAAACTAAAATAAAATAAAATAAAGATGCTGTGGTGGTGTTGATGACAATAGGCCTTGAAAATACATGAGGCATATTGCAATCTTTTGTGTACTAAGTATATTCATGCCCTCTATTTTCCACTTACCATCAGGTCAACTACACGCTAGTTAACTAGATACGTACAAATCGAAAGAGACCAGGGTTTTAGTAGACCTATCAGGCTATAAAATGTTCGGTATTGGCACAGCATAATCCCGCACGTACATCACTATAGACATAGTACAAAGGACCGAATGGAATGACCGAAAGGACCGGGATGGGAATCGAATCGGCTATTCGTGGCACGTTTAATTGATAGTGCTATTAGCACTGCTGTGACTACGATGGTGTGTGAACGGAGGATAAGAATTTTAAACAGAGTAGTCCCATTTTTGCGAAAATATAAATTTCTTGTTCTGTTAAAATGAGGAGTTATTTTAATGTCACAAAGGGGCGAGAACGTATTCATTAGAGAAGGTTTTAATTAACTTTGAATGATAGAATGTGAATTGGTGTGGCTAGATATCGTTGTAGTCTATTGAAGTTATACCTATTTATTTATATATATGTTATCCTATAGCTGAATAATTGAATGGTTCATGGACATCCATTTTTACGCATTATGCTTGAAAATTGTTGGTAAAAAAAAGAAGTTTAGTTAAAACGTCTGCATATGGAAATCGAAATGTAAAGAATCTGATAACTGGTCTAACTCAGCAAGAAATATTCAGGCGCAAGAGTATCTAGAATAATCTAGAAGCCGACATGAATCTAGTCGATAAAGCCTCGAAAGTGTGATATTACCTCGTCACCCTACTCATCTTCGATCCCCATACCAAGGGACCACTAATACGTTTCAGTCGATCCCCGTCTCTATGACTCATTTCCGGACCAAACGCCATACAAGAACACTTTATTTTTATGTACCTCGTTCCACGTGGACGTGCAGTCCGAACAACAAGCTTTTAGGTAAATGGTTTGGTGAATCCGTGAACATGTTTTCGTAGTGTGATATCCGCATTTTTCAGCTGAGCACTTTCAGTTTGCTTGTAATTAAAACTTGGGCTGTTAATCAATGCAGAAGCGGTGCAGAATACTCTCATAAAAATACTCTTATAATAATCATCTCCCGCTTCGATTAGTCAGAAAAGTTTAATGCTATGGACCTGTTTTTCTTCACTGAGTGAAGAAAAAACAGGTCCATAGCATTAAACTTTTCTATACTTATTATATACTTAAAATGTATACAATAGACAAAAGATATTTAAAAGGCAATCATTTCTTGGCGGCAAATGAAATGATGACAATAACGATTTGTAAATGAAAGGAGAAACGCGGTGACATCATTTACAGCCTACTTACCCCGACAGAAAAGCGCTCTTTGATCTTAAATATCAATATAAAAGAGTTAATATTCCTTAAATTTGGTATTTAAATCATAATAAAGCCAAAGGATACTTAAATGGTTAACTTAAGATCGGAACAGCCCGGCAACTAAACTCTTGAAAAGTATAACAACATATAAGATGATCAGTTAATTCATAGCAAGAAACTTAAATAATATATCGATATGGCGTATTTTCCCCTGAACTAAAAAACAAGTCGCAAATACAATAGAATAAATCATGTCGCGTGAGTTACCCCTCGTATTAATTAAACACCGTCAACATTATCGAAAACATGGGAGGCCCAGGTGTAAAATGATCTTCCCCCGTGGAAAATTGGAAAATGCGGATATTGGCGGCACACGAGACCCGGCACATTAATTGATGCCATTTATCTTTTGACCGTAACGGCAGTCACGGAAACAACCGAACATCCCCGAAGTCCTGAACACGGATAATTGCCTGTGGAGTGCTAAATAATGTTGTTAGGTGGCGCTTTCTTAATTGCACATTACAAATGTTTGGTTAGGTTTGTTTATTTAGTTTCGTATCAAATACTTGTTAGATAGAGCTTATTATTAACACGCTTATATTAGCTTCACCTGTATGTATGTGTATGTAACCGACTCCTTTGAACTCGATTTTGACCCACTTTAAACGAACAGATTTCATTAAAATTTTGCACTCCTGTCAAAGATCGATGACAATGCAATAATTAGATAAAAAAAAATAATAAAAAAAAAAAAAAAAACGCTCTTATGAACCAAACTCTAAAGTAGAAAATAAATAATAGTTTAAAAAAAAACTTAAAAAACACGCTTTAAAAGTACTTCTAAAATAATAACTTCTAAATGAAAATAATACTAGTATTTTTTGTTCATTACCATTTTCAGCTTATATTAGGAATTATTTTTCACTTTTTAGTTAGAAGTACTTTAAAAGCGTGTTTTTTATTTTTTTAAACTATTATTTATTTTAGCTTGTTAAATCGCTGTTTGTTTGAACAATGCCTCGTAACCCGCCGTATAAGTAGTTGGACCCAAACTCAATTGGCCCGATGCGCAGGTGTCTGTATTTTCTTTCAATTCCCTCCATACTAAACAAAACATGTTGAAGTTGCGCTGTTTCCAAACGATTTACCCCGCGTTTCCTTTCATTTTAACAAAAATCTTTACAGAACTTTTATACGAATAGATATTTTCTGTACTAAACTTTTAGTATGAAATGGTTTGGTTTTGTGAAATGCGAATACGTGCTCAATAAAGTATCGTTTGGCGCTTACAGTCATAAAACTACTAGGAACTGTGATAAAAAATGAAGCATTCGATTGTATGTACTTAGTACGTTTCCGTTATTTGTATGGTGCTCACACTTTCTTGTCCGCTGTACGTGCATTCATGTCTGATATAACTAGGTGGTAGTTTGTGGTATCACAGAAATTGCTTCTCGTACAGTTTATGGGGTTTTCGACTCGGTTTAAGTCTCTCCGTAACGTTGTTAAGACATTGTGGCGCACATTACGCATATATTTCATGTAAATACTTACTGTTATTTATTATGGATACCACGCGACCAGGTTGGTCGCGTGGTATCCATAATTTCTATTAGACAAATGTCCAATTTTTGTATTTTCTGTTGTAGATGGAGAACCGGAGCATTTGGTGGACGCGGCGGCATCGCTGTAGGTGAAGCTCTAGTAAGATGGCGCGAGCGTGGGTCCTCGCGCTGGTCGCCGCCCTTGCGCTGGCGACCGCGCGCGCTTACCTCATCCTCGTACCTGACTCTGCGCCCCCCGGTTACACAGTCCTCGACGCCGCCGTCTACAAGCTTGGCTCTGAACGCACTTACAACATCGATGTCCATCGAACAGCCAACTTCGTACACCACATACTCCGAGTCAACAGAACAAGCGGTCTCGTCACACTCCGCAAAAGACTCAGATGCGATGGAGTGCTATACCCAAACCTCTTCACTTTCTACGTGGACTCCACTTCTGACCGCATCCGCGATATTGACTATTACAGTCTCCCGATTAGAGTGCTGGTGACAGGCGAAGACTGTAGTCGGAGACATGCAGAGTTGTACGATATAGACTTCGACCGCGTCTATGACCAAAGTGATTCTGCGTTACAATACGACGATGATCCTATTCCGGCTAGGGATAAGAGAGAAGTGGTATATAGAGAAGAGAGTATAGACTGGCGGTTGTTAGAAGCCGACGAATTAGTCTCTAGTCAATATAGCGTGTTATCCACGGCCTATCCGTGGTCAAATGCGATGTTTGAAGACTTCGCAGCGAGAAACAGAAGTAGGAGAAAACGATCTCACAATTTAGTACCTTTCGATATGGCCATAGATGTAAAAATAGCTGAAGCGAAGCAGTGGATATCGGAAACATACGCCAGTTTCGCTATACCGACAACGGATCGATGGCAAGGGATTTGTCTGAAGCAATCGCAATTCGTAAATTCCCTTACGGCTTTTCTGCCTAGGACGGTTCAGAAAATGTGTAAAGTGCAATTTTTGGACGTGAGTGATTCGAGATTTGTGATTGAGACGAGTCAAGGTGATTTGGTGGCTAGTGGAGATATTTGTATACAAGAACCTATGTGGAAAGTGTCTGTTTTGTTTACGTTCAACTGTGACAAAGTGAATATCATAGATTCGGATCATCGATTGAAGATAGTGTATCACCATCAAGAGCTGAACGATACCGATATTGCCAGAAGAGTCAAGAGGGAATTGCGGAACCAGTCCCCGTACTTCGAACAGGCGTTGTATGTGGCTTCAGTGGCTGAAGAGCAACCACCAGGAGTTGTTGTTACTACTGTCAGAGCTCGGTAAGTATCTTAATTTTAAATTTTATCTACTATTTACAGAGACAGATCAGATGTAAAGTTAGTAATAGCAATTTATTTTATGTGTATCCGTGTACAAAAGGGTGAATCACATTGAAACTTACCAAATTAAAGTAATAAGTTGACTTGCACAGGCAGACCCTAAACACAACATCCGTCACTTTACGATCCAAAATCCTAGCCAAGATTAATGGAGACTAATGACACATTTAATTCCAAGTTCCTTCGGGACAAACAGGACGTTATTATCCTAATCAACATCACATAAACGCAAGAACATGACACCTAGTTGTTACCATCAGTTTTAATTGGGTAAGCTTTTATGCTCGTCTATTTTATGGGATCCGGAACCATTGCAATGAGCACCGTGGGGCCAATGAGCCATTTGACGCAGACAAGGCTCATATTACAATTTATTACGATGACGTGGTCATTTACTCGATCGTTTCTTGGCAGTTACGTTTTAATTATAACATAGCGACGGCTGTGTATCCCAAAAGGATAAGGCAGAGATGTTCAACACCCACATTGTTTCTATTATGTTTAGATCCCAACTGTGCATCTTTTGCCATCTACCAGACACTCCGTACTGTCAATAACAATTGAAGACATGAAGGGGTGATGTAGCATTTTTTTTACGCTGAATGAAGGTGTCATGTGTCTACAAACCATATTAAACGTTAAAACAACGCAGTTTACGCTTAGTTTTAGAAATACAAAGTAATTCAATTGATATGTACCAACATAAAATTATAATAACAAAATTTTGGTGCCCATTATCTCCATATTTACAAATTGTATCCATATTTACTATAATATTAGTAATTCACAGTGTTACTGGACGCATGCCTTTGAACACTCTTGGCAGAACAAAAGGCTAATAAATCATCTTTCTTTTCATCAGATACACTGACTAGATATTTGATACATAAATTACTAGTAACATTTACCCGAGGTTTCACCTGAAAAGCTTTTAGTCTCATATTGTAAATTATTAAAATAACTTTTATCTAACTCGTTGATAATAATAAGTACAGAACATCACTATTTGATGACCGCGACATCGACCGTGTGGAATTCTATAGGTACACGACCACGACGTTACGACACCAGTTATGGATAAGCGACTAAATAGTGGGTATATTACACTTATTAAATATGAAATACAAACTTGCATAATCTATTACAGTCAGTTTTTACTATGGCGTAGAAGTTTTGCCCTGCATACCCAACTCATTGGCCGACTGTACATAAATGTTTTTGTGCTTTTCATATTAAAAAGTTCTTTTTAAATCGGTATTGAATTTTTTAGCCGATTTATTATAAACAGATATACTCCTCCTTCGTCTTTAAAATATTAGTTTAGGTAAAATTCTGAATAAATACGGAATATAAATTCGTTATGGCTTTTTTACTTTCGTCTCCGTTGGGTTATTGCGACAATGAGAGCATTGAAAGCACGTAACATCTTTCCAGCTTTTACTCTACGGTGGTATTTTTATTGAAATACAGGTAAAATAAAAAGCTTTAGGTAAATGCATTATATTCTTAACATGACGTGTTAAAAATGAATTTTACAGTCCAAATAAAGATTAATTATATTATAGAGTTTATTTGTAATTTATAAAACTATCTTTCTACGCAATATATGTGTGATGTTTCGATATGTACTATTTATCAAAACCTATAGTAGAGAAAAGCAGGACACCTATTCTGTAAAGAAATCGTTTGGTTATAATTTTAATAATAATCTACTCTTCCAATAATATTTCCAAAATGAATCACGTACAAACATTTACATGAAACAACGTGTAATTCAGTGTGGAGCGATATTTACTCTCTCGATTTTAAATGACAGTACCCTCATTCTGCTCACGAGATTACGCGTAATACGATGTAATGCGCTTATTAAGCGAAATCACTGTTTGGAAAAGAATTTATTTCTTACACCCAATTGCACCATATTCTTTTAGAGATTTATTTTATGGAGCAATTCACGTTTTATAAGGTGAAGTGATTTTTTCAGCGAAAGGAAAATATATTTTATTTTGTTTGGAATGGTATCCCATAACTTTTTTATGTCTAACCCATGTGTCTTTGTTGTTACGGCTACTACTATCTGCTATGCCGAAACTGTATAAAAAAGTGCATAAAACGCTTTTCCTATAGATATAACAATATAATAACTATAACATATTAAATTAATTAATGATATCTAAGTTAATAAAAATAAAAAAATACCTTACCTGTAAATTTGTAAAAATAACTATTTACAAATTTACAGGTAAGGTGTCATAGAATTCTTCCGCATCGACCTCGACTGCAGGGAACGTGTTCAGAAGGTTGACAGCATTGCCACGTTGAATGGCAATGCTGATTCTTTGAGCCAAGTAAAAGCCAGCCTTCCGATCACGTGAAGCGCCGATTAACCGCTTAGAAATATCTTAAAATAATAAGCGGGCACTCGGACCCCATGAATAACTATAATATGGTATTTTCTGTAAATGGGCCATCATATTTTATCTGCTCATACCGATCATACCCATCATTTTTAAAGACCTCATTTAACACTATTAAGAAGAACGTCGTACCAAATCATCAGCACCATTAAGAGTCGATTTATTTATTCCTTACACGACATCAGAAAAACGTCAATATTTTTATTGTAAATATGGGTATACATTGTTGTTACAAAGTAGTAAAGTTCACCATGTTTTACTCTAAGGCATGCAATACAGATAATACTTAAATCTTTAAGTATTATAGGTACTTATTACACTTTCAAGATACATTTGTTTAGGAACTATTTTTAGCAAATTATCACCAATTTACACAAGAATAACAAAATTAAAATAATAAAGGTTGTAAGAGAGATTAATTACAAATTTTAAATTATTTTATGGAATAATTACAAATATAAACAATTTTTTTTTCAATTTACTAGTAATATCGTCACAAATATTATCTTCTCTAAGTATTATTTAACACTGTAATAAAATAACTAATAAAAAAAATCTGATTAATTTTAAATTTATCTGACCAATCTTCAGCAAAAAGGGTCATTCCCTTTACATCTCTTCTAATTTTTTCAACCCACTGAGTCTGCAACAAGCCCAGATAAATAGGCATACCGAATTAAACTACATAAGTCCAATGGCACAAAGCGTGGTTTAGTCACACGTCATACATATTACCCCTCATTCTGTCGTATTAAACAAATGACTCGTTTAAAAGCGCAGCTGCCAAGACCATTAGACCAAAACGGACCCATATTTTTTCTGAACGTTTTGAACAAACGTTTCGTTTAGAAACACCTGTCTCAAAAGTAGAAAAGTAAACGTAAATCACAACTGAGTATTCCAATCTATATTTCATTTTGTGGATAATTTATTGAGCTACTTTTTTGTTGTGGCTTATTTTAATTGACTTTTAAAATAGGCGCTCATTTTGATTGTATCGTAAAAAGTATTAAATCTTTTTTTTAAATACCTAGAGTAATACCTCGATTAGCTCTTGTATCATTTGTCATGAACGAATTCGGGCCAAGAAGTCTCAGACTCGGAACAAAATAAAGCTTAATTAATTAAAATTGCTGTGATAAATGTTTAGTAGGATATTACGTTAAGAAGTGTTTTTAGGTAGAATTTCCTATATAAAATAACAGCTATACAATTTTACAAAACGATGTAGGCAATGTGGCTTTTCAACTTTTCTAGTGTAAATTTAGTTTTGTATTAAAGGCCCTTTTTCGATTGAATTATTTTATATGATAAATGCTTAGATTTTAACACTCTCTCTTATAATTATTTCTTAAACCTTTAAACAGTTTTATAATACAATTTGGTATATAATAGTGTCTGAGATTCGAATTGGCTTATCCCTTATTATATCACATGGGACTTAAATGTAGCAGGTGCAGTAAATAAATAAAATAAATATTCCACAACTCACACACAGCGCCATCTAGTCCCAAACTAAGCAGAACTTGTACTATGGGTACTAGAATAACTGATACTAATACATATACTTTTCTTTTGTAAATACATACTTATTATACATAGAAACACCCAGACTAAGATAAACCCCCATGTTCATGCACGCAAAGATTTGTCTTAAGTGGGAATCGAACCCACGACCTCGGCATCGCAGGCAGTGTGAGTGTTATACACTTGTGCTACATTCTTCTAGGTAATATAGGCGTGATTTGATTATAAACTATGTTTAATAATAACAGGGATCCAGAAAACAGTCCAGTGACGTACTCGATGTCGAGTCTTCTGGACTCGCGATCAGCTGGCATGTTCGCTGTGGACTCCAGGTCTGGCGTGGTGACTACTCAGGCTCGGCTGGACAGGGAAAGGCTGGATGTACACTACTTCAGGGTGGTAGCGCAAGATGATACGTTCCCGCCGAGAAGTGGCACTACTACGCTTCAGGTGAGATATTATGATATTTTTCAAGCCAGGTAAACGTATAAAAGTCCAAGAAATGAGTGACAGTATAGGATTTTGTTACCTATTTAATTTATCCATCAGAAAATCAGCGCTGCAGATCTTTGTTACATTGCAGCTTATAGCTGAGATGGTGAACATTACTGTCAAATTTATTGTTGAGTATTTGAAGTTTTTTTTTTTGCTTTTTTTGTTAGAATAAATATGTTTCTTTATTTTTTCTTTCTATTAAAAGCAACATGAAAATTAATGAAAAAGGCTTAGGTTGTGTGTTTTTTGGTGTTTCTCATTTAGTGTACTATTGATCTATGCATAGAATAAGTAAATGATCTATTGTCAAGAAATCAAGTTTCAAACTATGTTATGCCTTTTTGCTACAATATTCACCAAATAGAACATTCTCTTAAACTAGTACACTTGTGAATGGGCTCTTGGAAGTAAATACCTAATAATGTGCCGCCAAACGTACTTTCCCGCCTTGCACAATGCATATGCACCAGTATGGTCAGGTTGATAGTTACGTTAGTAGCACAAGAAACATAACCTTTGGGATTAAACCATTGTGCAACTTTGTCGATTTTCATAGCTTGTATTGAGTTGCGTCTTAGAATGACTCATCATACCATGCATCATAGCATGTGAAACGCACACGTTTCAAAAGTAACAATAGATAGCTATACAATATTTATATAAACTAATTTTTTTTTTATACTTCGCCTGCTGCGAACGAACGTGTAGTCCAACTAATTAAAGCAGGTTAAAAGTGAGACAGGGTGGTGCTGCCGCCCTCGAACTCGTTCACAAGAGCTCTACCACCAGTAATATTATATTATTATATTAGAATAAATATCTAAAGAATTTCAATTAGGAGTAGGTTACTGGTTGTTACATACTTTGTAAAATAAAGCACGTGTATTTATAACAATATGTCTTTATAATCGCAGATCAACGTCTTGGACTGCAACGACCACTCACCGGTGTTCGAGATGCAGCAGTACGAGTCCTCAGTCCGAGAAGGAGCCAGCCCTGGTACTACAGTTCTTACTCTCAAAGCTACGGACCAGGATATTGGGAAGAACGCTGAGGTAAGTGTGCCAACAACAACATCGACACGATCAGTGCCGGCCCAAAGCTAGATTTTGGTTGGAGCATGATCAAATTTTAGCGCCCTCCCCTCGCCTCTTTGACTTTTTTAATAAAGCGGCTCCGAGGAATTCGCTCTAAAGCGTGACTTTTCTAATAATTTCGTAAGAAATCGCGCCAAAAATTAAGAATATGCGGCCAAGAGCGACGGGACGCCTTTTTAAAATATATCTAGAGCGCCAAAGGTACCGACTGTTTACATAATTTCTTTCAAAACTAAGAAGTAGCACAAAGGCGCTTGCACGGCGCTTGCCAGCTCCTGCAAAGTAAGTCGCCTTCGCTTCGGCGCCCCCTGACCCTTCGCTCATGGAGCGGCCGCTCCATCCGCTGTATTAACGGGCCAAAAAAACTTCTAATTTATCGCTTGTATAGCGAAGCTGAATATTTTTCACTTTTTATATTTCAGGCAGTAATGACAGAAAAATATACTGTAAAAAATTTGTTGTTTGACATTTTAAACAATTTTAGTAAATCGGTATATAATAAATATAAATGTGAACGCTGCCAATTAATTTCAGTTGAAACGTAAAATGTGCTGTAACTTACCTAATTAAAAAAAAAATACTAGTATTAGCCTAGCATGTAACCAAATGATTTTAACTGTTATTGAATTATGTGAAAAGACTCATCCATCCTTACAAATTCTTTATCATTATTTCACTTAAAAATTCATAACTACAACTTTTAATACAACAGCGAGATTTGAATAATATAAGAGAAATATAAATGTAAATTCTCATAGAATCTACTTCAGAACAAATTGTATATTCATTACGAGCCGCGGTAACACTTGAAGTAGTTAAGTTTATCTTTACGATAGTTCTACCGACTTGAAAACTAGAGCAACGAATAAATGAGTGTAAAACAATGTTAACTTATTCTTTGATTCGCTTTTCTTTGTAATATTGAATTTTAATTTAACCAAGAGACAGCTTTTTATATGTTATCAAATATTCTAATATCATAAAAGACTAAGTCTAAACCTCACCACTTTCAACTGCGCTGGTGTTGTGGGTTCGATTCCCACACGCGACAAATCTTTGTTCGTTCTGACTATGTGTGTCTGTAATCTGTAAAATTTGTATGGTCTGGCTGACTTTGTGTGTGTCAAACGTATGTTTGTGAACACCCTCGCGACACAGGAGTAAACCATAGTGAGGGAGTTTAAAAAAAAAACGTAATTAATTATAATTAATTTATAGTCTTCTTTAACGGGCAATAATTATGAAGGCATTAAATTTAGTTATGAGTACAGTACTTATGAGATTAAAGGTTATACAGCGTTTCATATTAGATTTATACTTATTTTAATACTACAAGTTATTAATTTATTTATCAAATAAAATTACAAAAATTACAGAAAAATAATATAACTAAAAATAACGAATGACTAATATATAACATACACAATTAATAAATTAAATAATTAAATTATAGATATATATATATATATATCATATTAAAATTTAATTATTTAAATTAAAATTTAAAAATGTAATTATTTATTTATAATATATTTGTTGCTCAACGGAATCTGAATAACGTGAAAAAGTAAAATAAGAATTATTGTTACATTATAGCACTCTTCAATTGGAGAGTCATTGCACGACTGCATTCAGTTTCAATACACATCCCAACCGTCTTCGTTTAAAATTGTGTAATATGACATTTCTTACTACAGGTGGAATATTCAATCGAATCAGTAACCGCAGAGACTCTCAGCGCTGAAGACACGAACGATTCCATCGACTCCGAACAGATTGACTCTCATGACGTCTTCCGAATAGACGGCCGGAGTGGAGCGCTGCTGACGAGGGCTCCACTGGACAGGGAGAAGGTGGCGAGGTACACCGTGATAGTGAAGGCGACGGACCAAGCCAGCCCTGTGGCTGATAGGCTTTCCAGCACGTGAGTAAATACTTACCTTTAGACATCTAGAATGGGTAACGCATTTATATTGGTAATGGATTAAATTTATCGGTTTTTAATTAGTTCCTTCTTAACAAAATTAAAGCTTCATTTTCAAAAGGTTTTATTTATATTTTTACTTATATTTTATTATCAGTTAAATAAAGCTCTTAAAATATCGAAACAGCATTGAATGCAACAACTATTTATCGTTATTATTAAATTATATCCCACTTCTAATTGTGGGACAAATCTGCCACCTCCGTAGCTAGCAAGATGTATCGAATAAGTCAGTTAAAGAAATATCTAGAATATTCTAGAAGTTCCTATCAAATCGTAGACCGTTTCCATCGAAACGATTTGTCGTGGCAATCGCGCATTTTAGCAACAAAACATCGCATTTGCTATAGTCCTAATATAGAATATTATAGAACGGTGTATAGTTTCCATTAAGTAGAGTAGTATACTGCAACCACATAACCAGCCATAATAACAGTTAAATTCTTCCTGTCCTAAATACACATTACAGTGTAAAATGACCTTTGCCTTTAACAGAAGGCCACAAACCCTATATTAACCCGCACGGCGCTCATGAACATTATCATATAACAGCCTCTGAAATGAATGTTCCCTGAATATAGGTTAATAAAAGTCCAGATGGACCCTAAAATGAATATTTTAGCATTTAGGCTCTAAAAGAATTCGTTTTTACGTTTCTTTTAAAAGTATTTCATATAAAATGAATTCGTGCCTTTATAGATACTCAAATATTACTTAATTTGGGTACACTTACTATAAATAATCTATTTTTCTTGAAACAAGTTGGTTTAGTCGTTTAAGGCTAAAAAAAAAGGTGACCTGGAAAAATTTCAATATATTTCTTTGTTTTGTAACAAACAAAAATAATACGTTGATGGACGTTTGGTTAAGAAAATGGCATAACCTTAAAACATCTTATCCAAAATACCTTTCGCATTTAATTTCATTATATCATCTCAATAATTTAAAACACGCACAAATTCATATTTGAAATTGACCTTTGAATTAAAACAGTTTATGAAACATCTAGAATATACAATGAAAATGTAATATCAATTCTGGAGATAGAACACAAAATAAAGTCAGTTTTTATCTACCAGGTAAATTGAACAAACTCTGGAGCCGTGCCAGCAATAGGCCTTTTAAGCACATAGCTAGTGATATAATGGATGTAATGTACCCAGTCATGTACCTCTAGCAAAACATGATAATATATATGACTAGCTTCCGTTCGTGTTCCTGCCTGCATGGACAAAAAGTACCTTATGTTTTAATCGAAGCCATAAGCTCTGTGTCTTGATTTCCTTCAAAACTTTCACGCGATAGATATTGCGTGAAAGAGTAAACAACATTCATACAATAAATCTGCCGAGCCTTTTCCAAATAATATTGGGTTCTGCTTCTAGTCTAATGGATTTAGCAAAATTTTACGTGGAGCTTCTGCCTTTAGACCTCCACAACCCTACAAGGCTATACGATACTCTTTGTTAGACTAGTTATCAGACTTTCTGACCTCTAACTACCCGTAACGACTGCTATAGATGTTCAAATGGCAACCGGGACCGACAGCTTAACGTGCTCTTTAAAAACTCGTTATGTTAAAGATGATCACCCATCCACGGCCGACCTTAGTTAGCATTTCTTTGTGCAAGATCGATAATAATTTAGTTTTACTTATAATTTATTTTTATATCATTTGTTTGTAATATTTTGACGTGTTCAAGCGCCTCCTGGGGCCTATGAAAATAAATGATTTGAATTTGAATTTGAACGGTCCACGCGGTTTCGACTTAGCCGCGAGTTCCTCAAGCAACATCCATAAATACGTAATTAATGTTGAATGATTCTATTTCCTTACTTCATTTGTTTTTTATTACTACTTTATTATTAGAAACTTTGTTGGTGACAGTGTTAATTATGTATGTTTTAATACTGTTTGTTTCTTGTACCACAATAAATAAATAAATAAATTTGAGCAAAAATACAGTTTGTATTTTATTGTACATTCACAATTATTTGAGAATCTGACAACCAATTATGTATGAATTTTTGACGAGTTTTGTTTGATTTAATAATTTTATATTATTCTTTTATTCAATGTGTATATAGTTAGGTATTTATTTAATTAGTTTTAAATATTAAATTATAGTTATTATGTATGATATATTTATTTGCAAGAAATAGGTTTTACCTAATTCCTTTCACCCACAGAAGCACGTTAGATCTCAATACCTTGTAATGAATTTATTAGCTCTCTGGAGGGCTTACGCCAAAGCAGTTAACAACATGTTACATAATATAATTATGTGCGGTTCGAAGTTCCGGTACTGTTTATTGTTGGTACACTGAGAACACCTAAGAGCTCTGTGGTTTATTAAGCTCTCCAATAGCTGGAACCGAAATTACCAATAGAACAGCTAATACCGTGAAAGCTAATACATCACCATTGCCTGCAGAAATAATATAATTAATTACATTGATTGATTTCTGATCATACCTGTGATATAGTTGGTCCAGTAACTGAATACAAAGCCCTAGGTAGGATTTAAGTTTGGAAAGATGATATCGAATTTAATTTGGTGGAGGTCCAAATACTTACTTGAGATGCGAGGATATTTTTGAGGAATGTAGTCTCTATCAATAGACAATTATACTGTAGAGCAAGACTAGCCGCAACTTAGGCGCGACGTGTCGCACTCTTTTGAAAATGCCTACATAAATGTATTGGTGAAACCGCGGTCGACTAAATAGACCAACATTACGTGAATAACACCCGTATAATTTGAATAATGTTACAAACTCACGTTAATGCCAATTATAACATTATTATATTTAACTAAACAATACTTTTCTTCCCACAGTGCTACAGTCCACGTGAACATTCTGGACGACAACGACAACTACCCACAATTCAGTGAGAAGACATACACCGTCACCGTGGATGAAGACATCAGTGTAGCTGAGAACCCAGTTATTGCCAGAATCAAGTAAGTTACCATGAAAAATTATTATTTTTAATACGTATTCGATACAGATGAAATAATTGACAAGTAACCTAAATTAAATGTAGGAAAATCGCGTGGATAAATAAAAATTAACTTAGAAAACTGACTTTTGGATATGTTCTATAGGAAGTTTATAAAAGCATACCTTACATTTTTCTACTTTAAATTCCTATAAGCTTTCGCCGCCATCTTGGAAAATGTAGTAATTTTTTTGTTTTTTTTTTATTATTTCGGCTGTGTGCCATTTACCAAAATATATTTTTAGGGACGATTAGATTATACATCATTTACATCTATCGTTGATCGATCCCTAAAAACAAACATATGTTTTTAAAAGTAATCCTCTGAAAAAATATGAAAAGAGCGACGCTCTACCTCGAACAAAAAATATTGTATTTTTCTAACCAGACTGTCCTTTGCATATTCTTACAATACCCGTCGCAAAGGCAATATTTTCCCATTCTTGGCAATCCCCTCCATTGGTTTGGTGTACAGTCTGGTGTTCAAAATTTGTATTGCCATAAATCGTTATTGAAATAGTTGGAGAAGCCGGCGTTTATTTATTGTTTCCGCAACGTCCGACTGCAATAACATATTTCATAGCGCTATTGTGGTCGATTAACTGCTAGAAATTCATTGTTTGGTCGCAGATGCTACCGTTTTGTTTATCGTTGTTTAAAATTGCAAATTCATTGTTTTAATTGTGGATAGTTTTGTGCAATTAGTTGCATTTATATTACGTTGATCACAGTATAAATATTCGGTTAAAGGAGATTAAATATTCATTTATTTGTGATCTAGAGCGTTTTATGCATGTGGCATGTAGCAGACTTTGAATTGTTATTCTGATGACAATAAATCTTCACTCATATACAAGTTCCTCATTCATGTTCTATTGAGTGGACTAACTTAAACATGATGTAAAACACATCCATCGAATTATACTAAGAAACAGTTTTTTCTTTTTTTCTTTTTTTTTTTTAAAAGCTTACTAGCAATTTGCAAACACAAATTACTAGTATTCTTGTTAACCCCCTCCAGCTAAGCTTAATTCGCTTGTGTAAGGAGGAAGTTCACGTCCGTGGTGTAATGGCCAGGATTCGAACCCACGACCTCTCGATCGTAAGACCGATGCCTTATCCATTGCACCACGGCCGCTTTTAAAACAATTATTGAACAATTATGGGACCGGTAAGATTTGAACCTGCGACCTTCTTTTACCAACTAGCTACGGTCGCCTCTTGCCAGCACCATAAATTTCTCAACTGTTTCTTAGTATAATTTGCTAAGCATAGCTAAATGCTATAAAAATAATCAAAAAGAAGTTAACATACCTACATCGAAACTTCTTTTATAATGCATTTTCTAATCTTCACTTCCGTAGGGCAACGGACGCAGACGTAGGATCAAACGCAGCAATACGCTACGCAATCATCGGAGGCAACACTCAGATGCAGTTCTCTATAGACAGTCTTAGTGGAGACGTATCTCTAGTCAAACCACTGGACTATGAGCAAGTCCGGAGTTACAGGCTTGTCATCAGAGCACAAGGTAAGGGTAACATATTCTGAAGGAGTAGGCTGCCGATACTTTTATCAGACAGAATGAACCTAGAAGGGTGGACTCACGAAACCTATAGATAACGATAGTGGAAACCAGACAAATTTAAACGGAAAGTGTCAGATAATTGAGAAAGATGGGTCAATTTGGAACACTTCTATAACACATTAATTGATCACGCAAACATTCTAAGAAAAAAAGATTCAATAAGACCCCATAAAGTGCCAACCTTTGTGATCAAAGGACATTTGGACCATATCCAAGAATAATTTCGCATGCAAATGTACAAACAAACAAATTTAGTGACAATAACTTTCAATAATGTTCTATATTTACATCTATAAGTTGTAGTTTCATTAGAAAATATTCAGCAATGCTACCTTTTTACTTAAACCTCAATATCAATTAAGTTGTTTTAATGTAGTGGACTAATGGATAAGTTAAACCAAGATTGACTCAGAGTCTAGATTCAAATTACAGGATCCTCTATAACTTTCTGTTGACCCAAAGTTTTTCGGATCTCGTCGGAGTTTACTAAGTATACAACGAAGTTTAATTCCTTTCAATATTGACCTAATAACTTTGTACTCTGGAAGACGCCTACTAGTATAGTAAATACTTATAAACTTAATAAGACCCCAGGCATCATTCTGAAGTATAGATTAAAGATAGGTACCATTGAAATCCAGTTTATTTTGTGTGACTTCGAATACGTGCTGATGGTAAACGGCCCAAAGATTGCTTCTGGGTGTTATTCTCTCTTTAACTACAGCACTCTTCTGTCCTACGTGTCCGACAAGACATGGGTCAATGCTTACACGTATACTTGTCTTATCCTATCGAACTTCGTTGTTGCTTATAGAGTGACGATGAAGGCCACGTTTATTTGTTTTGCTTTAATCTGTGTTAAGCTATCCAAATCGGATTAGAATTTTATACGTTCATACAGACGGGAAATTACGGCTTAAATGCAACCAAAATCGGCTAAAAAGACTCTATAATCTACCATTGGCCGTATTTCTAACAAAAAAACTATTTTCAGACGGTGGCAGTCCCTCCCGCTCAAACACGACCCAGCTGCTGGTGAACGTGAAGGATGTGAACGACAACGCTCCGAGGTTCTACACCAGCCTGTTCCAGGAGTCCGTCAGCGAAAACGTGCCTACGGGATACAGTATTGTGAGAGTGAGTACTGGAAATCTTATCCTACCATGTAATTGACTTAAAATCTTCTCTTTATCTAGATTGCCTCAAATACCTAAGGTTCCCATGCTTCTCAATTTTTTTTCTTTTTATTTCAAGCAATATTAACGTAAGTTATGTCAACTGAAATCCGCACGAACGAAATCACAACAGATGCTAAGCTATCGATTGTAAAGCGTTCGTGCTTTCAAGCGCGTCCTACGGATTTAAATCCGACAACTGCGAACTCGGTTGAAGTGATCAACCGTGGTGCAAACATAAATAATAGTTAATTAAAGATATCCATACATTTATTAGGCAGATTGATTGCAGGGTGTGCTAATTTAAATCTTTATGAATGAAATATCCAATAGCAAGTGTCAAGTTATCGGTTGCATTAGCGTTCGTGCTCGCTAGCGCGTGCCACGGATTTTAATCGGGGGACTCAACCCCTGATCAGCCGTGTGATACAAACGTAAATAATATTTAATTAAAGATATTTATAAATTTAAATAAAATAATGCAGGGCTAACTTAAATCTGTATGAATGGAAATATACAATGTCAATTGTCAATTTATCGATTGTGTCAGCGTACGTGCTCACAAACGCGTGCCGCGGCCGCACGAATTTAAATCCGATAGCTGACAGCTCGGCTGAAATGGTCAGCCCGGCCCGTAAATAGATTTTCTACAAAGTTTCAGACTGTGCTACTGCCTGAATATATCTATCTATTGAAGTACCTTGTACTTAGGCTATGTTATAAAAATGTTTTATGAACAATATAAAATCAAATGTCAACTTATCGATTGTGTTTAGGGATCGTGTTTCCAAGCGCGTGCCACGGATTGAAATCCTGTTACTGACAGCCTGCACCTGACATATTTTCTACCATGTTTTAGACTCTGCTACTGCCTGAATATAATTTATTTATTTATTTATTAAACTTTTTGCACAAAAAAATATAGTACAAAGGCGGACTTAATGCCTGATGGCATTCTCTTACAGTCAACCTAGGGTGGTGCAGAGATGAACATAGGTAGGTGCAGTTCAGAAAGACGAATAAAGAAAGATATGTAAATAGAAGAAGTACATATTATATAAAATACGTAATAGAGATACATAAAATTAAAAATATAAAATTATAAATAATATAGTTAGATAATAGTTTATAACATAAATAAATATATACATTTATAATACAATAATAATAATATAAACATATACAGATGAGCCTTACAAGAGGAGTTGACAATTATATAAGTTGAATAAGATATATTATGATGATTCTGCCAATTGCTTAGTTAACAGTTTGCGCACATTAATCTTGAAACTGTGTCGTGTTGTTGCCATCCTGATTTCCAGAGGTAGCGCATTCTACAGAAGAACGGATAGAACGAAGAAAGAAGAATGAAAAAAGCCAGTAGTGTAGTAGTATAATCCATCTATTGAAATAATAGGCGGTGTTGTAGGTTTGCATGAACAAAATATTCAATAGCAAGTATCAAGCCATCGATTGTATCAGTGTTCGTGCTTGCAATAGCGTGCTACAGATTTAAATCCGGGAACTGTCAGTTTGGCTTAAAATGCTGAAGCTCTGAGCGCTGGCCAGAAAATAGATTTTCAACAAAGTTTGAGACTGCGCGACTCCTATAATTATTTTTGTATGTGTATAATAACTCTATATTGTTATTTTATCCTAAATAAATTAAGCTCACGCAGGGATAGCCATAACTACTAAAACCCTTTCGCTTAGTAGCCTTTAAAACTATATATATGAATTCATTTGGATTTTTTACATTAGATAGAGCGCCAGAAGCAATAAGACTATCCAATAGTCGCAATGACAAGGCCAAATACATACATTCACTCACACAAGCACACCCAGTCTCAAAACAAATCTTTGCAAATCATACAAAGAATTGTCCCATGTGGGCATCGAACCCACAACACCAGCGTAGTGGAGAGCGGCGAGGCGAAAAAAACTAACTTTAATTCAGCCATCACTACATCAAGTCAATACAATGTGTAGAATGTAGTGTATAAAACTGTTATCGAAGTACTAAATTGTGATAGTTATGGTACAGTAATGTACAAGCGACGATGTACAATGTAACGTACTTTATTGGTCTCGCACCTAGTTTATTACGAGACATGCTAAAGTTCAACATGCTATGAAGCTATAAATATTTCGTACATTCATAAAACTATTGTTATGTGCAAAGTTATGATTTGGTTTAGGACGCTCTGAAATTCGTATCACGCTGTTACAAATTTTAATGTGGATGTTCAACGATCTTAAAAGGGGTATGACCAATCGACTAGGGGATTGTTTATCGCTGCTGTGCTATCTATTCCGTGGCTTTGTCAAGATAAAAACTGCTGTATTGTGTGTAGAATAATATGAAAGTTTAATTTTAAGCCGGATATTTTCATAGTAAGCTGGGATGTCATAGTTAGTAATTCTATCAAAACAAAATTAGATTCTAGTTCATCCTTCATGTTTAAATAGAAAATCTCTTTTGTTTATTAAATCCCGCTTAAGTTATGTCTCTAATTACTAGATAATCGTCATACACAAAACTAGAAATTATTTACTATCTTATATTCGTGACACAAGGGTTTTGGCAATACAGTTTTTGGGCATTGCCTTTTGCGATAAAGCATTATTGGTGAAAACTGAAACGTAATGCCTCGATGGTCTAGTGGTTAGCGTATGCGAGTAAAGTGTTATTTGTTAACTTGCCATCAGTAAATTCACAATAGCTGCACGGAGTTGGAATTGTGCCCGGATGGCTATAGGCTCACAAAAAAAGTGAAGTGTTGGTGTTGTACACCTCTGCACACCTTTCGGGGCAGTATAGGTGCGATGTTATTTATTTATTTATAAGCACTACCAACAGTAAAATTATAGAGATAATTAACATTAATCTGCTTAAATTATATGTAATTCTACAAATAATAGTAGTGCATAGCATTCACGTTGTAACTTTAGTTATTAGAGTACAAACTTTGACAAACATGCGTATGATTATTACTAAACCAAATTTATAATAAACAAACAAGGCAAGACAAATTGAGAAATTATGTATAATAATATAATAATAAATGTTTTTTAAGTTTTCGTGTAGTATTTAGGATCGATATAATTGTAGATGTTAACCTTATATAAAACGTTATTATCTTCATAGTTATTACTTTTTTTCTGTATGTCACGTAAATCGCACATCACGGTGTTTTGTCAGTCAACCTAAAGTCTCTAGTTCGAAACAAATACCTATCGTTACTTATTGTCCTATTATTTTATAGGTTCAAGCATACGACGCCGATGAAGGCATGAACGCGGAGATTACCTATACTCTGTCGGACAAAGAGTACAGCACGAGCGACCTGCCAATCAGCATCGACCCTCGCTCCGGATGGGTGTTCACTTCAGGACAGCTGGACAGGGAAGTGCAAGCGAAGTATCAGCTTATGGTAAGTATTATATTAATATTGTTTTGAAGTATCTTATTTTTCTCAAACATATAATATTGGTGTGGAAGGACACACTTTATTTCGGTGTTGCTTAGCCTTTGAGAACCCTTTCTTTGTTTATATTAATATTTTTAATCGTACTAATAATTTGCAAGTATAAATTATTAGTATTCTTGTTAATTCTCCCTCCAGCTAAGCATAATTCGCTTGTGTCAGAGGAAGGAACCAACGACCTCTCGATCGCAAGGCCGATATTATTGTCTATTTCTATACTTTTGCTCGCTTTTATCAGTCTTCTAGAACGAATAATTCTTAAGTATCTAAACAAGATCATTGTTCTCGGATAAAATACAAATAGCCTTCCATTTTTCTCCCAGGTGACAGCAACAGATGGTGGCTCCCCTCCCCGTTCAGCGACAGCGTCCGTAGTGGTGGTAGTCCAAGATGTGAACGACAACGACCCGGTGTTCTCTCCACCGCACTATGAGGTGGAATTGGCTGAAGATGAGCCCCCTGGCACTCCTGTTGTGACTCTTACTGCTACTGACGCTGATGAAGATAACAGGTAATTAACGAGTGATTTACAGGCAGACAGACAACAGCTTGTGTGTTTCGGTACAATTTGAACACAAACACAACAAGGCTAAACCTCTAAGTCATCTATAGTTAGGCATACGTAGATAAATAAAATCACTACTGCAAAAGAGAAATGTTATTAATTTATTTATAGTTTGGTGTAAATAAACTATTTAAATGTCAAACATTGATTCATCGAGTTCAAACGTATGAAATAACGAATTTATTGCGATTAATGATTCGTTTGACGTTTGAATTCGAATCCATCTACATTGAATTGAATTCAAACGTCTACGTTACACCAATGAACATTATGGAATAGTTTTGAAAAATGTGTTTTAAAGACATCCAGATTCGATTACTCTCAACAATCCATCTTTCCAGACTCCACTATGAGATCACGGGCGGCAACACCCGGGGTCGTTTCTCCATCACATCACAGAACGGCCGGGGTCTCATCACGGTGGCTCAGCCCTTGGACTTCAAGCAAGAACGGCGATACGTCCTGACGGTCACGGCCACAGATAGTGGGGGAAGATCTGATACTGCCATGGTGCATATCAATATTACTGATGCTAATAACTACGCGCCGGTTTTTGAAAATGCTCCGTATACTGCTTCGGTAAGTGTAACTATAAAAAACATAACGTGAAAATAATAACCTCTTTAAGCTATTGAATGGGGAAAAATAGATAATACTTATACTTGCATTACTTGCCATTCAGCACCTATTGAAAGCCAGCTATTCCTCCCAGTGAGTTTCCACGCATAAATGATTTGTTGAGCTAACTTTAGAGTGTAGATATTACTCTTTCTGCGCTCAGAAAACAGAATCCACAAACAAATCCACGATATTATTGTCGTTTGACAATAATATCGTGGATTTGTTTGTTATTAAAGAAATGTTGATATTTCTGTCTTTAGCTAGAAATTGTTAATAATTATTTTAGGAGCCGCTAAAAACCATTATTTTTTTAAGTTAGCGTCAAATTGTTAAGATATTTTCATCCTTAATTCTTGAATTTCTCGATCAGGTGTTTGAAGATGCTCCCGTAGGAACAACAGTGCTCGTCGTATCAGCAACCGACAGTGACGTGGGCATCAACGCCCAAATCACGTACAGCCTCAGCTCAGAGATATCCAACGAAGCGGTCACTCACCATGATCAGGAGTTCATCATCAACCCGCAAACTGGAGCTATTACTACTAACAGGCTACTGGACAGAGAGACAATGAGCGGTAAGTTTGTACTGAGTTAACCGTGATGACAGAATCAATAATAGATCATATTTAACCAACTAACATGAGTTAACCTTACCTCTTCAGGACAGATCAAATCAAATTAAATCAAATCATCATTTATTGCAATCATGTTGTGTAGGTCTTAAATATAAAAATGCATATCAACATGATACCCTGTCAGGGCGCGGCAATGTACAATTGAGTTCTTAAAACTAATAAAACTTTGTATTTACTAAAAACTATATTAGTAATATAAAATCAAAATAATCATAAAATCTTGCGAGAGAAGTAAATACAACTATTTGTTATACAGTTGTTAATAACCTAGTTTTGTCCTCAAAAAACTCTTGCAAAATATAATAACTTTTTTGTGTAAGATGTTTATTTATTTATTCTTTTTAAAAGGTTTCTGAATTCTTTATTGCTTCAGGTATTTAATTGAATTTTTTTATTGACATGGAGTATATTCAAAAGCTTATTGCTAAATATATGTTAAGTGTACTCTAGCTTCCGAAACATACCTTTATATTTAGTAACTTTACGTCGTGAAACTTTTTTCATATTGTGAAACGTGTCCCAACTATTTCATGAAAACAATGGTGTATGTAAAACCGGTTCACAAAATTTAAACTTTTATTAAACTGAGCAAAATATAAACTAGGTGCTTTACGCTTTTATCCGGCAAAAGTTTTCTAACTAAAATGGAATGAGGCCACCTGTTGGCATGCGGGTAGTTTCATATTCATTTTTCGCGGTCGAGAAATAACACGGGGATAAAAATGTGCAACATATGAATATGTGAATGAGGTTTTAAAATATTTTCAACTTATTCTAGACGGGAAGAGCCCGCGGAATATGATGGATCTTCTTTTTCAATTCAGCTTTAGTTATTTTGCAGAAACTTGGTATTTATTAATCCAGCTTATTCCATCACTTGAAACTAGGCCAGTTGCATCATAACTTTATTTCCTTAATTTTTCACGTTGCTAAAACGAAATAGAGAAAATAAAAGTACGATGTTTCGGAAAAAAGTTATATCAGAGAGACTGATGAAAAATCTTTCTGATTTATAATATATTCACGTTGTAATTATTAGCTTGATGCTAGACTAAAAAAGTAGAAAATATTTTGCTTGTTGTTTCCACTGTTGCATCAATAAGTTATGTTAATACCGGGTTAACAATACAAGCATAGCAAGGTCGTTATAATACCTAACAGGCATAGTTATGAATATTTTACAGAGAAAAGAAGGTGATAAAAGACCTATCTCTAATTTTCTTTAGTCTTGTAAAATAATTAATAAAAATACAGTATATTTCTTACAAATATTTAAATTGTATTTAATAATATTTACATTGCGGTAGGTAACTTTTAAGAACGTGCTAACTGTAACCCTTTTTTGGTCATGTTTAGGTTACCTGCTAACTGTGACGGCCCGTGATGGCGGTGTACCTTCCCTGTCAGACACCACGGACGTGGAGATATCGGTGGTAGATGTGAATGACAATGCTCCTGTCTTCAAACAACAGCTGTATTCCGCCAACATCGTCGAAGATGCTTTAGTTGGTAAGTTTATGTTTGCAGAGTGACTGGAATATCTTAGGCAGCTGAAAGTACCCTGTTACCTACAGTCACCTACACCTCTTCAAATGACATAGCACATAAAACGTTGATTTTCGTGATAATTAAAGATCAGTTTTTTTTTATAAATTGGCTCCGTCAGTTATTAATGATTCTGCCAGCAACAAGACATTCACAGTTAAATATTTTGACACGGCACAAGACGCAAGACTAACTTATGAGGATATAATCAAAATAGACCCAAGGAGGTCGACGTGAACACCCAAAGCCTCGTCTTCGTAATAAATTATTATGCAATCGATCTTGGTTGTCACTTGATTACTATAATACTTCAATGATATTGAAATCCTTTGCAATTTTCGATTATCCTGACTATTATTATGTTTTTCTTTTAAGTAAGCATGCATTTATGTGTAATACTCATTTAATTAATTTGTACACCACGATTAGAAGTAGAACATTGCGCATATAAAACATATAATATTATAAGACCTCTGTAAATTTCCTATTTTTCACAAATATATAATTATGAATTAATAATTAGACGCAAGACGGTCAACTCTTATTAGGTTAATTTCATGTTCTGCGTCCGGCTTCGTTTCCTTCAGTGGACCATTTTTATACTAAGAAAAGACTGGCTGAATGCGAAGAAAACACAAAAAAATAACAATTAAGCCATAATATGTCCATTTCCCAAAAACTCTTCTATGTAACAGGTACATCGGTAACTCAAGTGAGCGCCACCGACGCAGACGTAGGCCTCAACGGACGCGTACACTACGAGCTGGACCCCAAAGATCGCGAAGAGGGTTCATTCGTCGTAGACCCCGCTTCTGGGGTGATCAGGACCAACAAGGCTTTGGACAGAGAGTCTGTAGCGACGTATGATTTGAAGGCGCTAGCAATTGATGGGGGTACACCACCATTAAGTTCGACGGTAAGTTCAATAACATTACTGTAATGCTGCCTGGATTTTGCGTACGAGGACTACTGACATTGACCTATTAAGTTTAGATTAAGTTTTAATATTAGTTTAATTTAAGATCGAACATATATTTATCTGTAAATAAATGCAACTGCCTCGATGGCCAAGTGGTTAGCGTATGCGCCTCTTACTGCGAGGCTCGGGTTCGATTCCTGGTTCGGGCAAAGTGTTATTATGAACTTTCCATCAGGAAATTCACAAAAGCAGCACAGAGATGGAATTGTGTCCGGAGGATGGCGATAGGCTCACCCCTATCCCGTGGTACCTAAACATAACAGGTGAAATGTGGGACTTGTACACCGCTGCTACACCAATATAGGCGTGATGTTGTTATGTTAAATTCTTATTTATTTAAATATGACCTAAATTTCCTAATTCGTATTAATTTCATAATTATTTATAAAAACCTTATGTGTCCGTTTTTATTTATGCACTTTTGGATACCTACTCAACTACCTATATTCAAATATCGTAAAAAAAAAAGATCCGTTGGCTCGTGAAGCCGGTTGAGTTTTTTATCTTTCGCAACCTACCTTCTTTTATAAACATGACGCTAACTCGAAAAAATATTTCAGGTCATAGTCCATATAAAAGTAGAAGATATAAACGACTCCCCGCCAGTCTTCGAGAGTGACTGCCTCACTTTCTACATCTCAGAGAACAGTCCGATCGGCACTACGGTTGGAGAGATATACGCTCACGACCCGGACGAGGGAGCTAATGCTGTGGTACATTATTCTATTAAAGGTAAGAAAAACTACACTATATAAGAAATTTACATAAAATATTCCACATAGTATCTAGGGTTTGACATTTACTATAATCATTTGGCAATCTTGCAACATGCCGCGCTACACGTCTACATGATATTGTAAGGACACAGCGCCCAGAGCCCCAAAATTTTGCGACACATTCACGTGACACGGGACAATTTACTTGCTTGCTCTGTACATTCAGCTCCAGAGTAAATCAATCAATCAATATCACACAACACACACACACAATGCCATCTAGTCCCAAACTAAGCAGAGCTTGTACTATGGGAAATAGAATAACTGATTCTTATACTTATAATACTTTTATTTAAATGTCTGTAAAATAATTGTTCTTGTTAAACGATTAAAAAAATATCTTTGTTAATACATACTTATTATAAATAGAGACAGACGCAGACAAACCCCCATGTTCTTGCACATAGATTTGTCTTAAGCAGGCATCGAACCCGCGACTTCAGTAAACTCACCACTTAAAAGTGTATAATAGCTTAGTAATAGCTTTAGGGGTGTGCGATTTCTATGGAGCCGAGTGTACTAGTTGAATGACATGTTCTGCAATATGTTGTTAAATTTGTTTCATAGTGTATCGTGGACTTAAACCCTAACACAACTGATCATATCTCTAGTCCAAAATATTTTCCTTATTTTCGTAACTGATTCTCATTTTAGGTGGAGATGACTCGCAAAGCTTTTCCCTTGAAACTCGCCAAGGGTCTGACAAAGCAGAACTGGTATCCATGGTAGACCTAGACTACGAAAGTCCTCGTAAGAAGTACGAACTGATCATCCGAGCAGCTAGTCCGCCATTATGGAATGACGTCAGAGTGGAAATAATGGTGACTGATGTGAACGACAACGCGCCCATGATGAAGGATTTTCAGATCATTTTCAATAACTATAAGGACTGTTTTCCTGTGGGACCGTTTGGCAGGGTACCGGCATATGATGCTGACGTTACTGACAAGGTAAGAACTGCTTCAGTGGTATGAGTACCTATGTTATAAATATGAAGTTAGCTAATGGCTATGTGGCTTTTAGTAGCAGCACTGTATATAATACATGTCCCACTGGGCTCGGGCCTCTTCTCATGATGAAGGGTTAGGCCATAGTCCACCACGCTGGCCAAATGCAGATTGGTAGACTTCACACGACCTCGGGTACTTTTAGGCGCTCTCAGGCATGCAGGTTTCCTCACGATGTTTTCCTTCACCGTAAGTGAGCGATAATTTATATGATACACACACATATTTTCGAAAAGACGAATCTTAACGATTTATTGACAGAGGTGTGTGCCGTGGGTTTGAGCCAGAGACTTTTGACTTCGCAGTCCTACGGTCTCCTCTCCTGTGGCTATTGCCACTCAATTATTCTAGAACATCAGAGAAAGAAATAGTGTACATATTTTGTTAATTTTCTTTCAAACCGTCACTGTGTTAAGGTCTTTTTCTTCAACAGTTACAATATCGCATCCTGTCAGGCAACAATGCAAATCTCGTTCTTTTGAACGAAACTTCTGGAGAAATGACGTTATCACCACAACTGAACACCAACGTACCAAAATTGGCTACCATGGAGATATCTGTTACAGGTAAGTTGCTTAATTTAAAATATTGAATCATGACCCGAAGCAAGGAGCTCTTTTGCAAGCAGTCGCTTTCTTGGCACTAGAACCGAGTTTATAACTTCCAATAGCAGTATACTTTTATAGCCTGTCGAATACAATCCATTGAACAACAGCATACAAATTTGAATCACGTTTGTGAAAACAAAGATGATAGTGCAGCAGAATAAACCGTACCGTAACTATTTACATGCAAAAAGTATGTACACAAATATATTCATATATATTAAACATTAATTTAATATACAATATTAAGGTTGAAAAATTAAGAATCCAGTAGGACTCGTTCCTGCACCCCCTGGGTAAACGCCCCCAGGTGCTATGCCAATTAAGCCATGGATTCGTATGCTGCTAGATTTGAAATTTCTCAATCCTTTTATAAAATATATTAAGCCATAGCTATAATTTTCTATATGTTATGTATGTGTGCGTAACTGCGTATGCAGCACGCACACAACGAGCGTAGGCATTTGAAGCTACGAATAAATGCAGTCCGGTCATAGCCGCCATTGGTTTCACTCGTCACACGTTTTCTACTTCCGCGTACGCAAACGCATTACTTTAAAATACTACAAGCAACTAATATTATATTTTAAATAAGATTTTTTGTATATGATTCTTTGTACCCAAAAATCTTCGAATCTACTGGACCGATCTGAATAAAAAATGGTGTAGAGTGTTAAAAGTACAATAACGGTTATCTATATCTCTAGACGGAGTAAACGAAGTAAAAGCAATGATGCAGCTCTCAGTGCGTCTCATCACGGAAGAAATGCTATTCAACTCCATAACCGTGAGACTGAATGATATGACTGCGGAGCAGTTCCTATCGCCGCTGTTTGCTTTCTTTGTGGATGGACTGGCGGCGATCATTCCGTGTCCCAAGGAGAACATTTACGTGTTTAGTGTACAGGTATGTGTTTATATTTTCACATAACATTTTAATTACTTACAAGATGGTTTTTGTAAGTAAGGTTTAGATAAAATCCAAGATTTAGGCGGTAGTTGGTTGAAAATGGCTATGCTGTATTTCATCAGCCAATCGGTGGGCACTGCACTCGAGTGTGACCAATCACAGCAAGCACGTGACCTGTGACGTTTCATTTGCCATCTTTAAAGACGCACAAGATTTTTGTTTTTATCTATATCTTTTTATTTATAATCAGTACTACTATAATACTTGTACCAAATCATATTGTTTATATGAGCTATAATCTAAGGAAGATATTTTAGTCACCTAAATACAGAAAAAAATACTTACAATGACCATAAGTTTATAATTTCTCTCCTATCGGTCTTAGGGATTTTTCAGGCTCTTTGAAAATTTAGAAATTAATGTGTATTTACATAAATACTCACTGATTATTTTGTTCTAGGACGACACAGACGTGACGGGCAACATCCTGAACGTGTCCTTCTCCGCCCGTCGCCCGGACGCAGAGATCGGCGTGTCCGGGGACTCGTCGCAGCACTACTCGCCGACGCACTTGCGGGAGCGCGTGTACTTGCACCGAGCCACGCTTGCCAGACTTGCCACTGTACAGGTTTGTACCATACATAATGGTTATTTTATCTTCCACATGCATTGGATTGGATTCGAAAAAGAAAAAGAAGAATTGGATTGAATGAATTCACCAATATTCATTTATCCGAAAATCATGTGACGTAAACTTACTCAAAGACATCTGTTACCATATTGTACTTAAAATCAGATGATCTTTTCTTAGGATGAAGAATATATAGGACAACCTGATGATGGAGTGGGTAGTGTACCTGCCTGCGACGCCGAGGTCGCGGGTTTGATTCCCGCTTAAGACAAATCTTTGTGTTTAAGGATTCGTCCTAGTCTAGACAAACGGAAACTATATATGTATAAGTATCAGTTATTCTAGTACCCATACAGCTCTGCTTAGTTTGGGACTAGATGACGTTGTATGTAATAACGTCAACAATGAGATATTTATTATTTATTATATGCAATTTAATTTACCCTATAAAATTAAAGACACGTTGTATTCGAATCTTTCAATTAATCTATAACAATTTTACCTATTGTTGCTACCTAGTGTCTGATAGACTTACCTAATAGATAATATGTCTGCTATACTTAACTGGCAGTTACTGAAACTTGATCAGAAGATGGTCCTAAGTATACTTTTCTTCCAGGTTCTCCCCTTCGACGACAACATTTGCGTCCACGAACCTTGCCTGAACTACGAGGAATGTCTCACAGTACTGAAGTTCGGCAACGCGTCAGGCTTCATCAACAGTGACTCTGTGTTATTCAGGCCGATATACCCCGTCACCACCTTCACATGTCAATGCCCACATGGATTTACAGGTGAGAAATGGTTTCATGTGCCGGTCAATACAAATAAATGACATTGAAGTGTCATAACAATGTTTTTAAAGCTGGTATTTGCATAACTTTAAAATACAGATTTTAAAATGTTTGTCTGTTCGTCTGTCTGTTTGTAACGGCTAATCTTCTTAACGGTGCGGGCTGATTTTGACAGCAGCGATAGCCAAGTGGCAAACCTTAGGACTGCGAAGTCAAAGGTCACGGGTTCGAACCCACGGCACTCACCTCTGTCAATAAATCGTTAAGATTCGTCTTTTCGAAGATATGTGTGTATTTATCATATAAATTATCGTCCGCTAACGGTGAAGGAAAAACATCGTGAGGAAACCTGCATGCCGCCTGAGAGTGCCTCAAAAGTACGCAAGGTCGTGTGAAGTCTACCAATCCGCACTTGGCCAGCGTGGTGGACTATGGCCTAACCCTTCTCATCATGAGAAAAGGCCTGAGCCCAGCAGTGGGATATGTATTAAATACAGGGCTGCTATTATTTATTATTTATAACGGACTATAAGGCGTGTAACATAGGCTACTTTTATTGCTGTACCTGCCACGTAGACGAAACCGCAGGAGAACTAGTTAGTTTGTTTGATAGCACTAATCTCGAGAACGACTAGTCTGATTTTAATAATTATATTTGATTTTGATAGTCTAACTCTCAATAAAGGTACTAAGCATGATGCTAAATCCACGGGAGCGGAGCAGTTAGGTTTTTTTTTTTTTTTTATTTTTTTTTTTCTTGGGAGCAGCTACTATCTACTTAATACAACGAATTTCATGCAAATGAAGTCGCGGGCAGAAGCCAGTATTTTAATAAAACGAGCTCTTTCGACTTGAACTACAATACAATAGTCTAAACTGCATCTTTGCAAATAGCTTTGGATACTAAATGGTAATTTCAATATTTTTGTCACAGGTTCTCGCGAACACTATATGTGTGATACTGAAGTAGACCTGTGCTACTCGTCACCGTGTGTCAACAATGGCACGTGCATTCGACGAGAGGGGGGATTCAGCTGCGTGTGTCCTGCAGGATATACAGGTAAATTAGGTCAAAGTTAAGGCCTTTGTGAGGAATTGAGAATCATGACGTCATCCATTTCCGTGAACTCCTTAGGAAATGCAGCACCCCTAACGCGACTTTCCTTTTAGCCATGTTCCTAATGCCACAAAAATCTTGCAAAAGTTTTGTAAACTTTTGATATAAACTTCTTCTAATATTCCAAGAAGGCTTTTCCACCTAGTAAATGTACTCCTTAATTCTACAGGTGTAAACTGCGAAACCCAGCTTAAATCAGCTACATGCTCGATGGCATCAGCAGTCTGCCGCAGCGGTTCCCAGTGCATTTCCTCACGAGAAGGCGGTCTGCTCTGTCAACCTTGTTCTTTGGCCGCTGAGCACACCACGGCGCTGTGTGAGCTTAGGTCCAGGAGCTTTCCGGCTACTTCGTTCTTGACTTTCCCTGGGTTGAAGAGGAGGAACAGACTGCACTTGAAGCTTAGGTAAGCATAACTTATCATCTGCATGCAGCAAAGCTTATTAGATACAAATCAGCGGTACGTGTTTTTCATATCTTCATTGCAACTTTTGCATTGAGCTTATTGGAGACGTTCCAAAATTATACTAACAACAGAAACCTTTTTTTTTTTTTTTTTTTTTTCGTGGGGAAATGCATTTACGCATACCACCCCACCCCGGGGAAGGGCAGAGTGGTTATGTGGGACTCGCCCGTGCCTAAAGATGGTAAACGGCACGGGAATACCCACTAAAACCCCACGGTGCTCCCGCACTCGCCTTGATGGGGGGGTCATGGGAATCTGGCACAGCCTTTACGTCCACAACCCCCCCGGCGATGCCCGCCGAAGCAGGCCCCTCATGGCCCCCAAAATGTGGGGGGACCGGCGCCGAGGACCGCGTGCAAAGCCATCGGACATTCCCCATGTCCGACGGCCTGGTCCTCTCGCGGCGAGACAGGTGGTCAGTCCCGCCGCCCACCACGCCGCAGTTCAACGGCTGCGGCCCCGCCGGGACCGCGGAAGGCAGGGAAAGTGGCAACGAAACACCAACAGTCCTCTCCCGCCGCGGCCCCGTAAACCACCCGGCCACGGTGTCAGCTTGCGCCAACACCGCAGCCCGGCTCTCGCCCGCCTAGGCAGGCCCCACATGGCCCCCAAAATGTGGGGGGACCGGCACCGAGGACCGCGTGCAAAGCCGTCAGACACTTTCGTATCTGACGGCCTGGCCCTCCGCGGTGAGACAGATGTTCGTCCCACCGCCCACCACGCCGCAGTACTAACGGCTGCGGCCCCGCCGGGACCGCGGCAGGTAGGGAAAGCGGCAACGAAACACCGACAGTCCTCTCCCGCCGCGGCCCCGCAACTCCTCGGCTGCAGTGCCGACTCACGCCAACACCGCAGGCCCTCCTGTTGCAGAGCCCCCCCATAAGGGCCCTGCAACATGGGCCGCTCCACAAGGGCTTCGCCGCCCAAAGCCCGAAGAGCAGCCCCCCTCTGGGGTCCACTTGGCTTCGCCGTGGTGTGGAGGCACCACGGGTACTAAGCCCCACCGCGACGACAACGCGGGACACCCGTTGGTGGGGAACAACAGAAACCTATTCATCCTACCTAACTATCAGCAAAATTTCGGCAAAATTATACACAGATCTAATTAGTTGATGAACATGACCACAATATCATTATTGTACCGAGTTGGAATTGTGCTCGGTGGATAAGCTAACCCCTTATCCCATGGGACTTAAACATAATGGGTGGAATGTGGGTGTTATACACCTCTGCAACACTCTTCTGAGTAATATAGGCGTGATTTTATGTATCTATTTAAGTATATCTGGTATATTATGAAAACTTTTATGTAATGTTCTCTCCACAGATTCGTAACCCAAACGCCAAACGGTCTCCTTCTGTACAACGGTCGGTACAACGAGCGCCACGACTTCCTGGCGTTGGAGACCATCAGCACTGGAGCGGGAAGGCATTCGGCTGCTGGCCTGAGGTTCAGCTTCGCTCTGGGAGGGAGCAGGGTGGATGTCACGGTGGAAGGCAATGTGGCTGATGGGAAGTGGCATTCCGTTGAGATTGATTATTATAATAGGGTAAGTACACACATTACCATTGTTTAGGGATATTTTATAAATGACTCTATGACTCAAAACTGTTTAACTAGAGAAAAAGTAAAAGTACAAGAGAAAAATAAATACAACCTCCTTTCGAAGTATAATAAATAGTACACAGAACCTTTTTTAAATAAAATAATGCGCAGGCATTCGACATAATAACTTCCACGAAACTCGGTCTTGTTATAATTTTAATAACTCTGTTTAAATTATAAATACGAGAAGATTGCAATTTTTTTTGAAATTTTTGTTTGCTTGATTTTTTTTTTAATTTAATGTGAATGGGTTTTCTTTGCCATGATGTCACGTCGACAATTTTCTTTCTTTTAATTTAATGTGAATGGGTTTTCTTTGCCATGATGTCACGTCGACAATTTTCTTTCTTTTTTACATAGCCCGATGATTTTATTTAATTTTACTTAATATTTAATCTCTATTAATAACAATATTTCTTGTCACCAGACGGCAACACTGATCCTCGACAATTGCGACAAGGCTCTATCTCTGGCGGGCGCGGCCGACTTTGGCATCAAGTACGCATGCGCCAACTCCAGCACCAAACAACTGCCGCCGAGGTGTGATATACCTACCGAGACTTGTCACAGGTAATAACTGGGGCTAGTATGACATCCCGGCACCTACTTTTCCACAGAAACTGCAAAAGAACAGTATACAAATATACCCAGTATTCTAAATCGACTCCTTCCCTCGAAATATCAAAAGACAAGCTCGTGGTACACGATATTAAATATAATAAATAAATATAAAATATCATATACTAAAATATTGGTGTAATGTGTGAGATTTAAAAGAAGAAGGCGAGCAGTGTCTATATATCTAACAAAAATTACAGAAACTACTAAGAAGTACCAAATAATACGAAAAATTACCAAATAATCATAATTTAAATTTTAAATAAGAAATATTATTACGCCATTTGAATCTGCGGTGGCTGTTTATTGGCTAAATTATTTACCTCTTCAATTAAAATACTAAGGTTAAGTTATACAACATGCACAAATAACTAACCATCTTAATGATTTATACAAATAAAATAAAATAATAATAGAAGCACTGTATCTAATACATGTCCCGCTGCTGAGCTCAAGTCTATTCTCATGACGAGAAGGGTTGGGCCATAGTCCACCACACTGGCCAAGTGCGGATTGGAAGACTTCACAAACCCTCAAACACTTTTTAGGTACTTTCAGGACTCTCAGGCATGCAGGTTTCCTCACTTATACATAAAAACCATACTGACACATCTTTCCTTTCCAGATTTCTGGACCTAACCGGGCCTCTCCAGATCGGCGGTCTACCAAACATCCCGAGCAGTTTCCAAGTAAAGAACAAAGACTTTGTCGGCTGCATCTCAGACCTGCACATCGACCACAAGTTCATAGACCTGAACTCTTACGTATCAGACAACGGCACGCTGGTGGGGTGTCCGGAGAAACGGTCGCAGTGCAGCAGCGCCCCTTGTTATAACGGAGCTGATTGCAGAGATTTATGGGATACCTATCTTTGTGATTGTACTGAAGGGTATACTGGGAAGGATTGTGCTGATTGTGAGTATAACTCATTATTAACCGACTTTAAAAAAGGAATTCTCAATTCGTCTGTATTTCTTTTTTATGTTTGTTACAGTGGCGTAACTATACTATTAGGGGCCCGAAGCAAAAAGATTGGATGGGGTCCTAGTAAAATTCGTTTCGTGAAGCTGCTTACCAGTGATTCAGTACTAGAATGCAAAAAAAAAAATCGAGAAGTGCAAGCTCGCTCGCGTTTTATAATTATTATTTTTAGATGAATACGTTTTTTATGTTGTTTTCATAAATTGTGCTCAGTTACTTTTTTTGTCGTTATAAAAAACACATGAACAAAGTGACTTCCCCTTAACAAAAACTAAGGAAAGTGTCAATGGACGCATTCTTAGATTATATTATAACGTAGCAATTTAGGTTAACATAATATTACTTATTAGCCTTGATAGGCCAAATTGTAATATAAATAAGATATCTTAATTTTAATAATTGATTTCTTATAAATAAAAAAAATAAAAGTTACTTTTGAGGTCGTGGCAGCTTGGGCCCAGAGGCCTCCTCAGGCCGGGGGCCCGTGGCGTTTTGCCACTCCTGCCACCCTATAGTTACGCCACTGGTTTGTTACCTTTCGACTGGGTGGAGCGATTTTAATAATTCTTCTTTCATTTGAAAGCTGGTGCTTCCCTCTTGGTCCCATTTCAATTGGTCCAGTTCTGACAATGGCACCCATGAGAAAACCATATAAGTCTAAAATTATTGTAATTCAAGTCGGTTTTTTTTTAATGATTGAGTATAACGTATTGAAAGTTTTTTTTTTTAATAAGAGATAACTTTGAGTATTATAAAGAGCACCTTTCCAGAAAAAATATAGTTTTGATGTTAAATAAACATAAATTTACCACTCTTCCGTAAACAAAAAAATGAGTATAAAAATAAAGAATCCATCCGCAATTGCAAGTTGATCCATTGATCCTAAATTGAGCGCTTTGATCCTCCAGACCATTACTACATAACATACATAACATATTACCCAGAAGGGTTTGGTCGAGGTGTACAACACCCACACTTCACCTGTTACGTTTAGGTCCAATGGGATAGGGGGTGAGCCTATCGCCATCCACCGGGCACAATTCCATCTCCGTCCTGCTATTGGAAAGTTCATTAATAAACCTTTCCCGACCCGGGTATCGAACACGAGACCTGGCGGTGAGAGGCGCATCCGCTAACCACTAGACCATCGAAGCAGTTACTATCTATCTATATATATAAAAACCGGCCAAGTGCGTGTCGGGCCACGCGCAGTAGGCTTCCGTAGCTAGTCGTAACAACATATTTCGACTTAAAAGGGATTTACTATCTGTATTAAACAAGTAACATCTTCATACAAGTCATTACTTTCAAAGGTTTTTGTAATTTGCACGAATTATTCTAAGCATTTTACACTTTGGACCCCAATTACTCTAGAACTAATTAAGTTAAAGTAACCAGATAAATAGCGTCCTTCAGATAGGAAATGTTTGTAGTACACGAAACCAGCTAGCACGTATGACGAGATGTATGAATGTTAAGGAAGCGAAAGAAGTATGTAAGGAGCGAAGCACATGGCGTTCCATCGTCTCTGCCTACCCCCGTGGGATAAAGGCGTGATTTTATATATGTATTATGTATGTTTATTTATGTTTCAAGAATTTTGAACGAAATATTATGAGTAACTGCATCTGACATTTCGGACCCCTATTCCTCTTGAACTAATGAAGTGAACTTATCCGCTATAGTTTTCCTTTAAAGTTCATTACATGTACTACCGACACAATTTTTTTCAGATTTTAGGATCCAGTAGTTTAGCTTTTAGAGGGGGGGGACGCCCTACTCGAACAAAAATTTGCTCTTTAAAGTTAATTATCTCGCAACCGGATCCCTAAATCAAAAAACTGTCTTAGCAACCCCTAAACGTTTTTAAAAGTCCTATCTAACAATACCCCACACTATGGGGAAGGCGACAAAAAAAAAAAACATCCCTACTTTACATGTAGGGGAGCTACCTGAAAAAAAATATTTTTCCAAATTTTACTCTACGACTTTCTTTGTTTAGTTAACATACATGTTTATGCAAAATTTCAGTTTTCTAGCACCAACGGTTTCGTCGCTATGCCGTGGACAGACAGACGGACATGGCGAAACTATAAGGGTTCCTTGTAGGTACTACGGAACCCTAAAAATGAAACCCGTTTTCCGTTGTCACGACATAGCATGAAAATGGCTTGACCGATTTGGCTGTTTTTTTTTTGTAGTTTTCTAATACTCTGTACAAGGTTCTTACGGAAAAAAATATTAAGAAAATCTCTCAGAAAGATTGAAAAATATACATTTAATTTTGCATATTTTAAAAAAAGCGCGTTACGAATGTCAACGTCATTCAATTTAAAACAAAAAACTCTGTGGTGATCTATGACACCACAGACATAAATAACCGCGAGCTGTGAAAATATATATTTTGTCTTTTATTTAATAAAATTAGTAAAGTCCTTCTCAGGTATGACGAGACCAGGGAAATAGGTATTCATTTTTATATGGAGGATATTATAGATTCCTGTTCAAATTGAATAGGTACGCATACATAAGATAGGTCAGCTATACAAAATAAAGTAGTGCATCAAATTTACGCTAAGGCGGTACGAAGTTCGCCGGCGAACTTCGTACCGTCAGCTAGTTACCATATGAGGAAAGATTTTGTGTTCGTTTTATTTGCTGGTTTGTACCCAAAAATCTAGGCTACTTTTTAACGACGTACGCCTAGAAACAAGTATTTATTATGTATTATGAGTTATGAGCATTAAAGTGTTTGAAAAACCTTTTTCAAAAAACCAAATACTAACCAACCAATACTTTTCAGCAACAACTCCTCCTTGGCGCTTCAGCGGCGACGGCATGCTATCCTTCAATCCTCTACTCCGGCCCATAACCCTGCCGTGGCTCAATGCCTTCTCTCTTAGAACGAGGGTTCAGGATGCCTTCCTCATGTCCATACAAGTTGGACAGAATAGCACTATATTAATCACGGTAAGCACTATTCATATAAATTGTTTACTTAATATCTATATATCTATCCTAATGAGTTAAGATCGCCCACTTCTATGATATATTTTCACCATAGATTTAAAGAAAGTAACATACATAATATGACATGTAATCCATCGAACGAAAATAACTTTTTCGTACCACTTGCTTAAAAAAAGTGACATTCTATGCCACAAGCAGCGAACATAACAATAGTCATTTCTAATCTGAAAACAGGGAAAGAAAATTGTACTGAATTTCATTCACCTCTAAAGGGAGAATGTGATTTAAATTTGGAATACTTAGCGAAATTTATACTGAACTACATCTGTGTTTACACCATTGAGTTTGTATATAAAGCATTAAACATCTTATGCATTTATTATGCAGTTATGAAATTAATTTACGAAGACCGACGAGGCCGTATGAGCTTGATGCCTTTGCTTTCCCGACAAAAAAATATTAGTCTAGGAATTTGCCGTGTTTTTGTTTTCTTCAAATACATAAATTATAACTCTCTCTATCAATAATTGGACCAATGTTTCCAATGTTAACTTATACTTTTAATTGTCATTATTTTTAACAAATGCTTATCCCATATTATTATTGTGTTATTTTTTTCGCAAATGGTACAAAAAGTATAGTATTTACCTCGGTGATAAAGTTGTCTTAGTCTTGGGTGAACTTAAATCCCTCGCTACACTCAGGACTCGTCTTAAATCTATAAAGTTCTTAACACCCTCTCTACGCTCGGGAGTAAACCTCGAGTCCTTCGTTACGCTCGCGATATAATCGTCACCCGCGAACGAAGACACTGCATTATTCCCTTGGTTAATAATCTATTATTCTTGGCTATGTTAACATTATAATAATATGTTGTTATGCCAACACTATGCAAACTGTACACTAACATAATATCACACCAAGACCTTATTAATTCCTAATTTAATTTCAGCTAAAATCCGGCAACCTCTTCTACTCATTCAACGGCGAATCCATGCACCTTCCAACCCCCACGCTATCCAACGGCGACTGGCACAGAATTGAGATTAGATGGCTCGGAACTGACATATCCGTCAGCGTGGACTATGGCTTGAGAACTGTGCTGTTGCCAATGCTAGCCAATAAGATTCAAGGACAGTATATCGGCAAGATCCTGATTGGTGGGCCTGATACTACAGCGGGTTTGTTGGCGTCAGAAGTGGGATACTTCGAAGGGTGTATTCAGGTTAGTTACGTTTGTTTTATGATTGTGGCTATTTTTTAACACGCTTATATTAGCTTCACCTGTATGTATGTATGTATGTATATGTATGTATGTATGTATGTATGTAACCGACTCCTTTGGACTCGATTTTGACCCACTTTAAACGAACAGATTTCATTCAAATTTTGCACACCTGTCAAAGATCGATGACAATGCAATAATTCGATAAAAAAAAAACGCTCTTATACCTAAATAAACCAAACTAGAAAATGGTAATGAACAAAAAATACTGTATTTTTTGTTCATTACCATTTTTAGCTTATATAGGAATTATTTTTCACTTTTTAGTTAGAAGTACTTTAAAAGCGTGTTTTTTAGTTTTATTAACTATTATTTATTATGACAGAGTTTACAGATATTTGTCTAGCAGGCTTGATTTTCCAAGTTAACTCAATTCCGCATTTTTTTGTGCAGGATGTAAGAGTGGGTACAGCCCAGTCGCTACTAAACCGGCCAACAGTGAGAGAAAACGTGAGAGATGGCTGCCAATCCCGTGCTGACTGTATGCTGTCCATCTGTCCACCATACGTAAGTATCATAAAAAGTAGTTTCACGAGTGACCTGGGTGACACAAGATTACTTTATTGCATATGTCAAAAGCAGTTCCCTCGAGTTGGAATGGTTAGAGTTGAGTTCTCGAGTAGTTGTTCAGCCTCACCCCGAGATAACCTGGTAGCTGATGCCTTGGCCCTATAGGAGATTCTTAACCAGCCATTGATTGCGTTATATTGACTTCAGATGGCCAACAGCCAGAGGACCCTGAACATCGCCTCTGTAGTTACTGTACAACTTTTATTCAAGTACAAAATCCGTGCCATTAACTACACACCACTATTCCTTAGTGAGATCTTTCTAACAGTAGTGGGCCTTGTTAGGATACTACATGAAAAATTTCACGTTTCTTTTCCTTGTGGCTTAGGCCCTGCGTTGATGAATCATACAACTATTGTATTTTTATTAAAACTGACGTGAGTTTGTAACATTATTAAAATTATGAAATACGGGTGTTACTCACGTAATGTTGGTCTATTTAGTCGACCGCGGTTTCGCCTATACGTCTAGGCATTATCAAGAGAGCGCGATACGTCGCGCCTGAGTCGCAGCCAGTCTTGCACTGACGTATAGGCGAAACCGCGGTCGGCTAAATAGATCATCATTACGTGAGTAACACCCGTATTTCATAATTTTAATAACTATTGTATTGTTAAATTTTAGAGCACCTGCGTATCATCCTGGGACAACACGGAATGTTTATGTGAGCGCGGTCGCGTCGGCCCTCAGTGCATCCAGGCGTGCGACCTCCATCCTTGCGGGGAATACGCCACGTGTCTGCATGACGTCACCGATAGAGGGTACCAGTGCAGCTGTCATGATGGATATATGATGACTGGTAAATAAATAATATCTTTGGTCCATTTTGATAATAATTAACATAGATGTATGAATGTGAAGTCTGAAATTATAGTGCTAAGTTTGATAAATATGGATGGATAGCTTACAAGGTAGAGCGAGAAAATGAAATCCTGAGTGATTGCAGAACTGTCATTAATAATAATAGCAGCCCTGTATCTAACTACCAACTGCTGGGCTCGGACCTCTTTTCATGTTGAGAAGGGTTAGGCCATAGTCCACCACGTTGGCCAAGTGCGGATTGGTAGACTTCACACACCCTTGAGCACATTTTAGGCACTCTCAGGCATGCAGGTTTCCTCACGATGTTTCCTTTACCGTTAGCAAGCGATAATTTATATGATAAATACACTTCTTCGAAAAGACGAATCTTAACGATTTATTGACAGAGGTATGTGCCATGGATTCGAACCCGAGACCTTTGACTTAGCAGCCCTACGGTCTCCCACCCAGCTAACGCTGCTCTTCATCTGTCAATATCCTTATATTAATAATTATTGTTCTTTTGTTACAGCATCGGGATGTACAGAAGCAGTAGAGCAAGAATGTCCTGGCGGGTGGTGGGGGGGCGCTAGCGGCGCGTGCGGGCCTTGCGACTGCGACGCGACGCGCGGGTATCATCCTCATTGTCATGCTAGCACGGGGCAGTGCCATTGCAAGGTACGGGAACTATATTTATGATTAAGTTAATAGCCAACATGCAATCAATTTGATCGCAAAACTGTATTTATCACCTCATTATATCTATTCATATAGTAAGGAAGCTCGTGGCTAAGTCAGGTTGTAAAGGTCTAACGGCAGATCTATGTAAAACCCTGATATTTAGCTGAATCCGTAATACTAGAAATCTATCCCATTTGTGAATGTACCAAATGAAGAATATATCTTTATCTACACCCATGCTATAAATCCTCTATAAACGTTCTTGAAACAGTTAGCTTATTGCCAACATTAAAACAGCCAGTGTCATAATAACCATTATAACACCCAAACGGGTGTACTAATGTTGTACTGAAATTCATTATGCAACTCCTTTTTTACTCATCGAACAGCCACATTCTCATGGCATCTTTATGAATTTCAAAAAAAGAACTTGTCATGCACGCGCGTTTCACTACCACAGCACCGTAATTTAAATAAAAACTTATTCGAATTTTTGAATTGACGTCGTATCCCGCCATTTTTGTTCAATAATAGTATTGAAAAAATACATTTTAATAATTTTACGATCCAAAATGTAAATAATTATTAAATCCTTTTCTTCACCAGGAAAACCATTACAAGCCTGCGGGGTCCGAAGATTGCCTTCCATGCCAATGCTATGCCGCTGGATCAGTCAATAGTTCATGTGATTCTACCACGGGACAGTGCTATTGCAGAGATGGAGTTATTGGAAGAGCGTGTGACTCCTGTGCTAACTTGTATGCTGAGGTCGCTCCTAATACTGGGTGTGAAGGTAAGTAAATAAAACAACCGGCTCGGATTACTTTCCTTTTGTGTAAAATCTTATAACTAAGATAACATAAAAAAAATTTTATTTCTCTTTCACAAAGGTGTTCAGGGTAGTACAATAACGACACAAATAAAAAAATACAGCTTACATAGTTACAAAACTCCTTTGTGAGAAACTTGTGGTTTCTGCAGTAGGTAGACCTGTCATCTCTTTCTGTCTTCTCTTCTGACAACTGCCGTTTTGGACCTTATTAGTAAAATAAATATATAGCAATTGTTGGATCTAGGTCTTGAAGTCTTTCTGAAAAAAGAGCCAAGAATCGTCAAGACATAGCTATTGACTTTTACCTAATGTTTTTATTCGAATGTTATTGTTAAAACAACAATATTATTTTATTTTATTATTATTAAATGACATCATTTAATTTAATTAACTTTTCAATCTGTTTTAATTTAATAATAATGTGATATATTTTTATAATTTATGTGTCAATTATTATGTAATTAATTTTAACTGCTTTATTTTAAAAATTGTAAGGTGTGGAGTAATTTGTCTGAATAAAGAAAGGTATTATTATTATTATAGCACAGGCGGAAAATGTTTATTTAAATCAATGAGTTTATTGCATTATATTTAAAATAAGTGTAGGTACATGTAGATATTTTTATGGCAATTGATAAATCTATGTATTTGTTGAATAGTTGTCTATGACGGATGTCCCCGTTCTTTCGCACACGGAGTCTGGTGGCCACGGACCAAGTTCGTAGTAGAAGCCATTACAGACTGTCCAGCAGGCACCAGTGGTAAAGCGACTCGCATGTGCGATGAGACTCAAGTGGTACCCTGGCAGGAACCTGATATGTTCAACTGTACCACGTCAACCTTCTACCAGTTAAGGAAACAGGTAAGCTTATGAATTTTTATTGATTTTTATTAAAACTGACGTGAGTTTGTAACATTATTAAAATTATGAAAATACGGGTGTTACTCACGTAATGTTGGTCTATTTAGTCGACCGCGGTTTCGCCTATATGTCTAGGCATTATCAAGAGAGTGCGATACGTCGCGCCTGAGTCGCAGCCAGTCTTGCACTGCGAAACCGCGGTCGACTAAATAGACCAACATTACGTGAGTAACACCCGTATTTTCATAATTTTAATAATTTTTATTGATCACAGTGAGGTAGACATTTCTTCATCTTTGTTTGCGGGAGTGGTTTGTGGAAGTTAACCATGGTCTTTAAACACCTTTGGGACGGTCTACGAAGATTGGAAAGAGTTATTCTGCATCTAGCTAATACAAATAAAATTGCTATCGAAAAGCGAAGGGTTCAAAAACGGATGGGGAATTCTAAATATAACTCCTATACTTACTTCATGACATTTTTTAATTTGCTAGTCGTGAACATCGTGTCTATTTTGTGTTACTTGGATTTTGAAAAAAAAACCCAGGTGTTTGGGCTATGCGTTAATATGTTAGTCAATCAGCGTATCCTATATACCTAATCTTATTATTTAATCTGTTTACTAATTTATTTTTGAAATTATTCCTAATCCTTACAGCTAAGCAAGATAGAATCCGGCGAATTATCCGTTAACACATTCGTGGGCGTCCGCCTGGCCGCCGACGTGACGTCAGCGTGCGCCCACACGCGGCGGCTGTACGGCGCCGACGTGCTGGTGGCGGAGGGAATCCTGCTGGAGCTGCTGCAGTACGAACTCAAGCAGGCGGGGCTGAACCTCACGCATAGCCAGGATAAGGATTATGTGCGGGTAAGATGTTACGTCATATCCTAATAGGTAATCTCCACAATATACTACTGGACGATATGATAGCCTAGGTATATACCAAGACTATCGCACACGGATAGTACAGTGGGCCAAAGAGTTAGCTATGCAGGGCGAAAAGTTCTATGTCATAGTAAAGACTTACTAAACCAGTTATGGATTAGTGAGTTACATAACAAAATAGTGGGTATATTACACTTATTAAATATGTAATTCACACATTCATATCTATTGCAGTCAGTTTTCACTATGGCGTAGAAGTTTTTGGCCTGCATACCTAATTGTTTGGCCCACTGTACATTTTTACTCTACGTATCAACAGTCATAGATCCTTAAAAGACAATCGGGATCATGAACTTGACTCTCTGAATGAGCAACACTGATAGGCATTGGTTAATCTAGTCAACCCGTGTGAGTTATATTACACTCAGCTGCTCACTGTACTTACAGTTTCCTAATGGGCACAGTGGGCCACACAAGTAAATAAAAAATTACACACAGATTAGGAACATAACTTAACTGCTATGTTATATATAGGTAATCACCTAAAAATAATAAATAATAACATAAAAATTGGCCAAATTAATGTGATACAGAACAAGTCTACTTCTAAATATTTACCGGTCAAACCATTCAGGAGCTCCTTTGTTCTAAATGGTTCCATTTTCATTTCTTATAATTTTTAAATATTAATTCATTAGTGCTTTGTTCAAAACTAAATATCTTTGCTATTTTTATATACGAAACAAATAATAACTTCATGCTTGTTCCAGAACGTAATAAAATCAGCGAACACTATCCTAGACAGCCAATACTCCAAGGAATGGCAGCGCATTACCGAATTGACGGGTCACGGCATGGAGCTGTTGCTACAGAGGTTCGACAAGTACATCTCTGTGCTGGCTGAGAGTCAACACGATACCTATACCAGTCCGTTCGAGATTGTTACTAGTGATTTGGGTAAGATAGAAATTGAAAATTGTTTTAAAGAGTGCTTTGTCCCTTAAAGCCATCCATTTGTTCCTTATGATCAAAGAATTTACTAATATATTGAGGAATAGAGAGCCTGCATCCGTATAATGTTGACACCCAAAATTGAATGGTGGCGCCATCTGATAACAAATCCGACAACTAAGCTCTGTATGTGTGCGTACACACCCACATATACCTATATTGTATTTATGTGTATAGCTATTATAGTATTAGTATTTTAATGAGATCGTCACCCCAATGGCTGAGACATGAAAATGACGAACCTGTGCCTTATGCCATTTTTATGGGATTTGATTGATTTTAAAATATCCTTATTTCCAATAATTCACGAAGATTAGTCACACATAATATTAAAAAAAAAAAATATGCGAAACAGACATGTGGTAAGTGTTTTTTATAGGCTTAACTTCGCCTTTTCTTCTTGCTTAAAGAAAATTTAACCATGTTGTCATGGATATATATTATGATATATGTGACTAACTTCACATATACTTGCACATTTAGATTTTACATAAATATAATCCAACACTGAATTATTACAGTCCATTATTGGTGTCTAAGTAGCCGTCTTGTTTATTTATAATATTTATTATATTGAGTCCTAAGCAGAAATTAAATATTGCATACTAATTGTTAAAAGAGCTTTTCATTTACCTCCAAATCTCAATTGATGTATATTAAATAATTAAGAAATTACAAAGAAAATACAAAAAAAAATCGCTTATACTGTCCAATACTGGTGACTTTACCTTAGCTTTGGAATAATGTGATATGGGATTGCTGACCTATCTATTTAATGACTCCCATGATCTAGATATAAATCAGACAACAGGCCAGTAGTCATCCATTTTCAAACAGCCAATTTTATCCGGACTCTTCTGCCAGATACACTCAAATCAGTATAAATCCATTTCTAACACTCACATTTTCTTTCAGTAATCGGCGTGGACATCGTAACAGCAGAATCAATCTACGGCTTCGAACCTACGCAACTGAACCGGTACAACTTAGACTCATACACGACGGAGCGAGTAGTCCTGCCAGACACGTCATCGTTCGTACATTCTCCCATACAAGCGCCCGTGTACTACGCCAATGGGAAAGTGAATAAGCATAGGAAACCATCCAGTCCTACTGTGTCGTTTCCCAAGTATAATAACTATGTGAAGAATAAGAATAAGTTCGATAAGCACACTAGAGTGCTGCTGCCGTTGGATCTGCTAGGGATTACTAATAGTAATATTCAAGGTAAGTAAAACTAAGAAATACTTCTATAAGTGAGTGCAAATAGACCGAGAGTAACAATAAAAAGACGTGTGGCACTCGCGGACTGGCGCGGTGAAGCTATTGCATAGCATTTTTTATCAACTTATGCAATTATAATTATTTATTTATTTCATTTATGCAGTATTTTTTTCCTTTGTGACAACAATATACCTACAACCAATGCCACCTAGAGGCGAGTTGCTGAACTAAAGAGACAAGCGTGATATTTCAAAAAAATCATTAAAAGTTCTGCTATTAATCGATAGATGGCAAAACTAAAAGTATCACCGATCGGAGTAGGGGTGTTAGGTTATTTTCGTTACGGAATTTCTGGATTCGGTCTCCACGCTCAAGGCCCGCGATAGAAGCTATGCAATAGCTTAATTATCAATGAAGGAAGTACAGAAATAAGCTATTAATAAATTCATGGCAATAATTACTACTTTTAAATAAGCCAACCCCAATGTGATAGGGATGTGGATGGACTACTAGTCAAATTTAGTACTTTTATCGAATCAATGAGTTTTATATGAAGTAGCAAACAGTGATGTGATTTTTTGTGATCAAGTATCGTACTTATTATGATAAAATTAACAATTAAAAACAACAAACCTTATTGAAACTTTATTCAGTTAATTGAAGTCTTAATTTTCACATAGTTTCTAACCAATTTATTTTTGACCATGGATAACATCCTATGAGAATCTCGGTAAATGATGAATGACTTCTTTTAAATGATAACAATCGACTGTAAATATTGAAATCGTACTTTTTTATTTATTATTTTATTGCAAATTCATCCATAGTTTGTTAGTAAAATTATATTATGATCAATTTTAGTAATTAATAATCATTTTAATATATGTAATTTTTTTCAATATTATCTTACATTAAATATTAATCTTTTGGCGTTAACATGTATGCTGTTCAGTTGCAGTGACGCACAACTGGACAGTCTACTCTCTCTTTTTCCATTCATTTTGTATTTTTTGGTTCCTTATACCTAACTTTTTATGTATATTCTTCTTTCAGAAAACCTAGATCTAAACTATGAATCCAGGGCTGTATTTTCCTATCTACAATACTCCCGTAACACTTCTCAACTGATGCCGCTTCGAATGGACGAGTCAGTCAGCCAGCGATGGGGCGTCAACATCACTGTGGGATCTCCCATCATACAACTGGCGCTGTTCGTACCGGAGTATGTGTGGATGAAGGAAGCTAGTGAAACTAGTGAGGACAACTCAGTTGAAAATATGGATGAAGAAAGTTAGTATCATACATACAGCTATGCTTAGCAAATTATACTAAGAAATAGTTGAAATAAATATGAGACCGGCAGGATTTAAACCTGCGACCTTCTGCACACCGGGCAGCCGCTTTAACCAACCAGCTGCGGTCACCTCTTGCCAGTACCCCTAATTTTGTAACTGTATGTTACGTCATATCGTGACGCCACGTTCATCCATTTGTTCCTATCTTAAGTAGAATGCAAACCAACATGGCGTAATTACATTTAGCACAAATTTTGTAAAGAATGAACGTTATTTCAACTTATGTGTGCCAAAGGTTGCAGGTTTAAATCCTGCCGCTCCCATAATTTCTTCAACTGTTTCATACAATACATACAATATTCTTGCAATGCCTAATAGCAGATGCCGTCAAGAATGAATCAATCAGATAGCTTTAAAATCATTTTAGAATCCAGAGGTGGGTATATATGTTTAGTTTTCCGTGGTCAAGCATCACATCGGCGCCCATAACAACATCAGTGCGGCAAGAAGCGTGTGTTTTCTTTTAAATTCGTCACGAATCTACCTCAGATAAAATAGGCCTCGGGGATCTGTCCAACTAATCGCCACATTTACTTAAAATTTAACCATTCCATTATCCTCCACAGGTATCGTATACGCGAATAAAGGTAACCCATCCCACACAACGAATCACCTAAGCCCAGTGCCACCGAAGAACACTTGGACATCCGAAGACACTCAAAGCCAGGACGCCCACGGGCCGATCCTCATTCAACCAGCTTTTAAAAAACAAGACAAATCATACGCTAGTGATGGCCTACAAGAGAACGAATCAAGCTACGTGGCTGAAAAACTTGAGGCTGGAATCGAAGGTCCAAAAGCGATGGCTTTAGTAAGTGAAAGTGGGAACATCACAAAAGATGGAATAACAAAAAGGTTGATGTACAAAAGTCTTAGTGGGATCCGGTTGAAGAGACCGATCAGGCTGCAGCTGTGGTTGGATATAGACAAGGATACCTTTGGGTCTAGGACAAACCCTCAGTGTGTTCATTGGTCTACTTTGAGAGGGTGAGTTTACCTATACATATATATGTCTGCATGTGTGGTGTAGTGGTTTAAGCGGTCGCCTCGCCGCTCTCCACTGCACTGGTGTTGTGGGTTCGATTCCCACATGGGACAAATCTTTGTGTAATTTGCAAAGATTTGTTCTGAGACTGGGTGTGCTTGTCTGAGTGAATGTGTGTATTTGGCCTTGTCATTGCGACCATTGGATAGTGTAGTGATTGCTTCTGGCGTTCTATCTAACTTAAAAAATTTACCTATATATATATATCATTTACAAATTGAAGTAAAAAAAATTGTAGTAATAATTTTCCAGTAACAATGATTCAATCACTAACTCTTGGGTGAATAAACGAATTTCTTTGTTTTTTACTTTATCTATTTTATGTTAAATCCTTTAACTACTGAATATTCCTGTTTCTTCTCAAAGGTCTGGAGAATGGTCTCGCGTGGGATGTCACACGGAGATTGACTACGACTGGTCGCCGTACTCCAATGAACCATTGCTCATTAACTGCACCTGCAATCATTTATCCACCTTCGCTGTACTGGTTGATGAAGTGGACATCGAGGTAACCTTGGCCAACAATTCCGGTCTATTCTTTCTCCTATATTGTTTAACCTTTTTGGAAACATGCATTGATAATGTTGTCATTTTCTCTTACAGTTCATTCCAGAACCGTCTCTCCTAGAATCAGTGACGTCATACACCGCATTCAGCATCTCTTTGCCTCTTCTCCTGGCGACCTGGGCAGCTCTCTGCCTGATGAGAGGCGGAGCAGCCACCGTGTCCAATTCTATTCATAAACACTTGATATTCTGTGTGTTCATGGCTGAACTTCTGTATCTGATTGCGTTGAAAGCCAGGAGTACGTTGGTGCAGAATGAGGTATGTATTTTGTAACATTATTACTTAAGCCAATACATTTTTTAAGCTACTTTAGTCCAAATATCAAAAATATTCGTCTTTTGACTAAATAGAAAGTTCAACTTCTTATTGATTATTTTTATAGCATTTAGCTATGCTTAGCAAATTATACCGGCAGGACGACCGTCACGAAATGACGTAACATACAGTTGAGAAATTTTGGATCTTAGCAAGAGGCGACCGTAGCTGGTTGCTTAAAGAGACTGCCCGGTGTGCAGAAGGTAGCAGGTTCAAATCCTGCCGGTCCCATATTTTTTTCAACTGTTTCTTAGTATAATAATAAAGTTGTTTGAAATTAGAAATGTGTTTTTAAAGGCAAAGCCAAAAATGTTTCTAATCGTCCAATATTGTTTTTCTGTGCAGTTTATATTATTTTTATTAAAACTGACGTGAGTTTGTAACATGGGTGTTACTCACGTAATGTTGGTCTATTTAGTCGACCATGGTATAGTCACCTATACTTAAAAGTATCGACGATAGTCGACTAAATAGACCAACATTACGTGAGTAACACATGTATTTCATAATTTGAATAACAGTTTATATGTTATAATATTTTTAAAGCAAATTTTAGCTTTGCTATGCCTTTTTGTAATTTATAAAATATTAAACTTGAAAAATTAGCTTTAAAAATATTACAAGTATTTGATAAAAATGCGTCATCTCTTGACAGTAACAGTGTTGATCTTAATTCAAACTTACAGTATGTGAATAGTGACTTATCACATCACATAGATGGCGCTAAAACCAAATAAGGTTCGTCTAGCTAAAAGCTGGCACAAAAAGAGTTGAGAAATTTCGAATCCGGCAGCATACGAATCCATAGCTGAATTGGCAAAGCACTTGGGGCGTATACCCAGGGGGTGCAGTTTATATGTTGATTATTTTAGATACCTCAGATTAAACGGTTTACATTTTCCGCAGTTCCTGTGCAAGTTGATGGCAATGTCCTTACACTACTGGTGGGTATGCGCCCTGGCATGGTGCGCCTGCGACGGCTGGCAGCTGCGGAGACTCGTCCGGGAGCTGCGGGACGTCAACCATGGAGGACTTTGTGCTCAGCTCGCCACGGCTTACGCTGCCCCGGCGGTTATACTGGCGTTAGCGGCTAGCCATCATCAGCATCAATATGGCAATGCGCTATTGTAAGTATTAAAGTACATGCTATGTATGTTATTAGGTTTTTTTGATACTGACTTTACAGTAACTAATGTTTTTAAATCAGCTTCTTCGCCTTAGTCGTTAAGAAAGAAAATAATTTAAAGTAATGTGTACACTACTAATCTCACAATTTGAAAATAACAACTTAATTCTTCTTACTAAGAAACAGTTTAAAAAATTATAGGACTGGCAGGATTTGAACCTGCGACCTTTTGCACACTGGGCAGCCGCTTTAACCAACCAGCTACGGTAGACTCTTGCCAGGACCCTAAATTTCTCAACTGTATGTTACGTTGTTTCGTGACGTCACGTTCATCCATTTGCATTCAACTGTTTCCTAGTATAATTTGCTCAGCATAGCTAAATGCTATAAAAATAATCAATCAATATTTTTCTCCTTTTAGTTGCTGGGTGAGCTGTCACGAGCCAGTAGTGTGGTGGGTGGTTATCCCAGCTGCCGTGTACGCTGGAGCTGCTATTATTTTCTTGGCGGGAGCGACCAGGGCTGCATTCACTGTCAGAGATCATGTCATTGGATTTGGAAATTTGAGGTTAGTACAGAACCAGATAGAATTAACCGGAAAATCCTAAAAATACGGTGTTTAACGTCTATTTATTTGTTTAGTATTAGAAATGTATATTAACCACGCCTAGGATCTCTTCTTCATTTAATATACATAATTATGTCAAATTAACCGTGTATATCATTAAAAGCTTGAATCCGGCTCGAAGGACCATTCAATTTTGTACATGCTGACTCTCTTTTTCCTTAGGATGTTACTCGGCGTAAGCGTGATCTGCGTGCCTCTAGTGTGCGTATCCTGGGCGAGCGCACTGCTGCTGGCCAGCGAGAGCGGCGCGCGGCGGGACGCTCTGAGCGCGGCGCTGGCGGCCGCCGTGGCAGCGCACGCCGCTGCTGCGTGCGCGGGGTACATCGCCTTCAATGTGAGAGTCAGGGATAATCTACAGAGGTTGGTGTACTTTATATTTCTAATGTCTTCTTGTCTTCTTTGTGTTCACACCTTAACACAAAAGTTATCATAACACGGTCATGGATTTCACACTTATTGACTAAAATACTCTTTACAGGACTGTACTTAGATGCTTGGGTAAGAAGGTGCCACTAGTCGACACATCGGTAATCATTAGCAGCAGTGCCCAAAACTTATCACAAGTCAATAGGTAAGTTATAATAAAAGTACAATTTAAATCTAATTACAAAACAAAAGAGTCTTAATGGGGGCTATCGTTTTTTATCTCACCAGATGGCGCCACTGCAGAGTAAGGTCTGTCAAAGTTAGTTGACAGACATTGATTTATTTTAACCATTTAAAAGAGGCACAATTCTTTCGGACATTTTGAGACAAACATTTTGGAACAAGATAATTAAGAAGTATATTATGTTTTAATTTCAAGTGGGACATAAATACGTCCGTCTCCCTTGCTCTCATTAAGTGCGTTCTTAAAAAAGTCTTCTGAACGCTCTAAAGAACTGTGCCTCTATAGACAAGTTTAATTCAATGACCACGTAACCAACCCTCAAATAATGACAATTGACATTTTGGAGACTTCACAAGCACTCCTAGCGGCGAATTCATACGCGAAAGCCCTCATTACATTATAGCATTTTTCATTGAAAGTTAGCTATCTTGAAAATATTTTATACGCAATTAATTTTACAGATCTGCCCTGGCGTATCACAGCAGTACTGAACCAGGTCGTCAACTAAGAAATATTGGCATTTCCGCGTCTTCGACCACTTCTAGATCGACTACAAAGACCAGTTCCAGTCCCTACAGGTAAAAAATATCTTTTAAAATAATCGTAGTCGTTTTATATTACTTTGTTGATGCAACATGACTAAACTTGACTTAGATAAGTCAACGTCCACTTCTTTTGAAGTAGGTTTTAGAATTTTTCTTAAGATCGATCGACTCAAGTAGATTCGCACCAAAAAGTGCTTCTAGATAGATAGAAAATACTTCATTTGTACACATAATTTTTATAACATGAAAAAAATTAAGAGTAAACTATAAAAAGAAAACAAAAATACAAAAGGCAGCCTTATTGCTTAAAGCGATTTCTTCCAGGCATCTTTAGGATGAACATTTTGGAAAGAGAAAAAAATCTAGTAGAATCAGTATCTTTATTTAAGTTTTTGCCATCAATTTTGCCGTTTTTGTTTCCACTTGTTTCTTTTCCTACCAGTCGCAGCGACGGACAGCTTCGACACACGAGCACTTCAACATCTAATTATAACACGAGCGCGAGTGACATGCCTGCCTACCTCAGAGGATTTGATTCATCGCTACATACAAGAAAAGATGGTAAATATACACTTCCCTTATTATATTAGTTGATCTTTGTTCCCAGATGTTACATGATTTGATTTTTGGGCATATTCTCTGTTCAGAATGCAACATTTAGTTGATTGTCTGCTAAAACCCTGCCTGTTATGAACTATTCCGATTGGTCTTCAAGCAATGATCGTCTTTGGGTGACCTAAAGTTTGAATTGAATATGTAATCAATATATTTTTTATAAGAATTATGAAAATAAATATGCTAATGAAAATTTGCATGTCTATTATTATTCTACTGAGGATCCTAAGACCTTATTGTACTTTTTTATATTTAACAGCGTAATGTACTGTACGCATGTTGTGACAAATAAATTATCTTTATCTTTCTACTCCTTCTTTGCGTGTCAATGGAGAAACACATGGGAAGGCATGTTAGATAGATATATATTTATCTTTATCTTTATCTAAAACATGCAGTAAATATCACCCACCCATGTAAGATATCTTAATGCCCGGCATTCGTCCCTGTTCTTTCATAACTACTCATATAGCAATTTTACTTCATCCTTCTCGTTTTAGACGAAGGTCGTCGTCGCCGCAAAGCAGCCAGGGACGGGGAGACCACGGGAGAGACGGGAGAAGAACACACGGAGGCAACAGACAGTGATTCAGACAGCGCCAGGAGTCTGGAGCTGGCGTCCAGTCACTCCTCGGATGATGACGAGACCAGCACGAGGCGGTCTAGCCATCCGCCTTCTGCAAACAGTAAGATATCTCCATCTATCATCCTCAGTTAATCTATTACTACATTGTATGACTTTTGTGAACAACCCTTTGATCCAAACCTACCTTCATAGTGAAGCAAAGCCTGGAGAATGTTGTCCCGGATAGACCAGTACAAAATCAGAATCAATCATGCTTTAATTACTAAGCCTTCCTCCTAGTCTAATACTATCTACAGAAGTTCCTTACCAAGTTGCTCTAACATTTAGTATGTAGTAAAATATTTTTAACGAAATAAAATATTGTACCATTAAACAAAATTAATCACGAATGATTGTCTCAGGAGATCGAGCAACTAGCGGCAGTGCAGCAAGCTATCTGCCAAACATTACAGAAGGCACTCCCTTAGCCATCCCACCAAGGTGGCCTTCGCATATCAGAGAAGGTAAGCATCAAGTATATTTTAAGTGGTATATTTTCTACATTTTTATAATAGAAAATATTATTACATTACCTTTTCCTTTCCCAGAACCAAACCGGCCAGAAATGGGCCGCTGGTCCCAAGAGACTGGGTCAGACAACGAAGGGGTGAACGCAGGACTGGCATCGCCATCCCCTAATCCACTACCCAACCCTGATCTTACGTCAGACGTGTACCAGCTGAGCAGGCATCGGATGAAGCCCTCGATACTGGAGAATGTGCATGATACGTATGTAGCGAGTGTCGATGCGTCGAGATTACCTTTGGATAATAGGTATGTGATATTTTAACGAAATGTACTAAATTATACAAGCAATAAATATACGGGTCGGTAATAGACACCATTATATGTATCAATCATCTAGGCATTGTGAAGGACCGATATCTCAGCTAGCTTTTCTTTTAATCAAAGAAATATATTTATGTAAGGGAAGATGAAATTTATTCAATACATCTTTTATTATAGATACGATAAGATAAAAGAAAAAGGACAACCATTACTTAAGCTAAATATATAATCTAGGTGTGTGTCCTCAGGTCAGTGATCCGATCAAAATTTGCAGGCATAGGTATTAATTAGGTGATTCGCGGTAAAAACGGTATACTTCTATCACTAATCAATTAGTACTGTGCAGTGAAAATAAGGCACAAAATTTAAAATAAAGTTATAAATAAATAATTAAATAACTATGATGCACCTACCAATCAAAGGTCACTGACCGTGGACAACTAATAATAATATTAAATAATCATATTATTATTCGTATACGATGTACAAAAAATGCTTCAAAAATATGCGTTTGGATACTAAATTGGAAATGGTAACTAAACAAAATCCTACTTTTGTTGTGAGAAATAGAGCTTTACCAGAAACATATTTTTTTACCCAGATACGGCGTAATGGACGACGAACTTATGTACGGGGTACTTCCCAACGATACAGAGAAGCAAATACCCTACGATCCCAACTACCCGATCTCACCCACAATGTACAGACTGCCGGGGAATCCCTACGGGTCCAAAACATATCTACCTTCAAGAACATCGGACTATGGTTACAGCCCCACTAAATATCTAGGTTCAGAGACCAATATGTATGGATCTAGAGATTTTAGGGATTCTGGTGTATCTACCAGAGAACACGACGGGTACCCACCGAGGGATTACAGGGATTCAGGGATAGCCACCATGTTGAAAAACGACTATCAGAGAAAGATGGATAGTCACTACGGAGAATATAACGATAGGATGTCGGAAGGATCGGATAAACATCACCCGCATGATAAATACTTGTTTCCTTATACAGGTAAATTGTAGTTTCAGTTTTTATATTGTTTTTTGATCCTTGTGTTTATAAATTAATATTATCTGATAATATCCTTGATCCTTTTATACTTGCATCAGTGTGTTAGTTACTTTAGTATAAATATCTTCTAAATAATATCTAATCAAATATTTGTTACATATTTCTTAAGATATACCCGTTGATATCCAAATGTAAGTGCTTCATACTGTGTACAGTCAAGTTCATTAATTTGTTGGCAGTTTGTCTTGCTATTTCTATAATAAGGTGGGACATTGCCAAAATATAAATTGAAAGTACCTGGTCTTGTATGGATGAGTCAACCATCGACTCTTCATTTTATTGACCCTCCAGTTCGTCCAGTTTTCTCCATTGTATTTAGTTTGTGTTTAAATTACACTGCCAATGTTTTGAATACACATTTTGTTTTTCGTGTGATTTTAATTTGAGTGCGCATTTTTTTTTATTTTGTTTCGTTCATCCCGCGCTTCCGAGTCGCTTTTGACGTTATATTTTGCTTGCTTTAGCTGAGGAGGACCACGCACACTTGCGTGGCGTCAGCCAGTCACCGCACGTCCTTAGTAGTGAGCCACGATCAGGTAATGTACACGCTGTTAAATGTACCTATACACAAATGTTGGCATATTTACCAAGAACGCAACTGCTTAAAAAACACGGCTGTGCCGATGAGATAAAAACTAGATAATAAATGATTCACAAAATAGTGTTCCCATCTACCCTTAATTTACTTTTGACTTAATTCAAATGCTGATTAGGAGATCAACTTTTTTATTTGATTTGGTTATTTTTTTACTATTAAAATATACTTATATACTAACATTATAAATGCTCACCGCCTCCTCAGATATTAGAATATTTTCGTTGTAATAGAAATATTTAATTGATTTTCCGTGTTCATAGGCGAGCAACAACAGCAGCAGATCGGGGCACCACTAGCAAGTATGGGGGAAACTAGCGAGTAAGTATCAAATGCTTGTTTTATGTATGTTATGCATGAATAATTAAATATTTTATGTGCATGTGGTATAATTAAACTACTCATACAGAATTCCCTAAAAAAAAATAGTTGTTAAAAATCAAAAAGATAAAATACGAAATTAAAGCAGTTTTACGGCACTCTGTATACAAATATGAAATGTGATATCCAGAAAGATCATTACTTATATAATTATTTTATTCAATAATAATGTGTACCTTGTAATACATGAAAATAAGAGCAATGTTGGATTTAGATTAGCTATGAAATGAGAAGTGAATGATCACTGGCTAGTCTCCGATATTTGTGTCTACATTTAAATTCAGTTATGTTGATGAACTTGTCAATAGATGGTGGCGGTTGTATGAGAAACACTCATTGTAAATCATCTTTTGCTTTGCTAACCGGTGGTGTGGCCGCGCGCAAAATCATCTTCAACCATATTAGGGACGAGGTATGTTTCTTTATTTCTAATGTAATTGATTTTGTGTATTTTTATAGACGGCAAGGGGTTTTAGGAACGTAACAAATCTTCAATTTCTCTCTCCTTATCCAAGATTTTGTTATTTTATGCATGCAAAAAGCTTGCGTTTGGAAGCAAGCGTCAGCGTCATCGCCCGACGTATGTTAATAAATTTTAATTACAAAAATGTGCTTGGTGATTGCGCGCGCATCTTTTTTTGTATGAGAATATGCCGTCACGCTGCGCTCCGATACGCTCCGCTCCCTGTCAACTGCGACCCTTATTACCGTTATTCGTTTGTTCGCATGTTATGTTCAAAATCTCTTCGATATCCACATACGAAAATGCAAATATTTCTCAATGTTTATTTGAATTTTAATATATTTCATCTTGTCCTTTATAGGAAATCTACTACTGAAGACGATGCGGAAACAAGAGTCTAACAACATATGAAAAGTACAAGATTTCCAATGAATCTCAATAGCTATAATTTACTTTAAACTTCGTAGTTATTTTATAATGATTAGTGTTAATTTACGCAAAGACTGTCGATCAATCAGTACCCACTGCCATAGTGTAGAATAATCATTATTTATTTGAATTATTGTCTATGCTTTAAGTAGGAACTATAGAGGAATGATGTAGAGTTTAAATGTAATAATAATACTCATAATTTTGGCGGGTTTAGCATTTTTAAGTCGGCTGTTAAATGTAAACTTGTGAACAAATTATAATTTCTCATTTATGGTTAGTTCAACAAAATTTATGTGCAAATACTTTCAATACGCAAAGAAATTGGGTGCATTGCTAAATCTAACTATAATCATCACGTACATCTATTTTACTTGATCTTGTATATAATATCTTCGCGCATGCATCCTTTAAAGCAGAAAATATTTGAAATCCTTTTAAATGACCATACTAAAATGTCTGGAATGAATGATGAGTAAGTAAAAGGTATTAAGAATGACATACAAAGTCAGTCATGTAAATAGTTAAAAGTTAGCTTATAAAGAACACACTTACCAATGAAATTCATAGAAATTTTATAAAAATATAAAAGATCTTGCGAATATCAATTGGTAACTCGTGTAATTAAAGATAGATTAGTGCAAAGTATGAATTACTATTATTTTTATATAAGAAAACCAAAACTATCGTTTGTAAACAACGTATTTAGTGTTAAGTAATGTTTATGAATGAATTTGTAATGTTCTCATTAGTGTGCAACCGGTGTGATTCCCAGTTTGACTTGATGTTTGTTTCTCATCGGGCTTTTTAAAACCCATTTATTAATGTTTCGAGTTGTTGCAATTTTTCAATTAAGTAAACAAATTGAATTTTTTTTTATCCTTTTGCGGTTCCGATTTTTATATGTATATAGAGTGTTGTGTGCATTTCTAGCGTTTTAACGAAGAGTCCACCTATTTTGTAAATAAATAGATTTTTACACTTTTAGTAGTTAAATTAGAAACTACGATAATAGTGGAATATTAAGTGAAAGCTTTATATATATTCTCTAGTATCAGATTGCCATAATTAATATTTAATGAGTTCGTAGAATGCACTATGAATATGAACAAAGATAATGAATATTTTTAAATGCTATTTGCTATTAAAATTAGGCAGGCGTTTCTTGGGAACTATCATTCAAGTTAAAAGTGGCAATTTGTCTAAGTTTTGGTATTCACGTTCTTTGTAGTATTTTTTATATAAATAAATGGTACATTGTGGATTTGATAATAGTAGAAAATTATTTCAGAATTCCCTCAGAGTGACTTTTGAAAGCAGTTAGTTATTTAGACAAAATACTTAGTACTGGGAAGATATAACTACCTACTCACTGTTAAAATCTAGCTTACCATCCGTTTTTCAAAAATAAGTACATAACAATTATATAAACTACCTAGTACAATAAAATTACCGAAATCAGATTTTACTACGCTTTTGTTTCAAATATATATTTCATAAATAGTGAGTGAGATACCACCTTGAAGATTTGATTTTTGAAATTAATTTATCAATTGAATTATTTGAAATCTTTGCGACATCATTTACATTCCTGTGACTTTACATTCCAATGATTCGTGCTCAAATGTGCGCTTTATGTATTAGATGGCAAGGTCGATATTGCTTTGTACTATTTACACATTTGCCACTTTTATGACAATTTTAGGCTCAATTTTCTTTCTCCATTTATGACTGTGTATCTTTTCTCGTTTTGTAATTACCTTTACAGGCAATGTTTATAAATTAGTGGTACAAACCTTTTAATTGTTTTGTAATGAAATAAAATATTTTATTGCTAAATCTATGATTTGTTTTATTTATCTACCTGATGAAATTATTTCAGTGTTGATTTCGCCAGAATCCTCCAGCTGCCTCGATGGTCTAGTGGTTCGGGTTCGACTCCCGGGTCGAGCAAAGAGTTATTTGTGAACTAACCGTCAGGAAATTCACTTAGCAATTGTGCTGATGCACGAAGTTAGAATTGTGCCAGGTGGATGGCGATAGGCTTACCTCCTATCCCATGGGACCTAAATATAACAAGTGAAGTGTGGATGTTGTACACCTCTGCCACACCCTTCTAAGTAATAGGCGTGATGTTATGTTATCTCTCCAGAAACGATTACCAAGTAATTTATTGACTGCAAGCAATGCTTAGACCTATAAATATGAAGGTGTTCCCAGACCGACTGTTATGTTAATAAGTTTCAGAGTCGAATGTTCGTATAAAATACAATTCGATTTTTGAAATGTTGTTCTACAAATGTTACATGACAGGCGAATGCTCGCGCAGTCTGGGAGCACCTTTAAACCAATGGTTGAGGGCGCCACTAGTACAACTAGTTTGTGTTCACATTCAAATCACCACAACTCGCAAGTACAGCCCATAATCATACAGGGTGGATGCGACATACCAACAGAATATATATTGAAACCAAAGGTTCTATACATGGTCAGTATATATTTCAATGGGTTATTCTTTTTAAACAAAACAAATACACGTGCTTAGTGAACATCAAGATGGCGGGACCCCGCCATTTTTGTGACTCATGCGATAAAGATTTAATACACTTTTCCTACTATTTCATACTTTCATAGTAAAATTCTACACCCACAAAATTACTAAATATCCTACAAAGAAAGTGGTCCCGCTATTTTGACGTCATAATGGCGGGACCACTATTAAATTAAAGAAAAAACATGGCGTGATCTTAAACTAACCACACCAAATTTTAATACGATATAGTACAACTACATTTGAATCATTATTATACTTATGAAACTGCAATTTCAATAAGAAACACGTTTATTATGTTTACATTAGAAAAGCGCCTGAAGAGAAAGTATCAAAGACAATAATTAACAATAAGTTTTATTTTATGCTCTTACAATTTGTACAGGCGTTTTGTTTGTTACGGTTTTATTTTGGAAGGGTTGTTTTAAAATGCATTAAAATAGTGCATATTTGCCTAAAAAATAAAAGTTGTTTAAACACAAAACCAGAATGTTTAAATAGATATTCATATATCTAGATATATCTTTCAATGTTTGTAAATTTAATTACTTTTTATTAATTACTATTTGCCATAAGAAATAGAACTGGTACCTATTTAACTATTTTCCGACAATCTGAGAAAATGCGCTAATTAAATATAGTAAATAATAGCAGGTTATCCTTATAAAAGGATATTACAATAAAAATAAAATATACTTAACATAAATAATATTGATTACTCTATTAAATATGTAATAATCAGCACTATGATGATTGCGAATTAAATAATTTCTCCACATACATTAGAACAGTGGGGAATAATAAAAGTCTGACTTTTAGTGATTCGAGTTTTCAAATCATCATAATCATTCCTACTTCCCTGGCACTCTAATACAATTAGATTTATAATAGCCTTGTTCTGAAATTGGCAGTATGTATTCAATTACTGAAACCAAATGATAATATTTATTATTTAACTTTAGAGTTCTCGTTCAGATTTATTTTTTCATTGTCACAGAATTTAAAAAATTGTATATTTGATAAAGAGTAGGAAGTAGTACTAACACTGTTGCATTGCTTGCAAGTTGTAATATTGTCTTCTATCATTATCTCAGTCGATTCATTGAGAGCGTGCACACCTTTTTTTTGTATAATGTTAAGTCAAGAGACAGAAATCCACATTTTCTTTTGATGCCATTCGAAAGACAATTTTCAGAACATGACTTAATAACCTCCGCGCTGTATATAATATCTAACAAAACCCCTTTAACTATAATATAAGCAATATTGCACTCACAGAGTACTTGCAAATTTGAACCTGTAGTTTCTGTTTTAAAATGTTTCATTAATATTTTAGTGTCTTTATTTTCACTGGCAAGTGCTTTTATGAATCGAAAATAAATGTTATCAGAGCTATTGACTATAGCCAATGCCTGAAATAAAGAGTCAAATGCAAATGTATTTGTTGTATATATATATTATTGTTGGGGCTATCTCGTCGTTGACTGTAACCCCGCTATCCCGATTGTATGTTAGTAGAGTATGTTAGAGAAGGTAGCTTGTAGTAACACCAAAATCACTTTAGGTTAAAAAGTTTATTGTTTATGGTAAAGTTATAGTTAAGTTCTACTGTTAGTTGTTGTTACGTTTAGTAGTCTGAGTCACGTTTATGAACAATATTTGTTTACCAAAACACACGTTTATGCGTTCCGATTCTTTGGTAGCGACTGTCGTAAACGACTGTTTATTGTTTACAGTATAATTCGCTGTACGAGCAGCATTGGCTCGTACAATTATTATCATCTGAATTTACGACAGACCCATTAGATTAAATTGACTATATTTTTATATTAAGTAAAAAATATAAAGTAAAAAAGCTCTGATAACATTTATTTTCACATACATTCTGGTTTGTGTTCAAACAACTTTTATTTTTAGGCAAATATGCACAATTATAAATGCATTTTAAAACAACCCTTCCACAATAAAACCGTAACAAACAAAACGCCTGTACAAATTGTAAGAGCATAAAATAATACTTATGTTAATTATTGTCTTTGATACTTTTTCTTTAGGCGCTTTTCTAATGTAAACATAATAAACGTGTTTCTTATTGAAATTGCAGTTTCATAAGTATAATAATGATTCAAATGTAGTTCTTCTTCTTCTTCTTCTTCGTCGTGTCGATGGCTGAGTCAAATTTTATTGGTCCAATAAGTGGCCACTGTTATGGCGCTCTCGTCGGCGTTCATGAGCACCACTCTTGTGCAGGTGGTAGGGCATTTTGGACAGTCAATAAGGTGGTCAAGGTTTTGACTTGCCATCGTGGTGAAAGGATTAGCCAATTCGCTTTTAAGAACTCGCGAATTGCCCAGGGTGCGCCGGACGTAGGGAATTGTTGTGTACGTCACTCGGGGAGGCTCCTTTCATGCACCCCAAATGCAAATGTAGTTGTACTATATCGTATCGTATATCGTATATCGTATCTTTTTAATATTTACACAAACGACCAACCTAGCCCGCCAAATACAGTTCGGTTCATTTACGCAGATGACCTTGCACTTGCCACACAGACTAAAGGTTTTGAGGAGGCCGAAATCAACTTGACATTAGGCTTAGAGATATTGGGTAAATATTACGACCAAAACACCCTAAGGCCGAACCCGTCCAAAACCCAGTCCTGTGTTTACCACCTCAGGAACCATCATGCCACCCGAACACTTAATATATCGTGGCGAGGTGTAAACGTAGAACACTGCTCACACCCACGCTACCTAGGGGTAACACTGGATAGATCCCTCACGTACCGAACCCACTGCCAAAACACCAAACAGAAAGTAAGTGCCCGTAATAACATCTTACGACGACTAACTAGTACGGCCTGGGGCGCTTCCCCACACGTTCTGAGGACGACGGGTCTTGCGCTTTGCTTTTCCGCAGGAGAGTTTGCGTGCCAGGTGTGGCATCGCTCCGCCCATGCCAAAGAGGTAGACGTGGCGTTGAACGATACCTGCAGGACTATAACCGGCTGCCTTAAACCCACGCCACTTTGCATGGTTTATCCGTTAGCGGGAATAGCACCACCGTTTGCTCGTCGTGTAATTTCATGCTCCATAGAAAAATTTCAGCAAGAGAGTGATAGTCGTCATCCGCTCCACGACCATTGTTTACCTCCAGTCCGCCTCAAAAGCCGCAAAAGCTTCATGAGAGAGACGACCTCAACGGACCAAAACCCCGCTAAATTTAGAAGCGAAATATGGAAGGTTAGGCTGCCTGCATCACCCAATTTTCCAGACCCGGCCGAACATCTGCCACCAGTCAATGAATTGCAGTGGCCGATCTGGAAGTCCCTAAACCGTCTTCGGACCCAAGTTGGTCGCTGCAAAGACAACCTGGCCAAGTGGGGTTTCACAGACACATCCAACACCAGTTGCGAATGTGGATCACCCACCCAAAGTATGGCCCATCTGTTGTCCTGCCCATTGCTTCCTACCCCTTGTACCCTAAGGGACCATATGCAGGCCAACCAAAAGGGCGTCCTAGTCGCATCCTATTGGTCTAAAACAGTATAAACTGGAAAATATTAAAATGAATTACAATAGTTATTGACACGATAAGAAGAAGACTATATCGTATTAAAATTTGGTGTGGTTAGTTTAAGATCACGCCATGTTTTTCATTAATTTAATAGTGGTCCCGCCATTATGACGTCAAAATAGCGGGACCACTTTCTTTGTAGGATATTTAGTAATTTTGTGGGTGTAGAATTTTACTATGAAAGTATGAAATAGTAGGAAAAGTGTATTAAATCTTTATCGCATGATATTCACAAAAATGGCGGGGTCCCGCCATTTTGACGTTCACCTTGTTTATTTATTATACTAAGTAGGCAGGATTTGAAGCGGCGACCTCTGCATACCAGACAGCCCTTTCAACCACCAAGCTACGGTCGCCTTTTGCCAGGATCCTAAATTTATCAACTGTATGTAATTCATTACGTGACGTCACGTTCATCTATTTGTAATGGCAAAGGTACCGACATGAAAGAAGTTATGCTTCAGAGCTGGTTGGTAACTAACAAATAAATAAATAAATAAATAAATAAATAATAAATAAATAAATAAATAAATAAATAAATAAATAAATAAATAAATAAATAAATAAATAAATAAATAAATAAATAAATAAATAAATAAATAAATAAATAAATAAATAAATAAATAAATAAATAAAAAAATAAATAAATAAATAAATAAATAAATAAATAAATAAATAAATAAATAAATAAATAAATAAATAAATAAATAAATAAAAAAATAAAAAAATAAATAAAAAACAAATAAATAAATAAATAAATAAATAAATAAATAAATGAATAATATAACATGTATATGGGTGAATCTTGAGATTGGCGATATTTAGTTGATTCCCTTGGCGCATTTTTTTTATGACATTTTTATACAAATTATAATTTAGTTTGATTTTTAGCCGAATTATAAACTTATATATCAAATAGGGGTCATTTTTGAACGACTCATTACAGAGATATAACGTTTCTTTTTTTTGAGCCAGAGGAATCAAAAATTGTTGCTTTATTTATCATTCAGTCTCTTGTTGGCAATTGTATCACAGTAGAATTATTATTAATCACTTTCTTTCTCCTAATTACCAACTAATCACAAAATACAATACGAAATAAATCAAATAACAACAAAACTTCTTCTTTTGAAAAAAAAAACAAAAAAATATTAAGCAATAATTACCTTAACTTCTAAACTATCGCGTTGCATGATTATTATTATAATTTTGACGGGAATTAACGCGGAACATGCATATTATTTACTTCTATAGAAAACGGCCGGTGTAACCCGTTGCCGAAACGTATAGCCAAAAGGTAAATAATATGCATGTTTCGCGTTCACAAACGCCAAAGGAATCAATAAAAGTATGTTTTTCTCAGTTATGTAAAAATTTAAATATTCTTAGAAATTATAATAAGATAAGTAAAAAGCTATCCTTATTGGCTTTCCGTGTACAGGAATAGCAAAACCCTAAGAACTTTTATAATACTTTTTCAAGCAAATATTTACCTTTGTAACTTCGTCCGCGGGCGACGCGACGTGACGCACAACCTCCCACCACAGCGTTTAAAGCATGACTAGAGCTCGCGTGAGAACGAACAACTATGTTTCTCAACCGTTCCACTGATGTTGTATGCCTAGTTATGTGTCGCGCCAAGGGAATCAAAGTTTACCTCAGGACAAAACTTTAATTGTACTTCTATGGAAACTATGGGATAAAATACCATGAGTATTTTTTTATTTCAAACAACCACTAACGTGGATGCTTATACACATAATGATTAATATGATTTACTGTAATAAGTTGGCAAAATTTCGGTGTTTTGATTGAAAAATGTGTAAAGGACGCGCCAGGGTTATCAATTTTTGGCACTTTTTATATTTTTTACTATTATTTATACACAAGTTAAAAAGAAAAACTATCGTGAACCAATTAGATACTATAGTGATAAGTCTAAAAAAAAATATTTACGGACTATATTTCAATATTGCGGGTACTTTTTACCCCCGGACATCAAAAAGTGAGCCTCTCAAGATTGACCCATATAATAATATCTAACTTGATATTTTTTTAGGATCTAGAGCTGGATTTATTTTTGATATAATTTAGTAATATTGCTCATTAATCTTAAATAATTTTGTCTCATTAATTTAAGCTCTTCTGATCTTCTATTTCATCTTAAAATATTAAAATCTGAAGCTTGACTGGAATTTATTTTCTAGAGCATACTTTGATTTATATTTTATAAATGGTAATAATACTGAAATGAAGTAGACCTCCCAGCAGGTATGATATGGTATGATAAATCTGAATTATTAGTTATTGGGTCCATAATTAACAGAAACTGCTTATTACACGGGTTCTTAGCTTATGTTAATTTAAATGGAGCAGTAATCTTATTACCGTTTTATCTGTTAAGTAATAAATTACCTAGGTCAAAGTTTTTACTACTGCTTTCTTAAGATAAAAATTTGTATGGTGATATAATTACAAATGTATGCTTATCGAATAGTTTTCCCATTTTTTTACTAAACATTTTATTCAGATTAGCAACAGGTAAGAAAGTAGGTATACAAACTTACTTTGCAAAATAGAGCTCACTAAGCATAATATAATAATAATAATAGCAGCCCTGTATCTAAAACATGTTCCACTGCTGGCTTTGGGCCTCTTCTCATGATGAGAAGGGTAAGGCCATAGTCTACGACGCTGGCCAAGTGCGGATTGGTAGAATTCACACTCCCTCGAGCACTTTTTAGGCAGTTAGGCAGTTTTAATAAAAACCTGAATGCCTTAGCATTCAGGTTTTTATTAAAACTGACGTGAGTTTGTAACATTTTAAAATTATGAAATACGGGTGTTACTCACGTAATGTTGGTTTATTTAGTCGACCGCGGTTTCGCCTATATGTCTGGGCATTATCAAGAGAGTGCGATACGTCGCGCCTGAGTCGCAGCCAGTCTTGCACTGAATAGACCAACATTACGTGAGTAACACCCGTATTTCATAATTTTAAAAAGCATTCAGGTTTCTTCACGATGTGAGATGACAAATACACACATATCTTCAAAAAGACCTTTGACGAAAAGACCGGGTTCAAACCTGTGACGTTTGATTTAGCAGTCCTACGGTCTCCCACCAAAATAAGTTAAATAAATATTTAATGCTGTAGGTACGTACTTACTTTGTTCTATTACATTCGATTACGGCAAAAGTAAGTTACCACAGCGTTTAGGCTGACAATTTTATATTAAAGCTGTTTGTAGTAGGAAACACACGAATATTATGTTTTGAAACTTTCGCGATTTGAGAACATTTTTCATCTATATGGGTTGACATCGCGTAATTATTAATGTGATTCTGTTCTATATTTATATCTATGAGTACCTACACGTTTCCATGACGAAAATTTCAGCAAATATTTAGCAATGCTACCTCTTTACTTAAACCTCAATATCAATTAAGTTGTTTTAATGTAATGGATAAGTTAAACCAAGATTGACTCAGCGTCTAGATTCAAATTAAGGAATCCTCTATAACTTTCTGTTGACCCAAAGTTTTTCGGATCTCGTCGGAGTTTGCTAAGTACACAACGAAGTTTAATTCCTTTCAATATTGACCTAATAACTATGTATTCCGGAAGACGCCTACTAGTATAGTAAAAACTTACGCTTACTTAAACTTACTTAAGACCACAGGCATCATTCTGAAGTATAGATTAAAGATAGGTACCATTGAAATCCTGTTTATTTTGTGTGACTTCGAATACGTGCTGATGGAAAACGGCCCAAAGATTGCTTCTGGGTGTTATTCTCCCTTTAACTACAGCACTCTTCTGTCCTACGTGTCCGACAAGACATGGGTCAATCTTCTTCTTCTTCTTCTTCTTCGAACTGTTAAGTTTTACTGTGTTTTTATACCACAGCTTTTATTTGAGTACATTTTCATTGTAGTTCTTCTACAACACATATTTTCATATTTATCAATACGAATTACTTTAATTCAGTCATCCATCACTACATCGAGTCAATACAATGTGTAGAATGTAGTCAGTGCCGGATTAGCCATATTTATATAGCAAGAGTAGCAAATGCTACGGGCCCCGCGAATTGAAGAGCCCCGCGCTCCAACGCCTGTCTGACCGTAAAAATAATTAAATTTAAATAGTAGCATAAAATATCTTGCTTGTTAAAACAAATTTGTGTATCTTTTGTAAATACAGACTTGCCCATACTGACCGATATAAATGAGCCAGCTTGTAGAGCATGATTTGCTTAAATAACTATATATATATGGAAAACGTTATATCTAAATTTGCCCACATTAAATCAAAAAAGTTGTTTTCTAATTAATTGTTAATAGTTATGTATTAAATGTTAATTTAATACTATAAACTTTAAAACCTAAAGCAGGCCAAAGGCCCCATAATACATAAAAATTATTGAAGGGCCCCTTGACAGATTTTGCTACAGGCCCCGCGCTGGCTTATTCCGGCACTGAATGTAGTGTATAAAACTGTTATCGAAGTACTAAATTGTGATAGTTATGGTACAGTATTGTACAAGCGACGATGTACAATGTAACGTACTTTATTGGTCTCGCACCTAGTTTATTACGAGACATGCTAAAGTTCAACATGCTATGAAGCTATAAATATTCCGTACATTCATAAAACTATTGTTATGTGCAAAGTTATGATTTGGTTTAGGACGCTCTGAAATTTGTATCACGCTGTTACAAATTTTAATGTGGATGTTCAACGATGTTAAAATTTGTGATAAAGCATTATTGGTGAAAACTGAAACATTATGCCTTGATGGTTAGCGTATGCTCCTCTCACCGCGACGTCTCGGGTTCGATTACCGGGTTGGGCAAAGTGTTATTTGTGAATTTTCCATCTGTAAAGTAATCTTCATTACTAATGAATCACATCTTATCATCGCCTTCGTACTAAAAAAGAACTGATTAAATAACGTAGATTATGTTTAATACTTACTCGTCAATATTATAACTGCCTCGATGGTCAAAGATTCTGTCAGGAAATTCACAATAGCACGGAGTTGGAATTGTGCCCGGATGGCTATAGGCTCACAAAAAAAGTGAAGTGTTGGTGTTGTACACCTCTGCACACCCTTCGGGGCAATAAAGGCGCGATGTTATTTATTTATTTATAAGCACTACCAACAGTAAAATTACAGAGAAAATTAACATTAATCTGCTTAAATTATATGTAATTCTACAAATAATAGTAGTGCATAGCATTCACGTTGTAACTTTAGTTATTGAGAGTACAAACTTTGACAAACATGCGTATTATTATTACTAAACAAAATTTATAATAAACAAACAAGGCAAGACAAATTAAGAAAAATATGTATATATGTCGCCGCAGAGGCTATTTGGCATTAAAAACATAAACCATCAATTTACGTTTTATCGTGAATCTAATAATCACTAAATTAATTAGCCGAATTTTCGATTCACTATGATTTAAATCTGTTATTATTACTGTATCTATTATTTCATAATAAATAGTTTGTTAATTGGACAATTGAAGTGTAGTGTCTACAATGTAAGACGACACAGTTAGTCGATTTAATTTATGTGATGCCTTTTGTCCATTTGATTACGTGTTAATTCATCTTTAATTATAATTAGATTTAAAGTGAATCAAGAAACAATTTTAAGGGTTCATTTGAAAAATGTTCCAATATAAAGCTAAGTATGTAAATTTAATCTTACCATGTTTTCATGGTATTTACTTGTGTGTAAAATCAGCTTTAATTCCTATTTGATTTATAGAGAATTGCTTATATATTTACAACGGCTATTTAACATATTGATTGTTATTAGAAGCTAAATTTATTGCACCGGCGATGCGTCGGCAGCGCCGCCTGTCGATAGCTTGTTGAAATAATGTAAATGGCGGGATTAACGGTGCATACGCTAACTTCGTTTTGAAGATGGCGGATTTTGGTTCACTTTTGCTCCTGGCATCAAACTAGAAGGTCGTAACCATTTCATTACTCTGTTACTGATTTTTATCTGTTTATAAAAAGTTATAAAATAACATAATTCAACGTTTGTTTTGCTTTTTAATTTTAAACCCAGCTTTTGCTTGTGGCAATAATATCAACCATAAATAACAGTGTTTCGTTTTAATTTGAGTATCGATGATTCACACTAATTCACAGCGAATCATCGATGCTGCGCTTTTTAAAAATCGCCCCAGCGATCCCTTTCTGCCGGCCAATGTTTCAGATTCCATAGACTTCGACTCGAGCACCGTGGCGCGCGCCGCGATGGACCCTGGCGAAGGTACATCGTCATCGGCAGCCAATGTAACAGGCACGTCCACCCGTGCTGACCTGTTAACGCAGCCCCGGCAGGCAGGTAGTGTGCCACCCGAATTCTACATGCATATGATGGACATGATGCGGAATATGAGCCAGCGACTTCTTCAGCAAACAGGTGAGAAAGTTAAAATTACTAAAGTGTTTTTGCCTTCGTATGACCCTGATGGTAACGTTGATGTGCGCAAGTGGTGTGACCACATTTCCACTGCAAAGTCTACCTACAAACTCGGTGACTATGTGGTCTGATAGCTGGCTAGTTACCACGTCTACGTGGGATGAATTACGCTAAAATATTATAACTACGTTCGAACCCGAAAGTCTTTACTCTCGTGATGTGCTTAAATTCAGAGACCATGTTTATGACGCTTCTAGGGACATAGCAGAGTTCTTATCTCAAGCTTGGTTTTTATGGCGACGCGTTACTAAAAATAAACTAGACGGTAGTGATGCTGTGGAGGCAGTTATCGGCACAATTAGTGATGAGCGGCTTAGGATTGAAATAATGAATGTTCGGGCCACTTCCGTGCCAGAATTGATCTCCGTTGCTTCATCTATTCGCGCTAAACGACCTAGTACTTCTCAGAATTCTAATCAACCACCGCACAAGCGTTCTAAGTATATTGTTGATAACCGTGCCCCTAATTGTCATTTGTGTAACAAAGTAGGTCACAAATCTAATGAATGTCGGACAAGGGGTACCGTTCACGAGTCAAATGTTCAATCTGGTGAGAGGAGCCCTGTGGATCCAAATTCAAATAAAACCCGTTGAATAACAAGAATGTTTGTACGTTCTGTTCTCAGCCTGGTCATACGTTTGACAATTGTTTTCGCCGCGAGAAGCAATTGACATCAAACGTTAATTTTGTATAAAAATAAATAAAAAATAAAATAAATCACAGTAAATTGAGACTTAATACTATGCGTACCATGCCTATTCGTGTGAGCAATTTAGCGATTAATACCATTTTTGATAGCGGCGCGGAATTTGCCCTCATGCGCGAATCAGTATCCTAATAAGTTAACAGGGCGTAGGCACCTTGTAGTAAATCATTTACGTGGTATTGGTCCATTTACAGTGCTTGCCATAAGTACCTTAACTGCCGTATGCGTTATTGATAATATTAACGTAGAAATGTTGTTTCACATCTTGCCTGATTATGAAATTACGTGTGACGTACTTATTGGTGCTAATGTACTTCATGATACGGGGTTAAGTGTAATCGTAACTCAAAATAGTGCTCCTTGATATCCCAACCTCGAATAATTCACATTAGAGAAAATAATTCATTATTTTGTTATTTAAATCACGGTTTAACCGATGAATCAGATATTATAGTCAATTGCTTACCTTGCTGTAATAATAATAATAATAAATATTCTTTATTGTACACCACTAAAAAAATACAGTTAAGAAAATAACAAAAGACAATGTTGCACAATCGGCGGTCTTATCGCTAATAGCAATTTCTTCCAGACAACCTAAATGGACAAAAAATATAGGACATAATTTATAGCCATGGCATACCATACAGAACGAAAGAGAAACAATAAAAATAGATATTTACTCCTTAAATCTACTAACTTGTACTACATTGTACAAATATACATAATTATAGATACATGATATAATATATAATAATATATTTATAAAATACTTATATACACATTACATAAATAAATATAATATAATATATACTACTTGCTATATAAATACTCATTTTTGTTTATCCCTGATTTTGCACGTACAATGGTTCCCTTGTACTATCTTACTAAGAAAGGCGTCAAGTGGCAGTGGACTCGCATTTACAAAGAGGCACGTCAGAAGGTGAGCCCATTGAACTTTTTACCGACGCTAGTTCTCTTGGATTTGGGTCTATTTTAGTGCAGATAATTAATGGCCGTCAACATGTGGTAGCATATTTCAGTATGCGTACAAAAGACACCTAAAGTAGGTACCACTCGTACGAGCTTGAAATCCAAGCTGTAATGCGGGCCGTCAAGCACTTTCGCCACTTTCTTTATGGCCGACAGTTTAAGGTGATCACGGACTGCAATGCGCTAAAAGCCTCTAAGTACAAACAAGATTTACTACCTCGAATTCATAGTTGGTGTAGGCCTATCTCCAAAACTTGATGCAGCATGCTGATTATTTCAGTAGAAATCCGGGTGAGCTATCTGATAACGTAGTAACCAGAAACCTTGACTGGCTCAACATTGAGCAGCAGCGCGATGCTCAGCCTCGTCCCCTCATCAACTCACTGCACAGTGGTGAGAATGTGCTGGGGTTACTCGAAGGTTTCTGGTTATTGGTTACCATGGGCGCCCACGCAAGGTCGCACACGACCAACTGCGACGTGCCCCGCAACCGGATGCCATTCAGGCAACCGTGTCGCCCCCAGAAGAGCAGCAAGCTGGACCTTCCAGCATCGCCACTTCGGAGTCACTACCACGCAGTGACACTAGTGTCGCCGCTGCCACCACTGCTACTGCCGAGCAAGTAGGCGAGGGCTCGCACACGAACCGCGGGACCCGTGAATTATTGAACAATTATATCCGGTGAGCATATTTCATGATGGTTTTACCTTTTCTAAAACACATTCATTACATTACAAAACACACATACCAAATTAATGTCATTGACGTGTGGAGCCGTCCAATGACCAAACTAAAAGGTGTGCGTTACCCCAGCAAAATTATGTCGAAAATTGTAATTTTAATCTTACAGATTTTTAGTTGTCCATCTTCTGTAAATTGTTGCGCACATTTTTAAATTTGTTGCACTTATAGTTTTTTATTTAATTAAAAAAAACTATTCCTGCTGGGGTAACGTTACTGCAGCCAGACATTTTCCTTTTTAATGGGAATATTTAAATAAATATTAGCTATATACCTAATTAGTTGTCTAAACGAAGTAAATGTTGCAAATAATTTTGTAATTGTTCTTTCTTCGGCTGCGAAGTTATTCGAGATCCTGCTGGAGTAACGTTTGTGGTTTTGCTGGATCTCTGAAACGGTCAAGCGGATTCTTATCATCTTTTGTACATGATCTTTTAAGAATTAGTTTTAATTTGTTGGGCAATAAAAAAATGAAATTAATGAACCGTTCAAAAGTTATTTAATGAAATATAAAAATGCTTAAATATGTCCTAACACCTTAAATAAGAACTTTAAAGACTTCAAACGTTATTTTGTAGCTTATAACTGCCTTTAAATGTATGTGAAGTTTCATTAGTATCCTGTGTGTAATTAACAAGTTATGATCAATTTACGGTCTCAATGCGCGTGGAGTTATTTGGCCACAGATAACCCTGTATGTGGATATATCAACTGAATGATACGTCAATAATTAGTTATTAATTAGAGTGAGCATTTTTAAAAAAAGTGAAAAAATTACACCCTGTGGCGGAGTTTTCGTTCCTGCTACTTTAAATTTAAAATTTTTACAATTATTTTTTTTGTTATGTAATCCTGAATACTACTCCTTTAAACTGTAGTAAAAAGAAAACAGGCTAAATTGCATATCAACATGATACCCTGTCAGGGCGCGGCAATGTACAATAGAGTTCTTAAAACTAATAAACCTTTGTACATATTTACTAAAAACTATGTTACGGACGTGGCACAATGGATAAGGCATCGATCGAGAGATCGTGGGTTCGAGTCCTGGCCATTACACCACGGACGTAAACTGCCTCCTAACAAAAGCGAATTAAGCTTAGCTGGAGGGGGTTAACAAGAATCCTAGTAATATTTACTAGTAAGCTTTTTTAAAAAAAAATAAAAAAAATCAAGTCAATTTTTTCACGATTAGAAGACATTTTAGCGAAAATCCTTAATTAATAACTCATACAAAGTTTCTCAGCTGAAACTAAGTATAACACACAGATTTTCGAATCAAATTCGAAATTTGAGGGTAAAATTTTTTTTTATTTACTTTACAGTCAATTCTATCCACTTCCAGGCCATAACAAAAAGTTAGACCATCGTAGAAATTCGTTTCTGTTGCCGAAATGTATGGGAAACGTTTTTGGCGATTTCTGTCTTTTCTAGTAATGAAAGCTAAAATGGTCCCATAGAGTTTTTTGATCCCCACATGAAATAGAATCGATTGGCATAAAAAAAAAAATTGAACTTTTTGCATTTTTTTTGCTAACTGTAAGTTTTTTACAAAATCTGTGAATGCAGTTCAAAATGTCCCAAAAAGTTAGGGAAGGTCTTTTAAGAACGTTTTGCTGTAACTGCAACGGTTAAGGTACTTGCCCTTACTGCCCCGTTTCAAAAATACACCCTGTATAATAACATTTTTGTGTAAGATGTTTATTTATTTATTTTTCTATAAATTATAAGGTTTCTGAATTCTTTATTGCTTTAGATATTTAATTGTAATTTTTTATTGACATCTTTAAGGACGCACAAGATCTTTGATTTGATCTATATCTATTTAATTTATAATCAGTAGTTAGTACGTGTACTAAATCATATTTTTTGTATGAACTATCTAAAGAAAATATTTTACGAACCTAAATTCAGAAAGATATATTTTTTTTGGCTATCTACGATTTGTCATGGATTTACAATGGTCATAAGTTTATAATTTCTTTTTCTATTTATTATGATTTTTCTGGCACTTAGAAAAAAATAGAAATTAATGTTTATTTACATAATACTTACAGATTTTTTGTTCTAGGATGACTCAGACGTGACGGGCAACATCCTGAACGTGTCCTTCTCCGCCCGTCGCCCGGACGCAGAGATCGGCGTGTCCGGGGACTCGTCGCAGCACTACTCGCCGACGCACTTGCGGGAGCGCGTGTACTTGCACCGAGCCACGCTTGCCAGACTTGCCACTGTACAGGTTTGTACAATACAAAAGGTAAGATAAGATAATTTTATTTTGCTCAAAACAATGGTGCAATAAGGTCTTAATATTAAATACATGTTCAGCAATGTTTTGCCATAACTATGACATGCAAAAATTTCATGCATTTTATCATAGTCTCTAATATAATAATCTAAACAGTGATCAAGATATTCATTAATTCAAATAAATATAGTAAAATGTCCTAATACGTCACAATTTGTAACAAAAATAATGCCATCAATAACAACAATTCATATAATTTTATCATTAAAATAATTCATAATTTATATTGAAAAACTCATGTATACTATAAAAATAATGGTAATATCCTCGCATACCTCTGGTTTGTTAACTTTTCTTTCATTGTTCAGTCGGTCCATCTTTGGAATTCGCTCCCCTTAGAAATCAGGATGTCCACCAACCGTTGTGTTTAAAACTAAAGGCAAAATTATCTCAAACATAGTTGCTTCTTTATTTTATATATTATTTATAAATCTTTAGTTATGATTGTATTTGTGTATATTAGAATCGTGTATATAAAAATCCATATTATTATACTATTTATATATTTTAAATAGTTTATTACAAGTATTTTGTTGTGCAATTATCTTAATTATCAAGTATTTGATTAAGTAATTGTAATGGTTTTAGTTTCCAACCAACTCTCAGCTCTTGCACCTACCACTTGTCGTCTCTGCATCACCTAAAGGTTGACTGGTAGATAATGCCTACGGCATTAAGTCTGCCCATGTACCATTTTTGTGTATAAAGTTTTAAAATAAAATAAATATCTAAATTATATCTTCCACATGCATTGGCCTATCGGAATTAATTCACAAATATTTCTTCATACAGAAATCATGTGACGTAAACTTACTCAAAGGCAAAAATGTTACCATATTCTTAAAATCAGATGATCTTTTTTTAATGAATAATATATAGGACAACCTGATGGCGGAGTGGGTAGTGTACCTACCTGCGACGCAGAGGTCGCGGGTTCGATTCCCGCTTAAGACAAATCTTCGAATCGTGTCTGAGGGTTCGTCCTAGTCTGGGTGTTTCTATGTATAATAAATATGTATCTACAAAATAAAACTATACAGGGTGTCCCAGTTAAGGACGTCAAGCCGAAATGGGGTGATACAGTAGGTAATGACAGTTACCAAAAAAATATAAAAAAAATCCTAGTTATGTATTTTAAAAATTGAGTGAGCATTTTTAAAAAAAATGAAAAAATTACATCCTGTGGCGGAGTTTTCGTTCCTGCTACTTTAAATTTAAAATTTTTACGATTATTTTTTTTGTTATGTAATCCTGAATACTACTCCTTTAAACTGTAGTAAAAAGAAAACAGGCTAAATTGAAATTCTAAAGCATCTACCATTATTGTCTCTGCACCTCCTCATGGTTGACTGGTAGAGAATGCCTTAGGCATTAAGTCCGCCATTGTACTTATTGATGTGCATAAAGTTTAAAATAAATAAATAAATAAATAAATAAATTGCATATCAACATGATACCCTGTCAGGGCGCGGCAATGTACAATAGAGTTCTTAAAACTAATAAACCTTTGTACATATTTACTAAAAACTATGTTACGGCCGTGGCGCAATGGATAAGGCATCGATCGAGAGATCGTGGGTTCGAGTCCTGGCCATTACACCACGGACGTGAACTGCCTCCTAACAAAAGCGAATTAAGCTTAGCCGGAGGGGGTTAACAAGAATCCTAGTAATATTTACTAGTAAGCTTTTTTAAAAAAATAATAAAAAAATCATAAAATCTTGCGAGAGTAGTAATATAATATTATAATAATATTTGTTATTTGTATCCTTTTTTTCCTTAGTAGCCTAGTTAATAACCTATATAGTTTTGTCCTCAAAAAGCTCTTGCAATATATAATAACATTTTTGTGTAAGATGTTTATTTATTTATTTTTTTATAAATTATAAGGTTTCTGAATTCTTTATTGCTTTAGATATTTAATTGTATTTTTTTATTGACATCTTTAAAGACGCACAAGATCTTTGATTTGATCTATATATATTTAATTTATAATCAGTAGTTAGTACGTGTACCTACTAAATCATATTTTTTGTATGAACTATCTAAAGAAAATATTTTACGAACCTAAATTCAGAAAGATATATTTTTTTTGGCTATCTACGATTTGTCATGGATTTACAATGGTCATAAGTTTATAATTTCTTTTTCTATTTATTATGATTTTTCTGGCACTTCGAAAAAATTAGAAATTAATGTTTATTTACATAATACTTACAGATTTTTTGTTCTAGGATGACTCAGACGTGACGGGCAACCTCCTGAACGTGTCCTTCTCCGCCCGTCGCCCGGACGCAGAGATTGGCGTGTCCGGGGACTCGTCGCAGCACTACTCGCCGACGCACTTGCGGGAGCGCGTGTACTTGCACCGAGCCACGCTTGCCAGACTTGCCACTGTACAGGTTTGTACAATACAAAAGGTAAGATAAGATAAGATAATTTTATTTTGCTCAAAACAATGGTGCAATAAGGTCTTAATATTAAATACATGTTCAGCAATGTTTTGCCATAACTATGACATGCAAAAATTTCATGCATTTTATCATAGTCTCTAATATAATAATCTAAACGGTGATCAAGATATTCATTAATTCAAATAAATATAGTAAAATGTCCACAATTTATAATAATACGTCACAATTTGTAATAAAAATGATGCCATCAATAACAACAATTCATATAATTTTATCATTAAAATAATTCATAATTTATATTGAAAACTCATGTAATATCCTCGCATACCTCTGGTTTGTTAACTTTTCTTTCATTGTTCAGTCGGTCCATCTTTGGAATTCGCTCCCCTTAGAAATCAGGATGTCCATCAACCGTTAAGTATTTAAAACTAAAGGCAAAATTATCTCAAACATAGTTGCTTCTTTATTTTATATATTATTTATAAATCTTTAGTTATGATTGTATTTGTGTATATTAGAATCGTGTATATAAAAATCCATATTATTATACTATTTATATATTTTAAATAGTTTATTACAAGTATTTTGTTGTGCAATTATCTTAATTATCAAGTATTTGATTAAGTAATTGTAATGGTTTTAGTTTCCAACCAACTCTCAGCTCTTAACAATTCCAGAAGCATAAAACATCTGTCACGGGTGAATGGGTACCTGGTGCTGAAGTCAAGCAACTGTGAGTAAGGCGCAAAGTTTAGCGGCAGCCTTTAAGTGAGAAAAAGGAGACATTGGGCAACGCTGACGTCACTGATCATCTTATACGGAGCTAAGTATTTTTATTTATTTACGCCAATCTTGTAAACTTTCGAGTTTGTACATATCCAAGCTATGAAGGGATAAGAATAGTAGAAGCAGGGTTTATGTATTTTAAAGCATTTAGTTCTTTAAGCCTAAGTGTGTGTTGTATGTATAGGGCGCCCCGATGAGAGAAGAAGAATGTCTCATGTGGGAAAGTCCATACTGGAGCAACTTAACCTTTTAATATTCGTTGCCAAATATTACAACTGCAATATACGAAATAGGACCCTGAAAGGTCTGAGGGGGGCGTCAAAGCCCTTGAACTAGGAAGCTGATAATCTTATAATATTGCTGTTACAATTCTAAACAGCCCGCTATGCCCTGCACGTGATTTGACAAGAATATTTAATATTAAATGGACCATGAAGAGTCTGAGGGGGCATCGAAACCCTTAAACTAGTAGGCCGATAATATAATAAGATTGCCCTAATAGTGCCAACAAGCAGTGTCGTGCACGTGATCTTACAAGAATATTTAGGATAAATTGTAATGAAAATGTGTGTGAACTATTTCAGAGATTTATATAATGGATATGGAGAAGCTGCCCGCCGATTCGAAAAGAAAACTTCGTCGCTGGCGAGTTTTCCAGAACCAACTTCTCCAAGTCTTCTGAGGGTTGAGTACGCTAGCCAGTCCAGGTAAGAAATTATAAACTTATGACCATTGTAAATCCATGACGATTTGTCATGGATTTACAATGGTCATAAGTTTATAATTTCTTTTCTATTTATTATGATTTTTCTGGCACTTAGAAAAAATTAGAAATAATGTTTATTTACATAATACTTACAGATTTTTTGTTCTAGGATGACACAGACGTGACGGGCAACATCCTGAACGTGTCCTTCTCCGCCCGTCGCCCGGACGCAGAGATCGGCGTGTCCGGGGACTCGTCGCAGCACTACTCGCCGACGCACTTGCGGGAGCGCGTGTACTTGCACCGAGCCACGCTTGCCAGACTTGCCACTGTACAGGTTTGTACAATACAAAAGGTAAGATAAGATGATAATTTTATTTTGCTCAAAACAATGGTGCAATAAGGTCTTAATATTAAATACATGTTCAGCAATGTTTTGCCATAATTATGACATGCAAAATTTTCATGCATTTTATCATAGTCTCTAATATAATAATCTAAACAGTGATCAAGATATTCATTAATTCAAATAAATATAGTAAAATGTCCACAATTTATAATAATACGTCACAATTTGTAATAAAAATAATGCCATCAATAACAACAATTCATATAATTTTATCATTAAAATAATTCATAATTTATATTGAAAAACTCATGTATACTATAAAAATAATGGTAATATCCTCGCATACCTCTGGTTTGTTAACTTTTCTTTCATTGTTCAGTCGGTCCATCTTTGGAATTCGCTCCCCTTAGAAATCAGGATGTCCACCAACCGTTGTGTTTAAAACTAAAGGCAAAATTATCTCAAACATAGTTGCTTCTTTATTTTATATATTATTTATAAATCTTTAGTTATGATTGTATTTGTGTATATTAGAATCGTGTATATAAAAATCCATATTATTATACTATTTATATATTTTAAATAGTTTACTACAAGTATTTTGTTGTGCAATTATTATCTTAATTATCAAGTATTTGATTAAGTAATTGTAATGGTTTTAGTTTCCAACCAACTCTCAGCTCTTGCACCTACCACTTGTCGTCTCTGCATCACCTAAAGGTTGACAGGTAGATAATGCCTACGGCATTAAGTCTGCCCATGTACCATTTATGTGTATAAAGTTTTAAAATAAAATAAATATCTAAATTATATCTTCCACATGCATTGGCCTATCGGAATTAATTCACAAATATTTCTTCATACAGAAATCATGTGACGTAAACTTACTCAAAGACAAAAATGTTACCATATTCTTAAAATCAGATGATCTTTTTTTAATGAATAATATATAGGACAACCTGATGGCGGAGTGGGTAGTGAACCTGCCTGCTACGCCGAGGTCGCGGGTTCGATTCCCGCTTAAGACAAATCTTCGAATCGTGTCTGAGGGTTCGTCCTAGCCTGGTTGTTTCTATATATAATTAATATGTATCTTCAAAATAAAACTATACAGGGTGTCCCAGTTAAGGACGTCAAGCCGAAATGGGGTGATACAGTAGGTAATGACAGTTACCAAAAAATATAAAAAAATTATAGTTATGTATTTTAAAAAATTGAGTGAGCATTTTTAAAAAAAGTGAAAAAATTACACCCTGTGGCGGAGTTTTCGTTCCTGTTACTTTAAATTTAAAATTTTTACAATTATTTTTTTTGTTATGTAATCCTGAATACTACTCCTTTAAACTGTAGTAAAAAGACGTGTTACGGACGTGGCACAATGGATAAGGCATCGATCGAGAGATCGTGGGTTCGAGTTCTGGCCATTACACCACGGACGTGAACTGCCTCCTAACAAAAGCGAATTAAGCTTAGCCGGAGGGGGTTAACAAGAATCCTAGTAAATTTTTTCTAGTAAGCCTTTTAAAAAAAATAAATAAAAAAAATCAAAATAATCATAAAATCTTGCGAGAGAAGTAATATAATATTATAATAATATTTGTTATTTGTATCCTTTTTTTCCTTAGTAGCCTAGTTAATAACCTATATAGTTTTGTCCTCAAAAAGCTCTTGCAATATATAATAACATTTTTGTGTAAGATGTTTATTTATTTATTTTTTTATAAATTATAAGGTTTCTGAATTCTTTATTGCTTTAGATAGTTAATTGTAATTTTTTATTGACATCTTTAAGGACGCACAAGATCTTTGATTTGATCTATATCTATTTAATTTATAATCGGTAGTTAGTACGTGTACTAAATCATATTTTTTGTATGAGCAATCTAAAGAAAATATTTTACGAACCTAAATTCAGAAAGATATATTTTTTTTGGCTATCTACGATTTGTCATCGATTTACAATGGTCATAAGTTTATAATTTCTTTTTCTATTTATTATGATTTTTCTGGCACTTAGAAAAAATTAGAAATTAATGTTTATTTACATAATACTTACAGATTTTTTGTTCTAGGATGACACAGACGTGACGGGCAACATCCTGAACGTGTCCTTCTTCGCCCGTCGCCCGGACGCAGAGATCGGCGTGTCCGGGGACTCGTCGCAGCACTACTCGCCGACGCACTTGCGGGAGCGCGTGTACTTGCACCGAGCCACGCTTGCCAGACTTGCCACTGTACAGGTTTGTACAATACAAAAGGTAAGATCATCATCATCATCATCATTATCAGCCTATAGACGTCCACTGCAGGACATAGGCCTCACCATACGATTTCCACAGCGTGCGGTTCTGTGCCGACCGAAACCAACGACTCCCCGCGATCTTGACAAGATCGTCCGTCCATCTAGCGGGGGGCCGTCCCACGCTGCGTTTGCCTGTTCGTGGCCGCCACTCAAGGACTTTTTTGCCCCAACGGCCATCTGTCCTTCGAGCTATGTGTCCGGCCCATTGCCACTTCAGCTTAGCGACTCGCTGAGCTATGTCGGTAACCTTAGTTCGCCTACGGATCTCGTCATTTCTGATTCGATCGCGTAGTGAAACCCCGAGCATAGCTCGCTCCATCGCTCGCTGAGCGACCTTGAGCCTTTTGATCACACCTATAGTGAGCGGCCATGTCTCCGTTCCGTAAGTCATCACTGGCAACACACACTGGTTAAAGACTTTTGTCTTTAGGCACTGGGGTATACTGGACGAAAAGACACTACGTAGTTTCCCGAACGCTGCCCAGCCGAGTTGGATTCGGCGGTTAACCTCTTTCTCGAAGTTGGATCTACCTAATCGGATAATTTGTCCCAGGTACACATATTCGTCCACAACTTCGAGTGTAGAGTTCCCAACAACAATTGGAGTGGGCACTACATGGACGTTGGACATAACTTTCGTCTTGTCCATGTTCATGTTTAAGCCCACTCGTTGAGACGCTCTACTGAGGTTACCGAGCATTGTGCCTAGGTCCTCCAGGGACTCCGCCATGACCACTATATCGTCGGCAAACCGAAGGTGGGTGATATACTCGCCATTGATATTGATGCCGAGTCCATCCCATTCCAGTAGCTTAAAAAGATCCTCCAATGCAGCAGTGAATAGTTTCGGGGATATAACATCACCCTGTCTCACTCCCCGCTGCAATTGGATAGATTCCGAGCTCTGGTCATGTAGACGAACCGACATAGTGGCGTTTTCATATAAACACCTTAACACCTCGATATACCGATGGTCAATTCGGCACCTCTGGAGAGCCTGTAGGACTGCCCATGTTTCCACCGAATCGAAGGCTTTCTCATAGTCCACAAACGCTAAGCATAAAGGCCGGTTATACTCTTCGGACTTCTGTATAACCTGCCGCAGCGTATGTATGTGGTCTATGGTACTGTAGCCTTTCCGGAAACCGGCTTGTTCGGGAGGCTGGAAGTCGTCTAGCTTGCGAGCGAGACGGTTCGTAATGACCCTCGAAAACAACTTGTAGACATGGCTCAGCAGTGTGATGGGTCTATAATTCTTCAATAAGGTGTTGTCACCTTTTTTGAAGAAAAGCACCACCACGCCCCTGTGCCATGCCTCTGGCGATGTCCCTTCGATAATGACGGAATTAAAGAGCTTCTGAAGGACTATAAGTATCGGTTTTCCACCCGCTTTCAGAAGCTCAGCCGTGATTCCATCGTCACCCGGTGCCTTGTTGTTTTTAAGCTGCTTGAGAGCCATACTAATCTCGTAAAAGGTAAGATAAGATAAGATAATTTTATTTTGCTCAAAACAATGGTGCAATAAGGTCTTAATATTAAATACATGTTCAGCAATGTTTTGCCATAACTATGACATGCAAAAATTTCATGCATTTTATCATAGTCTCTAATATAATAATCTAAACGGTGATCAAGATATTCATTAATTCAAATAAATATAGTAAAATGTCCTAATACGTCACAATTTGTAACAAAAATAATGCCATCAATAACAACAATTCATATAATTTTATCATTAAAATAATTCATAATTTATATTGAAAAACTCATGTATACTATAAAAATAATGGTAATATCCTCGCATACCTCTGGTTTGTTAACTTTTCTTTCATTGTTTAGTCAGTCCATCTTTGGAATTCGCTCCCCTTAGAAATCAGGATGTCCACCAACCGTTGTGTTTAAAACTAAAGGCAAAATTATCTCAAACATAGTTGCTTCTTTTTTTTATATATTATTTATAAATCTTTAGTTATGATTGTATTTGTGTATATTAGAATCGTGTATATAAAAATCCATATTATTATACTATTTATATATTTTAAATAGTTTATTACAAGTATTTTGTTGTGCAATTATCTTAATTATCAAGTATTTGATTAAGTAATTGTAATGGTTTTAGTTTCCAACCAACTCTCAGCTCTTGCACCTACCACTTGTCGTCTCTGCATCACCTAAAGGTTGACTGGTAGATAATGCCTACGGCATTAAGTCTGCCCATGTACCATTTTTGTGTATAAAGTTTTAAAATAAAATAAATATTTAAATTATATCTTCCACATGCATTGGCCTATCGGAATTAATTCACAAATATTTCTTCATACAGAAATCATGTGACGTAAACTTACTCAAAGACAAAAATGTTACCATATTCTTAAAATCAGATGATCTTTTTTTAATGAATAATATATAGGACAACCTGATGGCGGAGTGGGTAGTGTACCTACCTGCGACGCAGAGGTCGCGGGTTCGATTCCCGCTTAAGACAAATCTTCGAATCGTGTCTGAGGGTTCGTCCTAGTCTTGGTGTTTCTATGTATAATAAATATGTATCTACAAAATAAAACTATACAGGGTGTCCCAGTTAAGGACGTCAAGCCGAAATGGGGTGATACAGTAGGTAATGACAGTTACCAAAAAAATATAAAAAAAATCCTAGTTATGTATTTTAAAAATTGAGTGAGCATTTTTAAAAAAAATGAAAAAATTACATCCTGTGGCGGAGTTTTCGTTCCTGCTACTTTAAATTTAAAATTTTTACGATTATTTTTTTTGTTATGTAATCCTGAATACTACTCCTTTAAACTGTAGTAAAAAGAAAACAGGCTAAATTGAAATTCTAAAGCATCTACCATTATTGTCTCTGCACCTCCTCATGGTTGACTGGTACAGAATGCTTTAGGCATTAAGTCCGCCATTGTACTTATTGATGTGCATAAAGTTTAAAATAAATAAATAAATAAATAAATAAATTGCATATCAACATGATACCCTGTCAGGGCGCGGCAATGTACAATAGAGTTCTTAAAACTAATAAACCTTTGTACATATTTACTAAAAACTATGTTACGGCCGTGGCGCAATGGATAAGGCATCGATCGAGAGATCGTGGGTTCGAGTCCTGGCCATTACACCACGGACGTGAACTGCCTCCTAACAAAAGCGAATTAAGCTTAGCCGGAGAGGGTTAACAAGAATCCTAGTAATATTTACTAGTAAGCTTTTTTAAAAAAATAATAAAAAAATCATAAAATCTTGCGAGAGTAGTAATATAATATTATAATAATATTTGTTATTTGTATCCTTTTTTTCCTTAGTAGCCTAGTTAATAACCTATATAGTTTTGTCCTCAAAAAGCTCTTGCAATATATAATAACATTTTTGTGTAAGATGTTTATTTATTTATTTTTTTATAAATTATAAGGTTTCTGAATTCTTTATTGCTTTAGATATTTAATTGTAATTTTTTATTGACATCTTTAAAGACGCACAAGATCTTTGATTTGATCTATATATATTTAATTTATAATCAGTAGTTAGTACGTGTACCTACTAAATCATATTTTTTGTATGAACTATCTAAAGAAAATATTTTACGAACCTAAATTCAGAAAGATATATTTTTTTTTGGCTATCTACGATTTGTCATGGATTTACAATGGTCATAAGTTTATAATTTCTTTTTCTATTTATTATGATTTTTCTGGCACTTCGAAAAAATTAGAAATTAATGTTTATTTACATAATACTTACAGATTTTTTGTTCTAGGATGACTCAGACGTGACGGGTAACATCCTGAACGTGTCCTTCTCCGCCCGTCGCCCGGACGCAGAGATCGGCGTGTCCGGGGACTCGTCGCAGCACTACTCGCCGACGCACTTGCGGGAGCGCGTGTACTTGCACCGAGCCACGCTTGCCAGACTTGCCACTGTACAGGTTTGTACAATACAAAAGGTAAGATAAGATAAGATAATTTTATTTTGCTCAAAACAATGGTGCAATAAGGTCTTAATATTAAATACATGTTCAGCAATGTTTTGCCATAACTATGACATGCAAAAATTTCATGCATTTTATCATAGTCTCTAATATAATAATCTAAACAGTGATCAAGATATTCATTAATTCAAATAAATATAGTAAAATGTCCTAATACGTCACAATTTGTAACAAAAATAATGCCATCAATAACAAAAATTCATATAATTTTATCATTAAAATAATTCATAATTTATATTGAAAAACTCATGTATACTATAAAAATAATGGTAATATCCTCGCATACCTCTGGTTTGTTAACTTTTCTTTCATTGTTTAGTCAGTCCATCTTTGGAATTCGCTCCCCTTAGAAATCAGGATGTCCACCAACCGTTGTGTTTAAAACTAAAGGCAAAATTATCTCAAACATAGTTGCTTCTTTTTTTTATATATTATTTTTTATAAATCTTTAGTTATGATTGTATTTGTGTATATTAGAATCGTGTATATAAAAATCCATATTATTATACTATTTATATATTTTAAATAGTTTATTACAAGTATTTTGTTGTGCAATTATCTTAATTATCAAGTATTTGATTAAGTAATTGTAATGGTTTTAGTTTCCAACCAACTCTCAGCTCTTGCACCTACCACTTGTCGTCTCTGCATCACCTAAAGGTTGACTGGTAGATAATGCCTACGGCATTAAGTCTGCCCATGTACCATTTTTGTGTATAAAGTTTTAAAATAAAATAAATATTTAAATTATATCTTCCACATGCATTGGCCTATCGGAATTAATTCACAAATATTTCTTCATACAGAAATCATGTGACGTAAACTTACTCAAAGACAAAAATGTTACCATATTCTTAAAATCAGATGATCTTTTTTTAATGAATAATATATAGGACAACCTGATGGCGGAGTGGGTAGTGTACCTACCTGCGACGCAGAGGTCGCGGGTTCGATTCCCGCTTAAGACAAATCTTCGAATCGTGTCTGAGGGTTCGTCCTAGTCTGGGTGTTTCTATGTATAATAAATATGTATCTACAAAATAAAACTATACAGGGTGTCCCAGTTAAGGACGTCAAGCCGAAATGGGGTGATACAGTAGGTAATGACAGTTACCAAAAAAATATAAAAAAAATCCTAGTTATGTATTTTAAAAATTGAGTGAGCATTTTTAAAAAAAATGAAAAAATTACATCCTGTGGCGGAGTTTTCGTTCCTGCTACTTTAAATTTAAAATTTTTACGATTATTTTTTTGTTATGTAATCCTGAATACTACTCCTTTAAACTGTAGTAAAAAGAAAACAGGCTAAATTGAAATTCTAAAGCATCTACCATTATTGTCTCTGCACCTCCTCATGGTTGACTGGTACAGAATGCTTTAGGCATTAAGTCCGCCATTGTACTTATTGATGTGCATAAAGTTTAAAATAAATAAATAAATAAATAAATAAATTGCATATCAACATGATACCCTGTCAGGGCGCGGCAATGTACAATAGAGTTCTTAAAACTAATAAACCTTTGTACATATTTACTAAAAACTATGTTACGGCCGTGGCGCAATGGATAAGGCATCGATCGAGAGATCGTGGGTTCGAGTCCTGGCCATTACACCACGGACGTGAACTGCCTCCTAACAAAAGCGAATTAAGCTTAGCCGGAGGGGGTTAACAAGAATCCTAGTAATATTTACTAGTAAGCTTTTTTAAAAAAATAATAAAAAAATCATAAAATCTTGCGAGAGTAGTAATATAATATTATAATAATATTTGTTATTTGTATCCTTTTTTTCCTTAGTAGCCTAGTTAATAACCTATATAGTTTTGTCCTCAAAAAGCTCTTGCAATATATAATAACATTTTTGTGTAAGATGTTTATTTATTTATTTTTTTATAAATTATAAGGTTTCTGAATTCTTTATTGCTTTAGATATTTAATTGTAATTTTTTATTGACATCTTTAAAGACGCACAAGATCTTTGATTTGATCTATATATATTTAATTTATAATCAGTAGTTAGTACGTGTACCTACTAAATCATATTTTTTGTATGAACTATCTAAAGAAAATATTTTACGAACCTAAATTCAGAAAGATATATTTTTTTTTGGCTATCTACGATTTGTCATGGATTTACAATGGTCATAAGTTTATAATTTCTTTTTCTATTTATTATGATTTTTCTGGCACTTCGAAAAAATTAGAAATTAATGTTTATTTACATAATACTTACAGATTTTTTGTTCTAGGATGACTCAGACGTGACGGGCAACATCCTGAACGTGTCCTTCTCCGCCCGTCGCCCGGACGCAGAGATCGGCGTGTCCGGGGACTCGTCGCAGCACTACTCGCCGACGCACTTGCGGGAGCGCGTGTACTTGCACCGAGCCACGCTTGCCAGACTTGCCACTGTACAGGTTTGTACAATACAAAAGGTAAGATAAGATAAGATAATTTTATTTTGCTCAAAACAATGGTGCAATAAGGTCTTAATATTAAATACATGTTCAGCAATGTTTTGCCATAACTATGACATGCAAAAATTTCATGCATTTTATCATAGTCTCTAATATAATAATCTAAACGGTGATCAAGATATTCATTAATTCAAATAAATATGGTAAAATGTCCACAATTTGATAATACGTCACAATTTGTAATAAAAATGATGCCATCAATAACAACAATTCATATAATTTTATCATTAAAATAATTCATAATTTATATTGAAAACTCATGTAATATCCTCGCATACCTCTGGTTTGTTAACTTTTCTTTCATTGTTCAGTCGGTCCATCTTTGGAATTCGCTCCCCTTAGAAATCAGGATGTCCACCAACCGTTATGTGTTTAAAACTAAAGGCAAAATTATCTCAAACATAGTTGCTTCTTTATTTTATATATTATTTATAAATCTTTAGTTATGATTGTATTTGTGTATATTTAGAATCGTGTATATAAAAATCCATATTATTATACTATTTATATATTTTAAATAGTTTATTACAAGTATTTTGTTGTGCAATTATCTTAATTATGAAGTATTTGATTAAGTAATTGTAATGGTTTTAGTTTCCAACCAACTCTCAGCTCTTCAACAATTCCAGAAGCATAAAACATCTGTCACGGGTGAATGGGTACCTGGTGCTGAGGTCAAGCAACTGTGAGTAAGGCGCAAAGTTAAGCGGCTGCCTTTAAGTGAGAAAAAGGAGACATTGGGCAACGCTGACGTCACTGATCATCTTATACGGAGCTAAGTATTTTTATTTATTTACGCCAATCTTGTAAACTTTCGAGTTTGTACATATCCAAGCTATGAAGGGATAAGAATAGTAGAAGCAGGGTTTATGTATTTTAAAGCATTTAGTTCTTTAAGCCTAAGTGTGTGTTGTATGTATAGGGCGCCCCGATGAGAGAAGAAGAATGTCTCATGTGGGAAAGTCCATACTGGAGCAACTTAACCTTTTAATATTCTTTGCCAAATATTACAACTGCAATATACGAAATAGGACCCTGAAAGGTCTGAGGGGGGCGTCAAAGCCCTTGAACTAGGAAGCTGATAATCTTATAATATTGCTGTTACAATTCTAAACAGCCCGCTATGCCCTGCACGTGATTTGACAAGAATATTTAATATTAAATGGACCATGAAGAGTCTGAGGGGGCATCGAAACCCTTAAACTAGTAGGCCGATAATATAATAAGATTGCCCTAATAGTTCCAACAAGCAGTGTCGTGCACGTGATCTTACAAGAATATTTAGGATAAATTGTAATGAAAATGTGTGTGAACTATTTCAGAGATTTATATAATGGATATGGAGAAGCTGCCCGCCGATTCGAAAAGAAAACTTCGTCGCTGGCGAGTTTTCCAGAACCAACTTCTCCAAGTCTTCTGAGGGTTGAGTACGCTAGCCAGTCCAGGTAAGAAATTATAAACTTATGACCATTGTAAATCCATGACGATTTGTCATGGATTTACAATGGTCATAAGTTTATAATTTCTTTTCTATTTATTATGATTTTTCTGGCACTTAGAAAAAATTAGAAATTAATGTTTATTTACATAATACTTACAGATTTTTTGTTCTAGGATGACACAGACGTGACGGGCAACATCCTGAACGTGTCCTTCTCCGCCCGTCGCCCGGACGCAGAGATCGGCGTGTCCGGGGACTCGTCGCAGCACTACTCGCCGACGCACTTGCGGGAGCGCGTGTACTTGCACCGAGCCACGCTTGCCAGACTTGCCACTGTACAGGTTTGTACAATACAAAAGGTAAGATAAGATGATAATTTTATTTTGCTCAAAACAATGGTGCAATAAGGTCTTAATATTAAATACATGTTCAGCAATGTTTTGCCATAATTATGACATGCAAAATTTTCATGCATTTTATCATAGTCTCTAATATAATAATCTAAACAGTGATCAAGATATTCATTAATTCAAATAAATATAGTAAAATGTCCACAATTTATAATAATACGTCACAATTTGTAATAAAAATAATGCCATCAATAACAACAATTCATATAATTTAATCATTAAAATAATTCATAATTTATATTGAAAAACTCATGTATACTATAAAAATAATGGTAATATCCTCGCATACCTCTGGTTTGTTAACTTTTCTTTCATTGTTCAGTCGGTCCATCTTTGGAATTCGCTCCCCTTAGAAATCAGGATGTCCACCAACCGTTGTGTTTAAAACTAAAGGCAAAATTATCTCAAACATAGTTGCTTCTTTATTTTATATATTATTTATAAATCTTTAGTTATGATTGTATTTGTGTATATTAGAATCGTGTATATAAAAATCCATATTATTATACTATTTATATATTTTAAATAGTTTATTACAAGTATTTTGTTGTGCAATTATCTTAATTATCAAGTATTTGATTAAGTAATTGTAATGGTTTTAGTTTCCAACCAACTCTCAGCTCTTGCACCTACCACTTGTCGTCTCTGCATCACCTAAAGGTTGACTGGTAGATAATGCCTACGGCATTAAGTCTGCCCATGTACCATTTTTAACCGACTTCTAAAAAAGGAGGAGGTTCTCAATTCGATTCGTATATATGTTACTTTTTTTTTTTTTTATGTTTGTTCACGGATATTTATCTCCGTCGTTTATGAACTGATTTTGATGATTCTTTTTTTGTTGGACAGGAGATGATTCCAAGGGGGTCCCATCGTCAGCATGACGTGATCTGATGATGGGATCTCAGAGAAATCGAGGGCAACCCTCGAATTTTATAGGCACATGTAATGTTTTTAGTGTGTTTTTCAAAGCTACATCAGTATTTACGTATTTTTATGTGGATGAGCTAATGATGGAAGGTCAACTCCTCAATGGTTAGGAGTTAAAGGATAATTCTTTCACTAATGTACACATATTCAGACTGCTAGTTATGATGTCAAGTGAGCTGTTGGAACGGAGATATTTCAAAGGTGGTACCATTGTCAGCATGTCATGATCTGATGATGGGACCCCAGAGAAATCGGGGGCAACCCTCATATTTTATTAATCGAGGCCAGGATTTACGCTTGGTCGCAATAATTTTATGTGGTTGAGCTGATGATGGAAGGTCAACTCCTCAATAGTTAGGAGTTAAAGGATATTTCTTTTACTACTGTACGCATATTCCTACTGCTAGTTATTGTGTCAAATGAACTGATGATGGAAGGTCGTGACCCTCAATAGTCAGGAGAAAGGATTTAATTCTTGTTTATTATAATAAGTTTTCCGTCTCAAGTAACCGTCGTCTCCTCATTCGAGAAACATTCTTGCTCGGTCTACCCATCACTTAAAATCGTAAAATAAAATAATTTTTAATAAAAAAAAAAACCGACTTCAAAAAGTAGGTAAACTAAAAAGCAAAAAATTAATGTACTTCGCACAAAATAATACGTTTTTCCATTTAGTTAAATAGAAATTATTAAATAATTATTTTATAATTCTGAAGTCGGTGCCAAGTAAACAATTAATAACTCTGTATATAGATAATATCAATCGTTCTAACAACTTTTTTCTGACTGAATATTAGTTATATTTCTGTGGTAAGTACCAACACTGGGCGACCGCGCACTAGCACAACTACGCGTCCCTTTTTGTGTGAACTGTAATTTGATATTGTAGAAAGGTTGTTTTTACTTGGCACCGACTTCAGAATTATAAAATAATTATTTAATAATTTCTATTTAACTAAATGGAAAAACGTATTATTTTGTGCGAAGTACATTAATTTTTTGCTTTTTAGTTTACCTACTTTTTGAAGTCGGTTTTTTTTTTTTGTGTATAAAGTTTTAAAATAAAATAAATATCTAAATTATATCTTCCACATGCATTGGCCTATCGGAATTAATTCACAAATATTTCTTCATACAGAAATCATGAGACGTAAACTTACTCAAAGACAAAAATGTTACCATATTCTTAAAATCAGATGATCTTTTTTTAATGAATAATATATAGGACAACCTGATGGCGGAGTGGGTAGTGTACCTACCTGCGACGCAGAGGTCGCGGGTTCGATTCCCGCTTAAGACAAATCTTCGAATCGTGTCTGAGGGTTCGTCCTAGTCTGGGTGTTTCTATGTATAATAAATATGTATCTACAAAATAAAACTATACAGGGTGTCCCAGTTAAGGACGTCAAGCCGAAATGGGGTGATACAGTAGGTAATGACAGTTACCAAAAAAATATAAAAAAAATCCTAGTTATGTATTTTAAAAATTGAGTGAGCATTTTTAAAAAAAATGAAAAAATTACATCCTGTGGCGGAGTTTTCGTTCCTGCTACTTTAAATTTAAAATTTTTACGATTATTTTTTTTGTTATGTAATCCTGAATACTACTCCTTTAAACTGTAGTAAAAAGAAAACAGGCTAAATTGAAATTCTAAAGCATCTACCATTATTGTCTCTGCACCTCCTCATGGTTGACTGGTAGAGAATGCCTTAGGCATTAAGTCCGCCATTGTACTTATTGATGTGCATAAAGTTTAAAATAAATAAATAAATAAATAAATAAATTGCATATCAACATGATACCCTGTCAGGGCGCGGCAATGTGCAATAGAGTTCTTAAAACTAATAAACCTTTGTACATATTTACTAAAAACTATGTTACGGCCGTGGCGCAATGGATAAGGCATCGATCGAGAGATCGTGGGTTCGAGTCCTGGCCATTACACCACGGACGTGAACTGCCTCCTAACAAAAGCGAATTAAGCTTAGCCGGAGGGGGTTAACAAGAATCCTAGTAATATTTACTAGTAAGCTTTTTTAAAAAAATAATAAAAAAATCATAAAATCTTGCGAGAGTAGTAATATAATATTATAATAATATTTGTTATTTGTATCCTTTTTTTCCTTAGTAGCCTAGTTAATAACCTATATAGTTTTGTCCTCAAAAAGCTCTTGCAATATATAATAACATTTTTGTGTAAGATGTTTATTTATTTATTTTTTTATAAATTATAAGGTTTCTGAATTCTTTATTGCTTTAGATATTTAATTGTAATTTTTTATTGACATCTTTAAAGACGCACAAGATCTTTGATTTGATCTATATATATTTAATTTATAATCAGTAGTTAGTACGTGTACCTACTAAATCATATTTTTTGTATGAACTATCTAAAGAAAATATTTTACGAACCTAAATTCAGAAAGATATATTTTTTTTTGGCTATCTACGATTTGTCATGGATTTACAATGGTCATAAGTTTATAATTTCTTTTTCTATTTATTATGATTTTTCTGGCACTTCGAAAAAATTAGAAATTAATGTTTATTTACATAATACTTACAGATTTTTTGTTCTAGGATGACTCAGACGTGACGGGCAACATCCTGAACGTGTCCTTCTCCGCCCGTCGCCCGGACGCAGAGATTGGCGTGTCCGGGGACTCGTCGCAGCACTACTCGCCGACGCACTTGCGGGAGCGCGTGTACTTGCACCGAGCCACGCTTGCCAGACTTGCCACTGTACAGGTTTGTACAATACAAAAGGTAAGATAAGATGATAATTTTATTTTGCTCAAAACAATGGTGCAATAAGGTCTTAATATTAAATACATGTTCAGCAATGTTTTGCCATAACTATGACATGCAAAAATTTCATGCATTTTATCATAGTCTCTAATATAATAATCTAAACGGTGATCAAGATATTCATTAATTCAAATAAATATAGTAAAATGTCCACAATTTATAATAATACGTCACAATTTGTAATAAAAATGATGCCATCAATAACAACAATTCATATAATTTTATCATTAAAATAATTCATAATTTATATTGAAAACTCATGTAATATCCTCGCATACCTCTGGTTTGTTAACTTTTCTTTCATTGTTCAGTCGGTCCATCTTTGGAATTCGCTCCCCTTAGAAATCAGGATGTCCACCAACCGTTATGTGTTTAAAACTAAAGGCAAAATTATCTCAAACATAGTTGCTTCTTTATTTTATATAATATTTATAAATCTTTAGTTATGATTGTATTTGTGTATATTTAGAATCGTGTATATAAAAATCCATATTATTATACTATTTATATATTTTAAATAGTTTATTACAAGTATTTTGTTGTGCAATTATCTTAATTATGAAGTATTTGATTAAGTAATTGTAATGGTTTTAGTTTCCAACCAACTCTCAGCTCTTCAACAATTCCAGTAGCATAAAACATCTGTCACGGGTGAATGGGTACCTGGTGCTGAGCTCAAGCAACTGTGAGTAAGGCGCAAAGTTAAGCGGCTGCCTTTAAGTGAGAAAAAGGAGACACTGGGCAACGCTGACGTCACTGATCATCTTATACGGAGCTAAGTATTTTTATTTATTTACGCCAATCTTGTAAACTTTCGAGTTTGTACATATCCAAGCTATGAAGGGATAAGAATAGTAGAAGCAGGGTTTATGTATTTTAAAGCATTTAGTTCTTTAAGCCTAAGTGTGTGTTGTATGTATAGGGCGCCCCGATGAGAGAAGAAGAATGTCTCATGTGGGAAAGTCCATACTGGAGCAACTTAACCTTTTAATATTCTTTGCCAAATATTACAACTGCAATATACGAAATAGGACCCTGAAAGGTCTGAGGGGGGCGTCAAAGCCCTTGAACTAGGAAGCTGATAATCTTATAATATTGCTGTTACAATTCTAAACAGCCCGCTATGCCCTGCACGTGATTTGACAAGAATATTTAATATTAAATGGACCATGAAGAGTCTGAGGGGGCATCGAAACCCTTAAACTAGTAGGCCGATAATATAATAAGATTGCCCTAATAGTTCCAACAAGCAGTGTCGTGCACGTGATCTTACAAGAATATTTAGGATAAATTGTAATGAAAATGTGTGTGAACTATTTCAGAGATTTATATAATGGATATGGAGAAGCTGCCCGCCGATTCGAAAAGAAAACTTCGTCGCTGGCGAGTTTTCCAGAACCAACTTCTCCAAGTCTTCTGAGGGTTGAGTACGCTAGCCAGTCCAGGTAAGAAATTATAAACTTATGACCATTGTAAATCCATGACGATTTGTCATGGATTTACAATGGTCATAAGTTTATAATTTCTTTTCTATTTATTATGATTTTTCTGGCACTTAGAAAAAATTAGAAATTAATGTTTATTTACATAATACTTACAGATTTTTTGTTCTAGGATGACACAGACGTGACGGGCAACATCCTGAACGTGTCCTTCTCCGCCCGTCGCCCGGACGCAGAGATCGGCGTGTCCGGGGACTCGTCGCAGCACTACTCGCCGACGCACTTGCGGGAGCGCGTGTACTTGCACCGAGCCACGCTTGCCAGACTTGCCACTGTACAGGTTTGTACAATACAAAAGGTAAGATAAGATGATAATTTTATTTTGCTCAAAACAATGGTGCAATAAGGTCTTAATATTAAATACATGTTCAGCAATGTTTTGCCATAACTATGACATGCAAAAATTTCATGCATTTTATCATAGTCTCTAATATAATAATCTAAACGGTGATCAAGATATTCATTAATTCAAATAAATATAGTAAAATGTCCACAATTTATAATAATACGTCACAATTTGTAATAAAAATGATGCCATCAATAACAACAATTCATATAATTTTATCATTAAAATAATTCATAATTTATATTGAAAACTCATGTAATATCCTCGCATACCTCTGGTTTGTTAACTTTTCTTTCATTGTTCAGTCGGTCCATCTTTGGAATTCGCTCCCCTTAGAAATCAGGATGTCCACCAACCGTTATGTGTTTAAAACTAAAGGCAAAATTATCTCAAACATAGTTGCTTCTTTATTTTATATAATATTTATAAATCTTTAGTTATGATTGTATTTGTGTATATTTAGAATCGTGTATATAAAAATCCATATTATTATACTATTTATATATTTTAAATAGTTTATTACAAGTATTTTGTTGTGCAATTATCTTAATTATGAAGTATTTGATTAAGTAATTGTAATGGTTTTAGTTTCCAACCAACTCTCAGCTCTTCAACAATTCCAGAAGCATAAAACATCTGTCACGGGTGAATGGGTACCTGGTGCTGAGCTCAAGCAACTGTGAGTAAGGCGCAAAGTTAAGCGGCTGCCTTTAAGTGAGAAAAAGGAGACACTGGGCAACGCTGACGTCACTGATCATCTTATACGGAGCTAAGTATTTTTATTTATTTACGCCAATCTTGTAAACTTTCGAGTTTGTACATATCCAAGCTATGAAGGGATAAGAATAGTAGAAGCAGGGTTTATGTATTTTAAAGCATTTAGTTCTTTAAGCCTAAGTGTGTGTTGTATGTATAGGGCGCCCCGATGAGAGAAGAAGAATGTCTCATGTGGGAAAGTCCATACTGGAGCAACTTAACCTTTTAATATTCTTTGCCAAATATTACAACTGCAATATACGAAATAGGACCCTGAAAGGTCTGAGGGGGGCGTCAAAGCCCTTGAACTAGGAAGCTGATAATCTTATAATATTGCTGTTACAATTCTAAACAGCCCGCTATGCCCTGCACGTGATTTGACAAGAATATTTAATATTAAATGGACCATGAAGAGTCTGAGGGGGCATCGAAACCCTTAAACTAGTAGGCCGATAATATAATAAGATTGCCCTAATAGTTCCAACAAGCAGTGTCGTGCACGTGATCTTACAAGAATATTTAGGATAAATTGTAATGAAAATGTGTGTGAACTATTTCAGAGATTTATATAATGGATATGGAGAAGCTGCCCGCCGATTCGAAAAGAAAACTTCGTCGCTGGCGAGTTTTCCAGAACCAACTTCTCCAAGTCTTCTGAGGGTTGAGTACGCTAGCCAGTCCAGGTAAGAAATTATAAACTTATGACCATTGTAAATCCATGACGATTTGTCATGGATTTACAATGGTCATAAGTTTATAATTTCTTTTCTATTTATTATGATTTTTCTGGCACTTAGAAAAAATTAGAAATTAATGTTTATTTACATAATACTTACAGATTTTTTGTTCTAGGATGACACAGACGTGACGGGCAACATCCTGAACGTGTCCTTCTCCGCCCGTCGCCCGGACGCAGAGATCGGCGTGTCCGGGGACTCGTCGCAGCACTACTCGCCGACGCACTTGCGGGAGCGCGTGTACTTGCACCGAGCCACGCTTGCCAGACTTGCCACTGTACAGGTTTGTACAATACAAAAGGTAAGATAAGATGATAATTTTATTTTGCTCAAAACAATGGTGCAATAAGGTCTTAATATTAAATACATGTTCAGCAATGTTTTGCCATAATTATGACATGCAAAATTTTCATGCATTTTATCATAGTCTCTAATATAATAATCTAAACAGTGATCAAGATATTCATTAATTCAAATAAATATAGTAAAATGTCCACAATTTATAATAATACGTCACAATTTGTAATAAAAATAATGCCATCAATAACAACAATTCATATAATTTAATCATTAAAATAATTCATAATTTATATTGAAAAACTCATGTATACTATAAAAATAATGGTAATATCCTCGCATACCTCTGGTTTGTTAACTTTTCTTTCATTGTTCAGTCGGTCCATCTTTGGAATTCGCTCCCCTTAGAAATCAGGATGTCCACCAACCGTTGTGTTTAAAACTAAAGGCAAAATTATCTCAAACATAGTTGCTTCTTTATTTTATATATTATTTATAAATCTTTAGTTATGATTGTATTTGTGTATATTAGAATCGTGTATATAAAAATCCATATTATTATACTATTTATATATTTTAAATAGTTTATTACAAGTATTTTGTTGTGCAATTATCTTAATTATCAAGTATTTGATTAAGTAATTGTAATGGTTTTAGTTTCCAACCAACTCTCAGCTCTTGCACCTACCACTTGTCGTCTCTGCATCACCTAAAGGTTGACTGGTAGATAATGCCTACGGCATTAAGTCTGCCCATGTACCATTTTTAACCGACTTCTAAAAAAGGAGGAGGTTCTCAATTCGATTCGTATATATGTTACTTTTTTTTTTTTTTATGTTTGTTCACAGATATCTCCGTCGTTTATGAACTGATTTTGATGATTCTTTTTTTGTTGGACAGGAGATGATTCCAAGGGGGTCCCATCGTCAGCATGACGTGATCTGATGATGGGATCTCAGAGAAATCGAGGGCAACCCTCGAATTTTATAGGCACATGTAATGTTTTTAGTGTGTTTTTCAAAGCTACATCAGTATTTACGTATTTTTATGTGGATGAGCTAATGATGGAAGGTCAACTCCTCAATGGTTAGGAGTTAAAGGATAATTCTTTCACTAATGTACACATATTCAGACTGCTAGTTATGATGTCAAGTGAGCTGTTGGAACGGAGATATTTCAAAGGTGGTACCATTGTCAGCATGTCATGATCTGATGATGGGACCCCAGAGAAATCGGGGGCAACCCTCATATTTTATTAATCGAGGCCAGGATTTACGCTTGGTCGCAATAATTTTATGTGGTTGAGCTGATGATGGAAGGTCAACTCCTCAATAGTTAGGAGTTAAAGCATATTTCTTTTACTACTGTACGCATATTCCTACTGCTAGTTATTGTGTCAAATGAACTGATGATGGAAGGTCGTGACCCTCAATAGTCAGGAGAAAGGATTTAATTCTTGTTTATTATAATAAGTTTTCCGTCTCAAGTAACCATCGTCTCCTCATTCGAGAAACATTCTTGCTCGGTCTACCCATCACTTAAAATCGTAAAATAAAATAATTTTTAATAAAAAAAAAAACCGACTTCAAAAAGTAGGTAAACTAAAAAGCAAAAAATTAATGTACTTCGCACAAAATAATACGTTTTTCCATTTAGTTAAATAGAAATTATTAAATAATTATTTTATAATTCTGAAGTCGGTGCCAAATAAACAATTAATAACTCTGTATATAGATAATATCAATCGTTCTAACAACTTTTTTCTGACTGAATATTAGTTATATTTCTGTGGTAAGTACCAACACTGGGCGACCGCGCACTAGCACAACTACGCGTCCCTTTTTGTGTGAACTGTAATTTGATATTGTAGAAAGGTTGTTTTTACTTGGCACCGACTTCAGAATTATAAAATAATTATTTAATAATTTCTATTTAACTAAATGGAAAAACGTATTATTTTGTGCGAAGTACATTAATTTTTTGCTTTTTAGTTTACCTACTTTTTGAAGTCGGTTTTTTTTTTTTTGTATAAAGTTTTAAAATAAAATAAATATCTAAATTATATCTTCCACATGCATTGGCCTATCGGAATTAATTCACAAATATTTCTTCATACAGAAATCATGTGACGTAAACTTACTCAAAGACAAAAATGTTACCATATTCTTAAAATCAGATGATCTTTTTTTAATGAATAATATATAGGACAACCTGATGGCGGAGTGGGTAGTGTACCTACCTGCGACGCAGAGGTCGCGGGTTCGATTCCCGCTTAAGACAAATCTTCGAATCGTGTCTGAGGGTTCGTCATATTCTGGGTGTTTCTATGTATAATAAATATGTATCTACAAAATAAAACTATACAGGGTGTCCCAGTTAAGGACGTCAAGCCGAAATGGGGTGATACAGTAGGTAATGACAGTTACCAAAAAAATATAAAAAAAATCCTAGTTATGTATTTTAAAAATTGAGTGAGCATTTTTAAAAAAAATGAAAAAATTACATCCTGTGGCGGAGTTTTCGTTCCTGCTACTTTAAATTTAAAATTTTTACGATTATTTTTTTTGTTATGTAATCCTGAATACTACTCCTTTAAACTGTAGTAAAAAGAAAACAGGCTAAATTGAAATTCTAAAGCATCTACCATTATTGTCTCTGCACCTCCTCATGGTTGACTGGTAGAGAATGCCTTAGGCATTAAGTCCGCCATTGTACTTATTGATGTGCATAAAGTTTAAAATAAATAAATAAATAAATAAATAAATTGCATATCAACATGATACCCTGTCAGGGCGCGGCAATGTGCAATAGAGTTCTTAAAACTAATAAACCTTTGTACATATTTACTAAAAACTATGTTACGGCCGTGGCGCAATGGATAAGGCATCGATCGAGAGATCGTGGGTTCGAGTCCTGGCCATTACACCACGGACGTGAACTGCCTCCTAACAAAAGCGAATTAAGCTTAGCCGGAGGGGGTTAACAAGAATCCTAGTAATATTTACTAGTAAGCTTTTTTAAAAAAATAATAAAAAAATCATAAAATCTTGCGAGAGTAGTAATATAATATTATAATAATATTTGTTATTTGTATCCTTTTTTTCCTTAGTAGCCTAGTTAATAACCTATATAGTTTTGTCCTCAAAAAGCTCTTGCAATATATAATAACATTTTTGTGTAAGATGTTTATTTATTTATTTTTTTATAAATTATAAGGTTTCTGAATTCTTTATTGCTTTAGATATTTAATTGTAATTTTTTATTGACATCTTTAAAGACGCACAAGATCTTTGATTTGATCTATATATATTTAATTTATAATCAGTAGTTAGTACGTGTACCTACTAAATCATATTTTTTGTATGAACTATCTAAAGAAAATATTTTACGAACCTAAATTCAGAAAGATATATTTTTTTTTGGCTATCTACGATTTGTCATGGATTAACAATGGTCATAAGTTTATAATTTCTTTTTCTATTTATTATGATTTTTCTGGCACTTAGAAAAAATTAGAAATTAATGTTTATTTACATAATACTTACAGATTTTTTGTTCTAGGATGACTCAGACGTGACGGGCAACCTCCTGAACGTGTCCTTCTCCGCCCGTCGCCCGGACGCAGAGATTGGCGTGTCCGGGGACTCGTCGCAGCACTACTCGCCGACGCACTTGCGGGAGCGCGTGTACTTGCACCGAGCCACGCTTGCCAGACTTGCCACTGTACAGGTTTGTACAATACAAAAGGTAAGATAAGATAATTTTATTTTGCTCAAAACAATGGTGCAATAAGGTCTTAATATTAAATACATGTTCAGCAATGTTTTGCCATAACTATGACATGCAAAAATTTCATGCATTTTATCATAGTCTCTAATATAATAATCTAAACAGTGATCAAGATATTCATTAATTCAAATAAATATAGTAAAATGTCCTAATACGTCACAATTTGTAACAAAAATAATGCCATCAATAACAACAATTCATATAATTTTATCATTAAAATAATTCATAATTGATATTGAAAAACTCATGTATACTATAAAAATAATGGTAATATCCTCGCATACCTCTGGTTTGTTAACTTTTCTTTCATTGTTTAGTCAGTCCATCTTTGGAATTCGCTCCCCTTAGAAATCAGGATGTCCACCAACCGTTGTGTTTAAAACTAAAGGCAAAATTATCTCAAACATAGTTGCTTCTTTTTTTTATATATTATTTATAAATCTTTAGTTATGATTGTATTTGTGTATATTAGAATCGTGTATATAAAAATCCATATTATTATACTATTTATATATTTTAAATAGTTTATTACAAGTATTTTGTTGTGCAATTATCTTAATTATCAAGTATTTGATTAAGTAATTGTAATGGTTTTAGTTTCCAACCAACTCTCAGCTCTTGCACCTACCACTTGTCGTCTCTGCATCACCTAAAGGTTGACTGGTAGATAATGCCTACGGCATTAAGTCTGCCCATGTACCATTTTTGTGTATAAAGTTTTAAAATAAAATAAATATTTAAATTATATCTTCCACATGCATTGGCCTATCGGAATTAATTCACAAATATTTCTTCATACAGAAATCATGTGACGTAAACTTACTCAAAGACAAAAATGTTACCATATTCTTAAAATCAGATGATCTTTTTTTAATGAATAATATATAGGACAACCTGATGGCGGAGTGGGTAGTGTACCTACCTGCGACGCAGAGGTCGCGGGTTCGATTCCCGCTTAAGACAAATCTTCGAATCGTGTCTGAGGGTTCGTCCTAGTCTTGGTGTTTCTATGTATAATAAATATGTATCTACAAAATAAAACTATACAGGGTGTCCCAGTTAAGGACGTCAAGCCGAAATGGGGTGATACAGTAGGTAATGACAGTTACCAAAAAAATATAAAAAAAATCCTAGTTATGTATTTTAAAAATTGAGTGAGCATTTTTAAAAAAAATGAAAAAATTACATCCTGTGGCGGAGTTTTCGTTCCTGCTACTTTAAATTTAAAATTTTTACGATTATTTTTTTTGTTATGTAATCCTGAATACTACTCCTTTAAACTGTAGTAAAAAGAAAACAGGCTAAATTGAAATTCTAAAGCATCTACCATTATTGTCTCTGCACCTCCTCATGGTTGACTGGTAGAGAATGCCTTAGGCATTAAGTCCGCCATTGTACTTATTGATGTGCATAAAGTTTAAAATAAATAAATAAATAAATAAATAAATTGCATATCAACATGATACCCTGTCAGGGCGCGGCAATGTACAATAGAGTTCTTAAAACTAATAAACCTTTGTACATATTTACTAAAAACTATGTTACGGCCGTGGCGCAATGGATAAGGCATCGATCGAGAGATCGTGGGTTCGAGTCCTGGCCATTACACCACGGACGTGAACTGCCTCCTAACAAAAGCGAATTAAGCTTAGCCGGAGGGGGTTAACAAGAATCCTAGTAATATTTACTAGTAAGCTTTTTTAAAAAAATAATAAAAAAATCATAAAATCTTGCGAGAGTAGTAATATAATATTATAATAATATTTGTTATTTGTATCCTTTTTTTCCTTAGTAGCCTAGTTAATAACCTATATAGTTTTGTCCTCAAAAAGCTCTTGCAATATATAATAACATTTTTGTGTAAGATGTTTATTTATTTATTTTTTTATAAATTATAAGGTTTCTGAATTCTTTATTGCTTTAGATATTTAATTGTAATTTTTTATTGACATCTTTAAAGACGCACAAGATCTTTGATTTGATCTATATATATTTAATTTATAATCAGTAGTTAGTACGTGTACCTACTAAATCATATTTTTTGTATGAACTATCTAAAGAAAATATTTTACGAACCTAAATTCAGAAAGATATATTTTTTTTGGCTATCTACGATTTGTCATGGATTTACAATGGTCATAAGTTTATAATTTCTTTTTCTATTTATTATGATTTTTCTGGCACTTCGAAAAAATTAGAAATTAATGTTTATTTACATAATACTTACAGATTTTTTGTTCTAGGATGACTCAGACGTGACGGGCAACCTCCTGAACGTGTCCTTCTCCGCCCGTCGCCCGGACGCAGAGATTGGCGTGTCCGGGGACTCGTCGCAGCACTACTCGCCGACGCACTTGCGGGAGCGCGTGTACTTGCACCGAGCCACGCTTGCCAGACTTGCCACTGTACAGGTTTGTACAATACAAAAGGTAAGATAAGATAAGATAATTTTATTTTGCTCAAAACAATGGTGCAATAAGGTCTTAATATTAAATACATGTTCAGCAATGTTTTGCCATAACTATGACATGCAAAAATTTCATGCATTTTATCATAGTCTCTAATATAATAATCTAAACGGTGATCAAGATATTCATTAATTCAAATAAATATAGTAAAATGTCCACAATTTATAATAATACGTCACAATTTGTAATAAAAATGATGCCATCAATAACAACAATTCATATAATTTTATCATTAAAATAATTCATAATTTATATTGAAAAACTCATGTAATATCCTCGCATACCTCTGGTTTGTTAACTTTTCTTTCATTGTTCAGTCGGTCCATCTTTGGAATTCGCTCCCCTTAGAAATCAGGATGTCCACCAACCGTTATGTGTTTAAAACTAAAGGCAAAATTATCTCAAACATAGTTGCTTCTTTATTTTATATAATATTTATAAATCTTTAGTTATGATTGTATTTGTGTATATTTAGAATCGTGTATATAAAAATCCATATTATTATACTATTTATATATTTTAAATAGTTTATTACAAGTATTTTGTTGTGCAATTATCTTAATTATGAAGTATTTGATTAAGTAATTGTAATGGTTTTAGTTTCCAACCAACTCTCAGCTCTTCAACAATTCCAGAAGCATAAAACATCTGTCACGGGTGAATGGGTACCTGGTGCTGAGGTCAAGCAACTGTGAGTAAGGCGCAAAGTTAAGCGGCTGCCTTTAAGTGAGAAAAGGAGACATTGGGCAACGCTGACGTCACTGATCATCTTATACGGAGCTAAGTATTTTTATTTATTTACGCCAATCTTGTAAACTTTCGAGTTTGTACATATCCAAGCTATGAAGGGATAAGAATAGTAGAAGCAGGGTTTATGTATTTTAAAGCATTTAGTTCTTTAAGCCTAAGTGTGTGTTGTATGTATAGGGCGCCCCGATGAGAGAAGAAGAATGTCTCATGTGGGAAAGTCCATACTGGAGCAACTTAACCTTTTAATATTCTTTGCCAAATATTACAACTGCAATATACGAAATAGGACCCTGAAAGGTCTGAGGGGGGCGTCAAAGCCCTTGAACTAGGAAGCTGATAATCTTATAATATTGCTGTTACAATTCTAAACAGCCCGCTATGCCCTGCACGTGATTTGACAAGAATATTTAATATTAAATGGACCATGAAGAGTCTGAGGGGGCATCGAAACCCTTAAACTAGTAGGCCGATAATATAATAAGATTGCCCTAATAGTGCCAACAAGCAGTGTCGTGCACGTGATCTTACAAGAATATTTAGGATAAATTGTAATGAAAATGTGTGTGAACTATTTCAGAGATTTATATAATGGATATGGAGAAGCTGCCCGCCGATTCGAAAAGAAAACTTCGTCGCGGGCGAGTTTTCCAGAACCAACTTCTCCAAGTCTTCTGAGGGTTGAGTACGCTAGCCAGTCCAGGTAAGAAATTATAAACTTATGACCATTGTAAATCCATGACGATTTGTCATGGATTTACAATGGTCATAAGTTTATAATTTCTTTTCTATTTATTATGATTTTTCTGGCACTTAGAAAAAATTAGAAATTAATGTTTATTTACATAATACTTACAGATTTTTTGTTCTAGGATGACACAGACGTGACGGGCAACATCCTGAACGTGTCCTTCTCCGCCCGTCGCCCGGACGCAGAGATCGGCGTGTCCGGGGACTCGTCGCAGCACTACTCGCCGACGCACTTGCGGGAGCGCGTGTACTTGCACCGAGCCACGCTTGCCAGACTTGCCACTGTACAGGTTTGTACAATACAAAAGGTAAGATAAGATGATAATTTTATTTTGCTCAAAACAATGGTGCAATAAGGTCTTAATATTAAATACATGTTCAGCAATGTTTTGCCATAATTATGACATGCAAAATTTTCATGCATTTTATCATAGTCTCTAATATAATAATCTAAACAGTGATCAAGATATTCATTAATTCAAATAAATATAGTAAAATGTCCACAATTTATAATAATACGTCACAATTTGTAATAAAAATAATGCCATCAATAACAACAATTCATATAATTTTATCATTAAAATAATTCATAATTTATATTGAAAAACTCATGTATACTATAAAAATAATGGTAATATCCTCGCATACCTCTGGTTTGTTAACTTTTCTTTCATTGTTCAGTCGGTCCATCTTTGGAATTCGCTCCCCTTAGAAATCAGGATGTCCACCAACCGTTGTGTTTAAAACTAAAGGCAAAATTATCTCAAACATAGTTGCTTCTTTATTTTATATATTATTTATAAATCTTTAGTTATGATTGTATTTGTGTATATTAGAATCGTGTATATAAAAATCCATATTATTATACTATTTATATATTTTAAATAGTTTATTACAAGTATTTTGTTGTGCAATTATTATCTTAATTATCAAGTATTTGATTAAGTAATTGTAATGGTTTTAGTTTCCAACCAACTCTCAGCTCTTGCACCTACCACTTGTCGTCTCTGCATCACCTAAAGGTTGACAGGTAGATAATGCCTACGGCATTAAGTCTGCCCATGTACCATTTATGTGTATAAAGTTTTAAAATAAAATAAATATCTAAATTATATCTTCCACATGCATTGGCCTATCGGAATTAATTCACAAATATTTCTTCATACAGAAATCATGTGACGTAAACTTACTCAAAGACAAAAATGTTACCATATTCTTAAAATCAGATGATCTTTTTTTAATGAATAATATATAGGACAACCTGATGGCGGAGTGGGTAGTGAACCTGCCTGCTACGCCGAGGTCGCGGGTTCGATTCCCGCTTAAGACAAATCTTCGAATCGTGTCTGAGGGTTCGTCCTAGCCTGGTTGTTTCTATATATAATTAATATGTATCTTCAAAATAAAACTATACAGGGTGTCCCAGTTAAGGACGTCAAGCCGAAATGGGGTGATACAGTAGGTAATGACAGTTACCAAAAAATATAAAAAAATTATAGTTATGTATTTTAAAAAATTGAGTGAGCATTTTTAAAAAAAGTGAAAAAATTACACCCTGTGGCGGAGTTTTCGTTCCTGTTACTTTAAATTTAAAATTTTTACAATTATTTTTTTTGTTATGTAATCCTGAATACTACTCCTTTAAACTGTAGTAAAAAGACGTGTTACGGACGTGGCACAATGGATAAGGCATCGATCGAGAGATCGTGGGTTCGAGTTCTGGCCATTACACCACGGACGTGAACTGCCTCCTAACAAAAGCGAATTAAGCTTAGCCGGAGGGGGTTAACAAGAATCCTAGTAATTTTTTTCTAGTAAGCCTTTTAAAAAAAATAAATAAAAAAAATCAAAATAATCATAAAATCTTGCGAGAGAAGTAATATAATATTATAATAATATTTGTTATTTGTATCCTTTTTTTCCTTAGTAGCCTAGTTAATAACCTATATAGTTTTGTCCTCAAAAAGCTCTTGCAATATATAATAACATTTTTGTGTAAGATGTTTATTTATTTATTTTTTTATAAATTATAAGGTTTCTGAATTCTTTATTGCTTTAGATAGTTAATTGTAATTTTTTATTGACATCTTTAAGGACGCACAAGATCTTTGATTTGATCTATATCTATTTAATTTATAATCGGTAGTTAGTACGTGTACTAAATCATATTTTTTGTATGAGCAATCTAAAGAAAATATTTTACGAACCTAAATTCAGAAAGATATATTTTTTTTGGCTATCTACGATTTGTCATCGATTTACAATGGTCATAAGTTTATAATTTCTTTTTCTATTTATTATGATTTTTCTGGCACTTAGAAAAAATTAGAAATTAATGTTTATTTACATAATACTTACAGATTTTTTGTTCTAGGATGACACAGACGTGACGGGCAACATCCTGAACGTGTCCTTCTTCGCCCGTCGCCCGGACGCAGAGATCGGCGTGTCCGGGGACTCGTCGCAGCACTACTCGCCGACGCACTTGCGGGAGCGCGTGTACTTGCACCGAGCCACGCTTGCCAGACTTGCCACTGTACAGGTTTGTACAATACAAAAGGTAAGATAAGATAAGATAATTTTATTTTGCTCAAAACAATGGTGCAATAAGGTCTTAATATTAAATACATGTTCAGCAATGTTTTGCCATAACTATGACATGCAAAAATTTCATGCATTTTATCATAGTCTCTAATATAATAATCTAAACGGTGATCAAGATATTCATTAATTCAAATAAATATAGTAAAATGTCCTAATACGTCACAATTTGTAACAAAAATAATGCCATCAATAACAACAATTCATATAATTTTATCATTAAAATAATTCATAATTTATATTGAAAAACTCATGTATACTATAAAAATAATGGTAATATCCTCGCATACCTCTGGTTTGTTAACTTTTCTTTCATTGTTTAGTCAGTCCATCTTTGGAATTCGCTCCCCTTAGAAATCAGGATGTCCACCAACCGTTGTGTTTAAAACTAAAGGCAAAATTATCTCAAACATAGTTGCTTCTTTTTTTTATATATTATTTATAAATCTTTAGTTATGATTGTATTTGTGTATATTAGAATCGTGTATATAAAAATCCATATTATTATACTATTTATATATTTTAAATAGTTTATTACAAGTATTTTGTTGTGCAATTATCTTAATTATCAAGTATTTGATTAAGTAATTGTAATGGTTTTAGTTTCCAACCAACTCTCAGCTCTTGCACCTACCACTTGTCGTCTCTGCATCACCTAAAGGTTGACTGGTAGATAATGCCTACGGCATTAAGTCTGCCCATGTACCATTTTTGTGTATAAAGTTTTAAAATAAAATAAATATTTAAATTATATCTTCCACATGCATTGGCCTATCGGAATTAATTCACAAATATTTCTTCATACAGAAATCATGTGACGTAAACTTACTCAAAGACAAAAATGTTACCATATTCTTAAAATCAGATGATCTTTTTTTAATGAATAATATATAGGACAACCTGATGGCGGAGTGGGTAGTGTACCTACCTGCGACGCAGAGGTCGCGGGTTCGATTCCCGCTTAAGACAAATCTTCGAATCGTGTCTGAGGGTTCGTCCTAGTCTTGGTGTTTCTATGTATAATAAATATGTATCTACAAAATAAAACTATACAGGGTGTCCCAGTTAAGGACGTCAAGCCGAAATGGGGTGATACAGTAGGTAATGACAGTTACCAAAAAAATATAAAAAAAATCCTAGTTATGTATTTTAAAAATTGAGTGAGCATTTTTAAAAAAAATGAAAAAATTACATCCTGTGGCGGAGTTTTCGTTCCTGCTACTTTAAATTTAAAATTTTTACGATTATTTTTTTTGTTATGTAATCCTGAATACTACTCCTTTAAACTGTAGTAAAAAGAAAACAGGCTAAATTGAAATTCTAAAGCATCTACCATTATTGTCTCTGCACCTCCTCATGGTTGACTGGTACAGAATGCTTTAGGCATTAAGTCCGCCATTGTACTTATTGATGTGCATAAAGTTTAAAATAAATAAATAAATAAATAAATAAATTGCATATCAACATGATACCCTGTCAGGGCGCGGCAATGTACAATAGAGTTCTTAAAACTAATAAACCTTTGTACATATTTACTAAAAACTATGTTACGGCCGTGGCGCAATGGATAAGGCATCGATCGAGAGATCGTGGGTTCGAGTCCTGGCCATTACACCACGGACGTGAACTGCCTCCTAACAAAAGCGAATTAAGCTTAGCCGGAGGGGGTTAACAAGAATCCTAGTAATATTTACTAGTAAGCTTTTTTAAAAAAATAATAAAAAAATCATAAAATCTTGCGAGAGTAGTAATATAATATTATAATAATATTTGTTATTTGTATCCTTTTTTTCCTTAGTAGCCTAGTTAATAACCTATATAGTTTTGTCCTCAAAAAGCTCTTGCAATATATAATAACATTTTTGTGTAAGATGTTTATTTATTTATTTTTTTATAAATTATAAGGTTTCTGAATTCTTTATTGCTTTAGATATTTAATTGTAATTTTTTATTGACATCTTTAAAGACGCACAAGATCTTTGATTTGATCTATATATATTTAATTTATAATCAGTAGTTAGTACGTGTACCTACTAAATCATATTTTTTGTATGAACTATCTAAAGAAAATATTTTACGAACCTAAATTCAGAAAGATATATTTTTTTTGGCTATCTACGATTTGTCATGGATTTACAATGGTCATAAGTTTATAATTTCTTTTTCTATTTATTATGATTTTTCTGGCACTTCGAAAAAATTAGAAATTAATGTTTATTTACATAATACTTACAGATTTTTTGTTCTAGGATGACTCAGACGTGACGGGCAACCTCCTGAACGTGTCCTTCTCCGCCCGTCGCCCGGACGCAGAGATTGGCGTGTCCGGGGACTCGTCGCAGCACTACTCGCCGACGCACTTGCGGGAGCGCGTGTACTTGCACCGAGCCACGCTTGCCAGACTTGCCACTGTACAGGTTTGTACAATACAAAAGGTAAGATAAGATAATTTTATTTTGCTCAAAACAATGGTGCAATAAGGTCTTAATATTAAATACATGTTCAGCAATGTTTTGCCATAACTATGACATGCAAAAATTTCATGCATTTTATCATAGTCTCTAATATAATAATCTAAACAGTGATCAAGATATTCATTAATTCAAATAAATATAGTAAAATGTCCTAATACGTCACAATTTGTAACAAAAATAATGCCATCAATAACAACAATTCATATAATTTTATCATTAAAATAATTCATAATTTATATTGAAAAACTCATGTATACTATAAAAATAATGGTAATATCCTCGCATACCTCTGGTTTGTTAACTTTTCTTTCATTGTTTAGTCAGTCCATCTTTGGAATTCGCTCCCCTTAGAAATCAGGATGTCCACCAACCGTTGTGTTTAAAACTAAAGGCAAAATTATCTCAAACATAGTTGCTTCTTTTTTTTATATATTATTTATAAATCTTTAGTTATGATTGTATTTGTGTATATTAGAATCGTGTATATAAAAATCCATATTATTATACTATTTATATATTTTAAATAGTTTATTACAAGTATTTTGTTGTGCAATTATCTTAATTATCAAGTATTTGATTAAGTAATTGTAATGGTTTTAGTTTCCAACCAACTCTCAGCTCTTGCACCTACCACTTGTCGTCTCTGCATCACCTAAAGGTTGACTGGTAGATAATGCCTACGGCATTAAGTCTGCCCATGTACCATTTTTGTGTATAAAGTTTTAAAATAAAATAAATATTTAAATTATATCTTCCACATGCATTGGCCTATCGGAATTAATTCACAAATATTTCTTCATACAGAAATCATGTGACGTAAACTTACTCAAAGACAAAAATGTTACCATATTCTTAAAATCAGATGATCTTTTTTTAATGAATAATATATAGGACAACCTGATGGCGGAGTGGGTAGTGTACCTACCTGCGACGCAGAGGTCGCGGGTTCGATTCCCGCTTAAGACAAATCTTCGAATCGTGTCTGAGGGTTCGTCCTAGTCTTGGTGTTTCTATGTATAATAAATATGTATCTACAAAATAAAACTATACAGGGTGTCCCAGTTAAGGACGTCAAGCCGAAATGGGGTGATACAGTAGGTAATGACAGTTACCAAAAAAATATTAAAAAAATCCTAGTTATGTATTTTAAAAATTGAGTGAGCATTTTTAAAAAAAATGAAAAAATTACATCCTGTGGCGGAGTTTTCGTTCCTGCTACTTTAAATTTAAAATTTTTACGATTATTTTTTTTGTTATGTAATCCTGAATACTACTCCTTTAAACTGTAGTAAAAAGAAAACAGGCTAAATTGAAATTCTAAAGCATCTACCATTATTGTCTCTGCACCTCCTCATGGTTGACTGGTACAGAATGCTTTAGGCATTAAGTCCGCCATTGTACTTATTGATGTGCATAAAGTTTAAAATAAATAAATAAATAAATAAATAAATTGCATATCAACATGATACCCTGTCAGGGCGCGGCAATGTACAATAGAGTTCTTAAAACTAATAAACCTTTGTACATATTTACTAAAAACTATGTTACGGCCGTGGCGCAATGGATAAGGCATCGATCGAGAGATCGTGGGTTCGAGTCCTGGCCATTACACCACGGACGTGAACTGCCTCCTAACAAAAGCAAATTAAGCTTAGCCGGAGGGGGTTAACAAGAATCCTAGTAATATTTACTAGTAAGCTTTTTTAAAAAAATAATAAAAAAATCATAAAATCTTGCGAGAGTAGTAATATAATATTATAATAATATTTGTTATTTGTATCCTTTTTTTCCTTAGTAGCCTAGTTAATAACCTATATAGTTTTGTCCTCAAAAAGCTCTTGCAATATATAATAACATTTTTGTGTAAGATGTTTATTTATTTATTTTTTTATAAATTATAAGGTTTCTGAATTCTTTATTGCTTTAGATATTTAATTGTAATTTTTTATTGACATCTTTAAAGACGCACAAGATCTTTGATTTGATCTATATATATTTAATTTATAATCAGTAGTTAGTACGTGTACCTACTAAATCATATTTTTTGTATGAACTATCTAAAGAAAATATTTTACGAACCTAAATTCAGAAAGATATATTTTTTTTTGGCTATCTACGATTTGTCATGGATTTACAATGGTCATAAGTTTATAATTTCTTTTTCTATTTATTATGATTTTTCTGGCACTTCGAAAAAATTAGAAATTAATGTTTATTTACATAATACTTACAGATTTTTTGTTCTAGGATGACTCAGACGTGACGGGTAACATCCTGAACGTGTCCTTCTCCGCCCGTCGCCCGGACGCAGAGATCGGCGTGTCCGGGGACTCGTCGCAGCACTACTCGCCGACGCACTTGCGGGAGCGCGTGTACTTGCACCGAGCCACGCTTGCCAGACTTGCCACTGTACAGGTTTGTACAATACAAAAGGTAAGATAAGATAAGATAATTTTATTTTGCTCAAAACAATGGTGCAATAAGGTCTTAATATTAAATACATGTTCAGCAATGTTTTGCCATAACTATGACATGCAAAAATTTCATGCATTTTATCATAGTCTCTAATATAATAATCTAAACGGTGATCAAGATATTCATTAATTCAAATAAATATAGTAAAATGTCCACAATTTATAATAATACGTCACAATTTGTAATAAAAATGATGCCATCAATAACAACAATTCATATAATTTTATCATTAAAATAATTCATAATTTATATTGAAAACTCATGTAATATCCTCGCATACCTCTGGTTTGTTAACTTTTCTTTCATTGTTCAGTCGGTCCATCTTTGGAATTCGCTCCCCTTAGAAATCAGGATGTCCACCAACCGTTATGTGTTTAAAACTAAAGGCAAAATTATCTCAAACATAGTTGCTTCTTTATTTTATATATTATTTATAAATCTTTAGTTATGATTGTATTTGTGTATATTTAGAATCGTGTATATAAAAATCCATATTATTATACTATTTATATATTTTAAATAGTTTATTACAAGTATTTTGTTGTGCAATTATCTTAATTATGAAGTATTTGATTAAGTAATTGTAATGGTTTTAGTTTCCAACCAACTCTCAGCTCTTCAACAATTCCAGAAGCATAAAACATCTGTCACGGGTGAATGGGTACCTGGTGCTGAGGTCAAGCAACTGTGAGTAAGGCGCAAAGTTAAGCGGCTGCCTTTAAGTGAGAAAAAGGAGACATTGGGCAACGCTGACGTCACTGATCATCTTATACGGAGCTAAGTATTTTTATTTATTTACGCCAATCTTGTAAACTTTCGAGTTTGTACATATCCAAGCTATGAAGGGATAAGAATAGTAGAAGCAGGGTTTATGTATTTTAAAGCATTTAGTTCTTTAAGCCTAAGTGTGTGTTGTATGTATAGGGCGCCCCGATGAGAGAAGAAGAATGTCTCATGTGGGAAAGTCCATACTGGAGCAACTTAACCTTTTAATATTCTTTGCCAAATATTACAACTGCAATATACGAAATAGGACCCTGAAAGGTCTGAGGGGGGCGTCAAAGCCCTTGAACTAGGAAGCTGATAATCTTATAATATTGCTGTTACAATTCTAAACAGCCCGCTATGCCCTGCACGTGATTTGACAAGAATATTTAATATTAAATGGACCATGAAGAGTCTGAGGGGGCATCGAAACCCTTAAACTAGTAGGCCGATAATATAATAAGATTGCCCTAATAGTTCCAACAAGCAGTGTCGTGCACGTGATCTTACAAGAATATTTAGGATAAATTGTAATGAAAATGTGTGTGAACTATTTCAGAGATTTATATAATGGATATGGAGAAGCTGCCCGCCGATTCGAAAAGAAAACTTCGTCGCTGGCGAGTTTTCCAGAACCAACTTCTCCAAGTCTTCTGAGGGTTGAGTACGCTAGCCAGTCCAGGTAAGAAATTATAAACTTATGACCATTGTAAATCCATGACGAATTGTCATGGATTTACAATGGTCATAAGCAGAGATCGGATAATCGGATGCATATTTACCTAAACTTATTTTTTGGCTAAGAAAATATGGAGACGGCTTCTTTTTTCGGAATTGTCTTTTTCAATGTCGGGATTCGAAAAAAATCAGGGATTTTGAACTAATCGGATATAAAACAGTTAGTTGGTTACCTACCTATCCAATTATAATATTAATTTATAAAATATATATATTTTTTTTTTATAAAATAACTAGCTACTAAGCTTCGAACATCATAATTCATAATGGATATTCGCAAGCATCTGCACTTAAACTGAATTTTAAACGTCGATGCAATTAAGTATTAAGTATTTGAAAGGTGAAAGAGGAAGGGTAGCATGTGCTAAAAAAAGACAAAAATACATTAATTTTTTTATTAAATAAAGTTGCTCCACCGACAAGAGTTGAACTCTTAAGTTAAAGAAGAAGAAAATAATATATACATAGTGTTTTGATAACAATCTTAATCACTATCTATCTCTATGATTTGGTCACTGGAATCTGATGTTTGTGTTGAACATGATGGTTTTTTGTCAGATTCCTGTGACTGTTCTTTAGTGCTAACTATTGACATCTAAAGAATTGCAATAAATAACAATAATTTTCTCCAAATTTTCAATAGTCAGTCTATTTCTTTTAACATTTAAGATCCATTTAAATATAGAAAATGATCTTTCCACATCTACTGATGTAAGTGGCGCAAATTTATATATACTAGCACAATTGTCTGTACTCATTTTTTCACTTATTTCCCTTAAAACATCAAAATCGGGGTTTCTGTCCATAAGTTGTTCCATTTTGTTTATTAACGTATTATTTAAAGTTTCATTAATAGTAAATCTTACATCATCAAATATTTCAAACACTTCACTTATAGATAGATCGCGTTTTTCCAGCTTAACAATTGAAGTATTTAATATTCGAAATTTTCGCTTAAATAGTCTAAATCAATCTTTAAATTTGGTTTAGCTAGCACTGCCTTGACATTTCTAATAGATATTGCTTCATTGCTATCCAAAAGAGCGACAACACTTGAAATTTTGTCTAAATGTTTGGCATAGTAAAAGGCTGCCTCCAACCATGTTCCCCACCTAGTAATAACTGGTTCTGGAGGCAAGGATAAATTTGGATGTAACTCCTTAAAAATTCGAATCCTGTTAGGGGATTTTAAAAATATTTTCTTCACATTATTAATTAAAATGTCTACATCACTATAGTTTAAACGTAATGTTTCTGTTAACCTATGCAAGGCGTGAGCTAAACAAGTGAAATGTTTTAAATTGGGAAACGTGTTTTTTAATATTTTGCCAGCTAGTAACATATATGCTACGCTATCGGTACATAATATTAAAACATCTTGTACTTTATTTTCGAATTGACATCCCCATAAGTTTTTTAAACATTGCATCACAAACTCTGCTACTGAGCGACTATTAACCACATCTAAAGCTTGACAGGTTAGCAAGTATATTGGTTCTGAAACATTTTCACTTAGAGGTTTTACTAAAAAGTTTACAACAAATCGACCCAGACTGTCAGTGGTTTCGTCTAACGACATCCAAATCTTTTTGTTTTGTATTTTACTTTGGATAAGTTTCATTTTACTGTCGTAAATTTCACTCAAGTACTTCTTTCTCAGCAAAGACTCACTTGGAATGGTTCTGTCTTTGTTGTTACAGTTACAAATGTATTTTTCGAAAAAATTGCGAAAATTAGGGTTGTCAACTTTTGACCATGGTATGTTGCACATAATTAGAAAATGAACCAGATCAAAATAAAAATCACTTGGCGCTGCTGCTTGAACACCACGATGTTTTTGTGACTTCAGATGTCGGTTCAAAATAGTTTTCTTTGCACTTAAACGTGTCTCACATTTTGTGCAAGTTATACTGCTAGTTGCCGGATCGTAAAACATCTCTGGGTAATTTCTTATCCATGATTGAGCTATGTCTTCTTTTTGAGTTGATTCCGCCATTATGGCTGAAAAGAAGACTATTCGTTAATTATTTTAACACTCTGTATTGTATTGCAAATACTCGTATGGACTGTTTAAGAACAAGTTGCAGAATACAATGTGTAAGCGCAATAGGTACATACAATGAATTAATACATTTTTTTGTAAAATACAATAATCCTTACCTTGTAAATACAAGACGCAACGCAGAGTTCCGAGATCCGTAGCACAAGACGTCGTTTCAAGAAAAACCAAAATCCAAAACCAAATCACGATGCAAATCAGAATCCGTTGTTGAATAGCCAAATCGTTAGAAAATTGCAAAGGAACACAAAACACACCCGTACGCATGGCAAGCAAAGCGACGAATATTTTCAAGTAACTAATAGATAGATAAGATAACAAAAGACATGCATTACCGGGGTTTCTTGCACCTATCTGCACACAAACCGGTTTTGAGAATGCCGTCTCACTCGCACAAGCAGCCAAAGTTACCTATCCGTCTCACTCGCACATTCACATTTATAACGCTTTTTTGAACATAACGAGAATTGTAAATTCAAAACTGAAATTGATCTCCATTTATTTTTTGATATATTCCATAATAGTTAAAATCTTAACGTTAGTAAATGTGCAGCTAAGTGCACAACAAGCTTTACAATGTTATTCAAATATTGTTCTCAACGCAAATAATTACGGCTCCTCATTTAAAAACCTTTATTTGAGTGTGCATTCAATTATATTTATAACCAAAACGCTAACGGTATTCATCCCGAAACATTGGGTTTTTTTCCATACAAGTAATGTACATACAAATAATATATTGTAATAGAAAACACTACAAACGTAATGAAAATACATTTAATTCTATATTCCGAACATTAAACGCATCAATTCCGAAATCCCGAAATCTTTACGATAAAGAAGTGCTTTCCATACTAAGCCGCCGGTCAACTTTAGGTAAATATGCATCCGATTATCCGATCTCTGGTCATAAGTTTATAATTTCTTTTCTATTTATTATGATTTTTCTGGCACTTAGAAAAAATTAGAAATTAATGTTTATTTACATAATACTTACAGATTTTTTGTTCTAGGATGACACAGACGTGACGGGCAACATCCTGAACGTGTCCTTCTCCGCCCGTCGCCCGGACGCAGAGATCGGCGTGTCCGGGGACTCGTCGCAGCACTACTCGCCGACGCACTTGCGGGAGCGCGTGTACTTGCACCGAGCCACGCTTGCCAGACTTGCCACTGTACAGGTTTGTACAATACAAAAGGTAAGATAAGATGATAATTTTATTTTGCTCAAAACAATGGTGCAATAAGGTCTTAATATTAAATACATGTTCAGCAATGTTTTGCCATAATTATGACATGCAAAATTTTCATGCATTTTATCATAGTCTCTAATATAATAATCTAAACAGTGATCAAGATATTCATTAATTCAAATAAATATAGTAAAATGTCCACAATTTATAATAATACGTCACAATTTGTAATAAAAATAATGCCATCAATAACAACAATTCATATAATTTAATCATTAAAATAATTCATAATTTATATTGAAAAACTCATGTATACTATAAAAATAATGGTAATATCCTCGCATACCTCTGGTTTGTTAACTTTTCTTTCATTGTTCAGTCGGTCCATCTTTGGAATTCGCTCCCCTTAGAAATCAGGATGTCCACCAACCGTTGTGTTTAAAACTAAAGGCAAAATTATCTCAAACATAGTTGCTTCTTTATTTTATATATTATTTATAAATCTTTAGTTATGATTGTATTTGTGTATATTAGAATCGTGTATATAAAAATCCATATTATTATACTATTTATATATTTTAAATAGTTTATTACAAGTATTTTGTTGTGCAATTATCTTAATTATCAAGTATTTGATTAAGTAATTGTAATGGTTTTAGTTTCCAACCAACTCTCAGCTCTTGCACCTACCACTTGTCGTCTCTGCATCACCTAAAGGTTGACTGGTAGATAATGCCTACGGCATTAAGTCTGCCCATGTACCATTTTTAACCGACTTCTAAAAAAGGAGGAGGTTCTCAATTCGATTCGTATATATGTTACTTTTTTTTTTTTTTTATGTTTGTTCACGGATATTTATCTCCGTCGTTTATGAACTGATTTTGATGATTCTTTTTTTGTTGGACAGGAGATGATTCCAAGGGGGTCCCATCGTCAGCATGACGTGATCTGATGATGGGATCTCAGAGAAATCGAGGGCAACCCTCGAATTTTATAGGCACATGTAATGTTTTTAGTGTGTTTTTCAAAGCTACATCAGTATTTACGTATTTTTATGTGGATGAGCTAATGATTGAAGGTCAACTCCTCAATGGTTAGGAGTTAAAGGATAATTCTTTCACTAATGTACACATATTCAGACTGCTAGTTATGATGTCAAGTGAGCTGTTGGAACGGAGATATTTCAAAGGTGGTACCATTGTCAGCATGTCATGATCTGATGATGGGACCCCAGAGAAATCGGGGGCAACCCTCATATTTTATTAATCGAGGCCAGGATTTACGCTTGGTCGCAATAATTTTATGTGGTTGAGCTGATGATGGAAGGTCAACTCCTCAATAGTTAGGAGTTAAAGGATATTTCTTTTACTACTGTACGCATATTCCTACTGCTAGTTATTGTGTCAAATGAACTGATGATGGAAGGTCGTGACCCTCAATAGTCAGGAGAAAGGATTTAATTCTTGTTTATTATAATAAGTTTTCCGTCTCAAGTAACCGTCGTCTCCTCATTCGAGAAACATTCTTGCTCGGTCTACCCATCACTTAAAATCGTAAAATAAAATAATTTTTAATAAAAAAAAAAAACCGACTTCAAAAAGTAGGTAAACTAAAAAGCAAAAAATTAATGTACTTCGCACAAAATAATACGTTTTTCCATTTAGTTAAATAGAAATTATTAAATAATTATTTTATAATTCTGAAGTCGGTGCCAAATAAACAATTAATAACTCTGTATATAGATAATATCAATCGTTCTAACAACTTTTTTCTGACTGAATATTAGTTATATTTCTGTGGTAAGTACCAACACTGGGCGACCGCGCACTAGCACAACTACGCGTCCCTTTTTGTGTGAACTGTAATTTGATATTGTAGAAAGGTTGTTTTTACTTGGCACCGACTTCAGAATTATAAAATAATTATTTAATAATTTCTATTTAACTAAATGGAAAAACGTATTATTTTGTGCGAAGTACATTAATTTTTTGCTTTTTAGTTTACCTACTTTTTGAAGTCGGTTTTTTTTTTTGTGTATAAAGTTTTAAAATAAAATAAATATCTAAATTATATCTTCCACATGCATTGGCCTATCGGAATTAATTCACAAATATTTCTTCATACAGAAATCATGTGACGTAAACTTACTCAAAGACAAAAATGTTACCATATTCTTAAAATCAGATGATCTTTTTTTAATGAATAATATATAGGACAACCTGATGGCGGAGTGGGTAGTGTACCTACCTGCGACGCAGAGGTCGCGGGTTCGATTCCCGCTTAAGACAAATCTTCGAATCGTGTCTGAGGGTTCGTCCTAGTCTGGGTGTTTCTATGTATAATAAATATGTATCTACAAAATAAAACTATACAGGGTGTCCCAGTTAAGGACGTCAAGCCGAAATGGGGTGATACAGTAGGTAATGACAGTTACCAAAAAAATATAAAAAAAATCCTAGTTATGTATTTTAAAAATTGAGTGAGCATTTTTAAAAAAAATGAAAAAATTACATCCTGTGGCGGAGTTTTCGTTCCTGCTACTTTAAATTTAAAATTTTTACGATTATTTTTTTTGTTATGTAATCCTGAATACTACTCCTTTAAACTGTAGTAAAAAGAAAACAGGCTAAATTGAAATTCTAAAGCATCTACCATTATTGTCTCTGCACCTCCTCATGGTTGACTGGTAGAGAATGCCTTAGGCATTAAGTCCGCCATTGTACTTATTAATGTGCATAAAGTTTAAAATAAATAAATAAATAAATAAATAAATTGCATATCAACATGATACCCTGTCAGGGCGCGGCAATGTACAATAGAGTTCTTAAAACTAATAAACCTTTGTACATATTTACTAAAAACTATGTTACGGCCGTGGCGCAATGGATAAGGCATCGATCGAGAGATCGTGGGTTCGAGTCCTGGCCATTACACCACGGACGTGAACTGCCTCCTAACAAAAGCGAATTAAGCTTAGCCGGAGGGGGTTAACAAGAATCCTAGTAATATTTACTAGTAAGCTTTTTTAAAAAAATAATAAAAAAATCATAAAATCTTGCGAGAGTAGTAATATAATATTATAATAATATTTGTTATTTGTATCCTTTTTTTCCTTAGTAGCCTAGTTAATAACCTATATAGTTTTGTCCTCAAAAAGCTCTTGCAATATATAATAACATTTTTGTGTAAGATGTTTATTTATTTATTTTTTTATAAATTATAAGGTTTCTGAATTCTTTATTGCTTTAGATATTTAATTGTAATTTTTTATTGACATCTTTAAAGACGCACAAGATCTTTGATTTGATCTATATATATTTAATTTATAATCAGTAGTTAGTACGTGTACCTACTAAATCATATTTTTTGTATGAACTATCTAAAGAAAATATTTTACGAACCTAAATTCAGAAAGATATATTTTTTTTTGGCTATCTACGATTTGTCATGGATTTACAATGGTCATAAGTTTATAATTTCTTTTTCTATTTATTATGATTTTTCTGGCACTTCGAAAAAATTAGAAATTAATGTTTATTTACATAATACTTACAGATTTTTTGTTCTAGGATGACTCAGACGTGACGGGCAACATCCTAAACGTGTCCTTCTCCGCCCGTCGCCCGGACGCAGAGATCGGCGTGTCCGGGGACTCGTCGCAGCACTACTCGCCGACGCACTTGCGGGAGCGCGTGTACTTGCACCGAGCCACGCTTGCCAGACTTGCCACTTGTACAATACAAAAGGTAAGATAAGATAAGATAATTTTATTTTGCTCAAAACAATGGTGCAATAAGGTCTTAATATTAAATACATGTTCAGCAATGTTTTGCCATAACTATGACATGCAAAAATTTCATGCATTTTATCATAGTCTCTAATATAATAATCTAAACGGTGATCAAGATATTCATTAATTCAAATAAATATAGTAAAATGTCCACAATTTATAATAATACGTCACAATTTGTAATAAAAATGATGCCATCAATAACAACAATTCATATAATTTTATCATTAAAATAATTCATAATTTATATTGAAAACTCATGTAATATCCTCGCATACCTCTGGTTTGTTAACTTTTCTTTCATTGTTCAGTCGGTCCATCTTTGGAATTTGCTCCCCTTAGAAATCAGGATGTCCACCAACCGTTATGTGTTTAAAACTAAAGGCAAAATTATCTCAAACATAGTTGCTTCTTTATTTTATATAATATTTATAAATCTTTAGTTATGATTGTATTTGTGTATATTTAGAATCGTGTATATAAAAATCCATATTATTATACTATTTATATATTTTAAATAGTTTATTACAAGTATTTTGTTGTGCAATTATCTTAATTATGAAGTATTTGATTAAGTAATTGTAATGGTTTTAGTTTCCAACCAACTCTCAGCTCTTCAACAATTCCAGAAGCATAAAACATCTGTCACGGGTGAATGGGTACCTGGTGCTGAGCTCAAGCAACTGTGAGTAAGGCGCAAAGTTAAGCGGCTGCCTTTAAGTGAGAAAAAGGAGACACTGGGCAACGCTGACGTCACTGATCATCTTATACGGAGCTAAGTATTTTTATTTATTTACGCCAATCTTGTAAACTTTCGAGTTTGTACATATCCAAGCTATGAAGGGATAAGAATAGTAGAAGCAGGGTTTATGTATTTTAAAGCATTTAGTTCTTTAAGCCTAAGTGTGTGTTGTATGTATAGGGCGCCCCGATGAGAGAAGAAGAATGTCTCATGTGGGAAAGTCCATACTGGAGCAACTTAACCTTTTAATATTCTTTGCCAAATATTACAACTGCAATATACGAAATAGGACCCTGAAAGGTCTGAGGGGGGCGTCAAAGCCCTTGAACTAGGAAGCTGATAATCTTATAATATTGCTGTTACAATTCTAAACAGCCCGCTATGCCCTGCACGTGATTTGACAAGAATATTTAATATTAAATGGACCATGAAGAGTCTGAGGGGGCATCGAAACCCTTAAACTAGTAGGCCGATAATATAATAAGATTGCCCTAATAGTTCCAACAAGCAGTGTCGTGCACGTGATCTTACAAGAATATTTAGGATAAATTGTAATGAAAATGTGTGTGAACTATTTCAGAGATTTATATAATGGATATGGAGAAGCTGCCCGCCGATTCGAAAAGAAAACTTCGTCGCTGGCGAGTTTTCCAGAACCAACTTCTCCAAGTCTTCTGAGGGTTGAGTACGCTAGCCAGTCCAGGTAAGAAATTATAAACTTATGACCATTGTAAATCCATGACGATTTGTCATGGATTTACAATGGTCATAAGTTTATAATTTCTTTTCTATTTATTATGATTTTTCTGGCACTTAGAAAAAATTAGAAATTAATGTTTATTTACATAATACTTACAGATTTTTTGTTCTAGGATGACACAGACGTGACGGGCAACATCCTGAACGTGTCCTTCTCCGCCCGTCGCCCGGACGCAGAGATCGGCGTGTCCGGGGACTCGTCGCAGCACTACTCGCCGACGCACTTGCGGGAGCGCGTGTACTTGCACCGAGCCACGCTTGCCAGACTTGCCACTGTACAGGTTTGTACAATACAAAAGGTAAGATAAGATGATAATTTTATTTTGCTCAAAACAATGGTGCAATAAGGTCTTAATATTAAATACATGTTCAGCAATGTTTTGCCATAATTATGACATGCAAAATTTTCATGCATTTTATCATAGTCTCTAATATAATAATCTAAACAGTGATCAAGATATTCATTAATTCAAATAAATATAGTAAAATGTCCACAATTTATAATAATACGTCACAATTTGTAATAAAAATGATGCCATCAATAACAACAATTCATATAATTTTATCATTAAAATAATTCATAATTTATATTGAAAACTCATGTAATATCCTCGCATACCTCTGGTTTGTTAACTTTTCTTTCATTGTTCAGTCGGTCCATCTTTGGAATTCGCTCCCCTTAGAAATCAGGATGTCCACCAACCGTTATGTGTTTAAAACTAAAGGCAAAATTATCTCAAACATAGTTGCTTCTTTATTTTATATAATATTTATAAATCTTTAGTTATGATTGTATTTGTGTATATTTAGAATCGTGTATATAAAAATCCATATTATTATACTATTTATATATTTTAAATAGTTTATTACAAGTATTTTGTTGTGCAATTATCTTAATTATGAAGTATTTGATTAAGTAATTGTAATGGTTTTAGTTTCCAACCAACTCTCAGCTCTTCAACAATTCCAGAAGCATAAAACATCTGTCACGGGTGAATGGGTACCTGGTGCTGAGCTCAAGCAACTGTGAGTAAGGCGCAAAGTTAAGCGGCTGCCTTTAAGTGAGAAAAAGGAGACACTGGGCAACGCTGACGTCACTGATCATCTTATACGGAGCTAAGTATTTTTATTTATTTACGCCAATCTTGTAAACTTTCGAGTTTGTACATATCCAAGCTATGAAGGGATAAGAATAGTAGAAGCAGGGTTTATGTATTTTAAAGCATTTAGTTCTTTAAGCCTAAGTGTGTGTTGTATGTATAGGGCGCCCCGATGAGAGAAGAAGAATGTCTCATGTGGGAAAGTCCATACTGGAGCAACTTAACCTTTTAATATTCTTTGCCAAATATTACAACTGCAATATACGAAATAGGACCCTGAAAGGTCTGAGGGGGGCGTCAAAGCCCTTGAACTAGGAAGCTGATAATCTTATAATATTGCTGTTACAATTCTAAACAGCCCGCTATGCCCTGCACGTGATTTGACAAGAATATTTAATATTAAATGGACCATGAAGAGTCTGAGGGGGCATCGAAACCCTTAAACTAGTAGGCCGATAATATAATAAGATTGCCCTAATAGTTCCAACAAGCAGTGTCGTGCACGTGATCTTACAAGAATATTTAGGATAAATTGTAATGAAAATGTGTGTGAACTATTTCAGAGATTTATATAATGGATATGGAGAAGCTGCCCGCCGATTCGAAAAGAAAACTTCGTCGCTGGCGAGTTTTCCAGAACCAACTTCTCCAAGTCTTCTGAGGGTTGAGTACGCTAGCCAGTCCAGGTAAGAAATTATAAACTTATGACCATTGTAAATCCATGACGATTTGTCATGGATTTACAATGGTCATAAGTTTATAATTTCTTTTCTATTTATTATGATTTTTCTGGCACTTAGAAAAAATTAGAAATTAATGTTTATTTACATAATACTTACAGATTTTTTGTTCTAGGATGACACAGACGTGACGGGCAACATCCTGAACGTGTCCTTCTCCGCCCGTCGCCCGGACGCAGAGATCGGCGTGTCCGGGGACTCGTCGCAGCACTACTCGCCGACGCACTTGCGGGAGCGCGTGTACTTGCACCGAGCCACGCTTGCCAGACTTGCCACTGTACAGGTTTGTACAATACAAAAGGTAAGATAAGATGATAATTTTATTTTGCTCAAAACAATGGTGCAATAAGGTCTTAATATTAAATACATGTTCAGCAATGTTTTGCCATAATTATGACATGCAAAATTTTCATGCATTTTATCATAGTCTCTAATATAATAATCTAAACAGTGATCAAGATATTCATTAATTCAAATAAATATAGTAAAATGTCCACAATTTATAATAATACGTCACAATTTGTAATAAAAATAATGCCATCAATAACAACAATTCATATAATTTAATCATTAAAATAATTCATAATTTATATTGAAAAACTCATGTATACTATAAAAATAATGGTAATATCCTCGCATACCTCTGGTTTGTTAACTTTTCTTTCATTGTTCAGTCGGTCCATCTTTGGAATTCGCTCCCCTTAGAAATCAGGATGTCCACCAACCGTTGTGTTTAAAACTAAAGGCAAAATTATCTCAAACATAGTTGCTTCTTTATTTTATATATTATTTATAAATCTTTAGTTATGATTGTATTTGTGTATATTAGAATCGTGTATATAAAAATCCATATTATTATACTATTTATATATTTTAAATAGTTTATTACAAGTATTTTGTTGTGCAATTATCTTAATTATCAAGTATTTGATTAAGTAATTGTAATGGTTTTAGTTTCCAACCAACTCTCAGCTCTTGCACCTACCACTTGTCGTCTCTGCATCACCTAAAGGTTGACTGGTAGATAATGCCTACGGCATTAAGTCTGCCCATGTACCATTTTTAACCGACTTCTAAAAAAGGAGGAGGTTCTCAATTCGATTCGTATATATGTTACTTTTTTTTTTTTTTTATGTTTGTTCACGGATATTTATCTCCGTCGTTTATGAACTGATTTTGATGATTCTTTTTTTGTTGGACAGGAGATGATTCCAAGGGGGTCCCATCGTCAGCATGACGTGATCTGATGATGGGATCTCAGAGAAATCGAGGGCAACCCTCGAATTTTATAGGCACATGTAATGTTTTTAGTGTGTTTTTCAAAGCTACATCAGTATTTACGTATTTTTATGTGGATGAGCTAATGATTGAAGGTCAACTCCTCAATGGTTAGGAGTTAAAGGATAATTCTTTCACTAATGTACACATATTCAGACTGCTAGTTATGATGTCAAGTGAGCTGTTGGAACGGAGATATTTCAAAGGTGGTACCATTGTCAGCATGTCATGATCTGATGATGGGACCCCAGAGAAATCGGGGGCAACCCTCATATTTTATTAATCGAGGCCAGGATTTACGCTTGGTCGCAATAATTTTATGTGGTTGAGCTGATGATGGAAGGTCAACTCCTCAATAGTTAGGAGTTAAAGGATATTTCTTTTACTACTGTACGCATATTCCTACTGCTAGTTATTGTGTCAAATGAACTGATGATGGAAGGTCGTGACCCTCAATAGTCAGGAGAAAGGATTTAATTCTTGTTTATTATAATAAGTTTTCCGTCTCAAGTAACCGTCGTCTCCTCATTCGAGAAACATTCTTGCTCGGTCTACCCATCACTTAAAATCGTAAAATAAAATAATTTTTAATAAAAAAAAAAACCGACTTCAAAAAGTAGGTAAACTAAAAAGCAAAAAATTAATGTACTTCGCACAAAATAATACGTTTTTCCATTTAGTTAAATAGAAATTATTAAATAATTATTTTATAATTCTGAAGTCGGTGCCAAATAAACAATTAATAACTCTGTATATAGATAATATCAATCGTTCTAACAACTTTTTTCTGACTGAATATTAGTTATATTTCTGTAGTAAGTACCAACACTGGGCGACCGCGCACTAGCACAACTACGCGTCCCTTTTTGTGTGAACTGTAATTTGATATTGTAGAAAGGTTGTTTTTACTTGGCACCGACTTCAGAATTATAAAATAATTATTTAATAATTTCTATTTAACTAAATGGAAAAACGTATTATTTTGTGCGAAGTACATTAATTTTTTGCTTTTTAGTTTACCTACTTTTTGAAGTCGGTTTTTTTTTTGTGTATAAAGTTTTAAAATAAAATAAATATCTAAATTATATCTTCCACATGCATTGGCCTATCGGAATTAATTCACAAATATTTCTTCATACAGAAATCATGTGACGTAAACTTACTCAAAGACAAAAATGTTACCATATTCTTAAAATCAGATGATCTTTTTTTAATGAATAATATATAGGACAACCTGATGGCGGAGTGGGTAGTGTACCTACCTGCGACGCAGAGGTCGCGGGTTCGATTCCCGCTTAAGACAAATCTTCGAATCGTGTCTGAGGGTTCGTCCTAGTCTGGGTGTTTCTATGTATAATAAATATGTATCTACAAAATAAAACTATACAGGGTGTCCCAGTTAAGGACGTCAAGCCGAAATGGGGTGATACAGTAGGTAATGACAGTTACCAAAAAAATATAAAAAAAATCCTAGTTATGTATTTTAAAAATTGAGTGAGCATTTTTAAAAAAAATGAAAAAATTACATCCTGTGGCGGAGTTTTCGTTCCTGCTACTTTAAATTTAAAATTTTTACGATTATTTTTTTTGTTATGTAATCCTGAATACTACTCCTTTAAACTGTAGTAAAAAGAAAACAGGCTAAATTGAAATTCTAAAGCATCTACCATTATTGTCTCTGCACCTCCTCATGGTTGACTGGTAGAGAATGCCTTGGGCATTAAGTCCGCCATTGTACTTATTGATGTGCATAAAGTTTAAAATAAATAAATAAATAAATAAATAAATTGCATATCAACATGATACCCTGTCAGGGCGCGGCAATGTACAATAGAGTTCTTAAAACTAATAAACCTTTGTACATATTTACTAAAAACTATGTTACGGCCGTGGCGCAATGGATAAGGCATCGATCGAGAGATCGTGGGTTCGAGTCCTGGCCATTACACCACGGACGTGAACTGCCTCCTAACAAAAGCGAATTAAGCTTAGCCGGAGGGGGTTAACAAGAATCCTAGTAATATTTACTAGTAAGCTTTTTTAAAAAAATAATAAAAAAATCATAAAATCTTGCGAGAGTAGTAATATAATATTATAATAATATTTGTTATTTGTATCCTTTTTTTCCTTAGTAGCCTAGTTAATAACCTATATAGTTTTGTCCTCAAAAAGCTCTTGCAATATATAATAACATTTTTGTGTAAGATGTTTATTTATTTATTTTTTTATAAATTATAAGGTTTCTGAATTCTTTATTGCTTTAGATATTTAATTGTAATTTTTTATTGACATCTTTAAAGACGCACAAGATCTTTGATTTGATCTATATATATTTAATTTATAATCAGTAGTTAGTACGTGTACCTACTAAATCATATTTTTTGTATGAACTATCTAAAGAAAATATTTTACGAACCTAAATTCAGAAAGATATATTTTTTTTTGGCTATCTACGATTTGTCATGGATTTACAATGGTCATAAGTTTATAATTTCTTTTTCTATTTATTATGATTTTTCTGGCACTTCGAAAAAATTAGAAATTAATGTTTATTTACATAATACTTACAGATTTTTTGTTCTAGGATGACTCAGACGTGACGGGCAACATCCTAAACGTGTCCTTCTCCGCCCGTCGCCCGGACGCAGAGATCGGCGTGTCCGGGGACTCGTCGCAGCACTACTCGCCGACGCACTTGCGGGAGCGCGTGTACTTGCACCGAGCCACGCTTGCCAGACTTGCCACTGTACAGGTTTGTACAATACAAAAGGTAAGATAAGATAAGATAATTTTATTTTGCTCAAAACAATGGTGCAATAAGGTCTTAATATTAAATACATGTTCAGCAATGTTTTGCCATAACTATGACATGCAAAAATTTCATGCATTTTATCATAGTCTCTAATATAATAATCTAAACAGTGATCAAGATATTCATTAATTCAAATAAATATAGTAAAATGTCCTAATACGTCACAATTTGTAACAAAAATAATGCCATCAATAAGAACAATTCATATAATTTTATCATTAAAATAATTCATAATTTATATTGAAAAACTCATGTATACTATAAAAATAATGGTAATATCCTCGCATACCTCTGGTTTGTTAACTTTTCTTTCATTGTTTAGTCAGTCCATCTTTGGAATTCGCTCCCCTTAGAAATCAGGATGTCCACCAACCGTTGTGTTTAAAACTAAAGGCAAAATTATCTCAAACATAGTTGCTTCTTTTTTTTATATATTATTTATAAATCTTTAGTTATGATTGTATTTGTGTATATTAGAATCGTGTATATAAAAATCCATATTATTATACTATTTATATATTTTAAATAGTTTATTACAAGTATTTTGTTGTGCAATTATCTTAATTATCAAGTATTTGATTAAGTAATTGTAATGGTTTTAGTTTCCAACCAACTCTCAGCTCTTGCACCTACCACTTGTCGTCTCTGCATCACCTAAAGGTTGACTGGTAGATAATGCCTACGGCATTAAGTCTGCCCATGTACCATTTTTGTGTATAAAGTTTTAAAATAAAATAAATATTTAAATTATATCTTCCACATGCATTGGCCTATCGGAATTAATTCACAAATATTTCTTCATACAGAAATCATGTGACGTAAACTTACTCAAAGACAAAAATGTTACCATATTCTTAAAATCAGATGATCTTTTTTTAATGAATAATATATAGGACAACCTGATGGCGGAGTGGGTAGTGTACCTACCTGCGACGCAGAGGTCGCGGGTTCGATTCCCGCTTAAGACAAATCTTCGAATCGTGTCTGAGGGTTCGTCCTAGTCTTGGTGTTTCTATGTATAATAAATATGTATCTACAAAATAAAACTATACAGGGTGTCCCAGTTAAGGACGTCAAGCCGAAATGGGGTGATACAGTAGGTAATGACAGTTACCAAAAAAATATAAAAAAAATCCTAGTTATGTATTTTAAAAATTGAGTGAGCATTTTTAAAAAAAATGAAAAAATTACATCCTGTGGCGGAGTTTTCGTTCCTGCTACTTTAAATTTAAAATTTTTACGATTATTTTTTTTGTTATGTAATCCTGAATACTACTCCTTTAAACTGTAGTAAAAAGAAAACAGGCTAAATTGAAATTCTAAAGCATCTACCATTATTGTCTCTGCACCTCCTCATGGTTGACTGGTAGAGAATGCCTTAGGCATTAAGTCCGCCATTGTACTTATTGATGTGCATAAAGTTTAAAATAAATAAATAAATAAATAAATAAATTGCATATCAACATGATACCCTGTCAGGGCGCGGCAATGTGCAATAGAGTTCTTAAAACTAATAAACCTTTGTACATATTTACTAAAAACTATGTTACGGCCGTGGCGCAATGGATAAGGCATCGATCGAGAGATCGTGGGTTCGAGTCCTGGCCATTACACCACGGACGTGAACTGCCTCCTAACAAAAGCGAATTAAGCTTAGCCGGAGGGGGTTAACAAGAATCCTAGTAATATTTACTAGTAAGCTTTTTTAAAAAAATAATAAAAAAAACATAAAATCTTGCGAGAGTAGTAATATAATATTATAATAATATTTGTTATTTGTATCCTTTTTTTCCTTAGTAGCCTAGTTAATAACCTATATAGTTTTGTCCTCAAAAAGCTCTTGCAATATATAATAACATTTTTGTGTAAGATGTTTATTTATTTATTTTTTTATAAATTATAAGGTTTCTGAATTCTTTATTGCTTTAGATATTTAATTGTAATTTTTTATTGACATCTTTAAAGACGCACAAGATCTTTGATTTGATCTATATATATTTAATTTATAATCAGTAGTTAGTACGTGTACCTACTAAATCATATTTTTTGTATGAACTATCTAAAGAAAATATTTTACGAACCTAAATTCAGAAAGATATATTTTTTTTGGCTATCTACGATTTGTCATGGATTTACAATGGTCATAAGTTTATAATTTCTTTTTCTATTTATTATGATTTTTCTGGCACTTCGAAAAAATTAGAAATTAATGTTTATTTACATAATACTTACAGATTTTTTGTTCTAGGATGACTCAGACGTGACGGGCAACCTCCTGAACGTGTCCTTCTCCGCCCGTCGCCCGGACGCAGAGATTGGCGTGTCCGGGGACTCGTCGCAGCACTACTCGCCGACGCACTTGCGGGAGCGCGTGTACTTGCACCGAGCCACGCTTGCCAGACTTGCCACTGTACAGGTTTGTACAATACAAAAGGTAAGATAAGATAAGATAATTTTATTTTGCTCAAAACAATGGTGCAATAAGGTCTTAATATTAAATACATGTTCAGCAATGTTTTGCCATAACTATGACATGCAAAAATTTCATGCATTTTATCATAGTCTCTAATATAATAATCTAAACGGTGATCAAGATATTCATTAATTCAAATAAATATAGTAAAATGTCCACAATTTATAATAATACGTCACAATTTGTAATAAAAATGATGCCATCAATAACAACAATTCATATAATTTTATCATTAAAATAATTCATAATTTATATTGAAAAACTCAAGTATACTATGAAAATAATGGTAATATCCTCACATACCTCTGGTTTGTTAACTTTTCTTTCATTGTTCAGTCGGTCCATCTTTGGAATTCGCTCCCCTTAGAAATCAGGATGTCCACCAACCGTTGTGTTTAAAACTAAAGGCAAAATTATCTCAAACATAGTTGCTTCTTTATTTTATATAATATTTATAAATCTTTAGTTATGATTGTATTTGTGTATATTTAGAATCGTGTTTATAAAAATCCATATTATTATACTATTTATATATTTTAAATAGTTTATTACAAGTATTTTGTTGTGCAATTATCTTAATTATGAAGTATTTGATTAAGTAATTGTAATGGTTTTAGTTTCCAACCAACTCTCAGCTCTTAACTATTCCAGAAGCATAAAACATCTGTCACGGGTGAATGGGTACCTGGTGCTGAGGTCAAGCAACTGTGAGTAAGGCGCGAAGTTTAGCGGCTGCCTTTAAGTGAGAAAAAGGAGACATTGGGCAACGCTGACGTCACTGATCATCTTATACGGAGCTAAGTATTTTTATTTATTTACGCCAATCTTGTAAACTTTCGAGTTTGTACATATCCAAGCTATGAAGGGATAAGAATAGTAGAAGCAGGGTTTATGTATTTTAAAGCATTTAGTTCTTTAAGCCTAAGTGTGTGTTGTATGTATAGGGCGCCCCGATGAGAGAAGAAGAATGTCTCATGTGGGAAAGTCCATACTGGAGCAACTTAACCTTTTAATATTCTTTGCCAAATATTACAACTGCAATATACGAAATAGGACCCTGAAAGGTCTGAGGGGGGCGTCAAAGCCCTTGAACTAGGAAGCTGATAATCTTATAATATTGCTGTTACAATTCTAAACAGCCCGCTATGCCCTGCACGTGATTTGACAAGAATATTTAATATTAAATGGACCATGAAGAGTCTGAGGGGGCATCGAAACCCTTAAACTAGTAGGCCGATAATATAATAAGATTGCCCTAATAGTTCCAACAAGCAGTGTCGTGCACGTGATCTTACAAGAATATTTAGGATAAATTGTAATGAAAATGTGTGTGAACTATTTCAGAGATTTATATAATGGATATGGAGAAGCTGCCCGCCGATTCGAAAAGAAAACTTCGTCGCTGGCGAGTTTTCCAGAACCAACTTCTCCAAGTCTTCTGAGGGTTGAGTACGCTAGCCAGTCCAGGTAAGAAATTATAAACTTATGACCATTGTAAATCCATGACGATTTGTCATGGATTTACAATGGTCATAAGTTTATAATTTCTTTTCAATTTATTATGATTTTTCTGGCACTTAGAAAAAATTAGAAATTAATGTTTATTTACATAATACTTACAGATTTTTTGTTCTAGGATGACACAGACGTGACGGGCAACATCCTGAACGTGTCCTTCTCCGCCCGTCGCCCGGACGCAGAGATCGGCGTGTCCGGGGACTCGTCGCAGCACTACTCGCCGACGCACTTGCGGGAGCGCGTGTACTTGCACCGAGCCACGCTTGCCAGACTTGCCACTGTACAGGTTTGTACAATACAAAAGGTAAGATAAGATGATAATTTTATTTTTCTCAAAACAATGGTGCAATAAGGTCTTAATATTAAATACATGTTCAGCAATGTTTTGCCATAATTATGACATGCAAAATTTTCATGCATTTTATCATAGTCTCTAATATAATAATCTAAACAGTGATCAAGATATTCATTAATTCAAATAAATATAGTAAAATGTCCACAATTTATAATAATACGTCACAATTTGTAATAAAAATAATGCCATCAATAACAACAATTCATATAATTTTATCATTAAAATAATTCATAATTTATATTGAAAAACTCATGTATACTATAAAAATAATGGTAATATCCTCGCATACCTCTGGTTTGTTAACTTTTCTTTCATTGTTCAGTCGGTCCATCTTTGGAATTCGCTCCCCTTAGAAATCAGGATGTCCACCAACCGTTGTGTTTAAAACTAAAGGCAAAATTATCTCAAACATAGTTGCTTCTTTATTTTATATATTATTTATAAATCTTTAGTTATGATTGTATTTGTGTATATTAGAATCGTGTATATAAAAATCCATATTATTATACTATTTATATATTTTAAATAGTTTATTACAAGTATTTTGTTGTGCAATTATCTTAATTATCAAGTATTTGATTAAGTAATTGTAATGGTTTTAGTTTCCAACCAACTCTCAGCTCTTGCACCTACCACTTGTCGTCTCTGCATCACCTAAAGGTTGACAGGTAGATAATGCCTACGGCATTAAGTCTGCCCATGTACCATTTATGTGTATAAAGTTTTAAAATAAAATAAATATCTTAATTATATCTTCCACATGCATTGGCCTATCGGAATTAATTCACAAATATTTCTTCATACAGAAATCATGTGACGTAAACTTACTCAAAGACAAAAATGTTACCATATTCTTAAAATCAGATGATCTTTTTTTAATGAATAATATATAGGACAACCTGATGGCGGAGTGGGTAGTGAACCTGCCTGCTACGCCGAGGTCGCGGGTTCGATTCCCGCTTAAGACAAATCTTCGAATCGTGTCTGAGGGTTCGTCCTAGCCTGGTTGTTTCTATATATAATTAATATGTATCTTCAAAATAAAACTATACAGGGTGTCCCAGTTAAGGACGTCAAGCCGAAATGGGGTGATACAGTAGGTAATGACAGTTACCAAAAAATATAAAAAAATTATAGTTATGTATTTTAAAAAATTGAGTGAGCATTTTTAAAAAAAGTGAAAAAATTACACCCTGTGGCGTAGTTTTCGTTCCTGTTACTTTAAATTTAAAATTTTTACAATTATTTTTTTTGTTATGTAATCCTAAATACTACTCCTTTAAACTGTAGTAAAAAGACGTGTTACGGACGTGGCACAATGGATAAGGCATCGATCGAGAGATCGTGGGTTCGAGTCCTGGCCATTACACCACGGACGTGAACTGCCTTCTAACAAAAGCGAATTAAGCTTAGCCGGAGGGGGTTAACAAGAATCCTAGTAATATTTACTAGTAAGCTTTTTTAAAAAAATAATAAAAAAATCATAAAATCTTGCGAGAGTAGTAATATAATATTATAATAATATTTGTTATTTGTATCCTTTTTTTCCTTAGTAGCCTAGTTAATAACCTATATAGTTTTGTCCTCAAAAAGCTCTTGCAATATATAATAACATTTTTGTGTAAGATGTTTATTTATTTATTTTTTTATAAATTATAAGGTTTCTGAATTCTTTATTGCTTTAGATATTTAATTGTAATTTTTTATTGACATCTTTAAAGACGCACAAGATCTTTGATTTGATCTATATATATTTAATTTATAATCAGTAGTTAGTACGTGTACCTACTAAATCATATTTTTTGTATGAACTATCTAAAGAAAATATTTTACGAACCTAAATTCAGAAAGATATATTTTTTTTTGGCTATCTACGATTTGTCATGGATTTACAATGGTCATAAGTTTATAATTTCTTTTCTATTTATTATGATTTTTCTGGCACTTCGAAAAAATTAGAAATTAATGTTTATTTACATAATACTTACAGATTTTTTGTTCTAGGATGACTCAGACGTGACGGGCAACCTCCTGAACGTGTCCTTCTCCGCCCGTCGCCCGGACGCAGAGATTGGCGTGTCCGGGGACTCGTCGCAGCACTACTCGCCGACGCACTTGCGGGAGCGCGTGTACTTGCACCGAGCCACGCTTGCCAGACTTGCCACTGTACAGGTTTATACAATACAAAAGGTAAGATAAGATAAGATAATTTTATTTTGCTCAAAACAATGGTGCAATAAGGTCTTAATATTAAATACATGTTCAGCAATGTTTTGCCATAACTATGACATGCAAAAATTTCATGCATTTTATCATAGTCTCTAATATAATAATCTAAACGGTGATCAAGATATTCATTAATTCAAATAAATATAGTAAAATGTCCACAATTTATAATAATACGTCACAATTTGTAATAAAAATGATGCCATCAATAACAACAATTCATATAATTTTATCATTAAAATAATTCATAATTTATATTGAAAACTCATGTAATATCCTCGCATACCTCTGGTTTGTTAACTTTTCTTTCATTGTTCAGTCGGTCCATCTTTGGAATTCGCTCCCCTTAGAAATCAGGATGTCCACCAACCGTTATGTGTTTAAAACTAAAGGCAAAATTATCTCAAACATAGTTGCTTCTTTATTTTATATATTATTTATAAATCTTTAGTTATGATTGTATTTGTGTATATTTAGAATCGTGTATATAAAAATCCATATTATTATACTATTTATATATTTTAAATAGTTTATTACAAGTATTTTGTTGTGCAATTATCTTAATTATGAAGTATTTGATTAATTAATTGTAATGGTTTTAGTTTTCAACCAACTCTCAGCTCTTCAACAATTCCAGAAGCATAAAACATCTGTCACGGGTGAATGGGTACCTGGTGCTGAGGTCAAGCAACTGTGAGTAAGGCGCAAAGTTAAGCGGCTGCCTTTAAGTGAGAAAAAGGAGACATTGGGCAACGCTGACGTCACTGATCATCTTATACGGAGCTAAGTATTTTTATTTATTTACGCCAATCTTGTAAACTTTCGAGTTTGTACATATCCAAGCTATGAAGGGATAAGAATAGTAGAAGCAGGGTTTATGTATTTTAAAGCATTTAGTTCTTTAAGCCTAAGTGTGTGTTGTATGTATAGGGCGCCCCGATGAGAGAAGAAGAATGTCTCATGTGGGAAAGTCCATACTGGAGCAACTTAACCTTTTAATATTCTTTGCCAAATATTACAACTGCAATATACGAAATAGGACCCTGAAAGGTCTGAGGGGGGCGTCAAAGCCCTTGAACTAGGAAGCTGATAATCTTATAATATTGCTGTTACAATTCTAAACAGCCCGCTATGCCCTGCACGTGATTTGACAAGAATATTTAATATTAAATGGACCATGAAGAGTCTGAGGGGGCATCGAAACCCTTAAACTAGTAGGCCGATAATATAATAAGATTGCCCTAATAGTTCCAACAAGCAGTGTCGTGCACGTGATCTTACAAGAATATTTAGGATAAATTGTAATGAAAATGTGTGTGAACTATTTCAGAGATTTATATAATGGATATGGAGAAGCTGCCCGCCGATTCGAAAAGAAAACTTCGTCGCTGGCGAGTTTTCCAGAACCAACTTCTCCAAGTCTTCTGAGGGTTGAGTACGCTAGCCAGTCCAGGTAAGAAATTATAAACTTATGACCATTGTAAATCCATGACGATTTGTCATGGATTTACAATGGTCATAAGTTTATAATTTCTTTTCAATTTATTATGATTTTTCTGGCACTTAGAAAAAATTAGAAATTAATGTTTATTTACATAATACTTACAGATTTTTTGTTCTAGGATGACACAGACGTGACGGGCAACATCCTGAACGTGTCCTTCTCCGCCCGTCGCCCGGACGCAGAGATCGGCGTGTCCGGGGACTCGTCGCAGCACTACTCGCCGACGCACTTGCGGGAGCGCGTGTACTTGCACCGAGCCACGCTTGCCAGACTTGCCACTGTACAGGTTTGTACAATACAAAAGGTAAGATAAGATGATAATTTTATTTTGCTCAAAACAATGGTGCAATAAGGTCTTAATATTAAATACATGTTCAGCAATGTTTTGCCATAATTATGACATGCAAAATTTTCATGCATTTTATCATAGTCTCTAATATAATAATCTAAACAGTGATCAAGATATTCATTAATTCAAATAAATATAGTAAAATGTCCACAATTTATAATAATACGTCACAATTTGTAATAAAAATAATGCCATCAATAACAACAATTCATATAATTTTATCATTAAAATAATTCATAATTTATATTGAAAAACTCATGTATACTATAAAAATAATGGTAATATCCTCGCATACCTCTGGTTTGTTAACAATTATCTTAATTATCAAGTATTTGATTAAGTAATTGTAATGGTTTTAGTTTCCAACCAACTCTCAGCTCTTGCACCTACCACTTGTCGTCTCTGCATCACCTAAAGGTTGACAGGTAGATAATGCCTACGGCATTAAGTCTGCCCATGTACCATTTATGTGTATAAAGTTTTAAAATAAAATAAATATCTAAATTATATCTTCCACATGCATTGGCCTATCGGAATTAATTCACAAATATTTCTTCATACAGAAATCATGTGACGTAAACTTACTCAAAGACAAAAATGTTACCATATTCTTAAAATCAGATGATCTTTTTTTAATGAATAATATATAGGACAACCTGATGGCGGAGTGGGTAGTGAACCTGCCTGCTACGCCGAGGTCGCGGGTTCGATTCCCGCTTAAGACAAATCTTCGAATCGTGTCTGAGGGTTCGTCCTAGCCTGGTTGTTTCTATATATAATTAATATGTATCTTCAAAATAAAACTATACAGGGTGTCCCAGTTAAGGACGTCAAGCCGAAATGGGGTGATACAGTAGGTAATGACAGTTACCAAAAATATAAAAAAATTATAGTTATGTATTTTAAAAAATTGAGTGAGCATTTTTAAAAAAAGTGAAAAAATTACACCCTGTGGCGGAGTTTTCGTTCCTGTTACTTTAAATTTAAAATTTTTACAATTATTTTTTTTGTTATGTAATCCTGAATACTACTCCTTTAAACTGTAGTAAAAAGACGTGTTACGGACGTGGCACAATGGATAAGGCATCGATCGAGAGATCGTGGGTTCGAGTCCTGGCCATTACACCACGGACGTGAACTGCCTCCTAACAAAAGCGAATTAAGCTTAGCCGGAGGGGGTTAACAAGAATCCTAGTAATTTTTTTCTAGTAAGCCTTTAAAAAAAAATAAATAAAAAAAATCAAAATAATCATAAAATCTTGCGAGAGAAGTAATATAATATTATAATAATATTTGTTATTTGTATCCTTTTTTTCCTTAGTAGCCTAGTTAATAACCTATATAGTTTTGTCCTCAAAAAGCTCTTGCAATATATAATAACATTTTTGTGTAAGATGTTTATTTATTTATTTTTTATAAATTATAAGGTTTCTGAATTCTTTATTGCTTTAGATAGTTAATTGTAATTTTTTATTGACATCTTTAAGGACGCACAAGATCTTTGATTTGATCTATATCTATTTAATTTATAATCGGTAGTTAGTACGTGTACTAAATCATATTTTTTGTATGAGCAATCTAAAGAAAATATTTTACGAACCTAAATTCAGAAAGATATATTTTTTTTGGCTATCTACGATTTGTCATCGATTTACAATGGTCATAAGTTTATAATTTCTTTTTCTATTTATTATGATTTTTCTGGCACTTAGAAAAAATTAGAAATTAATGTTTATTTACATAATACTTACAGATTTTTTGTTCTAGGATGACACAGACGTGACGGGCAACATCCTGAACGTGTCCTTCTTCGCCCGTCGCCCGGACGCAGAGATCGGCGTGTCCGGGGACTCATCGCAGCACTACTCGCCGACGCACTTGCGGGAGCGCGTGTACTTGCACCGAGCCACGCTTGCCAGACTTGCCACTGTACAGGTTTGTACAATACAAAAGGTAAGATAAGATAATTTTATTTTGCTCAAAACAATGGTGCAATAAGGTCTTAATATTAAATACATGTTCAGCAATGTTTTGCCATAACTATGACATGCAAAAATTTCATGCATTTTATCATAGTCTCTAATATAATAATCTAAACAGTGATCAAGATATTCATTAATTCAAATAAATATAGTAAAATGTCCTAATACGTCACAATTTGTAACAAAAATAATGCCATCAATAACAAAAATTCATATAATTTTATCATTAAAATAATTCATAATTTATATTGAAAAACTCATGTATACTATAAAAATAATGGTAATATCCTCGCATACCTCTGGTTTGTTAACTTTTCTTTCATTGTTTAGTCAGTCCATCTTTGGAATTCGCTCCCCTTAGAAATCAGGATGTCCACCAACCGTTGTGTTTAAAACTAAAGGCAAAATTATCTCAAACATAGTTGCTTCTTTATTTTATATATTATTTATAAATCTTTAGTTATGATTGTATTTGTGTATATTAGAATCGTGTATATAAAAATCCATATTATTATACTATTTATATATTTTAAATAGTTTATTACAAGTATTTTGTTGTGCAATTATCTTAATTATCAAGTATTTGATTAAGTAATTGTAATGGTTTTAGTTTCCAACCAACTCTCAGCTCTTGCACCTACCACTTGTCGTCTCTGCATCACCTAAAGGTTGACTGGTAGATAATGCCTACGGCATTAAGTCTGCCCATGTACCATTTTTGTGTATAAAGTTTTAAAATAAAATAAATATTTAAATTATATCTTCCACATGCATTGGCCTATCGGAATTAATTCACAAATATTTCTTCATACAGAAATCATGTGACGTAAACTTACTCAAAGACAAAAATGTTACCATATTCTTAAAATCAGATGATCTTTTTTTAATGAATAATATATAGGACAACCTGATGGCGGAGTGGGTAGTGTACCTACCTGCGACGCAGAGGTCGCGGGTTCGATTCCCGCTTAAGACAAATCTTCGAATCGTGTCTGAGGGTTCGTCCTAGTCTTGGTGTTTCTATGTATAATAAATATGTATCTACAAAATAAAACTATACAGGGTGTCCCAGTTAAGGACGTCAAGCCGAAATGGGGTGATACAGTAGGTAATGACAGTTACCAAAAAAATATAAAAAAAATCCTAGTTATGTATTTTAAAAATTGAGTGAGCATTTTTAAAAAAAATGAAAAAATTACATCCTGTGGCGGAGTTTTCGTTCCTGCTACTTTAAATTTAAAATTTTTACGATTATTTTTTTTGTTATGTAATCCTGAATACTACTCCTTTAAACTGTAGTAAAAAGAAAACAGGCTAAATTGAAATTCTAAAGCATCTACCATTATTGTCTCTGCACCTCCTCATGGTTGACTGGTAGAGAATGCCTTAGGCATTAAGTCCGCCATTGTACTTATTGATGTGCATAAAGTTTAAAATAAATAAATAAATAAATAAATAAATTGCATATCAACATGATACCCTGTCAGGGCGCGGCAATGTGCAATAGAGTTCTTAAAACTAATAAACCTTTGTACATATTTACTAAAAACTATGTTACGGCCGTGGCGCAATGGATAAGGCATCGATCGAGAGATCGTGGGTTCGAGTCCTGGCCATTACACCACGGACGTGAACTGCCTCCTAACAAAAGCGAATTAAGCTTAGCCGGAGGGGGTTAACAAGAATCCTAGTAATATTGACTAGTAAGCTTTTTTAAAAAAATAATAAAAAAATCATAAAATCTTGCGAGAGTAGTAATATAATATTATAATAATATTTGTTATTTGTATCCTTTTTTTCCTTAGTAGCCTAGTTAATAACCTATATAGTTTTGTCCTCAAAAAGCTCTCGCAATATATAATAACATTTTTGTGTAAGATGTTTATTTATTTATTTTTTTATAAATTATAAGGTTTCTGAATTCTTTATTGCTTTAGATATTTAATTGTAATTTTTTATTGACATCTTTAAAGACGCACAAGATCTTTGATTTGATCTATATATATTTAATTTATAATCAGTAGTTAGTACGTGTACCTACTAAATCATATTTTTTGTATGAACTATCTAAAGAAAATATTTTACGAACCTAAATTCAGAAAGATATATTTTTTTTTGGCTATCTACGATTTGTCATGGATTTACAATGGTCATAAGTTTATAATTTCTTTTTCTATTTATTATGATTTTTCTGGCACTTCGAAAAAATTAGAAATTAATGTTTATTTACATAATACTTACAGATTTTTTGTTCTAGGATGACTCGGACGTGACGGGCAACATCCTGAACGTGTCCTTCTCCGCCCGTCGCCCGGACGCAGAGATTGGCGTGTCCGGGGACTCGTCGCAGCACTACTCGCCGACGCACTTGCGGGAGCGCGTGTACTTGCACCGAGCCACGCTTGCCAGACTTGCCACTTGTACAATACAAAAGGTAAGATAAGATAAGATAATTTTATTTTGCTCAAAACAATGGTGCAATAAGGTCTTAATATTAAATACATGTTCAGCAATGTTTTGCCATAACTATGACATGCAAAAATTTCATGCATTTTATCATAGTCTCTAATATAATAATCTAAACGGTGATCAAGATATTCATTAATTCAAATAAATATAGTAAAATGTCCACAATTTATAATAATACGTCACAATTTGTAATAAAAATGATGCCATCAATAACAACAATTCATATAATTTTATCATTAAAATAATTCATAATTTATATTGAAAAACTCATGTAATATCCTCGCATACCTCTGGTTTGTTAACTTTTCTTTCATTGTTCAGTCGGTACATCTTTGGAATTCGCTCCCCTTAGAAATCAGGATGTCCACCAACCGTTATATGTTTAAAACTAAAGGCAAAATTATCTCAAACATAGTTGCTTCTTTATTTTATATAATATTTATAAATCTTTAGTTATGATTGTATTTGTGTATATTTAGAATCGTGTATATAAAAATCCATATTATTATACTATTTATATATTTTAAATAGTTTATTACAAGTATTTTGTTGTGCAATTATCTTAATTATGAAGTATTTGATTAAGTAATTGTAATGGTTTTAGTTTCCAACCAACTCTCAGCTCTTAACAATTCCAGAAGCATAAAACATCTGTCACGGGTGAATGGGTACCTGGTGCTGAGGTCAAGCAACTGTGAGTAAGGCGCAAAGTTAAGCGGCTGCCTTTAAGTGAGAAAAAGGAGACATTGGGCAACGCTGACGTCACTGATCATCTTATACGGAGCTAAGTATTTTTATTTATTTACGCCAATCTTGTAAACTTTCGAGTTTGTACATATCCAAGCTATGAAGGGATAAGAATAGTAGAAGCAGGGTTTATGTATTTTAAGGCATTTAGTTCTTTAAGCCTAAGTGTGTGTTGTATGTATAGGGCGCCCCGATGAGAGAAGAAGAATGTCTCAAGAGGGAAAGTCCATACTGGAGCAACTTAACCTTTTAATATTCTTTGACAAATATTACAACTGCAATATACGAAATAGGACCCTGAAAGGTCTGAGGGGGGCGTCAAAGCCCTTGAACTAGGAAGCTGATAATCTTATAATATTGCTGTTACAATTCTAAACAGCCTGCTATGCCCTGCACGTGATTTGACAAGAATATTTAATATTAAATGGACCATGAAGAGTCTGAGGGGGGCATCGAAACCCTTAAACTAGTAGGCCGATAATATAATAAGATTGCCCTAATAGTTCCAACAAGCAGTGTCGTGCACGTGATCTTACAAGAATATTTAGGATAAATTGTAATGAAAATGTGTGTGAACTATTTCAGAGATTTCTATAATGGATATGGAGAAGCTGCCCGCCGATTCGAAAAGAAAACTTCGTCGCCGGCGAGTTTTCCAGAACTAACTTCTCCAAGTCTTCTGAGGGTTGAGTACGCTAGCCAGTCCAGGTATCACAAACGTAGAAGATTTCTGGTATGTACAATTCTATTCTAAGCATGGACAGTACTTTAAATTGCATAACCAGGTATCGCAGGTTTTATTACGTTTGTTTTGATTTATCGGACATGCAATTAGGGCCATGATTTTATTTTATCATAAAAGTCTCTGTATTTTTCTGTTATGTACAATTCTATTCCGCATATGAATAGATAATTTTAATACGTAATCAGTAATTTTCAATATAATTTATTCATTTTGTACAGTGAAAGGCTACCTTAAACTGTAATATTATTAAAGTAATGATATTATAATCGTCCCATAATTCACTTTTAAATTACCACAAGCATTGTAAAATTCTAGTACAAGGTACTATTTCTTTTGAACATAGGCTAAATATTTGACCGCGTAACTAGTAATCGTGTTAACTTTATGTGCAGCTTGATGTTTATTATTTATGAACAATAGGCATGATGACTAATTTTTATTTTTGTATGTAATTGAAACACCTCTTTATATAAGAAACATCATTACAAGAATTACTTTGACCTAACATAAACTTCCTGAGATAATACAATTTCAAATTCACATTAATAATAGACTCGCCCAAACGCTCCAAACAAAAGGCTACTCAAGCGTGACGTCACGATAGAGTATTTTGTATGTGAAGTTATGAATTTTGTTTGATAGCTATACGAAATATTGCGTTTATAAAAATGGTTTTATTACAAATATTGCTATAAATTGTGTGGGTAATTTAATGATAAAAAAAAAATCGAATAATTTCGTATTTTAAAAATGAACTCGTCCATGAAACTTTGAATGATCATAAAATGAGTTAGATTTATAGTATGTAACAAAAAATTATTTCAATTGGTTTATGTTTACCTATAGTTTGATAAGGTATCCTATATTTTACTATCTAATAGATCAGTCACCATGCCTATTCTAATGAATTTGCGATGAGAGTAATGTCTGTGTTAAATATATCGCTAACAGAAACAATAGTTTCAATCTTTGTTGGCCAATAAAAGTACAGGCTTATTCATAATTTGAATTAATTACACAATTATGTATTTCTGACCATACCATAGAATAGTATTGGTTTTGTTCTAAAAATCTTGATACAACAGTTCTATAAAAGTTATACTTTAGTTCTAGAATCCTACAGTGAAAAATCATATAGGTACCAGCTAACGATCTAGTATTTGATTTATCAGAGGGGGGAATGTAATGGTTAGCGATTTACGTGAATATAGTTATATATTTATGTAAATAATCAATATTTCTACCATACAAATAATATTCTAAGGACGCGACGTAAACAAAACCTTCTAAAATCTTTTATTCTAAGAAACTAGATGAAGAACTGGTTGTTATGATGGATTGACTAGATTGGCCAACTAGTTGCCCCGTTAATATCATTTTAAATCGTAATAAATATGATCTGATCAACTGCAACTTTTAAAATTGCTTCCCTTTATTATTTGCACTCCAAACAAAAACGCATCTTTATGTATTGCGAGTGGTTTGCATTTTGTTTGTAATGATGACTGTTTTGCTTGAAACTCTTATGCCTATTTGTATGATGCTTAGATTGTGATTGAGCATATGGTGATATTATGTTACTTCCTTAAATGCACTTATGATGTTTCTAATGATGGTTCTATTTGCATGACGGTTCTTATGCGTGGTGTTTTAAGGGTATTCCTATATTATATGATGCACGGTATTTTGGTTTGTCTGGTTAAGTTGGTCAGATTTAAAGTCGCGGAAATTACGATTACCTTTGTTATTATTTATTCATAAAAATGTAACATAACTTCTTCTTTCATCTAGACGATCACACCCGTTATAATTTTGTAAAGTAGTAGATTTGTATTGCTAATACAATTCAAAACTTAATTTTATTTGTCTCTTAAGTGGAGAATGGACGTTTCTAAGAATTTAAAGTGCATATGTCTACAGGTAAACTATTTCAAGTCCAGACCTATTTGGCATCCTCGAAACTAGATAAGAGTTAGTAAACAAAAAAATACAAGGAAAGGTTTTGTAACACTTAATTATGGGAAAAGGTTTTTTTGTTTTCTAAATTTCAAACTACTTAAACTGGGGACGTGTAGAAACCTCGTCAGATATTAAATGTGTGCAACGCGCTAATTTAAAATGTCAAACTTATCGTTAAATTATTGATTCTTAAATCTTAAGTGAGACTTTTGACATTTTAATTGAGGGACTTAGTTTTTATTTTATTTGGGCACTTCAAAGTGATTCAAAAGGGACAAGAGGTTCTCACATTATACTTATCAATGTGCAACACTTGAATATAAAAAAGGAACAGTTTATTGCCATCTTTAGAATTTCAAGATAGATCTCTCATAAACACTTGAACAACATCATGACATGTGGTGTTAAATTGTTATGGGTTCATATATTAGAAACGGCGATTTTAGAATGTTAGGTAAATATAAAAATGATGTTGTTGCGAAATAGGACGGATACTTGCGCGCTTTTGTTAACAATTCCAGAAGCATAAAACATCTGTCACGGGTGAATGGGTACCTGGTGCTGAGTTCAAGCAACTGTGAGTAAGGCGCGAAGTTTAGCGGCTGCCTTTAAGTGAGAAAAAGGAGACATTGGGCAACGCTGACGTCACTGATCATCTAATACGGAGCTAAGTATTTATATTTAATTATCGCCAATCTTGTAAACTTTCGAGTTTGTACATATCCAAGCTATGAAGGGATAAGAATAGCAGAAGCAGGGTTTATGTATTTTAAAGCATTTAGTTCTTTAAGCCTAAGTGTGTGTTGTATGTATAGGGCGCCCCGATGAGAGAAGAAGAATGTCTCATGTGGAAAAGTCCATACTGGAGCAACTTAACCTTTTAATATTCTTTGCCAAATATTACAACTGCAATATACGAAATAGGACCCTGAAAGGTCTGAGGGGGGCGTCAAAGCCCTTGAACTAGGAAGCTGATAATCTTATAATATTGCTGTAACAATTCTAAACAGCCTGCTATGCCCTGCACGTGATTTGACAAGAATATTTAATATTAAATGGACCATGAAGAGTCTGAGGGGGGCATCGAAACCCTTAAACTAGTAGGCCGATAATATAATAAGATTGCCCTAATAGTTCCAACAAGCAGTGTCGTGCACGTGATCTTACAAGAATATTTAGGATAAATTGTAATGAAAATGTGTGTGAACTATTTCAGAGATTTATATAATGGATATGGAGAAGCTGCCCGCCGATTCGAAAAGAAAACTTCGTCGCTGGCGAGTTTTCCAGAACCAACTTCTCCAAGTCTTCTGAGGGTTGAGTACGCTTGCCAGTCCAGGTAAGAAATTATAAACTTATGACCATTGTAAATCCATGACGATTTGTCATGGATTTACAATGGTCATAAGTTTATAATTTCTTTTCTATTTATTATGATTTTTCTGGCACTTAGAAAAAATTAGAAATTAATGTTTATTTACATAATACTTACAGATTTTTTGTTCTAGGATGACACAGACGTGACGGGCAACATCCTGAACGTGTCCTTCTCCGCCCGTCGCCCGGACGCAGAGATCGGCGTGTCCTTCTCCGCCCGTCGCCCGGACGCAGAGATCGGCGTGTCCGGGGACTCGTCGCAGCACTACTCGCCGACGCACTTGCGGGAGCGCGTGTACTTGCACCGAGCCACGCTTGCCAGACTTGCCACTGTACAGGTTTGTACAATACAAAAGGTAAGATAAGATGATAATTTTATTTTGCTCAAAACAATGGTGCAATAAGGTCTTAATATTAAATACATGTTCAGCAATGTTTTGCCATAACTATGACATGCAAAAATTTCATGCATTTTATCATAGTCTCTAATATAATAATCTAAACAGTGATCAAGATATTCATTAATTCAAATAAATATAGTAAAATGTCCACAATTTATAATAATACGTCACAATTTGTAATAAAAATGATGCCATCAATAACAACAATTCATATAATTTTATAATTAAAATAATTCATAATTTTTATTGAAAAACTCATGTAATATCCTCGCATACCTCTGGTTTGTTAACTTTTCTTTCATTGTTCAGTCGGTCCATCTTTGGAATTCGCTCCCCTTAGAAATCAGGATGTCCACCAACCGTTATATGTTTAAAACTAAAGGCAAAATTATCTCAAACATAGTTGCTTCTTTATTTTATATAATATTTATAAATCTTTAGTTATGATTGTATTTGTGTATATTTAGAATCGTGTTTATAAAAATCCATATTATTATACTATTTATATATTTTAAATAGTTTATTACAAGTATTTTGTTGTGCAATTATCTTAATTATGAAGTATTTGATTAAGTAATTGTAATGGTTTTAGTTTCCAACCAACTCTCAGCTCTTAACTATTCCAGAAGCATAAAACATCTGTCACGGGTGAATGGGTACCTGGTGCTGAGGTCAAGCAACTGTGAGTAAGGCGCAAAGTTTAGCGGCTGCCTTTAAGTGAGAAAAAGGAGACATTGGGCAACGCTGACGTCACTGATCATCTTATACGGAGCTAAGTATTTTTATTTATTTACGCCAATCTTGTAAACTTTCGAGTTTGTACATATCCAAGCTATGAAGGGATAAGAATAGTAGAAGCAGGGTTTATGTATTTTAAAGCATTTAGTTCTTTAAGCCTAAGTGTGTGTTGTATGTATAGGGCGCCCCGATGAGAGAAGAAGAATGTCTCAAGAGGGAAAGTCCATACTGGAGCAACTTAACCTTTTTAACCGACTTCAAAAAAAGGAGGAGGTTCTCAATTCGGTTGTATGTTTTTTTTTTTTTTTTTTTTTTTTATGTTTGTTCGCCGTTTACTCGAAGACGCCTGGACCGATTTGAGAAATTCTTTTTTTAATTGATAGGATATACTTGTCATGTGGTCCCATTTTTTTCAAGTCACGTTCTGATGATGGAATCCTAGAGAAATCGAGGGCAACCCTCAAATTTAAAAGGCTTCTATATTGTTTTTTATATATTATCTAAAGCTACTCGGATATCTGCATCTAGTAGTCAGCATTTTATGTTGCTGAGCTGATGCTGGAAGGTACAACTCCTCAACAGTTAATTCTTTAAATATAGGCTCCTTGAGGCCGTTTACTGTATTCTTTCAAGTTATACACAGATGAGGCGAGACGTTGAATATTACTTATATACATTCATAATATGAGGTCATGATTTGATGATGGGATCCTAGAGAAATCATGGGTAACCCTCAAATTTCAAAGGCTTCTATATTGTTTTTCGTATTATACCTAAAACTTCTTGGATATTTGCATTTTAAGTTGCTGAGCTGATGCTGGAAGGTACAACTCCTCAACGGTTAGGAGTACGGGGATTATTATTAATAAGTTTCCGTCTCAAGTAACCGTCGTCTCCTCATTTAAGAAACATTCTGGTCTACCCATCACTTAAAATCGTAAAATAAAATAATTTTTAATAAAAAAAAAACCGACTTCAAAAAGTATGTAAACTAAAAAGCATAAAATAAATTTACTTCGCACAAAATAATACGTTTTTTCATTTAGTAAAATAGAAATTATTAAATAATTAATTTATAATTCTGAAGTCGGTGCAAAGTAAACAATAACTCTGTATAGACTTATCTTTCTAACAACTATTTTCTGACTGAATATTAGTTCTTAATTATCCGATTTACTTGGCACCGACTTCAGAATTATAAAATAATTATTTAATAATTTCTATTTTACTAAATGAAAAAACGTATTATTTTGTGCGAAGTAAATTTATTTTATGCTTTTTAGTTTACATACTTTTTAATATTCTTTGACAAATATTACAACTGCAATATACGACATAGGACCCTGAAAGGTCTGAGGGGGGCGTCAAAGCCCTTGAACTAGGAAGCTGATAATCTTATAATATTGCTGTTACAATTCTAAACAGCCTGCTATGCCCTGCACGTGATTTGACAAGAATATTTAATATTAAATGGACCATGAAGAGTCTGAGGGGGGCATCGAAACCCTTAAACTAGTAGGCCGATAATATAATAAGATTGCCCTAATAGTTCCAACAAGCAGTGTCGTGCACGTGATCTTACAAGAATATTTAGGATAAATTGTAATGAAAATGTGTGTGAACTATTTCAGAGATTTATATAATGGATATGGAGAAGCTGCCCGCCGATTCGAAAAGAAAACTTCGTCGCTGGCGAGTTTTCCAGAACCAACTTCTCCAAGTCTTCTGAGGGTTGAGTACGCTAGCCAGTCCAGGTAAGAAATTATAAACTTATGACCATTGTAAATCCATGACTATTTGTCATGGATTTACAATGGTCATAAGTTTATAATTACTTTTCTATTTATTATGATTTTTCTGGCACTTAGAAAAAAATAGAAATTAATGTTTATTTACATAATACTTACAGATTTTTTGTTCTAGGATGACACAGACGTGACGGGCAACATCCTGAACGTGTCCTTCTCCGCCCGTCGCCCGGACGCAGAGATCGGCGTGTCCGGGGACTCGTCGCAGCACTACTCGCCGACGCACTTGCGGGAGCGCGTGTACTTGCACCGAGCCACGCTTGCCAGACTTGCCACTGTACAGGTTTGTACAATACAAAAGGTAAGATAAGATAATTTTATTTTGCTCAAAACAATGGTGCAATAAGGTCTTAATATTAAATACATGTTCAGCAATGTTTTGCCATAACTATGACATGCAAAAATTTCATGCATTTTATCATAGTCTCTAATATAATAATCTAAACGGTGATCAAGATATTCATTAATTCAAATAAATATAGTAAAATGTCCACAATTTATAATAATACGTCACAATTTGTAATAAAAATGATGCCATCAATAACAACAATTCATATAATTTTATCATTAAAATAATTCATAATTTATATTGAAAAACTCATGTAATATCCTCGCATACCTCTGGTTTGTTAACTTTTCTTTCATTGTTCAGTCGCATCTTTGGAATTCGCTCCCCTTTGAAATTAGGATGTCCACCAACCGTTATATGTTTAAAACTAAAGGCAAAATTATCTCAAACATAGTTGCTTCTTTATTTTATATAATATTTATAAATCTTTAGTTATGATTGTATTTGTGTATATTTAGAATCGTGTATATAAAAATCCATATTATTATACTTTTTATATATTTTAAATAGTTTATTACAAGTATTTTGTTGTGCAATTATCTTAATTATGAAGTATTTGATTAAGTAATTGTAATGGTTTTAGTTTCCAACCAACTCTCAGTTCTTAACAATTCCAGAAGCATAAAACATCTGTCACGGGTGAATGGGTACCTGGTGCTGAGGTCAAGCAACTGTGAGTAAGGCGCAAAGTTTAGCGGCTGCCTTTAAGTGAGAAAAAGGAGACATTGGGCAACGCTGACGTCACTGATCATCTTATACGGAGCTAAGTATTTTTATTTATTTACGCCAATCTTGTAAACTTTCGAGTTTGTACATATCCAAGCTATGAAGGGATAAGAATAGTAGAAGCAGGGTTTATGTATTTTAAGGCATTTAGTTCTTTAAGCCTAAGTGTGTGTTGTATGTATAGGGCGCCCCGATGAGAGAAGAAGAATGTCTCAAGAGGGAAAGTCCATACTGGAGCAACTTAACCTTTTAATATTCTTTGACAAATATTACAACTGCAATATACGAAATAGGACCCTGAAAGGTCTGAGGGGGGCGTCAAAGCCCTTGAACTAGGAAGCTGATAATCTTATAATATTGCTGTTACAATTCTAAACAGCCTGCTATGCCCTGCACGTGATTTGACAAGAATATTTAATATTAAATGGACCATGAAGAGTCTGAGGGGGGCATCGAAACCCTTAAACTAGTAGGCCGATAATATAATAAGATTGCCCTAATAGTTCCAACAAGCAGTGTCGTGCACGTGATCTTACAAGAATATTTAGGATAAATTGTAATGAAAATGTGTGTGAACTATTTCAGAGATTTATATAATGGATATGGAGAAGCTGCCCGCCGATTCGAAAAGAAAACTTCGTCGCCGGCGAGTTTTCCAGAACCAACTTCTCCAAGTCTTCTGAGGGTTGAGTACGCTAGCCAGTCCAGGTATCACAAACGTAGAAGATTTCTGGTATGTACAATTCTATTCTAAGCATGGACAGTACTTTAAATTGCATAACCAGGTATCGCAGGTTTTATTACGTTTGTTTTGATTTATCAGACATGCAATTAGGGCCATGATTTTATTTTATCATAAAAGTCTCTGTATTTTTCTGTTATGTACAATTCTATTCCGCATATGAATAGATAATTTTAATACGTACGTATCAGTAATTTTCAATATAATTTATTCATTTTGTACAGTGAAAGGCTACCTTAAACTGTAATATTATTAAAGTAATGATATTATAATCGTCCCATAATTCACTTTTAAATTACCACAAGCATTGTAAAATTCTAGTACAAGGTACTATTTCTTTTGAACATAGGCTAAATATTTGACCGCGTAACTAGTAATCGTGTTAACTTTATGTGCAGCTTGATGTTTATTATTTATGAACAATAGGCATGATGACTAATTTTTATTTTTGTATGTAATTGAAACACCTCTTTATATAAGAAACATCATTACAAGAATTACTTTGACCTAACATAAACTTCCTGAGATAATACAATTTCAAATTCACATTAATAATAGACTCGCCCAAACGCTCCAAACAAAAGGCTACTCAAGCGTGACGTCACGATAGAGTATTTTGTATGTGAAGTTATGAATTTTGTTTGATAGCTATACGAAATATTGCGTTTATAAAAATGGTTTTATTACAAATATTGCTATAAATTGTGTGGGTAATTTAAAGATAAAAAAAAATCGAATAATTTCGTATTTTAAAAATGAACTCGTCCATGAAACTTTGAATGATCATAAAATGAGTTAGATTTATAGTATGTAACAAAAAATTATTTCAATTGGTTTATGTTTACCTATAGTTTGATAAGGTTTCCTATATTTTACTATCTAATAGATCAGTCACCATGCCTATTCTAATGAATTTGCGATGAGAGTAATGTCTGTGTTAAATATATCGCTAACAGAAACAATAGTTTCAATCTTTGTTGGCCAATAAAAGTACAGGCTTATTCATAATTTGAATTAATTACACAATTATGTATTTCTGACCATACCATAGAATAGTATTGGTTTTGTTCTAAAAATCTTGATACAACAGTTCTATAAAAGTTATACTTTAGTTCTAGAATCCTACAGTGAAAAATCATATAGGTACCAGCTAACGATCTAGTATTTGATTTATCAGAGGGGGGAATGTAATGGTTAGCGATTTACGTGAATATAGTTATATATTTATGTAAATAATCAATATTTCTACCATACAAATAATATTCTAAGGACGCGACGTAAACAAAACCTTCTAAAATCTTTTATTCTAAGAAACTAGACATCTGGTTGTTATGATGGATTGACTAGATTGGCCAACTAGTTGCCCCGTTAATATCATTTTAAATCGTAATAAATATGATCTGATCAACTGCAACTTTTAAAATTGCTTCCCTTTATTATTTGCACTCCAAACAAAAACGCATCTTTATGTATTGCGAGTGGTTTGCATTTTGTTTGTAATGATGACTGTTTTGCTTGAAACTCTTATGCCTATTTGTATGATGCTTAGATTGTGATTGAGCATATTATGGTGATATTATGTTACTTCCTTAAATGCACTTATGATGTTTCTAATGATGGTTCTATTTGCATGACGGTTCTTATGCGTGGTGTTTTAAGGGTATTCCTATATTATATGATGCACGGTATTTTGGTTTGTCTGGTTAAGTTGGTCAGATTTAAAGTCGCGGAAATTACGATTACCTTTGTTATTATTTATTCATAAAAATGTAACATAACTTCTTCTTTCATCTAGACGATCACACCCGTTATAATTTTGTAAAGTAGTAGATTTGTATTGCTAATACAATTCAAAACTTAATTTTATTTGTCTCTTAAGTGGAGAATGGACGTTTCTAAGAATTTAAAGTGCATATGTCTACAGGTAAACTATTTCAAGTCCAGACCTATTTGGCATCCTCGAAACTAGATAAGAGTTAGTAAACAAAAAAATACAAGGAAAGGTTTTGTAACACTTAATTATGGGAAAAGGTTTTTTTGTTTTCTAAATTTCAAACTACTTAAACTGGGGACGTGTAGAAACCTCGTCAGATATTAAATGTGTGCAACGCGCTAATTTAAAATGTCAAACTTTTCGTTAAATTATTGATTCTTAAATCTTAAGTGAGACTTTTGACATTTTAATTGAGGGACTTAGTTTTTATTTTATTTGGGCACTTCAAAGTGATTCAAAAGGGACAAGAGGTTCTCACATTATACTTATCAATGTGCAACACTTGAATATAAAAAAGGAACAGTTTATTGCCATCTTTAGAATTTCAAGATAGATCTCTCATAAACACTTGAACAACATCATGTGGTGTTAAATTGTTATGGGTTCATATATTAGAAACGGCGATTTTAGAATGTTAGGTAAATATAAAAATGATGTTGTTGCGAAATAGGACGGATACTTGCGCGCTTTTGTTAACAATTCCAGAAACATAAAACATCTGTCACGGGTGAATGGGTACCTGGTGCTGAGTTCAAGCAACTGTGAGTAAGGCGCGAAGTTTAGCGGCTGCCTTTAAGTGAGAAAAAGGAGACATTGGGCAACGCTGACGTCACTGATCATCTTATACGGAGCTAAGTATTTTTATTTAATTATCGCCAATCTTGTAAACTTTCGAGTTTGTACATATCCAAGCTATGAAGGGATAAGAATAGCAGAAGCAGGGTTTATGTATTTTAAAGCATTTAGTTCTTTAAGCCTAAGTGTGTGTTGTATGTATAGGGCGCCCCGATGAGAGAAGAAGAATGTCTCATGTGGGAAAGTCCATACTGGAGCAACTTAACCTTTTAATATTCTTTGCCAAATATTACAACTGCAATATACGAAATAGGACCCTGAAAGGTCTGAGGGGGGCGTCAAAGCCCTTGAACTAGGAAGCTGATAATCTTATAATATTGCTGTTACAATTCTAAACAGCCTGCTATGCCCTGCACGTGATTTGACAAGAATATTTAATATTAAATGGACCATGAAGAGTCTGAGGGGGGCATCGAAACCCTTAAACTAGTAGGCCGATAATATAATAAGATTGCCCTAATAGTTCCAACAAGCAGTGTCGTGCACGTGATCTTACAAGAATATTTAGGATAAATTGTAATGAAAATGTGTGTGAACTATTTCAGAGATTTATATAATGGATATGGAGAAGCTGCCCGCCGATTCGAAAAGAAAACTTCGTCGCTGGCGAGTTTTCCAGAACCAACTTCTCCAAGTCTTCTGAGGGTTGAGTACGCTAGCCAGTCCAGGTAAGAAATTATAAACTTATGACCATTGTAAATCCATGACGATTTGTCATGGATTTACAATGGTCATAAGTTTATAATTTCTTTTTCTATTTATTATGATTTTTCTGGCACTTAGAAAAAAATAGAAATTAATGTTTATTTACATAATACTTACAGATTTTTTGTTCTAGGATGACACAGACGTGACGGGCAACATCCTGAACGTGTCCTTCTCCGCCCGTCGCCCGGACGCAGAGATCGGCGTGTCCTTCTCCGCCCGTCGCCCGGACGCAGAGATCGGCGTGTCCGGGGACTCGTCGCAGCACTACTCGCCGACGCACTTGCGGGAGCGCGTGTACTTGCACCGAGCCACGCTTGCCAGACTTGCCACTGTACAGGTTTGTACAATACAAAAGGTAAGATAAGATGATAATTTTATTTTGCTCAAAACAATGGTGCAATAAGGTCTTAATATTAAATACATGTTCAGCAATGTTTTGCCATAATTATGACATGCAAAATTTTCATGCATTTTATCATAGTCTCTAATATAATAATCTAAACAGTGATCAAGATATTCATTAATTCAAATAAATATAGTAAAATGTCCACAATTTATAATAATACGTCACAATTTGTAATAAAAATAATGCCATCAATAACAACAATTCATATAATTTTATCATTAAAATAATTCATAATTTATATTGAAAAACTCATGTATACTATAAAAATAATGGTAATATCCTCGCATACCTCTGGTTTGTTAACTTTTCTTTCATTGTTCAGTCGGTCCATCTTTGGAATTCGCTCGCCTTAGAAATCAGGATGTCCACCAACAGTTGTGTTTAAAACTAAAGGCAAAATTATCTCAAACATAGTTGCTTCTTTATTTTATATATTATTTATAAATCTTTAGTTATGATTGTATTTGTGTATATTAGAATCGTGTATATAAAAATCCATATTATTATACTATTTATATATTTTAAATAGTTTATTACAAGTATTTTGTTGTGCAATTATCTTAATTATCAAGTATTTGATTAAGTAATTGTAATGGTTTTAGTTTCCAACCAACTCTCAGCTCTTGCACCTACCACTTGTCGTCTCTGCATCACCTAAAGGTTGACTGGTAGATAATGCCTACGGCATTAAGTCTGCCCATGTACCATTTTTGTGTATAAAGTTTTAAAATAAAATAAATATCTAAATTATATCTTCCACATGGGTGCGGTCTATTTGGTAGAAACTTGATACTCCGAAACCTATTTGGGATAACTGACTTCGCAGAAACTTCTTTAGTCGATCATTTATTAGGCATAAAAAATATTTGACATAAATATTTTTAGGCATAATGTGCTTATGACCGAATTTAGAATGGCATACATTTAAGATAGTAGAATTTTTATTGGCATATTTACCTTTGGCATAGGTAAAATTTTGTATAATTTCATTTAGCATAACGTTCATTTAGAGTACAGATTATTTGGCATAATTTGACTAGGCATACTATGAAGATCATAGAATTTCAATTAGAATAATATAGATTGGGTTACTTTCTTCTTTAAAAATGCGTAGGTTAGGTTAGGTTAGAACTGTGACCTCTTATGCACGAGCCGAGCGAGCAAAGCGAGCGTGCCGCGGCAGCGGCCGGCGAGTGCCAGAAATGAACATGCTCTCATGGGCAAGGATATAAAAACCAAATAATTATCATTAAATCAACTTTTATTTATTACAATTACTAAAAAAAAAAACAATTAAATTAATCAGAAAACAAAATTAAACTAATCTTATATTAGCTCCTATTGCTTTAAGGTACCCAACTTCTGTGTAGTCCGACTGATTATTTATAATATTTTGAAGACGATTTGTTTTATTTAATGTTTTCCTTTTTTTGGCTGGTGGTGGCGCGCCGAAACTTAATTTATCTATTTCTATAGTTGAATATTTTATTTCTTTGATCAGTTGATTTGATATATTATAAAATCCCACATGATTCGCGCTCACAATTTTATTTATTCTGTGATGCCACGATTCAGCAGAATTTTGTGTTCTAGGGATATGCGAAATGATGGTTCTACTTTTAAATAGTTATGGATAAGAAATATATGCCAAAAGATGAATCTGGTTTTGAACTTTCTGCGATGTGATGATTATACATTGTGATTATTATGGATATCAAAATTATGCGTACAGATGATTCTGACTTACAGAATTATGGGTTCCAATGTATGCTAAATGAGTTTATGACAAACGATATTCTGCGAAAAGAGGTTTATGCTATTAGTTGTAATGCAATATAAAATTATTACTTAAAAAGTTCTACTATAATAGGTGTACCCCTTTCACATGCATTGGCCTATCGGAATTAATTCACAAATATTTCTTCATACAGAAATCATGTGACGTAAACTTACTCAAAGACAAAAATGTTACCATATTCTTAAAATCAGATGATCTTTTTTTAATGAATAATATATAGGACAACCTGATGGCGGAGTGGGTAGTGTACCTACCTGCGACGCAGAGGTCGCGGGTTCGATTCCCGCTTAAGACAAATCTTCGAATCGTGTCTGAGGGTTCGTCCTAGTCTGGGTGTTTCTATGTATAATAAATATGTATCTACAAAATAAAACTATACAGGGTGTCCCAGTTAAGGACGTCAAGCCGAAATGGGGTGATACAGTAGGTAATGACAGTTACCAAAAAATATAAAAAAAATCCTAGTTATGTATTTTAAAAAATTGAGTGAGCATTTTTAAAAAAAATGAAAAAATTACACCCTGTGGCGGAGTTTTCGTTCCTGCTACTTTAAATTTAAATTTTTTACAATTATTTTTTTTGTTATGTAATCCTGAATACTAATACTACTCCTTTAAACTGTAGTAAAAAGAAAACAGGCTAAATTGCATATCAACATGATACCCTGTCAGGGCGCGGCAATGTACAATAGAGTTCTTAAAACTAATAAACCTTTGTACATATTTACTAAAAACTATGTTACGGCCGTGGCGCAATGGATAAGGCATCGATCGAGAGATCGTGGGTTCGAGTCCTGGCCATTACACCACGGACGTGAACTGCCTCCTAACAAAAGCGAATTAAGCTTAGCCGGAGGGGGTTAACAAGAATCCTAGTAATATTTACTAGTAAGCTTTTTAAAAAAAAAAATAAAAAAAATCATAAAATCTTGCGAGAGTAGTAATATAATATTATAATAATATTTGTTATTTGTATCCTTTTTTTCCTTAGTAGCCTAGTTAATAACCTATATAGTTTTGTCCTCAAAAAGCTCTTGCAATATATAATAACATTTTTGTGTAAGATGTTTATTTATTTATTTTTTTATAAATTATAAGGTTTCTGAATTCTTTATTGCTTTAGATATTTAATTGTAATTTTTTATTGACATCTTTAAGGACGCACAAGATCTTTGATTTGATCTATATCTATTTAATTTATAATCAGTAGTTAGTACGTGTACTAAATCATAATTTTTGTATGAACTATCTAAAGAAAATATTTTACGAACCTAAATTCAGAAAGATATATTTTTTTTTTGGCTATCTACGATTTGTCATGGATTTACAATGGTCATAAGCAGAGATGTGACTTATCTAAGATACAAGTATCTGAAATACAGATACAAGATACAAGATACGTATCTAGATCTTGTATCTAAAATACTTTTACAAAAATCATTTTGTATCTTGTATTTAAATACATTTTGTTAGGTATCTTAGTATTTTACAAATACTTTTTCTGACAAAATACTTTTAGAATAAGTTACCAAATTTTTTTATGAAATATAACATCTGTTTGCCGAGCTCTGCCCCTGTGGAGCGACTCTTTTCTTTTGGGGGTATGATTCTAAGGCCACATAGAAGAAAAATGAGTGATGAAATGTTTGAAGAACTAGTTTTACTTAAGTCTTTTTAAAATACTTACCTAAGTAAAAGTAGTTCATCAAACATTTCTTTTACATGAAAATAATATAGGAGTCATGTCATGTATGTCATGCATGTCTTATATCTCTGTTCTCATATATTATATTATGCCAATAATGACAGAAATAGAAAGGTTTTGTTCCGGTTTCAAGTGTGGACATGTATCCACTGGGGGGGAGGGGAGGATATGTCTATATCTCTTGCTCTCATACGTGCCTTATGCATGGGGACCAGTGCGTTCTCGGTCACTCGCAATAATTTTGTCAACAGACAACCTTAGAGAACTGACCATCTTTCTATTTCTGACATGTTATTGTTGATTATGGGGTACTGGGGCTGTTCATACCACAAGGCGTTTGCACTGCGGTATGGATAGCCCAAGGACTTTTTTGAATGGGTCCGTTCGCACCACTGTCGTCGAGTGGTGCGAACAACCCAAGACTCTTTTTGAATAGGTCGGTTCGCACCACAAGATTTGATGACAACCCAGTGGTTCGTTTTTTGGATCTGGATTAGATGGACTTATAAGAAATAAATATAATTTCACTAGGAGATTATTAAAGCCATGTTTAGTTTCCACTAATTATATAAATTATTAGTATTTTATTAGAAGGTTATAAGTAAGTATTTTTGACATGTGTAGTGATTATTTTTAGGTGATGATTTTAAGTAATTTTCATAATAATATGTTTATAGGAATGTTTGCCTCATGTCTTATGTCTCTTATCTCATGTAGTATCATGTCATGTCTTTTTGTATTATTGTCTTAGAAAAACTTCAGGGTGGTCAGAAAAATAAGTAACCTGATGGCCAACCAAGTAAATTGATGGCTTTTGATTGGTTTATTATTTTCCTTAAAATATAATATTTTGTCTTGTCACATTTCAGCGATTAACATAATATATTCGTAAATAAATAACAATTATGTTTATTAAGATAATGTCAAAAATAATCTTAAATTAAATAGAACAAAATGTTGTTTTCTTACAAAAGTATTTTCATCTTAAAAAGTATTTACAAGATACGTATCTTGTATCTAGTATTTCAAATACCATTCTCGAAAGTATTTTGTATCTTGTATCTGAAATACTTAATTTCAAAGTATCTTGGATTTAGTATTTCAGATACTTTTCAGAGGGTATTTTGTACATCTCTGGTCATAAGTTTATAATTTCTTTTTCTATTTATTATGATTTTTCTGGCACTTAGAAAAAAATAGAAATTAATGTTTATTTACATAATACTTACAGATTTTTTGTTCTAGGATGACACAGACGTGACGGGCAACATCCTGAACGTGTCCTTCTCCGCCCGTCGCCCGGACGCAGAGATCGGCGTGTCCGGGGACTCGTCGCAGCACTACTCGCCGACGCACTTGCGGGAGCGCGTGTACTTGCACCGAGCCACGCTTGCCAGACTTGCCACTTGTACAATACAAAAGGTAAGATAAGATAAGATAATTTTATTTTGCTCAAAACAATGGTGCAATAAGGTCTTAATATTAAATACATGTTCAGCAATGTTTTGCCATAACTATGACATGCAAAAATTTCATGCATTTTATCATAGTCTCTAATATAATAATCTAAACGGTGATCAAGATATTCATTAATTCAAATAAATATAGTAAAATGTCCACAATTTATAATAATACGTCACAATTTGTAATAAAAATGATGCCATCAATAACAACAATTCATATAATTTTATCATTAAAATAATTCATAATTTATATTGAAAAACTCATGTAATATCCTCGCATACCTCTGGTTTGTTAACTTTTCTTTCATTGTTCAGTCGGTCCATCTTTGGAATTCGCTCCCCTTAGAAATCAGGATGTCCACCAACCGTTATATGTTTAAAACTAAAGGCAAAATTATCTCAAACATAGTTGCTTCTTTATTTTATATAATATTTATAAATCTTTAGTTATGATTGTATTTGTGTATATTTAGAATCGTGTATATAAAAATCCATATTATTATACTATTTATATATTTTAAAAAGTTTATTACAAGTATTTTGTTGTGCAATTATCTTAATTATGAAGTATTTGATTAAGTAATTGTAATGGTTTTAGTTTCCAACCAACTCTCAGCTCTTCAACAATTCCAGAAGCATAAAACATCTGTCACGGGTGAATGGGTACCTGGTGCTGAGGTCAAGCAACTGTGAGTAAGGCGCAAAGTTTAGCGGCTGCCTTTAAGTGAGAAAAAGGAGACATTGGGCAACGCTGACGTCACTGATCATCTTATACGGAGCTAAGTATTTTTATTTATTTACGCCAATCTTGTAAACTTTCGAGTTTGTACATATCCAAGCTATGAAGGGATAAGAATAGTAGAAGCAGGGTTTATGTATTTTAAGGCATTTAGTTCTTTAAGCCTAAGTGTGTGTTGTATGTATAGGGCGCCCCGATGAGAAGAAGAATGTCTCAAGTGGGAAAGTCCATACTGGAGCAACTTAACCTTTTAATATTCTTTGCCAAATATTACAACTGCAATATACGAAATAGGACCCTGAAAGGTCTGAGGGGGGCGTCAAAGCCCTTGAACTAGGAAGCTGATAATCTTATAATATTGCTGTTACAATTCTAAACAGCCTGCTATGCCCTGCACGTGATTTGACAAGAATATTTAATATTAAATGGACCATGAAGAGTCTGAGGAGGGCATCGAAACCCTTAAACTAGTAGGCCGATAATATAATAAGATTGCCTTAATAGTTCCAACAAGCAGTGTCGTGCACGTGATCTTACAAGAATATTTAGGATAAATTGTAATGAAAATGTGTGTGAACTATTTCAGAGATTTATATAATGGATATGGAGAAGCTGCCCGCCGATTCGAAAAGAAAACTTCGTCGCCGGCGAGTTTTCCAGAACCAACTTCTCCAAGTCTTCTGAGGGTTGAGTACGCTAGCCAGTCCAGGTATCACAAACGTAGAAGATTTCTGGTATGTACAATTCTATTCTAAGCATGGACAGTACTTTAAATTGCATAACCAGGTATCGCAGGTTTTATTACGTTTGTTTTGATTTATCGGACATGCAATTAGGGCCATGATTTTATTTTATAATAAAAATCTCTCTATTTTTCTGTTATGTACAATTCTATTCCGCATATGAATAGATAATTTTAATACGTAATCAGTAATTTTCAATATAATTTATTCATTTTGTACAGTGAAAGGCTACCTTAAACTGTAATATTATTAAAGTAATGATATTATAATCGTCCCATAATTCACTTTTAAATTACCACAAGCATTGTAAATTTCTAGTACAAGGTACTATTTCTTTTGAACATAGGCTAAATATTTGACCGCGTAACTAGTAATCGTGTTAACTTTATGTGCAGCTTGATGTTTATTATTTATGAACAATTCTAATGAATTTGCGATGAGAGTAATGTCTGTGTTAAATATATCGCTAACAGAAACAATAGTTTCAATCTTTGTTGGCCAATAAAAGTACAGGCTTATTCATAATTTGAATTAATTACACAATTATGTATTTCTGACCATACCATAGAATAGTATTGGTTTTGTTCTAAAAATCTTGATACAACAGTTCTATAAAAGTTATACTTTAGTTCTAGAATCCTACAGTGAAAAATCATATAGGTACCAGCTAACGATCTAGTATTTGATTTATCAGAGGGGGGAATGTAATGGTTAGCGATTTACGTGAATATAGTTATATATTTATGTAAATAATCAATATTTCTACCATACAAATAATATTCTAAGGACGCGACGTAAACAAAACCTTCTAAAATCTTTTATTCTAAGAAACTAGATGAAGAACTGGTTGTTATGATGGATTGACTAGATTGGCCAACTAGTTGCCCCGTTAATATCATTTTAAATCGTAATAAATATGATCTGATCAACTGCAACTTTTAAAATTGCTTCCCTTTATTATTTGCACTCCAAACAAAAACGCATCTTTATGTATTGCGAGTGGTTTGCATTTTGTTTGTAATGATGACTGTTTTGCTTGAAACTCTTATGCCTATTTGTATGATGCTTAGATTGTGATTGAGCATATGGTGATATTATGTTACTTCCTTAAATGCACTTATGATGTTTCTAATGATGGTTCTATTTGCATGACGGTTCTTATGCGTGGTGTTTTAAGGGTATTCCTATATTATATGATGCACGGTATTTTGGTTTGTCTGGTTAAGTTGGTCAGATTTAAAGTCGCGGAAATTACGATTACCTTTGTTATTATTATTCATAAAAATGTAACATAACTTCTTCTTTCATCTAGACGATCACACCCGTTATAATTTTGTAAAGTAGTAGATTTGTATTGCTAATACAATTCAAAACTTAATTTTATTTGTCTCTTAAGTGGAGAATGGACGTTTCTAAGAATTTAAAGTGCATATGTCTACAGGTAAACTATTTCTAGTCCAGACCTATTTGGCATCCTCGAAACTAGATAAGAGTTAGTAAACAAAAAAATACAAGGAAAGGTTTTGTAACACTTAATTATGGGAAAAGGTTTTTTTGTTTTCTAAATTTCAAACTACTTAAACTGGGGACGTGTAGTAACCTCGTCAGATATTAAATGTGTGCAACGCGCTAATTTAAAATGTCAAACTTATCGTTAAATTATTGATTCTTAAATCTTAAGTGAGACTTTTGACATTTTAATTGAGGGACTTAGTTTTTATTTTATTTGGGCACTTCAAAGTGATTCAAAAGGGACAAGAGGTTCTCACATTATACTTATCAATGTGCAACACTTGAATATAAAAAAGGAACAGTTTATTGCCATCTTTAGAATTTCAAGATAGATCTCTCATAAACACTTGAACAACATCATGTGGTGTTAAATTGTTATGGGTTCATATATTAGAAACGGCGATTTTAGAATGTTAGGTAAATATAAAAATGATGTTGTTGCGAAATAGGACGGATACTTGCGCGCTTTTGTTAACAATTCCAGAAGCATAAAACATCTGTCACGGGTGAATGGGTACCTGGTGCTGAGTTCAAGCAACTGTGAGTAAGGCGCGAAGTTTAGCGGCTGCTTTTAAGTGAGAAAAAGGAGACATTGGGCAACGCTGACGTCACTGATCATCTTATACGGAGCTAAGTATTTTTATTTAATTATCGCCAATCTTGTAAACTTTCGAGTTTGTACATATCCAAGCTATGAAGGGATAAGAATAGCAGAAGCAGGGTTTATGTATTTTAAAGCATTTAGTTCTTTAAGCCTAAGTGTGTGTTGTATGTATAGGGCGCCCCGATGAGAGAAGAAGAATGTCTCATGTGGGAAAGTCCATACTGGAGCAACTTAACCTTTTAATATTCTTTGCCAAATATTACAACTGCAATATACGAAATAGGACCCTGAAAGGTCTGAGGGGGGCGTCAAAGCCCTTGAACTAGGAAGCTGATAATCTTATAATATTGCTGTTACAATTCTAAACAGCCTGCTATGCCCTGCACGTGATTTGACAAGAATATTTAATATTAAATGGACCATGAAGAGTCTGAGGGGGGCATCGAAACCCTTAAACTAGTAGGCCGATAATATAATAAGATTGCCCTAATAGTTCCAACAAGCAGTGTCGTGCACGTGATCTTACAAGAATATTTAGGATAAATTGTAATGAAAATGTGTGTGAACTATTTCAGAGATTTATATAATGGATATGGAGAAGCTGCCCGCCGATTCGAAAAGAAAACTTCGTCGCTGGCGAGTTTTCCAGAACCAACTTCTCCAAGTCTTCTGAGGGTTGAGTACGCTAGCCAGTCCAGGTAAGAAATTATAAACTTATGACCATTGTAAATCCATGACGATTTGTCATGGATTTACAATGGTCATAAGTTTATAATTACTTTTCTATTTATTATGATTTTTCTGGCACTTAGAAAAAAATAGAAATTAATGTTTATTTACATAATACTTACAGATTTTTTGTTCTAGGATGACACAGACGTGACGGGCAACATCCTGAACGTGTCCTTCTCCGCCCGTCGCCCGGACGCAGAGATCGGCGTGTCCGGGGACTCGTCGCAGCACTACTCGCCGACGCACTTGCGGGAGCGCGTGTACTTGCACCGAGCCACGCTTGCCAGACTTGCCACTGTACAGGTTTGTACAATACAAAAGGTAAGATAAGATAAGATAATTTTATTTTGCTCAAAACAATGGTGCAATAAGGTCTTAATATTAAATACATGTTCAGCAATGTTTTGCCATAACTATGACATGCAAAAATTTCATGCATTTTATCATAGTCTCTAATATAATAATCTAAACGGTGATCAAGATATTCATTAATTCAAATAAATATAGTAAAATGTCCACAATTTATAATAATACGTCACAATTTGTAATAAAAATGATGCCATCAATAACAACAATTCATATAATTTTATCATTAAAATAATTCATAATTTATATTGAAAAACTCATGTAATATCCTCGCATACCTCTGGTTTGTTAACTTTTCTTTCATTGTTCAGTCGGTCCATCTTTGGAATTCGCTCCCCTTAGAAATCAGGATGTCCACCAACCGTTATATGTTTAAAACTAAAGGCAAAATTATCTCAAACATAGTTGCTTCTTTATTTTATATAATATTTATAAATCTTTAGTTATGATTGTATTTGTGTATATTTAGAATCGTGTATATAAAAATCCATATTATTATACTATTTATATATTTTAAATAGTTTATTACAAGTATTTTGTTGTGCAATTATCTTAATTATGAAGTATTTGATTAAGTAATTGTAATGGTTTTAGTTTCCAACCAACTCTCAGCTCTTAACAATTCCAGAAGCATAAAACATCTGTCACGGGTGAATGGGTACCTGGTGCTGAGGTCAAGCAACTGTGAGTAAGGCGCAAAGTTTAGCGGCTGCCTTTAAGTGAGAAAAAGGAGACATTGGGCAACGCTGACGTCACTGATCATCTTATACGGAGCTAAGTATTTTTATTTATTTACGCCAATCTTGTAAACTTTCGAGTTTGTACATATCCAAGCTATGAAGGGATAAGAATAGTAGAAGCAGGGTTTATGTATTTTAAGGCATTTAGTTCTTTAAGCCTAAGTGTGTGTTGTATGTATAGGGCGCCCCGATGAGAGAAGAAGAATGTCTCATGTGGGAAAGTCCATACTGGAGCAACTTAACCTTTTAATATTCTTTGCCAAATATTACAACTGCAATATACGAAATAGGACCCTGAAAGGTCTGAGGGGGGCGTCAAAGCCCTTGAACTAGGAAGCTGATAATCTTATAATATTGCTGTTACAATTCTAAACAGCCTGCTATGCCCTGCACGTGATTTGACAAGAATATTTAATATTAAATGGACCATGAAGAGTCTGAGGAGGGCATCGAAACCCTTAAACTAGTAGGCCGATAATATAATAAGATTGCCCTAATAGTTCCAACAAGCAGTGTCGTGCACGTGATCTTACAAGAATATTTAGGATAAATTGTAATGAAAATGTGTGTGAACTATTTCAGAGATTTATATAATGGATATGGAGAAGCTGCCCGCCGATTCGAAAAGAAAACTTCGTCGCCGGCGAGTTTTCCAGAACCAACTTCTCCAAGTCTTCTGAGGGTTGAGTACGCTAGCCAGTCCAGGTATCACAAACGTAGAAGATTTCTGGTAGGTACAATTCTATTCTAAGCATGGACAGTACTTTAAATTGCATAACCAGGTATCGCAGGTTTTATTACGTTTGTTTTGATTTATCGGACATGCAATTAGGGCCATGATTTTATTTTATAATAAAAATCTCTCTATTTTTCTGTTATGTACAATTCTATTCCGCATATGAATAGATAATTTTAATACGTAATCAGTAATTTTCAATATAATTTATTCATTTTGTACAGTGAAAGGCTACCTTAAACTGTAATATTATTAAAGTAATTATATTATAATCGTCCCATAATTCACTTTTAAATTACCACAAGCATTGTAAATTTCTAGTACAAGGTACTATTTCTTTTGAACATAGGCTAAATATTTGACCGCGTAACTAGTAATCGTGTTAACTTTATGTGCAGCTTGATGTTTATTATTTATGAACAATTCTAATGAATTTGCGATGAGAGTAATGTCTGTGGTAAATATATCGCTAACAGAAACAATAGTTTCAATCTTTGTTGGCCAATAAAAGTACAGGCTTATTCATAATTTGAATTAATTACACAATTATGTATTTCTGACCATACCATAGAATAGTATTGGTTTTGTTCTAAAAATCTTGATACAACAGTTCTATAAAAGTTATACTTTAGTTCTAGAATCCTACAGTGAAAAATCATATAGGTACCAGCTAACGATCTAGTATTTGATTTATCAGAGGGGGGAATGTAATGGTTAGCGATTTACGTGAATATAGTTATATATTTATGTAAATAATCAATATTTCTACCATACAAATAATATTCTAAGGACGCGACGTAAACAAAACCTTCTAAAATCTTTTATTCTAAGAAACTAGACATCTGGTTGTTATGATGGATTGACTAGATTGGCCAACTAGTTGCCCCGTTAATATCATTTTAAATCGTAATAAATATGATCTGATCAACTGCAACTTTTAAAATTGCTTCCCTTTATTATTTGCACTCCAAACAAAAACGCATCTTTATGTATTGCGAGTGGTTTGCATTTTGTTTGTAATGATGACTGTTTTGCTTGAAACTTTTATGCCTATTTGTATGATGCTTAGATTGTGATTGAGCATATGGTGATATTATGTTACTTCCTTAAATGCACTTATGATGTTTCTAATGATGGTTCTATTTGCATGACGGTTCTTATGCGTGGTGTTTTAAGGGTATTCCTATATTATATGATGCACGGTATTTTGGTTTGTCTGGTTAAGTTGGTCAGATTTAAAGTCGCGGAAATTACGATTACCTTTGTTATTATTTATTCATAAAAATGTAACATAACTTCTTCTTTCATCTAGACGATCACACCCGTTATAATTTTGTAAAGTAGTAGATTTGTATTGCTAATACAATTCAAAACTTAATTTTATTTGTCTCTTAAGTGGAGAATGGACGTTTCTAAGAATTTAAAGTGCATATGTCTACAGGTAAACTATTTCTAGTCCAGACCTATTTGGCATCCTCGAAACTAGATAAGAGTTAGTAAACAAAAAAATACAAGGAAAGGTTTTGTAACACTTAATTATGGGAAAAGGTTTTTTTGTTTTCTAAATTTCAAACTACTTAAACTGGGGACGTGTAGAAACCTCGTCAGATATTAAATGTGTGCAACGCGCTAATTTAAAATGTCAAACTTATCGTTAAATTATTGATTCTTAAATCTTAAGTGAGACTTTTGACATTTGAATTGAGGGACTTAGTTTTTATTTTATTTGGGCACTTCAAAGTGATTCAAAAGGGACAAGAGGTTCTCACATTATACTTATCAATGTGCAACACTTGAATATAAAAAAGGAACAGTTTATTGCCATCTTTAGAATTTCAAGATAGATCTCTCATAAACACTTGAACAACATCATGTGGTGTTAAATTGTTATGGGTTCATATATTAGAAACGGCGATTTTAGAATGTTAGGTAAATATAAAAATGATGTTGTTGCGAAATAGGACGGATACTTGCGCGCTTTTGTTAACAATTCCAGAAGCATAAAACATCTGTCACGGGTGAATGGGTACCTGGTGCTGAGGTCAAGCAACTGTGAGTAAGGCGCAAAGTTTAGCGGCTGCCTTTAAGTGAGAAAAAGGAGACATTGGGCAACGCTGACGTCACTGATCATCTTATACGGAGCTAAGTATTTTTATTTATTTACGCCAATCTTGTAAACTTTCGAGTTTGTACATATCCAAGCTATGAAGGGATAAGAATAGTAGAAGCAGGGTTTATGTATTTTAAGGCATTTAGTTCTTTAAGCCTAAGTGTGTGTTGTATGTATAGGGCGCCCCGATGAGAGAAGAAGAATGTCTCATGTGGGAAAGTCCATACTGGAGCAACTTAACCTTTTAATATTCTTTGCCAAATATTACAACTGCAATATACGAAATAGGACCCTGAAAGGTCTGAGGGGGGCGTCAAAGCCCTTGAACTAGGAAGCTGATAATCTTATAATATTGCTGTTACAATTCTAAACAGCCTGCTATGCCCTGCACGTGATTTGACAAGAATATTTAATATTAAATGGACCATGAAGAGTCTGAGGGGGGCATCGAAACCCTTAAACTAGTAGGCCGATAATATAATAAGATTGCCCTAATAGTTCCAACAAGCAGTGTCGTGCACGTGATCTTACAAGAATATTTAGGATAAATTGTAATGAAAATGTGTGTGAACTATTTCTGAGATTTATATAATGGATATGGAGAAGCTGCCCGCCGATTCGAAAAGAAAACTTCGTCGCCGGCGAGTTTTCCAGAACCAACTTCTCCAAGTCTTCTGAGGGTTGAGTACGCTAGCCAGTCCAGGTAAGAAATTATAAACTTATGACCATTGTAAATCCATGACGATTTGTCATGGATTTACAATGGTCATAAATTTATAATTTCTTTTCTATTTATTATGATTTTTCTGGCACTTAGAAAAAAATAGAAATTAATGTTTATTTACATAATACTTACAGATTTTTTGTTCTAGGATGACACAGACGTGACGGGCAACATCCTGAACGTGTCCTTCTCCGCCCGTCGCCCGGACGCAGAGATCGGCGTGTCCGGGGACTCGTCGCAGCACTACTCGCCGACGCACTTGCGGGAGTGCGTGTACTTGCACCGAGCCACGCTTGCCAGACTTGCCACTGTACAGGTTTGTACAATACAAAAGGTAAGATAAGATGATAATTTTATTTTGCTCAAAACAATGGTGCAATAAGGTCTTAATATTAAATACATGTTCAGCAATGTTTTGCCATAATTATGACATGCAAAATTTTCATGCATTTTATCATAGTCTCTAATATAATAATCTAAACAGTGATCAAGATATTCATTAATTCAAATAAATATAGTAAAATGTCCACAATTTATAATAATACGTCACAATTTGTAATAAAAATAATGCCATCAATAACAACAATTTCATATAATTTTATCATTAAAATAATTCATAATTTATATTGAAAAACTCATGTATACTATAAAAATAATGGTAATATCCTCGCATACCTCTGGTTTGTTAACTTTTCTTTCATTGTTCAGTCGGTCCATCTTTGGAATTCGCTCCCCTTAGAAATCAGGATGTCCATCAACCGTTAAGTATTTAAAACTAAAGGCAAAATTATCTCAAACATAGTTGCTTCTTTATTTTATATATTATTTATAAATCTTTAGTTATGATTGTATTTGTGTATATTAGAATCGTGTATATAAAAATCCATATTATTATACTATTTATATATTTTAAATAGTTTATTACAAGTATTTTGTTGTGCAATTATCTTAATTATCAAGTATTTGATTAAGTAATTGTAATGGTTTTAGTTTCCAACCAACTCTCAGCTCTTGCACCTACCACTTGTCGTCTCTGCATCACCTAAAGGTTGACTGGTAGATAATGCCTACGGCATTAAGTCTGCCCATGTACCATTTTTGTGTATAAAGTTTTAAAATAAAATAAATATCTAAATTATATCTTCCACATGCATTGGCCTATCGGAATTAATTCACAAATATTTCTTCATACAGAAATCATGTGACGTAAACTTACTCAAAGACAAAAATGTTACCATATTCTTAAAATCAGATGATCTTTTTTTAATGAATAATATATAGGACAACCTGATGGCGGAGTGGGTAGTGTACCTACCTGCGACGCAGAGGTCGCGGGTTCGATTCCCGCTTAAGACAAATCTTCGAATCGTGTCTGAGGGTTCGTCCTAGTCTGGGTGTTTCTATGTATAATAAATATGTATCTACAAAATAAAACTATACAGGGTGTCCCAGTTAAGGACGTCAAGCCAAAATGGGGTGATACAGTAGGTAATGACAGTTACCAAAAAAAACCTAGTTATGTATTTTAAAAAATTGAGTGAGCATTTTTTAAAAAAATGAAAAAATTACACCCTGTGGCGGAGTTTTCGTTCCTGCTAATTTAAATTTAAAATTTTTACAATTATTTTTTTTGTTATGTAATCCTGAATACTACTCCTTTAAACTGTAGTAAAAAGAAAACAGGCTAAATTGCATATCAACATGATACCCTGTCAGGGCGCGGCAATGTACAATAGAGTTCTTAAAACTAATAAACCTTTGTACATATTTACTAAAAACTATGTTACGGCCGTGGCGCAATGGATAAGGCATCGATCGAGAGATCGTGGGTTCGAGTCCTGGCCATTACACCACGGACGTGAACTGCCTCCTAACAAAAGCGAATTAAGCTTAGCCGGAGGGGGTTAACAAGAATCCTAGTAATATTTACTAGTAAGCTTTTTTAAAAAAATAATAAAAAAATCATAAAATCTTGCGAGAGTAGTAATATAATATTATAATAATATTTGTTATTTGTATCCTTTTTTTCCTTAGTAGCCTAGTTAATAACCTATATAGTTTTGTCCTCAAAAAGCTCTTGCAATATATAATAACATTTTTGTGTAAGATGTTTATTTATTTATTTTTTTATAAATTATAAGGTTTCTGAATTCTTTATTGCTTTAGATATTTAATTGTAATTTTTTATTGACATATTTAAGGACGCACAAGATCTTTGATTTGATCTATATCTATTTAATTTATAATCAGTAGTTAGTACGTGTACCTACTAAATCATATTTTTTGTATGAACTATCTAAAGAAAATATTTTACGAACCTAAATTCAGAAAGATATATTTTTTTTTGGCTATCTACGATTTGTCATGGATTTACAATGGTCATAAGTTTATAATTTCTTTTTCTATTTATTATGATTTTTCTGGCACTTCGAAAAAATTAGAAATTAATGTTTATTTACATAATACTTACAGATTTTTTGTTCTAGGATGACTCAGACGTGACGGGCAACATCCTGAACGTGTCCTTCTCCGCCCGTCGCCCGGACGCAGAGATTGGCGTGTCCGGGGACTCGTCGCAGCACTACTCGCCGACGCACTTGCGGGAGCGCGTGTACTTGCACCGAGCCACGCTTGCCAGACTTGCCACTGTACAGGTTTGTACAATACAAAAGGTAAGATAAGATAAGATAATTTTATTTTGCTCAAAACAATGGTGCAATAAGGTCTTAATATTAAATACATGTTCAGCAATGTTTTGCCATAACTATGACATGCAAAAATTTCATGCATTTTATCATAGTCTCTAATATAATAATCTAAACGGTGATCAAGATATTCATTAATTCAAATAAATATAGTAAAATGTCCACAATTTATAATAATACGTCACAATTTGTAATAAAAATGATGCCATCAATAACAACAATTCATATAATTTTATCATTAAAATAATTCATAATTTATATTGAAAAACTCGTGTAATATCCTCGCATACCTCTGGTTTGTTAACTTTTCTTTCATTGTTCAGTCGGTCCATCTTTGGAATTCGCTCCCCTTAGAAATCAGGATGTCCACCAACCGTTATGTGTTTAAAACTAAAGGCAAAATTATCTCAAACATAGTTGCTTCTTTATTTTATATAATATTTATAAATCTTTAGTTATGATTGTATTTGTGTATATTTAGAATCGTGTATATAAAAATCCATATTATTATACTATTTATATATTTTAAATAGTTTATTACAAGTATTTTGTTGTGCAATTATCTTAATTATGAAGTATTTGATTAAGTAATTGTAATGGTTTTAGTTTCCAACCAACTCTCAGCTCTTAACTATTCCAGAAGCATAAAACATCTGTCACGGGTGAATGGGTACCTGGTGCTGAGGTCAAGCAACTGTGAGTAAGGCGCGAAGTTTAGCGGCTGCCTTTAAGTGAGAAAAAGGAGACATTGGGCAACGCTGACGTCACTGATCATCTTATACGGAGCTAAGTATTTTTATTTATTTACGCCAATCTTGTAAACTTTCGAGTTTGTACATATCCAAGCTATGAAGGGATAAGAATAGTAGAAGCAGGGTTTATGTATTTTAAAGCATTTAGTTCTTTAAGCCTAAGTGTGTGTTGTATGTATAGGGCGCCCCGATGAGAGAAGAAGAATGTCTCATGTGGGAAAGTCCATACTGGAGCAACTTAACCTTTTAATATTCTTTGCCAAATATTACAACTGCAATATACGAAATAGGACCCTGAAAGGTCTGAGGGGGGCGTCAAAGCCCTTGAACTAGGAAGCTGATAATCTTATAATATTGCTGTTACAATTCTAAACAGCCCGCTATGCCCTGCACGTGATTTGACAAGAATATTTAATATTAAATGGACCATGAAGAGTCTGAGGGGGCATCGAAACCCTTAAACTAGTAGGCCGATAATATAATAAGATTGCCCTAATAGTTCCAACAAGCAGTGTCGTGCACGTGATCTTACAAGAATATTTAGGATAAATTGTAATGAAAATGTGTGTGAACTATTTCAGAGATTTATATAATGGATATGGAGAAGCTGCCCGCCGATTCGAAAAGAAAACTTCGTCGCTGGCGAGTTTTCCAGAACCAACTTCTCCAAGTCTTCTGAGGGTTGAGTACGCTAGCCAGTCCAGGTAAGAAATTATAAACTTATGACCATTGTAAATCCATGACGATTTGTCATGGATTTACAATGGTCATAAGTTTATAATTTCTTTTCTATTTATTATGATTTTTCTGGCACTTAGAAAAAATTAGAAATTAATGTTTATTTACATAATACTTACAGATTTTTTGTTCTAGGATGACACAGACGTGACGGGCAACATCCTGAACGTGTCCTTCTCCGCCCGTCGCCCGGACGCAGAGATCGGCGTGTCCGGGGACTCGTCGCAGCACTACTCGCCGACGCACTTGCGGGAGCGCGTGTACTTGCACCGAGCCACGCTTGCCAGACTTGCCACTGTACAGGTTTGTACAATACAAAAGGTAAGATAAGATGATAATTTTATTTTGCTCAAAACAATGGTGCAATAAGGTCTTAATATTAAATACATGTTCAGCAATGTTTTGCCATAATTATGACATGCAAAATTTTCATGCATTTCATCATAGTCTCTAATATAATAATCTAAACAGTGATCAAGATATTCATTAATTCAAATAAATATAGTAAAATGTCCACAATTTATAATAATACGTCACAATTTGTAATAAAAATAATGCCATCAATAACAACAATTCATATAATTTTATCATTAAAATAATTCATAATAATAATAATAATAATAATAATAAAACTCTTTATTGTACACCAAACACAAAACAATAGAAAAGATATAATACACGTAATGGTATGGTAATACAATTGGCGGCCTTATCGCCTTGTGGCAATTTCTTCCAGGCAACCATTGGATGGAAAGAAATTTTAAAAAAGTGTGAATTTAGGGGAGCGCGCGGTGTATAAAGATGGGCAAAACTAAAAACTATACTGTTTAATATCTTTAATAATACAAAGCTAATCAAATTACACATAATTAATAATATATAGTAATACTGTACTAATACGTATATAAATAAATAGTACATATATAAATACATAACAATATAATATAAATAATGGTAATAAATATAATATTTCAAAAATAAATATAGATGTGTAGCATAATTAAGAGAAACGACACATAAATAAATAAAGCAAATAAACTGTAGGGATATCATTTTGTTGTGGACAAGTAGTGTGCATGTACCATTCTCTTGAAAACTGGCAGTGATTTTGCACCTCTCACATTAGCCGGCAGCGCATTCCACAATCTGACAGCTTGTACTGTAAAGGCCTTGTCCATAAATGATGTGGAATGTTCAGGCATTTTTAATCTCTGGTTCTCCGATGACCTCAAAAACTTCGTGTGGGTGTCATGCAAATAACTGAAACGTTTTTTAAGGTAAAGGGGTGTTAACGGGTTAAATAAAATATTATACAAAAGGGACAGTATATGAGCATTCCGGCGAAGGCGTATGGGTAACCACTTGAGCCTAACACGAAAAGCAGAAGCATGATCATATTTGCGCAAACCAAATATAAATCTGATACAAAAATTTTGAAGGCGCTCAAGTTTATTAAGTTGGTCTTCGGTGAGGTCTAGATAACTGACATCTGCATAATCAAGGATAGGAAATAGAAGGGACTGCACAAGCGTAGTTTTCGTAGCTATAGGAAGAAAATTGCGTAATCTTCGCAGGGACCCCCCCGAGGCAAACATTTTACGACTGAGATCTTGGAGTTGAGGACCCCAGGATAAACATCTGTCGATAAATATGCCTAGATTTTTAACTTTATCGCTGTACGGTATAGTGGTTCCTTCACAAGAAATAGAAGGCAAAAGCGACCAATCTATTCGCGATATTAACCTAGGGCTGCCGACAACCATCGCCTGAGTCTTCGTTGGATTAATAAGTAAGCCATAGGACTTACTCCAGCTGCAGATCTTAACTAAGTCATCATTTATTTCCTTCACGGCATCAGGCAGTTTATCCAAAGGAGCTTGGGAGTAAATTTGAAGGTCGTCAGCATATAGGTGGTAGGAAGAAGTAAGTTGAGAAGTGATTGAGTTTATGAAAACCGCAAAGAGTAGAGGAGATAAAACGCCACCCTGAGGCACACCGGCAGTGGTTAGGCACCAAGAGGACATAGTCTCCTCGATACAAACACACTGACGGCGGCCATGCAGGTAATTACGAAACCAGTCAACTGCTATTGGAGATACGTTAAGAGAGCGCAATATGTTGAGCAGAACTTCAAAGTCGACGGTATTGAAGGCGTTGCTGAAATCGAGCAAGGACATGACTGTCAGATTACCTTCCTCCATACCAGACCTGATGTCTTCCGTAATATGAACCAAGGTAGTTGTGGTGCTGTGGCCTGGGCGGAAACCGGATTGGTAGGGATTAAGGAGATTATTTTTGGTAAGGAAACAATTAAATTTATATTGAAAAACTCATGTATACTATAAAAATAATGGTAATATCCTCGCATACCTCTGGTTTGTTAACTTTTCTTTCATTGTTCAGTCGGTCCATCTTTGGAATTCGCTCCCCTTAGAAATCAGGATGTCCACCAACCGTTATGTGTTTAAAACTAAAGGCAAAATTATCTCAAACATAGTTGCTTCTTTATTTTATATAATATTTATAAATCTTTAGTTATGATTGTATTTGTGTATATTTAGAATCGTGTATATAAAAATCCATATTATTATACTATTTATATATTTTAAATAGTTTATTACAAGTATTTTGTTGTGCAATTATCTTAATTATGAAGTATTTGATTAAGTAATTGTAATGGTTTTAGTTTCCAACCAACTCTCAGCTCTTCAACAATTCCAGAAGCATAAAACATCTGTCACGGGTGAATGGGTACCTGGTGCTGAGGTCAAGCAACTGTGAGTAAGGCGCAAAGTTAAGCGGCTGCCTTTAAGTGAGAAAAAGGAGACATTGGGCAACGCTGACGTCACTGATCATCTTATACGGAGCTAAGTATTTTTATTTATTTACGCCAATCTTGTAAACTTTCGAGTTTGTACATATCCAAGCTATGAAGGGATAAGAATAGTAGAAGCAGGGTTTATGTATTTTAAAGCATTTAGTTCTTTAAGCCAAAGTGTGTGTTGTATGTATAGGGCGCCCCGATGAGAGAAGAAGAATGTCTCATGTGGGAAAGTCCATACTGGAGCAACTTAACCTTTTAATATTCTTTGCCAAATATTACAACTGCAATATACGAAATAGGACCCTGAAAGGTCTGAGGGGGGCGTCAAAGCCCTTGAACTAGGAAGCTGATAATCTTATAATATTGCTGTTACAATTCTAAACAGCCCGCTATGCCCTGCACGTGATTTGACAAGAATATTTAATATTAAATGGACCATGAAGAGTCTGAGGGGGCATCGAAACCCTTAAACTAGTAGGCCGATAATATAATAAGATTGCCCTAATAGTTCCAACAAGCAGTGTCGTGCACGTGATCTTACAAGAATATTTAGGATAAATTGTAATGAAAATGTGTGTGAACTATTTCAGAGATTTATATAATGGATATGGAGAAGCTGCCCGCCGATTCGAAAAGAAAACTTCGTCGCTGGCGAGTTTTCCAGAACCAACTTCTCCAAGTCTTCTGAGGGTTGAGTACGCTAGCCAGTCCAGGTAAGAAATTATAAACTTATGACCATTGTAAATCCATGACGATTTGTCATGGATTTACAATGGTCATAAGTTTATAATTTCTTTTCTATTTATTATGATTTTTCTGGCACTTAGAAAAAATTAGAAATTAATGTTTATTTACATAATACTTACAGATTTTTTGTTCTAGGATGACACAGACGTGACGGGCAACATCCTGAACGTGTCCTTCTCCGCCCGTCGCCCGGACGCAGAGATCGGCGTGTCCGGGGACTCGTCGCAGCACTACTCGCCGACGCACTTGCGGGAGCGCGTGTACTTGCACCGAGCCACGCTTGCCAGACTTGCCACTGTACAGGTTTGTACAATACAAAAGGTAAGATAAGATGATAATTTTATTTTGCTCAAAACAATGGTGCAATAAGGTCTTAATATTAAATACATGTTCAGCAATGTTTTGCCATAATTATGACATGCAAAATTTTCATGCATTTTATCATAGTCTCTAATATAATAATCTAAACAGTGATCAAGATATTCATTAATTCAAATAAATATAGTAAAATGTCCACAATTTATAATAATACGTCACAATTTGTAATAAAAATAATGCCATCAATAACAACAATTCATATAATTTTATCATTAAAATAATTCATAATTTATATTGAAAAACTCATGTATACTATAAAAATAATGGTAATATCCTCGCATACCTCTGGTTTGTTAACTTTTCTTTCATTGTTCAGTCGGTCCATCTTTGGAATTCGCTCCCCTTAGAAATCAGGATGTCCACCAACCGTTGTGTTTAAAACTAAAGGCAAAATTATCTCAAACATAGTTGCTTCTTTATTTTATATATTATTTATAAATCTTTAGTTATGATTGTATTTGTGTATATTAGAATCGTGTATATAAAAATCCATATTATTATACTATTTATATATTTTAAATAGTTTATTACAAGTATTTTGTTGTGCAATTATCTTAATTATCAAGTATTTGATTAAGTAATTGTAATGGTTTTAGTTTCCAACCAACTCTCAGCTCTTGCACCTACCACTTGTCGTCTCTGCATCACCTAAAGGTTGACTGGTAGATAATGCCTACGGCATTAAGTCTGCCCATGTACCATTTTTGTGTATAAAGTTTTAAAATAAAATAAATATCTAAATTATATCTTCCACATGCATTGGCCTATCGGAATTAATTCACAAATATTTCTTCATACAGAAATCATGTGACGTAAACTTACTCAAAGACAAAAATGTTACCATATTCTTAAAATCAGATGATCTTTTTTTAATGAATAATATATAGGACAACCTGATGGCGGAGTGGGTAGTGTACCTACCTGCGACGCAGAGGTCGCGGGTTCGATTCCCGCTTAAGACAAATCTTCGAATCGTGTCTGAGGGTTCGTCCTAGTCTGGGTGTTTCTATGTATAGTAAATATGTATCTACAAAATAAAACTATACAGGGTGTCCCAGTTAAGGACGTCAAGCCGAAATGGGGTGATACAGTAGGTAATGACAGTTACCAAAAAAATATAAAAAAAATCCTAGTTATGTATTTTAAAAATTGAGTGAGCATTTTTGAAAAAAAATGAAAAAATTACATCCTGTGGCGGAGTTTTCGTTCCTGCTACTTTAAATTTAAAATTTTTACGATTATTTTTTTTGTTATGTAATCCTGAATACTACTCCTTTAAACTGTAGTAAAAAGAAAACAGGCTAAATTGAAATTCTAAAGCATCTACCATTATTGTCTCTGCACCTCCTCATGGTTGACTGGTAGAGAATGCCTTAGGCATTAAGTCCGCCATTGTACTTATTGATGTGCATAAAGTTTAAAATAAATAAATAAATTGCATATCAACATGATACCCTGTCAGGGCGCGGCAATGTACAATAGAGTTCTTAAAACTAATAAACCTTTGTACATATTTACTAAAAACTATGTTACGGCCGTGGCGCAATGGATAAGGCATCGATCGAGAGATCGTGGGTTCGAGTCCTGGCCATTACACCACGGACGTGAACTGCCTCCTAACAAAAGCGAATTAAGCTAGCAAGAATCCTAGTAATATTTACTAGTAAGCTTTTTAAAAAAAAAAATAAAAAAAATCATAAAATCTTGCGAGAGTAGTAATATAATATTATAATAATATTTGTTATTTGTATCCTTTTTTTCCTTAGTAGCCTAGTTAATAACCTATATAGTTTTGTCCTCAAAAAGCTCTTGCAATATATAATAACATTTTTGTGTAAGATGTTTATTTATTTATTTTTTTATAAATTATAAGGTTTCTGAATTCTTTATTGCTTTAGATATTTAATTGTAATTTTTTATTGACATCTTTAAGGACGCACAAGATCTTTGATTTGATCTATATCTATTTAATTTATAATCAGTAGTTAGTACGTGTACTAAATCATATTTTTTGTATGAGCTATCTAAAGAAAATATTTTACGAACCTAAATTCAGAAAGATATTTTTTTTTGGCTATCTACGATTTGTCATGGATTTACAATGGTCATAAGTTTATAATTTCTTTTTCTATTTATTATGATTTTTCTGGCACTTCGAAAAAATTAGAAATTAATGTTTATTTACATAATACTTACAGATTTTTTGTTCTAGGATGACTCAGACGTGACGGGCAACATCCTGAACGTGTCCTTCTCCGCCCGTCGCCCGGACGCAGAGATCGGCGTGTCCGGGGACTCGTCGCAGCACTACTCGCCGACGCACTTGCGGGAGCGCGTGTACTTGCACCGAGCCACGCTTGCCAGACTTGCCACTTGTACAATACAAAAGGTAAGATAAGATAAGATAATTTTATTTTGCTCAAAACAATGGTGCAATAAGGTCTTAATATTAAATACATGTTCAGCAATGTTTTGCCATAACTATGACATGCAAAAATTTCATGCATTTTATCATAGTCTCTAATATAATAATCTAAACGGTGATCAAGATATTCATTAATTCAAATAAATATAGTAAAATGTCCACAATTTATAATAATACGTCACAATTTGTAATAAAAATGATGCCATCAATAACAACAATTCATATAATTTTATCATTAAAATAATTCATAATTTATATTGAAAAACTCATGTAATATCCTCGCATACCTCTGGTTTGTTAACTTTTCTTTCATTGTTCAGTCGGTCCATCTTTGGAATTCGCTCCCCTTAGAAATCAGGATGTCCACCAACCGTTATGTGTTTAAAACTAAAGGCAAAATTATCTCAAACATAGTTGCTTCTTTATTTTATATAATATTTATAAATCTTTAGTTATGATTGTATTTGTGTATATTTAGAATCGTGTATATAAAAATCCATATTATTATACTATTTATATATTTTAAATAGTTTATTACAAGTATTTTGTTGTGCAATTATCTTAATTATGAAGTATTTGATTAAGTAATTGTAATGGTTTTAGTTTCCAACCAACTCTCAGCTCTTAACAATTCCAGAAGCATAAAACATCTGTCACGGGTGAATGGGTACCTGGTGCTGAGGTCAAATTTCAAGTCCAGACCTATTTGGCATCCTCGAAACTAGATAAGAGTTAGTAAACAAAAAAATACAAGGAAAGGTTTTATAACACTTAATTATGGGAAAAGGTTTTTTGTTTTCTAAATTTCAAACTACTTAAACTGGGGACGTGTAGAAACCTCGTCAGATATTAAATGTGTGCAACGCGCTAATTTAAAATGTCAAACTTATCGTTAAATTATTGATTCTGAAATCTTAAGTGAGACTTTTGACATTTTAATTGAGGGACTTAGTTTTTATTTTATTTGGGCACTTCAAAGTGATTCAAAAGGGACAAGAGGTTCTCACATTATACTTATCAATGTGCAACACTTGAATATAAAAAAAGGAACAGTTTATTGCCATCTTTAGAATTTCAAGATAGATCTCTCATAAACACTTGAACAACATCATGTGGTGTTAAATTGTTATGGGTTCATATTAGAAACGGCGATTTTAGAATGTTAGGTAAATATAAAAATGATGTTGTTGCAAAATAGGACGGATACTTGCGCGCTTTTGTTAACTATTCCAGAAGCATAAAACATCTGTCACGGGTGAATGGGTACCTGGTGCTGAGGTCAAGCAACTGTGAGTAAGGCGCAAAGTTTAGCGGCTGCCTTTAAGTGAGAAAAAGGAGACATTGGGCAACGCTGACGTCACTGATCATCTTATACGGAGCTAAGTATTTTTATTTATTTACGCCAATCTTGTAAACTTTCGAGTTTGTACATATCCAAGCTATGAAGGGATAAGAATAGTAGAAGCAGGGTTTATGTATTTTAAGGCATTTAGTTCTTTAAGCCTAAGTGTGTGTTGTATGTATAGGGCGCCCCGATGAGAAGAAGAATGTCTCAAGTGGGAAAGTCCATACTGGAGCAACTTAACCTTTTAATATTCTTTGCCAAATATTACAACTGCAATATACGAAATAGGACCCTGAAAGGTCTGAGGGGGGCGTCAAAGCCCTTGAACTAGGAAGCTGATAATCTTATAATATTGCTGTTACAATTCTAAACAGCCTGCTATGCCCTGCACGTGATTTGACAAGAATATTTAATATTAAATGGACCATGAAGAGTCTGAGGGGGGCATCGAAACCCTTAAACTAGTAGGCCGACAATATAATAAGATTGCCCTAATAGTTCCAGCAAGCAGTGTCGTGCACGTGATCTTACAAGAATATTTAGGATAAATTGTAATGAAAATGTGTGTGAACTATTTCAGAGATTTATATAATGGATATGGAGAAGCTGCCCGCCGATTCGAAAAGAAAACTTCGTCGCCGGCGAGTTTTCCAGAACCAACGTCTCCAAGTCTTCTGATGGTTGAGTACGCTAGCCAGTCCAGGTATCACAAACGTAGAAGATTTCTGGTATGTACAATTCTATTCTAAGCATGGACAGTACTTTAAATTGCATAACCAGGTATCGCAGGTTTTATTACGTTTGTTTTGATTTATCGGACATGCAATTAGGGCCATGATTTTATTTTATCATAAAAGTCTCTGTATTTTTCTGTTATGTACAATTCTATTCCGCATATGAATAGATAATTTTAATACGTATTCAGTAATTTTCAATATAATTTATTCATTTTGTACAGTGAAAGGCTACCTTAAACTCTAATATTATTAAAGTAATGATATTATAATCGTCCCATAATTCACTTTTAAATTACCACAAGCATTGTAAATTTCTAGTACAAGGTACTATTTCTTTTGAACATAGGCTAAATATTTGACCGTGTAACTAGTAATCGTGTTAACTTTATGTGCAGCTTGATGTTTATTATTTATGAACAATTCTAATGAATTTGCGATGAGAGTAATGTCTGTGTTAAATATATCGCTAACAGAAACAATAGTTTCAACCTTTGTTGGCCAATAAAACTACAGGCTTATTCATAATTTGAATTAATTACACAATATGTATTTCTGACCATACCATAGAATAGTATTGGTTTTGTTCTGAAAATCTTGATACAACAGTTATATAAAAGTTCTACTTTAGTTCTAGAATCCTACAGTGAAAAATATATACCAGCTAACGATCTAGTATTTGATTTATCAGAGGGGGGAATGTAATGGTTAGCGATTTACGTGAATATAGTTATTCAATATTTCTACCATACAAATAATATTCTAAGGACGCGACGTAAACAAAACCTTCTAAAAATTTTTATTCTAAGAAACTAGTTGTTATGATGGATTGACTATATTGGCCAACTAGTTGCCCCGTTAATATCATTTTAAATCGTAATAAATATGATCTGATCAACTGCAACTTTTAAAATTGCTTCCCTTTATTATTTGCACTCCAAACAAAAACGCATCTTTATGTATTGCGAGTGGTTTGCATTTTGTTTGTAATGATGACTGTTTTGCTTGAAACTCTTATGCCTATTTGTATGATGCTTAGATTGTGATTGAGCATATGGTGATATTATGTTACTTCCTTAAATGCACTTATGATGTTTCTAATGATGGTTCTATTTGGCATCCTCGAAACTAGATAAGAGTTAGTAAACAAAAAAATACAAGGAAAGGTTATGTAACACTTAATCATGGGAAAAGGTTTTTTTGTTTTCTAAATTTCAAACTACTTAAACTGGGGACGTGTAGAAACCTCGTCAGATATTAAATGTGTGCAACGCGCTAATTTAAAATGTCAAACTTATCGTTAATTTATTGATTCTTAAATCTTAAGTGAGACTTTTGACATTTTAATTGAGGGACTTAGTTTTTATTTTATTTGGGCACTTCAAAGTGATTCAAAAGGGACAAGAGGTTCTCACATTATACTTATCAATGTGCAACACTTGAATATAAAAAAGGAACAGTTTATTGCCATCTTAAGAATTTCAAGATAGATCTCTCATAAACACTTGAACAACATCATGTGGTGTTAAATTGTTATGGGTTCATATTAGAAACGGCGATTTTAGAATGTTAGGTAAATATAAAAATGATGTTGTTGCAAAATAGGACGGATACTTGCGCGCTTTTGTTAACTATTCCAGAAGCATAAAACATCTGTCACGGGTGAATGGGTACCTGGTGCTGAGGTCAAGCTTAGGGGTCTCGTCGGTGTGCATGTTTATATCGGCGTGCCGTTTCGCTCGTTTGAAGGCAGTTTCCGTACTGTTTGTACATATTTATACTGTGCTTAAACTGTAATATTATTAAAGTAATGATATTATAATCGTCCCATAATTCACTTTTAAATTACCACAAGCATTGTAAATTTCTAGTACAAGGTACTATTTCTTTTGAACATAGGCTAAATATTTGACCGCGTAACTAGTAATCGTGTTAACTTTATGTGCAGCTTGATGTTTATTATTTATGAACAATAGGCATGATGACTAATTTTTATTTTTGTATGTAATTAAAACACCTCTTTATATAAGAAACATCATTACAAGAATTACTTTGACCTAACATAAACTTCCTGAGATAATACAATTTCAAATTCACATTAATAATAGACTCGCCCAAACGCTCCAAACAAAAGGCTACTCAAGCGTGACGTCACGATAGAGTATTTTGTATGTGAAGTTATGAATTTTGTTTGATAGCTATACGAAATATTGCGTTTATAAAAATGGTTTTATTACAAATATTGCTATAAATTGTGTGGGTAATTTAATGATAAAAAAAAATCGAATAATTTCGTATTTTAAAAATGAACTCGTCCATGAAACTTTGAATGATCATAAAATGAGTTAGATTTATAGTATGTAACAAAAAATTATTTCAATTGGTTTATGTTTACCTATAGTTTGATAAGGTATCCTATATTTTACTATCTAATAGATCAGTCACCATGCCTATTCTAATGAATTTGCGATGAGAGTAATGTCTGTGTTAAATATATCGCTAACAGAAACAATAGTTTCAATCTTTGTTGGCCAATAAAAGTACAGGCTTATTCATAATTTGAATTAATTACACAATTATGTATTTCTGACCATACCATAGAATAGTATTGGTTTTGTTCTAAAAATCTTGATACAACAGTTCTATAAAAGTTATACTTTAGTTCTAGAATCCTACAGTGAAAAATCATATAGGTACCAGCTAACGATCTAGTATTTGATTTATCAGAGGGGGGAATGTAATGGTTAGCGATTTACGTGAATATAGTTGTATATTTATGTAAATAATCAATATTTCTACCATACAAATAATATTCTAAGGACGCGACGTAAACAAAACCTTCTAAAATCTTTTATTCTAAGAAACTAGATGAAGAACTGGTTGTTATGATGGATTGACTAGATTGGCCAACTAGTTGCCCCGTTAATATCATTTTAAATCGTAATAAATATGATCTGATCAACTGCAACTTTTAAAATTGCTTCCCTTTATTATTTGCACTCCAAACAAAAACGCATCTTTATGTATTGCGAGTGGTTTGCATTTTGTTTGTAATGATGACTGTTTTGCTTGAAACTCTTATGCCTATTTGTATGATGCTTAGATTGTGATTGAGCATATGGTGATATTATGTTACTTCCTTAAATGCACTTATGATGTTTCTAATGATGGTTCTATTTGCATGACGGTTCTTATGCGTGGTGTTTTAAGGGTATTCCTATATTATATGATGCACGGTATTTTGGTTTGTCTGGTTAAGTTGGTCAGATTTAAAGTCGCGGAAATTACGATTACCTTTGTTATTATTTATTCATAAAAATGTAACATAACTTCTTCTTTCATCTAGACGATCACACCCGTTATAATTTTGTAAAGTAGTAGATTTGTATTGCTAATACAATTCAAAACTTAATTTTATTTGTCTCTTAAGTGGAGAATGGACGTTTCTAAGAATTTAAAGTGCATATGTCTACAGGTAAACTATTTCAAGTCCAGACCTATTTGGCATCCTCGAAACTAGATAAGAGTTAGTAAACAAAAAAATACAAGGAAAGGTTTTGTAACACTTAATTATGGGAAAAGGTTTTTTGTTTTCTAAATTTCAAACTACTTAAACTGGGGACGTGTAGAAACCTCGTCAGATATTAAATGTGTGCAACGCGCTAATTTAAAATGTCAAACTTATCGTTAAATTATTGATTCTTAAATCTTAAGTGAGACTTTTGACATTTTAATTGAGGGACTTAGTTTTTATTTTATTTGGGCACTTCAAAGTGATTCAAAAGGGACAAGAGGTTCTCACATTATACTTATCAATGTGCAACACTTGAATATAAAAAAGGAACAGTTTATTGCCATCTTTAGAATTTCAAGATAGATCTCTCATAAACACTTGAACAACATCATGTGGTGTTAAATTGTTATGGGTTCATATATTAGAAACGGCGATTTTAGAATGTTAGGTAAATATAAAAATGATGTTGTTGCGAAATAGGACGGATACTTGCGCGCTTTTGTTAACAATTCCAGAAGCATAAAACATCTGTCACGGGTGAATGGGTACCTGGTGCTGAGTTCAAGCAACTGTGAGTAAGGCGCGAAGTTTAGCGGCTGCCTTTAAGTGAGAAAAAGGAGACATTGGGCAACGCTGACGTCACTGATCATCTTATACGGAGCTAAGTATTTTTATTTAATTATCGCCAATCTTGTAAACTTTCGAGTTTGTACATATCCAAGCTATGAAGGGATAAGAATAGCAGAAGCAGGGTTTATGTATTTTAAAGCATTTAGTTCTTTAAGCCTAAGTGTGTGTTGTATGTATAGGGCGCCCCGATGAGAGAAGAAGAATGTCTCATGTGGGAAAGTCCATACTGGAGCAACTTAACCTTTTAATATTCTTTGCCAAATATTACAACTGCAATATACGAAATAGGACCCTGAAAGGTCTGAGGGGGGCGTCAAAGCCCTTGAACTAGGAAGCTGATAATCTTATAATATTGCTGTTACAATTCTAAACAGCCTGCTATGCCCTGCACGTGATTTGACAAGAATATTTAATATTAAATGGACCATGAAGAGTCTGAGGGGGGCATCGAAACCCTTAAACTAGTAGGCCGATAATATAATAAGATTGCCCTAATAGTTCCAACAAGCAGTGTCGTGCACGTGATCTTACAAGAATATTTAGGATAAATTGTAATGAAAATGTGTGTGAACTATTTCAGAGATTTATATAATGGATATGGAGAAGCTGCCCGCCGATTCGAAAAGAAAACTTCGTCGCTGGCGAGTTTTCCAGAACCAACTTCTCCAAGTCTTCTGAGGGTTGAGTACGCTAGCCAGTCCAGGTAAGAAATTATAAACTTATGACCATTGTAAATCCATGACGATTTGTCATGGATTTACAATGGTCATAAGTTTATAATTTCTTTTTCTATTTATTATGATTTTTCTGGCACTTAGAAAAAAATAGAAATTAATGTTTATTTACATAATACTTACAGATTTTTTGTTCTAGGATGACACAGACGTGACGGGCAACATCCTGAACGTGTCCTTCTCCGCCCGTCGCCCGGACGCAGAGATCGGCGTGTCCGGGGACTCGTCGCAGCACTACTCGCCGACGCACTTGCGGGAGCGCGTGTACTTGCACCGAGCCACGCTTGCCAGACTTGCCACTGTACAGGTTTGTACAATACAAAAGGTAAGATAAGATGATAATTTTATTTTGCTCAAAACAATGGTGCAATAAGGTCTTAATATTAAATACATGTTCAGCAATGTTTTGCCATAATTATGACATGCAAAATTTTCATGCATTTTATCATAGTCTCTAATATAATAATCTAAACAGTGATCAAGATATTCATTAATTCAAATAAATATAGTAAAATGTCCACAATTTATAATAATACGTCACAATTTGTAATAAAAATAATGCCATCAATAACAACAATTCATATAATTTTATAATTAAAATTATTCATAATTTTTATTGAAAAACTCATGTAATATCCTCGCATACCTCTGGTTTGTTAACTTTTCTTTCATTGTTCAGTCGGTCCATCTTTGGAATTCGCTCCCCTTAGAAATCAGGATGTCCACCAACCGTTATGTGTTTAAAACTAAAGGCAAAATTATCTCAAACATAGTTGCTTCTTTATTTTATATAATATTTATAAATCTTTAGTTATGATTGTATTTGTGTATATTTAGAATCGTGTATATAAAAATCCATATTATTATACTATTTATATATTTTAAATAGTTTATTACAAGTATTTTGTTGTGCAATTATCTTAATTATGAAGTATTTGATTGAGTAATTGTAATGGTTTTAGTTTCCAACCAACTCTCAGCTCTTAACTATTCCAGAAGCATAAAACATCTGTCACGGGTGAATGGGTACCTGGTGCTGAGGTCAAGCAACTGTGAGTAAGGCGCAAAGTTTAGCGGCTGCCTTTAAGTGAGAAAAAGGAGACATTGGGCAACGCTGACGTCACTGATCATCTTATACGGAGCTAAGTATTTTTATTTATTTACGCCAATCTTGTAAACTTTCGAGTTTGTACATATCCAAGCTATGAAGGGATAAGAATAGCAGAAGCAGGGTTTATGTATTTTAAAGCATTTAGTTCTTTAAGCCTAAGTGTGTGTTGTATGTATAGGGCGCCCCGATGAGAGAAGAAGAATGTCTCATGTGGGAAAGTCCATACTGGAGCAACTTAACCTTTTAATATTCTTTGCCAAATATTACAACTGTAATATACGAAATAGGACCCTGAAAGGTCTGAGGGGGGCGTCAAAGCCCTTGAACTAGGAAGCTGATAATCTTATAATATTGCTGTTACAATTCTAAACAGCCTGCTATGCCCTGCACGTGATTTGACAAGAATATTTAATATTAAATGGACCATAAAGAGTCTGAGGGGGCATCGAAACCCTTAAACTAGTAGGCCGATAATATAATAAGATTGCCCTAATAGTTCCAACAAGCAGTGTCGTGCACGTGATCTTACAAGAATATTTAGGATAAATTGTAATGAAAATGTGTGTGAACTTTTTCAGAGATTTATATAATGGATATGGAGAAGCTGCCCGCCGATTCGAAAAGAAAACTTCGTCGCTGGCGAGTTTTCCAGAACCAACTTCTCCAAGTCTTCTGAGGGTTGAGTACGCTAGCCAGTCCAGGTAAGAAATTATAAACTTATGACCATTGTAAATCCATGACGATTTGTCATGGATTTACAATGGTCATAAGTTTATAATTTCTTTTTCTATTTATTATGATTTTTCTGGCACTTCGAAAAAATTAGAAATTAATGTTTATTTACATAATACTTACAGATTTTTTGTTCTAGGATGACTCAGACGTGACGGGCAACATCCTGAACGTGTCCTTCTCCGCCCGTCGCCCGGACGCAGAGATCGGCGTGTCCGGGGACTCGTCGCAGCACTACTCGCCGACGCACTTGCGGGAGTGCGTGTACTTGCACCGAGCCACGCTTGCCAGACTTGCCACTGTACAGGTTTGTACAATACAAAAGGTAAGATAAGATGATAATTTTATTTTGCTCAAAACAATGGTGCAATAAGGTCTTAATATTAAATACATGTTCAGCAATGTTTTGCCATAATTATGACATGCAAAATTTTCATGCATTTTATCATAGTCTCTAATATAATGATCTAAACAGTGATCAAGATATTCATTAATTCAAATAAATATAGTAAAATGTCCACAATTTATAATAATACGTCACAATTTGTAATAAAAATAATGCCATCAATAACAACAATTCATATAATTTTATCATTAAAATAATTCATAATTTATATTGAAAAACTCATGTATACTATAAAAATAATGGTTAACTTTTCTTTCATTGTTCAGTCGGTCCATCTTTGGAATTCGCTCCCCTTAGAAATCAGGATGTCCACCAACCGTTGTGTTTAAAACTAAAGGCAAAATTATCTCAAACATAGTTGCTTCTTTATTTTATATATTATTTATAAATCTTTAGTTATGATTGTATTTGTGTATATTAGAATCGTGTATATAAAAATCCATATTATTATACTATTTATATATTTTAAATAGTTTATTACAAGTATTTTGTTGTGCAATTATCTTAATTATCAAGTATTTGATTAAGTAATTGTAATGGTTTTAGTTTCCAACCAACTCTCAGCTCTTGCACCTACCACTTGTCGTCTCTGCATCACCTAAAGGTTGACTGGTAGATAATGCCTACGGCATTAAGTCTGCCCATGTACCATTTTTGTGTATAAAGTTTTAAAATAAAATAAATATCTAAATTATATCTTCCACATGCATTGGCCTATCGGAATTAATTCACAAATATTTCTTCATACAGAAATCATGTGACGTAAACTTACTCAAAGACAAAAATGTTACCATATTCTTAAAATCAGATGATCTTTTTTTAATGAATAATATATAGGACAACCTGATGGCGGAGTGGGTAGTGTACCTACCTGCGACGCAGAGGTCGCGGGTTCGATTCCCGCTTAAGACAAATCTTCGAATCGTGTCTGAGGGTTCGTCCTAGTCTGGGTGTTTCTATGTATAATAAATATGTATCTACAAAATAAAACTATACAGGGTGTCCCAGTTAAGGACGTCAAGCCGAAATGGGGTGATACAGTAGGTAATGACAGTTACCAAAAAAATATAAAAAAAATCCTAGTTATGTATTTTAAAAAATTGAGTGAGCATTTTTAAAAAAATGAAAAAATTACACCCTGTGTTCCTGCTACTTTAAATTTAAAATTTTTACAATTATTTTTTTTGTTATGTAATCCTGAATACTACTCCTTTAAACTGTAGTAAAAAGAAAACAGGCTAAATTGCATATCAACATGATACCCTGTCAGGGCGCGGCAATGTACAATAGAGTTCTTAAAACTAATAAACCTTTGTACATATTTACTAAAAACTATGTTACGGCCGTGGCGCAATGGATAAGGCATCGATCGAGAGATCGTGGGTTCGAGTCCTGGCCATTACACCACGGACGTGAACTGCCTCCTAACAAAAGCGAATTAAGCTTAGCCGGAGGGGGTTAACAAGAATCCTAGTAATATTTACTAGTAAGCTTTTTTAAAAAAAAAATAAAAAAAATCATAAAATCTTGCGAGAGTAGTAATATAATATTATAATAATATTTGTTATTTGTATCCTTTTTTTCCTTAGTAGCCTAGTTAATAACCTATATAGTTTTGTCCTCAAAAAGCTCTTGCAATATATAATAACATTTTTGTGTAAGATGTTTATTTATTTATTTTTTTATAAATTATAAGGTTTCTGAATTCTTTATTGCTTTAGATATTTAATTGTATTTTTTTATTGACATCTTTAAGGACGCACAAGATCTTTGATTTGATCTATATCTATTTAATTTATAATCAGTAGTTAGTACGTGTACTAAATCATATTTTTTGTATAAGCTATCTAAAGAAAATATTTTACGAACCTAAATTCAGAAAGATATTTTTTTTTTGGCTATCTACGATTTGTCATGGATTTACAATGGTCATAAGTTTATAATTTCTTTTTCTATTTATTATGATTTTTCTGGCACTTCGAAAAAATTAGAAATTAATGTTTATTTACATAATACTTACAGATTTTTTGTTCTAGGATGACTCAGACGTGACGGGCAACATCCTGAACGTGTCCTTCTCCGCCCGTCGCCCGGACGCAGAGATTGGCGTGTCCGGGGACTCGTCGCAGCACTACTCGCCGACGCACTTGCGGGAGCGCGTGTACTTGCACCGAGCCACGCTTGCCAGACTTGCCACTTGTACAATACAAAAGGTAAGATAAGATAAGATAATTTTATTTTGCTCAAAACAATGGTGCAATAAGGTCTTAATATTAAATACATGTTCAGCAATGTTTTGCCATAACTATGACATGCAAAAATTTCATGCATTTTATCATAGTCTCTAATATAATAATCTAAACGGTGATCAAGATATTCATTAATTCAAATAAATATAGTAAAATGTCCACAATTTATAATAATACGTCACAATTTGTAATAAAAATGATGCCATCAATAACAACAATTCATATAATTTTATCATTAAAATAATTCATAATTTTTATTGAAAAACTCATGTAATATCCTCGCATACCTCTGGTTTGTTAACTTTTCTTTCATTGTTCAGTCGGTCCATCTTTGGAATTCGCTCCCCTTAGAAATCAGGATGTCCACCAACCGTTATGTGTTTAAAACTAAAGGCAAAATTATCTCAAACATAGTTGCTTCTTTATTTTATATAATATTTATAAATCTTTAGTTATGATTGTATTTGTGTATATTTAGAATCGTGTATATAAAAATCCATATTATTATACTATTTATATATTTTAAATAGTTTATTACAAGTATTTTGTTGTGCAATTATCTTAATTATGAAGTATTTGATTAAGTAATTGTAATGGTTTTAGTTTCCAACCAACTCTCAGCTCTTAACAATTCCAGAAGCATAAAACATCTGTCACGGGTGAATGGGTACCTGGTGCTGAGGTCAAATTTCAAGTCCAGACCTATTTGGCATCCTCGAAACTAGATAAGAGTTAGTAAACAAAAAAATACAAGGAAAGGTTTTATAACACTTAATTATGGGAAAAGGTTTTTTGTTTTCTAAATTTCAAACTACTTAAACTGGGGACGTGTAGAAACCTCGTCAGATATTAAATGTGTGCAACGCGCTAATTTAAAATGTCAAACTTATCGTTAAATTATTGATTCTGAAATCTTAAGTGAGACTTTTGACATTTTAATTGAGGGACTTAGTTTTTATTTTATTTGGGCACTTCAAAGTGATTCAAAAGGGACAAGAGGTTCTCACATTATACTTATCAATGTGCAACACTTGAATATAAAAAAAGGAACAGTTTATTGCCATCTTTAGAATTTCAAGATAGATCTCTCATAAACACTTGAACAACATCATGTGGTGTTAAATTGTTATGGGTTCATATTAGAAACGGCGATTTTAGAATGTTAGGTAAATATAAAAATGATGTTGTTGCAAAATAGGACGGATACTTGCGCGCTTTTGTTAACTATTCCAGAAGCATAAAACATCTGTCACGGGTGAATGGGTACCTGGTGCTGAGGTCAAGCAACTGTGAGTAAGGCGCAAAGTTTAGCGGCTGCCTTTAAGTGAGAAAAAGGAGACATTGGGCAACGCTGACGTCACTGATCATCTTATACGGAGCTAAGTATTTTTATTTATTTACGCCAATCTTGTAAACTTTCGAGTTTGTACATATCCAAGCTATGAAGGGATAAGAATAGTAGAAGCAGGGTTTATGTATTTTAAGGCATTTAGTTCTTTAAGCCTAAGTGTGTGTTGTATGTATAGGGCGCCCCGATGAGAAGAAGAATGTCTCAAGTGGGAAAGTCCATACTGGAGCAACTTAACCTTTTAATATTCTTTGCCAAATATTACAACTGCAATATACGAAATAGGACCCTGAAAGGTCTGAGGGGGGCGTCAAAGCCCTTGAACTAGGAAGCTGATAATCTTATAATATTGCTGTTACAATTCTAAACAGCCTGCTATGCCCTGCACGTGATTTGACAAGAATATTTAATATTAAATGGACCATGAAGAGTCTGAGGGGGGCATCGAAACCCTTAAACTAGTAGGCCGACAATATAATAAGATTGCCCTAATAGTTCCAGCAAGCAGTGTCGTGCACGTGATCTTACAAGAATATTTAGGATAAATTGTAATGAAAATGTGTGTGAACTATTTCAGAGATTTATATAATGGATATGGAGAAGCTGCCCGCCGATTCGAAAAGAAAACTTCGTCGCCGGCGAGTTTTCCAGAACCAACGTCTCCAAGTCTTCTGATGGTTGAGTACGCTAGCCAGTCCAGGTATCACAAACGTAGAAGATTTCTGGTATGTACAATTCTATTCTAAGCATGGACAGTACTTTAAATTGCATAACCAGGTATCGCAGGTTTTATTACGTTTGTTTTGATTTATCGGACATGCAATTAGGGCCATGATTTTATTTTATCATAAAAGTCTCTGTATTTTTCTGTTATGTACAATTCTATTCCGCATATGAATAGATAATTTTAATACGTATTCAGTAATTTTCAATATAATTTATTCATTTTGTACAGTGAAAGGCTACCTTAAACTCTAATATTATTAAAGTAATGATATTATAATCGTCCCATAATTCACTTTTAAATTACCACAAGCATTTTAAATTTCTAGTACAAGGTACTATTTCTTTTGAACATAGGCTAAATATTTGACCGTGTAACTAGTAATCGTGTTAACTTTATGTGCAGCTTGATGTTTATTATTTATGAACAATTCGAATGAATTTGCGATGAGAGTAATGTCTGTGTTAAATATATCGCTAACAGAAACAATAGTTTCAACCTTTGTTGGCCAATAAAACTACAGGCTTATTCATAATTTGAATTAATTACACAATATGTATTTCTGACCATACCATAGAATAGTATTGGTTTTGTTCTGAAAATCTTGATACAACAGTTATATAAAAGTTCTACTTTAGTTCTAGAATCCTACAGTGAAAAATATATACCAGCTAACGATCTAGTATTTGATTTATCAGAGGGGGGAATGTAATGGTTAGCGATTTACGTGAATATAGTTATTCAATATTTCTACCATACAAATAATATTCTAAGGACGCGACGTAAACAAAACCTTCTAAAATTTTTTATTCTAAGAAACTAGTTGTTATGATGGATTGACTATATTGGCCAACTAGTTGCCCCGTTAATATCATTTTAAATCGTAATAAATATGATCTGATCAACTGCAACTTTTAAAATTGCTTCCCTTTATTATTTGCACTCCAAACAAAAACGCATCTTTATGTATTGCGAGTGGTTTGCATTTTGTTTGTAATGATGACTGTTTTGCTTGAAACTCTTATGCCTATTTGTATGATGCTTAGATTGTGATTGAGCATATGGTGATATTATGTTACTTCCTTAAATGCACTTATGATGTTTCTAATGATGGTTCTATTTGGCATCCTCGAAACTAGATAAGAGTTAGTAAACAAAAAAATACAAGGAAAGGTTTTATAACACTTAATTATGGGAAAAGGTTTTTTGTTTTCTAAATTTCAAACTACTTAAACTGGGGACGTGTAGAAACCTCGTCAGATATTAAATGTGTGCAACGCGCTAATTTAAAATGTCAAACTTATCGTTAAATTATTGATTCTGAAATCTTAAGTGAGACTTTTGACATTTTAATTGAGGGACTTAGTTTTTATTTTATTTGGGCACTTCAAAGTGATTCAAAAGGGACAAGAGGTTCTCACATTATACTTATCAATGTGCAACACTTGAATATAAAAAAGGAACAGTTTATTGCCATCTTTAGAATTTCAAGATAGATCTCTCATAAACACTTGAACAACATCATGTGGTGTTAAATTGTTATGGGTTCATATTAGAAACGGCGATTTTAGAATGTTAGGTAAATATAAAAATGATGTTGTTGCAAAATAGGACGGATACTTGCGCGCTTTTGTTAACTATTCCAGAAGCATAAAACATCTGTCACGGGTGAATGGGTACCTGGTGCTGAGGTCAAGCTTAGGGGTCTCGTCGGTGTGCATGTTTATATCGGCGTGCCGTTTCGCTCGTTTGTAGGCAGTTTCCGTACTGTTTGTACATATTTATACTGTGCTTAAACTGTAATATTATTAAAGTAATGATATTATAATCGTCCCATAATTCACTTTTAAATTACCACAAGCATTGTAAATTTCTAGTACAAGGTACTATTTCTTTTGAACATAGGCTAAATATTTGACCGCGTAACTAGTAATCGTGTTAACTTTATGTGCAGCTTGATGTTTATTATTTATGAACAATTCGAATGAATTTGCGATGAGAGTAATGTCTGTGTTAAATATATCGCTAACAGAAACAATTGTTTCAACCTTTGTTGGCCAATAAAATCAGATGCATTTACTCAGAATATTTCGTTCAAAATTCTTGAAACATAAATAAACATACATAATACATATATAAAATCACGCCTTTATCCCACGGGGGTAGGCAGAGACGATGGAACGCCATGTGCTTCGCTCCTTACATACTTCTTTCGCTTCCTCAACATTCATACATCTCGTCATACGTGCTAGCTGGTTTCGTGTACTTCAAACATTTCCTTTCTGAAGGACGCCATTTATCTGGTCCCTATATGTCTTTAGAGGATAAAATAAATAAAATAAATAATGTCGAGGATAACATAAATAAAATAAATTAAAAATAATCATTACATATCTAGGTCATACATAAGATCACGATTTTTATCTCAAGACGAACTATTAGAACAGGTTGAGTGAAAAATATAAATTATTTTACAAAAGGACTCGATAGATGGCGTTGTACATGTTTATGAATCGCGCTATGGTTTCGTTACGAGCTAGGGGTAAATCCCTTTTAAGTCGAAATATGTTGTTACGACTAGCTACGGAACCCTACTGCGCGTGGCCCGACACGCACTTGGCCGGTTTTTTTTATTTTGTTTCGTTCATCCCGCGCTTCCGAGTCGCTTTTGACGTTATATTTTGCTTGCTTTAGCTGAGGAGGACCACGCACACTTGCGTGGCGTCAGCCAGTCACCGCACGTCCTTAGAAGTGAGCCACGATCAGGTAATGTACACGCTGTTAAATGTACCTATACACAAATGTTGGCATATTTACCAAGAACGCAACTGCATTAAAAACACCGATGTGCCGATGAGTTAAAAACTAGATAATATCTATCATCTACTTTTAATTGTTTTTTTTTTAGCATTTAGCTATGCTTAGCAAATCCTACTTAAGATAGGAACAAATGGCTGAACGTGACGTCACAAAATGACGTATCGTACAATTGAGAAATTTGGGGCACTGGTAAGAGGTGACCGTAGCTTGATGTCTAAAGCGGCTGCCCGGCAGGTTCAAATCCTGCCGGTCCCATATCTTTTTCAACTGTTTCTTATAATCTACCCTCAATTTTCTGTTGAATTAATTCAAATGCCGATTTTAGGAGGTCAACACTATTTTATTCGGTTGCCTTTAGAAATCATTTCAAGACTTTTTTTTGTTTTATTATTAAAGTTAAATATACTTATATTGGAGTCTACATACTAATTATAAGTACTTACCTCCTCCTAATTTTTTGGTATTTTCGTTGTAATAGAAATATTTAATTGGTTTTCCGTGTTTATAGGCGAGCAACAACAGCAGCAGATCGGGGCACCACTAGCAAGTATGGGGGAAACTAGCGAGTAAGTATCAAATGCTTGTTTTATGTATGTTATGCATGAATAATTAAATATTTTATGTGCATGTGGTATAATTAAACTACTCATACAGAATTCCCTAAAAAAAATAGTTGTTAAAAATCAAAAAGATAAAATACGAAATTAAAGCAGTTTTACGGCACTCTGTATACAAATATGAAATGTGATATCCAGAAAGATCATTACTTATATAATTATTTTATTCATTATTAATGTCTTTTATTACATGAAAATAAGAGCAATGTTGGATTTAGATTAGCTATGAAATGAGAAGTGAATGATCACTGGCTAGTCTCCGATATTTGTGTCTACATTTAAATTCAGTTATGTTGATGAACTTGTCAATAGATGGTGGCGGTTGTATGAGAAACACTCATTGTAAATCATCTTTTGCTTTGCTAACCGGTGGTGTGGCCGCGCGCAAAATCATCTTCAACCATATTAGGGACGAGGTATGTTTCTTTATTTCTAATGTAATTGATTTTGTGTATTTTTATAGACGGCAATGGGTTTTAGGAACGTAAAAAATCTCAAGTTTTTCTCTCCTTATCCAAGATTCTGTGATTTTATGCATGCAAAAAGCTTGCGGTTGGAACCAAGCGACAGCGTCAACGCCCGACGTATTTTAACATATTTTTATAAAAAATATTTTTTTTTATATGAAAATATGTCCTATATAATATTTTCTAAGGTTTACGCGAATGTTATACATGACTAACACTTCAATTTTACGGATTTTATCGCGATATTTCACTTAAATTTAGTCATGAAAATATGTCGTCACGCTGCGCACCGGTACGCTCCGCTCCCTGTCAACTGCGACCCTTTATACCGTTATTTGTTTATAAAAATATTTTAAAAGAAATACCCTAATTTTTTTTTTCATAAAATATATTTTTACTATTCGCGTGTTATGTTCAAAATCTTTTCGATATCCACATACGAAAATGCATTTAAAATATTTCTCAATGTTAACTGTAGCCACTGTAATGTCCGAGAGAAACTAGCGGCTTATCCAATGATATTATATAAAAACAAAAGCAGATATGTTATAAGCGCTCGCGCTGTGAATACTCAAATACGTCCCAATTGGGACGTCTTGTGTTTAGTTTGCGTGTGGCCTGCGTCGAGCGCAGTCACGTGCCAGACGCCATGCGCCATGTTCAAGTTAAGAAAGAGAAAGCGATATTGTTTTGACGTTAGAGCGATAAGGATGCGTGCGCTGCGGACATTTGTCAATGTGTGCAATTTGGAATAGCTCGGAACGGATTTAAATCGTAATTTCTATGAACGTAACATATCTATAGTTCTATAATATCATTGGGCCTATCCCTAAACGTCCCGGCCATCCCTGAGGGCCAGCGGCAAATTGCGCCTCATCATACTACTGATTCAAAGTGTATTTTCTAGCAAACTATTGCAGCTATAGCAAAATAAAAAATACCAGTATAAAGCTGAATTGATAAGGAATCAAAATATGTACTTATTAAAGTATAACAATTAATCTGAAATCCATAAAAAAAAAATAACTTTACACTAGGAGTTAAATTGATGTAAAATATTTTTTTTAACAAGATGTAACGAAACTATATCTAACTTTTGTGTAATGATGTATACTAATTATTAAACTAGATTAAATAAGCTTTTCTTTGATACCAATATATCATTACTTAAAATGAACAGTGTAGCACATTCATCCAAAACAAAAAAATCCAAAACGCGGACGGCAATGGCGGCCATACCTAAACTCTGGGCAAGGAAATATAAAAACGTGAAATTCTAATTATTTACGTCATATTTCTTTTTGAAAGTCTACTTAAATATAAATAAGGACCTGTTTTACTAATTACAATAAGTATTTTATTAAAATATCGTATAATAACACAAAATCATGACGAATTTTAGGTTAGGTTTAGCATTGGGGCGAAGTTTTTGTCTTTCGACTATAACACGTGAAAAACTTTATTTTGACTGTGGATGCTTAAAATTGGTAGTTAATCTAAAAGAATAGACATTCAGCTTTCTTTTAATATATAACACTAATACACTGGGCTATTAAATACATAAAATACTTACATTTTAAAACCGGCACTCACTAACACTTCCACTCACTAGTTACGTAAAATGTCACTAAAGAAAAAAAAAATTTTCAACGCTTGCTGACATCTGTCGGACTCTTGAATTAATACATATGATGCGTTAGCTAGCAGAGGCATCTAGTAAAAAAATTACTAAGCTTTTTAACAAGGTTCATAGATACAAACCCGTTCTAAATTGTACTAGTACGCTGGATATCCGCGGGGTGACTCTAGCCGTTCGGAAAATTTTGGTTATTTTATTGGACTATGGATGTTTAAAATTGGTAGATAATTTAGAAGAATAGACATTCAGCTTTTTTTTAATATATAATAATAATACACTGGGCTAATAAAAACATAAAATATTTACATTTTAAAAGCGGCATTCACTAAAACTTCCGATCAGTAGGTACGCAAAATTACACTGTTGAAAACAATTTTTTTTCGACGCCTGCTGCCATCTGTCTTTTTTTTTAATTAATACATATGAGGCGTTAGCTAGTCAGTGTCATCTAGTAAATTTTTTACGAAGCTCTTTAACAAGCTTCATAGTTAAAACCTCGTTTATATTGTACTAGTACGCTGAGTTGCCGCTGGGCAACACTGGTTGCCTGGACGTTTGACACAACAATGTATTGGGCAACCCATGTTGCCTGGACGTTTCAGTGTTATTTGAATTTTAATATATTTCACCTTGTTCTTTATAGGAAATCTACTACTGAAAACGATGCGGAAACAAGAGTCTAACAATATATGAAAAGTACAAGATTGCCAATGAATCTCAATAGCTATAATTTACTTAAAATTTCGTAGTTATTTTATAATGATTAGTCTTAATTTACGCAAAGACTGTCGATCAATCAGTACCCACTGCCATAGTGTAGAATAATCATTATTTATTTTGAATTATTGTCTATGCTATAAGTAGGAACTATAGAGGAACTGATGTAGAATTTAAATGTAATAATAATACTCATAATTTTGGCGGGTTTAGCATTTTTAAGTCGGCTGTTAGATGTAAACTATTGAACAAATTATAATTTCTCATTTATTAGACAGTTAGTTCAACAAAATCTATGTGCAAATATATGCAGAATTTGGATGCATTGCTAAATGTAACTATAATCATCATGTACCTCTATTTTACATGAACTTGTATATAATATCTTTGCGCATGCATCCTTCAGAAAATATTTAAAATCACTTTATATGACCATACTAAAATGTCTGGAATGAATGATGAGTAAGTAAAAGGTAGTAAGAATGACATCCAAAGTCAGTGATGTAAATAGTTAAAAGTTAGCTTATAAAGAACACACTTACCAATGAAATTCATAGAAATTTTATAAAAATATAAAAGATCTTGCGAATATCAATTGGTAACTCGTGTAATTAAAGATAGATTAGTGCAAAGTATGAATTACTATTATTTTTATATAAGAAAACCAAAACTATCGTTTGTAAACAGCGTATTTAGTGTTAAGTAATGTTCGAATATATATATTTCATAAATAGTGAGTGAGATACCACCTTGAAGATTTGATTTTTGAAATTAATTTATCATTGATTAATTCGAAATCTTTGCGACATCAACATTCCAGTGACTTTACATTCCAATGATTCGTGCTCAAATGTGCGCTTTATGTATTAGATGGCAAGGTCGATATTGCTTTGTACTATTTACACATTTGCCACTTTTATGACAATTTTAGGCTCAATTTTCTTTCTCCATTTATGACTGTATCTTTTCACGTTTTGTAATTACCTTTACAGGCAATGTTTATAAATTAGTGGTACAAACCTTTTAATTGTTTTGTAATGAAATAAAATATTTTATTGCTAAATCTATGATTTGTTTTATTTATCTACCTGATGAAATTATTTCAGTGTTGATTTCGCCAGAATCCTCCCGCTGCCTCGATGGTCTAGTGGTTCGGGTTCGACTCCCGGGTCGAGCAAAGAGTTATTTGTGAACTAACCGTCAGGAAATTCACTTAGCAATTGTGCTGATGCACGAAGTTAGAATTGTGCCAGGTGGATGGCGATAGGCTTACCTCCTATCCCATGGGACCTAAACATAACAGGTGAAGTGTGGATGTTGTACACCTCTACCACACCCTTCTAAGTAATAGGCGTGATGTAGCAGCGCTGCGTAAGGCGGGTAGCCGTCGCACGCGGGGCGGGTGACGGGACGCGCGGCGCGGGCGTACAATGTCGTCCCGTTTTATGGGATATGTCTGAATATGTTTTATGGGATGTGTATGATATGTTTTATGGGAAATAATCCATAGTTATCGACTGTATATCTACGCGATCGAAATTATACTGGCGGCGCTGCGGTAGACGGGCGCACGGCGCGGACGTCCGCGGCGGGCATCCGCGACGGACACCCGCTTAACGCAGCGAATGCCCTAATAAATGACGTCATTATAAGGTCAATTTAGAGTCGGTACTTTATTCGTCGAATATTTACGTCCCACAGACGTCAATTTAGCGTCAGTCTTTTATATGGGTCGTGAATGTACGTTTTAGCGACGTCCATTACGTTCGTCCATTGGTCGTCCGTTGGTCGTCCGTTATTTTCGTAGTACCTTTAAACTATTGGTTGAGGGCGCCACTAGTACAACTAGTTTGTGTTCACGTTCAAATCACCACAACTCGCAAGTACAGCAAATAATCATACAGGGTGGATGCGACATACTGTTATAATAATGTATGTATCAAAATAAAAGTATTTCTTATTGCTATTGGTAACGCCATCTCTTGTGTTCTAATAGGCATTACATAGCTTGTGTTTAGTTTATGGTTCAACCTTTAATTTAAAAAAAAATGTATCATTGTCTATGCTTTTAAGAAAATAAAGTCTTGTCTGTTGCGGCATTCACGCGTTTCATTATAGGTTATGGGCCTATCCCAAAATTATCAGTATTTTTGTGTTAAAATAGATAATTAGTGAAAGTTGTATCGCGGAAACATGACTACGAACTATATTGCCAGTGTTCCTAAATTGAAAGGAAGAGAGAACTATGATGAGTGGAGTTTCGCGGCTGAAAATTTGTTGGTGCTCGAGGGGATGGACAAGTACATCAAGCCGACGCCAGATTTTGAAATCAAGCCAGTGGACGATGCTAAAACGAAGGCAAAGCTGATATTGACTATAGACCCGTCATTGTACGTGCATATAAAGAATACCAAGACTTCAAAAGAATTATGGGCTACGTTGAAGACCATGTTTGACGACGCCGGTTTCTCAAGAAAAATAACCTTGCTGCGACATTTGATATCCATACGACTAGAAAATTGTGATTCTATGGCGACGTATGTGACTCAAATGGTCGAGACAGCTCAGCGGTTAAATGGCACGGGTTTTACAATAACAGATGAATGGGTTGGCTCATTATTATTAGCAGGTTTGTCCGATCGTTATACTCCCATGATCATGGCAATAGAACACTCTGGTATTACGATAACTGCAGATGTCATAAAGTCGAAATTGCTAGACATGGAAGTGACCAATGACAAAGCTAGTGAGGGAAACGGAGCTGCTTTTGCCGCGCAAAATAAATTCCACTCTGGCAACACTAAGCCAAAGAAGAATGGTGGTCACTCAACGTCAAATAAGAAGACAGTGACAGCAATGACAGATTCATCTACGAAAACAATAACATGTTACAAATGTAAAGAAGATGGTCACTATCGAAATCAGTGCCCGTTATTGAAGAAAAATAATAGCAAATGCGTTTTTAATGTCGTTTTCCTGAATGGAAAGTTTAACAAAACAGAGTGGTACGTGGATTCAGGTGCAAGCGCACATATGACGGCGAATGAATCTTGGATTAAAAACATGAACTCCACACCGTGTTTACCTGAAATTGTGGTAGCAAACGAATCCAAAGTGCCAGTTGTTTGTTCCGGAAACGTCGACATTGTTTCTGACTTAAAATTCGACATTACTGTGAAAGATGTGCTTTGCGTGCCTAGTTTAACAACAAACTTATTATCTGTAAGTGAGCTTATTAAACATGGAAATAATGTCTGTTTTGGTGATAAACACTGCTATATACGTAACAAAAGCAATGTTTTGGTAGCCATAGCTGATTTGTCGGATGGCGTATATAAGCTGAGGTTGCAAACACAGAGTTGTATGTTGGCTACACCGATGGCAAGTGGCAAACTATGGCACAGGAGGCTGGCGCACATCAATAGTCAGGACATGAATAAAATGAGAAATATAGTGGATGGTTTGTCATATGAAAACAATTTTGACATAACTAAGTCTCAGTGTACAACTTGTTGTGAGGGAAAGCAAGAAAGATTACCTTTTTCACATGTTGGTGAAAGAAGCACAGAGACACTACACAGAATCCATACAGACCTTTGTGGACCGATGGAAACCAATTCACTGAATGGTGCACGTTATTTTATACTGTTTGTCGATGATTTTAGTAGAATGACATTTATATACTTTTTACGAAAGAAAAATGAAGCTTTTTTGAAATTCAAGATTTTTAAAACAATGGTGGAAAATCAGTTAAATAAAAAGATTAAAATACTAAGGTCAGACAATGGACTGGAGTATACCAACAAAGATTTTGAGAATTATTTAAAGCAGGAGGGTATAATTCATCAAAGATCAAATAATTATACACCTGAACAGAATGGTTTATGTGAGCGAGCCAACCGTACTGTGATTGAGAAAGCTAGATGCCTACTATATGATGCAAAGCTGGATAAAAGATTTTGGGCAGAAGCAGCAAACACTGCTGTCTATTTGAAAAATAGATCCATTGCATCAGGACTTCAGAAAACTCCATATGAATTGTGGTATGGGAAAAAACCAAATCTAAGCCACATACGTTTATTTGGTTGTAATGTTATGGTACATATCCCAAAGGAACGTCGTTTGAAGTGGGATAAGAAGTCAGCGGAACACATCTTAGTTGGCTATGGTGAAGATGTTAAGGGCTATAGGCTATACAATCCTGTCAAGAAAACTCTTATTACCAGCAGAGATGTTATCTTCATGGAAGAAGAATTAGGTACTAAAAATATAAGTCAAGAGTCAGCTATCTGGATTCCTAATGAAGAACCACCTGCAGTTACCATACAGGAGGAGGTGGGTGCAGATTCAGTGGGGGAAGCATCGCAGAATGTTTTAGACTCAGATTCAGATTCTTCTGTATATGAAGATGGGAATGACATACGAGATGAAACCTTAACTACAGATGCCTTAATACAAGAAACCCAGATGACATCAACCACAAAACAGGTCACTCCTGATTTGCCACGTATCAGAAAACAACCTGATCGGTATGGTTATATGTGTGTTTCCAGTACTGTTCCAGCATCTGAGGAGATCTTGTTCTCAGAGGCTCTCGCGGGGCCTGAGAGTGAGCAGTGGAAGCGCGCCATGACCGACGAGCTGCAGTCTTTTGAGGACAACAATGCTTGGGAGCTTGTTGACAACCCAGGTGATGTGACAATTGTGAAATGTAGGTGGGTGCTTAATAAAAAATTTGATGTTAACAATAATGTGCGGTTCCGGGCTAGACTTGTGGCTAAAGGTTTTTCGCAAAAACCTGGCATTGACTATACAGACACTTTCTCTCCAGTTGTTAGACATTCCACACTTAGATTATTGTTTGCTCTCAGTGTTAAATGGAATATGAGTATTGACCACTTAGATGTAACTACAGCTTTTTTGAATGGTTTTTTAAAAGAAACTATTTACATGTCATTACCTGAAGGTTTTGTGAACAAAAGTGGGGGAAAAGTTTTGAAATTAAATAAAGCAATCTATGGATTGAAACAATCTTCTCTTGTGTGGTATGATAGAGTTAAAGATTTACTTTGTAACTTGGATTTCAAAAATAGTCAGTATGAGCCTTGTTTGTTCACAAAAACAAATGGTGTAAATAAAATAATTATTGCACTATATGTTGATGATTTTTTAATTTTCTCTAATAATTCTGTAGAAACTGATAATTTAAAACATGTTTCGGGTACAGAATTTAAATTGAAAGATTTGGGACCTGTAAGACAATATTTAGGTATGAAGATAAATGTAGATAAAAATAAAAATGTAATAACTGTAGATCAACAACAATATATTGAACAGTTAGCTTCTAGTTTCAATATGTCAGATTGTAAACCATTTAAAACCCCAATTGAATGTAAATTAAATGTTAAGAAAGCCGATGAATGTGTATCTGATCTTCCATATCAAAAGTTAATTGGATCATTGATGTATTTAGCTGTTTTGACTGGGCCAGACATATCTTTTTCGGTTAGTTATCTGAGCCAATTTAATAGTGGTTACAATCATGAACATTGGCATTATGCTAAACGCATTTTAAAATATTTGTTACATACAAAAACTTATTGTTTGAGATTTTGTAAGGATGATAGTATGCTACAGGGTTTTGTAGATAGTGACTGGGCTAGTGACGCCTTAGACAGGAAGTCATATACAGGCTTTTGCTTTATGATGTCTGGATCTGCCATTTCATGGCAAAGCAGGAAGCAAAAGACGGTATCCCTTTCCAGTACAGAGGCAGAATATACTGCTCTGTCTGAGGCAGCTCGGGAAGCAGTGTATCTTAGAAACCTTCTTTATGAGATTATAGGTAGTTTTCATTTAATTGAGGTCTATTGTGACAATCAAAGCGCATTAAAATTGTCAGTAAGCAATCAATGCCACAATAGATCTAAACATATAGATGTGAAATATCATTATATAAAAGATGTTGTTAAGTATAAATACATAAAAATTAAATATCTATGTACTGAAGAAATGATAGCTGATATTTTCACTAAAGGTTTATGTCCTGTTAAACATTATAAGTTTCTGCAAATGTTGGGCATTGTACCCAAGTAATATTATAAGTTTATTTTGATAAGTAGGGGTGTTATAATAATGTATGTATCAAAATAAAAGTATTTCTTATTGCTATTGGTAACGCCATCTCTTGTGTTCTAATAGGCATTACATAGCTTGTGTTTAGTTTATGGTTCAACCTTTAATTTAAAAAAAAATGTATCATTGTCTATGCTTTTAAGAAAATAAAGTCTTGTCTGTTGCGGCATTCACGCGTTTCATTATACATACCAACAGAATATAATATATATTGAAACCAAAGGTTACATGGTCAGTATAAATTTCAATGTGTCTTTTTAAAAAAACAAATACACGTTTTCTAAACAAATTGGAAGATCGCAATCGCAATGTTTCAATATGTTAGGAAGACGTTTTACGAAATAAAAATGTTAAATAAAAACTTGTTATTTAAATATATGTATGTACGGCAATACGCTGACTTTTCAAAACATTTCCTTTAATAACTAAGAAGGCACCGAAGCGTCATTGCCGTCAAGAGTCAAAAAGCGCTGACTTGTTTAAATGTAAACTAAGAAGCAGTTGGAAAAAATTTGGGACCTGCGACCTCTGCATACCGGACAGCCGTTTTAACTACTAAGCTACGGTCGCCTTTTGCCAGGATCCTTAATTTCTCAACTGTTTGTAATTCATTACGTGACGTCACGTTCATCTATTTGTAATGGCAAAGGCTCCGAAATAAAAAATGTAGTACACGAATTGACCCGGGTACGAATCCAGACAAGTAGACATGTTATTTTTTCAATAAGTACATAAAGAGACTTCAGAGCTGGTTGGTGGGGTAACAACCAGCTCTAAAGTCTTTTTTTGTATAGAAAAAATAACATTGCTTCTTGGTACCATAAAATTTCCGTGTAGAATTGAATGCAATTTGTCTGTGGTATGTTTAACAGGATTTCAAATTTTCAGAAAATATACTATGAGTATTCAATAAATGATGACTACTTATTCAACATTCATTGAATACTTAAAGCCGCCTCCGCCCCTCTCAAAAAAGCCAGCCAGGGTTTAGAGGCGAATTATATTATACCAGCTCTGCAAGCAATGTCATAACAATATGACACCCAACAAATTCGAAATATACCAGTCCGACTTGCCCAATCTAATAAATCTATCAACTACGACCGATACTGGTTATGATAACAGTGAGCACGTTATGTCACATTTGATAATAAACGCATAACAAGGTCGACTATACTTCAGATCGACCTGCGGTCGAAAAGGTTGATAAGGCGATAACCAAAATGAAAGTAGAGGTAGGCTGCTTCGATGTACGAGGAAGCTGACTGACCGTTGTGAGAATGCGCATAGCTGTGAAACGTTGCACTGGTGAGGAAAAGGGGTTCGAGGATGTATAGCGGACTCTATTCATTATTATAAGTACGTGGTAAATGCGACATAGCGTCAGTTATTGAAACCACAGCTGCTAGATCAGTAGCAACTTACTACTGCGCTAAAATCTAATTTTATCTAACGTACCTACACAAAATCTCGACTTGTTTTCACATAATCCCAACTCAAGTTCACAATATGTCAACTGGCATACATAAAATCTGAATTCGCGTTCATTTAGTCTCAACCGGAGTTCACGAAATCCCAATCCGCGAACACAACTTCTCAAATCGCGTTCATGAAATCTCAACTCGGGTACAAAATATATACATTATACTTACACTTGCATATATGGGGTATGACTTGACTTTAAAAAAATCTCATCACGACCCTCAACTCGCGTTCAAAAAACTAAATACATCTAGGTGGTCCGTGGAGGTGGACAGTGGGAAAGAAGGGATAATCTCAACTTGCGCACAATATTTCAACTCGCTCTTTTTTGCCAGTGTTACAAAAGAACACAAAACATGTGACGAATGTACCTATCTAATATATAAATTCGTGTATGAAATCAAAATACAGCAATCGTCATTCGCGTTTAATTGTAAAATTCTCAAAGAATCATTTCTTAAAATGTGCTCGTGTTTCGCGTGTGTGTCTATGTTATTACGGTGATAACCAGCTGTTCTAAAAACTTTTATCTATAGTAGCACAGATAATATAATACTAGTACAGATACCCAATCTCATACAAAAAATTGACGCCACCCTAAAAAATATTATTCTGGGGGCTATTTTAATTCATTTTTTATGCCAATAGATGGCCGTACTTGTGAGTAGTCTCAACCGCGCTACCTCAACGCCATCTAGCTTTTGCAAAAGGTAACATAGGTACATGACGTCCTTGTGTGCGTAAGAATGTGTCTGTGTGCGTGCCAAAGCTGTCAATATATTATTATCTGCATGTGTGCGTGTCAGTATGTACATTACCATTACGTTTGACCTTCTACAACGCACTGCTGCATTCAAAATATCAAACGATATTTTAAAGTTTTAAATGAAATGTAATGTAATAAAATAATGATTACTTTCTATTGCAATTGATTTTGATTTAGACTAAACTAAAAAATATAAGGGAAGTGTCGCTAAAACGAGCAAAACAAAGGTATCGCGGTAAAGGGTGTCCTTGTCGCGCTCACTTGGCGTGAGTCACAAACCTTTTGTTCAAAACCTTGAACCTTTTTTATTTAGTCGTATTTATTTCGGAATGTTAGTAGGTACTCAATAAAACTTTTAAATCAAATTCAACTCATTTATTTCAAACGAGTACAAACACATAGGTACAAGCACATAGTTATAAATAGATTTTTTTTTAAATAGAGAATTCAGAATCTATGTCTGTGCCACTCGAGGAACTTTAACTTTTTGAAGTGTCTGTTACATTTATAATAAAGCGATTGGCTGTTTTGTCTATTTGATGGTCAAGACCTCTAATCACGGCTGCTTCTTTTTTGACGTGCTCGACACAATAGGCATGATGACTAATTTTTATTTTTGTATGTAATTGAAACACCTCTTGATATAAGAAACATCATTACAAGAATTACTTTGACCTAACATAAACTTCCTGAGATAATACAATTTCAAATTCACATTAATAATAGACTCGCCCAAACGCTCCAAACAAAAGGCTACTCAAGCGTGACGTCACGCTTGAGTATTTTGTATGTGAAGTTATGAATTTTGTTTGATTATACGAAATATTGCGTTTATAAAAATGGTTTTATTACAAATATTGCTATAAATTGTGTATGTAATTTAATGATAAAAAAAAATCGAATAATTTCGTATTTTAAAAATGAACTCGTCCATGAAACTTTGAATGATCATAAAATAAGTTAGATTTATAGTATGTAACAAAAAATTATTTCAATTGGTTTATGTTTACCTATAGTTTGATAAGGTATCCTATATTTTACTATCTATAGATCAGTCACCATGCCTATTGTGCCATTTTTCAGGCGTTACCTGATTGAAGGCATCATTAAATAATGTTTTAAAATCATTTAATTTAAATGTAGTATTGTGTCGAGCAACGTGACTTTTAGTGTCGGCCCATCATACGAGCTTTATTGGATTGAGCACCCCTGACTCACTCTGACGTCACACTCAGCGCCGAGTATGCGGGCTTAACCCAAAAAATCTTATTTTTTGTTAAGAAATTAAAAATTCGGTTATTTTATAATTAATTGTATACTTCTATGAAAATTAGTTACAGTTAAATAAATAAATGTAATGATGGCATGTTCTTTGATTGATACATAAGTTGAAAACTTATACAATTTACATAATTTATAATATTTATAAATTAATTATTTTTGAATTACGTAAACAATAGCAATTACACATTTCATTGTTTTAATATACCTATATTTTTGAACATGAAAAAATACCACAAATTATGCCCCTAATTTACGTATTTCTTACTTAATACCTTGCGATAAGAGATTAACCGGTATTATGAAACTCGATCGATGCAGTTAGCGACAGTTTTTAATGACCGCCGATCGCTATCGTAATTTTATTGACTTTTTGGTAGAAGTCGGATCAGTGATTTTTATTCTTTACTTATCTGGAACTATAGAAGCGACTATAGAACATTCACAGTTCGCGCGCTGTTATAAGTTTCAATTTTGCGTGCACGTGGGTACCTCATGCGAGGTGTAGGTATAATTTTTACATTTACTTGACTTTCGTTAGGGAGTGAATCTTCTGTTGTTCCCAAGGACGATATGATACCTACTTAACTTTGTTACTTATTTTGCCTATACCTACTTCAAATAATAATTTCAACATTAATGCAAACACAATTTAAACGTCTAAAGTCAAAAACATAGTTGCAAAAAAAAATCTTTATTTATTTCTGGTAAAGTTTGATCGAAAAATCTAAAATCTGTTTATACAAAAACGTGCAATCATGTTTGCTTAGCATTGTTCATAAAACTGTCTTCGTTCGCAAAAACGTATTTTTGTAGCAATCTTATTATCGAAATTTTTAGCTAGACTAAGATTGCTTTGAAGGAAGAAGACAAGGGAGGTTTTAGTCATATCACTCAGTACAAAAAACATGTACATAGGTACTACCACTAGTGTATCTAAGGGTGCGCTTTGTTTTTCATAAAAAAAAAATCTTCATAAAATCGCAATTATTTTCCGAATTTGTTATTAATAACATTTTTCTTCATACTCATTGGCATTAATAATATTGTTTTTCATTCACATCTTTTATCCTATTATTTTCTTATATTACCTATAGTTTTTCTTAATGATACCGATCATTCTTTTCAACTCCTAATTATTTTTATTCATACATTTGTTTGTTCTTTTTTTTATGAATTTCTTCATTTTGAGTGTTACGTTATTTACTTTATTGATATCCATAATGTCAATATAAATATATTAATTATTTATTTATTTAATTGTAAAAAGATCAGAAAAACATCTCGCATAAAATATCCACAAGAGCACACATACAATCCGAAAACTTCTACCGAAGTGAAGGAAACACGCGCCCGTTTATTTGTAAATAAACATTGAGTAACATTGCAGAAAAACGTTTTGTTTCTGTTCGAAGTACATCACATGGCAATTGATATCTATATTATTTTAGATTATAAAAAAATAAAATACATTTGATTACATAAATTATTAGAAAAACATGTATTTAATATCTATATAATTTAAAAAGTTCGATGATGATTTTATATCTAACTACTATTGGAAGGCAATCGTAGACTCAGAAACTAAACGCGTCATCGTAAGTGAATGTCCATTAAGATGTTGAGTGACAAAAGCGTCGAACTCTAATTTGTTTATAACTCAATATACACTCACACACTAATACAATGTTAAAATAAAATTGAAATAAGCGCCATCTATTAGCCACAAATAACCTAACCGCATGAAATTTTAGATTTTGTGCCGTATCACAGATAATATAATACGCCGTATCCAAGACGGCGACTGAGAAGTTATAGACATAGATTTATTTTTTCTCTCAAATCACTTTGAATTAATTGAAGAATGCTTTTAACGTTTTATATATACGTGCTTTATTTTTTAAAAACCATATTTTGGTGAAAATTTGAATAATAGCGTTTATAACAATTTATTATTTTTGAATTGCTACACATAACGCCATCTATGGAAAATTTCAAGAAGTAAAAATCTAATGTTCCTAATGATACCCCTTACCGGTGCTTTTACCGGTGTTTCTGCCAGTAGTAAGATTTGTAGTAACTCAGGCAATGAAGGATAGAATGAACTTTGCTTCACAACTTTTAATAAAAGCTAATCTCATTTACTGCAAACTAGCGATGGACCACCACTATGGGTTTGGCCGAGTAGACGTCGTTTGAATGGTCGCAGACTAGTCGGCACCAGCAAATATGTGGACGATCATTAATTCGATTAAATTAAAAATAAACATTTGAAACCTATTTGTATAGGTTAGATATACTTAAACTACTGAACTAATCTTGATATAAAGGTACCATAAAATAAAATTCACAATAACTTTTTATCTATTTATTCATCAACATACATAATATCTACATTTGCACAAATAAAATATATTTAACTTAGAATTACATCAGTAATCGGTTCTTAATGACTGATATAATACTTTCTCGAATTGTTTTGTTCCGAAATGTGAACACTGCTTATTCATTAAGTATAATAATATAATAGACTTTCGATTGATATACCGAAAATCTGTGGCATTCACAACACCTATATTTAAGTTTATGCAGATATGAATTTACAAATACAATAAATTAGTAAGGAAAGCAAACTAATATTTACAATTGGAAGTTTAAATTTTACTTTTGTATAATAAATGGGTTAACAGTGCTTTATACCAGAGAATATTAACAATTTAGATATTTTCCATAAAGACACAGACATTCCATATAAATACATTATCAAATTAATGTCCACTTCATAAGGGTGTAATCTTACTATTAAAACTTTGTGCTATGCAATTAAAAATAATTACAGGGCACCAGAAATGTCAGTATACAAAGACATTAATGTCGCCTGAGCCTACGCCTGTGTCTAATGGAAAATAACTTATCACGCCAAATACTATACTTATGTACATTTATAATTTATTACTATGTATAACTTGGGATACAGACTGACCAATCAAAGCTTTTACAAAACTTGAAATAAGGTTTTATGGAATGTATAAGCCTCAAAGTGACCAGGTACGGCATTGGATAGCACAGGCGACAATTAGGCCATGGAAACTCTAAAGAATACCTAGTCAATTCAATGTTAGAACACTGTTATGGTAAAAAACACAATCTCAATTTGATACATAAATAGATGTTAATAAAATACTGCAATACAATCCGAACCTCTTTGATCAAATATCTGGGATCTTAGCACAAAATGCCGTAAGGGTATAACAGTCTGTTGAACATACAGTTGTAAGGTCAAATAGATTAAAATAGAAATATACTACTTTACTATATGGTGCTAAGATCAGATATTTTGATTTATCAATAAGATTTAATAATATAAGTTACATTTAACGATATACCATTGCTCAAGTTCCAACACTGCATATAATTCTGTATGTAGTGGATAAGTATCCAGTAGAGTTTACAGCACAGTTCTGAGTTTCTTTACGTATTGTTATCATTGCTTCCCAATAAATAGGTGTTATTTTAAATGAGGTACCATTTGCTTCAATTTGATTGGTAATAAGTAGTTTGATTCCCTTTCAAATGGATGAAATTGAATGTCAGTTAGGCAGTGTTAGAACTTGAGCAGCAATGAATAGAGAAGGCAGGAAATATACACAAATTCAACACAGCAATTATTACTTGAAGCTTCCTCGGTGATAGATAATTATTAGTCTTGGCACTGGAATACTCTGATCGTCAAGTTTAAGGTCAAGGCTGGTAACATCCAGTGCTGTTGTACACTGAAAATTTAAAAAAAAACTCATTAATCCTTCAAATATTTTAATCAATAAAGTTCTTATAGACAATATTATATACAAGCTAAGGCAAACAAAATAGGGAAGACTAAACAATTATAGAGAGAATAATCATGTACAAGGTATAATTTAAACGACTTTTTGCAAAACACATTCTCAAATATCATGAAATTGTTATACAATACTCTCAAAAGATAACACTTAAAACACTTGATACTAAGCATATAAATATGGATGTGATCTTAAAAAAGTAATATAACTTAAAATGAAAAAAAAAATTCAAATGCTTAAAAATGTATAACTACTTCTAATTAACAAACTTGTACAATAATTCTAATGATAAAATGAAAAATGTGTTCAGGTCACATAGAGTTGTTACATCTTGTACACTTGCAAAGTCTTGTGTCATAACCATAGATCATGTGACAAGGCACAAGTTTACAAGACTCATTAAAAAAAATACTAATAAATAACACTAAAAGCATAGGAAATCAGGATTTAAACTGTTTCAATATGCATTGTAACAATATAAGATGGATACAGAAATTAAAAAACATTATGTTAGCTGATAAATTGATCTGAACACTTTATTCTAAATTTTTGACAACTTTTAGTGGAATAATAAGTTTTCATCCACATCACAGAATAAATTCACCATACAAGAATATTTCTGATAATCTATTCTATAACCAAAAATCAGCACATAAATAATCTGACTACATTATCACAAAACAATTAAGTAATTTATACACTAGCTTAATTATTGCATGTAATCAGAATAGTGTCCTACTCATATTTCAATGAACAACAAAACTGTATAAATGCAAAAATGAAATTGATACTTACACTTAGATTCAAGTTCTTTTTATTCTTAAATTACTGGTTGCCCATCTTAATCTTTGATGTCATGTAGATACCGACAATCAGACCGAAGAGACCAATGGCTGATCCGAAAATTTCTACAATTAGGATTTTGACGAAGAGTGCAGCGTTGGCCGCATCAGCCAGGGCAGCTCCAGAGCCTACGATACCGACGGCGATACCACAGAACAAGTTGACGAGACCCACGGCGAGTCCAGCACCAAACAACACGTAGCCAGCCATCCAGTTCTGTTGCTTGATGTTGATATCCAGCAGGGGCTCTGTGTACTGCTCTAGTGTTCCAGACAGCACGATGGCAGTGATCAATCCATAAATGGCGACGGCTTCGCAGAAGATGACGGAGATCAAGTTCTTGGTCTTGATTCTGGGCGCTTTGACACCTCCTCCGACTATGCTCACGCCAGTCGTGTGGATGCCCATAGCAGCTCCGACTACGGACAGGGCGACGGCCATCGAGATGCCCAGTGATGCCCACATGTAAGGGGACGTATTCTCCAGGAACCATCCGAAGCTTATTTGCTCACCCTTTCCATTGAGAAGATAGTACATAGAAAATATGGGTATCACGATGACCAGCAGCAGCGCCAGCAGGTATGTTAGGAAGTACCTCATCTTGAAAGATTATTTTGAGCAAATTGGAGCTATTTTACCCGATGTTCCCGAAAGGGACGGCCTTTTTTCGCCCAATTTTTGCCTTGACAGAAAACTCAAAAACGGAGAGGTCTTGTGATCACAAGTTGTCAAAGACAATAAAAATGTTGCCGTGCTAAAATTAATCTCTTGTGACCTTATTGAGATTTGTGTAAATTTACATAAATAAATATGTTAAGCACATAATCTGAAGGTACAAAACGTAATTAATTCAGATAACTTATTCATATGAGGCAAAACGCACAAATTTGATTAAATGGGTGATTCAAAACCCTGATACTTTGTTGCCAGTGAATTAAAAAGGGTTTATGAATCATGCTTCCTTGTCTATGACGACATGGTATAAATATAGACTTTTTTTTGTAACTATGAAAAAATACTCGGTAAAAATGTTAATAAAAACACTGTTTGCTGAAATTCTGAAATACAGTTACTCTAATATAATTCGCCAAGGTTTGCAATATCATACCTACTTGGCATAACTTGGTCAAAGATATTCTCCACAGATAATGAAAAAAGACGAAACTGACATTAGTGACAGTGACAGTTTGAGAACAATCTTCTTATATTTCATTTACTTGTAATTTAGAAATTTTTCTATAATGTCGATAGATTTTAACGTTGTTTGCAAAATAATAGCGATTGGAACACAGTATCAGAGAAAAAAAGAGAAGATTTAGTTTTTTTATCTGTGGTTGTTAGTTGTGTGTATTTTGAGAAGGAGAGGAGTTGATTTTTATTCCTTCAATTTTCCCAATGTGTTGAGTATTTTATTTTGCAAAATGTGATCCCTGTTTATTTAACATATTTATATTAGCTTGAGTAAGTTGGTATGTGTTACGCTGTTAAAAGAAGATGGTGCAGTGAAATAACTATGAGGCCCTTGGAATTATTATATAAAAATGTTGACAGCTTACGCCAGGTTTATCGTCCGCCACTCCTATCTTGTTCTTTTAACTGTTACCGTGATCTCAACCATTTTCACCGTCATCCCACTAGTAAGCCACAGTTTGCCCTCCTTTTCTGATCCTATATTGGGCTTTGAGACTCGAGGAACTACCTTAGCTCACCGTTTCATATCGTGGGAGAATCTTATAGATGAGACCAGACCGTCCCGGCGACTTGCAGTTAACCCCAAAGAAATAGAAGATCAGATTCGCATGAATCAAACATACCATAATAGAACCAGGCAGGATAGACCCAGATCTGGTCGTGGTCATGCTAAAAACAAAGGCCGAAATAAGAAAAGGAAACCTCACTACAACAGTACACTATTTGAGCAATCATGGTTATCTTCAGAACCTAATATCTCTAATGGTCATGTTCATTGGGGCTTTGGAACAAACAAAACATTTGAAGATGAAAATGCTGTTTTTCTCAAAGATCACACAAGAAAACAATGGGTCTCAATAAAGGAAATGGATAGAAGACCTGACAAGCCTATCCATCACAATTATGCATCTGGGACCTGCGGACCACCCATATCAGATTATGCCCACTTGGTTATCAGAAGTATTGATAATACTTCTTTGCTAACATTTGAAAATGTAGAAAAAATGTGTAAATATCAATCAATTTTAGTGGAAATTGGAGGAGAAGAATACTACAAGATGTGCCAAAGAGCCACACATTCTGAGGAGCTGTGCTGTCCCGTGTGGAGTGTGCCAAATTATATAGCTTTAATATCTGGAAAGAATTCATGTGAAAATCTCAAAGAAGAGGATGTGAACAACACAGTGATATTGTTAAAGAGGTGTGCTGGGTATTTTCATAATTTTTCTTTAATGGCATCATGTGACTTGGACCGCTGTAAAGTTCCAAAGTATTGTTCTCAGCATGATGCTATTTATAATTTATTGTTTTATTTACTAGATTCTGAAGCATTTTCCCCTTATGATCTCTCGCAGACATTTGTCAGTAATGTAATGCTCTTTCTGCCACTGCCAAGCAGTAGTACTGTCCTGCCATATTACAAACAGCTCCAAAGTTCAAATTTATCTTATGATACACTTGTTATACCTGCAATGGACTTTGGGTTGAGAAATGCTCTGTTTGATCTGTGGGTTATTCAAGATACCTGGTTGATAGGCTTAGGTGGAGTCTTTGTATTTATGTGTGTTTGGGTCTATACAAAATCTCTCACTCTCACTATGCTGTTGTTCACAGCTGTAACATATTCACTTGGAATAGCATACTTCTTGTATGTCTATGTGTTCAACTTGGATTTTTTTCCTTTTATGAATTTATTAGTTATAGTTGTTGTCATAGGTATTGGAGCAGATGATGCATTTATATATGTCAAAGTGTGGAAGATGGTCAGTAAACAGCTGATGAAGGATAATGTTGTCAGCCATGATAATGGTCTTAGTGATATAAAGAATGTGTCCAGTGCTGGGGAAACCATACTAGTACAAATACTTGAAGAGACTATGAAACACTCTTTACCCACTATGTTTATCACAACGGTGACAACATCTGTTGCATTTTACGCTTCATATGTAAGTCATATTCCAGCCATAAATTGTTTTAGTGTCTTTGCCGGCACTGCTGTTCTAGTCAACTTTGTACTAATGATTAGTTGGTTGCCTGTATCAGTATTTATCATAGATGTAAAATTATGTACAAGTCGTAAGAAGTTATTAGATGTATTACATAAAAGTATAAATGAATTTTCAGATGATATCAGAATCGTTTTGAATAGATTTATTATAACATGTGTGACGAAATTGCACATCATGTTTGTTATAGGAATGGGTGCTATAGGAATTGCCAGTATCATTGTAGTTTTCTACTCACCAGGACTTCAACTGCCTGATTCTAAACAGTTCCAAATTTTTCAAACTTCCCATCCTTTTGAACAATATGATATTTTCTATAGAAGCAGGTTCCTATTTGAAAGATTTGGTAATGATATTGGTACAGGAAGTAGAATGCCTCTACGGTGGATTTGGGGAGTAAAAGCTATAGATAATGGGAATCACATGAATCCTGCATCAAAAGGTCACCTAATTTTTGATGAAGATTTTACTGTTTCCGATCCTAATTCTCAGATTTGGCTGTCAGGATTCTGTGCAAGAATAAAAGCTCAACCATTTTTCCAACAGACCTTAGGTCCACTGCTGCCAAATTGTTTTATAGAAAGCTTCAAAATGTATATGAGTCGACGATGCGTCGACCATATCGATAAAATTAATAGAACGCCATGCTGTGAGTCATCTAAATTCCCGTACAAAAAAGAAGTATTTGAATTTTGTATTATAAAAGCTATTGAGTCATTGTACCAAACGCCGCGCGAACTATTTATGCCTGGCGTGGCAGGGCCTAAATTTCTTAGGAGTGCGACTCCTTCACCGGTAGCTGCTATGGTCGTAGAATTCGAAAGTATCGTACCCTATTCTATGTCGTACAAAGTGATGGATACCTTTTTTAAAGAAGTGGAAAACTGGACGCAACAGGAGTTAAAATTTGCCCCCCTCGGAATGCAAAATGGATGGTTTTTGTCCGACTTACAATTTTACGATCTACAACAAACCTTGGCTAGTGGTACTGTTTGGGCACTGATTCTTTCGGCTAGCTTAGGTTTTATAGTTCTTATACCAGCTACTCTAAATGTTGTCGTTAGTATTTGTGCATTAACAGCTATGATATTTTCTGCAACTGTTACTATAGCCATTCTTGTATTGAATGACTGGAAGCTTAACATATTAGAGAGTGTAGCTATATCGACGTCAGCCGGATTAGCTGTAGATTTTAGTCTTCATTATGCTCTGAGTTATACAAATGCCAATGGCGTAAAGTCTGCTCGTGTAAGATACGCATTAACAGCATCAGCAGGGCCGACTGCGGCCGCTGCGTTAACGACTGGCTTTGCAGGCATCTTTTTGTTACGCTCAAATCTACTCCCTTACTCTCAAATTGGATCGTTTTTAGCTCTCATTATGGTAATTAGTTGGACGTATGCAACATTCTTCTTGTGTTCATTACTCCAACTATTTGGAAGTAACTCTTCTAAAGAATCTCCAAACGAAGAAAGGAAGTCGGTTTCTCGCGTCAGCTCTGTATGTTCAGGGGTACCTAATTTGGAAAGTCATGAACTTGAACACTTAGCTGACAGCAATCGTACGAATCTCACTCATTCTCACAGTCCTTCGAATGTTAGCGCTACTACGGTCGTTTTACACGACGACTACGATAATTCTCACAATAAAATTGTTAAGAAATCTAGTGATACGAGTAATATAATTTCTGAAAACGACTGAATGTTTAGAGCTAAAATAGTTGACTAAGGGCATCTTTTGAAGTATTTTTATGATAGCAGTATTATTTTTACATTATTTTTATTCAATAAACGCTATTTTCGTTTATTTTTACCGTAGGTTTCTCTTTGTAAATACTCGTGACTTAATCTGATGTAAAATCAATTTATAGTATGATCAATGTGACAATAATTATCACATAAATATTCACATGGGACAATATAAGATCTTAGCGAGCTTAGCGTAACATTTATTTGCTTGAGATCACTACATTTAGTTTTACTACACACACAAAAGTTATGATCTGATGTAATTTTACAATGTTAGAATTTACTGTTCTAAGTATTGATGTATCAGTATTTCAATGTTACTTTGCACTGTTATTTCTTTGATATATTCGTGTTTAAGCAAATAAAATAAGTCTTGAAAAATAATGTCAATTCAGAATCACAATGAAATTGTATCGTGGTATATATTAATATAAATACTTTTGCTCATATTTATGTACTTACATAAATGTTATTCGTATGCAAAACTTTTCACCCTTCTCTTTATGTAATTATAACATAGCAGCCTAAAAGGACTGAATACATAATTGGAATTATATATAGTTGAAAATCCTAAAAGTTTTGCACATGAATTATTATTGAATGTTTTCCTTAAGATCTTGAGTCTTATGTATTTATACTTATGTTCATGTCTACGCAAGTGTTACTTGCGTAATCATTCGTGATGTACTTATTTCCAAACTTTATGTACCTAACAAATCCATTATGATATGGCAAGCCATTGTACTAAGATACATTTAAGATAATGCCTATTTAAATAGAATTGCACAAATTTCGTACAACAAAATGCCTAGAAAAATATTTTTGTTACAAAAATGTTGTATCAAATTGATCATAGTTGTTTAGATTATAATGCCATGTTATGAATATCAAATATACAGTAATTATTCTTACTGACTATGAGTTTTCCATAATATTTGTGTTGAAACTATCACTTTAATATTTTTTTGTACCTAGTCAAATATATCGGATGTTGACTTAATGCATTCTTCTTCTAGAATAGCGATTTTATTTATATCGGTTTCGTACCGATATCTACAGACTTTATAGTATCACGTGATTGTATAAAAACTTAATAAAACGTTAATTTTCTATTAACAATACTTTTTATTTTATTCCCATTTGTAGCTAACTTAAATAATGTCTGAAAAACATTCGGTATTATGATTATACCTACACGAGCCATCTTGTTTAAAGTAAGGCAGCGGATTTTGGACTATTTTCCATGATATAAAGTACCAGCCACCATGGATACAGATACAGGCCGTCTATCAATTGGTCTAGCTCTGCTACGCAGAAATACTGATTGACGGAATCTCAAATCTCCTTGTATAAAAATTTAACGTATATAATACGTTAAATATTTCTAAGATTCTATTTTAGATTCTAGATAGGTTTCTCTTCCCTTCTAGAGTTCTTCAGGTTTCTTAGTATCTCAGAGAAATTCCGTCTGTCTACGGCATAGCGACGAAACCGTTGGTGCTAGAAAACTGAAATTTTGCATAAACATGTATGTTAACTAAACAAAGAAAGTCGTAGAGTAAAATTTGGAAAAATAATTTTTTTTCAGGTAGCTCCCCTACATGTAAAGTAGGGATGTTTTTTTTTTTTGTCGCCTACCCCATAGTGTGGGGTATTGTTAGATAGGACTTTTAAAAACGTTTAGGGGTTGCTAAGACAGTTTTTTGATTTAGGGATCTGTTTGCGAGATAATTAACTTTAAAGACCAGGTTCGAGTAGGGCGTCCCCCCCCCCCCTCTAAAAGCTAAACTACTGGATCCTAAAATCTGAAAAATATTGTGTCGGTAGTACATGTAATGAACTTCAAAGGAAAACTATAGCGGATAAGTTCACTTCATTATTTCAAGAGGAATAGGGGTCCGAAATGTCAGATGCAGTTACTCAGAATATTTCGTTCAAAATTCTTGAAACATAAATAAACATACATAATACATAATTATATAAAATCACGCCTTTATCCCACGGGGGTAGGCAGAGACGATGGAACGCCATGTGCTTTGCTCCTTACATACTTCTTTCGCTTCCTCAACATTCATACATCTCGTCATACGTGCTAGCTGGTTTCGTGTACCTACTACAAACATTTCCTTTCTGAAGGACGCCATTTAGTTATAAAGTAAAATTAAAAATATTTTTCTATGGAACCCTACTGCGCGTGGCCCGACACGCACTTGGCCGGTTTTTAAATCTGAGGTTGGCATATTGCTTACACACATATACTTTTCTAGTACTAACAGTTTCGACACTACGCCTCGGACAGACGGACATATGGTGTAACTATAAGGTCTTACTAAACTATAACTATCCTTGTAGGTATTACGGAACCCTAAAGGAGTAATTGATATAATTATACTATAATAATAATGATAATATGTTTATTTGTTAGAATAGCTTTTGCGTATGGCTCCGCCCGCGTGATAGGTGTAGATCGATCAAAGTAGTCTATATCCTTCAGATTGGTTCAGTTACTGCATATTAGTAGGGATGACTAATAAAGATAAAAATTGTGCTTACTTTAGTTAAAATTTTCGTTTTAAAACTACACTTTTCGTTTTAAACTTTCACACCACGTCATCCCAGTGATGACGTGGTGTGAAAGTTGTGTAAAATTAAAAAAAAAACGGGGTTAGTGAGCAAAGCTCAACTTTGTTTCAAGCGAGAGCAAAATCAAGTATTGCTCACTGATTTTAAACAAAAAAAAACTACTGAGGTGTCAAGGGACACCCGGACGGAACGAAGTTTGGTAATTCCAAATAACAACAAATCAGGATTCGTACCCGAGATTGCAGTAAAAGGTATGCGACCTTAACCACTAAACAAATAGACAGTCTATTAGTAAACTAAATATACGGTAACAAAAATTTAAACCAAATTAAAAAAAACAAACATTAAGACAATTAAATTATCAAGCGTACACTCGATCATTCAGAATCACTTAATCATTCTCTTAAAATAATCGAATGATACTTTTAAAATAATTGTGGAGATATGATCACAATACTCCTATAGGCTGAATGGCTACATAACAATATTTCCTGTGCCTTACACACTCAATTTCAAAATAATTCTTATCTTCGAACTTTCGCGCTATTCGAATTTCAAAATATCAAAAGCGAGGTTCATTCAAACACACGCATAGACTTATAATGCCTAGATCAATAAACTGCTTGTATGAATTTAAGTATAAAGTTAGGCTAAAAACAGATTGATTGAAAATTATAATGCGCCGCTTGGCGGACAGACAAACTAAATGAAAATCTGATAAATACCAGAGAGTTACACTGAACTGAAACGGCACAATTAAAGTGGCTTCACATTTCATGTTTCTAGGAGTAATAGTTCTATGATCACACATAACAAACCTTATCTTTAACATTATTTTTCTGCGATTGCCATGCTTTCTCTTAAATTGTATTCGCAAGTTTACTCGCGATATAATAATATCTGATCTCATTATCAATAATCTCATCACCAATCCCAATGACATAATTAGATGTGTTCTAATCGGATATTCCATGAAATGTACATAACAAAATTAGTAAACATTCTGTGGTAATATTAAAAAATAATTTGCTTTTGAATTTAATATAGTTATGACGCGTACACTTGCTAAACACACAATAATGGAGAGATTATAACGCGTATGACTTGGTTAGCACAATAGTAAAGAAAGGTTATAATGCGTACTTGCTAAAATACAAAAGCATTTATTATTGTCTGTATAAAATCTCTACTTACATAAATCCATCAGCAATATCCGGAACTTGTGCAGAAACACTGTCAGGATTCATTATTGTTACTATTTTAATTATTTATTATGTACAAAACACCTGTATACACTCAACAAAAGGCAGGATTTGTATTTTTTTTTAAGTTATGACAATATTTTTTTTAAACTTTATTATTCATAGAGACAAAACGAAAATATCTCGCTTGCTTTCTCTATGCGAGAGAGATATTTAGTATTGTAGCACCAATCAGTTCCGTAGCCGCTCGATAGATGGCGTTGGGATCGAATTAGATCGCTCTATGGTTTGCGGCGTGCGCATTTTCTCTGGGTGTTTGATGATGTAGCACCGTAGCTGTAACGTAGCATATAATTACTACGCCGCTACGAGAATTGCTACGAAAAGTGTCGTTACAACTTTTCATTCCATTTTTTTCCGTCTAGCCCCCTTTCGCAACGCGCGATAAGGAACTTCGTTCCAATAATGACGAGGTGAAAAAATAATTTCTCATTTCCCTAGTCATTTAGACGTAGAGCAGTCTCTGTCATGGGATTCCTTTATAACCGACTTCATTTGGTGTAATATTTTATTTGCATAATTTACATACATGCCAAAAAAAATGCGTTACATGTTATGCTACATATAACAGTAACGCATTTTTTTGGCTTACTACTTTTGCACTTGGCATAATTATCTTATCTCATAATATTATTTGGCATAATGTATCCTTACTAATATTATAAAGGCGAAAGTTTGTATGTATGGATGTATGGATGGATGTTTGTTACTCTTTCACGCCAAAACTACCGGGTCGATTTCGATGAAATTTTGCACACATGTAGCTTATAGTCTGGATTAACATATAGGCTACTTTTAATTGACATACCACGCGGGCGGAGCCGCGGGCGGAAGCTTGTAATCGCATAATAGTTTTATGACAAAATGTTTACAGCTAGGTATTTAAAATTTTAAGAAGGATTTCGTGGCGCAGACTGAACTACTGTCTACGGCACTCACTACCCCTTTCCACCCGAGTTTAAACAAACGTGAGTTTTGACTTTGAAAAATTCTACAGTGCACACGAAACAACTTTTGCGGACGCAACCGACATCGATCGATCGTGAGTGAGACTATCTAAGAACCCGCGAAAACAAACTTTATTACTATAGGTACAGGTTGGCACTTGTCAGTCGTCCGAAAGACACCAGAGAGATGGCTGCGTTTTTTGACCACGCCGCTCGAACAAGTACGTATTTAATATTTTCGTAATGCTAATAGTTTACTTACATTTTTTTATGTAAGTTGCTACTTAATTAGTTGTTAAACAATACTACATACATTTTTTGCATATTATTTTATTTATAGGTTGATACTATTGCTCTAAATTTTAACTCGCACGATCGTGGTACCTCGGTTGCACCACGTAAACTTAATCACAAATATTGCTTTATCTTTTTCCTTTATTTATGTAATTTAATTATTTAAATGTATGTTCTCTTTTACTTTTAGAGCGTTTACTCACGGAAACAACAATTTCTGAGCTTTTGGCGAACGGCAATATTTCTGATTTTGAGGATTTGGAGGAAGATGACACAGAATTCGATCCAGACATCTTGTTCCGGTACACTGCAGACGACGTGTCAGAGGCAGATCAGTCTGACGAAGACGTACCATCTTACTCCGAGGCAAAGTTGTGAAGAACTACAATCAGTACATGGGCGGAGTCGATGTGCTAGACCAGCAAATGGAGTACTACCGAGCGTTCATCAAAACCAAAAAGTGGACTTTAAAAGTACTCATACACTTTTTAGATCTGACCGTAGTAAATGCTTGGAGGCTTTACAAAAACGATTGTTCCGCTAATAAGTTACCCAGAAAAGACACAATGCCATTGCTAGATTTTCGTTTGGACCTTGCGGATAGCTTATCTTGTGTACCTGATCGACCTCGTCCAGACGACAGCGAACAAGATTCTCAAGTACCGCGCCGGGATTATAAAATCTATAGACCAGCAATTGCACCATCGGAAGCAAAAAGATATGATGGATATGACCACTATCCTATCAGTGATGATATAAAAGCGCCAAGATCCTGTCGAATGAAAAATTGTGGCAGTCGTTCAAAAATTCGATGCGAGAAATGTGATGCATATTTATGTTTGTCACGAAATAAAAATTGTTTTAAGTTTTATCACGTCAAAAATATGTAATTTATTTTTCTATTAAACTTAATAAGGCTGATTATTTAAATAAGTACAGTTACTATAATTACATACCAAAAATACCACTAGTGTCTTAAAAAAATGATTCTTTTGTTTATCTTACGTCTAAAAGACTGATTAAAGTTATGAAAATGCGTTGATTTTACGTTAATTTATTAAAATAAATATAATGTTTATAATTATCAAACGTTATTTTATTATATTCCTTATTATTTTCATATATAACAACACAGACTCATGATCGTGCGACTTACAATTATTTTTCCCCAATATATTAGTATACTCTTTGAATTATTTCCTGAAACTCACGATCGTGAGGGTCTGATTGCTGCAGACCAGGTGCACCAGAATTTTTTTCAATATTTTTCTAATAATTTTTTAACAGTATGTAAGTTACAGAATAACATTTAAACACGATATGTAAGAACTTCATCTCTCGGGTGTAAAGGGCTACGGCATGATTTAATATCGACACAGGAAATTTGACTATTGACATCCTTTTGTAAACAGATATTTGCCGATATTGCATTTTTGGCTTCGTCTTAATTTCGAGATTTCGAGCAATACTTTATTGTCTATCTCTTTCTCAAACCCAGGATGTGCGCAATATTCTTTTTTTTTTAAAAAAAACACGCTTTTAAAGTACTTCTAACTAAAAAGTGAAAAATAATGAGGTTCTAAACTGCCTTTTTATCACGGTAGGTGGCGCATAGTCGGGATGGCCAATGATAGCTGTCAATTCAATACATTTTGTAACCTATTGTTTATAAATTTAAATTTTCTCTTAAAATGCCTCTGTGTGCTGTTCTTGGATGTAATAATACCGGCGTGCATTTATTTCCCAAAGATAAAAAAGGAGTTGGAAAGGCTATACGTCGCCAAAATTGCGTAGCGACAAAGTATAGCAGGTTATGCCGGCATAATTTCCAAGAATCTGATTATTTTGGAGAGTCAGCTTATACTGGTGTGTTATTATTAACAATTTGTTGATTATGGGCATAAATCAGATCACTGTGAAGGTAAATTTTAGATTTGGATCATTGTTTCTAACCTAAAAGTAACAATACCATTTACCATTAAAGTAATGTTCTCCCATTTCTCGTAAATTTTCCTACCAAGAGTCAAGCAACAATTAACAGGTTACAACTAAAAAAATAACAAAATCTGGAGCATACTACTGATAAAAAATATTTTAGGCCTACCACTCAATGTGATCTACTTTTCTTCCAGTTATCCTTCCTTCTCGTTTTTTTAGCTCATCTTTTAATTCTTTGAGCTTCCAGGTACCGTACATGTTGTCAATAACGATAGCGGACCGGTTTCAAACGGTTTAAACACAAAAAATAGCACAAAACAAAGTGTAAACAAAGCGTATATTATACGATTTGACAGCGGCCATCCCGCCGCTAGCGACATCTGCGATAAGCTTTGCGTTTACATCCTCATTCCTAATATAAGCTGCGTACCTGTCAAATTGACAAATATAGCAGCTTGACTTTGACATTTCTATATATGTCTGTACCAAAGATAATTGGTCTGTACTGGAACGCTACGCTAAATTACATGGTGATTCATTCACACACAAATAATAAATAAATCTTATTAGTCATTCGTAGTTATCGCGTGTAATTATTACAAAAAATAATCCAAAATGTTTTCAACAAACCCGAATTACACTAAGCTCAAAACTCATTTGAGATTGGCAGTAAACCGGCTCAAGTTATTAGAGAAGAAGAAAACAGAATTGGCGCAGAAAGCAAGGAAGGAAATTGCTGAATACATTAGCGCTGGTAAAACTGAGAGAGCTAAGATACGAGTGGAACATATAATCAGGTTAGTAGAACGTAAATTCAACCCTTTACAATTCAATAAATAAGAAAGAATGTCCCCAGCCTTGGAAGTAAATTTCATCACTGTGTGGTCTACACCTATTAAATTACGTCATGTAGTTACTTAGGATTTATGCCAATCTAATTTCAATGACGGGCTCGTCCTCAATGCTTTATAATAAATTGTGGATGACACATGCTGTGATTGTAGTACCTGCCTATCTGTATGTCCCAAAATCTAATTTTATGTGGTTGCCATTGTTGTCTATTATCATTAAAACGTCTACCAAAAAAAAAAACTATTATGACCTTAACTTATATTCATATAAATATAAATTATATTAATAATTAATATTTATTCATCTATTAAGTTCAATTAATAACTGTGGGCTAGCAAAACTTGTAAAGCAAAATGTTTAGAAAGTAAACTTTATTCTAGGGAGGACTACATGGTAGAAGCAATGGAGATAGTAGAGATGTACTGTGACTTGGTGCTGGCCAGGTTTGGCATGGTCACGCAGATGAAAGAGCTAGATGAGGGACTGGCTGAGGCCATCTCCAGCCTCATATGGGTTGCTCCAAGGATGCATACCGATGTTCAGGTAAGTTATGCTTCTGCTACTTTCGAAAATAACATCATTGATGGAAAATGTGGTATATTATGTTTAAGTACTATGTAATGGGCCGTCGTAGTATATTGTTGCAAGTTTTTAAATTCTTTCCAATAGATGCTTAATGTGCTTAGCATATGTTTGTAATGTCCTGATTGCCAAGCTATAATTACAGGACAATTCATGCTTAGAATATTGGTCCAGAGGCTTTGTCATTTTTATCACAGTTTTGTTTAGTATATATTGAAATAGTAAAGTATGAATCATAAATTCTATAGAATGACAATCATAATTATCATTGACTAATTGATGACAGTGGGCAAGTAAACAGGCATTAAGCATTGTAATGAAAGCCCATATCTGCCTTATCTACTAATGTTTTGGAGACAGACCCAAATATTGTAACTTGAAAATAAATGTTAAATTTCTAGGTACTTACGTAAAACGTACAATAATATAATTTTTTTAATTTACAGGAACTAAAAGTGATATCAGACTTATTCACAGCAAAATATGGTAAAATATATGCTGATGCTTGTAGAAATGAGAGTGTGAATACAGTCAGTGACAAGTTGAAACACAAGTTGTCTATACAGAGCCCGCCTAAGATATTGGTGGAACGGTACCTGATAGAAATAGCAAAAAATTATAATGTTGAGTATACTCCTGATGAACAAGTGATGAGAGAAGAAGAAGGTGAGTTTTCTTTTGTGAAATTAGATTGAAATTTTTAAAACCTAGTATAGACGTAAGTCTAAAGCTTGAAGTTGAAAGTGTCAGTGTAAGTGCCCAACATATTTTCACACAGGGGCATTATTAGATTTCTACTAATAATATTAATATTATTTTAATTATACATTTTAAAAAAGATAATATGTCTGTGTCGTTATAAAATTTGATAATTTCCTTATGACATTGAACTGTTTCCTTATCAAAGGAAAATAATAAATATAGCAAGTTGGCCTTTATGGTATTAGGGCAAAACTATTTACCTCATTAGTTTGTTATTTTAATTTGCTCACCTCAAAACTGCAAATCTCGCATAGCACTTGAAATCTGTAGTATGAAGAGCGCATGGCTAAGTCAAAACCGCGCAGGTCAATCGATCTTGCAGGCTTAGCAATGCTTACTATGGTAGGCGTTTGATAGGTGACCATCTTTAACGTACCGATTTTTTTCTGTGCCACGGAGAGCATGATAAGCCGGTGGTCAGTCTGACAACTAGTATAACAAAGAGTATAGTATTACCTCTTACTAGTATGTACGTCTTAACCTCCTAAGACTAAAATAATGATAGGGTTAATAATGGGTCACTGTCCCTTGAACAAACACATATACACAATAAAGATCACTGACAGTCCTCTCTGTCGAGGATGTCTTGACGCCGAAGAAACGGTCTCCCACGTAGTCCTGGAATGTAGGGCCGTTGCTTCTCAACGGGAACAAATCCTCGGAACAGTGAGGTCACTCCGCGAAGCCTGTGAAGTCCCAGGAAACTTCTGAGCTTCTGGGCGGAGTTAGACTGGCTATGTTAGCCAAGACTCTCCACGCACAATGGACCAAATGAGAGTCTAAGTGCGGAAAAATGAGTCCACTTTCCATTCCATTCCATTGGTACGTACATAATATACTGATATTCAGCAAAATCTGTTAGTCTAGAAGCTGACCCCAATGTAATCGGGAAAAGGCTTGGTAAATGAAGATGATGACTTGAAATGTGGAGTATATTATCATTGATTGTCAAAGCAGTACATTTTCGACTATAAAGACTTTAAGTATACTTATACCTTACTCGCTTGCCGCAACTTTACCAATTAATGTTAATATTTTCATTTATACTACTGATGTCAACTTGTAAGTGTAATGTTGTATTTATCTTTCATATTTTTGTCAAGGTGTCCTCTATAGGCTCTTCAACAATATTTATACTTCATCATGCCTCCACAGATTTGAATAATATTGCTTTCACTTTCAGCCCGGGACGCGATGTTAATCGACATCAACGGCCCTCCAATGCCGCCCGGCTTTATCGGGTACCCGCAGCCACCTGGTATGCCTCCCATGCCGAATCTACCGCAACAAGGTCCCAACGTCACACCGTTTAGCTATCCTTCTGTAAGTATTATTTAATACATCACAATTAATTTTATAACGTGTATTATGCGATATTACATACTTACATTACATTTCTTAAACTGAAAGAAAATGTAAATATTTCTACATCTTACATCCATCCTTTAAAATATAGACAATGATGTGTACATCTGTAATGGATATACATATAAGAATTTAATTTCATTAAGCATGTTACAGTAAGATTTCCAAACGTATATTGTTGATGAACCTATAAATAAATAAATATATTTTCCACATTGATAAATTTCTTATTGCTAACATGCTCAACTCAGGTTTAAAGCTAAGCTTTCGATATCTCTGTCTCATACAAACATTGAATGATAGAGAAAGATACAAATAGAGGTTTAATAAAACCGTAGATTAAGAAGTTGGGACTAAGTTAGGAGACTGGCGGACGGACCGCGTTTTTACTATTCGAAGCAAGTGCAAAAATCAGAGGGGAGTAGTGCTATCTCTGTTTGGGGCACGCGCGCCTATGGAGACGGCACTAGTTCAGAATGTAAACGTAAATAAAACATATTATGGCTTCCAAAATATAAAAAAACGAAAACTAAAACTAATTGCATACTTAATATTTTAACCCATTTATTTTTATTAAACCCAAACTTGACTATTATTACAGAAATTAATGTTTATAATACATAAATATGATGAGAATCTGACGTCCATGCTGTAAATATACGTGAAATTCAATTCTCTTAAACTTCACTTCATGTAGATATATGTCTAACGAGTTTTTAACAAATATCAAGAATAATACTATCTTAATGTAAATAACAATAGTATTAAGTAAATACGCTTAAATCACAAATGATTGGGGAATTACGTTTGTACAAGAAAATCATACTCCGCCTGACCCTTCACTTATTTCTGTTTTGTTACAAACAAATAAGATATATAAGATTTTTTACAGGCAACCACTGGATGGAGAATTTAAGAGCACACGATAATAATAGTATGGTGGCGGTTACTTTTCTTTTTCCATGCTTTTGTCACTAGTATTATTTGGTTTTAATGCCATACAACAACCAAATGCAATCTTATTAAAATTATGAAATACGGGTGTTACTCACGTAATGTTGGTCTATTTAGTCGACCGCGGTTTCGCCTATAATGCCTTGATATATAGGCGAAACCGCGGTCGACTAAATAGACCAACATTACGTGAGTAACACCCGTATTTCATAATTTTAATAATGTTACAAACTCACGTCAGTTTTAACAAATGCAATCTATCAATAATGCCTTCAATGTGCCACAATGTAACTAAATGAGCTAATGACTAACTTTCATTATTCTAGATGCCATCAGGCGGTAAAGTAGGTGGTTTCATAGCCACGCCTCCCACCCAGCCCATGGGGTCACCAATGGGACCGCCAATGGGGTCACCTATGGGACCGCCCATGGGGTCTCCGATGGGACCCATGAATTACAATTTACCTCCCGGAGTTGATTCTAAGAATCTGAGCAATAGTTTCTTACAGGTAAGAGGACACATGCAAAAAGATACCTATAGGTAAAATCAGGTATCTTGACCCTCTTGAAATAGCAGAAATAGTAACGGGTCGGTATTGGCCACGCTTGAGTACGATGCTCGTCGATTAGTCGAGCAGCTATCAAAGCTAAAAGGTCCCATATTTTACCTATACTTACATACTAACTTTTAAAATATACCGCTATATTATTAACAATGAGAACGCAATTGACATGGCTACGTATTAGGCGAGTCATATAACAGTATTGCCATCTGAGTCGAAAGAAGAAGAATATTTCGCTGATTAACTGGTTATTATTATGTAGCTTTGACTGTTATATGATATATTGTTAATATTTATGTGTGTGTACCATAAATGTCCGTTGGTCCGTTGTCAGCCAAGAGAAAGAATTACACTACACAGATTTGCAGGTGCACTGAATTCTAGTATTCTGCTCACTATAGTAAACAGAACTATGCGAATCAAATAAGAACAGATTTCTCGGCCATTTTGAATGTGTTCCATTCGCCTGAATATGCATGAAAGGAGCCTTTACGAGTGACGTACACAACGATTCCCTACGTCCGGCGCACCCTGGGCAATTCGCGTTCCCCAAAGCGAATTGGCTAATCCTTACACCACGATGGCAAGTCAACATAAAATTTGACTCAGCCATCGACACGACGAAGAAGAAGAAGCCTGAATATGAACGAAATTTTTGATCACATTTCTATTCACTAGAACAAATTCAATATAGCCGAGAAATGTGTTTATATTTGATTCGCATAGTACAGTCACTTAGTAAAGGACAGTTAATTTTATCGGTAGTATTTCTCACCTCATTAAGCTTGTTCACCCGCATAGCTTAGTATAATTTACTAATGACAACACAATTAGTAAACACTGATGGTTTAAATGCACTGCAGCAAATATTACAATTTCATAACATAACAACACGCCCACGATGTATTTTGTATGTCTCCCGGACAGTTTAAGGAACAGTGCATATTATATTGAAGGCAATTAAGAATTATATATGGTTTTACTATTTTATCGTTTTTTTTTCTTTAGACATATTTTAAATATTTATAGTATGGTTAATTACATAGATTTATTAAAAAAATAAATAGCTTATGTACGGCTTTAAAGTTATGTTTAAATATGTATTTTGTGGATAACGTCGTCGATTACGCAATTGTATTTTGTTTTTATTATTTAAGTTTAGTTTGCTTTAAAAACTAGTATTACTTATTGTGTAATTGTTTGTTATTCCAAATAAATAAAAAAATATATATATTACCCAGAAGTATGTGGCTGATGTGTACAGCACTCACATTTCACCCGTTATGTTTAGATTCTATTAGAGGTAGACTTTCGCAATCGCAATCCTGACGGCAAAATCATAAATAACCATTTTGCCCGAGCTGAGCTACACCAACGAGGCGGTTTTTTTAATTACAATTTCGTATTCTTATTTTGATTATTTCCCTATCTTATTGAATCTCCAGGCCAGTACTAAAACCCATTAAGGATTGGCAGAGTTTTCTACGAATTTGGTACTTACATAATTTAAATAATGTTGATATTTATTCATATGGATTGTAATATATTTCCTTTTTTTATTAAAATAATTATATTTAATGTTTTGTTAAAGGAATTTACAGGAAAATTAAACTAAATATAAATTAAAGATTAATAACTAAATATGAAAGAAAAATTAAATGACTAACAATAAAACTATATAACACACACAAACACACACATACAAACATAATTAATATACATTTCAGTGTGTTTTTTAATCCTTTTTATGTTTGATTAATTATTGTTTGTATGCATGCAGTATTACTGTGACGTGTTTGATTTTCCTTATTCCCGTTTCACAGGAGGAAATGAGCAATCTACCACCCGCTTATGACAGCATCCACCATGATATGGTACCTATTTTTTTTTTATTTTGCTTTTTCCATCTCTAAGCATCGTAGTGCATGACCATTGACCATCATTTAGTTGTAAATCATTTTAATCTATTATATACTAGCTGACCCGGCGAACTTCGTACCGCCTTAGCGTAAATTTGATGCACTACTTTATTTTGTATAGCTGACCTATCTTATGTATGCGTACCTATTCAATTTGAATTGGAATCTATAATATCCCCCATATAAAAATGAATACATTTTTTTTTTTTTTAATTTTTTTTGCCGTAACAACCTTGTACATTGTATTAGAAAACTACAAAAAGAAATATCAGCCAAATCGGTCAAGCCGTTTTCATGCCAAGTCGTGACAACGGAAAACGGGTTTCATTTTTATATATATAGATTGGCATGCGTTTGACCGGAATCTCACCTGAGGGTACCTAGGGATGATGCGGTCTACGATGGGCATGCTTAAAATAACCTTCACTTTAAATCCTTCAAAAGGATTAATAGCACCTATGACACTAGACATATGATAATATAGTAAAATGCCGATAAAATGTACATTAAATAATGTAGATCGATTTTCTCATGCGGCGGCAGTATGGGCCACATTACGCCTAATGTGGCCCAGTCATGCTTCTATCTACCTACGAACAGGTTGCGAGGTCTTTTCTTGCAGCATTCAATGTTGCTTGAAAGAACTGGTTTTGGATTAAGCTCCGTCCGTTTGCGCAGGTCGACCCCACACTCATTCCAGTCTGCCTGCGTGTGGTATCATTACTGTAACTGCTTAGTAACCATCACTATTTGTATAGTTCCAGCCTCCCCACGTCCCGACCCCGCAGCCCCGTTCCCGGTTGCCCCCCTCCAACCACTTCCCGGAGCTCCCCGAGCTGCCCTCCGTGCCTTCAGACCTGCTGCTGCCCTCCGTGCCTCATAGCAACGACTCCAACTCACCCAAGGACGGACCCACGGCGCCGGGTGCCTCCGATGAAATAGATTTTGAAGATCTGAACCGTAGGTTCGAGGAGTTGAAGAAAAAGAAGTAATGCGACCTCATAGTTGGTTATTTCTGCCTAGACGTGTATGGAATTGAATTAAGGTGTGGGAATCAAGAATTTCCAGGGTTACCATCTTGAGGTCAATTCTTAAGAAATAGAAATAATGCCGCATTAAAACTAAGTACAATAACCTCTCCTTCTTATTGATTGTAATATATAATAAATCTACATGATCAAAAAAAACTTAAATGAAAATATTAAAATCACAAGACGCGTCACTATTTCTTACGAATTGAGCTCCTACACAAAGATAACAAGTATTTTATTTATTGGGCTAAAACTAAATTAAAAATGTAAGTCTTTCTTGAAGCGAAGATCGGAATGTCTGGCTCAATTTATTATATTGCCCCATTCAAAAAATATTACGGGCGTCGCGATTCATAAATTAATTTTAATCACATCATAATTTCGCACTGCCTTCATCTTTTTAAAACTAACGTGCGATTCGAGAACTTGCTTGTCAATTTAAAGCCATTTGCATTTTATTGTATACTAAAAGCGGATAGACACTCGGTACATCCAGGTTTGGTCAAAAAAAAAAGATATGGAAGGCAAAAAAAATGTAAAAATTATACTAAATTTGTGCATTTTTTTTAGATCTGAGAACCAAGTTTGGACATAATTTTGAGAATATTTCGATCACGTCAATTTAACTGTTGATCAAACATCAGGACAATAGAATTTAAATTGTCGGTATACTATGTGATAATCACAAATCAAATTTTATTTTATTGTAAACACTTGTAATATAATCTTCTTTTTTTACGATTGCTTATTTTCTAAGACTGGTCATTTGATTGATGATTTCTATTTAAATAAAGTAATAATGTTATGTATTTGTATATATTATTCCTTAAATATAACTTAGCATTGTTTAAATATCTACTATGCTGTTCAACCAAAAATAGAAAAACTGACTTTTTATATTTGTGCCTTTTGAATTTTCTCAGTTAAAAGGCCTAAATAAGGACTTTTCTAATATATATAATATTGAATGGCATAGTAGGCACATGTAGTGAATAAGGTTATGAAATAAAAATAATTATTTTAATATTTTATACAATTTTTATTGCTACATATGTCTGATATAAAATCATTGTTCCACGATGACAGGAAGCAAGCGGATGTTGTCGCGTACGTATGAAATACATGTACATTTCATTTACTTTGTGTTTTATTCCATTCCAAATATAAACGAAGGCAAATGAGGAATTTACTCGGACAAAATATTATTGCAGTCCATGGAACTTGAGGGTCGAACACAACATTGCACAGTAACTAAACGCATGTTCTATTGAATGCGTTACGAGTTACACAAGCTTTATAAAATGGTTTTAAAACACTCGATTGGTTAAAAACCCAAATGGAAACTGAATTAACTTAGTACAGCGGCCAAGCAGTTAGGTATGCAGGTCAAAAACATCTACGCCATAGTGAAAATTTACTACAATAGATATGCATGAAAGAATTACATACTTAATAATTGTTATATACATACTATTTAGATATGTAACTCACTTATCCATAACAGGTGTAGTAATTCTCTTTATTTTATTTAATAAGTTGGAAAATTAAGAATCAAGCAGGACTCGAACCTGTACCCCCTGGATATATGCCCCAAGTGCTTTGCCAATTCAGCTGTGGATTCGTATGAATGTACTTATCATTCATCGAAAAAGTGGCACTAAAACCTAGTAAGGTTTGTCTAGCTAAGGTATATATGTATATACCTATGACGCTGGCACAAAAAGAGTTGAGAAATTTCGATTTTAGCAGCATACGAATCTATAGCTGAATTGGCAAAGCACTTGGGGTCTATACCCAGGGGGTGCAGGTTCGAGTCCTGCTGGATTCTTAATTTTTCAACTTTAGTATTAAATAAAATACAAAAAGGCATAGCAAAGCTAAAATTTGCTTTAAAATGATAACTGGTGTAATATGACTTAGTGGTTTCTACCCTGTATACCTAACTCGTTGGCCCACTGTACATGTTATTAAAATAAAATAAATCACTTGATTATTTTCTTGTGAACCGTTTTATCGGTAAACACTACGACAGCCAGCTACAGGAGCGTTGAAGCGCGTTTGTATTGGCGTGTATGTAATGACTTGTAGCAAGCATCCATCGCTGATCTCAGATCGCAGAACTAACGTCACGTATCTCGTTAGCAAAAGAGAGCGTCTACAAAGCATAGTTTGCGTCGAGATTACATTAATGATAATCTTATAAATGTTGTGTAGATCCTTAAATGACTTCATCATTACACAACAAGTTCCTCATTTGTATCACTTGTACCTATTAACATTATAATATTCAAAATATCTTCTCCACTCGAATTAATTACAAGCAGGCGCAACTAAATTTGAGCCATCATCAACTGTGAAAATCTATAATGAATATTTTAAGAACATACAAAATGATATAATTAATTCTAGTATAAATAACAGCCTTATCGAGTATCTGTGTGAAGTATGTTCATAAGTTTTGGATGATTTGCCGAGAGCACGTCGCGATCTTCAAGAGGTTGGCGTCCTTCGGAGCGCCGGCGACGTCCTTCTTCAGTCTGTTGTGGAGTTGCACGTTGGACACTATTCTTGTTTGGATTTGCAGCTTGTTTGGAGATTCTACTAGGAGGGTGCCGAGAGCCACCAAACCTCTGAAAGGAAGTAAGGTAATATTTAATAAACATTCTCACTGGGACCGGTTCTAATAAGTACACTTGTAATCTTTGTCTAAGTTTATTTATTCCCATTTTATTACCTTAAATTCTATTTATACTAGGATTTGAACCTATGACCTGCACAACGGCAGCCGCTTTAACCAACCAGCTAGGGTCGTCTCTTGTAAGTACCCTAAATTTCTCAACGGTATGTTACGTCATTTCGTGACGTCACGTTCATGCATTTGTTCCTATCTTAAGTAGTGTTGGCGCCACTCACGCCCTTCAGATTGCCTGTGTCAACGCTCCCCTAAACGTAATAGGCCAAAAGGCCAGTCCCGTCAATACAATCAAATCCTGCTGGTCCCATAATTTTTCAACTATTTCTGAGTATAATTTGCTAAGCTAGCTTACTATTAAAATAATCAAATAGCTATCTAAATGTTATTAAAATATTCAATAAGAAGTTCAATTATATTTTACAAATCAATGTGCAATCTATAAACTCTATATCAGTTTTGTGGTTTATCGTGTGTTTATCGGGGTGCATGAAAGGAGCCTCCCCGAGTGACGTACAAAACTATTCCCTACGTCCAGCGCACCCTGGGCAATTCGCGAGTTCTCCAAAGCGAATTGGCTAATCCTTTCACCACGATGGCAAGTGACTCAGCCATCGACACGACGAAGAAGAAGAATCAGTTTTGCAACTTATCTATTTATATTCTTATTCATATATTAAATAAAATAAAAATAAAAATAAAATAAATATAATAAAATAATATTTGCTTAGCGTAGACTTGTCTTTATACTTCTTTGTATAGATAAAACCTTTCGTACATATTGTTGTAGATAAGATAAAGTCTGATATAGACTGTTTTTGACATTATCAATCCATGTAACAATAGTGTTGGCATTTTTAATAGTTGTAAATCATGATTTAAACTATCTAATCTATTAGGAATCTGGATTTGATAATAAGGTATCATTGCTAAGGGCAGACTAAGAAGACATATTTTCTTGAATAATGTGTGTGATAGTTACTGTTGTTAAATAAATAAATATTTTTTTTACATTAGATAGAACGCCAGAAGCAATTACACTATCCAATGGTCCCAATAACAAGGCCAAATACACACATACTAGCACACAAGCACATCCAGTCTCAGAACAAATCTTTGCGAATCACACAAAGATTTGTCCCATGTGGGGATCTAACCCACGACACCAGTGCAATGGAGAGCGGCGAGGCGACCGCTTAAACCACTACACCACACGTGCAGACATATAATAATAATAATTAATAATATATTGTGTCGGTATTCATGTAATTTCACTTGAAGTCACATAAATACTGACACTGAATGATAGCCAATATTGTGAAGGACGGATATTAAATTAATAGATCGCGTTAAGTTTCTAGAAGAGTGTAAAGTTGCAGATGCTGCGTTGCACTGCATCGACCAATTAACGGGTACCACACTCGAGTGTGGCAAATCAGAGTAATGCGTGAGCCGTGATATTTCATTTGCAGCCAACTTCACACCTGTCAAAATATTTGTTTTTGTCTATACCTTTTTTTTTTTTTTTTTTTTTTTATTTTTTTTTTTTACGTGGGGAATATTTCATTTGCAGCCAACTTCACACCTGTCAAAATATTTGTTTTTGTCTATACCTGAAGTAAGCTTCATTATCAGTGATCCTGTTGAGTAGTTGCAGCAAACAATCCGCAAGCTCCACACTGTCAGGTTGCTGAGCCAAAGCTACTGACAGGTTCAGTAGTAATGATGTCGCTGCGATCTGGGGACACGGAAAAGTATTTAATTTTTTTAACCAACTTCAATAAAAGGAGTTGGTTCTCAATTCGATTATATCGATGATGGGATCCTAGAGAAATTGAGGGCAACCCTCAGATTTTAAAGCCGTCTATATTGTTTCTCGTATATTACCTAAAGCTATTTAGATATTTGCATTTAGCAGACAGCATTTTATGTTGCTGATCTGATGCTGGAAGGTACAACTAAATATAGGCACCTTATGGCCCTTTACTGTATTATTTCAAGTTATACATAGATGACACGAGACATTGCATATTACTCAAGGATTTCTTACTTTTTAGTGCATTTTTTGTAATTGAATACTGTTTTTTTTATAAAATTATAGTTTCTAGTGTCAATAAGGCCCATTACATTTGTTATTTTAACGATCTAACATAGTAACGGATGAAGCGTCAACCGCTGCCAATTGTTAAAGAATTGCCGCTCTTGCACGTCATATAAAACTAGTTGTCCAACCTTTACCTCGTGAGTTTTGGCAGACATATGTTTTCATTTCCTTTTCATATTTATAAGTGCTCTTTGGACATAGTAAGCGTATGAATGCAATAATGTACCATCATTTGCTTCATATTTCTCAGCTTAAATATAGTTAACATGCCAATAATGACAGTGAAACCACCAAATCATATGATTTCAAATATTAAGCAAGACGACGTTATTTTATCAACTTCGTGCCCAACAATCCATTTACTTCAAAAAATAATTATTATCTGATTGAACAAGTAACAACATACCTGGGCATTATTACTAAGCTGCGTCAGACATATGAGTGCATGCATGACACCCTCCCTGGCGGCCAGGATCAGCATCTCCCCGGGAAGGTCGCAGAACGCGTTCACCATCACTCGAATCGCCAGCAATTGATTTGGTGCTAGGTTATCTGAAAAATAATGATGCAACATTTTTAATGCCATAGGAAATCAATTTTTTTAGAGCTGACACGAGTTATGGCCCATTAATATTAAATTTTATGGTCCTTCGAGCCGGATTCGGAAACGAACTAATTAAGAGGGGAGATATTAATTAAACTAGCCCTGTCGTTATTATTTGTTAATTCAGACCATGCTTGCAACTAATGTCATAAAATGTATCGGTCTGCGCGATTTTTGAAACAATCTCTTAACTACATAAACCCACACTTTTATCACCTAAGAGACAATGGAACGCGCTATGCGTTTTGTGTGCTTTTTTAATATAGAGCGGCCATGGCGTAATGGATATGGCATCGGTCTTACGATAGAGGTCGTGGGTTCGAATCCTGGCCATTAAACCACGGACGTAAAACTTTCTCCTACAAGCGAATTAAGCTTATTTGGAGGGTTAACGAGAATATTAGTAATTTGTATTTGCAAATTAGTAGTAAGCTTTTTTTTAAAATATATTTTAAATATGAGGTTTTGTTGCATAATTTCAAACATGATAGTTACCTGGCGTGAGTAGACCGAGTAGAAATTTGACGAAGGCAGGTCCGTACGCCATGTCAAATATTTGTGCGTTAATCTCTTTGTTTCTTACTGCTAACCGAGTAACATCTAGCACTGGGAATAGAATTTCTGAAAAGGAAAAGTTTGTATTTAATGACAAAAATTGTCTGAACGCTTGATTTTAAGAGCGTGTATTCCTTTTCAAAATGTAACTGTCAATTTTTGTAGTGTTTTGGGAATATTTCGTAAAAACTGAATGAAAGTATGATTTTATTCAACTAACTTTTTAGAATGCAAGTTTTGAAAGGTAGATATAACAATTTCATTCGTAAGTACAGCATAATTTTGTAATTTATCAACTTAACAGTTAATACTCTTTCAACTGATAAAATAGAAAAGTATGCTTTAGTTATTAAATGTAATTGTCATATTTACCTTTTAAAGCCCACATTCTAAAAAGTTAGTTGAATAAAATCATACTTTATTCAGTTTTTACGAAATATTCCCAAAACACTACAAAAATTGACAGTTACATTTTGAAAAGGAATACACGCTCTTAAATGACAAATAATATTACATCACGCCTATATTACCCAGAGGAGTGTGGCAGAGGTGTACAACACCCACATTTCACCTGTTATGCGTCACACTCACACATCATGATGACCAGGCATATCATGAAGTTGAGTAAATAATATTTGACATACCTTTTGGCCAATCTAACATTTTCTTCAATAAAATAATGCTTTCATTGTTGTGTGCATTATTCTGAAATGAAATAGTAGAGGATTAGATTAGTAGATATTGCATTTAATGAGAGCCTGTCTAGATCTCAGCGGTATTTGCTACCGGGTTTCGCTCAGCTATTTAGTATTTTTATTCATATTCATTTAATTTCATACATCCAAGTAACAAGTCCGAGAATTTAGTCAAGTATAACACAATGTCAATAAATATAGTCAAAAATAAATATAATAAAGATGTTATATTTTTTTTTAAACTTACTAATAACAATGTCAATACTACTTGTAATATTTTTAAAGCAAATTTTAGCTTTGCTATGCCTTTTTGTAATTTAGAAAATATTAAAGTTGAAAAATTAAGAATCCAGCAGGACTCGAACCTGCACCCCCTGGGTATACGCCCATATAAATTTGCTTTAAAAATATTACAAGTATTTGATAAAAATCTCTTGACAGTAACAGTGTTGATCTTAATTCAAACTTACAGTATGTGAATAGTGACTTATTACATCACATAGATGGCGCTAAAACCAAATAAGGTTCGTCTAGCTAAAAGCTGGCACAAAAAGAGTTGAGAAATTTCGAGTCCGGCAGCATACGAATCCATAGCTGAATTGGCAAAGCATTTGGGGCGTATACCCAGGGGGTGCAGGTTCGAGTCCTGCTGGATTCTTAATTTTTCAACTTTAATATTTTCTAAATGTCAATACTAATTAAATGTCAGTTTACCAAGTTTTCTTTGAGTATAATTTTCTATCTACAGTATTAAGGGTACATATTGGCTGGTGGCATTACAAAATTCCACCCTGTATATATATTGATTTTGTAAAACCAAATGCCGCCTGTCTTATTAGCGTCCAGTGTTTGTAAAGATGTAAAATTACCTAATAATATAAAAAAATAACCTAATGAAGTTACAGAATCTAGCTTGCCCTTCTTTCCTTTTAACGATGTTAATACACCAACGGATCGACACAGACGCCGATCGATTTCTTGTAGTAAATAGTATGAAAGATTCGCGGTTAGGGCGAAATATATGTAAATATAAATAAATAAAAGACGACTCATTTTAACTGTTTACCCGTGGTCCGTAGCCATCGTCCATCATGGACCACTTGTGGACCCATTAATGGGTCCGGGCCCTATTAATGGGCCCGGGCCCCATTAATGGGCCACACGTGTTTCATTAAAGTACCCTCCCGTAGAATAGTATTTGAATCTCAAGTAGGGTCATGGTCGTAATTAATTTTATATCGATATTCAGATATCTAAAGATAAATCCCTACCCATGTTCCCTTCTATGGGACCACAGGTAATTAAAATTACCTGTAGACCCGGTATTTTGATTTAGATATTTTTGTTAATTGGTAAAATTTTGGGTCTAGCTTTCTAAATGAAACCTGAATGATTATTTAAACAAATGTCTTCTCCTAACCATTTTTGTGGCACCCGGGCCCAACGCAGCCCAGCCGCAGCCCATAGCGACATTTATTGAAACCACAGCTTCTATACATGGCCAGTATGCATTTCCACCGGATAAAAAATTCTTTGGCGAAAAAAAAATCGTCTTCCGAACAAATTGCACGATCGCAATGTTCAAATTGTTCCGAGAACGTGATTTTTTTTTTTTCGCCAGAGAATTTTTATCCGGTGGAAATTGATACTTACCATGTATAGAAGCTGTGGTTTCAATAAATGTCGCTATGTCGCATCCACCCCGTATAATATTAAAGTTGAAAAATTAAGAATCCGACAGGACTCGAACCTGCACCCCCTGGGTAAACGCCCCAAGTGCTTTGCCAATTCAGCTATGGATTCGTATGCTGTTTGGCTCGAAATTTCTCAACTCTTCGAGTTTAATATTATATAATAATAAAGCTACCTACTCACCACTTCACACAATTTGACGACAGACTCCAGCTGTTCGTCAGACATTGCCGTCAGTCCATCACCCACTTTGCTGTTGAACTCTTTTAGTTTCTCGTATATTGCTTTCAGGTTAGCTTGGTCGAATCTGGAAAATCATAAAGTACTTCATAACATCATGCCTATGTTACCCGACGGGGGTGGCAGAGGTGTATGACACCCATACTTCACCTGTTATGTTTAGGTCCCTTATGATAGGAAGAAAATAAAATCATAAAGCAATCTTAAAAGAAATTCAATATTAAAGAGTAATGTCTATCTATAACAGCGATGCCCAAACTTTTTAAGTGATGAAACCTTTTTATAAGCCAAATATGGGGGGTTGGTCAATATTTTTCTTTCCTGTCGGCTTTGTACACTCGGCAATGAGTTGGGTATGCAGGGCAAAAACTTCTACGCCATAGTAAAAACTGACTGCAATAGATATGCAAGTTTGTATTTCATATTTAATAAGTATAATATACCCACTATTTAGATATATAAATCACTTATCCATAACTAGTGTTGTAAGTCTTTACTTGACTTAGAAGTTTTTGCCCTACATACCTAACTCATTGGCCGACTGTACATAAAAAGTTAATGGAAACATATTTTTTTTTTAAGTAAATTAATAACTTTTGATATTCCCCAAAAGTCGCTAGGTTTCGTCGCTAGACCACACCCAAAAGGTGCCAGATCTGGCGACAAAGTTACTAAATTGGCAACACTGGCCCCAGGGCTGGGCTTTGGAGATCACACTTTGGAATAGCTGATCCATAACAACTATTTTCTATATCTGTACTAATATAATTAAGTTGTAGAGTTAGTATGTTTGATCACAATAAACTCAGAAACTTAATTGAAAAATGTTTTTTTGCCATTATCAATATTAAAACTCATATTTCTTACCGAATATAAGAATCATGTGGTATAAGTTTATTTTCAGTAGCAGTAGCAGCACTCGTCATGTAAGCACCGCTGCCCGTGAAGGGGTCGGCGGCGGAGGGCGGGGGCAGGCCTGGCACGGCACCCGAACCCGGGACGTAACGGTTCTCTCCTGTGAATGGATCTGCGTAGCTGGGAATAACAAAAAATATTAAAATTATTTTTATGGTTGATAGGCACGCGTTTAATCACGATCTTAAATATAAGATATAATATAATATATGTACTCTTGCTTTGACGATACCCAGCTGGTACTCATGCAGTAACACAGACTTGGGCAAGGTGTTTCATTATTTGGCACATCGCATAATTAATGTTGAAGCAAAATACTTTGTGCATATTTGTGGAATATCTGGCCGATCGTGAGTGACTTGACATCATCAGGATCCAATATATGGCGTTCTAGAATGATCCTTCGTCTATGGATCAGTGACTCTTAAGTCAAAAGTCAGCAGCAAGCAACAAATTTTAAAAAGATGTGCTTTTTAAAATTACTCACCCATTGGTCATCGCGGGATCCGAATCCAACTTAGCGTTACTTATAATAAAGTTAGCTACTTGTTCCAAATATACTTGCGGCAGGTTGTTTCTAAAAAATAACAGGAAGTTAAATTTAACAGCATTTTCATACATGTAAAGTTGAAGTCATTATTGTAATTTCAGTTTCAGACAAATAAAACATAAAAATGAGTTAAAAGAAACAGCCCCAATTTCACTGGTGTTAGATAAACCCTAATTAAGGCACTGCACTGGTGTTGTGGGTTCGATCCCCACATGGGACAAATCTTTGTGTAATTAGCAAAGATTTGTTCTGAGACTGGGTGTGCTTGTGTGAGTGAATGTGTGTATTTGGCCTTGTCATTGGGACCATTGGATAGTGTAATTGCTTCTGGCGTTCTATGTAATGTAAAAATCCAAAATTTATCTAATTTATTTATTTATAAATGGAAGTGACTGCTGTGTCCTTTTTTTTTTTCAATTGCAACTTGTGTAACTTTTAATGGGTCACAAACTGGACAACTTAGTTTGGTAAGTAAAACATGTATTAAGAACCAGTATCTTCTGGTTTCAATAATATATTTTTTTTTTGGTTCTGAAAAACTGTTTGTCTTCTTTATCAAGGAAAACTTTGCAACTTCACCCTACGACCTATGGGAGCAGAGAGTAATAAAGAAATGAATAACAAATAAATAGTTACTTATGAATAAAAGCTTGTGCAGCGGCCCAAGGGTCTTCAGTCTTGTTGAATGGAAGTTTGATGGGCGGAGAACCCTCTTTGATGTCTACGCTGAACACAAAGTCGTATTCCTGAAAACAACACATGTTCTTATATGAATAATTTACTTTTTCTACTTTAAACTTTGGCAGAATCATCATAAAAATATCTTATTCAACTTATATAATTATCAACTCCTCTTGTAAGGCTCACCTGTATATGTTTATTTATGTTATAAACTATTATAATAATATTATTTATTATTTTATATTTTTAATTTTATGTATCTCTATTACGTATTTTATATAATATGTACTTCTTCTATTCTCATATCTATCATTATTCGTCTTTCTGAAATGCACCTACCTATGCTCATCTCTGCACCATTCTAGGTTGACTGTAAGAGTACTATATCCGCCTTTGTACTATATTTTTTGTGCAAAAAATTTAATAAATAAATATTTTTTGATGATGTCTGTTAAAAATTTGACAACATAATTTGATTTACATTTTACTTCAGTCAGATGTTAAGTGGCTGCTTGTGAGCATCCAACATCTAAAAAAAGATTGAAGATGCGTCACTATCTCTAAGGACTACAATATTATGCCTCAAGTATCATGTCAGTAATTTAAGGGCCCAAGCTAACCAGTAAGCCTAAATACAGAAGTGCAACCACTATTATATATATCAACTATCACATAGCATATCACATTGTTACATGATAGTCTCAACATAAACGTATATCTATTTAAATCTAAAAATGCGGTAATATTCCCCACCTATCCTTGGTACTATCAGGAATGTTTAAGCATGGTTTAAGGTGGCCCACCTTAAACCATGCTTAAACAGGGATGGTTCATATCTGACAGAACACGCTTCGCGTATTATCGGTCGGTAACGCCAGAACAGACAAATGTATAGAAAAACACTTGACCGTTCACACTCAACCGATGATATGTTAGTGAATTGAGTGTATAAGAGTGATAATTGCGTAGCACCGCTCTCGAATCGCGGTGTATAATGTTCCTTGTTACACAGATATGCTTCACGGGAATATTTTAAAAAGTGAGCATGCGGTACCTTTTCTTATCTTACATAGTTTGGCCCTCACTATCAGGGTTAGGCTAGTACGCCACTGATTTCATTCCACGTATTTTTAGCAATATTCCATGAGCACATCACGTTGTTGCCACAACAAAGCAGTCTGTTTATTTTTGGGACTCATGTTATAGGGAATGTTTCATTCGCCATCCATGGAAAAAAATCTCATGATTGTTAAGGGCAAGCACAGCATAAAATATTGTATACATACTTTGTTATGATAAGTTATAGATTTGATAATATTTTATAATAATATATTTAATATTTATTTTATGTAGGAATGTTTTTGATGATAGTTGTAATGTAAAATGTTAATTAGATATTTAAGTACTATATTATAATTCAAATTTATTATATTCATTTATATATTCTTATCTATCGCATTAGGTTTAAGGTAAAGTTGTGGTAAATAAATAAATAAAAAAAAAATGATTCATTGCTAATACTGCGACTTTTCTGATGGAAAGATGCCAGATTATCACTCTATGGATTACTTGCCCAGTAAACACTTACGTTCGTTGCTCCTACGCTTATTTTGTTTGATTTTGAGTAAAAAGTGCACTTCATCGCCTTAAAGCTAACACAACATCAACATAACCTCCGTGGTGAATCATTCAGGCATTTTGAAGACCACCTTCTGAAGAACAAGGCCGTAAAAAGCCATTGAAAATTATCCAAACATTGGAATAAACGGCCACTGCACATTTTTGAACATTCAAAAACTTATAAAACGGAAGCAAGTGAGTACAATTTTTAACAATTTGCAAAGAGTTTAACAACACATTAGGAGCTACAATCCCGTATCAGCTGATTTTGACAGCTTGCTCCGATCAACCAGTGTCTCGGTGTGACCAGCCAATAAAAACAACATATAAAACCAGAGACTACCTACCGGGAAGATTAGCAGCGTTGACACGCTCAATCTAGGATGCATAACGTTCATTAAATGCAAAAATAATTATTATAAAACCACCTAAAGGCAAATCCAACCGAATTTGCACTGGATCATCTTACACACACGTTTAACGTCAACTAGAGTGTACTGCGCATAGATTCACCCTCAGAGATAGTACACCTTTTGTCATCATGATGAAATGCAGTGCTTGTAGCAACCATTTCAATGATGGAGTGCAATGTAGTTCCTGCAGGAAGCAACTGGACTTTGCTTGTGCCAACCTAACTGAAGGAGGATGGAGGAAGTTGGGCAGCGAACGCAGGGCAGCATGGAAATGTTCTTCATGTCGCGGAGCGTCACCGTTGCCCTCGCCGCTGCGTCCGGCAGACTCACTATCACTCGAAGCAATTATGAATGAAATACGTGGTTTAAAGCAACAACTATCTGGCCTACCCACGGTCATAAGTGAGCTGAAAGGGTTGCGAAGCGAAATCCTAGAAGTCAAGACATCATGCGAATTTATGAGTGCAAAAATGGACGATTACAATGCCAGAATGGATCTGCTAGAAAACAGACTTACAGAACTCGAAAAGACGAAAGATTCGTTTAATTCTTTGCAGACAGTTGTTGCCAATATCCAAAAGGAACTCAGCAGCTACGATCAGAAATCCAGGCTCAATAACGTCGAGATTAGAGGAGTACCAGAAAAGAGAGACGAGAACCTCTTTAAAGTCGTAGATAACATCGGAAGTGCAGTTCAGTACACGGTGCCGAAACTACAAATAAATTATATCGCAAGAGTACCTACTTATAACACAAAGGACAAACATATCATAGTCAGCTTCATAAATAGGTACGTGAAAGAGGAGTTTATTGCCGCAGCGCGAGCCAACAAGAGTCTTTCAACAACTGACCTGGGATACCAGTCTGGGCAACGAATTTATGTGAACGACCATCTCAATGCGGAATCGAAAAAGCTTCTTAATACCACCAAGACCATAGCTAAGGAGAAGATGTATAAATTTGTTTGGGTGAAATATGGAAAAATACATATCCGCAAGAACGTTGAATCACGTACTATTGTTATCAACAGAGAAAATGATTTAAACAAAATTGTCTAACCTGGTACCGTGAGTCTAAAATATTTTTAATATACTTCCTAATAAATGCCGCTAGTATTGCGCTCACCTCATGCATAATGATTATCATACTATTGTTCACCTGTCTACCTACAGAATTGTTGCTTGTTTACAAAATGTTTATGACCACTTGCACTCGATCGTCGCGGCCCCACCGCTACGTCTGTACTCGCTACGTACCATATTTAAATATATCTGATTCTTTCTCACTCACGCTTAACAAGGCCTACTGCTACTGCTCGCTCACTCCCGCTTCCTTCATTCAACATTTTTATGATTATTTTGTTCTTACACACATTTTCAAACTTATTAACGATGAGTTTTGCTTTGTAATAATATTAAATACTATATTGCATGATTCTATATCACTATTAACCCTTCTTAAATCGCCAATTATTACAAATCCTATTACTGCTATTGATGAGTTTTGCTTCGCTATAAAAACCAAGCCTTATTATTTTATTTTATTATATTATTATGGAAATGATTACAATTGCAATTATTGCTGATTATTGCGAACTTTGCTTTATATTGACTGTTAATAATATACTATATTATTTTGTAATACTTTTTTATATTATCACATTTATCACACAAAATATGGTAATTGCAATTAATGCTGACAATGAATGTATGCTATATTATTTTATTATATTTTTATTTTATCATAATTTGCAAAATGACTTACTCTTGGCTATAAACACTATACTCTTTGATCTTATCTTACTAATTTGTTTTATTCTGCAAACGAATACCATTGCTATTGATTATTATGAATATTGCTTAGTATTACCTCATATTACGATACCTAATTATTTATTAATACAATTTTATAATGTTCCGCTAAATATTATAATTACAATTATTGCTCTCAATGAATTAATGATTTATTATTGTATATTATTAATTTGTCAAATTTTGCAAATTATCACAGTTATTTTTAAAAATAATATTTATGTAAGTTTTAATGGGTTTTCGCCTTTTAGTTCTATAGTAGAATTGTTTTATCTTACATTGCAAATATTTTCAACTGTTATGATAAGGATCCACTCATGGCTAAGTGCTCGAAGCTAAGTATCTTTTATCAAAACGTCAGAGGGTTAAGATCCAAAACTTATGATTTCTGCCGCAATCTTTCACTCAATTCTTACGCAGTTGTCGTGTTGACCGAGACGTGGCTGGTAGAGAGTATCTCTAACAATGAGCTTTTTGACTGCCGGTACTCGGTTTGGCGGCGGGACAGGGATTATGATTCTACAGGTCAGACTTTGGGTGGAGGCGTCTTGATAGCAGTGCGCAATGATATTTCTGTTCTGCCAGAGCCACAATTGCACTCATCAGCTGAGGATTTGTGGTTGACACTAAAAACTTCAACATTAAAATTACATCTTTGCGTTATTTATCTGTGCAAACAAAATCTTGGAAACACGTTCTCATCACAATTAAACAACTTTTTAGTAAAAGTTAACGACGCTTTTTTACATTATCCCTCCGACAAATTCATAATACTGGGCGACTTTAACATGAGTAATATTACATGGTTACCTAATGGTGATGGTTCCCTGTCTGCCACAAATACACGCAGCCAGGACGAGCAGTTGCTTGTTGATGAAATTCAAACCCATAATTTATCGCAATTCAATAACGTCAAAAATAAGTAACGGGTGGCGCAAAAGTAAAGACCCTATTTGGTTCAGCTATAACATTTTTTCTAAATTAGAAAACTAGATTTAGATTTTTTTAAATGTATATTTGTGCCATTAAATTTCGTACCATTAGGATTTAAAGATGATGTCTTTTAAATGGTGACCTCCAGAGTTGATACACATTTGAGCCCTATTTATGACATTTTGCATAACTTGCCGTAACACTTCCTGCGATATGTTCGTTATTTCTTGACGAATGTTTTCTTTTAGAGCTGCGAGAGTCTGTGGCTTGTTCACATACACCCGAGATTTCAAAAAACCCCAAAGAAAGAAGTCTGGACTGGTCAGATCGGGTGATCTTGCAGGCCAAGGCAAATCGCCAAAACGAGAGATAACTCGGTCTGGAAAAGCGTCCCTCACTAAGTCCATAGTGTCGCGCGCTGTGTGTGCCGCAGCGCCGTCTTGTTGAAACCAGATGTGCTCCAGCCCCAATTCGTCCAAACTGGGTATAAAAAACTCACGTAACATGGTTCTGTAGCGTTCTCCAGTGACAGTTATCGCATTGCCTCCAGCGTCTTCGAAAAAATAGGGTCCGATCACTCTGTCAACACAGATGCCACACCATACAGTAACTTTTAGTGGGTGTAGAGGTGTTTCTTGAATAATGCGCGGATTATCAGTGCCCCAGAACCGAGTATTCTGCTAATTGACATGCCCTGAGAGATGGAAATGCGCTTCGTCACTCATAACCAATTTTGAAGGAAAATCATCCTCTTCAAGGTGTATCAACTCTGGAGGTCACCATTTAAAAGACATCATCTTTAAATCCTAATGGTACGAAATTTAATGGCACAAATATACATTTAAAAAAATCTAAATCTAGTTTTCTAATTTAGAAAAAATGTTATAGCTGAACCAAATAGGGTCTTTACTTTTGCGCCACCCGTTATAATAAGATTCTCGATTTGGTATTGTCTAACGTACATAATTCGGTTTCCGAATGTGACTCTCCACTAGTACCTGTGGACTCTCATCACGGAGCGCTGTCAATTAGTGCTACTACTATCGATGTACCGGTTTTGAAGCCGTTAGCGCATACTAAGTATTTTTATGATAGAGGCGACTTTGATTCGATTAACGACACAATCACAACAACGGATTGGAATAGTGAGTTCTCAACCAGACCTATAGAAGAAGCAATCGATTACTTCTACTTCAAAATCAATGGCTTGGTTAAACAATTTATACCCTCTAAAGTTATTCACAATGAAAAGTATCCTAAGTGGTACTCGGTATCGCTGAAAAAATTAATAAAGGATAAGTTCAAATACTTGTCAAAGTATAGGATCTATAAAAATAGGTCTGACTGGGAGACTTATAAACTTCTGCGGGATAGGATTAAAAAACTAGAGAAACAGTGTTTTGAGTCTTTTATATGTGCCACAGAGAAATCCATAGAAAAGAATCCAAAACAATTTTGGTCATTTATAAAGTCGCGTAACAAAGATAATGGTATCCCATGCATGTTGAGGTATCAGGATACTGTAGTGTCTAACGGGGACGATATTTGCGATACGTTCTCCTCTTATTTTTTGTCCACGTTTGTCACACCTGATTCAATTGGAGATACATCATACATTTCGGACACCCTCTCCACCGGCACATCTGACATTTCGAGAGTGGAAATAGACGTTGCAGAGGTCGGTAAACTTTTATATCAGCTTGATCCTTACAAGTCTGCTGGACCAGATAAATTACATCCTCGCCTACTAATAGGATGTGCTGAATCCATCGCCATTCCTATATCCCTTCTATTTAAGAAATCTCTTATGACAAACACTTACCCTCGCATATGGAAGTCGGCTTTCATTACTCCAGTCCATAAAAAGGGACCTAAGACTGAAGTAACCAATTATAGACCGATCTCGAAGCTTTGTATTATCTCGAAAGTATTCGAAAGAATTGTCTATAGTCAAGTGTATTCTGCTATAAATCATTGCTTTAGCCAAACGCAACATGGTTTCCTCAGAGGTCGCTCGACCGTCTCAAATCTCGTGTTATTCAACGATTATCTGACGGAAAGCATGGATGCTGGGAAACAAGTGGATGTAATTTACACTGACTATAGCAAAGCTTTCGATCGGATCAGTCATGCAATCTTATTGAAAAAGCTCCAGAATATCGGGGTAAGGGGCGATTTGCTTAGATGGTTCACATCATACATTAGCAACAGAACTCAGGCAGTAGTAATAAACAACTATATGTCAAGCTGGGTCCCTATACCTAGTGGCATTCCCCAAGGATCACTAATTGCACCGCTGCTTTTCAATATATTTGTGAACGACATAGAACCCTGCTTTCATCACTCCAAACTGTTGTGTTTCGCTGATGACATGAAAATCTGCGCTGCCATTACTTCTTTGTCCGACGCTCAGTTACTTCAATCGGACCTCAAGCGACTGGATGAGTACTGTCAGGCAAATAAACTCGACCTTAATCCCGCTAAATGTTCGGTTGTCACCTACAGTCGAAAGAAGGTTAACTTAACATTTCAATACATGATAAAAGGCCACCATGTACCTAGAAATGAATCGATTCGAGACTTGGGCGTTGTTCACGACTCGAAATTGCTATATGACAGGCATATTGATGGCATAGTAGCAAAGGCCTCCAAGGCTCTTGGGTTTATAATGCGATCGTCTGCTTGCTTTAGGAATGCCAAAACATGGAAAATTCTTTATTGCACGTTTGTCAGGAGCATCTTAGAATACGCATCGCAAATATGGAACCCGCGTTACGACACGTACCTCAAAAGAATTGAGAAAATCCAAATCAAATTTGTCAAATATATATGCTATCGCCTACAAATTCCATTTAAATCTGATCAATACCTAAATATATGTAAAAAATTTCACCTACTGCCCCTTTCTGACAGAAGAAATATAGCTGATGTATGTTATATTTTAAAAATTGCTTCAAACAACATAAATTGTCCTGAACTATTAAGTAAACTTCGTCTTAATGCACCCCCTAAGTTAATAAGGTCAGCAAAACCCTTACATGTACCTTTATCTTCTTCTAATTATCGGCAAAACTCTTTCCTTAATCGAGCGAGCAATAGCTTTAACTCAATAGCTAAAGATCTAGACCTGGATTTATTCTGCACTAGTATTCCGGTGGCGAGGCGACGAATGAGTGAACAGTTCTTTGCCTAGAATGCTGCATTACCTGTGCTGTACTTTGGTTGTATATTGTTTAAGTACTTTGATGTTTATAAATGTGTAATTTAATTAATGTATTTAGTTAGTTGTTTCTGGAAATGTATTTAATGTATTACTAAACGCGAGGACCTGTAATTGGCTATCTATCACCTAGTAACATTATTATTTAAATTAGAATAAGCTGTTGGACCTCCATAAAGATAATAAATAAATAAATAATAAATAAATAAATAATTACTATTTTGGCTGATACCGGCTCGAACCCGTGATCTAACGATTAGGTTAATTAAAATGATGTTAATTTAAGTACCTTTCCTTGGTACATGGTCTTGCCCTCACTAGCAGGGTTGGCGCCCATGACGTCACCGATTTCATTCCACGTGTTCTCAGCAACACTCCATGAGTAACACTTCACGTTGGTGCCTCGACGGACGAGTCTGGTTTGACCGTCAGTTTTACCAGGCTCGAGAAGAACTTCGGGTCCAGGTATACTGGAAATAGTGGTAAGAAATTATAACAATTTTGTTGGTATAAATCTTGGTATTACAAGGAATTGACCTATTTATTATTGTCCGTTAATATGTGTATGAAATTAATAATCAATACTGGAAAAGAAGGACACATAGAATGAGAACAGCGTTATTGTTATCTAAAGGGTACTACTCAGTCCAAGAATATCTGTCCGACAAATCATTATCTAATCTGTAATTTACTTTTAAATTTCAACATGACTTACTAATTTGTAACATATTACATAAATATATGATTATTCTAATTTATCTTTTTGACATTGCATGAAATTTAAGTAAATATAATTGTGTAATTTTATTATTGTTAACATAACATTTTGCATGCTATGTAGCTGATTAAGGTGATACCAAATGTAATAATAATGTAACATTTCTTGTACCTATATTTCGCAAAATAAATGATTGATTGAGAATCACTGTTATTCTACTGTTTATTAATATTTGGAGTCTCCATATCTACTCAAGTAGGTATATAACAGAACATAACATCATGACTATATTACTTAGAAGGGCAGAGGTGTACAACACCCACATGTTACCGGTTATGTAATTAAGTCCCATGGGATAGGGGGTGGCACAATTCCAACTCGTGAAAGTTCACAAATAACACTTTGCTTGACCAGGGAATCAAACCCGAGACCGCGGTGAGGGGCACATACACTAACCAGATATAATTATAATCCTTAATAAAGCTTTTTGCTCACTATACTTTCATTGGTTGTGGCTACACACCTTCAGTTATTAGATAAGAAAGACTATGGTGTATCTTTCAACAAAAATAAGCAAATAATGGAGGTATTTCAGAAGTAAATTTAAAAAATAAAATAAAAAGAAAAACCTACTCAGTAAGTTTATATCCTCCAATTTCCTGTTGCTGCGCAGCTTGCAGCTTCTGCACTTCTTCATCGAAAGCTTTAAGCGTGACGTCATCGGCATACCGCGCTGGGTCCTTCGTGAATACGCGAACTAACCCGTCGCTGGCACCTGATCAATAGACAAGATATATTTTATAATAAGAAACAGTTGAAAAAATTGTGGCAGGATTTGAACCTGCGACATTCTGCACACCAGACAGCCGCTTTAACAAACTAAATTTCTCAACTGTATGTTAAGTCATTTCGTGACGTCACGTTCATCTATTTGTTCCTATTTTAAGTAGGATACCAAACCAACATGGCGATGTTACACAGCACAAATGTTGTAAAGTATAAACGCGTACGATATTTCAACTTAGTTTGGTAATTTTTTTTCAACTGTTGCTTAGTATAATTTGCTAATGGCAATAAGAAGATATTTTTTGTCACAAAATCATCAAACATTACAACTCAACTTTAACTGATCTACAGTTCAAGCTATTATTTTGTTCTTTAGAATTAATAATGAAATGATATACCATTGACTGATCAAAAGTTCCCTATGACTCAGAGAGTTAGGCTATTTGTAATATCAAGAAAAAAAAAAAATATCTTTTTTTTCCAAACTGATTGCGTTTAGATTTTTGTAAAACATAACTTTTACACCTTTCCTCAAAACAAGTTATTGCGATACTATTCATAAAAATACTAACCAGTTGTCATCACTGAAGCCACGCAAAGGGAACTAAGATGAAATACATACGAGGATATGCATCAGTCTAGTACTAGTATAAGGGGGAGATATGAAGACATACCAGTAATAATATCCCCATTCTCAGAACAGGTGACACTCCACACAGACTGTACCGGCAGTCTGATATCTCTGACACAATCCCCTCCAGCCCACACACGAACACTGCCGTCTTCTCCGCACGTCGCAAAACCTTGCTCTACGCCCGGGTTCATACTGATACTGCAATAGACAAAAGAGAATAAATTAAAAAAGGATTGTATGTGTATAATTGCCCTTATTTTCATTTAACCCTTTATATATTTTTTGACACCAACCTCTTCCTCCAAATTTTGGGTATGGTCCTGTATGAGATTATAGAGCTGTGGCCTACATCAATAGTTTGATTAAAACTCAAGACACATTCCATACAAAAGAGTTTTCAAGTCTGTCTAGCTTTACCATATCTTTTAACTATAAACTATATCAGATCCTCTATAATGGCACAGAAGCCTGTAGCTGAGCTTTTATAAAATGATGTATATTCATGTTGTGTACAAAAAAAAGATCATTATCCTTACCAGTAAATGTAGTTAGAATGTCCATAAAAGGTGTTGAGGCACTGTCCCTTGTTGGTCCACAGCTTGATTGAGGCATCATTGGAACAGCTGAGAAAGGTTTCCGGGCTAGCCATCACAATATCTCTTACACAGTCTGTGTGACCTGAAAATTTATGGTATGAATATAATTTAATTTGTTGTTTGTTCTTAATCACTTACCACCTATAATCTCTGCCACACCCATCTGGGTAATATAGGTGTGATGTTATGTTAAATTTGAAGCAGGGATGTTAGGTAGCTCTGTAACCGTAACCAAAACTATCGGATATCCGATATAAAAAAATATCCGTAACCGTAACCGAAACTGAAATAAAAGTTTCGGATAATGGAGTCTCGTAGACATAGAGGAAGTCTTATTGAAACATACAAAATACTCTCCGGTTGTTACAATGTTCCTGGAATACAGAATTTGTACAGTCTAAACGAGAACAAACACCTCAGAGGACATTCACTTAAACTGTGTACAGAACCTCACAAAGGAAACCCGCTGAGACACTTCTTGCCGAATCGTGTAGTAGCAGCGTGGAACAAACTCCCAGAAATTGTGATAAATGCACCCAGCTTAAACAGTTTTAAAAACCAACTTGACAAATTCTCCAAATCGCAAAACACACACGCATCAGCTTAATAGCTGCTAGTGTGAAATCCTATAAATAATAATAATAATAATATCGGATAGGGGCGGAGCCTAATTGAGATACGTTATTACAAGTTGTTTTGATTGGCCGGCCGTAATTCGAACCAAATGTTGACATATAAATAAAACCATTATGAAAATCCTTAGAAATATAACATCCGTAACTGACAATACCCGCTGAATCGTGAAACTAACGGATAATCTGAAATAAATTAATATCCGCATCCGAATCCGTATCCGGTATAATAATCGATCTTATATTCGTATCCAATACATATCCGAAATTTCATATCTATAACATCCCTAGTTTAAAGTGACAAAAATTTTACCAAAAAGAAGGATGATTGAAGATTCAATCTGTGTATAGTTTTTTAAATTTCAAGCCATATTTTATTTTTTTTGCTAATTGCTTGACCAAACATTTATCCACCAAAAATGTGTATGATATAAATCAAAGCCATCACTGTTAATGCTATTGTACATTATTTAAAAAATAGTTTAAGAAGAAATTTTGAAAGATGAAATGCACCTTTTAAAGAACAATAAAAAAATACCAAGTATTTACATATTGTACATTAAGTTTCAGATCTGACTATGATAAAAAATTGTGATAAGCTTGTTTACAAATAAAATAATACCTTGAAGAGAACTAATAAGAGAGCCATCTTCCTTCTTCCACAGTTTTATAGTTTTATCAGCAGAGGCAGTAGCATAGGTGCCATTGAACAGTTCTATGGTGGCCCAGACAGCTGCTTGGTGACCTGTCAGGATCTTTGGCGAGGATTTGGGCTGGTTCAAGTTCCATACTCTTGCTGTATTGTCCCAACTTGCACTGTGAAAATTATAATAATGATGTAATTTTTTGGTTAGAAACAAGATGATATTCTTGAATATTAGGAGATGTTAGATATCATAAACATTGTATCTTTCATCTGAGTTCTAATCTTTCTCTCTCTCTCTAAATCTTTCTGGAGTTTTATATCACCAAAACCATTATAAGGTGTGGACAATAAAGCATTTAAGTAAAAAAAAACAAACAAAAATATAAAATTAAAAAAAAATATCTTTATCATTACAACACACTTACTTCTAAGAAGGTTAACAATAGATGGACAAAAATCTACAATTTTATCAAAACAATGCTTTGTTATGCGTCGGTTATTCCCCCGATAATAATCAGAATAGACAACAATTTTATTGATAAAATAAAAACATACCTCAACAAAATTCCACTGTCTCTTCCAGGTTGAACATTACACACAGCATTTTCGTGGCCTTCCAACGTCACTTGAGTCGTTGCATCTTGCAGGTTATGTCCTAGTATAATGTTGTCATTGCCCCCCGTCACTACAAGTCCATCGGGATATGTCGAACACGGTGGCAACCAGCAAACACAGGACACGAAATTTGTATGCCCTTTGTAAGTTACCACGTTCACAAAGTCTTTGACTCTGAAATCCGAATGATTCGACTAAGTTATAGAACATAAATACTTGTTATAACAAGGCAAACCTAATAGTTATGAATACTTACCCCTCCGGATGCCATAATTTTGCAGTCCTATCGCGCGAAGCAGACAATATACAGAACTCTTTAGATGTTGAGACACACCTAACATCGAGCGAGTGACCGCATAATACAGCACTTAGTTTGTAATCCGGTATAGCCATTGGAATTTATTTATTTTCTTTACACCGTGAGCTGAGCTTTCAGAAACAATCGCGGTTGCAAAAGTTGTCTTGTCATGTCATATTGACGTTAACTGTCATTAAAAAAATACAAATATTTTTCGAACTGGCAAGTGTAGTTTGGATATTACACGATCAATATTGGTTAACTTACAACGCCAGCATGATTGACAACATTTCCGATGCTGAACTGGTTATCGAGCCAACGAGATCACAGGTTATTGATAGTATTATGGATTATGGATATTATATTATTTTTCCTCCCATTGGCAAGAAAGTTTTTGTTCTGATGTTACTAATCCAATGATTATTATACTGCTTTCCTTTTGTTAGGGTTCCGTACCCAAAGGGTAAAATCGGCACCCTATTATTAAGGCAATTTTTTATATACTCTATGGGCTATGGTGTACCTTCATCTGTCCGTCTGTCCCCAGGCTGTATTTAAAAGACAAATTAAAAAAATACATAGTAGAGTGCCACCACTTGAATTGATTTATCCGTAGGATTTATCAAATTTTATTTTATTTTTCTCTCTTTCTTGTCCAACACCTAGTCCACACCACATCCATAGAGAATCCTTAATAAATAAATAAATAAATATCATGAACCGTGATAGTTACACAATTAAAAATTTTACAGCTGATGTACAACTGTTGCCGCTATAACAACAAAAACTAAAAACCGAATAAAATTATTATGGGGCCTTCCATACAACATACGTAGTTTTTTTGCTCGATTTTTATCGATATTGATAACGCAACAGGTAGACTTCATAATTTCAAAAAATATTCTCAGAATATTTAGTTAAGTATATCTAATACAACAGAAATGATTTTTTTGGACGATTTTTATTATTGCGTTCGACACTCACTCGACCAGTTTTGATTACTATTATAAATTAAAAAAAATAATTAATTATTCATTTATTTCCCTGTGACCTACGTTTATTTCAGTTAAAACACCATAAATAACATTACACATTAATTATAAAAATAAAAATAAAATTGAAACATTTGATTACATGGTAAATAACATAAAATCGTCACGTCAATCAATCATAAAATCGAATAAATGAATATCAAAATTCATTTAATTAAGTATTTTAGTTTAAATGTAAACGTTTGTGAAGATGTGTGTATGGATGGTTAAATATCGAAAATTTTATCAATAATTATCTAATTTGGCAAACGTATAATTATGTAGCTTTTCAGTGTAGATTAAGGAATATACTACTTTTCGTTGACGGGCCACGGGTGGTGCTCACAGATTAATTGGTGGTGCTGCAGGTGGATGAAATAAAAATAAATTACAATGAAAATTACTACAAGAAAACAATCCATACAACTTCTTTAGCTAATAGAATACGCCAAGCGTATTCTATTAGTTAAAGAAGTTGTATGGAAAGTTGTAAAGATTAAGTTTTAGCGTACAAAATAAAATTATACTATGAATTTATGCGACCATTATTCATTAATGATTAAAATATTTATTTGATTAATAACAATCAATGTTTTTGAACGAATACTTTATGCTTCAAATTTATGTATCAGCCAACACTGCAGAAAATAGCGCGGAATTTCGAGTTAAGATATCGCAGTGATTGCGCATTTTTTTAATAAATTGATAAAAAGCTCATGTACATAAATAAAGATAGCATCTTTAAACATGATTAAATTTTTCATTCATTGTATCTTTGCCGTGAACTTTAGTTTGATAAGGATAATAAACATAAACAAATTTTATATGTTCATGGAATCGAATAAAATATTTTGAGTGTTTTTCTTGAACAACGACATGATCTTTATACTCTTTATTATTGATCCTATTTATATGTAATAGATGTTTATATTTCATATTAGTTTGACAATACAACGAACTCATCTCACTACATTCTCGACCCGCGGCGCCAGTGTGGCCGGTACTGTGACCGCCGACCGGTGCGGTGTGGTGTTTCTATAGACTATACTATACCTACTTTTATACATACGTAGTGTAAAGATGGCGTCGACGGTGTGTGTTTCTAGGTGCCGATTACTAGCAAAATTAGATATAAATCGTGGTTTGTGTTTATCACCGATATTTAGGGATTTGTCAAATAGCAGGGTAAGTGTTTAATATTTTCCTTTGTTTGTATTATCATAAATAATAGTCTTTCATATATGATTACCGATTCGGAGACCGATTTTGATATGCACGTGCATGTACTTAGCTATAGATATAACGATAGCAGCTGTCAAACGTCAAAATTGTTTTTATTTTTTAGATTAACATTTTATTGAATTTCTTTTTCGTTTCAATTTTTATGTTAGACTTTTTATACCTCCAAATATTTATTTTGCACGAGTTGACGCGTCTTACCTACGATAAGGAAAAATATAAAATTCATTAAATTGTTATGTCTATATTTTTTCGATATGATGCACTGTGTATTTTTTTATAAAATATACTATTTATAGAATATACTATAGGTTTTTTTTAATAGGATATTTTATTAAAACTATGTAGCATAATGATATTGTTTTCCTTCTTGTTCATAATTGAAATTTGAACTTCCCTATTTAAATTATTGATTAAAACAATATTGGATTTGTATTTAATTCTTATTGGATAGCACATTTTTTATACTGTGGGAATAAACGAGTTATTATAAAATTTAGTATTTATTTAAAATAATGGAAATGATTAGAAGTTTTGAGTATTCTGGCCAGGATCATCTTTATTTTATTACGATACGGCATTGTTTTGTTTTGTGCAGATAACGAATGAATATGCCCACTTATTTATTGCTTGTTCAACACTCGCAGTGTAGAATTAGGTACTTGATAAGAGTAAGAGTGTCATTTGCAACCAGATAAAAATAATTATATGTAGCGCATGCAGCTGATCAATAATAATGTTGTAATTTTGATGATCTCAACTTGTGGTAGAAAATTAACACTTGTGTTTCGCCAGTTAAGGTTAACTTAATCCTTGATTAAAATGATACGGGAGCGTTAAATAAAACAAAACACATCATTTGTAAATTTGTTTCGTAAATTTGTTATCATGTGTTCTATTCAGTCACCCTAATGTAAAACGTAATTTTCCTGCGTTCCACACAAAGGTCCTTAAATATAAAAAATAAACCTAATTAATCCTTATTCGCTGAACCGTTAAGTTAACTGTAGTACATCAGAAAAGTTGCACTGCAATGTGGTATTACAATGTACTGAAGATAAGCGTATTCTACAGATAAAAATGCAGTTTTGTCTGTTGCTGGTCTAAATTTACGTAATTTATAAATACCACTTGTGCAGACACTTCAACCTCTATAGCTATTAAATGCAGACAAATTGTGCACTTTGCAGCTAGATGTACTAGACATAACACAGTCTTATTTAAAATCTATCTTTATTTTTTGCTGAATTCGTAGCCAATGGTGTTCTCTTGGCTACAAAAGGAACCCTATGGTAAAATTTTGGTGTTAAATATCGAATAAAAAGCTTCGTTATTTTTATTTACGCAAAAATAATTGTTTTTTTTTTTAATTTCAAGCCAATATATTTTAAAAATAATAACATTATATTAAGTTAAACTTCTTAAAATACAGAATATATGGGGCTGGGAATCCACTCTCCCTTTAGTGCGAGTTGTGAGAAAATTAGTAGTTACCTGTGTAAATAGCTTAGGCTCAACACAGTAAATAAAACGTAATCGTCGACATCCGTAAAATTGTTACGTATTCGTGAAACGGTCATCGTCTACTATTACTGGTGAATTATCTGTTTTTTGAGGTAAAGTAAGTTTAGAACTTCAAATCTTATCATCATCAAATAATACTTATCGGTCAGCTACATCAAGGTATAAATATGATGATCAAAACCTTGATCTGCTTGAACCTTTAATGTGTCACTGTCCCATTGTTCAACTTCACACAATCTTATGCTCACCGGGTCACTAACCCACAACCCACAACCGGTGCACTCGAAAAACTCAATAACTTACTTGTTAGAGTTCTGTTGTTCTAACAACTTGCTTACACACTCATATTACCTTGTTAGTAGTATTTACGTGCCCGCGAATCGTTTGATCGTAACAATTAAAAAAACGGCACAATTTTATGTACCTATACCTACCAACTCGGACAAATGATTTAATTTCTCTTTCCGGGGTCATACAAAGGTATCTCGAAATGTTAACAGTAATCACCAAGATGGGTCCGGTCAGTCCCCTTTCGCACGGGAGCATTGATAAATCTGTTGGGAATAGGGTAGATCTATACAAATACGAGCTAACACCTTTGAGCCTGTTATCCTAACACAGATATTCTTACCTCAGGGCTGTGCCCATTGTTGTCATACCTTCCATTTATTAGTTTTCGATCCTTTGTAGATACTATGTATTTATATTATAAGTAGCTAACGTTATGCCACGGGAACTATCATTATCTTCAAATCCCGCTTTTGAGCAGGGGGGCCAATAAACAAATTCAATTTTTTTTAACGAATATTCAAAAAATCTACTGCTTTCATAGGCCCAGCTAAGACCCAGGGAGAGGGGGATGGTCATTACCTCCACCACCTCCCCCCTGGATACGCACCTGTCTGTATCAATATACATAATAGCACTGAGAAGATCAAACATTTTATAATAATAATATCATCATATCAAAGTAAATAGATTTTCTTGCAACATTTCACCTCTCAGTCCAGGAAAATCATTTCATTGCCTCTTTTAACCACTATTCTGAGGTCAGACGGTCTACTGTCAAATAAATAAATTAATTTGATAAATTTTATCGTGTTCAATTTAATAGTAGTTTTTCAAGGCCACACTCTCAAATATATTTTAACCCTTGCCCTAAACGATTTACCTTTCATTGTTATGCCTATTTATTTAGGATACGTTCCCATTTTACATTTTAATGTTATCAATCCCGCTTATTCATTATGAATTAAGAGAAAATACAAAAATGTGTCTAATTACAATGGCTATAACTGATCCCGCGTCATTTTTATTCCTAATCCAGGATGCCAATAGAATACTATTACTATTTCTGCATATTAGATTGAGTGATATTAGAGCAAGACATTATTAAGGCCTTGTTAAAACGTAGGTTTCGGTTTCGAGATCGCATGCCGGACAATTCTTAGATTTTTACTTATCAAGAAATCAAAGCAGCTTCTTTCTCTGTTGAAATGTCAGCAACAATCACCACAGGTTTCGCTTTGTCCACTTCACTCTAATCAATTTATCGAGCACAAATAGTCGAGCACCTTTGCAGAAAAACAATGTTATCGACCACTTTTAGCTAATTACCAGCCAACCTGCTGCTTCTATCAAGCGATCATTCAATGAATTTGAAATTTGAATTTTGAATTCTGAAACTTCAAAATAGTTTTGGTCACATACGTTTTAAATTCCTGAGATAAAACATTAATGGTTACGTAAGACGATTTATCCGCCTTATCTCTGTAACATTATTATAGTAAGTACGAGTATCTCATTTTATTCTACTCTTATCTATCAGTGATTTCGCGTTCCAATTCTATGAGCTAAATAGTTTCAAAAACTTTCTCCAGAAGGGTGTAAAAAATTACATAAATAAAATCAATGAAGCGATTATTTTCAGCCACGATTAAAATTCTTCACGGCTGAAATTTGATTCATCTTTTTCTATATAATTTGACTTTAGGTTTATCTTCATGGATGTGATTGTAAATGTCATCCTCAATTCTGCAGTGTAAACATCCGTGAGGGTCCTTCCCAGCTTTGTCAATTAGAACTTCAGTATTGGTAATTCACGAACGTTTGCTCGACCTTCTAAAGTAGTGTAGAGCGTCGACCTGTCAACGTTGTATCCAATTGAATAGTTCCTTGACTGATGATAACGGTCATTAAACTAAAGATTTTTAAACGGACTTTATGGAGAGAATAGTTTTTTTAACGTTTGATGGCACGGTAAGTTCTGAAAGAACATTCTGCAGTAGCTAAAAAAATATTTCCTTTTTGTTAACACGTCATGTTAGTCACAGTAGGTGCTATAGTCTACAAAAAGTAGTCAATAATCTTATGTTATTCGAATTAAATGTGTGCCAATTTACAACCAAATAACAAAAAAAAACAATGGGTCATTTTCTCGAGGTTTGAGCCCAAAGATCCTTGTTAGATTATCCAAGATACAAGTGATCGTACAACATGAACTGCTTCCTGTAAATATCCCATATCAATACGTGGGCATTCTCCGCACGTAGACGAGTGATGTTCGTATTTTGTGAGGCAGGATCTACATTGAACAGGCTGTTGTAATTCTTTCTCTTTTCTGTGTTGTAAATAAAATGTCAAGGACGTGAATATGCACAAGTTTTATAGGCTTTTGTCGTGCTTAAAGATCTTTTAAACAAGGATCCTTAGAAAGTCATTTGACATTAACAAAGCCAAATAAGCGCATAGTGATGTTTTCAATATTTAACTTGATTAAGTTCTAAAAATGGAGACCGATCGACGAAGTTATTTTAACCGTATCTAGAACTGTCAGAACGGAGACAATTTTTTTTGAGTTAAAGTATGATGCTTGCATCGGATCAGATAATTTTATTTTTTGTATTTAGATCCTATTATTAAATATTTCAAATTAAGGATGAAACGGTTAAGTTTATTAAAAAGGAAAAAAACAGTAGCACTCTACTTGTGTCTATGACCCGTTGAATATCCTCGATCGCCTACATCACGTGAATCTTATGAAACTACTTCTATGACGTTCTCACAATGATCAGCTAGTTGATTCAACTTCGTGATTAATCTTATTCTAAGATTCGCGTCTAACTAAACATGAGTCATTAAGGAACTATTACAATTTTATTCATTTACGATTACTATTGTGTTGAAAGTAAATAATGTTATCAAAGACAGCTTAGTACATTATTTAGTCTAGATAAGATATGCCAAATATTTACGGAATGGCAAATCTTATTGGCTTTGTTGACCTATCGATAAGACTTACATAATTTATTGGGTTTTCGTTTATTGCTAACTTTGTTGCTTGCTTGTAAAGGTTTGTCACAGTAACCTCGATTTAACAAAGAAATGGGTACCGTTCGGTTAAAACTTTTCAATGTCAATAATATGCCGTTTCCTGTTTTCACTTCCTAGAAAAATCTTGCTTCATGACTTTTACGTTCCTTTATCTGTGTGAATAAACTTTTGATTCAATATTGAATTTATCATTTAATATTTTAATGTATTTGAAGTGGTGTGGAATGAGCTTTTGATCTATTAAATACAATTTGACAACAAAAAGGAACAGAACTACGTAAAATGTACCATTACAATACATTTATTTTGGTAGATTTCCTATGTTATCTATCTTCTATCTTTGCTTTATATAAAATATAATTTCTCGGCACCACGCGTGAACGGCTATACCGATATCGCGGCACCGACGTCAGGAGGTTGCTTTAAGAAAAATTAAGAAATTTTGCTAATGTAGGCTTTGCGTTTTCGATAATATAAACTTTATTAATGTATCCTTATATATAGAATGAGGATTTATTCATAGTTTAGACAGGTCAGCGTCTGTCGGGTCAGCTAGTAGTAGATAGAAGTGACAAATAAAATTTTGATTATTCACTCATTAACTGCATTTTAATAGCTACTATAAGAAAAGTATGAAACTTAATTTAATTTTAATGTCACGGTGTTTAATGAAGCAGGATGTAATATAGCGGGTGTAAGTAATTTGATTATACGTTCCCAGACAGTTATAATTATTTTAAATATACGACATCACAGACTCGGCTTGCTGCCAAGTTCGCATATCAATTGGAACCCTTTGTATATTCTTAACTCGCTAGCGTATACTAATATTATAAAAATGAAGATCTGTCTGTAAGTGACGTTTTGAAAGCTAAACCTCTCGACTTCTCGATCTTGATGATAATAGTTTTGGATATAGTTAAACGTTTGGAGAACGACGTAGGATAATTTTTATAGACCTGCCACAAAGGTTAGGTTTTGTTAAGTATCCATAAACACGCAATATTTTAACTTAATTTGATTCTATTATATCGTTACAGTGGCCGTAATTATAAATAACGCAAATTTTGCATTTTACTTCATTTAAATTAAATTGATTAAGTAATTTTCGATATGAAAAACTTTTGCGTTTTAAACCGTAATTTATTTCAAGCATGGACAGCGAATAAAAAGGATATGGATAACCTTTGATCATTTTTTTATTCTCATCTAAGATCTTCTAGAATAATAGTGATATAGTCAAGTAAGCATAACTTCTGAAAACTGTACAATTAGTTGTAATTCTTTATCTATAACTCAAACCCTGCATAGTCATCTAATAACCATATAATATACCAATCACAACAATAAAATCACATGATAGCCTGTCTAGTTAAAGTTATTATAAACCAAAGATAACGTTAACTAAAACATATGAATCACACAAAAGTATGCCGCACCAAGGTTAAACTACACAATCAATTCTGAGGTCATTGCTCTTAACCTGCATGTATATTACTTACTCACTTGATAAAAGATCACTTGCACTTACTTTTTATTAATATGTATTTTGCGATTGGACTGCTGGACCTGATGTCATCAGGTGCACACTCGTCCAATCGCAACAATGCCCTACAATGCAAAAAATGGACGATATAAAAGAGATGGGAGTCGGTGATAGTGGGACGGCTGACAAAGGAAAATGGAGGTAAAAGACGTTTTGCGCCGACCTCAAATAAAATCTCATTCTTCTATGAATAAAATAGGATAAGGACAAGAAGAAGACGCCCATAAACATCTTTAAAAGGTTGCAAATGCTTCACAACATCTGAGGTACCACAATAGCGGCCTTATTATTATTTTGGGTTTTACATACAAGACATTTTGACAACCAATCTAATTGCTAGATTTGTGCCCAATTTTTGCAACTTTAAATTTGTGCACAATTTTATATACATACATATGTACCTATACGTACTTACTCGGACAAATGATTTAATTTCTCTTTCCGGGGTCATACAAAGGTATCTCGAAATGTTAACAGTAATCACAAAGATAGATCCGATCAGTCCCCTTTCGCACGGGAGCATTGATAAATCTGTTGGGAACAGGGTAGATCTATACAAATACGAGTTAACACCTTTGAGCCTGTTATCCGAACACAGATATTCTTACCTCAGGGCTGTACCCATTGTTGTCATACCTTCCATTTATTAGTTTTCGATCCTTCGTAGATACTATGTATTTATATTATAAGTAGCTAACGTTATGCCACGGGAACTATCATTATCTTCAAATCCCGCTTTTGAGCAGGGGAGCCAATAAACAAATTCAATTTTTTTTAACGAATATTCAAAAAATCTACTGCTTTCATAGGCCCAGCTAAGACCCAGGGAGAGGGGGATGGTCATTACCTCCACAACCTCCCCCCTGGATACGCACCTGTCTGTATCAATATACATAATAGCACTGAGAAGATCAAACATTTTATAATAATAATATCATCATATCAAAGTAAATAGATTTTCTTGCAACATTTCACCTCTCAGTCCAGGAAAATCATTTCATTGCCTCTTTTAACCACTATTCTGGGGTCAGACGGTCTACTGACAAATAAATAAATTAATTTGATAAATTTTATCGTGTTCGATTTAATAGTAGTTTTTCAAGGCCACACTCTCAAATATATTTTAACCCTTGCCCTAAACGATTTACCTTTCATTGTTATGCCTATTTATTTAGGATACGTTCCCATTTTACATTTTAATGTTATCAATCCCGCTTATTCATTATGAATTAAGAGAAAATACAAAAATGTGTCTAATTACAATGGCTATAACTGATCCCGCGTCATTTTTATTCCTAATCCAGGATGCCAATAGAATACTATTACTATTTCTGCATATTAGATTGAGTGATATTAGAGCAAGACATTATTAAGGCCTTGTTAAAACGTAGGTTTCGGTTTCGAGATCGCATGCCGGACAATTCTTAGATTTTTACTTATCAAGAAATCAAAGCAGCTTCTTTCTCTGTTGAAATGTCAGCAACAATCACCACAGGTTTCGCTTTGTCCACTTCACTCTAATCAATTTATCGAGCACAAATAGTCGAGCACCTTTGCAGAAAAACAATGTTATCGACCACTTTTAGCTAATTACCAGCCAACCTGCTGCTTCTATCAAGCGATCATTCAATAAATTAGAATTTTGAATTCTGAAACTTCATAATAGTTTTGGTCACATACGTTTTAAATTCCTGAGATAAAACATTAATGGTTACGTAAGACGATTTATCCGCCTTATCTCTGTAACATTATTATAGTAAGTACGAGTATCTCATTTTATTCTACTCTTATCTATCAGTGATTTCGCGTTCCAATTCTATGAGCTAAATAGTTTCAAAAACTTTCTCCAGAAGGGTGTAAAAAATTACATAAATAAAATCAATGAAGCGATTATTTTCAGCCACGATTAAAATTCTTCACGGCTGAAATTTGATTCATCTTTTTCTATATAATTTGACTTTAGGTTTATCTTCATGGATGTGATTGTAACACACCTCCCTCCCCGCTACTGCTCGCGGTACAGTGGATGTGAATTGCTCCGTGCAAATAAATTAATTACTCGGTTTCGTGGACGTTTTTCGTGTGCATCTTGTGTCTAGCGTGTGTTGTTTTGTGTTTTGAACCTGTTTTCGTAAGTTTTTAGGCTTTTTTAATGGTAAAACTGTGTATATTTGTGTAATTCGGCTATTTCGGTAAGTCATTTTATTATCTTTGGTTGTGGGTAGATAGTAGGTTTCGCGCTAACGCGCAAACGTAGGATTGAGTAGGAATTTCGCTTAGGTATCTGCATTAGGCTTATGATTAGGAATTGAGTAGGAATTTCGCTTAGGTATCTGCATTAGGCTTATGATTAGGAATTATGCCGTTATTTGGTGACGACCCACCGGATGGTCGCGGTGGCGGGAATGTTTTTAGCACTCCTCGATCGCCTCAATCGGGCAAACGAACTTTGAGTGATGTCTCGCCATCGTTTATCACACAAATTGATAATCCAAAGCGATTGCATACCGATTCGATGGATAGCATTAGCGATAGGCTTTCTGACCGCGACAACTACTGCGAACTCGTAGCCCAAGCGACAACCTATTTGGCAAAAATTAACGAGTTAGTCGCCGATCAGGGTTCACGCATGAACATTACTAATAAGACTGCGATTATGGACTTTACTCAGCGTGTCACGGGAATTGTTTCATTATTAGCAATTAAATCATCTTGCAATGAAACAAAAATGGCTAATATGGAACGTGACATTGAATTACTGAGAAATCAGAGTCAAAATGCACCGCCAACTATTTTAAAACCGAAGAGTTATGCTGACTCGTTGAAACTCCGTTTACCACCGAAATCGGCGCCGGCATTGGTGGAGACGCGCGCTCCACTGCCGTGCGTAATAGCCTATCCAACCGCGGAGCGATCAGCTGAGTATGCGTCATCGTCCGCCACTAAGCAAGCGCTTATGAATGCGATTAGACCTAGCGACGACGGTTTTCAAATTGTGGGCGTGAAGAAGACATCTAAGTCTGGTGTTGTATTGCGAGTCGCTAATGAAAGCCAGCTCAAGAAACTTGAATCAGTAAATGCCATTAAATCAGCTGGATTACGTTTGGAGAAACCAAAGGGTCGTAAACCAAGGATTCTTGTTAAGGACGTCCCGGCCAGCATGGAAGATAGTGCTTTTACCATTGCTTTATATCGTCAAAACATCAAGGACGAATTAAAAATTACCGAGGACGACTTTATCAAGTCGACTAAAATTACTCGTAGGCGTAAACTAGATAGTGGGCGTAAGTGGATAGGGTTAGAAATTGAACCTGAAGTACGTAAACATTTGGTAGCTACTAAGGATAAATTATTCATAGACTGGGCGACATGTAGGTTTATCGATGATGTAGAAGTGGTTCGTTGTTTAAGGTGTCAACAATTTGGTCACGTTCATAAATTTTGTACGACAAAGTCACCTAACTGTGCGAACTGTGCCGGCGAGCACGAAACCCGTGACTGCCCGGACAAGAATACCCCCGATTTTATACCAACCTGCGTAGCATGCAAACGACTCAAAAAGCCATGCGATCATCGGTGCGGCTCTCAAGATTGCACTACGTACAAAATGAAACTCGAACAGCTAATCTTAAACACCACTTATTAGCCAATTCTTATTATAATTAAATATGGATAGTTTAGATAGTTTAAGTATAGGACAGGTAAACCTAAATAACAGCAAATTAGCTACCTCAGAGTTAGACCGTTTAGTCTTAGAGCACAAATTACACGTTGTTTTATTACAAGAGCAATATCAGAATACTCGCTTGAAGCGCAAAGTGATTCAACTAGACAACAAGGCACGCGCCGGGATATACGTTTCTAATTGTAATTTTACTGTAACTTCCTTGCACAATCTTATGACGTCACACTGTGCCGTTGCTGAAGTATCATCCCCGTCCTGCAGAGTATACATCGTTAGCTGCTACTTCCAATACTCCCATCCTGTTGGTCCTCACCTACACCACCTTCGACATGTTTTGCGATCTCTTGTAGGCCAAAAAATTATCATTGGCGCTGACGTCAATGCCTCATCTACACTATGGTATGGCAAATATCGTTCTAACGATAGGGACCGGCGCTGTAGCGTCGAAGACTTCATCGCAGAAATGAACCTTTTAATACACAATACCCCCGATGCACCACCAACTTTTTGCAGCCCAATGGGCGAGTCTTCTATTGACGTCACACTTTCTAGTGGGGACGTTCGTATAAGTAGGTGGCGCGTTCTCCCGGACGCGTCGAGTAGTGATCACCGCTTAATTGCTTACGAGTTTATGTCTGGGGCGGCAACAGATTCTCATAGTAAGTTACATAATAACTTTAGGTATAAATGTAAAGGGGCTAACTGGGGCTTTTTCGGTGCATTATTCGCGGCTCATGCCAAAGACTTCACTCGGAAAAATCTATCCGCGGAACAGAGTGCTGAAATTATGACGGATACTTTTACATACTGCGCCGATATTGCTATTGGACGCGGTTCCGTCACTAACACCCGTAGATGTGATTGGTGGAATGACAAGTTGGCTGAACTACGTCGTCGCTTCCGTAGGGCACGCCGAAAGCTCGGTAGTCTTAGGAAACGACGCATCACAGGCGATTTGTACGAAAATGCATTAATTGCTCTTAGGGTAGCCAAATCTCATTACAGAGCTGCCGTTCAAAAATCGAAGGGTGTTTTGCTTCAAAAAATAGTCACAAGACTCGATAGTGAGGGCCCGTGGTCTCCTCTGTATCATGAATTTAAAGCAAATCGATCAGTCGAACTTGCATACATACAGAACATCAAAATCAACAATGTTCATACTTCTGGTATTGAGGAGACGACGGAACAACTTCTGCACTCACTTATCCCTGACGATCGACCGGAAACTGACACCGAATATCATCAACAGATTAGACAATGGGCCACTGAACTGCCACACTCGCCAATGTCAGACCTACCATCTACTGACGAATTTATTTACATTGTCCAATCCTTACCTGTTAATAAAGCTTGCGGTGACGACAAAATTTCAAATCAAATGATTAAAGAAGCCTGTAAACTATCTGGTGACTTAATTTTAGGTATTTTTAACCGTTGTATAGCAGAAGGTGTATTTCCGCGTGTATGGCGCTGTGGTTATATAAGGATCATTCCAAAAAGAGGTGATAAACCACAAGACGATCCAAAGTCGTATCGGCCTATCACGTTGCTACCAGCCCTGGGCAAACTCTTGGAGCGGCTCATTGTTCCTCGGCTTATACCGGGTGGTGCAAAATTCTGTGCCAGTCAATTTGGTTTCACTTTAGGTAAATCTACAGCAGATGCTGTGTTATCAGTTAGAAAAACCGTAGCTCTTTCAAAATTTGAATACGTGCTGGCTATTTTTCTGGATATTTCTGGCGCCTTCGATAATGCATGGTGGCCAATGTTACTCCTCAAGTTAAAAGCTCGCGGTTGCTATAGTAATATTTACGCACTAATTTACTCGTATTTTTCACAAGGAACCACTAAATTAAAACTTGGCCACCATGCTGCCTCGAAGACGCTAACAATGGGTTGCCCTCAGGGTTCGGTAATAGCTCCATACCTATGGAATCTAGGTTTTGATGACTTCCTTACCTTGCCTCTACCATCGGGCTGCTCGCTGACGGGATATGCCGATGACGGCCTTTTACTGTTACAATCTAACACTAGAGTAGGACTTGAACGTTTAGCTAACACTTGTCTAAATTTAATTTTGAAATGGGGGGAAAGAAATCGCTTATGCTTTGCGCCACAGAAAACTTTTCAACTACTTTTAAAAGGTAATCTAAAAACACCTCCTCGTATTAAATTTGATAACGTAACTATTAAAAATAAAGATTCTGTTTGTTACTTAGGCATAGTTCTTGAAAGAAACTTTTCGTTTGTAGAACATATTAGAGCTGTAGGGGAAAAGTCTAAGAATAGGTTTTTACGCCTTGACAAGGATATCGACTGCGACATGGGGACTTTCTTTTAAAACCTTAAGAATCATTTACAGTGCTACTTATCTTGGTTCTATGTGTTATGGTGCGCCCGTATGGGCTGACAGGGCCACTGTCGGTGCTGTACGCCGCAAAATGCTTCAAAGTCAACGTCTCGCATTGATATTCTTGTGCAAGGCTTATAGGACAGTTAGCACCGAGGCTTTACCGGTACTGGCAGGTGTACTTCCGGTCGATCTCGAGGTCCAGAGACGCGCGGCAATGTATTATTCTACGCGCGATGATCTCAATAACAGCTTTCTAGGACCTCGTGACCGCACAAAGATCACAAGACTATTTAATAATCCAACGGATGTCTATAACCACCTCATAGACGAATGGCAGCAACGCTGGGACACATCACCTAAGGGCCGTCACCTCTATCATTTCTTTCCATCCATTCGCGACAGACTTGCGAAACCATGGCTAGAGGTTAATCACTGTGTGGCTCAATTCCTGACGGGTCATGGCAATTTTAAGAGCAAACTATTTTCGTTTAAGCTAATCGATTCTCCATTCTGTACATGTTCTACATCTGAGCACGAACAAACCGCCCACCATATCATCTGGGAGTGTAGTCTCTGGCACAACGAACGTAATGTTATGTTAAATAGCTTACAATTGACATCTGGAGTGGTATACTATGAGGATCTTGTATCGAACAGAATAAATTTCCGTGCATTTAGCCGTTTCTGCCATACCTATTACAGCAATCAAATTTAGGCCCCATAATTTTGTCACTATCCGTGGTGTCTACACTCTTTCCATATAGACACTTTGTCTATATTTGGCATTGCTCAGTCTCCCGCTTTGCTCTGGAGGGAAGTAAAGATACATACTTTCCAACTCCAACTATATACTTCTGATTAAATTCGTTGCGGGTTCCAAGACAATTTTAACTCTCCCTGGGATTGCCCGTGTGTCATGCACGGTGCCTTTCAGTTGGTTACCGCTGTAGATCCTGGCGTCACAGGAGTCACAGTGGTGGGCGTGTGGGTGGGATTATATCCCGTAAAAGGATGTGATTGTAAATGTCATCCTCAATTCTGCAGTGTAAACATCCGTGAGGGTCCTTCCCAGCTTTGTCAATTAGAACTTCAGTATTGGTAATTCACGAACGGTTGCTCGACCTTCTAAAGTAGTGTAGAGCGTCGACCTGTCAACGTTGTATCCAATTGAATAGTTCCTTGACTGATGATAACGGTCATTAAACTAAAGATTTTTAAACGGACTTTATGGAGAGAATAGTTTTTTTAACGTTTGATGGCACGGTAAGTTCTGAAAGAACATTCTGCAGTAGCTAAAAAAATATTTCCTTTTTGTTAACACGTCATGTTAGTCACAGTAGGTGCTATAGTCTACAAAAAGTAGTCAATAATCTTATGTTATTCGAATTAAATGTGTGCCAATTTACAACCAAATAACAAAAAAAAACAATGGGTCATTTTCTCGAGGTTTGAGCCCAAAGATCCTTGTTAGATTATCCAAGATACAAGTGATCGTACAACATGAACTGCTTCCTGTAAATATCCCATATCAATACGTGGGCATTCTCCGCACGTAGACGAGTGATGTTCGTATTTTGTGAGGCAGGATCTACATTGAACAGGCTGTTGTAATTCTTTCTCTTTTCTGTGTTGTAAATAAAATGTCAAGGACGTGAATATGCACAAGTTTTATAGGCTTTTGTCGTGCTTAAAGATCTTTTAAACAAGGATCCTTAGAAAGTCATTTGACATTAACAAAGCCAAATAAGCGCATAGTGATGTTTTCAATATTTAACTTGATTAAGTTCTAAAAATGGAGACCGATCGACGAAGTTATTTTAACCGTATCTAGAACTGTCAGAACGGAGACAATTTTTTTTTGAGTTAAAGTATGATGCTTGCATCGGATCAGATAATTTTATTTTTTGTATTTAGATCCTATTATTAAATATTTCAAATTAAGGATGAAACGGTTAAGTTTATTAAAAAGGAAAAAAACAGTAGCACTCTACTTGTGTCTATGACCCGTTGAATATCCTCGATCGCCTACATCACGTGAATCTTATGAAACTACTTCTATGACGTTCTCACAATGATCAGCTAGTTGATTCAACTTCGTGATTAATCTTATTCTAAGATTCGCGTCTAACTAAACATGAGTCATTAAGGAACTATTACAATTTTATTCATTTACGATTACTATTGTGTTGAAAGTAAATAATGTTATCAAAGACAGCTTAGTACATTATTTAGTCTAGATAAGATATGCCAAATATTTACGGAATGGCAAATCTTATTGGCTTTGTTGACCTATCGATAAGACTTACATAATTTATTGGGTTTTCGTTTATTGCTAACTTTGTTGCTTGCTTGTAAAGGTTTGTCACAGTAACCTCGATTTAACAAAGAAATGGGTACCGTTCGGTTAAAACTTTTCAATGTCAATAATATGCCGTTTCCTGTTTTCACTTCCTAGAAAAATCTTGCTTCATGACTTTTACGTTCCTTTATCTGTGTGAATAAACTTTTGATTCAATATTGAATTTATCATTTAATATTTTAATGTATTTGAAGTGGTGTGGAATGAGCTTTTGATCTATTAAATACAATTTGACAACAAAAAGGAACAGAACTACGTAAAATGTACCATTACAATACATTTATTTTGGTAGATTTCCTATGTTATCTATCTTCTATCTTTGCTTTATATAAAATATAATTTCTCGGCACCACGCGTGAACGGCTATACCGATATCGCGGCACCGACGTCAGGAGGTTGCTTTAAGAAAAATTAAGGAATTTTGCTAATGTAGGCTTTGCGTTTTCGATAATATAAACTTTATTAATGTATCCTTATATATAGAATGAGGATTTATTCATAGTTTAGACAGGTCAGCGTCTGTCGGGTCAGCTAGTAGTAGATAGAAGTGACAAATAAAATTTTGATTATTCACTCATTAACTGCATTTTAATAGCTACTATAAGAAAAGTATGAAACTTAATTTAATTTTAATGTCACGGTGTTTAATGAAGCAGGATGTAATATAGCGGGTGTAAGTAATTTGATTATACGTTCCCAGACAGTTATAATTATTTTAAATATACGACATCACAGACTCGGCTTGCTGCCAAGTTCGCATATCAATTGGAACCCTTTGTATATTCTTAACTCGCTAGCGTATACTAATATTATAAAAATGAAGATCTGTCTGTAAGTGACGTTTTGAAAGCTAAACCTCTCGACTTCTCGATCTTGATGATAATAGTTTTGGATATAGTTAAACGTTTGGAGAACGACGTAGGATAATTTTTATAGACCTGCCACAAAGGTTAGGTTTTGTTAAGTATCCATAAACACGCAATATTTTAACTTAATTTGATTCTATTATATCGTTACAGTGGCCGTAATTATAAATAACGCAAATTTTGCATTTTACTTCATTTAAATTAAATTGATTAAGTAATTTTCGATATGAAAAACTTTTGCGTTTTAAACCGTAATTTATTTCAAGCATGGACAGCGAATAAAAAGGATATGGATAACCTTTGATCATTTTTTTATTCTCATCTAAGATCTTCTAGAATAATAGTGATATAGTCAAGTAAGCATAACTTCTGAAAACTGTACAATTAGTTGTAATTCTTTATCTATAACTCAAACCCTGCATAGTCATCTAATAACCATATAATATACCAATCACAACAATAAAATCACATGATAGCCTGTCTAGTTAAAGTTATTATAAACCAAAGATAACGTTAACTAAAACATATGAATCACACAAAAGTATGCCGCACCAAGGTTAAACTACACAATCAATTCTGAGGTCATTGCTCTTAACCTGCATGTATATTACTTACTCACTTGATAAAAGATCACTTGCACTTACTTTTTATTAATATGTATTTTGCGATTGGACTGCTGGACCTGATGTCATCAGGTGCACACTCGTCCAATCGCAACAATGCCCTACAATGCAAAAAATGGACGATATAAAAGAGATGGGAGTCGGTGATAGTGGGACGGCTGACAAAGGAAAATGGAGGTAAAAGACGTTTTGCGCCGACCTCAAATAAAATCTCATTCTTCTATGAATAAAATAGGATAAGGACAAGAAGAAGACGCCCATAAACATCTTTAAAAGGTTGCAAATGCTTCACAACATCTGAGGTACCACAATAGCGGCCTTATTATTATTTTGGGTTTTACATACAAGACATTTTGACAACCAATCTAATTGCTAGATTTGTGCCAACTTCTATGTCTGTATTGATTGATTTTATTCTATGTTAGTATAATTTTCGAAGAGATTGGGCATAGAAGACGCTAATGCAAGCACTTCCATTTGGTGCCAAATTCTAGTTCTTCCTCCTTTAACCTCATTCACAAAGGTATGTAAAACATTGTCGCTACATTTGTAACTTATGCGGCTTACCGAGAGCCTATTTCATATTATTCACCCACTTTGCATAATGACTCCACTATTATATTTTGTGTAAACGACGTGGGTAAAGTAAAGTCGTTACGTTGTAAAATGTTTTCCTCTATGTAAATGACTCAGTTTCGTCTAAAATAGACTAGATAATATATAGATAATATAATTTTCACCACACCAGCACGAAAAAGATCGTTTGCTTGCGAGAATTCAGTGAGTAATAACGCTTATTACTCACTAGTGAGGCAAAGTGATTTAAATTTCTAAACACTAAATCCTTCCAATGAATAGGCGCTAATAAAAACAAAACAGCCACCATGTAGGTTATAACCTACATGGTGGCTGTTTTGTTGTTTGACATCAATTTTATTTAAAAACTACAAACGATACGTTTTAAATATTTTAAATTATATTAATACACGCTTATTTAGTATTTTAATGTTTTTATATTCGTGATTAACCATTAAATTTAATAAAAATTAAGTATTTAATATTAGACTCTATACATAAATGTTAAGGAACAAACTTCCAAACGCATTCTTAAAAAAAAAGTGTGTCTGTGTCAGTGTCATTCATCGCAGGGAACTTTAAATTCTTTTCAGTTTATGTTTAATTGTTGACTACAATTTTTAACAAAAAAAAAGTGAATCAAGTGATAAAGAACTTTGTGGAACTTCAGAATAGTTGAAACAACTTGCTAATAGAAGCAAGTTAGAAGCTAGTACACAGAAGTTTGCTTTTTACCAGAAAAATCACGGGAGAAGTTTTTGAAAGCATACGACATATTTAATAAGTGGCGACTTTCAGAAGGCGCTAAAACGCATTCTGAATCGGTATTCTATACTGTCGTATTACATAGAATTATCCAAAGTTAAGCAATCGAGTACGAGTTTATTTAAATCTTAATATTTTCTCACTGGAAGAGGTGAAAAGTTTTGTATGTAACGCGTAAGAAAAATTTAATTTCCAGTTCGTGACCTCTTAAATCTCTCACTTGCGAAGTAGTCTTTATTAGAATCACTCGCTACGCTCGTGATTTAATTCAAGACTACTTCGCAAGCTCAAGATTTAAAATTGGCACTCACAACAGAAATATAAACTTTTTCTCACTTGTACCATAAATAACTATTATTGTATGAGTATCTATCAAATAAATGTCCGAACGATATTTGATTTAGATGAAATTGAATACTTGGCACGCTGCAGCAGTGCATGCACTCTTGACTTCTTGAGTGCTTATGAGTTTTGACCCATCGAAAATGGCGTGAAAAATCTTAGTCGGCACCTTCGATCAGCAATTACAACAATGTTGGAATTAAATTGAAAACTTGACACGAAATCAAATAAATAAGAGATACATAAGATTTTAAACATTCGCGATTTGTCGCCTCGTGACCACGATCAGTGCAATTCGATCGAAACTGTCGAGCAAAAAAGGTATTTATGCCTTTAAAAATATTAACGCGATTAAGACCCGTGTCTACAATATATAATTATAACATTGGTTGTTTTAATTGTGAGTTAAATGTTGAATAAACCCAGTAAAAGATGAAGGCACACTCTTCTATCTGTTGAATATTTGCCCTGACAAGATAATGCCATTATCTTAATGACGTTAATTATGCATTGAGTGCATCGTGCCAATATTGTCCTACTAAACTTTTATTGTTGATTGCAGCTAATTAATTAACCTGTAAACGCAAAACTTTTACATTAAAAGTTTTGGAGGATCTGGTGAATACGCAGAAGTTTGTGAAAATTGTTTATTTGCAACTTAGCCCGTGGGCGGTTATATTACATAAATTCTGCAGCCTATGACATCATGGTTGCTCAAAGGAGTGAACTGTACCAGTAATTTAGGGTAAACCGCGCCTGAAGCTCAGTGTAAGCAATGCTTTTGCTCCCGCTATGTCAATTATTAACAATCTCTAAATTTTTTACTTGTACAGTTAAAACCTAATTAACAATTGACATTATAAACAGGAGATACATAACTATGAGAAATAATGTGCACTGCAGCTGCACATTTACTGTTTATAAAACTGTCTGTGTGACATTATATTTATAGAGTCGCGACTCATGAATGCATTCATATTGAAATGACCTGAGCATCATTGGAGCATGTTTCGGACAGGATGATAAACGACTCAATTCATGTTTTAATGATCAAAGAAAGTTAATGATCCTTCTTTTTAAAATTAATCGTGCCAAGACAATATAGCCCATAGTCACAGTATAAATATGTACAAACAGTACGGAAACTGCCTACAAACGTGCGAAACGGTACGCACACATAAACATGCTCACCGACTAGACCCCTAAGCGGCATGTTTATGTGTGCGTGCTGTTTCGCACGTTTGTAGGCAGTTTCCGTACTGTTTGTACATATTTATACTGTGCCATAGTCAGCTGAACTAGGATCTTAAGTAGACTATTGGATGATTTATTTTTAAAACATCGTTATCATCTTTCGAGCCATTTTCCGAACTACATTAGGGTCGGCTTCTAGTCTTACGGATTCAGCCGACGTACGCCGCCGTCTTACGTGGAGTGACTGCCATCAGACCTCCATAATCCAGTACGAGGTAATACGAAACTTTTTGTTAGACTAGTTGTCAGACTTTTTGCCCTCTGACTACCCGTAACGACGGCCATAGATCTTCAAATAGCAACCGGGACCGACGGCTTAACGAGCTCTCTGATGCACGGAGGAAAACGTTATGTTAAGATGATGACCCATCCACGCCCGACCGCGGTTAGTATTGCTTAACTTGAAAGATCGATCGATCCGCGCGGCGTCGACTTAGCTACGAGCTTCTGTGTCTGTGGGACATTATATTAATAGAGATGCATCCGTGAATACATTTTGGTCAATATGACCTGCCGCGTTCGTTGAAGCATGTTCCATGATTCATGCAACAATGGAGTATTTTTGGCATCTTTTTCATGCAGAATCACACCGGACAATGATTCGTTCAACGATATAATCTAGATTTTCTGACTATGTTTTAATGAGCGCAGTTTAATGATCAAAGGAAGCTAATGTGTAAATATTTGAATTCAATGTGCCAAAACTATTTGTATTGAACCTGCACGTATTCGACTGAACGAAGATTTCGTCTGAAGAAAAATTTGCGAAATTAAGAAAGTTTGATTAACAAAAAGTTTGGTGTTATTAAAACCTTATTGATGGGATAATCTAATAACCACACAATAAATTAAAATGACAGCTGTTTTCTTTATTGTGTCACTTTTATACTTTATGGGGCAAATAAGAGCTATCCTAAATTGGCACTAATTGTAAGATAATTTTAACTTCATGATATGTAAAAATTGCGTTGCGGTTGTAACGTAACACAATTATTTGTCGTCTTTTACTATTTCCCAGACTGTTTTATTATTATGTTAGAAAAACGTTGTTAAGACTTTATTTTCACGTTTACAAACTACAAGTATTGATGACACAAAACAATCGAACAAATCGTTTATTCCCTTTATAACACGCTTATATTAGCTTCACCTGTATGTATGTATGTATGTATGTAACCGACTCATTTGGACTCGATTTTGACCCACTTTAAACGGACAGATTTCATTAAAATTTTGCACACCTGTCAAAGATCGATGACAATGCAATAATTCGATAAAAAAAATAAAAATAATAATAAAAAAAACGCTTTTATAAATAAACCAAACTAAAAAGTAGAAAATAAATAATAGGTTAAAAACTAAAAGGTGAAAAATAATTCCTAATATAGAAGTTGAAAATGGTAATGAACAAAAAATACTAGTAGGTACAATTATGGGCAAACTTCTTGAACATTAGGTGACGTGGTAGGGGAAAGTTTGCGCATCGTACACTTACGAGCAAAATATTGCTATAAATATGATTAGTTACGTCGAGTTTTTAAAATTAACTAATTTATTTATTACAATTACTGATTATTTCGGGATATTTAACATGTTATTTGTTGAGTTGCCGATATACAAATTATTTATTAATTAAAACTACAAGATACTCTCAGTATCTTACAAATTGTTATCAGTAAACTCACAAATTGTTATGTCAAATTGTTGTTACGGAATACTATAGGTACGGAGACAAAGCTTGTCAGAGAATGAGGGATAGTAAAACAATTTAATTATATATTTATATATTTATTTTATGCAACAGCTAGTTTAGGTGAAATGAAAAACTCAAAATTTTAAAACAAAAAAAATTAATCCTGAGGTAAAACAGATACCCCTTCCATTAGGTTAAATAGCCAAAATATAAACAATAGCCGACATGTGCAACATTTTGTATGTGCATTGTTTTGTCAAATTTCTCATAACTTAAACAATAGTTAAATCGAGAACAATGCTTGACGGCATGTTTTGTTGAACTTCTTACGATTTAAAACAAAAGATTACTCGTTTTTTAATATTGGCAAAATCGCCGACAATATTCAGTGATAAAATCCGCTTTTAACTCAACAAATAACAAAAACAACTAACGATTTATAACAGAGCACAAAAGTGAGCACTTCACTGCACGCACGTGTATTCGGGCGAGAGCGGAATAAAGACGCGGTGCGCGGGGCAAGGGTCGACTGATCAACCAATCACGCGCAGGTACGCCCCTTGCGCCTCAGCCTCGTAACCAAAGAGACCCAAAATTCGTTTCTGCGCATTCAAGGTCGTTTGCTCAAGATGTTTGCCCCGATTTATACCTATTATTGTGAAAAAGCGTGGGTTGCTCGATAGACGAAAAATATGACACAGAGCGCCCCACGCATTTATTTTCTACTTTTTAGTTTGGTTTTTTTAGTTTATTTAGTAACAATCATATTATACCTTTGAAGGCTGTAAATAACTATTTCTCTGTCTTTACCTCTGAGACCATACTGAAATCTCTTTGCCTTTACAAATACTTCGAACTATTATAAGTTGTTGCTATGGACTAGTAGGTATATATGGTAGATATAGGACTTTGTGTAATTGACATGAGCCCATTTTACAATTACCCGTATCAAGAGAATAGTCCACATGCGTTAACTGATTTTGCTTCACGATAATATTAATTAATACGTCAGCTAGCTATTGACATATTATTATACACGCAATGGTGATATAGTCTATTCCATATCCATCGTCATTGCCGTGCAGTCATGCATGTGATAATAGCTGTGGGGTATCGGTCAAATTAATCGCTTTAATTAGGTAATTAACTGGCAGTCCAAGTATTCAGATAGCCTCTGTTTCGAAGATAGTTTCGCGTTGAAGAAAATGTTTTCCACGTAATCCTGTAATATGACGACAAAACTTCTCAATGAAAGTGTCTCATGAAGCTAGTTAGCCGCAGGGCTCGCGATAATTTTGCGCTTCAAGACGTTGCTTTGCTAAATTTATTGGTTAGGTCTACTATTTTTTCGGTAGGTGCAGTGGCTATGACATTTTGGCAGCTGGTAATACTAAAAAATTGCGTCATACCTATATCTGGTAATATCATAATATTTGCCACTTGCCTGACTTCCTTTGTCGCCAAGACAGAGCTGTAAAACTAGAAATACTTCTTGAAGCAAACAACCTGGAGTTGTACTATGTCTTATTGCTATTCAATTGCGATTTTAAAAAGTAGTTTATTTCAATTAGGTGGCAATGATGTCATGTCCTTGTCAGGCGTACCCTTAGCTATTTACGATATTTACACAACGAACATTTAGTAAAATGCTTGTGGTGTTTTGTTAGCGTGGTCTAATATTAATATCAAGCGCCTAGATGTTTAATCAAGCTTTACGTATAACATTGTATCCTATCATTGAAAAATGATTCTATTCACTTGGTGTCTGCTTAGTGATTTATTTCACTTCGATTTATTTCTATATATATATTATCTCATTTCCGAAGATAAACAAATAAATGTGGTTACGATTTCATATAATTTAACCTTTAGCTACTTTTAAATGCCTTATAAAGTTACAACTAGCTAGATTTTTATAACGTGTTACGTGCGAAGTAGTATTGTGCGTGTTCTTAATCACGTAGGCATGCCGTGTATCGTATTTGGAAGAATACTAAACTTTTATCACAGTTTAACTGCTGGCTGGACTTTCGGGATTATTGTCATTTATTGCATTTAAATGATTTAAAATCATTGTAATTTAAAAGTTCATCTAAAAAAGATTTTAATATATAGATTAAAATACTTATCAGACTTACCTGAGCCTAAGTTATTCTTTTAATATTTATCTTGTTGTCTCCGTAGTAAAATTATAATTTACTAAAGCAGGTTAGATTCCGCAACAAACATTCGATTTTAGTAGTCCTTGTTAAAAGTTATGTACGATGAAAATTTACTTTGTATATTCTGTTCATGCATGGCATACTTTTCTAACAAGTTGTGCCTATTTATCTGATAACATAACACAATGTTTAGGCACTGAATAACGAGAAAGAGTCATCACGTAACGTCTAGTTTTTGATGTGAAGAAGATAATACTATAATACATACAAAAAGATATAACAGTATAAGTGAATCATAGAAACTTCATCATTCTGTTGAATTTAAATACTCTTGTTCCATAGATTCGAACAAATGTATCTACTGTTTTAATTCAGTAGGTGTTGACTGAAAAACCATCTTTGTGGTTTGTATTCTAAACATAAACACATTATGCCTTGTTGATGGACATCATTAGAACATTGATTTACTTTAAAATGTAAATAGCAACGTGGTTTTATCTATTTACTAGTTTACTAAAATGTGTGAAGATTAACTAACTTGAGGTTGATATTTATTGTTTTAAAATAAATTCTTATTATGTAGAACTTTTCGTAACATAAGAATATGGTAATGTATTAGTGTACCTATATTTTGTAACACCATAACACCTGTCTTATGTACCTACGTAACATATACAATAAAGATTACTATGACTATGACTCTTTAGTAGACACTAGTTTAAATTATGAGGGCCTCACATAACAGGTGAAATGTGGGTATTGTACACCTCTGCCACTCCGTTCTGGGTAATATAGGCGTGATGTTATGTTATGAGGGCCTCTTGTTAAATATTTAATAGATGATTGATATTATAGAGTAATTAGTGAACCTATATGACAAGGACATCTTACATGACATTTCATGTTAGGGCTCTAATTATAAAGACATTTGCTATGTAATTATTGCCCTTCATCAGAATATAATATTTTTGTCCTAGTTTACGCTCATTTTTTTTGAAATACGAAATTTAACATACGTTTAATTTCGTATTATATTTTAGATGCATGCTTTTTTGGCGAGTTTACTCGACTTATCTTAATGAACGGGGTGATTGCTGTATAGACCCGTGAAAATACCTTACAGCATAAACCGTCTCAAAACGACATACGTTTGATCTGCCGCCCTAAATCAATAATTTAAATTTTATTAACATTGTTATTTCTTCATCAGGAGTCATGGTGTCGTCGGTGGCGGCCCACACGCCGCTGTTTCTTCACAAACGTATGCGCACATGGATCCAAAACAACTTCAAAAGTCGACACCGAAAAATCTGAGGGTAAGGATCTGCGACAGTAAATCAAACCACAATATATCATTAAATATATTTAATTTAATACAGAAATAAAGAGACCATCACCAATAATACGGTACACTTTGATCGGGAATGTTAACAGCTACCTATGTTATAAGAATTTATCTAAACTCTATATTAGATACATGATTTATAAGCTAAACATTTATATTAATAGGTACTACATTTACTAGCAATAATTTAATAGTGTTATTGAATACAGATCACATTTTATGTAAGCAAAAGCTTATAATAATATGTATATTTATGTTTTTATTTTAGTGACTTATTACTATTTAAACTATCATAACACGACTCTAAAACTTCGAACTCTTCAAATACCATTTCTCCAAATTTGCCAGGTGTGACTTTGCTTTGGTCTGAATTATCGTTTAGATAGTAAAATTTCTTTTCAAAGGTCTGTGAGTTAGCTGCCTGCTTATCATTAAGCGCTTCTGTTGTATTGATTTCTGTTGATTCTTCTGTCTGGACTGGCTCCTCTTTTAAAATGTCGGTAGTGATTGTTGGCTGCTGTGAGACTGGTATTTCAATTTTCTTAACATTAGCTTCATATTTCTTAATAGCTTCAATCTTGCTTTTAACTAGGTCCTTTTTAATTTCGTTGTCTTTATTTTCAAACGGAGTCTTAGCCATACCTTTGCTGTAGCTTTCAAGTCTGCATATTTTATTTTTTACGGAATTTTCCTCATCATGAAGTAATAATGGTGGGTCCTCTTTTGACATCTGCTTCTTAAACATGTGCCTTGAATTTTTGCTTTCATCGGTACCTGTTAGTTCAAGACGGCTGCTGCAACTGTTTGATTTAACTAATTTAAATTTAAATCCTGGAAATGTCTCGGTGCGTTTTAGTTTATCTTGTGCTTGATTTATTTGGTCAGGAACTGTAATCGAGTTTGATTTATCAGAAAGTACTTGTCTGTGCTTATCTGCTACCAGGCAGGCACACTTTTCCCCTCGGCATTTTGTTTGACACGAATAGCAGTCCCTGCTACAATTTTTTTGAAGGCTTTTTATTTCTTCCATGATTGCTTTCGTCATGGGACTCACAGTAGAACCAGTTTTTGAATTAAGCACTTTTCCACCGTAATACGTTACTGAAGTACCACACTCTCTAATTTTTTTTAATATATCAGGACTAACATATTGGCTTTCACAACAAAAATCCTGATTCATAGAATCACATAAGTATTCCTCGCTTGAACTGTATACGGTATCTTTTAAATTTTTGTGAGAATAAGGACTCAGAGCATCATTTTCATATTCGTTGTTAGAACTGAGATCTCCACTGGAAACTCCACTAGAAAGACTGGCGTTATCCCATTTCTTATTGCCGAAATTGGTATCTATGGTTAATTGCCGAATAACCTTCTTCCTACCATTTTTAATTCCTTTAGATTCCTCACTAAGATTCCTATAAGAAGTTGCTCGTCTAGTTAAACCAACATTTTCTTCCACAAGTGGTGGATCATGTGCCATCATCGGACTTTTCATTTTCAATGTATCTTCGAATAAGTTTCTCACTTTCTTAACTGTGTCTGGGTTTGGTAGTTCTTCTTCAATAATCTCCTTATTTACTCGGATTGGATGATAAAAGAAATGCCGACGAACTGAACTCTTTGGTTTTTCAGTTTGACAAGTGTTATCGTTTTTCTTTAATAAATTATTAGGAATTTTGCATGTATCAATGTTCTTCCTAGGTGCCGGTTCAAATTTGGTTCTTACCGGTTCAATTATGACAATATTGTTATTTACCAACAACTCCTGAAAACTGTAATCTTGTAAATATTGTAGCAATCCATCAAATTGAGCTTCCTTGCGATAGTTGGCTATCATACTATTCTTGAATAGCTCTGATTTCATCACTTTGTACCGTACATGATCAAAATCATCGCAACCTTCCCCTTTTGCTTTAATGAGCGTTGCTTGAGTTTTTTGATTCTGGTTATCATCGCAACTTAATTCTACTATCTCAATCTCGGGCGTGTCTCTGCTTAAATCTAACTCAGGTTTTTTTATTTCATTTTTATCGTATACATTTGGATCCGAGTCTTTTACAATTTTATCAAGTGTTGATTCTTCTATTTCAGAATCACTTTTAACTTTTTCTGTTTCATCTTTCCATAGTTGCAGTTTAGTTTGACTAATTTTGCGAATACTATCAACAATTTTAACGCTTTCCAAGGACTTGATAATGTTTCCTACCGATATTTCTGATAAACATTTACTGTCATCGGCTTTTTCTTGGTAAATTTCTTCCTTTTCGATATGTTTGTCACTGTCATCATCATCATTATTATTAGAATCATCTTGTTTAGGCTTTGTTTCTAGTTTAATATTTTCTTTACACTCTGGATTTTGATCTACAAGCTTTGACCAGTAATTTTTGACTGAATTTAATTTTTCTTGGTACTCAATGTCTGTTTTTATTGCATTATTTAACTTTTCTTTTACGGCAATATCAGATTTGAGTGGCTTTATTTCCTCTTTAACCTCTGCAATAACGCTCTCTATTTTCGTTCTTGCTTTTTTTTGTTCGACATTATTTTCCATCTTGACTGGAGTTTTTTGTTTTTTGCTTCTGGAATCAATCACTTGTAGAACTTGAGGTCTAGTCATATTTGTGCTTACTTTTCTGAATGAGTATACTGGAGGCTCAGTACAATTTTTATTATTGTCTTTAATTATTAACTTCGCGGGCGGTTTCTCAAACTTATGTTGGACATATGCAATTTTATCACTTGTTTCTTTTTTCAGTTTTGGTATTGTTGTTTTCACGACTTTGTTAAGTTTGATAGTAATAAATGGATCTTTAGGTGTATAGTAACTCGATGTATCAATACAATTTTCAGTTATTTTCTTTGTCTCTTTAGGTGTCTCAATTATGGGTTCTAAATGTGTTACTGGTTCTCCTTTTGGTATTACTTCAACATTCGTTTGCGATTCTCGTTGTGATGCTGATATCGATTGATTATTGTTTTCAGTTATGTTTTGAGTAAGCGGCGGATCAATTACAATTGTTTGGTGACCACTAAGAGGAACTATAGCAATATTTGATTCTGCTGATGTTTTGAATGATTGAACTCGCGATAATAAAGAATGAGCCTGCGTTTCTTCTGTATTTAGCAATTTTACTGTAGAGTCATTGATTTTTGGTAAGCTTTTTTCTACAGAGTCTGGGCTAGGAACTCGAGCAGCTTCGTCTTCGGCTGGCTCTCGTTGGCGAAGTGAGTAATGTTTTTTGACGATCGGTCGCTTTCGGTCCTGTATTGATTTATTGATATTATCGTTTGAGTAAGATTTTATGACATTTACTTCGGGTCTATAGCTAGAATTTGATATTTTTAAACTTTCAGATTTAGTAATTATTTTATTGTTTCGTATTGTTCCTTCTATTTCATTTATTTCTCTTTCGTTTTGATGGTTATCTGATCGGAAATAGTTCGCGTCTTTTTCGTCTGCGTTCGAGCTATCGATAGTAATTATAGATTTTAAATCGTCTTCGAGTTTCGTGAAATTCTGTAATATTTGCGGTTCTGTATATTCTGGTAGATAAATGCAATTATTTGTTTGAATTTTAACGTTGTGTGCTGGTTTGACAAACCCTTTGTTAAGTTGACCGTAATGTTCAGTACCTTTAGATGATAAAATTTCTCGAAAATGGGTTTGTGCTATTTCGTAAGTATTTTCGCAAGGAATATCCTCAGGATCTTCTTCTCTTAGCTGAGCATCAATCCGTTCTGATTTTCTCAAACACTTGCTAATATTTATATCAGGAAGAGAATAGTATTGGTTTTCTATTAAAGTAGTAACAAAAGGTTCTGTGGTTATGTTCTTTGAAGTGCAATGGCTTTTTGTAGAGTATGTGTCACTTTCAATAAAGGTGTTACTTACATACACTTCGTTGTTTTGTTTCTTCAATATTTCATTGAATAAGTTGTTGTTCTTTTTTAAGAAAGAATCTCTCCTAATATCAGCAAAAGTCTTCTTCTTGTTTACTTGAGTATAAATTGGATCAGAATCTTGATTATTATTTTCCGAGTTAATTGTATGTGAAGTGACAGATGTGTTTTCTTTAAACTGCGAATCACAGTACTCGTCTATCTTTTCAGCAAGTGAATTAGCCAAATATTCTAATTTATGAGACTTATCTGACGATGCAATTGATATTGATATGTATGATGTTATACTATCAGGGGGGCTAGATACGATTTCGTCGTTTTCGGAAGCTATAGATTGTATATCGTTATCCTTTTTGGTTTCATTTGGTTGTATTTTATTTTCTGGCTCTTGACTTGATTTTCTCCCACTCTGTTTGCTTCTAATGGAAATTTGGTCATAAAGGTCTATATGTTGATCAGAGTCAGGTTCAACTGGCTTATCTTTATCACTCCTTGTTAAACTATCATTGGTGAATGACTTTGGTGTATTGTTTTTAGATCGGTCTTTATCTTCGTTATCAGTACCGTGCTCATCAGTCGTCACATATAGTTCTTTGCTCGGATTTAGTGATATAATAGACCGATCAGTTTCGGGGGAGCTGTCTTTATAATTTTTTCTATGGGCTTCAAAGTTGTAATGTTTTCTGACGTAATTTGAATCTAAACTGTCTATTTCACTTGGGTTGCGAGAGTGCCCGATGCTATCTTCAGAAAGGTTTATAGGTTTTATTTCTTCGTTTAAATTAGGCCAACTTCCGCTCACTGATCGAGAATGATGACTTTCGTTCTGTGATACCACTTCTTCTTTTTCCGATCTGTTCTCTGTGTTTTCTGATTTTTCGTTTTCTTTTTGTGCGTTTATATCTCCAAAACAAGATGCAGTGCTGTCAATGTATATACTTTCCAGAACTTCCTCTTTCGTCTGATATTTGGCACGTCCTGGCAACCTGAAAGTTAAAAAAAAAATGCTTTTCTAAATTTAAATTGTAATAGGACTTGGCTGTTCAAGGCTTAGGAATTGGATTAAATCTAAGACAATACTCGGAATGTATTTACAGTAATAGGTACATTATTAACATTTCAGCAATTTAAACGTACAATGATCGAATTTTACCAAAGTGTTTACTTCTGGGCATAACAAGTTATTTAGTTTTCAAATTAATTAAAAAAAATGTTAAGTAAATAAATAAATAAGTACCTGTCTTTGAAGCTAGGCTTGTCAAATAAGCGGGCGCGGGGTATCAGTTGAGATCGCTTGCTCTTAGCGTGGTTTTGTATTTGAAGATCGGTAAATGTTTCCTCTCTGATCACTGCCAAGCTTCGACTGCGTCGTAAATTAGCACCTTCAGGTTCTTTATGCTTGCACAGTCTTCCGTAACTGCCGCTAAACTCAGTATCGGAATTCGAGAATCGTTTTTGTAGAAGTTCCTCGGCTGCCTTAGACTTCGTCAAGTGTTGATAAAACTCGTCCTGAGGTAGTTGAACGGGTAGTTTGTAGTACTCAGCTAATTTACTTTGGTACTTTTCATGCTTCTTGTTTTTATTCTCGCATAGATCTTTGTCTTTGTCTTTGTCCTTTTCTTTACCCTTTGATAACTTTCTCTTCTTTGGACGTTCCTCTTGGCTTTTCTTAGATTCTAACGAATGCCGCGGTTTGTCAAACTCTAGCGTTTCTGTAGGGTTTTCAAAGTACTGGATGTCACCGACTGGATTAGCCGCGGATTTGTGCTCGTCCTGACTGGATTTCCTTTCGACAAGTTCTCGAAGGCGGCTTCTTGTTGAGCTGGTGTTAGACGTCACGCTCTCCGGCCGTTTGGGTGGGTATTCCAAATTGGATGACGATCGTCTAAAAAGGCTTGTCTTGATCGACCCGAAGTCGCAGTCGTCTTGACAAGAAGCCGCTGAGAAGTTCTGTGCCCTTATACGGTCAACGTGATTCTGGCTAGAATACGACGCGACCGAGTCCACCGAGTGCCTGGAAATAAAAACATCATAGATTAGATTAAGATGTAGTTCTAGCGTGATAAAACTGTTTGCATAAGATATGTGGGTCTTTGGTGTGGTTTCCTTGAGTCATTATTTTTGTAATGACGTCAAGTGGGGTGAAATATTGATATGGGATGGCATTGTAAATGTTAGGTATAGTGGTATAGTGATTAGTGTGATCACTACTCCAACTGTTTATTAAGTTTAATTGGCACATCTGACGATCCATTTCCCATATGATATTTTCTAATTATATATACAGGAATACGGCTATACATATAACTTTGTAAGGTAACGTAGTAGTTTGTAGTATTGACAAAGATCCGGGCGTAAATAGTCGATGTGTCGTTAACACTATTGGCGATTTGCCAAAGACATGCGCTGTTCCGTTGACATCACAAATATAGTGTATATACGGAACGCACATATTATTATATTATGTATATATTAAAACTATACTATTGTAATCTATATCTACTTATATAATTGTTTGCTCGACTGACTGATTCCTCAACCTTTAGGGCTACTAACTTGCAATTTTGCACAAAGATTCCTTACATGGCGTAGGCACGCGCTAAGAAGAGACTTCTGGAAATTCCAGCTAGAAGGTGGTAAAAGAAGGGTTGAACGGTTGTATGAAATGAAGTTAGAAGCACGAAATTTGGTGCCCATAATTAATTAAATTAATTTCTGAACCGGTATTTTCTTTACGTAAAAATATGGATATGGAATAAGATGGTGTTGTGAATATTTTCTAACTTGCAAGACCGGACAAAATAATGTTTGACACGGTAAAAACCGCGCGGGTCATCTAGTTATTCTTAACGAATAATATATTTATTTGGTACTGTAATTCAATGAGCTAACAATGTTTGACACGTGACGAATCTAACATCGACTGTAATTTAAGTCGCAAATGCAAAAGTATTAAGCTTGCCGAATTCAACTTTCAGGTAATTTATGTAAGGTAAATGCGTTCATTAAACTTATCCCCAAATGCTGAAAATAAAACAAGAGAATTCACTTAATGAGACGAGGAAGAAGTGAGGCCTGGTGCAATAAAATTTTAAGGACGCTCGGCAAACGGGATTATTCAGAGGTTTTCATCATTTTAACCTTAAATTACACCAATTGAGCTAGTATCTTACAATAATGAGGATATTTTGACTGCAAACGATTCGTTTATGGCATTTACGGTGACCTCATCTTCCTTAAAAGGCATAATTATTCTTTAGGCAGGCAGCGTCAATCTTGCCGCATATTATTTTCTAGCTAATAATCACTCTTACTTTAATTGTTTAGGTGTTCATCTATCTGAATCTACGAATAATAGACTTATTATTCGTAGATCTGAATGAAGAAAGTAAATATCATTTGTAACGTTCACTCGCTAGAAAATGTCACATAAAAATTCTCAGAATACGTACGAACAAATAAAGACGTTCAAAGTCCAATAGCCCAAATTAAATATAAGACCTATTTTCTCCTAGCGATAAGTGTTCTGAAAGTGCAGAATTCTTGAATTTATTTTAACGACTCTTAAAACACATGACAACTGCAGAGAACATTTGAAAGCTTGCCAGAATGGATGTCTGTTTCAGAGCTCTGGCGCCTACGACCGACGCTGTAAGCATCTGGTACAGGATTTTAATACTATGAATCCTTTAATTACTCCTATTTACTGTTCTAATTAACCGAGTATTATCTAGGCACAACGCGAGATCTGACTTGCTCTGCTGTTTTGAAATCGCACTAGAGAGTAAGAAGTAAGATTATGATTTGTTTATGTGCTTAAGATGCCAAAGAAGTTATGTATGTTTATTATAAAGGTTTGTATGACTACTCTTGTCTGTGTATTATTGTAAATATGCCTAGATAAATATCTCACAAATTTCACACGACGCCATCTAGTCCCAAACTAAGCAGAGCTTGTACTATGGGTACTAGAATAACTGATACTAATACATATATATTTTTCTTTTGTAAATATATACTTATTATATATAGAAACACCCAGACTAAGACAAACCCCCATGTTCATGCACACAAAGATTTGTCTTAAGCGGGAATCGAACCCGCGACCTCGGCGTTGCAGGCAGGTACACTACCCACTCCGCCATCCGGTCGTCAAGTAGATGGCATTCAGCGTCGTCAGAAATCTTGAGTAGTAAAATTTATCTGAATTGACTTTTATCTAGTAGTTGTTTCCTTCCAAACAGTATAGACAATGTTTTTGAACTGACATAACGAGACGAGAGAAATCGCGATGGGAAGCCATATACATTTATCCTTTGGCAAAACGCGACGTAAGCACGAATGGTATCGAAGAAGACGTTGGCTCGTAAAAAAGGCAATCGTGTAAAAGCAATGCTTGCTTTACAACTTGAGATATTTTGGAGACATTTTATACCTACTATATTTGAGATTTTGTGTTTCTTCAAGTAGGCTGTAATGTGGAGTAATAAGTATTTAGTTTAGAAAGTTCTTTATTAGCATCAAATAAATACATGACAATAATATAACAATACATTGCTCAAAATATAACATTAATTGATTTTGATAGACAATAGTCTTTATAAATCATTAAAACATAATTGGTAACATAATTTTACAAGATAGAACAAATTGATTTAAATATAAAAAATCAGTAAAAATAATCTATTCAGCTTGTTTTTACGCCAAAATAGATAAATCATTTTCATTTTTGAACTTTGCTGAATGGAAACGAATGCGACAGTGATCTGCTTTTTTTGCCACAATTGCAGTTTGTGAAGGTTACCTTGGAAAAAGGGGTTTAATTATTAAATATGTCGCATTACTTTTTTGTCGACATTTGCAGGCAATGACACGGGTGAAAACTTGTAGCTTATAGAACAAAATCAGACTAGATATTAAATGTTTGTTTTGGCTACATGTTATGTTTAGATTCGTCATGACTTGTTTAAATATAAACGACTCTAGTCACTATGCGGCATTCAGTCCACAACGAAAAAATCTAATACACGACATTTATGATAAATGATAAAATTGTACGATTCATTAACGGTCTGTTATTTGGATAATTTTGACTAAATTTTCGATGCAAAAGCCACTCGCATACTTGAAACGATAGAAATTAATGGCCTGCATTGAAATGTTAATGCATGACGACCGGATTGCGGAGTGGGTAGTGTACCTGCCTGCGACGCCGAGGTCGCGGGTTCGATGCCCGCTTAAGACAAATCTTTGTGTGCATGAACATGGGGGTTTGTCTTAGTCTGGGTGTTTCTATGTATCATAAGTATTTATTTACAAAAGAAAAGTATATATGTATTAGTATCAGTTATTCTAGTACCCATATTACAAGCTCTGCTTAGTTTGGGACTAGATGGCGTTGTGTGTAAGTTGTGAGATGTGAGATATATATAGCTAAGTCACCTGAATAAAATAATATATATATGTGTATTTTACGAGGTAACTGTTAGTTTTCGATTAGCTCTCGTCTTAAACTGGTCTTTGAAATAGGTTTTAGTCCTGTTTTATCTTTCTATATTAAATATGTTTTCATGCTACATAATGTACGACTATTACCGACTCTACAGAACGTTTATTATGGTAGGGGAGCCCATTAGATGTTTCAAATGAGTTACAGTAAGTACACAATAAACTTTGAATGAGCCATTTCCAATTGCTTATGCTCGAGCTATAACCCACATTAGATTATGCGTATTGACAACTAAATGAAATTAAAAATTTCAATGAGTAGTGTGTAACCTATTACTTTAGACACTCATGTCACTTTAAGATTATAGGTACAGGGAATGAGCACATTCATGAAAAGATAAGCGGAATCATTTATCTTTTTTTTATCTGTGAAGTCAGAAATAGCCGATAATATATTATTTTTAACGTTTTCAGTGCCTGAACATGTGTTTACATGAATTTCATACAGATTACAAAAAATGTATTTTGGTAGCTAAATGTTAGGCAAAAAACAGGAATATAAAAATTTATTTGCCTGACGTGCTGCTGTCATCGCTCATTGGCTTACCTGAATTCCTATGATTGTTCTGACGAGACAATCTATAAATATTCATAGCCACCGCACTCGGAAGACGGTGCCCTATCTTTTTACGGGTTTCTCGAGTTACAGAGAGACAGAAGCTGATAAAATGTCGCGTATACATAGCTTTGAAACAGCGGTAACTTCGCTTGGATTCTCAAGAAATTACACACCACTCTCTAAAAGTTAGGAAACATTCTTACTCAGAAAAATTGCAAAGAATGTTCTCAAACATCACACAAAAGTTGCTAAAATACTGTATCTTTTTTAAGAGATTGAATTATTGGTAATGACAGATTGATGCGTTGTATTTTATAGTTTATTTAATGAACAATAATTACCTCGTCGAAGGCATTCCTTTTTTGTGAGCATTGATCTATTTTGCAAACGTATTCCTTTCAGATGTTTAAAGATAGTATATTTAAATCAAATACTAATTTATATTTTTCCTCTTCACAAATATGCGAAGAGCTTTTCTATAAATACGTTCAAACGACAACAGCTATAAACAAATAGAGTCGCGTAAAGCCTCATTCATTATGATCTTTGGTATTTGGTATTCCACGTGGATAAGGAATAAAGGAATAAACAAGAAAGAGGACTAGTGTTGTGTTGTCCTTTATTTTTATTTATGCATGCCCATTATGGCGTCTGCTCACGTCGCCGTCGTCAAACATAAGATAATGTTCGTATTCGTATTCGGGATTAAATTTTGTTGATTGAATTTACTCATTCCACTGAGCGTGATGGGTTTTAGTATATCTTGGTTTAAGCTGACTAGTTTAGGCTGAGCGTGGATTATTCCATCTTAGTGTATAATTACGCAGGTAAAACTTAGTGATCATTTATATTCTAAAGTTGTCTGTTTTATGATGTGAAACGAATAAGAATAAATATTAAACTTACTGTTGACTGATTTTATTTTCTGATAACTGCAATACAGGATCTACAAAGGTCCAAACGAATTGCTTTGTTCTGACGAGACAATCTATAACCTTTTAATGACTTCTCTTCTGTGCTCTCATCTTGACCTATCAACTAATCAGTTCACAATAGTAAGAGCATTAATGTGGCTCCCCACATAATAATATTACTATTGTTAACAGATGGTGCTAACCAACAAAAAACTATTTTGCCAAACACACTCTCAAGTATGTTTGGCAAATTGTTTTTTGTTGGTGCTTATTATGATCTAAGTAAAAATAACAGACTTGGCGGATAATTGAGTGGATTATTCCGATTTAAACTTTTTATTATGTCATCACACAAATCACAATACAAACACCCTTCAAAAATAATTGAGATAACAGCAAGCATAGAAAATTAAATGATTTTAGGACGTAAAGTACAGGACGGCCTCAATTTTACGTAACGTTCACGTACACAAGAACAATACTCCATTAAATAGAGGAAACCGAGGTTTATAACGCATCTGTACGTTTGTTTTCCCAATTATAATGTCTTCAGGAAACTCGGATCTAGTCGTCATTAGTTTATAATAAGATATATGAGCGTGACGTAAAATGACTAATAAAAATAATGGCTGAGAATTTAGGTGTTTGTTTAGTATTTACCAGGGATATTATGGCTAAAAAATTTTGAATACGGATTGGTTACGGATATAAGATTAATTATTATACCGGATACGGATTCGGATGCGGATATTAATTTATTTCGGATTATCCGTTAGTTTCAGATAATTTCAGTTACGGATGCTAGATTTTTAAAGAATTTAAAGAGTGAAATACATGTAGCTAATAAAATGGTTTTATTTATATGTCACCAATTGGTACGAATTACGGCCGGCCGATCTAAACAACTTGTAGTAGCGAGTCTAAATTAGGCTCCGCCCCTATCCGATATTGTCCGAAACTTTTATTTCGGATTCGGTTACGGTTACGGAGCTTCCTAACATCTCTGGTATTTACTAAGAACTAGATCATGCTTAAGTTCGAATCATATTTTTTTTATTTACTGGGGATATTATCGATTAGGCGAAACTGTTGCGAGATTTATTCTATTTGAATCCAAAGTCTAAATAATTTTAAACTTAGGTGTAGTTGTCATGTGACCTAGTAGATGTTATTTTGTAACAAAACAACGAATAAAATTACCGTAAGACCATGCCTTTCAGGTTTTACACAACTAAATTAGTTCTAAAGTCCAGCCGTGAAGCATAGCAAAATTACTTATAGAATTCTATTGTTTATTATTGTGTTATGTTATTTCATATTCCGTTACAGAATAATGGTTTAATGAGTTTTTTTCTGGTGATTTAAAAATACGCCCTGAGTGGTTCCGATGCTGCATTTTTTAAATTACTAGCGTCCACCCATGGGCTTTGTTTGTACATCGATAAAAAGTAGTCTATGTTCCTATGTTCTGAGGCCTACAACTATTAACCAATTTGCTAGTACTACTAATAACTTTTGTCTGAAATTATGATGTAAGTAAGGATGTATTTAAATTTAAAAGAAGTTTTATTTCCTGACATAATATACAAGGCCGGCTTAACTTAATCAGCGCGTACTTGCGTATCTCTGTTTTTATTCAGAGCACGTACCTATATAGCCTTGCCCTAATGCACTCGTGGGTGTCTTCAGAAAAGAGGTTTAACATTGCGTCTTTGCCGCAATACGCATTGATAGGCACATAGACAATCTCCTCCATAAAAGCTCTACTACTACAAAATACAAAACTGCGTAATTCGAAATATAAATGTATTTTTAGAAGTGGCTGAGAAAGCTCGAATTGAACGTTTAATCTACACTTCAAACACTAATGGTAATTACTGATCTCGTTCAACATTGGACAAACTCGACTGCTTCAATTTCTAATTAATGTAGAAGGGTTTTCTAGGCTAAGAATTAAGATCTTCAATTTGAAAATGCTTACTGTTTGGTTCGTTTAATCTTGATGAATAAAATATTATGTTGTAATGTTTAATGAATTTATATGTTTAATTTAGCTTTAAATTTTAAAAGATTGTGTTACGTGCATTAATTTAACTTTAAGTATCATAATTTATATTATTTTACTGAAAAGCTTAACGAAGATTTAGATTTTTTCGTTGATTTTATATAAATATTTTTCTATAAATCTGCTTCGATAGTTTGGTGCGCCCTGAGGTCTCAAGTTCGATTCCCGTCATCGTGAACTTTCCGTCAGGCAATTCACTGCTATTCTGAAATTCCTGACGGAAAGTTTGGAGTCTGACGGAGTTGGAATTGTGCCCGTTGGATGGCGATAAGCTTTGCCCCCATCTCATGGGACCAAAACATAGCGGGTGAAGTGTGGGTGTTAGGTATTCCACACCCTTTCTAGTTACACCTACTGATAAAGTATTATCGTGTGTAGTAGACCTGATAAAAATAAAGATGAGTTTATTTTGGAGACCTTCGATTTCAGGTTATCAAGAAAGTAAAAATTGGCTGTATTGGGGCATACGCCCGAGCACGGTCTCGCGTTAATCGAGTTTGTCATACGTATGATCGATCCTTTGAAACATAGTAACAAAATAAAGTGTGTTTTCATAGAATTTGGTAAAAACAAACCTCTTCATACATTGAGAATAAGGTGGTGCTCCCGAATGTATCCTCAATTTGCTAAAAGAGGTCGTCAAGGGTTTTCAAGTGTATTTCCTTTTTCCTTAAAGTGTGGACTTAAAAGTAAACGTGACTTGGCCTTGAAATTTGTAGCTTCTATTTTTCAGAACAAAGCTTAGTAAAATTTGGTATTCTGCCGAATTGTTACAGACTTTTCTGAAGCTAATTGGTTTATGATTTGTGTTTAATGCGGCTTTGAAATTTATTGCATGCATCTTTCTGAAAGGGGCCGTAGCTTAGTTTAGCCTCACTTCACAGTAATTAGGCTAACTTCCGTTCTAGTAATAACTTCAGTGGAGCAAGCCTTCTAAAGAAGCTTATCTAAATTACTGTCAGAGCACTAAATAATAAAGGATATTTGCTAATTTAGCCAGTCTAATATTATCCGGGCTCCTATTTGGGTCATGGGTACCTACTTAATTATCTGGAAGGTACAAATACCTTTCGCTTTGTGACCCTCTATTGTATAAATAGCACCCAATAGAGCTCGTCACCTTCTGTTTACTGTCCAACTGTCTCTCAATTATAGGGGTCCGCTTTGTTTGCTATTTTGGACCATCTACTCGTATTTGACAGAATCAATACGGTTGGCTTCACTTTAATATTCGATAATGATTAAAAGACCTATCTATTAAATCATAAACAATGCTCAAATATTGGATTGACAGATCCAAATAAACATTAGACTTGATTTAAATTCCACAAAAGTAAAAACATATAATGTTTTGGTGTTTGACGAAACATTCTACTGCAGGTTTTGTTTTATGTATAACGGGGTTAAAATAATAAAATCATAATATAAAGAAGTTGAAGATGCGAAAACTAAGTACCGATAAAGGATCACCATTGCCATACAACGTGGCAATGCCGCCATTCTTCTGGGTACGGGCGACATCGATGCGAACGTATTTTTTGACACCTGAACTTTTTATTAGATCTATTTTATTTCTTAAGTTTGTATTATTCTTTTATTAGATGTAAATAGTTAGGTATTTATATGGTTTTCACAAATTTATATGTTAATTAGAATGTATATGTATAATTAAAAATTATAGTCCATTTATTAAATTAAACACAAATACAATTATTTTAATAATTTTTGATTGTTCACAGACAAAAAATTCAAGTAGTTTTGTAGAAGTACAGATTATATTAAAGTTCCTTGCCGCTTCCCCTGAAACATTTGAAAATGTTCACGACTTTCTGGCCTTCGTAGTTCTTGTCGAATAATTTAGTTTTATTTATAGAGTCCGAGTTCGTTTGCTTTATTTTTCCGCCCAAACTTCTAACGATGTCGACGGAAAATCTACATTCTTTAACGAACCATTTGATGTCTAATTGAGAGCAAATAGAAATGCCAGCGGGAATGAAAAGTTATAATTCAATATTCGTGTTTAGAATACATTCATAGTATAAAGATTAGTTTTGTTATAAGTTCTCAAAAAATAAAGAGCCGTATCTCCCGTATCGATGGCTACTATCTGATGTATTCAAATATCAAAGTCGTTCTCAACATTCTATCGTAATATCCTTCAGAAAAACATGACGTCGAAGCGGAGGACAGAAAAACACTTTTTTTCTGTATCGATGCCGACAATTTTATTTATAGAAAACTGTAAAGATAGAAACTTTCGTGATTCAATGTCAGAGATTATTCTGAGAAACTAAACAGATAAATTCAATGAATTAAACAGTGTGGTGAATTATTTTGATTCGAATTAACATGTCGTTCACGGCGCTATAAAGAGATTGAATTATATGTTTGAATTTGAACTACCACGATTAGTCGAAATAGCTTACGAGAGAAACGGTAAAATAAACCGCTTGCACTACTGTGTTTCAGTTTGGTGGTTAAATTAGAAACTAAATTATTGGCACATGAAGTATCGTGGTCCTCAAATATAATAAATAAATAAACAAGGGGAGGGGGGAGGGAACACAAGCCAGTTTACTTTGTATTCGCATAATAAAAGAAAATATATTAGTAACTGTTACATTTTAGCTAGGTCGGTAGTGTGAAAGAACGGATTGACAGATAATAAACATGTCTGTTTCGACTTTTAACGCCTGTCTTTCGAGAAAAAGGCGTGTGATTTATGTAATAGGCCCGTTGGTTTACAAAAGCTTGAAATGTTTCTCAGGTTGTTTATTGTTGAAAATTCATTGTCTAACATTTGTGGCTAATATTTCAATTTAGTTATACATAAATCAATTTTACGTGCTTATTCTTCACGAGTTATTGTTTGACAAATCACCAATAATTTAATCACGAATATTTAAATAACAATGTTTTCAAATAGTCTTAATATTTATAAGATTTCGTTACATTAAGACGAATGTTTCTATAACCGTACAAAATTGAGTTTGAATAGACCCAAAGTTGTTAAGACTTGCTTTAATACTCAAAGATTAAATCTCTTACTTGAATTGAAAAATCTCAATTTGATTTGATAACTCAGTTTATTCATTTCAATAAGACGATAAGTGGTAAGTGTTGTAGCGACTGTATCACAACTCTATTTTCATAAATACCTATTTGCAATATTTATAATGTCGGTGTAGGTAAAATAAACAAGGTTTGTGGATAAACTATATCAGATTGAATTCGTTAAATTATTACATGCGACATGTTATTGTAATGAATATATCGGGTAACAATTTGGTTAAACAGATGATGTTATAATGATGCTATAATTTACAAATTGAAATATGCAATCAAAAAACGTTACTAAATGCATGATAAAACGATTTAAATTGCAATTACTTTTGCTTATTGCAATATGTTAATTCATTCACACGAGCATGGGATAGAAAATTTCAATATTTTGACTAATAATTATACATTAATTTATTGAAATCATTAACATGCGATTCGGGTATGTGTTATAAAATTAATTTTCATGGGTAAATAAAATTTTCGTTTTATTACGTATTTATTGTATTTCCGAACAACATGTTTTGGTTTCTCAATTCTCTATTTTAGTGATAGTTACAATTATTTAATGGTTTTTGTATTGAAATGAATTTTATGTTTCGCTAAAACCCTACTAAAATTCGATCAATATTCCTCCTATTTTCCTTATATCCTAGTAACATGTCAATAAATGCATATGCACTAGCTGTAATTTAAGCGAAGATAACATGATGTTTATACTGCCACTGTAGTAAACGAAATAATTAACCTAATTCATATGTAAAACGAGCCGTGCCCACCTGTCTGGCACGCCTGTTTTGTACTGCTTATCGCCAATTAGAGTTATTTACCTTATTATTTAAAATATAAATCTAACTCATTTACTGATTATTCAAAGTTCCACGTCGAATCCATCTTTAAAGTAGCAACTTTTGTAATAATACCATTTTTATAAACGCAATATTTCGTATAGCTATCATCAAAAATCAGAACTTTACATGCAAAATACCTACGCGTGACGATAACCGTTTGATTATTGTTATTAATGTTAGCTGAAGCTTATGAGATATCAAGGTAATTCTTGATATCAAGGTAATTCTTTAAATGATCTTTCCAATATCGGTGGTAGATGTTTCGAATTATATACGAAAATAAAAATTAGTCATCATGCCTATTGCCATGGTCATAGACAATTAACCTACTCGTATTTAACACATAGCTATAATGAAGTAATTTTCTTCTTTTTTCCGTATCCGCCGCCTGCTTTCTTCCGCCCGTGACACCCCAGTTGCGATCTGTTACTGCAATTATTTAATTAACTCTTAGTAAATATAGGGTATCAGCTGTACAAACTATGTGTTGTGGTTGACGCCATCAGATATACTGTATATTTAGTGAGAGCGGTGGTGGTTTAAACTCTTTTATGTAATGGAAATTAGTACTGAGAAGTCAACATAAGTGTTTCTGGTGTTTACAATAATTGATTTATATATTACCTACATGACGTCATTACCAAATGTTGTGTAACGAGACTGTCGAATCGCCTAAACAACAGACAACTTCACAATATGATGCTTTGTCGATGTGTGTTTATTTGTTACTCTTTCAAGCAAAAACAACCAAGGCAATTTTGACGTAATTTTATAATTTGAATTAACATACTATTTTATTGACGTACGACACGGGCGAAGCTGCGAGCAGAAGTTAATATAAAATAATATGCATGTATTCTAAATAATATAATTAGACAGTTTTATAAAAATGTAATAGTTAAAACTGCTTTAAACTAATGCGTTGTTAAGAATACTTTAAAAGATAAAAAAGCACTGAAATATTCATAATTTAACTTTAAAGACATACATGACAATCAAAATGGGAAATCTATTTAACTTTGCTTTGATACAGTTTTGATGAATAGTTGTTTCGAAACACCAACTGTGGAGCCGTCAGCCGATTGTCATCAAACTTCTGTTCAGATTAGTTTAGATTAGTTAAACGAGGAATTTATAGAGTGAAAAGCGTCGGCTTCATCATGATACGGTATCTAGTGCCATTCTGTTTGATTTGCTTTGATACTCTGAAAAGTTTACCTTACTGAGGATTTCTGGAACAAACTTAATGCAAAAAGCATCATATCATTTTAAATTCTCAAAAATAGATTGTGCACCATCATGCTAAAGCGAGAGCACGGTTTGCGTAGTGGTTAAACCGGTCGCCTCGCTGCTTTTGCCTGCGCTGGAGTTGCACGGGACAAATCTTTGTGTCATCCACAAAGATTTGTTCTGACTCTGTGTGTGTGAAATGTATGTTCGTGAACACCCCTGCGACTCGAGCGTTATTCCGCATGCGAAAGAAAAAAAAAACACTACGTAGCTAATGCACTACGGTATTAAATTAAAATTAAAATTATAAAAAAAATGGATTCATTTTAAAGTAATATGGGATCTAAGAAAATTATTTTTGAGCAATTTATTTTTAAATTTGTTAAAATAATCATGAAACATATCTAGGTCTGGTATAATATTATTCATGTAATTATATTCGTTGTTCATTCTAACTACGGGAGAGGTAAGGCCGAGGTTAGATTTTACTTTTATAGTTACGGCATATTTTTATCGTACAATGTTTACTATCTATTATAATTCCTACATGCTTGGTATTTGTTATTTCACATGCTCGATTTTTAAGACGTTTTTCTTTCCAAATAAATATGATACGATTGTTTGAAAACATATAATAGGTACCTTGGCGTCTACAAAACAACTAAGAAAATAAGAAAATTGGCTTACCTTGAAAGAATTGTTCTCACTAAAGAAAAGGTATTGTTGACCTTTGCTCGGCAATATGGAATTAATGGTAGGTAGTTTTATTTTCTCTCTACCGTATTAAGGTGGCGTTGCGTGAGTGCTTCCAAGAAATAAGTGACCGTAGGTATTAGTGTAATAATTGCCCTTATAAAGTTGTATACGAGATGAATTATTACATTGACTACAAACCAATAGCTTTCTTAACGTTATCAGTATTTTTATGACTTCGGAAGGAAGATGAACTATTGTGTAACTTTTTTGTTAGCATATCTAAGAATGTATTATAACATCACGCCTAGATTACCCAGAAGGATGTGGCAGAGGTGTCCAACACCCATACTTCACCCGTTATGTTTAGGTCCCATGGGATAGTGAGTGAGCCTTTCGCCATCCACCGGGCACAATTCCAACTCCGTGCTACTATTGTAAATTTCCTGACGGAAAGTTCACAAATAACACTTTGCCCGACCCTTTGAGCCTTTAACCACTAACCCTTTGAGGCAGTTAGTCATTACATGCAATAATAATCACTTCGCATACGTGGTTACTTAGTAGGTATAGCTCTGACGACGTCCAATATAATCGGAATATATCAAAACAGAATGATGACAGATTGATCGCAGTTCAAAGGAATTGAAAAATACGCAACTATTTTAACGTTGGTTTAATTTAACTACTATTATGTTCTGCATCCTGTATAATTACCACACTATTATTGTCAATATAAACATATAATATATCTAAGAGACATAAAATAAATCGGCTATTTTAATATGTTTCATTAATAGCGGTGTGGTAAACATCGTAACCGAGCGGCAACCGAAACTACACCATAAAACTTTACCTAATGGATTAATATACCCACGTGTCTATGGGAAACTGACTGGACTGCATCGATGGTCTAGTGGTTAGCGATTCCCCCCGCGAGGTCTCGGGTTTGGCAAAGTGTTATTTGTGATCTTTCTGTCAGGAAATTCACAATAGCAGCACAGAGTTGGAATTGTGCCCGGTGGATGGCGATAGGCTCACCCCCTATCATGTAATTTTTTTTTATTCCACTGAGGTGGCAAACAAGCATACGGCCCGCCTGATGGTAAGCAGTTACCGTAGCCTATGGACACTTGCAACGCCAGGGTCATCACTCGTGCGTTGCCAACCTTTGCACTCTTTTTAAAGAACCCTATGCTGTATTCTCTTGGAAAAACCTTGGCAGGGAACTCATTCCACATCGTGCGTGGGAGAAAATTCCTCGCGAACCGCACTGTGCGCGATGATATTTGTTTTAGAGTCTAAGGATGAGCTCGCTGTCGATGTGTGCTGCTGAGAAAATGTGGGTGTTGTACACTTCTGACCATAGAAATCTTAATAATAAGGCAATAGAAATGTCAAAGACGCGTGACCTTGTCGCCGCGCATCTGTCAAGTCAAACACAAGTGCGAGTTGAGGAATTGCCGTCTTAATGTCATCGCCAAAAAGAATAATTTTGTTTGCAGGAATACAAAAAGTGGTATTTGAAAACCGGCGACATGCGTCCCAGTGTTAAAAGATAGTCGATAGCATTTCTATTGACTAGTTATTAAGATTTCTATGCTTCTGACACACCCTTTTGGGTATTATAGGCATGAAGTAATCTTATGTTTTATGGGAAACGTTAATTTAGTTCAGAATTAGTGTCCATTCTCTTGTACATAATTGAATTTGTGCAGTGGCACCGATGCGTTTAGTTCCTAAACATCCTCCATATAATTACACCTCAGGGTTTATTCACTTGGGTAACTTTGAAACACATTCACGTTACATTTCAATAATCTAATTCGGTATAACACTGGAAATTCTAAATGAAAGCGGTTGTCATTGCCACGATGTATGTCCTTCTTCAGATCGTGAACTATCTCCATAACCATTAAGATCGAATCAATAATTTAGCCGTTAAAGCATAACAGACAAATAGATACTTTATAATATTAGTAAAGATAAATCGTTAAGGAAGTACCGCACCAATTAATGTATTAATCTATTAACACAATTACCGTTTTGGCACTGGCATAATGCACACAATGCGCCAAACGCTTGTACTCGTATGTAGTATTATTTTTTACCACACGTGTTAACTAAACGTAGCGCTGTGCTGTCTACGTCAATGTGACATTCGTCTAAATATCGTCCTGCCGTCAAGCACATCCACACCGTTATCGAGTCACAAATAATCACTTCTTCTTCTTCTTGTCGTGTCAATGACTATATTAATTCTGTTAAATTATTTCTATTTATATAGTTTTAGACCAATACGACGACCAGATGGTGCAGTGGTTAGTGTACCTGCCTGCGACGCTGAGGTCGATAGTTCTGTAGTGGACCCACTTAAGACTAATCTTTGTGTGCATGAACATGGGGGTTTGTCTTAGTCTGGGTGTTTCTATGTATATTAAGTATGTATTTACTAAAACAAAAGTATATATGTATTAATATCAGTTATTTTAGTACCCATAGTACAAGCTCTGCTTAGTTTGGGACCAGATAGCGTTGTGTGTGAGTTGTGAAATATATAAAAAAAATAAAAATAGGATGCGGCTAAGACGTCTTTTTGGTTAGCTTGCATAAGGTCTTTTTGGGTACAGGGCCAGGAAGCAATGGGCAGTAAATGGCCCATATTTTGGGTAGGCGATCCACATTCGCAACTAGTGCTGGATGTACTTATAAATAATTACTACGAATGATTTATTTCGTCTGCCAGTTTTTCACTCCAGGAAAGTGCGTCATATTACCGCATTGTGCTCACTTTGTCATTGTGTAAACGTTGTCCTCTTGCCAACTGCTGGCATTTTAACGATCGGGAACGAAAGATACGTCCAAAATAAACTATCCCTGTACACGACCACCTGCGATGACATTTTGATTGATCGGCATGTTCCGTTTGCTAACCTACTTCAAATAAAAAAGGAGGTTCTCAATTTGATTGAATTAAAAAAAAAACTTTTTTGTATACTTGACATTTGGTCCCATACTCATCAGGTCACGATTTGATGATGGGATCCTAGAGAAATCGAGGGCAACCCTCAAATTTTAAAGGCTTCTATAGTGCTTTTCGTATATAACCTAAAGCTACTCGGCTATTTGCATCTAACTGTCAGCATTTGTTGATGTTGGAAGGAACAACTCCGCAACGGTTAGGAGTACAAGGATAATCTTCTTATTTAAATATAGTCACCTTAAAGCCGTTTACTGTAGGTATTCTTATAAGTTTTCTTACCCATGAGGCGAGATGTTAAATATTACTGAAGTATTAATTACTTTTTAGTGCAATTGAAGTCCGTTATAAAATGTGTCGTATGTAAAGTTATTTATTCATCAACAACAATCATGATAAATTTGAATGCGTATGTAATAAATGATAATGCTGCTTTAAGATATATTTTGCTTCAGAAGTGATGTATATTGTTGGCCGTTTTTTTCAGGAATAACTTAGTTAAACCGCATTTCTCACTTTATGAACCTTATTAATTAATACCGAAAAATTTGTCGGTATGAGGAGTTTGCATATTTTTCAGAACTATATAGGCTTGATGCTATGTTATATATTCTACACTAGCCGTTCCTACAAGGTTAGGTACCTATCCATGAAAAGAATCCTTGACAAGTATAGATTAGCCAACCTCTTGTGTACTTGTCCTTGTGAACAACATTGCGAATAGTCATGTCTTTTCATAGATAAGACAATATTAGTATTATCATGATAATGCCTCGTTACCGTCAAAGTTCGACAACCTACATACAAAATACACAATTCAAAGTGAAGAACAAAATCTTGGCAACAAAGTATCTAGGTAAAGTTTTCTCGGTAGGTAGGTAATGCTATTTTTATGTTACAACGTTAAGATAGGCACTTAGGCTGTCTACTTCAGAATACAGAATTATACAGAATTTTCACAAATTGACGTGAGGCTCGTTAAATTATATTATTTACGCGTTAAAAGGAAATTTATTTATAGAGGCGATATTTTCGTTGTAAGTTAAAATTGTTTTGAGAGATTTTTTGCTCAACTGATTTATTACAAAGGTACCTACAGATGGGAATCAGAATGTTGTTTTATTTATTGGTTTATTTCATAAATAGTCATTGACTGTGGACTGAGTTGCTATATCGGAGAGTTCGTTTATTTATCACCACATTACTCTATAGGATTTACATTATTTAGCATGCCTCCTTGCCCGTACTTGCTTAGTTTTTGACTGTATCTATAAATTATGTAGGTACTGCTACGTAGTATAGCTGCAGGCCTTTATGTGATGGAGTTGCTATAGGTTACACGTAAAGCTTCTTAGTTCAAAATAAACTCTTCGTTAACTGGTTATATTGGTCAAAATACTTAGTATTTAATACTGGGTTAGCAATATACACAGGGTTATTTTTTTACCATGAAAAATGCAAGCAAACTTCACGTTCTTTAAGTTTTTTTAAAACCAAAACGTATTTTTAATTTAACCGTGCCCCAAAAGTCGTAAATATACATTTTTGACTCAGCAAGTACCATCCTATTTATTCTCAGTGAGGTGTGAAATGATATTTACCGGCCCGTCGGTCCAGGTGGGCAGAGATTCAGTTAATAGTCGGATTCCGTTGAAAATACCAAATTTCTTTGCCAAACTAAATACTAAAATATATCACTGACGGATAGAAAGATTACTATGACATAGCTATTCAAGGTAAAAAAATAGATGTTAGTAATTTGAGTAATAAAAAACCAGCCAAGTGCGAGTCGGACTCACGCCCGAATGGTTCCGTACCACTGTCTAAAAAACTGCAATAAATCATGTCTGTTGTATAGGCCTGTTGTCGCAAAAATATTTAAATTCATTTATTCGGTGTTGAGTAAGTGCCAACAGTTATACATCATCTGCGAAAATTTCAACTATCTAGCAATCACGGTTCATGAGATTGGTACAGCCTGGTGACAGACAGACAGACAGACAGACAGCAGCAGCATTGTCTTAGAAATATGTTTCCGTTGTTACCCTATCTAGTATGATACCATCACTTATTTTCCATCTCTGTCTACCCTTCAAATAATCTCGATGAGAGAGTAGATCAAAACTGGTGACGACAGCTTAGCAAGGCTTTATCTACTTATAACTTAATAATGTACCACCGTAGTGTCCTAACACTCACTAAAAGCGATCAAGCGGTAATAGCATGTGTTAAAGGTGATTATAATATGTTATAAAGCATAGATAACATTACAAAAGATATGTGGTGCTTACAACATGTTCGTGGTGATCGTTAGTGTATTGTTTTGAAATAAGTGATAGGTAATGATTGTCACGTCATTATATTCGTCTTGAATTTGTGAAATAATTTGCGGCCCTCTGTTTTACGCAAGGAGATTGTTATAAAATTTGGTCTCAATAACTTAATGCATGTATGGTCCAATGACCGGACGAGTTTTTACTTCAAGTTCTTATCAAATTTACTATAACTGCCACTGTCTAGCTTCAGCATGAATTTAGTTAACAGCCTAGGCTGTTCACTTAATGCCGGCATCTAATTTATTGAGCGCAACGTTTAACCAGATGTTGAACGTCCGCGTCGTGTAGACATTTAGTTAAATTATATATTATATCAATTAATGATTCTATGTACGATGTCTACTTTTAACTGTATTGCTAAAAATAAGTACTACATAATTAGTTTGTTTGTACTACCCTCAAGTTATAGTAATAGTGAAATATTTGCAATTATAATTATAAATGAGTTTTTAATGAGATTATGACTATTAACACTACAGTAGAAAAAAAACTGAACTTAATTTAAATCACTTGCCTTAGTCTTGGTCAGTCATTGCCAACGGGCTTTCAATCAACAAAATCTTTAAACGTTTAGTGATTCCTGTTTATTTAACTATCGGCCTAGTGATTTAATTGGATGCCAGCGTTTAATGAACGGCCTAGGCGTCAAATTGGCTAGTCTAATTTAACTAGATGGCTGCGATATATCCACCACCAAGTAGAAATGATCTCGATAACAAGTTTAGATTTTACCTAAACCTTGACCCGTATATGCGACATCCTGTGTAACCTGTATTAAATAAATTACAAACTTTCATTTTCATTATAGACTGTACCGTACGATCTTAATGACCATCGATAAAACTGGATTATCTAATTTAATTATCGTAAAAGTCGTGTTTAATAATTGTAGCAGATAAGAAGCAATTTCGTAATATTCATACAGGTTAGCTTACCAGCTATGTTTTCTCATTGACCGACAATAAAGACCAAGGTATACCACTAAACCGGTGGTCTTAAATTTAATGCATGTTGTACTTGTACTGCGGCTTTCTTTGCATTGATATTTAATAGTCTTGCATTATAAGCACATTGAAATATGCACCATAGCTATATATTTTTTATGTTTATTGGTTCTTGCCGGATTTAAAAGAACTTTTGGTGGACTAATGTAACCTAGATCACGGGTAACTTAAAAAAAAACTTCAAGGAATAATAAGACAATTTACTAAAGTGTAATATTGCCCTAAACGAGCTAAAGTGAGTTGACATATTCCCTTCAAGCAGATAATATCCCTATAACGTTTATGTTTGCTAAAAAGTAAATATTTCTCTGCATCGGCAATATAACCTGCTTCTAAATAGGTTTATTCTCGTGACCTACTTAAAAACGGGGGTAACCCAACATTACGTAGTTTTCCCGGCGTAAAATTACCACATAATTAATATCAGAGTTGCAAACACATTAAACAGCTATTTGACAAAACAATGTTAGCAGTTGTTTTGGTAGGTTTAATTCAATCGAGTGTTAATTATACTCTGCTTGGAGGCTTCGACAACGTGTCGTACTTATACTAAAGCCGCAAGAGAATTTGTGTAAACAATACTTAGGCAAGTCGTACGTAAAGAAAATTGAATCGTAAATGTTATGATATATTTTATATTTTATTTAAAATAAAATACACTTTTAATATTGTTATTATTGGTTGAAGGAAACTAGCATTACTTTATTTACACTTATGCTCGAAATTGGTTTTCAAATGTAGCAAAATCCTTTGAGTGCTTACTTTCATATTGGAGAAGACCAAATTGATCAATTTATTATCCTCAATTGGTTTGCAACCCAAAGATGTCTTGTATATACGTCAGATTCCTTTGTGTTGCGAATCTAGCACACGAACGTCATGCAAGGGGTTAAATTGAAATATGACATGCGGTCCACTTGTTGATTCAATAATAAGCAAGGATGAAGTTATTTTTATACGAGGCTATACACACTTCTACATATAACATAATATTAATGCCTGACTCCACAGTAACTTAAGTTAATAAGGCAAGTGTGACTAATCGTCTTTGCCCATGTTATTCTCTTCCTATCTAAATTCTATCTTCAAATATGCATTTATATGAAAAGAAAAGTAAGCTAAAGTTTGTCTGATTTCGTCGCAATCTATTCATAGTGTTCAAGACATATATTATTATCATGTGCGTCTTTTCTTAACGGTTATAAAGAAATGATTCTCATTACCTACAACCTGATATTATTATGATCAACCTTGTTTACCTTAAGACTTACGCAAGTTAAATAATATCACACAACAAAAGGGTTATAAGGTGAAGGTCTGAAATTTTGTAACACGCTTTATCCAATACAAGTTGAATTAAATCAACATTGGCAGCCAGACAAACAGCTATGCTATTACCTATTACTAGTTTGGAAACTAGACATACGAGTAGAGTTCTAATTAGTCTAGTTTTGGGAACATTAGGTATTTCTAATTCATCCGAAATCTTACCCGAAGTGTTCGATGTGTAATTTGAACGTCGATGCTATTTTATGTTTTGAGAAATCTCATTAGGTTTAAATGTAAAGACGCTCATTCATTGTATTGTAACAATTTAAGATTTGACTTCAAGTGTGTCGCAGCAATACTTGTGACTTTATCGAAATACTTTTTGCAACATGGTTATTACTAATATTGCGCATTGCTGTTACAAATAACAGTTAGTTAACTCTCGCTACTTGCTACGACGGTAATAAAAAAATGTTTCCTAAAGATTGTACTCTGTGATTTTTAGTTCATTTAATTTTTACAAACTTCTTGCTGATACTTATATTATCTACTCGCATGCCGGTAATATTTAAATACATATATGAAAATGACGATTTAAAGAGCGTAGTTTTTTTATCATTTGATATTCAGCAATATTCGTGCTCCAAACCAGATTCCAAAAGGAAATTTGTCCGATTGAAATAGAGAATATAGTTGAATAGGGTTTCAGTAACAATTTATTAAAAAAAAAAACCACCCGAATCTAGGTTGAATGTTATAATACACCGATCGACGTCTATCAACATCGATAAACGCTTTCGGTGAGGTGGCGTCCTCATGTTTCACGGCGACTTAGACTTGTCAACATTGACCTTTTTGCGCAGGCCTGCCTTCAGTGCCAAAATGATAGTCTAATGTAAAAATAATAGTTTAAAAAAACTAAAAAACACGCTTTTAAAGTACTTCTAACTAAAAAGTGAAAAATAATTCCTAATATAAGCTGAAAAAAGCGTGGGTTGCTCGATAGACGAAAAATATGGCACAGAGCGCCCCACGCTTTTTTCAGCTTATATTAGGAATTATTTTTCACTTTTTAGTTAGAAGTACTTTAAAAGCGTGTTTTTTAGTTTTTTTAAACTATTATTTATTTTCTACTTTTTAGTTTGGTTTATTTATAAGAGCGTTTTTTTTTTTTTTTTTTTTTTTATATATTTTTAATTTTTTTTATCGAATTATTGCATTGTCATCGATCTTTGACAGGTGTGCAAAATTTGAATGAAATCTGTCCGTTTAAAGTGGGTCAAAATCGAGTCCAAAGGAGTCGGTTACATACAAACAAACAAACAAACAAACATACAGGTGAAGCTAATATAAGCGTGTTAAAAACTATGTTTTTTTTTCCGTAAAACATGCCGATTCACCCACGCTACATTTGATCACCTATAAAATTGTTGTTGGCTCTCAAACAACACGCGTTCGACCGTGTGCGTTTCTTTATATAAGATTTTTTTGGGTATTTCATATAAAAACTAGCTGTATCTAAATATAACGAAACAGTCAGATGAATGGAAGTATTAATTTAAAAAGGACTGATTCATTAAGGATAACTTATAATTAGCTATTTGGGTAAGCAATTTAACCTTAACTGATCAATTGTCGGGATGATATTTTTTTAAACCCACGTCACCACGAGTACAAGTTTAGGCTGCTAGATTTAAAATTTCTAGAAGAAAAATTTTGCAGCTTCGATAATTATCTGTATTCATTTTGCACAATACCAAACGGATACAAAAACATGTATGACTACAAAAACTGCAAATTGATAAAGGAATTCTATTATCAACAAAGCATTTCGTCAAGTTTCTCCCACATTTATGGCAATAAAACTGGAACAAATTATCCAATAGAACTGAAGTCACGAGTCATTCCAAATTAAATTCACACAAAGATATGTATTATTTAATTTGCCACAGATTCTCAAATGCACACAAAAAGTAATCGGTGACCGTAAAATAGTTAAAAAACTGATTCAATAGTACGATTTATCGAGGTCTTTATTGTATTGAAATGTATAGCTCAAATAAGCCAGTGAAATATTTGTTATTCATAAATAAGACATGCACGTATCTTGTTGCAAATCAATTTATATCATTTTAAATCATGGTTTGTTATACGTTACTCAATGATGTGCTACTTTTTTTTGTACAACCATATTTCAATCCAATTGTGTCAATGTTTTGAAAGCATATTGTAATAATCCGTATAAAAAATTGCTACAAATTCTGTCTAAAATATTGCTGCACATCATGATATTAGTAAAAGCAAAACATGCAAATGCAAATGTTTGACAACCATTGATCTATTAGCAGTAAAAGCTGGCAAACTAGCAATGACATTGTATTTATCACAAGAAGAGAATAGACTCAAGTGAATCATTCAAATATCGTACGGAGATCTTTATATAAAGACATAATTGAATAAGACAAGCCAGACCGCCCTATCATTTTTGTTAAGTGACGGCTAGTAAATACATCTCATATTGTTCTATTTAAGATTTTAAATTCATTACGCAGAGTTCATAGTTGCATGAACGTTTGGGCTGTTGTAAACTCATACAACATATATATTTATTTGATATCAATGATTGGCTGTAGCTTTTCAACGCGCGTATTTCAATTTATTATCTTAGTGGTTTATATAGAATCAGACTTTGTAGTGATTAGGTTTGTTATTTTAATAAAAACTCCTACAAATTCTATTCTATTTCTATTCTCTAGAATAGGCAGTGGGTTCAGAGTAATGTATTTTTAAAAACACAAGTTTCGCAATGCAATGGATCACTGGAAAGCTATAATCATTATTATGAATTGTTGCGCTTATATTTATTGTACTTGAAGATTTAGCAATCATTTTGCATGAAAAGTAATAATAAGTTTGATTTACATTAACAGTTTCTTATACATTGATCTTGACATTCGTGCCCATCTAATATTTTTTTTTAAATTTTGAATCTTGAATTTCTTGAATTCTTGAATCATTTCATTTTTTAAGAAAACAAAAGGATGCATATAGTTCACAATATTTATATTTGTTTATTAAACGAGTAATTAACTTGTACCGTTTGTTGATTATTTTATTAAATTAACTACAGTAACTATTGGAGACAGACACAATTTCGCTGAAAAGTGACCGAATTTTCAATGAGAAATAATAAGTGAAGCTTCAAAATTTATACTTTATCGTCAAAATTACTAACTCAGCCACGGGTTAGGTTAGGTTAGGTTGCTGACTTAGTAATTTAGAAGGCAACATACATTTTTGGGGGCGAATAATGGTATTAAAAAGAAGCCTGTTTAAATAGCACCCATTTTCAATCAGATAATTAAATCGCTGACTTGATAATATAATGACGCGACAAGAAGGTTAACCGATATTCATAAAATGGCGGTACACAATTAAAGTGCCCGCATCAGTGGTTTATAGCGTCATTGTCGCACAAGTTCACAATAATGTCAAGGTACCCACAAATTCAATAACTTTGTTTACTATATTTTGTTTCGTTATTGATTCTTTTCAAGAGCCTTTAGTTAAGTTTAAGACTTTTGATATAACATAACCTCTCATTACCTTAGTTTTTTACGAGCTAAATAGTTAAATGGGTTAGTTAAGATTACAAAAATGTTATTTTTCCTTATTTAATGTTTATTCAGAAGTTTCTTGGCGTCCTTCTTAATTTTCTTTGCTTTTCCTCAACTGTGCTATTTCTGTTGAAACTCAATAAGGAGCTAGATTATGCTTTCTTTGAACAGTATTTTACTTTAACTGTTTTTTTAATCAATATTTTATTTACGAGAAAAAATCCAAGTGCCCTGTAGTTAACTTTTTATTTCGATGTGTATTTAAATACTAAGCTTATTGTTTACATATACATACCAAAGAGGATAAATGTATGCTAAATACTTGACTAAAAATAGAATTTTAAAACATACTGAAAATTTATCTTATTTATTAAATGAGCAATAATTGTATGTTTGTATGTTCATATATCAGCTGAGTCGTTCTCGCTTTAACGATTTTGATGAAACTTTCAGAAAAGTAATAATTTGGGTAAGAAATAAAATTTAGATAGGTCTTATATTCGAGAAAAAACCATTTTAAGTTTGAACGCAGATACTCAGTACATTTAGGTAAATTATAGAAATTTCTTTAAAGCCAGTTTTTTATCGGAGGTTGTTTAAATTTGGTACACGTGTATAAATTGAATTGAATGAATTACCAATATAATGGGATTGAAGACCTGAGTTGATAAAAGGCCCAAAAGACCCATCGTGTTTGGGCTCTTTAGATTTGTCTCAATGCGCACTTTCATGACAAGTGATGTTCAGGGTCTCATCTTGGATTCCGGTACCCAGGGATTCTCTAATACTAGTGCACATTGACGTGATGGGGTTTATTCGATTCGGTTCAATAAGCATTTTCATGGTAAGCGGTTTTTAGGATCTATTTTTGAATTCAGTAAGGCACCTAGGGGTCGCCGATACTGGTTTACATGACCCAGCGTGTTTAAGCTCATTAGGTTTGTCTCATTGAGCACTCGCTTGAATCGTAACATTTCTTATAATATTTTTTTTTGTGACTTATGTTTTTGCTAGATTTAAAAACCTCGATCTCCATATTCTAGCGACACGAAATCTCTATCTTTTTATTTTACTACGACAGAACACGGGTGCCAGACTTTTAGCAAAACACCTTTTTGTTATTGAATAATTAGCAAGGTTTTGAGATTTTTTAAAATTGTTATACAAATAATGCAGCACGATCTATTAATACAATAATAATTAACATCATCGCAATATATTCCTTATCTCTTAAACGTAGAGTTTAAAATTATTTTCATGTTATCATTGGCGAATATTGCAACTGTTATTCTTACCTTATTTATGGTAAGTTGCGCTAACTATTCTATTGAATGAATATGTTATTATCATAATCATTTAGTGCGACCGTGTTTTTTACAAGGTTCTAAAGAAATCAATAGTCGCGTTTTACCTTGTAGATTAATTCTAAGTATCCTTGCTAATATAATAAGTGACGTTTTCATAGCTAAATAACTAAGTTGATCCTGATGAGAATTAGCATGAAGATATTAGAAAGCGTAGCAAAATGGACATAGGTTACTTTTAATAAGTCCGTCACGAAATCGGAAGTTAACTACAATAAAATATAATAAACCTCAAAATGAAAGAGATGTGTCTCTAAATGATCTTTATATTTCAGTGATGATAAATGATTTAGGTAGTTTCAAGTTGATGTGCTTAAGGAAAAGAATACTTGATTGTTTTATCGGATAATGAACTAAACAAAAGAAAAGTGGTTTGTAAACGTATGATTGATGATTCGCCGTAATTTTGTATAGTAGGAAGGTGAAAAAAGGTTTTTATACACACACAGGAATATTTGTATTATCGCCCTTATTCTAGTTAATTGTGGTCAGAGCAATATGTTTTTTTTCGTATGAATGAAGGTTGTTCGATGTATTGTAGACTTGTTGAGATATCTCTATATGAATATATCTTTCGTAGCTTTTACCTAATGTATATTTCAATACTAAGCTGTTCTACTGAAAGAAACTACCTTCTTATATTTCACAAGCGATTTGGAAGAGACTCAAAGAGCCCCTGGAGTTTCAGTACATACTAAATGTTCCAAAGTTAAAGACCATTGGTATTGAAAAGTAATAAAATTAATTGCGGCAAAAATTATTCCCGTTTCACTCCTGTATGTTGATTTCCACGACACAATAGACATCTACTTACATTAAATAAAGTATAGTCATTGTTAAAACAATTGTGCCTGACCCTTCACAAATAAACAAATAAAATTATCTTGGTTTTTCATCGCGAATTTGCTTGTGATAAATCTACGATGGATTGGAATCGTATCCATAGCAGAAAATCCATAGCAGAAATAGGTGTTTTTATAGAAGAATACTAAGATTTAAGTATGTAGTTATATTAACTTCTTATTGATTATTTTTACAGCTTTTAGATATGAAAATTATACCAAAAACAGTTGAAAAGTTATTACTAACTTAGTGGTTTAAGCGACAGCCCTGTATGCAGAGGTTGCAAGTTCAAATCCTGCCAGTCTCAAAATGTTTCAACTTTTGCTTAGTATATGTAGTTATAGATTAGAAATGGTCAATAACACAAAAGGTTCACTAATGCTCAAAGTAAATCAATCAGGGCCCGATGGAAGCAAACCCATATTGCTTCGCCAGATATAAACTAAACAAATAAATCAATACAGCTAGCCGTTAATAGATTAGTCTAATCTACTATATTTGTTTATTAGTTCGTGAGACTATTATTAATAGCTGATGAAGCGTTTATGCTATCGGCTGTTATGAATGTTTATGTGCTTTGTAAATAGTTAGAAAATGAAGTATTATAATGGACTAAGTACGTGTTAAAAACGTAAACTAAGTACGTGTGTTTGTTACATATCATCACGCCTATTTTACCTAGAAGGGTATGGCAGAGGTGTAAAACACCCACATTTCACCTGATATGTTTAGGTTATCGCCATCTACCGGGCATTATTCCAACTCAGTGCTGCTATTGTGAATTTTCTGACGGAAATTTCACTAGTAACACTTTGCCCGACCCGGGAATCGAACACGGGACCTCGCAGTGAGAGGTGCATACGCTCACCACTAGACTGTTTGTTTATTATTTATCATTATCTTAAATGTGCTTAAATAACAATACTAGTAAATACTCAAGTGAACAGTACCAGCTTTGAGAGAAATTGTTTACCAATATTTCGCTCTCGTCATTAATTTACTGGAAGGTTGCTGAAACCAAGCAATCCTTCAATAAATTTTAAGAGGTCCTAAAAACGATTACACAAAGTTAACAGATTTATCTCCTGAGGAGCTTCGAGCTTAATATTTACCTAAATTTTCAATTTCCACCGCTGACTTATTCCGTAATTTAGTTTAGAAACTGGAATGTGCTTTCTTTTTTATTCTCTTGCCCTGAACCTTTTGCATTAGGAATCTAGGTTTTACTGAGTTTTATTTAAATGATTTTGTTTATATGACGCCTAGTCCGTGACTTCGGACTAGGCTATGAGACTTAGGGCCAGTTTCTGTGGTATATATATGGTCGAATATATCCGGATAGATATTATTCGACCTATAGAATATAACCTGACCAAATTTTAAAGAGGCACAAGTTACACTTAGGTTTATCTGACACCTGTCAAATTGCGGTTTAAATTTTTTCTGACCCAATACTATCTTTGAAATATTTTATAAATATTAGATATAAAATTACACAATTATTTCGGACTAAGGAGAAAACTTAGACTTTTCCTGACCAAAATAATGTTATTACAATAATATACAAACTTTATAGTTTCAAATCTCTATTTAAAAGTCACTATAGATTTAAAGTCTCGCTTAACTGCATTTTAATATATAATATCTACTCGCTGGCTTCATCGTAAAAAAGATCATAAAAAAGTAATAAACTATGCATGAAATTACGTCCATACGGTTCATAATATATCATGAAAGCTTTGGCTTAGTCATGGAACAGTCTAAATATATGATTATGAAGAGCGATAACTAGAAGTTAATTGCTTCGAGATTGCTATACCGATTTATCGATGATAGTAACTATTTAATTAGTAGCTCATTAATCATTCCATAATATAATAAAATTGAAATATATATTACGTATCTATTGTTAAATATAATTATGTGTGTCTATAACGTAATGTTCTGCTTGCACGTCTTCATTTTATACACAATATAATTACGCAAAATTCAATTTCTGCCATTATTAACAAATATTATTTGTTAATAACACACTATTATGTTGCGTGATTATCTTTGGAAATTATTTATACTGAAGAAAATTGCGTATGCGATCCATTAATGGCATATTTGTTTCTTTATAAGTATAAATATAAATATATCATATTAATTATCGCTCGCTAACGGTGTAGGAAAACATCGTGAGGAAACCTGCATGCCTGAGAGTGAAAAAAAAAGTACTCGAGGTGGTGTGAAGTATACCAACCCGCACTTGGCCTGCGGTTTAGACTAAGGCTTTACCCTTCTCATCATGAGAAGAGGCCCGAGCCCAACAGTGGGACGTGTATTAGATACAGTGCTGCTAGTATTATATATAAGTATACATGTATACTTAATAGTAGGTTAGTATGCCTATATCGAAACTTATGTAAATTAATGCGTGTCGTATTCGAAGGGTCTGGCTACGGCGTAGATGTTTCGTAGACAATCTACACGTATAGAAACTTATTCCTGTCGAGCTGCCTACGTGATCGTTTACGATTTCGTAGCGCAGTTGTGTGTCCATGGTTATTAGATTCCACGTGTCGCTTGTCCGCATGAATACTGTATTAACTCGAAAAATAACTGACAGAATACATTTCAACTTTATCACAACTGAAAAATAATATTGTGGTATTTTCAAAACATAAACATAAATATATTTTATATATACAGATTGGTAGTATCTATTTATTATTTCAACATTTTGCAAATTTAAACATAATACTGTATTCTTCTGAACAAGCGAGGTGTACCTAACATAATATGCGCAGTATACTTTACATTCCATTATGGCTTTATTAAAAGTAGTCTTTTGAAATCATTTCAATTTCAACACCACCCACACTTCGAGCATCGAGGCAGTAAAGATTAATGAAGACCCGCAATTAACTTTTAGGTCTACACTATCCTATTAATTACCTCATTTCCTTTTTTGTTTGACCTCAGAAAAACAGTATTTCTGTATTCATTATATTTGTTTAATAATTTCAATTGTCATTAACATGACGTTTCATTTTACATTTATATTTTTCTTTAAGCACAGTAACTTTGCTCATTTACTTACTTGTCCATCCTAAGATTACTTTTAATAAATTGCTTATAGCAATAAGGCCGCCCATTGTGTAACAAAATTTTAAAGTGCAATTGTTAACAAAATAACCTTTGTTAATATTGGCGTACAATAAAAATACTCTATCTCTATCTATCTTACAGTAACGAGATACATCTACTTCAAAGTTGTAGCTTAGAAATGCACTGCACGTTGCTACTCTAATTTCCTAACAAAGTCAAAGTTTTAGAGTAAGTACATGCTGTTGTATCACGCCTCGTTACCCGTCGTGTGTTGAGTGAAACTACACACAAAGCCACGAGACAGAACTATCTTTACGTATACCTGCAGGATACTGCATGAACATTTGTTATCTAATAGACTAATTGTAGTCTTCATATTTTTTTATATTATAAATGCGAAAGTTTGTGAGTATGGATGTATGGATGTTTGTTACTCTTTCACGCCAAAACTACCGGGTCGATTTCGATGAAATTTTGCACACATGTAGCTTATAGTCTGGATTAACATATAGGCTACTTTTAATTGACATACCACGCGGGCGGAAGCTAGTTAATAAATAAAATAAAATAGAATAATTAAATTAAATAAAAAAAATAAACAAAAGGAGATGGCGGGATGAATTGGATTCATGGCAGATTGACTGGACACTACCAACCACAGACAGAGATAAATGGAATATGGATAATGGAAAAAGGGAGGGGAGGCCTTTGCCCTGCAGTGGGACACTATAGGCTCGCAATAATAATAATAATAATAATTAAATTATGCGTCATAAAATTCTGCCGCATCGCAGTATTAATTGGTTACAATTCAAATACTGCCTCGTTAGTCTATTGGTTTGCGTATGCGTCCTCTTACTGGGTTGTCTCGGATTTGATGCCCGGGTCGGACAGAAGGGTAATTTAGGATTTTTCTGTCAGGAAGTTCTTATTAGCAGCACGCAGTTTAAATTGTGACTCCCTTTAACATGGGACCAAAACATTACATTATGCGATGTTGGTGTGTAACACTTCTGGCGCCCCCTTTTGGGTAAAATAGGCGTGATGTTATGTAATTCAAATACAAATAAATCAAGCCGACTTTAAATGGCTATAATTTTAAATTATAACAAAATTCGTTGCATATTTTGGCAGATCAAAGCGTAACGGATAGTCAAACCTGGACAAGCGACTTTATTTTATACTCTAAATAAAGCAAAGAATTTCATAAAACTAAACAGAGATATTGAGGTTCATTCTAGAAAGAGTCTTGTACTAAAGACTGCGTTATTTGCTCTCAAGAATCTGAAGCTGGCGTTGAGAATGTTGATAAATGCATTGCTATTCTATACTCTCTATAATATGATATAATCCTTCTTGGAAAGCTTCCACGAACACGACATCTATCAAGCGTTTACTGGACTGGTATTTTTAGAAATATTTTGTTATAAATCTGAACTAAAGGATAGAAAGATTTCGATAGATAGATAGATAGATATATATAAGTAGATAGACTAATCTTTGTTGTACACTGCAGGGGCACAGTGCAACCGGCGCATATGTATTTAAGTGGATCCTTAAGTTTAACCGCCCGGTTCGCCAGTCGCCTTCCCGTATCGCTAGAGATAGGTCGTAGTTAAGTTAGAATAATGTAGTCAATAAGTTTATTATATAATATTTACTCTGGTACCAGTTAATTAAAACATTAGTTTAGTGAATCGTTTCTCTCTTCAACATCATAATTAATGTACAACAATACCAAAAACCCCCACTTACACCAATGTTAACAAAGGTATTTTGTAAACAATTGCACTTTAAAATTATGTTGCACAATTGTCGGCCTTATCGCAATAAGCAATTTCTTACAGGCAACCCTTAGGATGGACAAGTAAATAAAAGTCGATACAACTTGATATCAAAACTTGAGATACCTTTAAGCCACTTCTTATTTTTCTCTCCGAGTTATCTTGTTCATGTTCATTATTTTATGAAATTGTGTGTGTAGGAATCGATAGCCGCAACATTTAGACAGGTAGTCCAATTAAAACTTTTTATGATCGATATTGATACGCGATGACAATCGAAAATTTTAACGTTGTACCTTTATTTTACTCTATTTCTAGTCATGTACTAACTTTTGAAATTCGAACTATTTTTACCTGTACTATACAATATTTTATCAAGCCAAAATATATTTTTTTTATTTTCGTCTGTGATGAAAGTAACTGTTAAAACATTTCACCTCCCACGTTCGTACCTTCAATCACAACATAAGGGCTTAGTCCTGGCACTTTGCGGTGTCCCATTTGTACTTTTTCATAAAGCCTCCGCTACTCAGGCTGAGCTTAATGCGTTGACAAAATTTAACAAGAAAATGAGACATGGTTTTTGTAAATGAAAGGTGATTTCGTCTGATGACATTTTTAAATTATCTGTGCCATAATAGCGTCCTAAAGCATTCTACGTGACTGTATAATTATGAGACAAAGTCCTTTTGACCGAGCTAATGATTAACACAGCCCTTGATAATCAGTAAAAAAGCTAGTTTAGGTAGGTACGACTTACAATTTGCCTCAGAAAACAGGTTAAGTATAATTTGTAAGTAAAGTTCTCTTTTTAACCGACTTCTAAAAAAGGAGGAGGTTCTCAATTCGATTCGTATTATATGTTGCTTTTTTTATGTTTGTTCACGGATATCTCCGTCGTTTATGAACTGATTTTGATGATTCTTTTTTTGATGGACAGAAAATGATTTCAAAGGGGTCCCATTGTCAGCATGTCGTGATCTGATGATGGGATCTCAGAGAAATCGAGGGCAACCCTCGAACATGTAATGTTTTTAGTGTGTTTTTCAAAGCTACACCAGTATTTACGTATTTTTATGTGGCTGAGCTGATGATGGAAGGTCAACTCTTTAATGGTTAGGAGTTAAAGGATAATTCTTTCACTACTGTACACATATTCAGACTGCTAGTTATGATGTCAAGTGAGCTGTTGGAACGGAGATATTTCAAAGGGGGTCCCATCATCAGATCATGACATGCTGACAATGGGACCACCTTTGAAATATCTCCGTTCCAACAGCTCACTTGACATCATAACTAGCAGTCTAAATATGAGGGTTGCTCCCGATTTCTCTGGGATCCCAATCCCAGAGAAATCGGGAGCAACCCTCATATTTTATTAATCGAGGCCAAGATTTACGCTTGGTCGCAATAATTTTATGTGGTTGAGCTGATGATGGAAGGTCAACTCCTCAATAGTTAGGAGTTAAAGGATAATTCTTTCACTACTGTACGGATATTCCTACTGCTAGTTATTGTGTCAAATGAACTGATGATGGAAGGTCGTGACCCTGAATAGTCAGGAGAAAGGATTAAATTCTTGTTAATTATAAATAAGTTTTCCGTCTCAAGTAACCGTCGTCTCCTCATTCGAGAAACATTCTTGCTCGTCTACCCATCACTTAAAATCGTAAAATAAAATAATTTTTAATAAAAAAAAAAACCGACTTCAAAAAGTAGGTAAACTAAAAAGCAAAAAATAAATGTACTTCGCACAAAATAATACGTTTTTTCATTTAGTTAAATAGAAATTATTAAATAATTATTTTATAATTCTGAAGTCGGTGCCAAGTAAACAATTAATAACTCTGTATATAGATAATATCATCGTTCTAACAACTTTTTTCTGACTGAATATTAGTTATATTTCTGTGGTAAGTACCAATACTGGGCGACCGCGCACTAGCACAACTACGCCTCCCTTTTTGTGTGAACTGTAATTTGATATTGAAGAAAGGTTGTTTTTACTTGGCACCGACTTCAGAATTATAAAATAATTATTTAATAATTTCTATTTAACTAAATGAAAAAACGTATTATTTTGTGCGAAGTACATTTATTTTTTGCTTTTTAGTTTACCTACTTTTTGAAGTCGGTTTTTTTTTCCGGTCCGGCCATCCATTGGTATTGAAGCACATATTTTAACAAAAGATATAAGAAGGTCAGCAGATTATGAATATAGTTTTCCCATAGAAATCGAATCAGAAACGAATTTGCGGACATATCGTAGAAAACACAGATGTTGTTTATTCAATTATATTATTTTACAGGCGACCCTGTATTTTTAATTAACCCTGATATCAGTAAAGCATTGCCCAAAAAATACTGTAAAATTACTTCAAACAGTTCTTCAATTTCCTACAGAGATTTAAATAGTCAGTCCTTCCAATCAACAAAGAAAAAGCGGAACGGGTTTTGCATGTGCAAAAAGTAAAAAAGTGACCATAGTCGAGCGGATTCCAAATTCAAATCAAATTTTCAATTCCAAAGACAAACTTGTCTTACGTGAAAACTCTTTTTGATAACCACGTTATTTTTCTTCGCTCAACTTAGCTCGCATTCAAAAGCAGACTAGCTGGTATATTGCTAAATTATATCAGGTTTCTATTCCCTTCTAGCACTTTGAAATATGCTGACAGTCGGACTATTGTTCCATTTACATTTTAGTGTATATGAAGTCATATTAAAATGTAGATAGGAATTCCGCTGTACCAGACAATGCTGGCTGGTATTAGAAGTTTTACACTTGAATGTTTGAAATGGGAACTTTAGCTAGAAATGCCAGTATAGTCCAGTGCGACCAAAAAGTAGGTATTTAACAAGTGGCGGGAATGGCTAAAATAAGGATTAAAGATATGAAAATTCTGTGACCAAAGCGGGACTAAAGCGAATAAAATTACAACTTTTCTCATTTATTTTAATGGTCATCGCAAACAAAAGTTCTTAAGTTAATGGCAGACTTGAGACGCATTATTTCATTCATTTAATTCTACATAATAAGAGCATATTTGTATTTTCCAGTTAGTCTAACCGCAAAAATATGGGCTTAAACTTAGATTAAATCTGTGGGTATTATTAAGTGCAGATTGTGTCAGTATACAAATGTAGTAGGTATAAAAATAGCAACGGTTCTCTCCTCATCCAAACTTTGCGCGAAACAACATTAAACTATTCGTCAGATATAGCTAATCCCGTAAAGTTATCCCAACTGGGCTTAAGAAAATCAACAGTACAACCACGCTCCACTAGACCAGAAATTACTGGCAAAATAAACTTTTGACGAGTCCCGAGTTTTTCGAGTAGAATTAGGACAATCACGGATACCGGCAAATTGAATAAAACAAAGTTTTTTTTTCGGAAGAGGCTCGTTATCGAGCCGGGTAAAGTAAACAAGGGTTATCAGATATCTTAGGGATGTTCTACTGCGAAAATTAGGCCATTGAAACCGTAATGATTGTTCTTCGGGTTATGGCTGTCTTGTTTAAGTATTGGATGAATACGAAGATTTTCTTAATTAAGTAAAATTGCTCCAAAAGGCAAGACTGTAAAAACAATGCCTCTTTTAACACGTGTCGTGAAATCATTTCAGAAACTGTAGCTATGGCACTGCAGTTTTATTTAAATTAAAAACTGAATTTAGTTAATTATGATTGCCATCTCGGTGACCATTCGTGTCGAGATCTCCGTGACTCAGAGAGCATGTTGAGCAACTGCTTAATTGGGCAAAAGGCTAGATGAGAGACTGCATTTAAATTAACAGTTTATTTCCTTAATTCATTAAGTTAAATGATGTTGAAGATTTAAAATGTTTGCAATATTTTGGTTCCCGTTCCCACGTACAAAATAGTTTGAACTTGCAAAATTAAACAGGACATTGTCTGTTGATTTAGCTAGTGTTGCATAAAGTATGTTTATTTTATATTAGCCTTGTACCCGTTGGTACTTGTTTATTGCTTAATTGATCAATCATAGTAAAAGTTCAAGTACCTATTTCATTGCTGTTTTTATATTTACTACTCACGTTTATTTACTTAGAAAGTCTGTCAAAAAATGGCAGCCTAATAAGTCATTACTAACATAACACCACGCTTATATTACCTGTGGTGCATTTGATAGGGGTGAACTTATCGCCATCTACCGATACGATTCCGAACTGCATACTGCTATAGTGACCGTAATAGCACTTTATTAGCCTGACTCGGGGATAAAACCCGGCAAGCTTGTTAGACCAACAACACAGCCGTTTCTAAAACACATTCAATTTTATATAGCATATCAAACTGACTACTGATTGAACAAAAGTACTTCCCTGCAGTCTTTGTATATTACCAAAACACTAGGTTCTAAGTAAAGTCTAGAAAGAGTTTAGGTAACGTGACTTATCGCTTGGACACACTGTCTGCGATCTAGTGCTATTGTGTCGATATCAAGATACTATAAAACTCTTTCTAATCGGTTAGGTTAACTATGGAAGCACTAAAACTAATCTTGTTTTATGTTCAATTTGGTTCAGGTTAACAGGCGAGAATTTGTTATGTAAAATGTAGTTGCATCATATTTCGAGATTCACCAATATTGCTCGTCTTACTCTTTTATCATTTGTACTAAATCAATTTAAATAAATGTCAATTAATAATTAATAGTTGTTTAAAAGACATAGATTTTCTTAATTTAGAAGATACGTTTTCTCTCCTACAACAAATATGTAACCTATAGGTTAGTTTATCTATTCTTTATTTTTCTTTATCTTCTTCATATAAGTATTCATTTTATGTTTTTTTATTTATATTTGTATATATTTAGGTACGTTAATCTGGTATGTTTGGCACAGAAAAAACGTAAAATAGTTATTTACAACAACGTATCAAAAAAATTGCAATAAAAATACTGTAAATTAAAAATTTATCTTTCGGACAAAAGGCATTTAAAATTTAATTTCATAATTTCATCGCATTACAATCGTCCTCTTTATAAATTGCTAAGACTCTCAATCATCTTGCAATTTATTAGACGGTTCTTGTAATAATGAATTTATGCCATTTCAATTTCGCTAAGCCGCTAGGCGGCTAAGAATTTTCGGAAACGAAATGAAAGGCCTCAAAAATTCGAGGGTAATTTTCACGGTTCGTAATTAGGTACTTATATTAAAATGAGGGCAAAGATAATATTCTACACCGTGTATAAAATGGTATTGAAAAGATTGTTGCTGTTTTGATTAAATAAGAAATATTACCCCCTTATCACCTCAAATTCTGTGAGTACTTTTTTTTTGTTTAGTTATTATTGGCAATCTATTGAAAGCTAAGCTTTCAATAGATTGCCAATAATAATTACTTAAGAGCTTGCAAGCTATGCCATAATTATTTCTATAAAACCTAGAATGTCAGAGTAAGTTAAATCAACATTATTTGTCCACATTATACGCTCTATTACATTAAAAACAAATAACCAATTTTCCTCTCTGTTTGCCTAGATTTTTTCAAAATCTTGTTTTCTTTTTACAGAAAACAATTTTATATATCAAAACTGATCTAATTTTCTGATAAGACACTTGCACGCGCAACTTTTCGCCGGAAATCACTTCTAGTGAAAGTCGTTTTTCTTGTTTTATCTTTGCCTGTTTTAGTCCGTAATTAGTCGCAAGTAGCAATGAAAAGTATAGATTTAATGACTACTAGAAGCATAGAAATTGAAACCTAATAAGAATTTAATAAGCTATTTAATGGGATATATTATATTGCATATCAAATAAATAATCGCCTATCAATACATACTCATCATTTATATTCTTTTTTGCATCAAATAACTTACTTCACTACAGATAAACTAAATGTTTAACAAAACTCAAACTGCAGATAATTCGAAATTACACATCAATATGACATTCCTTTTTTCCTCATAATGCAATACAGTTAAATTTATTTTTGTACAAAAATACTACATGCATAGCATAAATACTGACTGCACATCAAATTTACCATATTTCATAGCAAAATAACTATCCCAGTCGCATATTAACCAGTAAGTACAACAAAATCTGTTCATCATATTTGTCTTAATTTTCAAGAAGCCATGCTCGGTAAATTTAATGATTATTATAACAAAAAAATCCTTTTACATTGCATTATTTCTAAAAGCAGAACAACTTAACTGAAAAACTTCGCGCGTTTTTTCGTCACTGGAGTAAATAATATAAAAATAAAAGCTATAGTTATGGCATAGGTCAATTATGGGTAAAGTAGTAGGTTAGGTTAGGTTAGAACTGCGACCATAACATAGCGCGAGCCGAGCGAGCGAAGCGAGCGTGCCGCGGCAGCGGCCGGCGAGTGCTAGCTAATCTTTGTGATACTCCGACCCCTTTTTGAATCTACCCACTAAATAAAATAATATTATACTACCTACCAATTTCTTATTATCATAGATCGTAACAGACGACAGTACGTGGCGCCACCTGCAGAAGCTAAAAATGTGCCTATTGGGCAAAAAAGGAAGCGTGGACGCCCCGCGAAAGCAAGACCCGCTTTAATAATTCAATAAATTACAATTTTGTATCTAATTTTATATTTTTTTTGCTGTTCTCATTATGTGATAATTAATAAATAATAAGATGACTGTGACTAATAAAATGTTGTTTGATCTAGAAAAACTGCTGTAAATATTATAAAAATAGAAGCTATATTTAAAAGAAAAAGAGTTAACATGTATAATGTGCATTAAGATTATTAGTTGTGCATTGATAAAAAAGCTTTTACTTTAGGAAAAATTGCTGTGCGCTGTGAAAATAAATTGTAGTGTGTTTAGTGATATTTTGAGTTAAATATTTTGTTGTGCAATCAGTAATTTTGATGGGAATTCGGTATTTAATTGCATAGAAAAAGGATATTTTATGATTTGCGTTTAAATACTACCCCTATTTAATTAAACAAGTCTAGACTGGTACATCGATTGAATTTAAAGTGAAAATATTATGATACGTATTAGCAGTTTATTTTAAATTATTTTGAAATTCTATTGTATTTTGTATTTAAATATTTACATTACTAACCTAACAACAATTTATTCTTTAAAACTAATTAAATAAATACCTAACTATATATACATAAAATAAAAGAATAATATAAAATTATTATATAAACCAAAACTCTTGAAAAATTCAGGTGTCAAAAATACATCCGCATCGATGTCGAAAAAATATTTTAAATACAATAAAATCTCTTTATTATTTCTATTCGGCCGAAGAAATGAATACGATCGATACGAAATACCTAATTGTGTAAATAAATAAAAATACCTATAATTCACCAAATATTAGTCAAATTATTTATCACCACTTTTAAAATGATAGTTCATATTCATATGATACAGACTGGTTCTTTCGAAGGATACCGGTTCCTATGGTTACATCACTACGTATGTATTACTATGTAAGCATGTTTGTATTAAACCGGATTGTAAATAAGTGCAACGGTATCTTACTTATGATATAAACAAACACAAATCGCTTAGCCTAGTTATTTCTTTATAAAATTAGCATAATCTCTAAAGTATCTTATTGTTTTATGGTTGAATATCAATATATTCGACTAAATATGAGACTATGTTTTTTTTTGTTTAAAAAAAAAACGACGCCCGCACTAGGAATAACTACTGTGTCGCGGGGGTGTTCACAAACATACATTTCTCACCCACAAAGCACAGTTAAAAAAGCAACCAAAACAGTTTAACCGTTACTTTCGGGATTCGATCATCGACATAGACCTTATTAAATACAGTCCCAGTGATTTACTGTGCATTTTGAGGTATTCATGGGCAAACATCTACAAATATATACAGCGGCATACTTAGCTTCAGTAGATCAGAATGACCGCTACATAGTTACGAGTACTAAACACCATAATTAATTCATATTAATTAATTATCGCCTTCTAAAGACAGTAGTAAAAACGCAAATATTCCTGTTTCCCAGTAGCACGCTTTGTAATTCTAATCTGTATACTACATACGCACGTAATGGTGCGTAAATGATCTGTGTACGATGGACGTGGAACTACCGTTGATCTATTTAACCGTTCAATGGTGAATAGGAAGATTTCTTCACTTTATCACATTATAGTACTAGGTATAGATTGCTTTATTTATATTTGCCAATTAGCAGGCAAACTAGCGTAAAACTTGCCTGATGGTAAGTAATTAATGTAGCTGATAGACGAACCGTATTCGAGCATTGCCATCCCCGTGAGAACCTTTGAACTCCTTCGTTGAGAAACCCCGTTCTTCAGACGAATAATAATTTAGAGTCAGGATTTGGTTTTTTGAGAGGAAATACGCACTGCTGATATGTAATTCCGCGTGTACATACATAATTCACGGCCATTTTCTTATGTATCCATGTAAAAATAGCAAACGCCACGGCATTCTATGAATTTTACATTTCCCGTATTCAACCAAATAAGAAATCGTTCGAAATGACAAATAAATCTAATCAAAACTTAAATAAATTGGTAAGTCTTAGGTTATATTCTTTACTAAAAGAAAACCTCTTTCTATTTCGGTTGTAACATCTAATGAACACAATCTTATTTAAAGTTTGCCCTACGGAAATGTCTAAGTACCTCGAAGGACTTAGAAAACATTCCTCACGAGACCCAGACCCAGATATTCATCTTTGAGTTACATTTTCTTTGACTAAAGTTGAGTTGAACAAATACTTTGTAGCTATGTTTTCTAAAACACATTTAATTTAATTTATAATTGTACTTGTACTAGAAGTTGTGTCTCCAGGAAAGTGTAAGTACTACATAAGTTAAAAGACATCTTGGTATAGTCGAGTTCATTAATATGATGGCCGTTTTGTTCCTTTAAGTTCAAGTCTAGTGCAGGAACAATAAGGTCCAAAATAGCTAAAATATAATCTGAACTGAACTTGTCTGTACATAAGCACATTTTAACAAAATTACTCTTGCGATTTTTACTTCTCACACAGTATGTCGGTAAAAAAACGGCTGGGTGGATGGGTGCATTTATTACTGTCGATTGAGATAACATTAGTGTAGAATATTAGGTAACTTGCGGTGATAAATGTTAGCCATGTTGCATAAAAACTACCGTGTTTTTCACGCATTCAGGAATAACTATATTGAGTCCATGTCAATCAAAATAAGTTTTGCCAAATCTCCTCTGCGATAAGATACGATAAATCTTTTATCTTAGGTGATGACGTAGTTTGTGGAATATATTTGTTTTGAAAAGCCTACATGGTCTTTATCATGAACACATTATTCGCCCAAGAATTTATTCGCCTTATGGATGCTGAATAACAATGTTTTTCTGGCAATTTCTTTGATCTGACCGCATTTCTTTACTTGCGTTATACTATTTTCTTGGGATCTCTCGATTCTTTATAATAATATGAAACCGAAAACACTAATATATATTTAGAATTTTATGTTTATCCGCGTCATTTTAGCATTCTTGGTTTATATTAAGTAGGACGTTATATATCGTTTCACAGATAATATTTTTCATAATTTGTAAATTATTCCGATATATTATTTACTTCCCACTAGTGTCACGTCCTTATAGAGCCTGCTCAAATCTATGCAACACAATCTTCAATAGTTATTTATAGTTTTGCCCGTTTTTCTGTCCTCTCATTGTTGTCGTTATTCACACACAAGTGCTGTTGCCTATTGTTAAGCTAACACCTCTCAATTACCATAAACACATCTTGTGTTTATTCTTTACTGTATTGTGTGTTACCTCTCTCTCGTGGTTAACTATAGGATCTTTTCAAAGTTATTCACTGGGATTTAGTCAAACTTTATCTTTGTTACAGCACGAATGACGATAAGACTTGACTGTTTCACAGGTGTTACAATCATCTCACTCAGAAGGAACACCATACCTATATATATATGTAGATATTTAATGACTTCGCACGCGTAGTACCTCTATATATTGTTATGTTATGTTACTCTGGTATAATCTAGCATTCTTATTCTTTCCTATTTCAAATATTAGTTAGGAGTTTAGTTGATTGGGTCTAGATAGAGTTAAAATAAATGCTCATGTAACTGCAAGATCCCTAAGAGAAGCTGAAACGCAAATGTAGTTTCTATGTAAAGTCTAGGTACTGGTTGCTCTAGCAAAATCGTTGGTAAGGATCACAAATACGTATGTTTTTTCTTTCCACTAGTGTGGCCTTCTATGTTAGGTATAGATAAGTCAGTAAGACTGTGTGTTGCCAGAACGAGAGAGTTACCGACCGATATCTATGCTAATGTCCGATGAATAACTATATTTTACGTTAGAAGAATGCACGCCTTTGTCAAAGCTAAATCTATGCTAGTACGGTGTGTGAGCAAAGTAATTTATACAAAAGAAAAAACAACTTGAATATAGCAGCTATTGTGTACAATTAACACGCGACCGCTGCCGCAAGAATAAATGACCCGCATACTGATATTTATCTTTCGGGTTCTAATTATGTGTAGCTACTTTAATTTTAATTTAATTACTTTGTCTGATTTTTAGGGCTTTATTAATTTCGGATTTTCATGAAAGTGGTACGTTGTATATTGAAATTACTTGTTTTGTACACGAAGGAGTTACCTACTTCAATTCAAGGCTACAGAAGTTAAACATTTTAAAACGATAAATAACGATCTTATATATAAGATTAAATTCGTAATAATTAATCTAAAATGAATACCTAATGAAATCCATAAAAAAATACACTTTGCTGCAATATTTTATACCAAATTATATCTATCGTATTACCAAATTATACCCATTATACCGTATACCAAAGTACAATCTAAAGAACCTTCACAGTGTCTCGCCTGTAATTAGGTCGACATTACTAATAACGAGTGTGTTATCAAAGAGACAAAGATAGGGTTGTCTCAGATATCAGTACTTTGTTGAGTACGGTCTTCATGAAGGACTTATCTTGAAGATTATGTCTTTGGCTGACCATGTTATTATAATGGTTATTGTGGGTAATGGTATTGTTAGTTTGGCGGCTCAGTCTCAGTAGAATTACTTTAATATATTTAGATTTTTAGGTAAAAAAGGGTGAAGAAATTTTAAGTTTCTGAACTGCATAATTTGCCTTTAAAATTATTTTATAAGGGTACCCAAAGTTTTATCATGGTCCATTGATTTCAGCTTTAAGCTGAGTAAGTCAGATTCAGCAAACCGCTTTCTTTTTTTGTGACTAGAGGATTTAGTTTTCGTATTTTTGTCGTTCAATAAAATGCAGTTTCGGAGAGAATTGAGTTCGACACGGTTGGAATCCAGAGGTATCATGCCTTTTGTTCCAATTCTTTTATCCCGAACTAGCGACTAAATGAACAGTAGGTACCATTTGGTTCGAGTAAGTAAACATTTCATATTAAAGTAAACTAAAAAAATGTAATACAGATTCCAAGGCCCACTGTATTTATAGTAAGTACACTCAAAAAGTAACTTAAAAGTATACGTGGTAAATATATAAATGTTATGTACTCTATGTATCGATTTACTATCTATCTTTTACTATGATAGATAAGTAAATCAGACTTAATCCTTAGCTCAACTTTAGTATGCATGCCAACCAATCCGATATGGGGCAGTACTTTCCCACATAATGGTGCGTGCACACCTGCCAGGTCTTCTAATCGAGTTGTATCACACTTAATTAAATACAGGACGTGCTAAGATAGCTGATAGGAAATCAGTTAGTCTAGAACATGAAATGCCTTAATGCTTCGAAGGTTTAGTTGTGTAAACGCGATTGTATCTATATCACATCAGAAGTTTCATTTGGCTTACCTACTAGGCAAAAAAGTATTAGTTTTCTGTGTTTCTCATCATATTATACATTTTACTATTAAGATTAAAGTTAGAATGCTACACTTTAACTTTGATCCTTCCACTGGCTAATAAAACATTATTGGAACGTTGTATTTCATTTTCGTAAGGTTAATGTGCTTTTGAATCTCCCTATTTCCCTAGGGGCGTAGGTAATATTCCCACGATTAAAAACATACCTATATCAAAGTCAGTTAACATTATACAATTTCTTGACACGGTTATATCTGTTAAATGAAGATGGCTAATTGAACCTTAACGTGGCAATAAAATATGAGCTTTGTGCATGTGTTTATAGAGTTGAAAATTGAACACACGAAATGTGTCAGTCACACATTTTCAGGGTGTAACAGAAATGAACGTTTTCTATAAGTAATTACTCTGTACATATGAGTATGTTAGATTCAGTTAGATAGTTAAAGTAATCTTGGTTTTTATGGCTTCACAGTTCATTTGGAGTAACTATGTTATCGTGTCTCTAGTTTATAGTGAAAGTTTTGTTTTTCGATAGCCTGTGTCTAGATTTTATTGATAAAACTTGATTGATGACACAGACTAGGACATACTTTGAATATGAGGCCGTATTTTGGTCTAGACTGTGTTGTAATACCTGCTCTTAGGAAGCACTAATTAATTGAGATCGTCGTGATCCAGATCTGCCACACAAAACCGGAACAAATCTATTGACATATTATTATAAGGCATTTGTTTATCTATTTGTTTGTTCATATAAATATTTTAAAACGTAGGAACAACTCATGTTAGATAGATTACCATGACCACATTTATTGTCAATTTGACTAGAGTGGCTAAGATAATGTAAGTGAATAATTCTACGGAATAGGTAAATGAATTGTCGCTCTAATGAAAAACACGCAAAAACTGCAAAACTATAACTATAAATAACAACCCTACGAACGCTTTTTCTCTTTTGTTATGCCACGACCCCATTTAAATGAATTAAACACCGTATGACGTCACTAAAATTAGAATACTGTGACGCATGTGGGAGCCGCAAATTAGTCAAAAATGTCTACTAAAAACTGCACCAAAACAAACCTTATGTCGTGCACAGTTAGGTCGTTTTTTCCTGGAAGCTTTTAAGGTAGTGTCCTGCTTGTAAAGCATAGTTCCTGTAGTATTGTCTCTATACAAAAACGAGCGGGTGATCGTGTATGAGATAAGAATATGTACGGTGTCATAATTTACCAGATTTGGTTTATTTTTAATGGCTATTGAATTAACATTATGGGAATTTCAGATTTTTGGACGAAAAGGTCAACTCTGCACATGAGGTTTTACAATAACTTAATAATTATTTCAATTAATGGTTCCTGCATTATCTTATACACATAATAACATAAAAAACATTGTAAATTTGCTATGGCTGTACATTGAAGATATTTAGTAAAACAAATAATAGAAGGGGTCTTTATAACAGCAGTAGAAGGCTTATAAGTCACTTAAATAATAATTAATCTCTTAAATAACAAACCAACACAAATAATTTTCATTTTATGCTAGATGCTATTTACTTAATTTAGGCTATTTTAGTCAAGGATGTTTTTGCACAATGTGCATTAGTCCTTATAAAACCTCTATACACAAACATAACCTACAAATTTTAAAAAAAATTGGCTTTGTATATTGTAAGTAACTTTGTACAGTGAAACGGTTCCTAAATAGACTTTTAAAAGGCTATTATTTTCAAAGTATTACTTTAACTAAAATCAAAATTTGTTTGTCGGTCCCCATATAATCGGCTTATTAGTCCTGAAGTTGCTACAAACGGAAATGTTTGCTTTGTATTTACTAAATTGTTGTTTTTCTTTTGCAGGTACTTGTCAATTTATATGTTCTAAAACTGCTAAGCGGCTGCGGCTATAAGGTTTGACTGCTATTGTAAATTTTAGCAAGGAATTCTTCCTTTACGACCGCTCGCCTTGAGGTTTCGGATTCGATCCCCGAGTCGCCCTATGTCTTATTTGGGATTTTGCCTTAAGGAATTTCTGAGTATAAGCACGGAGCCTGAAATTGTACCGGATAGATGGTGATAAACTCACCCCCTACCTAATGGGCGGTAAGTCATAAACATAACAGAGAATGTGTCTGTTATACTCCTCTGCAACACCCTTCTGGGTATGTAGGATCTCTATTTATATGTACAGTACATATACATAATTATCTATTGCAGTAAGTTTGCACTATGGCATAGAAGTTTTTGCCCTGCATATCTAATTGCTTGGCCCACTGTACAGTCGGCCAATTAGTTGGGTATGCAGGGCAAAAACTTCTAAGCCATAGTAAAGACTTACAACACCAGTTATGGATAAGTGAGTTATATATCTAAATAGTGGGTATATTACACTTATTAAATATGAAATACAAACTTGCATATCTGTTGCAGTCAGTTTTACTATGGCGTAGAAGTTTTTGCCATGCATACCCAACTCATTGGCCGACTGTACGTCTTGTTGCAAAGAGATTACAGATAAGTCTATCTTTTATTATCCTTTTCGCTCTACCTGGTTGCGTTTCAATTTGATTTTGGTATTTTCTTAAACAACAAACTCTAGGTATACTATTTCTTTACGTGTAGCTATATCTACAATTTTTTATACGTCCATGAGCTGACAGGCCATGTCCTAGCTTCAAAGACCGGTCTCTTGACATTCAAAAGGCTAATATTTTCAAGTAATTATATTATGCAAATGCGTGATGCAAATAATTGCAAATACTAATATTGACTACTATTTCTTAGCTTACGAAAGAAACTAAGGATAAGTAGACAAGTCATGAAACATACCAGTTATACGCTCATATTTATTTGAACCGGGTCAAGTTTATTAACAAGTAAATTGCGCAATTTGTGTTATTGAAAGTTAAAGTGCATGTGACATGTCGAATCACATTATGTGTTCATTCGTGACCGTTTTATGCTAAGACCTCGGATTTTTGAGGCTCATTGATTTTGGTTATTATTGACCTAATATTAACTAACCGATATTAATTTGTTTGTTTATGTATTTAGATTTATTTGCAATCTTTTCAAACTTAAATGCTCCTGGCACATGATTTAAAAAACTAATTTGTTTCTTTACATTAGATGGAACACCACAAGTAATTGCACTATCCAATGGTCCTAATGACAAGACCAAATACACACATTTACTAACACAAGCACACACAGTCACAACACAAACATTTACGAATCACACAATGATTCGTCTCATGTAGGTAGGAATCGAATCCACAACACCAGCGCAGTGAGGTGATCGCTTAAACCACTTCACCACACAAGCAGATAAATAACAGAATGACCTTAGCAAAGACATTTGTTTAGTAAATCCTGTGATAAATCCTTCATGTTTGTTCACAACAACTACACTATCTCTTATGGCTTTGTACTGCCCGCATTTAACTAATTTTGTAGCTAGTTTCGAATGTAAATTCAGAGGAACAGAACCAAACGGTTTATAAAGTTGACATTGACAATAAGTTATTTCAGTAATTAAATAAATATAATAACTTGGAGGTGAACATAGTTTTGCACCTAGTAGCAATATTGACTAATTTGTTTTAAATTTTTTGATATCGATTAAAAAAGTGGCTCAAATTTGTCTTAACAGTCAATCGACTTCTAGCCGCATTAATGATAGTCACTTTTTATTTAAATTGACAATCATTCAATGTCACCAACTTTCATATCTAACGACAAATATGCAATTTGTTATATTCAAGTGATAGTTGCTTAATCTGCCTTCACACATTACTGGATAAGTGACAACACGTCCACCTAATTGCGTGGACATGGATATTATTATTACGATAATGTTTTAGAAACCGGTTTGCATAATACTACATGGATAGTGTAGATAGCTATATCACGACATTACTTGTAAAATTCATGACATATTAAGCTACTCATGTTGTTATGACAAAATTATATTATGCCAATACTGAGATAAATTGTGTGACATTATTACATTAGTTTAATATATTCATGTGATGTGTTTCGCGTTTGCCCTTCCAGGTATTGTTTTCTAAAATTAAAGTAATTTAAGTGGCTTATATCATTTCAAAATGTTGTTATAAAAGGCCTTTATTATGCCAGATTTAATTACTTAAAAAGCGCATTTATGACATTTTGATTTCTCAAGAAATGCGTTTAACCTCTTAGGTCCTTCAGATCAAAGATATACAAATTATACAAAACAAGTTGAAAGGCAATTAAATTATGTTTTTGTATAATTGTTTTTAATAAAAATTAAACAGTGCAAAATTGCAATTACCTTACGACAATAATCCTAAGGAAAGAGCGAACTCTAAAAGTGTGTCAGGTAATTATTTGGTCTGCCAACACTCTTTGAAATAACGGATCTATTAAATTAGACGCTGTTTTATAATAAACTTACTTAATGTTTAGTATTACTGGTTATGATTTACTTTATTAGAAACATAATATAAAACCATAAGTTTAAAAGGCAGAGATACAAAACATTGATTTTCGTTGTTTTCATTATATTACAAAGCCAATCTTAAAGTATTCTTTATATTAGACCAAATTAGGCTAGATTTTTGTTCCAAGAATTGTCCTAAAAACACAATAAATCTATGCCGAAACTATTATCTGATAGAATGACTATTAAAGAAGCCACTTCCGTTGAAGACACAAAATTCATGCGCAAAAAAATACCTGAGTCGTACAACGACAAGATTGTTGCATTGTCACAATCAACCTTATTTGTGAGCCGTCGGTCTTGTAGTATTGCCACAAAAAAATAAGACGGTGTCTTTGTTAGAAAGGATAGATAACAAAAACTGGCATAATACTGGACGTCCTGTGGCCAGGTATATGACGTAACAATTAAGTGTATGCGCCAGGCAACTTTGCCAGAACAGCTGTTCCTTTTGTGTACCAATTCTCAGTACTTCACTGACAAAAAAAGCTATTTCGAATGAATAAAAGAGCTAACTATAAGGTCAAAAGAAAGTAATGGTTTAAATATTTTTTACAAAATTTCTACAATCGTTGAATTTCGACACAAAAAGTAACAAATTAGAGGTTTCTACAACAATTTAACAATTTAAAGAAAAGTGGTTATCGTGACCGTTTATCAATCGAAAATCTTGTTCTATTTGTTACATTGTTATATTGCAACTAGTACGATTATTTTTAATATTTATTAAGTTATTATAACTCTTCATAAAAAACATAAGTAATTTGTATTCATAATTATATGGCCGGTGCAACTAAGCCGTAACGTTAAACAAAAAAGGTTTTATACCTTTTAAATATTTACGCGATTAATACCCGTATATATAATTCGCAATTAAGTTATTATTATTTTCTAATACCTAAGTTGTTATGTAAATAAAATCGCCTTGTAATAAAGCTTTAATATCCAATTCTACCAACTTCCCGTTACTGGTGCCAAAAACCTTTCTCTTAAACCATGTAATACAAACGTGCATAGGAACACGGAAATAATTAAGCAGTAACTTCAAGCAGTTAACTTGGTCGCATCTGTATGCAAAATGGTGCAATTGCGCAATACGCGGCACAAAAAAGGGCAATATTTGAGAGAACACATGACTACTCATCAAGCTATAGAATTCCAATATACTATGGTCACGCATTGTAATGGTTTCACGTGCAATGCGCGACCAATTTATACTGGAAATGTATAGCTTAATGTGTAGTCGTGTGTACATATTTATATGACTTTATTATTAAGCCACACACGTACACTATAAAAAAAAACGCAAGAATCGTCGAGAAAGTCGGACAGTAAACTGTCAACCTTGTTACGGATTTTTTGAGATAAAAATCGTCGTATGCAGATTTGGTACATTGCGACATAATCTGCTATTCGTTTAACATCTGTGTCCTTTGGTAGTAAATATTTTATATTTATGAAAGGATATTTTTCCCTTTGTAAACTTTCGTTTTTATAACAGTCCCAACCGCAAATCTTATCAGAAGTAAAATATTGTTTTGTTTATAAATTGCGTGATTTATTGATGTTGTTTTGTTTTGAACCGACTTCAAAAAAGGAGGAGGTTCGATTTCGATTTCGATTAATCATAAATATTTTGGTCTGAGATACATAATTGAGTGCTATACACTCAATTTTGTATCCATGCTATAAGTAAGCGAACAAAAATCTTGTAAACAATAAAACAAAACAACATAATCAAATCACACAATTTAAAAACAAAACGATATTTTACTTCTGATAAGATTTTAATAAAACAATGACAGAGAAAGTAAACAAGTTGCCCTTCAGCTATTTTAAGATAAATGACGTCAGGCTTTTGAATAAGTTACATCTCCATACGTGATGGTCGAGTCGTGATAATTTCCTTAAATTATAATCACGATTTCAAAAAACGTGATCATCAATTTTTATTTGAAGGACTTCTTAGTATTTTTGATAACATACGATGATATCATTACTACGTATCTATTAGCTTTAATATAAGTTATTTTTTACGTAACTTGTGCGGAATATTAAATAATTATAATGCATGTGAATGCTTGACTAATAAGATTGTTTCTGTGTAATAGCTTTCAGTCACGAATATCGGACGTTATAAATTGTTACGAATTTAAAAATATTCATATATTTGCTGTAGATTTTATAAATTTAATATTAGACAATGAGAATTTTGTTTGAACCTTAAAATCGCAACATGTATGCATGTTAAAAACCATACTAATTAAAAAAGAGTTTAATATTATATTAAACTTTGCCTATTTTGTCAACTTTTCACAAAAAGCATTTCAGCAATCAAATGAAGAGGTTTATTAGATGGGTGTGAAGATTATTTATTTGTTGTATTTTGATAAGAACCTTCAATGTGATTTAAATTAATTCAATAATAATCCAAAACATTGAATATCACGAGGTATCCATCATTTGCCAAATCAGGCCATATTCATTTCCAATAGTGTTCGTGTCCGATTGAATAAAACTATTAATCTTCCTCTGCACCGATTCTGCTTCGTCAATATCAATTCATCAATCTATTGGTATTTCTGAGTGTTCGTGTAATTTTGAGAGCTCGCACCAACCATCATGCTGAAAGCACTTTATTTACCATCGACACTGCGAACTCAATGCAATATGAAACTACCGATTTCTCGTGTTGCAATTTGAAACTTAATCTTATGAAATTGTTATTTATAAACCTGTAATTTTTAGTAAAATATCTAAATGTATCTATTATGTATCTTAATCTTAACGTAACTTGTAAAATAATGAAACGACTTGTAATAGAAGTTGCTAATACTATATTCTACTTGAAATATTGCACCATACATAATACGTATGTACTCATATCTATTTAAATGTCATTTATTACGATGTGAATTAAATTTTTACTACGAATCACTAAGAGTTCTAGCAATCTAGACGAAAAGAGGTTATCCGAATCCAAATTATACCGATGTAAGCTGAATCATACATTATTTCTATCGATTTTAATCTCAAAACTAAATCTCCTTGGCCGAGCCACACTGAACGATATGAATCGTTATCATCTTATCTACATCTCAGTATCTGCCACGGAAAACTCAGCTTTGCCGGTGTGCCAATGGCAAATATTTAGTAATCGAAAATTACTTGGATTTCTTTGCTCAATTCTAGTTTTGTCAAACAAAAATGCCATGCTTTACGCCATCGGAAATGCGACGAGATTCGTATTAAAAGATGGACCACAGTTGTAGGTGCCGATTTAGCTGCAATGGTAGAATCAGAACCGAACAAACATTTTGCAGTGTCGGTGTATTGAATTGTGGTGACAATCCGCTTAGAGAACAGTTTTGGTGAAACAAAACCTCTAAAACAAAGACTCTGTGACTATTGTTCCGATCTTGTGGCCTATCTATTAGCTATAACGCTTTTGAGCCGGAAAATTGCACTGAAAACCATTTGTGTAGAGGTCCAACGGAATTTATAGAATAGAATTTCCATTTAAAGGGTAGAGTTGTCTTGTGATCACGTTCTGAGCAACTCGGTCGAAATAACAACACTTTTATTTATCAATCTTTGAATATTAATGGAAACTAAAAGTGATCTATAACTTTTCTTAACTGTTCAAGTTATGTTAAACATGTATTTAACTACATTGAATGTTAACTTGATTAAGTAGTTTAAATTAATTAATCATACCTGAACGTTTTGTAAAATGCAAATACACTTAAAACAATGCACCTGTCAAAGGTATATTATTGTGTTTTGTATGGGGTTAATGCTATCTCTAGCGAGATAACTCACTGCATTATTATCATGTACGCGAAAATTCACAGCATTCTATTAAAGTATTACATAATTAAATGACAATAGTAAAAAAATAAACAATGGTAAAGCATGTGAACATCTAATTACAGCTTATAGCGCGAACATTGTTTAATGTTTACTATTAGAGAATCTGTCCTTAAATTCAAAGTCAAGGTTAAGTTTAGTATTAATTAATATAGACATTACCTTTAGAAACATGGTTATTCTCACAGGTAAGGCACACAGAGTTCACATAAAATAATGAAAAAAAAAAACACTTGTCACTCGCGGTAAAGAGTTGCGTCGGTAAGTGCGGTGTTGTGAGTGCACGGGAGGCTGTCGCGCAGCGGCGGCGCGTCTGTGCCAGCGCGCGCGCATACATCACGTGCGATCACTACCAGCGCCCTCCAGTCCGGCTCTTAGCGGACAAACGTGGAACTAACGGGGCTTTTCACGCTCCAACAACCATCCAACTACTCAATATTGTGATGAAACGATACGTTGCAACTAAATAATTTACCATAGAAAGGTGAATTTATTACAAATGGTGTTTATTATGTCATTGTTTACAAATCGATAACTTTACGTAAGCCGATACGTGAAAATACATTAATCATTTTTTGTTAAGTTACGGAAATTGCTGCACTACTTGTAGTAGGAAATGAATCAACGAGCGAAACGGTGCATTGTTGAGTGTTAAGTAAAGCAAAAACTGAAAAGCTTATTGAGCACTTTGAGCTCAAAGGTGGAAAGCAAAGCAAGCAAGCAAAATGCTTGAACAACACTTAGCAGATGCTTCGTTGGCGCGCAAATACTCCGCTAGCATTTCAGAGGCCCTGAGAATTGCCTGCTATGTGTTTTAGATTTAAAGGCATGGAAATGCATTAATTTGTGCATAAATATGCATGCAGACGGCATATGCAGGCGACGTGTCTTAGTGACCTCATATTTTGTAGATAGGAAATGCATCTGCATAATTTTAGTGCTTTAATTTGTAATATATTTTAGAGACTGTTGAATCTGACTATTTCAATACATTGTTCCGTTATAATTTAACTTGTTGTTAACGTAAAAAGGATCAAAGTAGGGTTGGAATAAGAAGTTTTCGACAAATATTTGAACTATTAAGTTATACAGAACAGTTGTATGGTTTGTCCATGATATTGGTTTCTATTTCATTTGTTTACGATACCCGTATCACTTTCACTGTTTGATAGGGTAATTGCATATCAATCCGTGAAATAGGAAAACTCGTGAGGCCATTATAACTATTTATTTGTCTGTTTACGAAGTCATAATGTTCCATGTTTTCAAGTTAGGTTTTAAAATTATATGTTCTTGTTTTCTTTTTGTGTTATTAATAGTTATGATGCAATCTTTAGAAACGAAAACTGGCATCATAATTCAAAATAAAAAAAATAATATGTTTTTGTTTTTTTTTTTTAAGTTGTTACAAACAATAATATTATTAAAACCAACGTCTAGTTGATGAATCTACGTACTAGATTCGAAACTAGTCGGCATATCCCGGCTAAAGTAACGTGAGTATCCCGTATTCTCAATAATCAATAATAATAGTTACAAACAGTTATAATAGTAATTTTTGTTAACGTTTTTCTGAAGGCTTGTAAGGTTATTCTAATCGCGGGTATGAAAAACAACATTTCAGTGTATGAAATGTCACGTTTAGACAATATCGCATATTACCTGTAATATTCCATTCATTACTACGATAATTCACCTTTTTACAATGTAACGTACAAGTGCACAATCATTCAAGAGTTCGTATTGTGGTTTATGCGATTTGTAAATTACCGTAATTCGTAACTTTATGGTAAACGAAGCTATTTTACTACAGAATTACTAAAGTATGGTAATTTATGCAGTTTAGGGAAATTAATGTTCCTAATGATAATTATCGGGTTTATGGGTTTCGGACTGTATTTGAATACCAATGTTGATAACAGTGTTCGCTCGTGGTCCACCTGCATAGTTCACCTGGTTGTACATATCGTAAGAGAATAGAGTCGAATTCAAGATCATTTGATCGCAAGTCCGACTATGAAACCATTAGGCTGCAATCACTTACAAAATTTAAAGGTCTAGACTAAAGTATAGCAAGATATCTAGTGGAGCTGTAAAAAAATATAAAATTGTAATTTAATTACAGAAAAATTTATAGTGACATCGGACCCGATAAGTTTGCCGCACAACAGAGATGTTGACATCTTTAAACTGTCATTTGCAAACGTCATGCTTTACATTCACTCCACCAAGCAAAAACGTCCATACAAATAAAACATAACCTCGCTCCAAAAAGAAGACGTCAAGAAACCTCCATTCAGGTTATCTCTCGCGAGTTCTAGGTCAGTAGTACGGTCAGCAACGGCAATCGCTTCATGAATATGAATTTTAAGGTTCTGTACGCATAAAGGACTAGCTCTTACCCGTGATGTAACCTTTTCTGCTTCGCTCTCGTGGTAAGCGTGATGTAAAATAGCTTATAGTTTTAACTCAGAGCAATTAGCCTAACGGAGGCGTCAATGTCCGACGTCCCCGGCTGCCAAATATGGAAGAGCGCTCCTTTTGCACGTCATATCAAACAAGTTGTCAAAATCATAAATTCGCGGATAATCTACCGTCCCGCTCCCCCGCGAGTTTAGGCAGACTTGTTTGCATAGATATATGCTTTTATCTCCTCTCCATATTAAGTACTCTTTGAATTATAAGCAATTATAAAATTATGCTTTAATTTCAGTGCAAAAAGCATCAGCCCAATTTTAGAAGTTATATTTTCAAATCATTTCAGAGAAAAGACGTTTAATCAAACAAACGCTCCGTTTTAGAATATTAGTGTTTATTAATTGGAAGAGAATAAAATTTTATTAATTTTAACTTAGCGACTTTATTTGTTGTCAGTAGTTCTCTACCTCTGAATCTGTGCGATTCCGAGTGCTTACTATTTACTCGTATCAAGATGTTTGTGGACGTGATTTGCATTCAAAATGATGGAAATTCTACGTTTGGGCAGTCAGGTGTATTTGCTATTCGGTGAGCGTAAAAAACCTCTGAACTTTAATAGCTATGTACATTTGTTTCGTTGTTTCCCACGTGAGATTCTCAAGAGTTTGCGAGGAAGCATGCTGTGTTTTACTGAGATGTTGTAATTTTGTTAATTAGTTGACATTATTATAACATCTTAATACTAAAAACTTACGTACCTATTCAATAAAGAGTAGAAATGTAAAATCACTGGGTTACTGCTTGAGCGCAGCAAAGCAAAATGATTATATTAATTCCTATATTTCAAATCATTTGTACATTCATTCCTTCAGAATTAAGGGTAAATCTTGGTAGGTCATATCTCTGAAAGCAAAACTTTTATGATAGCATAGCAAGAGAGTTTCTACTTTCTTGCTATGCTTTTTACTTTTAAATCCCGTAAGCAAGACTTGCGTGTATAATTGGTGTGACCTAGCTTTGATTTAGATTTTATTTACCTTATTGAAGGCTTCAATAAGTCGCTGAATAAATTCTAGACAACTTGTTATCCTTTCTTCTTCTTCTTTCGTATCGATGGCTGCAGTCATATTCTATGAGGCCAGTGCATAGCCACGTCACAGTATAAATATGTACAAACAGTACGGAAACTGCCTACAAACGTGCGAAACGGTACGCACACATAAACATGCACACCGACGAGACCCCTAAGCGGCACTCGCTACTGAGAGCACCGCGACAATCGCTTAGGGGTCTCGTCGGTGTGCATGTTTATGTGTGCGTGCCGTTTCGCACGTTTGTAGGCAACTAGGCAGTTTCCGTACTGTTTGTGCATATTTATACTGCGGCCACGTGGAAAGCGCTTTCATCGGCTTTCATGGGACGCTTCTTTTGTGCCGGCGGTGGAGCAAGTGGGACAGGTTATGAGATGGGTTATCTTTTAAAACACATGTACAACAAACGCGTTACAATTTAACATAGAACTAACTTTAAGAAAATAACAACTAGTTGTACTAAAACGTAGCAAGTTCTCAAGTGTAATGTATACCTAAGTAAGTTAAGCAAGGACCTTGTCACATGCTAAATAACCTAAACTTGAGGGGTCGGGTGTGCTAACAGCTAACTCAGTGTTTCACACACCGCGTGCGAACTTTTTGTAAGTACTTGTGTAAATGCTGACGTCACGGACCACGGTATCTGTTAGGTTAGGATTGTGTGTTTTTAATACCTTTTTAAACAAGGTAGGCAAATATTAGCTCTAATAAACTGGATTAGTTGACCGTGGTTATTTTGGATATGATATCATATTATTATGCAGATTTGTTCAGAAGCGATTGAAATGAATTTTGTTTTTTGATAACGTTAGATTGCCTAAATCTTATTTTTTATAATATATTTATATAATTATACTAGTTGTCTGGCAAATCCGTACAGAGGTAGCTGAATGCTGGTAGTTTTGAGTCACATTGGTATGCAAAAGTCTATCTAGGTACTGTGTTTTGAATTACACATCGATATACGTTGCTATTTTATTTGTTAACCAAATTGATAAGCAATGAATACGTATTTATATTATTTATTGTTTTTATTTTAAATAAAAGGCCAAGTGCAAGTCGGAATCGCGCACAAAGGGTTCCGTACTATAGAAAATCTATAGAATCTATAGAAAAGCAAGAAAAACATGTCTGTTGTATGGTCCCTTAAATATTTATTTTATTTTAATTATCTATTATTAAAGGTAACTTATTATTAAATATTATGTGAATATCTACCTGTTACCGTTATCAATATCGAGCGAAACAAGCAAAAAAAAGACGTATTTTGTACAGGAGCTTGCTCTCCTAAATTTGTATTTTATTCAGTTTTTAGTATTTTTTTGTTATAGCGGAAACAAGTATACAGCATCTGTAAAAAAAATAACTGTCTAGCTATCACAGTTCACTGGGATACAGCCTGGCCAGCGGTCTGGGGACAGACCGCCAGACAGCGAAGTCTTAGTAATTGGTTTTCATTTTTACCCTTTGTGTACAAAACCCCAAAAATATACATAAAGAAACATACAAAAGAGTCATCGCTACTACATCGATAACCATGTTCAAGGCCATACTTAATCCTCTCCGAGTAAAGTGAATAACAACACATTACATCACACCCTAAGCTGTGAAGATCATCGAGCTATTAAAGGATTACTCCAAGAGCTCGTAATGGACCTTGCACCTCCTTTGGTAGTGCGATCCAGTCTACGTTATCATTATATGAGATGAACAATGTATAATTATTTACATGTCTCATCATCTTTAACATGAGGTACACCTTTCTTTCATATAAATAGAATTCCATTTAGAATCTAGTAGAATATTGAACTGCATAGTGGTGAGTGAGACTGTAGAAATGCCAAGTTGACTGTTGTTTCAAGTTAGTATTTGAGAAGGAAATGGAATGAGTTTGTTAAATTAATATCGGGTTGATGCAGTGAATATATGCCTTATGCCGTGGGTTATTTTGATTAATTATTCATATTAGGGCTTAAAATTAATAGGATTAAGTCGTTAGTCGCAAATAACTAACCTCTGAAAATAGGGTTATTTATGCATTGAAATATGTCTAGACAAAGGAAAAAATACCAGTTCACTTTGATCTAGACTAGGTGATGACTAGGTGTAAATTGTTTTGCACAAAAGGTGGCGCACAATTTACGTCCAATTTATTATACTTACTGAATTACATTGAATAAAATTTTCATTTCATGGAAAAGCTCTTAAACCACGTGACTTCCAAGTTTTAGAGGTGATTTTATTGGATTTGTCATTTTATCTGGTTTTACGACAGAATGTTTGACTTACAGATTTTATGCTTTGACATTTTCGCCTTCTTTTATTAAGGGATTAGGTTCCTGCTTAAAATAAAAATACAGACGGAACTTTATCGTTCTGTAAAAGAGGATCAATTTGAGACCCAAACAACTCTCTTAGAGACATAAATGAGCAAAGAGCTTAAGAGTAGCCAGCATAAAAAATATCGAAGGAATGAGATATACGAGTATATGGATTTGCAACATTGCCAAATTCTAAACACGATTGGTAGATACAATACACGACTTTAAAAAGACCAGAGTGCCTGAGTATCATATCTCTACTTTCCTTCTATCTCATTATTCCCAAACTGCAATGATGTTCAGATAGCCAATTCACTCGAAAAACGTGAGAACGATGCTAACAGATAAAATACACCTCTTCATATGCGAGATGCAGCGCCATTTTGTACCACATGTTATCAGCTGACGTTTATCTTTGTGTGTTAAACAAACATACAAAGATTACCTCATGGAAGTTCATAAACAGTTGAATGGATTGTCTAGTGATTGTCCAATTTGAAGTCAAGGCCGCCAATGATGCGGCAAATGAAAACAAAATAAAAACCGGAATAATTATAGTCACTTTCAATTGTGATTAGGTGAGTAGCTATAATAGATCTTTAGGTAGTGTTTTCTGGAAGTCTGCTGCTGTAATTCACCATAAGAAATGTTATGAATATTTTGTCATAATTCTTCCTTATAAATGTGAGATGAGGTGCAATAAAAGTTCATTTATACGATGTTGGTATTTAGCTAATGGTCTTGTCTCACTAAAATTTAACCCTAAAATTAAATGGTAAATGTAGTTTAGAATAATCTCGTTAGATTGTATACTATACCTTTTATGTACGAGTACATGTTTTTCTCCTAGTCATTTCAGGGTCGGATCCTGTCAGCAAACTGGTCAATTCCTATTTATTAACAGGTTATAAGTTAGACTTCCTGCAGCTTATCCACAACAGCTCAACCGTGATGTAGGTAATAGCTGAGCTGTTGAGATAATTACCACTTACTGGCCCAGCTAATATGACAAGGATTTTTAAAGAGAAATCGAAAATTATTATACTTGTCCCATTATTCACTAAGTAATTTAACATTTTATGTTCTAAGTCCTTGTGCGCAATAAACACATGTTGGTAATTTTACAGTTACACAAAATTTCATGGCCCTCGTAAAATGTCAGATAAAGGTACAACCGGATCGAAATATGACCTTTGTAGGTATTCAATTACCTGGTCAATTCATATTTCGTAATGGTTACAATAAGAAGTAACTACCAAGCTTATTAAATTAGTCCGTTGTGTAATTATGTACGCAACTTGTCAAAAAGTGCGTATACATTTTGAAAGTTATATTGTACAGTCGCGTCGGCCAATGAGTTGGGTATGCAGGGCAAAAACTTCTAAGTCATAGTAAAGACTTACTACACCAGTTATAGATAAGTGAGTTTCATATCTAAATAGTGGGTATATTACACTTATTAAATATGAAATACAAACTTGCATATCTATTGCAGTCAGTTTTTACTATGGCGTAGAAGTAGTTGTACCTGCTATGTTTAAGTCTTAGGAAGGAGAACCTAATCATGTCATTTGAGACTCACTCACTCGTTAACCCAAGATGTGTTTGAAGATCATTAATAAATATAATTAATATCTTATACGGTACTTGACATTGCAATCAAGCCCGATGACTAAAGGATTAGGAGCCGCACAACGGTTTTTTGTTTCGAAGATTCAAAATATTGCTTTGCTAAGAAGTTGTGGTCAGTGACAGTATAAGACCATATTTTTGTGTCTGAAGTTCAAATATTAAGCTTCCTACTTTGGACCATTACTTTAGTTGAGCGCAAAATATTCAAATTCAAGACTACTTGTTTATTTTTGCTGATGTTTTATGCAACGTATAAACATAAAAAAGGCAAAGACCGAGCCGAGCTCGATAGGTAGTGCAAACTAAGGGATTTTCAATGACCTCGTTTTTATGCGAGATAAATTGCAACCCCGGAATATGTTAGGTAAATTATGTGATTATGTACAAACGATATGAATATTTTTAACTCTGTTACAATATAAATAAAATATTTAGTTAATAACTTATCTTATCTGAACTTATCTTCTCCTATTTGTTGACGCTATGTCGCATCCTTTTTTTTTATAAATAAATCGACCTACTCGTATTATTGCTGGGACGAGGATTTGGGTGTTCACGTCGACCTCTATGGGTCTATTGTGATTATAAAGTATAGTACCTATATATAGGTACTAAGTGAAAAAGTCCTCGTGTAAAGCATCAAAATTCAAAGATCGTTGAACTACAATTAAAAATATTGGACAACATAATAGAACATAAGTTGCGTGATGCAAATCACGCCTATATTACCCAAAAGGGTGTGGCATAGGTCTACATCGCCCTCACTTCACCTGTTATGTTTAGGTCCCATGGTATAGAGGGTGAGCCTATCGCCATCCCACAAGATACTCTCCTTTTGTTACAATGTTCCTGAGATACAGAATTTTGTACAGTCTAAATGAGAACAAACACCTCAGAGCGTACACCTTCAGCGAACGATAACGTTCGCTGAAGTATTATGAATTCTATGTTATTAAAAAGGCGTTAACATTTTGGATCCCATTTTCATAATTACCTTTTAGCTTTTTAAGTAAGTTAAACATAAACAGGTAAGATTGTAAAAATACCCACTATTAAAATAACAGATTTATTGAACATAAAGAATGTAGTAAAAGGTTACATGACATGTTTAAATAGAACGTTATAAGTAATAATTACTAAGAATATAGTTACACTTAGTGGATGTGGTTATATTCTTCAAACTATGTGTGCCATTTCCCTATTTTTGAAATACATCTTACAGTGGCATACAGAATTTTAGCTAGCTAGTGTGTATTAACTTTTATATGATAGAATTACCTGATATATGTATATCAGCAGAAAAGCAAAACAAACAGCTGACATAGAAAGAAAGAAAGAAAGAAAGAAAAGAAAGAAAAATCATTTAGACATAGCATGCTTTTACTCACATAATTAATTAATTTTGCCACCTTTTATTGCCAAAATAATGGTGAATTGGTCGGCAGCGTACGAATGACGCCTCTTATGTTGTATATCAGATAGACTACGCCATCATCATACGCATACATGTAGGACCGTATGCTTGTTTGTCATCATTGATGTTAAAAAAACTAGATAAAAACTCTGTGACACTAAAAGATTTCTAAAGAAACATATTAACTTGATTAAAGTGTCATGACTAGCATCAAGTTTTATTTGTTGTGTTTTTTCGCAAGTCAAGACATCAGTCGACATTGATGCTACGAAAGATAATAGTGTGGTTTTCCTCGTGTTCAGTACCTGCAACAAAAAACAAATACAATTAGTACAAATTATACTTCTCTAAAAAGATGTGACAAACGATATACCGATTTCTAATGATAGTTGTATAAATATACTACACAAACTTGTGTTTGTAGTATAAATAATAAATATCTCACACCTTACACACAACGCCATCTAGTCACGAACTAAGCAGAGTTTGTAGTTTTATGGGTACTAGAATAACTGATGCTAATACATTTATACTTTTCTTTTATTATACATAGAAATACCCAGACTAAGACAAACCCGCATGTTCATGCACACAAATATTTGTCTTAAGCGGGCATAGAACCCGCGACCTCGGCGTCGCAGGCAGCTACACTACCCACTCCGCCATCCGGTCGTCGTTGTCCGGTAATGTTGCTTGCGTGCAGCATATACAGACTGAATGCGACATATATTATGAACTTTGATTAAGAGCAGTGGTTGTAATAAATGTCCTAATGTTACATCCACCCCGTTTATACTAAGTACTTGCAGTCGAAGAATATATGAATCAGTTGGAATAACGCAAATAATGTTATGATCTTATATCTTTTGGATGTTATAATAACCATAAAATAAACTGTTAACACAGTTTAAATTATTCGCAATTATAACAATGAGTAATTACTTTTCATTAGTGTTTGTGTAATAATACAGCTATGGTAGAAATACTTTTCATCCATAATGGAATTTAATTGTAATCCATTTGTTAATAGCGTTCCAGCGCATTTTTCTTTGTAAACATGACCTAAATTTTTTAGTGCTTTATTCAAAAAATGTTTAAAGTCCTGACGCCGTAGTATAGTTTTATTTTTTTCTTTTTTTTTAGGCTATTTAATGCAGAAACGATCCAATATTCGATGCAAGTTATAGCTCATAATACGGCCTCTGATACTACCTATATTATATACCTATATTTACCTGAAATGCGATTCTTACAGACCTAGCAGATTGAAAAATCTTGTCAAGTATAGTTTACAAGGAATGCTTTTTCTTGCAAACTAGTTTCTAAGACTAATAGAGCTCGGTTGGAAAAATAACTTTGGAATATTTCCACTACGTTTATCTAACTAAAGACTTCAAATATGTAGGCGTCCTGTAACATTTTAGAAGTCGCTTCGTATAAAAATCTCGTTTACCACAGACTCGGGATTTTCTAAATGCTTAATTCAAGCTTACAAAGTTCATGTCGTTTTATTTTAAACAGAAAAGTTCGGCTACCGCTTTGATCTGTTGCTTATTTTGAAGATACTATTTGTAATAATCTAAAGCTAATTCGTTATGTCGGTGTAATATTTTTCCATTTTTGGGTTTCGTAGTACCTACAAGGAACCCTTATAGTTTCGCCATGTCCGTCTGTCCGTCCGTCTGTCCGAGGCATAGCGACGAAACCGTTGGTGCTAGAAAACTGAAATTTTGCATAAACATGTATGTTAACTATACAAAGAAAGTCGTAGAATAAAATTTGAAAAAATATTTTTGTTTCGGGTAGCTCCTCTACATGTAAAGTAGGGATGTTTTTTTTTTTGTCGCCTACTCTATAGTGTGGGGTATTGTTAGATAGGACTTTTAAAAACGTTCAGGGGTTGCTAAGACAGTTTTTTAATTAAGAGATCCGTTTGCGAGATAATTAACTTTAAAGAGCAAATTTGTGTTCGAGTAGAGCGTCCCCCCCCCTCTAAAAGCTAAACTACTGGATCCCAAAATCTGAAAAAAATTGTGTCGGTAGTACATGTAATGAACTTTAAAGGAAAACTATAGCGGATAAGTTCACTTTATTAGTTCAAGAGGAATTGGGGTCCAAAGTGTAAAATGCAGTTACTTAGAATAATTCGTGCAAATTACAAAAACCTTTGAAAGTAATGACTTGTATGAAGATGTTACTTGTTTAATACAGATAGTAAATCCCTTTTAAGTCGAAATATGTTGTTACGACTAGCTACAGAACCCTACTGCGCGTGGCCCGACACGCACTTGGCCGGTTTTATTTCAATGCAACGATTCGTCTACAAGTTTACAAATGCGAATACATTTCACACTACCCTTATTTTTGTATGAATCTGGATTTTATGTTTGCGTGTTTGTACCCAAAATATCACATTACTACCAACCACCTCAGTCAAACCACAACTGAGGAGTTCTAAAGCCAAATATATTTCATCAATATTAATGAAAAATTCGTTAACTGGTTTTACACGAAAATCAGTGTGTTTAAATCGTTACAATAAACAAGTTCTTCAAGTCATTTATTTGCATTATCACATATTATACGAAAATAGGGAAAATAAGAAAAGAGATCAATATTAGTAACATTGTATCTCTAGTTTCTATAAAGTACGATTTCACTTACTGCAAAGAGCAGATTTCTAAAAGATCATGTTTTGGGTGCACGATTCTACTTTGTAAGACTTGTCCTGATTTCCAGGATGCTCGTCCTATTTCGATTTGTGCTCGAATGGTTCCGGAATCGTCTACTTGCAATTTTGCGATTACAAATAGCCAAGGACACGTTTTCTTGTTTTGAATAAGCTATTATTATTGCTAACAATTAGATAAATTCTGTATAAATAAGGAGTTGAATGCAGTTACCGATTTTGTTAGCAATTGCTCGGTGTTTTCTCCTTAACAGTAGACATCGTTTTATGTTCATAAAAATTGCCAAAAAAGTTATTTTGAAACTTATGAAATGGTTTGAGAATGCAAGAAAACAGTTTTCATAAAATATAGATAATATGTTTATTTTACAAATAAGAAAAAAAAATGCTGGATATCATTTTCTAACCATTTTCGTAAGCCATATAAGCTTTTTAAACTTAGACCTCATATTTTTTTTTGTTTATTTAGAAAGCATGTCAAGTGGATATCAACTCACGAAATGCTAAATCATTCAAAAAACTCATTCAGTCTTGGCAATGCTTGGCATTTATTACGAAAAATATTTATTACGCCGTGAAAAATCCTTGTGCTCTGAATAATTTAAAAAGAAAATGTTCATCTTTTCTGCTGCATTATGTCTCTATGACAACCTTCGCTCATATTTTTATTAAAATGCACTAAGCACTCATTCATGTTTCAGACATGTTTCTCAAACTAAAGAAATGTTTTTTTAAAGCATATTAATTTGACAGAGTTGCCCCCCGCGGCTTCGTCACATGTACCCCGATAGTTTTTCGTGAAAGAGTAACAAAATACCATCACCACATCCTCACACAATTTCACATTATAATATTTGTAGGAGATGGAATATTAACTAAAATAAAACGGGAATGAACCCGATTATGCATTATTAACCTTTTAAGATTCATGTTTTGGCAGACAGATTGCACTGGCCGTGGTCACAAGCAAACTTAAATTTAAAAGAAGATAAAATATTAGTAGTATAAGATTATTGAACATAACTAGCAATATAATTACAGTGTTACTTATGTTGTTATTATCTAATATGAAATATATTAATTTGATGACATCACTCTTGTTTTATTCAAAAGAGTTAGTAGATGTGTTAAAAGCATTAGAGCAATAAACATTGAAAGAACAGCGCTCGTAACCATTTTATGGTTAGGTACTTTATGTTTTGTGATAATGTTAATACCTTCTTGGGTCACTTTATTGAAAATGTTGAGAACCTGTGTCTTAAACTCTTAAAGTGTAATGTGAGTGAAGAGTACTCTTGTGCGACAAAGGTTATGCTTTGCTTTATTAGCAAGTTACATATACTATGAGCTAGATAGAGGTGGCTTATTCGCTACACTGAATTATTCTCAATAAATCTCCACGAACCGGACACAATAATAAAGAGGCAAAACTTTTCATTATAATATTGTAATTGTGATGATGTACTTGTGATGTGATTTTAATTCGATTCTAAACAGTTTGATTAAAATTAATCTGAGCCCCGGTAATTCAAATCATTGTAATTAGTATAATTTAGTATTATTTATTATTTATTTTTATATAATTTTTTGTAATGTTTTGACGTGTTCAAGCGCCTCCTGGGGCCTATGAAAATAAATGATTTGAATTTGAATGAATTTGAATTTGATGTAAATTTTTAGTGACTATAATTGCAATATCATTATGAAGTGAGGAATTATTGAAAGGATACATAAATCCTTATTACGTTTACGAGGCAACAAGTCTTTTTGTTCAACTCAAGTCGCCTTCCGTTTATAGCTGCCAAATGTTCGTTTTACTACTGAGTTCCAGTTTTATTAAATTTAAAAGTTTTTTAACTATGACATCTACAAACGATCTTTTTAATATCAGATTTACTATTAGGTGTACCAATAATTTTATGATGCAGCAACAAAAGTCAATTTTGTGTGCTTAAATATACAAGATTTCAGCAAGATTTTATATTTATTTATTATCTAACACAATAAGCCACTAATGTCTACGCAAAACATTTTATATTTCTTTATGATCCATTGTTTAGTAGACACAGATATATTTAGTAATAATCTGTGAAAACGCAAATTGGCCGATCTTACAGACGACAATGATTGTGTAATTCAGTAATTCTGTCATCAAAACCTTCAAAATAAAATCTTGAAACAAAAAACGATGGCTACATAATTTAGAAAAAATGTCACTGGTATTAGATTTTTATATAAATAAGTCAAATTCATGTCCCTATGAGCCATTTGTGACAAAATTATTATTTTTATAAATCACTTGAACAATTTAGACAAAATGAGAACGCACAAACATGCATTTAAGTGTTTTGAATGTGATATGTTTAAATAAATAGATAAATTAACAATAAATAAACTTCACTTGCATGAAAAAACCTCATCAGGAGTGCCCTTTAAACATGGCAATTCTACGTTTTCCGCAGAGGTCGTTACCACTGAAGAGTTAGATTGAAGCCGACCCGCAATGCAACGCTAATTGGCATCTCTGGTACGACTGGCACGAATCAAAGAGTTCCTTAATTACTCATTGAAGAATAGACAAAGTAGTCGAAAAGTGGTTGGCAGTAGAAGTAGGAAGCATTTTTTTTTTACATTAGGCATTATCTCTTTGCTAAATAAATGTCTATTGGAGCAGGCTCACAGATAGAATTGCAGATTCTGAAATCATAATCTGATCTGTGTGAGCTGTCAATACACGAGCGGTTTGATGGTTTTTTTCTGATTGATCGAATTTGAAAATCCATAATAAAATAAAAAACAGTATGTGTGTCTGTGCTCCCGGATCAAGAATCTGAATTTCCGTCTGTGTGAGACCTCTCTCAATGTATTCCGGCAATACTGAATTGGAACACTGGTTTGCCTTTTTGTTTTGTATCAGTTTAGCATTTCTGATAAACGTAAAATTAAAACATGATATTTTGCGAGCTGTAATTTAATTGGTCCATGTTTTGATTGTGATTCATATTTATATTTGAGAATATTATGGGTAGTATCAGTAATGTATTCTTACCTTTACCCTAAAGGGTAGACTCCCAAGCGCCGTGTTTTCATACAAATGTAATATAGGTTTTACTTTAATATATTTAAGTTTTGGCGCCAAGCAAGCCAAGCCAAGCAAGTTCTACCTTAAACAGCACAAATTATATTACTCAAGATAATTACTAATTCAACGTACCACTAGCAATCTGCGTCCTCATCGTGAAATAATAATAGCCGTTCGTTAAAAGTTTGCTCATGATATTTATCTAAATGTGTTCTACCCAATAAAGGTCCCATAGTCATCAAAGTAATGAAACTTTTCTCTTTGCAAATAATTGGGTTTAGAAGGCTCTTCTGGCCTACTTTGCGAACTTAATTTTGGCCTACTTTGTCTACTAAACTTTGCCAAATAGGGTACCAGGTTACGATGTGTAAAATTGCTATTATCTTGCCAAAACCATATTTTTTATCTGAAACGGCTTCACTTAAAGCTAACTTTATAGAAACGCTACTTTATCGAGCACGCACATAAATATAGTGATTTATTATGACGTTTTCTTTAGCTGACCCCGAAATCTAAACGTAATAAATCAGACTGAAGGTTAAATGATTATTTTCACGGAAGTTCTACCCTGGAGCTATCAATCTAAATGGTTATTTAATCTGCAGCTGGCGACGAAACACCTAAATCTAGTTATATCAAATCAGCTTCTAATTGTATTTAGTAGATATCTGAGTAATCTCTTCTAAATTGCTTTTCATTACAAATGTCGGCCTCGCCTGCCTGTCAGTTTGCTATAGAATAAGACGAATCTATTCAACAGATGAAGTAAAGTACCTTGGTCATTTAATGTTCACTACGTTTCATTTAATTTCGTTCCGTAAGGTCGCAAAGACCAACTAAAATATATTTTCTACCAACAATTTGATTAAACCAATATTAACTTGCCAAGAAAATTTTAATTCAAATCGGTTTTCAATTAGTCGACAATTGTAAAACCATTAAAGGACTGGTTTCCTTGAAAATATTATTTCAATTTCGCAGAAGGAAATGGAATTGTTTACAGTAACAAATACATTATCGGAAGAGTTCGTGCAAATACTCCTTTAAAGAAAACTGTTTTGTTGAACCTTTTTCTATAGAATTTATCCTTAAAGAGTGGAGATTTTCCATTTTCCTTTAATGAAACGGAAACACGGTCTATTCGTCAGGGTTTGTCGTGTCGACGACGTAATTGCTTCACGGAATTAAGCGATTTATCAATCGACATTTTAATTCAGTTTGAGATTTCGACTTATTTTTTGAAATAATTAGGATCGTGGTCCTGCTGATCGTGAGTACCGCTAATAGTGTAATTGGATTTTTAGTTATAACGATTTCCTATTCAACTGTTTGCTGTACTAACAGTTTTCTTGTACAGTACATAGTCTGTTGAATGTACTGACAATGAATTTTCAAATAAATCTTCGAATTTCAATCTGTAACAAATGAAATAACTAAATATTTTTTTTGCTCAATCCTCTAGGTGAAAATTGCCTGTGAAGTACCAACTTTTCTATACAAAATATTTCAAGGTAGTAGTTCGCGCTGAAATAAAACAGCCGCAAATTTATCGAAATTGCATGCTATATCACAAAGGACCCAAAAGTTTCTTTCCCAAGTAAAAATAATGAAACCCGAGACAGTATATTGAAAAGAGATACACCTGTTTTATTGAAAAGAGTAAATTGGTCATATAAAAGTTATGGTTTTTGGTGAAATTGGGAACAAGTCTGTTTTACCGTGCAGACCGATTTTCATTCTTTAACAGACTTAAAAAAAAAAAAGGATTTTCTTTCTTTATCTGAAAAAGTATATTTGTCATGTGGTCCCATTCTCATCAGGTCACGATCTGATGATGGGATCCTAGAGTAATCGAGGGTAAGCCTCAAATTTTAAAGGCTTCAATATTGTTTTTTGTACTACTTCTTAAAGATACTCGGCTTTTTCATCTAGCAGGCAGCATCTAGCTGTAAGCTAGAAATCCTCAACGAATACGGGTATAATTCTTGAAATATAGACACTTTAAGGCCGTTTACTGTATTCTTACAACTTATACACTGATGAGGCGAGACGTTAAATATTACTTAAGTATATCTTACTTTTAAGTACATTTTTTGTTATTGAAGTAAGTTTTCTTTTTTTTAAATTATTGGTTAAAGATTTTAGCAAACTAAAAATGGAGACTACTTTTGTACAACATTTGTAGCATACGCAAGTGTATTCAATATGATGGTAAGTGGCAATAGCAGGGCATAAACATCTTCAATCTATGTGTAAAAGACAGCAAATGACATAACATCTTATTTCAGATGTATCAACACATCTGAAATAAGATGTTATGTTTCACGGCCTTTTCTCAACATACATACATGAGAACAAACACTATTTGGCGGCGGACTGAATTAAAGGTGAGACGGTAGTGCTGGCTTATATTTGCTTCCCTTTATAAGTTTTAATTATTAAGGTGTTGCCAGAGCTGTAATAATTCGTCAATATTATTGCAAATTGCATCTAAAATTAGGCAAGTTTCATTATAAACCCAGCACTGATTAACCCACTGATTATATTATTTTATTATCCAGTTATTATAATACTAGTTATTGGTTCGTGTGTATGCAATATTAATTATTTCGTTTATTTGTTTCAGGTAAATATTCAAAGGCTATTTATCATGGCATCGAGGTAGATAATAATAAAAAATAATTGTATTAAATACATGCAATGTAATATAATTTTACTTGTCATGTTACACTAATAAGTGTAAAATGGATAGTGTACACTAATTAGTGCTTGTCATTAGAATCAAAAGGCTTATATGATTTCATAAAATAAATTGATTTAATTTTCAAGCGTTGGTGACAAAGTAATTTTTAATAAGTTTTTCCATTATATTTTATTCTAAAAGAGGGAAAGAGATAGGTGTTGAAAACATACTTACTACCCGTTTGCTTCAAGAATTTCACGTCTTATCATCAAACCCCTTCTGACTGTTTCGACCGCGTCAGGTTTCAAATAGAGAGGTATGGAGTAGTGGTACGAAAAAAATCGGTCAAAACGAAGCGCACAAGTAGTACGTATGTATACCATATTTAATCCACGTCACGAAATCTGTTTTATCTTTAGAACGAGATAAGCAGCCTTAACCTAAAACATGATGTTCAGAAGTTATCTCTGGAATGTTAAAACCGCTATACGGATTTTGACAGGATTACAGGATTCGCCTGAAGCTCAGTCCTAAGCTGCTCATCAGATCCTACAATCTTCCAGTGTTATTTATAGTATACTAGCTGCCCCGCGCGGCTTCGCCCTCGATAAAATTTTGCCCTCGAAAATATTTTAAAAGTATCCTATGTCCTTCTCCCGGTTCTAAGCTACCTCCCCACCAATTTTCAGCCAAATCGGTTCAGCCGTTCTTGAGTTATAAATGGTGTAACTAACACGACTTTCTTTTATATATATAGATATACCGACGTATAATCTATTATGTTTACAAACAGGGGTAAATTTATTATTTTGTATCGTGCATTGTTTGACGCTTATTAGCACGCTAAACGGTAAAATAGTGATAATAGATTCGTGCTAGTGAAATTGCAGGTTCTGAATCCTAAGGTATACTAATTACCTTCAGTGGCTGGTATTTTAGAAGTGAACGTCAACATGAGTCAAATGTACTGCTACAGTTTTAAAATATGCAAAATACTTTATTACCGTAATTACACGATAAAGTAGTATGGCAATTTTTATTCATTTAAACAGTATGCTCATTTATATTGGTCAGTATGGGAAGTCTGTAATTATAAGATATATACAAATCTATTCTTAGTAACCATGACATCAAATTTAGCAAAAACCCAAACTGCATACATAGATTTGAAAAAACTTGTACTCAGCTCGGAAATCGAACCCGGTCAAATTCAAACGGCCCGCTTTGGCATAGACAGGCATCGTATTTCACTCCAATCCTTTTCGATTTTTTCACATGGCTTTTCATTTCAGAGATGTCAATTTTTAAATAACAAAAAAGCAATGCTTGGCGATGTAGAATATCATAATTATTTAAACTATTTTCCGACAAACTAAATATTTTCAAGTACAAGCATAAATTACTAAATTTAAAAGTGCTTGCTCAATATTTAAATGGTTAAACCAAAAATCCACATTATCATGGTCTAATTTAAAATTCTACATTTTAATGGCTTAATCCTAAAGCTCATTTTCATTGTCTCTTGGGCACTCAAGTTTATTATCTAAAGAGACCACGTTAACTCAGAGGGCGGTAATGGGAAACAGTTTTTCTTCTCACCGTTTTAAAGAAGACTTACAGATTTAAGTTAATCTCGAGCAATGGACACTGAGTAAAAATAAGAATATATTAGAATTACTCAAATATATATATTACCGCTTTATCTGCCATCAATCTTATCATAAAACAGCTATATGATGAAATAATGTTAACGTGCTTATCAAATTATATAGTTTTTCAAGATTTAGTTCGAGGCTATTTTATATCATAATGTTACGGTGAATGTGATAAATTGAAAAATTATTAATAATTACCGGTGATTATTAATAATTACCACATGGTAAATGTGATTATAACATAGATTTTTTTACTTATGCCGGTAGTTTATTTTGTCAATTTAGTCCTTGGAAAGCATTTTGATTCTGGCACTCGCCGACCGCTGCCGCAGCACGCTCGCTACGCTCTCTCGGCTCGTGCGTCGTTGGTCACAATCAAACCTAACCTGACCCACTTATAGAGCCAAACATTAATAACCTCTATCTTTCCTTTATTGCTCGATTAATCAAGAAGACGCTTGGTTTAGATGCTTAGAAGACGTTTTTACTGCACTATGTCCTAGTTTACTGAAGTACATTATCTTATGAGACACTAAACAGGGAGGATGGCTGACGATACTCTCTATTTATCTCTATCTACGTCCTACGTAGGAAACCAGAATGCTGCTCAATATTTCAATAATAAAGTGTTGCAATAAAGTTCTATTATCTAGCTTCACAGCTTTTTGTTAGTTTCACAATGTCTTTAGACTCTTTGGAAATTTACGATAGCTTGTCTTTTCAACCACGTGTTCATTTTTCATTTTCAATTTAATTTTCAACACACTCAAACTGTGACAATAAAAATATTTTAATATTTGTTTAAATTATTGTCTTTATATTTAGAAACCCTTTTTACCTAATTAATATTATGAAAAGAGGTTGTGTCTTGTCATTATACATGTTTAATACGTTGAGGGTGTGGTAAAACCCTTCTCACAGGAAACACAACCAAGGTCCGATGCATGAAGGCTACACATATTAACGAGATTATTTTTAGTGTTAGAATATAATAAATTAAGAGACCCAAAATCTTTTTGAAGGCATCGTGAAGGCAAAGAACTCTATGTAACTCTATTAACGTTTTATATTTTTCCGAATATTATTTCTAAGTAACTAACTTATCTTACTTGTATTACTATGACGTCACTACGGAATGATGTGGTAAGAAAGACAAAGTACCTACATTATGCGACATTTTCTAGAATATTCCCTACAGCCATACTCGTAAATTCCGGTTATGTTACTTACCAAGCTTATAATCATATTTTATCATAAATTTCTGATTATTTGAGCGCACTCGCAAGTTTCGTACTGCTTTTATTTATTGTAGTTTATTAGGCTGTGTTATTTATAGAATATACTAGCTGCCCCGCGCGGCTTCGCCCTCGATAAAATTTTGTCCCTCGAAAATATTTTAAAAGTATCCTATGTCCTTCTCCCGGTTCTAAGCTACCTCCTTCAGCCAAATCGGTTCAGCCGTTCTTGAGTTATAAATGGTGTAACTAACACGACTTTCTTTTATATATAATATATATAGATTATGACGTACTTGCTGGCTGCTACGTTTGTATGTTAATGATTTATATGCTTTGGAAATACCTGAAAAGTATTTTCATGGTCGATAGCAGTCAGTCTTCTTGCACAATTCCGTGTAGGATTGACCAGCAACGAGGTAGTTCATTTTAGACACGTTTAAGTCTACACTTTTTTTTAAAGAACGCGGATGGCATTTGTGTTCTATACATAAATAAAATAAATCTGGTCTGTCTATCTTTTGCTCCATACATCAATCTGCCGTGCCTTTTCCAATAAACATTAGGGTTGGCTTCTAGTAGTACTTTTGTGGAGCGTCTGCCATCATACCTTCACAACCCAGTCCGAGGTTTACGATACTCTTTTGTTAGACTAAATGTCAGATTTTGGCCTCTGTCTACCCTTAACGACTGCCATAGATGTTTAAATGGCAACCGGGACCGACGGCTTTACGGGCTCTTCGAGGTACGGAGGTCTATCCGCACATTATAAAATGACAATTGACACACAAGTGACATATGTCGACGAGTGCTGAATCGCGATAACGAAATGTTCACAGCAAGTGAATATATATACCACTTCCAATACGCTACTGTTGGACAGCTGTCCGCCAGGCAATACCACCGAGCCTGGTCGGAGGATCCTCCCTTTGTGGTGGAGGAACATCACACCCTGTTCCTCTACAATACTTAAGTTACCATGTTTAACATCGCTTAGTATAAAATATGCGGGGTAACCGCTGAACATCTTATTTCCGGCAACCTGTTGTTGCGAGGGGTGCGGGTGACGTCCTAACTTAAAGAGGGACAGTCGCTATCTTAAGGGTAAGCGATATAAAATACACTTGTGAATATTGAAAGCGCATCTTCAGACTTTTAATATAGATAAGCGTCCAACATCTACCAGATATTTATTGTTTGCCCCTTTTCAATAACCTTTTCAGCTGCAGCGACGCATCTACATATAATCTGCTTTTGTGGATTGTTGATGTCCATGGGCTGTACTCCACTTACCATCAGGTGGACCACACGTTCTTTTGCTGTGGGCGTAGTATATAAAACCAGTCTGTGCCGATTTTCTTACTACCTACAGATAAATTATTTAATGTTGGTTTTATATAAATTACACAGTTGAAATGTATCAGCTTGTTTATTATTGAAAAGAGGCTGTTATTTACATCAGGTATACTTATTGTGCCCGGTGGATGGCGATAGGCGCAACCCCTATTCATGAAACCTTAAACATAACAGGTGAAATATGGGTGTTGTACACCTCTGCCAGTTCCAGCTGGGTAAACGCGTGATGTCATGTTATGTTTTGTTATAAAGTCAAATTGATGACCGGATGGTGGAGTGGGTAGTGTACCCGTGTAGCGCCGAGGTCGTGGGTTCGATTCCCACTTAAGACAAATCTTTGTGTGCATGAACATGGGGGTTTGTCTTAGTCTGGGTGTTTCTATGTATAATAAGTATGTATTTACAAAAGAAAAGTATATATGCATTAGTATCAGTTATTCTAGTACCCATAGTACAAGCTCTGCTTAATTTGGGACTAGATGGCGTTGTGTGTGAGTTGTGGAATATAAAAAAAAAAAAAAAAAAGTGAAATTATTCACCGTGAAAGCTAATAGGTACGTAGAACTTGGCCGTATTAGCTCTCACTAAACATGGCGGATTTAACTCAATCTGCCCAATATAGATAGATCATCCTACTATACGATACGTATATCGATAAGTTATGATGATGTTGAGAACATTTTAATGGAAAAAGATAATTATGTATGAATATGTATGTAATTTATGTCACATGCACGCACTAACACACACACACAAACCCGCACGCACGTACACTCACACACAAACACACACACACTCACACACACACACACACACACACACACACACACGCACTCATGCAAACCCACACTTTTGAATTTTTGTTACATTAATAATATTATTATGATAACTAACATGTATAACATGACATATTTAAGTACCTAATCATAAGGCGAAGACACTAGCTCCTGAAATACAGTTTTTACTAGTTCAGGGGTTAGGGAATTCAAACCACCTGTAAAAAGTTTATGTCAATAAATCATATTTTATTTTATTTATTTTTTATTTATATCATGGACATCTTTTGTATACCTATTGCTATGTGCACCTAACCTTCTATATCTAACTGTTGGCAAAGATGATAATCTAACTGTAATTACGTTCTTGTAAAGTGAACATGCTGCGACGCTTTTTACCCCCTGTCATCAACTCTTGTTTTGTTTCATACGAAATGCTCACGTTTTTGTATCGCCTCGTTAGCTTTATAATAAACGTGATTAACAACTCACACAAAAACGTCTTGTGAACATTGAAATTACAAAAAACCCCTGTAAATTGCGGCCAAATTCAAAAGGCGGCCTAATCTTCTTATATTTTAACATCAAAAGAAAATTCGCGCTGGAATTTAATTATATATGCACTTGGCTGGTTTTTTCTTTGTGCCTCTACTTGCAAGATTAAGGATCTCTCCTTAATCTGCCATTTTACTGGGTATGGTTCACGTTATATTTAAAACTTTATTTTGACGGGTTTCAGCAAGACAGGGCTAATAAAACAAACTTCTAATAGTAGTTGGACTTTTCAACAGTGTTTCATTCGGATAAAAGAAACATCCTAGATCGTGTATCTTATAATATTAGCGATTAACTCTGAGAATGTTTTATAATATCAGACTATATTTTTTTGATGAAACAGTTCGTATTATTTTGGTCCTGAACATTAACAATATGCTGTGCGTCACTAGGTAATTTTATTTACTATTATGATGAGAGTGCAAAAAATACGCCCAGTAAGAACACTGCCAATAAATAAAGTTACACTTGAGTTATAACTTTTTACTTCAGAATTTTATTCAGTAACTTCATAAATTAAGGGTAGACTCCCGAGCGCCGTGTTTTCATACACAATTATTTATATTTTTATAGACAAACCATATCTAAAACAGTAACATGCATGTTTGTTCGTGGACATTTCGTCAAAATTGTTTTATTCATTAATTAAGTTACATACAAACTGAAAAATACAAATTCCTAAAAACGCCAACTAACATGCATTTTAGGGTTTTGGAAATGTTTTGTCTATAATAATAGATAAAAACTCAATAATATTTAAGTTAAACCCATATTACTTTTGTATGGAAAACAGCCAAGCAATTGTTCCAACTTAATAAAGATTGATATTGGAGATTGGTTTTTATTACCGAATCTACACTATTGTCGTGCGGACAATAGATGAATGAACGAGATGCCTCGAATATCTCTTGTTCTATAGAAAGTATTCTTGGACGGTTACCTGTTTCGGATAATTAACAAAGAAAATTATATTAAAAGGTGAGATGAGTCTTGCTTTTATTAATTAATCCACGATTATGAATGAAAATTGAAAAGGGCCAGTTTTATCATTTAAGTGATCCTCATTAAATTTTATTTCGAACAAAAACAATCGTATAAATGTTTAATAAGGTAAAAAAAATACATCAAATTATACATAAAGGAGTGTTATACAAGTGTATAACACTCACATTGTTAAGTAACCTTAACAATGTGAGTGTTATACACTTCACTTTCACACATCATTACATTGTTTCGTATATATGACAAAATAGGCTCACTACACGGCTTCTTTTGATGGAAAGAATCATCTTGAATCCTTCAACTCGTATAAAAGCCCTACGAATATTTTCTGAACATTCCATTACAATATAAAACACCTGACATGACATACTCTTGATATAAAAATCTGATACTATACATAGATACTTTTAAAGGCTTCAATTGATATAGAAATCCTCTAGCTATACACCTAGGCTCCCAAGTGGTTTATTAATATACCATTTTCCTGTAAACTTTTGACATCAAAAGCATGTTATGAAGATGTCCATAATATACGTATCGTCTAGCAGTCAGATCTATCTACGTCGGGCAGATTGAGGTAAAGCCGCCATGTTTACTAAGTGAGAGCCGATATGGCCAATTCTACGTACCCCTAAGCTTTCACGGTGAATTATTTCAGACTATATAACATAACATAACATGCGTTTATCACCCAGATGGGGTGCATGAAAGGAGCCTCCCAGAGTGACGTACACAACAATCCCCTACGTCCGGCGTCCCCTGTGCAATTCGCGAGTTCTTAAGGGTGAACAACCGGTATGGAATTCTCATACAAAATGAGCATGGTTGTATCTTTTACATTTTTCATCACAATGTTATAATTTTTGCACAGCCAATTTAAAACATGATTATCTATGTTCCTTCGATTTCGAAATATCTTTAGTCTGCCTATTTTAAAAATTATAGGCATCCAAACATCCGTAGTTTTGAACTGCCAGACAAATACGACATTTTCAGTATTATACAACAGATTATTACAAGTTTTCGAAACAAAGGACGCTCGAACTTTCTATTTTATCAATAATTTTCATCAAAGTACCTCATTTTCATTTATCAAATACCATATTACAAATTAAAGAAAATTACAATATCTATCTCAACTCATTGACGGGGGGTGAGGCATCCATTCGTTAGCTACTCGAAAGTGAGAGAAGGGTGGCAGTGAGTGGGGCAATTCGCGAGTTCTTAAAAGCGAATTGGCTAATCCTTTCACCACGATGGCAAGTCAAAACCTTGACCACCTTACTGACTGTCCAAAATGCCCTACCACCTGCACAAGAGAGGCGCTTACGAACGCCGACGAGAGCGCCATAACAGTGGCCACTTTTTGGGCCAATAAATTTTGACTCAGCCATCGACACGACGAAGAAGAAGAAGATTACCCATTACCCAGATGGGACTGGCAGAGGTGTAAAATACCCACATTCACATGTTATATTTAAGGTCCCATGAGATAGGGGCCTATCACCGTCCACCGGGCACAAATCATTATATCACAACTTTAAAAAGGTTACATTAGTTTATTGAGAGAATCTTTCTGCATCTAAACTAATAATATCAGAAGGAAGATATATTTTATTGTGTTCCTAACGATTTAACTCAAAAACTACTCAAATGATTTTAAAACATTTTTTATTTATTGCAAAGCTACATCTTCATCGAGTAACATAGGAAATTTCCTACCACGCGGGGAAAAAATCCTGGATATATTAAACCTCGAAAATATTATCTTCAATATTCCATTTTCCTTTCAAGAATATACTCTTTAGAAATTATATATTTAATGCTCATAATACACGTATCGTGTTCACAATGTTCGGATTGAGATTTAATCTCGAAGCATCATGACATCGGGTCTGAGATTGAAGCCACGCTGCCATGGTTACTAAGTGACAGCTAATACGGCCTTATTCACGGTGAATTATCCCAGAGTATGATACGTTCCACGGAAACAGGATAACTGGGTGTATTTGAACCAAAACACGAGTTTGGTGGCGGAATATTATCATAATATTGTATCGTCTATTATTAAAAATATGTATTATTTTTAAGCAGCAGCGATAGCCGATTGGCAGACTGTAGGACTGCGAAGTCAAAGATCTCGGGTTCGAGCCCACGGCACACAACTCTGTCAATAAATCGTTTTTCGTCTTCTCGAAGTTCTGTGTGTATTTATCATATAAATTATCGCTCGCTAACGGTGAAGAAAAACATCGTGAGGAAACCCGCATGCGTGAGACTGCCAAAATAGTACTCGAGGGAGTTTGAAGTCCTAGTACCTAATAGTCCTACAAATCCGCACTTAGTCTGCGTGGTAGACTAAGGCCTATCCGTTCTTATCATGAAAAGAGACCTGAGCCCAGCAGAGGGACATGTATTAGATACAGAGCTGCTATTATTATGTACTGTTTAAAAATTTTGACTGATTATTATTTATATATATTTAATATTATGTGTACTTTGTTTTAGTATTTAGTCCGGTTCAATCAGAATATCAGCGTTGCAGGGCTTAAAAGCACTGTAACATATGGCTGAGATGGAGTCCATTTCGGATTAAAGTATTTTACTTTATATTTTTATATAATTCTTTGCTTGTTACCATGTACACCGCTGTACTAAGTAAGTTTCTTTCTTTCTTTCAAAATACTAGTGAGTAAAAACGAAAAATAAATGAATAAGAAATAATAATAATACCAATTTCAACACATTTGAATAGAAAATAACAGGATGCATATGCATAGTATTATAATATCAACTGTTTGCTTAGCTTAACACTATTCTTTATAGGTAAGTATAAATACAAGATACAAATACTACAGGACACATTAAACTCACAGTTTGTATTCAAAGAAATTATTAACACATTCGAGCATATTAAAACCTTACTAATTAGGTTAGCAGGCTGGTGGCTGCGAGACCTCAATCTAAATCCACAAGTTATTACAACGAGGCCTGCGCGCACCTGCGGTATTGCAAGGGTTAACCCCGGCTTTATATAAAATTCAACAGTTTTACATAAACTGCCAAATATTTTAAATTATTTGAAAACGGTCGCCTAAGTTATAAAAGGTTCTGTAAAACGTAACCACAGGTTCAATTATGCGAAGTATTTTCATCCGCGTTGTTGAAAACGCTTTTAAATAGGTTAATATGTGTAGATCGCGCCAATTGCCTATTGCAAGGGTTAACCCCTGTTCTATAGAATTGAACAGTTTTACTCAAAACGGGACATGCTGAGACATTTTTTAAAACCTCTGCCTAAATTATGAAGCTAGGTTTTAGGTTTCGCGCGGGGCTTTGCGTGTAATTCATCAAAGGAGTTTATTTATCGATATCTATATGTTAACCCAGGCAATAAGTTACCTGTATAACAAATTTCATGAAATTGGTCCATCCGTTCAAGCGTAAAGAAGTAACAAACATAGTCACAACTCAAAAGTATTCGTCTTTGTAATAGTACTTATTTATAATAATATAAAATTATAGCAGCCCTGTATCTTATACATGTCCCACTGCTGGGCTCGAGCCTCTTCTCATGATGAGAAGGGTTAGGCCATAGTCCACCGCGCTGGCCAAGTGCGGATTGGTAGACTTCACACACCCTCGAGCACTTATTAGGCACTTTCAGGCATGTAGGTTTCCTCACGATGTTTTCCTTCACTTATAATATAATTTATATATTATGATAAATACACACATATCTTCGAATAGACGAGAGGTGTGTGCCGTGGGTTCGAACCCGAGACCATTAACTTCGCAGTCCTACGGTCTTCCAATCGGCTATCGCTGCACATAAACTAGTACTTATTTACTTCATATTAATTAAGATAGTTTAGGTTTTGATTATACCTACAATCTAGCTACATAAATGGGTCAGGGATGGATTTAAAGCAATCTCAGATTCACGCGAATTGCCAAATCTTTCAAATAATATGAGAGTGTAATTTGCCGCTGCTTAGGCTTTCTGAAAGATGTGGTATGATATGTAGATCGCAATAATCTTCTCCGATTTTATCTGTTGCCTTCAATTTCTATACAAATCCCAATCCCTAAAATTAAAATATTTTCCTATAAATATTGGAACTCGGTCTGGATCTAAAATCTCCTTTGAAACAAACTTATTCCCTGAAATAGAATATACCATCCCATATTCCAAGAAAAGTTTCGACTGTGGCAAACAGACCCGCAGCTTCGTAACATTCCAACTCGGCATAAATATACATAATACGTACATATGAAGGATAAACCTAATATGTACACGAGCTCGGACCGACAGCAAATATAATTTCTGAATTGGCGAGGCTAAAATCGTCAAACATAATACCTAAATAAATAAAGACGGGAATCTAATCAGCGGAATTACATTTCTTCTCGTTCGATTTGTCAATATTTTCAATATAACTGTTTTGTCATACGTCCCTTTGAGTAAAAAAGATTATTGAGTAATAGTTTTGGCCAGTCAAGCCGATCTTTTAGGTTGTGTGCCTTTTATCTGTTCTTTGATTGAAATGATACAATAATGCTACTGCTCCTTCTGCGTCTTAAGATGTGGCCAAAGGTAATTTGAAGGCCGTTATTTACGCAGTAATATAGACGTTAACTTTAACGCAGGTGGAGCAATAGCATAACAAAACACAATTGAATTATTCTACTCGAAAATTAACAAAGTATAATATATTTTTTTTTTACTTTTTGTGAAAAATTACTTGTGGCATAATAATTTCAAAAAGTATGTTGGGATCATTTCTTTCTAAGAAATTGTTCTTATCATAAAATAAAGTCTTCTTTCAAGATACTTCCATTTAAGATACTTCCACTCCATGTCATATGTCCGTGGTACACCCTGTAAATGTATAGAAGATATAGACTTTGCTTGTAAATTTGAACTATTCCAATAAGCTTTTCAACCGAATTAAATATTGTTTGTTTGTAACAAAAAGCTTATTGGAATATCAATTTTATGTGATTTGTGTTAGGCTGCATAACCAGTGTAGTATGCATTTTTGTATTCGTACATGTTTGAACAACATAGTAAATTTTAAATGGTGTGTAAATTCATTACGGAAATCATGACAAATTGTTAGATGTTCATTTCAATGTCAATACTTGTTTATTTGTTTTGATAGCTTTACTGTACTATCAAGTAAAGAAAGAATCTAACATAAATTCAAAGGCTGTACACCCAGTGCCTTAATTATGGCACGCGCATTAAAACCGCTTCAAATTAATAAGGACCGTAATCAAGACTGCGACGGAAGTTTAAAAACAAATTGCTTCCATTATGACACCAGCTTGGGGCTTTGTTGCTTGACATTTGGTTTTTGCTCTGGTTTTAGCATTTATTAGGAAATTATTAATGTTAATGTTGTTGTTTAACAATTCATTGAAAATGAAGTTTTGAAATTATTTATATTCAAATTCCTCGGTATGTAATTTTTTTATTAGGCATCGGTCATTGGTAAGTGTCATAACACATACACGCAGCCTCAAAAGGGTAAGCAGTACCCACATTTACCTTTTACGTTTAGAGCCTTTCATGTGATATAGTAGCCTCAGCCGTATGAATTAAGAGTGCAGCAAATCAAGTGTTTTCCCTTATTGACTTCCTCCCCTCACGATTACCACGGCAGAATAGCAGACTTCGTACTACTCAGAATATCGGATAGCATAAAATAAATCTTACGTACAAATTTAATAAATGTATCTGTAAATATATGCACTACGTTCTCTGTGATCAGCAGTCAGACATTCAAAGTCAAACATGTTTGATTCGTCGTGTTTCGTGACTTCTAAAGCATATAAGTTGTGTTAATCCTTTGACGTAACTAGCGTAGCAACCTAAGCAAATACTGACTTGTAGATGTTCATGAGTTGAAGCTATTTACCTTCAGGCAAACTGATAGCTTAATAGCTACCCTTGGCGATTATTGCGATGATATTTATCAGGTTTATATAAACATTGTCCTGGCCTAAATCGTGGCCCGTAGATTGCATTTCTTATATCTATTTTATTTATCAGTATTTTTTATAAAGACCCTCGGATGTAATTGGTTCGACACAACGGCTAGCGGCAGCTATGATGAAATCAATGCATAAGTATATGCATTGATTTCATCATCATACAAATAAATAAATAACATAATTATTTAATAACTTATTATGATATTTATGAAAGCATCTCTTGTTTAAGAAATGCTTTAAGTTTTTAGCTTTCAAATGACATTATGTATATTTTTATGAAAACAGTTGAAGAAAGTACGCATATCAAGCGCCTGAGTCGATTCAGATGCACGGAAATATATTACAACCTTTGATGAATAATAGAAAATTACAACATTGATCAGCGATTACATTGAAACAATTAATGGATCATACAAAGAGATTCTAAAGATCTAAATAGCGTTCAATGAGCGAAGCAGATGACAAGTGGGAGACAATCTTTTCATAGATGTGCTACAATGTCATCTTTCAGCGTTCGAACGTGTTTGACATTCATTGCAGTCCGTTTATAGATGCGCTGATCTATCTATTACGATTTAGTACCGCTATACAAATAAAACATACAATGTAGCAATGGTATAAATATATAAGTTAATTATGACGGTACTTGACTAACATGTTGTCAGTTTGATTGCTGTTTATTAATTTTTTTATGTTTACAATTTAGTTATACCGCAACTATCTGTCCTAGAAAAACATTTAACTCACAAAAACTACAATTTTCAAGATATATGGTTATAAACATTGACGAATCTGATGTTTACACGCAGCCATAGTACCAGCGTCCTTATTTAATTACTTCAAGAATAAATTCCACTCTAGAATATTCTACAATAAAACTTTATAAGCTCACCTACAAACTGTAATCGCTCATGTTAAGTACATACTCTTACGTTCGTACTTTGAACGAAACAAGTGAAATCTGTTTCAACTGTAATGTAATAAAGAGCAAAGTTTCGTTTGATCATATTAAAGGGATCGCACAAAAAGGGTGCCAATATTTGTGATATACGACGCTGATATTGCTAAGGGCATGCCATTAAATCATGGGGTCATAATCTATGGTGTAGGCTGTATCACTGTTATTACTTTCACATCTTTATAAATATTGATTACGTTGTTTTGTGACAGGGGGATGGTTGGTTCAGATCTTTAACATCTTATTTAGGACTCGGCAGATAGACAAGTTTATGTACAATTGGAGTTTACAATTATATGATCATATATTATATAGAATAACACCTCGCGTCATCTATTGTATTTTTTATTAATTTATACTTTATGCACAAATATACATACATACCCAGAAGAAGATGGCGGGATGAACTGGATTCCTACCAAAATGACTGGGCACTACAAGCCGTAGACAGAGACAAGTGAAAAAGGGTGGGGAGGCCTTTGCTCTGCAGTGGGACACTATAGGCTCGTAAAAAGAAAAAGGACATACTCGTAGGTGGACTTAAAGCCGTAGGCATTCTCTGCTAGTCAAGTGGTGTGGAGATAATTCTGTTAACAAAACCGTAATTCAAATTGTGATCAATGCTAAAAGAGATCATAATAACTTTTCCTTTTAAGATCTAAAAAAATGGCTTAGAAAATTCGGCAACCGGAATAATACAGAGTATATGAGATTAGATTATATAAGAGTAGATTATAACAACATCAAAGTTTGACCACCGAATTCAAAAACATATATATATATTACACCGCGTTCCAAATCAGCTATGCCTCTTACATTCTCGTATAACCACTCTAAATGCTTGCTCAATTACCATAACGAAGCGGAGTAATATTATAACATCAACCGATGTTAAACCCAGTGCGGAACTAGGCATTTTATAATGTGATACCACATACCGTATTGGCTTAAGTCTGGTTTGCGTACATGCGAAAGCTCGCTTCAGGTTACAGATGGTTGCCCGCGCCAAGAGTGTTGTGTGCAAGTTTTCTGGTTGGAAGTTCTCTGTAGCTGCCAGTCGAAATTTTTAATAGATAGATAAAATGTTGTATTTATAAATTTGTTCATACATTATAGTTAGCGACAGAATCACCTTTCTTTTACATACATAAACCTAAACAGAACTTGTGAAGAGTAGATGTTATAAACATCTACGCAGCTCATCTGGGCAAACAGCCGTGATGCCTATGTAAACAAGAATAGAGGTTGGTCTTGACTGAATTCTTACTTGTATCTACTTAATCCACAGTCTTCACCCGTGTATCTCCACGGTTCACGTCTTTCTACTTGGCGATACACTATAATAAGGCTTTCCGGTCACGAATGATATAAAGCCTATTAATGTGCGGTTTAGCATCACAAGACTAATACTTGGCTATTATAATACCTATCTATGCCTCGGCCTTCTAGCGATAAGAGTGCTTGCACACCGATACACTAGTGGTGGCGACTAAGCGCGGCCACTAGTTATTACTTACTTCATTGTTGAGTGCCTTTCTTAATAAAACTCAATATCTAGTTGGGTGGGCAGAAAAAAATTATATGCTACTCGTGAACTTTTTGATATTCGGTTCGTGATTTTATAAATCCTTTGCTTTGATCAGAAGTCTATAACGTGTATATTAGAATCACTCGCTACACTCGTGATTCAATGCTAGGCCACTAAAAAGAAAAGTTGAACTATACACAAATACACATAAAATAATAACTATTTTTATGTTTATTTAAATACTTAAATATTAATCCTAGTTGCAGCAAAAAAAAACATCCGTATTTAGTTGCTGCCACTAGAAGCCTGGTGTGCGAGGGCTATAAAAATTGGCTATTACAATAGATCTATCTATGCTTTGGCCTTCGAGTGATAATAGATCACATTCAAAAGGTATTTACTTAAGACACGTGATGGTATCTTTGACAAATGGCACGTTTGTCTTCGTGACTAAGAAATTACCTATCTATCTATTGACTGAAGTATTCTTTTTCATTGGATATGTAAATAATCTTAGTTGACTATAGGTAAATTTATTTTAAGTAAATATTAAACATCCCAATATAAAGTTGATATACCTTAACTCAGAGAAATCACGCTAAAATGATAAATTCGAATGTTTTTGAGTGAGTTTTTTCAATTTAATTTAAAGATCAATAATAAAATGTCTATAATTATGTTTCTACAGGATATGTAGCTTACCCGTTGATCAAATTCATCAATATCATATCGGTGGATTTTGCGTGGAAGAGTTACAAACATTCAGATATTCTAACATCCAAATCAAAAAAAAAAATATATTAGTAAGATTGAAAGGTAAGGGTAGACTCCCGAGCGCCGTCTATTCATACTAAGGTTATATGGTTTAACTTTAATATTATTAAGATTTTATCTATTTTTATAAAACAATCATATCTTAAACACTAAAATGCATGTTTGTTCCAGGCCACTTTGTAAAAATTGTTTTAGTCCTTCATTGAGTTACATACAAACGGAATAATTAAAATAGTAATTATGAAATAATGGGCGCCAACAAACATGCATTTTAGTGTTTTATATATATTTTTCATTTAAAATAGATAAAAACCTAATAATATTAATGTTAAACCCATATTACTTTTGAAAGTAAAACCGCCAAGCAAAGATTCCCTCTTAACCAAAGTACCTCGTGATTATACAACAATATTTCCCCCCAAATTTTAATATCTAACGTAAACAAAACACATCATAACACGTATTGTTTTAGTACAAGTTTCAATTAGCAACGCCAACAACAAAGTGTGTGTTTGAGAAGAAAGCTAACAGAAACAAACATAATAGTGACACTTGCGGCAAATTCTATTAAACTGTACTGCCTTTATTGTGTTATCTGAACACGACAGGGCTAGTGTGAGAATGCACTTAAACGATATATTTTATATACGAGTACTAAGGTTGAAAAATTATATTTGATACTACACCTTCGGCATAACCGCAGCGTGGTAGGTTGAACAAAAGTAACCTTAATGTTAGTCGGGGCTATAGTTTCAAAAGTGTTGGGTAGTTTTTGCACGAAAGAGTAACCAATTCAGACATTCACATGTCCTTCCAAACTTATGCTTTTATAATATTAATAGTATTGAAAGTTAATCAAAGTATCTCCTGTAATAAACAGCAATATTTATCGCAGAATTTGTAACATTTAATGTACACAAAATACAACATAACACGTATTGTTTCTGCACAAGTTTCAATTAGCTACGCCAACAACAAAGTGTGTGAAGAAGAAAGCTAACAGAAACAAACAGAACAGTAACGCCTACGGGAAATTCTATTAAACTGTAACGTGACGCTAGCTTTGTTGTTTTAGTTCTAACAAGATACTTAGACAGTACTGGATATGAGCGTGGGTGGACCTGAACGATTTAGTATTAATAACTCTATTTCAAATGTAAATATAAGTGTTTGATCTTCTTATTCAATTAATTAATTTTCAACGTAAAATTAATGATTGTATAATGTATACCTGTCATACAGGGTGGATGCGACAGAGTGATATTAATTGAAACCACAGATTCTAGACATTTTCAGTGCTCTTATTTCTTTACGAAAAGTTTTATTATCTTCAACTTATTAAATTACCGGAGAGGTAGGCAGGGATTGCCACAAAATCGATGTCCCAAGAAGGACACCGTCGTCGGGGTAGACCTAGGAGGCGCTGGCGGGACGACCTAAATGCCTACAACCACAACTGGTGGAAACCTGCAGAGGATAGAGAGGACTGGCAACATTCGGGGGACGCCTTTGCCTTGCCAGCAGCGGGACAATGCAGACTAAAACTAAAAAAAAAAAAAAATTTGTTCGATAAACTTGTTTTTTTTCGTGGATTTATTTTAACCGGTGGAAATGTGGTAACACTTACCATGTCCTGTGGTTTCAATAAATGTTGCTTGTCGCTAGGTCGCATTAATTCTGTATTTAAACAGCGCTGTTTAGATTTCTCAGCCAATTTCAGCATTGCCATTCAACGTGGCAATGCCGCCAGCCTTCTGGGCACGTTACCTGCGGTCGACATCGATGCGGACGTATTTTTTGACACCTGATTTTTATAATATTATTTTATTGAATGTATATAAAGTTAGGTATTTTTTTAATTAGTTTTAAAATATATAATAGTTAGGTTAGTAATGTAAATAGGTATTTAAATAAATAAAATGTATATTTCAATCTTCGAAATAGTTATTAAGTTCATTTGCATTTCTCTGAGCTATAATAGAACTTTTATGTTGTATATGAAGTCGTTTGCGTTATGAATCTGATAAGTTTATAAAGTAATTTATTAGAGCCAGACACATAGTTTATTAAGGTTTATTTGACATTGGCGTGTCACAGGGTTACATAAAAAGCTTAACTTTGTAAAACTTTCGGGACAAGTAAGTCTGATTTTGATGGAAAGTAAAAGTGTTCCTGCGGAAAATAGAATTAGTTTGTTGGCGTAACTTAGGTTTATATCGTAATAGCTTCTTAAGACGGTAGCTTTTGGCTCGGTGAAACAACTCATAATAAGGTATTTTATGTTATTTGAGAAGGCTACTTCAAAGAGCAACTCACATAGTAATTAATGTATAGTTTAAAAAAAAATGATAAAAATGATAAGTTTTAGTAAAAAAATTAAAACTAATTGTTTTAAAGATTATAAACTACATAGCGTCCACTAATGGTTACCCGTTTTCAATTCTATACTACACGTACATAGACATTTTGTTTTTACAAGTTCTTACTAAGTTAAAAGCGGGTACTGTATTTGCATACACAGTGCCCATTCTAGCACTAGATATGTGCTACATCTGATATTTACATACGCTGTGAAGAATTTTAACCCAGCTTTTGAAAAGCAAGCTTTTATCAAGTTACTAGATGCTCCCCGTGCTCTGCCTTTAGGTTGAAGCAATCTGCCGAGCCTTTTTCCAATTACATTGTAGTTGGCTTCTAGTCTAACGCATTTAGCTGAATATCAGTATTTTACGTAGAGTGATTGTCATCAGACCTCCACAACCCAGTACAAGGTAATACTCTTTGTTAGACTAATTGTCAGCCTTTCTGGCGTCTGATTATCCGTATCGACTGCTATAGATGTTCAAATGGCAAACAGGGCTGACGGCTTCGCGTGCTCTTCAAGGCAAACTCATTATTAAAATAATAGTCCAAAAAAACTAAAAAAGAACTAGAGAAGAGAGAGAAAGACTAAAATATGGCGCTCTGTGCCATATTTTTCGTCTATAGATCACGATTTTTCACAATAATACTAGTATTTTTTGTTCATTACCATTTTCAGATTATATTAGGAATTATTTTTCACTTTTAAGTTAGAAGTACTTTAAAAGCGTGTTTTTTTGTTTTTTTTAACTATTATTTATTTTCTACTTTTTAATAATAATAATAATAATAGCAGCCCTGTATCTAATACATACATTTTCTACTTTTTAGTTTGGTTTATTTATAAGAGCGTTCTTTTTATTTTTTTTATCGAATTATTGCATTGTCATCGATCTTTGACAGGTTTGCAAAATTTTAATGAAATCTGTCCGTTTAAAGTGGGTCAAAATCGAGTCCAAAGGAGTCGGTTACATACATACATAAATACAGGTGAAGCTAATAGAAGCGTGTTAAAAAGATGGTTACTCATCCACGACCGACTGCGGTTAGCTTAGCTTAACCTGCGAGATCGGTCCGCGCGGCATCGACTTAGCCACGAGCGTTTAGGTTGAAGAAGCATGGTGTCAAATTAATAGCCTATTGCCTTCTCTAAGAATTGGACTATTAAATACTACAATAATTATTTGAATCCGACCAGTTCTTTGTAAGATAAGCGCGTTCAAACATAACCAAAGAAATATAAGCAATTAGATAGATCTTCTTCTTCGTCGTGTCGATGGCTGAGTCAAAAGGGCATCAGTCGTCATCGTCAGTAGGGCATTTTGGACAGTCATTAAGGTGGTCAAGGTTTTGACTTGCCATCGTGGTGAAAGGATTAGCCAATCCGCTTTGGAAAACTCGTGAATTGCCCAGGGTGCGCCGGACGTAGGGAATTGTTGTGTACGTCACTCGGGGAGGCTCCTTTCATGCACCCTCTATGCATGTAGTATATATATACAATTATAACGCAAAGTAGAATATTGATCGCAAAGCCTGAAATATTTTAACCCACGAACGATCAAGTAGTATAATGAGCTGCCTGCCGGGGTTCTCCCGAGAGACTCCAGCATGTAGCTCCTCAAAAATGGTGATACATATTTACATGTTTTACGAAAATACACAGCTCCCGTATTTATTGCGTAAGTATAAAATTTGCCACAAGTGCTATCTAATTATTATTATAGATGCGATTGTTTAAGGATTGATTTAATATATAACTTGTATAGGCACTGAGCCTGATATAGTTAGTGTTAAACCATGTTAAACATAAGTACGGTATTTAAACTGCAATGTATTTTATGTTTCCTGTAAATTTATTAAATAAAGGACTTTGAAATGAAATGAAATGATATAATATTTAATCTATGTTTCTATCCTCAAAATCTAGGTATAGTATAATAGCCTGAGAGGCAGTGGCCATTATTTTGTACAAGCTGAATTTTTCCCTGTTTATGCCTCTAATAGAGGTTTTAACGATCACCAAATATGGAATTTGGATCGTGGTGGCTTTGGGAGACGTAAAAATAGTTGTTAAAAAAGGTTACGTTTTAGTATAAACCGTAATTTTTGGATATTCCCACCTAGGTGTCGGTAGAAATCATCCCAATTATTGGCAGATACTTAATTTGGCCCCAACTGACAGACTGTTATGGTGTCAAGCAGTCAATAAGAAGAAGAAAAACTTTAGAAAACAAAATATGTTATTAGTTGAGTTACTCAAATAAAAATGTTGTATTGATTCAATCAGTTCCTAACGTTGAACGTTTTTTTATCTTTAGATACAGATCAAACCAGTAGATGAATTGTAAAGCACTTGATATAGTAAAATTAACGATGCGTAAATAAAAGTTAGATGCTTATAGCGACATTTTTGATACCACAGAGTTACAGACAGGCCCACAACGTTCATACTAGTTAATAATATGCACGGCTAGTGGTTGTCGGCACTCGTGGCTATTGACTGCGGTTTTGACTCGTTCCAATGGTTCATGCCACAAATTTAGATACACATGGACCTTGCGGTTTATGATAATAACAATACAAACGTGTGCCTCCGTTCACATAGTCCATATAAGCAGATGTAGATGAGTCGCTACGTTTTAGGGCTTTGTTATTCTGCCGGTAATTTCAGAGCCTAATCACAGTACCAATGTGTAACACAGTAGAGTTGAAAAACGTATTACGTTACTATTTAGAGGCAGATAAAAGGTGAGACTGCTGCTTCCTCTCTCGAAATTGTTTGTAAAGTTCTACCATCAATAAAATTAATGGTGTTGATGGTATTTTTCTCTAAAATTGTCCCGGTTATTCTCTTAAAATACTCCGGTTGTAACTTAATTATTAGTATTACAGTAAGCTAAAACCACTTACTTCTATTTATAAAGAAAACATTTTGAATTCAGCTCACGCTTTTTCCATTTCAATCTCCAGAGATGATGTTTAGAATAAGTAATTATATATTCTCTTATCCCAGGTACTAAACATGTAATCTTAATGAGACATCTTAATTACACAAATAAATATACAGTTAGGACTCAAACGATAATTAAAATATAGATCATTCGACGTGAGAATTGATCTACACGTGCCGAACTCATAAGACAATGTAAGCCATACTACCAATATTCATTACCTCTATCTATTTACCAAATCTACCTACCTACCTATATAATATACCTATAAAATTATATTATAATACACACGTACACATTGACACGGACTTCAGAAATATACATACAAATGTCGCCGACCGTCATAACCTGTTGTTTTTGATGACACACCCGGAAAATTGCCGAACGAAGCATACGGGGTCAAGCCAGTAGGAAACGCCTTGTCATCTTTCAAAACAATGTTGTTAGCCAATTATTTTCGAGTTATCTCGGGGTTCTTAGGCTTAATTTTGTTACCTCAGTTTTATCAACGAATTGCTTGAATCAAATATTTTTTCATCACAGCTTCTACTCGCAGTTTCTCCTTCGTGGTATGTCGGTAAAAAGTAATCTTTGTGTAACTAGTTTTTAGTTTTAAAGAATTTTCAGAATTGGATATGTAGATACAAACAAACCATTTTACCCGTTATAATATAATTCAAATTCAAATTCAAATTCAAATTCAAATTCATTTATTGTTTACCACAGGTGAAAATTAAAGATGTTACACAATTCAAGTAGTACTGCTGCAGTATACCTATTAGGCGTACAATATTTATTTTTTGTTTAAAACTAATAAAATGTAAACATAATCATTATACCAAAATTATTACATGTCAATTATTATTATTAAGAGTGATAAATGTCAACTTACATACTAATTACAATTTATAATATAAAATAATCGTTATTTTTTATTTAGGAACTCATTTATAGAATAATAGGTATTTTCCAGTAAATATTGCTTAAGCTTAAATTTAAAACTATTTATATTATTAATATTCTTGATGACATCTGGTAGGTTATTATAGATTTTTACCCCCATAACAAATATACTCTGAGAATAGTGAGTAGTCCTACATTTCCTTACGTTTAATATATTTTTGTGCCTGGCACTCCGAAGGGTTTCATAATCATCAATGTTTTGTTTGATGTTAATTGCTGCTTCATAAATATATAGTGATGGTAATGTTAATATTTTTAGTGTCCGGAACAATGGTCTACATGATTCAGTGGGTTTAAGACCACGTATACTCCGAACACATTTTTTTTGTGCCTTAAATGCAATTTCCTTATCGGTAGAATTGGCCCAAAAGAGAATACCATATTTTAAGGTGGAGCCAATATGCGCATGATACACACTTAGTAATATATTCTCATTTACAACTTTCCTTAACATATAAAGGGCATATGAGAATTGGCTTAGTCTACAACAAACATAATCAATGTGTTTTTTCCAATTTAGTCCAGAGTCTATATAGACACCCAGAAATTTAGTTTCACTAACCTCTTTTATTGTTTCACCTTTGTATTGAATACACAATTTATTAGAATAATGATTAGAATTATAATTAGAATTAAATGTCATAAAATTTGTTTTGTCTAAATTAATTTTTAAATTATTCTTAATTAACCAGTCAATAATAGAGTTTAATGAACTATTCATGCCTACTTCAGATACATTTTGTTTATTTTGTGTAAATATTGCCGTGCTATCGTCAGCAAATAATATCATATCCTGGCTAATAGCATTTGGCAGATCATTTATATATATTATGAACAGTAGTGGACCCAGAATACTACCTTGTGGTACCCCATACTTAACAACCTTGGGATCTGATGTATATTTCTGTTCTATTTTATCATTATTCAGTCTCGATATTTCTGTTATTTGAACTCTATTTGTTAAGTATGACTGTATGAGTTTTAACGCGTTTCCTCTGACACCGTAGGTTTCTAATTTATTAATCAATATATTATGGTCAACATGATCGAACGCCTTCGTCATGCCCATAAAAATTGCAGTAATATGTTGTTTATTATCCAATCCTGACATTACCTTTTGCAAAAAATTATAAAGAGCAGTGTTTGTTGATTTTCCTTTTCTAAATCCAAATTGTTCTTTTACAATTATATTATTTTTTTCAAAATAACTATATAGATTGTTATGTATTACCCTTTCAAAAACTTTTGCTATGATAGGTATTAAGGCAATAGGCCTATAGAACTTCATATTTTCTTTATCTTCTTTTTTGAATATTGGATTTATTATGGTGATTTTTAATTTTGATGGAAATACTCCCTTTTCCATACTCAAGTTAATTAGATGACTAAGTATTGGAGCAATGACATGAGCCACTCTTTTTATTATATTTGTGTTGATGTCATCATACCCTGTGCTACAGGTAGCATTTAATGATTTAATTATTTGCATTATGTCAATAGGGTCTGTTGGTTTGAGAAAAATTGAATTCGAATTATTATATGTTAATTTATTACAAGTCATCTCTTTATTTATTGGTTTTATGTCATCTATAAAGTAATTATTAAATAATTGAGCAATTTGTTCGGGGTCGGATACTAACTTATCATTAAATTTAATTTCAACTACATCTTCTTTGGGATTTACAGTTTTATAATTATTTACTATTCTCCACGCCGCTTTCGTTTTATTGACAGCAGTATTAACGTAATTATTCTTCTGGCACCTTTGGGTCTTTTTGATTATTAGCTTTAGACGCTTACTGTATCCATGGTATTGTGCTCTATCTTTCGGGTTTGCGGATATTCTATATTGCCATAACATTTGACGCTTTCGTTTTGCACATAATCTTATTCCTTTACTTAGCCACTTGGGTCGTTTGTTTACGGGTATTTTAACCTTTATCATGGGAAAACATAAGTCGTAAAATAATTTAAAAGTGTCATGGAAACTTTCATATGCTTTTTCGGGATTGTCCTCTGCATAGCATTCAGAAAAGGTTAGACTTTTAATACATTCCACAAATTTATTAGTATTAGTATCACAGTAGTCTCTTTTTGTTTTAAACCAATGGGTAATGAGGAAAGTTTTCTTTATAGGGCAGCGTAATAATTGTGCTGTATGGTCCGATAAAGATAATTCCAAGACTGTTGTATGTGCACCTTTAATGTTATGGGCTATGTTATCGATATAACGGTTCATTAACTGTAAGTTTCAAGTTAAAGCTGGCTAATAATTGTTCAAAATGCTTTGTTACGTTACTAGTAATTAGCGTATTGATATTAAAATCGCCACAGACTATGATTTTTTTATTCATGTAGCACAATTTCCCCAATAGTTCTGTAAACTTATCAAAAAATATGTCCATGTATTCTCTTTTGTTATGTGGAGGTCGGTATATACATAATATTATTATTCTATGCTCAATTAGTTCAATACCACTGCACTCAAATATATTGGCGATACTTACAGTTTTAGGTTCACTTAAAGTCTTAAATTTCAAAAATGTTTTTATAAGTACACATGAGCCTCCTTTTCTATTATCCCGAGAAAAAGATGCAGCCAAAGTATTGCGTCAATCTTAAAAACTTATCATAAGTAACTTTCGGTGGAGGGAGAAAACTTCAAAACACGACTATTTCCGACAATGTTCTAGATTCAGAATAGCATTTTTCAGCTGCGCATCGACTAAAAGTCAAATAAAATTAAAAAAACGACAAGCTTTATTAGAGTTATAAACTAGTTTTAATGTTGGAAGGTTACCGGCTTCAAACGTATAAATAAATACGTAGTCATCACAAGTTTTGTAGATTATTTCATTGAAGTAGTTTTCCTTTAGAACTCAACTTGGCTCATGAATGTGCATTAGTTTATCTCCTTTCGAACTTTATCTTAGCTTGTAGTCAAAATGTGAGCTTCAGGTTTTTAAAATGAATTGGTTCATTAAAAGTTGAGGAAAACACCGTATAAGTTGATATTTGACAGCTGCAAAACATTTTCATCTATTGACTTTATTTTCAGCACTCTTTTTGTAAATTTACAAAATACTAATTAGATTTGTTATGATATATAACAATAATGTTCAATTGTGTATTGTAACGAGGATATAATGTGAGTAAATATGAGATATAATCGTCGATAAAGTACCAATACCGCCTATCTGATGTGTTTATGACAATGACGACTTTATGACAACAATTTATGACAACTTTCGACGGTGAAGTTTGGAAGTAGAATCGTGAATGTTGTACAAATTTCAGACAGGGGTTATAGACGCTTAATCGACGATATTAACGAGGGCTTAATATGAACATTACGCAGTCATACTTATAATAATATTATCACATATTTATGTCGTGACCTACCAATCATAACCCTCCCACGCAGAAAAATACAGATAATTTACTTAGCTAGCTACAGATAAACGAGTAAGGTAAATATTATTGTTTGTTATGTCTTCTGAAACATCGCTCTAATGGGCTCGGATTAATTTTCCTATTAAATGACTATGAAAGAAAAACAGCTTGACGTTTGCTACAAATTGTTTACTAGCAATTTATTCAGGCACCATTACGTTTCTTTGATATCATGAACATACATATTTATTGTGTTGTGTATTATCATTGCGATAGACTCAGCCCCTATCAGATAGGTCCTTAATCATAACATAGGTTAGGTAGTGTATAGGATTCAATATAGGCGTAATGTAATGTTATTTTTTTTTTATTTGATAGCAACAGTACCGCAGACCCAAAATTAAATGCAAATCGCACGTCTGTCCATATACTGTCATGTGTTTTGAATTAAATCGAGATTCAATCCTATGCAAATACAATTTTGGTTAGTCCTGCTTTGCAAGATATCTGTACTTGACATTTCAATTGAAAGGCTGGTATAGGTTACAATTCAGCAAAACTATTAATTGATCAAAGCGGTCAGCGGTTTATAGCATTCGATAGCTCATAGTAATAAATGAACAGAGCAGAGACAAGACTTAAAACTGATGACTTGAAATTTTATATTAGTTCTTGGAGATATTCATAGTCAGTATTACGGTTTAGGGAAATTATTATTTTTTGTTGGTACTGGCTCGTCTGGGGCAAAGCTAAAAGCTGGCACAAAAAGAGTTGAGAAATTTCGAGTCCGGCAGTATACGAATCCATAGCTGAATTGGCAAAGCACTTGGGGCGTATACGCCAACCTGCACCCCCTGGGTATACCCAGGGGGTGCAGGTTCGAGTCTTGCTGCATTCTTAATTTTTCAACTTTAATATTTTATAAATTACAAAAAGGCATAGCAAAGCTACAATTTGCTTTAAAAATATTACAAGTAGGATAATTGCTGCTGGTTAGGCTGATGTAAAGCTCAACAATATGTTTATTGTTTACTTCGCAACCGCTGTAAATATAATCTGAAGTTGTTTAGCCTATTATGTATGATCATTAGCTCCTTTTAGTCATGAAAATGACAAACCAGTACCTTCTATTTGTTACTGTGTGTATAGAAATAAAATTTGTATTAAGTACTAAAATGTTTCTTTTTATTTGTATAAACAAGTGCACGCTGTTTCATATTTATATCCAGCGACTTAACATCGCAATGTCTTCTAGTCAGTACCGGTTTTTGGTTTAGATGTGTTAAGATTAAAATTATATACCTATATTTCATAATATTAACTTTATTATACCAAGTATTTTCTTAAGTGAAGAAAATTGTAGCGTCCGACATTATAAGAAAGAAATACCTACTCCAACAAGTATGCCAGATAATTTTTAATCTTAATCAACTATTTTTGGTACTTCTTTGTTTGATAAACTTAATCGAACTCTCTTATAAACAGTTATTCTTTGAAAAAACTTTAAAAATGCTTTTCTAATATTATCTTTAAAACCAACACCGCACAATTTTTAGCAAATCTTATAGGACTTAACTGCATTTATATTAAAACGGACGGAGCTTAACTTAAACACCAACTTTGAGTTCGTTTTATTTAATTTTGTTAAGTAATTAATTTAAAGCAAAGAGCGCGAAGCGAACTATTTGTCGCAAACTATCTTGAGAGCCGAATACTCAAAGCAGTCGAAATGTTCAGGTAACTTAGTAAATCAAAAGGGAAACTTTCTTTTCTATACGTCATATTGCAGTGGGAAAAGAGACACTGAACGATTCTCTTAAAAAATAAAAGTAGTTAAAGTCGTTAAGAGGTAACATTTGCTTGCCTGTTTTTCGTACAAAAGTAATATGGGTTTAGCTTTTATACTATTAAGTTCTTATCTATTTATATTTTAGTTTGTTGCCGCCCATTTATTAAAAAATATTCTTTTAATTTTTCAGTTTGCATGATATCTACTCAATTAACGATTAAAACAATTTACCAAAGCGGCCACGAAGCCCCAGTACCCGAACAAACATGCATTTTAGTGTCTTAGCTATGATTTGTCTCAAAAATCGATAAAAACTATTACGATGGTATAAAATCACGGCGCTCGGAAGTCTATCCTTAAGAGTAGATATATAGATACCAAACATTGCAATATTATTATCGGTTGTGCCGTTCTTCTACAAATGTAACCTATAACTGGAACTTCGTGTTTTACTAAATTGATTTATCTAACATACGCCGCGCTATCGGCTCGGGTGTTAACTTCATACGAAAACAGTTTTATGCAGTTCAAATTGAGGGCAAACTAAGTCAAAAGCATACATATTATATTATTATGCGATGACACGTTTGACAATAAAGTAAATGTATTTTAATACAAACGATGTATCTGTATTTTATTTTGTTCTCTGAAGTTAACAATTACGGCAGTTGTAGTGTTTTTATCCACGTTAGTAATAAAAAGCCATAGGTAAGAATGTTACAATTATTGAGTCCTTCAGAAATTCTGCGGCTTTGTGGCTATCAAGTATTATTATATATTTATATAAAACAAAATGGAATATCTGTGTATGGTACAACAATCGTTTTTATCACACATATATTTATCAACTTCCTTAATTACAAATACAGCAATTCGCCAAATGCTAATCATATTTACTGGTTAATTTAGAAAAGTCATAAATATCGTAGTAAAAACTAAATTGGCGTAGATTTAACGATAGTTTACATTCAGTTTTCGGACAGCAATAAAATTTGCGGCGTGTCTTTAAGTGCCGGGTTGACCGTAAAAGCTAAAATGTGTCCGTTTGTAGGACCGCTTACAATAAAAAAACACCTCTATGAAATCCGTCACATCAGTTTTTAGATATGTACTTGGTTTTTTAGATCCATTATATTATTATGTATTTTCGGTATAAATAAAAAAGTTAAATGTTACGCCTACATTACCAATGAGGGTACAGCAGAGGTGTATAACAATAGAATTAGGTAAAATTCTAATAGGATATACAAATCACAAAAATCAAGACTTTTAACTAAATTACATTTTCAATATGTTACCGGTTATAATAAAACGCCTGTTAAAATTATGCCGCATTTACAGTACAATGCAAACTTATTTTAGCTCGGCGAATAACCAAAGGGATTTAAAGCTTATGTTGTTAGCACATTTTGATCCGGGAGAACAAGCCGGATACCTTCCGCGGATAAATCGAAAAAGTTGTACAAGATGTAGTGGGATGCCGTAATATTTAGTACTTTAGGTTGTCTAAGTAAATCTTTGTTCTCTTTAGGGTAATAATACACCAAAATCGATGATTGGTGTGATTACATCCTTAGAAAGTAGTCTCGTCACAAAGCGGCCGTAAGATTGCGGGGGAATGACGTCACTAAAACGTTTTATATGTTAACTAAATGTAGTGGTTTTCTAAAGTGCGGTATTAGATATTAAGTAATAATGTATTCAGTGTTAAGTCGTTTAATGCTCGTTATATTGCGACTGGACCGGTTCTAAGGAAACCGAAGGTAAGGGATGAGATTTCTGGGTATGTTTGCTAGGGTCCAATTTTTTTTTATTTTCCTAATGATATACTAAAGTACAGCCGCTATTATAATAACTAATGTATATGTAGTACTATGTAAGTCGCTATAAATAGACATACACAAGAACCAAGAGTAAGTCATGGATTGCTCGAATAGTCGGCCAGTAAGATATTGAACAAACAACTAGAAATCAGCCAAGAGTCCATGACAAACTTGGCCGACAACATTTGAGAAGTTGGATCAAACATTTGATGAAAAAACTTTTCGGATGGTTTTGATTAGTGCCCGATGAAGTTTTGTAACATATAACTTTGTAGCGTTTATTCAAACGATAGGACTGTAAGAGTTGGGACTTTTGATATATATATTACGCCTTTAGGGGCCTAGATTATCAATTTAACTTTGATAAAATCTAATTTGTGCTGTAATTCTTCTGATTGATTGGTTTAGAAACCGAATTTTGAATAACATCAAAATTGTTAGTGATATATTCAAGCGGCCGTGGCGCAATGGATAAGGCATCGGTCTTACGATCGAGAGGCCGTGGCGCAATGGATAAGGCATCGGTCTTACGATCGTGAGGTCGTGGGTTCGAATCCTGGCCATTACACCACGGACGTAAACTCGCTCCTTTTTTTTTTTTTTTTTACGTGGGGAAATGCATTTACGCATACCACCCCACCCCGGGAAGGGCAGAGTGGTTATGTGGGACTCGCCCGTGCCTGAAGATGGTAAACGGCACGGGAATACCCACTAAAACCCCACGGTGCTCCCGCACTCGCCTTGATGGGGGGGTCATGGGAATCTGGCACAGCCTTTACATCCACAACCCCCCCGGCGATGCCCGCCGAAGCAGGCCCCTCATGGCCCCCAAAATGTGGGGGGACCGGCGCCGAGGACCGCGTGCAAAGCCATCGGACATTCCCCATGTCCGACGGCCTGGTCCTCTCGCGGCGAGACAGGTGGTCGGTCCCGCCGCCCACCACGCCGCAGTTCAACGGCTGCGGCCCCGCCGGGACCGCGGAAGGTAGGGAAAGTGGCAACGAAACACCAACAGTCCTCTCCCGCCGCGGCCCCGTAAACCACCGGGCCACAGTGCCAGCTTGCGCCGACACCGCAGCCCGGCTCTCGCCCGCCTAGGCAGGCCCCTCATGGCCCCCAAAATGTGGGGGGACCGGCACCGAGGACCGCGTGCAAAGCCGTCAGACACTTTCGTATCTGACGGCCTGGCCCTCCGCGGTGAGACAGATGTTCGTCCCACCGCCCACCACGCCGCAGTACTAACGGCTGCGGCCCCGCCGGGACCGCGGAAGGTAGGGAAAGCGGCAACGAAACACCGACAGTCCTCTCCCGCCGCGGCCCCGCAACTCCTCGGCCGCAGTGCCGACTACCTCACGCCAGCACTGCAGGCCCACCTGTTGCAGAGCCCCCCCATAAGGGCCCTGCAACATGGGCTGCTCCCACATGGGCTTCGCGTCCAAAGCCCGAAGAGCAGCCCCCCTCTGGGGTCCACTTGGCTTCGCCGTGGCGTGGAGGGCGCCACGGGTACTAAGCCCCACCGCGACGACAACGCGGGACACCCGTTGGTGGGGACGTAAACTCCCTCCTTTTTTTTTTTTTTTTTTTTTTTTTACGTGGGGAAATGCATTTACGCATACCACCCCACCCCGGGGAAGGGCAGAGTGGTTATGTGGGACTCGCCCGTGCCTAAAGATGGTAAACGGCACGGGAATACCCACTAAAACCCCACGGTGCTCCCGCACTCGCCTTGATGGGGGGGTCATGGGAATCTGGCACAGCCTTTACGTCCACAACCCCCCCGGCGATGCCCGCCGAAGCAGGCCCCTCATGGCCCCCAAAATGTGGGGGGACCGGCGCCGAGGACCGCGTGCAAAGCCATCGGACATTCCCCATGTCCGACGGCCTGGTCCTCTCGCGGCGAGACAGGTGGTCGGTCCCGCCGCCCACCACGCCGCAGTTCAACGGCTGCGGCCCCGCCGGGACCGCGGAAGGTAGGGAAAGTGGCAACGAAACACCAACAGTCCTCTCCCGCCGCGGCCCCGTAAACCACCCGGCCACGGTGTCAGCTTGCGCCAACACCGCAGCCCGGCTCTCGCCCGCCTAGGCAGGCCCCTCATGGCCCCCAAAATGTGGGGGGACCGGCACCGAGGACCGCGTGCAAAGCCGTCAGACACTTTCGTATCTGACGGCCTGGCCCTCCACGGTGAGACAGATGTTCGTCCCACCGCCCACCACGCCGCAGTACTAACGGCTGCGGCCCCGCCGGGACCGCGGAAGGTAGGGAAAGCGGCAACGAAACACCGACAGTCCTCTCCCGCCGCGGCCCCGCAACTCCTCGGCCGCAGTGCCGACTCACGCCAACACCGCAGGCCCTCCTGTTGCAGAGCCCCCCCATAAGGGCCCTGCAACATGGGCTGCTCCACAAGGGCTTCGCTGCCCAAAGCCCGAAGAGCAGCCCCCCTCTGGGGTCCACTTGGCTTCGCCGTGGTGTGGAGGCACCACGGGTACTAAGCCCCACCGCGACGACAACGCGGGACCCGTTGGTGGGGACGTAAACTCCCTCCTAACACAAGCGAATTAAGCTTAGCTGGAGGGGGTTAACAAGAATACTAGTAATTTGTATTTGCTAGAAAGCTTAAAAAAAAAATATTACACTATTCACGTTCTATTAAACTCACGGTACACACTACTGTTAATAAATCGTTAAGATTCGTCTATTCGAAGATATGTGTCTATTTATCATATTATTATAAATTATCGCTCGCTAACCGTAAAAGAAAATATCGCGATAAAACTTGCATGCCTGAGAGTGCCTAAAATGTGCTTGAGGGCGTGTGAAGTCTACCAATCCGTACATGGTTAGCGTGGTAGACTATGGCCTAACCCTTCTCATCATGAGAAGAGGTCCGAGCCCAGCAGTGGGACATGTGTTAGATACAGGGCTGCTATTATTTACACCATTATCCGCAATCTTATTTAGCTTACCTAGTTACTAATTACACACTTCTAAGGCATGTAAAGATAATGATATTCATTATATCCGCACATCCTCCGTGGGAGTAGTGTAGCATAAACACAATTAAGCCGTAAAACCTTTGCATAATATTTTCCTTTACAAACACTAACATTGCGCTTTTGGAGGAAATTCCTTAGTGCGTGTTTTAAATAGGACCCGTAACCCGGGGCTGGTTTGGGTAACTTAGATATAAGCTGAGCGAGTTCTCGTTTCTGAAATATTTTAATTTTGGTTTAACATATCAAAGAGAAAATCACCTATAGTGTAATCTGATGATTGGTATACATACATTTTTGTTGACGACCAGATGGTGGAGTGGGTAGTGTACCTGCCTGCTACGCCGAGGTCGCGGGTTCGATTCCCGCTTAAGACAAATCTTTGTGTGCATGAACATGGGGATTTGTCTTAGTCTCGGTGTTTCTATGTGTAATAATAAATTTACAAAAGAAAAGTATATATGTATTAGTATCAGTTATTCTAGTACCCATAGTACAAGCTCTGCTTAGTTTGGGACTAGATGGCGTTGTGTGTAAGTTGGGAGATATATATTTATTTATAAAATACAGCTTTGGCTGAGGTGATGAAAATATTCTGACAAATTTTCATGTTAACAAAGTAAGTTCTCTCTCTCTCTCTTTCTATATCCAAGTATGTTATAAGGAAAGCGAATTGACTTGAATTAAATTCTTTACCTGTTTCAAATATTACATTTGGAATTTCGAAATAATAAGAAAAAAAACAATGATGCCGCTTCGGAGCGATGTTTTTAAAATATTTACCAAATAACAAAAATGAAGTTTTTGAGTCTGGAACTACCTGAGGATGTAGAATTATCAAGAAGTTTTTTTAAAACATCTGAATAAAATTGACACGCTACTCGCTCCGCTTATGATCAGTCCTCAGTCTTAATGTTATAGGCTATTAACCAAAGAGTTATTGCTGCAACGCAACAAAAATAAAAATTAACCGATATGGCTCCTTCTATGCGTTTAGTTTATCGTAAAATAAATAGGATTCTTATTATTATGATCGGGTGTTTTTGGGTATGTTTTAGTTGTGCAAGAAAATGTTAAAATGGCATACCTAATTAGGACTTGCTTTCATCAATAATGCATCCGCGTGCAATGGACAAGGCATCGGTCTTACGATCGCGAGATCGTGGTTTTGAATCCTGGCCATTACACCACGGACGTGAACTTCCTCATAACACAAGCGAATTATGCTGGAGAGGGGTAACAAGAATACTAGTTATTTGTATTTGCAATTACTAGTAAGCTTTCTTAAAAAAAAAAAACTAATTAACTAAAATTATTTAATATACGTTAATTTAATTTGTTTATCATTAAATTTAAATTATCGAATTTAATTCGTATCGACACAATCTGCAACAGCAACTGTTTCAATCTGTTTAATTTATTTGATGCTATCGGCGGCTTCATAGCAATAATTTAATATAACGAAACTTTAATTATATAATCGTTTTGATATTTTATTGGAGAAATGATGAACTTATCAATATGAAATTTGGATATTTTCAGTGTCATATAAAATAAATTCAACCGTATATAATATTATTATTTATTAACTCGTAAAACGTTATTTATGGACTCTATTTGTGGTTAATTGATCTGTTTATTTTCTATTAATATTAATGTCTTTATTATTGTTAATATTGAATATTTCCTACTAATCGCAACACAAAACAAATTATGTCACTTTTTGAAAAACGTGCGCCGTTGGCCAAGAGTTTGTAGGACAAAAGTAGTCCGATTGAAATGTTTGAATCTTAGTGTTTCTTTTAAATCCTCCTTTTTTACATTTCATATTATAATCTTTAAAAGTATTAAAATTATGAAATACGGGTGTTACTCACGTTATGTTGGTCTATTTAGTCGACCGCGGTTTCACCAATACTTTTAGGCATTTTCATTTTTGTTTTAATAATAATACTTTGAAAGGTAGTTAAACATGCCTAAAATATTTTCTTACTCTTTTGCTTCTGTATCACAATGTATCATGTAATTGATAGAAACGTGACTCGTTTAGTTTCAGTTTCATCCGGCTAGTGTCCACCATCCACAAGTTGTGTCGATCTTAAAAACTGTAACTTTTATTTTACTTCGTGAGTTTGTTTTAACGTGGGACGACGACGTTTAACTTTTCAACGATTCTTTAAAAAAAATCTTCTGAAAAGTTTTTATTGATGTTTTAATATTTATCGTAGAACTTAGTTGACTACTTAATTTGTTGACTTTAATGTTTTACTTAGAAACATAAATTGTTTTGCCCACGAGCTATAATTTTACTGTCAAGACATAATTATCGTCAATGACGGCCTAATATCTCCTATCTGACATATTTTAAGTATTAAACTTTCGACGCTGAAATTTGTAAGTTAAGATCGAAAGTTGATTGTTATAAACTTTAGAAAGGGCGCACTTAATTATGCGATGTCTTCGCAAAGAGCAATGGTATTATTATAATATAAATGGTAATAAGTTGTATGTTTCCTGTCTTTTATAAAGTTTTGGTAGTGTTTCCATTGCGCCGATGCTTACCTGCTTACTGATATATATTTTATTTGTTGCTAGCTGCAATTTAATTGAAATGTAGAATATGAACCTGTCATATTGTCAAGAAAATTCAGAGTTCAACTCTTGCTCCTTGTAGCGAAGTTAAACTTGAAATATTAAGGTTGGACAGGTACACGTTTGCTGCCATCGCTGTGCCAAAAATGTAGTGTTGCAGCATTGTACTTAGTTGAGCAGACAGTTAGTATTTTTAAAGCTTTACTTTTATCTATGCTGTCCAATATCTTATTACAGATTTAGCCTGCTTGTCATTACATTTGCTTTCTGAAAATAACATTAATTTCTTTCTATAGATTACACAATTTTCACTTCTAAATCAGTAGAATATAACTATGTAAGTAATGAATCTTATACAGACGCTGACGCCGCTTGGCACGACGCCGACGCGAGGTCGCGACGTTCCATGAATATTCACGACTACCCACACTTAACACCATTTAAAAGGCTTCAGTGTTAACAATTCGAAAATAATTGTATTGACGGATGTTAAAATAGGCTTCAATATTGACAACAGTAATAAGTTAAGCAGCAAAATATATACATCGCCATCAAATATAACTAAGTCAGCCACAGATAAGGTTAGGTAAGGGGGCTGACTTAGTCATTAAAATGACAATGTTTATTGTTACTTCTATTGAAGCAAATAGTATTCTTAAAAACTAGTCAGAATAATTAATATCATCAAAGTTAATATCCTTACAAAAATCGATTATATACGGAAAAAAATACGTCTGCATTATAATTTGCTTTTCATGGCATGTTCACCTATCACATGGGACCTTAACATAACAGGTGAAGTGTGGGTGTTATACATCTCTGCCTCTTCCGTCTGGGTAATATAGGCGTGATGTTATGCTATGGTTAAAATATAAAATCAATAATAATAAAAAAAAACGCTAGTTACGATCTAAATATTCTAATAATGTTAACTCAAGCTACCCGACCAACAAAAACAATGACGTTCTAATTGACTCGTCACATTAAATTCTTGGCATAAACAAGAAAACTTCCTTTCTTCCCTCGCGTGGCAAATCTCATTTATTCGGAATGTGGCTAATTCCTACCTATTTAATCCAACTTAGCCGCAAGCACGCGATATTGCGCGCACAAACCGCGCAGGCGCTCTCATTACAGCTATATTATAATATGATTTCTTCACGCGTTATTTCATATGAAAAGATAACATACCTGAGATGTTTATCTTTATAAAGTACTATAAATTATCATCACGTAATGTCGGAAACTGTTTCTTAGATTTATGTCGTCAGATACGTTTGAATTGCATTGTCTTGCATTTATCAAAGTGACACCTTGTGCTGGAAAAATTACGAAAGCTGACTTCTTAGAACATATTAGACGAATATTTTGTAACGTGATTCATACGATTTTATACGCAGTCGGTCTGTCTGTCTGTTACGCTTTCAGTCTATCACAGTTAAAACATCGCGCCGATCGTGATAAACAGTCGTGTACAGTATTTAAAAGTGTGAAGAAGGACAAGCAAATTTTAAAATTTTATCGACGCTGATATTTTCAACCATAAATAAGATATAATCTCGTGGCGCAATGGATAAAGCGAGAGGTCGTGGGTTTGAATCCCAATAATTACACGTGAACTTCCCCGTAATACAAGCGAATTAAGCACAAATATCTCACAACTTACACACAACGCCATCTAGTCCCAAACTAAGCAGAGCTTGTAATATGGGTACTAGAATAACTGATACTAATACATATATACTTTTGTTTTGTAAATACATACTTATTATACATAGAAACACCCAGACTAAGACAAACCCCCATGTTCATGCACACAAAGATTTGTCTTAAGTGGGAATCGAACCCATGACCTTGGCGTCGCAGGCAGGTGCACTACCTACTCCGCCATCCGGTAATAGTAGTGATTTGTATTTGCAAATGACTAGAACTGTTAAAAAAAAAACTTTTTGTTAATACAGATACAATTTGCTCTAGTTTTGCTTGTAGTATTACTTATATATTCTCGTTTATATGACAATGCAGATAGCAGAATTGTTTTGGGTATCAGCTATTAATATACATGGCATAATCTTGCTGACATGGCTTAGATTGCTCGCTCGAGATAATCAACATTTACATTGTCGTCCAATGAAATAAGATAGATCCATCGCATGACAGCGACACGAGTCATAAAAAATATTACTCTGATATTCTTAGACATTCTCATAGTAAATCACTATTAACAGGGCCGTACCATTGCCAATCAATCACGATTCATATGTATGGTGAAATGTAAAGAGTACAATTGAGTGTCGACAAAACTATAGATAAGATAAGATAAGATAAAAATTTGTTTATTTCTCTTTCACAAAGGTGTTCAGGGTAGTACAATAACAAAATAATTAAAAAAATACAGCTTACATAGATCCAAAACTCCTTTGTGAGAGACTGGTTTCTGCTGTAGGTAGACCTGTGTCGCAGATTACCAGGCTCCCACACCTTATACAAAGTACTGTATGTAACATATTTAAAAATACTATTATGCTATTGAAAAGACACGATGTTAGAGAGAGAGAGTGTGTGTGTGTTTGTTTGTGTGTGTGTGTGTGTGAGTGAGTGTGTGAGTAACTTGTAAAATATTATATGCAGTTCAATGGTTAAGAAAGTGGAACTAGGAGATTTTCAGTTTCCGTGTATGATAAGGTTAGCAACCAATTTGTTAATATCTTCTTAACTTTATATTTTGTGAATGGGTATATTGATAGGAGCTGATTTATTTTATTATATAAGTCATCATACTATAAAATGTCATAATGCTTATTGTCTCGTCTCAGGAAACAGATTTATATGATTTAACGTTTCCAATATTAGGTGTTTGCCTGCAGAAATAAACATTATTGATTTATTGTAAATATTTAGCTACCACTTCTCTAAATAGGATTCAAGCCCGTCATTTTAGGGACCATCAAAGTAGGTCTATTGTAAACTTTGAAAAGGTTAACGTCTACTTATATAATCGCCATGTTTACGTCCCTCCTAATCGAGGGTGAGTAGCTTATATTTTTATCATGTTAAGTAACGTTCTCAGTAAGTAACGTTTTTGGGACCGGTAAACCATCAATCATGATTGATTCACTACCTGATTCGATAAAGTTTTACTGATAAAGGTGACGGATAAAACTCAGCAAAAAAGTAAATCAAGGAAGAAGGTTTATTTGACAGAGGTCAAATCGTCGAAGTAATGATTTGATTAGGTTGTAGTACAAAGTACAAGTAAGCTATGTAAGCCAAATCGTGTAGGCACTTGTGGGTGAAGCAGCCAAAAAAAAAATATAATGCCGATTGGTGAAGTTTAGCGTCGTCTCCGTGAAGCACGGATCCTCACTTGATTCACCAGCTTTAACAGTCAGCTCGTGACCACGAATGATACAAGTCATATTGAATCGTCGAGCATAGGTATATAGGATATTTACCTTTATAATAATTACACAGTTTAGTTTACAAATATACTTAATAAACATTTTGTGAAGCAACATCTATTTGCTCAAATTAATCGAAAGAGAGATTTAAAATAATAATTAAATATATATTTACTATGTAGATAACAGAAATTTCGGTAATGGCACTATGCCATCACCGAAATCTCAGGATGTTTGCAAAGTTGTTGTAATAATAACTTGAATACGTAAGGACCTAAACGCGGTTCCTTCATAGCGGACCTAAAGTCATTAGATTTGCTAACAGCGATCCATTACAGTGTTAAGTGCTCGTATATCTCTTGATTCAGTCCTAATCAGTATTAGTGGATGTACAATATTAACAGAAACATCAGTTAATTGTGCCAATTTATTTACCCTTAGCATAGGCGTACCTTTTATATTGAACAAGAACTTTTTTCTATAGGTATGGCCTCGACATGCGAAAATGCGAATTCGTTAGTTATTCTGTGACTTTGTGTAAGTGTGTGTATTATTTCTAAGACTTCTTCTGAGGCTACATGCCTATCTTAGAAATCTCGTAAAACAAATATAGGGGTTATATTTTAAATACTTACTTAATAAAAAGTAGCATGCTATTTAATAAACATTGTTTTTTGTGGGCAAAGCTACATTTTGATTTGATCGCCTGGAGTTGATTAACTTAATGATTTTTATATGCTAATAGAATTTAGTTTTTTCATAGTCGTAATAAATTATATTGAAATAAGTATAACCGGGTGAATTATTTTTAGATTAGCATGCAACGATTTTTATCGGTCGTTGTATTTAGCACCTTATCGCCGAAAAATCAGTGCGTGCGACAAACTTGGCATGAAATTTCCAAAATATTTTTTATATTCTTGCTCTTAATGAGCTTTGCTATGAGGTTTACTATGAATGGGGTTCTAAGAAAGTCAATCTTATTTTGGAGCGAAAATAGCTCCAACAAAGCTGTCACGACACGAAAAGTGGGTCATTGTAATTTGAAGTAATTGGTTTGTAATAGCTATTATTATTTTGAATAAACGTCATCTTCACAAACAGCTTAATGGGATTGGGAAAACAAGGATTAATGGAGCTTTTCGTTTAACTTTAAAATATTTTTACATTATTATTATTAAGCCTCGTTAATGTTTTATGGAAATGGACATTCGGTGAGATATATGTTTGACATATTTGTGAAACCCCTGCGATACAGTGTCGACAGAGTGTCGCTATAAGGAAAAAAGAAAATGATCTATAGTCTGATTTTAATTGAAAATATTTTTGTTAACAAAGAAGGTACTGCCACTTTACTTTTAGATTATTATGACATTTCAGTATAGGATGGGTGTATTCAAACTAGTCCAGGTTGTCCCGCGGAATTTTTAGGGTACTAATTTATGACACAATAATGTTGTCTCACAATACTGACAGATATAGAACCATAGACTGTTTACAGTGCTAGAAGAGGGTCCTCCTCTAGCGCTAAAAACGCTCTATGGCTCTATGGTGCTATGATGTTTTGACTCTAGAGCCAAAACACTGTCGGTGTACTGCCAATCGTACAACTTCTATTTAACATGAAACTCCTGGGGTGTGCAACGTCCGGTAGCCTGGAGACAAGGATATCAAATCTTGTTGTGAATATTCTGGTTAAATCTGGTTTCGTGGAGTTCCGGTCCCTTGTGGTTTGCTCGACGATGCTTTGATAAATTATGTTATTAATTTCTAAGCTTTGAGGTACGGTTGTATATTTGTTTAACTTAATAATTTCAAATCTATAAATATACGCAAATAGTTTTAATAAATAGAAATAAAAACATAAAAAATGATCGCAATAAGTATGGTTTTTCGTTTGATAGTCTTAACTTTCAATAAAGGTTCTTAAATATTTAACATGATGCTAAAATCCAGCAGAGCGAAGCAGTAAGATTTTAGGGTAATTAATTAATTAGGGTTTAATTTGAAATCGAAGGAACATAGATAATCATGTTTTAAATTGGTTGTGCAAAAATTATAACATTGTGATAAAAAATGTAAAAGATACAACCATACTCATTTTGTATGAGAATTCCATACCGGTTGTTCCCCCTTAAGGCGAGCCAAAGCGTGGGAACAGCTACTACTTAATACAACGAATTCCACGCAAATAAAGAGATCTCTCTCTTTTTATTACCATCACTTTACATATTAATCAAAGTTTGTAACGCCATAACTTAGTCAGCGATGTCCTTATAATTCAGAACAAAAAGGTTCTATCGAACTTTGTAATGGCTTTGACTTGTAATATCAATGAACTAGAATGAACTCTAAACCTCGGGTGCTCGGGTATAGACGTTGTAACATCACGGAATTCACCGCACATGAACACGTGACTAGAAATTGTTAATATGACGTACAATTATAGAAAGAAAATATATCCGATCGTAACGTGTTTTTTTCTGATTGATTGTTATTTATTGGCAAGTTTAATCAAAAAAATCTTCAGTTACGATAAAATTTGAGTTTTAACAACCTATAATTGGATTTAAAATAAAACTGTAAAATCACAAACATTGCACTCCACAATATCGCCTTTTAATAAAAGTACCTACAATAATAAATTAATGTCAGCTATTGTTATGATCAAAAATAAGAATTTGAATGAACGAAAACAAAAACGATTTTCATGAAAACTGCAAAACAATGGCAAATGGGCGAAGCCGCAGTAATTTTCGGTGCATTGTTATGCCAAATGAATCAAAGTGGATATATTACAGCGACTGACTTAACTGTGCATTTGCCATATACATTGCGTTTTTTTTAACTCAATTTAATAAGTTTTATGACACAGTATTATCAAATAGATATTATTGAATTTCAGGGATCCTTATTTCATCCACTTTTGATTGCTATAATATTATAGAATAACTATTAGGATTGTGTGAATTAAAAGTTTTTTCTTCATCTGAGTTTTATAACTGTTAACGTCATTTCAACTCATTTCGTCTTTCGGAAAGGTAAGAATTACCTTTTGATGGATACAAGGCAGTCCATCCCAAATTGATTTTATTAAACAAACAACATTTACGTTTTAATTAATTTTGATACAAGGACTTGATTGCTTAATTATTTTATCAATTAGTTTTAAATAAGAGCTCATAGTCCATTTTGTATCGTCGTTTCATCAGTTTCACTGCTGTTCTTTCAGATTCAGGCCAATAATCTTTTACCTAGATTAGAAGAACAGAAAACATCGACCATCAATAACAAATATTGGCTATCTGACCTTAATCTAATTCATCTACCGTCACTATTTCCTTTAACTATATTGTTTATATTTTCCAGTTTCTATCGTGTCAATGAGCTCCCATCCTCGGTAGAGCGTGCCATTGAACTAAAATGTCTGTCTTGTTTGCGTGTTCACAATGGACATACGATGACAGGAATGTTGCTGTTAAGAAATTTGTTTATTACAATGCCTGATATGTGACTGATTTTTTATACAATGTAACAATGGTCAACAATGTTTTAGTCTATCTAAGGCGTGAAACATACAGAAGCGATTCAGCATCGATGCGGTGCTCACGCACTACACTTCCACCAACGCGCGCACACGTCCCCCCGCAAAGAGGTTGTAGATAACTCTTTAACAACTAGAGAGGCATAAATATCAAGAAAGCGTAGTAAAATGTTTGCACCAATAAATGTCAAAATTCACGTATTAATGTCATAAATGCACATATGAAAGTCAAAAATGCATACATAATTTCTGTGTTTATAAGTGTGGATGGAGACACGCTGACATCTACATATATAAAAATGAAACCCGTTTTCCGTTGTCACGACATAGCATGAAAACGGCTTGACCGATTTGGCTGATTTTTTTTTCGTAGTTTTCTAATACTCTGTACAAGGTTCTTACGGAAAAAAATATTAAGAAAATCTCTCAGAAAGATTGAAAAATATATATTTAATTATGCATATTTTAAAAAAAGCGCGTTACGAATGTCAACGTCATTCAATTTAAAACAAAAAACTCTGTGGTGATCTATGACACCACAGACTTAACCGCGAGCTGTGAAAATATATATTTTGTTTTTTATTTAATAAAATTAGTAAAGTCCTTCTCAGGTATGACGAGACCAGGGAAATAGGTATTCATTTTTATATGGAGGATATTATAGATTCCAGTTCAAATTGAATAGGTACGCATACATAAGATAGGTCAGCTATACAAAATAAAGTAGTGCATCAAATTTACGCTAAGGCGGTACGAAGTTCGCCGGGTCAGCTAGTTTCTTATAAAATAAGTAACTATGCCGTTCTATCCACTTCTACATTTGTCCCGCCGCGTCACTAATGCATGTTTTGTGAGTAATGCGGTATTATAATGTTTTTACCACTCATACGCTTTTCACAACTGTTTCTTTTTATATAGTGAACAAAAGCTAGTTGAAAGTAGCAATCAGATGTCATATGGCTTGGTAGTGTCGTTAATGAAAAGACTATGTTATTTTGTTTCCCGAAACAACAAGCGTTATGAGTAAGTAGTATGTATGCAAGTTTATTTGTACAACTTGAAACTCTTTGAGAAAAGTTTTAGCCCAGTTATTGCATTATTGACTGTTGTTGCTATTTTCAAAGCCTTAAGACCTGTGGCAAACATAATGAATGTGTATTGTATAGCTACGATTTCAAATGGTCATTTTAAATCGGAAATAGCAGTAAAATGAAGTACACAGTAACTTTTATACAAAGAATTGAATAGAAATCTCTATCGCTCTTTGGATTTTATTAAATTCGCTTCGATTCCGAGAACCATCTCGGCGATTAGTTGTCTTCCTTTTAAAAAGCAATATTAAAACATTTTTACTCAATAAAGCTGCAGGGGTACAAGATAATAATATGTTGTCTTTGTGTTGGCAAATATATTATACTTTACAAGTATTCAATAGTTTCTAAACTTAAGATAGGTTTAAAAAATCAGCGATTTAAAATTTACTTTGATATGATGCTAATGAAGTTAAAGGAAGCATGCTTTATTTATGGAATGTCTAATTCAGTTTTATTATCTTTAAAGTAAATTCAGCCGAAAAAGCGCAAGTTTGCAAAATTCCGGTGAATGCGTTCTCTCTGAAAGCAATCAGAAGTTCAATAGCATTTTGAAATCGTCGTCCAACTGATTTCGCGCTCCGGTCATTCCAGCTTCTCATTCATACATTATTAATTAGAAACTAGCTTTGTTCGTGGCTTCATCCACACAGAAAAACGTTGCAAAATACTTTTCATTCCTAGGAGTTTATTTTCAGAATATTCTTTCTTATTCCTTCTATAGTTTATTCATCAAATTTAAAGCCTTTGTGTTTAATGACATATTTCTTAGTCCAACATTAATGAGCTAGCACTTCTAAAACAAATTACTTTCTAGTCATAAACTTAGAACATAACTCCTTTTCGGCATAAACATTAAACGATTTTTGTTATTTACAAAAGTAAACACATTAAAGGACATTCAGTCCATATAATTAAGTTAGGAAAATAAGAAACTATTTCTTTTGTTATTGCGATTTTTTAATCTTGATATCTAAAAAGTAATAAAAGCGTGTGACACTGTATATTTCTTTCCTGACCTAGCTTACGAAGGTACGCAATAAATGGGTTCCATTCGACGCTAACTGCGAGTAAGACCGTGTTCCGTACTATTCAATATTACTAGATTTACAACTTTCTAATACCTTTAGTAGCTTGCTTAAAGAAATATAGGGAATGGACCAACGTACGTAAATGTGACTAAAATTAAAAATAATGACTTAGTAATTTTACATTGGAAAAATATACAAAATGTGAAATGCTTATACACATATCTCAAATTACTGCTCAAGAAACATAAAACACTGTTCTGAACGTACAGATCGAAACTCATAAGTAAATTTTATGATTAGGTATTAGTTTTATCAAAACTTTTAAATCAGATCAAGTTGTAATTAAATACTTATTTTCCATATCTATGAAATGAAATAGAAGGTTGAAACCATGCCTGTAATATTCAAAAGAATGTTATTAATTTAAATGCCAAGAAAATTACTTTGTAGCTTACCAACTGAACATACATTATAATTAACTTTTTCATATTAATCTGAAGCAATCTCATAAATTTGATTAGTCGATCAGTCACGGAATAAGTATTTGGTTTAGTGGCTGTTTCCACGCAATATTTCCATGTAAATATTCAACAATTAAACTTTTTGTGGCAACGAAAAATGTTTTTTTTTTTTTTCAATATAAAAAAACTAATGAACAACCAATAAAACCAAACTAAATGGAAGCCAAATTTAATTATCACGAAAAATTTGTCTGCAACATTTTTCGTTGATAAAGAACAACTCTTGCGCAAAATCTTCGTGCTAAGTGTATGGACCTATACTTAAATTGAAACTAGGAGATCTATTTTATATTTCTTCAGTCAATAAATATGTATTCGTTGTCTATACAAACCTTAAACAATATCCTTGTATACGGGGCTTAACAAGCTGAACCCACACCAGTTTTTCATTACAAGCGAAAATAAAACCAAATAATCCAAAACTGATTATATATTATACAAAGTTATATATTTCTGGAGAGTTCCACATATTCATTTCCTGAACGCAAATCTATCTCGCTCTGTAAAATTATTCAATCATCTTTTATATCTGTAAAATGTTGCCATGGCTGATATATTGAGACTGTGACGTTCCATATAAACTTCCTACTGCAAATATCAATTCGTAAAAATGAATTATAACTGTAAGTAAAGTTATACGCTTTAAGAAAAAATCACTAAGAATATTTGTTTAAGTGATGGACGCAGAGAGATATGAAAATGTTTTATTAAATCCTGTTACATATTTATCAATATCATATCGTGAAATCTTGTCGTTCAATCCTCATTAAATCTAAAAACAGTCACTTTTTCTTTGCAATAGATTATCATGATTAAATCAAAGTCAAAGAGATTGTAAGTAAATTTTTGTATTCAATTTGTTAATCTTATACAATGTTTGTGGTGGAAACTTCATCCAAGAAACAATAACATATAAAATTTTTACACCTTCACTTTTTCAAGTAGTACTTCAAATTTTCAACTCGAGACTCAGTGAGAGCTCACACTTTATACAACCTGCAGTGGAAAATGAAATTTAACAATTTATTGAAACTACTTACCTTGATGCAAGCTGCATAAATACTGCAAAATTTTCAACTTTGTAGTTTTCAATTTGGTTGCTAAATCATTTATATCATGTTGAAGCAACAGTAACATTTCAGGAATTCACATTTAGCAACATAGTTTGTTAGATAGTTCAAATTTTCTTCAGTGTTTTACAGAATGCGCTTATTATTATTTAAGTAAATATGTAGCAAAAGCAGCGATAGCCGAGTGTGAGACCGTAGGACTCCGAAGTCAAAGATCTTAGGTTCGATCCCATGGTACACACCTCTGTCAATAAGTCGTTAAGATTCGCCTTTTCAAAGATGTGTGTGTATATAAATTATCGCTCCCTAACGGTGAATAAATAAATCGTGAGGAAACCTGCATGCCTGAGAGTGCCTAAGAGTGTTCGAGGGTAGTGTAAAGTCTACCAATCCGCACTTCTTATTCTCTCATAATGAGAAGAGGCTCGAGCCAAGCAATGGGACATGTATTAGATACAGGGCTGCTATTATTAAGTATATAACGGTGTATTTTGAGGTTAACTATTTAACGATGTTCTTATGCACTGCCCTGGCAGTGGCAGTACCTAGCTACTACATATTACTTCGATGAGTTCGTAAACGTATAAGAAACTTGTAACCAATGTATATCTCGTAAAGTTCGCATGAAAATATGACATCAATGTACATTGTACATTTTGTACAACTTGTGGCATATCCTCGTTACGAAGTTGACAGAAGAAAAACTTTGTTGAGCTTTATCGTCAAAACTTTTAGGAAAAATATAAAGAAGTTGTTTAGGAAGTTTGTATCCAGTTTTTTTTTGTAGAGTTGGACATATTTTCCAGGAACCAGTACCTGCAACAAAGAGATAACCTTTGAATTATTTAAAATGGCTGAAAAGTAGTTCATTAATTGATTAAAAATAGAAAATGCAATAGAACCTATTATTAAGTTAAGAAAAGTTAAAAAAAACCTTAAATATGTTATGCAGTAGCAAAACGATTTGTAATTGCATCTTGCTCACTTGAAAGTCGTAAGTCTCTTCAAGTTTTGCTAACACACGCGTTCGTGTACTAAATACTTAAGTGGGTTTGCGGGACAAGTCTCAGTTATTCAGACTATTTTAAAAAAAACAACTATTTGTAAATATATTGTTATCCAAACTAAACAGGCTACTTATTATTCCACCGTATTCTAAACCAATATTCTGCTACCTTACTTTTATAGAATTAGGACAAAAAATCCCGAAGAATCATATTATTTTGATTGGTCTCCATTTTACCCTTCATAATCTTAATTCAATGCCTATCTGAAATCAGATCTTGAACTTAATCCTCATATACGCATCCTAAGTAATCCCTAAGCTGACGTCTAGACTTTTGTGGCAAAAATCGGCATAGGCAAACATCGTTCCTCTATTATAAACCGTCTAAAATATAATAAAAATGCATGCATGAACTCTAAGGCTTGTCTAAGATTTGTTCAGATAAGGATTTTTTTGATCGATCCGATAAAAATGGTCGAAATACTCGTCTTCTATACATTTCTATGAGCGAACACACAAACATACACCGAAATTAAAATATACAATTAAGTAACTGAATTTCTGTCCGTGAGAGAGCTTTGCTTTAACAGAAAATAAATGGAAAGAGTTCTTTATTTCTTTTCTATTTAAAAATCTAAGATAATACATTGAGGCACTTACAATTTTATGAAATGCAATAGATATTAATTTTCTTTAACATTGTAAAATTGACCTGAAAGCCTGAGGCATTGCTTTTGTCTGAAGGTAGCTTTGAACGACCATTATTGCATCGAACTCGTTCCGGTTTAATTTATTTCAAATTTAATTTGGTTAATTCAATTCAAACTCTGGCCTTGTACAACTGTGTATCTATAGATTTATACTAATTCATGCTTGAACATCAGAACCACTGAAACGATATTGATGAATATTGTTTTAAAAATAGCTTCACTAAAGCAATGGGATATAATATTTTTTCGTAATAATACGGCACAGAGCGCCCCACGCTTTTTCACAATAATACTAGTATTTTTTGTTCATTACCATTTTCAGCTTATATTAGGAATTATTTTTCACTTTTTAGTTAGAAGTACTTCAAAAGTGTGTTTTTTAGTTATTTAAACAAAATTTTTATTTTCTACTTTTTAGTTTGGTTTTTTTAAAAGAGCGTTTTTTTTTCGAATTATTGTATTGTCATCGATTTTTGACAGGTGTGCAAAATTTTAATGAAATCTGTCCGTTCAAAGTGGGTCAAAATCGAGTCCAAAGGAGTCGTTCACATACATACATACATACAAGTGAAGCTAATATAAGCGTGTTAAAAAATTAAAACTAACTAGTAGTTTGCAAATACAAATTACTAGTATTCTTGTTAAGCCCCTCCAGCTAAACTTAATTCGCTTGTGTTAAGAGGAATTTCACGTCTGTAGTGTTATGGCCAGGATTTGAACCCACGACCTCTCGATCCTAGGGCCTTATTCATTGCGCCACAGCTGCTTTAAAACATAAACGAATAAACTTCAGAAAAATGGTATTAAAAATATGTATTTAATATTGAAATTAATCCTTAATTTGGCCGTAGCCTGAGTATTAAATAAATGCACTCCAATATTTTATTGCAATGTCTTGGAGGTTGTTTAAGTTGTAGAACTGTTGATGTATTATCGTTCTATGATAATACCCCACAGGTGGATGAAACATTGCCACAATTTCGAAGATTTATCGCACTACTCATACCTGGTCCAAATGGGCTTTAAATATTGGTCCATCTCGGTAACAAAAGCCCACTTTACACTTCGTTTCTTTAGTACTTCGTGTAATGGTATCCACCATTTTGTGGATGCTTTTAAAATAATAAAGTTTTGTCATATTGTTGAATGGTATACAAATAAAACTTTTGTTGTGCGTTTCATGTTTTTGGCTTTGTTTGATTAATTGTTTAATGGATTTTTGTATTTTTCAGGTAACGTATTTTTGTAAATTAAACGAGTTTGCACAACGAGTGGTGAGTTAAAAAAATATTTATGGTGGTTTCGCACTATATCCGATACAAAGCCGATCCACATCTGTGTATATATATATATATACATATTATTATACATATTTATGAGATATCGGTTTAAGTGCGTAACCACCACCGTACTACTAGTGTTACGACTTTTTAAAACTGGATTCAAATTGGATTCGAATCCGAAACCGCTATTAGGATTCGTTTGTTGATACATGAAATGCCTCGAAGGTTTTTCTTCAGATGTCCTAAATTTTCGTTGTAAAGTGTTCCGCATCAATCTTAGTACAACAACGTAATAGTGACATAAAAAGATTTTTGACAACCCTTAGGGGTTCTAGATAACATCGAAAAGTTTTCTCGTAATTATGAAATAACAATTCTAACAAAAATGGAATTCATTTCTCGTCGATATTAAGGACAGCCCGTTTAAATTGTGCGGGTATACATCTTTCTATGCTGGAGGTTTTACGGCGCCGTAAAAACAAGTTACGAACCGTCGGAGGTTGTATTGTCCTGTATGTATTTAATTATTATTATTCAGCCATCCCGAATTGTGTCACCAAATTAAGATATTGTCATTTAGCACAGACCACAAAATGAATTCATATTTAAGTACTCTAATTTCCCTATCGGAGCTATATTTTCTACCCACAAACGAATTTAGCTTAAATCTTGATAAAACGTAGCGCCACGAAGTGCTACGGGGATTGAATACGTAGAGGAGGAGGATCTACGAGCCACGAGCCGGGACGCGTAGCATGAGCTACGATCGTAGAGGCTACGAGCCACTTTTCGCATTTATTCAAGTCGCTGACGTGCGGACGTGGCGATAAGAAAGTAACTTTGTTTATTTATTCTGTTGGGACTGTTTCTACATCTACCAACTGTGTCACATGTACAACATAGTAGTTTATCGTGAATTTATTAACATTTGAAAATAATCTGCGTTTGCGTTTCAACATTGTATAAACAAACTGCCAAACTGTGGAACGCCGTACCCAAGTCTGTGTTTCTGCTTGAGTACAACTTGCGTCTCTTCAAAGCAAGCGTAAAGAAGTAAGGTAAACGTGCTTCACCGAAGATCGCAGCAGAACTTCATCAAGCGTGCCTATCCATCATACAAACCATCAATACAAATATATTATTTTAAAACATAGTATTTTTTATCTCATTCATTCAACGATAGCCATAGCACATTCAAAATCTGAACTTTATATATAAACCTCTATCCCCATTCATGGATCGCCAACCTTTTGTATGTTCTCTTTTAAATACCTATTGATATTAGACAGAAACTCTTTTCAAATGTGAATTTCACAAACATTTTAGAGATGTTTTTCATGTGTATAAAATAATGCTCCTCGTTATCAAAACCCGCCTGATTCGAACACGTTTAGGTACTACAGCAATCTAAAATTTATGATTTTAATCTAAAATGCACAAAAGCATGCAATTTAAGGCTCCCACATTAATTGCTATTTGGTAGTTTGGTGGTTTCAATTCTCACTAAATTTTACTACCACACGAATATGCAGTTAATTTTGATTTAGAAAATTAATTTCATAGCAGGCCGCTTTATGATTTCTGCGTTATATTGGTATGTGTTCAGAAAGAGAATATAACAGATACAACGAATTAATTAACTCTTTGTTTGATTACGAACGTGCCTAGATGGTCTAGTGGTTAGCGCCTCTCACTGCGAAGTTTAGGGTTTTATTCCCGGAACGGGCAAAGTGTTATTTGTGAACTTTCCCGCAGGAAATTCACATAGGCAGCATGGAGTTGGCATTGTGCCTGGTGGATGGCGATAGGCTTACATCCTATCCCATGGGACTTAAACATAGCAGGTGAAATGTGGGTGTTGTACACCTCCCACACCCTTCTGGGTAATATGGACGTAATGTTATTATGTAATGTTACTAACGAACATTTTTATTAAAGACATTTTTTTATATTCATCATAAGCTTTAATTTTAAATATTTTATTGAAGTGTAAGTAGAAAAAAAAGTATTACTTGTAAATATTATAAAGTACATAAACTTCAAGAAATTGTTTTACAGTTTACGCTCAATTCTCAAACATATAATTTTCAGCCATTCCCAATACTTTTCCACTTACAGCCCAGGTTGTTAGTTGTTTCATTACTGAGTGTTTACTTAACGACACGTAAGCTTTCAGCTTTCAGCCATTGAAAACGGAATAGTGTAGTTTCTGGAACACCTCTCTTTGAAAAGACTTAAGAGGAAGTCGTGTTCAGGTTACATAAAGGGAGGAAACCAACGCTTAAGGCTCTTTGCTGACATGCTGCACACACTGAACTTAACAGCAAATGTGCTTAAAAAAACAGAAGTAAAATTTTGTTTAAAGTATTTGACTCTTAAATTCTTTGTAGGGTATAGGTCAGATAAATATTTAAGGGAACTATTTAAAATCTAGATATTTTCGTGATGGTGCAAGACCGACCGAAAAAACACTAATTTATTTCATTGATCATTTTAAGATTTTGACTGTATTACTGAAACTTATTCAAATTTATGTCATAGAGTAGAGTAGAGTTCTTTATTGTACACCAAAAATATACAGTTTGACAATAAATACAACTTAAAATTATTTTCAAATGCACAATGGGCGGCCTTATCGCTAAAAAGTACAGTTACAGGCAACCTTTGGATGGATAAAAAGTAAGTTTGTGTTGCAGGCAATATACTTATATAGGGTAGTTGGAGTATAAAAATAAAAATCATACTAGACATTCTAAAATTAAGACTGACGAATGAAAGCAATTGTTTACTCCTCTCTCTGTTTTTGGTGAACTATGGTTGTTTTTGGTAATATTGCAGTATTTAGTAGTTTTTGGTAAATGTTGGTAGTTTCTGTAATTTTGGTAGATATTTGGTAGATTCTGTTGTTTTTGGTAGTTTTTGTTTCTTTATAGGTGTAGTATAAAGCACTATGTATCATTCAAGAGAAATTTTAATTTCATTTTGGGTATTTTAAGTCATTCTACCCCCTTTTATGCCTTAATGTACTATTATGATTCTTAACTGGACTATATTTTGTAACTTATGACCAGGAAAACTGTAAACTAGTATGTTTTAAACGAACCATTAAAAAAAGCAATGGTAATCTGCTTCGTAGCTTATGATACACCTAAGCTTTTATTTAACTTTCCTAAGTATACTGTTAAGTGGAATACGCTGTAAGTGTATAAGTTATGTTATTGATTGCGTGACTACTTAGCAGCGACCGTGAAAATATAATTGCTTTTTCTTACGTTATTGCTATACGTTACATATTTAATTAGTAGCGGTGATTTAAGTTAGATATAACTGTAGGTATAATAAATACAGTGTTAAACAGACTGGTGTTAACGTCGTCGTCACTAATTTCCAATTATTTTATTTTAGGAAAACCTTACTATTGATTGATTACTTACTTGATTCGCTTTTGTTAGAAAGAAGTTTAGGTCGGTGGTGTAACGGCCAGGATTTTAACTCACGACCGTGCTTGAAAAAGACCGATGCTTTATCATTGCGCCATGGCTGCTAATTTGATTCAATTCTAAACCCTACAAATTCAAACCATCAGCAGTATAGGAAAAAAGGTTAAATACTATTTTTTGTGGTTCATTATAACTAAAATGTAGTAACTTTGTCAAACAACCAAAACATTGCTATTTAATAGGCAGCTGTTAAAAGCAGTTTTATTTTGATGTAAAACTCAGTCATGAAAAAGCCAGTCTTAAGAATTTATTTAGAACATTTACGCCAGAGTATAAAATCTGAAGACCTACATTAACGTTTGTATTGCCACAGTCTATAGATGAACAATCGTAAACTGTATGATAAGGGGACAATAGTCAAAAGATAGTGTTTTAACAAATGATATCTAGTAAAGTTGTCTTTCTTCAAACTGACTTTAGATAAAGTTAAAATAAGATTTGTAGTAAACAGCTTTAGTACTTAATCTTTGGTAGAGACAAACATAGTCTTTTTAATATTATTTTCATTGGTCTCATTACACCTGTCGAGTACGGTGGTCTGGTTTTGTTAACCATTGCTCACCAAGTAGGTAAACTAACTAAATTAGAAGGCAAAATCCAAAAGAGATTTTGATATTTTATATGTTTATCTCCGGGAGATGCAGATCGTATCTCCTCCGTCGATCTTCAAATCTATGCTTACATTACGTACAATTTTAAAATGTATTGTTTAATATATTGCGTAATAGTAAAACTTCATCTGTATAGTCTTTGTATCGCGGGAACTACAGACACATTTCATACACCTAAATGCCGAACAAATCTTTGCGAATCACAGAAATTCCCAAACGTGTTTTCATACTATAAGTTAGTATGAGTTAAACTTTAATATTATTCAGTTTTTATGATTTTTATAGACAATTCGTATTTTAAACATTTAAATGCAACATGCATTTGTGAATATTTTGTCAAAATAGTTTGTGTAATGATTAATTGAGATACATACAAACTAAAATATTTAAATAATAGTTTTAACAATATGGGCGGCTCAACGCGGCAAGTGGTGAACAGCAAGGTGACCACTTAAACCACTACACCATTTGCGCACTCAAAGGCTGCCTCACTTTTTGTAAACACTCTTTTACGAATCCAAACAGAAACGTATTTGCATAAGTGGAGGTAGAACTTGCCCAATATTTGGTAATGTCGGTCATTCGCATTTTATATCAACTCAAATTTTCAAGAGAAAATATTTTCATTTATTCATGGAGAGTAAAATAACTGAGTTTGATTGGAAATAAACAGGAATGAAATGAAATGTTTTTTGTTCGAATGAATATTAAACATCTACGAAAGTCCAATGTTTTATATGGGAGGGTTATTTCTCCGCTTACTTATTTTTTGACGTTATTAAATTCTTGATTATATTTTTTTGTCCTTTGCTTTGTGTAAAAAAGATTCATGATTTGATTTGAATAACTCAAGTCATTAAAATGGTGTCGGAAAGAGTCCGTCTATTTTAGTTTTGTTTATATAAGTTAAGAAATATAGAGAGCATTAAAGACTTGGCAAAGAACAAGTGCTACTTATTTATCGACTAACCTTGTGGGTTAGTTCGCGGCCGAAAATTAGTTTGTTAACACGTATGTAATTGTTGAATTACGCTTTCAACTGCGCTGTAGTTGTGGGTTCGATCCCCGCACGAAACAAAATTTTGTGTGATCCGTAAAAAAATGTGCTGACTCTGGGTGTGCTTTGTGTGTGTGTTTGTGAACACCTCCGCGACAAAGAAGTTATTCCTAGTACGGGCATCGTTTTTTTTTTGTTTAGGAGTATCATGTCTTCAGTACTAGTAATTGCAGAAAGCAGTTTCCACTTGAAAGTTTTCTCTCCACTAACTCGTGCAGACAGTTACACAATTAAGCTTTGTTCGCATACTCCATTCATCAACTAATTAACTAACTGGAACCTGCATCTTCACTTGAGTACACAAAAATGTTCGGAGCTATTTGTGGTACTACTTAAATGAATGCGAGGTGGTTCAATAGGTTTTATTTGTGTGATTCGATTAAAATTACCTTAAATGTTGTTCTATTATTTAATTTCACAATTTTAGCTTTGGGTAATGCAGCTTATGTTAGCCTCCGACTGTCCATGGAGCTAGTTTTTTGATGTTAACTATCATAATAACAGTCACCTATTCAATGTTTGCGTTAGCTTTTAACATTGATTACATAAGGTGTCAAATCACATATTATCTTAGATAATTAAATTAATAAACAAAAATAATAAACATCTTCACCTCCTATCCCAAGGATCTAAACATAACAGGTGAAGTGTGGGTGTTGTACACCTCTGCCACATCCTTCTGGGCAATATAGGCGTGATGTTACGTTATGTAATAAACCATTTTCTTAATAAACGTACACATTTCTTAGGATTAAACCGATTCTCGTAGGTATTAATAGTACCTAGTGTGTATTATACAAAGTAGGTTAATCACCTTAACGATCCACAAAATATGGGCAAATAAAACATTGTATACAAAATACTGCAACATATTCCAGCAAAAAAGTATTTCTTGTCCAAAAGCCATACAAATATATTTACGCTCGAGTTTACTAGAAAACGAAAAAAAGATTTTCCCTCGGTAGAAAATGCAATACGCTTTTCCGCAAACAAATGCTAGTTTCCTTCAAACAAAGCTCAGTGGAGTGAAACCGCTACGCAATTGTCTTCTGCCGCAAACCATTCAGATTGATGGATTGGCTCAACCGTTCTAACTCAATGACTGTTTAGAATCAAACAGTAGAATCCTATTTTTGTAACTATTGGTATATTTCTAGTTCTATCCCGCTTACTGGAGAAAAGAGAAAGCATTTTAGGTACTAGGATTTGTACCGTGACACAGCAAACACTAATATTGTGTGTAAATCTAATTAATTAGCCGATAAAAAATTTTGAATGTTTTGAAAACAACAAACTCTGAATATCAATGTAAATACAATCGATTTTACTATACGTTTCACAGAGCATGGGTATTAAAGCATTTCATGCTACATATACATAAATAAAAACTCTAGTTCTTTGGTATTAGATGTCAAAAATAAAGTATTATCATCATAATTGAATAAATAAACACATGCACATTGATGGATGCACCTATTTTATTTCGGTAACTTAACATTAACAGTCAATACAAGTTGGTATTTAGCTAAGTTGTTGGAGCTTTAATAATATTAATTAAATTTTACTGCATTTAAGAGATAATATCTAGACAGAGAACCAATCTATTTATATCTCTATCTCTTTCTCTCCCATCCAAAACATTGGTCGAATAGATAGGTACTGTACACGATTGCAAAGCAGATGCAATGATATTCCCTGAAACTACCATTGTAAGTTGTTTTTCAACGTTAATGGCCCACACCATTAGGTGCTGTGCTATTAATTCACTCGCTAACTTTTCTGCATATAAAATGGTTTCTTGCATATTTTACGGCAATTAGCCCCAATATTATAAATGAAATAAATGAAGTTTTATTTTAAATAATAGCGCTACTGTGAATGAGTTTGAGGGCGGCAGCAACACCGTTTCACCTTTATCATGCCGCTAAATAGTACCTAGTATGTTACTGTGTGCCGGCTTGGTGGTAAGATCAGGCCCTGAAATTACTGTCATATGAGGCACATAACACCATAGTCCTCAGCGGCAGCGACGCACCTACAATCTGCTTTTGTGGATTGTTTGTGTTTCAATGGGCTGTAATCCACTTACCATCAGGTGGACTACTCGTTCTATCACTGCAGGCGTAGAATAAAAAATAGAGCCTTTTCTTTAGTATTTATTTATGCCTCAGTTTTATCTATATTGATAATGACGAAAACGAAACGACTCGAAATCGTCCAATTATCTCATAATCATCTTAAACTTATTCAAGAAAAAAATTCTACAACATCCTTGTCAAATAAAAGTACATTATTGACAAGGGAATCAAAACGTTTCGGCAAAACCATTGACGACTTTTGGTAAACCCTCAAGGGAAACCCTACATCCATGTATGTATGTTCTTACATATACTTGCCTTTTCGTAACACACAATGTTACGTTTTCAAATTGAAAAAGGCCTGCCTCTCATATTTCTGTCAGCTACGAGAGGAGAAAACACAATTTGTCGGTCCCGTGTGATGCGATTAAAACACAAGTGTTGTGTATTATGCAGATGGTTATGAACACATCCGGTATGAGGGAAAATAAAAATGAATTTGGAATCATGTGTGTCGTAAGTGATCCTTGGAACTTTACAAAGATTTTTTAAGAATTTTTTCTTCGTGGTGAAAGTGAAAGAATATTTCTATTACATGGCGCTACTGACAACACACATAGGTTTTAGAGATATATTTAGTTACAAACGACCCTTTCCCATCCGTTACCGGTGAATCACGTATCCTGTAGTTAATACATTGTTATGTTGAATTGCGACTATCAACGCTTTGTTCTTGTAGTTTTCAGCCATTCTGTACTTAACATAAATAATTTGGGAATGTGAGCATAATGTTCGATTTCTTATTCATTTAAGTTCAAAATTGCTTTCATTTTCCTATAAAAGTTGTTCTTGTTGTGAACGAGTAATCTTCACCTATAAAAATACAGAGTTTATTTTTCCATGAATATCAAATCACGACCGTTTCAATAAAAAAACCTATAGTTTTTTTCATTGTGCATTGAGCACTCCTAACGCTTTCAAACAGAAGTGTTCACTTCATACAAATCACGAAAATAAATGGAGAAATCCTTCGATTAACTGACGCATGAAAAGCCACATGAATTCGACTTGATTTTAAATGTCAAGTGTGCGTTGCGCTGTCTCCGTCAAGACTCTTTATTTGTTTGTGCGACATTCATGTTAAAAGTGAAGATTTTACAGATATGTTGTTTTACATTCGTCAGGATAACTAAACATAAATCTATTCCCACGTACCAATGGACAATTAATAATGTTGCACTTTTAGTATCTTGTTAAACACTTTCTTTTTAAAAACTATTTTGTATGAGTAGTTAGTGTAGTAGAAAAGTTAATAATATTCTCAAAAATGTAGTGCACATTTTTGAGAATATTACTAACTTTCGCTTATCTATAAAAGAATAAAAAAACTCGTTTCTAGTATAGTATATACAAATTTATCAAAACAAAATTTGTATCAAGGTCACGTTGAACCGAATTTGCCCTTATCCTTCAGACTGAATTAAATCTCAGCTCCCTCCGGGAATCGAACGCAGTCAGCATTGAAACCAAATTGTAATACTGACATCTACCCTAAGGGATACCCGTGTCTTTCTAGATAAACCTTATTCGTTGCATATTGTTGTAAATACAGATTATGTTGTGAACATATTCGCAGTTCACCTATTAATAAGTGATAATATCAACTAATAAATAACAACAAAAGGGTGAAGACGAGTCGACGTACTTATCTGGCTTACAATATTATGCCTCCGATGCATTTTTTTTTAATTTTCTATTTAAAAAAAACGGCGCCCGCACCAGGTATAACTCCTCTGTCGCGGGTTCACGAACATATATTCTCATCTTTGCGAATCACATAAAGATTGGTCCCGTGTGGGGATCAAACCCACAACACCAGCGCAGTTGAAAACGGCTAGGCGACCGCTTTAACCACTTCGCCAAACCGTCCACTCCACTAATTTCAGGTTTTAAGCTTGCCACCAAACTTGATCATAATAGTGAAAGTGCTCCTTCTTTGTGGCATGTAAAAGGTGAGACGGTAGTTCTCATAAAAGCTTTTCCAGTATTCAAATAGAGAAAACTGTAGCATAGACATCCAGCCCTAGGGATACCCACGATTTACCAAAGAAGCCTTTTATGTACTGAGACAATCGCATGTTGCCTTCAAAGCTGAAATGTCTTATTCGCTAGAGGTCTCTTATAACTTTTTTAGACAAGTTCGGCAAGTAAATAATAAAATTGGCTGTGTAGTGTAAAATAAGTTATTTGGTCTCTTTTTGTTGAAAAGAAAATATATTGCTCAAGTTTAAGTTTCTTTGTTACATTTATCCATTATGTTTTTTATTGGACATAATTGAGTGCCGTAAGTGCTCTAGGGTGTGCAAAGTTTACCAACGTGGTGGTATATGGCCTTTTCATAATGATAAGAGAGCCGTGCCCAGCCGAGCAAGCATACGAGCGCGAGACAGATTTAGTTACGTTTTTGTCATGTTTTTATATGAGGAAACGTGACAAAAACGCGATAAAATCCATCTCGCACTCGTAGGCTGGACCCTCTAAACTATTTTGATATATATTCATTTCTTAGAGGAATAAAACTGTACTTGAGCATTTTGTGTGCATTTTTATTTATAAGTCGTATGTAGCGGACGGACGTATACCACACTTGATGGTTACTGGCTACAATCCACAAAAGCAGATTTTAGATTCATCGCTTCATCTTAGGACTATGGTATTATGCCGCAGGTGCAAGTATTTTCAGAACCTGATCTTACCACCAAACCGGAACAAGGTGCAACTACTATTTGGCGGCTGGTTAACCTCGTTTCCAAGAGCTTTTACCACCAGCAAAATGTTATGTTGTGGTAATATTGATATCTTAAATACTTACTGAATCTTAATGTTTTTTTAGAAAACAAGATAAGATCAGAATTATGTTTTTTAGAATTATGTGTTAAATTGCCCCATGGATAGGCAAAAAGCAAATGGTTTATTAATGACATAATTAAATTCGATTAAATTTGATAACAAAACTAGGACCGACTATAAATGTTTATAATTTATTTTGATTTCATTTTACCGATAAAACATGTTCTAAACTAAATAGACTTAATTAGCTACTATCAATTCATGTAGTTTTAATAGCTAACAATTTAGTTTAAACATGTTTATTTTTGGGTGTACTAATTACATTACTTGTACCGAGTTTGATATAAATATATATATATATTCACATCAATACTATAAACACTTCAGTTCTTTGCTCATATTGCACCTACCCTTGCTTTTCTCTGCACCACCCAAGGTTGACTGTTAGAGAATGCCACTAGGCATTAAGTCCGCCTCTGTACTTATAAATGTGCAAAAGTTTTAATAAATAAAATAAAAAAATAAATAAATGCCTACATCAAAAAAAGCCTCCCCGAGTGACGTACAGGGGTGCATGAAAGGAGCCTCCCCGAGTGACTTACACAACGATTCCCTACGTCCGGCGCACCCTGGGCAAATCGCGAGTTCTCCAAAGCGAATTGGCTAATCCTTTCACCACGATGGCAAGTCATAAAAAAATTTGACTCAGCCATCGACACGACGAAGAAGAAGATAAAATAAAAAATAGTATCCGTTAAAAGTCCATAATTATCATTACTTCTATACTAATATTATAAAGAGAAGAGAGTACGATGTTGATAAAAAATGGTGTGAATGTAGTTTTAGAACCTAAGAAAAACAAAGTCTTTTTATCGATGTACCATGTGGGCGCAGCCGCAGGCAAAACTTAGTATAAAAGTAAATGTTGGTCAGCTTTGGGTTTTATATTCTCGATGGGATATTTTGAGAGCTCGCAAACGTAATCATTTCAGATCTATACTCCCAAATACGGTTGGAACTAACAAACGAAATGTTTGCGTGTATGATTGATGTTTGAAAATAAATTACACGTTTTTAAACTTTCGCGGTTTAAGATCATTTTTCAAAAAATAGACGATGGGTCGAACTTGTTGCTTGTTGCCTTTCATAATGCAGAAGACGTCGTCCTCATACCTTTGCCACAGCTTTACGTGGGACAAATGCAATAAGCTCCTCGAAATGCTCCATCCAGACCACGAATGATGCAAGTCATTTCGAATCGTCAAACGTCAAGATTTATTTACCCTTATAATAATTACGCGATTTAGACCTGCTGTCTAATTTTTCATAAATAACGGTATTTAACAGTGAATAACGAGATAAAATAAAGAAATAACTAAATTCAGGTGAATTGGTTTTAGCATATTTTGCAGTAGTTTGTAGTTTTACTTCCATCCATTTTATTGAACAGAGATACTTTTTACGCGTTTTTCTTTGAATCAATACAAAGTCTTTAACGACTTGTAAGTTGGAAGTTACAAGTGCAATAAAATAGCGATAACTGAATATTTGAGGCGTTAAGTACAATTTATGGGCAATTCCCAGTGATGTGTGGTCCCGACATTGTCGTTCACGAATTGAAGGCGGCCCTAGGGCTCTGAAATACCTAGTCGATTACAGACAAGAAGTTTTAACGGTTATAAGTTTAAAATTTTTCAATTTAATTACGTCTGAAAGAAATTTAAATTCGCTGCATAATTTAAGGGATCTTTCTACCATCCTACAAAGTAATTAGTGTGTTTTTTAGACGTATACAACTTTAAAATTACGGTTGATTGTTATGATTTTGGCTTTATTTGATAGTATTATCTTTGTTTCATAATGATTTGCATATAAGTGCCAGGGCTAGCAGGCGTTACGTAATTTATTATTTTCAAGGGATGTTACATATACTGTTAAAAAGCCAATAGATTTGAGAATTTTCACACAAAATGGATGATCGCAATCTTTTTGATTTTGTTTTTAAATTCCCTTATATCATTAGTCCTAAATTTACATTTTTACGTTTAAAAAGTTTTTCCTTGTATAAAAAGGAGAGTCAGTGAAAAGCGTAAGCATTTAAAACTAGTACAAAATTACGCGGCTATACTAATATTATTAAAATTTTGATTTTAAAGCTGAATATTATGGTAGTTTTTTCTGAAACCAATAATTAAAAAAACAAGTGTGTTAAGGGTGCTTAAACTGTCGCTAAGAGTACTTTAAGCAAATTCAATTTGGCAAACGATGTACCAAACACCCTGTATTACATACGCTTAGCTGTACCTGGATATGCCCACACAGCCCATAAGCGACATCACAGTTATCCTCAACTTTACCCGAGGCCGGGGACAAAATGGCAAAAGTTGTACAAATGTGTTTATTCTTCAGAGTCAACATTTTTACGCAGCCCTACCTTGCGTGTTGTAAATTTGGTTAAATGTACGTTTTATTTCTGTTTTTATTTATATAATTACCTTTTGTACATTGTCAGGTAAAGGATGACGTAATTATTTATATTTTGTGTACTGTCGGCTAATGAGTTAGGTATGCAGGGCAAAAACTTCTAAGTCATAGTAAAGACTTACGACACCAGTTATGGATAAGTGAGTTATATATCTAAATAGTGGGTATATTACACTTATTAAATATGGAATACAAACTTGCATATCTATTTCAGTCAGTTTTTACTATGGCGTAGAAGTTTTTGCCCTGCATACCCAACTCATTGGCCGACTACATGTGTACTTACTACGACATTTATATACAAATGTTTAATTCAAAAATACTGAAAACTTGGCAGAGATTTAGATTGAGATAATGATCAATGAGCTTGCGCCACCGGCTTACGTATAATCTATTGACAAATAGTAGTGTTCGCACTCATTTTCCTTACTATACATTAGTATGCATACAGTAACATTTTTAGACGAACAAAACATTTGGCCTGACCCAGGATAGGTACAACCCAAAACCTCATCAATCGAGAGTCCATAGTATTCGTCGTCCCGTAGTAAATAGTTACTATAGTAAAAATTGCTGTGACCCTGACTGTCTTACTTACCTACCAATAGTCTTTTCCCTCTCTATTATTGAGTTGGTAGTCATTGGTCATTAGTGACACGACTCAACTACGTATCGACCGCCATTGACATGGTCAACGGAGATCTTGATATTATTAAACGGTGGTCAGATAGTTTCGGGCTGGCAGTCAATCCATCCAAGTGTCAAGCAATCATTGTAGGAAGTCAGAGGATGATAGGCAGGCTGGACTTAGCAAGGATACCACCAATCATTTTCGATGGCTTAATTGTTGGTCTGTCTCCCAATGTCAAGGACCTCGGCCTCTTTATTGACTCCACTTTAAACTGGCAGGCACAAGTGACTAATGTTAGTCAAAAAATTACCGGTACCCTGCGTGCTCTGTACCGGTTGAAAAACTTCTTGCCTTCAAGTATTAAAACCACAATTGTGCAGACCCTTATCTTCCCGATGATCGACTATGGTGATGTGTGCTATTATGACCTGAATGCAGAACATCTTAATAAATACGACCGTCTTCTCAATAACTGCATTCGATTTATTTTCAATCTTCGTAAGTATGATCACGTGTCTACTTATCGTTCACAATTACGTTGGTTATCTATTCGTCAACGCCGTAGCTTGCGTGCTCTCACAACCCTGTTTTCTATCCTGATGTCTCCTACTCCTCCTACTTACCTAAGGCCTTATTTCCAATATCTGTGTGATAACCACGATAGACACCTTCGCTCTTCTAATAATCTTCTCTTACTATGTCCTTCTCATAATACTGGTTTCGTAAATTCTTCCTTCCCTGTCCAATCTATTCTTCTTTGGAATGCCCTCCCTCTCGAAATTAGGACCGCCTCCAGTCGATACGCCTTCAAAATCAAGGTTCGGAATCTTCTCCTCAACAAGAATGAATCGCCACCATAATATATATTATTCGTTCATATATATATATATATATATATTATTTATTAAATATTTACTTATATTTAAGTATTTTGTTATGTAGGTATTATGCATATATATATATACGCACTTATTTTCATTATGTATTTATTAATTGTATTGATTTTTATTCCATTTCTTATCAAAACGCTATATTTTATAACTTCACCTGCCTTGTTAATCTCTGCATCACCCAAAGGTTGACTGGTAGAGAATGCCTACGGCATTAAGTCCGCCTTGTATACAAATTCTGTATATGAAGTTTAAATAAATAAATAAATAAATAAGACATTACGCTTATCACATCACTTCTAAAGTTACGTTCATTCGCTCATAAACTTAAAGCTAACTCCATTCAGTGCAGGCTATATAATGAGATCTACCATCTTATCTAGTGATATAACTCAGTATCTCTTAGTACCTAATCTAGTACTACTTAAACTTAATAGTATCATAAAACTGGCCTTAAAATAAATACTATTAAGTATTCAGTACTAGGTCGTTGTTGTTAAGATTAGAAGGCTAAAAGCAATCGCATCTCGCCGCCATATTGTGAAACGATCAATGTTGTCAAATATAACTTCGGTGCACATTTAAGGAATGCAATATTGAAACGTCTGGCTGAACGTTATGGAACTGGAATGCATTTTGGTTTTGATGTATTTATGTTTGGAATACAATATCTTTTAAAAGATTAGGATTGTGTTGTCACTTATATTTGAATACCACGAGATTATCATCACAACTCTTAAGATATAATTTTAAAATATTCTTCAACATTCGTAATCGACAATTCTTTTTTACAAGATATCATAGACGAAACCATATTGAATTAGTTCTCGGTATGAGAGTATGCATTTCTTTTGGGAGATGCTATCATAATTAATAATAGCTTTTCAAACAAAACTCAATTTAAAATTGCTCTCCTTATAATATGACACCACCCGGTACATAAAAAAGTTATAAAACCGAAATACATTTTAAACGATACTTTGAACGTTTAACATTTATCTCTCAAAAAGCCGATTGCATATTTTTTTCAGTAAATTGCTTTGACATATTTACCTACATATTTCCAGTATTGGATTTTGCATCCAAATTTTGCCAACATACCTACCTACAGATATATTTTTACGTTTAATGACTAAATCGTGATGAAACTTAGTTCTGTTTTTCAGAATTAATAACTTTAATTTGGTCTTTAGAGTTGTTTTTAGTTTTTATGAAGGTTTTTAGGGAGAAAGTACCTACCATTACATAAAATCATGCCTATACACATACTGGTGGTAGAGCTCTTGTGAATGAGCTCGAGGGCGGCAGCACAACCGTCTTACCTTTAACCTGCCGTCAAACAGTAGTGCTTCCATTACTGTGTTACGGTTTGGTGGTGAGATCAGGCCCTGCAATTACTGGCACATGAGGCATAACACCGTAGTCCTCAGCTGCAGCGACGCATCTATAATCTGTTTTTGTGGATTGTTGATGTACGTGGACTACACATACGTTTGTTATGGGCATAGTATAAAAAAAAATGATTAGAAGTGTGTGTTACTGTACTGCACAGTTAACATAATATTGACAACTGATTGCTAAGATGTTTTGAAAACCCTGTATTATCTAGATAATTTATGACAGATTCAATGACCGCATACTTGAGAAATTTATGTGAGTTCTCGCGGTGTCATTGGCATTTGACGACGAAATGGGACATTAATGATTTTAAACTATCACGATTTGTACACATAATTATATATTAAAGACACGGGTCTTATCAGTATCAGTTAGCTCGTGACCACGATCGGTGTGACTCGATCGAAACAGTCGAGCAAGGAGGTATTTATACCTTAAAAATATTTACGCGATTAAGACCCGTGTCTTTAATATATAGAAATGGGACATCTTGGAATGGTGCTTAGGTGGGTAACTACGCCGCTTGGCGTTGAATGATGATACCTATTACCTAAGGTAGTCGTTTGTAATGTTAAACTTCATGGTGAGTATTTAATGCGTGAAAATGATGTACATAATTTTAAGGGCGTGAACATAGCAACATAACAAATAAAAAAAACTTCTTTTTTTTATACTACGCCCACAGCGAGCGAACGTGTAGTCCACCTGATGGTAAGTGGAGTACAGCCCATGGACATCAACAATCCACAAAAGCAGATTATAGATGCGTCGCTGCAGCTGAGGACTACGGTGTTATGCCTCATGTGCCAGTAATTTCAGGGCCTGATCTCACCACCAAACCGAAACACAGTAATGGAAGCACTACTATTTGCCGGCAGGTTAAAGGTGAGACGGTGGTTCTGCCGCCCTCGAGCTCGTTCACAAGAGCTTACTACCAGTAAAACTATTTCTGTTTTGCGTCCTTCAAAGAGTTTAACAGCACTAATATCTCTGTAACCAGTGAGGTCTCCATCACTGAGCACCACTAATGTAATTTAGAAAATTTTGAAAAATTCATCATTTATCTTAATGAATACTCTTGAAAGGTGAAATATATTGTGCTGCTAGAGTTTTGTATAAACTATAAATAATACAGGCAAAAGTGTAGTACAAAATGTTGTTTGTTTCATTATATTTTGAACCCAGTTTTTTTACCTCATAAATATTGATCAGTGAAAAATCCCGCGCTTTTAGATAGTTTACCCACGACATTAACATGCGCGACTGGAGCTAAATAAAAAATGGATGGTATCATAAAAAAGTGCGCAAGTCAGGTCGTTTCGAACGTGTGCATATTTTATTATATCTCTTTGGATTCGATTGCCAGTGTGGACTCGTGTATCATGCGTTTGGAAGTTTGTTCTTATTTTTGGCTCGCAATTTCTTTGCACAACACGTGCCATTGGATTTTTTGTCATAATTCTTCTTTCACCAAGTAAATAAATATTAACATTTATGGATCTGACATTATAATCTAAGCTTTGTCCTGATTAAGCTTGCACCGTTTCGTTTTAACATTAAAATATTTTTGAACGATATATATATACAATGAAAAACATATTTTAGTGCAACTGTTTGGTATATTTTTCTTTAAATATTTTCGTAAATATCTTACTAAATAATGTTCGCGTCACTCGTTCATGTCTTAATGTCATAACTGTGTTTCTCGAATGTAGCAACATTTCGAAATGTTAAATACATTTTCATTCATAAGAAATATATTTTATCATGTTAATGCAAACATTCTGTGTGGTTTACTTATACTTAGTCTAGCGACAACATATTCGAAATTTGACAATAAATAAAAATATTAACAAGTACAGCCTTCGTTTGCCAAATCGCCTAACTTATTTGCTTCTTTTCTGAAAAAACTGATAGGCATGTTGAGGTTTTGCCAACGCCCCATACGTCCTGGTTTATGTAATGGTAAATGGTACATAAACATGGCCTCGACATAGCCTCGGGGTCGGCCAATCCTGCAATGCGTAAGCCATTGTCGGTACTCGCCAAATACATGACCGAGTTTTCATGTCCTATTTCAGTTAAAACTTCTTATTTAAATTTTCTATTATGGCTAAAGATGTTTTATTTTGTTTCGAATTGTATTTATTTTAAGCAGAAATTGGGCCGGTTATTTTATTTTTTTGTATTTCATTTTAACATGTTTTGGCCGGCAACTGGTTCTCTTTTCTATGAATAAGTTTAAGTGTTAAATAGTGTGTTTTCGACAACAGAATTAGTACAGCCTAAAGGCGTAAAAGCTATTGATGTTTATACAACATATTATAATACTACGCTCTCACACAATGTTTAATAATCATGTGCAGATTAAGTTATTACAGTAGTTTAATTTTAGAACCAATATGTATATTTTTCTGTAAATAAAGACGGCATGTGCATTTCTCGTTTGAGATGAGGAAGTAGATTTGATACCTGCAAATGCTAAAATTCCAAATATTTGATAGTAAAAAGCTTTGCATTTGCCATGGTCTTTATATTTTACTATAAAGCCCATGGCAAATGCAAAGCTGTAAGTCATAATCAGCGATTCAGTGCCCTGTTTCATAGAAAATATTAACATAACATAACATAACATCACGCCTATATTATCCAAAAGGGTGTGGCAAAAGTGTACACACCCACATTTCACCTGTTATGATTAGGTCCCATGAGATAGGGACCGAGACTCTATCGCCATCCACCGGGCATAATTCCAATTTCGTGCTGGTATTGTGAATTGCCCGACCCGACAATAGAACCCGAGAACTTGCGGTGAGAGACGCATTCGCTAACCACTAGATCATATTAGTCTGATAATATTAGCATACTATGAGAATGTCTAATATATCAGTTTTTGTTATGAAAGTGGACCCATATCTATCTTCTAGGGGCAGACCAAGAGGCGCAATATTTTTTCTGCAGTTAACATGAATCCAATATGCAAATTCATTGTAAAACAATGAATATGTTAGCAGTCCCCTGTTTGATTGCGCCGAACGAGTCGTGTTTATTGTAAAAGCAATCATGGCGAGGGTAGAACGTTTTTTTGGCAAACTGGAGGATTGCAAGCGCTTTTGGTACATTCGAGTGACAGAAATGTTTTGGTTGTAAATTCGTTTCAATATTGATTTCGTTATTGGATTTAACGTTCAGGAAAAAAAACATTAAATAAGGCAGGTTTTGCCAAGAAGAATGTTGTAGTAGTGTATAATACCTACATTTTACTTGTTTTTTTTATGTCTCGTATGACGGAGGGTGTCATAAAAAATATATATTTTGTTAATTGAGTAAGAAAGATCTTTAGTAACTCAAAAGTACTGATAGCGCGCGAGTTGAATGCAGAGCTTAGGAATGCGGTAGTGCTGTGACATAATTATTATTGATGACCACAATGAGTAATTAATGTCGATAAATTTAAACGATGTTTAATTTTATTTTTTACACTAGGTTAACATGATGAAAAAAAAAACAATATCATAATTATCACACGTTATTAATAATCATTTCACAAAACGAAATGAAAAAAAAATTTATCAGATTCAGAAATGGCAGATATGGTTGAATCGGTGTCACTATCCTCGACGTCGTTGACCTCAATGACGAATCGATCTATGGTATCTTCAATTAATCCATCACTTTGCCAATAATTTTCTTCTAAAATTATGACGTGATCATCGAAGCCCGCCAATCTTCCTCTGTAACCTGAGAAACCGCCAACTCCGTAACTTTTCGTTTTTTTGTAACGGAACTTGATGGACTCGGATCAGTCATTATTAAAATAAAAAAATAACACGGGAACTTCAGTATTAACACAATAACACGGCAAACGTACGATAGTTGACAAGGATGGCACAGCACTACACTGCAGGCGCGTGAGGTGGGGCGTGCGGATAGCGGGGGGAGATGCTCCCGCTCTTTACCTCAGACCCCGACTGCATTCAACTCGCGCGCTATCTGTATGTTACTACATATTGCTCGCCTTATTTAATTGTCAGCCTCTAGTTAACATTTTTTTTTGTTTATTTTATTGTGTAAAGGTTGTGTGTAAACATTCTACCTCTTTGTACTAACAAAAACACGATACACAACCCGTAGCTAGTGTTTTATTCTTTGTCAACGTGCTACTTTTCCTTTATGCCCGGTTTACATTATTCCAGTCCAGCAATCCAGTCCAGTACTGGATTGCTTACTGGAAAAATGTAAACCGGCACTGGAATGAATTGAATCCAGTAAGCATTCCAGTCCAGTAACTGGATTCGCGGTCTACTTTTCAGTCCAGTGCGATCAATCCAGTGCAACTGGAATAATGTAGACGGCCAATCCAGTGCCATTCCAGTGCTGACGAAGTACACACGTGTTGGTTGTTTTTGCGGACTTCTTGTAGCAAGAGTGATTGAGCACGTTTAAAACATTTTCGAAACTGATCTCTTCTTGAAATCATTGTCACTGTAGTGTTCACACTTCAAATAACTGGAATAATGTAGACGTAACAGATCCAGTCCAGCACTGTACTGGAATCTCGCTAGATCACTGGACTAGAATAATGTAAACCGGGCATTATGCACAGAAAAAGAATACAACTTTAGTAACCTTAGCATATTTAAACTCAAAACTTAATGTTACCACTATGAATGTACGTAACACTTTTGCTTTGTGTATAGACGTATGTTAGTCTTTCGCGCCAAAGCATGGATGGATTTGGATTTGGATTTTGATGCAATTTGGCACACATCAAACTTATAGCCTAGATTATTTAACTTTTTTATTGTCGTAACAAGCGGGTTGATCCAAGGGTCGAAAATTAGTATATTTACTTACGTGCAAAGATGTCTAGATGTGCGTTAATGTTTCACACAAGAACTACTGAACGGATTTTGATAAAACTTAATAGACAGATAGGCAGAGTCCCAGGTAGAAGCTAGTGATGCATCATAGTTTGTATTATATTCTACCAAGTATTCCTCGGTCTGTAATGTTTCCCGTCTGCAGATTTAGGTTTGCGGATCTTGTAAATATCTAGCACAACTAGGTTCTACCACTTATATTACTTCTGTGTGCATTTCCATACAGGTGTATGGAAATGATATTCCTAGGCATTCAGATTTTATTTTTGTTTCTACTTATGTTACTGTCTGCTGGATCCTAATGTATAAGACAATGTTTACACGTGAACAAGTTTTTAAAATTAGATCATGCTATTTTTTGGAGGTTTTGAGTTTTAAAATAATATTATTATATGCCTCGATGGTCAAGTGGTTAGCGTAAGATTCCCGGATCGGGCAAAGAGCACGGAGTTGGAATTGTGCCCATCGGATTGCGATAGGTTCACCCCCTATCCCATGGGACCTTAACATAACAGGTGAAGTGTGAGTGTTGTACACCTTTGCCATACCCTTCTGGGCGTGATGGTATGCTATGTTATGTTATTATAATATTTTACTAGCTGCTACTTGAGAATCCGTCCCCTGTCCCCCGTTGATAGAAAATAGCCTACGAACATGTCTCAGACCCACCAAATATAAAAGATTGTTTTTAAGAGTTAGTCAAGGAGTTCAATATATAGATGTACAATGAGGGCAAAAACTTCTACGCCATAGTAAAAACTGACTGCAATAGATATGCAAGTTTGTATTTCATATTTAATAAGTGTAATATACCCACTATTTAGATATATAACTCACTTATCCATAACTGGTGTCGTAAGTCTTTACTATGACTTAGAAGTTTTTGCCCTGCATACCCAACTCATTAGCCGACTGTACACTGTGCCACAAGATTTTATTACGTATTCAACAAGATAAAACATTTACACAAACGATTTTTTACTCTGCGTGAATAAAGTCAAATTACTGCGTTATGCGCATGTCGTTTGCAATATACCAAGTAAAAATTGAAAGCTTACTAAAAGAAATTTACGTGGTATACGCAGGCCATATAGTCTTTTGGCACGGTACACTGTAAATTTACGGCCAGTTTCGGGCCAAAAAATGAAGAATTTTAAATAAAATGGCAGGCTAAGGCCCAGTTTCAAATAACATATTTATGTAGACTATTCAAATCCATAATTATTTATTATTTTTTATGCATGTTTTTTATATTTTTAGATAAATCGTAGACCTCCACACACAAGTAAAAAAAAACAAGTTTATTTGCAAGGAAATGTGGCAAACTTCTATAACTATGCATTTCTGAATTAACAACGTACGCCTACTTTAACTTTTTGATACTTTAACTGATCCTGGCTCACGGGAGTAAAGCTCTGAGTATTATATAACAATACAAATGCACGATGCTTCGTGTGCGACATCACACAGACATTGAAGTGCCTAGATGAATTGAACTATTCATACAAAGTTTCCTTGTTACGAAAAGCCTTGAGGCCTGAACCGTGCAATATGAATGGAGGAGCCGCGTAGCTCCTGAATGATGAATGCCGATGTACTGTGACTTGTCGTTTACTAAAGTTTACACACACACACACACACTTACACACACATAGATATACCTACATACGACTGTAGTTGGTATATTACGCATTTTTTTTGCAAAATATGTGCTAACATTATGCTTGCTTACTAAAAATGGCATACGTGAAAATATGTTTCATGAATAAAGTCCATATCTAGTCCCCAAGAGACTCTGACAATGAATAAAAAGCATATCCTTTAAATAAAAACCAATTGTACACAACCGTCCATCAAAAGGCACATTAACTTAATTAATGAGCGGCTCATTTATTATCAGGGGCATTATTCAGCAGATATTCATTTTTGTAATGTAATTCAACGAACAAGTATAAATCCCTTACGGCCAGTTCATTCAAGTATAAAAGTAGCACTCGTGATAATAAAAAAAAATGGGAATCAATGCTCTATTGAATTAAGATGACAATTGTGATAATCCGTCAATTTTGACACTTGTTGACCGACAAACATTAGGAAATTCTTCTTCGTTTAAAATAATTAAATCGTAAGTTGACATTTATAACAATCGATATGTTAAGTAAGTTCATTTACAAAAATAACCCTTGTATCGTTTCAAAATTATTTCCTATTCTAAATACAAAATGATTTGTACTATTTACTAAAAGACTATAATCGATCGAATCTATATTATTGACTTTCTACACAATGTTTATAATAAAAGGGTTAGCCTTGACAAAGCAATGAGGTTCAATAGCTATTCAATTATTCTTTGTTCAAGTTCAAACAATACGTAATCAAACCAATAACTTTGCAGAGCAGAAATAACTTTCCGTATTTGACAACGACGTTTAGTTACAACAAGCTATTGCCCGCGACTTTGTCTGCGTGGAATTCAATATTACATGCTATTTCCTACAAAATTAGGGCACTTCCTTCATAAAATTTCAACAATACATAAATTTACCCCTGGTGGGGCAAAGCAATCTTATTGTAACAAAAACTACAGGCGCTTTAACATCTGCTTGTCCGTCCCATATTTTACAACTGTTTCTCAGTATAGCCTTAAAATATGTTTGCAATTGCTTATAAAGTTATAACATATAAAAGAACTACCACTAAATTGAAACATACCGTTTTATGGGTTACGCAGTGTTTAAATCAGAGCACTGGACTTTAAAGCGTGTAATAGAAAACAACGCATTAATTTCTTGCAAATGTTCGCATGCATGTTTTGTTCCATCCTTATTCGGAATGCGGTAGTAAACAGTTTTCGTTTGTTTTGTTATACAATGGGCATTTGCAGTTCCGAGGTTTTGTAACTACAGTCCTGAAAAAGATATGCTTATACATTGTAAGTAGATCTATTTTAGAAACATATTACTATTATACTTATTGTTTCAATTCTAATTGTTTATAATGTACTCACTTTAAAGGTGAGTAGTTCCTAAATCACGTAAGGAAGGCAATTTTTAAAAATTGATCTGTAAGGCACTTTCTATAATGGGTTCCACAACTTAGATCGATCATACGACTACCATAATTGTTCAAAAAAGAAAGAATAATACTAAAGATGGTCACCCATCAAGGTTGGCATTGCTCAACGCGGTCCTAGTACATAGTATGTAATAAATTAAGATAACTTAGTTTATTTGATTAATTTTTTAATCATTCTAGATGCGCCACTTCACAAAAATCTTTCTATTTCTATAATTGTATCTTTTTTTTATTTATTCTTATTTACATATTCACAGGTATGCAAAAAGCTGTTAAGAAACGAAAAAAGAGCCCAAAGCAGCAAAGTTTAGGTATATTTGCATGTTTTCATCACATTTCTCCGCTCCCCAATAATTTCATGGAATGAATACTAATCGCGCTTGGAATTGTGCAAAGCATTTGTAGCAGTAATGTGATGCGCGGGTAATGAAGCTAGAAGGAAAAAAGGAATTTCTGGTACAAAAATAATTCGTATGATCTTAGAGTTCCGCGTGCGTATTCCACACGAAATTTGAATTTCTGACACTTAAATATCAACCGTACCTATTCATTTGCTAATAAGGCTGCACAAAATTTTTAAACCGTTAACTTACCCTTTCAGTATCGGACCACCTTGATACTGAAGTAATTTAATTTCTTCTAGATGTAAAGAAACATTAAATTCAAATATTTCTTTCAAAGTAAACCACAGTAATTGTGGAGTGTTTGTGTGTAAAATAAGTATGTATTTAGGAAATAAAAGTAAATGTGTATTAGTATTAGTTATTATAGTACCCGAAGTACAAGCTTTGCTTAATTTGAGACCAGATAGCGTTGTGTGAACGATTAGTGATATTTATTTTAATCACATGATTATTATTAATTTTTAATTTTAATGTTTCATTTCCTTTCGTCACTAATTTTATCCAGAACAAAATTATCTAAACGTACTACTGTCGGTCTGGTACATAAGAAGATACCAATATCTCTCTTCGCTAAATTTTGCAGTCATAAAATATAACTACATCTGTTATTTCAAACTAAGAGCACACACTTAATGCTATACCTACCTGCTATTGTGTAGCCAACATAACATAGTTGAGATAAAATAGAGACGCAATGCGGAAACGGATGTAGAGCCTTCACGCTACGCACTTCCGGTGTGTTCATTAAGCCTTTAAACTCCCAACCCCCTTTTCCGCGTTTAAATTGTGCTTTTTACACGACTATTATTTGGCTTTTGTTAAAAATATAACATTTTGCTTAATTAACTAATCTTGTTTAAATTGCCTTAATGTTCTGCTACATTTTCCGTGTGTATTTTTAAAGAAGAGGATATAATCCTGGCGTTTTTTAAAGCGTTTTATAAGAAAAACACATAAATATTATAAACTCTGCATAAAAAAGCAGCAGTTGATATGTAAAACAACAAAATAATATATCTTTTGTAGTTTCTACATTAGGTTATTATCTGATTATTTAGTAATGGTTGCATAGAAAACGTAGTAATGTTAACGAAATAAAGAAACATTGTTTGTTAACTTTTTTATTGCTGTGCTGACAAAATTAATTAGCATTACGTAAATATACGTTGGTACAACGTATCAACGTAACGTAGATACAACCATACGAGTAGACAATATTAAAAAAAAAAAAAAAAAACAGGTTAGTAGTGTATTTACATACCTACTTTTAAACTGAGTGACTACAAGTAGAAAAGAAAAAATATGCAATCATACTACCTTAGTTTTGCTTATGACAAAACGTATTATTCAGTATTTAAGTTCTTCATTATTTTAAGGTAATTAAATTTTACTTAAGTTTTTACAAGTTTTAATTTTACATCAAAATTAGCTAGCATTTTGTGGGCAATTGGTACAAAATTAGCCTTTTATTCTAATTAAATCATGGCACCAATATTTGGCGTTTGGCGTTCGAGTAATCCAGTAAGCTTCGAGGATTAAGAACAAATTGGAATTTAATTTTAAGCCGTTGTAATTGATTTAAAAACAAATTGTTTCAATTAAGCCTGTAATTGTATAATGTACTTAAGTGTTTTTAACATAAGAACTTTTTTGTGACACTGCTTAGATTTTTCAGTTATTAATACAAGTTGTTCACGTCAGCGTCTAGTTCTCGAGAATAATAATTACGTGAATTGTCGTTGATTATTAGAAAATCAATAAGAAGTTCGAATTCATTTAAACCATAAGGTTTTTTCAGTACAGTTTTTAGGGGGAGATATTGCGAACATTTAAAACAATGTAACCTTTAGGCAGAAGACAGTCTGTTCACTATTTTGACATTGTCGACAGTCTATAAGCTGATATTTAATTTTGACTTAGATAGATTCCAATAGTTCTATCCTTGATACAAACTGTTGGTTAAGTTCAGGATAATCATCTTTAAAGTTGCCGACAAAACACGGACTTGGTGGTTTCGGCTTTATATCCCAGTTAAGATTTAATTTATTTTAGATTAGAAGCAAGTGAAGCGGAGTTAGCAACTATTCTAAACATATTCCAAAGTTTATGATAGCCAATCATTGTGGAAAATTGGATAGACGGGCGATGTGCATGTTGCAGAAGTTAGAAATATGTGCCGGGACTTCTTAATAAGTGTTATGCATTTGTATTATGATTAATCGTTTATAGTATTTTAGTTTTGTCAGAACTTATTTCACTGATAGTAATGTATAAAGGCAAAACCTATTAATTGATAGGTGGCCTAAAAAATCTTTTAAGCACATTTTATACTCCTGATGAAATTTTTCTAAATGTACTGTGAATTCCAGATAATAAAGTACAGGCACAAACATCAACTGTTATTTAATAGGTATTTAAAAAGGATACTAATTGAACGATTAAGCCAAAAACCCGTTGTTAAAAGAGTGGGAATGCAGAGGGACAAAAAAAAAGTCCGTGCATCATTAACTTAAAAACAAAAGAAAAATGAGGATGTGACACAGATCACAGACAATTAGAGCGCCAGATTAAGCACCAACCAACATATTGCTAAAAATAAATCATTAACTTTATTTTCATAAAAATCTCACTAGATATTTAAATTACTACGGCACAAAATCTAGTACTAAGTTATGAAAAAGCAGCTTTTCTCACAAATAACTTTTGTGAAAAGTGGATTAAATCTCGTGACTCAGGTAAAAATATGAAAAAACAGTTCTGCAAAACTGCGAACTAGTTTAATTTTAACTTTGCTATTTCCTTTTGACGTCTTGTCTAACTTTGTAATTAAGAAAACCTAGATCAAGTTAGTGTTTTATTGCTTGTTTTTGGTAGTAAAATATTCAATAGAAGTCTTCATGAGTCCCACCTTTTGTTCTTTGTGATATCTTAGTGAGTGAGCAAGGTGAAGCAAAATCATTCTATATATAGGTTTTGATTATTCTCTTACACCATGACGTCTCCAATGCTCCAATGCTCCAATGCTATTAATCAATTTTCACAGGTTACCATACAACACGATCCTGTTTAGAGTCGCATTTGGGTAGCAAGCCTTACTCCTAAAAATCACATAAAATTAGTTGTTGATACTTGCTCTATAAAACCGAAGTATCATCTTTAGATAATAGTTGAAACAACCTGCCCTAATCATCAACTCGGAAATAAGAACAATAGATTAAAATGCAGGTTCGACACTTTTCGAAAATGCTCGTGTTTTCAACGTGGTTAAACGGTTGGGGATATTTGAATGACGTCGGCGACACTTGGCAGATTGCCTCTTACCCTAACACTTTTATGACAGGGATTTTATGACAAGGTGTGAAAATTTCTTAGCTTGCTCATAAGAAAATTCGTGCGTCATGTAATTGGGCCCTAATATTATCATGAGTTATGGCACCGGTGATATAAATACAGTCCATACCAACCATACCATCTTCTTCCATCACTTCGTCCCTGGACTCTATAGCACGAGCGCATTTGAGTTTTAGAGCCGTATATCATTTCTCTATATCTATCTCGCTTGCACTTATGGAGCCGTCTAGTGAAGTACAACCGTAACAATAAAATACATATTATCGATAAGTAACGTTTATTATCATATCTATTTCACAAAATTACATAAAATATCAATTTTTGATATTAAACTATATTTTAAAATTATGTACAGTATTTTCATACATAGAGAAAGAAAGTTTATTATAAGTTTAGTAACTTATCGTTGATTTTCCAGTTTTGGTCAAACAAAATTTAAATATCATGCATATCCATGTGTTTTCCATTGAAACGCAAAGAAGATAACTAGGGTCCGGCGCGCTGCACATTCCTATCTTCTAGACTAGACCTGTAATTGTTTTGTTGTGAAAACTTGAACTCAATAACATGAGGCACATTTCGTAGCAGATAACGAGCCTTCTTGCGTCTGTTTGTCTAGTCATGAAACCGTTATGTTTGGTTGTAATTACATAAATTAGCACTGTCATTCATCGCATGACGAATTTTTTTTTTACCAACCTTGTTAAATATAGTTTAGTTTTATTTGCTCATAATTACGACAGCCGGCTTTGTACCCTTCAGTCTAGGGCCTCGACCGACGCTGAGTCTGAGTATTGTACTTAAGTACATTATACATTTCAGTGCCATTATTTTCATAATTACGCTGTAAATTTGATGTTCGTGGGTAATTTTAAGTCAAGGAAACTGGTCAAAATTGCTTTAAAATTATGTAACTAGAAAACGATTTCCTATCAATTCGGCGTTTCGCACATAATCAACGTAGCATTTTATGATAGATCCATTTAACTTATCATTTCAGGGTCTACTTATTGAAACAGTGCAACCTTCCTCGAGTTTATTAAAGAGTATTGTCAGCAACAAAAATAACTGTATAATATTATTATTATATTATATTATAGCATAGCCTTTTAATTCCTTAATTTTAAATTATAATTCATTTTTAAGCTGTATACTATATTGTATGTAAAATTTCAAACTTCTGTAGAAATCACACGTTACACATGTCATATGTGAAAAAAAATTGACCCTTATCTGCTGGCTTTATCTCTCCTTACTTGGGGCCAGTTTCACCAACTGGTGAAAGTATCATATTTCGCTATGGAAAAAAGCATTACCATTTAAACTCATTCCCGCAAGGTTGGTACTAAGGTTATTTTACTATCTACTTTAACAATTCTAACCCGAATCCGCATAAACGTGACTACAATGAAATTTGTATTATTATACATAGACAGAGGGTTGTTTTTACGACGGCTCATGTTTTGTATGATTTGGCCTTTACGTTTGGCGTATTGTCGTACTGTCGTTCAAATAAACGATGCTGTGCTGTCGGCGTTTCAGCTGACGTAGATGAGAGATTTGGGCACGTATGTTCAGATGATGATGAATTTATATTATGATGTTATGTTGCTATCTGTTAGCTAAAAACAATATCAAAAGGTAATATAAAGTTATATATATTATATAGTTAGATAGTAATAAACTTTGAGAGAAATATTAAGAAAGTTCTCTGTCACAATGCTACATTTTCGAATGTTTGGTTCTATTAAACTTACTCTCTCTATCTAGCCAAGTTACAGTTGTATTAAGAAAACATTGTTGTTTATGAACTGGTAAGCATAACATAACATCACGCCAATTTTACCCAAAAGGGTGTGGCAGAATGTATACCACCCACATTCATATCGCCTGTTATGTTAATAAGGTGATAAACTCCTTTATTTTTAATTGCTGAAATATAGCAGCAATAAAATGCATCGCGTAACGCTGCTTAGATGACAAGGCGTTGAGAATAGAGATATTCAAATGAAATCTCGGCGAACTACTGGCACTATTTCACGCATCGCTGCTTCGATGCACTGCAATGCGATTGCAGCTCCACATTAAACTGCGAAAAATGTATTACCATACCCAAGACGCAAGATTTTATTTACATCTGCGGCACAAGGACATTATTGCACCTGCGTTTTACGCAAAAGATTTTTATTACAGACATTTAGCAGCCGTTTGCCGGATGGTAAATGTCTTTATCTTTTTTTGTCCGCACTAGGAATAACTTCTGTGTCGCGAGGGTGTCCACAAACATACATCCCACAATCCCACAAAATACACACAAAGTCCAGAGTCACAACAATTCTTTGCGGATCACACAAAGATTTCTCGCGTGTGGTGATCGAACCTACAACAACAGCGCAGTTAAAAGCGGCGAGGCGCACCAACCGTGCACTTTAGTGGCAAGTATAGCCCGCAAGAAATTGCAAATGCCTCGCGGCATATATGTTTTCAGAGCCTAGATGAAGTTTCTAAAGTCACTATTAATTGGCGTCAGGTTAAAAATGAGAAGATTAACCGTGTCGTCCATAAAAGTATATGACCATACCGCGTTGCATTGAAATTATAATGAACATCGTAGGTCCAAAACAAAAACGGTTGAGTTTAACAGATTGTCAAGATCCTCCAAATTTTCAGTATTGGTATAATTAACTATATTACGACCTAAAAGTACAACATTGTATGAAAGCGAAACAGTCTACTATTCGCATATGATTTTTAAGAAATAAATATACTATCGTACTTTCGTTACACGTGTAATTAAAAACTTAAGGTTGTACAAGGACTACAAAAAAATCAACAAAAGCATGTCTGGCAAATGCTAACGAATTTCAAAGCTGGCAAAAATAACCACGTTTTTATTCTCGACTTTTTAAGCGTGTTTGAGGCAAACACTTGGCTTTAATGAGATCGTGAAATAGCCGATATGGGCTGAAACAAACTAGCACATGGTAACGATTAAAATTTTACGTTAGAGCCTTTGTTGCCGTCAATGTTTTAGATTTTTCGTGTTGTTTAAAACCGCCCACGTTTAATAAATAGTTGACCGATTTTTGTAGTAGAAGAACGTTCGATAATATATGCGCTATAGCACACGCCCTATAAAAAGTCAGACATGAGCGTTCGAAATGGAGACTAACACTATTTTGGATTTATCTAAAGCGGTGATTGTTTTAACCAATTTTTAGTTTACTCAATCTAGTCATGTTTCAAATGTAATAGGAAATGTATTTTAAAGCTTGTCACCCTAAACGTTATATAGGTAGACAGGTAGATACGTATAAACGAACCCAAATGCCAAGTCCCCGGGGCGATTTCATCGAGATACTCGAAGCGTGTTTCGGCCTTTTCGTTATTGTAGCAAGTGATAATTTCTTTGAAATGAGGCTTTCTACAACGATCTTCCAATTTCAAAGAACGTTCCTAATCAGAAAGACAGCTTTGAATTTTAGTTTGCGTCATAGAAACCGTTATTAAGGCTTTTTTTAAACCTTTATCCCATAGGGGTTGGCAGAGACAATGCTTAGCCATTTGCTACGAAATTTTCATACCTCTTTCGCTTCTTAAACATCCATACATCTCGTCTTACTTGCTAGCCAGTTTTGTATACTGCGTGCCCATTATGAAGTAGGTACGTCATTATTTATCAGGTGCATGTATGTCTTTCGAAGGCGAACTCTTTAAATAAGTTACACAGACAGTACATTATTTAGGTATAACAGTTGTCAGCTTGCAAAATCACATTTTATTCAGATAAATGAAATAAAATGTAAATACCCTTTAATTTTCTATGCTAAATTGCTTAGTGTTTATGTACTACATCACATTTATTATCTCTTCATAGTAAGGAAACTATTATAACTATAATATCCGTTACAAAAAATATCTAACATCGGTTGCCTCCTCCTAGTTGATATGAGCAAATAGGAGATTGAATCATGTCCTTGAAAGTACTTGAAAGATCGAGATATTACACTTCGATACTCATGTTAATATAAGCCCTATCCAATAACCTTCACGTTCTTCAGCTTTGTTCACAGACCTGTTTATAAAGATAAATTCGGTAAATATTATTTATACTTACTTTACACTACTCAAACGTCAAATTGTCCATTAGATTCGTAGTAAAAATTAGCACGCTTGGTATGCATACAGTTAGACAGACTTACGTTAAAGTCATAAATTACATTTTAGTATTACATAATATAAACGAATACATGCGATATGTTTTGCGTATATTCAAAAATGCCCGTGGGTGTTAGAATCAAAAATATGATCCTGATAAGCAAATTTTCCTCTGTCTCTTTGGGAATCTAACAGGTTGGAATGGTAGCATAAAAGGGGAAGGTTATAACGGTTTCCACGTCATAATATTCTGTTTAAACCTTTGCGGTATGCGGCACTGCGGGTGTTCTAATGGTAAGTGTTATTAACTAACCAAGGTATAGCCTAGGTTTACAAAACAATAGCCAATTTTAATCTTTGTTATCTATAGCGTCAAGTATCCAAAATAAATCGTGGCTTGTAATAAGATAGACAGTAGTATAAGTACAAACTTTTCTTGTCTATTCTCTATCACTATTATTTATGTATTTGACAATAGAATAATTATTTTTTTAGCTGCAAAATCAAAGTAAATGTTCGCTCTCCGGTGCAAAATCGCGCCATTATTATCAGACTGTAACCATGTTTATCGCAATATTGATTGATTGATAATAATGTATTATATCAAACCAATAGATTCATGATCCATCTTAACAGAGTACAACAAGATTGGTGTTGCTGTGCCTAAAATCACAAAAGTAATTTTAAAAATAAATGAAATACAATCTATTAACAATATTGCATGATTTTTTTTTCCTATTACCGTACCTATGTATTATTTAATTTTAACATTGTATTCATCAGTGCCAAGTTTTTGAGAGGTATTTTTAGCCTGGTAAAACACTGTGTAAAACTTAATGTACTTAGTGTAACAAGAACACTAACTCAATATTATTTATGCCAATAAAGAAATTTTAAAATTCAAACTCAAACTGTGCCCAAAATCACAAAAGTAATTTAAAAAATACTGAAAGGCAGTATTCCAATTGGCATTGTTATGATCTCGTTACCGTCCTGATATTGAAATAAGTACAGATACAGAATTGATTCATAATTTTCGTATTGAATACTTCGATAGAGCTTAATATCGTCCCAGGAGACGGTTTATGAAATTGTTCAATTTCCTGAGGTCTCATCCGATTAAACGGGATTGAGGCAGTTTGGTTAATCTACGTTTTATAATCTGATAACTGTGATAGCTACTTTTGATTTTAAAAAATATCTTAGTATTTCCAAATTGTCTCGTTGGTTCAGTGGTTAGTGTATGCTGCTGCTGCCTCTTATTGTGAGGTCTCAAATTGAATTCCCAGGTCAGACAAATGTTTTTTTTAGCATATTCAGAAATTAGAAACATTTATTTGTATAAACATAGGTATATAGGAGGATCTTGTTTACAGAACAAAAAAGATTCACAACATTTTACCCTCAAGGGTGTACTAATTTAAAAATAAAATAAAAATATAATAAAATTACAAATTAAATATTAAAAAGAATACATGCATAGTTTTCATTTTAAAATTTATCGTTATAGAAATCGTTTATGTTATAATATGCTTTATCAATTAGCATTCTCTTAAAATGAATCTTGAATAATTGTGTGTTGAGATGCTTAATTTGCTCAGGTATTTTGTTAAATATTTTTGGACCCATGCACACTATACTTTTATGTACCAATGTAGTCTTGGCTGGATGTAAACAAAGTTTATCATTGTTATATATATATATATTCCCGCATAACTACCTTGTCTTCCGTCGGATGATTCTTAATACCAGCGGAGAGTTATTAGTGGATGGGGATAGGCTCACCCCACATGGGACCTAACCATAACAGGTGAAGTGTGGTCGTTAATTAACCTCTGCCACACTATTATAGGTAGTAAAAGCGTGATGGTTATGTTATCTTTAATTACATAAACTACAGATAACTTTGTGGATTGTATTGCTCTAACGCTTTACCAAACCGAATCGACTCGTAATTCTCGCCAAATAATTTGGCTGAAAGCTTTATCTGTCCCTGACTATTGGTTTATGGTGAAATTTCCTCAGTTGAGATGTCACCCGTTTAAACACATTGAATGAATACTAGCCGAGTTAATTACGGCTTCAATTGCCCGTTGATTAATTAATTTTGCTCTCCATGAGTTTAACTTAGAGATATCCTGTGCAGCTTAGATTATATAATAAATAAAGAATTGTTTGGTTTATCTATGTAATGGCTACATTTTATATTAGGGTAGTATTTAAACGCAAATCATAAAATATCCTTTTTCTATGCAATTAAATACCGAATTCCCATCAAAATTACTGATTGCACAACAAAATATTCAACTCAAAATATCACTAAACACACTACAATTTATTTTCACAGCGCACAGCAATTTTTCCTAAAGTAAAAGCTTTTTTATCAATGCACAACTAATAATCTTAATGCACATTATACATGTTAACTCTTTTTCTTTTAAATATAGCTTCTATTTTTATAATATTTACAGCAGTTTTTCTAGATCAAACAACATTTTATTAGTCACAGTCATCTTATTATTTATTAATTATCACATAATGAGATCAGCAAAAAAAATATAAAATTAGATACAAAATTGTAATTTATTGAATTATTAAAGCAGGTCTTGCTTTCGCGGGGCGTCCACGCTTCCTTTTTTGCCCAATAGGCACATTTTTAGCTTCTGCAGGTGGCGCCACGTACTGTCGTCTGTTACGATCTATGATAATAAGAAATTGGTAGGTAGTATAATATTATTTTATTTAGTGGGTAGATTCAAAAAGGGGTCGGAGTATCACAAAGATTAGCTAGCACTCGCCGGCCGCTGCCGCGGCACGCTCGCTTCGCTCGCTCGGCTCGCGCTATGTTATGGTCGCAGTTCTAACCTAACCTAACCTACTACTTTACCCATAATTGACCTATGCCATAACTATAGCTTTTATTTTTATATTATTTACTCCAGTGACGAAAAAACGCGCGAAGTTTTTCAGTTAAGTTGTTCTGCTTTTAGAAATAATGCAATGTAAAAGGATTTTTTTGTTATAATAATCATTAAATTTACCGAGCATGGCTTCTTGAAAATTAAGACAAATATGATGAACAGATTTTGTTGTACTTACTGGTTAATATGCGACTGGGATAGTTATTTTGCTATGAAATATGGTAAATTTGATGTGCAGTCAGTATTTATGCTATGCATGTAGTATTTTTGTACAAAAATAAATTTAACTGTATTGCATTATGAGGAAAAAAGGAATGTCATATTGATGTGTAATTTCGAATTATCTGCAGTTTGAGTTTTGTTAAACATTTAGTTTATCTGTAGTGAAGTAAGTTATTTGATGCAAAAAAGAATATAAATGATGAGTATGTATTGATAGGCGATTATTTATTTGATATGCAATATAATATATCCCTTTATATTATAAGACGCCGTAGCGTTACTTACAACTTCTATATAATGCTTACTAGATTTTTTTTTCATCTAGACGAAAGAATACATTACTAATACTGTACTATTCTCTTGAACATGAATGCATCATAGTTTTCTCTTTGACAAACATCGGTCAACAGTTTAATTGGCAGTAAAACAAGAGTAACAAACCAACACAAACAAGAATGAGTGTTCAGGGTGAATCTAATTAGTGTTATGCAAACTATCGTGGAACTATGCTTCTTTTATTTAGCTGAATATTTACTTTGTTTTGGTGTTTTACAAGAGATTAGGATGAGAGATTTATTATACCTACGCTTACTATTTATTACTAGAGATATTAAACAACAAAAAAATACACACATTTTTTTTTAGAGACAGAATGCTTCTTATTTTTGTAAAGGCCCCGTAAGTTCTGTAAAAGCACTACTCATATTTGTGTAAATACGATATAAGCCACCCGAGAGCCACCTAAGCCCCATAATTTCGATGCAGCAGCATCCGAGTCTGTTTAATTTGTCTGTCACTCCTCGTTGTATGATTAGTTCCTAAAGGAGTGTGTGCCGGTAAAGTTGTAGTCCCAAGTTAGATACGTAGCTAAGTCAGTCAATTCTAACGAACACGATGCCACGTTTGCTTAAGTCCTTATAGATATTTACTGTACTGTTACCTAGCAAAGTCTTTTTGAACAATGATCGATAGATTATTTATTATAAATAGGTCCATGCCATCGTGACCGGTCACCAACTTCTCATTAGATTTTATATTCACCGTTATAAAAAAGCAAAGAAAACTAGAAATTGGGACGCCTGCCCGGACCCCTATCTCGTTCAGTGGACATTTGCTAATTGGACTTGCACTTTTAAACGTTCAATCTGAACTAGGTACTTGTGTTCGGTGTCACATTGTTCGGATTAAAAATGGTAGTAGTTTTAGCTTTATATTTTTTTATATATAAAATGGACCGGTATGCACTATTATTCAGATAAATTGTATCTTTGACGAGATTGGTATGCATAAGGCTTCTTTCATATATTAATCTTTTATCCTTAGATTGATGTATCTATTTGATAAATTCGTGTGATTGTAATGGCTATGATCTGTCACAAGGATGGTACCAATTAAGTATATCTATTCAGTGTCGGTAAAATAAATAAAAATACAAATTGTTTTCTTTCAAAACATGCCGATTTTTTATAGTTATGTATTTGGTATACCATCACTTATTACTGCAATGATCTTCTTCTTTGCTTGTCAATGGAAAACACATGGTAATGCATAATATATACATTTTGTTTTACCAAAAATTTGCCACAGGAACGTCATTACCGGTGGCGTCAGGTCGTCTATGGTACAGGTAGGGGGACATAAAGGACATGTAAGAAGATGACCCATCGTTTGGGGACTGGTACCGCATTCACAATCGGCGAAGTCTGCATAACCCCACTTCGCTAAGTTTTCCTGGCAGTGGAGCCTGTTTAATGCTTTCCATTGTGGCCAGGGTAAATCGCTGCCAGAAGTTAGTTTAACTGCAGTAATTAAATGTATAAATACTGTACCGATTAATTTACCCGTTTACATTCAAAAATAATGTTGTAAATACTGAGTTAAGCCGATTTCACCGCCTGAGTTCAAAACTGAACCCGGCCATCAGTCCCTCTGTATTTCCCATTTAGTGGAACGGTACAAAAATATCGAAACCGTTCAGCGTTGAACTCGGGCCGTTAAAATTGACCCCTAGATTGCCGTCATGATGGATTGGGGTGTTTAAGAAAGGATAGGTACTCTAAATGCATTTATTCATTGCCTACATGCTTGTATATCCCTTGGTGTGATTTAGCGGTCTGTGTTCTGACCGTATGCTAATTGGACACTATGCTACCTAATTGGACAGTACCTGATTATAATCTGCGTTGGAAGAGAAACTAGGTTTCCAAGGTGAATTTCTGAAAGTATTTAAGTGAAGAAGCATTACCAATTCTGTTGCACTTTTGGTGGCCAAATGATCCATGAGTCTATGACAACCTAGTTTATTGATGTAGCCTTTAAATGTAGCTCGATTGTTACACAAGGTTCAATATTGTGCAAACATTTGCACATGTAAGATTGAGTGTGTGGCCGGCGAAACGACCCTTTTACACAAAATTTGTGCAAGTAAGATGGAGCATGTAGCCAGCCACCATATAGCCTTATTCGTGACGTACAGTGCAGCAGTGCAAATACACTTTTAAGTAACCTATAATATGTGTTATAATGTGTTTATATCTAAGTTATGATAATACATATTATTACCTTATGTGTATGTTACAAAGCAAAAGCTTATAATCTTCCATTTCTTTATCAAAAATTTTAGTGGCTCTTATTTATTCAAAGAGCGCTGTAATGAGATCTTACATAATCGTGCGAACTCGATATAATCTCGAACGATTCAAATCGAATCGAGTTCTGCATCAATATTCCCCATTTTCTTTATTAGCATACAACGCTTTGAATATCAAAGAAATCTGGCAAAGGAAACGTTTAGAAAGATTGTTGTTTAAATCGTTATGTTTTCAAGATGTTTTTTAAAAGCATGATATTTGTAATGGTGTTAAAAGCTGTTTTCCTTTCCACTTTCTTTTTCATGACGTAAATGTTTTCATTTTGCTGATAAAAATGTAACATTTTTTTCGCATTTCTTCATCCATTTCTTTTTACTGGAATCGGGGTGAATATTATTTTCATTATAAATATTTCGGTAAGTGTATGCCAATTCAAAGTTCTTTAAAAAACAAGTCGGACATTTTTAAGAGTAGCTTCTCTATATTTTTAATTCGAATTAAGCCACCTTCCAAGTGGCAATAAAGATGAAATTGGAGTAAGTTTTTGCAATAAATGTTTCGTATCATTTTATGCACCATCAGAACTATTTTCCGTATATTTTATTTTTACATCTATTGTTTCTACCCTATGTTCAATCTATTCAATGACAAACGATGTGATCGCTCTAATTACTGGCTCACCACAACCTTTTCAATGTCCACTATATCCACCCTTACACGATAGTTAATCACTACCCTTACCTTATTGGTATAACCCACTTATTGAGTTCAATCAAATGACACTAAGTGCTTTTACGAGCTGTGTCTTTCATCCAATAAGTTGGTATTTTTATGTAATACGACGTAATTATTGAGAATACGGGTTACGCACTTTATTTATGCTGACTAGTTTCGGAGACTCGAGAAATCGGCGACGAAACGCGATTAATCACCCAGTTGATGAATCTACGTAATAGATTCGAAACTAGTCGGCATATCCCCGGCTAAAACGTGATTAACTCGTATTCTCAATAATAATGTCTTCATCTCACGTTGGTTTTAATAAAATAATAATACGACGTACTTCTTAGCAAAAGGGCATGTAGACTGCCTGATTGTAAGAAGTAAATTATGCCAATAAAACCCTGCAGGCCATAAAAGCTAATTGAAGATACACCGCTACATTTGAGAGTTAATGTTATACCTTATGTGCAAATAATTTTGGGGCCTTATCTCAAACTGATGGTGGAAGCTTCAAGCTTGGTCACAAAAGTTCTACTACCATCAAGGTTATTTAGATAATTCAGTACATAGTCTAGAAGATAGAGGCGAAGCAATTAGATATGCAGAGCAAAAACTTCTACGTCATACTGAATCACTACACCAGTTATTGATATGTGAGATACAAACATTAATATTTGGGATTTTGCCATCAGGAAATACTCAATAGTAGCACGAAGTTGTTATTGTGCCCGTAGATGGCGATAGGCTCACTCCCTATCCCATGAGACCTAAACATAACAGGTGAAGTGTGGGTGTTTTACATCTCTGTCACATCATTTTGGTCTCTATAGGCGTAATGTAATGTTAAGTTAAACCTTTAGTAGGTATATGACATTCCTAAATATGTATACTAATACATGCATAACCTCGTGAGCTTAACAAATCATGACAAGAATTTTTGTAGTGTCTAAGCAATGTTTATTTTAGAAAGTTTCTTGCACCCTTGCTAGTTTGTCCCTGGCAAGTTTTCAAGGCCAATGAATTAATGATCCTTTAAAGTTTAAATTCTACCCAAATAAAGATAGATCAGTCTCTCTGGGAAACCACATGGAACTTCATCGTGGCAGTTTTGTAAAATGTGTTAGTAAAACCCTTTCATCAAAGTTATGTTGTTATTATTATTGTAATTGGGCAATTTTCCACTACATAGGCGCGACGACGGCGTCGGGACAGCATTATAAAATAAAAAGAACGGCATTATTTACCATCTCGTCTAGTGGAAAACTGCCTATTAAAGCCAAAAAATATTATGTTATAACATAACGTAACATTACCCTAAAGGATGTGGCAGAGGCGTACAACACCCACACTTCACCTGTTATGATTAGAAAAAAAATATTATATCACATTATGTTATTGTTATATAAAATCTAGATTTTGGTAGATGTTCATGTTTAGCTTGCTTTTCAAGCTCAAAAGTCAATAAACATTTCGTTCACCCGGCACGACTGATACTTGGCAGTTGGCTCTCGGACTAAGTCACGTATACAGTAAATGCTAGGTTTATGTCCGTGCTATCTTGATTCTTGACATCAACATCGAATTTGCCTAAAACAGACGTGTGGGCTGAGTATTTTCAGTGAATCTATTTATATTCGTCCCAAAGTCTGTATTATGTCTTCACTAATTCAGACTACCACGCGAAAGTATATCAAACCTACGCAAAATATCTAACAATGTGCTCCAACACAAAGGGTACTAAAATAAATGGAGAAGCAAATCGGAGCACTTAAAGCCTTCAATAAGATTTATTAGGCCAACCTTCGTATCTCACCCAGTCAGATAATATTTCGATGATATATGGAATCTAATGTTCATCTTAGATCTACCTGGATCAAACGTAATGGCTTTTTCAAGGGTTTTGAAAGCAGAACGATCCCATAAATTATAAGGAGTGCTTTCATTCATACTGATACTATTGGGAGAATGAATTTTCGGCACTTATCAGGTCTATTAATCACATTGGACGACGCCCAAGAAGCTTTCGTGCTACATTCAGATTCTATTGTTTTTGGTAGGTGATTTGTATTCGGTGAAATTTGACTTGAATTTTATGCCTGCACAAGAGAGGTCGACCGACAAGAAAATCTGCAAGTAAGTCTGTCTGTTATGATTACACAGCTAAACGGCTTTACCGATCTTGATTAGTATAAAGCTAGTGAAAGGCATAGAGAAAAACATATTGACAACATCCACACGCGTGGAATATGTTTTTCTTTAGTCAAACGAAAGTCAGCCTAAGTAATTCATATAAATAATTGACTTTAGTTGAAGTTCCTCTATAGAAAATATATTCTTTTCAGTTTCTTGCTGTTGTAAAAACAGTGTGTAGGTAGGTATATAAAATGTAACGATAGATAAAAAATCGATGTCGTGATTTAAATTTAAATCATAACCCGCCTGCAGCTGTGCCATTTCAAAAGACAATACGATCAAGCGATGGCTCAAAGACATGCATTAAGGCTTCATCGAAGGTCTTATACTACAGCTTTAAATTAATTAATAGACGTTGTTTACTGATTCACCATTTATCCATAGATTTCTTGGTCAGCAGGCAAAATGGTTTTATTTCTCTATGCTTAGTTTTTTGTTCGTGCTTGATAAATTGATAAACTTTTAACACTATTGATGAGATTTCCATAATTACTTAATCACTAAACAGCTTAATTATCTATTAAAGCAAGCAAGCTACAGGTGTATACAGTATGTATCCTGACAAAGCTGCTTTTCGGTGTTCAGTACATGATTCTGAGTGCTGCTATTCTTTTTTACCGATAAATTCATGATTTTTTTGGGGAAAATATCGATTTTAGCAATGTTTCCAATTGTTTTTTCCGATATGTAAAAAAATCTGATGATTTTTTTGCACCGTAAGTATCATTATCAGAATCATATTATTATTGTACTGAATCACTTATAAATCTTTGTCACGATGTAATTTACACCATACATTTAGTAAATAAAGCAAATACAAATAATATAATCAAATTAACGACTTAGTAGACTGTCGCATTCGTTTAAGATAATTATGGCACATAATAAAGAATACGTTATGGTCTACAACTATGACCAATGCCACTCACACAGATGATACGATCATACGGCTAATTTACAAAGGTCGTTTGCCAGGCTTATGTCACGGTCGCAACCTGACCCCGGTGACCCCTTGCCAATTTAGTCGCATATTGTACTAAATTGGTACTTTATATGTCTAGTTTTCGTAAGAAATGCAATATATTACTTATAGAGGCCTGAGTGAAGGACGGGATGAAATGAAAATAGGTCTATGGTATTTTCGGCAAGATTTGGAGTAGCCTAAAGATTATGTATAGGATATGCGTACAGAACATTTTTCGGACCTTTTATAAGGAAAAATAACTGGCTTACTCGTTCGGAAAGCAAACCAGCTGAAATACGAAAAAATACTTTGATATATATATACTACTAGCTGACCCGGCGAACTTCGTACCGCCTTAGCTTAAATTTGATGCACTACTTTATTTTGTATAGCTGACCTATCTTATGTATGCGTACCTATTCAATTGAACTGGAATCTATAATATCCCCCATATAAAAATGAATACTTTTTTTTTTTTTTAATTTTTTTTTGCCGTAACAACCTTGTACAGAGTATTAGAAAACTACAAAAAAAAATATCAGCCAAATCGGTCAAGCCGTTTTCATGCCAAGTCGTGACAACGGAAAACGGGTTTCATTTTTATATAGTATATAGATACGCATATTACTATGCGACTTAAGTTACCAAGGATGTAAATGTGTTGAACGGTCCTAATTATACATGTTATTTAACGCGTCTGCACCTGCCGTGGCTAACCTCTTTACCTTATTGTTAAAGGTCTCGCATGCAGTTTCTTTGCACTCTAAAAAAAAATTGGTTGCTCATAACAAGATTGTGATTATTGCAAACATGCATCTTGATTCCATTTGAGCCTAACAAGACGTTATATGAATCAATTAAGGTGGATTTTGTTGCTCTTACTATCTGCTTCTTAAACAGAACAATTAGAACCATAATCAAAGTCAACAAGAAAATGACTAATATGACGATATCAACATAATATATTCATCTATGGTCTTGGTTAATATAAATATGAAAATGACTACTCTAACTAATTCTCATTAATAAATTTGACTAAGAACTTTATCATTATAACTAATTCTTATTCGTAGACTCAACTAAGAACTTGGTCATTATAACTAATTCATCTTCGTAGACTCAACTAAGAACTTGATCATTCTAACTATTCATCTACGTAGACTCAACTAAGAACGTGGTCATTATAACTAATTCATCTACGTAGACTCAACTAAGAACGTGGTCATTATAACTAATTCATGTTCGTAGACACTACTAAGAACGTGTTCATTATAACTAATTCATGTTCGTAGACTCTACTAAAACCATGGTTATTTTAAATATGAAACATTATTATACCAACAAAGTTACTCTTAATCGAATGTACTGAGATACTTTGTCTCATTAACTACCACCGATCTATTAATTGGGTCAGCACTTCAAATGCGTATTTAAGAACACTTTCAGTATTAATTGAGATTTATAAATACAACCCTTACCTCCGGTTTTTGAAATGCTTTGAAAAGGGTTGTATTTAAAAATCGCACTTAATACCGAAATTGCTCCTAAATATGCATTTGAAGTCCTAACCCAATTAATTAAGATAGCGCCTTTCTTCTTCTTCTAAAAAAGAAGAAAGAAAAAGAATGATAGCATCTCAAGACCGTTCCCAGAATGTTATCTGAGTTGAGTGTATTAGTGTATTAATACAAGTATATTCAAACTGTATCTATTGGTAACTATTTTGTCTAACAAAATTTTTGTAAGTAGGTGACATGTTAGGTACATAAATTTGGTCAAAATAAAACAAAAATATAATTAAAAATAGTTATATATTATATTCATCGACTACTTAGATAGTACTGCGCAGGGTAACATATTTTTTGCCATTGCTTAAAACATCTAATTACAGAGAATCGGCGTTCTAACTTTTTTAATAACAATATTTAACAGAGAAAACAATTTTTACACAGCTTATTTCTTAACCAATTATGAATAATCATCAGTCACAATATTATTTGTTTATTATATTATTAACAGTGGTCTAAAATGATTACAACCAAAGCAAACTAAACTTTGTTGTAACAATTTGCTTATTATGTACCTAAATAGATATAAAACTAAATACTTAAGTAAGAATTATAGTAAAGAGAAATTTTAACATAAACAATGTCATAAACAAAAGTTACTAATTATTATCAGTTTTGGCAACTTTTATTAAAAAGAAAAATACAATAGGTATTTAAATATTGCAATCCGCAAGGAGAGACTCAGCAGCAGTTGATCCTTTATCAAATGCGGATGACATTTTATAAAACGATTTTTGAATGAAATACCACACAAGGTATGTGTCGATACCATACTCTGCATTTAGGGCCCATATTATTTTATAACACGTATCAACTGCGTGTATAACAGACATTCTCTCATAGATGACTGATCTATTCGCAACTATTAGAAAAGTATTTATTTTGTCCAGCGACTCACCCACTACAATAATATAAGGTTGGGATGGCGCTCCTTTTTGGAGAAGGGTTGAAAGGCAGAGTTCTATTGCTGGACGGATTTCTGCACTCGATTTGACATGCTTTATAAAGCCTTCCCGTGGCTTAACTTTACTTGGTTTCCAGCTTTGACCTGCATCTGAACCGCGTTTCTTCTTTTGTTAACTGCCGCAGTGTTTAATAAAAACGGTATAGATAAAAATCCGGCTAAATTTGATGTATCTTCATTCGATGCTGAAAAAAAAAAATAGATGTCAGCAACAAATTTTATTGGAATCTATTTACTACATAAACAAAATTGAAGGGTCAGCTTTTCACTAAATGCGTATAAAAGTATATACGGTACCTACATCCAAAAAATCAATTTATAAAATGTTTGTCTATCTGTTCCAAGAAATCTCTGAAACGGCTTGGTCGATTTTAACGGGACTTTTATTGGCTGATAGCCGATATTATAAGGGGTAACTTACGCTACTTTTATTTTACGAAACGGCTATAAAATAAAACCAAAACCTACCTAAACCCCTAAACCCAGGTACCTACCTAAACCTTTGGGTCAGGTACCTATTACATTTTCAGTAAGCACCATAAAAAAAAACTTGTGACTGAGATACTTACGGGTGAATACTGGTATTAGAGCCTCTAAATCCCATGTCTTGAGCAGTTTGCTTACGTCTTCCATTTCCAGTAGTCAAAAGACGGGGTCACACGGGATAACTGCACTTGTACTTATCATAAACGTTTAATATGTACCTAATCCTCTACAATATCAAACGCACTGAATTAAATTACTTGATACTAAAATGACCACCAAGATTCTAACTTTAAGCAGAGAAAAGAAGCACAGCAGGCCACTCCACGGCACGAAATAAACTGGTTTAGACTTGCTTTGCTTGCATCGCTCAGTCACCTGCCACCAAAGATAGATGCGGGCGGGTAGAGGGAGGCATAGGGAGGGGTCGATCTCTTGATCAAAACGATCAATCGAATGATTAATTCAACTAATATGAAAGTCGATTCAACGTTTTAGTTATAGTAGAATGTAACATAAAATTTTAGTTGACGTTATTATCAGATCTTAGTTAAATCTAACAAGACAAATTGTTAATTTAATAAATAAAAATGATCGAAACTATCATTTGATTTTGATTGCTTTTATTAGTTTATTCTAAATTGATTCAACTGACGTATTTGTTTATGTTAACTAAATAAAAATGATTAAGTTATACAAAGAAGTGAATAATGATACAAACAACGTATATACGTGTTAGAATTAATGAACATAGGTACATTGTTCGTTCAATCAAAATGAACTTGTTGCTTTAATTAATCAGCTATCGTTGAGTTTCGTAATATCATGGTTGTTTTATTTAATTTAACGTCAACTAAGAGAAAATCTCTCTTAGTTGGCCTCGATTTTTTAGAGTGATGCGTTTGCCTGATTTGTGGCATTATCTGATACTAGTTGCTTACCGCGGTTTACTGCTACGCTCCCGTGTATTGTTGCGTGATGTTTTAATCTTATAGACATTATTAATGAATGGGCTTTCTAACAAATATTTTTTGCATCAATCAATCATTAATTTCTGAAATAAGCACGTTCAAACAAACGAACTCTCTTGGTTTATATAACTAAATCTAAAACGTAATAACTACTCATATTCGTAATATACAACTGTTTTCAGAAACACTATTCCATTTGTCAACAAATTCTGCTTCCTTAAGCCTACAAATCAAAGTACTACAGACATAAAACCCGCGGGGTTCCACTCCCAACATAGTCAGTAGAAAAACTTTACGAACTTAGAAACTACAGCGTTTTACTAGTAAATAATGTGTACAAAGGGCTGATTTTTTTAAAGCACGAAAACTTTCTAAGGTTATTTAGTAATACTAAAATAGTTTCTCGAAAGTGGATAATCTCATGAAATAAAGTTCTAAACTGGATGACGACTTCCACGCAAACCGATTAATTGTAGGAACGACAAAGTTGGTATACGTACTTTTTTGAACTATTTGTTCAAAGTGGACCTCTGATCCCTGCTTATGAGACAATGCTGCATTCTGGAATCCTTCTGTTTGATAATAATTTGAATTAAATATTTAATATTACCTGCAATTAATAAATTTTAATTTAAAAATGCGCGGCAACTAAATGGGACAATACAGTCAAGAATAGCGTTCCTAAATCGTAATATTCTCTGACCCAAAACGGATAAGTACATATAAAATATTTGTACTATTCAAAACTTCTTTGATCCCGTAACCATAGTAACGTATATAGAAAGTTCCCTGATCCGAAAGTTTGGTGATAATGGCCTGAAGCGTTTTTGTGGCTTTAGAGTTATATGTATGTACATATAGGTACTAAAATCGGCCTTCATTAAATAAAATGGGGGATAATAGCGTAGGACATAAAATTCACGTTTATTTGGTAGTTTAAGGAAATGTAGGTTTTATGTAGCGTCGATATCCCTTCTCTGGATTTAAATCGTCTGTAAAGACTGTAGAGTACCAAATAAAATGGCTGGATTAGGCATGCGGAGGGCGAAACTAGAGGAAAACGTGATCCTTAAATACTTGAGTTGGGAAATTCCTTTTTAAATAAATGATAGGTTTAACAAAAAATACAAACAGAAATCATCGCATTAATATAAAAACAAGTTTAAATCCTTAGTGGTAAACCTACCATTATTATCTTGTCCTAGATTACTAATAAAGAAAATGTGGTGTTAATAATATAAAACTAAATATTTTTTATTTATTTTAGTTTTATGTAATTATTTTTTAGAGATAATCTACAGAATAATAATAATAGGAACGCTGAAAATGTTCTCTTACAAAATGTCATTCACAAATTGCTTCATACATCAGTTCAGCAGGGAATATAATTTACAGGGCTTCAGAATTGCAAATTCCATAAAGCAACATTGTTAAATGAGCACATTTGTACAACCCTATTCAGGTCCATTGTCCATAATAATCACTTGTTGAGTCGATGGCACTAGGGGTGATGCCGGCAAGCTCCACTTGACCCAACTCGACCGTTCGACGAAGCTTTACATATTTTATAATAGCGAATCTAGTTAAATAGATCGGTGAATTAGTGGAGAAGTTAGGACACATTCTATGCAAATTGGAATTTGAAATAGTAAATTCGGAGCGAATTCAAGAATCACTTGAAAAGCGAAAATGTCACGTTTGATGTAGATTTTTGATGAATGAAATTTCGTCGACTCTAGAACTGTATCGGAATAGTAAGGATCAGAAGTTAAAACATGACAATTCTAGCCAAAATTATGATCTGACATGTAGAAAAATGTCAAAAAGTTAAAACGTAATTTCGACGATCACACTTATCAAAATACTTTTTGGGTTTAACTGATGAAACCCAAAAAGTATTTTCCTTGTGCAAAGATACATATTTCCTAATTCATCAATTAACTTTGTTTAACGAAGAACGTTACAACTCAATGAAGAATATTGATGAAAGAATTCAGGACAAATGCTTTTAGCTCAATTAACATCAATTGAGTTCACATCATTGGGATTATTCGCTCTTAGATAAGCTTATACAAACTTGGCAGTACTTATTTATTATAACACGAGAGTTTTAAAATAAGTTGAGTGCACGGTTGGCGTAGTGCGCAAGTGTTGTGGGTTCGATCCCCACACGGGACAAATCTTTGTCAAAATTGCCCTTATGCCTGCATGTGCTTTACATGGCCTTTTTTTGACCTGTGCTTCCTAGGATACTATTGCCATAAATGTATTTAGGAGAAATTTATGTCTGTAGTTTCAAAGCACATTAATGTCATATGAATAAAAAATGTATTTGCTCGACGAAGCTCAAAATACGAGAAAACACATTTTCTTTAATATTGCTAATGGGTATTAACGACCATGCTTTTCGAGGATCGAAAGACAACTCGTTATGATATGATGGTCTTGGTCACCCATCCCACTTTCGACCTCGGTAAGCATTTTGCTGTATGTGTAAAATACAAACATGCACGCAATTTTAAACGTCTACAATATCTGTTATCTCTAGTTTTTATAATACAATCTTTAGGCGTGACGATCTACAAAAAGAAACAAAACGATCTTATCAATTCGCTCCAGGAACTTTTCATTTTCCGGTTAATAAACTCAATATACATACAAATGTTTTATTTATACTTTACATAAGGGTTCAATCTTCCAACGCGTTACGGTTAGAAAGTGAAAACGTTCTAATGGATACAATTCTAAAGGCATTTGCATAAATGTAACTGCGATATGCCGTGTGTTACACACCAATAATGTTCGTGAATTAAGCATTTAGTAGAAAAAAAAAACCGACTTCAAAAAGTAGGTAAACTAAAAAGCATAAAATAAATTTACTTCGCACAAATAATACGTTTTTTCATTTAGTTAAATATAAATGATTAAATAATTATTTTATAATTCTGAAGTCGGTGCCAAGTAAATCGGATAATTAAGAACTAATTATTCAGTCAGAAAATAGTTGTTAGAAAGATTTATACTTATATCTAGTTATTGGTTACTTGGCACCGACTTCAGAATTATAAAATAATTATTTAATCATTTCTATTTAACTAAATGAAAAAACGTATTATTTGTGCGAAGTAAATTTATTTTATGCTTTTTAGTTTACCTACTTTTTGAAGTCGGTTTTTTTTTTTGTTAAAAATTATTTTATTTTACGATTTTAAGTGATGGGTAGACCGAGCAAGAATGTTTCTCGAATGAGGAGACGACGGTTACTTGAGACGGAAAACTTATTAATAATAATCCCCGTACTCCTAACCGTTGAGGAGTTGTACCTTCCAGCATCAGCTCTGCAACTTAAAATGCAAATATCCAGGTAGTTTTAGGTAATATACGAAACACAATATAGAAGCTTGATTGACCCATGATTTCTCTAGGATCCCATCATTAAATCATGACCTCATATTATGAATATACATAAGTAATATTCAACGTCTCGCCTCGTCTGTGTATAACTTGAAAGAATACAGTAAACGGCCTCAAGGAGCCTATATTTAAAGAATTATGCCCGTACTCCTAACCGTTGAGGAGTTGTACCTTCCAGCATCAGCTCAGCAACATAAAATGCTGGCTACTAGATGCAAATATCCAAGTAGCTTTAGATAATATACAAAAAACAATATAGAAGCCTTTTAAATTTGAGGGTTGCCCTCGATTTCTCTAGGATCCCATCATCAGAACGTGACTGGAAAAAAATAGGACCACATGACAAGTATATCCTATCAAACAAAAAAAGAATTTCTCAAATCGGTCCAGGGGTCTTCGAGTAATCGGTGAACAAACATAAAAAAAAAAAAAAAAAAAAATACAACCGAATTGAGAACCTCCTCCTTTTTTTGAAGTCGGTTAAAAATGAAGAAGACTGTTTTTGTTTACCACACAGGTTGTAAACAGAGATCTAGAGGTAGGCTAAGGACCTGTAGGGTTAGTATAACAAGCGCAAGATAGATTTTTTCATATTTCTGTAAAAAATATGACAAAACGACACCAAATCTCCAAAGCCCCTCTGAAGGGTTGATAATATTGAAAAGATAAATTGGCATGCGAAGTAACCGAAGCAGATACAGTGACGTGAAGGAAATAAATAAGGATTAATGAAATGACTAGATTGAGAGAGAGAGTTGTAAACAAGTTAGTGTATATATGGTCCCTGGTAACTGACAATATTGTATTTATAGGGGTGTTTATATTCTGTGATCTACGTGGCAGTACCATTACTCATTAGTTTATACCCAAAATAGGAAATTGTCTAAAGGTGCTGCCAGACCGCAAGCAGTTGCATGTAATGTGACATTACAGAATTTTACACCAGTGTAGGCGGCGAACCAAACTTTACCGTACTCTTCCCGCGATGATATAATTCAAAATTTTGATTCGATAAAAAATCCTGGAAGAGACCACTTTATAGTAAGCCCGTTGTGCACGTTTCATTTAGACTGTATGTCGCAATTATGTACTTCTTTGTCTACAGTAAATAATTCTCTATCTATCTATTTAAAATGTTACATTACATATGAATGTTCGTCAGTCTAGGATGTAGTTTGTAATGTAACGTAATGCTAAAATCGAATACGCTTTATTACATAACAGCAGGCAAATGCTCACCGGTCTGCGATTATCTTAATACAACAGAAGAACTTCTAATTTAATATTTTATAGCATTAAGCTATGCTTAGCAAATTATACTAAGAAACTGTTGAAAAAGATATGGGACCGGCAGGATTTGAACCTGCGACCTTACTGCACACCGGGCAGCCGCTTTAACCATCCAGCTACGGTCGCCTCTTACCAGAACCCTAAATTTCTCGAAACGTATCATACAGTTGATGGCTAAAGCGGTTGCCCGGTGTGCAGTAAGGTCGCAGGTTCAAATCCTGCCGGTCCCATATCTTTTTCAACTGTTTCTTAGTACAACAGAAGAAACTACAAGTCTGCTTCCAACATAATTCATTTCCAAACAAAATGGTTTTATTCAACGAGTGAATGTAAAGTGTCTTTGGAAACTAACGATACTTTTGGACATATTCTCAGAGGAACCTCAAACTAGTAGTGCATAGTATTTTCCGTCTTGGTAACTTAAGTTAGACATAATAACATCGTTGCTGTCTCGCCGAGCTCATGTTGAAATTGAATTCAACATTTCAAGATGGCTTCTTCCTAACTGTAAACAAAGACATTGGAGTGTCATGCAATGTAAGAGTACTAAGTAAGTTAGGAATGCATGCATTTGAATATTCATAGTAAGTATCTGACTGACAAAAGGCAATGCCCAAAAACTGTATCGCCAAAACCCTTGTGTCACGAATATAAGAAAGTAAATAATTTCTAGTTTTGTGTATGACGATTATCTAGGAATAAGAAACAAAACTTAAGCGGGATTTAATAAACAAAAGATATTTTCTATTTAAACATGAAGGATGAACTAGAATCTAATTTTGTTTTGATATAATTATCACGTTGTTGCACTTGTTTACTAACTTTTTTCATGACATCCCAGCTTACTATTAAAATATTCGGCTTTAAATTAAACTTTCATATTATTCTACATACAATACAGCAGTTTTTATCTTGACAAAGCCACTGAATAGATAGCACAGCTGCGATAAACAATCCCATAGTCGATTGGTCACACCCCTTTGCGCTCTTTTCTGTACCGTACTTATTTTTTTTTAGTTAGATAGGTAGGTAGTTCTCTTATAGGCTAGTTTCGATAGTATCAAAGACAAGCAAGATCCTTTATGCTTATTTTCACTTCGATCTTCTTTTCAGGGTAGCTCTTTCTTTAGCCCACATTTTTAATTAGATTTAAATAGAATTGACAGTTGGAGAACAATTTAATCATAATTAATAATTCATCATCATTGTCCGTGTCTTCCGTTACATTGAGATCGCCTCCTAATCTAACAGATTCAACTGAATATTAGTATTTTATTTTTTTATTTATTTATTCGTCACTCGGGGAGGCTCCTTACATGCACCCCAGAAGAAGAAGAAGACAGTTTATGTACACACACAAGAATGGTTAGAAGGACAAACACAATATAAACAACAACAAGTACAAAGGCACTGCTTATTTCTTAAAGAAATTTCTTCCAGCAGACCCGCGAGAGGAGATCGTAATAACTATGAAAAAAAGAATTAAAACAATGTGTGATAGAAATAAACCCAAGGATAGGTTATACACGCATACATACTATATTATATTATACTAAAAAAAAAATCATACATACATAACAATAAATAATATATATACATAAATATATACATAAATATATACATAAAATAATTATAATTATGATATTAAAACATGTCTTAAGGAGTTAACAGGCAGAGGACAGATAATGTTCTTTCACTCTCTTTTTGAATGAATTCAAAGTGGGACAGCCTCTTATTTCAGCAGGAAGTAAGTTCCACAGTCTCACTGCATGAACGAAAAAGGAATAGGAATAGAAGTCAGTTTTGAGTGAAGGAAATTTGAGGATAGTACGGAGATGTGACCGGCAGGCAGAATCAGGAGAGCGGGAAAAGGAAAAGCGTTCCTTAAGGTAAGAGGGATAGGAGGGGTTCTGGAGAATGTTGAATAGCACACACAATATACGAGTGTTACTACGCTGACGGATAGGTAGCCACTTGAGCTCTTTGCTATTTTATGTGCAGTGATTGCCATCAAACCTCCTTAATACAGTACAGGTAATAAACATAAAAAACATTATTGTTATCGCTCGAAAGAGCTCAAAGAGCTATTCTAAAAGTAGCCACTCATCGACCTTTCCTATTTCCCACTAACCTCCTCTATAATTCCTGTAACGTACTAACAGTTAGACAGTTATTTATTTTGAATACATTACTTAAACAACACGCAAGTCTTCCCTTTAATCCTGACCATACTAACAAAAGACGAAAAGATATTGTTTGCATCCAAAAAATCAGATTCAAACACGCTTTTACATCAAAATTTTATATATTTCTAGGCCCGCTACTCTACAATAGGCTAAATGCCATGCGTTACATTTATCCACTTAATCATAATGACTGTAAGAAAGCTATCAAAGAACTGCTCCAAAAAATGTCTTATGAAGATACAGAAAAGTTACTTATAGTGTTAAAATAAGTATATATTTAAATTAAATTAATTTATATAATTGATAAATAAATAAAGTTAAGTTAGTTAGTTAGTTACTCCAATTTATCTTAAGAGTTGACTACCTCCTAAAAATATATTTCCTTTTCCTTTTGTTTTCTTTTTACAAGATTATTTAATTTTAAGACCATTTTTGTAATACTAGTCTATTAGCCTGAAACACAGGATTACCTAGTTCAGGCACCGAATTGTTTATATATACACTTATGTATATACAATAATGTTAAATGCTGTTATCGCTGATGTATTTGACCAATGTATTTTAATAAATGAATTTTATTTATTTATTTATTTTATAATACAATACGCTTTGTTTTGTTAGACTAGTTGTCAGACTTTCTGGCCTCTGACTTCCCGTCATGACCAAAGAGATTGCAGATAGGTCTACGTTACGAAGCTTTTAGCAGTCGCATGCACTACCGCCACCTCTATCATTTCTTTCCTTCCATTCGCGACAGACTTGCGAAACCATGGCTAGAGGTGAATCACTGCGTGGCTCAATTCCTGACGGGTCATGGCAATTTTAAGAGCAAACTATTTTCGTTTAAGCTAGTCGATTCTTCATTCTGTACATGTTCTAAATCTGAGCACGAACAAACCGCCCACCATATCATCTGGGAGTGTAGTCTTTGGCACAACGAACGTAATGTTATGTTAAATAGCTTACAATTGACATCTGGAGTGGTATACTATGAGGATCTCGTAACGAACAGAATAAATTGCCGTGCTTTTAGCCGTTTCTGCCATACCTATTATAGCCATCAAATTTAGGCCCCATAGTTTTGTCACTGTCCGTGGTGTCTACACTCTTTAAATATAGACACTTTGTCTATATTTGGCATTACTCAGTCTCCCGCTTTGCTTTGGAGGGAAGTAAAGAGACATACTTTCCAACTCCAACTATATACTTCTGATTAAACTCGTTGCGGGTTCCAAGACAATTTTAACTCTCCCTGGGATTGCCCGTGTGTCATGCACGGTGCCTTTCAGTTGGTTACCGCTGTAGATCCTAGCGTCACAGGAGTCACAGTGGTGGGCGTGTGGGTGGGATTATATCCCGTAAAAAGTCGCATACACTATTTCAAGACCAACGATGCAGTCTACTAAAATTCAGTGCAAGTGAAAACATTAAACTCATGTCTCATATCTTCGATAAAGATCCAATGTTAAGAGATGCCTAGCGTAGCGTGGCGGTTTGCGAGTACATGTGTGTCAAACAGAAATATGTAGTGTGGAGAAACGCGAGAGCGCTCGCTACACGCTCTGTTGAACGCTTTTTTATACATAACATTGGGGTGCGGTCATAGTGCTATCGGGTGGTGAGTTCAATACGCTTATGTTATTGCAATGTGTTAAATATTTGATCGCTCTGACATAATATCTTGCTACCATGTTTTATGCAAATAAAGATCTTAATTGTTAACAAAAATATGGTTGGATAGATATTATGAGGTTTGATATTCCATTAATGAGGTAAGAATGTTATCGAGTAGTACTGATTGACGTTTTTATTATTTTGTGCCTTAATTAGTCGTAGACAAGGAGAACTATGCCGAGGACTTAAACATAATTTATTATGCTATAATAATAACCTTTGAAAAAGTGTTGTGTGATTGTATCAATTAATAATTCAATTAATAATAAGTCCGAAATGCAGGGACAGGGACAAAAATAAGGGACTTTCGAGTAAGCTTACTTTTATTAACATTAAATAAATTCTGGTTACCTACAAAACAAGTTATATTAAAAAGAGGAAATATTCCATTTATTTAGGTTTCTGTTTGTAATAAATGGCAGAACTACTGGATCGCTTAAAACATTTTTTTCACCGATGGAAAGCCACAATTTCAGCGAGTATCAAAGCAGACGGAGGTAAAACTAATTTATTAATAAAAACAATCGCTGTCAATGCGACCCCATCCCTACCACTATTGCGGTAGAGTCAGCAGCGCGCCGCAAATGGTACGCAAAAACGAGTTAATTAAGCACTTATGGCGACGGTATCTGCCCACAGAGTAATGGTAAATATATTATGTTTGTTCTGATATAATAAATTATATTGAAGTTCTACTAATAGGAGCAATATTTTTGATATATTAATTCTGTTTATGTCAAAATTAAATCGCCAAGTAACAACTATAAAAAGTTTCACTTAGCAATTTTTTGCTTGCGATTCGTGAAACATTTAATTTGATGTTTTATTGTTATTTTTGTCAGCTTCTTTTTTAGTAGGCTAAGCTGTTTAGGATAATTAAATGAAGTTTGAATTAAAATAAAGTGTTTCAGGAAGACATATGTGAATAATCTGAAATGAAAATTATGTAATTCGCTAATCGTAAAATATTATAATATATTTCATTTAATTTTGACAGATCCAACCATAGGATCCAACAGAATGAATTAGCTTTGTTATGTTATATGCTGTAAAATTACCAGTATTTACATAATATGTTGTTATAACCATTTGAAAGAGGATTTTAAAAACGGCACAATTATCTTAAACAAACAAAAATACTTTGTTGAATGTTACTGACCTACGCCTAAAAAGTTACCTCTTAGACAATTAAACCAAAAGGACTAGACATTAATAAACGTCCCCCGGTGCAAAATGTGTAACAGAGCCATTCGCATAACTAGTTGTCAAATTATAAATGCGAAAACAATCTACCCGCCCGCGCCTCCTTGAGTTTTGGCAGACTTACTTGCATAGATATTTGCTTTCATTTCCTCTCCATATTGATTAAATGGTCTTTGGGTTACCTACATTACTAATGGTAGTGACGTATTATTTGCTCTTAATATAGGAATAATAAACAAGACAAATTACTTTTCAGATCTCAATAAAAAAAACTACATTTTTACGTATTATAGTTGGGACGAGGCTTTGGGTGTTCACGTCGACCTCCGTGGGTCTATTGTAATTGTAGCCTCATTATAGACTCTCCTTTAGGCCAATAGCCTCCATAAACTGGAGCAGTCGGCCGATCGGGAGTGACTTGACATCATCCGGATCCAAGATATGGCGTCCCAGAATGATGCTTCGTCTATGGATCTTACTTTTTAACGTAATATTCTTTCATTCATTGGCCTAAAAAAAATTATTTTAAAATGACTTACTTTGCTAAAATTTATCGAGTCACATTTTTAAACTCGTAGCTAGGCACAACTTTTCTCTGAAAGTGACACTTGATAAGGCCGTAATCCACCTCGCTGGCAACGCGCCAGGCCGTTTTGTTTGCTTCAAATAATTTCAGGGCTGAATTAATAGTTCCATAAAGAATGACGATACTTTTGAAACTATTATAAATTACCGAAATTGCTTCGTGACTTAGACTGGATTAGTATTTGTCTTCGTTATAGAATTTAAAGTTATAAATTATGTGGTAAGACTTTTCCAAACTACAACCACATTTATTTGGCTATAGAGTTATGAAAATATTGTCTTTTCCATTAATCCTTCATTTTAATTTGCAGCTAGTATCAGTAGACTATACTAAACACCTGTAGACTGCTCTGGAAATTATTATAGTATGACACACAGCAACTAAAAAACGAACATACACCTACACAATCATAACTACAGTACACACCTCAGCAGTTTAAACTCTAGAAACTCATCATTGTACACCCACTGATAAACACGTAGCTTAGTACCATGCCATCAATTCAACCGACTTGCTTCAAAAACATACACTCATGGACAAATTTAGGGGAACGCAAACAAAAAGTCATATAACACAAAAATAAAAGGTTTATTTATGTTTAATACGGTTTCATTTGAATATCTTTAATTAAATTAACTTTTTTAAATACAGAAATGTTCAATTTACTGATAAAAATAAACAAAATACTGAAGTTATCTGTTATTGACGAAATTTGGAGGTAACGGTGAACTTTCATCTTATCATGAAATTTATCAAATGGCTGGTTTCTTCTCTAATGTAAGGTAACACCAACACTCCTAGGCACATTCAATATTTCGTGTTACCTCCTCTCGCTGTTAAAACTGCCTCCATTCGTCTGGGCATACTTTTTATTAATTCGTCAATGTGTCTTTGTGGCATTTGATCCCATTCTTCTACCAAGGCGGCTTTGAGTTCCCTTAAGTTGGTTATTGCAGGAATTCTTTTTTTTATTTGTCTTCCCAGCTTATCCCAGACATGTTCAATCGGGTTTAAGTCTGGTGAGCGGGCTGGCCATTCCAAAACCCTGATTTCGAACCCTTGAAGGTATCTCGAAACTATGGTGGCAGTGTGTGGCCGAGCATTATCAGGCATTAATAGAAAATTATCTCCTACGTATGGGACAAAAGGTATCACAATTTGTTCTAAAATGTCAGTTACGTATCGTGCTGCTGTTAGAGATCCATTTTCTACGATGTGGAGCTCCGTACGTCTACCTAAGGAAATGCCGCCCCATACCATCACTGACCCTCCACCGTAAGGTTCTCTTCCGACAATGTTACACTGTGCATATCTTTCTCCTGGTCGTCTCCACATTTTGACCCTTCCATCATCTGGCTTAAGGCAAAATCTAGACTCGTCAGTGAACAATACTCTTCCCCAGTCATCGTCATTCCAATCACGGTGAACGCGAGCAAAGTTATTCCGAGCTACACGATGGCCTGTGGTAAGAAGAGGCCCTCTGGCAGGTACAAACGCCCCTATTCCAACTGCTTTTAGTCTTCTTCTTACCGTTTTAGTGCTAACTGCCACATTTCGGACTTCTTGGAGCCTTGCTCTTACCTCAGAAGACGTCGAGGTACGGTTTCTTAGCACACTGCTTACGATAAATCTATCGTCTCTAGCTGTGGTCTTCTTTTTTCTCCCTTGTCCTCTGCGTCTCGTGTATTCGCCTGCGTGCCGGTATCGTTTTACATTGCGAAAAATAACAGATTTGGAAACTCGCAACATTTGAGCCACTTGATTGTAAGTGTAACCTTGTTCGATTAAAGTTACAGCTTTGGACACTTGAGCTACGCTGAGATCCGGCATTATCAATTCAATCTTTTGAAAAAGTCTCAAGTAACACCGCTATGAATATTTTTTGTGAAAAAAGAAACCTATTACAAAAATTTTCAAACACGACAATTAGCTCTAATTGTTCTCTTACAGCGCAAATTTATTAAAATTAACACGTAGAGTAAAAAAACAAATGAAAATCTGAAACAAAAAACGATAAAATCTTTTTCTTTAAATAACACAAATGCTGTTATAGGACCTAGACAGACAGAATCCTATTGAATAATAAGGTAATCAAATCAAAAACAAAATTAAATCAATCATATATTTCCATGGGCCTCAAAGGGCGCTTGAACACGTCAAAACAAACATCAAAATACTAAAAATATAAAATTAAAATAAAACTTAATTAATTAAATTATAATACTTATCGCAAAAAATATTTGACAAGCTAAGATTGAATTTGAATTAATATCAATCCAAGTACCAGCTCCGACGGGTATTGCATCATGAGAAGAGCTGGTGAGAAACTCATCAGGTAAGCCAAAAGGACTGGCTAAAAATAATAATATCGGCAAATATCCACCAATAAAATATTAGTCGTATTCGCAGCTGGATATACGCCAAACCAATGACATGTTATTATATCCCAGCTCACTTGAAGAACTTATGGCTCAGGTCAGTTGAAAAATTGCAGTAAAGGTTGTACCAGACTTGTATTGGATATCTTTAAAAATTTAAAGATATCCAATACAAGTCTTTTTTTTTTTTTTTTTTTTTTTTTTTTTTTTTTTTTTTTTTATCCAATACAAGTCTGGGACAACCTTGTCAACCAAGTGTGATTTTATATTATATAATATATTTATATTATATAATATAAAATCACACTTATATTACCATTACCCAGTATGGTGTGGCAGAGGTGTACCCACTTTTTATCCTGTTATGTTTAAAACCGAGCACTGTGGAATTCGATTGGTGAGGCCTGTGTCCTGCAGTGGACGTTCCTCGTTCATCATCATCATCATCATCACTATCGATGATGATGATGATGATAATGATGATTAGGTATCATGGAATAGAGGGTGAGCCTATCGCCATCCACTGGACACAATTCTAACTCCGTGCTGCTGTTGTGAATTTCCTGACCTCGTGGTGAGAGGTGTTTTCACAACCACTAGACCATAGAGTCAGTATTTTAGAATATACTAAAAAATTGCACTTAAGGTTGTCCTAGACTTGCATTAGATAATATTTCAGAAACATTTCACTGAAGGTTGTTTTTAGACTTTTAGTAGATAATATTTCAGTCTCTTTATACCTCGGTCACGAAAAAATAACAGGCCTCGCTTGTTGGCAACTAATTTTTATTATTTTATTTTTAAATTCAGGTGGTATTAAAGTTATTCTAAAACAGATAGAGTGTAATGAAATAAACAGTTTTAGGTTACGATTATTTTTTATAATAATACGCTATAATATATTAAAACAAATAAAGCGGGGAATATTTTAACATTTACAAAAACTAACCTTAAAATTAATCGAGGCTGTCATTAATTAATTGTTTTCGCTTTAAAGTACAATATTAATTTTAGCTACTTAACCTTCTAGAATATCGCCCTGTGACCCAAATGGTATTAAATGTTTTTAATTACGCATTTTTTTTTTTTTTTCAATTAAATTATAAATTGTGTTACAGTTTGTTATTTGTTGGTGTTTATGAATTTAGGTGTTCCTCATATCCAATAAATATTGTCTAATAAAACAATGATTATTAACATATTAGATTATTAACATAGCATAACATCACGCCTATATTACCCAGAAGGGTGTGGTAGAGGTGTACAACACCCACATTTCACCTGTTACGTTTTGGTGTCATAGTATAAGGGGTGAGACTATCGCCATCCACCGAGCACAATTTCAACTCCGTGCTGACATTATGAATTTCCTGACGGAAAGTTCACAAATAACACTTCGCCCGACTCGGGAATCAAACCCGAGGTCTCACGGTGAGAGGCATACGCTAACCACTAGACCATAAGATTATTATAGATACAATTTGTTTTCTGCCTTTTACTTGGTTACCAAACATAAGACAAATTGAACAGAAAATAGAATCATGATCAAGACTACTACAACACGTTTTATGGGTGCTTTCAATTCTTTTTTAATAAATAATTCATTTATAATATCTAGTTCTCCTTTTGCTTTGTATCTGTATCTACCAATTTTCGTGAATTTTAATTTTTTAGTTTATTTTTCTTGTATGTTTGGTTGTAATGTTTCTTTGTTTATATTTTCTTGTGAGCGTTGATCTACTGTGTTGTTTCTTCTAGCAGGGACTAGCTAAAAATCAGTGCTGTGCATTGCGCGTAGCAAATACTGAGCTAGATCCCTTGCCGCACATTTTCTGTGTACTATTTATATTTTGTGTAAACTGTTTTAATTTTTTTCTAAATGTAAGATAGTGTGTGGTGAATATATGGTTTAAATGGTTTAAACACAGCCTGTGACAGGTAACCTCCGAATAAGATCCGTTCAGTTGTTGATGTAATAAAAACATTCCTACAAAATATAGAAAATCCGTTCATCTCGCATTGACTTAACTAACCACCAACCTTCTTTTGACAAAAATGTCTTTGACTTGACATAACTCCACAGTTGAAAGACACTGCCACATCATTAGAATTCCGTTCAGGCTGCTACGAATCTTGAATTTGAAACAGGAACTACGTCACTCTCAGTAACCGTTTATCTGCAGGAAAAGCATTTCTGAGTAATATCTTATTTTCAACATTCTTAGGTTGCAATGGAAGTCGCTTCCCATTTTATTTTTGACCGCATTCCAACAAGGAGGTTCTCAATTCGATTGTATTTTTTCTCGAAGGCGATTACTCGATAGTAACTTTAAACTTTCGCGTTGCATATTTATTGATATGATTTGAACGGGAATACACGCGATTAATTTTTACCTTTCGGTGCTTGACTATCGAAAGGTAAAAATTAATCGCGTTAATTCCCGTTCAAATCTTATCGACTACTCGATAACGCATAAACCGTTAGGAATTTAGACTGGTATTTTTGTTAAACCAGTCAAATTGCCTTCATATTCTAAAGAAATTATGCGTAATAATATTTAAGACTTATTAAAGTGTTGTCAAATAAAATTATATCCAATTTTGTTGTAGAGGGTTGATTAAAATTGACATTCAATCACTTGGTAAATTATAAGCGACGTTAATTTGAGTTGGAATATTATTATTTTAAAGTGGCACAAGGTATCGTCGTCGTGTTATGAAACGTATTCTTTATTTGATTTAATTTCGTATATTTTTCATAGTTTCGAACAACTATTGGTTTTTGCAACTCTATAGCTATAAATATAATTACCAGCTATTCTTCTTCTTCGTCGTGTCGATGGCTGTCAAATTTTATTTTGACTTGCCATCGTGGTGAAAGGATTAGCAAATTCGCGTTGGAGAACTCGCGAATTGCCCAGGGTGCGCCGGACGTAGAAAATTATTGAAAATATTAAAAATAAAATATTAAATATTGGTATTGAGGAGCGGTAATCATACTGTACTAATTATACAAAGATTAATAATTTGTTTTTGCTTGTTTCAGGTAATGTTATTATCATCCACTTTGCACGGGTAATACAAGTTGTGTAATTTATCAAAAGTAGATATACACAGGCAAGCCACGGTTAAAATTATTTGATGAAAATTTTGTAGATTAGCTTTAAAATGGCTTTCAGATGACGAAGTGTCTCTCATTTGTACTTATTATTGTATAATAAAGTATAATCAAAACAGTTCTAATCTCTTTCTCTCTTCTGAATCGCAATATTACACGCAATGTTCTATGATCTTAGACAATTCTGTGCTACATTAAAAACATTAATCACCGTAAATCCCCAATACGAAGTTTGTTTATTGATTGTTTGTTGACATGATTAATAATAACAGATAGCGTGTTTAAGCAGTGCATCTTTTATGCATATGACTGTGTCAATGCTTATGAATAGTATTGCAATTCTTGTGAAATATGCGTTATTTATATTGAACACATATTGTTAAAGCTATTGTAAACACGTATGCGTATGGAAATTGTTTTTTTTCTTGTAAATGATGTAACAAGTTTTAAGAAAAACGTCGTCAACACTTTGATATTTTATCTAGATTTTTAAAATGTTTTCCTTATGACGAAGAAGAGGAAGAGGACCAGATAAGCACTATTGCTATCCACTAATACCACTATCCAGTAATAGTGCCCGTCATATTTTGTTATTTTATTGTTATCTTACTTGTTATTAAGTTGTAAACTAAATGTTGACGTGTGCCAAAGTGAAGTGATTCAAGTTTGTCCGATTTCATTTAGTTCTAAAAAAATCACCCAATACATTTTTGATAAAATTGGGCGCTAGTGTTGCGTGACAAATCTCAAAATTTTAATCCCAATCTCTAATCCGAACCCAATAGTGTGAAGGGTAAGGCCCCTGATCTGATTTAAAAAAAGTTCAGCAGAGTTTATACAAACATCATTCTGAATTTTGATTATTTTTATAGCATTTAGCTATGCTTAGCAAATTATACTATGTATCATACAGTTGAGAAATTTAGGGTGCCGGTAAGAGGCGACCGTAGCTGGATGGCTAAGAGCGGCTGCCCGGTGTGCAGTAAGGTCGCAGGTTCAAATCCTGCCGGTCCCATATCTTTTTCAACTGTTTCTTAGTATAATTTGCTAAGCATAGCTAAATGCTATAAAAATAATCAAAGTTAAAATATCGTACACGTTCATTCGTTACAACATTTGTGCTGAATGTAACTTCGCCATGTTGGTTTGTATCCTACTTAAGATAGGAACAAATGGATGAATGTGACGTCACGAAATGACGTATCATACAGTTGAGAAATTTAGGGTGCCGGTAAGAGGCGACCGTAGCTGGATGGCTAAGAGCGGCTGCCCGGTTTGCAGTAAGGTCGCAGGTTCAAATCCTGCCGGTCCCATATCTTTTTCAACTGTTTCTTAGTATCATTCTGAATTACAAAACATTAAAATATTGAAATTAATCACTAGTAAAACAACAGAAAGTCCGTCACAGGGTAAATATGGCACTTGGATATTTTTTATATTTTTGTGATAACTTATTTGATTTCGTCTTGACGACCTAAATTAGTACACCCTGCATAATAATAAATAGTAATTTAGTTTGTAAATTAGTTTCTGTTATTAATACATTATATTAGATACCACTTACTTGTCGTCGCATTCATATTCATAGTCGTTAGCAATCAGTGAAGCAATTTTAAAAGGCAAGAAAAATAAAAACTTCTTGAGAAGCTCTTGGTAATATATAAAACCAGAGCATAAGAGAGAGTCTGTTAGCTAACACTAATAGTGTTCTTTATTAATAGGTCACGATCTGATGATGGAATCCTAGAGAAATCGAGGGCAACCTTCGAATTTTAAAGGCTTCTATATTGTTTTTCGTATATAACCTAAAGCTACTAGGGTATTTGCATCTATCAGTCAGCATTTAATGTTGCTGAACTGATGCTGGAAGGTACAACTAATAATTCTTTTGATATAGGCACCTTAAGGCCGTTTACTGTAAAGTTATACACAGATGAGGCGAGACGTTGAATATTATTGAGCATTTCTTACTTTTTAGTGCATTTTTTGTAATTGCCGTAGTGTTTTTTCGTAAAATATTATTTATTTGTTTGCTTAAACACGATAATCTCTGATACTTTAAGTGATCTGGTTTGGATATATTTATTTTGATAACATTTTATCGTTTAATTCATGGGGATTTCGCATATAACCTTCCGGGAGCGGAGCAGTGAGGTTTAACACAGGCAAAACCGGGGGCAACAGCTAGTTTGATATAAAAGTGGAGCAAGAGAGAGTGTGTTAGCTAACACTAATAGTGTTATTTTCGTGGCTATTATCATACGTGCCTACCACTTATGCGTACGGTCACGCTCTCTTCTCTTGATGGTGGAGGCGATGGCAAGTGGTAAGTGACTAATAAACTTAGGGATTTTTGATTAGTTTTGATAAGTAGCTATTAAGTAGTAAAGATACATACTTTCCAACTCCAACTATATACTTCTGATTAAATTCGTTGCGGGTTCCAAGACAATTTTAACTCTCCCTGGGATTGCCCGTGTGTCATGCACGGTGCCTTTCAGTTGGTTACCGCTGCAGATCCTGGCGTCACAGGAGTCACAGTGGTGGGCGTGTGGGTGGGATTATATCCCGTAAAAAAAAATAGTAGCTATTAACCATTTCGTTTTTTTTTTAATTTCAGTATAAATTTTACCAAAAATAATAATAAAATGTTTACGTTTTTGGGAGATATCATTATATTTGCGTATGATTAGTATAATAAACACCCGGTTTTCCCAAAGCAAGAGTAAAGGAGATCTGTTAGAATGGCCAATCAGATTTCAATATTGCCTGATGTCCTCTCTACTTAGCATCTAGCGAAGAATTCTGAAATTTAAACACATCTCTCTTCTCCGCCTTAGTCACCTTAGTGACTCTCTTTCGTCTGCTTGTGATGTCATACTTAGTTTCAGCGTATAATAAATATACAAACATGAAATTCAAAAACATATTATTAGCCGAGTTTACAAAAAATCGACCTTGAGCACGTCACTGTAGGTATGTGATAACTGTCAAGTGGTTCATGTAGCCGCGCTTTTAAATGTCGGCCGGTCAAAAATAGGTCCAAATCAATTAATAAAATGTAAATTAGATGATAACTGTGTCTTTTAAAGTCCGCCTAGTATTTTGAATCGAATTCTTTTTAAATCTGTTATTTCGACGGTCCCTACGACATAAAGACATGTCAAAAATGGCAATTTGTTTTATTGCTCAATTGGCTTAAGATTTTCCATATACATAGTCCTGGATATAAATATTACCTATTTAACGTCTTTTGCAAATCGTATAAGAGAACAAGTAATATATTTATACTACACCTACGTAGAAAGTACCTCTTTGCAGTATCTAATACGGAGAATATCTTTCAAAGAAAGTTAGTCTTTTCAGACGAGTTCTGAAAAGCAACATGTAATGTATGCTAGAGGTCTGAAATATTACTCCTAAATTCATTACTCCCATGGGAGTAATGAACTTTTTTTTAAATTTCTTTTTTTTTTTCATTTTGTTTTTTGTACTTTTTGGTAAACCATAAATAAAAAAGAATATTAAAAGAATAAAATAACTACTATTATAAAAATAAATAAATTAATGTAACTTAATTATATAATAACTCCATAAATAAACGACTAAAATCACTATTATTACCTGTTACAAAATAATTACAAACGTTTTTTCACAAATCAACTTCATAAAGTGTAGCTGGCTGCTGGCTGCATGCGATTGTTACCCGTGTCTCTATGCGCGTATGAAAGAAGAAATTGTGAAAATTTTTGCATTATTTTCGCTCCAAATTCCTCATCATTTTAAAACTTTTGAATAAACAATTTGTTGCAAGAACTTAATATGTCGAGTGATAGTGATAATGACGATTTATTGACTCCGGAGGAATTGAAAGTAACTACTCAAGCAGTGATTGAGGACCTCTTACCACAAAAGTCAAGGATCAGATATAATAAAGCGTATGCAGATTTTCTGCAATGGAGAAGTGAGAAAAATGCACAATCTTTTATTTTCCTTGTATGTGTAGTATAAAGCACTATGTATAACTCGGGCGAAAGTTTGATTTCTTTCGGGTGTATTAAGGCCCTCAGCTACGCTTCGGGCCTCAAACTACACCCCCAATGAAATCAACTACTTTCATCCCTTGGTGTACAATGTACTATTACAGCGAATAAGTGTCGTATACGTGTCGTTTTCTACATTGTTTTTTAAATGCGCGCCACTCGCTGCGAAGACGGTTATATGTCTGAAGAAAACGCTCTCCTGAAAACCTCGTTTTTAAAATGTCTTTATGTACGTAGGAACCGTCGATTTTTACGTGTGTTTTATAATAAAATATGATACTTTAATAACAATGAATTAAATTCCAATGAATTATTGTGTATAGTAATAAAATTTAATGAATGTAAACTTTATACTACTAAAGCATAGCTCGATGGAGGTTTACCTCAAATTCAGTTTATTGCAACAACAAAAGTAATTAATTTTGATAATTAATTAATCTTTATCGTATTACAACTACGCCTAGTTAACTTTACTTGTATTTAATTAGGTATACCTCCCACCACTAAGCACAAGGTGGTAGAAATGTATAATGTATTTAATTCACTTTTTACGGGTTTACCTATTTAAAATCATTTAGCATGCAATTACTACCCTACCTGCTTCAAGATGGCCAAATTTTACCGTCCGTCCCTTTAATTTTCATCTCCTAAAACTTAAAAAATTACATGGTTTAAAGCTAACGTGTGTGAACTCCCTAAGATGGTTTTCTTCAACAATTTAGACACGGTAGCTTTAACAAAAAATGTTTATTCATATCCTAATACATCTCCATAGTTTTGATTCCTTTTTCTATAGAAATTGGTGACAGGTGACAACACACGGCAGCTATAATGTATATTTTTAGTTTTCGTATTTTGACGTACATTAATGTATATTATAGCTGCTGTGTGTGAAGCCCATTACTGTCATAAATGCCTATATGTAACTAAACAATCCATACTACACTGGAAGTGCAATGTCCCTGAAATATAAAAAAATCAGATTTCAAATAACAATACAAATTTTTTTTACTGATTACTCTAAAACGTCGTAAGAATTTTTTTATATATTTGAAATTCGTACTAACTGTTTGTGCAAGTAAGATGGAGCGTGTAGCCGGTACCTTACAGAAACGTGAAGGACCTGTTGATATATAATTCAGTACATGCAACCCTCAATTTATTCTACCCTTAGTAATAATGAATGACGGTGGCCAATGTAGTTTATGTAGTTACTGAGAAGCTGAGTGATTTCTTGTTTGTTTTCTAGAGTTTCGACTGAAGGTGTAAAGGGTATAATTATGATCAGTGAGATATTTGTATTACAATGTCTTGGTTTTGGTAGATTTTAATCATCAAGTAAAATAGATAGGGTTTTGATTGGTAGCATGAATGTAAAAAAATAATAAGATAGATAATGATTCTGCGGCTGTTTATAGCGAGATTAAAGAAAAAATATTTTGACTTTATTGACTTGTGTGTCATCTATCGTACGTCATTTTTTGAAGATGTTAATTGCCATTTTATTAGTGGCCAGTATTGCCACACTGACACATGAATACTTGCCAATATATTTTATGAAACAATTGAAACATTTTAGGACTTTGAAACCTGTGTTTTGAGATAAGTTCCAAAGCGTCAATGTGCTTAGCCGTAGTTTGTTTGTAATCATTGAAGATTTCATTGAATAGAGACAGGGATGGATTTTTTTAAAATAATAAAACTATATAAAGGATAATATCATAATTTACTTTAGTGTTTCTCTTGGGTAATAAATATAGTCAAAAGGTATGAAAGGTAGAGATCGTATTTCCTAGAAAACCCCACGCATAGTAGGGCTGGGTCCGTTCGTGGGTGAATATTTATAAGATGTTTAAGATATGTAGCTTCTACAAAATAGTTATGCACAAAAAGTTATATAAATTGACAACATAGTTCAAATATTTACATCCAGTCCAATATTATAAAGATTATTGTGACACTCTTTGCAAACGATTTACCTAATCTACTTTGTTGGGACCCACCACAAAGACAAAGCCGTGAATGGAATCCTCGATGGAGGAAGTCTAGTGGTTAGCATATGCGCCTCACACCGCGAGGTCTCGGTTTCGATTCCCGGGTCGGCCAAAGTGTTATTTGTGCCTCAGGAGTTAGAATTGTGCTCGATGGATGGCTGTAAGCTAACCCCCTATCCCATGGCGAGATGCAATGTTATGTACATGGTAGCGAAGCCCCGTTTCACCAGTGTTTCTGTAAATTATTTTTAACCGACTTCAAAAAAAGGAGGTAGCTTCAGAATTATAAAATAATTATTTAATAATTTCTATTTAGTAACGTATTATTTTGTGCGAAGTAAATTTATTTTTTGCTTTTTAGTTTACCTACTTTTTCAAGTCGATTTTTTTTTTTAGACAATGGGTGCAAACATTGGGCGTCGTACAAATAAAACTATGTTTCTTTCTAAACGAATAGTTACTTAATACCTTGTGTAATAAAACTTCTACATAATATCTTACAAAGTAATCAAGCAAATAAATCACGGATTCATCTCAACATCTCTAGAAAGCAGCTCCTAGCTACTGAACATTTAATTATACGGTAGCATTTTCCATAGAGATGTGTAAAAAACTTGATAACGGCGCTCAGCTGAACGTATGCTGTTAGGACATGCTCCAATTGTCGCCGTACCGTGGTACCGGTGCATCTTCGGACGGAGAGGTGGTCTTAACTTGTTACTACCGGACGACTTATAAGTGCCGGTTTAACCAACGTGCTGAACTGTAGTTAAACGATAAGCTACAGTTATCGGTATCTCTGTCCGGAACAAACATTTAATGAGAGCGAGAGATGCCAATACGGGTTTAAAAAGGATGGATAAATAAATTTAGTGGAATTGGGGCTAAGTGTCGATTCTACTAACATTAAACCGACGTTTAACGCTGAAATTTTCGTTCAAACATTGAATGAGAGAGCGAGAGATAGAGAATGCTGGTTTAGCGTTAACCATCGATTTAAGAAGTTTGGTTGAATTGAGGCTTTGTAGTTTAAATCTGAGAGAAATTGTTGTAAAATTGCTTTCAAAATTTGTCCTTACATAACATTATTTTACATATTAAAACAGTTGTTAAATTTAATGAATAGATGTTTTAGTTTAATAAATTCTACTGTAGCTAGTCTATTTTATAATGTTAAAATATTACAATATACGGTTTTAAACATGTTGGTCTTTATAAATAGGTTTATTGTAGAGTTTGCTTTACTACCAGACTCCAAAATAATTAGTAGTTTTTATCACAAAGAAATAGTGTTTTTGAATAGCTTATGTTAACATTTTTTCATGTTAAAATAGTGGTTCGAATAAATAAATTCATGTTTTAATTCATAATTAAACGGAATATAATATGTACGCTGAGTACATTAGAAACCAAGTGAAAAAAACCAAGTCATCCAAAAAAAAAAGTGCGACGTCATGTCATTGAATGCACTCGTAGTGATAATTTTAAAGTCTATCATCTATAACAACAATAACATTGTATAAAATAAATAATTGATGGTTAACATGAACCAATTATAATCCAAAATTCAGTTAAATAACTTAAATAAAATATAACGATTGCCACCGGTTTGAATTCCACAAAACTTTTTACCTTGGATTTATTTTTAATTAAATAATGTCGAGTTGCGTGTTCACGGATTTGTACATGTTCAAAAATAGTTTTTAGATGACAAGCTTAACGTAATTGAAAAGTTTTAAAAATCAAATGAAATATTCAGTTTTGCAGTGCACTCATATCGGAACTAGCGATTGCTATAGAAATCTTTAATAGATTACAGTTATAGCAACACCGGAGAGATACAATATTATGCTTTCAAAGCTAATAATTGTATCATCTTAGGTGCCAACCAACTGGAACAGAATAGTGGCTTTAATTAATTTACCTTCTAGATGTATATATTCTCTTCTTCATCGCTTAGTCTATATCACTACACTAGTCACAAACAACAAGTATTAAAATCGATTTGCCTCAAGATGAATAAAAACTAGATATACTAGGTAAACAACACTACTTCAAAGGCCTCGTAAAAGACGTGCCAAGTCTTTGATTTCACTTCACTACTGCTGTCTAAATGATTGACTTGCACCAATCAAACACAGCTCGCACTAAGGTCACTGTACAGCAATAAAATATAACACACTACTACAAAAAAATGCCAGTCAATTCACGCCCCTACATTCAGTAACTCAACTATTACAAAACAATATGATGTAAAATAAATACACACAAACGAATGAAAGTAGATCCATTTACATAACTTTATTTTGTAATATTTAATTATAGTTTCAAAAATATTTTTGAGCCACTGAAATAGTTGGGCGAACAAGTGTGCACTGAAAATTGTAGGGCATATTAGTTTAACTGCTAACGGCAAAAGTTTTAGTATTCTAACAAGTGCATGTAACGACTCCAGTTAGAGAAGTTAAGGAAAATATTGCAGAACTTGGCTGTCTAGGTGCCGTGCTCCCAAATATTACAACTGCAATCCCCTGGCTCTTGGCCCTCCAACAAACTTGAAAGATCACTGTGTGAATATTTCAAGTAACGTAAATGTTGCGAAGTATGCACTTGAATATAAAGTAATCAAAGCGGGATCCCATTCTTTCGCATAAAATTTGCCATAACGTTAGGCATATTATTTTACCTAACAGCCATTTGGCATAGTAGTAATAATCATGCGTAATAATGATTATGCGTAAAGTATTTATGCTAAAGATATTATGACAAAGTTATTAGAATTAATATAATGCGTAACTTTCAGTATGCCAAATGAAGATATGCCAAGTTAGATTATATAAAAAAAAAATAGGGAACCATTCAAAGCAAATACGTATTGAAATCCATCAAAAACGTGGCTTATACTCTTGATATTGCTAACTATACCTACATGCAGTTTATTTCATAAGAGCATTAGCGAAGATAAAAAAAAGTAACGTTTTCGGTCAGTAATTTTAATAACTTAGCGTATCAAATAATAAAATACAGATGCAATCTTCACTGTTATAATGGTGATTCAAAACCAGCTTCACAATGAAAAAAAATTGTATTTCAGCAGTGTCTATGGCAAAAGATAATCTTTATTGAACCTCCTCAATAAGCCTTAGGGTTTTATGGTTGTTGACAAACAAAATTCGTGGTGCATAAGTTGTCAACATTTCTTTTATGTGTACATTTTCTTCTTCCATTTTCTGCGTTGTTCAGCATTTTTTCACCAGTGGGACATTTGCGATGTTGTGTTTTGTTTTTATTACTCTTGTTTAGAAAAAGTAATTCGCATTTATAATAACTTCAAATCTTGTTGTTGGAAATAAAAATTCTTTAAGAGCAAAAAGCCTACCTCGTAAAAAAATTCAGAGGATGATTGATATTCTACTGCCTCCCTGAGGTATACTAATTGGTATTTCTCCGGCTCTCAAAAAGCCTGGCTTACCAGAGCTTAGCGCGGCGCGTGAAAATACCTATTGAGAAGAATTACGGATTTGCGGCACGACTTTTCGATGGGCCTGATTGATGAAAAACTGTTTTGTTTTATTTTCTAAATTTATTTTTTTATTAGGCTGCTTTTAGGTTAAATATATGCGAACGCTCACCAAAAAGTTTTTGTAAGGAAATTTTTAGTCTCACCGCGTAGTCGGCATTGAGCCCGCAACATGGCGACTCTTTATCTCTTGAGACAACATAAAAGGTGAAATGTGAGCCTAATATACTTCTGCCACACCCTTATGTGTATTATTAGGCGTCGTATTATGTTATTTTGGTAAAAAAAAAGAACTTTATTAGTAAAAAAGTAGCATAAGACGATCATGACTGTATTAAAGGTGACTTGAAAAAAAATTGCGGTTCATCGAAAAAAGACTCGTCCCTTTACGGCTTGCTCTTGGCTTAGAAATTTCGTGATAATCTGTTGGCATACAGCCAAAAGTCCACAATAGTCTAGACCGAAATCCAGACCGTACCCTTGACCGAATGTTATCGTTCATATGTATGATTAATGGCTTTTCTTAAGTAATGCAGATGTTTGGTGTTTTCGCAAAGTCGTGTGGGTAGTATACGTACCTAAATCTGTTAATAGCTCCTGAGTTCCCCTTTCTCGGAACAAGTAGGACTATTCGGGCATAAAACAGACGAAACTGGATTGTTTCTGTCAGCTAATACCGAAAATAAGGAATTAATCAAGTAATTCTTGATCTAATAATATGACAACCGGATGGCGGAGTGGGTAGTGTACCTGCCTGCGACGCCGAGGTCGTGGGTTCGATTCCCACTTAAGACAAATCTTTGTGTGCATGAACATGGGGGTTTGTCTTAGTCTGGGTGTTTCTATGTATAATAAGTATGTATTTACAAAAGAAAAGTATTTATATGTATTAGTTTCAATTATTCTAGTACCCATAGTACAAGCTCTGCTTAGTTTGGGACTAGATGGCGTTGTGTGTGAGTTGTGAAATATTTATTTATTTATTATTATTTATTATTTATTAATATGTCTATCTACTTTATTAAAGAACTGCATAGGATTTTTGTCAATAAAATCTTCTCCTTCCCAAAGCTACAACTACCTTAAAATGTCGTAGTAGGTAGTTAGGCTACGGCATTACACATCCTATTTGATTTAGGACCTTTAATTTGGCATACTATTGAATAATACCCTTCTGCTAATGCTCAGATATGCCCATCGTTTCATTATTAACTAACGCCTTGTCTTCATGACGTTTTTCTTTCTTATAAAATCTTATAGGATCATCTAAGTACAATAGGATGGTGTTTATTGTTAGAAGGGTCCATTAAGGAGTGACAAGGATGTGAAACCAACACATTAAGCCGAGATAATGCTTCCGTTGTCCTTTAAGATCTTTCAAAAGCTTTTGATGGTGGCGTAAGCGACACAAGACTTGCCATTGTTAACAAGCTTACCTTTCTAATTAGGTGAAAATGCTTGGAAGTATCATTTTGTATTAATAAATGTTACGAGTTGATGTTATTCTACATCCAAGTACCAAAGGCATGACATTTTATTGCACGAAAGTTAATGTACCAGTTTTGCCATTTTGGCATATGGCTTATATTTAGCAAAGAAATGAATCATGATTTATTGAGATTGTGGGAAAGCCTCAACTCAGCTGTAGACATTTTGAGGTACCGACATTTTTTCATAGTCAACTATGAAATAATGTAGGTACCTCAAAATGTCTGTTTTTCTATTGTCATGATACAATACGCATTAGGGACGTCCTAAAAGATGATGATTTGGCATCAAGATAACCCAAAGGTACCTTTCAAAGGTAAATTTGTCCTTCAAAACCATGGTGTTGTTAAATACTAAGGTTTATTATTTAATCTAACACAATTTACCTATTTTACTGTAAATTCTAAAATACTGACATTCTGGTAATTCCGTTGTACTAAAACTGACCTCAATATAATTGAGAATAGACTTTGAATTAAATTATTTTAAAAGACTGTTGATTCGATGATTTATTTAGCCTAATCAATCAAAGTCACCGATTACGATTCTTTATTATTTTATCGAAAGTTGGCATAATCCGTTCGTCAATTTTCGTCTTACTGTTGTATATTTAGTTTATTACTGAAAGGTATGCATGTTCTTTCGTTGTCACACATGTTTTTTTGTTTATTTACTGGTGCATGTGCGGCGGCCATTTTTAACGTTTCACATTCCATCGTCTATGCGCGTTATTTGCGAAAGCATCATTGAACATTTAATCACTTTACATAGTCCGTTATTAGTGTAAAGCAATGGAACGGTATTTTATGCAGATATATTATCAGGCAATTTTCAACTTTATGTCGGAATCATAGGGCTTGTTTTAGAAGTTGTATGTTGAGGTGTTAATCTTTAATTTGAAACACGGTATACTAAGCGTTAGGTTAGGCGTTTTCATGCGTGTATCGCTTCTTTAATCTCAATTAAAGTATTTGGACTAAAATAATTGCCTCTAACAACGAAACTTGCGACTTACAAATACTTAGGTAAATACCTCTGCCATTATTATAATTAAATTATAACGTCCGCGTCTACAATCTAGGTTAATTATAACACTTTAGTTGCATCAATTTCACCTCCAAAATTTCATAAAAGGTTGTTTACTTTCTAGCAAGCATAGACTAGACTTTATTTTTTTTTTGTAACTCACCTCCGCCTCCTACTGTGTGTCTTCCGGCGTTCGTGGGCGGGCGGGTCGCTTGCGTAGGCGCCGCCGTCGCCCTCTGCACTATGTCCCGCCCCCATTGCTACCCCATACCACTTCACACACCGTCACTGACTGACACACGCTCGACACCCCAAGCACTTAAAGATCGTAGGTATGAAGCACTGGTAGGTAACTAGTCACAGTTTAGATGAACACAAAAAGGTTGTAAGTGCCAGTGACACTGGTGTGGTTGCACTGAAGTTTGCAAGGTTGTTACTGGGTTGTGGGGTGTCGTATAGGCCCCGTAGCGTAGTGCTCGGGCGGCTCGCGACGCGAATGTGAAGCGTACCGGCGCAAGCGCAGCCCCGCGTGTATTGTTTTAATTAGCTTGTGTTAGAAGAGGATAGCGGGATGGGTAGCCCGTGCCGAAGTTATAAGCGGAATTGTTTACGTAGAGTGTGAGATTTATACGCTTTAACACGTACTACCCGTACGCGAAAAGTTGAGACTTGCTCTCTTCTGCCACTTTGACCGTACATCGCCACAGAGTACATTATAATACTGACAATACAGCGCTCAGGTCAATTATATTTTGGGTAGTATAGACTTAAAATATGAGCTGAAAAAGAAAAGCGTGGTGTTTTTTTTCTCAACGGAATGTAAATAGGAATAATGCATAAACAAATAGGTGTTGAATATTGATTATATCGAATCTAAATTTATTTCTAAGAAGAATCATGCATGGTGTAAAACTTATACTTAACTTAACAACGTTGCTAAAGTTTTAATACGTATTATTTTTCGTTATAATTTTTTTAAACACTATCTTAATTATATCAAAGTGGACTAATTTTGGCCTATAAGGATTCCAGTGGTCATCTTCCCGCTTCCGTCCATCCCCCACACCATACCTCACACGGGCTACTAATTGTTGCGCGATCCGCGTCGGAAATCGCTTCGCTCTCGTTTCTTCTAATTACACGAGCAGTTGCTTTCCCGATGGAAAACGTCGCGGCCGGAAGGAACCGTCGCGGACGCCTGTCGCAGCCGTTTAGCACGCGGATTAAAAACTTAGACTACATCTGTTATGGTCTCGCTTGATTAATAACTATCATTAATCATGCATGATGTTTCCTGAGTGAGGTGAGGAAAAGTTGTAATTGCTAATATGATTGATTTCCTCTTCTAATTGTCATGCTTTACACGTACCTATAGAAAAAAAAAAAAATTAACACACTATAACACACTGTAAAGATACATACTTTCCAACTCCAACTATTTAGTTCTGATTAAATTCGTTGCGGATTCCAAGACAATTTTAAATTTCCTGGGATTGCCCGTGTGTCATGCACGGTGCCTTTCGGTTTGTTACCGCTGTAGATCCTGGCGTCACAGAGTCACAGTGGTGGGCGGTTCCCCTTTAATTATGTCCACATATTCAAAAAAAAGTGTATAATAGTGCTAGGAAAAACAAAACATTTACTTCAATCCAAATAGTATATACAAAAGAAAATACGATCATTATTTCCTTATCAATTGGTTTTAGGTACTAAAAAGTTTTAGAGTACTATTTACTCATTATTATAAAATCAATAGGTTTTAGACATTATAATTGTTTACTATTTACTCATTATTATTGCTTTTGCCACAGAGTTCATATATGTAATTATTATTATATTTCCTTGGAACCGCTACAATTTTCTCTTTGATTCGCCGAACAGCTTAGAAACTCTCATAACGTAAGGTATGATTGATGGAGTTCCATTGGTAATAAACTGCTACCATATTGCAATATGATTGTAGAACTGTACTTGATAAAGTGTCTCTTCATTAGTCATGTTATTTATCTTATACGTGTAGGAATGTAAGTTGAGTAGAATGAAACGTGATTGAATGATGAGTGAGTGTGAAGGAATGAATGAGTGAGACAGACGAAGCATGGAAGAGTTAGACATAGGACGACATAGGAAGCACGCTGTATCGAGCCAATGAATATTAAAGTGATTTCGTTATATCAGCACCCAGGATTTCATTTAAACCGATCCCCGGCACAAGTATATACTACAAATTTGGAGGCTCGTCCGGGATCGGTCAAACGAAGTGATACGAAGAAATTTTTACGACGCACGGGCCGCAGAGGACGCCACGAGGAGCGGCCATTTTTCCGACGAAAATCCGAAGTAACGACGTACGATGGACTCAAGAACGAATAAGGCGTCTGCAGCGGTGCCTGCGGCGGCGCCGGCGCCACCGGCGACGCCAACGTGCACCGGCGCACCAGCGTCGGTGTTTGGGCTCACAGAAGGGCTCGTCGAGAAGTTCAGCGGTGACGATAAAGCCTACTCGTCGAGCAAGTGGGCACAAGATATCGAAGACAACGCGGAGATATTCAAATGGACGCCGCAGCAGACATTAATTGTGGCTCGCCGTTCACTCACGGGCACGGCGGAGCTATGGTTAAGGTCCGAGAAAACCTACAAAACGTACGAAGAACTGAAAACCGCGCTGACTAAAGAATTTCCGGACTCTGCAAACATCAAAGATATGCAGGAACTGATGTCTCGGCGTAAGAGAACCAAGGGCGAAACATTTTACCAATATATGTTGCACATGAAGGAGCTCGCGCGGCGCGCGAAATTTCCTGACTATATTGCCATTCAATATATCGTTGATGGCATCGAGGATTACGAAAGTAACAAGGCAGTATTGTACGGCGTGACGACGTTTCCAGCGTTCAAGGAAAAGCTAGCTTTCTACGAAAAAATGAAGTCAAAAACCGGCGAGCGCGGGAAAAGTGAGAGGTCAAGACTAGAGGTCATTCAAAATCGGCGGAGACTACTTCGGCGGCGCATGCGTCTGGATCGGCGCCGAGGCGTTGTTTTAGCTGTGGTGATATTGGGCATGAGGCTGGTATGTGTAAAAACGGATTAAAGTGTTTCGGTTGTAATCAGTTCGGACATATTCGCAATCAGTGCCCTGTGAATCCAGTGAAAACTACGGCCGCGGCATCAAATCATTCAAACTCCAAGATGGCGCCAGGCAGTGGCGCGAGCGGTCGTCGAAGCGAGCCGAGAACGCACGACGGAACCGGAAAAGGCGGACCCAAGCGACCGGCGGCCATGTTTGGAACGGTGAACGAAGAAAACGAATGTGGCGCTGTCGGCGGGAACATAGTGAACGAAACTTCAATGTCAGATGTCAACACTGTCAGAGTGACAGCGATGAGTTACGAGGACCGAAGTTTGAACAATCCGAAAGTAAACAAATGTGTTCGTAAACCGGTTAAAGACATTAAAATTAATAATAAAGTTTTTCAAGCTCTTGTAGACTCAGGTAGTGATGTGAATTTGTTATCTTTGTCGTTTTTGCCAATTTTAAACGCGGAAATAGTTAATGAAACATTAACTTTGTCTGGCTTAGGCCGTAGTAAGATACAGTCGCGAGGCAGTATCTCTGCTGAACTCGTGATTGATAACCAGTGTTTTAGTAATGTAGTTTTTCATTTTGTGTCACCAGAGGTGATGCCTTACGATGTAATAATAGGTCAGGAGTTTCTGGGTCGTGTCACTGTGATAATGAACGAAGGCGATACTAAGTTCTTTCCTATTGGTTTTTGTGAATGGGTAGGTCAAATTGAATGTTTTTCAGGATGTGTAGCAGTCAATGTTGACCACATTCAGGACCCCATGGTCAAGGATGAAGTAGTACAATGTGTAGAGGAATATAAGCCATTGTATCGGGAGGAAGCCCCAATACAACTTCAAATTGTGTTAAAGGATGACATTCCAGTGCGACAACGTCCCAGAAGGCTGTCACTTATGGAGCAACAGGTAGTCGAAGATCAAATAGAGGAATGGCTAGACAAAGGCATCATTAGGGTGAGTTTTTCAGATTATTGCAGTCCCTTAGTACTTGTAAAGAAAAAGGATGGTTTGACTAGGGTATGTGTTGATTATAGGCAGATCAACAAGAAAATTATTAAGGATGAATTTCCACTTCCGGTAATTGATGATTTAATTGATAAATTGCAGGCAGCTAAAGTGTATAGTGTACTTGATTTGAAAAATGGCTTCTTTCATTTGAAGGTGAGCGAGGAATCTATTAAGTACACATCATTTGTTACTCATCATGGGCAGTTTGAATTTTTACGTGCCCCATTTGGTTTGTCCATCTGCCCCAAAACTTTTATGCGATTTGTAAGCATAATATTCAGAGATCTGATATCACGAGGAATTTTAATGATATTTATCGATGACATCATAATTCCAGCGTTAAATGAAGTTGAAGCTGTTGCAAAGCCATTGACTGATTTGTTAAAGAAGAACACAGAATTTGTATTTGAAGATAAGGAAAGAATAGCTTTTGAAACTTTGAAGAATAAATTAGCTAGTGGACCTGTTCTGAAATTTTTTAATTCAAACTTAAAAACTGAATTGCATACGGATGCTTCAGGCATAGCATTGGCTGCTATACTCATGCAACACCATCCAGGGTCAGGCGGCTTACACCCAGTGCATTACATGAGCAGAAAGACTACTGATATTCAGAGCCGGTACTCAAGCTATGAGTTGGAAGCATTAGCCATTATTGAAGGTATAAAGAAATTTAGACATTACCTATATGGTATTCCATTCAAGATTGTCACGGACTGTAAGGCTTTTGAATTAACACTTAAGAAGAAAGACTTGTCAGCAAAGGTAGCCCGGTGGGTTCTTATGCTCAGTGAATATGATTTCGAAGTGGAACACAGAGCTGGTTCTAGGATGCAGCATGCTGATGCTCTGAGTCGCATACCAACAGTGGCAGTAGTTACAACTCTCCAGGAGAGTCTACGCCAATCACAGGACCAGGATGAAGGGGTAAAAGCTATTAAGGAGATATTGAGAGGAGGAAGTCCTTATGACGATTATTGGCTAGAGAATGGTGTGTTATTCAAGAGTGAGAATAAGCTGTTGGTAGTGCCAAGAAGTCTGGAGAAGGAAATCATTAATAGAGTACACAGTAAGGGCCACTTCGGCAAGTCTAAGATGAAAGATTTACTGAATAAGGAATACTACTTTAAGGATATGGATAAGAAGATTCATGAGTTTCTTTTAAGTTGTATTCCCTGTTTGCTAGCAACAAGGAAAGAGGGGAAACAAGAAGGATTTTTGAATTCCATAGAGAAAGAGGGGGTTCCCTTTGATACATTGCATTTAGACCACATTGGTCCACTTACGGAGACTAAAAAACAATACAACTATATTCTTACTGTGATAGATGGTTTCACAAAATTTGTATGGCTGTTTCCGACGAAATCTACTTCATCATCAGAGATGTTAAGCAAGATCAAAATTCACCAACAAATATTTGGAAACCCCCGAAGATTTATAACAGATAGGGGAACGGCATTTACAAGTTATGAGTTTAAGAGTTATTGTGAAGAAGAAAAAATATGTCATGTGAAGATTACTACAGGGGTGCCGCGTGGAAATGGACAGGTGGAGAGAGTACATCGTATTCTCATCCCAGTTTTGACAAAATTGTGTTTGGAGAATCCTGCAGTTTGGTACAAGCATGTAAGCAGTGTGCAGAGAGCACTAAATGCTACTTTCCAGAGAAGTATTAACACCACACCCTTTGAATTACTGATGGGAGTAAAAATGAAAAGTAAGGAAGATCTAGAAATTCTTCAACTGTTGCAGGAAGAAAATACACTACAATATGATGAAAATAGAGAGAAACTTAGACAGCAAGCAAAGGAACAGATCTTAAAAGTTCAAGAAGAAAATAAGAAACTATTTGATAGAAAAAGAAAAGGGAGTTCAGAGTACAGGGAGGGTGATTTGGTGGCTATCAAGAGGACTCAGTTTGGTCCAGGTTTGAAACTCAAACCCAAATACCTAGGCCCCTATAGAGTGGTGAAGTGCAAGCGCAATGATCGCTATGATGTGGAGAAGCTTGACAGTTCTGTTGAGGGTCTAAATCGCTCATCTAGTTCAGCTGACCAGATGAAGAAGTGGCCAGAGTCTAGTAACCCAGAGATGCTGGATGACTAGAAGTGTTCATACTAGTATGTATCAATTACACTTCATTAATATGTTGTTTTCTTTTTTGTCTATCTTTGTTCATTATCACGGTGCCATGGTTTAGGGCTATCTGTACCTAAACAACATAATAGTTGTGTGTAGGTTATTTAAACTTTTATCTATTGTTCGCCAGGACTTAGTTTTATATTATGTAGAGATGTTGTATGCTAAACTTAAACCTTAAACTAATTCATAAGTTCAAATATTTAGATGTATTTGTACTTCTTATTTTGTTATTACCTGATGTAGTTCTGTATAATAACCACTTTACTGATGAAAGGAGGTTATCAGCTATTTACTGATAAGTGTTAATTTTTATAACTTTTTGTATAAGTTTAGTAACAATGTTACCTATTGTGTACCAGTTAGTCATAACTTACTTTTGGTTATTATAAGGATGTCATAGAATTTAAGATTTTGGTATATGTCTGAGGACAGACATGAGTGCAGGACGGCCGAATGTAGGAATGTAAGTTGAGTAGAATGAAACGTGATTGAATGATGAGTGAGTGTGAAGGAATGAATGAGTGAGACAGACGAAGCATGGAAGAGTTAGACATAGGACGACATAGGAAGCACGCTGTATCGAGCCAATGAATATTAAAGTGATTTCGTTATATCAGCACCCAGGATTTCATTTAAACCGATCCCCGGCACAAGTATATACTACTCGCTTTTGCCACAGAGTTCATATATGTAATTATTATTATATTTCCTTGGAACCGCTACAATTTTCTCTTTGATTCGCCGAACAGCTTAGAAACTCTCATAACGTAAGGTATGATTGATGGAGTTCCATTGGTAATAAACTGCTACCATATTGCAATATGATTGTAGAACTGTACTTGATAAAGTGTCTCTTCATTAGTCATGTTATTTATCTTATACGTATTGTTCTTGCATTTACGGGAAATAATTTAGGTAAGCTTTGTGTGAGTTAACTAAATTAATGGCAAAGAATAAACCCTGTATGATGTTCAACCGGTTCAATGATAACAAAAGTCAAGGGTAAATTAAAATAATATTAATACCTAATCAAATTCCTTTTTTAAATTCTTATTACACGCGTAGGTGAAAATCGAAGGTAATAAAATAAGACAATTCCAAGTTGGTCTAAATTTAAATCGACTAAACGTCAACATTTGTACCTTGTTTGGAAACTGAATTCGAAATTCTAGCGTGTGAGGTCGCAGGTAGAAATTTACATCTAATTTTATCAACTGAACAATGTCACAGAGTATTTTATAAATATCAGTTGCTGTGCACCCGTTTGGGTTCTATTCATTCCGATCTAAATAATGAGACTTCCTACTACTCTTCCTGCTTCCTTCCACTAGGAAGTGGGCACTGTCATAATATCGTAATTGTAGAGTCTGAATAAAGGAGAGAGAATACGTCCTTGCGTACAGCGCAAAGTACTTTTTACTTACGTTCTCTTAGTAAAAGATATTTTTCTTTTCTTCTTTCCTTTCGTCTTCTTCTTTATTATTTAGTGAAATTTTTGCCGTTGCTTTTGAGATAGTTATTAATCGGTTTCTGTTAGACTTAACTCAATGTTCATAATATGATATCATGATACGACATTTCTTTTATGAAAGTATCGTTTCATTATTTTGAAAATTCTAGGCCTAACATCAAAATTCTAACATTCAACTCCCATTTTGTTTAAATTAGCACAATTTCAAGGGGACAATAATATCCTCAACAGTAATAATCCCCCTTGTTTAGCTTTTGTCTGTTAACACAAAGATTATGGGGGGGAGGGTAATTTGGTGTTGTGAAATATCATAATGACGGTCTTCGCAAATGCTTCCGGACTGGGTCACTGCGTCTCCGCGAATGTTTACGTTTTGAATTGTAAATGAGTTAATTCCAGTAAGTTCTTTGAGAAAAAATGTAGCGGTTTTTATGACTACTGTATTGTTTTGTTGATTAATATTTAAACGATGTATACAAACAGCTATTTTTGTATACATCCGCTTAGGATGTGTATTTAAAATGGATAATATTATTCTTCAGAACACACAGTTAATACAAACTTGACACGTATAATGTTTCAAACAAAATATAAATTAAATTTAAGAATGTCGCATATTTAACAAACTAACACGTTTTACTAGTAGGAATAATAATAAATATCATACAGTAATAAATAAATGTCTAAATTCCATTTAATTCATTCATTGTTCATTCTATTGCTTATTTCGCTTTCTCATAAACTTTGAAAAGTTATGGTCTTCAGTTTTGTTTTAAAAAGAGCCGGAATTAGCTCTATTTCATTCAGACCTTCCTTAAAATTATAACTTCCGGAATTATACACCGCCGCCCGGCATTCAAGACTGTTTATCTAATTTAAAACACGTTTTCCATGCGCTAAAATATACTTTATTATAATATTATGATATTGAAAATAAAACCAATAATAATTGAGACGTAATTGGGGTATTCATTGACACTTTAGTTAATTATATTTATTTGACAATATTTATATTAATTGTTCAACTCAATTTGTAGAAAAACAAATTAGTATATATTTTAATTAGTTATGCCTTTATATTTAGGTACTAGTAATGATAAATATTAAAGTAAAAAAATATATGACTCAAAATAGGTAATATTATTAAAACTGACGTGAGGTGAGGACATTATTATTGAGAATACGGGTTACTCACGTAACTTAGGCGGGAAATGCCGACTAGTTTTGTCGCGCGGAGGCGACGACACGCGAATAACAGCCCAGTTGATGAATCTACGTACTAGATTTGAAACTAGTCGGCATTTCGCGGCTAAAGTAACGTGAGTAACCCGTATTCTCAATATCAAAATAGGTAGTTGTTACATTCTGTTCGATATAAATAAATAATGTACTTGGGATTTTTGGCATCACATAAACTCGCTATATACAATGACAACGCCAAATAAACACATTCACTCAAACAAAACAACCCAGTCTCAGAACAAATCTTTGCGGATATACATACCTACAGAACAAAATTTCAGGCAAAACGAAAAAAAAGTAGTACATAATGTTGACTTACTGTTCAAATAGTTGTTGCGGGTTGGAAAATAAAGATGATACCTTTAAATAAACGGTGTTTAATCATATTACTTGTGAATTACAAGCATCATTCATATTCCTTGTTCATCCAATCCATATATTTATCCACTATTCCTATCCTTCATTTCCTAATCAATAGGTTCACAATCATAATTCATGCCAAGAATTAAACGTACTGACATTTAATTATATAGGGTTAACAATCAGATTTAAACTAGTACTTACACGTTCACAGTTATTATCCAATCCACTCCACAAAATAGACACTCGCACAATCAACCACTGTGCATTATTATTTCTGATTATCAAACTTATCATTCCAAACCACAGTTCACTTTAAGAGTTGTTACTCGCTCGACAATTTAAAAAGGACTGCCGACCGCTACTGTTCGCCTGGCGTTCAAACGTTCGATATTTGACAGATGTCGTTCGACGACCGGTGTAATGAATGACATTATAATGGTGTTGCCAGGAAAATGCTAACAGCTCGGCCTTCCTGCTAAAAGCACGTCCTCGCGCTTTTAATTTAACAGTTAAGTTTAATCATTTCCACATTTTTATTTGCTAATTACTAACAGAAAATAAAATCCATTTAATCAAAAATACATAAATATGTAAAAAAAAACACCACTTATACTAATCAAAACGAGGAAAAAAAAATACATTCCATTATTGTTTCGGCAAAATTATTTTGTAACAATTACCTACACTTAGCATTATTATAATTATTTATATGATAAAGTAAATTGTATTATGAGTACAAGCAACAATAACAGTGTTAGATTAAAGATCTGACCAATTAAAACACTAGCAACCATTGTAATAATTAGTGTTCAATAAACTTATAGTTAATACATAATTTACAATATGAAATTGGCCAACATTAAATCATTTACTCGGAACAGGTTATCAATAAGAAAGAAAGCTCATCTTAGTCAATAATAAGTATAAAATCTCTTGAACCCAAAAATATTTAATTACCATTATCCATTATGTGCTTCATTATCACTGTCAAGTCTCGACTGAATGTTAGCCATGGCTGAATTTTGTCAACAGCATTATGGCTTCGTACCGAAATGTTATTACAAAACTTTGTGACTTGCAGTCATGAGGCACTAGCCTCTCGACGCAGCCTAAGTCACCCGTTTCATGACTTAATACTTTGTCTACGCTCGCCGATAGCCTAATGTCAGGTAAGTGCCCGAAGCTAAGAAGATCAACGGTATCTGATATTATCGAGCTCAATATGCCCTCGGACCTACCCGTTATATTAAAGCTAAATAATAGTCCTGAAGGCATTTTCTAGGAGTATTTATGTATGTATTTAATCCAATTTGAATATAATAAATGTGATCATTACAAGACCTTTCATCCTTGTCATGGGTGCAAGTTGAGAGAGCGCCCAAAATGGTCCTATTGAAACGCTCAAATTTCCATTTCCATTTCCAACGCTCAAATTTCAAATTCAAATCATTCATTTTCATAGGCCCCCAGGAGGCGCTTGAACACGTCAAAACATTATAAAAAATGATATAAAAATAAATAATACTAAATTATACTAATTACAATGATTTGAATAACCAGAGCCTAGATTAACCTTAATCAAACTGTTTAGAATCGAATCAAAATTAATCCAAGATCAGCTCCGATGGGTATTGCATTATGAATAAAAGTCACATAAAAAGAGCAATTCATTTCCAAATACTATTATCATTTATGTAGTCTGAAATACTGTAGTAAGCTTTTTGACATACATCTCAACTTGGCCATTAGCCCGTGGCGTTTTATAATAATGTCTTATCCCGTGCGAAGAAGTAAATTCTTTAACTTGTTACTGGTAAAACTCATACCCTTGTGCGTCATAAGCAGAGTAGGAACCCCAAAGAAACAAGTATGGTCTTTTAGTACCCGTATACTTACTAGTGAGTGATTTTAAACCGCCCTTTGTTAATAATATTACTTCTACCACTAAATATAATTAAAAGACCTTACCAACTACTATTGTGTTGTGTACTTGTGTTACTAACTATTGTGTTGTGGTGTGGTCCTTTACCATACGTGATAATCTATCAATATCCTGTGAGAAGAGGCCCAATAAGGATTCTGCCCTTGGAAGGTGCTTCGAACTGTTACTGGTGAGTGGAGTCCGTTACCACTAGACTATTATATTATATTCTACACGATCTACTAATTATTATTTATTAATTTCATATTACCCCACTGGTTATAGCGCGCTACCATATTACCATCTTCCAATATACCATTTTTAATATTTAATTATAATATGATGGTGCCCTCACATGTCCGCGGCGCTCACCTGCACCTACCGCAAAAATTGGGTACCTTAGTCATTTAAGAGCAAAACATCCATGCTCGTAAAATAAATATCCCACAATAGCTAAGTTACCGTAGCCGAAATCGGCTAGGAATCCTATATTATAACAACAAATTTCGTAAGCCATCAACTACAACCAAGATGCAACCCTAAATTACTCTTTTACTCTTAACAAACGAACCCATACTCCAGCCAAACTCGATGCAGACCAAATGTAAACAAACAAAATCATATGATTTTTAGGGTTATCACCTCGATACATTTCACATTTTATAACTTATCACTCATTTTACCTATAAATATGTCCAATCTGTCCTTGATAACATTTTTAAAGTAATCCTGGCTTAAGTTACTTTCAATAAATATTTCAATATGAGTATATAATATATATGCTCTAAAACCGAAACTGTAATTTATTAGCAAAAGTTCAATATGAAATTGCGTCAACCATAACACATTTTTGTAAAAAAAGGCAGAAATCGTCAACTTATTTGCTATATGCATCCAAGTAAAGAAGATCATTGCCCCATTCACTCTCAAATAAATAATAGGTGCCTTTTTTTATTTGAAAGTGTTCCACGCTATTGTGCAACGGTTTGTTATTAAACATTCTACATCGAATCCGGCTCCAGCATAGGTGGTCTGCGTGTAATGTGGAATGCTTCGATTGGGTGAAGTTCGCCCTAGTTCTATCTTACCACCATGCGCTTTATGGTGCGCATATTCCGAGTTAAGTCATCACTACAGTTAATCTTCTCATCAGAGCAAAGTAAATCAAAAGACATTTGGTAGCAATCTAAAATTTCTAGGGTATTGGAATATTCACCTATCACTGACTGAATTATTAATGAATTCTAACCGATGTAAATATCACCTTCTGATGCGTTATAAACAAAAAGTGAACCTATTCCTTCTCTAACGTTGTATTTGCCCGGTAAAAGGTAATATTCCGTTCCTTCCTCCTTCAAAGAGAACCGCGTACATTACCGCTAAAAGACGAGTCGCTTTTGACACGTATCGCACGCAATGAGCATTTTGGGACGCAAAAGTAATCAAACATTTCAAATATATTTAAGATTAATCTTATTAAATATCAATTTGGTTGGCGTTTTTGTAATTATTCGGCTCTTTCAATGAAATAAAGAATGTCCAAAACGTTTATACCCGGGTAAGCACATAAATAATCATCAACTGCATAAATATCTATTCTTTTGGTGTATGGCGTAGTATGGCACATAACCCATTCTTATTAGCGCAAAAAGGTATGAATGTTCCGCGTCAGTACATGAGCACACCGCGCACACGGCGACATCGCGATCGTTTAGTATATTGCTAGTTTCGCTCCCTGCCCCCAGCACTCGGGCTCGGGTACATCAATGATATTTTGACGTACGATGAGTTTCTTGATTATAGCAGCGCGGTATTTTGAGACATTATCCATTGGCAGCAGTATACCTCATCAGTTAGAATAATTTAATAATAATAATAATAAAATCAAGTTGAAATATTATGCTTCATTAAAATACTTTATATCAAATTGGAATTCTGTGTTATTTTATTAATATTTTTGTGATTTATATACTATTACCATTTTTGTCTCATACAACTTAATTTATACACACTTATTGATTAATTCTAGAAGGTTATATTGTATTATTAATTTATGCCTATGAATATTAATCCATATTGTATCTAATTTATTTCTTTTGTTTGCATTTTATATCCTTTTAAATTTTATTGAGATGTAAATATTTGTATCTAATTTATAACGTTTTCATGTTTTTACATGTTGTTGTGTTTGGTTACATTGTAAGCAATTATCATTAACAATTGAATTGATAATTGTACAATAATAAATTAAATAAATATACTTTTTGAAATTTCTTGCACTTCTACTTTGGCGGTGATTATTCGTAAAGGACAAGTTAAATTGACAACAATTCCCTTAAACATTAGGAGGTAAGATATATATGCTTTATAACCAATCCGGGTTCGTTGGCTTTACTCATTTTAATTAGAAAACATCGCCTACCTAGATCTATGTGGCAAGGTACAGTATTACCATTAATTTAAATATCAAGAATGTATTTGTTATTTGGCTCATTAGTAATAACTCATTAACTCTGATACCTGCTTCTTATTACTACTCCTTCTTGATTTGGCTCAACGTTTACAGTTCGGGAACATTTAAGAATCCGTCCAGGCTCCAGTAAACCCAAACAGACTCCCAAACATCTCCGAATTTCAATTCAGTAATTGAGCCGCCTAAACACTTACTCTAATAGCGCGGTCGTCAAATCCATATTAATCACAATCAACGGCCTTTTTTATATGTATTGGACACCTTTTCAATAAATTCAATTTCGCGTAATAATAGTGTTTCAGTAATTCACCATATTAAGCACTCTTGCCTAACACCTCCGTCAAGAGCTCAGTGTAATCCCCGCGACAAGGAAATGATTCGACTAGTTGAGCAGAGTGGGCAATCACTGAAACCAGATGTTGGCAACTCCAGTAAGTTTCGGCAAAGCGTAACAAATGATTTCACTTTCAAACCACCCGTATATTCAGCACATTCCTTAACCTTAGTTAGCCATACAATTACAGTTTGTTCTTTGGAAGACGGACAAAACCCTGTTTCACGTTGTTACTAAATGATAGCTTGGGCTTGACTAAACTCTTAACGGAATTTAAATTTGGCAAAAATTTGTCCAATATAACATTGGTATCAGATTCCGGTTTTGTACTAGGTATTTGGTTAGACTCACGTTCACTCGAGGTGTCACTGGGTAACCTTCATGACCTCGTTCTCCATTCTCGTAAGCGCTTTCTGGACCTCCGAATTCACTTGTCGCCACCACTTGGCGTCGAACAATCAGAGTCACTAAAGCTGCTTCGGTTTTTCCGTGCAGCAAATAATTCCTGTTCCTTGTAGTTGACCTGATAGTATGGATTTCACTATCCAGAGATCTTACATTTCTTCTGCCCTCAGACCTGGGCTCACTGCGGCTCTGAAACCTAGGCTCAACCCTGCCCTCAAACCTGGGCTCCACCCCTGCCCTCAAACCTGGGCTCCACCCCTGCCCTCAAACCTGGGCTCCACCCCTGCCCTCAAACCTGGGCTCCTTCCCTGCCCTCAAACCTGGGCTTCCCCACGCTCTCAAACCTGAGCGTTCCCGGGCCCTCTAACCTGGGCGTCCCCACGCTCTCTAACCTGAGCGTTCCCTGGCCCTCTAACCTGGGCGTCCCACGCTCTCTAACCTGAGCGTTCCCTGGCCCTCTAACCTGGGCGTCCTTACGCTCTCAAACCTGAGCGCTCCTTGGCCCTCTAACCTGGGCGTTTCGTGACCATCCAAGTCAATCGACAGTCGGTCTTTTCGACTGGATCCTGGATCTTTGCTTCCATCCATCATAATAATATGTTTACCTGAAACTTTCAATTATAAATCTTAGTATCTCTCCACAAACAAATAAAAATATTTTTTTTTTTCAATTCCGTTTGCATAACCTTTAGAGACTTTAGTAAACATAGAAAGTTGAAATAGAAATAAAAATAAAATAAATAATAGTACAAATTAAGTCGTGCATGTAATTCTCTTCTAAACGTAAAATAAAGTAAACGTAAAAAAAAACTAGTAAAAAAAAAAGACGGGACAAATAAAGTCATGATTGTAATCCTCTTCATCCTTCCCTTCATCCAGTATAAGCAGGATAATGTTCATAAAAAACATAGAATCATTTTAATTTTATTGCCAAACTTGTAATATTTAAATTTATTAGGGCAAACTGCGAGTAATCCTTACATATTTTTTTCACAAGTAGAAAATTAAATAAATAAAATGAATACAACTAAGTAACCATTACAAAACAAAACTAAAAATAAGACAAATAGAGTTATAATTTGAGCTAAAGGACTGTTGTAAACAATGTAAGAAGTGGACTAATTTAATTTTAGTTCTATTAGAAACCATGAAGTTTTACAGCCTTCTATAACATTTATTTTTGCCGACGGGTAAATAGTAAAAGCATTTAATTAGTTCCAACTAAAATATATGTATGGGCGTGAACAAAAAGAGAGTTATGAGAAATCTCTTTTGATCCCACTTCTGAACTGTTGACTTACTGTTCAAATAGTTGTTGCGGGTTGGAAAATAAAAGATGATACCTTTAAATAAACGGTGTTTAATCATATTACTTGTGAATTACAAGCATCATTCATATTCCTTGTTCATCCAATCCATATATTTATCCACTATTCCTATCCTTCATTTCCTAATCAATAGGTTCACAATCATAATTCATGCCAAGAATTAAACGTACTGACATTTAATTATATAGGGTTAACAATCAGATTTAAACTAGTACTTACACGTTCACAGTTATTATCCAATCCACTCCACAAAATAGACACTCGCACAATCAACCACTGTGCATTATTATTTCTGATTATCAAACTTATCATTCCAAACCACAGTTCACTTTAAGAGTTGTTACTCGCTCGACAATTTAAAAAGGACTGCCGACCGCTACTGTTCGCCTGGCGTTCAAACGTTCGATATTTGACAGATGTCGTTCGACGACCGGTGTAATGAATGACATTATAATGGTGTTGCCAGGAAAATGCTAACAATAATCATCAAGGTTTTATTTGATTCCAAGCTTGCTCTTTCCTTTTGCAAAACATAAATCACCATCCGTCAAATAAAAATTGTTTATCCGCATCCATGATTAAAAAGTACCTTTGTCCAACATTTTTATTACCATACATTTCGGACGGCCAGCTAATACGTGACGGAGTGGAAAACATTTTTCATTCCCGTCACGTGACCAAGTGAATTCCAGGGGTGTCGCACCAGAATGAAGTTGTATTTCATCGTCTGAAAATGTTGAAAATGTGTTGGACGTTTCTAGTCGTTATTCCGGCATTCCGTTCCGTATTGAGATCGTGTTTGAATTTGGTAATTAGCGCGGCAATTCGATTGCTGTGTTCATACATATTTGGTACTTGATGACCCCTGCGGTTTTAGCCGTGTCAAACGTCACTCTGTACTGATCCCGTTTAGAAGCGTGAGTTAGAAAATTTCATACATCAGTAAAGCGACATTTATCAAAATTTTCAACTTAACTTAACATTTAGTCTCTTGGTAATCAATTTTATAAAAAGGCCTATACAGAAATTAATTATTTTTTATTCAAGTCAACTATATGATTTGTTGTTAAGAGAAGGTTCATATCTGACGAAACACGCTTCGCGTAACGCCAGAAACAGACAAATGTATAGAAAAACACTTGACCGTCCAGACTCAACCGATAATACGTTAGTGCGTCAGATGATACGCTCGACGTATTTTACGTCAGATATGAACTTTCCTTTGGAGTGTTAAGTCAAATTTATCAATGTATATAATTTACGCATATTCTTTATCTACGTATATAACCTTTTGTTTTAAAAGATTTCGCAATGGCGCACGCATACTAACTACATAATTATAAAATTGTGTAATACTCATAAAACATGTCTAACTTAAATTAATTAAAATATTTTTGAATGAATGCCTGAGTTTTGATTAAATAAAGTTATTCTTTGTTTTAAATTGTATTTTAAAGTTATGGTGTTATTTTTTTTTATCTAATTGTGTATTCCTACTGGGATCAAAAATAACAGAAATTAATTGAACATTTAAAGATGATGTGGTGACTGATTTTACTTTATGCAACATAACACGTATCACGCCTATTTTACCCAAAAGGGTGTGGCACAGGTGTACAACACCCACATTTCACCTGTTATGTTTAGGTTTCATGTGGGGTGAGCCTATCGCAATCCACCGGGCACAAGTCTAACTCCGTGCTGCTATTATTCATTTCCTGACGATAAGTTCACAGATAACACTTTGCCCGACCCAGGAATCGAACCCAAGACCTCGCGATGAGAGGCGCAAAACGCTAACTATCGAAACAGTTTGGAGCAAATTCTTATATTTTAAACAAATCTTTGTTAACATTTATTGTTTAAAATGATTTACACAATAACATGATTTTCTTATGTAAGATTTTTTCAATGTGGATAATGTTTTGTTAAATTAGTCAAGGTCCTCGTCTCATGATTAATGGTTGTGGTTTCCAAACTGGCGAGCGCGGTCGTCATCAATCAATTTATTCATAACCAACATATCGAACTCTGCGGAAACTGTGTTTTATAAAGGAAAATAATTGGTCGGTGTTTGTCGACCATCAACAATTTTGACAGCTAACATACGAAATTATTTCACGTTCAATAAAACCCACAAAATCAGTATGTTTTGCATACTAACTGACTTGAATAGGTCGTGTGCGTGTGTATACAAGAGGACCTGCAAAAGGTCGGTCCAAAATTGTATCCAAAACAGATCGATATGTATATACCGATCGACCCATTGGTTATGGTCTTACAGAACAAAGAACAAGGGCGGATCCTTTATCAAATTAAAGATCAGATATTAATCTCACATATTATTATTAAGAAGCGATACAGGCGAAGGTATACTTCCGTTTCTCCTGAATTTATAATTCAGAAAATGTACCATTCGAAAATATTAAATTTTTGCAGTAATAAATTGTTTCACTTTTGTTACTTTGCCCGCGGCACTTTGGTATCAGGCTGAAATTGATTTTAACTAATACGAAAGTTAATTAAAACTTATTTGTTATGAAGTGGCTATGTTATTATTGAGTGCCAGAAACTTTGCCCGATAACATTACAAAACGTAATATTGTGTTTTCATTCACGAAATGTCTATCAAAAGAATTAAATTTTGTAACAATTTAATCCTCTTTCACCTGGCTTAGCAACCACAATACACTCATTGATTTGGCGCACTATTTATTGGTAACACGTATTATAATGCTCATGAATTATGGATATCAGCAGAATAAGCGGTAATCGTGAATAGCGGCAATTAAAGCTCTGTTGTCTTTGGCAATAATTAAGCATTCGTTATGTTGATTACTGATAAATAATCATGTGCGAGGCATAACCGATAATAGGATTAAACTACGTGTGATTGAAGGCTGTCATATAATGTCATTTTGATTTACGCATTTGCGTTGAACAATTTTGTTCAAACGACAAATTCTGCAATTTTAACACTGCAGAAATATATATTATTATACAGGCCTTATGGTAATTGCGAGAATTCTCATTCTCATTTCTTCTCTTTTTTAAAGGACTGTTGCGATTAAGTTCATCTTTTGAACGATTCTACTTGAGCTATTCAATTTAGTTTCACGCCGTATTTTAGTAGATAAACTTTTGAGCATTATTGTAAGAAAACTAGCTATTTTCATTTCCGTCCGAGTAGATAATCGGCTACATTAAGATTTGACAACGGCTACACGCTCCATCTTACTAACACAAAAAGTTAGTACTAAAATGTCGTTTTGCCGGGTAGGTACACTCAATCCTACTTGTGCAAATGGAAATTTTCCTTTCTTTTAATCTTGGACAAACTATTTGTGCAAGTAAGGTGTAGCCGAAACGATGAAGATATTTGTGTCTTCGTGCTATATCTCATTCCTCCACATATCGCCAGCCAAAGTAATACCAGCAGAACATAACAATTTTAATTAATCCCCAGCAAGTGTACCCGTACTCTCATACATTTAACCACATTGTAAACATCCATAGCATTCAATTTAGCTCTGCACAATAAAAGCGGCAGTGGTTTAGATATCTGTCCTAAGCTTTAATATAAAAACCACTGGCTTTACTCACGATTTATTAATACACAGGGCAAAGCAATTAGACGAGTTACATACTTAAATAGTGTGTATATTACACTTCTTAAATATGTAACTTACGCATGCATATTTAGTGTAGTCATTCTTCTCTATGATGTAGAAGTTTCTGCCCTGTATATCTAATTGCTTTGTCCTCTGTTTTATATTATACATATCTATGCAAATTGAGATTTAAATTCATTTTATTTTGCCGAGTCTTGCAAACATTTGTAAACTTTGTAATGTAACACGTCTTAGTCTTATTGTTTATTATATTCATAAGGTTTGTTTACTTCTAATTAGGCTTCCTTTTTGGCGATAGTGATAAAATTATATATTAAGTAAACACAAATTTATCTTTAATTAATAATTCTGTTTCGACTGTTTACCTGTAAGAAAGTTCAGTGCACATTATGTACCGACAAAGTGAATCCGGATCTTGGTCCGCAAAGAGTCTACAACGTCTAGAGAAACTCAGCTAAGAAACGAAATTCAAAGTAGATTTTGTACTTCACAAACTTCGTGAAACAATCCCACGATCTCCAGAATGTATTATAAGTACTTTTAAGAAGCAACGGTTTCGTCCCACTATCTGGAAAACTATCTCACCAACATTTGGAAACTTCAGTAAACAAAGTAACTGTGATTTAGTTGCATTACAAAGGTATAGAGGGCAAATCAATTAGGTATACAGGACGATAACTTCTACGTCATCGTGATGACTGACTTCACTAGTTATACACGTAACCACATACTGTCACATGTATAACATGTTGTCTATTATGGTAAACATGTAACTGACACATGCATTTCTGATATAGTCAGTCTTTGCAATGACGTAGAAGTTAGCGCCTTGTGTACCTGATTGCTTCAACCTGTGTACACTCACGCGTCGTTGTGTTGCCACTGCAGTCGTGATTTCTAACCCTTCAGTTGCATCTAGTTTAGTTTATTGCTTTATTGTATACATAAGTTACATTAACAAAATAACAAAAATGCGGTGAAGACAAAAGGAGAATCTAAACTGTTAGACGGTTTTTTTTTAATAAATAACTGAATTACGTGATCCGCTGTTGGTTAATATAAATATCAACCATAGTGTCGAATTAACTCTGCAACGATTTTCTTTAGAACCTATTTCTCGTTTACGCCTGGACATTAAAGTTTTAGTACTTTTGTTAGTAATCTTTATTGTCTTAATTAGGTATCGTGGCTAATTGAGTCCAAAAGAAACCTTTTATGAGTTTACTTTCGTAGTTTGCAAGTAAAGATTAGATAACACAGTTTATTCTTGTGTCTTTAGCAAATACACTATACATTACAGCAAATACACATACATTTAAGGCGTTTTGTGAAAGTACCGAGTAAAGAAAGAGTAAAGGTCCCATTTACACGATGCAAGTTGCAATGATCTTTTATATCTGGTCTGTAATTAATCAACATTTGCAAATGCAAATGAATAAATGTAAAAAAAAACACATTTATGAAAAGACTCATTACATTACAGTACTGAAACAGCTCTGAAGTCAAAAAACTCGCCCGATATTTATATTTTACCTTGAGATTCTTCCGGTAGCTTATCCGACTTTCCTGAAATCACGTTCATTTTGCAAACGATTGGCCCCCTTATGGTCCTTATCGAGGCCTCAGATTGACAATCAGTTACAGATGAGGCCAATTTGTTGCCAGCGACGAAATACGAGCAATAAGGAAAAAGAAACCGATCGGAACGGCATCATCATTATTTTGCTTGGATAAATCCTGTTGACAGTTTTTGTGTATTGTAACAGTCTTCATCTTTTCATGGTAGGTGGAAAGACATTAATGCTAACAATGGTATTGCAATATGTGTAGTCTCTTTAAAAAAAATAAAAAACATACCTTACATCTACAATTACACCTGACGGTAAATAAATGTCTTTGAATAAAATGTTTTCTTCGAGTCCTAAATTCTACAATATCTTATAGACTGTACTTGCCTGTTCAGTCTAGTGATTTTCAGTTCGATGCCCGGGTCGAGAAAAGTGTTATTTGCGATTTAACATAACAGGTCAAGGGTGTTATAAGTCAAACCCTTCTGGGTTTTATAGGCAAGATGATATGACATCTTTGGTCTGTTGTTTGATCTTGGTTATAGGTTATTTGTGCCTTTGCGTATATTATTCACAAAAAACAGGCTCGGCACTTAACACAAAAACACATCAAATAAAAATAAGCCAGCAATAAATCAGAAAACCTTTCTTCGCCGCGATATAAAAATATCTACTGCGACATTGAGGGCGTTGGTTTTTGTGTACGGTCCCTAATAATATCACCCTTTAGTTTTATGAACATGTTTATACTTTTTCAAGACATACGTTTTTAAATCAATAGCACATATACACGCGCTCTTATTTCGTTATTCTTAGAATAAATGTGGTAAGCTAAGCACCAAAGTAGAGGTCTGTTTAATGGTAGTTTACTAGAAAGTACACAACTATTTTATGTTGATTTTTATGACTAACAAGATAAACGGCACAATATCATCGAATAAGTCAGTAAATCAATATCGTTGTATTGATGATTTACTGATTGTAAGCACAAAATACACGCATACTATTATGCGTATTTCATCATTTTTATCCCACGCGAGTTACGCCCATTGCTTGACATTGGATTTGTTTTTATTGCGATTAATCGCGCGATCTGCTTCAATGGTTAGCGTTTGCGCCTCTCATCGCGAGGTCTTAAGTTCGATTTCCGGGTCGAGAAAAGCGTTATTTGTGAATTCTCCGTCAGGAAATTCATGGTGGATGAATTCAGGTGGATGTTGTAACCGCGCGATTATCATCAATTTTCTCTTCTCTAACTTATAGGATGCTAACTTGTACAGTTTGTAGGTAACTACAATTATTTACATAGATGTTAGGTAGAAATCTACATGGTGGATGCGAAGTATTACAATTTGTCAGGTAAAGGCTGGTGCGGCGGCAGAATCTGCAGAATGCCTCAAAAGCGCAAATATGGTCTTCTTGATAGTGGATATAATTATGTTTGTGCCTTTTGGGGTAGAGACATTAGGACCGTGGGGGCCGGAAGCGCTCAATCTGTACAAACAGATTTCAGCTCGCCTGTTTGAGGCCACACGTTCTCAAAATGCTGGTATTTATTTTGGCCAGAAGTTGAGCATTGCCATACAACGTGGCAATGCTGCCAGCATACTGGGAACTTTGCCCACTGGTAGCGGTCTTTTATACTAGGGTTGTACATAGTTGATGTAGTCATTTATTTTTAGGTTAATAGGAATTTTGTTTTCTATTTTTTAATTTTTAATTTGTTTGGATAAAAATGTTTTTTTCGAAAATGTTTTTTTAAACGGTGGAAATTAACACTGACCATGACTGGATTCTGGGTTTACGTAAAAATATGTCCATATGTTACATTCACCCCGTATACTTAGATAAATATGTTTACCAAGATCTTAGTCTAGTCACTTATAATAATAATAATAATAATATTTCACAACTCACACACAACGCCATCTAGTCCCAAACTAAGCGGAGGTTGTACTATGGGTACTAGAATAACTGATACTAATACATATATACTTTTCTTTTGTAAATACATACATAATATACATAGAAACACCCAGACTAAGACAAACCCCCATGTTCATGCACACAAAGATTTGTCTTAAGTGGGAATCGAACCCACGACCTCGGCGTCGCAGGCAGGTACACTACCCACTCCGCCATCCGGTCGTCCATCATATATAGTGTGATAGTGGGAAGCAAAGGACTGCCAAAAGGAATTATCAGTTTACCAAACACTTTTTTTTACAAACAGTTTTCAGAATAATCCTCAGTACAAAAGCTTACTATTTCTTATACGTTGTCAATATGTGTCCTATCTATTTACCTACTGTCATTTCAAAAAAAGGTGGCGGAAATCTGCGTACACTGTCGTATAATCTTTGTGTGTTCAGGATATTGAAGGAGGCGATAGTCTCCGTCAATAGACAATGTTTCACAACTGAATAAATATACGCTCGTTTGTTTGGATAAATATTTCAATAAAAATGTTTATTCTGCAGTTTTATGAAACTTTATTCCAAGAGTCATATAACCTACGGCAGTTTAAATGAGATTCATTTCATTTAGTAACTAGCTTTTGCCCGCGACTTCGTCCGCGTGGATTTCGTTGTATTAAGTAGTAGCTGCTGCCGCGCTTTGACTCGTGTTCAAACTTACTGCTCCGCTCCCGTGGAATAGCGTAATGTTAACATCTAAATAGAGAAAGAGAGTTTAACTATCAAACACAAAAATAATTATTAAAATTTGACCAGTAGTTCTCGAGATCAGAACTATTAAACAAACTAACTTTCTCCCGCGGGTTTGTAGGGACATCGATAAAAAATAGCCTATGCTATCGTGCCTTGAAGTCAGTTATCTACATCTAAAATTTTATTATAATCGGTCCAGCAGTTAAGAAGATTAGCCAATACAAAGAGACAGACAGACAGACGGAAAAAAAATAAAAAAACTATATTTTAGGCGAAGGTTTGTATATATATTTATGTATGTATGCATATTTTATGTATCTCTAATAACTAGAGCATCAAAAAAGTTTATCAGATGCATTCGACATATCAATAAAATGTCAACCAAAAAATAAAACCTGCAATACAATACCTAAAACTGAGTTTTAAAAGTGAGTTTCAGCGACTAAATCTCTTTTTAACCGACTTCAAAAAAAGGAGGAGGTTCTCAATTCGGTTGTATTTTTTTTTTTTTTTTTTTTTTTTATGTTTGTTCACCGATTACTTGAAGACGCCTGGACCGATTTGAGAAATTATTTTTTTGTTTGATAGGATATACTTGTCATGTGGTCCCATTTTTTTTCAGTCACGTTCTGATGATGGGATCCTAGAGAAATCGAGGGCAACCCTCAAATTTAAAAGGCTTCTATATTGTTTTTTGTATATTATCTAAAGCTACTTGGATATTTGCATCTAGTAGCCAGCATTTTATGTTGCTGAGCTGATGCTGGAAGGTACGACTCCTCAACGGTTAGGAGTACGGGGATAATTCTTTAAATATAGGCTCCTTGAGGCCGTTTACTGTATTCTTTCAAGTTATACACAGATGAGGCGAGACGTTGACTATTACTTATGTATATTCATAATATGAGGTCATGATTTAATGATGGGATCCTAGAGAAATCATGGGTCAATCAAGCTTCTATATTGTGTTTCGTGTGTAAAGTGTGTTTCGTATATTACCTAAAACTACTTGGATATTTGCATTTTAAGTTGCAGAGCTGATGCTGGCAGGTACAACTCCTCAACGGTTAGGAGTACGGGGATTATTATTAATAAGTTTTCCGTCTCAAGTAACCGTCGTCTCCTCATTCGAGAAACATTCTTGCTCGGTCTACCCATCACTTAAAATCGTAAAATAAAATAATTTTTAACAAAAAAAAAAACCGACTTCAAAAAGTAGGTAAACTAAAATGCATAAAATAAATTTACTTCGCACAAATAATACGTTTTTTCATTTAGTTAAATAGAAATTATTAAATAATTATTTTATAATTCTGAAGTCGGTGCCAAGTAACCAATAACTAGATAATAAGTATAAATCTTTCTAACAACTATTTTCTGACTGAATATTAGTTCTTAATTCCGATTTACTTGGCACCGACTTAATAACTTAAGAATTATAAAATAATTATTTAATAATTTCTATTTAACTAAATGAAAAAACGTATTATTTGTGCGAAGTAAATTTATTTTATGCATTTTAGTTTACCTACTTTTTGAAGTCGGTTTTTTTTTTTGTTAAAAATTATAATATCTCGGATATATTGGCTGTCAACGCCAGGATTAAGCTCCTCGAATGAATCAGTATTACCCGCGTAAATAAATCAATTGAACGAAAATCCTACACCGACTGAATTAGGTGAGCTTACAGGCTGTGAAAATTGCACCAGTGATTGTGAAAAATTACCTTTTGTGGAAAAAGGAGTACAGTTCTGCTTGCGAGGTTGAAGTTTCATCTGCATGTGAAATGAGAAAACGCAGTTACAGAAATTCTTTTTTGGTCAAATGTTAGACTACGTAAATAAATGTATCCCTGTTGTATTGCAAAAACAGGATTATCCTTGTGTTGAGTTGAGACAATCATTATTAATGTTGAGCAAAAACAAATGTAGTAAGTGTATGTACTCAGTATTAATTCAAAGAACGTTGAAGATATATCTAAATAGTAAGAATACAAACAATGCTTCGACCATACTTTGAGAGATATGTATTCTATTAACTCTTTGATGTAGGTAAAATAATGTTCTATGTGTGTAAAATATCAGTAAGGACTAAACACTAAATAATTTTTAATGGTTTCAAGAGTCTGTGAGGCCTATCAACCCACATTATTTTGTTTGTTAGAGCACGGCCCTTGTCAATATGACAAGAGGCACGTCCTCAACAATAAAACGAGTTTGATATTAAAATATCTAGTACTTACACCACCGGTCATGTAAATATAGCATGATAAACGTAACGGTAATGAATAATCCAAGCACTTTGAATATAGGTTCAAGTAACTTTTATATGCAAAGTGAGAACATCTCACCAAGGTAATGGATGCATTGCATGCTGCAATAATATACTATTACGCTACGTTTCGTATATATTATCACACACAGATCAAGAAAAAAAGTTAAAATTAAATAGAAGAAAACGACAATAAAGTACTATTACATGCAAAAGTGATATCTATAAATCAAACATTGCAGAGAAACGCTGGACGATGCGCGATGGTAATTAGGAAAGTGACAGGGCAATTACGACGTCTGCCCACATGTGCGCGGCCATCGCTTTACGCTGCGTATGCGCATAATAAATAGTGCGGTACAAGATGGCGGCGGAAGTTATAGCGGAAGCGGCAAATTACTAGACGAAAAATGCAAATATCATCTTAATCAAATGTCCGCCGTATCGTTGGAACCGAAGCAGACATCATTTTCGTATTTAAGCAAGTTAAACATAATAATAAATAAATTATGACGCAAATATTTGAAAACGGATTGAGTTGACTAAAACAATATAGAAATAATTAAATTAGTCAATTCGCGGGCTGCGTTGAAAGCGGGATGAGTTTACCAAACACCCCCGATTTCTTCAAAGATTTTTCACGTTGTTTTAACATAACTATCAATAGTCAGGTTTCCACACCAAAATAAGTTGTAACGAACTTTAAACCTATCTTAAAATGTCAGTATTTCTACACACATAAACAACACTTGCTCATTTGTGTAGAAAAGTAAATATTGTTATTTGTTACCTTTCTGTATAAGTTGAAAAAGTAGTTTCGAGTTTGTGAAAATTGTTTGAAGCACTCGCGCCGCGGTAAAGTTGAATTAATGTAATGTGTGCTGTTAATGAAGTATCAATTAACTTAATAAACTAACTAACCAAGTCATCAAGAATTTATTTATATTACCAAAGTACACACTAAATTACTACTGCCGATTTGCCGAGATGGACTACATCTTTGGAATTCCGCTTGTCTTTGTTTAGAACTTGCTGACTATTCCATAATAGCTTCCCTTGTCAATATCAAGACAACGTCTTTGATCGAGCTACACACCACTGCCCCTAAATTGTATACGTATTGTAATACGCAAAAGACATTTAATTGACTATGAGCGTGTCCTGAATGTCCGTTTTTACATTAGGGAAATAAAAAAAACAATTTAGTTAATGTAGATTGTAATCTTTTTAGTAGTAGTATTCAATTTAGCTGTGCATTCCAAGAAATACTTACTTATTCTCTGTGATACTTTATTATTTTAATGTATGTATAAAAAAATTATAGTATAATGTTTTTATAGGTAACTTATTTCCGCCCACGGCTTGGTATTCTGATAAAAATAGCTTTCAGCTAAAGCCATTTAAATTTTCATCTAGAGACAGACAGGTTTCAAATAAATATTTTATCTTCGCCATTTTATCTTAGCTTAAAAAATACTAACTTGCTAAGTCAAGCGTTTTAGCCTATTAAAGTATTGTAAGAAAGGTCTATAAAAATATTCTTAAAAGGTCTCAGGGATAATTTTACATTGTTTTGAAGAAGATATTAAATATACTAAAGTACTCACGAGGGCTGTGAAACCGACCACCTGTGGTTAATGAATTATGTATGTTCCTGTTAAAAGCTTGTCATTGCCGAGTACCACCACAAAGTAATTTTAGTAATGAATCCCGTAAATTTTCTTTTCTCTTAACTTGAACAAAATCAGATTTAGAGATTGTCCTAATGCTAAGACTACGTAAAGAAAATTTTGTAAGTAGAATAAATTTCATGTATCAATATTAACTGTGTTCAGCAAAAAAAAAAGTTAGAAATAATAATCATTAAAATGTTACTGTAGGTGTTAGTGCTAGTTTTATCTTCATAAACTTTGAAATGAGCAATCGGTATATTTATACTATGATATAGATCAATTTTGAGTAGAATCTAAATATCTAACATGGTACAGTACTTATATAAACTTTATGTATGTATTCAACCAAAACCAGAATGCGAATGATTTATTTCCAAATGAAATTAAATTTAAGTCAGCTTCAGATCGTTTTCTTGTTCAATTACGGCAACTTCAAAGTGATCTCATTAGTATTCCCGCTTGTCGCTTGTACCTTTCACCACAAATAATTATTGTACGTCTCTTTCCAGCGATTAATCTGCTTGAAAGTTAAACAAAGTATTTTGTACACTTGCGTGCGGAATTGTTCATTAAAATTCAGAATTCGATTTGACGGAACGTCAGAGCGGTGTGGAAAAGTGTTTTTGCTGCTGTCGCCACTTTGGTGAGAGTACGCGAACTTTTTCTCGAGTGTACAATTAAATGTACGTTTGTTGACGATGTTTGGCAAATTGATTTCGAAAATAAGGATTTTTTTTATTGTTTTCCTGTTGACATCAATCACAGACTCTTTTTTTTCTGAATTTATTTGCAAAATCATTTGTTTGTCGTTGTTTTTTTATTAACTTTTATACTTAACGAATTCCCGTTTAAGTGTCATGTCGTACAACAGTTAGATACATAAATTTAAATATTAATTAAGTCATAAATATTAAAAGTGACACGCAACAGTTGGTTCGACGGCTTTAGGACAAGTCCCAATTGTACGAGGGTGAGCACAAATAATTAAATGTTGTTTATTTTGCTTATCCACCGTAAGGTATAGATATAGTATGGAATACACTGAATTAAAATTCATTAGGGAACCATAATTGGTTATTACAACAATTTGTTAGAACTTTAGGTTAAAATTGAATATAATTAGGAAATCATTTAAAAAAGGTCTTTGTCTATTTTGTCATTTAAAATGGAAATTTTTAAATTGCATTATGGATAATTCCAGTTTATTAGGAAGTAGCTGTTGCCCGCGACTATAAAATTGAGGCGCTTCCGTCATACCCTATCAACCCCAAAGTTCCCTCCTTGGGAAGTGGAATTTCTAAATAATCTATGTTATTATTAATTTAAGACATGCAAAAAATCTATGTGCATCATGCATTCTTCTTTAAAATCTACTAACCTTCCATAGTATTTTACCCCTTAATTAGAAAATACAAAGATACAACATACATAGTTAGTTTATATAACATACATAGTATTTAAGTTAGACCTCCAGCTACACAACTGGAAAAACCGCATCCAATGTCACGTAGTCGTTTTTGCGTTGATACGGACAGACAGACGGACAAACATTGTAAAAAAATATGTTTTCGCTTTAACTACTGTTAAAAAGTTCCCTCGTATATATTTTTTTTTAATATTATTATTTTCAATGTACAGACTTCGCCAATTGACGATTTTATTATAGAAAGATAGAAACAGATAAGAAGATATAATAATATAAACTTAAAAATCTTGACTGAACGCATTGTATGTAATTTTTATTTTTATTGTAAGGTTATCATATATTTTTTAAAATTGAACACATAATGACAATCAAATTAAGATCATTTGGCATGATGGATAGGGCTTGTTTTGTCAGAAAACAAATCATGAAAATATCTGATATTTTCAGTTAAATATTTTTTTCTTGATCTATTGTTTTCTCAAAACACTTTTGTACCTACCATTACCCAATAAGTGGAGCGTGTAGACAATCAGGTTGCGTCCGCTCCGTAATGAAACAATTTTGTTACGACGTACTATTGAGTGCTATGGTGTTACCAGTAACACTATGGTTGTGCTCACTATGCTTTTAAGGGAAACTAAGCGCATTGCAGTTCCGCTTTCGACTCGTTCGAGTGTAAATGGGATTTTTTTTATTCAAGAAAGTTTAATCGAATATCGTTAAGAGAAGTTGATTGAAACATCGAATTTTATGTATTTTTTTCGTGACTTTAAAGTTTATTTTATTTTATTTTTATTTTATATGTTAGGAAAACTTACAGCTAATATGATATAATAGAAAGAGATAATGTGAAAATGAAGGCCAATTAAAAGTTAAAGATAATAAAGTAAGAATACATTAAGACATTTACATATTATGACATTTAGATATAACAATTAATAAAAGAAAAGCAAGAAATAGACACAAGTAGGATTTTAAAGTTAAAAGTGGAAGAAATCTGTTATTGCATGTCTTAGGGTAAAATATGGTGGTCTTAACTATTTTATAACATCTACCTATGTATACCCATATTAGCAATAAAATATTGAAGTTTGAAAAGGTTTATTGATTTAGTGATGAATTTCGTAATTGTAAGCTATGCAAGAATATAACGTGTTTATAATATGTCAATAAAAAAGATTTTTTTAATTTTAATCATGTTTAGTTTTAACAATTTTGTAAGCTTATGTATTTATTTTACAAAATTCTAATATTGAAATTCCGACCGATCCGCAATTATTGCTCAAAGATACCAATAAAAAAAACTAAATGTAAAATAAACTATACGTCTATGTGCCTAGTAAAGTAAATATATGGACCATATCTATTAACTAGACACTGCTCTGGACATCGTATTGCTATTGAAAATTTCCGCATAATAATATGGATGTTATAACAATTTATACCGATGCAGTAGGTAATTGCACGTCAGGGGAGAAATTTAACTTATGTCATTCATGCCTTGTTAAATTGCTGATAAACTGCAAATAGTAACATTCAAAAAAACTAAAAGCAGCTAAAAATACTTCCCTCCTTCCTCCTATGCTGTGCCTCTTTATCATTCGGAGTACCTTAACCTCCATTAAACATTTCGCAAAAACTCATACAGAACGTACAACACTTAGTCTCTATCCATCATAGCTCATTCATTGAAGTGTTTGCGCTGCGGTTAGACAAAGAGGCAATAAGCCGGCTTCTTTGCATGAGGGTCCTTTACACTGTGGTTGAACAAAGCCTATTCGAGAACGAGTATAAGGAAGCCGTTAAGAATATGAGGGTATTCGTCTGTAACGATAACGTGGTTTTAACGGCGATAAAATAGTCACTATATTCGGCCTGAAATTTCTTCGAATAAAATTTTTGTGACTCCACTTATACATATACATAAAAGGTCGTGGCGCAATACGGTACGATACGAAAAGGCATCTTACGATCGAGAGGTCGTGAGTTCAAATCATTCGCATTACACCACGGACGTGAACTTGCTCCTAACACAAGCGAATTAAGCTTAGCTGGAGGGGGTTAACAAGAATAATAGTAATTTGTATTTGCAAATCACTAGCACCCTTTTTTAAAAAATGTAACCGTATCCTTCTACGCTTGAACACCTAAATAACCAGTTTCTTTATATTGTTACAGAAGTTACGGTGACATACCGGCGCGGTTTACCAGTGATCACCGTGCCGCTGCCGTCGCGTCGCGAGCTCTGCCGCTTCACACTCCGTCCTGTCTCGCAGACCGTGGGTGACCTGCTCGAACAGGTAAGTCATTTATATGCGATGGTAATGACGGCAACGGTAATTATGTTACATTTACCAATGATCACCGTGCCGCTACCATTGCGTAGCGAGCTATGCCGCTTCACACTCCGTCCTGTCTCGCAGACCGTGGGTGACCTGCTCGAACAGGTGAATCATTGTGCAATGGTAATAACGTGACATAGATCTACTAGTGATCACCATGCCACTGCTGTTGTGTCGTTAGCGATGCCGCTTCACACTACGTCCTGTCTCGCAGACCGTGGGTGACCTGCTCGAACAGGTAAGTCATTTATATGCGATGGTAATGACGGCAACGGTAATTATGTTACATTTACCAATGATCACCGTGCCGCTACCATTGCGTAGCGAGCTATGCCGCTTCACACTCCGTCCTGTCTCTCAGACTGTGGGTGACCTGCTCGAACAGGTAAGTCATTTATGTGCGATGGTAATGACGGCAATGGTAATTATGTTACATTTACCAATGATCACCGTGCCGCTACCATTGCGTAGCAAGCGATGCCGCTTTACAGTCCGTCCTGTCTCGCAGACCATGGGTGACCTGCTCGAACAGGTCAGTCATTTATGTGCAAGGGTAATGATGGCAATAGTATTGACGTGACATTTACCGGTGCACACCGTGTACTTTGACATTAAGAATAGACACTTCCATCCAATATATTTATATTGATTGATGGAATTGACATAAATAAGTTTGTTGAATCTTAACATAAATCCATTTACCTATTACATAGTCTACAATATTGCTCCAAGGTTTGAATATAAACGTGGCACATTTCCATCGCAGGTTGCGTCAGTGTTGTATAGAACAGATCCTATTGACAGACAATCCAGCTCGGCTGTGCACTTGCATTTCAGTTTGGACGCTCCAACAAACAACTCGATATCGACTCTAATTACACTTGGCATTGCAGAGCGCTACAAAATGGTGGATATGTATGCCTGAACAAAGGGTTTTGAGTGGCATCTTCGATTTAGTTCAATCCTTTATTATACCTACGATGTAATGAACATATGTAATTCAACTGATTGAGGAAATTACAGACCGTGTATATATGTATGATTCACATCAGAGAGTAACGATATGATTCCTCCAGATTCCGTTTTTTTAACACGCTTGTATTAGCTTCACCTGTATGTATGTATGTATGTAACCGACTCCTTTGGACTCGATTTTGACCCACTTTAAACGGACAGATTTCATTAAAATTTTGCACACCTGTCAAATATCAATGACAATGCAATAATTCGATATATTTTTTTTTTTTTTTAAACGCTCTTAATAATAAACCAAACTAAAAAGTAGAAAATAAATAATAGTTTACAGTTAATATGGCACAGAGCGCCCACGCTTTTTTCAGCTTATATTAGAAATTATTTTTCACTTTTTAGTTAGGAGTACTTTAAAAGCGTGTTTTTTTAGTTTTTAAACTATTATTTTATTCAGACGTTTCTTCTGTCGTAGCTTATCTTAAAAAGTCCAGCCCGATTCGCAACGACATTTTCGAGGATAAAGGTACAAATTGAAACAAAACAGATTATGTATTTGTTTCTACAGCATTTATTTGTATTAACTTGCTTTTCAAATAACAGACCCTATTGATGTACTATTGACAAACGAGTCGGGGTAAACAAACAACCCTCGATCAAATAAAGGCTGCTACTTTTTTGTATTCACCAGCCATCTGTAATTTGATATAACGTGACCAAATAACATTTTGTCACACACGGTAACCGTTCCGGAACTAAATGCTTTACATTTTATGTCCGATATTTGATGATGTTAAAATTAATGTTGAATGCCGCAAGCTGAGTTGCATCAGATTTTTTCAGATAATTAATTTTTTAAGCGTACTAGCAAATAATGGCAAGTCTTATAAGGTACTTATGTACTATCAGACCAATAGATTCATGACCCACCTTAATACTAATATTCCAAAGACGTAGCAAAATACCAAAGTCTAAATAAACTTGTAAACACATTACCTACTTGATAATTAATATGTAATGGTGCTATGGTAAGTGTTAAGTTGGAACAAACTAATCCTACCTTTTACCTTGAGTGAAAATAGTCCGGACGCGGAATTGTCGAGGTACTTCTGTGAATTGTCTTACAACAATGACGAAATTGTATGTCGCTATTCTGTGACAGATGTGGAAAAACCTAGGGTGTTTTTACACTATCCTTTTTGATAATACATACATAATCCACGGTTACTTTTTGATTTTAAACAAGCTGAAGATAAAGATAAAGATAAAGATACTTTATTTCGCAAATATGGGTGTACAGTATGATGTTACATAAAGAATATTAGCTCCACCAAATTTTACCAATAGGCATGCGAAAGGTTACATAACCGTTAAAATACATGTAAGCAACAAAGACAGCATAAAATATTACAAAACTAACAAAGAACAAATAAAAATAAATTTAAACAATAATATGAAACAATTAACTAAAAACTAATATAAACTACACAAATGCACTATATTTTTCATTCATAAATTCACTTATACTGAAATAGGCTTTATCAGTCAGAAAGGTACGAAGTCTTTTTTTAAATAAATTAATATTAAGTTCTTTCCAACACTTTGGTAATTTATTGTAAATGTTGGGGGCCATGCAGAAAATACTCTTGCTCATTAGTGTTGTGTTAGCAGTTTGAAGACAAATTTTACTGCTGTCTCGCCTGTTTCTTGGTATTACGTCAGATAGACGCATAAATCGGTTTGGATTCGATTTTACAAATAAAGCAACCTCCAAAATGTAAAGGCAAGGTAGTGTCAGTATTTTATATATGAATACTAAATAATATAAGCATTCAAATTTCTTAGTCTCCAACTGCTGCTTAATATCCGTTCAAGACTTATGCGCCAGATTGTAGGCACATTAAATTGGTCATCAATCTAAGTCGTAAAGATCGAATTCCACTTCGGATAGCTTAATGTGAACTTTGGAGTAATTTAGATATCCAAATTGCATGTTCGTGCTACTTGAACTGTCGGAAATCATGGTAGTTCGGTAAGTAACCATTTTTTACCAACGGCTAAAGAAGTGGGATATTTTTGGGTTTGCTTCATTTTTATTCTTTGTTAGATTAGGCGTTTCGGTCAACGTGTTTGTAGTTTAAGTTATCGAATTAAAAGTGCTGCCAGCCTTCTGGCCACGGTATCCGCTGTGGACAGCGATGCGGAGGAATTTTATGACGCATAATTTAATTTATTATTTTATTTCATTTTATTAATTTATTGATTGTATGTCTGTGTGTTATATATCTAGTTTTATTATTAGTCATTACTTATTTTTAGTTAGATTATTTTCCTGTAAATTTCCTATAATTTATTAAATAAATAATAAAGATTATTAACAGTTATTTATTGAATTTGCCAATACAATTGGGTAAAAACTATATGGACCAAAGGAGACAAGAGCGATTTTACGGCACGGCTGGGGCCTGAAAATATGTAGGATCAAGACAGTTGGGTCTGAATGTGATTTGTATCGTTAATTAGGCTCTACACGGTTAATTTATCACTACAACAAACATGTACAGTGAAGATAAATTTGCTGCTCACGTTTGATTTAGCAGGAGATTAACTAAGCCCCTGTTACTGACGCAACGTCTAATCACGCGTGAACCGCAGCCACCGCGTCAAACGCAACGAGTCATGTTGCCGCTACCCTTGTTGCATTTATCTTAAACTCGTATATGAAATAATTGGTGGTTGTATGGAAAGCCTTCTATTCATTACAATAATTTTAGATAATCACTGACTGCCTGGATAGTCTAGTGGTTAAAGTATGCGCCTCTCACCGTGAAGTCTCGAATTCGATTAACGGGTATAGCAGCACGGAGTTGGAATTGCGCTCGGTGGATGGCGATAGGCTCACACCCTATCCTATGGGACCTAAACATAACAGGTGAAGTGTGGGTGTTGTACACCTCTGGCATACCCTCCTGGGTAACGAGTCATGTTACCGCTACCCTAGTTGCATGTCTTTATTATACACGTATAATACGGTATGTAGACAATATATTTGACGAGAAAATGGGAAGATAAACTATGTTCACAATGATGCCTAGAGATGCAAGACTAAATTTATCTCGCCATCAGGTGGACTACAAGTTCGGCAACGATACGCCGCGCGTCTAGGCTTCTTAGCGTATTCCTGAGTCGAACAAAAGTGATGTTTGGGATTTTGCAACCTAAAATTAGCTATTTTATTTTTTATTACTTGCAGCACCGAGTTGAATGAAAAATGAAAATAAAAAAAAAGTTATTCAATAAACATGCCTTAACCCAAAAACAATAATTCCGCCAAACTGCATAGCAGTTTGTTGGCAGAAAAAGCTCCCTTTTTACATCTGCATATATATTTTTTACATTTATTAACTATAACTTATTACATATATTTATTAATTATCACTATTTTAAAACATTTTATTAATATTCTTCCTAATTCTAATAATATAGTATATAGTAATTCTTACTAGTACTTTTTACATATTAACAATTTAGTATACATTACCATTACATCAATTAAATACGTTTATATTTTTACACACATGTTAGTTGTAGCACTGTAAAGTTAGAATTGTGCTCGGTGACCCATTGAAGGCTCACCCCTATCATATTGCACCTAACCATAATAGGTAAAATCAGGGTGTTTTCCACCTCTGCCACACCCTACTGGGTAATAAGGTGTGATATTATGACGTGCTTTGTTATGTTAAAATAAAATTATTTTTGTTATAAATTGTCTATTTTAAAGTTTAACTTGAGTTTTGCAAAAGCACGTACGGCTTTTTGATGAGATTCCACTCAGGCACGTACAGCATGCTACCGTAGAATTTGGTGATTTTTAAAAAGGAGAGTTTGACTTTACAGCTGTATTGTGCTGACATTAGCATAATAATGTTTGAAAACATAATGTTTGTTTCCACCCTAAAAAAAATGATGTATAAAAAACTTACTCCTCCTTACATGGCAAACAAGTACTCGACTTCTTTGTAAACGCTTGCAATAACGTAAACCTTTGGATTGATTTTTGTCAAAGTAAAAATTCTAATCAAACTCTCAATTAAAATTATAGAGCCGAAGGTAACTCTGTCTGTCTGTCTGTTTCAATTTTACACTACGGCTTAACCAATTTTGAGGAAATTTGGTATGGAGTTGGATGGGTCCTTAGGATCAGCCACAGATATAGATCTACATAGATAACGCAAGTATCACGATTTGTATTGAAACCAAGCGTGCCGACTTTTTAATACCTATTGTGACGTCACAGCCGAAATTTAGTGACGTGAAATCCAAACCGATTCAAAGACACCGATGCCGCCGATGCCCATCCGCCCAGTACGATTCAAACGGCCGTCCGCTATGATTTTCTCTAACAAAAGACGCGCGTGGACTGAAGTTAGCGGCGACCAACCTTGACGCTTGGTCGGGGTTCGGACACGCGAAGTACATGCATTTGCGTTATCTATGTAGATCTATATCTGTGGGATCAGCCAAGGCATAACAAGGCAATGCATATAGGCCAGTTTACTATTAGTTACTATTAGAAATGTTTACGCAGAAGTTGATGTGGAGGGCACCTTAAAGTGATATTTATGAAGCACCCTCGTAGCGCGGTGTAAAATGTTCGTTGTTGCATAGATACGCTTCACGGAAATATTTTTGGAAGTGAGCATGCGACAGCTTTTCCGATGAAACCACCCATTCCCCGTCTTGTTTACTTTTGAAGTCTTTCCTCTTTCAAATTTTATATCAAAGCCAAATAGTAACGTATTTTCTTTTATAGGTGAAAGCCGAAGACCGTGGCGTGGAGCGCGCGACAGCCCTAGCAGCAGACGAGCGCGTGCGGATCGCAGCCAGCGACACCATCGAATCCCTGTTAGAGACCGACTTCCGACTCATCATCAATGACACAGAGTATTACGTGAAGACACCACCACAGGTCAGTGATATTCTTAAGTTGCCTTTAAATACGATACAGGAGCACGTCGACGCAGTTCAGTCTTATTCTTGTAAGTTTTCTGAAGCTGCTTCGGGCCGGTCGGTCGTAGCAAAGACCATTTAAATTATGAAGGAATAACACGCGACCCTTTTCCATCAACACATGCGAGAAATAGCCTAACCTTACTAAGTAACAGTTGAAAATTATGGGACTGCCAGGATTTGAACCTGCGATCTCTGCATTACAGATAAGAAATTGAGGGTCCTGGCAAGAGGCGGCCGTAGCTTTGTGGTAAAAGTGGCTGCCTGGAATGCAAAGGTCGCAGGTTAAAATCCTGCCGGTAACATAATCTTTTCAACTGTTTCTTAGTACAATACCTATGCTAAGCATCGCTAAATGCTAAAAAATATTATATAAACAAATAATCAAAAATATAGCCTTACCTTGATCTTGAAAAGACATCAAGAGGTTCATCGCGAGAAAGTAAGGGCCTGCGCTGTCAACAGTATAAAAGGTATCATCTCTTTTATGTCAAACCAATATCAGTGCATTCATGAAAATAGTGGCAAATTGTGTCCGTGGCTAAGCTCGTGTTATTAATACTGCCGGTCTATCTCATAGCATAAATGTAAGCTGCAATACGTACAGCTTACGCATTACGCACAGCTTAAGTAATATTGTCTATACCCACCAGATCAACCACAGAGTCATTGAGTTGGCATTCAATTAATGGCCGCAAACTCCGCTCATCTCTGCTCGCTCATCTCTGTCCACTCAGCTGTTGGCCGTTGGCTGGCTTCCCGCCAATAGCCAATTAAATCGTTTGACAAATACAAACGGACGACGTTATGAACAGTAGCCGATAGATTCCACTGATTAGAGCTGTGATTAATGCGGGATTTGGGATTAGTTATTAGTTTGGTTAATGTATCAATTGATTAACACGCACGTATAAAATATTGAGGTGGTTTCATACAATGTATTCGAAAATTTGGCACATTTGGCGCGTTCAGCCGCCATTACGAACACCTGAATTGAACACAGCTGATATTTAGAACAGGTAAATATTGCATGATGGCATTAATGTCCGTTACATTTTAGTAAATCAGTGGTGTCTTGGGCTCAAATCCACCACGGGTAAAGCAAGGATAGTCCCGCATCTTAAATTTCTTTCAACGAAAAATCAGCTAATGAGATTTCCAGGCTTCAATAGGAAACTGTCGGCATTTTTCAGCGCATTAGCTGGGCACAGTTCCAAATCTATCTGCACTTGAAATGTCACTGATTTGTACGATTGGTCATTTAACTCTTTGCGGATTTTTCGATTGTAGCTACAAATTGGCTGGCGTTAGATTAATGCTAGCCAATCTATCGTAACAGTGTAGTTGTTAACCAGAAAACCACGCTTGAGTTGCAATTTATACGATGTCATGATTTACGATTTAATCGGATTTATTCCCAAAATTTGTTTAAAGTGGGCTCTGTGATGGAACAATGTCTTTGTCTATCATTATAATCTGAAATTACTGTATCGATCTTGTTGAAAATTGGTATAAAGATAGTTCAAAACGCCAATAAAAATATAGGCTGCTCTTTATTGATGTAGGTATCATGGAAGCCGGCAGTATTCCATAAATAAATATACACCTATAAGTTTACTTGCACAACAAAAGATACATCTAATTTAACCTTGAGCGTACACAATAAGCGACACGTGACCAAAAGAAAGGACCAAGTAAATAAGGATTAAGAAAGCCGCGGCCCAATAGTACATTTCCTATTATCTAATTGTTACTTATTACGGAAAATTATTAGCTATACAAACGATACTCTTTGATGTTATATTGCCCGCCATTTAATTGTGCTGGTTGAGTTTGGTCGGCCTTTAATTAAAATAAAGCCATTTTCATGTCATCATTTTCTTAGTCTAATCGCTGGACTAACCTAATTCTATGTAGCATGCATTTTTGTATTCAAATTCTGAATAAAATATTTAAGAGTTCCACCTTCATAAGGTCCTGTTTACTAGCTTTAAGAGGTTTGAGGTAGAGCTCTTGTGAGCGAGCTTGGGGGCGGCAGCACCACCGTCTCACCTTTAGCCTGCCGCCAAACAGTAGTACTTGCATTACTGTGTTCTGGTTTGGTGGTGAGATCAGGCCCTGAAATTACTGGCATATGAGGCTTAACACCGCAGTCTACAGCTGCAGCGATGCTCCTACAATCTACTTTGTGGAATTTTGATGTCCATACTCCACTTACCATCTAATCAAGTGAAGGAAAAGTTCGTTCGCTGCAGGCGTAGTATATAAAACAAACTAGTACAACATAAAAGATACACCCAATTCAACCTAGTCTGAATACAACGAATGACACGCGACCCTAAGAAAGGACCAAATAAATCAGGATTAACAAAACCACGAGCCACGGTCCTCCAGATCGTTAGGCAATCGTAAAACCTTTATTAGTACCATAACAAATTTCCTGTTATGTAATTGGTACTACTTAAGAAAAAATATTGGGCTATACGCTTGACAAACGATACTCTTTGTTGTTTTATTCTTGGACACATAATTTTTTTGGTTGGGTTTTAGGTCAATCATTTGGGTGAGCCGGACATAGGCTACTTGCAAACATTTCCTGGAGTTTTGGTTATGAGTTGTAGATTTTAATGTGCTCTTTACGAATTTCAAGTTTGGCACGTCGTAACTTAGCCGCTCGCGCCGCCATACCTATTGCAAAAATGGCATTTAATTTCAGTTCTTTGAGGATAATTCTTTTTTAATTCTTTTCTAATCATATTTTTTACGAATTTTAAATCCTTTATATTTATTGAAGTTTTAAATTGGTTCTAAACTTGAGCCGAATTCTTATGTAACAAACATTTTATATTGAATTTTTATACTTAAACAAGATTCATTCAGTAGGAAGGATAAATTGCCAATAAATAATAAAATGAAGCTAAGCTATTGGCTTAATCTTGTTTACTAAACTTCTAGTAAATATCGCTCTCAATATAATGTTTCTTCTCAGTCTTAGTAACACTATTAGTTCCAAAATACATCGAAGCGTTCCCTTAATAAATACGTCATTAACTACGTTTAAGCTCCCTCCTCTTATCACTTAAGTTTCTTAACTGCAATATGTTAAGTTGTCTATGCAGGTTACTTACACGAGCAGAGTTCACATGGCTGCAGGTTTACAATTTGTTTAGAACAAGCTGGGAAGTTACCGCATACACAAATACAGGAGCTTAACCTATTACGTATTCTGTGGCGTAGCTTAGTATTTGTTTAGGTTTTGTTAGCGATTTTCCACTTGTGCATTATTTACTGGCAAATATCGTACGAAGATGTTTTGTTCTTAGGAAGAAGACCGTGTGGATATTTTTTTCCGTGTCATTTAGTATTTGACAAATATTTTTTTGGTAATTGTCAAAGTACATTAGGTTGACATTTGTTGGTAGAACAAGCAAATTAAGACTTTAGTGTTTTGAAATGTCTATGCTTAATTAATATTAAGGTGTATCATCAATCTACTTTATGAATGGAACATACCTATATCTATAATACATATATAATAATTTAGTTGAGTGTGAAATAACTCTCATATTTCAATTTCGTTTATCCTTATCATGAAGTTGTAATTTTGTTTTATATTAGTTATAGTCAATGATATTATATAAAAACAAAAGCAGATATGTTATAAGCGCTCGCGCTGTGAATACTCAAATACGTCCCAATTGGGACGTCTTGTGTTTAGTTTGCGTGTGGCCTGCGTCGAGCGCAGTCACGTGCGTACCACTGAAGTGCAATCATTAAAACTATAGCTATCTCTTTCATTTGCGTGCTATTTCGTATCTTTTGTTTTACTTATCAGTTACATTTGTCAATGTGTGCAATTTGGAATAGCTCGGAACGGATTTAAATCGTAATTTCTATGAACGTAACATATCTATAGTTCTATAATATCATTGGTTATAGTCATATCAATAAGTGAGGTGATTGTCAAGGTGTGATTTATCACCAATGGGTTGATTCAACCGATGTATTGATGCTGCTTAAACTATTTATTACTTTGCAACCATTATTAGGTTTTACTAAGAAACAGTTGAAACAATCATGGGATCGGCAGGATTTGAACCTGCCTTGTATCCCACAAATGGATGAACGTGACGTAACATACAGTTGAGAAATTTAGGATCCTGGCAAGAGGCGACCGTAGCGTAGTTGTTTAGGTCGCAGGTTCAAATCTTGCCGGTCCTATATTTTTTCAACTGTTTCTTAGTATAATTTGCTAAGCAAAGCTAAATGCTATACAAATTATCAATAAAATTCATAGATTCCTTTAATAAGGCACTTAATGTTTATTTACTCAAACCCTTATGTCCAATAAGCTTGCTTGCATTTTGGCTGAAAAACTGACCAGTTGAGTAAGAAAAAATTCGTCCTTCAGACTGGAGGACAATATTTCATAATCTGTCATCATTTGGCGACGAGATATTATGATATATTGTATGCTTTCATCAGCTTGCATAGCACGTCGCATCCATTTGCCGGAACAATTAGTAGATAGTAACGAGCGACGCAATGGTGTCATTAATTCGGTTAAGTACTGAGTAATTAGTGACGTCACTACTTTGTTTGTCGCAGTAGAGAGCTAGATAGATTTTATTAAGTGAGCTATAAGACGATGTAGTTGGAGAGTATAATTCGAAATGTAGACAGTAAGTTTTAACGTGAAATATATAATATTATAACAGTTTGCTAAGGTGGTTTCTGAATTAAAAGGATGATATTTTACAAATAGAACCTTCTTTTTACCCACTGCACTTGGGACAAATAAAAAAATGATAAAGATTCATTCGTAACGCTTTTACAAAACATCCTTCTATACATGAACACCGCGATCTTCGATCCGGTCCGAAGTCCCTTCTACCAAGGCAGAGATTATTCGCAAATCGTTCCAAAACTACATTAAGCTCATGTAATCCCGAACCGCTAACCCTTTGATGCCAGTAAACAAAGATTTCTACATGGTTAAGTTTTCAAATTTAGTCAACGGACCTTTTGTGTATCGTTTGTTTGTGCTTAGATCATGATTTATGAATGGAAAACATCTAGCATCTTGTATCGATCACTCGTCTTTGATTGATTTGATTTGTAAGCTGTTTATCTCTTAATTAGAATTATTTATTCTTAATTACGCATATACTTTTGAATACCAAAAAAAAATATAGATCAATTACGTGGAAGTTGAATTTGCTGGCAGGAATGGAAGGTTAAACCATATTGCGCCGACCCAGGTGAATGATGAAGGAGTATTTTTTAGATATTCATCAAACAATACTATTTGTTATTATTGAGAAAACTGGTTACTTACGTTACTTGCCGGGATATGCCGACTAGTTTCGAATCTAGTCGCGGAGGCGACGACACGCGATTAATAGCCCAGTTGATGAATCTACGTACTAGATTCGAAACTAGTCGACATATCCCGGCTAAAGTAACATGTGTAACCCGTTTTCCAATAATAATGTCTTCACCTCACGTCGGTTTTAATAATACTATTTGTACCATTAGCTTTTAACACATACGATATCTTTGATCTTATTCCACGTAACTCAGAACCCAGCTTAAGTATCTTATTCTGTACTTAATCATAAGTCGTCCGATAAATCCACTAAGCTCAGGTAATCCTGTTGTCGAACCGTTTGCCCTTACTTTTACTCTTCGATAAATGTCTACATGGCTAAGCTTTGGAAACTTTTATAAATATTCTTTTGCTCACCGTAAACCATTAGTTCTAAAGAAATAACCTTAATCCACTGGTATTAATAAATTAATATTACACACAATCGATATCCAAATAGAAATTACGTTGGATCTATTTTTCTATTGACCGGGTTCGAATCCCGAGCTGGTTAAAAGGTTTTTATTAAATCTATGAATATTTTGATTATTGCTTATGACAGTGTTACACAAATTTTAACTTTTTCGCTTTTGGTACACTGTCTTACTCATAGGACGCATCAGAATAAAATTATCAGCGCTGCGGTGCTTTTAGCGCTGCAGTAATGTGCTGAGATGCATACTATTTGTGGCATATGAATAATAATTTAGATGTAAGTAGTCTTAAAGTTTTTTTTATGCCAGAATACATGATCCCATATCGAAATTACCCAATATATCTATTTATCTAAATCTATATCCTGAGACAGAGCTTAACCTTGTATTAAACGTCATCCATATAATCGTGTTTTCAATCGCTAAACCTTAGATGCCGGCACAAAACAGATGTCTACATGGTTCATCTTACAAGAATGAACCTTGGTGTAAGTTTATGCATTAAAAATTCACCGTAAATCATTGTAAAGAAACTGTGGTTTCGAACAGTTTCAGTGCTTTCAAACTTTTTACTGGACTAGGTGTTTGGATCGTGATTTATGATCTTAAGCGATTTATAGTTTACTAGCTTTTCACAAGCTTTAAAATGAGTAGGTACAAGAAATTGGACTCGTCCAAAATACTTCTCTTTTTTTTCTCTAATTTAACCTAAAATAGGTAAAAGCCTGTTTCTGTGTATTGATTTTAAAATAAATGAATATTACACAAACAATATAACGATTCGTACTGAAACATGTTGGTAGCAAATACGACTAAACTAACAAAGCAGCCTAGGAAGACAAACGTCTAGTTTAAATGTATGAGCATTTTAAATATAATTAAAGGACTGACATCCAAAGTTTGCTCAATTCATTCCAGAGTGCAAGTAAGGGGCTACAATCTCATTAGCACGATGGAGACTTGCGTGAAATTTTAATTGTGACTGCCGGTACGTGGGTTCCTGTTGAATATAAATTCTATGTTTTCATCAAGCTTTTGAGGTACCGACTGGTTTATTTTCATTTTTTAACAAGGCACGTGCAATCTTTTCTATTTGACGCTTGATTTAAGTTCAGACGAATTAGTGCATCTCGTAAGCTTTGGTTCACATAGATAATACATAATACACACAGATAGAGCTGCCGCAGTCTTCAAATTTTATTTATTTATTTATTAAAACTTCATATACAGAATTTGTATACAAGGCAGACTTAATGCCATAGGCATTCTCTGCCAGTCTATCTTTGGGTGATACAGAGATTAACAAGGCAGGTGAAGTTATAAAATATAGCGTTTTGATTTGAAATGAAATAAAAAACAATACAATTAATGAATACATAATGAAAATAAGTGCTTATAATATATGCATAATACCTACATAACAAAATACTTAAATATAAGTAAATATTTAATAAATAAAATATATTATAAATATATGATCGAATAATAAATATTATGGTGGCGATTCATTCTTGTTGAGGAGAAGATTCCGAACCTTGATTTTGAAGGCGTATCGACTCGAAATTTTCTATCCCACGAAGTCAGGCTTGTATGAAGATAGATGTATGGAAGTGCGCTTATAACACCGATTTTAATCGGCCGATATTCCTTATAAATTAATTTAATCTTGAAACTACAAATTGCAACCAGCCGATAAAATGTAAATAAATATTAAATATTTCACAACTTACACCCAACGCCATCTAGTCCCAAACTAAGCAGAGCTTGTAATATGGGTACTAGAATAACTGATACTAATACATATATACTTTTCTTTTGTAAATACATACATATTATACATGGAAACACCTAGACTAAGACAAAACCCCATGTTCAAGCACACAAAGATTTGTCTTAAGTGAGAATCGAACCCACGACCTCTTTAATTATCAGAATAGAGTCAGGTAACCGAACATACTATAACTTGTTCGTTTTCGGGCGTAAGTGGTGGTCTCGATCCAGTAAAGTAATAAAGAATGAATGAACCATTCGGGTACCTTAATTATGTTTATCGGCTTTCCATTGGTCGTATTGGCAATCGGAGCAATTTACAGACGATATTTATTTGGGTTTCAATCTGATTTCTTCTGATGACTTTCCTCTCTCACTTGTAATTGACAACGCTCTTAGTCTGCTATCCTGTACATAGAAGAGCTTCTAATGTTTTAAAGAATATACATAAAATCAAAGGCACTGTTTTTTTTTAAATCCTGAAGTAGCACCTTCAAGGTTTTTAAAGAAAACATTTAAAAAGTCGATGTCCGCGGCGCTCTCTGGCTCTTGACAGCAAAAACACTCAGGTGCAACATAGTTATTAATATGTATATTTAAAAGAAAAAGAGTCGGCGCGTGTAGTGATTTAAGACCCAGAGCTCTAAAATGTAAAGGCACTCAGGTGCCACTTCATAGTTTAAAAATAAGATTGGATTCTTGACAGCAAAAGCATTTAAGTGACACTTGTTATTTTTGGTTAGTGTAGAAAATATAAAAAAAAATCCGTAAGCGCGGCTCTCTATGACTCTTGCAGCAAAGAAAACCAAAGAAAACCACTTAAGAGCCAATAAAAAAATAATTTTGGCGCTTTCAGCGCTTTTCCGTTCAGAACTCTCATACAGAACAAAAAAGTAGTAAAATAAGCAATACGAACCTAATCTTTCAATACATTTGCATCTATAAAACTGTTGAGGCAGAAAATAACACGATTGCTTTTTTATCTCTTCACTGAATCTAGTAATTCCAGGTATATAAAAGTTACTGGCTTACTTCCCTACTACAGACAGCCCTTAATTGCTTTGAGATCTTTAAGGAATTTTAACGATACTGGATACGGATTTTTATTAATGAAGCAAATTAATTAACGGTCAAGATTATTTAATAGAACAAAATCAATAACGTTGAAAAATCTCAAGGAAAAAACCAGCACCGTCTCATCTTTATCTTGTGCCAAATATTCAGTTGTGCTTGTTAAAACGTCAGGTTCATGAGGTATAATATCAAAATGCGTCATCTCTCGACATTAACAGTGTTGATCTTAATTCAAACTTACTGTATGTGGCTAAGTGACTTCTCACTTCACATAGATGGCGCTAAAACCAAGTAAGGTTCGTCTAGCTAAGGCTGGCACAAAAGAGTTGAGAAATTTCGAGTCTGGCAGTATACGAATTCATAGCTGAATTGGCAAAGCACTTGGGGCGTATACCCTGGGGGTGCAGGTTCGAGTCCTGCTGGATTCTTAATTTTTCAACTTAAATATTATATAAAATACAAAAAGGCATAGCAAAGCTAAAATTTGCTTTAAAATATTACAAGTATATAATTACACAGTCCTCTAATTGCCACTTACGAGTGGAAAATTTACGCGTTTACTTTGCATCTACGTCATATTGTTACCATCGGAAAAAAACCGTTCTTTTCCACACTAAAAACGAAAGTAAGTGGAATTTGGCGCATATTTTTGTGTCTGTTCCGCCCCGGATTACCCAGGGCTCTAATAGGTATTAAGGGATTTTAACGATGTCGTGAGCAAACTGTTAGTCTGCCGATCCCTTCAGGGATTTCCTTAAGGGATTGCATTTGTAATTAATGGAGTAAAGTTCCTTTGTTTGTATGCTATGGAGAAAATACATGTAGTTCACACGTTTTGTGCAATCGGCACTAAGTCGACTGGAATTGAAATAATTCAATTTAATACTTTGTGCCGTTAGATTTTGCTTGGGGGTTGTCCATTAATCACGTGATGTTTTTTTTTACATTTTTTAACCCCTCCCTCCCCCTTGGTGATACGTGGTGGGGTTTAAGACTAACCCCCTCCCCCCCTACCAAAAATCACATGTATTTTTAGTACCTACAAAGAATCTTAAAAAAATTATAATATTATTTTTAAATACCGGTATAAAGTATAATCTAATCCTATTCTAGAAAATTTAATGTCGTGAGCAAACTGTTAGTCTGCCGATCCCTTTAGGGATTTCCTTAAGGGATTGCAGTTGTAATTAATGGAGTAAAGTTACTTTGTTTGTATGCTATGGAGAAAATACATGTAGTTCACACGTTTTGTGCAATCGGCACTAAGTCGACTGGAATTGAAATAATTCAATTTAATACTTTGTGCCGTTAGATTTTGCTTGGAGGTTGTCCATTAATCACGTGATGTTTTTTTTTACATTTTTTAACCCCTCCCTCCCCCTTGGTGATACGTGGTGAGGTTTAAGACTAACCCCCTCCCCCCCTACCAAAAATCACATGTATTTTTAGTACCTACAAAGAATCTTAAAAAAATTATAATATTATTTTTAAATACCGGTATAAAGTATAATCTAATCCTATTCTAGAAAATTAAGGATCATGATAAAAATGTCTATACAGAATGGTTGCAGGTTGTTTTTGACTGGTTTAAAAATACCACGATCAGATGACAGAGGGCGTAGGGTACCTGCCTGCTACGCAAACGTCGCGGGTTTGATTCCCGCTCAAGACAAATCTTTGTGTGCATGAACATGTGGGTTTGTCTTTTAGTACCCATAGTACAAGCTATGCTTAGTTTGGGACTAAATGGCATTGTGTGTATGTCGTGTGATATTTATTTATTTATATTTATTATTAAATATTAAAGGAATGGTGTAATCATGCGAAAAACATATATTGTACTAATACATGAACATATTTAATCGGTTAAACCGGTTTTTGGTTTAGAAAGCACGCGTCTGACGAAAAAATCAATACACGTGATATCTTACTATACCCCCATTCCCCCTTGTGATATTTCGTGTTTTTTCCATTCCCCCCCCTTTTGAACTTCACGTGATTAATGGACAGCCCCTTGGTAGCTAAATAAACGTAGATAAATACTCGTATGTTTTATTCATTCTATAACATAGCTGCCATGGCATAACATAACGTAACGTTATGATACCACGATAAACATAATATTATGGATTTAATTTAAATATTATAGAATTATTTATTTTAGATATTTTGTTGTACAATGCATGCCAGAGCAAGAATAAAATATATAATAGTATAAGGTTATAATAATGTACATCTCATCTAAGTGAACTTCTATGTAGTTCTTTTGAGAATAATAAACATCTTTAAACACAACGTAACATAACGCCTATACTATTCAAAAGGGTGTGGAATATGCGTACAACACCCACACTTCACTTGTTATGTTTAGGTCCCATGGGATAGGGGGTGAGCCTATCGTCATTCATCAAGCACAATTCCAATGCCGTGCTGCTATTGTGAAATTTCTGACGAAAGTTCACAAATAACACTTTTCCCGACCCAGGAATCAAACCCGAGACCACGCGGTGAGAGGCGCAAACGCTAACCACTAGACCATTGAGACATAAGCTGCCATTGTCATCTAAATTGATATTATAAAAAGAGTGATTAGGTTTTTTGGTACTTTCTTTGTTTGTTACTATTTAACTCGAAAAATCTTCATATTTAGAAGACTCTTACATCTTCACAAACTTCTTCTTCTTCGTCGTGTCGATGGCTGAGTCAAATTTTATTTAGACTTGCCATCGTGGTGAAAGGATTAGCCAATTCGCTTTGGAGAACTCGCGAATTGCCCAGGGTGCGCCGGACGTAGGGAATCGTTGTGTACGTCACTCGGGGAGGCTCCTTTCATGCACCCCCGCAATGTGTTCACAAACTAACATCAGCTATATTTTATCGAGATACAACATGGGCGAAGCCGCGAGTTCATAGTATTAAGAAAAATGCTTTTGTTGCTTTCTTTATTAACAAAACGAAGTTTAGCCTAGTTCAGTAACTTTGTAAGAACAGACAAGAAACTATATCTTCGATGTTTGTTCATTAATTCCTTAAGTTATAACTCGGCTGATCAACTTCTCATCTTATGCTTGTACAAACTTTATACAATAATGAGCGTCTCGAGGCTTCACAAAGTTTCATTTTAATACAACCATGTTGCTTTTAAGTTTGAGACAGCTGGAGGCATTATAGCGACGCATAACTGCCTCGATGGACTAGTGGTTAGCGTATGCGCTTCTATCCGCGAGGTCTCATGTACGATTCCCAGGTCGGGCAAAGTGTTATTTGTGAATTATTCGTCTTGAAATTCACAAAAGCGGCACGAAGTGGAAATTGTGCACGGTGTATGGCGATAGGCTCATCCCCTATTCTTCTTCTTCTTCTTACGAGTCAATAGTCAAATATAAATAAATAAATATTTCACAACTTACACACAACGCCATCTAGTCCCAAACTAAGCAGAGCTACTAAGCATGGTACTAGAATAACTGATACTAATATATTATATACTTTTGTTTTGTAAATAAATACGTATTAGGTATACATAGAAACACCCAGACTAAGACAAACCCCCATGTTCATACACACAAAGATTTGTCTTAAGCAGGAATCGAACTCGCGACCTCGGCGTCGCAGGCAGGTACACTACCCACTCCGCCATCCGGTCGTCAATAGTCAAAGTTTTTATACCACCCCGGCCCAATAGGTGGCTACATTAATTGCATTCTCCGTGGCCTTATTCAGATCGCTCAGAGAGCAATTGTCAGGGCAGTTCGTGCATTCAAGGAGATGTGTCATCGTTTGCTGAGGAGCACCACAATCGCATTGTGTTTCGCCTGGCTGGATTAATTCTATAAGACCTAAACATAACATGTGAAATGTGGGTGTTGTACACCTCTGCCACACTCTTCTGGGTACTATAGGCGTGATGTTATGTTATGTTATCTATTGTGGGTAAGGGCTGTAAGCTTAGGTAAGTTTATGGGCTATTGTTACCATTTGCGATCAATTTGACTACCTACATTACCCAATTTGCTACAGATTCAACACAAGATAACAATTTTATAATTGAACTAGGTACAGTCAACTCGGGTAACTTTGAATTGCCGTCTAAGTTTGAACGAAGTTGTGAAATATATTTCTTGATTTTTTTAATCAAAAACTTATTTAATATATATCATTATAGTAACTGTGTTAAGTGAATTGATAATATGTGTGTAGCAAACGAAAAGTAAAAAAAATAAGTGGTAAAGTCACAATTTTGCTAATCCCCGATTTATCCGTGCTAATGTTGTTAGCAGTGTTTTTTGCTCTGATTTAGAATCGTTATAAAGGACCTGTTACAAAATCGGCGATAGTTGATTTCCCTCAGATAAATAATAACTTGAACTTATGTAAAAGTGACACAATTAAAATTTAAATCAAACACTTTCATTTAAACTTTAGAATACTCGAATATATGTTTTTACATCCAACAGAAAATATTATTCAAAGTTACCCAACACACATTTAACTTTGAACACGAGTGTTTTGGCAAATTTCGGGTATTTGTGATCTATTTTGCTTAAATTTTCTGTGTTAGATAAATAAACCAATTCAAAAGAACACTATTTATGAAATAATATAAAGGAGTAGTAAATAAAATAACATTGTGAAGTAAAAAAACTGTATAAAACGTTCAAATTTACCCAACTTGAGGTTATTTGTTTTATTTTAAAGTAAATTATAGCTTTACTATGTATTTGATACAATTTATTAACAAGGTATATATAAATGTAACGCACAGACGTCGTAACTGACCATACAATAATGTTGATTAGTTCCTTGGCTTTTAGTTAATATATGTTATATATTGGGGTGCATGAAATAAGCCTCCCCGAGTGACGTACACAACGATTCCCTACGTCCGGCGCACCCTGGACAATTCACGAGTTCTCCAAAGCGAATTAATTGGCTAATCTTTTCACCACGATGGCAAGTCAAAATAAAATTTGACTCAGCCATCGACACGACGAAAAGAAGAAGAAGTTAATATACGGGGTGGATGCGACATAGCGACATTTATTGAAACCACAGCTTCTATACATGGTAAGTATCAGTTTCCACCGGATAAAAATTCTCTGGCGAAAAAAAAAATCACGTTCTCCGAACAATTTGAACATTGCGATCGTGCAATTTGTTCGGAAGACGTGGATTTTTTTTTTCGCCAGAGAATTTTTTATCCGGTGGAAATGCATACTGGCCATGTATAGAAGCTGTGGTTTCAATAAATGTCGCTATGTCGCATCCACCCTGTATGATCTCGTTTGATTTTTATAAACTTAGAATAATGACCGTTTCAGGGTTCCATAAAGTTTCATTTTAATACTGACTTGTTGCTTGAAACTTTGAGACAGCTGCAGGGTAGTGTAACTTTATGATTCAGCTTTAACATCCACAAACATACTCGTAAAAATTTAATACTTTTGCATACATTTTACTTTATCATACAAATATAATAAATGCAGTAGGGTTTTTGTTATTACCCATGTATGACCTCATTATCCATTCCAGACAATAAAATATGAGTTGTATTTACCACTAATACATACTGGTACATTCATACTAACTTAAAAATATAACAAAACATGTGAAATGTTGACGAGATTCTTCTTCTTCGTCGTGTCGATGGCTGAGTCAAATTTTATTTTGACTTGCCATCGTGGTGAAATGATTAGTAAATTCGCTTTTGAGAACTCGCGAATTGCCCAGGGTGCGCCGGACGTAAAGAATTGCTGTGTACGTCACTCGGGGAGGCTCGGGGTTGACGCGATGAAGCCTTAATATGGCCTACAGTGACAAAAAGTTATCAGATCCCTTGTAGAGCCAAGCTTTTAACTCTACATACCCTTACTTCAAAAACTCTACACCTTAGTCAAAATATTATGTGCCCTAGCCTTTTTGTTTCTGGAATAGCTACTGAATAACATAAGAGCCATTAATTTTTCACCATACGGATGTTATTATATCTACATTGTTTGATCCATCGATGGACGCAAAACAGCGCGCTGCGCATGCGTGGTGCGCACTTATTGGCTCTATAAATCAAATCGATAAACGTCAGTCGATACACACGAACACCCTAAATACAGCCATGTAACGGTATCAAAACGGCCAAGCCATTGCTTGAAGCCAAGATGTATTGAAGTTAAATCTATAATTCTATAATTCTGAATACAGGTTTACGAGCTCACATCTTCAAAAATATATAAAGTTGATTAGCCACATATTATTTTTCCTTACAAAATTTAGCGCGGTTCATTTTTAATTAAATTTTATATTAGTCACCATTTCATTCACCGTGTTTACCAAGCAAAGAATAGTACAGCAAAACAAGTGAAAAAAATACGCTCAAATTAAAATCTATGTAATCTCGCAGAGAGCTATTTTTAAATTGTTTGTCGACGCCATTTTCTCTAGAGACAAGACCTTTAAACTTGTCTTTTAATTAAAACCAATTCAAAACTTTAAATAGTCCTTCGACAATTTACTTTATAGCTTAGATCTGCCAAATGTCGAGAGGTCCCTTCAGAGCTTTTTAAGCCCGTACAAAATTAGGTTTAGTAATAGTTCTATATTTCTGAATCTAAAACTTATCTAGGCTGTCTAAAAGGAGGTTTTCCCATTTTTAAGGCTTTTATTACTGTGTTATTACTGTACTGTTTCGTTTTAAGGCCTTTTTATTGCTAAGTATATAGTCGTGCGCTGTGCCTCTTCAAAATTAAAGTTAGGTACGTGTTTGAAGTCGTTTTTACTACTTGTTCACGGAGATAAATTTGGAGAACATCATAGATATATATACGTTTATGTTGCTGTTAATATGTTTTGTCTCTATTTTTTTTTAAATTAATGTTTTGAAAGGAACGGAATCAAACATGGGTCAATGTCACTAACTGTTCAAGATCAAGGTCGTGGGTCCAATGTTCTGGTTTTTTGTATACTATCCTTGCTGCGCAACATCAACAATCCACAAAAGCAGATTGCATATGCGTCGCTGCAGTTGAGGACTACGGCGTTATGCCTCATATGCCAGTAATTTAAGAGTCTGATCTCACCACCAAACCGGCTCACAGTAATGCAGACAGTAATGTAGACTATTTGGCGGCAGGTTATATGTGATACCGCCGCGTGGTACCACCATCCTCGAGCTCGTTCACAAAAGCCCTACCACCAGTAAAAGTTGTACCTTTAAGTTCAATAAATAATAATGTACAGTCAAATAAATGTCTCTACCTTTTCTTTATCCTTATAAGAAAAACGCTTAAAAGATACTTAGCCTATCTCAAAGTGCGTAATAATTCACTCTTATTTTTGCCGGACGATCAATCATGTAAATTGTACCATTTATCTTCATCTCATAACAAATTAAATCTACGCCACGTTTGCATGAGTACCTATGTCTGCTGAGTTAATTAATTTAGGACGCCTGAACTTGCTTGTATACTGTATGTCCTCTGAGACGGACGTGCATGCTATATTATATTTACATCTTAATTTTCCGAGCCTTTTCGCAATTACAATGGGGCTGGTTTCTAGTCGAACTGATTGCCATTAGACCTCTACTGCCGTGGTATAACTAAAATACCGTTATCTGCTCAAACCATTTTTTTGGATACTAAATTAAAACCGCGGAAAAAATTTAAACCGTTACATACTTTTCGATGACAAAACTTATTTGAGATTCAGAGATACCAAAACATAGATAAAATAAGTTTTGTCATCGAAAAGTTACATCGGTTTAAATTTTTTCCGCGGTTTTAATTTGGTATCCAAAAAAATGGTTTGAGCAGATAACGGCATTTTAGTTATACCACGGCAGTCTACAACTTAGTACAAGGCAATACGATACTCCATGTTAGACTAGCCGTCAGACTTTCTGGCGTCAGACTGCCTCATACTACCCGTGCATGGGTATGCATGAAAGGAGCCTCCCCGAGTGACGTACACAACGATTCCCTACGTCCGGTGCACCCTGAGCAATTCGCGAGTTCTCCAAAGCGAATTGGCTAATCCTTTCACCACGATGGCAAGTCAAAAAAAAATATGACTCAGCCATCGACACGACGAAGAAGATGAAGATACTACCCGTAACGACTGCTTCTTAAAATGGCAACCGTGACTGACGGTTTACGTTCAAGTTATTAGCTGTTAAAGCATAATAAAGGAACAAATTAACTCACATTCATATTTGTAAGGATTAAAAGTAACTTTGTAACCGAAAATAATACATAAAGTTTATTGGTTCATTGACATGCTACAAATTGCTCGTAAAAGTTACGCCTCAAACGATAATTTTACATTGACACGCGAGTAACTTCGATAACCAATTGGTTACAATTATGCATGGTACATTATTAGATGTTTAATTGATAGTTGATGTTTACAGGACAAACAAGTGTTTAACACGGGTAACTTCGCAGGATAGTCAGGCGATCAAATGTGGGCAACCTTTTATTCAGTTTGTAATAATAAAGATTTTTTTTTGACTGATGTAATTCTAATACGTACAACATTTAATAGCTCAAACACGATTTGTACAACATTTAATAGCTCAAACACGATTTGCCATAGAACCAAAAAATAGGCCTAAGTGTTCAAAAGAATTTGATCGTACTGGACTAAATTCTAATTGTATTAATTCAGGTTGCGCACTATAATGCTCGCTTCTTCTTTTACACTGAAAGAAAGAAAGAAAGAAAGAAGAAAGAAATAAAGAAGAATGAAATAAAAAAGACAGAAAGAAACTTATTTATTAGAGTAAATATAAAACTTTCTTAATACAGCGGTGTACAGGGAAACAATCAATGAATAAAAATATATAAAAATAAAAGTAATATATTTTTACCTGAAATGGACTCTATCTCAGCCATATGTTACAGTGCTTTTAAGTCCTGCAACGCTGATATTCTGATGGGACCGGACAGGTATACGACGGTATGAACTAAATAAATAAAAGTAATTTTACTTAACTAAGTTTATAAACTATAAACTAAAATAACTAAATAAAATTACATTACTAGCGAATGCTCGAATATGGAAGAACCATTATGTACACAAAATTTTAACCAACATTAAACCGTTTTCGTTGGTGGCAAGAGACAAATCGAGAATCTTAAATCTAAACTATCAAGATCCTACAACGAATGCCTCACTGGTTTTCCCATGAGATTTATGTGTGAAAAGGCTTTAATTTCCCAAAAACAAATGGGGCAATCCTTCTTTCAGTGGTCCCTTACCTTACCCTATGTACCGTTACATTATGTTGCTGACTTCGGGGAGTTTTCGTCACCCACATGATAAAGGTACGACAGAAAAGATTACTTCGGAACCTCTTTTCACTGGCCCGGAATATGATACCCGGAATACACACTGAGCAGGTTTTATTTATGTTTTTTTAAATATTGGGTTCAAACTTTTGGGCCAACATTTGCAGCAATCTAAATCAAAAGTTTGAACAGACCCAGAAGTTTGTTTGAGAAGACATATTTAAAATGCAGCAATCTAAATCAAAAGTTTGAACAGACCCAGAAGTTTGTTTGAGAAGACATATTTAAAATAACTATTTAGTTATTTTAAATATGTCTTTGTAAAACAAATCATGCTAAAACTTCTGCTTAGCAAATTATACTAAGAAACGAAAAAAAAGAAAAGGTTCAAATCCTGCCGGTCCCATATCTTTTTCAACTGTTTCTTAGTAAAATCATGCTAAATTAAAATAACTGCGTTTTTTATTTACGACATGATATAGAAGCATGCTAGATTTTTACTTGTTCAATTCAATCAATTTATTTACGAAAATGGGTTTTTTATAATGTTGTTACATATTAAATAAGTTTCACCATAATCAGCGTTTCAGTATGCAAAATGAACTCATTTAATTCATCCAACTTCCCTAGTTCTTCTTCGTCGTGTCGATGGCTGAGTCAAATTTTATTTTGACTAGCCATCGCGCATCGTGGTGAAAGGATTAGCCAATTCGCTTTAAAGAACTCGCGAATTGCCCTGGGTGCGCCGAACGTAGGGTATCGTTGTGTACGTTACTCGGGGAGGCTCCTTTCATGCACCCCATACACACCATAATAAGAAAACAATCTTAGTGTGGCATTATATTATGTTTATTATGGCTCTACCAGGTAATTCATCTTTAACTTGTTCTGTTTAGGTTTAATGTAGTTGACGCTAGGGACGTATTTGTTACGTTTTCAACAGAGGAACGCGTGACTTTTATTATACAACCTTTTCATTGCCAAAATACGAATATTTCTAGAAAAACAAATTGTGGATGAAATAACTTAAATGCCTCGTTGATATAATGGCAAGCGTGCGACCTCTCACCGCATGGTCTTGGGTTTGATTCCCGACTCGGAAAAAATGTTATCTGTGATTTTACCGTCAGTGAACTCTCATTAGCAGCACGGCTTTGGAAATATGCAAGGTGGATAACAAGTGAAATGTGGGTGTTATACCAGTGGCATAGTTAAGTGGCTAGTGGTGCATACAGAAAGTAGAAAACATCTCAATGTATAATATAAATGAGAGCAGATATTAAGTAGAGCGAATGAAAAGTTCAATAAATAGTTTACGGGCGAAATTTTCGAATTGATCTCACGAAGTCACGACCGTCAAGCACGTGAGCTTATCGCTGATGCAATGTGTGCGTAGTTGCGTACTCACCTACTCAGTTAAACTCTGTTAAATTACTAAATAACAATATTAAACAGCACATACTATGGAGGAAGTTAGGTTAATGGGCAAGGGGCCCCCCGAGGTCCGGGGCCCTGGTGCACTGCACCCCGGGCCCTACGATAGCTACGCCACTGTGTTATACATCTTTACCACACCCTTCTGGGTAATATAGGCGTGATGTTTTAAATGTATTACTAAATTGTTCATAACTATTCACTTCACTCGACATGTCGTAAACGTTCTATGAAACAATATCTTGCCTAGCAGACAGCGTCCGCCCAATTTTCCTAAACCTTAGTTAACTCGAGTGGACGCCGACTGCAACCGGACATGACGTGCACTGTGATGTCACAATTACACTAAGCTATACTGGAGTCTGCAATAAACAAGACAGGCACTCCTCTATATAAAATGTGAGAACTATAATCATCTAAGTGATTTGAAGATTGAGAGGGCATTTACTTAATTAAAGATGAGGAAACCAAGGGGTTTGAAACAGCCCGGTTTGTATTTTATTTGTAATTGTTAATTAGTAAAAATGTTTCCATATTTCCCAGTTCCATTAGTTCCCAGAATTTGAGCTAGAACATTTCAATCTGCTTCATTTCAAATGCTTATGATTTTGGAAAACATTAAGATACAAAAACAACCCTTGAGAATTGCATCAACAACTTTCACGGGGAGTTTTCAGAGAGTATTGCCACATCGAAATAGCATTTAAATGAACCACCGTAATACATAAAAAATTGTATCAGGAAGGAACAGTTTGTAGTAACGTAGAAAAGTAAAAAAAATCACAATAACAATTTCAAAACATTTAATAATGTACAACAGATTTTCAAACCCAGAGCTATATGAATGGACGTCATAATCCAGACGTGCCATCACGTCAACATGTCATACGACGTCACATAACGTCATACGTCACTTAAGCTTCGGTTTCCTAGGATAGCGGTGTGGAATAATGCGGCCGTCGTATTATGGCCGTAACATGATTAGTACGTCGTACGTTATGTCAATCACTGCTCTCTAGGAAACCACTACATTTACTTTACATAGGCAACGTTTTAGTGACGTCATTATACCGTTGTCTCTACGGCCGCATTATTCCACACCGCTTTCCTAGGAAACCGAAGATTAAGCGTCGAGGACATGCATTACTGTCGACAATTTGTGGTGCACCCGATGCTCCCTAGATCTGCACCAAAATGAGATTTGCCTTGTAAGACGCTTTAGATTAAATTTGATGTATGCAATTTACTAAGGTAGTTGAGATATATAATAAAATGTATATAGCACTGATGAGAAGTATAATAAAAAATACAGCCTTGATGGTGTAGTGGATAGCGTATGCGTCTTTGACCGCGAGGTCTCAGGTTCGATGCCCGGGTCGGCCAAAGCGTTATTTGTTAACTTTTTGTCAGGAAGTTCACAATAGCAGCGATGGAATTGTGCCCGGTGGATGGCGATAGGCTCACTCCCTAACCCATGGGACCTAAACATAACAGGTGTAGTGTGGATGTTGGCCTAAACATAATAGGCGTGATGTTATGTTATGTGTGAGAAATCTATCCCCAACAGCAGAATTAAATATTTACTAGGCATGTACAGCAAAGGTTGGTGTGTTAAGCTTTAGAGATTTCAAATAATACTCTTGACAGATGTGTTGTTTTAGCATAACACTATAAATACATTTTACATGATATATTTACATGTCATGTCATTCACGTCAAGATAAGAATAAATTATAACCTAAACTAGACCTTCATTGTATATTAAAGGCCCATAGGGGTTCTTTGATTAAGATTCATTAGAGAAATAAAGCAAGTACAACTTCATAGTACAGCCTTACACACAAAGTTACATCGCTAACAGACAAAGTTTTAGAAACATCGTGGGGTCCATTTAGGGGAAAACTTCAAAGCCGCCATTTTTCCTCTTCGCATCTCTAGGAGATTTGTGCGTCAATTATGAGTTTGGAGATAAATTAATTGCTCTTACAAGTTTCGGAGATTACTTTTTTATTCGGTACAAATGAGGGTTTGATAAAAGTGGGAAAGCGCTGTGATGAAATCATTTTCTTTCTTTGATATAGCTCCATTATACCTACTAGAGAAACAATAAGTTGTAACACGTTGTACACAAATAAGTGGAAAAATAGGGTACTTACATGGTTTAACTAGATTGCCAACAGTAAATAATCATTTCACTTTTCTAGTCAAAGTAAATGAATTTCAACTCAAGATCTTTGTGTTCGTAAAATAAGAACGCAGACGCAGCCAACACAATTCAAGATTTGCTTAAAACTTTATTATTAAACTGATATTACTTTTAGGTAAACAAACACAGATCTCCGTGTTCCAGTAGAATAAAGTATTAGCCGATCCATAGCAATATGTTGACATTTGAGATCGTAATAGCAAAATACGGCGGGAATGGATGACTTGACATTTGCGTTTCATTTCACGCAAAAAATGTTGGAAAGCACACCAATAATCGTAGTACGGATCATTATTACATATTCTTATTTAACATTATAATGTAATAAAATAATATTTGAGAAAATGACAACATAAATTCGAAATTTAAAATCGACCAAAAGCGACCAAAAGCATCTGTATGGGCCCTTGTCTGCTCATACATTACTTGATGTTTGTGATAAAATAATAAACCTTGCTGTTTTCTTGATAAAATGTTTTTATTGCACACAAAATACGTGTTTACAATAATGCGGTAAAATCTGAACTCATTGCTTGTTTAAAAAATGCTGATACATAAAAATTATAAATATTGTACGATGTGCATGATCGTACAGCATCGTTGCATCGGAACGCAAATACGTTCCGTTTTTATTATCACCACGGTAAATTGCGCTTTAGTTGTTCAACTGATATTTTACAAGAGAGATGGACTGTAAAACGCAAAAAGTTATCAGCAACCCTTTTTCATTAGTGTGAAACAGTTGATAACTAAATGTGAGTTTATCATAAATTTCAACCCAAAGTGTTTTTCATATTAAAAGGCATTACTTAGTAAAAATTATATCCGACTGAATATTCGGCCAAAATGATCACTACAGTGTGCAGTGAGCCTTAACTACCTAGTACTCTAAACAACACCGCCTCATGTATTATTTAGTGACGTCACAGCTCTTACATGAAAGCACAATGTTCTGTGTTCAGATGTTGTTATGTATTAAGATTAACGTGTGTTGTTTATGTGTTTATTGTTTTCGACGTGGATTTTATCTTTTGTTCATATAATATTAAAGAGATGTGCTTTCATGAGAGATTAAACAGCTTTAAAAACACTCACATATCTATGCGATCTATAGGTATTATAAAATAATAATTATTATAAAATAATGATTAAAATTAATCTGAGCCCCGGATATTCAAATCATTGTAATTAGTATAATTTAGTATTATTTATTATTTACTTTTATATCATTTTTTGTAATATTTTGACGTGTTCAAGCGCCTCCTGGGGCCTATGAAAATAAATGATTTGAATTTGAATTTGAAATTTATATCTGATTAAATTTATTGTAATTTCTGTTAAATAAAATGTAAGGCTACGTACGCACTATGCGGTTTGCCGCAATGCAGTCAGAAGTGCGGTTGGCCACTATCAAAATAAGTTTTCATTAGCAATTCGATCCGGCTGCCGCTCATACAAATTGTCAACCGGCTGACTGAATGAGGCTGACCTCATGCGGCTCACCGCATAGTGCGTAGGGACCCTAAGCATAGTGTGGCGGGGTCGTAAGCATAGAAGTACCTATATAATTTATACTATCGTATGTACAGTGGGCCAACGAGTTAGCTATGCAGGGCAAAAACTTCTAAATCATAGTAAAGACAGAGTAAAATCTAAATAGTGGGTATATTACACTTATTACATATGTTATTCACACATACATATCTATTGCAATTAGTTTGCACTATGGCATAGAAGTTTTTGCCCTGCATACCTAATTGCTTGGCCCACTGTACATACTTCATGTTCTTATGACATGTGCTCTAGCTAGACAGAGCTTTTGACCCAAAGTAATTTGGATTTCAATTACTCTACATAAAGCGTATGCTAAACAGAACTCAAAAGCAATTTGACTTCCTAAGCTCAAGCGTCCAACCGTTTCCCTAAAACATCACTGCCGTTCTGAAGTGAAATTGTGATAAAGCTGTACTATCCACTTGCATTCAGATGGACAAAGGACACTGTTGAATTTGAATCTGTACGCTAAAGGTACTACTACACAGGTTCCGTGAGCACTCAAGCGTTTATCGGAAATGTTCGCAGTAGAAATCTAACAAAATTATACGGATACTTAGGTTTAAATCATTTATTCTCATAAAAGACACAAAAGCCACTTACATGAGAATATAAATATCATTTTGTAAACTTATCAAGATAACCGCCACCAAAGAATAAATTTATTTATTATGTTCTAAGTATGTATTACAGTAGCGCTCATTCGACAGTTAAATTCCCAACTACTTTTTCTAATTTTGAATAAGTTATTCAATATAATTTTCATTAATGTGGGTTGATAGCCGAGACTTAAAACTGCCGAGTGATCTAACTGTTTTATATCAGCGGGCAGACTGTTAAAAAGTTGTACTCCTTCATAGGTGATACTCTTTGTAGCGTAATTAGTGCGTAGTTTTGGCAGAAAAAGTAAACTTGGTCGACGAAGGCTACTTTTAGAGATTTGCGACATTTTGGTAAATTTTAAATTAGTGTGGATGGATTTATCTACAATTTTCCTAATTAGAACACTAGTATTAAATTTACAAAGTTGTTTAATATTCATAAGTGTTGTTTCCTCAAATACGTTAAAGTATTTTTATGACCTTATTTTGCATACTTTGCAATTCCTGTGATTTCGTTTTGCCCGCGCTACTTTAGATTGTTACTAAGATTAAAAACAACTTTTGCAAATTATTTTTAGCTTATTTCAACAGAGAAAACTTATCCATTATACAAATATATTTGAATTTTTAAAATATCAAAACTTAATGTCAATTATGTAAAAATTTTATATGAGCAGCGACAGCTGAGTGGGCGACCGTAGGACAGACTTTAACACAACTCTATCAAAAAATAAAATTCGTCTTATCGAAGATATGTGTGTATTTATTCGATTCCCACTTAAGACAAATCTTTGTGTGCATGAACATGGGGGTTTGTCTTAGTCTGGGTGTTTCTATGTAGGTATAATAAGTTTGTATTTACAAAAGAAAAGTATAATGTATTAGTATCTATCAGTTATTCTAGTACCCATAGTACAAGCTCTGCTTAGTTTGGGACTAGATGGCGTTGTGTGTGAGTTGTGGAATATTTGTGTGGAAAATTATCATATAAATTATAATTTAAGTGTGTTACATCCTTTACATCTGCAATTCCTAGAATTCCTACTACCAGTTGGAACAATTAGTGTGAAGCCGCACTTAGTCGCAAAGAGGATCTAGCGATAACATGTGTGAGGTTTCACACGTTCATCAAGTTCCTTAATTATTTATGGTTGGTTAGAATTCTAGGAATAATAGATTCATTTAATGTTAATATGGTTAAGTGTCAGCATTTATAAATTAGTGTCTTATTAATCCTTACTTAATATTATAAATTCGAAATTAGCTCTGTTTGTATATATGTTACGCGTAAAAGGCTAAACAACTAAAGGATATTAATAAAAAGCTAGAAAATATGTAAGGCTAGCATAACAAGTACAATATAGGTATAGGTACAATATATATAGGGGTGCATAAAAGGAGCCTCCCCGAGTGACGTTCACAACGATTTCCTACGTTCGGCGCACCCTGGGCAATTCGCGAGTTCACTAAAGCGAATTGGCTAATCCTTTCATCACGATGATGGCAAGTCAAAATAAAATTTGAAGTTTCATATCATACTTAGAATTTGCCTTCGATTGAAAGTTTTGTTGGCGAGTAAGACCGAGGCAACCGAGGCAAACGTATAGACAGTTACAAACTGTCGTAGAAATACTGAGCAAGCGTTTAGCAAGATCGCTTTGAAGATGTAACAGAGGAATTTACAAAATGCTACTTATAAAATTATATCTTGAATAATGATAGTTTTGTTTGTTACCCTCTGATTTTCATCATTTACTTTTCGCTATTTTACCACCACTAAATATTTTATGATACATATTTTTAATCCTTTTGAAAGTAAGTGTAACATGGGATATGTCGCTTTGTCTGTTCCCAGCAGCGAGACACTGAGCAGGCTGGCCAATAAAATCCTTTGGACGTTTAAACTTTCCTGAATCTCTGTTATACAAAATGATATTTATGCAAAGCTTAAATTTTGCTTTCCATTGAGTGCTCTATAGGCAAGACAAACATACGGAGAGTTGTAATATTCTCTGAAACTAAGCAAGCGTTTAGCTAGATTACTTTCGTGTTAGGAAGCAAAACGAACAAAATGTATCTTGACAAATGTTTTTTTATTTTTCTTGATTCTTTTACAAGGTTTATGTACAGTGAACTTGCCGGGTGGAATATGTTAGATGCTTTACTGTGACCGTTTCAACCGAAAATTGTGTTGGGAACAACCTGCTCTTATGAAAAATTTACTAACTTTTAAATCTGAAAACTGCAATTTGCTAAGAGCAGATTCTAACTTATTCCGTCAAATATTCACTTTTACCTGGTAGTAATCATACTTACTTTTATATTTGAGTTGAGCTTCAATACGTCAAGGTAAAAGCTGAATAGTTCTGAAACTTATGTAAGTAGACTTATAAGGAAAGACTTATGAATTATAAGTAGCGGAACATGAAATTAGTATTAAGAGTTTAAGCCTCTATATCACAGGCTTTAGATAAACCTTATTGGGAGCATAAACATATAACTCACATCAATGAAAGTGACGGCCGTGTTCTTTTTTCAAGTGTGCCACTTTCAAATTCGGTCAGGTTATATTTTATATAGTCGGATAAGAACCTCAGAAATTAGCCCTTAGTATATATTTTCTTCTTTAATAAACTATAGATCAGAGACTCATAGAAGTTAACTACGACTTGATAATTTATGCTTATTTAAAAATGAAAATTTGTAAGCTCTTATGCTAAAACAGTCTTTATAAAAATAAACAAATTTTCCTCAAAAACCAACGGTGAGCAAATCAGGTGACAGCCTATTTACCCTCATTTCACAGCGGGTAATACCCTTAATCTGCGTTTTTCCTCCAAATGTCGTATAATACCATCCTTCAATTTGAGGACAAGGTTTAATTTATACACAACACCCCCGCTTACTGAAATGCCGGCGTCGAAATATGCAAACATCAGATTGTTCCATTTTGTTCTACATTGTGACATGTCATACCATGTTTGTGACGATATTAAATGGCAACTTTTGATTAAACTGGATGTTTTGAAGTTGCCAGAAATGGCTGTTTGAATTTATAACAGCTCTGGCTGGTAGAGATTTTAATTACATTTTTAGAAGATCAACGCTGTTTGAACTTTTTTAATACAATGGACGTTGGTTTCCCTAAAATTATGTATATAAATAAGTACATAATTTTGAGGGTAGCCTTGGAAATAAAGAATGTTAGACAACTCAGGATATTCTTTCAGTTGATAGAGTCCCTTTATAAACTACTCAGTCGCTCTACAAAAGCTTTGTATATATATATATGACAAAGTTGACTCGGAAAATTGAATTTGAATATTTTCCGACTGAACCGATTGCGCCGACATTTGCTCTCATACTGACCCACAGATTTATAATAGCAGCCCTGTATTTAATACATGTCCCACTGCTGGGCTCGGGCCTCTTCTCATGATGAGAAGGGTTAGGCCATAGTCCACCACGCTGGCCAAGTGCGGATTGGTAGACTTCACACACCCTCGAGCACTTATTAGGCACTCTCAGGCATGTAGGTTTCCTCACGATGTTTTCCTTCACCGTTAGCGAGCGATAATTTATGTGATAAATACACACATATCTTCGAAAAGACGAGAGGTGTGTGCCGTGGGTTCGAACCCGAGACCTTTAACTTCGCAGTCCTACGGTCTTCCACTCGGCTATCGCTGCTGACCCACAGATGATCTAGGGAATAGTAGTAGTGTGCTACCGTGACTAGGTTTAATGCTTTAGCCATTCAAGCCCCTGTGACCAAAATATGTTTGCGCACCAAAATTTTTAATACTAAGGCTTTTAATCCCAAGTCAGATATTACCTTGATTATACAACAGTTTATATTGCTACGACTAGTACTTTAAAATAATATAAAGCCTGACGAGAAAAAGATTATTTAGACTCATATAATAAACAAAAATTATACTAAACTGGGGTGTGACTTGAACCCTTGAAGAAGAATTTTGTTATGTAAAGTGTAATGATAATGTAAAATGAAGAAAACATCACGTTTTCTTTTATTTTTCTTCCATCGGGGTCCTTGGCCAAGTTTCTAAGGATTATTGTCAGACTCTTGTATACTATACTTACTTCAATCTCCATAAAAAATATTTAATTATACAGCTGTTTTTATTATATTACCACATTTTCATAAAAGTCTTCAAAAAGTTTTCTCGTCTGCCGTAAAAGTCTCTATGTCATCGAAATACCACAGAGCACCTCCCCATCTATCTAATGCATATTCCATGGCTGTTTAAAGTCTTCATAATGATTATTAGGCACTTAGGTCCAACCCTTCTTTGGTTTTCGGTAAAGTGGCCGTTGGGTTTGGCCTTAAAATGTTGATTTAATATTCATATAGTCCGTACTTTAAGAAGTTTTGTGGTTAAAAGGAAACATTATATAAAATTTTGTATTAGATTGTTTTTCATTCAGTTTTAACAGTTAACAACTGGGGTAAAGCTGTCAATACCAATGCGCCTGTTTAATACGCAAGAGCAAACAATATCTAGCAGGAAATGTACTAAAGTTGTTTATCGCGTAGGTTGTTCAATGTTTTCTTTGTGTATTGAGTAATAAATAAATTACATAGACTAAACTAGATCTAGTTTATTGTCAGTATTAAATTAACAAATCCAATGGACTTAGTTTTTTTGGGTTAGAGTTTTCATATCAACAGTTCAAGTGAAAATTGGTACGGATATCAATCTGACCCAAAAAGGTCAAAGTTTATTTATACAATTTACTTTCCTCCTTGATCTATAAAATACAAATAAACCAGGATTCCTCGAAGGTTATAATAACTATTTAAATATACAAATATGCTCAATTCGTCACAAGTCAAGTCAGTTCTATTGACTGCCTCGTTTGATTAGCAGTTAGCGTATGCGATTCCTCACCGTAATTCCAGGGTTTGATACCCAGATAGGTAAAAAGTAACACTGTGTTGTACTAAAATAGTTCCACAAATTTGTAGAATCTACATATTTATATAACTCTCCTTCTTCCACAGGAACGTCTAAGCCAAGAAGAAGTGACAAGACTGTCGGACGTACGGAACCTCGTGAACCAGTTATACGAGGCCCTGAATGTTCGTGAACATCAAATACGTAAAGAACGAGAGCTTCGGTCGCAGCTCGAGAAACTAACTACTGAATTGACGCCGCTGGAGGAGGTAAAGATGTTTAGAATTATAATTTCTACCCGACAAGAAAGAGCGATGGTGGCAACTCTCGATGGTGCAGGTGAGACCATACTATCAATGCGGTTTCGTCTCCTCCATTAACAGTACTGGTCATATGGTGATGGCCAGTGATGGCCTAGGATGATGCATTTGCACCATGTGATTGCATGATTTACATAAAAGATTCTTGCTTACAGGATTTCTTTTTTTGTTTGTTGTATAAAACAAAACAGTTGATAGACAAGCTTCACGAATGTATAAGGCATAATCACAGCGTTAACTAATAACAGCGTTTATTAGTTTACATTGGGATATAAATCATCATTTGACCCATTTACGATGGTTTGCGCCATGAGCAAATGTTTGTAGAGAGAAAAGTGTGCAATTATTGATGTGTTTGTATTTGAACGACAACGTGTGGTCTCTTTGATGGATTGAGAGGTAGCATCGTATGTGTGTACTTAAAAATCTTTATTTGTGTCAACATGTAACATATTGGCTTGTCTGGCTCCTCCGTCAATCTGAAAATCCGTCATTTACGGCTTTTAAAACGAGTTTGATTTAAAGGCACATGCTTAAAAGATAAAGTTATTTTACAATATCTTCTTATCCATGCCTAAATCTAATTTGGGTTGTAAAATAGTATATTTATTTTGATCTATTAAGATTTCGTGATGTCTAGACACTGTTTACCGCTTGAATAACCAAATTCAAATCTTCGTCTCATATCTGGTTATGTTCAGTATTTCCCAAGGACAACAAAATTGTTTTGTATTTTTTAACGAACAGAAGTGTAAGCCACTGCTTGATAGATAGATAGATAAATAAAAACTTTATTTGTACATCATTTAAAGGCCATCTCTACATCTAAGCATTTATATAAAATACAATAATGTACAAAGGATGGCCTTATCGCACTTGTAATCTTATATCTGAGGACTACAATATTCTGCCTGGATCCCACGACCAAACTAGAATCAGTTCTACTGCAGGATGTAGGTGGCGCTCCTTCTAATTCGTTCACACTCTACCACCATACCCGTAAGCTTCAAGAGATGAGGCATTGATAAGCACTCGATACCTCACCCCTTGTTAGTTCCTAACATATCAAAATTGGCATTCAAACAGAAAAAAGAGGTTTAGATGGTATAAAGAAGTGGGCCGAGAAATCGTTGTATCTTTTCAAAACTATAAAATCTGGAAATAAACATGAACTAAATAATAGAACGCTAGTTTATAGTTTAACATGAATCGTAAGTCAACTGAAAGTAACGAGAGAAGTCGAGTGCACTCAGACGAAGTGCAATTTGTTCCTCCGCGTTCTTTAAACCTAACAAATTATCTTGAAATACAGGTGCTTTTCTATTTTACGTTTCTTGTATTTATTTTTCTTGGAAATTGAGCTTGCAACCTCTTGGGTATCATTGTACCTGCTGTTAAATTATAAAACGGATTAAAGGCAGTTCTAAGATTTATTTTGTGATGAGATACTAGAATTTATAGTTAAGGCATTAACGAAAAGATATCTGTACTAAATAAAATAATTGTTGTGTTGAGATAAAGATGAAAAGTCGAGTAGATATATTAACAGATTTGTTATTTCTATATCGTAATTACGAAACTTACGAGAAATTCAAATTTATCTTCTACATATTGTAGAAAAAGATCCTTTAGTCAACTGCCATCAGGTGCAATAAAATCTCGCCACCAGATGGCGTGATAACGAAAGTTGTGATTAAAATGAAGAATGTAAATCGTATAACAAAATATTCATGGATCAAAGTTACTACACATTGACAGCCTATTCGGTAGATTAAAAACCTATAAATACTACATAATTATCTCGAAAAACAAGAAACCTTATATATCTTCAATAAAAATTCTAGAAGCGTATGAGTCTCGAGGTGGAAACGACCCGTCGGACCTCCGCCCTCACGTGGGTAGGCTTGGGCCTCATGGGCGTGCAGTTCGGAGTACTAGCCCGTCTGACCTGGTGGGAGTACTCTTGGGACATCATGGAGCCGGTCACCTACTTCGTCACGTACGGCACTGCGATGGCGGGTTATGCGTACTTCGTTTTGACTAAACAGGTGAGAGACCTTAATGTTTAATAATAAATAAATAAATAATAAATATCTTACAAATTACACCCAACGCCATCTAGTGCCAAACTAAGCAGAGCTTGTACTATGGGTACTAGAATAACTGTTACTAATACATAGGTATATATACTTTTTTTTCGTAAATACCTACATACTTATTATACATAGAAAATATTATGTATTTAATTTAAACATCAACAATTTCACCGTGTGAACATCTTCTTTTTCAATACATGCATTAATTTTATGCAACTGGTTTCATTATGTATTGAAATTGTTAGCAAAGTATACCTTTAATAATAATTATTTTAGTTTAATCCTGAATGGATCAAACGTTCAGTATTTCTATAATTGTGAAACACGTAATTTCCTTTTTTTTTTTTATATCTAATTTATGTTAGATTTTAGATCATAACGATTTAACATAACTTACAATCACGCCTATATTACCCAGAAGGGTGTGGCAGAGGTGTACAACACCCACATTTCACCTGTTATGTTTAGGTTTCATGGGATAGGGGGTGAGCCTATTGCCATCCACCGGGCACAATCCCAACTACGTGCTGCTAATGTAAATTGCCTGACGAAAAGTGCACAAAAACCCTGCCCAAACCGGGAATCGAACTTTAAAACTCGCGGTGCAAGGCGTATACGCCAACCATCGAGGCAACTAGGCATCATAACGATATTATGATTTGATATTCTGGAAATGTTTGTAATTTGATTATTATTAATGCAATGTACGATATGATATTGAAGTAGATATACGTATATGTTATGTATAGGCACTAAAATTATCATGTGTTTACTTTTCAGGAGTACATTCTCCCGGACGTAAAAGACAGAGAGCACCTTTTGACCCTGCACAAGAAGGCGAAAAAGATCGGACTGGATATCAACCAATACAACTATCTTAAAGATGAGGTTATTATCTTACTTATTTAGTTAGGTCGTGATTATTCTGTGCCACAATTAATAGCAAGGTATTATAGGTAGCAATTTTTAAAAGGAGACCCAGTCAAATATTGTGTCTTTGTGTTTCCACTCACTGGTGGAAAGAGTCCTCTATCATCCATGTTTTTAAAAGCGACAAATTTCAGATCAATTTTGAACGTTTTGAAGATCTAATAAATACAAAAAAACAGTTAGAAAAGTTATGCGATCGGCAGGATCTGAATCTGCGACCTTCTGCACATCGGGCAGTCGCTTTATCCAACCAGCTACTGTCGCCTCTTGCCAGAAACCTAAATCTTGTGACGTCACGTTCATCGATTTGTTCCTATGTTAAGTAGGATACAAACCAACATGGCGAAGTTACATTCAGCACAAATGTTGTAAAGAATGAACACATACGTTATTTTAATTTGTTTTAACTGTTTCTCAGTATAATTTTCTAAGCATAACTAAATGCTATAAAAATAATCAATTATTATTATAAGATCTAATAAATGCCGGTATGTCCGATCCAAATTATAAATACTTACATGTCGTTATAATTACCAACCTATTTTAAGTTGTCACTTCCATTTTCAAAGCAACAAAAGAATTTATTCAATTGTTCAGTAACTATAAAAGAGCATATTAATAACTCATACTCGTCTTTTTGAAGATATGTGTGTATTTATCATATAAATTATCGCTCGCTAAATGTGAAGGAAAACATCGTAAGGAATCCTGCATGCCTGAGAGTGACTAAAAAGTGCTCAAGGGTGTGTGAAGTCTACCAATCCGCACTTGGCCAGCGTGGTGGACTATGGCCTAACCCTTCTGATCATGAGAAGAGGCCCGAGCCCAGCAGTGGGACACGTATTAGATACAGGGCTGCTATTATAATAACTCATAGCTCCAATTTTGATTTTAGATAAACCTTATTATTGAAACACACACATAATTGAAAGTGTCAGCTGTATTATATTTCCAAGTGTCACTTGTGTCACTTTTAAATTTTGTCATTTTATTTCATGGGTCGGAAACATTTTTATATCTGTCGATTTAAAATTCCAGATATCAAAAGTAGAAAAAGACCTAGCCCGTCTCCGCGACCCACTGCACATCCACCTGCCGTCCTACGACAACAAGGGGGATGACAAGCGCTCCCCCCTGACGAAGATAAAGGACATGCTGGAGGAAACCAGTAAGAAGATGAAGATTACGTAATATTGGCTGAAATAAGCGCGAAAGTCACCGCGCGGTAATCAGGTCGAATGGGGAATACGTATTTTATAATGACGCTTGCTCGAGAAAGGTGAATTGGAATTTGGTGAGTTATGTTGTATTGGGATGGAAATTTGATGGATGAAATGACACTAATGTCTATATTAGCTGGATAGGGGCATTCGTAAGGAGAATTATTGATGAAGTCGCGTTTCAAGATATTTAAAAAGCTCAAATAACAACAGCTAAGTTTAAGCGACCTTTTTATTAAACGGAGAACTAAGCCACTTTATCAAATTCTAATAATACTAAAAATTCAAAATCAAAACAACAAAAGTCAAATCTGATGATAATATTATCGGCAATAAAAAAATACGTGCAGTGTGTTGATTGTTTGTAATAGCATAAAAGTAATGGCATCAATAATAACTTGAAACGAATAAACAGAAATAAGCTTAATTAACGTGTTATTGGAGCTGAAGACCACCAGTTTTCAATTTGCCTCAGTCAGAATATGAGCATTTTGCTTTTTTGTAAGTTAATCCGTTGTGAAGCCGAACTGAATTAAAATAGAGTTAGTTCCTTTTTCACATAGGTACGTACTACGTAGTCATATTTATATTATGAATTAATTCTCAAGAACGCGTTGAAAACCAAAGCTTATGTTTGTCTTGCCTTCATTAGACCCTAGCAAAATTTACAAAATAAAAAAATCTTTCCTAGAATTTAGTTTCAATTAGCAAATTTTTTAGATTATTAAGTTGTGCTCACAAAATTGTTTCCTATTTAATTGTAATTTATTAATAACATTTGATTTGATGTTCGGAAAGTGCAATCAACTAATACAATATTATAGAGGTGCCAACGAAATAAGATTTTTCAAATATTCAAACTTCTGGGGTAGTGGAATTTTTAAATAACATAGTTATTAATTGTACGAAATCTAGTCTGTTAACTAATATTCTTTTTAGGTTTGTTAAAAGTAAATAATAATTTAAAAGCTTTACTGCACAAAGTAACATACCAATGGTATTTTGATTAAATAGTTTAAAATAATACTGGCAGTTGTGTCGCTGTTGCATTATGATTTATCATTTATGAAAAAATAATATATTTGAACTTGGTCATAATAATATGACAAAATAATTAAATGCTTTTTAAATTACCATTGCGGTATGTTTTGGCTTTAAAATGTGAACGATTTTATTTTGTGCTTTATTACATACGTAATAAAATAAGTCAGATGTCGAATTTGTTGTTATAAGAGGCTCTAAACATTAGAATATTATATCTACCTACTCTTATGTAAATAATTTGTAAGAAGCTTGATTCGTCTACGCATAAAGGAGTAATTACTTTTCCTTGCTAGTGAAAAATATTAATAAAAATATAATTTTCAGTTAAATATTTAAAATAATTTGTTAAATAAACATTTGCTTATTTTTAAGATCATTATGAAAATTGCACAAATAGAATTAGTTAATTTATTTAATTGTATTGAATTGTAAAGTGTTGCCAATTGTTTTCTATTAAATATTATAAATTGTAATGTGTGTTGTGTTTGGTGGCTAACATGTCTTAATTGTACTAATTTAGTCTTAAAGTTAAATAAGTTTTTTGTGTAGATAATTCGCTTATCACCCATTGAATTTGCACAAATATATAAACAGTTTGCATCAACAGGTTAAATGTCAAAATAATGCAAATGACATTTCAGTTTGACAGATTGAAATGACGTTTTCCGATTTCTTTTTCGTCTATTCATCTTCATTTCATTTAATGTTCCTTGTATTCCCTTTATAAACTAAATATTGCACAATCCAGCTTAATAATGTAGGTATCAGCATGTTATTTTTCCAAATACCTCTTCTAAATTACGTACTTTATAATTATGCTAGTTAAAAAAAAAAATTACCTATTGTCTTATATGAGCGACAAACGCGACGCGCGATCCATACATTGCACGCAATGATACGTGAGTTCTATGGAGTCGCATGGCATTGGAAAAAACCCTATAATTTTTGCTTAAAAAACATCACTAGCTGTATTGTATCTATTAAAAGAAATAGTAAATGCGGTAGGATAAATATTGGCTGTGAAATTAATGTGAAAGAGCATTATTCAGTCCATAGTAAAGGTTAGTACCATAACTTATTCAAGTTCATTAGCAAAGTAAATAATTATAAACATGTAATCATTAAATACATCGAAATCGTAACCATGAAAATTAACTTTGTGTTTACTTAATAACTTTCTATTAAATGAAAAAGATGATAGCCAATGGACGAGATTATAACAGCTCAGCCACCTGGAGTCGCTCTGAGAATGAGCCAGAAATGTTAAATGTCACTATTTACAGGTTGGCTATGCGCTCATTGATTCTATAAGTTTCTATAGAGGCACAGTTCTTTAGGGTGTTCTGAAGACACACATTTCACGAGTGACAGAGAACGCACTTGTGTTTAAGACATGTATGAAAACAAGAATATATATTTTTGTTTCAAAACGTTTGTCTTCAAAACGTCCTAAAGAACTGTGCCTCTATAAATACGTGTTAACTCAATGGATGGGATAAATATTTTATTATTATTATATTTATTATATATTATTTAAAAATGATATAAAAGTAAATAATAAATAATACTAAATTATACTAATTACAATGATTTGAATCTGTTAATATATCAAACCATTTGACAGTTAAATTCTTTATTGCTTTAAAACGTGGTAATAGCGGGTACTGAATTTTTCACCCTTAGTTCTTAAAGTGAAAACCTAAATGGAATGTTGCATTAATAATAATCTTTTGTAAGACAAATTCTTCTTGCAAATACAAGTACGGTTGAACTGATAAATTACAATTATGAATTATTGCGATAAATAGCTAGATGTAAAGTATTAGTAAATGTATTCGTATTAATAATTATAGACCGACCGTTTAACGCGCGTATCGCCTGCCACGTAAGAAGTGAGCGGGGGTAGGTAACGGACTACTACGGCTACACACGGAGTCATTAATCCAAAGATTTATCTCGAGATAGACATTGTAGGCAAAGTAAAAAATATAATTGTAGTATTTGTATTTTTAATGAAATAATTAACATTTTAAGAAAAAAATAACTTATTAAAGAAATAATAACATTTTCAAAATTTTACAATTATTATTATTATTTTCTTTATTTATTTCTTAACTAATTTTATATATTGTTAAATATGATTTATAAAAAATACAAAAAATCATTTAAAAATATAAAAACAGTGTCCCACCGACATCAGGTGCAGGGCCAAGCTGTCGATGGTTAGGGCTCCAGAGAGAGGAACCTCCTTACGATGCGTGCCGTGTCCAAAAGTCCGTGTTGTTGATTTTTGCAAAATAGGAAGAGCGATTCATCTTGGGATTAATCTTGGTAAACCGTTTACCTTGTGCGTTTATGTCCAAGCGTCCGTAACAATAATACCAACCGTGCGCTGCGAGCACTGCCAGCGCACTGCCGCGTTTGACGTGAGCTCTTTGCACCGCGCACCCCTCTCACCCACCCGGTAACATCTCGCCCCGCCCCCTTCTCACCGCGCGGGCGATACGCGAGTTAAACGGTCAGCCTATAATTATGTCGGCTTTAATAATCCAAATATCCGAATTCCTTAGTAGACCGCTATTGCTGCGTTATCAGAAAACAGCACTCTCAAAGCACAAAACAGATAATCTTTCATAAACCATAACATAACATCACGCCTTTATGACCTAGAAAGGTGTGGGCAGAGGTGTTTAACACCTATGTTTCATCAGTAATGTCCCATGATGATAATCATCTAGGGAGGCTAAGCTATCATCTTTCAAGTAATTAAAAACAAATCTGATTCTAGTAAGTAGTCATAAGTCGTGTATAAAGTATTGAAAGCGCCATCTATACCTACTGGTGGAACTTTAAAACCTTTCTCTTGATTAAAACGTGTAAAAGAGATAGTGTGTTCTACAAACGACAAAGTTTAGCGAATAGATTATTGTAAAGCCTTGGGCCCAATTATGTATCGCAGATATAGGTCCCCAGTACATGTATGATAGACCTACATTCATCCAGTAGCTTTGCACTAGTCTGAAGTTTCAGCTGTAGAGAATTTGTCAACAGACTCATCTTGCTATACTTAGATGAGCTCTCAAACATTTCTTCAACGAATAATCTTGCCTGCAATTGTTCTGAAAGAACAAATCCAATTTACTCTTTACACAATTGAAGGCATTGCTATTTCGACCTAAAGGCCTTAGAAATTCGGTCTAAAATTCTTTGTATATAACCCTTGTATCTAATCGTAAGTACGCACATACAATTATTCGCTCAAAAACGGCTTCTTCTTGTGATTTGCTAATTTGCCTTCTTTAGTCTTTTTCTATGTAATGTTTTTCTATCTATACGAATAGAAATTTTATATACATACGTAGCTATAAGGTTAAGGAGCAAAGCTTCTGTTGATTAAAATTTATTTACTGTAGTAACAAAATAAATTACATTTATATTTCAATATCTCAGTTTTGAGTCTGTATTTTTCGAATAAGTGATAATATTTTCATTTAGTTGTACGTACACAATGTTCTAGATTTTTCTATAGTTCTATAACGAAGGAAGTAAACAATTGTCTGTTGTAGTCATAGTTAGTTATTATAAAAATTTTGATGGTGAAGATTGGTGTACGGATGGACTTAACCAATGTTTCTTGGCCTGATTACACTCGATGTTATTCCTGAAAAGACCTTGTAAATGTTCTTAAAGCATGTCAGCGACGAGTAGACGAGGTGCAGGCGCGGCTTGTTTTACGTTATTGACAACCATCATTGCCGTAATGACTCTCAACTTCATACAACAGCGCGTCTCTCAAGCGCCGCGTCAGCCCGGCGTCCGCGCCTCGCCTTTTTGGTCAGTGACCTCCCTAGTAGAGACATCGGGCAGTTTCAGGTCAAATAAAATTTAAGCTGTTTATAATCCCACACACTGTTTCCGTTCTATAAAATAATTTATTTTAATACTTATACTTACAATAGGTATTTATTCGTTTTAAGTCTTGCAATATTTATAAATTACTATTAAATTTATTTATATATCGAGAACTGTAACCAATATAAAACATTTTTGAAATTATTAAAATATTAGACATTGTTTGATCAATTTCACAATCGAGTAGTTAGGTACTTTATTATATAAAATTATATCTATTTAGACTAAATTAATTTAACCACAATAACTTTCCTGTTAATATTTCACTAATTGAGATTGCCAAAATTAACCCTTCCATTATAGTCCTATTCTTGTTATCTTTGTTACACCCTTTTGCATTAATCCTATGAGCTTGTTTACATTAGGTGACACGATGTCGACATTTCACAAATATGCTTTTAATAAGGATATATTTTTAAAATTTTCTACAATAATAAGACACGAATTTGTTACGTAACGCAAAATACTTTAACGCACATTGTTGAGATACGAATTTGTGGGTGTGCGTTACCCCAGCAAAATAATGTCGAAAATTTTAATTTTAATCTTACAGATTTTTAGTTGTCCATCTTCTGTAATTGTTGCGCACATTTTTAAATTTGTTGCACTTATAGTTTTTTAGTTATTTAAAAAAAACGATTCCTGCTGGGGTAACGTTACTGCAGCCAGACATTTTCCTTTTTAATGGGAATATTGAAATAAATATTAGCTATATAATTAATTGTCTAAACGAGGTAAATGTTGCAAATTATTTTGTAATTGTTCTTTCTTCGGCTGCGAAGTTATTCGAGATCCTGCTGGAGTAACGTTTGTGGTTTTGCTGGATCTCTGAAACGGTCAAGCGGATTCTTATCATATTTTGTCCATGATCTTTTAAGAATTAGTTTTAATTTGTTGGGCAATAAAAAAATGAAATTAATGAACCGTTCAAAAGTTATTTAATGAAATATAAAAACACTTAAATATGTCCTTACACCTTAAATAAGAACTTTATAGACTTACTTTAAACGTTATTTGTAGCTTTTGCCTGCCTTCAAATGTATGTGAAGTTTCATTAGTATCCTGTGTGTAATTAACAAGTTATGACCAATTCAGTTTACCGTCTCAATGCGCGTGGAGTTATTTGGCCACAGATAACCCTGTATGTGGATATATCAACTGAATGATACGTCAATAATTAGTTGCTTAGTTCAGTTATATACCTGCAAAATTTCAGCGCAGTACATACAATAATTTACGAGATATTAAATAAAAAGTCATAAGGAAGTACATGACCGTGGTAACCCGGCCATGTTTAGGTGGTTACAAAAATGCGGCCGCGTAGTACATTATGGTATCTTCTAAAATGTTTAGTATCATACACCTTACAAGTTCGGTACAGACGCGTACACTGTTAAATACCGATTAAATAGTAGATAACAATATAATAATATCTGAACTATGAAAACATTATAATTATTATTTCGGCTTTCGGCTACTTATTAGATAAGTATGTATTAAAATTATGCACAATTGCACATGTGAATACATATCATAAAACAAAATGGAAAATGCCATAAAAGCAGAATTGCTACCTATAATATTTATCTGTTATTGTTTTTAAGTTAAATTAATGTAAAAAAGTTCTGCAGAATTTGTGTACTGGACCTGTAAATAAATATTCTTTAAGAAACATAATAATAGTTTTTTAAAACACTTGTGTACACATCTGTACTAAACTTGTTACACTATCCTACATATTTAAGAATATACCATAATGTACTACGCGGCCGCATTTTTGTAACCACCTAAACATGGTCGGGTTACTACGGTCTTGCACTTCCTAATGACTTTTTATTTATTATCTCGTAAATTATGGTATGTACTGCGCTGAAATTTTGCAGGTATATAACTGAACTAAGCAACTAATTATTGACGTATCATTCAGTTGATATATCCACATACAGGGTTATCTGTGGCCAAATAACTCCACGCGCATTGAGACGGTAAACTGAATTGATCATAACTTGTTTATTACACACAGGATACTAATGAAACTTCACATACATTTAAAGACAGTTATAAGCTACAAAATAACGTTTAAAGTAAGTCTTTAAAGTTCTTATTTAAGGTGTTAGAACCTATTTAAGTGTTTTTATATTTCATTAAATAACTTTTGAACGGTTCATTAATTTCATTTTTTTATTGCCCAACAAATTAAAACTAATTCTTAAAAGATCATGTACAAAAGATGATAAGAATCCGCTTGACCGTTTCAGAGATCCAGCAGAACCACAAACGTTACTCCAGCAGGATCTCGAATAACTTCGCAGCCGAAGAAAGAAAAATTACAAAATTATTTGCAACATTTACCTCGTTTAGACAACTAATTATATAGCTAATATTTATTTCAATATTCCCATTAAAAAGGAAAATGTCTGGCTGCAGTAACGTTACCCCAGCAGAATTAGTTTTTTTTAAATAACTAAAAAACTATAAGTGCAACAAATTTAAAAATGTGCGCAACAATTACAGAAGATGGACAACTAAAAATCTGTAAGATAAAAATTACAATTTTCAACATTATTTTGCTGGGGTAACGCACACAATTTGTGGCGAAACAAAATGTACTCATAGAATGTTCAATGCGTAATCAATTCGTAAGATTTGTCTATGCCCTTGTCTTAAAGCTGTTGCGCAATGAGACATCACATAGCAGTGTTACTTTTGATCCTGAATACTATAAATTATTAAATTAATTTGCTAGTATCGATTTAAAAGTTACATCTCTGTCTTCAGAGACATTGATATTTTTTTTATCCTTTCTGATATCTTATAAGTCGTGAACGTCTCGTCATCGTGTCGTGTACTGTAAAGAAGCGAAATCGTTATAATAATGGGGTGAGTACGGGAGTGAGGCATGGAGTGACACCGCACATTACCCAACTCCTTGTAACAGTTACTATTTTGCATTTTGTTATTGCAGTCGTGTTGTTCGAATAAATTTTTAATAAAAAAATACCAGGTTTGTTTTTTTTTATTTATGTACAATCAACCAAACGAGCTGCCAAAGACTACGGACGTTTTATCGACCGGCCGACGGGAATGTATGATCGGCCAATATATTTAGTTGTAGGGAAAATCGATCGATACTAAATCGATGTGGTACCTGGACATCTCTTCACCAATCTGACAAAATTATCAGACGATGAAAGGAGTGTAGTCGTCATGTCCTAAAAAAGTCGATAATTATTCAAAAAATATATTCATTTATAATTTAAAATAATTGTAAATATAATATAAAATAGTTGTAAATGAATTGAAATAGCATGACAGTGGTGTCGGTGACAGAAAACGCCCAAGCAGAATATGGAAAATCAACGAAATAATTACGATAGCCAATTTTTTTGCTGAATAATACAAGTTTTATTTTCAGAGGAAATAGCTTATTTTCGCCGAGTTATTATTATTACGAATGTAATATGTAAATTGTAAACACGAAACAGTTGGTACATTCCAAAGATGATTTGATCATTCTTAACGTAAATTTTGACGTTTATTCTAAAAATAAATCGATGGCTGCCTCCACTTCACACTTTGTCTGGCTCCCTGCTCCACACTGAAGTAATGTAAGTAAGTAATCCCAGCATGAATGTCGCTTACCTACTTAATAAAATCTAGAGTGCATCGATGGTAAACTAGTTAAAGAAGGCGCCTCTCACCGCGACCTCTCGGGTTCGATTCCCGGGTCCGGCAATGTGTTATTTGTGAACTTTCCGTCAGGAAATTCACAACAGCAGCACGAAGTTGCAATTGTGCCCGGTGGATGGCGATAGGCTCACCTCCTATCCCATGGGACCTAAACATAACAGGTGAAATATGGGTGTTCACAATGTTCAGTGGAGAGTACGAAGTAAGACGTTTGTGTAGTGTTATTTTGCACTTTTGATGCCATAATTTAAGTTTATCGTATACCAATAAAGGTAATACAAAGTATTAATAGTTAAATGTTAAATAAACTTTTTTTTTATTCAGGTTTATAGTTGTAGTTGTTATTTTTTTAATAGTAAATACAATTTCGTTGTTCATCCACAAAGTCAAAATTAAAGACTGAATAAATAATAGATATCTTTATTCGTTTAAATTACAATAATTAAAGGCCGTTAATAATATATTTCTGATTCAAGAAACCCTAATTTTATGTGTTTATGTTTGATCATTTGCTAAAGCTTCCGAAGGCGATATGGGCTTAGAACCGAAGGGGTATAAGTCGATACTTTGTACATGAGCTCTAACAGATACTCCGGGGGGTACGCCGAAGTAGTCTTGACCTATATTTCTGATAATAGTAGTACCGGGCTTATTACGGTTTATATTAAAACCTATCGCGTATTCTGGAGTGCTATCATCACTCCCATCGTCATCACTGGCACTAGCCTGACTGCCTATGCTAAAGGAATCTGGTCTGGTAGAAGAAGAAGTCGGTCGGAAGGGTTTTAGTGGCACATACGACGACGGTTTCTTCGTCGGTCTATAAGGCTTGCTCGAAGGACGGCCCGGTTTGCCTGCAATTGTTGAATCAATTCAAATTTCCTTATTTAATATGTTGTTCTGTGCGTATGTGCTGCGTGAGGTGTTGGTGTAATAAAAACCAAATTAATAGTGAATAATATTTATTGCGTTAAAGCAAATATAATAAATAATATTCGAGTGCATCTTCAGCCTTCGCAAGCGGATTGAATCGTGATCTTGTGGCCTGAAGATCGACTTTTTTGACTTCGGTTAGTACAATATCAAGCTTAGTTTCTCATAAAACTAGTTAGTAACCAAAAACAAAACGTTTCATCAGAATTGCGTCGTCAGATTCTGTTGAAAAGTTTACCCAGAAAAGTCGATGTCGATACTGTTTGAAGCGATTTCCTTGAGACTCGGTGGGTTGAACAAAATTGTGACTACATCATACCTCATCGATCTGGCAAGGAAAACATTTCAAACGGTACGTATAGATACAACTAAAACCAAGATCACTAACATCAATCATTGCCGGTGCTATTCATCACCTGGTCCTTGTGTCGGCTGGGGAGGTCCAAAAGGTCCCTGAGGGGCCGTATCTTCATCGACGAAGCCTATATCTTCACTGGAGGGGTCTTGCGCGAAGCTTGGTGGGGGGTTGTAGGGCGATTCATTGGGGTCTTCAGGGCTAGAGTCGGGGGCCGCCGGTCCTGATACTGGCACGTTATTGCTTGGTCGTTCTGAATCGCTTACTGGGAATGGCGGTGGTTTTACGTGACCAGATGCTGCAGTGCCATCAGGCCCTAGAAAATTCAAATGCATTTAATTTAATTTATATCAACTACGACCATCATGAGCCAATCGAGAAGATTCTCCATGATTGAGAGAGCTGTAGAATTTTTATTTTTTAGATATTTATAAAGTAAGGCGTTTCAAAGTGTAACTTTATTTATATGACACTTATTTTATTTGTCTGTAATCGATATCAGTATCCTATCAGCAACTTTTGACCCCTAATAAATATCGCACATACCTTTAAAGACATCATCCGACGATGATGGAGGTGGGTTGCCGGCGCCATACTTGGAGCCAGCATTGACGAACTCAGGATCGTACGGACTGGGGATGGTGGGGAAGTACGGCGGAATGTACGGGTCGTTGCTGTTCTTCACGATCCGGTACCCGATGCCAGGGCCTGCTATGTAGTTTACTGTCCTAGAGGGCAAAGAAGAAAATAAGTGTTAGACTGCTATCGTGTATGACTGCATAGTCCTATCCTATTGCCAGTGCCGGTTTTAGCACTACCAGCGCCCTGGGCGAGATTTATCCGGCGCCCCCTTACTGCAATTCAAACCCATATGAAATTTTTTTAAGGGGCGCCCCTTTATATTTGGCGCCCTGGGCGGTCGCACAACCGCGCCCTACCCTAACGCCGGCCCTGCCTATTGCCTATATTTTGGTTTTTTAGTATCTGCAAGCATTCTTCTATATTATATTTTTCTCTTAGAGTCTAAATAGACAAACGATACAAAAAATACTACCATGCCATACCCTGCTCCAAAACAAACTTAATATCATAAAGCTTTTATGGTATTACCTAGAATTACCCCAGACAATTAACTGATAATAAATTGTTTATCTCTTACCTTTGTACACCTTTGTCATCGAGGAATGTGTAAGATCCCCTGACGTTTCCTGCCGAGTCACTGCTCTCTGTTCTCCTCTGGTCAGGCCCCGCTGATATAAACCTAGAAATAAACTTAACTGTAGGTACGTCGTAGGTATAATATTAATAAGATAAATATTTCAGTACTGTGTAGAACTTGTGTACTGTTCCAAATTAAAAAAATATATTGTGCAAGCTAAGCCAAGGTAAACGATGTCATCAATCTTTCAATGATTTCGATTGATATCAGTGAATCGGTATGTCAGGACACAATAAAGGCAAATTTAATGATTTGTTATGGCACATACATTTTCAGAATTTTTTAACACCTTACCTATAAGAACCATCTCTGCCTCTTTGTACAGCTGTCCTTCCCCTGGCTTTAGTCTCTCCCCTGACCAGTGGAACGCGATGGAACGGTGACCCTATGACACTAGGATTGTCAGGATGAGCTGATGTCACGTGGAAGCCGGTGTCACGACCGGCGATGTATGACACCTCGTGACGTTCTCCGACATCATCCACGAAGGAGTAGTGACCTGGACAGGGAAGGGTATGTAGCAGTATCTTTTATCTTGTTTGATGGTGATAATGGATTGCTCAGATTATTGTGAATTTTAAGATTTTGAACGAATTCAACTTACAATTAAATTAAAATAAAATATGAGTGTAGCAAATACTGCAGGAATTAATAAGTAAAAACAAATAATAGATAATTCTATCCTAAGAAGGTGTGAAATGTGGTGTGTGATGTGCACAATGTGCGGTGCGATGACGGTGGGCCAGTGACGATTCCATGCACTGCGTAGAATTTGGCGTTGGGTAGGTCATGAAAAAATGAAACAGTAATTTGGAGCTGTAGGTCTGCCAAGTGTAAGGTTATTGTCTTAAATCAGCGACGACATGCATAAAACGAAGCAAGATATAGACAATTATTCTACTTACCTCATAAAAATAATGAGTTTAATGGTGATAACTGCCAACCAGCATGGTTGGTACGTAATGTGCTGGAATAAGATGGGAGTCGTGCCTAGCCATGTGCATATAATTACTTCTAGAAAATATTTTATGACTCATTGTGTCTATTACAACCAGATTATTTTGCGAATAACTAAGCTCGCCAGATATGTTCTCTGTATTATGATAGCTTTCACATACAATTAGGTACTACACATGTAACTTATGGTATCACGATCAACAGTAAATTAAATGGTTTCAAAATCTCAATAAAATTAAGTATAATAAAGATTTTTAGCTGGGTGATTTCTTTCCTGATTTTCGCGATTTGTACACATAATTATATATTGTAGACACAGGTTTTTATCGCGTTATTTGTACCTTTAAAAATATTTACGTGATTAAGACCGGTGTCTACAATATATATTATAATTTCTTTCTAGTATCTCAAAGGGATGACCATAACATGGTGCACCAGTAATTTTAATTAAAATGCAAATCCTAAAGTAGTCTTAAAAATTTCGGTACTTAAAATAAGTACGAACCTGTAACATCCCCCCTGCTGTCTGCATTCTCGTTTTTCGTGTATGTCCTGGTGTCAATCTTGAACGAGTAGCTAGGGTCTTCACTGGGGTCGAAGTAAGGGTCATCCTTGTTTCCTATGTTCCCCCGGGGCCGTTGGTCAAGGTCCATTTTTCGATGAACATTTGGACCTTTCGCGCGAAATCTAGAAAAGTTATTGGGTTAAGGTATGAAATTTTAGTGCAAAGTTTTATTCAACAAACCATTAGGTACTGACAATCCCTGTTGGCTTTATCAAGACATTTTATAAGCGATTTGCAGTAATGCATGCATTTGAGACGTGGACATTATTAATGACGAGCATGTTCTAATGCTCGATGGTTATTCAAAGCCTAACAACCTAACAGCTACACACCTAACGATAACAATTTATGTCAGCCCATGAAAACGAATAAAAATATCATATTTTGTAGAAACTTCATTTTTATTTTCATAGGAAAAAGCTTGTGAAAAGCACTTTCTATAGATAGGGATTTAGGCTTTTGAATAACGATAACACATAAAAGAATACAATATTTTGATAGGATAATATGACTGCCTCGATGTTCTAGAGGTAAGCGTATGGGAGTTCTTGGGTTCGATGGCAGGGTCGAGCAAAGCAGTACGGAGTTAGAATTGTGCCCAGTGGATGGCGATAGGCTTCCCCCCTATCCCATGGGACATAAACATAACAGGTGAAGTGAAGGTGTTGCGGTATGTTTTGTATGTTTTTTTTTTAAATTAATGTTTGAATTCTAAGCTAAGATGCTTGGATCAACGCCAACGAGACTGCAAGTTAGCCTGATGATTGTTTGACAGTGTCACTGAACTTGTAGGCACCTATTGTTGCGCTTTGAGGAAATAAAACATATTTTGACGGAATATTTTGTATTGTATAAATATCTAATGACCGTTTTAATGGCTACTTAAATTATTTTTATTAGCAGCAATTATGTCTGCTAATCCTTAATGACGTGATGCTGCTCTTTTGTTTATATTTGAGTTATATAATGATGGTTCTACTGACCCACTATTTCGATTAATTACTGTCCTGACCTGTGTCGAAAAATTGCAAGAAATTGACTTATAATTTCCTTAACTTAATCCACTTTAGTTCACTTTGCAAATTTAAACAAAATATTAGGTACTAACACCATTTTAAGTCATAGATATAGAAAACAGTTCTCACTGACTAAGCTTTTTTGTTTTGGTCTCATAAGTTATAATGTTTCTTTTTTATACTACGCCTTCAGCGAACGTTTTTGTAGTCCACCTGATGGTAAGTGGAGTACAGTCCATGCGCATTAACAATTCACAAAAGCATATTGGAGATGCGTCGCTGCAGCTGAGGACTACGGTGTTATGCCTCATATGCCAGTATTTTCATCTTTTATTGCAAATACTTTGTAATTTCAACAAAAAAACATGAGACCCTATCTACTACGCTGTATCTTCTTGACCCCGGAATAAACATTACAGCAATTACGCTTATTGGTATTCAAACAGCTAAACAAAAACATTTACAATTCTCATTTTAGTGAATGTATTATGCATCGCGATTTTCGTATTTTAATCGTAACGGCTGGTTATTAGCTGAATTCCTGGAGACTTTTCTATAAAATACCTGCACTAATTTATCAGTAAGTTTCCACCAGGGAGCTCCGTAACCGTAACCGAAACTATCGGATATCCGATATAATAAAATATCCATAACCGTAACCGAATCTGAAATATAAGTTTCGGATAATATCGGATAGGAGCGGAGCCCAATGAGATACGTTATTACAAGTTTTTTTGATTGGCCGGCCGTAATTCGTACCAAATGGTGACATGTAAATAAAACCGTACTGCCGTGGTATAACTAAAATGCCGTTATCTGCTCAAACCTTTTTTTGGATACCAAATTAAAACCGCGGCAAAAATTTTAACCGTTACATACTTTTCGATGACAAAACTTATTTGAGATTCAGAGATACCAAAACATAGATAAAATAAATTTTGTAATCGAAAAGTTACATCGGTTTAAATTTTTTCCGCGGTTTTAATTTGGTATCCAAAAAAATGGTTTGAGCAGATAACGGCATTTTAGTTATACCACGGCAGCGTATTAGTAATATGTATTTCACTTTTGAAAATCATAAGAAATCTAACATCCGTAACTGAAATTATTCGAAACTAACGGATAATCCGAAATAAATTAATATCCGCATCCGAATCCGTATCCGAAATTTCATATCCATAACGTCCCTGGTTTCCACCGAAAAATTACAGTTCAGTCAGTTCCTTTAATAACCGATGCTCACGAGCTTATTTATTAAAAAGCACCATCTTATTCTTGTAATATGAAGTTGTAAAGTTTGAATTCCCAATGAAGAAAACTGATTCAGCTAACTGTGAGGAATGTCGCGATACTGAAGATCTACATCACTTGCTGATGGAATGTTTCCGATTTGACTCTTCCAGAAATAATTTAATAAGAGCGTTGAATTTGAACAAAGTTAATATTGGCGCATATTATGAAATATTATCATAACCTAATCATAATGACGTTAATTCAATGGCTTTGTTCAAGTTCATGACCAGTATAGGTTATTATATCGATCGGTGGATGTAAGATATCGATCTTACATCCACAGGGCTCGCCGACCCACCATCTTTCGGCGACTATGGCACACCTCGGGATTTTAGTGGGTGTATCCGTGCCGTTTACCATTCGTAGGCACGGGGAGTCCCACATAACCACCCTGCCCGCCCCCCACGGGCGGAGTGGTATGCGTAATTGCATTTCCTCGCGAAAAAAAATAAAATTTCTAATGCTTAGGGTACGATGGGACCGACATACGCTGTATGTTTCAAAAGTCCCTAAAATTATATGGAATATACAAAATGTGAGGACTTCTTAAAAACCAGTTACTCACCCTCTAGGACCCGCAGTATACACCGTCTCCTTGACAGTATCCGTGGCAGGATCCTTAGCTCCAAACCTGCCTCCTACCACTCCATTGGTGTTGCCATGCGCCAAATGGTAGCTCGCTCCTCTGTCTTTGTTCGCGTACCTACGATCAGATAGCATTCATACAGTGGCCATGCGATAACTATGCATTATTGCGATAAATTAAAAAACAACTTTGACAATAGGAAGGTCCTTGAGAGTTGGTGATTGCTGATTTAGGTTTTTTTTTCAAGTAGAAACAAACAAACAAACTAAAATTTTTTAGACAAGTTTTTTTTAAAAGGCTTTTTGTTGTATAATTGGTATGGAAAATTACTACTAGGTACTGAAAAAGTAGAATTTTTCGTTACCCAACCATAGAAGAATTTTATAGCTTGAAATTCAAATTGCATAATTAACTAATAATAATTTGAGAAAGAAAAAAGCTCAAAAAATTTCAAACATAAGGAAAAACATTGAAACATTATTTTATATTTTTTGTTTTCTAACATTATTTTATAACTAGCGAAAATTAACAAGAAAGCGTGGCATTAAATAACAAAGAAGTAATTTTAGCAAATAAAACTATAACAAAACAATTAAAAAACTAAAACAAACGAAAGCTTCATGAGATTTCATGAAGACATTAATTATGTCATAAAAATGCACTAAAATAAATTACTTTAACTTATGTAATAATTGCACTAAATCTTTAATTAATTTATTGATCGATGAAAGGAGTTTTAAATGGACGGTCAATAATAAAAATCAATAAATAATACAAAAGAAATTACCCGAAGTCGAACGATCCATCCGGATTCACATTGTTGTAATCACCGTCATTGGCCCTCGCTTTGCCGGGGATCACCTGAGTCCTTACTACCGCACACAAAATCACTAAAAACGCACTTTTAATTGTCCAATACATTTTCACTGTTTTTCTATCGCATCACACACAAACTTTGGTTGTTAATCGTTCGAGTTTTGGTCCACTGTGAGGATAAAAAACAATGTGAGGCTTATATATGGCGGTAAAAATGACCGGCTAGTGGAGGCACTCCGCGTGAAAACGGCCGGACGTCATTGTTATTAATATTAAGGCTGTTTGATACTGAAAGCTATATTAAGTAGTCAAAAAATATACATACAATTCAGTAGTAGATTCGGATCGGACTTTTTCAGTTCTTGGATTATTTTTTCGCATTCGATTTTAATCAGAAGTGTAGCTTAAGGTCTGATTTCCTCTAACGCTGACGTCGGTCGCCGAAATCGCGTCGGTCGAGCGTACGAATATACACTAGTTGTATATAATATAACAAAGAAACGCACTGCAAAGCTCGCTTCTATGATAGATTATTTCATAGAAATATTGTGTCCTCAGCGTAAGAAGAAAACAGCTTTGAGAAAACGAGAAATGATAGAGCAACCTTAATTCTAGGCATTATTGTATGCATGAAGATATGTTAGAGATGTTTTAATTTATGTGTCGTTGGAAAATTGGGTCCCAAAGCTTTAAAAGGGCACCAAGCCATAAAACTAAAGTTGAGAAGCATGTGTAAAAGTTTTGCTGTGTACGAGACATTAAAAATAGTCAGTAAATTAGTAAACGGACGTGCATACGTATGTACGTAATATCAATAAAATTGTATTAAAATACATAATTCAACGATCAACAAAATAAATCCTAACACAATTTCTAATATCTTCTTAATTTTACAATAGCAGCTAATTTTCCGTGTACAGCTATTTTGACATTAAGACATTAATTAAGAACTCAATCAACTTATATTATTCCTTAATCAAAGAATAAATACCATGTGCATGTTGCTTGCTCGCCCGTTTATGTATTCAAAAATATTATATCTTTAGCTGTGGCACTACCTTAAGCTATACGCAAGAAGATGCAGTCACAAGAGATACGGGGGCCACTACATCCTCCTGCGAGTACCAGGAACCGATCGTTTATTATTCATTGTAATATAACTCATATGTAGGTTCATATTTGGCTTGCGCAAGTATGACCATGTTTCAGAATTTCGTACAAAACTCAAGTGGTTACCTATCCGCCTTCGCCGGAATACTCATATTCTTTCATTACTTTATAATATTCTCTTCAATCCTTCCACTCCTTTATATCTTAAAAAACGCTTTCAGTTTATCCATGATACTCATTCGAGGTTCTTGCGCTCATCGGAAAATTTAAAGCTCAGTACACCTGCGCATTCAACAGGCTTCTATGACAAGTCTTTCACTGTCCAAGCAGTTCGCCTGTGGAATACATTGCCTTTAGAAGTGAGACGTGCAAAGACTTTACCCATTTTCAAAAAAAATGTCCGGGAACACTACTTATTGCAGTCACATCGATTTTCGTAGTTTGTCTATTGCTATCATCAAATGTTATTTCTCCTTTGCTTTTAAGTTATATTTATGTGTGTATATATATATATATATATATATATATATATATAATATATTTATATGTATTTATTATATTTTATATTTCTGATATGTATATAATCGTACCAAGTGGTACATAGACTTAAGAATATTATATCCTATCTTATTTTTTTTACGTATACCATAGCTATATTTTATCCTATGATTCTTCTCCATGCCAGGTTGTGTGGAAGAAATTGCTTTAAGCAATAACACCGCCGCTTGTACAACTAGTTTTAAGTGTTTGTTTTATGTATCTTTCTTTTGTATTTTGGTGTACAATAAAGAATATTTATTATTATTATTATTATAACTCCAAAACTGATAATTGTATGCTCCAAGCGAGATAATACGAAGAGGAAATTGCAGTCATTTGCTTTGAATCTTTTAATTTACTAAGTATTAGATTTTAATATCCCATTACCACACCATACAATTTTAAATCCGTAGATTGTGATCTGATGTTAAGTAAATGATATTTTAATAACATCCCTGTAGTAAACTAAATTAAATTGTAAAATAAATTGTAGTATCTGTAGGAAAATACAGTTATGTATTGGTATTGGTCTAAAGTTGGTTTCTTGAGGTACACCAAAGACCTTTATGTCAAAATGACAGGGATCACGGATTAAAAAATCATGTTATATGATGATACAAAGTGCCCATAAATCACCTCTACATAAAAATTCATACCTACAGTTCGAATCAGTTTCATGAACACAGTTTCCCGAAAAAAGAGAGACCTAATATTAAAATGAAATTGTTTTGTCACTGTTCTAAATACCAAATCAACAAGAGTAACCCTTCAATCATTATTAAAATAAAATTACTAAGTCTACTTGCTTTTCGGTCTATCTACTGTTGAAATGGTCAAAAAAATCCTTTTTCTCAATTGTATACACTACTATAATAAAGATTACTATTTTTTTACTAAATCTAACTCAAATGTTTAGTCTATTTACTAAATAAATTTATACCGGTCATTTCATTTATTGAAATCAACAACTAGAAGGTACCACGATTAAGTTCAATTGATTTTCCAACAGGATCAGAAATCTCAAAGTCAGACAATCCATTACAACGGTCACTACAGAACAATGTTTAGATAACTCGTGTAATATAAATTCATAAAAGGTAATTATAGTGTACAAGTGTAGGATTTGAAACAAAACGTCATTACAGATTTATCTTTTCTAGTCCAGATTCGGTTGAGGTTACCATTTGTTAGGTATTGTAATTAGGCAACTGATATAAGATAACATTTTTTATAGCTAGTTAACCAAAATATAGACGCATATAAAATCTAGATTAGCTTTATGATAGTAACGTTAAAACGACACACTAATGTTTGACTAAACTACAAATTTTCGTGTAGTCGAATGACTACTCGAAAATTTGATACGATTGAATGATGATTGTCGATGAATATCGACATTATACAGTTTAATCAGTAGCTCATATCACAAATCTTCAAAGATAAGTAAAAAATATATGTTTTTAAAACTTTCTTTTTTTTACTTATGAAAAAAAGTAATTATTATAAAGGTAAATAAATACCATTCGAAACTAATAATCATTTGAAACGTCGAGCATAGGTATTTATTTACCTTTATAATAATTACGCGATTCAGACCCGTTGTCAATTTTTTTCATAAGTAAAAAAGTTACCATTAGCACTTCTTTAAATAAAATTCTATGATTTAACTCCTCCTAATTAGAAGATGAATATCTTATGCACTTTTAAATGCGAACCCAAAATAACTGCAAGAATGTCACACGTTCACAAGCTTTTTAACCACTCATACTGGCATTCACTCAGACAATTTAACTTAAGACATGCTAACAATGAACATTATTAACATTTCAGCTAATTAACGCAGCAGTCATATAGTCACTTATGCATCTGTGTACATTCAATTGTAAGGCTCAATCATCGTCCGATCAGTTAAGTCTTTACTGTTATCTACCCTGTAATAAGCTACAAACAATTGCGACGTATGTTGTCTTGTAGTTATTTTAAGAAGATACCAAGAATTTGCGTTTGAATTCTTTACATCATTATTATGTCTTAAGCCTTTGCCCAATCACATTGGAATCGGCTGCCTAGTTGTTCAGATTCAGTTCAGTATTAGTTTTTAACGTAGGCAGCCGTTCAACCTCCACAGCCCAGTACGGGCCGATTCAACCTGCAACCCATGAATCACCGAACTTTTTAATACATACATTAATGAGCACCAAACATTGAACAATATCAGTCAATACTGAATATATTTGTCAGATGTTGGGCTTGGTAATACTTGGTAAGTGACTGTAAGTCTTGACTGTCATAGATCTTAAAATAACAATCGGGCTAGATGGTAAAAAATGTAATTTGCGTGAAATATTTCCTTTTTTTATTGAGCGATATTGAGAGGGTTCCTCAAGGACGCATAATGGAACCATCGCCAATGGTCTCCATTCATTATCGGCTTAATTAATATCAGCGTCCGGCGTTTGTTTCACTTCCCTGTCTGCTCCGAGCCTTGTGGATGTAGCACAATGCTGTAATAAATGTCTAATTCTGATGAGAGACCTTTGAGAAGATTGACTCCATTATAATGCGGCACATTTATTTTGACGTTACCTGTACAGAGTGAAGTGTGAACATCATTGTACTAAAAGTCTCGAAACAGAATGTTGTAACTTTCACTTGTTTCAATGATTGATCAGTGTTTACTATTTAATTTGCTACTGCATTATTTCCAGTCCTCATGTGTAATAATGGTACAGCTTATTGCAATAAAGTATTTTGCCTTTTTAACACGCTTATATTAGCTTCACCTGTATGTTTGTTTGTTTGTTTGTTTGTTTGTTTGTTTGTTTGTATGTAACCGACTCCTTTGGACTCGATTTTGACCCACTTTAAACGGACAGATTTAATTCAAACTTTCTACACTTGTAAAGAATCAGCGACAATATAATAATTTCATAAATTTATCTCATTATCCTGATTAGGATCGCCAGGATTAAAAAAAAACTAAAAAACACGCTTTTAAATAACATCAAACTAAAAAGTGAAAAATAAAAAGCGTGGGGCGCTCTGTGCCATATTTTTCGTCTATCGAGCGACCCACGCTTTTTTTCACAATAGTACTAGTATTTTTCGTTTATTATTATTTTCAGGTTATAATAAGAATTATTTTTCACTTTTTAGTTTGATGTGCTTTAAAAGCGTGTTTTTTTTACGTTTGGCATGCATTTATTTGTTCATAACATCTTCTTCCAAAATCGTTGTACAATGGACACGTATCTACTGATGCTCGTTCCGGTGCGATCATCTCGGATTATAGTGTCGAATTGTACCCGCTGAGTTGTGAAGAGACTTTGAGCTGACCTCTCTTATTGTAGTTATTTATTCCATCTTCTTTTAGTACCAGAGTTCAAGTTATCTTGGTCCCTCGTTACGTATTTGCATGTGTCCTTCCTCCGTTGCTATTGTTTTGTGCGATATATAAGTTTGGTGCACCAAAGATTTATAATGATGGGTATGGAAACAATGGCTGTCAGTCGATTGGTCGACAATTAAAGTTGGAGATTTAATATCTGGGTAGGTTGCTAAAAGAATGTTCATTGTAATTCAGTACTCGATCTAAAGACTAATAACTAAGTTTAAAAATTTACCCTTCGTATACAAAATTCAATTCAACGGACTAAAAAAATATTGCCAGGTTTATTTTATAAATAAATTATTTTATGATTTGTCAAATTTCTTTCTGAGTGCACTTTTGGTGTATCGCAGATGGTGTTCATTGTATATTTCACTCAAGCTTCCGTTTGCGATTCGCCCGCGTGGTACTTAAATAAAAGTAGGCTCTATTATTCCTGGGGTCTTGAATTATCTCCACACCCATTTTTTATTACGATAAGTAGTGTCCAATTCCAGTGGAATTGAAGATTTTTTGGTACAAACAAACAAACAAACAATTATTCCCCTTTATAATACAGGTAATGTAAATATAGCAGCGGTTAGCCGAGTGGGAGACCGTAGGACTACAAAGTCAAAGGTCTCGGGTTCGAACCTACGGCACACACCTCTGTCAGTATATAAATAATTGAGGGTAAACAATAAAAATGTAAGTGAGCGTTAGCTATGTGATGTTCTAACTAACCCGGATTCTTTTTTAAACTACCGTCGACGAATCCAAAGGTGTATAGAAAAACCTAGTTAGGTTTATATTACACTGTTGAGCATGTCATTCTTTGTATATTAATTGTATTATTAAATAGATGAATAAATCTTTAAGATTCGTCTTTTCTAAGATTCGTCTTTTCTAAGAAATGTGTCTTATTTATCATGTAAATTGTCGCTTGCTAACTGTGAAGGTAAACATCGCGAGGAAACCTGCACGTCTCAAAGTACTCGACTATGGCCTAACACTGTTCATCATGAGAGCCTGAGCCCAACAGCGGCACATGTATGAAATACAGGGCTGATATTATTATTGTATAGATAATATAACATCACGCCTACATTATCCAAAAGGGTGTCTAGTTTAATTAAAAAATCTCACGCTATAATCGGTAATAGTAAGGACTTTAAGAACTGAAGATCCGTGATCATAATCTGAAGTTATCAACGTTAGGTCGGAAGTAATTATCTAATTTAATTGTAGATTTTACCTACATTATATTACACTAGCTCCGCCCGCGGTTATACCTGCTTCGGACATTCATAAGACGACCTGAAAGCGGAGTGTGTAGTGCACTGCCTGCGACGCCGAGGTCGTGGGTTTGATTCCCGCTCAAAACAAATCTTTGTGTGCATGAACATGAAGGTTTGTCTTGGTCTGGGTGTTTCTATGTATAATAAGTATTTTTTTACAAAAAAGTATATTTGTATTAGTATCAGTTATTCTAGTACCCATAGTACAAGCTCTGCTTATTTTGGGACTAGATGGCGTGATGAGAAAGTTGTATGATTGTATGACATATAGGCTTATTATTTGTCAAAAAGTTTAAAAAATTTCCTCCCACTAACAAACGAAAAAACAACTTTACCTATCCTTAGCAGTAATTATAAACGTTTTTATCTTCATTCTCCTTAATTATGACACTTTAGTTAACAAAAACAATAGGGTTTTCCACAATGGAGGCTGAGCCTGAATTTATCATTATTCTATCTCCAGTCATATTTTGTTTGGCAACATCCTGACGCTGCAAGTACTACCCCCCATTCAATGTTAAACTAACTGCGCCACGCTCCGTTGGTTCTGTATCTGATATTGAATTTGTTACTATAACCTTTTGACCTGGATTCTCTTTATGTACTTTGAAGTAGTATAGATCCTTTTTTTAACAGTTCTGTTATGAACTTCTAATTGATTATTTCTATAGCATTTAGCTATGCTTAGCAAATTATACTAAGAAACAGTTGAAAAAGATATGGGACCGGCATAAGATACATATATCATACTTAAGATAGGAACAAATGGATGAACGTGATGTCACGAAATGACGTATCATACAGTTGAGTAATTTAGGGCTCCGGTAAGAGGCGACCGTAGCTGGATGGCTGGAGCGGCTGCCCGGTGTGCAGTAAGGTTGCAGGTTCGGGTCCTGCCGGTCCCATATCTTTTCAACTGTTTCTTAGTTCTGTTAGGCTTTTGAATATAATAATTGCTTGTGCTTATGAGTTCCAATTTTATGTTGAGGTAAGCTCCCTAATGTCCTGGTGTTAGAAACTATTATCTCACAATATCGTAGACCTTTAAAAGTAACGACTCCTTTGCAATATTTTAAGGAGTTTCATGGACTGTAGATTAATGAGAATGACAATCGTGAAAATCCGTACATATTGTAACTTTTTGTCCTTCAAAGTCAAACAGTCGACAATTAATTCAAATTTTGACAAAATAGTCGAATTGTCATCTTTATTAAATATGGCCCAGGTGGACTTAACGCCCATTCTCTACATTATTTCAAATTGAGAACCTCCTTAATTTAAATTATATTTTATTAATCTTTTTACAAATAATTGAATAAATTTAAATAACATTTCATAAACTAAATTAGTAAATTACTACCTAACTGAGTACAAAAAAGAAAAGAAAAAGTAAAAAATAATTATTATAATTAAGGCGTCAAAAGATACCTCCCCATCTATGTCAGCCGCGGGTAACGTGCCCTGAAGGCTGGCATAGATGCATCCTTAATTGTTTTCCTGGTTCAAAAAGGCAAGATGCAAAAATCTATTTACATAATGTCCAAACAAAACCTTAAAGGTACTTAAAGAAGGTACTTGCATACTCGATGCACGGTTGAAGTGATGGCGCCTGTCTGCTCAGCACCGTGAAGATCCACCGATGCCCTTCGAAGCTACCATTGTGCCCTCCGACCTCCGTACTCCTCGACCATATTCTATCAAGTTGGGAAACTTACAGACCTTGCAGATTCTTGTAATGATAAGGAAATGGGTTACTACTACGGAGAATTTCAAAATGATCTTAAAATGAGGGAAACAATTATTATAAATGCCTTGTTGGTCTAGTGGTTGGTGCATGCGAGGTCTCGGGTCCGATTTCCAGGTTGCGTTAAGTGTTATTTGTTAAGTTTCCGTTAGGGAATTTTCAATAGTAGCACGGAGTTTGCATTGTGCTTGGTGGATGGCGAGACCTGTCTTGTTTAGGGCCCCTATCCCATGGAACCTAAACATGTTGTGTTGTTCTCCTCTGCCACACCATTCCGGGTAATATAGACATGATGTTATGTTGTGTTATATTAAAAAATAATAAAGCAACGGATCACTGAATTAAAACATACGTGAATTAAAAAAAGATAACCTGATGATACCCCACTAAAAATAAATCCCTGCTATACGCGGTAAAAATTTAGGGTTTTGGAATTTTAAGGAGTTTGTTTAGAAGCAGAAACAGGGATAAATATATAAATATGTTTGTCCCTGAGAATACTGCATTCTGGTAATGACGATCGGACGGACATGGCAAAACTGTGGAACCTTAAATTTTTCAAAACATTTTATTTAATTTAATAAAAAGGCCGCACCTAAATCTATTCGCTCACAATGTTAGTGGCAGGTCTCCTTGCCAGGCAGCTTAAATTAGTAGGCACAAAAACTATTGCTCTCATTGAATCCATATTTTGTTCAGCTTCCATAGTTAAAATAATGGTATCTGTTGTCCTTATTTCTATTCTTTACTTGTATAGCGTATTATTATCTTTTAGAAATTAACAATGTGTAAATGTGAAGCGATAAAGTTGTTGCATTATTCGTAAAATGCTAAATGTTATCTTTTATAGTCATATCCTGAGTACCTACATTGTTTTAAATCTTTGGTGTGCATGTGGGTTTTCTTTTTTATTACAAAACGTTGCGTTACCTGTTACTTTACCTTCCACTAAATATTGTGGAATGAATTTACTGCACATTAATTTACAGGATCATTTAATTTTATTGGTGAGCTCTGAAGCAGGGTAAGCTGTACCGTTTCAGCTTTAACCTGTTTCTAAATGATAAATAGTGCTTGCACTATTTTGTGTTTGTTTGGATTTAATTATTTATTAAAAAATAAAAATCGCTCAACATTCAGTTCAAAATAAATGTAACTGTATAAGGTGGTTGACAAAATACAGCTTTTATCAATTGCTGCATCTATTTATTGACATACGGATCAATATTTGAAGTGTGTTCAAATTGACTTATATATACTCGTTCACAAAAGCTCTACCACCAGTAGTTTTCTACTGGTGGTAGAGCTCTTGTGAACAAGTTTGAGGGTGGCAGCACCACCGTCTCACTTTTAACCTGCCGCCAAATAGTAGTGCTTACATTACTATGTTCTGGTTTGGTAGGCCCTGAAATTATTTGCATATATATGACCGTAGTCCTCAGCTGCAGCCACGCATCTAGAATGTGTTTGTGTATTTTTGTGACTACACGTTCGTTCGCTGCAGGGCGTAGTTCAAAAAAATCATAATTCGATACAAAAAGTCCAATTGGAAGCCAAATTCCAAGACATGTCATTCTCGACCAGAAGTGCGATTATCTCTATCATGACAGTGATGACCACACATCATATATAGGTAGGAAAAACCTACATTTATGATAATTACCTACGGCACAGCAAAGGTGAACCTTATCGTCGTACAATTGAATTTTGTTAAACAGATCCCTGAGGTCGTGAGACGTGAACACAATGAGAGATTGTGATCATCAATTTTGTATTAACTTTGTATTACGGGTTTATTACTAGGAAACGTAGTTTACTAGTTAGGATGTTGATGAGGCTTCAAACAGGAATGTATCTACTTATTATACTTGTTTATGACAAGGATGAAAAAAATATACCCTAGTGTCGAGGTTGATTGTTATTTGTTGTAATTAGAAAACAGCAAAACTTCCTAAAGCGATGCGAAGGTGCGTCTGTTTTGTATTTCATTTTGTAATTAAGTAGGACTTTTGGTTTTTTTTAAATGAAGCATTTATTTACATTTTTGTTTTTTTTTATAATGGCGCGGAGTCAGCAAGTTAATGACATATTTTTATACTTTGATGTATAAAGCGTGTAACACGTACAGCAAGTAGATTTTTAGTGGTTTTGGATTGTCGAAAACGTATCTTAATTTACTCTTCAATAGCACGAAATGTAAATAACTTTGATCTCTTGTGGTAATATATATACCCATAGTACAAGGCTGTACTATGGCTGTAGTTTGGGACTAGATGACGTGGTGTGAAAGTAGTTAGACATTAAAAAAAGGCAAACAGTGAGCAAAACTCTACGTTGCTTCGAGGGGGAGCAGAACTCGAAGCAAAATCGAGTTTTCATACTACAAGAAGGACTTGCCGAGTTGCTGAGGTGAAAATATTTTTATTTAAATAAGCAAGGGATAATTTGATACTGCTACCAACCTTATTTTGATAAATGCAATGCTGTGACTGGTTGTAAAGTAGTTCTTACTGGTTAGGTATTGAATTATAGTTCTTTGCCGATCGCTGGCAATCAATTGCCATTGTTAATATTTGATACCTTCTTGCCAGGCTAATTGCCAAAGATCTCTCACGATCTATACGTTCGTGGCTAACAATAAATTACAATTTTTAATACGCAATAGATATTTTACACAGATAATGGCAAATTTTATTGAATCAGGAAACAAAACCCGTGGGAGACTGATTATGGTTATTAGTTGTTGTGTTAATAATCTTAATTCAGAATTAAAGGTGATATACTAGTTAGGTAGAATAGTTCTGAGATTTTGAAGAAGGAAGTCAGTTTCATTGTAATTGTATGCTTATAATTAGTCATTAATGGTTTGCAGGGCCTCTCGAGATGACACTGTTGCATGTTGCTATAATAATATACATGTCCCACTGTTGCGCTTGGGCCTCATCTCATGATGAGAAGGGTTAGGACATAGTCCACCATGCTGGCCAAGTGAGAATTAGTAGACTTAGTCCACCATGCTGGCCAAGTGAGAATTAGTAGACTTTACACATACACTCAAGTACTTTTTAGGCACTCTCAGGTATGTAGGTTTCCACCATCATTTATATAATAACTAGTAACTACACACATATTTTCGAAATGACTAATATTAACGATTTATTGACAGAGGTGTGTGCCGTGGGTTTGAACCCGACACCTTTGACTTCGCAGTCCTATGGTTTCCCACTCGGCTATCGCTGCTTTATTAGGTATATATGTTCAGCATTATTTCCTAAGATTTGTTGAATTGGCTTGACCTAAGTTTTGCGGTATTGATTGCAGTATTTATTCGAAAATCACTGATATTATAATGACATCAATATTTAATTTTATTGTCACTTTATAGAAGTGGCTCCGATTTATATACCAGTTGTAAAATTTTCAGAAAATCGACGTTTTGATTTTTTACCGAAACAGCAGCATTTTACTGGTTTTTAAAAAGGATTCATCAACTGACCGTGGAAAGAAACTTACCTCGTGACTCCACACCGTGATTTAGCCAAAAACTACTGCATTCTATATTAAAATATATTTTTTCCTTGAGTTTTTTTCGAACGTTATTATCTCAATGTAGCTTGCAGCGTAACCTAAATTGGGAAAATCCAGCAGCGAGTTCTGAATTCATCAAAACAAAAGCAACAGAGGAGAACGAACAGGATTTCAATTAAGTATACCTACGATTTAATATGGAAATGGAATTTAAATAAGGTTACTTTGAAAATATTAAGAAAAGAAATATTTTATACCAGAAACCAAGGACATTTAAGTCTATGCCAGAAACACAAAAATATTTTTGAACTGGGACTTTGTGTGTCAATTAATTTCTTACTGCAAGAGTGAATATTTAATTGAATATGCATTTTTTAACCAGCTCCGCTATTTTTGAACGCAATATATAGATATTTTTTTTAACTTTAGACACATTTTATTATACAAGCGAACAAATGCGATAATCATTATTTACCTGTCAATCAAAGGTGATGCAGAAATAGAACGTATGAATGACGTTAGCCATTTTGTCATGAAGTATTTACTTACGTGACAAGCCATATAGCCAAAGATGATGTAATACTACCAGCATAATTATAGCTCCACGAAATTTCGCCCGCCAAACTCGCTGGTAAATGATTTATAAAAAGGAACTCGATAGTTCTTGCTGCTGTTAAGAGAATACAAATTTGTCAGACATGTTCCTAGGGCACCATGACAATGTGAAGACAACTCAATCCAACAAAATCCTCACCTGTGTAAATTGCACAGGTGAGTATTTGAGATGATTTTGTAGACAGGAGTGATGGTTGAATTGGTGAAACGAAATGAACATCACATGGCCGTCCTATAAGGCCAAATGCCACCAACCTATATTTTTCTAATTGGCATCGATATAGCGGAACACTAATACATAATTCATTGGTCCAGCTCAAAAACCTTCAGAGACCTGTCAAAACAGCGTCAATCTCATAAACCTCAGATGAAGGACCTACATTTGAGTCATAAACAAAATTGATCTAACAATCCAGACAATCTGATGTTCCTTGTCCAATCTAAATAACAAAGACTGTATTTAACATAATGGAAATACTGTTTTAATAAATAGTCAAAACCAAATAAAATATGAAAAATTGCCTCGGTGGTCTACTGGTTAGCGTATGTGTTTCTCATCGCGAGGTATCGAGTTTGATGCCAGGATCGGGCAACGTGATCTTTGTGAACTTTTCGTCACGAAATTCCGGTCAGTCAGCACGGAATTGGAATTGAGATCAGTGGATTTTGATAGGCTCACCCCATAGCCCATGGGACCTGAACATAACAGATGAAATGTGGGTTGTACACCTCTGCAACATTCTTCTGAGTAATAACGGCGTGATGTTATGTTATTTTTAATATAACAAACAGCGAGACCAGCGCTTTCTCCTGCGAATACAGCGAACTCTTTCACCAATGGTTAGCCGTTGAAACTGACAACCTGTTTATCAACGAAACAAACAGAATGGCGTTACTAATGATCAAAGATTAATTAAATTTGCTAATCTACTTTAATGTATACGTAGGTCCCGTCCGTCGACTTAACGTCAGTGCAAGGGTGGGATATTAAAGCCGGTTAGAACAAAGAGACTATCTCGTTGTCCTCTCTCGTTGGCGCCTTCAAATATTGTAGAGCAATGACACATTTTTGTGGTGAAGATTTTGCTACATTGTTTCATGAACATAATCGTGCTATAACAATACATTTTAATTCTTGTAAAATCATCTGGTATTAAACTACTAAAAATAAATTGTGTGTGTGTAATCCATTGAGGTATCTTCTCATACTTTTTTTTGTACTCGTGCACTATGTAGCTATATGTTTCATACTACTTATACTAGATGGCGCTAGTATTAAATTAATCAAATCAAAAGGTGTATGGTGTTATTAAGTATAGGTCTTAAACAGCACTCTGCGGTATTGCCTGGTGAGACCTATTTTTTTATACTGTAACTATGACTTTCATGGCCACTCAATTGTGGATTTATCCTAACAGTCTCATGCAAGTATGCGTGTTTTTCGTATCTGAGCGCAATATGTAGAGCACCCAATTGCTATTTTTATACAAATAAATATTTAGATGAAAAACATTACAGCAAAGAGAGGATTGGAGAATTCTGTGGTAATATTTCTCACCAACATGACACCCCAGATGATACTTTCTGCGTCTTTCAGGACCATGAATAGTTAAAAGATTAATGCAAAATGCAATTGATTCGAGTATCTAATATTTGGTTTAGAAATACATTTGTAATCTCTTAAAGATTGTTAATAGTCATGGGGTATAGCCCCTCACTCACCATCAGGTGGACTACGAGTCCATTCGTTAATTTATACCTTGTCGTATAAAAAATGCATCTTGACGTCTATTTATCTTTTAACTAGGTATATCAACTGCCATCGAATGAACGCCTAGCTCGAGTCCTAGTTTCTGCTGCATGAGTATCAGGGTCTCTTCAAAGCAAGAGTTAATAGATATCTCATAGGTAAGCGTGCTCCACCGTAGACCGCATCATTACCCACCCTCACGTGAAATCGTGGTCAAATCATTTGTGACCTGTTATATTAAGGTCCCAAGTGAGCCTTTCGCTATCCACCGCATAAATTCAATGTCGTGTTGCGATCGAGAAATAAATCCCAAAGTAAATTTTTGCCCGACCCTGAAATCGAACCTAGGACTGGGCAGTCAAAACTTCGCATAAGTTACCAACTAAACTTTTAAGGCAGTTTCTTTATTAATAGATACTTTTATTATAGATCGATAAAGTAGATCCATCATTTATCAACGAATACCTAATTTTGATAAAATTTAAGTTGTATAAAAATCAGCCGGGAAGAGGTTACAAAAATAAAACAAACATAAGATATATACAAAACTTTATTACATAAAACTTAAAGCTATGTTAAATCTATCAGTTCAGTTCGTTAAAGATCAGCTAATTTAAGATTTTAGACATAATAGGTAAAATAATTATATTAATTTTAGTATTTTTGCTAGAGACGACACGATCCAAGGGAATATTTGTCAATAAATATCACAATATTTTATTATCTATCCTTAAGAGGAGATAAAAAGAATATTTTTAATTTAAGATGAAAATCCGGCTGCAAAATACTTTTAGAGCTGCCCTCGATTTCTATGGGATTCCATCATCAGATCCTGACTTGGTGGACATGCAGACATTTCGGTACACTCTCCAGTACACTCTCTCAAATAAAAAAAATTAAAATCGGTTCACAAATGAAGGAGAAATCACAAGACAAGCACTAAAATATATATACGATTCGAACACAGACCCTCTTGCTTTTTGGAAGTTGGTTACAAATTATGGTGTTCGTATTGTCATACGGTAGTGCATCAGCCAAGTTTGCAAAGTAAAAACAAAATATTTTAATTAATTTTATTTTAGTTTTAGATTTTACATTAGATAGAACGCCAGAAGCAATTACACTATCCAATGGTCCCAATGACAAGGCCAAATACACACATTCACTTACACAAGCACACCCAGTCTCAGAACAAATCTTTGCGAATCACAAAGATTTGTCCCATGTAGGGATCGAACCCACAACACCAGTGCAGTGGAGAGCGGATATGAGACGTTATTTATCAACAGGTCATCTAATTAATTTCAATAGTGCATATAAAATTAAATATCACGTTTAATATATCATTTTTTTTTTATACTACTCCCACAGCAAACGAACGTGTAGTCCACCTGATGGTAAGTGGAGTACAGCCCATGGACATCAACAATCCACAAAAGCAGATTATAGATGCGTCGCTGCAGCTGAGGACTACGGTGTTATGCCTCATGTGCCAGTAATTTCAGGGCCTGATCTCACCACCAAACCGGAACACAGTAATGGAAGCACTACTATTTGGCGGCAGGTTAAAGGTGAGACGGTGGTGCTGCCGCCCTCGAGCTCATTCACAAGAGCTCTACCACCAGTAAACTAACTAACTAACTAAGCTAACATAATGTCACAAAGCTGTTTTGATGTCGATATTCAAGTTCTATATTTTTTTTGTGCTATTTATTGACAGTGTATTCTGTGCCTTAGAGATTTTTTTCTGTGAAACATTGGGTATATTTTCTTTTAAAATGTGTAAGCATATTTTCTAGTAAGTGCATAAAATCCTCATATCTATTTCCTTGTGAATACTATGGAGTTACCTTACTGCTAAATTATTGAGCATCACATTTTAGTATTATTAATTACAGCTATTTACACTTATCTTATTTCTAATGGTTTGTTTCATGTGGTAACTTATGTCAAATGAACGCAACAGCTTTTTAATAGCCAAATAAAACATGTTCCGTTAATGTGGCATTTACTTAGCCAGTAATTTTTAATACCATCGAAATTGGCTAAGCATTTTTTACGATTCCATTTTTTAAATTGACTATGGTGTTTGTTCATCTATGTTTTTTGTTTTGTCTATTACAAATGGAATAAATGTTGACATCATAAAACAATAGTGCATCGCCAAGTTCTAGGTTTTACATTTTTATACAAATACTTTTTTCAAATTACAATAAAGTTAACTTTTATTTGTATTTTACAATATGTCCCTCTAGAATAATTCGGCATACTTTTTTCTAATTTAGGCTAAAAATACCTGAAACCACGTTTTAATGGTTTGATGTTTTTGTATTAATTATTTCCCTACATATTCGTTTCTTTTTCGGTAAAACTTGGCTTTCTAGGCAAAATTGGAACAGACGGAAAGTATTTATTTTATGCTATATTGATTATTTAGAGTCCGGAGTTGCCGCAGTACTCGCCGATGCGGTCCGATATGCACTCAAATATGTCGAACGACACGTCGCAGTTACGTCCGCTGTCTGAAATGTACAAAAAACACTAGTTATTCACACAGGCGTGTCAAAGTTTAACTTAAATTGACTTTAATACATAGGTTAAAGACAGTTATACTGTACAGGGTGTAAATGATATAGTGATTTAGCCGCTTCCCAGTGATTCAGTATATATATAATGATCCTGGGTCACCAACGCTAAATAGCGTTAGTATTTTTGCCGACAAAACTGAGGGACCACTGAAATTTAATACACATGAACCACCGTCGAGAGCTCTTTTGTACAGTGGGCCAAGCAAGTAGGTATGCAGGGCAAAAGCTTTTACGTCATAGTTAGAACTGACGGCAATAGATATGCATGTGTGAACTACGTATTTAAGAAGTGTAATATGTACAATATTTAGAAATATGACCCACTTATCCATAACTGTTGTAGTAAGTTTGACGACCGGATGGCGGAGTGGCTAGTGTACCTGCCTGCGACGCCGAGGTCGTGGGTTCGATTCCCACTTAAGACAAATCTTTGTGTGCATGAACATGGGGGTTTGTCTTAGTCTGGGTGTTTCTATGTATAATATGTATGTATTTACAAAAGAAAAGTATATATGTATTAGTATCAGTTATTCTAGTACCCATATTACAAGCTTTGCTTAGTTTGGGACTAGATGGCGTTGTGTGTAAGTTGTGAGATATTTATTTATTTATTTATTTAAGTCTTTACTGACTTAGAAGTTTTTTCCTTGCATACCTAATTCGTTCGCCAACCTGTACTTTTCAGTATTAATTTTGCTACCCTAAACATAATTTGATAAAGTTCTTACTAAGACAAATCCAACTAGCCCATGCTCGATAGAAGCATGTTAAACAAACAAGCTGAATTGGGGAACCCCTTGGTACCTTACAAAGTCCATCATCAGTTTCTGAACTGCACTTGTCATGATAGTGCTCATTAAGACAAATCCAATATTAAGCTTAAACACGACGAATCAACGTGAATCAAATTTGAACAATCCCTGTGCACCTTCTAGAATCCTACTTTAGAACATGAACGTCACTTGTCATAAAAATGCTCATTAAGATAAATCCGATCAGTCGAAACTCAATTTGTCTTTGTGAACCGGAATTGGGGAACCCATTTTGGTTCCAGCATCAGCTTTAATGGTTTTCAAACCCATCATATTGATAATTCATTTGATTTTTATACGTGTATCAAAATTTAATCTTCGGATAAGAAAACTGTCATTAGAGAAGTTTTGATTATTTGATCTAAAATTGTACTGAAAATCTCCACACAAACTTAAAATCGCCATAAAATTTAATATCGAACTTTCTCAAATACCAGAAACCCATCGAATTCTTATTTTTGTTCATGAATCTTACTTTTCTGAAAGAATCATCAAAATCGTTAGAACCTTATTTGAGATCGTCCGGGCATATTATTATGTTCAAATAAAAGAATTGCTCGTTTAATATTAAGATGGCAAGTTAACGGTGGTGTTTCAACCCTTGAGTTCGTGCACATGTTCATACATTTAAGCTTTACCATCATTCACCACGAACAGGTATTTATTAAATACTAACCCATAGGAACACTTCTAGAGAACTGAGCATGGTTCTTCATGAGGCACTCTCTTGACGCTTCCAGCACAGCCATGAAGTAGCCTCTTTCGTTCACTCCGTCAGAGTACAGACCAACCAAGCCTTCCAGGGTAGGGAAGCCATAGCCGTCAACCTGTAAAAATAAACGTTGTTTTTAATTTACATTTATATCTATATCTTTGTGATTTATAAAAGCCTATACTTTGTACATTCGTTTACTTTATTTTTGACAAATAACGCCTATGAATTACCGGATTTTTTTTCGGAATAATATTCTATAGTAATGCATTTTTTTTTACACTTTTAGTGAAGACAATGTGATAATGAATTTAACTTTATTTATTGTATTGTCTGTAAATTTAATAAAAAAAGAAAATTAAGATAATATCATAACACCTTACTTAATTATTTGACAAAATCTAAGAATTTCAAATGAAACAAGTCAATTTATTATAAAATATTACTTATGACAATGATTCTTCAAATTCTTTCTTCGAACAAAACTTATAAACGAATAATTAATATAAAACTATAGTTCGCACGCCGAATGATGATCCCTATGACGTTTCAATTGACAGTTGTACTAGTTATGAAACAATTTCGATAAAATACTGTTTTTTTAGGCAAATGTCATGTCATTCAGCCAGGTCATTCAACATAATAAGCAATATTTATTTATTTTGAAAAAAATATTACGCGCATTGATGGACATAAAACACTAGATAAAAAAGTAACAGCCTTATTATATTTTATTTTACCTGACGATTGGCGAAAAGTGATCGAAAGAACAAAGAAAATTTGCGTACAAGACTGGGATCGAGATGTAGAATACGACAATAACATTCACCAACCGTTAATAATAAACGTCACGGATAGCTGCAGTTCAGACTCAGATTTTGAAGATCCGCTTGACCCTGTATCAGATTCAGCTTGATATAAATAAAATACAAACTCAAAGCATTTGTTTAATTTTTCCAACAAATTATCGATATTTGGTTTATCGATGTGTCCCTTCTCAGTCGATAACAGCTAGACGACGTAACTTTTGCAGCACGTACCATGTACATTTGCATTGAGTTTTTCTCCATTATTTCTGAACATTACGTAATAATTTCTTAATATTCATTTTTATAATTTACAAATGTACACAATTATGATTTTTTCGACTTTTTAATGGACCTCTAAAGGATTTGATGCGACAGGACGTCGGTACAATGTTAAGCGCTAACGAACTGTCATAGGGATCATCATTCGGCGTGCGACGTATAATAATATTTCGGTGCAATTTGATCGATATAGTTCTTACGTAATTAAATCGATTATTATTTCAAATCGAATTAGTAACGTGTGACGGCGTCACTAATGTTGAAATATTAAAAAGAAAAACGGTTGGACAAAGTATAGTGACTGTTTCCACTGACACACAAAATTTTCAAATTTTCATGTTATTCATGTATTCATTGTTAATTGCGGTCTTTCCCGTTGGTCAGATCAATGGTTAGATTAGTCTGTCCAGTGGGAACTTTTTGTCCCATTATCCAGATCGGCTCTGTTTTTCCCGTTGGTTAGATTGATGGTTAGATTAGTCTGTCCAGTGGGAACTTTTTGTCCCATTTTCTCGGTCTTTCCCGTTGGTCAGATCAATGGTTAGATTAGTCTGTCCAGTGGGAACTTTTTGTCCCATAATCTAGATCAGCTTGTGATGTAGGTGTATGCAAGTATCATTGAATACAAAAAAGATTACTTTAAGTTTTGCTTAAAGATGATTTTTCTAAAATAACCGATAAACGAAGTAAAGAACATGTAAAAAGAGACGAATTCATTCAAAATTCTCAAATGATGTTAATTAATGGAGAATTGAATGTTGGTCATTTTTTAGAACGTCTAAGATAAGCGTATCTTGTCATTATTTTTTATTTAATTCTTTGTACCAAAGTGCCAAGTTTAACCATGCATTTCCAAGAAACCGGACCAATTAGGTAAATAATGTTAACGTCACCCTAAGACGTTGTACTCGTATAGAGATGGAAAAAATTTATTAGTTTCGTAATTGTCTCGGTAGCTCAACGGAAATATAGAATGTAGAATGGGTATTTTATTTGACAATAAATACTCAAAAGTAGTATGTAGAAGTGCGAGGAACATTTCTTTTATCCTTTATTAATTAATAAAAATAATTAAATAAAAATAATAAACAGTTTTCACTTTAAATGTACTTTGTTTCACTGTTCCCACTGGACAGACTAATCTAACCATCATTCAAACCAACGGGAAAAACAGAGCCGATCTGGATAATGGGACAAAAAGTTCCCACTGGACAGACTAATCTAACCATTGATCTGACCAACGGGAAAGACCGAGAAAATGGGACAAAAAGTTCCCACTGGACAGACTAATCTAACCATCAATCTAACCAACGGGAAAAACAGAGCCGATCTGGATAATGGGACAAAAAGTTCCCACTGGACAGACTAATCTAACCATTGATCTGACCAACGGGAAAGACCGGTTAATTGCATTAACGACTGACGCTTTCAACCTCAAATTATGTTTAAATGTATTTGATTTGAAAACTGCAATATCCACTAACATCGCATGAATTAATTTATAGCTGTCGATAAAATATTTGATCCCTTCGATGAAAGATGAGCGTTTTCTCGCATATGAGAATATTTACCTTTGTATATTTCGTTCAAAAGCCTTGTAGCTTTTGAATGAAATATACAAAGGTAAATATTCTCATATGCAACAAAACTGATCCCATAGGATTGTAAAATCAACAAACATGACAGAATAAGTCCAGAGGTCCTTAAGCAATAAAAATACGATTATGACTCTGGATGTAAAAATTATGTTTATTGACTTCAATTCTTCGAGCTGTCCAGGATTTTATTGTACGTCCTAACAAGTGCAGTACTCGGAATAAAATATTTCATTCAAAAGAAGTTTATGGAAAAAAAGTACAGCAAGCAAATCATGGGGTCGGCGATTAAATTCAATACGCTTTTTAAATATAACAAAAATAAAATACAAAATGGCGGCTTGTACCGCAGATTTTATGACCGTAATATTCTACTTCAAAGGATTTCAAGTATAATAAATAAGTATAAATTGTTCTTTTTGAGATTTACGAGTACCCTCATGTTTTATAGTTAACAAATTGGAGCAATCAGCTCGTGACAGAACTATAAAGCAGTAAAACTCGATTTGAAGTATTTTTTTAGCTTTATGGGTTGAACTCGCTTGCCGTAATGGGAGTACGGGCTAATAACTACGCGGATTTTTCATATTTTTATTAGTGCGGTCATTCTCGTTAATGTTGTTGCGTTTAGTGCGTCCGCAATCACTTTGATGAGTTTTAAATGAACATGCATTATACATGTTACATTGTTAGAGTGCTTCTTGGAAATCGCATAATCCGAATTCGAAACTTAACCGTTGGAAATCAGTAACTAACAAAGAATGAATATATTAATAAACAGAAATAGCATATATATTTAGCGTAAATATTATACAATGTATTAATATGAATAAATATATACAGCAATAGTTGTTTTAAATACCATCCATTTAAAGAACGCCAATTAATATATTTAAAAAAATAAGTTTTAGACAGAAGGTTATTTGTATTACTTACAGCTCTCACTTTCCGGTACACGCACTGCAGTAGGCACTGGAATGAAAAAGAAAAAAGTTAGAAATAAAGTTATACGTATCTGTCCAATAAACGCTATCTATAATAATATTTAAAGGAGAAACTTTTTTTTTGTTTGTTTGTATCTAATAGGCTCCGGCACTATAAAACCGATCTATTTGTGTTATAGTTTAAAACTTCAAAATAAATCATACGTTATTTCTTTTATCGATGTACTATTAATAAATAAAAGAGGGATTTCATTGTGCCTAGAAAATACGATTCGATTACGAAACAAACTGTTACAAGTTAGTTTCAAAACTTTAAAAATAAAATGAAATATGACCGACTGTATCTTAGCTTTACTAATATGTTCTTAAAGTAATCCCTGCTAGATTAAATACATTTTAAAATGATATTAGCTACCTTATAAATTTCTAATTTAGGGGCTCATTGAATTTTTTGAAACCAAAAAAGTATAGGTACTTAAGAAGCGAAAGTCGCAAACGAACATAACTTTTACCAACTTAAACCTTTTTTAGAAAATTCATCCGTGCATTTTTTCGCCGGATATGCAAAAAGATAGTGTGTAAACATAAAATCTGTATTGGTTCGGTTTCTAAGAAGCAAGAACGTTATACCTCCATAAATTAAAGAGTGAACTTCGAGATAACTATCGGGAATATCCATGAAGACATTAACCACTCCTGTCGTTCTTAAAATATTCAACCAATTCGAGTTCCAAGGCGCTAACTAACCTTTTTAAATAAACAAATTAATATTTCCGGTTGTACAGTAAAAATAAAAAGAATAACTTACTTTAAAGAAATTACTTCACGAATTGCAAACGCATATACTTAATTATATTGGCAATCGAGTTTCGATATGTTTCGTGGGAAAATAATTATCGCTTTTAACTTAATTTATTTACTGACCTTATTAGTGGCAATAATTTGAAATATTTGGATCATCAAGTCGTAATTTTGTACCAACAAATTGAATAATTTAAATGTGTATTAGTAATGATTGCCGGAACAGTTATGATTTATAGTATCCTTAATTTGTTCTCTAATCGATGGGTGCTAGAATACTAGGAAATTAATTAATAGGAACTTTTGATAAAAATATTATGGTTTTTTTAAGTCTTCTCGAAATTTGCGATAGAGTTGAGAAGAGTGAGTGTGTACTCTGTAGCTGAAATATATATTCTTACCAATAAAATACGTCTAGACCTTAATATAACACATACTTAATTATATTTACAACAATTCTTTAAAACCTTTTAGTCTTTGTTCAATAAATGTGAAAATATTTTTAGTGTTTTAATGTTTACGCCACGTCTCGTCACGAAGTTGACGTTAATAACGGTAACAATATTATTTCTTTAATGTAGAGGAACAGGGTGTGTAAGTTGTTCCTCCACCACAAAGGGAGGATCCTCCGATCAGGCTCGGTGGTATTGCCTGGCGGACTGCTGTCCAACGGTAGCGTATTGGAACTTATGATGTACACTTTTTTTTTATACTGGGAAATGCCTGGCGCATACCATCGACCCGGGCAGAGTCGCTGGTTATGTCCGAGTTGCACGGACTAAAACCCAGTGTGTTCCGTCAACGTGATATGAGCGCCCATGCGCGAGCGATACGCGCAGGTATCGCTCGCGCATGGGCGCTAGCACCCAGGAATTTATGATTACACTTGCTGTGAACATTTCGTTCGATTCAGCGCTCTTTGACAGTTGTGACGAGTGTGTCACTTCTTGACGTTGTCAATGTCAACCGTAATTTATTATGTGCGGAGATCGCCACATATTATATACATACGTAACTAATAAAAGTAACTTTACTAAACAGACTAGACTCTAATAACTCTATATCTCTAATACATATAACTTTTCCATGTTATACGTACCCCGGCGATTCTCTTCTCGTCGTGTGTGAAGGGCACCTCTCGCTTGTCACGCCGCCTCTGCGCTGGCATTGTGTGCTCCTCTTTAATCACGTCCAGGGCCTCTGGAATTGCAAATTAATCCATTTTAGATAATGTAAGACTACAGAGGAAATTAGAGTTATTACCTAACACTAAAAAAAGCTTTGCTAGCACTATTATTAGTGCGACATAATATCGCTATGATTTGTATAGCCGCATCAATTTTGCGCAATAAAATTTATGATCAGCGTTGTGGTCTAATGGTTAACGTATGCGCCTCTCACCGCGAGGTTTAGGGTTCGATTCCCGGGTAGGCAAAGTGTTATTTGTGATTTTCAATCAAGTAATTCTCAATAGCAGCACGGATTTGAAATTGTGCCCATTGGATGGCGATAGGCTCAACCCCTATCCCATGGGACATAATCATGTCACAGGTGAAATGGAGGTGATGTACAGCTCTGCCACACCATTCTGGGTAATGTAGGCGTGATGTTATTGTGTTATGAATGTTATGATAGCTTAAATGAACTTTAATATCACACTTTTCCGGGTTTAAATTAGTTCATATTTGTTAAATATCTTTATTATAGGCTTCTTTCTATGCTTTATATTCCAAGACCAAATTACAGATTAACAATTGCATCATTTTTTGTGTTGATCATCGTGGCATTTAATATCCGCTGTATCACGTATCGTTACCTCACGTATCCTGGAAGACTTAAAAGTCAAGGTACCAAGCTATCTACAAAAAAAACCTACTTGAAGACTTACATCTACTACCAAATTGTAGGTATTGACCAAGTATTTTGCCATCTCTATTTAGAAAAACCTGGTACATAAATTCAGTTATTTTTATTCAAGTTTAACTTTACCAAATTTCGTTTTTCTGACTTTAAAAATGACGGACTTTCATACGACTATTCATTCCTCTTTTTACCACCTTCGGGTCCTTCGGAGTGGAATTGCCAAAAATCCTTTCTTGGTCCGCCCCAACGCTATGTAACGAACCTTCATGCAAAATTTCAAGTTCCTAATCCCAGCGGTTTAGGCTCTGAGTTGATGAATCAGTCAGTCAGTCAGTCGGACGAACAATTATATAGATATAGATAAATTATTATTAAGGTAAGTGTAAACGTTCACCATCAAGCAGCCATTAAATCCTTTGCACAATTATTTTGGGTTTGATTTCTAGTCAGACAATTGAATATAAATATTTCACGTTGCGCAGTTGACATCTGAGTGCGGGGCGATATGACACTGTTTGTAGGTACTCAGCTTTTGATATGATAGTACGTAAAATGATAGATATTATTTTCCAACTTCTAATGTCTTTTTTCGTTGGGTAACAAAATGTTACGCCGTTATAATATTGCAAAGGCGGTAAAGGTTAGATAAAGAGTATTCTATCCACATTGTTGTATCGGTATAACTCGATTATAAATCTGATTTAATATTGATCGCTTCATTTCATAGATTCTAGTGATCACTTAATGATACATAAGCTTCCTTTGGCGAAGGTAAGACGTAACATAGTAGAGTCGGCAAATTGACCAAACTGGTTAGAATTGTGTAGTAATTTACCGAATACAAGCAATGTAGGACGATCGGGTCACGAAATGCAGTACACGTTCACTTTCATTGCCGATGCTCTGGCCATTTGGAAGTGAATGGGTCTTTAAATGCAAGGTTTTGTTAAAAACCTTTATCTTCTTTGTTCTTATATTTAAACTTGTTAAAACTTAAATTATCAAAACCTACGTCGTCGGCTTGATTTTGTATTGAAACGCAGGTAATCTATGCAGATCTAAATTGGTAATCATTTATTGCAGTTTTGAACGCAGTCGAATGCCATGTCGAATTAAAAATTAGGTTATTGAGTCCATTATAATATTGGCTAAATGCTTTTTCTCACCGTAAGATACTGAAATGTTAATGATATAAGCTAAAGAAAAATATGATTGTTGAAACTACAATGCCAATATGTTTATAAAGTCCTTCTATTTATATGCAATTAATAAACAATGAAATTCGCTCTCTCTTATATTGTGATAAAATTAAATTTAATGCATTTGTGGTGTTATCTATATTAGTGATCTTAGACAGTGTTGCAATATTGAATGTCTAATGAAAACTATGGCAACACAGCCACAGGTTGTAAACAGTTGCGATATACATGATATATTGAAACATATATCCTATGCAGCAATGTAGTTTAATATGCATTAAATCAAGTAGTGACTGCCTCATTAGTTTGAGAGGTCTTAAGTTCGAATCCTATCCTAGTGAGGTAAAAATCTTATTTAGGCTTTATATGATGGGACATTCTCAGTAGCAGCACTTTGTTTTGAACTGAGCCCCTTTCATGGCTATAAAGTTACCTCACATTTGAACTTAAAATAACTGGTAAAATGTGGGATTCTGGGTAGTATAGGCATGATGCTATTGATACCTTTAGGTTCAATTATAGTATAATGGTTTATATCCGATATTATAGAAGAGCAAAAAAGCTTTTAGTTTTTAGAAAAAGAAAACATTTTTAAAATTAAGAATTTGTTAAAAATATCCTAGAATATAGATTCTTATAATTTGATAAGTAGGCAAAAATAATCAAAATATCCTATTTTTTTTTGTAACTAATAGTTTATGGGGTTGCTTAAATTTGGTCTGTACAACTAAACAAAAATGAACATTTGACTCTTACATTTATATTTTTTTTTTGAGTCTTATTGACGCGCGATTTGGGGCACTTCAAATATACAGATTGATAGAGAAAAAAAATATCGGTAGGTAATAATAATATTTCCATAGGTAACGTAATCTTAAATCAAGTAGAAGCTACATTGAGTAAGTGAATGTACTGTGTCTGAGCTCGGCAGTACTGAAGTAAATCAATAATGATTGGTCAATTAGGTGTGTTACAATATCCTCGCGATCAGAATCGAAGGAAACCAGCCAATTACCGCAAGCTTCCTTCGGTTACACTCGGCAGAGTTTGTGAAATGTGTGTCAAACCACCTGTTTGTTGTCGATGCTAAGACATGCTAAAACGTACACTTTATCTAAGAAATTCAACAAAAAATACTGTTTTTTGATAAGAAACTTGAAAAAAAATAAAATAAAAATTACTTTCCATTGCAATAAATTTTGTCTTAAAACGTTTTAAAATGATTTTGTATTAAAAAAAAGTTTCTAGTTTATAGTTTAGGTCAAAATTTTCAAGTTATGGGATTCTATATTAATCTTTTTTTCATTATTTTGGATGAAGTTGTGGCGGTATCCGCAAATAATAAATGACGGATGACATCTACAACGTCAAGTAGTGACAAACACGTGACATAATAATATGTCAAAGAGTGTTGAATCGCGATAACGAAGTGTTCACAGAGAGTGTACATATATACAACTGCCAATACGCTACCGTTGGATAGCTGTCCGCCAGGCAATACCACCGAGCCTGGTTGGAGGATCCTCCTATTGTGGTGGAGGAATATCACACCCTGTTCCTCTACAAAGTAGATCGTCCAAGCAGAATATGCTGGTCTGAGTTATCGATGCAACATTCTCATTTTATCAGTTTAATTTTATACCCTGATAAAACAAATATTCCACGGCAACACAGCCACGTGTTGCAAATAGTTCCGATATACACTATCCTATGCAGCAATGTAGTTTACACTGGGGTAAATCAAGTAGTATACATATAGTACGAGAGCCCACGACCAAAATTTTTGTCTCATAGCAATACGGCCAAAACCGCATCAAATCGATAGATACGATTATCCTGAACTCGAAAATACCAATATCAGACATTTTCCGCGTAGCGTTTGATCTGACCGAATTTTCAAAATTGTCAAAGAATTTTACCGAACTGCATCATAGCAATATGTCTGATTTGCAGACTGTAATTGAATGATAGTTCTGAGATACCGGAAACATATTTTTCAGACGTTAGTGGTGTAGCGCAAACCCGTAAAATCACTTAAAAAAATTAAAAATGAGACAAAAAAAATGTCTCATAGCAATACGTCTGAAAATCTTTTTTATTAGTAAATTTTGGTTATTTGATGCAAACAAAACAATTTTCAGACGGAAATGTGAACGCATTTAATTTTGAGACCGTTTTGAAAATGTTAACAAATTTTACCGATCGGTATCATAGCAATATGTCTGAAAATTGTTGGACATGATAAAATAAGTTGTCCACATGTGCAAAAAAATTATATCAGACAAATTAAGTGTAGCACCTTCTCTATCAGACAACTTTTCGATACTCAGATATAATTTAAAAATCGTATTGAGGCATCTTGAATTTTCTGTTACAAACCAATGAATACGTTGCGACCCTAAATTTATTAGATGATAAATAACAAAGAATTTACCCGAAACCGTAACATTGAAGTTGAAGGACTGAAATAAATCGCACAAAAGGAAACTGGGATGAAGTTGAAAAAAAACTACTAACTACTACTACAACTAAGTGAGCGTCGTTCCAACGTTTGGAGCAGCTGGCGAGTGAGCTGTATAATAGTAAGAAAGGGGCAGGAGCGTAACAAGCGCTGAGGCTGTTGAAATTAAATACTGATTGATTTGATAGTTTTGGTTTTATTTAAAGCACACTTGAGTAACTTTTACAAAAGAAATAAGTAATGACATCTGTCATCTGTCAAAGTACATATAATAGACAAGGGAGATTCTTAAATATCTATGAAGGCTGTAAATTTAAAAAAACATTTAACAGAGGCGTCGGCCAGGCGACTCCGAAACGTTATTTTCGTTTTTGGGAGTATATGCTACACTTAAAGTGTCTGAAAACAGGTTTTTGGTAATCATGGCAGCAATACGAAAAGTTGAAAAAAAAAATTATCCGTATTGCTATGATACAGGTCGGCTAAATTTGTTGACATTTTCAAAAATGCGCTCAGGCTATATGCTACGCGCAAAATGTCTGAAAACAAACTTTTTCTTAATACAATTATAAAATCTATGTACATTTTCACTATCAGACGTATTGCTATAATACCGACTGTCTTTTTTTTTGACACAGCAGAAATGGCCTCCCACGCAGTTGCTACACTTTCGACCGTTACTACACACCTAGTCGGGTACAGAACCATACAATCTAACGATTTTATAGGGTTTTTGCCGTATTGCTATGAGACATGGGTTTGGTCGTGGGCTCTCGTACTAATAGCTTTGGGGTCGATCCGAAGGCATGGGAGACGCGCGCCAGTACGAGGCAGGATTGGAGACGTGACCTGTTAGACGGTACGACAAAACATGACATGGCTTCGTATCACCAACGCTGCGCTACCCGTGGAGGACTCGCGTTTCATCTGCGGCACATGTGGCAGAAAATGCCGTGCTGCTATTGGCTTGATCAGCCACAAGAAAAAATGTGTACAGCATTTGTAGCCACACAAACAACATGCATATCAACAATCACCTGAGAAGATGCTGTGGCCAATGATGATGATGATGATGATAAAATCAAGTAGTGACTGCCTCGTTAGTCTAGTGGTAAGCGTATTTAATATATATAAATTTAATTTAGAGGTCTCAGGTTCGAATCCTGAGTGAGTCCAAAGTGTTATTTGGGTTTTTACCTAGTTTGATAAGTTATACACATCACAAAGTGCTTCAGCCACCCGCGTATTTTTTTTTCTAATTGTTCTTAAGCTAGTTCCCAGGCTCAGTTCAGCAAACGGTTAGTCACCAACTATTCGTTAGAAAAAATATTAAAAATTAACCGGGTAATGCTATTAAGCGGTAAAAAACAGTTATTACTGCGGATCTCCATATTTATATTTTATATCTTAATCTTTTGAGGTCAGTGCAAATTTAACGTAATGTAGAACGACGGTGTGATAAAAGTGGGTAATTTCCAAGATGGATGGACTTTTACAACATTTAATTTATTTACTTTGCAATAATTTACATCGGTTATTTGTAAGTTTGGTAAATGCTGTATGAGTATAATTGTTTCGTATAAATCGTTTGTGGTGCGCGTCCCCACACACCATCTGGAGACGTTTCTTCAAGAGGATTTCTGGCCGGAGGGAGTCGCGTTTCTCCGCTTTCGTGGAAGGTTATACGACACCTCGCAATTGCGCAACACTTCGCCGATTAAAAGTGTTAAATAGTTTCTAAGTTCTATAATACAAATATGTATGTTAGTTATAAGGTATTTATGTATGGGCCCTGATGCCTGAAATAAAAATATATTTGATATTTGATATTTGATTTTGATTTGATAAACATGACATATTTTTTATTAAATTATATTTTTCATCATTTCACAGAATACGTCAATTCAACCTGCTGGCTGCCCGAAAATTAAGAATTTATTTTACTCCTTTAGTAACAAAGCACTATGAGGAACTCATGCCTTAGTCGAAGCCGCGCGAACCGATCGATCTTGCAGGTTAAGCAATGCTAGCCGCGGTCGGCCGTGGATGGGTGACCATCTTAACATAACGAGTTTTCGAAAGGACGCTAAGCAGTCATGTCCGGTTGGCATTTGAACATCTATGGCAGTCGATACGGGCTTTCAGAAAATCGGAGAACTAGTCTAACAATGAGTATCGTATTAACACAGAATAAGAATACATTACCTCGTGCTAGGTTGTGGAGGTCTGCTGGCAGTCGCTCCACGTAAAATACTGATAATTTGTGTACCCAAAAGCAGGTTTAAAAGTAATTATAATTTTAATTTTTTTTTGGTATAAATATATATTTTATTAAATTGGTGCCGGTTTATGGGTGCTGACCTCAGTTTTTCAATTCCTTTTCAATAAATAATTATTTTTTAATTTCTAGTTCTCCTAATACACCTTGTGTCTTGTATCTGTATCTAGGAATTTTCGTTAATTTTTAATTTTTAGTTTATTTTTCTTGTATTATATTGTTTGGTTGTAGTGTTACTTTGTTTATATTTTCTTGTGAGCGTTGATTTGCTGTGTTGTTTTTTCTGGCAGGGACTAGCTGAAAATCAGTGCTGTGCATTGCGCGCAGCAAATACTGAGCTAGATCCCTTGCCGCACATTTTCTGTGTACTATTTATATTTCGTGTAAACTGTTTTTTTAAATGTAAGATAATGTGTAGCGAATAAATGGTTTAAATGGTTTAAATGATATTCATCTAAATCAGTTAGGCTTGAAGCCAACCCCAATGTGATCGAGAAAACGCTCGAAAGATTGTTAAAGTTGTATTTCCTAAGCAATTATTTTATTTATTTATAAGGGCCTTATTTGAGTTTGTGCCCTTGTTGATTTAAAGTACTTGCAAAGAAGGCATCACTACATCACTATGCCCACCCACCCCAAAAGTCCTAACTGAGCAGAACTTCTTGCGAAGTGCGGTCACGTATTGGGTAAAAGGTCGTAACTGAGAATATGTTGGTAGAATATTGCTTAATCCATCATTCATGTCTACTAGATTCAACACTGTTTTCTAACGTATTATATAAAACAGACATAACATCACGCCTATATTACCCAGAAGGTTGTGGCAGAGGTGTATAATACCCACATTTCACGTGCTATGTTTAGGTCCCATAGGACTGGGGTGAGCCTATCGCCATCCACCGTTAAAAAGCTCCGTGCTGCTATTGTGAATTTCCCGACGGAAGGTTCACAAATAAAACTTTGCCTGACCCGGGCATCGAACCCGGTGCGGTAAGAGATACGGAAACCACTAGAACATCGTGGCAGTAACGTATTGTTAGCATTAATACTAGTTATTTTAAATGTATGTTCATTCAAATTACGAGCATATTTATCTAGTGAGTGATAATCAGATTATCATGGTAATAAAAAAAATAGTGTAATAATTCAATTTAGGCATGCTCCGGAAACAAACAGTCGTAATTATGTTAATCCGTGACATTTATTTTATTTAAATCTACAAATAGGTCACTTTTTGCATACCTACACATTAATTATTCAATTATAAGAATTTAGATTGAATAGACATACTTGAGATTATTTGGCTTAAGGTTACCTTGGTCATAATAATACTCAGCGTATACACACCATTCTGTTACAACCTGGACTTCTTTTTTTTTTATATTACTTCCACAGCGAACGAACGTGTAGTCCACCTGATGGTAAGTGGAGTACAGCCCATGGACATCAACAATCCACAAAAGCAGATTATAGATGCGTCGCTGCAGCTGAGGACTACGGTGTTATGCCTCATGTGCCAGTAATTTCAGGGCCTGATCTCACCACCAAACCGGAACACAGTAATGGAAGCACTACACTGTTTGGCGGCAGGTTAAAGGTGAGACGGTGGTGCTGCCGCCCTCGAGCTCATTCACAAGAGCTCTACCACCAGTAAAAACTTTATTACTAACTCAAAAAATTAATCAATGAATAATACTAATAAGCTGCCTCGATAGTCTAGTGGTTAGCGTATGCGCCTTTCACCGCGAGGTCTCGGGTTCGATTCCCGGGTCGGGCAACGTGTTTTTTGTGAACTTTCCGTCAGGAAATTCGCTATAACAGCACGTAGTTGGAATCGTGCCCGGTGGAATCGAGCGAGGGCGAGCCTTTATAAACATAACCGGTGAAGTGTGGGTGTTGTACACCTCTGGCACACCCTTCTGGGTAATATAGGCGTGATGTTGTGTAATCGAAATAATTAAATCATTTTAGGTCAGAAAGTACCTTTTTTTTTTTTTTTTTTTTTTTCGCGGGGAAATGCTTTTACGCATACCACCCCACCCGTGGGGGGACGGGCAGAGTGGCTATGTGGGACTCCCGTGCCTACGATGTTAAACGGCACAGAATACCCACTAAAACCCCGCGGTGTGCCCTCGTCGCCGAAAGATGGTGGTCGGCGAGCCCCGGATCGATATTATATCCACAGGGCTCGCCGCGGCGACCGTGCCCAGTTCGACCTCTGACCGGGCACCCGACTCTACTCAGTCCTACTCTCGTAGCGACGCCCCGGGCACACCCAGGGCGTCACTCCGTCGCGGAAGGCATCAGCGGGCGGCGGAAAGCCCCCTCCACCGCCCGCGGCCTCGCTTAGGGCGGCATTAGGCTCGCGGCGTACGCGCGCCTTCGCCGCCCAGCTCGCCGGCGGCGGAGCGGATCAGCCAGGAGTGAGTCCTCCCTGATCCGCTCCGCCGCCTCCTTCTGCGAGATGACGTCCTCACAGAAGGATGCGACCGCATCCCACGACCTCGCGCTGCTCATTGCCGCGACCACAGCCGGCAGCGAGAGGTCGTTCCCAATGACCGCGGCGAGATCCCGGCGCTGCACCTCCCAAGCAGGACACTGCTCGAGAGTGTGCTGCGCCGAGTCCTCACCGCAGTCGCAGTGGTGGCACATGGGGCTCGCCTCCCTCTTCAGCCTGTGCAGGTACTTCCCGAAGCAACCATGCCCGGTCAGCACCTGCACCAGCCTGAAGGAGAGAGTCCCATGTTGCCGCCCTGCCCACTCCTCGAGAATCGGCCGGAGCGCCTCCACGGTGCGAAAACCAGCACGTGGAGCCTCCAGCCGATTCCCCCACCGGACCATCAGCGTCCGGTGGGCCTCCTCCCGCCACGCACGCAGCTGCTCGGGCATGGGGACAGAACCCTCAGCCCGAGCAGCCGCCCTGCGCCTGTACACTTCGGCGAGCACTTCCGCATCCAAATCCCACGGGGGTGTTCCGGCCAACGCACACGCTGCGTCGGTCGACACCGTGCGGTATCCACGAATGGCCTTGACCGCCAGGACGCGCTGCGGTCTCCACAACCGCGCCCTGTTCCCGGCGGACAAGGCCTCCGCCCACACGGGTGCGCCGTACAGTGCCATTGACCGTACCACCCCCGCGTAAAGCCGTCGGCTGGCGACGCTGGCGCCACCCACGTTCGGCAAAAGCCGACCGAGAGCGGCAGCCACGCCTTCCAGCTTGGGCACCAAAATGCGGAAGTGCTCGTCGAAGCTCCACCGCCTGTCTATCACTAGGCCCAGATATTTAAACTGGGCCTCGATCCGTACGAGGACCGAGCCGACGGTAATCGAGGCGCCAGCAGGTGGCCCGCGACGAGGCCCGTGAAACATCACGGCCTCAGTCTTGGCAGGGGCCACCCTAAGTCCCAGCGCCTCGATGCGCCCGACCACTTGGGACACACCCACTGTGGCCAGGCGTGCCGCCTCCTCGGAGTTCCGACCCCGGGCCGTGACGAGCGTGTCATCCGCATAGCAGATGACGTCTAGGCCCGGGGGGAAAGCCCCACGCAGCACCCAGTCGTAACCGATGTTCCACAGGAGCGGCCCTAAGACCGATCCCTGTGGGACACCGCACGACATAGGTCAGAAAGTACCTACACCAACGAAATAGTACGCAAGTGTGTAATTTCGTAAAGTACATTCGAGTGCACATCGCATGTCCTGCGTCTTGCAACCTGCGGCTTATGCAAGTGCAATGGTGACGCAAGCAACTAAATGGGTCAGTAACTACTGAATGTTCTAGAGAATGTTGTTTGTAACAACCTATAAATTTGATTTGTGGAAGATAAAGTAAATGCTGAACGGTTGTTGAGACACTGTGTTTGTAATTAATAATTTTTGGATTTGTGATTGCATTGGTACTGTTGTTAAAAAGTTGGGTATTTTTCAGGTTTGCTATAAAAATGCCTAGTGGGCTTAAATGCTTAAACAGATCACTCTCGTCACAGTATAAAAATGAACCAGTAGTCTGACTCGATCTATTTCCTTGAAATAACAAAAGGCAGTCACATGATAAACGGTGCTGCCCATTTACTGTGTTTTGATTTCATATATTTGCCTGATTTGAGCTTTTATCATTTTTTTATTTGTTTGCCACAGCGGCACTTCCCCGTCTTTTGTTTGTACCCTTAATGCGTTATATTTCGAGGCACGTAACGCGTTCCGACTGTTTCTATAAAGATAAACTACTCAGTATATCTTTACTCTTTACTCTTCTCGGCAATACATCTGGCTTTTGTTTTTGATTTGTATTGGGAAAAGCGTCTTACATATGCCTCAGAAAAACAAGATTTTATTCAATGAGACCATGAATCTGGTAATATTATCAAAAAATATACGAAAACAGGTACATAATTGGACAATAAAACCGAAAACAGATTGCATAAATAAATAAAACAACCCGTCGTCAGTTAAAAATTAATTAATGGGACAGTAGGCCGTAAATGCAGTTACGACGTTCTTTTTTGCTAAACCAACCGGGACTTTTAGGAAATTTTAATAAGGTATTATTAAGGACGTGTAATGTGTTACACAAGTTACTAATTACTCGCTAATAACACGTTGCAATGTGTAAAAGGCTTCAAAAGGCTTCTTGTACAGAGGACCGTACGGTCATCGCACCAATTTTGGCAAAGTTGGCGTTCTTGAAACTGACCTTATGAGACCATCGCGAAGCAACAGATTGCCACAGCTCTCAGACTTAAATGAATAAAAATTAATATTCTGATTTGATATTTAGTTCATATGCAAGGTTATTTTAGGAATGCTATTAATTTTGCCACAGCTTGTCATGTTTTGATATATTTGTAATGTTAATGAATAATTTATGTTCACTCACGTGATTGAATTTTGTTATGGGATAAACTTATATGAATGCTTCATATAAGTTTATGACATAATATGAATAAGCAATTATATTTTTTTATTGCATTAATGGGCGTACGTAAAGAGAGGGGGTTAACATGTCTAAGTAGATACCTACTTACGTACTGTAGTCAATAAAAGTTATCAAAATTATGTTCGATTTGCCTCCGCTTGGCCCAAAAGCTTGCAGCACATTTTTAAAATAACAACGTAATCACAATTTAAGATACATACCTACCCAAATAAGCTTAGGTATGTTAGATTACAAACGTCATCTACTTGTCAAATGCCTCTCCTAGATCCAAATACCTGCTATAAATAACATAATATAACATCACGCCTATAATACCCAGAAGGATGTGGCAGATATGTATAACACCCACATTTCACCTGTTATTTTTAGTTCGTGAGCCTATCGCCATCCACTTGGCACTATACCAACTCCGTGCTGCTTTTTTTGTTTTTGTTGTTATTGTGAATTTCCTTATGGAAAGATCACAAATTACACATTGCCCGACCGAGGAATCGAACCCGGGACATCGCAATGAGGCGCATATGCTAACCACTATGAATGAATGAACGAGGCACCTGATATAAATGAATATTGAAAACATTAATGTATCATTAGTGAAAACTTGAAATTGGCCATCACACAACATACATATTTTTATACCTTTCCTGCTAGCTGTAAGTTTTCTGTATTTTAAAATAAAATAAACTACTATTTAAAAACATATTAATGATTATGATATGAAATTCATTTCATTAATTTTGCTAGCAGATTAGCCCTCGTATATCTATTTAAACTTAAGCATTTACTAAGCAAAAACTGTTCTTATTATTATTTCATCCTTGAAAACGTTTCAAAACTCATTCAGAATTATCAGCACAGGTGTTGTAAAACCCATTTCTGCAGTCAGACAATATGTCATAAGACTAGCAATTATTTGTCAAGTATGGTAATTTGGTTTGTATGGACATATGAGTCAGGAATGATCTCAGGTAGTACAGTTACCAGTTTCAACCTTCCTTATAGATGATTGCCCACGCGCAGTAAAGGCCATAAGATTGATTTAATTTTATTTTGTGGGCTGTTAAAAAAATAGGATTTTAAGCAAACTGATTGGAGAATCATAGGAAAGAGAAAAAAGCATTTACACTATTAAATTAACAGTTGAAGACAATTAGCTAACATACTGATAAGACTCATAATAATTATGAAGCTAATGTTAATAAATAATACTGATCGTTGTTAGCTAATTTATTAAAAAACAGTAACTATATTGAACTATGTATTGTATGTTAAATTTTAAAAGAATCTTGAATATAAAGTTTGTCATATCGGCAAATGACTAACATATTGTTCTATTTTCCTGTTGTCAGCATTATCGTATATTTTATTGATAAACATTGTCTTAAACCAGTAAATGTATAATAAAAGAGTCTAATCTAAGTCTGACCTATGTGTGGCCTGACTATTTTTGTGTGCTAAGATCATAATCGTGACTTCTTCGACAAAAATACAGTCGTGCGATACGCATGAACATCTTTAAATGCACAAGAAACAATAAATCTAGCTTCTTTATACGGAATATGTTTAGTGTTATCTTCTATAACCTATAATTGACCAAAAACGTGACTAATTACCTAATGGGTAGCCTAACTTCGACGCTGCCGTATTCTGAGATCATTTTCGACTGCCGGTATTGAGTTTTAATTAAGAGTTAATAGGTAAGCGTGCTCCACCGTAGACCGCATCATCACTGGTGATGGTAATCAGGTGAGATCGTGGTCAAACGCGTGCCTATGCACCATAAAAAAATTAAATGTTTTAGGTTTCACGCATAATTTCGGCAGCCCATGACTATAATGAATATTTTAAAGGGGGTTACTCTACATTTTACCCAAAAGGAAGGAAACGAGGTTAATCCAATCGATGTTTAAATGCGTTTTTCAACGGATACCATAAACATTACTAAATGCCAATACATTTCCTAAATAAAAAGTATTTTTTTGACCAGTCTTTCTCCAATATTATTGAGGACGTTTCACATTATATGACGTTGTTACAGAATATTTTAACGTTCCGTTATACGTTAACCTCGATGCAGCCCTGTTTGCTCTACTTGAAACAATGCTATGGGATTCGATGCGGTCAATATTGTGACTTACTTGTGGGCAATCGGATGTGTCGTTTGACCTTTACAATGTGGATCATGAGGAAATATTAAACTTTATATTATTTTTTAGTTAAACCACCAGAGAAGTATCTGGAATAATTTTAAGTTTTATTATTTTAAAATAGTTCCTAATCAATTTTGCAAAATATGTACTTGTCCTATTTGGTCACATGGAAAATTTTAAAAATGGCGTAGAAGCAAAATTGAAATTGCTTATGCAATTTTATTAATCAAAATTAACATTTTAGTTGGCAATCAAATAATTTAGATGGTGTCATAGAAAGTATCTGTTAAATCAAAAGTAACCTTTCTGTAATCAGTTCTTACTTTGCCAGAACTCTTGTGATGTTAACTTGAGACCATTAAGTACGACCTTACAACGTAGACTATAATTTGACATAAGGTCACTTGTCATGAATGTATTTAGTTTGATTTGTATAATCACCTTCATTACTGATTAACGATGCTAATCATAGTATAATATGTAGTAGACCATATTATTATGTATTTATATTAAAATGTATCTAATGTCGCCATTTGATTATATGGTACCTACTAATAATATGTTATATGAAGTTTGTATCGCAAAAATATAGGTGTTTGTCTGCATGACACTAAATATCTTTAAACAGGTAATTAATAAAATATATATTTATTGATCTTTTTACAATTAATTAAATAGAGACATTAGGGCCGTGAGGTCAATCTGTACAAACAGATTTCAGCTCGCCTGTTTGAGGCCACACGTTCTCAAAATGCTAGTATTTATTTTGGCCAGAAGTTGAGCATTGCCATACAACGTGGCATTGCTGCCAGCGTTTTGGGAACGTTGCCCACTGGTAGCGGTCTTTTAGACTAGGTTTGTACATAGTTTTAGATGTAGTCATTTATTTTTAGGTTAATTTAAAGGAATTTTGTTTTCTTTTTTTATTTTTAATTAAATAAATTAAAATAACATGTCTTAAACAAAATTAGAGAAATACCTAACTATATACAAAAAAGAAAAGATAAATGTATAAAATAATATAATTATAATTTAGGCGTAAAAAAATCTATGCAGCCGCGGGTAACAGAAGAATGGTGGCATTGCCACGTTGGATGGCAATGCTGATCCCTTGACCAAGGTAGAAGCCAGCCTTCTGGTCACATGGTAATTAATATGTATTATTTTAATTCATTACTACGTCGTTACTAAAAAAACATTTACATCATTATTTATCAAATCAATCAATATGTGTAATTCCGTTAAAAATAACAGTTGTTAAAATTATTTAAATAACAATTTCCAAACTAATGAATAGCAGAAATCAGAGACAATTAAAATGTTTGCAAAATTAAAAACGGTTATTATTATATTTTTTTGCTATAATTATCAAAATATTGTATATTATTGTTATTATATATATGTTCATTATTTTGAAACAAATGCAAAAGAGCATTTTTGTCTGCCTTAAATTGCCATACAAACATAACAAATATTTGTTTCAAAAAATAAATTTACTTCGCACAAAATAATACGTTTTTTCATTTAGTTAAATAGAAATTATTAAATAACTAGCTGACCCGGCGAACTTCGTACCGCCTTAGCGTAAATTTGATGCACTACTTTATTTTGTATAGCTGACCTATCTTATGTATGCGTACCTATTCAATTTGAACTGAAATCTATAATAAAAAAAAAAAAAAAAAGTTTTCATTTTTATATGGGGGAATATAAATTTTTTTTTTTTTTTTTTTTAATTTTTTTTTTGCCGTAACAGCCTTGTACAGAGTATTAGAAAACTACAAAAAAAAATATCAGCCGAATCGGTCAAGCCGTTTTCATGCCAAGTCGTGACAACGGAAAACGGGTTTCATTATATGGGAAAATGGAATTGTCGTCTTACTCTATCTTACTCGCAATTTTTCCTTATTTGCTCACCGTTTAGACCTACCCTGGACTACGACAAACATTTTAAAACCAAAATCAGCTCAATCGGCCCAGCCGTTCTCGAGTTTTAATCAGACTAACGAACAACAATTCATTTTTATTTATATAGATTATTTTATAATTCTGAAGTCGGTGCCAAGTAAAAACAACCTTTCTACAATATCAAATTACAGTTCACACAAAAAGGAAGCGTAGTTGTGCTAGTGCGCGGTCGCCCAGTATTGGTACTTACCACAGAAATATAACTAATATTCAGTTAGAAAAATGTTGTTAGAACGATTGATATTATCTATACAGAGTTATTAATTGTTTACTTGGCACCGACTTCAGAATTATAAAATAATTATTTAATAATTTATATTTAACTAAATGAAAAAACGTATTATTTTATGCGAAGTAAATTTATTTTTTTTAGTTCACCTACTTTTTGAAGTCGGTTTTTTTTTTGTTTAAAATTATTTTATTTTACGATTTTAAGTGATGGATAGACCGAGCAAGAATGTTTCTCGAATGAGGAGACGATGGTTACTTGAGATGGAAAACTTATTTATAATAAACAAGAATTAAATCCTTTCTCCTGACTATTGAGGGTCACGACCTTCCATCATCAGCTCATTTTACACAATAACTAGCAGTAGGAATATGCGTACAGTAGTGAAATAATTATCCTTTAACTCCTAACTATTGAGGAGTTGACCTTCCATCATCAGCTCATCCACATAAAAATACGTAAATACTGGTGTAGCTTTGAAAAACACACTAAAAACATTACATGTGCCTATAAAATTTGAGGGTTGCCCTCAATTTCTCTAAGATCCCATCATAAGATCACGACATGCTGACAATGGGACCCCTTTGGAATTATCTCCTGTCCAACAAAAAAAGAATCATCAAAATCAGTTCATAAACGACGGAGATATCCGTGAACAAACATAAAAAAAGCAACATATATACGAATCGAATTGAGAACCTCCTCCTTTTTTAGAAGTCGGTTAAAAAGACACATTCTTCTGCCAGAAGGACTGTAGAAAATGCAAAGAGATTTATGATTTTAAAACGAGAGTTAGAAAAACGTTATAATTTAGTTACATACAGGTATATACCATTTACAATGGGGATTGCTATATCAATGCATTATGCAACTTAGTATAACACCTGATCACCTGATACTACATAACTACAATACATATTTTACAAAGGTTAATGGTCACTAGACGCTCTTCTAATACCTGCTAAACGACTTATATTGTTAGCATTTTAAAATGGCGAGTCATTTTTTTCTATCTTCTGGCCTGTCATAACACTCCTTTTACTTTGAGCTGGGATGAGATGATCCTTATTATATCTCGAAGCCAATTTCGGGTAAAAATGGTACAGTAAACTAGCAACAACCAAATGTTTTTCGGATCCCTCCGCTGGCTGGTTGAGTGAAGATCTTTGCATTCTTTGCCTTGCCGAAGCCAACATACGCGGTGCAATAAATTTTATCTTTTCGTTAACTGACAATAACTGACGTTAAATAACCAACTCACTACACACACTACAAATCGGTTATTGTACAGTGGGCCAAGCAGTTAGGTATGCAAGGCAAAATCTTTCACGTCACAAAGACGACAAACTACACTAGATAAGCATGTGAGAGTTACATATTTAAAAAGTGTAATATACCCACTATTTAGGTATGTAACTCAACATAATATCTTCTATTTTTTTTCTTATTTGGAAACCGACGCCCGTGTGGGAATAACTCCTATGTCGCGGGGATGTTCACAAACATATATTTTTGTTAGAACAAATCTTTGCGGACCACGTAAAGATTTGTTGTTGATCGAACCTACAACTACAGGGCAGTTGCAAGCGGCGAGTCGATCACTTTAACCACTTCGCTAAGCATGCACTCTATCTATACTGCACATATCAATTGCTGGTGCAAAATTTTCAAGTGTCTAATTTTGCAATGCATACTTAATTGCTTGGCCCTCTGCACCACAATGGTAAGAACTAAACATTATTTGAGCAAAGTTTGTAAAGGTGAAGCCGTACATACATTTGTTCGAATTTTAGACTAGTCATTAGTATTCTGTAAACATAACAGTGCACAAAGGAGCATTTAAATGACCGAGAAAGAGTACCATAAGCTAGAAAGTTGTTTTTTTAAGAACACTCTTCGTTAAGTTGCATCTGTGAGAATACGTGCTATGTAATTGCACGGTGGTTACGCTCTTGTAACTATGTCGGCAAAGAATATAAAAAATCTGATAATTCAATCCACTGTACTATGTATATTTGTGACACAGGTATAGCACGTTATCGATTTTCAAACACATAATTTTATTAGGTAGAAAGGTAGGTTCTCAAAATTGAAAGACTATCTGTCTTTCAATTTTGAGAACCTACCTTTCTACAAAAGTAGATAAGCGAACATCCACTACACGAAAATATATTAATATTATTATGTCATTTCATGCATCATGCATGACGCTAAGTTTTGAACCCAAAAAAAAGTCCATTCAATAGCAGGACTTCTAAGAAAATTTAGGTCTTGTGCCCAACCGGATAATCCAGTAGCCCTACCACATAATTGGTGGAAATCTCGTTCTCGAAATGCTGGCTTATGTTTCGGCCAGCGACTTAGTATCGCAATACAACGCGGTAATGCTGCCAGCATTTAGGGTACGAGGCCTTTTGACAGTGACTTATTAAGATTAGATTAATTTATTAGACTAGTTTGATTTAAGATCCAATATGTATATTTTTCTGTAAATAAAATCTCCTATTGGTGGAATTTCCTATTTACTAGTCATGGCGAGCTGCGTTGGTTACATGCGGCAGGCGCTCAACCACGTTCAACGTTCAGTGCGTTCACTTTCACTGAGCGACCTTGACAACGCGTGACCGCGGCTGATCGAGTTTTGATAGCGGTGACGATTAAGCTTCAAAGCACCTAGGTTTGTACGGCGGATTTAATTCGTACACTATTGCTATAAGCGGATTTAGATATCTATTTTGTGATCGTAGTATGAGATATAAAGCTTTTTGAACAGGTTTCTGTCAAATTCAATACAGTACTTAAAAATTATGGGGCTGGCAGGATTTGAACCTGCGACCTCTGCATATCGGGCATCTGCGACTTCTGCATCTTTAACCACTAAGCTACGGTTACCACTTGCCAACACTTAAAATTTCTTAACTGTGTGTAACGTCATTACGTGACGTCACGTTCATCCATTTGTACCTATCTTAAGTAGAATACAACTGTTTCTTAGTATAATTTGTTAAGCATAACTAAATATGATTAAGGATTTAAAGCTTTGTAAATGAAAATATTTAAGCGATTACTTCGCGGCTCTCCACTGCCCTGGCGTTGTGGGTTCGATCCCCACACAGAGCAAATCTTTGTGTGATCCATAAAAAATGTACATATTTTGGCCTAGAACATGTTTTAAGACTAATAGGTACGTACTTCTATATTTTCAACAAATAATTTCAACAAAAAATACTGAAAGCTTATACATTCAACTGAAATCATATTAATACAAGGCTAAAATACTAATGCATTACCGTGTTCCGGATAGATGGTAAGGTCGAATCTAGTAATTACTGGCTCAAGATGCAAACAATAGATACTATACATATTAGCTTTTTAAACAGATTACAAAGCCTTTTTATTTTTTAAACTCAATGCTACTTGTGCAGGCTCTTTGGTTTAGTGGTTAGTGGATGCGCCTCTCACCTCGAGGTTTCGGGACTATTAACTATAATACTTATATAACTAACTATTGTCTACTATTACATAAACATAGCGGCGTCAGCCTGCAAATGGATATTTTTAAATTTAATCCTTAAGGAAAATACCTCAAAGAATATTCTATTTGCCAGTTTTAGCCCATCAGATCAGTTTGTAGTCTTAGATAGACATAGAGGTGAATATAGGACGTTGAGGGTCGAACGGTTGCAGTCATGCCGTAACGTGAATTTTAATTCTTTTGTGGTGAGAGTTCCGACCGAACATCTGGGGATCTTCACAAATGAGGAATTTTGGCCGAGAGGTGAAGTGTTCCGGCGATTCCGGGGCAGTTTATCCGACACTGCGCGTTACATGTCGCCGACGAAACGTGTTAAATAGTTATAGTGTTATAACTAAGTATATTTCTATATAGTACTTTTATTTTATTTTAATATTGTATTAGTATATTTAATATGGGCCATGATGCCTGAATCAAATAAATAAATAAAAATAAAATATTTCTCACCTCTAAGAATGGATAGCTTAATCTCATCTTGACAGAGAGTTATGACTCTCTCGATCTTCTGCGGAGCGGTCGGTGGGTTGCGACATCTTGCTTCCTGAAATTAAAAAATACATTGTTAGTACTAATATTCAACACTATGAGGAACTAAAGTAAGGGTCATGCTAGGTTTTGTTTAGTAAAAATAATAATAATAGCAGCCCCGTATCTAATACATGTCCAACTGCTGGGCTCGGGCCTCTTCTCATGATGAGAAGGGTTAAGTCCACCACGCTGGCCAAGTGCGGATTGGTAGACTTCACACACCCTCGGGCACTTTTTAGGCACTTTCCTTCACCGTTAGCGAGCGATAATTTATATGATAAGTACACACATATCTTCGAAAGGACGAATCTTAACGATTTATTGACAGAGGTGTGTGCCGTGGGTTCGAACCCGAGACCTTGAACTTCGCAGTCTTACGGTTTCTCAGTCGGCTAACGCTGCTTTGGGTTTAATTTACTATAGGTAAATTGAAACAAATATCTTATGGTTAATTATATATGCAATATCGATAAAAAATATTTGGCAGTGTTGAAATAATCTGGAGCTATAACCACAATTAACATAATTATTTCAACCATTTATTGGCTGTTAGCAACCTGTTAGCAAAAAAATAGATGACTTAAAAAAACAAAAAGCGATCAACCTATGCAAATTTGTTTAACTATCTTTTAAATGTCAGTAAGTTTTTTCAAAGCATTGACTTGATCTCTATTGCCGGATCCAGATCAGTGTAGGTACTTATATTATCCCAGTTTCTAAGATTAATCAATAAGTTATTAAACTATAGTAATGTTAAAACAATATAAAACGTTACTACAACGCTCCTGTCAAAGATCAATAAAGATACGATTAGATCAACGTTACGTAACGTTGCAACGTGATATTAATAAGTTTTAACCTTTTTTATGATATATCCTAACAATTATGTAAATCCAACCCTTACTTCTAGAGAATAAACCCCAATTTCACAGGTCTTACATGAACCTTATTGGCACAATAAGGTGATATATACACACATAAATGAAAGTGACAGCTGTGTTCTATTTTCAAGTGTAACTTGTGTTACTTTTTAATTCGGTCAGGTTATATTTTATGGGTTGGATAAGATCTATCCGGAACCTACAAAACTGGCCCCAAGACGATAAAAAAAAACATTTTATCATATCTAAGATAGTATATTCGTAGCTGGTTGATTAAAACACAAAATGTAGATTATGGAGTAAGATATTTTAACTTAAAGTACTGTACTGTACGCTTGTGACTCAAACACTTTCACTATACAAAGCCATAGTGGAACAGAATGATAATTTTCCTATTGTTTCTACCCGAGTTAGTGTTTGTGGTTGCTATGTTAACAGAGATAGAAACATTTTGTTTTGTGACATAATATTAACTGCACTCGTGTCGTGATTTGTTTTGATTGCGTTACGATCTTGTTTCTAAACGTTATATTAATGTTTTCGCATATATTATTTTTTTTGTCAACTGGAAATGATTAGTTCAATCTCAATTTAGTTAATTTATACACAGTGTAATAATAAAACTATTGCAATGGTTTAGACTTAATATTAAAGTAAAAAGTATGAAATCGTGAAATGAAAGCACATTAGAGCGTATAAATGCACGCTTTAAATTATAATTTGAAATGATATAATCATTAAGATCTATCAAAAAAAATAAAAATAGCGCTGATTAAGCCGAAAGCACCAAAATTAAATGTTAAATTTGCTCTTATAAAAAAAAATAACGCGCACAGTTAATTGAGCTACAACTGTACTATTGAAAAGATCAAGTAAATTAGAAACACATTCTTTTCAAGACAAGTACGTCGTTATTCTATACAAAATTGCATACATTACATACAATACCTACGCTACGCACAAAAAAGAGAGTTAGAATGAACATAATATACTTTTCCCAGGTTTTCATACGTAGAAATCTAAATGCATGTTGTGAAAGCACATACCAACAACTTCTTAGTACTCACAGGTTTCTATTCTCTACGCTCTAGAATAAGTAACAATATTAATTCGATAATAATAAATAAAAATAAATATTAAACGTTTGTAAGTTATTTTAAGTAGCAGCAAAAACCGAGTGGGAGACCGTAGGACCATAGTAAAAATAAATAGTAAGCCAACTCCCGGCGTTTAGGAGCGCACGATACCTAAACTTGCTCGAGGCTTAAGGTTGTCACTTGTCAGATTGATATTTTAAATTACCTGTACTGAAATAATTTTTTTAATTGTAAAAAAAACGTTTTTATTACAAATCGAAGCATTTATTTATGTCAAATCAAAGTCAAACTTTCGCAAACATTTTTACAAACTTTCACATTTATAATATTAGTTAGTTAACACTAGGAAGTTACATGCATATACTTTACCTACCATTAAAGCAAAAAAAAACAAATACCATGTTCTTCTCTCTTTTAACTTTAACTACAACTAAAATGAGAACCTCCTTTTTTGAAGTCGGTTAAAATACCTAAAACCTCGAGAATTTTCTCAATATATAGGTTCTCTTCTGAAAACTACATCAAAATCAGCCAAATGCGAGATAATCGCAGACCAACATACATACACACTATGAGAACTTCATTTTTTATATCGGTTAAAATAAAAATAATTTACACATCACAAAATTGCGCATCATATTTATAATGTAACATCCATTTTGTGAAATAAATAAACCAAAGAGGCAACGGCAGCGTTTAAAAACATACCTACATTATTATTAAGTATTTAGTAGTTATTATCAAATACGTATTTTATTAAAGTTCACCTTTCGTGTTCAGAGGGTACCTTAAAGAACGTTAATTCTGGGTTTGAAATAATGTCGTTTGAACAACCATAAACTGCACAATAATATCTTTTGACTCGCGAAGACATTTTGCAGTGCAGCGCGTAACCGTACCTAATTTTTTAAACAAACACCGACCGCTCACAGTAATGACACGGCCCGCACTACTGCTGACCGAGTTTGGGCCGAGCGGCGTAGTGTGCGTGCGTACGTTCATGAACACGGGGCGTGGCAAGCGCTACGCGTACATACAAACGGCGCGATGTACCTTTGTTCGAAGATAACTTACTAGTTATACTATGGTAGGACTGCGAAATCAAAGGTTAAAACCCACGGCACACACCTGTCAATAAATCGTGAAGTTTCGTCTGTTCAAAGGTATGTGTGTATTTATCATAATATTTTAAATAATCGCTGGCTAACGGTAAAGGAAACATGGTGTTTGAGGCAATCTTTATACCTAAGAGTATCCAAGCGATCGAGGTTATATGAAGTCTACCAATCCATCTGGCCAGCGCAGCGTGGTGGACTATGTCCTAATCTTTCTCATTATGAGAAAAGGCCCATGCCAAGCAATAGGACATGTATCAGATACAGGGCTGCTATTATTTTGCCATTTTACTTACTAACTTTTGTTGGCATGAAATTCTAATATTCTAGTCTTTTATCGAAATTGATATATTGTATGCTTTGCCATTCTTAAAATAATATTGTAGAAAAAAACAACGATGGCAAAAATACTTATGCTTCTTTTTATATAACCGTCATAGGAATCTTACGGATGTCACGACCTGAAGCGGTTTTTTAAATTGTAGATGCTATCTAGCAACCAATGTAATGCCTAATTTAAATTATTAGAATTTTAATTACTACTACACGGGCAAAACTGCGGGGGTCTGCTGTAGATAATATAACTCATTATATCCTTTTCTAATCGCAATGTCTTAAAAACGGTATTCGGAATGATTGATGTCAAAATAAATGATCTAGACTAGAAAATATGTAGTTTAAAATTTATTTCTGATGATTTCATTTTAAATGATGTTGCATTTTCTCAAAAGAGTTTTTAAAATGTAGAATTTATCTAATCTGGAGGGACAGGATTATGAAATAGAAGAGACGAAATCAGATTTAAAGTAACCTTATCAAAAAAATAAATAAACCTTGTGTATTAAATATTATGAAACATTCTTAATGGCTCTCCATAATTTCCGTTTGTTTTTTACGTTATGTTTCACGATTCAATTAATTTTAAAGTCTCATCGCTTAGGGTGTTATTAAAATTAAATCTAAATCGGTCAATCTTCGATCGACGCATTTGACATTTAAAGAGCCAATTAGAGCGCTACACTGGATTGCGTCGATCGATACCCTAACCAATTTCATTTTTGAACTAACTCATCAATATTTCGTATTTCAATAGCAATAATCTTTAGATTTTTATCAGATTTCTCGCTATGTCATTAGAAGTTCTTAAAATCATTTAATTTAATCAAATCGAAGACAATGACAACAATATACTGTAGACACTTTTTATGGTACTTTTAATTTGGTAAATGATCTTAATACAATGTAACAAATAACAATGATCTTACAGTCATTGTTAATTATTTCCCGAATCGGGATCTGATATTGGCCGTATTGTTCAGTGATCTATCAAGGTTTTTTAATTGTACAAAGGATGCTTGCATGTTCGTTTAAAAAATAAAATCATTTTCAGAACAAGGCGTAATCCTTGGTCACGCCTTTTTCAAATACTTTGAGGACTGCCGACCGCGCGTGTGTGGCAAAATAATAAAGGTTTTTTATTATTACTACCGACGATCAAGCTATATAAATATATGTATTATAACGTAACGTTATAGTTTTTATTAAGTGAACAATATACATGTTTAACTTTTTATTTTTAGATTGCAAGGTTGCCAGCCTATCGGTATTTTATAGGATACATTTCGGAGAGTGTGCCGAGGAATTGTACAACCTTGTCCCTCCGTCCCCATTTCACCGTCGGACTACCAGACAAACGGCACTCCGGCATCGCTACATGGTAGATATTACTCAAATACGCACAAAGCGATTCGCTTCAACATTCCTTATGCAAACTGCCAAAAAATGGTATGCCTTGCCCGAGTCTGTGTTTTCGCATGAGTACGATCAGTGTGCCTTCAAAGCATGAGTAAATAGGTATATCATAGGTAAGCGTGCTCCACCGTAGACCGCATCATCACTTATCATCAGGTGAGATCGTGGTCAAACGAGTGACAATCTATCATAACAAATAAATACGAATGAAGCGTAACATTGACAATCGTCATTCAAGTTATCAGACTGCAACATTTTTATATAGTCGTTTTTAATACTTCGTCACACTTAATGAGTTAGTCATCAATGTCGTCTTCACCCAACCTAGTGATGCATAGAGCTAACATGTAAAAAATGGTAGCATTAAAAAAAACTGAAGACTTAGTTCATTGATTGGGTAGTATTTACTACCTTAGTATTTAGTGCCTTATTAACTAAATCAAGAACAATTTATACAAAAACTTTGTAAAATGAAAATTAAAATTCATTATAGTTAAAGAAGTACCCACTTTTGCCTTTCATTTCACTTATAATAATAAAATATTCCACACACATAAATTCCATACAAAGTCTCTAAGGTTTCACACACGCGAAACGAAAGTAACGTATACGCATTGTCCTTGATAACTCAAGATCTTTTACTATTTCTGCTATCTATAACTAAATATTTTATAGCAGAAAAGTTGTTTATTAAACCTTAAATTAAAAAGGGTGTAAAAAAGGTCGCGTCGCATGTAATAAGGGGTGAGCCTATCGCTATCTACCAGGCATAACTGCAAAAACCGTGCCGCTACTGAGGTATACCAAACGGAAATGCTATAATAAATACCCAACGGGGATCAAATTCAAAATCTCACGGTGAGCGGTCCTTAATTATACCGCTAAAGTTAAACCAATAACTGCAATGTACTGTTAATGTCAAAAATGCAATCGCATTAAATTAAATTGTCACCAATTAAAACGCGATTAGCATTCAAATGAAGTGTTCGGCAATTAGTTGGGTAAGAGTTTGTTTAAGGAGTCTAACTAAATGAGAGGAGGTCTAGGACACTCTGTTGTTGTTATTGCTACACAGTGAATGATAATATATTCGTATGTTTGGCATGACTGTCATTGTTTGCAGGCGGTGAGAATGTGGCCGCGTGGAGAATAGTCACAGATTTCAAGCTAAGTGTTAATGGAAATTACGACCTTATTTAAGAGTATTACTGTTTTAATATCAGGTTTTGTCTGTATAGTATATTGATATATGTCTATGTCTTTTCTAGGAACAATCTCTGACGATCTCCATACCTATTTTCAGCAAGATTTTGTAGTTAATTTCTGAAAGCGCTTAACAGACTAGAGACAAAGTAACGCTTATTTGTATAAAATTAGTAAATATTTGAATAGCTTGTTTTAAAATTACAATTAATATTTCTATTAAGTTGGTATTACAAAAGATAATTTGTGGTGTAGGTACCACAAATTTTAAAAGAACATTTATATTACGATTACTGAGTAAATGTTCTCATTAAGCAATTTGTTATTACCGAAGCGGCTACGCCAGCATAATAGTTATGATACAACTTTAAACAATAAATGATTGTAACAGTAACTAACTGATTTATCTGGCATTTATTTTATTAAGTATAAAAGGAAATTTAAATAAACACGCCTCTATATTTTTGGGCACTCTTTATTTTTTACATAATACTATGCCGTACACGTAACAATCTTAACCGTTTCTCTTTAAATATTTGTCTATACTCGTAAAACAAGTAGAACACCAATTTTTTTTTTGTCCTTTTATTCATTACTCTAGTGGCTCCCAAACTTTTGCACGAGGTTGGCAATCACAAAGGGTTAAATTTCACTTCTAGTACACCGCTTAGACATTAATGTCTACCTTTAAGATTAATATGACACTAGTCAAATAGATCAAGTCATTCAAACATAGGTGAAATCTAGTCTGATGTATAACGATGCCAGCAACTGTCGCGATTTAACCTGTCCTTATAGTGAAGGGAAAGCTGTAGCGTTTCTGAACGAGATTTCTATGATGCATTATGGTGAAAATTGTAGAAAACACGACACACATAACCACTTAGAGATAATAGATGTGAAGATGAAATTTAAAGAAAATCGACGGTTATACCGTTGCAACAATTGGATTGTCATTACATAGAAAATATTCCCCGGGCCAGGTAAAAGCTGTAAATAAAAACCCATAAATTTCAAACTCTGACGTGAATTTTATCTGGAACGCGCAGCTCTGTCGCGCAGTTGGAAAAATGACATTAAAAACTTATAGTTTTCTCTAGTTAAATGCATGCTCTCTGGATACACTTAGTTATTACTGTTATCTTTTTAATTTTACCATACTGTTTTAATTTTCCTGTACCTTATAATGAACTGTATTCAAATAGGTCGTCTATTCATTCACCGTTCGATTGGTTTTTATTGTTGTTTTTTCTGATGTATGATGATTTCTTTCCGATAATTTGATTCGATTAAATTGTAAGTAGCAGTGTGACAAAATAAAAATTAATGACTATATTTTTTGTGTTAAAACAAACACTATTTTCGAAAAACATTACAACTAAATTACATTACTAATAAACAACTATACCTAACACCTATAAAGTAAAGTAATACATTAACAAAACAAATCAAAATATGCAAACTCATATACAAAATTAATAACTACAAACGATTGATGACACATATATTGTAAATCTGAAGTCTGAATCTATATTTTAATTATGTAGCACTTCTTAAAGTAGACTTGACTAGATTATTGGCTTTTATAGTGAAAGTCGGCTTACAGACAATTCGGCACATCTCTAGTTTCTATGATTCATTATGGTGGAAATTGTAGATAATACGACACACATACAATGGATAGCACACTATTGATTTAAATGTCTGTTATTTACGGTGATTATCATCCAAAATAACTTCACAAAAGATCTACTACTTAATGCGTTTTTGTTGGTTAATCCAATGTGCGAACTATGCAATTTAAGTCATATTTATGATAAGTATATCAACCAATTAATATTTCGATAGTATTAAGATGATTATTATTTTTGACTATTATTTATTCTCGGGCTCGTTTTAAGTTTTGCTTTGCACACCCTGCTTCTTCCTGACGCTTTGTAGGCACTGCATGGCTTTCTACGGGGGAGCTATCTTCCTAAGCTACCGAGCGGGTGGGCAGGTTGCGGATAGCCCGCCCCATACCATGCAAATCCATTTGCATGTTATGGGGAACGTCCAAGGTGTGGACCCCGGACAAAGGAAGGGTAGCTCTCACCTATATCCCATGTAAGAGTTACCAAACCTCACCCTCATCCTATGATCCATACTTCCTCTGCGATGTGCATCACCACTCCACTCACCCTCACGTTCCTCCATTTCCTACCTTGCCCCAAAAATTTATGTATATGTATATGTTCGTATATATGTTTAATATATGTATATATAGGTCGTTTAGAATGCAGGGACTACGAGGTCACGTTCCTGCGTGTTCACCATCGAACTGGACCCGATGCTGGATTGTCAGTGATCTCCTGCGTGTTTGTGCCGTGCGCGGGGACCCGTACGGTGGGATGAAGGAGTCCTGGAGGTTGAGTGGAGTAGTGAGCCGGCAGTAGTTGCACGCTGCACACAACACACCTCTTTGGTCTGGATTTCCACCCACACGGGAGGTCGTGAAGTAGCTAATCACGATCAATCGGCTGCGACATCCCATAAGCGGGCTGTCAAGCGAGGTTCGGCGAGCTGGACGCGGACGATCGACACAGCGCGAACTCGACTCCTGCTCGCGGCATTGTCTCGTGCTGCGAGCGGGATCGAATTTTTCTCGTTGGGTGCGGACCGTCTGCGACTCCAGCAAACTGAACCTATACCGAAGGAGTATCCCTGACGACCATGCGTCCGAACGCATGGCGTCCCCGACGTGAGGGCTCCATGGAGGGTGGGGAGCTCCTAAGGTGAAGTTTCTAAACAAAAACCTATGGATTCAAATGAGACCACTAAACAAAAACCTAAGCCAACAACAAAGGCCGCGTCTAAAGATGCGCCTAAACACACCAATATCCGGGCTGCGTCTCAAGATGCGCCTATAACACCACAATCTCCTAGGGTTGCGTCTCTGGATGCGCTGTCGCGACAACAGCGGAATGCTGCGTCCACTGACGCCCCTAGACATGCACACACAACTGCACCCACAACGGTCGCGTCCAAGGACACGACAGGGATGGGGCTTGCTGGAGGCGCGCCAAACCAGGCTGCGTATCTAGCAGCCACATCTATGTCGGGGTCCAAGGTTGCACCCGCAAGAGTGGCATCTACCGCTACGCCTCGGGAAGCCGATCCGAACAAACCGAGTACAGCTACGCTCAAAGATGCGTCAAACCTGACTGCGTCAATGAGCGTGCTGTCAGTGGGGAATTCGGAGAAGCTGACGGAGACCGTGGCGGGAGATGCTCCTCCAGGGACTGCATCACTAACAACACTCACCACACTGGACATGACCTCCCTGCGGGACGCCATACATCCAGAGGAATCTTGGACGTTACACACCAAAAAACTAACGTCCTCTAAGAAACAACGCTTAAAAGCAAAAGCGAAAGCTGCTGCTCAACGGACGGTTGCAACAGACGCTGTGAGGCGCCTGGAGGGTCCGGAGTCCGCGGCGGCGGCCACCTCCACCAAGGGGGCTACCGCTGTGAGGACATCCGGAGACGTCAGCGCCAACGCAGCACCTCGCGCCGGCCCGCTTAAGCGCAGCATGAGACCCAGAGGCCGCAAAAGGCCCACCAAGCAACAACAACAACATCAACATCAAAACACCGATGGATCCAGGCAGGAGCCGAGAGCGCAGAAGCGTACGCGACCGGAGGATTCCATTACGCCGACCGGGGTTGGAAAGAAAACCAAAACTATCAAACCCCGAGCGGCGGATGGTTCCGCTGCAACGTACGCCGAAGCAGCGGCTTCATACCTGGCAAACGATCTCTGTGTTGCCGTCATGACCGAGCCGTTTGCGGACATGACGCAACAGCAAGCAGAGGCAGTTCAGAAGGCCATCGAGGACAAACTGTGCGAGGAAATGTGGGCTACACCTGAGGCCACCCTCGAAGAAGAACCAAATGACATCAGGTTCAAAGGTAGAGCGCACTTCGCGGATGGTGTCCTAAAAGCTTGGTGCTATGACACTTTCACGCGAGAGTGGCTCACCAGAACAACGGCCAAACTGGTGTCACCCATCGCTAACACAACCCTTATAGTACGTCCCCAGGCAGCTATACCGAAGAAGATAGCCTGCACCCTGTTCGTCCCAGGTTGGACAGGTGAACTGGACAAGCTGCGGACGCTACTATCAAGACAAAACAGGAACCTGAACATCAAGTCTTGGACCGTGGTGCACGAAAAAGTTAGGCAGGATCCTCCGGGAACCAGCCTACTTCTGCGCATCACAGAGCCTGAGGCGTCCCAACTTAAAAATCAAGACCGCCAGATCCACTACAAAATGGGGCTGATCTACATGCGGTTTCGGGACACGGATGCCAGGCAACTGGTACCCGCGACGTCCACGGTACCGCCCCCTGCTGCAGCGGTGACACAGCCACAAGCAGCAACAGATCCGCCGCCTGCAAATCCACCGCCGACTAGTTCGACGGAGGAGACTGCGATCGCGGCTGCTCCCACAGAAACACCAGTGGACATGGACACGCAACCGCCCCCATCACCTGCACTTACATCCGATGAGGAGTTCTTTCAAGAGGCGGGAGGGGAGAGCGAGCTCAGCGAGAGCAACCTCTACTCCTCCCCGCTTCGAGAAGACTAAAATCATCCAGTGCAACATCCAGCACAGCCAAACTGCGACGGCTTCACTGCGTAGAGTGCTGGAAATCAACACCCAAACAATCGCCCTAATCCAGGAGCCGTGGGTTAGGAAGGGTAAAATTTGCGGGCTGGGCAACACTGGAGGCAAACTACTTGTGGATCCCTCCGTGAGTAACCCAAGATCATGCATATTTATGCCCAAACACACACCAACACTACTAATCAATGAATTCTGCTCTAGAGATCTGACAGCAGTCATAGTAACAAGGAAACACCAACAGCTCCCAGACGTCGTCTTCGCCTCTGCATACCTACCAAGTGACGAAGACGTCCCAACCCCAGAACTCGACCAGCTGGTTGAGTACTGCGCGAGGGAAAAACTGGAGCTGATCATCGGGGCCGATGCAAACGCACACCACACCCTTTGGGGCAATGCTAAGTCAAACATCCGAGGTGAGGATCTCCTTCATTTCATTTTAAACAAAAATCTTATCGTACTTAACACTGGTGCCGAACCAACATTTACTAACCGTAGATCAAGAACAATAATTGACGTAACACTAACAACGACGAACATTGCACCATCCATCCGCGACTGGCATGTATCCAATGAACTATCATGCTCAGATCACAGATGGATACGCTATAACATTGACATGGACCTGCCCAAACCGCAACCGAGAAGGTTGCCTCGTAAGACAGACCAAACCAAATTCCGGAACTTGGTCATCTCAGAGTTGGGCAGACAACCCCCCTTGCCAGACAAACTAACATTAAATGAACTAGAAAACCATGTAAACAACATTACGTCCACGCTTATCTCATGCTTCGAACAGTCGTGTCCTCTCTCGATGCCAAGACGCCATGGTGGGAGACACTGGTGGTGCCTAGAACTAGAACGGCACCGCCGCAAAGTGAGAAGACTGTTCAATAGAGCAATGAACAATAGATCCCCAGAGCTATGGGACAATTACAACGCAGCGAGAAAAACCTATAAGAAACTATTACGACAACGCAAACAAGACAGCTGGAGACGGTTTTGCTCTAGTATAGAAAACAATAATCAGGCAATCAAAGTGAAATCATGTCTCTCGAAAGAGACTGAACATACTATAGGTTGTCTTAAAAAACCAGATGAAACATACACAAAAAACGACGTGGAAACCAGTGAACTGCTTCTGACGACTCACTTCCCAGGCTGCCAGATTGCTGATGAACAATCGTGGCAGCCATACGAAGAAAGAGTCACCACCAGAACTGACTGGAATGTAGCAAAGCAAGTAATCAACAAAGAAAAGGTCCTATGGGCACTAAACACATTCCTGCCATTCAAGGCAGCTGGGCTGGACGGCATTTTCCCAGGACTTCTAAAATGGAGCGGGAACGTAATCATCGATCACCTTATCAAGGTTTTCCAGGCCTGCCTAGCGCATCGTTACATTCCTCTAAAATGGCGGGAAGTTAAAATCATATTCATCCCCAAACCAGGCAGAGGCGACTACACGCAGCCAAAGTCCTTTAGACCAATTAGTCTCACATCGTGCCTACTAAAGGTGATGGAAAGACTATGCGATAGAGAGATCAGAGGCCAACTGATAGTCTACAAGCCCCTGCATCCCAATCAACATGCCTATAGTGAAGGCAAATCTACTGAATCAGCACTCCACTGCGTCGTTACTCGTATTGGCAATTCTTTAAAGTCAAAACAGCCAACCCTGGGGGCCTTCATTGACATTGAGGGAGCTTTTGACAAGACGAACTTCACCAGTATTAACCGAGCCCTAACCGCACACGGAGTGGCACCAACGCTCGTGCAATGGATACACAACATGCTAAAACAACGCGCTATTCAGTTCACTGTAAATACTACCACTCGAGGCATCGTAGGAAGAGGATGTCCGCAGGGGGGTGTGTTATCACCTCTGCTATGGAACATGGTGGTCAATGAACTCATCACAGAGCTCAATGATCACAACCTCTACACGGTAGGTTATGCGGACGACATAGCAATATTAATATCAGGCCAATTTGAGGGCATCCTCTGCGATTTGATGAGAAAAGCCTTCAAATTAATCGAAAGATGGTGCTCGGTACATGAACTCTCGGTTAATCCAACCAAAACAGAACTCATCCTTTTCACTAACAGAAGAATACCTGGTCCACACAGGCTACCGAGACTCTTCAATACCGAACTTAAGCTCAAAGAGGAAGTCAAGTATTTGGGAGTAATACTAGACTGCAAATTACTCTGGAATAAGCACCTCGAGCACAAAATAAACAAAAGCACGATTGCTTTTTACCAATGCAAGAAAATGATAGGCATAAACTGGGGACCATCGCCAAAAATTACGTTATGGCTGTACACAGCCGTAATTAGACCGATGCTGACCTACGGTGCTATAGTATGGTGGCCTAGGACAATCCTAGCAACCACTATATCAAAACTAAGAAGCTTCCAAAGGCTAGCATGTGCATCCATCTGCGGCTGTATGAAAACAACCCCAACGACAGCGATCGAGATGGCCCTACAAATATTACCCCTAGACCTCTACATACAGCAAGAAGCAGCAATAGCTGCTGTTCGGCTCATGCACCTAGGTCTATGGGGAAAAAACCACACGAGTCCACACACGAACATCCTGAACCAGGCAATCGAGATACAACCACTCATTGCTGCTCCATGTGATAGGACTCTTCCTGTATACAACTTCAACAAAAACTACAACATAGAATTAATTGAGGAGGCAAAGGATCAATCAGGAGCCAACGAAGTACGCGTATACACAGATGGTTCCAAAACGGATAGTGGTTCAGGTGCTGGCGTACACTCCTTTGACCTCAATATAAACATCCACATTCCGCTGGGTAATCACAGCTCAATATTTCAATGTGAATGTGTTGCACTAACACTCGCTGCAAAAGCCATTCACAAACGGCAAGTAGAGGGAATAGGCATCAGACTCATTTCTGATAGCGCAGCAGTTCTCAAAGCTCTTCTTAACAGTAAAACCAACAACAAACTAATCATAGAATGTCACGATGCCTTAGAAAAAATTTGCTCCAGGAATCAGGTCACCCTGCAATGGATCAAAGGGCACAGTGGATCTCTTGGTAACGACATTGCAGACGAACTAGCGAGAAGGGGATCAGATACGACAGTACAAGGCCCGCAACCTCTTCTTCCAATCCCCTTCACGCAATACCGGACCTGGATCCGCCAAAGATCGATAGAGACCCAAAACCAACGATGGTCAGAGATCGCTGAGTGTCGGCAAGCCAAACTTGCAATACCGCAAGCGAATCATCGACTCACTAAAAACCTCCTAAGACTAAACAGAACAAATCTAAAAATAATGATAGGGTCAATAACGGGTCACTGTCCCTTGAACAAACACCTATACACCATAAAAATCACTGACAGTCCTCTCTGTCGAGGATGTCTTGACGCCGAAGAAACGGTCTCCCACGTAGTCCTGGAATGTAGGGCCGTTGCTTCTCAACGGGAACAAATCCTCGGAACAATGAGGTCACTCCGCGAAGCCTGTGAAGTCCCCAGGAAACTTCTGTGCTTCTGGGCGGAGTTAGGCTGGCTATGTTAGCCAGGACTCTCCACGCACAATGGACCAAATGAGAGTCTAAGTGCGGAAAAATGAGTCCACTTTCCATTCCATTCCAAGATGATTATTATTGTGCAAAGGTGATAAAAAATATTTGCAAAGTAAATGTTACCAACACCAATAAACTTTACGTTTTAATTTATTATATGCAAATTACTATTAACTTGAGAAATATGATACAGATTATATTTGATTTCAGACCAAACTAGTTGCCCCAAGGCTTAAGCTTACTTAAGTGTTAACATAATATGAACCTAATTGAATCTTTTAAGGTTAATTATAAAACATATAACCTGTTAGTAAAATGTGTTTTTCATTAGGTGTTGAACCTAGGTTCAACACTAAATGAAGAAAAATAATAGGATTCTTTGGTATTTCACCGAAGTCTTGTGAGAGTTAAAGCCAAGGTAGATAGGTTAGGCCGAGATCGTGTTAGGTTACCAAAATTAAACAAGGTAGAAGGAGTCCCAGCTCGCGGCGGGGCACACGCGTCATATTTACATATTGAATAACGGGAAAAATAGAAGAGTGAGAGACTTTAAGAGATTGCATACACTCGAAAAACATAACCCTCCTTCTGACGCAGTCGATTAAAAAGAAGGAATACCTACAAAAAAAATAAGATCCCATCAAAAACATTTACAATGTACAATAACCCTTCTTCCGACGCAGTCGGGTAAAGTTCTAGAGGGAGATTTCTCATGAAAAAGTTGCAGAATTCCATTAAATTTTGGATCCCATGAGCTACATGATCCTAAAAGGTTTTTATAACCCTCACCTAACATTAGTCTAGGCTGGTATTAGCCCCCTTAGTTACCTAGTTGCCTAACTCGGCATAAAAACATGCAGACATTTGCGCAATGGAGTCTGAACTCTAAGCGTTAGGCAATAGGCATCACTAGGGATTAATAGACTTGTTTTGACAACTCCTTATGTAATTGGTACTGAGGTGGAACAAACATGGAGACAGCCACTTTTGTAAATCACCATTTGGTGCTTAATTAAAAACTACCAAACTTGATTTTAAAAGTCCACTGTACGTGTCTTCTCCTTTTTTGGCAAAAGATTTTCTTTACATATATATATAAGTATTTTAAAGAGGATTTTTATTTGTTTATTTGACCCAAGATTTATTTGATATGTATCTAAATATCTCTTTTAAAATATGTATAAAATAAAGTTGGTTCAGCCCTTCTTGAGTTATTAATATATATGGCCGAAAATTGGTGGGGAGGTAGCTTAGAACCATGAGACGGACATAGGACACTTTTTTTTAATTGATTTGTCTCTTTTTAGTGTCAAAATAACAACTACAACTTTGCAGATAACTACAACTACAAAACGCGTAAAATAGGCTAATTTTGAATGAGGAAACTACCAATCAGACGAAACCCCGGGCAAAAGTTAATTTGTTTGTTTGTAAATGCTCATCTCGGGAACTACTGATTGGATTTTAATAATTATTTTTGTGTTTGATAGTCTAACTTTCAATAAAGGTCTTTAGATATTTCAAATTACGCTAAACTTCACGGGAGCGGATCAGTAAGGTTGATCGCGGGTCAAAGCGCGGCAGCAGCTACTACTTAATATAAATAATTCCACACCGAAAGATATTAACTGTTCAGCGTACAATTTCGCAGTAGGAAGTAATAAACTAAATTAGTTATAAGAGAACTACCTCGTTATTCTAGTTAGTCGCGATTTCGATGCCCGGGTCGGCCAAAGTATTTTTGTGAACTTTCTGTCAAATTAAAAAATAAAAAGTTATTTACTTTTACACAATTTAAACTACTGCACGCGCGACTAAATATTTTAATTCTCACAAAAGTTATACAGAAATGTCGGAAGCGAACACTTCAAATCTTACTGGTAATGAATCGGACAAGGAAAATGATTCTGATGGGCCGTTTGAATAAGCAAAACCTCACGAGTCTAGGCTAGAAGCAAAGGTATTTGCTCGTATTTTAAAAAAGGCGAAATATGCGTATGAGAATTTGCTTAAGACCATTAATAATTTGTTTTGTGAATTAATGTAAACTAATAAAAATTTTATGTTAATTATCTTTGTTTTATTTGTCTGTCTCTGAGGTTTTTATTATTATTTATTCGTAAAATTGTTGGCCACACGGGATTGTCCATTAGAAATCACGGGAAGGTCCACATTAATATCAACATTTCGATGCAAGTACATAAAAAACTCTACCTAATTCCGAGCTCGGTTATAAGAGAACTCTGATCAAATCAGCACGAAAATGATATCCCTATAAGCGAATATCCATACTCTGATATGAGTACTAGTGATATCCATAGCTCGAGAGTGAGAGCTATGAGAAGTATGGGTTTCTAAACATACTTAGTAAGTAGGCAATAGATAAAGACCAGTCGTGAATTCGATGAAGCGTGGAGGATATTTATTTGCACATAAACGGACAAAGGTGTATGTGAATCAGTCACTTCGTGGGCGTGGCCTTGCTAAACACTAACAGCCTTTATAAGGCATTGTGTGGGAGAAGAAACTGTTTAAACGCAATTTTAAAACCTCTAGCTTTGTTCCTTGAAGATCTGTGATAAAAATTTGATTGTTATTTTGGTATTGAAGTTACATACCTCGAGGTTAGATGCCTAACTTGACGCATTGTGCATTCATGTCATTCCCACTTAATTGTTTAAGATTTTATAGATTATTTTCTACTATAAGTTAATATGTAAGAGGTAAGTAATATAATTTTGGTATAAAAATAATAAAATTAACTTCTTGATTTCCTGTTTTTTGTATCCTGGTAATGTAACAGCAAAAGTGCACAATACTTATGCTTTATTAACCGCTATAAAGTTGAATATGTGTATCCCTTTTTTGGTCTATCACTTTTTTACTTTACTATTTAAACTAAAAGGTACTTGAAATAAAAGCACTAGTCCTACGTTACGTACGTGAACACGATTCACCCTTGACCGTTTTTTAAATACTAACTGATGGTAATGAGACCATGAAACTAATCTCTTTCCTACCGTGACTAAGTTATGTCAGTAACACACTTTTAAACATAACATTTCGCACTAACAGACAAACATTTTTGCGAACTAACTTACTTTTATTGAAAAAATACCAAACTGCCAGTAAGCAGCGTTCCTGAACAATATTTTTATAGTAAGATATACGATGAGCCGTAAAATCAACGACTGGCTATCGAATGGGATTTCAAAATGTAATTCTTTCAGGCGGATTGCATTCAATTAACTTTACTTTTGAATTTTTTGTCTTAACTTCTAACTATTATTATAATTAGGATTATTTTTTATTGTTTGTCTCGTTTCAAAAATAAAGAAAGAAAAATCTAAACCTCAAAAACTACTAGACCGATTTCAAATATTTCTTCGACATTAGAATGCTAGTAGATTATTGTTGTGTAAACATAAATAAATGAATATTTCACAACTCACACACAACGCCATTAAGTCCCAAACTAGGCAGAGCTTGTATCTATTTACAAAACAAAACATTCAAAGTAAAGTATTTACAACTACCTATACATTTTGAATTAAGAAAAAATTAAGTAAATTTTGTAATTTTGTGAATATTTTTTTTTGTGGGTGTGTATTTTATTGTATATATTTTTTTTTTTATTGGGGATTCTATAGATCATAGAAAGTATTTTCGTTAATCATGTCGTGTATGTATAAATGAATAAAATTAGAATAAATAAAAAAAATAAAAGAGAACATTAAATTTATAAGTCTAAACCAAAGATATAGGCGGACACCGTACTCGAGCGTGACTAATACAGATCTGTGACACTTAGTTTGCGGCCAACTTCAAAACCGGCCGGATCTTTGATTTAATCTATAACCACCTATTTGCAACTAGTAGGTAGCTAGGCAGGCGTCAACGTAACGTACGTTTTCAAACTAACACAAAAAAAAACTAATCTACAATTTTGCTCAAATCACGAAAATCATAAAAGGATGTAAAGTTTGGATCGTTGATTGAGAATTTATTGATTTTTAACCAATTTTCCGATTGCCATGGAACATAAAACCCAATTTAGATCTCAATTAAGATGGATCTTAATCGAATATAGACATTTTTGTTACTCATGCATTTGTGTAACTGCATATTAAGACATCCGTGGCTCAATCAACAACATTTGAACCAGAAGATATGCGACAAAGAAATACCGTAGGTATTACAAATTTTCATGGAAAATACGTAAAAAAAATAAAAATATAGTCATAACACACTGACGTTATACAACCAGTTGATGAATAAACTAATATAATTTAAAAAAAGTGTTGTATTCACAATCACATTTTGACCCTGGCGATAGTAGACATAGACGAATGACAATGGGCGTAGAGTATATACCTTCCTACATAAAATTGTCGACAAACGGTAATATACAATGATCTAATACATATTATTATTTGATAATGAATCATAGTGTGAATCATTGAGGCTTTATATTTTCCGTTTATTCAGATATTTTTAAATAATGTTGTATTAATATGGACAAAATGCATTAAAATTTTGTTGGATTATTATCTACTTAAAGTTATGCATTTTAAGCATTTTCAATTCCCTACATCACAACTATATGAACTAGCAGTTGTTCTAACAATAAAGCAACTGTTTATTCTACAAACAGCATTAGCCCAACACAAAAATGCCTTCTCTATTGCATCCCTAAGTAGTAAACGGCGAAAAGACAAAATATTTATAGCCCCAATATGTAGAACTACTTTGCACAACGTTTTTCGCTTTTTCTCGGACCTTTTCTATATAATAGACTTGCTAAAATTATACCTAACCTACCAAATTTGTCTAAAATTAATTGCAAACAAGCAATAAATAAATATTTAAAAACTTTAAAGTATGATGCTACCGAGTCCTTTCTTGATACCTCAAAAATCATTTGTGTTTAGATCTAATTTCTCTGTATTCTAAAAAGATTGCATAAAAGTTTCTTTATATCAATTCTTCTTCGTCGTGTCGATGGCTGAGTCAAATTTTATTGGTCCAATAAGTGGCCACTGTTATGGCGCTCTCATCGTCTCACTTGTGCAGGTGGTAGGGCATTTTGGACAGTCAGTAAGGTGGTCAAGGTTTTGACTTTCCATCGTGGTGAAAGGATTAGCCAATTCGCTTTTAAGAACTCGCGAATTGCCCAGGGTGCGCCGGACGTAGGGAATTGTTGTGTACGTCGCTCGGGGAGGCTCCTTTCATGTGTTCTTACCATCTTCACATATTTTTTGTAAGATAGAATATTAATATAACTGATGAACAGTTACCTTCTGAGATACAGTCTCAACTAGTTCAGAGGGTACGGAATAAAATTGTAATAACAACCTTAGTTTTAAGTATATAAGTATGTATGGCCGCTTGTGTATTTCCAACGATATGAAATTGATCTGCAAGTAGAATACTGTTGGTGTATTGAACATACATAGATCCTATTACTCAGAGAAGTCATAGATGCTATAAAACAACACAAATGAACCATAACACGTAAACACAGTCTAATTTGCAATCTAGTGATGTTACGTCAGGGATCACAAACCGTGGGTCGCACTAGCATCGCGGCAGTTATTACGACGTGCACTATAATTGATTTGATGCTCGGCCTGTGCGAATTGCTACGGTAATAAGGCCACATGGCCAGCATGCCACAACTGACTACACCATTGTGTAATCGTACATCGAACTTTTAAAAGGGAAATTGATGTTGGTGAATACCTTTTTTATCTACATTCAGATTTTTTTATTTAGTGACCATTTTTAGTGACTGAGCCTAAAAAGTAGCATACCTAATACCAATCAAGTGTTCATATTCTTATTTAAATTGCAGACATTAGAGAAATTAGTTCCAAAAATTTACCTTGACAAAATTTTAAAGTGCTATGTATCAATAAAAGTTGAAGGCAATTAATTAGAAATTGAAAGAATAGGTCAGTAATAGCTATATCATCTACATGCACGCACGTGTATCACTTTTTACTCTATCCCACATAAAATAACAGATCCATAACCACGAAAGTTATACCGCACCGCAATAATCGAAACCGGTTAATCTGTTTTGGTGTGAAAGCATAGCAAAAGCCATTAGTTCTACAATGATATCTATAACAATATCTTTTGTTGGAATCTATAAAAGTTACAAGATAACGTAACTCATTTCGTTTCTAATTGCTGCTTTCCACAAAATGGAGCAGCCCATAATTATCATACGCCATAACAGTGATGAGTGCGTTCACTGAAACACTTTCCCCGTCTCGGTTGGCGTATCAACAGTTGACGACACCTGCATTGGTCCATACGTTTGCACAAACATTGCATTATCGTTTCCTTCAGTTCAGTGTTAATTAACCGGGACTGTGAATTAATTTGCAGTGATTTGAATATGATTCAGTGTGTAGCAATGTCAGTGAACACATTTCTGTATGAAATCTTTTCGAATATCGAGAACAAATTTAATGTATTCTACTGGAGTTGTCTAGAAAATAGATTAAAACCCGATTTCACAGCTGTTAGACAAACCTTTTTGGCGGGATAAGCATATAGGTATAATATAACACTCATGAATGAAAGTGACCACTGTGTTCTATTTTCAAGAGCAGGTTTTGTCACTTTTCAATTCGGTCAGGTTATATTTTATTGGTTTATTTGATATAAAAAGATATTATACCGAATAAAGAAGATATTCGATAAATTGAATCACAGAAAAACGGCAAGTATACAATTTATTTCAAACTAATTTCGACAAAATAACATCGTCGGTCCAGTCAGCTGTCAGCTAATGAAATTTTAAGGCATGATTAGATAAGAAGTAGTAGGTCGTATTTTGTAGCTACACATGAAAGAGAGGAATGGAAGTTTTTGTTTGTATGAATGAAAAGTTAAACCTTGCGTTACTAAGATAGTTTTTGTTTTGAAAATAGTGCAAGAGCTATTATATGCACTACTATTATAAATTAACGCGATACACATCAATCTTCAAATCTTTATTTATAACTGTCAGATCCTGGGAAAATTATTGTATTATATTGCACCACGTAGTCTTGGTTCAGTTACGCAAACGCCACAATTTATCGTATGGCACAGTCTTCAGGTCATCGGTACATGAGGCTGGGAACCTTATACTAGTATTGCATATGTGTGCATATATTAGTTATTTTACTGGCATGTAACCTGGTTTTAATATTAGATGTAATAGTGAGGATGAAAAAATTGTGTTGACACTATCTTTTCATGCTACTTTTTGCGATTGGGACGTAATGTAGGTTGAAATGATAATAACATAACATAGCATCACGCCTATATTAACCAGAAGGGTGTAGCACAAGTGTACAACACCCACACTTCTCCTGTAATGTTTAGGTCCCATGGGATAGGGGTTGAGCCTATCGCCATCCAACGGGCACAATTCAAACTCTGTGCTATCGAGAAATATTTTAATTTTAAAACTTTGCCTGTATATCTGTACGTCTGTTTATATCGACTAATCTACTTAACAGCTGGACCGATATGAATACAATTTTAACTGCAGATAACATCGGCTACTTTTTATCGATGTATATTTACCATGCAGACGAAACCGCGAGAGAACGTTAGTTAGGTTGTTTGATAGCGCTTATTTCGAGAGCGAAAACTGGTTGGATTTTTTTTTTGTGTTTGATAGTCTATCTCTCAATAAAAGTTTTTAGATATTTAACATTACCTACTCTTAACTTCACGGGAGTAAAGCAGCTGTTTCATAATACAGTTAGGACCCCCGGTAATCCGACAAACAGTTTGCAGGGCAGTGTCGGATAAGCGAATTTGTCGGATTATAGAGCACTGCCTTAGACCCCCTATAGTCCGAATTTTTTACGAAAGAGTACCTTGTAATCCGACAGATCCAGTGATAAGATTCTACATGTTATATATATGAATGTACTCTGAAGTAAAAATCATACTTCATTATGTATGTCATATGTAGTAAATTAAACAACACGATAGAGAGACGCTTTATTATAAAATTACGATAGTAATGCTATATGACTCACAAAAAATAAGCAATAACTTTACATTAGGCAATACAAATTGTGTACAAACAAATGTACATACTAAAATAATCAAAAATTATGAGTCACTCAATTTAACACGCATGCAAATATTTTTTTTTATTTTGTTTAACATTGTTATAATAATAGACCATGTCGGATTACAAGGGGTGCCGGATTAGCTAGGGGCCGGACTATCGGGGGTCCACTGTACAACGAACTCCACGCGGACGAAGTCTCGGTCAAAAGCTAGTTACTCATAAGTTTCTCACCAATCAACTTTTAAAATGATCATCAAAATAATAATATAGGAATAAGTTTAAATAATATAGGTTCGATGGTTAATTAAAACACAGGTTTCCGTAGTCTGTGAATGATTTAGTAAAAAACATGTAGAAACGTATAATCTAGTTCAAAAGTACTAAGTAGTGGTAGAGCTCTTGTAAATAATCTCAAGTGAAAAGGGAAAATGGACACCGGCTACTAATAGGCAAGCCTGCATTATTAAGTATGGTCCTATTTATAAATGAGATTAGAACCTAAATTAACGTTTTATGTACGATTTCGTTGTCGTCAGACGTAGCAAGCATCTCACAACTACTTTAACTTTGTAATGGCGAATGCTCATGTGCTCCTCGTACCTATTCTTTTTTAATGTGCTTATAGTAATTATTTGTTAAAGATATTATTCGATGATAATTGATGCTGTTAAAAACATATTTTCAACTTATCTCTTAAGAAAAGCATGGTTTGCATAGTTCTTTATGAATGTTATTATAACTACATCGATCGGTAGATCGATCGACGCAGAGCATCGTGCTGCGCATGCGTGGTGTGCTCTTATTGGCTCTTTAAACGTGAAATGCATCGATCGACAGTCGATCGATGGAGATGTAATATCAGCCTAAGGGGTCACCTCGTCACTTTCCACTACGCTGGTGTTGAGCGTTCGATCCCAGCACGGGAATATTTTTGCGAAAGATTTCGTAAATATTCGTTTATAGACTGGGTGTAATTTTCGAGAAATTTACGGTTGTAAAATCCCCGCGACTTAGGAATTAATAATAGTAATAGCAGCCCTGTACCTAATACATGTCCCACTGCTGGCCTTGGGCCTCTTCTTATGATGAGAAGGGTTAGGCCATAGTCCACCACGCTGGCAAAATGCGGATTGGTAGACTTCACACTCCCTCGAGCACTTTTAAGGCACTCACAGACATGCAGGTTTCCACACACAGGAATTAATCATAAAACAATGTTAAAAATTTCGAGTTCCGGCAAGTGATACAAAATGACTTTTGTTACCAACTGTGCTCGTAACATGCCTTGTAATATTGTCCACTAGTATGACAAGACAAGTTACATTCAATACTCAAGGCCGAATAACTAGAGCACTGGTATGTTCTAAGCTAAGGTCACTTCTTATTAACTACATGAGCTATATTATCCTTAAGATTGCTAAATAAAATTTAGAATTTATTAATTTTTTATTTATTTAAATGTTCGCCTACAATGATTACTTATTTCTTACAAGTAATATAGGCATGATTAACAAGGTATGGGTGCACAATGTCAATCGGCAAACACAGCATTCACAATAAACATTCAGATTTTAGTAAAAACAATTATAACAGGTTAAAAGTTAAGTAGATATTTAAGATACAATATTTTCACGAATAAATCATTAGTAAATAAACTTAAAGCTAAGATATTGCTTTAAAATCCTATGGTATTTAAATTTAAATTTAAATGACACAGTTTAATTATATAAGGTTGCGAATAAAAATTAGTTCTTTGTAAACCTGGCTCTTAAATCTAACAAGGTTGGTAGGTTGGTTTTATAGTTTTTTTCCCAGGTTTTTTGTAAATTCTGAGGTTTTTTTGCTAGAATTAACATATTTGTATTATTTTAGAGGAATTATAATATACTTTACTAACTTACCCAGAAGTATTTCAAGAGTGTTTGATGAAGAAAATAATGAGTTTTTTTATTATAATTTAGCCGATTGCAATGTTATATTTATAATAGCTTTGTTTTGAAAATATATGTATCTATTCAACTCATAGATACAAAGCATATTATATAAACCATGCAATAACGTTCCTAAACTAGTAAAAAAAGAGTTGGTAAATAAAACTTTACGCAAATATGCGGCTTGAATACACGATTAAATTAAAGCGAGAAATAAAATAAACTTACACTTTCTGCCGGGATAGCGCTATCAATCAACGAAATGCCAAAAACGCAGAAGCACCACAAAAGTCCACTAATTTTGCGAACCATTTTGCACTAAAACACTTTTTAGTATAATATACGAATTAAATTAATGCTAACAATGACAACCAATGCCCGCTAAAATCAAATGCTTTTACTTTTTATTTTTTTTTTCTGTCGATTGTCTTTTGTCGTTCGAAATTTGAATTTTATTTTTTTATTGTTGAGGCGTGCGGCGAAACGTGCGCGGCCGGTCGCGGAATGGAACGTAACTCGCGAATGTGACGATTTTTGAAAGGCCCGCGTAGGAGGGCTTCGCGCCGATTTCTGCTCGCGTTCCTTTACATGCACGATCAACTATTGCTTGAGATTATGACATTGATTACGTTGTCGATTAAATACGCTATATCAAAGCAATTGGTTTCAAACTATAGAGTCGACATAAAACCTGCCAAATACGACAAAGTCAACATGTACTGATTCCGCGTGACGCACTTTTCATAGAATCGATGTATGTACACCGGAGATAATAAGTAGGTATTTGACAAAGATTAAACATGACGGTAATTTGACAATTATACTTTTGCAAAAATTAGATTGTCACTGCTATAGTGATGTCGTGGTGATGTCCTTCATTGCCGATGTATCCATTGATATCAAAAGAGTGCATTGCATACTATGTCAGAATATATTAAATATTTTGATATTCCAGGCATGCGTCTTCTCAAAGAAGTTTGTGATAACTTTTTGCATCGTAAAGGAATAACTTTTTAAATTTGGACCAGCTAATGAGTGAAGACTTCGTCCGTCGAATTTATAACCAATTCTTAATGGACATGGGTTAAAAAGTTGCAAGCCTAATAACAATAATATACTTCTTATTGATTATTTTTGTAGCATTTAGCTATGCTTAGCAACTAGCAACTGTTTCTTGAAATACTTATGGTGGATATCGTCGTAAAATTTGATTTTGTATTTTACCTGCACCTAAAAAGGATACTGCTTCGGGGCTTAGGGAATCGTATTCAGTTATGTAGGTATTAAGAAGAAGTATGCATAAAAAATGGAAAACCTAGCGCCTGTAGGTTTTCATTGAGCAATAGGTATGTAAGCAAAATGTTAATCACGATTAATGTAAAATTCTTTTTCGGGTGTCAAAACAATTTGAACGAAGGCATCTTTTCCAAAAAAAAATATAACAAAAATCTATAAGTTGTTTCCATTGTATTATTTTTACGATAAAATAATCAACATACAAAAAATACAACCGTCTTCAAAAACCTAGAAAAAACATTAAATTGAGTTGCTCTCGATTTCTTTTGCACTCTATCATCAGATCCTAACATGGATATGGGACGATCCCGGAAGTACATTCTCTCAAACCAAAAAAGTGTTAATAAACTCGGTTCACAAATAACCGACAAAACGATAGACAAAAGTAAAAAAAATATAATATACTCGTCGAATATAGAACCTCCTCCTTTTTCGAAGTCGTTTATCAATGGACGTCGGGACCCAAACAAAATTGAAGAAAATAATGTAATATGTCCTGTATGTACCTACATAAACCTAGATTCATATTTAGAAATTTATTTAACTGTCACAAACAATTGCTATGCCAAATTCTAACGTTTTGTAGCACTTTCAGATCGGACGGTGTTAAGCGCAGACCCGAGGTCCACTTGTTAACCGACTTCAAAAAGGAGGAGGTTCTCAATTCGTCTGTATTTTTTTTAATATGTTTGTTACCTCGACTGGGTGAAGCGATTTTAATGATTCTTTTTTTATTTAAAATCTGGTGCTTCCCGTGTGGTCCGATTTCAATTTGGTTCAGTTCTAACAATGGCACCCATGAGAAAACTATATTATTATAAGTCTAAAATTATTGTAATTGAAGTCGGTTTTTTTTGGCAATTTATTTTATGTCAATAATAATCAAGATTATAAATATAACAAATGGTGCATGATAAGATAGTCTAGACAAGAAACAGAAAAACTACTATCGTCGGTATTGCAATATTGCCTTAGTTATGCGTGTTACTTATTCATAATTGCACAAGTGTTGGTAGAACCTTTTTGTAATGCTTGAGAATGAGTAGATTTTATGCATCGATATCTATTGTAATACAATCACATGATTATCTAGTTCCGCTCAGATTAGATTATACCAGAAACGTGAAAACCATTCGTTGAGAATCATAAACCAAATCCTTAGCACTAGTTTAACGTTAAAAACGAAAAATAATGTTTACGTTGTCCGTATGAATTCACAGTTTGGAATGTACAGATTGTACGGAAAACGTGTTTTTTCCTTAATGTTATAAATTAATTTGGGAACCGGCTTCTGTGAAAAAATAAATTTTAATATTCGATATTTCATTTAAAGAAAGAAAGAAAGAAACATATTTATTCTGACGAACAATAATAAAAATAAAACATACTAAAAATAAATTTTGTCAGAAAGGACACCATCTCAGCCATATGCTGCAGAGCTACAAAGCCCTGCAGCGCTGACTTTCTGATGGCGCCCAGAGAGAGGACGGACGTTAACACATTTGTGATTGCTGTATGACATAATTAATTTATATAACTTTCAAAAATGAATTGGATGCTTCTCCGCGTTCTGTGAGCCAGCGTTTTGTCTATCTGATAAGTATGTGATACAAATCTTAAATACAATATTGTTTTATCAACACTTATCTAATCACTTGTTTATTCTCTTAGCCTTCTTCCAATAACATAAGGAGGTTTCTAGTCAGAATGTCTAACAAATTTGGCTGAATATTAGTATTTTCAGGAGAGCCATTTGATTGTCGAAAATATCCCAGTGCCTATAGACAAAAATGTTTAACCAGTGCGTGTTGCCAGTTAACTTACGACACTGAAACGTGGCCTCCATAAAGAGCTTATAGGACGCTCAAATCACTCAGCGTACGATGGAGAGAGCAATGTTAGGCGATTTACTACTTCCCTACGAGATCGATTTAGAAATGAAAAGTTACCGACATAGGGCAGTGAATCGCACAGCTGAAGTGGCAATGGACTTGTCAAATAGCGCGCAGGACCGATGGCCGTTGCAGCAAACGTTCCGGATAGCGGACAGTCACTGGCTTAGGGTCGCATACTGTTAGAGTTAAAGACTCTTTATGTTTTTAGACTCTTTTGACTGTTGTTTATTTTTATATGTCAACTTGTCACTGATATTTAAATTTAGTTTGTAAAAGATTGTCAAGTCATAAATACACGAATATTTATTTTACATAATTATTCTTTATTATTTATCAAAAAAAGTCTTCAAGAAGTCTACCCATCTTCTTCAGTACTCCCACTACACGCGCACTCTGCCTAGGAACTTTAATAGGTTATTGGTCCAGCATGGAAAATTTTTCTACAAAAATTTCCATTGGAAATTTAGAAGGCAATTCAAACTGGAAAACCTGGAAGTACAAAATTTCCATTATGCTACGTGGGACGACGGATGCCATTGAGGCTGTAGAAGGCAAGTTAAACAAACCTGTCGCACCTCATGATGGAGCAGGTGACGCAGTTGTGCTGATTTACCAACAGGCATTCACAAAGTATATGCAGGCTGAATCCAGGGCACTGCTCATTCTGACATCAAACATGACTGAAGAAACATTGGAAAAAGTTATGAGATTTGAGACTGCTCATGAAGTCTGGATGGAGCTTCATAGATTATTTGATGGCCAGTCAGAAGATAAAACTTTCAATTTGTGCATGGAATTTTTCACCCTCAAAGGAAACTCAACAGATGATATCTCTACACAAATATCAAAAATAAAGAACATCTGGAGCAACCTAAATCGTGAATTTGAAAAGTCAGATGCCAATTGCAAGGTTCCTGAGCTGGTGCTAATCTGCAAAATCTTGGAAACTCTAGATGAAAGATTTTTTGCATTCAAATCAAGTTGGTTGCTTTTTAAACAACACTGAGAGGACAATTGACAATCTGACAGCTCAATTATGTTCTTACGAGAAAGCCCTCGAGAACAAAGGAACTACTAGCAGAGAAACTCTAGTAATTCAAAAAGACCAAGAGTCGAATAAAAAGGTAGATAAAATCAAGTGCAACTATTGCTCAAGAATGGGGCATAGAGTAAGGAATTGCAAGAAATGGATAAAGGATGGTCGACCACCAAAGCCAAGCAATTCAGCACAGAACAATTTGTCAAATCAAGTACAAAGTATATGTTTACAGGCAGTTAATGCATGTTCGAGTCCAATAGATCAAGATAAAATTAACTGGTTTGTTGATAATGGAGCGACGACGCATATTGCCATTAAGAAAGATTTGTTTCAAAAATTTGAGCCCTTTGATACTGAGAACCAATCTGTGAAGACGGCAGATGAAACGATGATCCCAGCTTTAGGGAAAGGCATTGTCCAGGTGGAATCAAGAGTCGGCAATAAAATTGAAACTATCAATCTAATAAATGTTTGGCTTGTACCTTCGTTGACAAAAAATCTTTTTTCGACTCTGGCAGCTCAAGACAATATGCGGAATAGCGTGTTCACTTCTACCGCAGAATGTTGTCAATTAGATGTTGATGGAGTTACAAAAGTTGTTGGAAAAAGACAACCAAATGGAGGACTGTACAAATTGCAGTTTAAGACAATTCCGTCAAAACAGGCGTCTTGTAACGCTATTGAAGTGAACGCAATTACGGGCACCAATATGCTGCAAGTATACCATGAACGTTTCGCTCATCAAGACAAAAGACATGTGAAAGCTCTAGTCAAGCGAGAGTTTGGTATTGACTTACCTGAAGATAAAGTCAGTTGCGAAGCATGCATATTTGGTAAAGCTCACAGATTACCGTTTCGTAAAAGGGAAAGAGCAAGCAGTCCTGCGGAAATAATACACGCGGACGTTTGCGGACCATTTGAACATCCAAGTGAAAGGAAATATCGCTATTTCGTTCTTTTCAAGGACGATTATTCTTCGTATCGCCTGGTATACTTCATTCGACAAAAATCTGAAGTCAAGGATAAGCTACTATTGATGCTAAATGAAGTGAAGACCGCCGGCCATACAGTAAAATGCCTCTTAAGTGATAATGGAGGAGAATTTGATAACGGAGAAGTTAGGATAATACTGAATAAGCTTGGGATTCAACAGCGTCTTACAATGCCGTACACACCAGAGCAAAATGGGTGTAGCGAGCGAGAAAATAGGACTCTTGTTGAAGCCGCAAGAACTTGGTTGCATGCTAGAAGTGAATTACCACAGAAACTCTGGGCGGAATTAATTAACACAGCAGCATATGTTCTCAATAGAACAGGTCCAACGAGAGAAAAAGATAAAGTTCCTTACGAGCTATGGTTTGGAAAGAAACCTAAGATTTCTCATTTACGAGTAATTGGTAGTGAGTGCTTTGCACATATTCCTAAGCAAAAGAGGAAGAAGCTCAGCAAGAAGGCCCAAAAAGGTATCCTTATCGGATATGAAGAAAATGACGGCTATCGCGTCTGGAATGGCACTAATGATGTAGTCCGTTCAAGAGACATCACCTTTAAGAGTGAAGTTGAATTCAGAATCTCTTTAGATAAAGGTGAGCCGAGTCAGACCCCTGTACAAGCAGAGGGAGAACGTTTCTATGATGCTGAAGAACAAGGCAACATAGTGTCAATGCCAAGACATAGTGAATCTGTCGAATTAGAGGGAGATGTTGCTGTTGAAGAGCTTCAGAATGACGTTGTTATTGAAGAGCTACAGAATGATCTTGATGAGATTGTTGAAGAAGACCAAAATGATCCTGTGGATAATAGTGAAGAAGCAGATCTGCAGAATGATCTTGATAATCTTCTAGAAACTTTTGAACAATCTGAGACAGATACAGAAGCCGTGAGTTCTCACTCTTATAACTTACGCGACAGGTCACAACTTCAACACCCAGCAAAATTCGATGATTATGTCATGGCAGTATTAAATAATGGTATCCTGGAGCCTACGACTTATAAAGAGGCCATGCTCAGGTCAGATAAGGACCAATGGTACAAAGCGATGAAAAACGAAATATCGTCGCTCCATGAGCATGAAACATGGACATTGCAGGAATTACCTAAAAACCGAAAAGCCATACCCTGCAAGTGGGTTTACAAATTGAAACTAAACCCAGACGGTTCAATCGAGCGTTATAAAGCCCGACTTGTAGTAAAAGGTTTCCGACAAAAGAAAGGAACAGACTACGAGAAAACGTTTAGTCCTGTTGCTCGAATGGCAACAATAAGAGCATTGATAAGCGTAGCTGCAAGTGAACGGATGCACCTCGTTCAATTTGACGTGACTACTGCATTCCTTCATGGTAACCTGAAAGAGGAGATTTACATGAAACAGCCCGAAGGTTTCGAAGATGGCACTCTACGAGTTTGTCGTCTCAACCGCAGCCTTTACGGTTTAAAACAGGCTCCCAGATGTTGGAATCATCGCTTTCATGAAATCCTTAAGGACTTACAATTTGAACAAAGCACTGCGGATCCGTGCTTATACACAAAGAAGTATGGCGATAAGAAAATACTTCTAACACTATTTGTCGACGATGGACTAGTGGCAGCTACAGATGAAAGGCTTGCAAATGAGTTTCTTAGCAACTTGCGAGAAAAGCTAAAGATAACTACGAAGCCTGCCAATTTCTATTTGGGTATGGAGATAAAGCAATGCAAAGGGTCAATCATACTGAAACAAGAAGCTTATACTCGGAAGCTACTAGAAAGATTTGGAATGATTGATTGCAACCCTATTTCAACGCCCATTGACAAAGAAGCTTTCGAATCAGGGAAAGTTGAGTCCAATCATGAAGAAGAAATTAATGTTCAGCGTATAGCATCCAGTGACCAAGTTGCAGACATAATGACGAAGAGTCTGCCAAAGTCAACATACTCTATATTACGAGAGACACTAGGCTTAGTCGCCACCAAGACCTAGCGAGGGAAAGTGTTAGAGTTAAAGACTCTTTATGTTTTTAGACTCTTTTGACTGTTGTTTATTTTTATATGTCAACTTGTCACTGATATTTAAATTTAGTTTGTAAAAGATTGTCAAGTCATAAATACACGAATATTTATTTTACATAATTATTCTTTATTATTTATCAAAAAAAGTCTTCAAGAAGTCTACCCATCTTCTTCAGTACTCCCACTACACGCGCACTCTGCCTAGGAACTTTAATACATACAACCACACACCATGGATACTGATAATGATTATACAATTTTAACGACCGGCTAGCGGAATGGGTAGTGTACCTGCCTGCGACGCCGAGGTCGCGGGTTCGATTCCCGCTTAAGACAAATCTTTGTGTGCATGAACATAGGGGTTTGTCTTAGTCTGGGTGTTTCTATGTTTAATAAGTATGTGTTTACAAAAGAAAAGTATACATGTAATAGTATCAGTTATTCTAGAACCCAAAGTACAAGCTCTGCTTAGTTTGGGACTAGATGGCGTTGTGTGAAAGTTGTGAAATATTTATTTATTTAATAATGATGATAAACTACCAAGCAATCAGGCCTCTACAACCCAGTACGGGGTGATACGACACTCTTTTTGAAGGTGTTTTAACACGGATGCCCAAGAGAAACGGGATGGAACGGAGGTTCTGGCAACAATTGCCCACCAGTGAATGGAATGTGACCAGAGAACGACATGGAAACAACAATACAATAGATTAAGATATGTAACAATGAGTACTATAAAACATTTTATTATGAGTTATTCGAATATTTAGATACCTACTAAAAGTATTAAATGACTTATCGGTCTTTATTATCTTATATGTTTTTTTGTTCTTTGATCCCAAAATCGCGTGTGGCATCATAAACACAAAAGTTTGACTTTGTATGACATTATAAGAACGATAGAAAATATCGATTCGAAAACGTAATGTATGTACTAGTATGTAAGTAATCTTATTGTAACTAATTATAATTATAATAAGGTGGTGCTACTCGACATGGCACGCATTATAAACAGGTTCCTCTCCGGTACCTTGGACCCTGCATCCAATGAAGGTGGGGTACTTTCTTTATATATTTAGTCTAGTCTAGTCCCAAACTAAGCAGAGCTTGTACTATGGGTACTAGAATAACTAATAATATACTTTTATTTTGTAAATACATACATATTACGCATAGAAACACCCAGACCAAGACGAACCTCCATGTTTCTGCACACAAAGATTTGTTTTGAGCGGACATCGAACCCGCAACCTTTGCGTAGCACGCAGTAGCACTAACGACTGCTATCCGGACATCAGAATGAACTGAATATTTCATAGAATTTTTAAAGTTATGTGCTGAGATAGCTCAAAATCCCATATTTCATTTCTCATAGTAAAAAAAAACCACAACAGACAAAAATAAAAAAAAAATGACATAATTTTATGCATCTCATAGACTGAAACAACCTCATTCAACTGCCGAATTAGATAATTCATAATTTAAAAAATATTAGATAAGTAGAAAAAAAAACTATAATACTAAATTGTTCAGTGCCAATAAACTCAGGTGAACCGTGTATTTTACAGTATCAGTCACAATATAAGTCACAACTTTCAATGTCACGGAATCATAAAAAATTATAATTATATATACAATGTAGCACGTTCACATTTGCGAATTGTGAAAACTTATGTTTAAACATTTTAAAATTAAAAAAAAATATATACGGGGTGGATGCGATATAGCGACATTTATTGAAACCACAGCTTCTATACATGGTAAGTATCAATTTCCACCGGATAAAAATTCTCTGGCGAAAAAAAAAAATCACGTTCTCCGAACAATTTGAACATTGCGATCGTGCAATTTGTTCGGAAGACGTGGATTTTTTTTTTCGCCAGAGAATTTTTTATCCGGTGGAAATGCATACTGGCCATGTATAGAAGCTGTGGTTTCAATAAATGTCGCTATGTCGCATCCACCCTGTATATAAACATTTAGAAATTTAAATATTTTAAATAATCAACAAAGATTAAAGTTTAAACTATATTTTTACTTCGAATTTCGAATTAAGAGCATTAGTACACTGACGATTTGCAGGTGAGTTAAAAGCGAAGCGAATGCATAATAAATACGGTGTGCGATACTCACAGCATCTATTAAAACTAAAGCTTCCATAAATAGTTTGTATTAATTGCCGGGTTTTTTTACCAAACAACAGTTATAAATAAGGAATATAGCAGGCTGGATGCAATGGCGAAATTTATCGAAACGACATTTTTGTTTAATATTTTCAGCTTTGTTTTAAATCGGTTAATAAAAAACAAATTTTATTTTCTTTTTGCAAAACCGTTACTATTGCACACTTACCATCTAAAAACTGTAAAGGACCTAAATAAACGTTGTATTTTAGATTAATTATTGCTAATGGGAACACAAGAACAGGTTAAAATTATTTTGCAAAACTACGAACGAAACCACGTCATTATGTTAGGAAAACGTTTATTGTAAAGTAGCCTTTATAGATCGGTAGTAAACAAATTTGTATATATTATGATAAACCTGTAGTACCACTTTGTATCTTGTAAGGGTCGGACGTATATTTTGCAGTTAGGATAATCATTTAAAATGACAAAAATGAGCACTAAGTGGGACAATGATGAAGTTATTCAGAGATTTAGGGAGTATTTAAAGGTACCAAGTGTTCATCCTGATCCGGATTATGGTGAGTGAGAAGAGGAAATGTCTTGTATAATCATACTTTTATATTGGGTGAATATGACATAGAGACATTTATTTTTAACGCAAATGCTGGACGTGGACTGCTTTTTGCACTATTTGCACCAGTGATCTAATAAGAAAAAAAATACTTTTTCCGAACATCATTTATTCTTACGAATAAAAAAAAAGAAAAGAATTGAGATCTTGAGATTATGTTTTATTTTTTGATGACGTCGTTTTTTTGACTAATATAATTTTGAACCGCTGGAAATTAACACTGGCCACCTGTAAAATCAGTAGTTCCAATAAATGCCGCTATGTCACATCCACCCTTTACAATGGACAATGTAAAGGGTGGAACTATTTGGTTCATTTTTTTTTTCAAGTAAGTTAGTGTTGTTACTTTAACATTATGTTAGTACATAGATATAACATTATATTGTATATATACCGATTATCAGGTGAAACATGTTGCGTCCTTTTATTGAATTGCAACATCTTTATGTTACCATGTTTTTGGCAAATAAACTTTATTATTTCTAATGTCTGACGCATACCACAGACCCGGCAGATTCAGTGATTATGTCCAGGTTGCACGGACCAAAACCCAGTTCCATCAACGAGACTTTACCGGGGTATATCTCGTTTATAGATATATATATATATATTAGACCAGGTAAACTAGAGGCAAATACAGTAAATGTGATGTTCAAATACGTCAACATCAACCAGCGGCATAGCCTCACTAGTTATTGCCACCCAAAGATGTCTTTTATTTGATCTTTATAACATATCCATCCATGTACCGATCCATTCTGGTTTGATGACAAAATAAAATATATTGGTTTGCCTTTGTCCTACTACTTTATCTGCCTGCCTGTTGTTGTGTTTTAACTCTGAAGGACATCAGAAATATGTCTGATAAAATTGATTCAACGTAACGACTTTCGACTATCACTTCTCATTTAGATACATTGTAAAAAAATATACTGTTTCTCGAAGGATTGGTAATAAAACTTCTACATCCATCATTGCAGTGTTCATTAAATGCAAAAGACTCCCACTTTCATATTATTTATTTCTATGAACGGGTTCACCCTATTCTTGAAGGGAACCTCATCTCATCGTAGCTCGTCTCTCCATCGCCACCTGGATCTGCCAAGACACTATTTTCTGAGGGTCTCATTTAATGACCGGATGGCGGAGTGGGTAATGTACCTGCCTGTGACGCCAAGGTCGTGGGTTCGATTCCCACATAAGACAAATCTTTGTGTGCATGAACATGGGGGTTTGTCTTAGTCTGGGTGTTTCTATGTATAATAAGTATGTATTTACAAAAGAAAAGTATATATATGTATTAGTATCAGTTATTCTAGTACCCATATTACAAGCTCTGCTTAGTTTGGGACTAGATGGCGTTGTGTGTGAGTTGTGAAATATTTATTTATTTATTTATTTAATGTTAGTTCTCTATTTAGTTCCACGTACAGTTCCATTTGTTTAGGCAACTTTGCATCATGACATCATTTTTTTTTTTTGGACGAATTGAAGAATGCCCAGGATTAAAATGGACAATTATAAAACTTCAACTACTAGTTATTCTATTTAAATTGATATTAGCTAACCAACCTAAACCTATTCGTATTTACAAACATTTTCCTATTGCAGGCCGTGAACGAGCTATTTTATTTTACTAAGAGCATAGCAAAATGCTATAAAAATATTCAATAAGAACTATTTTATTTTATACTATTGTTCAACATGAAATTCCAAATTTTGGTTTCCTTATCAGACATCGGAATAGGTAGAGTATATTAACCTATACTTTGAGGAAGGATAACTAACATTATTCCTGTAAAATTGCGGTTTCATAAACATGACGATTAATTGAATTCTAGTAATTTTGTTCATGAGACAAAAACGTAACTTTAGGATCTGCGCTGCGCTTCCTCAGTCGTCTTCGCAACGGATTCACGCTGATTTTCCTTTGGGCAGTCAAAATACTATATTAACAAAGACTGATTGTCACAATTGTGAACAAATCTTTGTTATATAATTATGAACAAAGAATTAAAAATTAAACCAGAACAATACCAGACATTGTCTGGTGTCCCTAGATAGATAGATCCGCGGAACGATCCAACCTCACGCTTCCCCGCGAGTTTTTGCAGACTTATTTGCATTAATTTCCTCTCCATATTGAATAAATTCTTGTAGAGGAACAGGGTGTAATGTTCCTCCACCTCAAAGGCAGGATCCTCCGACCAGGCTCGGTGGTATTGCCTGGCGGTATATATGTAGGTACACTCTCTGTGAACACTTCGTTATCGCGATTCAGCGCTCTTTGACATATGTCACGTGTTTGTCAGTACTTGACGTTATCATCCGTCATTTATTATGTGCGGATACCGCACATGTTCTTTGTACAAGGAGTTTACCGACTGCAAAGAGGTGAATTTGCTTAACTAGATGCCCAACTTTTCTGTTTTCAGATGGCTGTGTAGAATTTTTGAAGCAACAAGCAAAAGACCTGGATCTGCCTGTTGCCGTGTACGAGATAGTACCCAAGAAGCCTGTAGTGGTGATAACATGGGAAGGCCTGCAGCCAAAGGAATCCTCCATTATGTTAAACTCCCACATGGATGTTGTACCAGTTTATGAGGTAAGATGGAGATGAAGAGAAAGAAAGGTTTATTTGTGTGCAGGTTTATAAGCAGTGTTCGATGAAAACATTCATGTACAAAATTATGGCTGTCTATTTTGTATAGTCTGCAGAAAATCTTGTATATAATATTTTTAAATATTTCCTGAGGTTTCGGGTAAATCTTATCCGAATTTGAAAGTGACACAAGTTACACTTGTAAAAAGTATACAGCTGTCATATGCTTATCCTACCAATAAGGTGGTAGGGTAAAGGCGGGATACATGCCCCAGTGGGATTGATGCCTCACTTTCAAAAAACCTTACTTCCCAAAGTCGCCACTAAAAAAATTTATTATAACTAAGAGCCGCAGTCACCCCGCACCTCGGGTAGCCATTGGCCGTCGTGGTGTGAATAGGTGTTTAGCTTGTGTGTGCATTTATCTCCGCGGCGAAGTTTACAAAGACGTCAAAGTTTTAAAGGTAAGTTTTAGCCGTTGTGTAACTTTTAAAGTAGTCATTATTTCCGTTATATTTTGAATTACGTCGGTGTACTGATTCATCAATTATGCATCTTGATGCAAATAATTCGTCATTTGTTTTTAATTAGTTTAAAAAATACTTGGGGCATCTATCCCTATCAAAAAGGATAGTTGCCCTGATTTTTCGAGGTATAGATGCCCCTAGGGGCATCTATCCCTCCATACAAAATGATTTAAATTTCAGGTGATTTTTGTTGCTTTTGGAAGTTTTTGGTACAATTCATTGTTTTTTAGTATTTGGAAATTTGTAGTTTTTGATAATTGTTGGTTGGTCCATTGGTTGATTTTGGTAGACTTTGTTAGGTTTTGGTGTTTTTCGTAGCATTCGGTAGTATTTATTGTTTTTTATTAGTTTTTGGTGGCTTTTGATACAGTTTTGTTGTTTTTGGTAGAATATTTTTTGTCTTTGGTATATTTTGGTAGTAGTTTTTGTTGGTTAAGATGGATTTTGTTTTATATGGTAGTTCTTGGTAGTTTTTTTCTATGTAAATGTACTATGAAGCACTTTTTATAACTCGGGTGAATGTTCTATTTCATATCAGGTGTATTAAAAGCTCTCAGCTATGATCCGGGCTTCAAAATAGGCCCGCTATGAAATCGACTACTTTCACCTTTCGGTGTATTATATAGTGTACCTTCAATGATGTGTTTACGTGTATTTAGGTATATTAGGACTTTTTCTGATTGTAGCATAACTATGCCACGAAAATCTAAAAGAAAAGAAGGAGTGCGAGCTCGAGCATGTTCCTGGACTATAGAACAATTGCAGTCAGCTTTCGACGAAATAGACAGAAATACCATGGGGATAAATGAAATATCCCGACAGTTTAGGATTCCATTAAGAACATTGCGAAGACTTTATGCTGCTAAGAAGGTATTTTAGGACTTTTTCTGATTGTAGCATAACTATGCCACGAAAATATAAAAGAAAAGAAGGAGTGCGAGCTTGAGCATGTTCCTGGACTATAGAACAATTGCAGTCAGCTTTCGACGAAATAGACAGAAATACCTTGGGGATAAACGAAATATCCCGACAGTTTGGGATTCCATTAAGAAAGTTGCGATTTATTGTTTTAATTCGACTGTTTTTTTATGATTATGCATGTTGAAACTTAATAATTAATATTTTATTATAAGAATTTAATATTCCTATTCATGTTGAAGCTGTTATTAGAACTTTATTATGGTAATTTTATTTGATCTCATAATAGAATTATATTCTAAGACAATTAAAAGACTTTAAAACTACAAAATACTTTTCATTATTAGGGCCATGTTTCTTGAAAACAATTTCTGTTTTAGGAGTAGCCTTCTACTTCTAAAACACTAATTGTCCTCTTAACCTTATAAAAGTTTGGTTGAATTTTTCGTTAATACATTATAAAGGGCATCTATCCCGCACCATAGGCATCTATCCCTCTTAGTATTTTCGTGGTGGGGCATCTATCCATACGGGTAGGCGTCTATCCCCAAAAAAGGAGCTCCACAAAAAGCTAAAATCAGCAAAATCTGTAATTTATAGGTCTAAAAAACCAAGTCACAGTTAAACATAAAGGACTAAACTAACTGAATTCGTACTCATTATTTATATACAATGAATATTTTCAAAATTACGAGGCAATTTCAAAAAGTGGGGCATCTATCCCGCCTTTACCCTACAGAAGGTAAGGTAAGAATTAAAATTGTTAACAAGATCTTAATATTGATCTATCTATATTTGCTTCGAATTTCAATTCAATTTTTAATCACGGTTTAGATTTTTTTATTCGCGTATATTACCTAAAGCTACTCGGATATTTGCATCCAGCAGTCAGCATTTCATGGTGCCGCGCTGATGCTGAAAGGTACAACTCCACGTTTAGGAGTAAAGGAAAAAAAATGTTAATAAGGCTTAAGTCCGTTTACTGTATTCTTTCAAGATATACACAGATAAGGCGAGACGTTGAATATTACTAAGAGTAACAAAATAATCTACATAAGATAAGTCATTTTTCAACCTGTCCTTCTAACTGCTTGACAAGCAGTCAAACGATAAGGATTCATGGTAAACATCATAGAAATCTTAATAACTAGTCAATAGAAATGCTATCGACTATCTTTTAACACTGGGACGCATGTCGCCGGTTTTCAAATACCACTTTTTGTATTCCTACAAACAAAATTATTCTTTTTGGCGATGACATTAAGACGACAATTCCTCAACTCGGACTTATGTTCGATTAGACAAATGCGCTTGTATTCCTGCAAACAAAATTATTATTTTTGCGATGACATTAAGGCGACAATTCCTCAACTCGCACTTGTGTTTGACTTGACAGATGCGCGGCGACAAGATCACGCGTCTTTGACATTTCTATTGCCTTATTATTAAGATTTCTATGGTTAACATACATAACTAAAAACAATGGCAAGAATAACGACGTCAAAATGAAAAAAGAGAATTCGTCATGAAAGAGCATTTAATAATATGACCGGATGGCGGAGTGGGTAGTGTACCTGCCTGCGACGCCGAGGTCGTGGGTTCGATTCCCACTTAAGACAAATCTTTGTGTGCATGAACATGGCGGTTTGTCTTAGTCTGGGTGTTTCTATGTATAATAAGTATGTATTTACAAAAGAAGTATATATGTATTAGTATAAGGTATTCTAGCACCCATAGTACAAGCTCTGCTTAGTTTGGGACTAGATAGCGTTGTGTGTGCGTCGTGAAATATATATTTTTTTTTAATTTTATTTTATTTTAATAAGTATTTCTTACTTTTTAGTGCATTTTTGTAATTGAAGTTGTTTTTTTTTGTAGTACTACAACTACTATAAAATATAATGAAAACAATGCTATGTTTATAAGGTCATCTTGACGTTTAAATCCTTTTACTCTCAGCTAATGAGCGAACGATAACATTTGGATAGCGTACATTGAGTGTAATGATATCATTGTATTATATCACGGTTATAAAGCGTAATCCGTATATAAACAGATGTTAAAGATAACGTATGTATTGGTGGTATTGACATTTAGGTACAAATTTCTATATCTGCCTAGCTTTACCTTAGTCTACGGCCGATTCAACACAACTGAACTTATAACTTCTTCATTCATCATCTTCATTTTTGTCTAAAACTACCATTCTGTAAATCTTTTACACTAATAATGAGTGCACGGTTGGCGTAGCGGTTAAAGTGGTCGCCTCGCCGCTTTCAACCACGCTGGTGTTGTGGGTTCGATCCCCACATGGGCAAATCTTTGTGAAATTCGTAAAGATTTGTTCTGACTCTGGGTGTGCTGTGTGAGTGTGAAATGTATGTTTGTGAACACCCTCGCGACACAGGAGTTATTCCTAGTGCGGGCGTCGTTTGTTAAAAGAAGAATAATATAAAAATATATCACTACATAGTATAAAACAAAGTCGCCTTTTCTGTCCCTATGTGCGCTTAAATCTTTAAAACTACGCAACGGATTTTGATGCGGTTTTTTCCAATAGATAGAGTGATTCAAGAGGAAGGTTTTTATGTATAATACATGCATAGAAAGGGGGAATTGTTTTACTCCAAATTTAACGCGTGCGGGCCACGGGCAGTAATGAATAAATCAAACTACTGGATCGATTTTAATCATTTTTTCAGTGAGTGACATAGGCTATATATTATATACCCGTGCGAATCCGGAGTGGGCCGCTGTGTTTTTATATACAACGTTCACAGTTTTTCTGTAGTGTATTTAGTATCAGCATTGTACCCGTGCGAAGCCGGGGCGGGTCGCTAGTATATAATAATAATAATAAGGCCTCCCTTTGTGCATATGTATACTATTTAAACGTTCGTAAAAAATGTATATCGTATGCTGTATGCACAAATAAAGTTTTGTCTATCTATCTACATAGTACTTGAAAACGTCAACAATAAGTACCGAAATATAAAATATTCAAAATCAAACTAAGTAAATTAAAAATCGCGAAGCTTAGATTGACTTACATTCGATGACGAAAAGTGACGAAATTGAATCTCAGTTGAGGAGAACTGGCATATAATTCACAAGCACGACATTTTTTAAATTGCCAGTTGTTTATAATGTGTATATAAAATTTAGTACATTATAATTCCATCAAAATTTAAAAAAAGAGCAATTCAACTAATATTTTTATCATTAAAAGCACAATTCCTTTTCCGAGGTATCTACTATGTCCATATCAATTTTCATCAAGGTAAATTTTCTGTGAAAACAAGTACTGTGAGACCAATTGATTCATGACTCTTTTGACATTTCGTTTTAAATTGTCTAGTTGATATGGTAGCTATCAGTTTGATTAAAAATTACTTTTACCACGATTTCAATGTATTTTCGGAATCATATCAAGTGAATTTAGACTTTATTATATCGAAATAACTCTATGCAAGGTGAAATTGTGTCACTCTTATTGTCTATTGGATCCAAGGAATCAATATTAATGCCTCAAGTAGTAAGAAGGTATACGTGTTCATTGGAGCATCTTTTTTATAGACCTCGTTTAAAATATACACTTTTAGTGGGTACACATAAACAATTTTAGTGTGGTTAAACTATTTGGCTACTGACAAAACAAAACTATAAAGTAGATAAACACGAACAATCTTAAAACAAAAATAAATTTATCAACTGAACGGCACCATGATAACGAATAAGAATATTTACTGCAAGTAGGTATATATTAAAAAGCTAAATATTATTTCAGGAGCACTGGACACACCCACCTTTCGACGCTGTTGTCTCTGAAGATGGTTACATCTACGCCAGAGGCACACAAGATATGAAGGGCGTCGGTATGATGCATTTAGAGGCTATCAGAAACCTGAAGAATGCTGGCATCAGGTTGAAGAGAACTCTCCATGTTACTTTTGTTCCCGGTTAGTATTTTTATGAATGTCAGTATATGCATGTAGTCTCATCATGATAAGAGGCCTGTGCTCTGCAATGCTTCATGTATCAGTAAATTCAGGACCTCGCTACACAGCTGGAACGTACTATTTGGCGGCAGGTCAAAGGTGATATGGTATTTCATCCCTCGTCTTCATATAACATTTTGAATTATGTTAATTGAAATTAAACAAAAAAGAAAGAATGTTATTAAGGCTTACACTTTTTACATTTTAGATGAAGAAATCGGTGGCACAGATGGCATGTGTGCGTTTACTAGATCAGATGCATTTAAGGCTCTCAACGTTGGCTTCGAGCTTGACGAGAGTGGTCCCAGCCCGCATCCCACTCTGATATACGCTTTCAACTCTGAAAGGACTTCGAGACGTAAGATACTTCTTTTTTATTATTAATAAAATTGAAGACATGAGTGGATGAAGGGGATATGATACAATTTGTAAATATGGAGATAATGGGCACCAAAGTTTTGATATTATAATTCTATGTTGGTACATATCCATTTCATTACTTGGTATTTCTAAAACTAAGCTTTAACTGCGTTGTTTTAAAGTTTAATATGGTTTGTAGGCACATAACACCTTCATTCAGCGTATAAAACTGTTTAAAAAAATGTTACATAACCCCTTCATTCATTTATGTCTTCAATTGCCTCGATGGTTAGCGTATTACCGCGAGGTCTCGAGTTTGATTCCCGGGTTGGGCTAATTGTCATTTGTGAACTCCGTCAGTTAATTCACAATAGCAGCACGAATTCGAAATTGTGCCCGGTGGATGGCGATAGGCTAACCCCCTATCCCATGGGACCTGAAAATAGCAGGTGTAATGTGCACCTCTGCCACTCCCTACTGGGTAATACAGGCGTGATGATATGTATGTTATATTATAATTAAATTATGTACAGGCCAACGAGTTAGCTATATAGGGCAAAAACTTTAAAGTCATCGTAAATACTTAATACGCCAGTTAGGAAGAAATGATTTACATATCTGAATAGTTAGTATATTACCATAGAAATCTTAATAATAAGGCAATAGAAATGTCAAAGACGCGTGACCTTGTCGCCGCGCATCTGTCAAGCCAAACACAAGTGCGAGTTGAGGAATTGTCGTCTTAATGTCATCGCAAAAAGAATAATTTTGTTTGCAGGAATACAAGCGCATGAGTCTAATCGAACATAAGTGCGAGTTGAGGAATTGTCGTCTTTATGTCATCGCCAAAAAGAATAATTTTGTTTGCAGGAATACAAAAAGTGGTATTTGAAAAACGGCGACATGCGTCCCAGTGTTAAAAGATAGTCGATAGCATTTCTATTGACTAGTTATTAAGATTTCTATGTATATTACACTTCTTAAATATGTAATTCAGTCATGTATATTTATCTATTGCATTCAGTTTGCACTATGGCGTAGAAGATTTTGCCCTGCTTACCTAATTGCTTGGCCCACGGTACTTTATACATTATGAAGGGTACAACCGAAATAGCAACTGCTGACTCTAAGGGGTTATGATAATATGCCACATATCCCAGTTATTATCAATAGTAACAAGTTGAATAGGGCAAAAAATATAGTTGGCTTACAATACAAGGCCCAGGGTCAAAGGGACCGACAAATCATTTATTCACTGAGCCTTCTTCCAATTATTTTGTTCGATTCCCGCTCAAGACAAATCTTTGTGTGCATTAACATGGAGTTTTATCTTGGTCTCGGTCTTAGTATCATTAGTATCAGTTATTCTAGTACCAACCAGAGCTTGTACCACTGCTTTTGGTACTAAATGGTGTTGTGTCTAAGTAGTGTGCTATTTATTTTATATTTATTTACAAGCTGACCCGACTAACGTTGTCCAGTCTTAAATATGCATACATTTTCTATGACGATATTTGCAGCACGCATTATGTCAATGTTATGTCAAACCCCATAAAGGTACATTCAAAAAGTTCATATTGTGAAAAGCGCTTAGATTACTAAAATGGCTATTAAAAAATGGAGGTTAGTGATAATAGGATAAAAAAAAAGGTTGTATGTATTTTTAATGCCACATTATAAAAAAATAAAAACAAAAAATGTTGTCCAAAAATTAAAAAAAATGTTAAGTGTGAACAACCCTTATCACTTAGGGGTATGAAAAATAGATAGTGTTGCCGATTCTCAGACCTACTGAATATGCATATAAAATTTGGTAACACTCAGTAAAGCCGTTTCGGAGAAGTAAGGTAACTAACATTGTGACACGAGAATTTTATATATGTATAAGATTATCAACAATATGCAACTATTTGCATATCGTGCATACAAATTAGTTAATCGTTACTATACTGCGACGAAATTCCATAAATTGTAATAGTGTCTTTATCTTGTATTTAATTAATAAACTAGCTCAAAAAAAACACTTAGCACTTTCTTGAGTGGCGTGCCCTCGTTTCACTCGACCAACTAAATTAGTCCTTACTCAACCTTTGCTGTTATAAAGTAATAATTATTCTTAAGAAATGCCAACACTTATTTTATTTCATTTCTTAATAAAAGTGTTTGGGCCTAGAACATAATTTGTACATAATATAGGGTGAAATCGACATGCCGACATTTATTTAAACCGAAGTTTAAAGACAAGGTCAGTTGTTTTTTCAAACGGTTAAATGTCCTAAGAAACAGTTGAAAAATGCAGGTACCAGCATTCAACAATATAATAAACAACTAAACAGTTGTAAACAATATTATATGACATCTTATCTGAAACAATAAAATTATACCACCAGAAAAATATGTTTTTATAAATAGTTCCGATCGTAAAAATTGAAGTTGTAAAATTCCGATAAATCGTAAATTCAGTCAATCATCGCGTAAGTTTCATGAGCGTTTCGGTATTCTTATGTTCAAAGTGCAAGTGATATAAATACACAGTTGCTTATCACTTGCATACTTCTCAGTTATCTCATTTGATACTAAGAAACAGTTGAAAAATATGGGACCGGCAGGATTTGTACCAGCGACATTTGTGTCGCCTTAAACATTCATTAAATAAATTACCTCTAGGTATAATTTTTTTAGAGTTTTTGACCCACCAGTTATTATCTTCATAGTGCTATGGAGGTGATATCAAAAATCAAAAAATCATATTTGCAACCCCTTTTAAAAAATCCCAACTAACAATACTCCACACTATGGGCAGACGACATAAAAAGAACATCACTCTAGGGGCTGTCCATTAATAACGTGATGTTTGTTTTACATTTTTAACCCTTCCCTCCTACCTACAGAGAATCTTAATTTTTTTATAATATTATTTTTAATTACCGGTATAAACCGCTTTTCGGTTTAGAAATCATGCGTTTGTCAAAAAATAAATACACGTGATATCTTACGAACCCCCCCCCCCCCATGTGATATTTCGTGATTTTTACCCCCCCTTTTTCGATCCCCCCCTCACGTGATTAGTGGACATACCGGTACCTCCCCTTACATATAGGGGAGGTACCATAGAAAAGTTATATTACAAGATATTACCAACTCTTAACATAGTTAACATACATATCTATGCAAAATTTTAGCTATCTTGTACAAAGAAGGACAGACAATCATAACGGAACTATAAGGCTTCCTTGTATTTATTACAAAACCGTAAAACGATGTAAAAAATCATATTTTTTACCTTTTAATTGTAGAATATCGAAAGTAATGAATTACTCAGTATTTACTTCACGTATCAATCACTGCTGAAGCGTAGAGAATCGCAACATCCGTACGAATTGCAGCCAATGTTGCATGCAGTTGCATCAAGTTGCATGACTTCGTATGTGATTTGAAAATTTATTAAAAAAAAAAATAGATATTAAGAAAATAGATCTAGACAAAAGAAGTTTGATAAAGGAGTCTGTCAAGAAATAAAATTTTTTTTTTTTCATAATTATGCCAACAAGCTTGTCATTTTAGAAAAAAAAAACTGTAATATCAAGTTCACAAGCCTGTGTGTGATAAATTGATAAGTTTTCGTAACGAGACAAAAAGGTTTCCAAACACTTCTAGACAATAATAATCCATATTGGCATATACTGCAAGAAATAACATTCTGCTAACTTAAGTAAGAATTCATTAAGATGATATCTATTAGCAACAACAGGCTGCCCCATTATGAAACAACATTTATTTAATATGTGACATGACTTTACGTAACGTAATTTTGTTAAAGTGTTGCCACAAAGAACACTGCAATAACAATTATTTGCAGCGAAGATAAAGATCAATTAGAGTCACACAAAGTAAAACTATCTAGACTATATAATATGTTGACTAAACTTTAAGCGAAACCGATTTTCCTAAACGTTTTTGACTGATCTTAATGCTGTATTCGTAAATATGCACAACTAATAAACTCAGGTTACTCTAACACGTGTCGACACGTATTTAACTGAGGTCAGCATTAAACTCAGTTTCATACGTTTTTCTCACTTTAGCGAGTTATTTTTGAACTTTCCGTCTGGGTATTCACAATAGCAGCACGGAGTTGGAATTGTGCCCGATGGATGGCGATAGGCTCATCCCCTATCCCATGGGACCTAAACATAACAGGTGAAGTGTGGGTGTTGTACACCTCTGCCACACCCTTCTGGGTAATATAGGCGTGATGTTTGTTATTAAGTACGTTTAGTAAAATCGGGCCTCAAGTCGTTGTTATGAAATACTTGAAGATATAAATTTCTTATCACTGGTTGGAAATTAACGCCTTTTATGATACCTATAATAAATAAATACTTACACAGCAATATTTTGTTGAAGAAATCATCGTGACATGCAAGGGCACTCCAGGACATGGATCGATGATTCTTCCCGACACAGCCGGTGAAAAGGTTTGTCATGTTTTCTTATAGTTAGTTAGGTTCCTATTTGCCACATGCTTTTATAGCACCTACTAAGATAGTATGAGCTGTATTACCTTGATAGTAATTTGAGCTGCATTATTTTAGTAGGCGCTAAGTAACGAAAACAACCAACATGATAGTGCAGTTGACCATACAAATACTTTTTTTGGATTGGGTTTAGGCTGCGTACCCACCAGAGCTGTACCTACCTACTCGTCTGCGTTGCTTTGTTTTTGTTTGTAGGTAATACCCAGCTTTGCGCTTATCTCTGGTGGCTTCGCAGCCATAATTGACCAAAAAGCACATCTACTGATTTTCTGATTAAAAATATTATATTGCAGAGCCACGTTTTATTTCTTTGAAAGGAAATTTAAGTACACACTAAATTGTGTTTTATTTTCTAGCTTCACTACATAATAAACAAGTTCATGACTCTTCGCGCTGAGGAAAAGGTTAAGTTAGAGAAAGGAGCTTGGTGCGGTGACGTCACGGCGATCAACTTAACTGTAATCTCGGTAAAGTATTTTGTACAATAATCTATAATAATTTGAATTCCATTCCTGCATCAAGGATATTATATTGACTAATAACTCTATCTGTGCAGGCTACAGTGACATTTTGTGTATCACTAGCCCGTCCATAATAAGAAACTGTTTGGACCAAGATATCTACCCAACCCAAAAGACCCTACCGAGATAATTTTTTCATAATAATACGGATATATTTCAGGTAAAATATACAGGTAGCAGAATTATTCAAATATCAGTGCTCTTTATTAATGTAATGATAGGCTTAGATCTGATAACATCAGTAAGGTTTTCAAGCGTTTGTATCTACATGATTGCTTTGTGTTTCAGGGAGGTGTTCAGATAAACGTGGTGCCAGAAAGCCTAACCGTTGCTTTTGATATTAGGATTGCATGTGACGTTGACCTCGATGAATTCGAAAACACGGTAACTATCATCTTATTCGTTTATTTGAAAATCTGTTTTATGCCCACACTGTTTTATGCAATATCTGTTTCAAGGAGAACATACCAAAATAAAGTAGTACCAACCAAAAATATAGAAACTTAAAAAAAGCTTTTGTTATGATAACTTCGAGACTGGATTTATGTAAATCATATGAAAAGACTGAGGGTCTTCTTAAATTATCCATTATATAATCTCATGGACGTCTTAAAATACACATACTTTCACACGCGCCCGCAGACATTCACTACTAATATAGCTATGAATGTATAATTACAATGTAAGTGCAAAAACTTATTGTCTAATTTTTGTGGCCTTTTACCCATAACACAAGTTAGATATCTTCTTACCATGGGTATAAACTTTTTGTGCGACTAGTTTCTGAGTAACGTTTGTGCGGCAGCAGGATGCAAGAAAACCCAGGATGCTCTTAAATCTAGGTTTATTTAAAATTATAACTACATTATCTTAAAAATAGTGACAATTATTGTTCGATGTGTGAATAAAGAGTGCCGTAATTGGTAGCGATGCGTGAATAAAGAATGCCGTAATTGCTATCGATCACAAGACTTGTGATCGATAGTGGTCGCGAAAGCATCACTATCTTCACTTTCTTTGAATGGGATGTTGCTTGTGTGTGTGGTATGTATTGTGCATGCCGCCCATTGTGCATGTTTCAATTAGACTGTGTATCACAATTATGTAATTCTTCTTTGTTTGAATAAAGAATTCTCTTTCTATCTATCTATATAAATGTTTTCGTTTGTTAATTAGCTGTAACTTTTATATTATTTATTTATTATTAACTCTAAATTTGAATTTTTCAGATTTTAAGATGGTGCAAGGAAGCCGGTGAAAACGTTACTTTTGAGTATACACAGAAGGACCCGTTTATCAAGGGTACTGTCTTAAATGATGATCTCGTGTACTGGACGGTGATGAAGAAAGCGATCAACGATATGTAAGTTTTTAATCATCTATATACCTTAATTGGGTTAACTACTTAACCGCTACTCAAACTCACATCTTCAAAACTTCCTGTTACAATTTTTCGATCTCATACATTCAATGTACAGATTATAAATTTTAATTAAACCTAATTAATAATGGCAAGAGACTGGACGGTATGTCATTGTTGCCATGGAAGATGGGTAGGCCTTTGGTGTTGGACGCAACCTGCGTCGATACCCTTGCGCCATCTCATCTTCCTAGCACGGTAGTTTGTGCTTGAGCAGCGGCCACTTCTGCAGAGAACCTCAAGTGGCGCAAATATAATAACCTCGTCGGTGATTATATATTTGAGCCGTTTGGGGTCGAAACCTAAGGGCCATGGGGTCCGAGCGCCCGGCTACTTTTTAAAGATATAGCAAAAATACTAATCGATGCAACTCGTGACCAGAAGGCTGGTTTTTATTTGGCTCAAAGAATAAGCATTGCCATACAACGTGGCAATGCCGCCAGCCTTCTTGGGCACGATGCCTTTGACGTCAATGCGGAGGAGATGTTTGATGCTCTATAAAGTTTTGTAAATATCATATTATAAGTTATTGTAGGTGTGTATATTATTGTATTATAGTGAGTAATTTAATGATAAATAAATATATATGAAATTACCATTGTAGAAAAAAAATACATATCATCACGCCTAATATTACCCAGAAGGGTGTGGCAGAAGAGAATAACACCCACAGTTCACTGTTATGCTTAGGTCCCATGGGTTAGGGCCTATCACCATCCACCAGGCACAATAAAAATAAAAAATAATTGAAATAAAAATAGGTCTGAACAGAAAAACGGGCTTTCTCGTCCGTTTATCGCCACTGAGCACAATAATATACTTGTAAATGTAGAAAGGAGAGATCTCAAAGGAATAATTTTATGTTTGATTAATTTTAGGGGCCTTGAAATCGAAGCAGTAACCTGCCCTGGAGCCACCGACGCCCGTTACGTCCGCGAACAAGGTGTCCCTGCCATCAACTTCACTCCCATGCTTAATTCAGCTCTCCTCGTGCATTGCCATGACGAAACTCTACACGTCGAAGTCTACAAGAAGGGAATAGATATCATGCAGAAAGTCGTCGAAGCCGTCGCTAATGTATAAATAATTATTTATGAATTATTAATTATCAGTATTCATTGCAATAAATATAAACATTTTATAGTGTTTTCCTGGTTTATTTCATAGCTCCCTAAAGTTAACTAAAAAGCCAAAGTTTTATACAGCACAAAGATTACCAAAGTATTTATTAATAGTTCCCAAACACACAACAAAGATTAATATATAATTTGAAATGCGGGCACCAAAAACCTGCAATATTACAAGTTTAGATCAGGTGACCATTCCTGCGGTGATTCACTGAGCTCAGCGAAATTGCGGCTTCAGGTCTTTTAATTTAAAAGTTCATTTTATAACACGCCTTTACTATCTTCTTTCTTGGGGGTTTTCGTATCTTTACTTGAGCTAGGACCCTTACTTGTGCTAGCCGCTTCATCGCCATCTTTTTTCTTTGCAGTAGTAGATTGCTTACTGTCACTACCCACTTGTTCTTCAAATAATTCAGATTGTCCATGCTGCTTCTGCTTTTCGTCCATAATGGTCATTTGTTGTGTCTCAGAGGGTGTCAGACTTTTGAACTGCTTCCCTTCTACTACTAAAGTTACTGATCTTCTTGTACCCGTACTAGTGATCGATGTTGATGATGCTGAGACTTCTACAAACGATCTTTGGTGCAGGCCGTCTTCTTCGTGCGATGGAGGGCGGATTGTGCGACTTTTTATGATCGAATTATGCATAGTTGTAAGTTTTGATTTGCTAACTGTTCCACCGGGACCATAAGGTTTGTGACGAGAAGGTTTACTCTCAGTATAAAATTCTTCTATTTCTTGCAGTGTCAAATGCTTTGTTTCTGGTAAGAAAAGATAAAGAAATAAAGCACCTGTGAAATACAAAAGCAAATATTAGTAACATTCTAATTGATACATACCTTAGACATAATTAAACATAACACTAATCCGTTAGTAATTTGATTCTTACCTAATAATGCACAGACTCCAAAAAATATCATGGTATTTGCTAAGCCAATTCCATCGGTTAGGTAATGAAAGCATTTGGTACTCGCAAATACCAGTAAGCTTGCAATCGCTACAGATATTCCAACGAGCGTTCCTCGGACCTAAGATAATACAAGCCTGAATTATATTGAACAATATAACCTATTTGATATGAAAACAATCTTTTAAATCTATATTTATTATTGATTGTTTTATATTTTGAAGTTACTTACTTGTAATCGATATATTTCCCCCATCATTAGAAATGGTAAAATATAGTAACCCAAACCGGCGAATGCTGTATATATAACTAAACATATTTGAGGCAAAAAACCAGGGTCGTCGTATGTATATAAAATTATTCCAAAAACGAAGCATGCGGCAGCCACACCAAATGCTGAAATAACAAAAATACATAGCATACAAAGTGTGTAAGTCAAAATGTTTTTTTTTTTTATTTTAAATATACTAAATACGTACATGATACTAGCGCCATAGGTCTTCTGCCAACACGGAATAATAGTATTGAAGCTATTACGCAAAAAACAAGTCTAGTAGCAGCTATTAAAATATTACTCGTATTGTAATTTCCCGAAGCGTTAGCCAGCTGAAACATTTGAATGAATAAATATTTCAAATGAAGCCAAACGTACACTATAAATTTCTACGTTTTTTTGTCGCTGCTGTGACAATATATACAAAGTGTAAATGGCATTGTGATGACGCCACTTACCAGTGATGCAGCACATGATTCTGAGATCCGGAATGCAAATATTTATATCAGAAAATCGAAGGCTCTTTTGGAACTTATTCGACAGAATTGAGTTTACTTTCAGTTTTGGTAAAATGAATGAAGGAAAGGCAATATTGTACTGATACTTTTTCAAAGACTAGGAAAACAGTCTAATATTATAAGGCTAGGTATAAAATAAATTTAGCAATGATATAAAACGGATAGTTATCATATTATTTATTTAAAAAAGCTAAATGTTTATACCCATAGAATTTCAATGGTCCAAAATGTAACAACAGGAGCACCACTCAAATTGAGGATTAAAACATAAGTCATTAGAGTTGCAAATGGTATGCAAGTAGACTTCGAAAACAATAATTTCTTTCTTTCCAAAAATGTTAATCTGAAAAAATTAAAATATTATTAATTGCTCAAACTGCAAACTTAATTATTTCAAGGAGATAGAAATACAATTTATCAAAAAATATCCTTTTAGAGCATACAATCTTAAATAGAAATATTTATTTTTATTTTATGTTATACGAGAAAATGCAAATCGCCCAATTACGTTTAAATTTATGTTGGTAAAAAGGAAAGACATAAATTACATTAATTCAAAAAATCTGTTTCGCATTAATGTGTTAAGAAGAAAATACGACTAAAGTACTTACCTTACCTACATAGATTATTGTGCTGCTTAAATTCTATGAGTTCATTCATTTCTTTTTTAGCATTATAATCTTTAGCCCTAAAAGCAGTGAGCGCTTTGGCCGCACATTTTACATTCTCCTTTAATAGCAGAAAGTGTGGCGTTTCTTCCAGCAGTAAATAACTTGCAAAAAGGAAGAAATTGAGTCCACAGATAATGTAGCAAATCATGCGCCAGTTAAGCAATGCGCCCATGCCTGCCTGTTATGAAAACAGATCAATATTATATTAACATTAACAATGTTACCTCTTTTCAAAAATTAGACAACGGGTCTAAATCGCGTAATTATTATAAAGTTAAATAAATACCTATGCTCTACGACGACCAGTCGGCTCGTGACCACGAATGATGCAAGTCATTCGAAACATCGAGCATTTATACTTTTATTATAATTACGCGATTTAGACCCGTTGTCTTATTTTTGAAAAATGTTCTCAAATCGCGAAAGTTTAAAAACATATATTATAATATCACCTCTGTCATCAGAGTGTGGTGTGTATATCACATCATCGGTAACCTACCGTTTGACTAAAAGGATTTTGCTAAAATTGTATTACCCAAACAAAGCGAAGAGTTTATTTTGGCAAATGAAATTGTGCGAGCTTTTTCTTTTTGCAAAAACAAAGGTCATCTCGTTATGCGATAGGTGCGCATTTGAGCTGCGTGTAATAATTTGTTTAACAACGTTGGTCTACCTTTCCACTAGAGTACACGAGTATGACCCACGACTATGCATAGAGTCGCACGGCGCACGGAAAGGCTACGGACGTACCACTGCAATCCACTCAAAACTGCGCCGCGATAAGTGAGCTGTACGTAGTCGTTGGTTATATTCGTGTACTCCAGTGGAAACGTAGACCCACGTCGATAGCGTTAAGCTATGTAACCGCCTATTCGAGCCAGCCACACATGTATCAATGGCGTTAATTCATGCGTAGCCTCTGCGTGGGTTGCAGTGGACACAAGCGCATACAAGAACTAAATCATTTGATAGCCTGGTAAAGGTTAATTCTTTGGATAGTACCATATCTGAAGATTTATTGGCTAAAAGCTTTGACCTTTCAACCCATGTTCATGCAAATATGTTAGAAAGCCTGCAGACTGAAGTTAATATGCTGAAATCAACCTTAGCATCTACACAAAATGAATTAGAAAATGTGATAATCGAGAATAACGACTTAAAGAAGAACATTGGGCTATTACATCAAGAGGTAGACATTTTGAAACAGCTATGTAAGAGTCCTGCATCATCAATTAGGAAGAACTTGCGAAAGAAATGTACAAGTAGACGACGGCTAACAGACAGTTTTGAAAGCACTCCAACAATAATTTTAACACCATCTGAAAAAAAGTCGCGTTTAAATGAAAAACCAGAAAATGAAGACAAAACCATCCAACTGGAAGAAGAGGTAGAATTATTTCAGGACAACCCAAATAAAAGAACAGACAAAAGTAACAATTTTAAAGTGAAAAGTCCACCACATCAAGATAAAAAACCAGACGTGAAGAAAGCAAAACGGGTACTCATTTTTGGAGGACAAAAGTGTATAAATTTAGCAGTAAAACTGATAAAATTGAGATCCAACAACCGTTACGAAAAGTATAATTTCATTTCTTTCATAAAACCGTACGCTTCAACTGAGGAAATATTGATAAGTGCAAAAATGTACGACATATCTCCGGAGGACCGGGTTATTCTTTCAGTTGGTGAAAATGACTGCAATCCACAAACCGTTATGAAAAGCTTGTGCGTCTTTGTAGAACTAATTAAATGTCCTATTCTTATACTAAAAGTTTATAGAAACGTACATCTGAATGAGTTCAAATTAAACAACATGTTAAAATTGATATGTAACATAACGTATTTACTGCACAAATACTTAGCATACCTACACTCAATATCTATAGACACATCTACCCCAGAGTACTATATAAGTGTTCGAGATTATGATAAAAATAACGTCAGAAAATTTAAAGACTGTTTAGCGAACCTGTCGTTTGAAGAGGTTTATAACACTTCAAACATTAACACGGCTTTTAAGCAATTCTACGACCTATTTTTACTTTTTTATAATCTATGTTTCCCTAAATTTAACGTAAAATTACGACAAAGGAGCCAAAACACAGGATGGATAACAAAAGGTTTAAGAAAATGCTGTAAAATAAAAAGGCAGTTGCGTTTCAAATACTGCAAATATAATAACTTCAGATAACAAGAGAGGATATAAGCAGTACTCAAAAGTCTTTCGACAATGCATCGATAAATCTCGTAAACTTCAAAACGAAAATAAAATTAAGAATAGTAAAAATGTATGCAAGGCCTCATGGGATTTGATAAAGACAGAATCCAATGGTGTGTTACAAAAAGAAATCATAAGTAGCATAAATTGTGATGGAACTATTATAAGTAAACCAGAAGACATAGTTGAGGTATTTAATAATTTTTTTATTAACGATCTTAGTCAAAAAACTTGCAACGGGACTAAGGTAAAAACATTCTATGGGTAAAAACTACTTGTAATAGCATATTTTTAAAACCGTATGACTGCTATGACATTTATAAAATGATAATGTCCCTAAATAACACAAAAGCAACAGGTTACGATGACATTACAACAGAAATTATAAAAAAATGTGCTAACGAATTGGTACCTGTACTAACATATCTAATAAATTTGTCCTTCATTGAGGGGTTTTTTCCAGATTTATTGAAAATTTCAATTGTAAAACCCTTACATAAAAAGGGAGACAAATCGTTACCTGCCAATTATAGACCAATTACCCTGATTCCTGTAATGTCAAAACTTTTTGAAACAGCGATGTATAAGCGTATCTCTGAATTCCTAGCTAAAAATGATATTCTAAGAAATGAGCAATATGGCTTTCAAAAAGGAAAATCAACATCTTTAGCATGTTTTAATTTAATGAATCAAGTTATTAATAGTGTGGATGATGGGAGGGACACCACTGCTGTGTTTTTTGACATGACAAAAGCATTCGATTTGGTCTCGCACAAAATACTACTAAATAAATTAGAAGATTATGGTATTCGTGGAACTGCCCTATCATGGTTGAAAACATATGTAGAAGACAGACTACAATGTGTTGAAATTAACTGCATACATAATAACAAAGAACTTAAAACTACTCGGTCGCATTATAAAACTAATAATTCTGGGGTACCACAGGGCAGCGTCCTAGGGCCGTTATTGTTCTTGCTGTACATTAACGATCTCCCTGATATAACAGGATGCCCATGCACACTATATGCAGACGATATTTCAATAATAATATCGACAAAAAGAAGCAACACTCCTGACTCTAACACCAACATTAATAAAACTAACACTGACATCCAACTCTATGTAAATGATAATTGCAATAATTCTAATAATGACATTCATATTTGCAATAGTGACATCTACTATTCTGGTATTGACATTCATAATCCTAACATTGACATTAATAATTCTAATATTGACATACACAAGATTTCTAACAATGACATTCATATTCAGAACATTGACATCAAATCAGCTACAAGTCTACACAATCTTAATATAAATAAATCAATTGAATCAATTTTAGAATGGCTAGATAAAAATAACCTTAATGTTTATGAAAACCAAATATGTCCAATTCAAAACGTATGGTAGCAAGAGTACAGAGCTTAATGTTATGATTAATGATATCAAATTAGAGGAAGTTAGTCACACAACTTTCCTAGGCATAGTCGTAGATAAATTTATGAACTGGAAATTACAAGTTGAGAAAGTATGTAACCGAGTCAACAGATTTGTATATGTTTTGGCCAAATTGAGGCGAATATCTAACCAAAAAACTATACTTAGTGCATACCATGGTTATGTGGCATCGATACTAAATTACGGCATTATTTTGTGGGGCAACTCGACGGACTTTGGCAGGGCTTTCATTGCGCAAAAAAAGTGCATACGAGCGATCTGCGGAGTAGCGCCTTGGGTATCGTGCAGACCTCTGTTCAAAAAACTCAAATTGCTCACTCTGCCCTGCATGTACATATTTGAAGTAGCAAAGTTTGTCAGACTTAATAAACATCTGTTTACAATGGCAAAAGACTTTTATCCGCGAAACACTCGTGATCCAGACAGAATTGTATTGCATAAAAGACCTCGAACTACTTTATATAAAAAGAATTGTTATGCAATGTGTGGGCATATCTACAACACCATACCTAAAGACATAAAATCATTGCCTTATAACAAATTTGTAACTAGCTTAAAAAAATGGCTTTTAGAGCAAAGCTTCTACTCTGTGGCTGACTATTTGAATGTGAACAAGAGATGTTAGCTTTTATGTTGTGTAATTGCCAAAAATATTCATGTATCTCAATTATTATTTTTTCTGTTGTATACTATGAATAACTGTTTGCATGCCCTATTCAGGCAAAACATTCTGTACCTAATCTAACTTTACCACCTATACTACAATGTTCTTGCAAATAAAGAATTTTTATTTATTTTTATACATTTTCTTACAAAGCGAAGCATAATACAAGTGCGTAACCGTGGCGCGCTCTAACACTTTTACCGAACGCGAAACCTTGAAGAGAATATGACATCCATGTGTAGTGAGAAATAAGAACTAATTATTTATCTTTACAGTTCGTCAGCAGTTTCATCGCACAATAATACTAAAGGTTATTGTACGATGAAATAACGTTTGCAACCCCATCAACGTATAGTACATTGACTAAAGGATAGTAAGTATGGGCAGTTCATAGTTACCACCACAGTAATTCCTACGGCAACGAAGATATTTGGGAATGCTCCAAGCACGCCCCGCATTTTTGGCAAACTGATTTCTGTAGTGTACAACCTTGGTGGGCCCATGGCCAAACCACATCCCACACCGGTTATTGCTCGTCCTGTTAAAAAAAACACGTCTCATAAGTAGTTTTATGCCTTGTAAGTTTGACTGGAGGAACTAGGTATTTAATTCCATTTTCACTAGTTATAGAACTTTTCATCTAATAGTATTTAGAGACAAACACATACATTCAGAAATAGCTGTCTGGGGTTCGCGAACAAGTTCTACAATTTTTAGGGTTCCGTAGTACCTACAAGGAACCCTTATAGTTTCGCCATGTCCGTCTGTCCGTCTGTCCACGGCATAGCGACGAATCCGTTGGTGCTAGAAAACTGAAATTTTGCATAAACATGTATGTTAACTAAACAAAGAAAGTCGTAGAGTAAAATTTGGAAAAATATTTTTTTTTCAGGTAGCTCCCCTACATGTAAAGTAGTGATGTTTTTTTTTTGTCGCCTACCCCATAGTGTGGGGTATTGTTAGATAGGACTTTTAAAAACGTTCAGGGGCTGCTAAGACAGTTTTTTGATTTAGGGATCCGGTTGCGAGATAATTAACTTTAAAGAGCAAATTTTTGTTCGAGTAGGGCGCCCCCCCCCCCCTCTAAAAGCTAAACTACTGAATCCTAAAATCTGAAAAAAATTGTGTCGGTAGTACATGTAATGAACTTTAAAGGAAAACTATAGCGGATAAGTTCACTTCATTAGTTCAAGAGGAATAGGGGTCCGAAATGTCAGATGCAGTTACTCAGAATATTTCGTTAAAAATTCTTGAAACATAAATAAACATACATAATACATATATAAAATCACGCCTTTATCCCACGGAGGTAGGCAGAGATGATGGAACGCCATGTGCTTCGCTCCTTACATACTTCTTTCGCTTCCTCAACATTCATACATCTCGTCATACGTGCTAGCTGGTTTCGTGTACTACAAACATTTCCTTTCTGAAGGACGCCATTTAGTTAAAAAGTATTTTTCTATGGAACCCTACTGCGCGTGGCCCGACATGCACTTGGCCGGTTTTATAAATTTATGCGATGCCTCTAAAATTATTTTGTGTGTATCTTATTGTCTTTTTTATTGTTTTTTAAGGACTGCATGTTTGACAACGTTTGTTTAAATACTTACTAGTCCTTACTCCTTACTAATATTAAAAATGCGAAAGTAACTCTGTTTGTCTGTCTGACTGTTACGCTTTCACGGATAACCTACTGAACCGTTGCTGATGTAAATTGGCATGCTGTTAGTTGGAACTTTTTATCCGCTACGCAGGCGGAGCCTCACGCTGAAGATAGTAATTGATAAATGTAAGAGGTAGCATAGTATGTAACATACGTACCTATGATAATATGTATAGGTCTCTTCGCTATACCAGTGTATATCCATCCAACAAACATAGGTACTTGACAACAAATGATCATCGTGCTGCGCCCAAACTTATCCATCATGAGACCACTGATCAAAGTTCCGATAGGACAAAATAGAGTCACAACACTAACAATCCACGAAGCCTCTTCGGTAGTCAAGTCAATTTCAGACTCAAACTCAAAGAGTTGAGGAATCTGGATCGCTGGAAACCCAAACGATAAGCCAATACACATAGTAGCCAAATTTACCCAAACCCCATAGAACAGTTGTATAAAAGAAGTTTTGGACCTAAATTTTGGTTCTGTATCTGCCATTCTGAAATTTTGCTTCAGCTCAACACATTGTTACTGGCAGTGTGAGCTCAAGCGGTGAATATTTCTATATGCCCTTTTCTTTCATAGTAGTTAATTAATGGGTAAATATTGAAATAAGCTTATTATTTACATCTGTTTACTATCAAATTTTGATTGACGCTGTTTGTTGACATTTTGTTGATTCGTGGTGTCAAACTCTTTGGTATTTGTCATTTCTGCCATAGGTATATCGTCTGTTTCATAAAAGAGAATTTAATTTAACCCTTTTCATGGTGGTAGAGCTCTTGTGAATGAGCTCGAGGGCGGCAGCACCACCGTCTCACCTTTAACCTGCCGCCTAATATATATTATGTATGCTTGTAGTAATAAGTATAGTATAATAGTAGTGCTTGCATTACTGTGTTCCGGTTAGGTGGTGAGATCAGGCCCTGAAATTACTGACACATGAGGCATAACACCTTAGTCCTCAGCTGCAGCGACGCATCTATAATCTGCTTTTGTGGATTGTTGGTGTCCATGGGCTGTACTCCACTTACCATCAGGTGGACTACACGTTCGTTCACTGTGGGCGTAGTATAAAAAAAAAATGTAACTAAGCATGGAACAGAATAATTATAATTTAACTTTGATATTTGTTGCTAGTGTTTTTGTTTCATATGTAGGTACTCAGTTTTTCTTTGTTGATTGTTAAGCCTTCATTTCTGTTTCAGTGGTACTTTGTACTTCGTGATTCCTCTTTGGATTTGCAAAACAAAACCAGGTCATCAGCATAACCTATTCCTTTCCATCCAGTTGTACCTTACCATCTAGAGTTAACACTTTTCTTAGGATATGAAGAACAAGGTAATTGAAAAGTAGGTGACAGTGCATTACCCTGCTTTAGTCGTGTGGTAACTTAAAATTTGTCGGTCAACTTGTTCTCAACTCGAACCCTCAGTGCTTTTACAATATTATTATGCTTTAACATAGTACCAACTACAATCATATTTGTTTTTGATATGGTTAAATTTCTGAGAATAGAGAATATATAATCATCATGATTCCTAAAACCGGGGCTAATCAAACTCACAGCTTCAAAAGTTCCAGTTTAATTTATCAACTCGGCTGTTGTTTAGCAACTCTTTGGCCTCACTTACTAATGCTTTGTACAGATTTAAATTATAAAATTACTTTAGCAAGATTATAATTCAAATAAAAATAAATGTATAGACAAAAAAGGACTTTAAGGCAGTAACCCTGCCTAAAACATCTCGCTGTCTACAAGAAGGGAATAGACATCACACAGAAAGTCGTCGAAGCGGTTGCCATTCGCGTATGTATCAATTAATTATAAATATAAAGTGATCAGTATTTATTCAAAGAGATACAAACTTTTTTTTATTGCTTAATTATCTAGATTTTTTTTATAGCGTCCTAAACTTAACTGGCAAGCCAAATTAATCAAACAACCCAAAGATAATTAAAGTATTTATTGATAATTCCTTAACAAGTATGAATATTTTAATATCCGTGTCACAACAGTGCAGTGCAAGTTTAGATTAGTTCGTTGAATTTATCTCGTCTTCAATGAATCACTAAGCGTGCTTGAAAAGTTCGCAATATTTGACTGTGATCATTGAATTTGATTTTACAAGCATTGAATTGAATTGATGGACCTGAGTCCATCAATTACACGTCAATGCTTTGATTATCTTTTATCATGGAGATTTTCGTATCTTTGATTGTGCTAGGAGCTTCATCGCCGATTTTTTTACTTTTCAGTAGTGAATTGCTTACTATCACTACCCTCTTGTTCTTCAAATAATTCAGATTGTCCATGCTGCTTCTGCTTTTCGTCCATAATAGTCATTTGTGGAGTTTCAGAGGGTGTCAGACTTTTAAACTGTTTGTCACCGACAATCAAAGTTACTGATCTTCTTTTACCCACACTAGTGATCGATGTTGATGATGATGAGATCCCTTCAAACAATTTTTTATACAGGTCGTCCACTGGACTTGGCGATGGAGGGTGGATTGTGGGACTTTGTACAATAGAAGCATGCATAATTGTGACTTTTGGTTTGCTAACTGTTTCGCCGGGACCAACGGCATTATGTTGGGGAGTTTTACTCTCAGAATAGAGTTCTTCTATTTCTTGCAATGTCAAATGCTTCGTTTCTGGTAAGAAAAGATAAAGAAATAAAGCACCTGTGAAATAGAATAGCAAATATTAGTGACATTCAAGTTGATATCACTGATGCACTACGGATTCGGTGCATACAATTATTAATTACGTACCTAATAAAGCACTGATACCAAAAAATATCATAGTATTTGCCAAACCGATTCCATCTGTAAGGTAATGAAAGCATTTAGTATTCGCAAATACCGATAGGCTTGTAATCGTTTCAGAAATACCAACTAGCGTTCCTCGGACCTGAAATGATACAAGACAGAGTATTACTAGGTACCTTTATTGAAAAATTATAAAAATAAATAAAGATATAATAGATAAAGTTTCAAATAGTTAAATGGCAGTTAATTCTAATAATATCGATACAAATTCAAAAAACACTTTCACTTGTGTGTGCTATACAAATTAAATGAGTATAGGTATTTATAATAAGTTTTATCTGAACTAAAGCTTGTGAATCTGGACCTAAAGTTACTTACTTGCAATCGATATATTTCACCCATCATTAAAAAAGGTAAAATATAGAAACCCAAACTGGCAAAAGCTGTGTATATAATTAACAATATTTGAGGCATACAACCAGGTTCGTCATATGTATATAAGATTATTCCAAACGCTAAACTGGCAGCAGACACACCAAAACCTGAAAAGAAACCACATGAAATGTAGGTATATAATTGTAACATAAATAAATAATAAATATAACAGTCCCAATCACATTGTTATATGCCTAGGTAAAATAAAATAAAAAGTCAGAGATATATTCAGGTATATATACTACTAGCTGCCCCGCGCGGCTTCGCCCTCGATAAAATTTTGACCTCGAAAATATTTTAAAAGTATCCTATGTCCTTCTCCCGGTTCTAAGCTACCTCCCCACCAATTTTCAGCCAAATCGGTTCAGCCGTTCTTGAGTTATAAATGGTGTAACTAACACGACTTTCTTTTATATATATAGATATATTATCTGATACAGAAATAGAATTAAAATTTAAATTTCAATCACTTAGGATGGGTTGAAATATGACATGGATAAAGAAAGGTACCTACTGGAATCTTAAATACTATTAATATCCTAATAAAAAAGTATAATCTTTTATAAAGATTAAATGCCTGTTTACGACCAATCTGTTCGATGACATCTTAAATAACTAGTAAAGACTATTAAGCTAAAATAATTGTTTTCTTTTTGAGCATTGTTGTTGATTTTTACTTGAAGTAATTGCCGCAAGTACCCAAAACCTGTACAAACAAATAGACATGCTTTGAATAAACATTCAAAATATGTCTTTGGGTCAATCTTGAGAGGCTCACTTTTTGATGTCCGGGGGTAAAAAGTACCCGCAATATTGAAATATAGTCCATAAATACTTATATTTTTTTAGACTTATCACTATAGTATCTAATTGGTGCACGATAGTTTTTCTTTTTAACTTGTGTATAAATAATAGTAAAAAATATAAATAGTGCCCAAAATTGATAACCCTGGCGCGTCCTTTACACATTTTAAATTTTAAACACCGAAATTTTGCCAACTTATTACAGTAAATCATATTAATCATTATGTGTATAAGCATCCACGTTAGTGGTTATTTGAAATAAAAAAAATACTCATGGTATTTTATCCCATAGTTTTCCATAGAAGTGCAATTAAAGTTTTGTCCTGAGATAAACTTTGATTCCCTTGGCGCGATACATAACTAGGCATACAACATCAGTGTAACGGTAGAGAAACATAGTTGTTCGTTCTCACGCGAGCTCTAGTCGTGCTTCAAACGCTGTGGTGGGAGGTTGTGCGTCACGTCGCCCGCAGACGAAGTTACGAAGGTAAATATTTGATTACCCTGGCTTTGTTTCACTAGGTCATTGATTACCCTGACGGCTTGAAAAAATATTATAAAAGTTCTTAGGGTTTTGCTATTCCTGTACACGGAAAGCCAATAAGGATAGCTTTTTACTTATCTTATTATAATTTCTAAGAATGTTAAAATTTTTACATAACTGAGAAAAAACATACTTTTATTGATTCCCTTGGTGTTGATTCCTTTGGCGTTTGTGCCAGGGTAATCAATATTTTCACTATTTTCCTTAAAATAACGGTGGAATTTTCTTTTAAATCTACACTATTTCATACAAATCAAAATATTAAGCAATAATTATCAACAAGGTAATTATTGCTTAATATTTTTTTTTTTTTCAAAAGAAGAAGTTTTGTTGTTAGTTGATTTATTTCGTATTGTATTTTGTGATTAGTTGGTATTTAGGAGAAACAAAGTGATTAATAATAATTCTACTGTGATACAATTGCCAACAAGAGACTGAATGATAAATAAAGCAACAATTTTTGATTCCCCTAGCTCAAAAAAAAAGGAACGTTATATCTCTGTAATGAGTCGTTCAAAAATGACCCCTTTTTGATATATAAGTTTGTAATTCGGCTAAAAATCAAACTAAATTATAATTTGTATAAAAATGTCATAAAAAAATGCGCCAAGGGAATCAACTGAATATCGCCAATCTCAAGATTCACCCCTTTCTGTTAGTACGCAAGTTGATGTAAAAGAACTTATGAAAGTTTTACTAAGAAACAGTTGAAAATGATATGGAACCGGCCGGCGGCAGGCGACCGTAGCTGGATGGCTAAAGCGGCTGCCCGGTGTGCATTAAGGTCGCAGGTTCAAATCCTGCCGGTTCCATATCTTTTTCAACTGTTTCTTAGTATAATTTGCTAAGCATAGCTAAATGCTATACAAATAATCAATTAGATTATGAAAGTTTTGTTGCAGAAGTTTGAGTAATAATAACTGTAATAAGCCTTTTGAGTAATCAAATTATTGCATGAAACGTACGTCACTCGGGGAGGCTTCCCCGAGTGACGTACGATTCCATACGTCCGGCGCACCCTGGGCAATTCGCGAGTTCTCCAAAGCGAATTGGCTAATCCTTTCACCACGATGGCAAGTCAAAATAAAATTTGACTTAGCAATTGACACGACGAAGAAGAAGAAGAATCAAATTATTGAAAGTATAGACCAAAAACGATTAAATACGTACATGATACCAACGCCATGGGTCTTCTGCCAACTCGGAATAATAGTATCGAAGTTATTACGCAAAAAACGAGTCTAGTGACAGCAATTAAAATATTGCTGGTATTATTATTTCCCGATGCGTTTGCCATCTGCAACATTGCAATGGATAAACATTTCAAATTTAGCCAAACGCGCTCTAAGACCTTTTGCTACGACTTTTTGTCGCTATGACAGTATTTTTTTTTCTCAATTTTAAAAAGAGAAAGGTATAATATAACGTGCGAAAACTGTTATATTTATGGTCTTTAGATATTATTTAAGTAACTAACTCAATATAAAGACTAGAAATACTGTTTGTTTTTTTAAGAAAATAAAATCAAATAAAATAAATACATAGATTGTACTTTCTATATGGTACTACCATCATTTTAGGCAAGATTAAAAAATATAAATCTCAAAAATGCGCATGATTTTGGTTTGACTACGACGCTGTATTATATTATTATCTTTTATGTATAATGTTTATACCCATAGAATTTCAATGGTCCAAAATGTTACGATCGGAGCACCACTTAAATTGAGGATTAAAACATAAGTCATTAGTATGGCAAATGGTATGCAAGTAGACTTCGAAAACAATAATTTCTTTCTTTCCAAAAATGTTAATCTGAAAAAAGTTAAATATAATAATATATATTATAATCACTCAGCACTGTTTAAATTTAATTATTACAAGAAGATAGAAAAAATATTTTTTAGAAAATTGTTTTTTTTTTTGTTATACCTACGAGAAAATGCAAATCGTGAATGTTTGTTGGTGAAATAAAAAATGTTAATCTGTAAAAAAACAAAGTTAAGCACTGTGTAAGTGTGCAGCCTAAGTTAAATTAAGAAGATATGAATATAATCTCGCAAGGTTAAGAGAGAAATAGATATTTTTCTAACAACAAAAATTATTCCTGAGTACAATCTCAAAGTCTCAAGTTTAGGTGACATAAATAAATTGTCTCAATTGTACATCTTATCAAAAAACTAATTCGCAATGTGTTAAGAAGAAAATACAACTAAAGTACTTACCTTACCTACAAAGTTTATTGTGCTCCTTAAATTCTACGAGTTCATTCATTTCTTTTTTAACATCATAATCCTTTGCCCTAAAAGCAGTGAGCGCTTTTGAGGCACATTTTACATTCTCCTTTAATAGCAGAAAGTGCGGAGTTTCTTTCAGCAGTAAATAACTTGCAAAGAGGAAGAAATTGAGTCCACAGATGATGTAGCAAATCATGCGCCACTTAAACAATGCTCCCATCCCTGCCTGTAATAAAAATAGATAATAATTCAGAAATAAGATAACTTAGCATTACGTTTTTATTATCTAGCAGGGTTCGACAGAGACACCAACATCTATTACGATCAGGTGCAATGTAATAGGGAGAGCGAGCGAGAGAGCAGAAATTGTCTATAGAGCCTACCGTCTATCGTGTTATAGACGGTAGGCTCTACAGATAATTTTGTAACGGAAAACGCTCAAATAACACTTTATCGAACCCAAAAATGGTGTTATCGAACCCAAAATTAGTAAATGAGGACTACTGATTAATTTTTACCTACTGCTCGTCAGCAGTTTCATCGCACAATAACATTGAAGATGTGTTTCGGGTGTACTATTATTATTGCTGGGAAGAGGCTTAGGGTGTTCACGTCGACCTCCGTGGGTCTATTGTGATTGTAGCCTCCATAAACTGGAGCAGTCGGCAGATCGGGTGTAACCACATCAACGTATACATTTACTAAAGGATAGTAAGGATGGACCGTTCATAGTTACCACCACAGCGTATCCTAAGGCAACGAAGGTATTTGGGAAAGCTCCAAGCACGCCCCGCATTTTTGGCAAACTGATTTCTGTAGTGTACAACCTTGGTGGGCACATGGCCAGACCGCAACCCACACCTGTTATAGCTCGTCCTGTAAAAAATACGTCTCGTGATAGTAGTTTTATGTCTCATGTTATGTATTACTTCAGGAACTAGGTTAACCAATTTCTTATAATTATCCATAGTATAATTGAATAGAAGGTTGTAGATTTCCGAGAGTGTATAATAAATAGCCTGCCTACATGCACAGTTTTAATATTGCAAGTTACGCTTGGCATCAAGCCTGGTTGTACTAATGTACAACCAGGCTATGGCACATTCCTATATAATTATAGGAATGTGCCATTGTCACATTATGGGACGCGCAAGCAACATTTTTACGTTGACACGCTCATTTTAACTGCGCAGTCCACTTGCGCCAGTTTGCGTAGTTATTACTGTGTGTAGCCGGGCTATTAGTTAAAGTTTTATGACTTACTTTAGAGCCGAAGGAGACAAATTATAAAATATTTCTATTGATATCTTTATAGGCATACGCACAGCACACTTATTACGGTTAATGTTGATTGTGACGGCATCAGATTCATGTGTTAAAATTTGTACCAAGAATTTACATTTGAATTTACATCGTCAAGAGAGGGTTGATTTTAAAATAGTTGTCTTGCATCACCTTATTCACTGATTTATTGTTTCTGAGTCTCAGTTTGACAACGATTGATAAATGAAATTATTAATCAATGCAATAAGTAGTAAAGTAGGTACGTACCTATGATAATATGTACAGGTGTCTTCGCTATACCAGTGTACATCCAACCAACAAACATAGGCACTTGACAACAAATGATCATCGTTTTGCGCCCAAACTTATCCATCATAAGACCACTGATCAAAGCACCGACTGGACAAAATAGGGTCACGATACTAACTATCCACGAGGCCTCTTCGACAGTCACATCAATTTCTGACTCGAACTCTAACAATTGAGGAATCTGGATAACCGGGAACCCAAATGATATGCCAATACACATAGTAGCTAAATTTACCCAAACCCCATAGAACAGTTGTATGAAGGAAGTTTTAGACCAAAACTTTGGTTCTGTATCTGCCATTATAAAATTTTGCTTCTGCTTAACACATCATGTTGTCACGGGTGCACGGGAGCAGTGTGAGCTCGAGATTTATGACCTTTTATTTATACTTCGTAATACAAAAAACAGATATATACTGAAATTAAGCTCATTATTTACACCTATTTACTATCAAATTTTGATAGACGCTGTTTGCTGACATTATGCGGTGTCATTCTTTTTTGTCTTTGGAATTTGCTATCTTTGCCATAGATTTTCTTAAAATCGTCTGCCAAATATAGTAAAGTAATTATATAATAACTGTAGTATAAAATAACTGATCCTAATACACATATACTTTTCTTTTGTAAATACATACTTATTATACATAGAAACACTCAGACTAAGACAATACCCCATATTCATGCACACAAAGATTTGTCTTAGGCGGGAAGATTTGTCTATCAAGTTTAAAGACGAGTGCGGAGGGTTCCGATCATATTACTTTAAATATGTTTATGTTAAGTTTGCCCCAAACGCTGGAAATCTTAACAAGTATTATAAATACTTCTATTACTACCTCGAAATTTCCTGATCTATGGAAAATGGCAATAGTTCGTCCATTACCTAAAAAAAATAATCCCACGGACATAGGGGACCTGAGGCCGATTAGTATTTTGCCGTTGTTGTCAAAGGTGTTGGAGAAGGTGGTAAATAGTCAGTTGACCAAATATTTTGAAAAGGAAAAAAATCTCCCTGAAGTTCAGTCCGGCTTTAGGAAGAATCGCAGCACTTTGACGGTTCTCTTAGATGTGACTGATAATATATTGTCTGCACAGGATGAGGGTATGTGTACATTGTTGGTACTGCTTGATTTTTCGCGGGCTTTTGATAGTATCGATTTGTCACTTCTAATTTCAAAAATGGCGTACTACGGATTTGATATACAGACACTGAATTGGTTTGACAGTTATTTGAGCGGCCGTACTCAACTTGTAGAGCTGACTAACGCTAACGGGGCACGTTTTAAGTCGCGTATACTCCCTGTCAAGAAAGGAGTTCCTCAGGGCTCAATATTGGGTCCCTCACTTTTTAATCTCTACAGTGCAGACGTAATAAAAGCCATTAAACATTGCAAATACCAAATTTATGCGGATGATATCCAAATTTACATTTCTTTTAAGCCGCAGGATTATGCTGCTGCGATAGGGGCTATTCATGAGGACCTCAATGCTATAATGGAATGGAGCCACAGGAACTCACTTATACTCAATCCCTCAAAGACAAAGTACATGATCTTGGGCTCCGTCAGTAACCTAGGTAAGCTACAGCAGCTACCTATTATCGTTATGGGAAAAAGTATTGAACGGGTGAATGAGGTGAGAAACTTGGGCTTAATAATGGACCAAAATCTAAGATTTGAATCTCATGTTGCGAACTGTGTGCAAAACTGTTTTTATCGCTTAAAAATACTTTATAAAATACGTCCTTATTTAAGTGAAGAATTGAGAATTCAACTAGTCGAAACCTTGGTTCTCTCGAAGCTGAACTATGCTGATATAGTAATTGGCCCTAGACTATTGGCACGAACAGAAAGACTTCTGCAAAGAGTGCAGAATGCGTGCGCCAGGTTCTGTTTTAAAATTCCGCCTAGAGCACACGTGACGCCGTATTTAAATAAACACTTTATTTTAAAAATGAAATTGCGTCGTAAGCTCCACCTTGCTTGCCTCCTATTTGGGGTCATAAAACGTGGATCCCCTTCTTACCTTCACTCTAAGATTTCTTGGGTGGGTGGTCATCGACAGCGTGAAGGTAGACAGTGTGCTCAACAGTTGACCATATACCGGCATAAATCTACTGCATTTCGAGGTAGTTTTCGATATGCAGCGTCCAAATGTTGGAATAACATTCCACCCCCTATTAGAAACTTGAATAGCTTTTCTTCGTTCAAAATTAAACTGAAATCCCATTTGTTAGCTAGTCAAATTCAATTTGAGTCAATTAATGTCAATTTATCAATTATTTAGTCCTATTACGAATTATAATTATTATCTATCCAAATCCAATTTCAATTTATTCAAATATATGGCTAACTATTTATTCAATTCCAATTAATATTTTCCTATTACAATTATATAATTTGTTATTAATCAATACAATATTTTTGTAATTATTCATAATAATTATATTATAATATTCAAATTATTAATTTATGCCTCCTTAATTACGCTGCTTAATGCATTTAATGTGTATAATTCGCTTTCTCTCTTATTAATAATAGTAGACTATAAATATTTTATTTTATTAATTATACCAAACACCTAAAACATTCCCATTATTATCTTAACTGGATAATAACCAATAATTAATTAATTAATTAATATTATTTATTTATTTTTTTGTCTTTTTGTACTGCAACAGCTTGACATCCGGCCGTGCGTCACTTAGTCAGGCCACCAACTGAAAATCAGTGCTGTGTGGTGTTGCACCATTTCAGCTAAAACTGAGTTGGGGACCTTTCCGATTCCAGCATAGAGGCAGCATGCTACATTTATTAGCTTTTAAGTATCTATCTTGTACGTCGCTTAATAGGTATTCTAGTATTGTGTAAGTGTACTTCTCTGTTTTTATTTTTTGTTGTCCTGTGCTTGTGATCGGAATAAATGCTTTCTATTCTATTTCTATTCTATTCTAATAACCCGCGACCTCGGCGTAGCAGGCAGGTACACTACCCACTCCGCCATCCGGTCGTCGTTGTGAGACATTCCCGACCATTAAATTTACACGTTTTATAGAGGCATTTACCATTTTATAGGTCGTTCTGAAGACAAACATTTTGTAACAAAAATTATTAGGCAGTACGGATTTTTTGTTCTAATTTCTAGTGGGCATACTACGCCCGTTTTTCTTGCGCTCATACGTGCTTTGGAGTCAAAAACTTAGTACTCACTTTTAATTATATTTACTTTAATTAGTAGATAAAAGGCCTTGTGAACTTATTATTGTTGAATTTGGCTGTAAAAACAGGCCTGACTTTCTTGTTGGTAACTCTTTGGTGCATGTATTGTCCGATAGTTGATAGAATATCTAGGAGAGAGTTGCGGGATAAATTACTATATTCGACGGTGCGTGTCTTCATTGGTTTCTTCATGCCTGCAAAGTTTACGTAGTGTATTTTATTAAATGATCAATTCCATTTCTCCATGATCCATTCCTTATCCATAGCCGATGACTGCCTAAAAGTAGCATTATTTAGGTAATAAAATACCGGCTTTTATGGAGGGAAAAGGAACCCGCAAGCAGATACTGATTGTCCACCAAATTATCGAGAACTCTCGTGCGTTTAACAAGCCAAAGCCATCTGCTATGATGACTTTTCAAAAGCATTTGATTCGGTAAAATGGCTAAAACATAAGAACACATTTCAGCAAATAGGTACCCAAAACACCTAATGCATTTACTGAGACTCCTTTATGAGGATGGAACTGCATCAGTTAGAACAGACAAAATCTTCAGAGACACTTACACAATTTCTGTCTGTTTCGTCTCCATTCTTGATGAACATTAGCAGAATTAGCGTCTATCTACCTTGGTCTGCTATCGTATCCTTCGATTCTTTGGATATGTTACGTCGGCGTGGGAACGACTCGACAGAACGTCTTGTGGTGCAAGGGAAAGTCGAAGGCACAAGGTCACGGGGCAGGTCCCCAAAGCGATGGACAGATCAGATAAAGTTGGCGGTGGGCGGTCCTGTGCAAGAATGCACCCGATTGACTAGCAACAGGCAGAGGTCGCGAGAGTTTGTGGGGCGGATCCAGCCTGCTAGCCAACTTGAAGCATGATAACCACGACTACTCTGGCAAGAGTGAAGCGATCAAGAAAGAGACATAGATTCACATCAACTTTCGTATGTTATTTGTAGAAAGATAATATATCATAGTCATTCTGGGTATAAAATAATATTTAATGTTAGACACTTACCATGTTTCCGTGTATTACAAAGGCACAGCACAGTAAAGAAACACACTATAAGCAGCAGTTTCATGTCTTCGTGTCACCAACTCAATCATTGAGTGAACATTTAGTTTATTTACGGCAACGTGCCATAATGAACGTTGGATAACCCTACTATATATAAGTCGAATCAACTCCACTTTTCGAAAGCAATACACAAAAATGTGAATGAATAACTTTGTAGTTGTGATGTGAATCACAGCTATGAAGTACAAACTTATCAAATAGTTTGTAATATGTAAGTATGTTTTATAAGTTTATACATCGATTTTACTACAGCAGATACTGCCAGGACAAGCTACTTTCTTATTGTTAGGAGACTTTAGTACTAAAACCAACATAACATTAATGTTTTTTCCAGGTTATTCTCGAAAGTGTCATTAATCAGTCAATTCTTCATAACAGCACGGAGTTTGGAAGTACATAACATGTATTTTTATTGTATAGTGTGTATTTAAGTGCCTATGCACTCAATATTTTATGTACTATTTAGTATTTTAATTATTAATTTATTTTATTTTAGTCTTTAATCTTGACAAGCCTTGAGCAAAATTAAAAAGAAAAAAAGAGAAAACAAATCCAACGCAATAAACTACCGCAAATATCCATTCTATTATGTCGATCCTAAGGTTGCCTGGAAGAGATCGCGTCAAGCGATAAGGCCGCCCTTTGTACGTTTTAAGTACCTATTTCTTTGTATGTTTGTTACAAATTTGATGTGCAAATAAAGTTTTCTCTATCTATCTATCTATAACATCACGACTATATTATCCAGAAGGGTGTGGCAGAAGTGTACAATGTAGGTCCCATGGGATAGAGGGTGAGCCTATCGCCATCCACCAGTTCACAAATAACACTTTCCCGACCCAGGCATCGAATAAGAGACCTCGCGATGAAAGGCGCATGCGCTTTTCACTGCCACTAGACTAAAAGCTCGGGCGAGCACATAAAAAATTGCTGATACATTTTGGGTGTTTTACAGATCTGCATAAATCTGCTTTTTTCTGGGAATCACGGGCTGGTGGTATCTTAATAATTAAGTTTAAGTTTGTGTCTAATAACAACCAATGGTAGGGGATTCCATACATTCACGTTTTAGTACTGTGTTTACAAAACAAACGTAATATCACGTAGACGTTGGCATTGTACGAAATGCAGCATTCATACAGAATTAACACCAACATTTTATCTGTTATGTTTAGGGTCGATATGCTAGGAAAACAGCTTATTGACATGTTGTACGAAATAACACACAAAATATTCAAACATTTTGTTTATTTTAAATAAATCAGATATGTTCAACATTTGTTAAAAGCTATCTATTCCAAAACTATCACAAATGCTTCACTATTTTTGTATAAATTAATTAATAAATAAAATGCATTGTATGCCAAACACGAGACAAACGGTAACTTCAATTAAAATTATTAATTATTATAATTATGCATTTTCATTGTGACCACAATATGTGATTTATTAAAAAAATGGCACATAGATTTGATACAATACCTACAAAAATAGTTTATTTCGATTTTTCTACTAAAAGCTACAATATAATACTTTCACAAAATATACAAGAAAACATTTTGTACATTCTCAATTATTATATTTTTGTTTCATTTTAACACCGTTTAGATTTTAGGTAAAATATATTGTTGACTTTACAAATTATATGCTTTATGAAGACAGTTATTTTATTTTTCAGGTTTTAAGCGATATAAATCCATATTCAACAAAAAATATGTACGTGACGCGTCCATACACAGCTGACGGCAAAAGCAAGACCTAAATGTAAATTACCATAGAACAGACAAAATATTTTTCAACCTGTTGCTCAGTAGTCAATCGGTCAGCCATGAGTGATAGCGTGCACGTATCTTTTTATGTAGTAATATTTCTTTTTTGTTACTAGTCAGGGAAAGAGTTAAAACTAAAGTTACAACTGTCATTTATATTTTTAGAACATAAAAAGATCGATATTAAACAGAGTTAAAATGAACAATTACATTTCATATTTTTTTCACATTTTCATATCACTCTCACTTTAAGTAAATAAAATACCTTACTTTACAAGGCACATTTTTCAGTATTCATATTTCGCTCATGGGTAGAGCTGTACTGTAAAAAATGTAAATCATTCAAAATTGTACCTTAGCTTGGCTACTTTAGGACACATTGTTGGTTGTATAAAAGAAAGTTGGTATTTACATTTGTTCTTTTTTCACACAACCATATCACTCGTTCTCTATCTCACACATTAGAAAACACATAAGTTAGAAAAAGACGGCAGGATTCCTCACGCGGCCTCGCACTGTGTGTTGCGTCTGGTGAGGGACTTGGTCCTGCCGCTGAAGTAGTCTTCAATCTCTTGCAACGTCCTGCCTTTGGTCTCAGGCAGGCAGAAGTAGAAGAATATTATACCTGGAAATAAGCAATTTTGCACGTTAATTGATTGAATTCGTCTTTTTGAAGATATGTGTGTATTTGTCATATAAATTATCGCTTACTAACGGTGAAGGCAACATCGTGAGAAAAACTTCCTGCATGCCTGAGAGTGCCTAAAAAGTGCTCGAAGGAGTGTGAAGTCTACCAATCCGCACTTGGCCAGCGTGTTAAACTATGGCCTAATCCTTCTCATCATGAGAAGAGGCCTGAGCCCAGCAGTGGGATTTGTATTAGATACAGAGCTGCTATTATTTATATATATTTTACATGTAACATTAATTAAAAAATATTAAAAATTCATTACAAAAACTTTAAAACTTATACAAATATCTATAAGTACTCTATACTCACCAAACAAAGACATAGTGCCATAAAGCCCAAAGACTCCGTAGTCGTTCAGCAGATGCTTGAGGAAGGGAAACAGCTTCACGACGGAGAAAACTGACAGATGCGCCACGCACGTTGTCATACCACCCACAATACCACGGACCTGCAACACATGGAGATGTTAAAGTACCAATGTAACCAGAGAGCAATAGTACCTAAGCATTGATTTATGGTTCTAGCCAATTTATGGTCGGTTTAGGGTACCAAAGCCACCTTCCACCCAGTGAAGACACAATATGGTGGACTTCATAAGCAATCAAGCATAAGCCCGTGTGATGGTACACAGTTCCCACTGTCAAATATATAGCTTCCGTCCACTAGAAACCTTTTGGCATGGTTTTGAAGGACCGTAGTAGGTAGCTAGGTTACTAGTTTGTGCATAAAGAATAATAAAAAGGAAAAGTGTAACACCTATCCTAGCCTTAAGATGAAAAAATATTTTTGTACCTGGCAAGAAACCAGGACGATATCTTAACTCAAAAAAATATAGTATTACCTGTGTGGGATAAACTTCTCCAATCATAACCCAGGGAATGATCAGGTATCCGAGCGTGCAGGATATGGTGAAGATGTAGATGCTGGCCACGGGGATCCAAGAGTACTGCGGTGGAAGGTCATTTTCCTTCCAGAACTTCACGAAGTACATGTATACCGCCAGGATTAACATCGTGATGCCGCAGCCAAAACCTGAAAATACATTTTCATAACAACGGTAAGACAGGATCAAAGATGCAGGATCGTTAATTGAAACCTCTCATAAAATAGGAAATATTGCAGAGTTTCAAGGAGGATGCACAATTTTATTGTCTTACTTAATTTACCACGAATTAATAAATATAGCTTTTATTAGGTGGTAACTGGTATATCAAAATACAGGGTGTATTTTTGAAACGGGGCAGTAAGGGCAAGTACCTTAACCGTTGCAGTTACAGCAAAACGTTCTTAAAAGACCTTCCCTAACTTTTTGGGACATTTTGAATTGCATTCACAGATTTTGTAAAAAACTTACAGTTAGCAAAAAAAATGCAAAAAGTTAAAAAAAATTTTTTTTATGCCAATCGATTCTATTTCATGTGGGGATCAAAAAACTCTATGGGACCATTTTAGCTTTCAGTACTAGAAAAGACAGAAATCGCCAAAAACGTTTCCCATACATTTCGGCAACAGAAACGAATTTCTACGATGGTCTAACTTTTTGTTATGGCCTGGAAGTGGGTAGAATTGACTGTAAAGTAAATAAAAAGAATTTTTACCCTCAAATTTCGAATTTGATTCGAAAATCTGTGTGTTATACTTAGTTTCAGCTGAGAAACTTCGTATGAGTTATTAATTAAGGATTTTCGCTAAAATGTCTTCTAATCGTGAAAAAATTGACTTATTAGAAGCGTATTTTGAAAGAACCCTGCAATTCCAGGTTTTTCAAAAGATTTGTAATAACCTTTCTTGTTGGCACATGCCGCAACGGATAATTATTGCGGTACCACACTAATGCAGCTCCCGCATTTCGATTATTGACAAAATACGCTTCTAATAAGTCAATTTTTTCACGATTAGAAGACATTTTAGCGAAAATCCTTAATTTATAACTCATACGAAGTTTCTCAGCTGAAACTAAGTATAACACACAGATTTTCGAATCAAATTCGAAATTTGAGGGTAAAAATTCTTTTTATTTACTTTACAGTCAATTCTACCCACTTCCAGGCCATAACAAAAAGTTAGACCATCGTAGAAATTCGTTTCTGTTGCCAAAATGTATGGGAAACGTTTTTGGCGATTTCTGTCTTTTCTAGTACTGAAAGCTAAAATGGTCCCATAGAGTTTTTTGATCCCCACATGAAATAGAATCGATTGGCATAAAAGAAAAAATTTTGAACTTTTTGCATTTTTTTTGCTAACTGTAAGTTTTTTACAAAATCTGTGAATGCAGTTCAAAATGTCCCAAAAAGTTAGGGAAGGTCTTTTAAGAACGTTTTGCTGTAACTGCAACGGTTAAGGTACTTGCCCTTACCGCCCCGTTTCAAAAATACACCCTGTATATGTACCAGGTTGGTGGAAAAATAAAAACTCTAAAGTGACTGACAAAGTTTGATTAAGGAAAGTTAATTATTAAATTACTCACCAGAAATGAAAGTCATGATTCTTCTTCCGCACCTCCTGCACAAGATACATCCGATCACAGTGAAGATCACACGCAGAATACCCATCGATATCGTCAGCCAGTATTTGTCACTCATTGCACCAGCAGCCTGCAAGAATAATATTAAAAGTTAACTTTATAATTAGGACGAAGTTTCTGTTTCTATAGTGTTTTGAGAATTAGTTAGTACTCCCATGTCTTCACTCTCGAAGTCTGAGTCAGTTTAGATGAAAACCAATGCAATGTGATAAAAAAAAGTTCAGCAGCTATATCATCGACTTTCTGGTGTAACATTACCGGTTTTAAACAGAAATTCTGGAGTCGAACAAAAGGTTAAAAAATTTGATACCTAGAGTAAAAAAAAACTGTTATTAAAACAGAAATTTCCCGATCTGGCACCGCTGCCAGTTACACCAACGGACAGTCCACAGCTAAAATATGAAGATACGATAAAAAAGTTAAATACTGAACATTTACCTCAAAGACTTCAACAGCGTAGAAGGTAATGGTATTGACACCGCACCACTGGTACACGAAGAAGTAAATAGCCAAGATGGTGAACGGTTTCAGAGTCGATGGCGAGAGCAGCGCTTTGACCGTCTCACGGAAACCCTTCAATCTGGAAAAGGTGACAAGAATACGTAAGTTTATGAAACTGTAGCGATAGAAGATATAGTTATAGGGTAGCTATAAAAGTAGAAATAGGTAAAAAGAGACATTAAATATAACTGTTTGCTGCGTTCGTGTTATATCAGTAGAATCCAACTTTCTTCGAGTATGGTTAAAAAGAGATAAATCTTTAAAGACCATAAACAGAAACAATAACTCTCTTCTATAAAGGTGTCAATTCATGTTAAAAAGTTGAGTATATCTACAACATAAAAATCTTATTGTACAGTACACTGGTTATATTATTTGAACACCAACTGGCAGCTTTTGAACTTTCCTATGATAAAGGCGATGCCTATACGTTGATCGGATCGGTCAATTGATACAAATGTGAACCATGCTTAAGGAGCAATCCAGATCAGATCCTATTTTCCTTCCTATTTGCTAACAAAACGCCTTCTATAAAGCAATAGCAATCCCCATTCCTGTGATGCAAATCGCAATAATCCACTTCATCAAAACACAATTATGTAAATTTTGAGTGCACGGTTGGCGAAGTGGTTAAAGCGATCGCCTCGCCGCTTTCAACTGCGCTTGTGTTGTGGATTCGATCCCCACCCAGGTCAAATCTTTATGTGATCCGCAAATATTTGTTCTGACTCTGGATGTGCTTTGTATGTGTGACACAAGTTATTCCTAGTGCAGGTATCGTTTAAAAAAAATGATTCCAATTATATACAGCGACCATACAAGCGCATACATATTTATATATTATATTATTAATATGCCCTGTGTACAGAGCCTGACGTCGAGTGTCTATTTGTATTATCTACTACAGACAAATGGGTTTCTAATGAAAATCGTGACTGCTATCTTGTGACATTGTATACTAACAATACATTGATATGATTTGATTTCTATGGCTTTGAAGCTCTTTGAGTGAATTGCTTGTAATTACCGGCACTTTTGCTGTAGAATTACGTACAATAGGTAGTCATTAGGTAAGTAGGTACTAGAAAGATCTATTTTGATAGTTTGCTTTATAATAAATCATAAATATTTTGAGTATTAGTTATCGTTTTTTTGTAACTACGTACCTCACAATAAAGTTCTGTTGCAGAATAACCAATAGTTCAAATTAACATAATAAGATATATTGTATCGATCTTCCTTCATCCCTACATAAAGGATGATTTGCTATAATTTGCGTGCTAATAATGTGAATATTATGTTCTGCAAAACGTTCCCGGATACAGGGGTTAAACTAAAATCCTATCTGAAGCGCGCGTCCATCGAAAAGAAGGCAAGAAAAGACTACAATAACATAGAACATCGAATTACCAGAATGTTGCATTTGCAATCATTGCACAACCAAGAGTACATTTTAAACAGATGATTGCTATTTCTAGTATACATAAATCTGTGTATATATAAATATAATATATATACATTTGTAAAATACTATACATTTAGCACGGACCGCGTCGTCATTAACAATATTTATTGTTGTGTACAGTACTATTTCAGTGTGTGCTATTTTTATTTACGTGGGAAGAAGTGAAATATGTGTGCATCGTAGAGCTTACAAATAATAAATAGGAAATACAGGAAAATACTGTTTTTAATATAATATATTTTTATAAACTGTTAGTCTCAATCAGCAGATAATAAAATTAATCTAATTGCGGATTGTTTGTCGATTAGGTGAAGTGTTGTTTGTGTTGGTTTGATTAACGAGTAAAGGTAAAACATTCGAGTTATGAAGGGATAATCAGCTATGTCAGAACGTAGATATATTCATGAAGAAATTAAAGAAAAATAAACCTGTCAGCTTCGACTGCTATATCTATGTAGAGTCAAACAGTTTTTATATCTGGCGCTGTAATTACTCTATGGTTCAATATCAGTCTCAAAAAAACAACATACAATATTGTCATCATCATAGAAATCTTAATAACTAGTCAATAGAAATGCTAACGACTATCTTTTAACACTGGGACGCATGTCGCCGGTTTTCAAATACCACTTTTTGTATTCCTGCAAACAAAATTATTCTTTTTGGCGATGACATTAAGACGACAATTCCTCAACTCGCACTTGTGTTCGATTAGACAAATGCGCTTGTATTCCTGCAAACAAAATTATTCTTTTTGCGATGACATTAAGACGACAATTCCTCAACTCGCACTTGTGTTTGACTAGACAGATGCGCGGCGACAAGGTCACGCGTCTTTGACATTTCTATTGCCTTATTATTAAGATTTCTATGGTCATCATTGTGAGACATATACTTATATATTGTACCTCGGCAATTCAGGCGGGACTACCTACAATATTTTGACTCAAAGGGTTGAAATACCTAAAAACCTGACAACATTACAGAATAAAAAATGGCGCATTAGATAAACGCCGTATAAAATGTGTATTTTTATTATCTTACTATAAAATATACCTAATATGTTCGAAGATCACATCAGAAATATTAATAGCGCATGAGTCAAAAAATAAAACTTACGGCTCAACATGATTCTTCTCTTTAAAAGCTATCATCTTCTGTATTTCCTCTTCAACATTGCAGGTAGATCCTCTGAGCTTTGTCAGGGAGCTCTCGGCTCTCTCTCTCTGGTCCTGAGTGAGAAGATAGTTCGGGGATTCAGGGAGAAGCAGCATGCCGAGTAAGGAGACTATGGGAACTGCTGCACTGATACCTGCCAGGATATTCCAGCTAGTTACGCTGCCTATCACATACTGGAAAACAAAAAAATACATTTAAATTATTTTATAAATAACTAGCGACACACACTAACTGTAACATGTTTTTTTCATAAAAACCTCTGTTATGAATCATTCTATCTATTTAAAAAAAACCATTAAAATCCGTTACGTAGTTTTGGAGATCTTAGCATATATAGGGACAGACAGACAGCGGGACGCAACCTTGTTTAATACTATGTGGAGACAGTGAAGTATAGACGCGTTTATAGCTAAGGATCTGTCTTGTTTTCAAGTTTATTCAATTAATTTGTAACTTGTTTTCATGCTTGTTATATTGAATTGTATGGTTTTGACGTGGTGATACTTTGCTCAACTAACTACCTGCTTAAATAATGTAAGCAAGTACCTCTAAAAGCTTAACCGTTAGCTCGAAATATTTGAATTTTTTTAAGGAATACAAAGCGGCTACGTTAACTTCATTAGTTCAAAAGTAATTGGAGTCCAAAGTAAGCATATTTCGAAAAATACCAATCCTTTAAAAATAATTACTACATGCAAGTAATTATTTTTTGTTGTTAATGTTTAATATAGATATGAAAACTCGTTCTAGTCCATAATTATGTTAAAACGGCTGTCCCCGGAACCCTATTGCGCGTGGCCCGACACGCTCTTGGCCGGTTTGTTTTATTACCGGTCCATAAACAACAGTCTACAGTTCTACACTATATTTAAGAAACAGAAAGTGCATGGACATTAATATCCTCTGCGTAGTTGGCTATTATCCAGTGAAATTATCCACCATGGTAGACGTTTGGTGAGCCGAATTTTATTTGTTATGTAAACATGAGATATTATCAGAGTTGATGCATTTGTATTTACCGTGCCAATTTATGAAGTATAAGATATTTTTAATGAATGAGTTCGGATTAATATGCATAATCTAAAATGGTATTGTTTAATTCTACAATTAATTTAGGAAGAGCAACATTTATGACACTGGCTATTCAGTCTGCTGTATGGTAAGTATCGAAAAATGTTGTAAGTCTTGCCTCAAATCAAATCATTTATTTCCATGGGCCCCAAGGGGCGCTTGAACACGTCAAAACAAACATCAAAACACAAAAAATATAAAATTAAAATAAAACTTAGCTAACTAAATTATAATACTTATTGTAATAAAATGATTTGACACCGGAGCTTAGATTGACTTTAATTCAACCTAGAGATTTGAATTAAAATCAATCCAAGTACCAGCTCCGATGGGTATTGCATCATGAGAAGAGCTGGTGAGAAACTCATGTGCACCATCTTTTCAAATAATTCATACAATATTTGTTTGTTTTTTGACAATAATTCTATGTGTAAGTTATAGCAACCAAAACAACATTATGGCTAAAGATAGGTTATATAGAGGAAATAAACTTAAATATAGAAATGGAATTAAATTAATACTCATAAATAAATCCTCGTTGGACTATCAGTTAGTGTATGCGACCTTTCACCGCGAGGTCTCGGGTTCGAGTCGGTCAAAAGTGTTATTTGGGTTTTTGTCAGGAAATTCTCAATAGCAGCACGGAGTTGGAATTGTGTCTAGCGGATGGCGAAAGGCTCAAATCAGTGTCGGTGTTATACACCTCTGCCACACCCTTCTGGATAATATAGGTGCGATGATATGTTATGAATTTATGATAAAAGGAATTATGTGTTTGTTAAAATATCGTTTTAATTCTAACAAAAGTTTTCACTGATGGTAGAGCTCTTGTGAATAAACTCGAGGGCGGTAGCACCACCGTCTCACCTTTAACCTGCCGCCAAATAATAGTGCTTCCATTACTGTGTTCCGGTTTGGAGGTGAGATCAGGCCCTGAAATTACTGGCACATGAGGCATAACACCGTAGTCCTCAGCTGCAGCGACGCATCTATAATCTGCTTTTGTGGATTGTTGATGTCCATAGGCTGTACTCCATTTACCATCAGGTGGACTTCACGTTCGTTCGCTGTGAGCGTAGTATAAAAAAAAAAAAAATGACTTCACCTCATTGACTCAACAAATCACAACCTAAATAGATCTCTTATTCTCCTTATCACTTTATCATGGAAGCCACGTGACATTAGCTGTAACAATATCGATGGTGTTTGTAGTCGTGAACAGACGACAGATCAATTTTACTTGTTATGGTAATTTGTCGTGTTTGCAAGCGTGACTTAGATCCCACGAGGTTGATATGCTATTGACATAACTAGATACAATGTACACGAGTACACGTCTAGCTGTACATTGGCGTATAAGATGGTCTCGCATTCTTTATGCTTTTCGTGCAATTAGAGGACAGCTTATATTGAAAATGTATAGCTGGATATGTAAATGTAGATGATCTTGGCGACAAGAGGTAGTGGTGCATTGTTAGATGTATTGCTTTCTTTCATATCTTTGTTTGTGTGAACCGAATAGGTCCCGAAATTATCATTGTGAATATTTTTGTGGATGTAAAAGAACATATATATGTATAAAGACGAAATACTGTCGAATTTTGGATATTATGTTGTTTTCGTTATACTCATGTATTTGTGTAATAAATACGTAATTTCTTAATATTGTATTATTAAAAAAAATACATGTTAGATTTTAAAATAAACAAGTCTTATAACATAATCTAAAATTAATAAGTCACTGTCAGAAGGCCTCGTAAAAAAAATGCTGGCAGCATTATAGCGTAAAAAAAAGGTTTAGCTTATTAAAGTTTTAAATGTAAAATTTGATATTTTACTGTAGCTATACCAAATAAAATAAAGCTTCTTCAATCCAATAATATCTACGAAATAAATTTTATTTGCAGCTAATGACAAAGTCACATAAAATACAATGAACAGTTACGGAGCGCTAGTTACTCTTGTTTTTGCAAACATTTTAAGGAAACTATAAATAATAAGAAAGTCACGATTTCACAAATCACGACATGATATACTTATTAACATCTCATGTACTCACTAAGTACTAATTTGTAGTACCTACGATCAACCTTACTAGCTTATTAAATGTTGCAAAAATGTATTCCTATGGGGTCCCAATAGGTTTGGCACGATACACGTGATTATGATCAAATTACTACTGACAAACAAACACAAGTATACGTTTGGAGTGCTACAAGGTCTCAAGATCCTCGTAAACGTGACCTTTGAGAAATATTCGGTAGAACATTTGGAAATAGGTATAAATTGTTTGCATGAAAAAAGCATCTCTCAAGATCAACAAGATGGCAAATGGCATTTCTTGCTTCTCCTCTCTTTTTAACCGACTTCAAAAAAGCAGGAGTTCTCAATTCGTCTGTATTTTTGTTTATTTTTTATGTTTGTTACCTCATTACTTTTGACTGGGCCAAGCGATTTTAATGATTCTTTTTTATTTAAAAGCTAATTTAATATGGTCTAGTTCTGACAATGGCACCCATGAGAAAACCTTGGCATATTATTTTTCATAAATTAAAAAAAATCCTTGGCATGGAAACTAAACAAACTAAACCAGGCAGATGATATATATCTAACGTTCCAAAAAGGTACGTTAGTAGAGTTCCCAAAAACGTATCGCCTCGTCACTTGAAGTATCTATTGATTCAGTACTAATGCAGTATTGTTGTAAAAGCACCTATGACATTTTCATCTTAGAATTCATTATGTTTTCTGTTTGTGCAGTCTTTGTGAATCATTTCAGTTAATAATTTTTGTTTGTATTGCTAATGTGCTAGAGTCGACTATACCGTGTTATTGTGCTATAAATAAATCGTCACATGATGTTATAAACAAGACTATTATCTCTATTTAACGCCTCCTAAGTTATCTAGTACTATTAAATAGTCTACTCCCTTACAATTGCTATATACAGACTACCGGGTCGGCGCCTTTCAGCGCAGCAATTTTGTGTTCCATTGCACCGTTTGGGTCAAATGATAGAATAATGGTAAAAGTATAAGAGGCAATAGTGCCGAAATGAATATGCTAACCTAAAGATATGTTAAGCAACCCTAAGAAAATACTGCAATCTAACATAATCCTTTAAAATTTTCGCTGAGAATCACTGCGTGTTGTAAATTCAGACAATTAGCCAAACTGTGAGAGAGTTAATAGACTCCTAAGCTATATAGATGTCTACTACCTTTTATTACGAGTATTTAGATTATTTGGCGTCTAAATGTTTATTATCATTCAACACAAACGACAAGTGGACCTTAATAACCTATTACCAATAATTGGTAACCAATGTGTTGTTTATTTATTACAACATCGCTGTAAGAGACGTTGACCTATCGGTTTCATTGATTTTCAATTAACTATATTTTATTTATAGCTGAAGGTAAGCTTTTGTGTTACGTTTCATAATAATAATATTGTTAAACTGAAGAGCTCTTGTTTGAGCGTCCAAACCTCTGTAACTACTAGTGACGTAAGGCAGTATTAGTAGTAGAAAATTTATCAAGTTTCAGTCTGTATTATGAAGGAAATTGATTACTGGGACTGAGACACGTATGGCTTCTTTGGTTCTGATTTGTTAGCAATGGTTGACGTTATAATTGTTGATAGCGTGAAACCCCTATAATTATGTTGATGAGTTTTGTCAGGCAGCAGACGTCCTTGACTTTGAAACTGTGTCAAGAAAACTAATGGGGCTTTCTTAATACATACCTACATTATAGGGCTAATATTGATGTCTGTTAGAACGTAGCAAATTCTCCTCTTCTTAACTTTTAATATACCCGTACTTCTGTTTTTAGCTTGGACCTTATATACTCATAAGTCAGTAATAGAGCTATTAGCGATTTTATATTTATATTTTAAATGTCAGGCAATCTTTTAAAACTTTCAATAGATATTGGTTGTTTTATAATTAATGAAAAATCCTTTACCTGCAGGTAAAATGCAGAATTTGTTAAACAAAAGAATCACGGTTTTTTAAATAATCGAATTTTTCGAAACTTTCACAAAATAACACCTTTATCCACGTTTTCAATGCCATGTTCTTAAATCTTGAATATTTTCAAGTCTCTCTATGAAATTGAACTTTTGAATAGATGAAGAAGAATTGAGAAAAGTAGCAGCATCATGAAGGCAATAATTTCAACTTACTTGTATTAAAACTCCAGTAGAAACACCAACAGACGCCAGGGCACCCAGCATGCCTCGAAGATGGGGCTGTGAGACCTCACACGTGTATACTCTGGCGGGAGCGCCCACCATGCCGGATCCGAAGCCAACCAGTAACCTGCCTGCAAGGAAAATAAATCATAAATAATTCATAAATCATATCACTTATTGCGAATAAAGGTCACAAAGATGATACAATAATTTGTTATAACACAAAAAATGAGCACAATATTAAAAATCCTAAAAAATCTACATTAAAGTTAATATAACTATTATAAAACTCGACATTAACAAAACACAACCAATTATTATTAATTATACAAAATCCATAAAATAAATAAATGTCATTATTACTAATTAATTATTATAAATACTCAACTTTATATTTTCCAAACTATTTAAATTAGGAGGACAATACAAGTGGCAACTATAGCCGATTAAGGCCAAGTTTCTGAGGTTCCGAATAGTTCTTATCCAACCCATAAAATAGTAGCTGACTGAATTCAAAAGTGACGCAAGTAACACTTGAATAAAGAACACAGCTGTATTTTTTATGTATGTGTATCCTGCCAATAAGGTTTAACTCACACTTATAAAATTGGGGCTTAATCAGGCTTAACGCTTTAAGTTTTAACTTCTTAAGCATTACTTTTCTACTTCCATAAGTTTGACTCGTGCACTATTAATCTTAGATTATTCTCTTTCCACAAACAAAAAAATACTGTTCTCTGCTGCGATGATGCCTTTTTGAACTTTTGTCCATTTAGCCATAGTATCCAAAACCGGGTATATAATAGATAAATGATCTAGTGCGGTGCTTTTATTTGATATGTGTCTATTATTGTCACTTCAATATATAAAGTCAAGGGTAGACTCCCGAGCGCCGTGTTTTCATACTAACATAATATGGGTTTAACTTTATATTATTAAGTTTTATCCATTTTTATAGATACGTCAAATCATATTTAAAACACTAAAATGCATGTTTGTCAAAATTGTTTTCTTCATTAAACGAATTCCATATAAACTGAAAAATTATAATAATTATATTGGAAAATGGACGCCAAAAAACATGCATTACAGTGTTTTAGGTATAATTTGTCTATAAAAATAGATAAAATCTTAATAATATTAAAGTTAAACCTATATAACTTTTGTATGGTAAACAGACAAGCAGTTGTTCTCCCTTAAATAATAAGTTTTTAAAATCTCATGTCATGTGATATCAGACTGCAAAAAATATCTTACCAACATAAATCATAGGAACATTCTGTGCGAAAGCGACCAAGAACCAGCCCAGTATTAGAGGAATCTCTGTGATGATGAGTGTCCTTCTACGACCGATGTTGTCCATGAGGTACCCGCTGAGGATGCAGCCGATCGGAGTACCGGCTGCACTGAGACTGGCTGCAACAGAAAATTGAAAATTTGTAATTTTAGATCTTAATTTTATTATTATGTGGTTAACGTTTTCGTATCTCGGGAATATGGATTTTATTATTATTATTCACTCATTTAATCCATGTTCTCATTTTTTATATGTTTAAATATAAATTATAAAAGTAAAGTACATTTAAAAATATAAAAGTATAAAATTCTACATTTTTAAATATAAGTACTAAAAAATATTTAAAAATATAAAAAATAGTACCCCACCGGTATCGGATACAGGGACCAAACTACCGATGGTTAGGGCTCCAGGGAGAGGAACCTCCTCACAATGCGTGCCGTGTCCAGTAGTACCGCCTTCTGCATCAGACCCTTGATCCAGCCACCCAACACGAGTCTCTTTAGATGTTTGTCGAGACTCTTTGCTATCAATCCGTTTACGGATACGACTATCGGCACCATAGAAATCTTAATAACTAGTCAATAGAAATGCTATCGACTATCTTTTAACACTGGGACGCATGTCGCCGTTTTTCAAATACCACTTTTTGTATTCCTGCAAACAAAATTATTCTTTTTGGCGATGACATTAAGACGACAATTCCTCAACTCGCACTTGTGTTCGATTAGACTGATGCGCTTGTATTCCTGCAAACAAAATTATTCTTTTTGCGATGACATTAAGGCGACAATTCCTCAACTCGCACTTGTGTTTGACTAGACAGATGCGCGGCGACAAGGTCACGCGTCTTTAACATTTCTATTGCCTTATTATTAAGATTTCTATGATCGGCACAATAATAGCCGAGTCCACCTCCCACATGTCGACAATCTCATGAGCCAAGTCCAAATATTTTACTTGTTTGTCCTTTTCGGCCTTATTATTATTATTATAAACCCTTTATTGCTGATATGACATATTCATTAAATTACATTACATTAAAAAAAGAAAATCAATAAACTATTTATAACCAATCGAATTTAATAATATTGTGAGATTTTATTGTGATTCAGTTTCCTTTGTAACAGCGTGTCCTTCAGACACATAGGCCTCTTCCAGCTGTTTCCATGTTTGTCTGTCTTGAGCAGTTCTTGTCCATGTCGGTCCTCCTATTTTCTGCCCACCTTTTTTCCCATCAAGTGGTAGCCATTCTGTTAGGGTTTTTGTCCATTTATTGCGACTCTCTCTGGTCATGTGGCCCGTCCAGCGCCACTTTAGTGGATAGCATATGTGCCTTTCACAGCAAGGTCTCGGGTTCGATTCCAACGCCAAGTATTATTTGTGAATTTTTCGTCAGTAAAATCTCAATAGCAGCATGGCGTTGGATTTGTGCCTGGCGATGACGATAGGCTCACCCCATATCGCAGGGGTCTAAGACATAACAGGTGAAATGTGGGTGTTATACTCCTCTGCCACACCCTTCTGGGTAATATAGGTTTGTCATTATGTATGTGTGTGTAATTTTAGAAGATAATGCGGCTAATTATCTCTTCCCTGTGATTAATAAATAGATGTTTGTCTTCGAAAAGAGAACTATAACTTTTTACAGTGAACACGATGGCTATTCCATAGAAATGAATAATTTTCATTCTGTTCATCATACTCATCGTCAGCCAAAAGACGTCCACTGCAGGACATAAGCCTTACCAAATGCTTTTCACTGCGCGCGGTTTTTGTCCGCCTGAGATTCAGTCTGTAAACTACAGATAAAAATTGTATTAAGATTTTGCTGGCTGTTTTTTACCTCTGATTGATCAATATATCTGAAATTGTGACTTTGCCATGTGATTACTTTAAATTTAGTTAATTATAAATTTATTGTTATTTTTCTTTTATATAAATTTGGTCTAGACCGCCACTGCTAAAATTTATATGTGCATGCTGTGCTCACTATTTAAGAAAGCATACTATAAGTTATTTTGTATTGTATATTACAAGAATAAGATATAAGGTGTGCATTCAGTTTGTGGGCCATAAATAAATAAAAAAAAAAATACTTAATCAAAATCTGAACCGAACAGAGCAAGAGTATTTTCATAAAACCATTCATGCTGTAACAAATTACGAGTTATTAGTGCAGGATAATTTATCTTCTCTGCGAAGAGTAATCATAAGATAACACGGGATGAGATAAAGATAAAGTATGTTGTACGTAATAATTGCGCATCTAATACTTCCTAGGGCTATTTTTGCAATGTGTACAAATGATTAATAATTAATTATAAAGAATAGAAGGCGTCAACAAACGAACGACATTGATTAAGTGGTTTTAAGAAGGCACTGTCCACTAGATTGATGACAGTGTCTATTTATACCATGAAAACGTTATATAAAGTTATTGTAACCATTCCAAAAAAATCGTAAATCGTGTAGGTACCAGTTATTTTACTTAGAAAGAGCTTAGCGACAAACAGAATTTGTACCTGTGATCTCAGAACAACGTCCTATCTTTTTGCAACTAACATCAATGATTCATCAACGCAAAGCAAGCGGGCATTACAGTAGTCAGTCGAGCGAACAATGTAATTATGTAAGTATAGATAATAAAAATATGATTCTCCAGATGTAGATACAGGAGTACCATCACGTTTTATTAAGGAATATCTTACCTATCCAACTAGCTTCGCTCTCTGTAATATGTAAAGTAGAATCAGGACTCTTGAGTTGAGGTAGCGCAGTAGCTGAGAAGCCAAATGCCATGCCAGTGTTGATGGTTCCAAGGTTAGCTACGAAGGAAGCTAAGACCTGCTTCAGAGCTTTGCCCCTTCCTTCCTTAGAGGACTTCTTATCTGGCAGTGCCGTTTTGGTGATGGTGGCCGCCGTCCCATTTTTAATGAAGGGTACTGCGTCGTTCCTGTAACAATAAAGTCGATATTGTTGGTGCTTGTCAAAAAAAATATATAAACTAAAAAAGAATAATAAAGATGACTTGTAATAAAATAATACGTGTATTATTTAAAGCTCACTTTGCATGAAAGGAGCCTCCCCGAGTGATGTACACAACGATTCCCTACGTCCGGCGCAACCTGGGTAATTCGCGAGTTCTCCAAAATGAATTGGCCTTTCACCACGATGGCAAGTCAAAATAAAATTGGACTCAGCCATCGACACGACGAAGAAGAAGAAGAAGAAGCTCACTTTTAGCATCGTATCTTTTGAGTTTAGACTACTGAATCGCTATTCATAAAAAATACAATAAGATACTTCATTTATCTCAATATTTTTATACTATAACTTTCATACATTGTTATCTATTAGAGGGTAAAGGGTATATGACATAGTGACGAAGCCGCTAGCCAAGCAAGACACCCAGCAAGCAAGCAAAACTAAATAATAACCGCCATTAATATGATTACAGCAAAACACGTGAATTCGAAATTCCTTTGATTTCCTTATGAACATTGAAAACCATCACGCGATGGGTTAACTGGTATCCGGTGATCAAAAGACCCCGTTATCATTTCATTATCTCAGGCGATAACCCTAACACTGTTCATAGAGGTCATTTAAACAATACACTGTACGATATTGCTAAATGAATGCCTTATGCAAATGTGACATAACTGACAAGCCATCTAGAAAAGATTAACTTTGTTTATTCAAATAATTCAAAGAAAAGATAATGTCTTTGTTGTTAAAACCATTATCAAGAATGGCTTTTTTGTTTTGTTTTGTATTTGTTTAAAGTACACCTATCAGTTTTTAAATGTTAATTAAAACAAAGAAAATGTCATGAACGATTAATTCTCACGTGAGGCCTTTGCCAAAAAAAATATATTTAGAAATGTTTTTTTAGAAACATTTTCTTTTAACCTAGCTGTGTTTATTTTATTTTGGGACATATTTAGATACAGGGTGTAAATGACATTGTGACCAGTTTTCCGCTATGTGGAAATTTTGAATTAAAAATTTGCACCCAGGGGTCTCATAATCATGTACTGAATCACTATCCTGAAATCCTTGAATCGACTGAGATCCCAGGTTGGCTGCTACAGACAAAATCTGGCAAAATGGGGTATTATTGGACCAGAACAGACACAGTTCGATTGCGGTGCACCTCAGCAAACAATGACTCACTTACTTGAGTGCCCCAATTGCCCTGATAACTGCTCGTTGGATGACCTAAACAAGGCTACAGAGAACACTATTATCGTGGCCACGTACTGGGCGGAGGTTATATAAAACTTTGACCATCGAAACGAAGAAGAAAACTGAATCACTGCTAAGCGATACAAAAGTGGGCTGTGTGGCTGGTACAGAGGGCAAAGCAATTAGATATACAGGGCAAAAACGTCTACGCCATAGTGGAGACTGTCTACACTAGCAATGGATAAGTGCGTAACATACCTCAATGGTGACTATATTTTACTTCTTAAATATGTAATTCATAATATCACATGCATGAATAGTGTAGATAGTCTTTACAATGACGTAAACGTAAAGTTCTAAAATATAGAATCAGACTCACAGTGGCAAGTACTGCCTGGAAGAATTCGCTTGCATTCCTTTTGCTTTGCCCTCTGTACATATAAATGGTTAAATGAATTCAATGTTATTGGCCAATAGTTATGGTACCAGCATGTTGGATACGAGGTCTTCTGACAGTGACCTACTAAGTTTAGATTAAGTTATTAGACTAGTTTAATATAAGATCTCACATGTATATATTTTTAAGTAAATAAAGATAATAAAAATTATAGTTATGGTAGGTATCTGTTATCTCCTTGCCTTGACGGTGTGATAAGGGTGCTTAGTATGAACTCCTTGTGCATATAAAAACTTATCAGTCATAAATGACCTGGTGCATGAGTTGAGGATAAGTATGTTAAGTATTTGGTTGGACTGATGTTTGTTAAAAAAATAGGCAACAGTTGAAACAGCTATGGGACCGGCAGGATTTGAACCTGCGACCTTCTGCACACCGGGCAGTCGCTTTAACCAACCAGCTACGGTCGCCTCTTGCTAAATTTCTCAACTGTATGTACGTTATTTCGTGACATCACGTTAATCCATTTGTTCCTATCTTTAGTAGGATATAAGTCAGTAGATAGAAAGATAGATAGATAGAAAATACTTTATTTGTACATATTTTTTATAACATGTTTAGCTTAAGAGTAAACAATAAAAAAAAAGAATGTACAAAGGGCATCCTTATCGCATAAAGCGATTTCTTCCAGGCAGTACTTAGTTTATGCTTAGTAGAAAATAACAGTTTTCTTATGTCACTGTGTTATTAGGCATTAAGAGTCTGATTTCATATTTAAGAACTTGATTAATAATTAAGTACATTTATTATAAACCCTACTTGAGCTAGACCAACGAATGCAAAAATAATCGTCTAAATTCGATCACAAAGCTTGCGTTTGCAGCGCGGTCAAATTAAAAAACCTATGCAAGTTTGGGGATTTTGGGACCAAACGGGAGGAACCACAGTCAGCCAATGAGTCGGGTATGCAGGGCAAAAACTTCTACGCCATAGTAAAAACTGACTGCAATAGATATGCAAGTTTGTATTTCATTTTTAATAAGTGTAATCTACCCACAATTTAGATATATAACTCACTTATCCATTACTGGTGTCGTAAGTCTTTACTATGACTTAAAAGTTTTTGCCCTGCATACCCAACTCATTGGCCGACTGTACCTATTTGTATATATTACATCAATGTTGAACATTGGTGATACTGTATATAACCGAAAGATGAGTTATTTGAGCTCCCGTTATTTATTGAATTGTTATGGGATGTATGACGCAATAACATCATCAATGATCGATAGGTGGTTGATTTAAAGAGTGCTGTGACGTTGTTGGCAATCGAATCGTACTTATTCGCTTATAGGTAGGCTATATCTATTATCAGTATACAAATTGATTAAAGCACTTGCAGTTGCCGAAGGACCGACAGCCGTTGGAGCAAACGAGTCCTGGAATGGAGACCGCGACTCGGCAACCGTAAGGTAGGACGCACCCCTGCCTTGTGGACTGACGACCAGAAGAAGGTCGCTGGAGGGGACTGGATGCGGAAGGCGCAGGACCGGGTGTTGTGGCGCAAATTGAGTGAGGCCTATGTCCACCAGTGGACTACGAGAGCATTATGACTATTTTTTTATTTTTGTATGTAATTAAAACATCTCTCGATATTAGAAACATCATTAAAATAATAACTTTATACTTCCTGAGATAAACTGTTTTAAATTTACATTATTAATAGACTCGTTCAAATGCTCCAAACCAACGGCTGCATAGACGTGACGTCGTCGTTTTGTAGCTTGTACGCGTAGTTATGAATCTTGTTTGATAGCTGTATGAAATATTGCGTTTATGAAAATGGTTTCATAACGAAAGTTGCTAAAAATTGTGTTCAAAGATTTTGTCTTTTAACAATTTTGTACTTTAAAAATGGACCATGAAACTTTGAATGACCATAAGTTGAGTTTGACTTAAAGTATGTCATCATCATCATTATCAGCCGAGGGACGTCCACTGCAGGACATAGGCCTCACTAATCGATTTCCACAGCGCGCGGTATTTGTATGATAAAAAAAAAGTAAAGACAAAGTATGTAACTAAAAAAAATTGCATTTGTTTTACGTTTACCTAGATTTTGATAAGGTATTCATTTTATTACTTTCGCGGGCTCAGTCATCATCCCTATTTAATATTATGTTGTTATGGGAGGTATGACGTCACGACACCATTGCGCAATGGGGGGTTGACAAATGGCGTGTGACGTTGTTGCCAATCGAATCGTACTTATTTGGCTACTACACTAATATCTGATAGACTATATATTCATGAATTGTCTGTAATATTATGTTGTTATGGGAGGTATGACGTCACGTGACTATTGCTCAATGGGTGGTTGATAAATGGCGTGTGACGTTGTTGTCAATCGAATCGTAATTATCCGGCTACTGCGCCCCTAATAATATTATTATTGTTGTGTTTTTGTATCATTATCTTTAACTCAAGTAACCTAGATAAATTATTAAATTTGTTAGGGCTATAGCACACACGATAACTTTAGTAGCTAAAAGCCGCGATTGCGAGGCCGTGCGACTGAATGTTTTTGATCAAAAACAGTACATCGTTTAAAAGGAAACAGTCACCAAATGCCGATTGCCAATGCTTAAAGTAGAGTGTGTGCTAATAATCAGAAAGCAAGAGAATAAACTACTTTATACATAAACTGCAGGTATATGCACCGCGTAGGTCGCGGGGTACTTTTCCATCGAAACATTCAACCAACTCTTAAATGCCGAATTAATATCACGTTAGCATTAAAGTTTTCCAATAAATGCACATAATTATTGCAATATTATGAGGGAAAACAAGTACGTAATTATTCAAGAATGTTAACATGCAGTTATAGAAGATAAGGCCAAAACTGGCATACCTCGTAAAGTTCCTTATATAAATAGGTAATCATTAATATGCTGCATTAGTGCAGGAAAGTCATTTAAGCTGTCATTGACACCCTCGGCATTCATTTGGAATATAAATAGGGAAAAATCACTTATCAGAAACTTAAAATATCTACTGATAGTACTATTATGGTTCTAACCAGGGATGTTAGGGAGCTCCGTAAACGTAACCGAAACTATCATAACCGTACCATAATCCGAACTATCATCTATATAAAGACTTTTATCCGCGAAACACTCGTGATCCAGACAGAATTGTATTGCATAAAAGACCTCGAACTACTTTATTCAAAAAGAATTGTTATGCGATGTGTGGGCATATTTACAACACCCTACCTAATGACATAAAATCATTGCCTTATAACAAATTTGTAACTTGCTTAAAAAAATGGCTTTTAGAGCAAAGCTTCTACTCTGTGGCTGACTATTTAAACGTGAACAAGAGATGTTAACTTTTATTTTGTGTAATTGCCAAAAATATTCATCTATCTTGATTATTTTTTTCTTTTTATACTATGAATAACTGTTTGCATGCCCTATTCAGGCAGAACATTCTATACCTATACTACAATGTTCTTGCAAATAAAGATTTTTTATTTATTTATTTACTTTATCTATCGGAAATCCAATATAAAAAAAGTATCCGTAACCGTAACCGAATCCGAAATAAAAGTTTAGGATAATATCGTAGCTTATTTGAGACACGTTATTACAAGTTGTTTTGATCGGCGTACCAAATGGTGACATATAAATAGAACCATTTTATTAGCTATATATGTATTTCATTTTTATATTTCTTAAATATCTAACATCCATAACCGAAATTATCCGAAACAAACGGATAATCCGAAATAAATTAATATCCGCATTCGGATCCGTATCCGAAATTTCATATCCGTTACATCCCTGGTTCTAACATTTTAATGAATTAGTATTTGTAGGCAAAAAATATCATTTACGTCTTTTTTAAGGTCCAGGTTGAAACTTTACCGAAAGTTATAATACAAATTTCAGCTAACGTAAGACAAGGTCATACTTATTTGAGGCAAAAAATACATGTCATTAGTATGTGTTGAGTATGTGTATGGAGTATGAATGCGTTAGGTATATGTCTATGGACCACGAAGTGTCAGGCAATAAATGTCAGTACGAAATAGCAAGCCGTTGTTTCATTACATAGTTTCCCGTATTTATCATTGGCGACGAGGATGGGATAAGTAAACCATGTCTGGTGCAACGTATGGTCACCTATCTGTATTTGATCACAATGTGCAGTCCTGGGAGACATACAAATGTCGCCTCGAACAATGGTTCGTGGCGAACGACATCTCCGGGACTAGTGATGCATCGGGAGCGAAACGACGTGCAATCTTGCTAAGCGCACTCGCGGATGGCACACACCGGCTGGCGGCGGATCTCGCGTTGCCAAAGCAGCTGCAGGAGGTACCGTTGGAGGATATTTTCAAGCTTTTGGATGGATTAGTGACGTCGGTGACTGCAAGGAGACATAAAAATCAGATTATATCCTACAAAGGTGTTGATTGTTATGATGACTCAGATGATTTTAGTGGAAGCTCAATCGAGGAGGTGGTGGAGCCGGGCATTGGTGAAGGAAGAGAAAATACGCCTGTCGAAACTGTAAGTTCTGAGTTGACAAGAGCTGTGTCTCCGCCAACTGTGCCTGTAGGAATTGCTCAGTCCCCATCACCAAGCTGTTCGGGGGGAGAAGAGGAGTTCCAGGAGGCTTTGTCTGGTTCACCTAATATAGGGCAAGCTGGTCAATCGCATCAACAGGCCAATGAGCCTAGTCAAACATCAAGGCCTAAACGCAATCGTCCTAAGGTCGATTATAAAGCATTCTTTTAGGAATTACTTTATGTTATGTTTTGGTATTAGTTTTGTAGCTTAGTTCTCTTATGTTATGTTTTAGGTATTAGTTTTCTACATAGCTTAGTTATCTTAACTCTGTCCCTAAGCTAAGGGGAGGAATGTTGAGTATGTGTATGGAGTATGAATGCGTTAGGTATATGTCTATGGACCACGAAGTGTCAGGCAATAAATGTCAGTACGAAATAGCAAGCCGTTGTTTCATTACATAGTTTCCCGTATTTATCAGTATGTTAGTGAACTACACTCATTTCTTGCTATCATTCTAGAATTTGAGCCAAATTTATTGGATAAGGTCTCTTTGGCTGGCGGTATACATGATAATAGGTCAATAAATAGATATTGCAACTTATAAGAAACTACTTTAATATATTTAAATAAATCATTTGGTCTTTTTACATTAGATATAACGCCAGAAGCAATAACACTATCCAATCAATGGTCCCAATTACAAGGCTAAATACACAATAATTTAATTTATAATTCTAGGGTCTATATTAACAAGGATATTTCTATCAAAATCGGTCTTACAAGGCAAATAGATAGATATCTCATGAGGAATGCAGAGGACGATTGTGCAACCATAACGTCTTAACCAATGTCGAAACTAAACAGATTCAGCGCACGAAATTACTTTTAAAATACGAGTACCACTGGATACAGGAAAAAAACCCTTGACCATTGAAGAATTGAAGCATTCTGTATAGTTCGTTGTAGTTCAATCAAATTATCCAGCAATACAGCAAAATGTAAAGGTTCTTAAATGTTCGGACATTTTTATTATTGACTGATTCATTTTGGTTTGTACTCTTTAGGTAGGTAGGTGTATAAATTAGGAAGACCTAAAATTTCAATTATGCAAGGTAGTTATGAAAATGAAAAAAAGGAAAAGAAATAAAGTTATCGACGCAAGTAATCAGAGAAGCCTAACAATTCTAACTACAACTGTATTGAAAAAAGTAATAATGGTGAGTGGGATTCATTCAAGCTAATTATTATTTTCTCGAAAGGTTATTACAGAAATTTCTACAGCAAAAACTTTCATCAACAGTTGCTATTCTAGTAAAATACTAATTAGTCTCCTAAAAAAAAACAGACCGAGGATTTTAAAGTTAAAGTTTTTTTTAGGTTTGTTTCTCATCAGCTCTAAGCTTCGGTGATTCTTGTTTTGACTTGTTCAAGCGCCCTTTGGAAATAAATGATTTTGTTTTTTTTTTCTTTTTCAACAATATTTCGCTAGAGCTACTTCACTTACCCATTACAGATCAAAAGACGGAAGCGGCAAACTGTCGAAACTACGTCCAATTGACGTAATTACCCGAGTCGGGAATCGAAGTAGTAGCTACAATAATTACCAATCAAAACGGACAACCAACAACACAGAAACCCAATAAATAAAACAACTAGAAAATTATATGAAGAATATAATAATCTCCCTTCTATATTAGACGACACAACGTATAGAAAAGTCCTTTTTACCGGCCTATTGTTAAACTGATCACTTACAGTATAGTTTCTACTGCAGCTTATTAGATTTACAGTAACCCGTCGTTTTGTTTTGAAATCTAAATTTTTATGATTGAATCATGTGTTGGTACTCATTTAGAAAATATTGTCCTTCCATTCACAATGTCGTCAGTTGATCGTGAATGAAGAATACATTTTCGGGGTGTACAACAAAATATATACATTGGAATTATACGCGAGGAATACAGTACCATGTTTATTAAAGCACCCTTTGCGTTTTAACCAGGTCCCGTATTTCAATTCTGATGCTTCTGAGATTTTTCAATACATCATTGGGCAAAATAAATTGAAATATTGAACCAACATAAACTTTAAGTTCATAGATTTTGTGTTATTAATTACTGAGCCCGTTGAATGAAAAGAAATGTTTTTTTTTTTAACTAAAGTGAATATAAATTCTGTCTATGAACACTAAAATTAATGAACTGATGTATGCAGCCTTTGAAAATTTCCCAATAATACAAATACAAAACATCCTGTAACAACTATAAGGAGATAATTATGCCAACGAATTTAAAATAGTAGAACTTTTTTTTTCCCTCTGTTCTTTTTTGTGCGTAAGCAAATCAACATTTTTCTTTGAATTGCTTCAGTGACCAAAACTCAACTTTACTTTGAGTTTTTCTCACACTCGAAGCAAAATTCAGTTTTGCTCACAGCTCGCCATTTCGAGCTACTCAGGTGAAAAGTTGTATGTGCTCAAGATTCTACTCTAGATAGAATCTTACGCTTATTCGGGACTCAAAATTAGCACTCAAAGGAAATACTAACATTGCTCTCCTATTGCACCAATAACTATTCCGGCACCAATTTTAATTTCGATGGCATTGACCCAACATTACAAAATCCACATCTCCTGCTTCAAAAAAGTCCCTTTAAACACCACAATATATTCCAATCTTGCCTGCCTACCATCCAAAAGCTAAACCCAGTTGAATTCTAAAGAACTTACATGGTACCATAATGGGACCCATTATGAGATGGTTGCAGTAAATGCTGGCCCGACAAACTGCTCCTAAATCAATAAGAAGTGTAAATTAAAGAAATTCTCCAATTCTATTCAACCAACACAAATAATCGGGTAAATGGTGTAAAATTCATTTTATTCACCTGTCAGTTTACTGCAGTACAAGCAGTCTATTGTGCTGCAGTTAGTGAGTTCTTGCAGTAAATGGACGATAAATTATACTGTACCAGCGACCCACCCTTGTACCTTAGAAGTAGGCTGCAGTGGCCAATCTGGAAGTCTCTAAACCGCCTTTGGACATAAGTTGGTCGCTGCAGGGAGAACCTGGCCAAATGGGGCATCACAAACACCAATGACTCCTCGTGCAATTGTGGATTCCCCATTCAAAACATGGCTCATCTGCGTTCATGCACGTTGTCTCCTTCACGTGTGGCTGTGAAGACCTAATGCAAGCCACAAGCAAGGGAGTAGAAGTTCCTACCTACCTACTTGGCAAAAACAATATAAATAGAAGAAGATCGACCCACCCTGGTTTCGCTCCGGGTACAAATAAGTACTCATGCATGCATTTTACCTACATATAAAAAATCTTCGTTATTAAACAAAACCGCATCAAAGTTGCGTATTTTTAAAGGTGTATGTATGTATGCATGTATAGAGACAGACATACAGACAGACAGCGGGCAGTGAATTTGTTTTATACTATGTAGTGTTGATTCAGTGTGTATGGTGCCTATCTCAATCGCATGGTATTCGTACCATTAATATGTATGTACTGCTGCAGATTGTATATTTCCAACCGAAGATAAAAAACCTGAATCACATTTTGCGTGAAGTCACGGAATAAATTTCCTAGTGACTATTATCAAACCTATTATTTTAAAAATAGTTTATATTATTAATAAACTGAACACGTAACGTGTTTAACTGTTAGTATAATAAAAAAAATGTGAAATTTTTGACACTTCACATTCATCAATCAAAATTTTATGTCTACATTTTTAGATTTGTATCCCGTAATACCGCAGTTGACGTCACGTATTTACTAACCTATCGGTATAAAAATACATTCTGTTTTTAAAGTAGTAAATCTTCAATCATCAAATGATTTTTCTCAAGTTATTTAAATATAGCCTATAGTTCAGCTATAATTTGAAAACCGTATTTTGTAAAACCTAATTTATGTGGCCTTAACTATTCCAATGTTTACCATATATTAATATGTGCATACGTCTATAATGCCCCTTTTTTATGATTTTCTGACAACTGTCACATATATCTAAGATTCCATTGTATACGTTACTTAAGTCGGTAATAAATTGATTATATTATTATCAAAAGTAAACAAGAAAAACTGGCTAATAGGAAAACAGACTAAAAAAATCTTTCAAAGAACCTTTCATTCCCATTGTTTTGTAAACTAAGAATATAATTACTAGATACTGTGATTTATTCATACTGATAATTTAATCATAGTCTTGTAATTGTCCATATTTGTTGATTTATTATGTGTTATCGTGAATCACGCGACTGAGTCAATTGGACTCATAAATCATTACCAGTATGTATTGGGCTTTTAGTGTCATAACTGAATAATTAACAGAAGAAAAATATGACCATTGTCTTTTTAACCGACTTCTAAAAAAGGGGTTCTCAATTCGATTAGTATATATGTTGCTTTTTTTTATGTTTGTTGACTGATATCTCCGTCGTTTATGAACTGATTTTAATGATTCTTTTTTTGTTAACTAATTGAAAAAACGTATTATTTTGTGCGAAGTAAATTTATTTTTAGCTATTTAGTTGACCTACTTTTGTACAGTGGAAAAAACATGGAAGTGTATTTTATTTATTGATTGTTTGGAATGCGCAGTAATTTATTTATAATCTCGAAGCGTGATCTATTACTATTAACAACACTTGACTCAAAAACGTGTAAACAATGTAATGTTTACTTAAAAGAAGTGTTGATTGCAGTGATTTACAAAATTTATTCATTCGCAATAAGGGCGCCGATGTTGGTCTCGCCTTTGCTTTGGGTAATTTCGATAGTGAAATGAAGAATTGCCTCAGTTTAGTTTGATATTATAATTTTGAAGAAGGGAATTTTAGTTCAAAATCGAGTTATAAATGACCCCTAACAATGGCTGGATCGAAAGGTAGTGGTTCGAATCCTGGCCATTACATCATGGACGTGAACTTCCTCCTAACACAAGCGAGTTAAGCTAAGCTGGAGGGGGCTAACAAAAATACTAGTAATTTGTATTTGCAAATTGCTAGCAAGCTTTTTTCTTTTTAAAAAATAATAATTATATCTACTCTACATAGCGTCGTTAAAAACTCGTTAGTGGAAAAGTATTTTTAGTACTTGAACAGATATGAACATAAGTTTAGTACATGACTTCTTAATTAAATTTAATGCTATCCATGTATAAAAAAATATTTCTTGTTTTTAGTACTAAAAGAGGTAATGTTCCTTTAAAAGCTTTTGGCTAGGATACAATTATATCGATCGACCGATTTACGGTATGCTATAGCTATAGTGTGATCAGTCCGTAGAGGGGTGACTCGATCATCGAGCGTGTGGATCATCGAGCGTGTGGGCACGCTGGCTGCACGTCACACGGCAGCAATACGCGACGCCGTGTGACGTGTATGCAGCCAGCGCGCCCTCACGTCCGACGATCGCGCACGCCTAATGTGGTGGACGCCTTAGTCAAACGTCACTACAAAAAGAAAACAAATGATAATAATCACGTGTCATGTATGTACCGACTGTCATGTGCCACGTTATCTATATTAAACATAATAACACTTTCTTATTTTTTATGCTTATAATTTAATGTTAATAACTTTTATTATTTTGAGGATAGTAATTTCAACGTTATAATAGGTATGTATGTACAGTAACGTACATGTACGGCATGCTTCATTGCGATTATAAACGTTACGGGTAGGTATATATTTGATGTTTTTGGATTGACGGTTCTTAATTTTACATCCGTTATGAACTATAGTCATAAAATACTTATTTAAAAAATAAAATTAAAATAATAATCTCATCCCATGGGACCTAAAACATAACAGGTGAAGTGTGGGTGTTTTACACCTCTGCCACACCCTTCCAGATAATATAGGCGTGATGGTCTTCTTGGTAATACTGCAGTGTGTAACACTGCAGTTTTACACACTGCAGTATTGCAGTAAAACTAATTTAAAGAAATGAATTGGTATCAAAGGTTTAATGCCAATGCAAGTCATAATAATTCTGAATATTTGTAAGAAAATATACTATTAGTAAGTCTTTGTTTTACGGTACTACAGTTTTGATTCACGCATTGTTATAAATATGTAGTCCTTTGCGGTTACTGACTGAAACCACAACAATTATAAAAAAAAAACAATATTGTTTCATAATAAGAATAATGGACCAGCGACTATGAGTATGTTTCGGTACTAATAAGTGTATTTTTTTTAATTCTATTTATTTTTAAATATGACGTACGCTTTATGTATAACTCGTATGTCACGGGGGTGATCACAACTATACATTTCACATACACAAAGCATAACTAGAGTCAGCAAAAATGTATGCGGATCACACAAAGATTTGTCCAGTGTGGGGATCGAACCCACAACACCAGTGCATTTAAAAGCAGCGAGGCGATCGCTATAACCAAAACGCTATCCGTAGTAGTCATAATTTTTACGTAACAAAGAAAAGTCAGGTAAAGTCTGAATCTATTGTATTTTTTTACTCACAATATTCAAATATTACCGAAAACACGGACTATGTTTGGTATGGTCGCTGGCTACATTTCTTTACGGCGCGCGCGGCGAAAAGATTATAAGCGACATGAACACCGAAATTAAAATATTAAGTTACATACCCATGACAATGAAGCTATCAAATACTTGTTTACTACGTAAAACCCGCATTAACATGTTCTCTGACCCGAAGTTGTCATTGGTACTTGATGAAAACCATTGAATTTTTGTGAAAGTATCTTTTTGTAAAAATAAGCTCTTGTTTCATTCATCATCATTCACACGTGTTAATCATTCTTTTTTTAAAAAAAAGCTCCGACTGTGTCACGGGAATAATCACAATCATACATTTTAAACACAAAAAGCGTACGCAGAGTCGGAACAAATCTTTGCGGATCACACAAAGATTTGTCCCTTGTGGGCATAGAAATCTTAATAACTAGTCAATAGAAATGCTATCGACTATCTTTTAACACTGGGACGCATGTCGCCGGTTTTCAAATACCACTTTTTGTATTCCTGCAAACAAAATTATTCTTTTTGGCGATGACATTAAGACGACAATTCCTCAACTCGCACTGTTGTTCGATTAGACAAATGCGCTTGTATTCCTGCAAACAAAATTATTCTTTTTGCGATGACATTAAGACGACAATTCCTCAACTCGCACTTGTATTTGACTTGACAGATGCGCGGCGACAAGGTCACGCGTCTTTGACATTTCTATTGCCTTATTATTAAGATTTCTATGCTTGTGGGAATCGAGCCCACAACACTAGCGCAGTTGAAAGTGGTGAGGCGACCGCTTTTACCACAACGCCAACCAATAATAAAATTGTGGTAATTGAGTGCATCAGTTACCACAATTATATTTAAATTAAATTTGCTCTATCTGGATTGGCTAACCAATATATAATTTAAAAATAATTAATTAAAAATAAAATAAAAATAATTAATTTCAGATATAAAATAATATACTTAATATAAAATAATTTACATCTAAGATCTTTGACTACACTAGTTAAATCTAATAAAATGTGGTTATCAAATACTAAGAAAACAGTGTAAATATTACAATTAACAAACAAATAAAACATTTCGACGTCGATGTATCATCAGTCTTAACGCATATGAAAAAACTATATTGTAAAAATAAATTCAAATTCAAATTCAAATCATTTATTTTCATAGGCCCCAGGAGGCGCTTGAACGCGTCAAAATATAAAAACTAAATTATGCTTAGATTAATTTTAATCCAACTGTTTAGAATCAGATTAAAATCAAACTAAGTACCAGCTCCGATGGGTATTGCATTATGAGAAGAGCTGGTGAGAAACTCATGTGCACCATCTTTTTAAATGAAATTAATAAAATATATTTTTCAAAATTATACTTATAGTTTCCAGAGTGATCTAATAGATTAGAATTGAACTGAATTAGTATCAGGGTGCTAAAAAAATAATAATAATACAAACTAACTACTATAATATATTAAGGTATTTTTTCGCATATTGCAAATACCCTCTAATAGATATCATGGGATGTGTTAACGCAACTTACTTGGGGACATCGTGATTTGCTTATTTTGTGGATATCGTGTTATATAGGAACATAATAAGGAGATAAACGGTCTAACCAAACGTGATTCGATTCGACTGACCAAATGTTTGTAATAATATTTCAATCTTATATGAGTAATGACTCCGTGAAGAGAAAAGAAGATAAAGTAGACATATAATAAGTACTTTAAAAAACTCTGTGATATTTGAAAAGTATAGATTGTTTTCTCTATAATAAATAATTTCTGCCGTGAAGTTATTTATGCAACTTTCTTAAAATTAGATCTGCTTATTAGATTAAAAAGAGACAATGGTTATTTATAAGATACACATCATATTTTTTTATTTGTTTGTGTTTAAAGAAGTAAATATTTACGTTTTAAATTTTATTGCATTCCAATCAGTCTAAAAGTTGGCTATATATTATACTGCCATTTCCTGGGCACAGTTCCAAACCAATGATAAATATGAACGTTGGAAACATTTACTGACATCTCTGGCATTTTCTCAGCTCACTTTATCAATAATTGATTTCGTTATATTCATTATAAAATGTATATACCTACTAAGAATGAATTATGTACGATACTTTCAAATGAAAATCCTAAACGATGATGAAGAACGCGTCAAATTGTGTTTAGTCGTTTACCTATAATTAAAAGATATAATAGAAAAGCAGCATAGTTCTTCAAACTGCATCAAAATCAGTTAAGAGCTCGGCGGACGAAAGCCCTTTTTACAATTCAAAGCAAGTGCAATAATCAGATGAAGTATGCTATCTCTGTTTGGCGCTAGCGCGCTTCCATTTATACCTGCGACACAAATTGTTAGCGCAAATAAAATTTATTTGGCTTCCAAAATGTATAAATGAAACTGAATATTTTTCCAATTTATTGTTAATCCCAAACGAGACAACATTAACTATGTTTCTGTTCATAAAACATTACAGATATATGTTTATAACAAATATGATAAAAATCTGACGTTTACGCTAAAAAAATTGAATACCCCTAAACATCAATTTAAGTAGACATTTAAGATACCTATGCGAAAAGTAGCTTACCTATATAATATAAAAGATATTCACAGTTTAAAGTAATAAATTGTTAGATAACGTATAATACATATCTGTAGCTGAGAGGTAAAGAATAATAAGTCCACTTTTTTTTAAATTGTTATTTTCATGGTTTTGGATACCTGAATGTGTACTCTAGAGCGTGGTAAATAGTACTAAGTCCAACAGACAATACTTTTTATTTTATACAAAATAAAATAGTAATAAGTCAAGTTACGAATAAGTGGCAAACTGTAATAATAACCCATAATATAGTTTACCGCGCACACTAGACAGAACTCGATACAAACGGTAAGTAATAAGTCCAAGAGCGCTGCTCGCAGCGCCAAGCACATTGGACTTGTTATTGTTTGCCGCGAAACTGTTCGCTCAATTGTGTTATCGTTGTTATTGTTTAATTATTATTGTTTAATCACGAATTAGAAATGACATAATTTTAATCTTTTTTGGGACGCTAATAAACTTGGGAGCATAAACGTCAATTTATTTTAACATGCATTAAAGAAAAACCAATAGAAAGAAAGAGAATTCGATCAGAAGACGGTGTGGCTAAGAAGAAAAGAGACAAAACTAGAATTTACAACTTTATAATAGGTGATGATGCTGTTGAGGTGTGTCAAATTTTTTTTTTAAATACGTTAGGAATTTCAGTAACTTTTGTAACAAATGCGCTAAAAAAATCTAGTTGCGGAATGACTTTGGAAGATAAAAGGGGAAAAAAAGAGCCAGCAAATAAAATAAAAGAACAGCTAAGGGATAACGTAAGAAAACACATTGAAGAATTGCCAAAGTATGAAAGCCATTACTGTAGGGAAAAGACCAAAAGAGAATATCTAGGTAGCCATCTAAATATTGAAAGATTGTACAGTTTGTATATAGAAAATTGCGAGAAAAAATCGGAAGAAGCTGCAAAAATTTGGCTCTATAGACATATTTTTAATACAGAATTCAATATTGGTTTCAAGCCACCACAAATCGATACTTGTGATGATTGTGATCACTACGAGGTTCTAACTAGAGAAACACAAGGAGAAGAACTAGTAAAAATTAAACAGAAACAGAATAAGCATTTAGAAGAAGCATGAAACCGGTACAAACTAAAAGGAGAAGATAAAGCAAGCAGCATTTTAAAAAGCTCCGAAAAACTTTTAACTGTAGACCTACAAAAGTGTCTTCCTACACCATTACTCACAAATGGACAAACTTTTTATTTCAGAAAGCTATGGACATTGAACTATACTATTTTAGATAGTACTAGTAATATCTGCACGTGTGTAATGTGGGGTGAATCCAAAGCTGGAAGAGGTGGAAACGAACTAGCATCGGGTTTGACGAAATGGTTTTTGGATAATGTTGCTGTGGATTCAAATATAAAAAAAGTAACCATTTGGTCTGACAACTGCGCCGGACAAAATAAAAATATGCATTTGTTTACATGCTATTTGTGGTTATTAAAACAAATCCCCCATCTAAACGTCATTGAACATAAATACCTTTTGAAAGGGCATACCCATATGGAGGTCGATGGAGTCCATTCACTGATCGAAAGACACAAGAATAGGCAAAGACAATTTTCGATTGCCACGCCATGGGATTGGCAGCAAGTGGTTAGGGTTTGTTCTAGTGCTAAACTACCAATCACTGTAGTAAATATGGAGGTAGAAGATTTCAAAAACTTTGGACAGTTGCATGATGGTAGAACATCGCCTTTTATCCACCGTAAAAAAGGTTCTAATGGCCAAAATGTACAATATACGGCAATGGTGTGGATACGGGTGGACAACACTGATTATGGTACATTGTAGTATAAAACTAGTTTCGAAGACAACGATTTTCAAAAGGTATCATTGTTAAGAAATCAAAGGGCACCATGCTCTCTAATCCCAACACCTACTCCTGTACGAACGGATTTGAATCCCATCTCAACCAAAAAGTATGAAGACTTGCAAAAATCTCTGCCCTGGATACCTCAAATATTTCACAATTTTTATACAAATTTACCTCATATTGATGGCCAGCGAGAACTAGAGATATAACAAATTTGTACACCTTTATATATTTTTTTAACTAAAATTTGTCCTATGTTTTTTATTTTAATAAAACGTACAAGATTTTAACCTGAAGTTGTTATTTAATTCAATCCACAAGTAATAGAATGAGTACAAACAAGGCAACTTACGTGTGACTTATTATTATTACAATATCAATATGAAATAGAATGTGTAAGACATTAGAGGTAAATGATTACAAGTCCAGTATTTCAAATAATACAAAAAAAATAATCAAATTTAATTTAATAGATTTATAATAATAATTATAGTACTATTGTTACATATAAAAATGATAAATTACATTGAAACATTATCTATTATCAGCGTTTAACTTCAAAAACTCCCGCTCGAGACCTTTAAAAGCTTACCGTGTAAAGTTTTAGATTTGGCACTAGTTATTCTTTACCTCTCAGCTACAGATATGATAGCATATAAGCGTGCTCCAATCACGTGTGTATTATGATTAATGTTTATTATACAGGATTGTGATAACTTTGTAAACAAGTCAGTATATTAAACCAGGCAGTAAGTTTTACCGCCATCACATAAACAACATAACTAGTTGTATATTATACCAGTTTCCATCCGCGATTCTCCCTAGTGGTACGTCGATATAAATAATAAATAAATATCTCCCAACTTACACACAATGCCATCTAGTCCCAAACTAAGCAGAGCTTGTACTATGGGTACTAGAATAACTGATACTAATACATATATACTCTTCTTTTTGTAAATACATACTAATTATACATAAAAACTCCCAGACTAAGACAAACCCCCATGTTCATGCACACAAAGATTTGTCATAAGCGGGAATCGAACCCGCGACCTCGTCGTCGCAGGCAGGTGTTCACTACCCATTCCGCCATCCGGTCGTCAACATCGTATAAAGTAGCCTAAATTCTATTTGGGTTCTCATACTATCTCTACTTCAAATTTTATCAAGATCAGCCCATTAGTTTTAGTGCCTTTTCGGTTTAAACAAAAATTTAATATAGAAGTGCTATTATAAGAATACTACAAATTTAGAATGTTTTGGATGGCGTAAAAGTACATTATTGAGTTAGTATTAACTGACTTATATATCGATAAGAAAACACCTTTGAGACTATAAACGGAGGCTACCTTTATTATTTAAAAAATGAAATGCCCTATGAATTAAGATCCGAAAAGAACAAAAGAAAGTTTGCCATAGCTTATAAAAACATTTGTTTGATACATATAACATCAATGAGTCATAGAACTTACTTAAGTTATGTAAAGGTTATCTTAATACCTACAATAAAATATTGAATAACTTTAATGTTATCTTAGTTATAGTCTTAGTTATGTTTATTTAAGTGTACCTAAGTGAAATGTTGTTTAATCCGAGTGCAATGTATTTTCACAGACAAACCGATCATACGGTTTTGTGGAGCCTGTTTAAAAATGTATGTTTTTATTTATGAATAAAGAATTTTATCTATCTATCTATCTATATGAAGATTATTTAGTTGATCGTGATCCCAATGCTTACCCGATATAGCCACCTGCTCATGATAGATAGATGCAAATTTAAAGAACAGGTCGCCACTGTGACGCGTTTAGTACGAATGCGACAACATTTCATTAGTGTGTGTTATCTTATAAACTGCAATACACGCACGCGACTTCGTTAGTGTGTGTACTGGCTGTATTGGGCTCGTACAGTTCATAGCAATGTAATCCTTAGCATGCCTATGGAGTTTTGAGCGTTTACTAAAGATTAATTTATCAGTAAATAACATAACAATGTTTACTCGCCTGGAGATTGTTTGTATAAGTGGTACCTACGAGTACTTCCTGTCCCCTCGAGTTCTTTATTCAACAACTTCCGTATCTCTAACGCATAGATATAAAGACTCTTTATTAAACTTACTATGATATCCAAAGATCCAAATTTACTGCCAGTATTTTTAAGTATTCTATACAACAAGTATTGGACCGATCTCCAGCCGGGCAAGCATACGAGCGTGAGATAGATTTTGTCACCTTTTTGACATGTTTTCTCATATGAAAATATGACAAAAACGTAACTAAATCTTTTTCGCGCTTGTATGCTTGCCCCCTAAAAGCACTTATTATAGTTAACCCCCTAAAAGCACACTTAACGTTGCGTAGAAGCCTACAAGCTACGACGTAGACTTCTGCTACGAAAAGATTTTGTATAAAAAAGGCTAAGTCATAGTATTATTCGTACATAAGTCATATATTGTTGACCGATGTTTCCAAATGATCATAGTATTAGTGTATTATTGGTTCGATTCCTGTTTTAATAATTCAATATTTGTTAAACTAACCGAAGTACAAACTAAGACCGAGGTCTAGTGGACTGCCTTTGTGGTCTAGTGGTCAGCGTTAATAGCAGCGCGGAGTTGGAATTGTGCCCGGTGGATGGCGATAGGCTCACCCCCTATCCCATGGGACCTAAACATAACAGATGAAATGTGGGTGTTGCACACCTCTGCCACACCCTTCTGGTTAATGTAGGCGTGATGTTATGTTACTTTTATATTTAATTCAGGTCAATAAATTAGCGTGCTAAATTTTGCCAGCAGATTTCACTTCATTCACACCCAAATCAACTCGATAACACTGGGTTTACCTTAGAAAAAAATAAAATAAAAACATTGTACATACATCTACTGACTATAATATATAGCCTGTGACATAGCTATAAATGCATCATGTACTGCAGAGTATCTAACGTGAACCTCATGTTAATTCATTATCATCGCGATAAGATAGCCACAGACGACAGAGTGAATATAGTCTAAGAGCCCGTGAATGCCAGACAGCGTATATTTCTCATGATAAAGTTACTTTGGCAGATAAAACCTCTTAATTTTTTGTGGTGACGTATTAATACTGTCTTATTATTATCGGTGTCTCCAGTACCTCCGTTATCGGGTTGTGACTTTAATATTATTATTATTAAGTCTTTATCTATTTTTTTACACGCATTTTATATATAAAACACCAAAATACATGTTTAAAACTAATGCAAATCTTATTTTTATGTCAAAAATGCTTGAGTAGAGAAATGATGTTCAAAGAAATGTAATTAGAAATAATTAAAAAAATCTTTAACGTCGTATATTTTGCACATTATTGATACTTCGACAAAATAACTTACGAGACTACCTGCCAAAGCCACTTCAATCCAAACAGCAGTGGCCAATCCTTTCTAGCTTCTGTTAGGATTATGCAGTGAGATTTTTGAAGCTTTATTGAAATTGGGAAGATCTGGCAGTCACAGGCTCTCGTTCTAAAAGATATAACGGTTGTAATTGCCACTCCACACTCACATGGAGTACAGTCCTCTGCTATGTAATTCATATCTGTTGTACATCAATAACAACGTGTATTAGGTGATAACGTGATTATGACATGACTGCCTCATTGGTTAAGTAGTTACCGTATGCGCCTCTTAAGCTTCGGTTTCCTAGCATAGCGGTGTGGAATAATGCGGTCGTAAAGATAACGGTACAATGAACTAGAACGTTGCCTATGTAAAACAAATGTAGTGGTTTCCTAGAGAGCGGTGATCGACCGAACGAATAACATATTAATCGTGTCACGGTAATAATATTACGGCCGCATTATTCCACACCGCTTTCCTAGGAAATCGAAGCTTTACCGGAAGGTCTCGGGATCGATTTCCGGGTACAAAATGTTATTTGTGAACTTCAAGAAAGGATTTTTTTCATTCTTTCTTCAGTTCTTTAATGTTATACAATTTGACATATTATCTGACAATAAAGTACTGAAGGCTTACGGGAATTATCTAGAACAGGTGATCCTCCTCCTCGCGTCGTGTTCCTCATTGCTGAGGGTCGTGAAGTCCCCGTGGTATTATCTTTTTTTTGACAGTGTCCCGCCATCTGTCTCTGTTCTTGGCATCATGTAGTGCAACATGCAGTTGGGTATCCAGAGTGGAACGGATCTGGTCTGTCCATCTTATCGGGCTACGGCCTCTAGGTCTTTTGCCATCAACCTTGCCAGTAATTATGAGCTGTTCAAGGTTGTGGCCTTCTTTCCTGGCTATGTGACCGAAGAAATCCAGTACTCTGCGCAGGCAGAACAGGTGATACTGTCCTGAAATTGCCGAGTATTTACCAATGTACTATGTAATCAACCACAACGAACCAGTGGTAAGCGCTTACACTTAGAATTCTGAATGATTGCAAAATAAATTATATAACTACATAATGTATCTAAGAAACAGTTGAAAAAGATATGGGACCGGCAGGATTTGGCAGCCGCTCTTAGTTTCTTAGTATAATTTGCTAAGCATAGCTAAATGCTATAAAAATAATCATACATAATGTATCATCATATATTATTATGTATAGCTTGTAATATTTACGTTGTACATCTTTCAGTTTTTCCAGAGAAAAGTAAAAGTAGATAACGACGTAGTTGTCAATTTTAAGCTTCCAGTTGGAAGCAAGCGTCTCAGCGTCAATGCCCGGCGTATGTCGCGTTCGGCGCGCGCATCTTGTTTGTATGTAAACAAGTTAAGCTGCAAGCTTTGCTGAATCGTCAGCATCTCTCCAACAAAATGTATGCATTTATGACTTTTATAGGTGTAATTTGACTTTAATAAGTGAATTCAGACATTCATAAGTGCAATAATGTTACTACGTTTTCTTGATATTTATGCCTTTCTAGTTGTAAACGAGTTATTTACAAACGCCTTGGTGATTTCACCTTGAAAACCGTTAAGTAAAGATGTACGCTAAACCACCTCCCAAATTATTTACACGAGTTTTGCTGAAGTCAATGTCGTACATTTTGACGCCTGCTAATTATCATCACTTGGCACTTCTTCCCGTTTCTCATTACCGGGTAGCGTCAGCAAAATCATTTGGGTGGGTAGCTTTTGACAGAAATAGAGACCACACCTTCTTGGTTATATAACTCCAGGCGCCTCTAATTACTGCCGTCTTAAGGTGGACACACATCTATATGTATTGACCACATTCACTCGATGAAGGTTATTGGTTCGATCTTTCGTTATGATTTTAATATCGTGCTTATAATTATCACACTGGAGGTATAACTTTAACACTCACATTTAATCTTTTATGTTATATCCCATATCATTTGTTGTTATGCTCATGAGCCTATCGCCATTTACCAGCCACAATTCTAAACTCCGTGCTGCTGTACAATTTCCTAGATGTAAAATCCTAAATAAAACTTGCCTGGGTATCGAACCTGATACCTCGAGGTGCAACTAGACCATATTGAGGTATTATTTTTTATACAATAAATTCTAAAATTGTATGCATTTAGCAGCGTTTGATAAGGTGGATGCGGCCAGATGTGCGTCTACCATTAACTGTTTACATAACTTTTGCGTTATATTTAAAAATAATTTAGAGGGTGTTGTTTATTGCCACGTGTCTGTTGGCGTGCCTGTCGGTTTGTCACGTGTAAGCTTTCAGTTATTGATATATTTTCGGAATTTACAGCACAAAACTGGTAACCAACTAACTATAATAAAAGTTATGCGTCTGAACATTTTTTGATAGGATAATTAACCGGTACATATTTGTATTTTGTTGATATGTTAGTATGTTAGGTAAAGTAACGCAAGTTAGATAAAAAATAAAAATAGTATAAAAACTAAATGATTCCTATCAATAATCATACTTATTATAATACCTAAATATTATTATTTGTTTAATTCATCTCATTGTATGACTAGGTACTAAAGTTGCAAGTTGGGCGGTGTCAGCGCTGGCTGGGCTTCGGGCATCACCAATAATTTATGTTTGAATTGTACATCCCTTTATGAGAGAAATAAATAAAATGTTTATGTTTATGTTTAATAGTTTACATTTATCCGCGCTAGACAAACGTTTTAGTGCGTTAAAATCGAAAGGAGTTTCTATAGAATCCACTAGAAGTTTAATTGCCATAAAATAATCTTTGAAGTTTGTATATGTGGACTTTAAAGCTGTGTAAATAAAATCTAAAACTTCACACGAAATTTTATTCGGCGGGTAAACATACAGATTATTCCAACGTCTAAGAATAAAATGGTGCCGTCACATCACGGAAGATTTTTTGAAAAGGGTCGATTTTGTGACCCTCTTACCTATGATCTGTCGCCAAGACGTCACGAATAATCATTAAGGAACCAATACCATCCAGGGTTGACTGTAAACCAGAGAACTCTTTAACAGTCGGCAGAAGGGACTTGAAATTTTGAAGACCAGTTAAAATATGATAGACCGTTGGTTGGTCCACCATTAAATTGCTGCCACATTCAGAGTTGGCTCCAAACCAGAGAACCCCTTAAATGTCGGCAGTAGGGACTTGAAATTTTGAAGACCAGTTAAGATATGATTGATGTTTGGTTGGTCCACCATGAAACTGCTGCCACATCCAGGGTTGGCTCCAAACCAGAGAACTCCTTGACAGTCACAGTAGGGACTTGAAATTGTTATGTAACGTCTTCATAACAAATATCTAATGCCAACACGTGCATCACCCTATAAATTATGTAAAACGTATTCTATTGCGAATAAATTACTAACACTCCGTAGTTCATTGTATTTATAGATTGTATTGCTAATGTATTAATAGTATGATCAATCAGGCGTCACTAATCATACCGCGGATGATTAAGTTTCGTGTCAGAATCAATCGTAAGGTTTCCTCGTTATAGAATTATACATTATAAATGATACATTTAATGAACAGACATGGTGTATTTGCTGTTTTAGAATTATACTCGTCATACACATTATATACATAAGGACTGTAGATTTGTTTGTAGTTTTTGCCATTTGTATGAGTATCGACATTACGAGTACAACATTGTTATGTGCATTGTACAATCTTAGCTCTTAATTACATTTGAATTATAATACTAAATAACTTGTAAACAGAAGAGAACTCTTTGCCGACAAACTGCTAAGCAGTTTGGCAGAAAAATTGTAAACCTACAAAATGTAACCCTTATTGATAATAAATAAATACAATACAAATGATAACTACTGTTTACTACTACAACGAACTACAACTGCCATTGGCATGCCGTTGAACGACCATATCATTTATTGGTATGTAGCTTTTAATAATCAAACAATTCACAATATGTTGTGAGTAATTAAAAATAAAATAGGGTAATAGACTACTTCGTGAACCAATGGTAACGAGCTACTTAAACAATGAATGGGGTGCATGAAAGGAGCCTCCCCGAGTGACGTACACAACGATTCCCTACGTCCGGCGCACCCTGGGCAATTCGCGAGTGCTTCAAATCGAATTGGCTAATCCTTTCACCACGATGGCAAGTCAAAATAAAATTTGACTCAGCCATTGACACGACGAAGAAGAAGATCTTAAACAATTTTCATTAAACTCATTTAGCCTCATTATTTTGGGGTGCATGAAAGGAGCCTCCACGAGTGACGTACACAACGATTCCCTACGTCCGGCGCACCCTGGGCAATTCGCGAGTTCTCCAAAGCGAATTGGCTAATCCTTTCACCACGATGGCACGTCAAAATAAAATTTGACTCAGCCATCGACACGACGAAGAAGAAGAAGCCTCATTATTAGGTTAAGTAGTTAGGGTAGGCAAATTAATTAATGAATAAGCCGAAAATTACTCGAACAAAACTTTGCTCTTTGAAGATAATTATCTCTTAAGCGATTATCTAAATAAAAAAATGGTTCTTGCAACCCCGTAATGTTTAATGTCAGAAATGTTAAAATACCTTCCTAACCACAGATATAGATCTACATAGATAACGCAAGTATCACGATTTGTATTGAAACCAAGCGTGCCGACTTTTTAATACCTATTGTGACGTCACAGCCGAAATTTAGTGACGGGAAATCCAAACCGATTCAAAGACACCGATGCCGCCGATGCCCATCCGCCCAGTACGTTCAACTGGAGCCGTCCGCTATGATTTTCTCTGACAAAAGACGTGCGTGGACTGAAGTTAGCAGCGACCGACCTCGACGCTTGGTCGGGGTTGAGACACGCGAAGTACATGCATTTGCGTTATCTATGTAGATCTATATTTGTGTTCCTAACGATACCCTACACTATGGGATACGCGACAGGAGATAATCATCCCTCATCTCATCACTCTTTACATGTAGGTTAAGTGAAGTTCAAGATTATATTCTACCACTTTCTTGACATAGTTACTATCCATATTCATGCAAAATTTCAGCTTTCTAGCACATACGGTTTCGACGCTATGCCTCGGACAAACGGACATACGGACATGGCTCAATAGCAAGAAAAATAATCGCGTGTCTTCACCATCCATATGGCAATTCTCAGCATATTAAATCACAGATATAGTTGCCAACCGAGACAGTAAACAGCAAACACGCGAAAAACACGTGAAGACAATATAAATAAACATCTAGTTTAGGCGTTTGGCAAGAAAAGCCGTACGTAGGAGCAAGCGGACTTTGTACTCACAAAGATAACGAATTGGCATCAACTCAGCATTATTTGGGAAATACAAAGAAATTATGAATCATATGATTTAACAATTACCTTAAAGTTAATTTAAATTCATCAGATTGTATGTGTTTGTTTGATATATTGGATAACACGTTTCTAAGACAAATAATTTTGAATGTTAATCCGATTGTTATGCAATTTACATATACCTAGTTATAAGAAATATAAGCATAAATCACAATAGACCCACGGAGGTCGACGTGAACACCCAAAGCCTCGTCCCAAAAATATAAGAAAAGCAGTACTATTGTTTAAATTAGGTATAACGTACTTTAAACAACAGTGCCGCTTCCCGTATGTATAACCTATTTTTTTCGCCAATAATTGATTGCCCGCATCATTGATATGTGTAACATTTAACTAAAAACAAACATTTCAGTCAATCAGACGCTAATCTATTTATATTCATACCCATTCCTGTGTCAGTATTTCCGCGGTCGGTTTATATTTACAACAGCTGTTACTATAGTAAACATATTTGAATACTACCAAGAGTATCTATTTAAATGTTGGTAAATAGTAATGTAATCAAAAATAAGAAGAAAAGGTTGCCTGGCAGAAATTGCGTCAAGTATTAAGGCTGCCCTTTGCATATTGTTATTGTCTTTCAATAATTGTCTTTAGTTTGTAATGAAATGGTACGCAAATAAAGTTTTATCTATTTATCTATCTATCTATAATCGAGATTTACTTTACATAATTCTATTGTGTACTCGTTATTAAAATTTTATTTCTATTGTGTAACTTATACAAATGTGCTTGCTGGACTTTCTGTGAGTGAAGGTACACATACAACAATGTGTAAAATTAGATTAATACCACAAACTGTATGACACTCGTGTTAATGGTCCCAAATAAATAAATAAATACATTAAAAAACTGTAACTGCTAGGCGTCAGTTTTACCTGTAGCAAAAAAGGTTTCGGAAAGTTGAGCAAGTTTATTCTATAAACTTCTGTACAAATTTGACATTTCATCTGTCAAAACAGTTAACAAGGACTTTGAGTGTCCTCTTAAACTGGCCTTTTTCTTTTTTAACATACTTATAAATTTGTTAAATAATATCTCTTTAGCAGTATCATGCATTCGCAAGTGCAACAATAATGATACTGTTATCAGCAGAATAAAAATAGCAGGACGTCTCTTTTGTGACGTTCGTTACGTTTTGGCGTGTTCGTTATAACAATGCTTGTCTATAAACTTTATCTTATCAGAGGAAAATCGTGAGTAATATTACTGTCATTATTTCGCGTAAATTTTGCTTGTTTATTATCATACATAACATTATTTACGGTCATACATAGCATACACGATACTTCGCCGCGATCAAAATGTTTCGATGGATCAGTCAATTGTTTCGTTGGATATATTTGCCAAATCACCGATCGCCTATGCTAGTAGCGTGTCTGCTATGGCTTTAATTTTTGTGTTTGTTACGAAATGTAAAGTATCATGAGAGTTCTGTGAACTGCCAAAGATACGCTACATGGTAAGCAAAAGCTAATATTTTGCATAAAAATGAAAAAAAATATCAGGGCAGGCAGACATAATCTTGAAAAATCTATTTTTGACACAAACAAATTATATTTATAGAGACTTGGCAATAAGATTATTTAAGATAGTACAATATAAAGAAGTACATCGTACCGTTTAATCACTTTGTATGGGTAGTTTAGGCACAATATTCAGCATAGTGATAACGTAATGATTTATTCGACGTAAGACCTATTATGTAATAGCTATCTTCAATCATACATAATATCTGCCTTCTCAGACAAGTGGTTACTACATTCAATAAACTTTTAACTGGAATATACTTCCAGCAACTATACATTCGAGGATACGATTTTATGAATGCCTAATATAACTATTATACTAAGAAATAGTTATGGAACTGGCAAGATTTGAACATGCGACCTTTGCAAACCAGGCAGCCGCTTTAACCACTCAGCTACGGTCGTCTCTTGCCTGGACCCTAAATTTCTTAACTGTATGATTCGTGACACGTGGGTGTCTCTATGCAGAGGATGCATGAAGGCAGAAGAAACGCCACAGCATGTCATCATGGAATGTAGCAGCGTGGCCGACCAACGGGCACGGGCACAAATTATTCAGTCACCAACATCGCTTCCGGAAGCCTGCAGCAGTCTTCGGAGGCTGCTTCCTTCTGGACCGATATAGGCTGGCTGGAGTAAACGGGAAACCTCTCAGGTACAACGGTCCCATAGGAGGACTAAGTGCGGATACCGCCCAGGAAAACTAAACTAAACTACGTGGGTGTCTATTCCACCTAATGATTGAGACAACTAAAGCAATCCAACTGACATTCAAAATTTTTAAAGAGGCGTCACTACTGTCAACGATATTCAGCCTGCTGTGTTTCAGATTGGTAGGCATATATAGCCTACCAATCTGGAACACAGCAGTGGAATTTAGTAGTTTTAAATTTAAAACTAATATTAAAGTATTTAGTCATAGGTTAATGTGAGACAGTGGTGGAATAGCTATAGCGAACCAAACTGAATCTGGGTACCAAGTACTATCAAGTTTGAAGATTGATATCTGTGATACGGTTAAAATTGAAAGGAAACATTCGAATATTTTCCACTATATATCAATTAACCGATAAGGTATTTTACCATGTAGTAGATTACATAAACGTGTCTATTACGATTATTATCTTGATTAATATTGTTTGAATTTGTTCAGATTAAGCTCACAGATTAACTCTGCATGAATAGGAGGTGTGTTTCCATTGGAATTTGGCAAAGGCAATATTTCGACGTAATGAGTTTTTAGGCTATATGCCTTACATTTACACAATTTACATTACAAAACTAGTTGCATGGGATTAATGCGTGCATTGTTGATGAAATAAATGTCGCAACATTTTTGAAATAATTAAATTAATTAAGTTTTCTTTATTGCAACGTATTCAACAATTTAGATATAAGCCCTAAATCCCAAACTTGCGTGAGTGAAATACATCCCTTTCACAATCCATGCATTAATATTAGTTGCGTAATGTATATTAGGGTTTAGGTAACATCAAAGCCGATAGATCGATCTATGAATGAATGTACGCGTGCTACAGTGTCGGCCTGTAGGTACCCATTTGACTGATCCAAAAATAGTAAAATATAGGATACTTTATCAAAATTTTGGTAAATATATAACATGCAAGAATTTTTAGTTACAAACTATAAATCTAATTCATTTAATGATCTTTCAAAGTTTCATTGGCGAGTCCATTTTTAAATTTAAATTATTTAATTAAATTAAATTACCCACACAATTTATAGCGACTTTTCTAACAAAACCATTTTCATAAACACCATATTTCGTTTAGCGATCAAACAAAAATTATAACTTTACATACAAAAGCAAAATGCATGAGCGTGACGGTCCCGGCGTAAACGTTTAATATGAATATAAAATTGTATCATCTCAGGAAGTTTACGTGTTAACAAAGTAATTCCTTTAATGATGTTTTAATATCAAGAGGTATTTCGATTACACGCAAAAAGTAAAAATTATGCATCCTGTTTATTGCAGATGCAAACTTTCATACGATCGATTTCATATTACAGTATTACAGTATTTCGGACTACATAAATGATAATAGTAGGTATTTGGCAATGACTTGCTCTTCTTATGTGACTTTTAATTTGTATACTTATTGTTATAGTTTTCATTTTAAAAGATGGTGCACATTAGTTTCTCACCAGCTCTTCTCATAATGCAATTCCCATCGGAGCTGGTACTTGAATTGATTTTAATTTGAATTTAAACAGTTTAATTAAAATTAATCTAAGCCCCGGTTATTCAAATCATTGTAATTAGTATAATTTAGTATTATTTATTAATTAGTTTTATATATTTTTTTGTAATGTTTTGACGTGTTCAAGCGCCTCCTGGGGCCTATGAAAATAAATGATTTGAATTTGAATTTGATCTTTTGCGTCCTTCTCCTGTAATGATATTATGTATCAATTGATAGATATCACACAGTAAATCAATCGAAAGAATGACTCTAAAAAACGATATTAAGTAGGTGTATATTTTGAGCTTAACGATGAATGAAACTCATATTCGGCGACTTGTAAAATAAAGCTGGCATTTCGCCATTCCTGCCAACTACCTAGCAGCTAGATCGTATAATATTATTATGTTGTTCTATAACTGCAAACTAATCATAGATCAATTTACTTAGTCTCACTCGAACAGTTATAATTTATACTTTAGCTCTTGTGTGGACAATTCATTATTTAATAATACGGGCACTACGCAGTTCACATGCTATATAAGACATATCTTTTGCTTCTTTCTTTTTAATACATAACAACAAAAAATAAATATGTAATTGAATAGCTAGATTATTGTGAGCATAGGGTCCAAAGTCTGCTATCTTAATAGAATCAGCATAATGGATCATTGACTTGATAATTACGTCAATAGTTGACATCATATTGTTATTATTTACAGTTTTGGTAATCTGCTAAATCAACGGCGGAACAATAACTCCAAATTAATAAATTTCGGAGTCTGAATGATGTTAATGATCGACCATCGGAATTATATCGAAAGAGCAGACTTAAGGCCCTGATTAAAATATTAAGCTTACGAAATAATCGTAAATAAAAAATTGTAAGAAACGTAGTCAAGTGAGCTAAGACTCCGTATATCTCGTCCCAAAATCGTACTACCCACATTCAACTTCTTTCAGCAGCACGTGAGTTCGTTCCTGACGCTTTAGATCATCGCACTTCCATTGCCAAGAGTTCGAGTGCGATACAAGGTGAAGGGCAGTGGCTCCAAGCCAGCAAACATTAACGTACATGAAAAGATTTAGTACCAACGAAAACAAGTGATTTTAGAGCCTTTGTATGGATTTCAGTGGTTCTTCACGTGATTCACAAATTTAGAACAATAAGTACTTACCCAGTTTGAGAATTGGCTGCCAAGCAATTCGTGTTGTTCCGCGGAACTATACCCCAGGAACGCACAAAAAGTTAGTGCAAAGGAAGTGAATTTATAATTATGTATTTTAGGTTAAGGTATATATCTATGGGCCTATGCAGCCTGAAATAAATGATTTATTTATTTATTATTATTTATTACTTGCTTATAGAATTTACCAGTATTCCAACTAACGTAGGTACACATGTTTGTCTAGGCCAGTGTTACGTACTGAGTGATAAATAACATAAAGCTCAATATAACATTAAAGATAGCATGTTCTGTAAAATATTGATTAAAATCAAAGTGGCCGATGAGAATATAGATAACATACTTAGTTCATAACATACAAGTTACATCACGCTTCTACTGCCCAGAAGGTTTTGGCAGAGGTGTTTACTATCACAGCCGCACTTCGCCGGTTATGTTTGGGTCCCATTTGACAGGTAGTGTGGTATCCACCAGCCACTATTGCCAATCCCGTTGGGAATCTGTATTTATTTAACTTCATGCAATGATAAAATAAAAAAATAGCTTTCACTCGCCCGCCGGCGGTTTCAGTCACGCAGGGAAACGCACTGCCATCCCTCGTGGGGATTAAATTTAGAAATATCCGAAGACCTCCACAAGGATTTTATTAGGCTCGACGTTTCGGCAGACAGATTACACTGGCCGTGGTCGCAAGCAGACTGTCAAATGCAAATAATGCATGATCGCGTTAATTCTCGTTAGCGTAAGTTTAAAAATGATTTTTATTATTCTAGCTCAGAGTCCAAAATAATGTAGAAAGGACTCCCTGCAGGAAAAGGCGTTCATGCGAGCGTCTCCCAATGCGCAGACGCTTGCGAGTCGGTCGACAACCGCTTAGCTCATCGTGCGCCAAAAAATATAGTCTATCCTTCAAAATTTCTTAAAATATTTGGAATTTGGCACTAACTCACATTCACCAGGTTTTTTGTTTCGGTTTCCTTCATAAGTTATTTCTGGGTGTCAGTGATGCGTCCTATGTGTCTGTTTCTTTTAAATAATGAGATAAAATTGTTAAGATATTTTTAAGTGGGAGGCCAAGCCGGCACTGACCAGAACTGCCGGTACACCAACATTTGAGGTTACCAAAATATTAGTCAGTCTGATGATGAGGGTAGAACCTGATATTATTGAAAGAAAGAAAGAAAGAAAAAGCATTTAATTAGACTCATAAAAGGAGTACGAGGGTAATTAAATGAGGCATGCAAAAGTAAACTTAAACAAAATAGAACAATAAAATAAAGAATAAGCACATATTGAAAATAGTCCTTTCAATCGCTATAACAAACCCATTCATAGACAAACTTTTCTTGTTTTACTGTTAGAATAAATAGGTCAGTATACCTGCGGAATAAGTCAGATATCCTAGAATGCCAACCAAGAGGCAGCCAGGATAACATGGGCTTAAGGAATGACAAGTATCCTTAGACCCGGGCAGAGATAACACGGTTTATTTACACAAAGCGATGATGATATGTATAGTAAAGTTAATATTCGCAATAATGTCGTAAGTTATATGGACACGACTCGATAAGCGGTGTTTATCAGTCAATAGTAAAGGTCTTTGACTCGTTATCACGGGATGCATGCTGTCCCTCAATGCTTAGAGGTTTGTTTTAAGGTCTGTTCTCATTTATATCTGTGTAGCGTCCTTGAGCTGTTACTAAGCAGGTAACACTATACCACAGAATAAGTAATAGTCCAACCCTATCAAAGACAAGAAGCACCTTGGATTTGAAAACGTAACATGCTACCTTAACCACACTATCTAATATTTAAATGCATCACAGGTAAATTACAGAACTTTTTGAAATTCTACATCATTCATTCTCGATTTGACGGTCATTGAATGCAAAACTGGAAGAGGTCGTCCTCGAAATACTTATTGGGACGAGATAAATGTCGTCCTTCAGAAAGGATAAGTACACGAAACCGCTGAGCATGTATGACGAGATGTATGAATGTTCAGGAAGTTAAAGAAGTATATAAGGAACGTAAAAGCGTTCCATCGTCTTTGCTTACCCCCGTTGGCTAAATGCATAATTTTGTGTATGTATGAATGTGGTGTTAAAGACTGATTAGCAAATACCTAAGGTCAATCGAAGAAGTTATACGTATCTGGTTCGGTACGGTTAATTGGACACATACCTTTATGATTCGACAAATTATTGGATTTATTGTTATCACCTCCATGTTTTTATTAATATACAATAGAATTAGGTTAAAACTGTTTTGATGGCCCAGTAGGGCAAGCGTGATTCTATTTTAGATACGGTTATCAATTGGCTAATCTTTCCAAAAGGTTTTTTCTTAAATATCCTCGTGTTCTCAAGAGTGGTCGAATCAGGAAAGTTAACTCTTTTTGAATTACAATTCAGCTATGGCTTTAAAATATGTACAAATATAGATAGATTTGGGCAAAGAGCTTTAGTAAAGTCAGTCTCCAAGTCTTGAAACCGCCTTTTTTTGTAGGTGGACATGTAAAAGACGGCCAGTCTTTCCACCAATCCTGTAAAGCCAGTCAATACGTAAAGCCTTTTAATGTTCCATTTGGATATGAAACAAGATGTTCCTAAGAGTAGCTCGAACATAATTTACTTATTGCACGTGCAAATTCAGCAATGTGCTCCTAAATTGGCACCATTCCTGTGATACATTTTATGCAGTAATTTTACGGTACATTGGCTAGCAATGTTACAAATCGATTATAAAATGTCGATCTAAAATAAAGTGATCAATCAAATATATCCGTTATTATTGACGCTGTTCTGGCCATTCAGAAGTAATCTAAAGTTTTGTTTATGGTTTTGTTTGTTTATAAATATATGTTATCATAAATCCTTATTCTAGTTCCTACAATATTACTTAACATGTGTTAGTTTGTGAGGAATCGATGTCGGAATATTTGTTACTCTTTAATATACGTCGATTATCGAAAGGCTTTTGTGTTGATTTGTAATATTTTAAAGCAAATGTTTGCTTTGCTATGCCTTTTCGTATTTTACATAATAATAAAGTTGAAAAATTAGGAATCCAGCAGGACTCGAACCTGCACCTCCTGGGTATACGCCCCAAGTGCTTTGCCAATTCAGGTTATTTATTATAAACTAGTAGGTGGAAGCTAGTATCCAATATTTAGATTTTGGTTTGAGCTTGGGGATCGCATAAATTTTACATTATATGCACGATGTACTAAAGGCATTGTTTACGAGTCTTCCAAATGTAAATATATCGGCTGAAACGACGCCATCATTCGTAAATAGCTCAAAGTGGTCTCGTTGTTAAATGCTAATTAAAATGACTTAGTACACCTGAATCAGAATGGTTAATAGCATCCCGTGCTTTTGATTTGTAGGTAAGCTTTCATGGTGTCTCATTCCAACCACATGATATGGCAAACTGACCGTGAAAAATAATCGATGACCATCTTCGATCAAATATAAGATACATAGATACCTAACTGACAGGGGCTTTTTAATTACTAGTGACCTACCCTAGCTTCGCTTCGGGTACTATGTCGTACTATAATATACACGTTTAATATATAAAATCCGTCCTTATGAATAATTTTGTATATCATATTTTTAAGCAAATTATAGCTTTGCTATAATAGTATTTTGTATTTTACCCTTTAAGCGTTTCTTCTGTCTAGCTAAGGTATATATAAATGTCTACAACGTTGACACAGTTCGAATCCTGCTGGATTCTTAATTTTTCTACATTAATCTTATATATAAAATTCTCGTGTCACAATGTTAGTTACCTTACTGCTCGTTAGTCGTAAAGCCGTTTGCTTTACTGATTTTTACCAAATTTTATATGCATATTCAGTAGGTCTGAGAATCGGCTTCTATTTATTTTTCATACCCCTAAGTGATAAGGGTTGTTCACCCTTAACATTTTTTTTATTTTTGGACAAAATAATCTTTTTATTTTTTTGCATTAAAAAATACATTCAACCCTAAATTTTTACCAAAAGGCAGGCAAAAGCTAGTATTGTATAAAATAATTAAAAAAAACCTCATCAAAATCCGTTGCATAGTTTTAAAGATCTAAGCATACATACGAAAGGACAGACAGACCGCGAGAAGTGACATTATTTTATACTATAATAGCAGCCCTGTATCTAATACATGACCCACTGCTGGGCTCGGGCCTCTTCTCATGATGAGAAGGGTTAGGCCATAGTCCACCACGCTGGCCAAGTGCGGATTGGTAGACTTCACACATCCTTGAGCACTTATTAGGCACTCTCAGGCATGTAGGTTTCCTCACGATGTTTTCCTTCACCGTCAGCGAGCGATAATTTATATGATAAATACACACATATCTTCGAAAAGACGAGAGGTGTGTGCCATGGGTTCGAACCCGAGACCTTTTACTATAATGCCTTAAAAAGGTAAACATGCACCAATAGGGTATGGTTTGAAGAGGCACAAAAGGTGCCCGAGGGAAATTAAAAAAAATCTGTAATCGATTAGCAACATATTTACTGATTGATTGATTTTTTATTTAATCTAGTGCTTATACAAAAGTAAATACGCTACTTTTTTATTTTTATTTTATTGCTTAAGTTAATTTTTAAATACATATTGATTAGCAAAACGTTTACGATGAGTAAATTGTATAACTACGAGAGATATCGCCAGTAAATATGAGTGATAAAAACATTGCAACATGAAAATAAACACATGCTGTTTGATAGTGATTGTTATAACATAATATCACGACTATATTACCTATAAGGGTGTGGCAGAGGTGAATAACACCCACACTTCTCCTGTTACAGGACCAAACCTGAATCTATCTAGATATAATATTGGATCTTGAAAAAACTTTAAGTATCGCCTTAATATCTTTAAATCGTTGCTAATGTTTATCAAAATCTTTCTTGACCATGATACAAATACTGAATGACATTAGCGTCCAGTTTCACCTGTCTCTGATAGTTTATTCGCACCTTTTTTACAGACGAAAGTTAACTGGGATTTTATAATCTAAAACTTTGTAAGGAACTGGTAGGAATTGACCCATGAATTAGGCAAATTATTTGGTGTTTGAACATTAAAACGCCAAATTTATTGTTAGTTTTAGGTCCTAGCTTATACATCCTGTCATTTATTCCTAAATGCACTTACGCCATTGGTATTAATTAAACATTTAAAATTCTGACTATTTAAATTGCATACGGATAAGGTAATAAATAGTCGCATTGGGCCTTAAATAACCAATGCTTATCTAGATAAATAACATGGTTAATGTTGTATTTAGCTATAATTTACTTAAATTTATTTCTTGAAAGAGTTAAGCATTAGGTATTTACTCTTAGGACCTGTTTCAACATCGTCAAGTAAACGTTACTCAAAAACATAAAATATATAACACCATGTTCAATTGTGTCGCTTGTATATTCGGTCAAGTTATAATTAATCGGACAATTATCTTACTCGATGATTGTGAAGCAGGTAAGTTTTTGGTATATCTGACGCTATGTTAGTATCTACAAAATAGATATCTAGTTATGTTATTCATAAATTTTATAAACAATAGATATATTTTGTAGGTATAAATACATACATTGTCATACATAATTTAGGTCATATTCCAGTCGCTGATAGCGGGACTAATACGATAATTCCGTAACAGTTTGAGAGAGAAGTAATTCTAAACAGGTTATAAAAACAGACACAATATTTTGATTAAACATTGAAACAAAATGGTTGCACTAGACCGAGAGATCAAAAAGCTCTGTTTAGCTTTAAACATCGGTTTAATACTTTGGTGAATTTGGGGCTAAAAAAATTAATAACTCAAGTATTTTCTTCATTTAATCATTCGAGTAATTTAATTATTCAAGATATTTATATAACATAACCTCACGCCTATATTACCCAGAAGGGTGTGGCAGAGGTGTACAACACCCACATTTAACCGGTTATGTTTTTAGGTGCCATGGGATAGGAGGTGAGCGATGGCGAAAGCGCCATCCACCGGGCACAATTCCAACTCCACTGCTATTGTGAATTTCCTGACGGGGAAAAAAAAACACGTTGCCGGGAATCAAACCTGAGACCTCGCATACGCTAACCACTAGACCATCGAGACAGTTTTCATATCTTATATATGAGTCTTGTAAATTGGAGAAGGTTCAAAAAGAAATACCAACATTATTATATTATTAGAAGGAGTAACCGAAAGTACATTACGTACCTATATCATGCTATTGACAATATTTACGTACTTTAGGTATAATAAATATTAAAGTAATTACGTTTATTTACTGTCATGTTGATTCATGTTTGATTAGCATTATGCAGTATGTAACTAAACTGGAGTTATTTTAATTACAAAACTTGAGCGTAAAATGTCAGAACACCCACATTTTAGTAAATATTATTATCAAAATAAATATATAAGTACACTCAAATCAAAACAAACCGAGAATAACCGCTTATAAATGATAAACTCAACAAATTAAGTTTTTATTTTTAAATACATACATAGTACGTTTTACTTATTTCGTAAAGGTAAAGAAACCACCTGATCATAGTCTATTAATGTACAAGATTAAAATTATAACAAACTCAAAAACGAATACTCACTTTTCCGACGCCATCTTAATAAAATTTCACTTCAATAATTAAAAAAAATCAAAATAATCTATTACACAATATCACAGGGAATGATGTCACTTAAAATTACTATCACATTATATTTTTTAAGAATGGAAGGCACTTGAATTTCAAATTAGGTGTCGATGTTTTTCCCGCGCATATTATGACGACGCGCAGTGTGTCGACGGCTGCGTTCGCGCGCTAACTGCCGGGAAGTGCGTTTTCCACACTTATAACGATAATTTTCTGACGCGACAAAGCTTGTTGAACTTGCAGACAGAAAGGCTTTGTTACATCTTTTCTGTCAGAATCATCTCGTGATATTGTTGATTACATATAAAAAAAATATAGGCGTTTGGTCTACCAAATACTGGCCGAAAAAAAAACTAGACATAATTTTTTTTAATGCCATCTTAATAAAATTCCCATTTTTTACAGGTCACTTGATCGATGTCGCATTATTTTCGTGATTATAGTGATATTGATAAACGAAACTGTTCTGACAAAATTTTCGCAGATTTATCTGATATTTTTATTAATTATTTTTAGCTGCATTTATTCAGCTATCATCAACACAGAACATTAATTTTAAATAAATAGATAAACTTTAAAAAAGTTAAATGAAAGATACCTAATAACAAAATAGGTTTATACATCCTTACCAAAGATTTCAGAACTAACTTAACTCGAAATTCTGTGATGTGAACTCCTGCGCACTGCGTATTCCACTGCGCTACGCTTGACCTACGTCAATCAATGTAGCAATTTAGCTACGCTTTTAAGCCGTTTAATTAAAGACTTTGTCGACGGTGGAAAACGTAAACGCTGTAAGTCTAAAACAATCGAAGATACGTTTTACTGGGTCTGGGTTCCATATATTCTACGATGAAAAAAAAATTTATTACGCCATACGCATTTTGATTTATTGTGGTAAACATATTAAAAACTTATGTTTCAGAGTGTTGTGGTAAGCAAAAATTACGTTACTTACAGCACTTTAAAGGTATAAACTTATTAAAAAGTGTTTAAAGCGTTTTATAGGACTGTAAAAATAAGGAACTTCGTTCCAAAACTTGCCACAAAACTCTGATATAATGATTGATTTAGAAGAATAACTTTATAGCTATTAACTAAAATAACATTGTATATAATAATAATAGTGTTTTGAGAGTTACTGCGTTTTCGTTTTCCGACATCGTTGTATAGATAGTTACATCAACGTATTTTCGATTTTATTGTTTTATTTATAGCATTGACTGAAATACTTGTACACACTATAGATTTTTTATAGTGTAATGTGTGTGTGTGTAAAGATAATACACAAATAGTTACATACCCATATTACAGTTTGCCCGGTAGTGGATATAAATTATTTCTTTAAGCTTGCGTCTTCAAATAAAACCATAAGACACTTTTCTTATTCATACATAGATAGATTTTAAATTTTTTGTGGTGCGCGTCCCCACACACCACCTGGAGACGTTTCTGAAAGAGGATTTCTGGCCAAAGGGAGCCGCGTATCGCCGCTTTCGTGGAAGATTACACGACACCTCACAATAGCGCAACACTTCGCCGAATTAAAGTGTAATATAGTTTCTAAGTTATAAAAATACACAAGGATAACACGTAAATATTTTTCAACAATAACATAATTTTTATTACAGCTGACGTGAGTTTGTAACATTATTAAAATTATGAAATACGTGACGACTCAGGCGCGACGTGTCGCACTCTCTTGAAAATGCATAAAAGTATAGTATAGGCGAAACCGCGATCGACTAAATATACCAACATTACGTGAGTAACACCCGTATTTCATAATTAGAATAACAATAACATTACTGCTATGTTAACTCAAATGTATAAGAGGTTTTGTTTGCCACCTGTAGTTGACAGAGCTAATAATAGGTTTGTTTACCCCAATGCTCTCCAGTTGAGTCCAGTTCTAATCACTGAATACGTAATACTGTCTGTGTACTTTACTAATTGCATGCGTTGTGTTGTTATGTCTCGGGAGACGGATGTGTTATCACATCATGCCTGAGGTGGATGCTAAGATAACAGTGTGTTAAGATAGACGCAGATCTGTCCGCATCGAACGAATAGAATGAAAGAAAATCGTTTAAAGCTCAGAAATACATCGGGCAACAAGAAAAATAAAAAAGAGAAGTACAAAAAACAAAATTTCTTAAATTGAATTCCTCGATGTGTCCAGTGGTTAGCGTATGCACCTCTCACCGCGAGGTGTCGGTTTCGATTACCGAGTCGGACAAGGTGTTAATGTAAATTTCCTGACAGAAAGTTCACAATAGCAGCACGGTTGTTGGAATTGTGAAAGGTGGACGGCGATTGGCTACTAACCCCCTATCCTATGGTACCTAATTAACATAACAGCTGAAGTGTGGGTGTTGTACACTACACACATGCCATACCCTCCGTTATTCTAATAAAGGTGTGATATTATTTTATGTATGTTATCTGACTAATATAGCTAGATTAACATTACTCTTTTATAATCTATCGGAATACAGCAAAAAACTAAAACTGTCTTTGGTAAAATCATGAATAACTCTTCCAATAAACATTTTTCGCACCCAGTGTCTTAGAATTATGACCAAGTTTTTTTGTAAGCAGCTTCGTAACGATGACATTTACACCCTGTAAAATTACGCTATAGGATTCAGTATGCCGTTTTCAAACTCAGTAACAAAATCATACAAAAATTTTCAACATAATTTGAATGCGGCCGTGCGGAAAACACAGTAACATTGACATATTCGGCTTTCCACCTCACTCTCTATAAATAGAGCTCGTTAATTCCGTCCGCACTAAAAGCAGGCAGGTGACTACTAATGATCGTTCCAACCGTTTGGCACCCGACGAACTCCGTCGTGCCGTCTTGCGCGGCCATGACTTGTGTGAGTTCCTTGTATTTAATCGTTTGGGCATGAATGAAAAAATTGGAAACGCACATTTTATCGTGTGTAGTGCAAATACACACGGAAAAAGGTGGATTTTATTTTCAACTAGCTACTCGCGACATCGCCCGCGAATCCATTGTATTAAATAGTAGCTGCTTCCACGCTTTGACCCGCGTTTATCCTTACTGTTCCACTCCAGTGGCGATTAGCGTAGTGTTAATTATTTAAAGACCGTTATTGATAGTTAGACTATTTTTTTTTTTTTTATATTAAACATACACCTACTTTTCCCTGCGGTTTCGTCTGCGTAGTAGGTACATCAATAAAAAGTAGCCCATATTAATTGACTTGTAGTCAGTTACCTGCATCTAAAATTTTATTGAAATCGGTTCCAGTCGCTTAGAAGATTAGCCGATACAATCAGACAGATAGCCAGACAGACAGACTGGCTTCGACGGTATCAAGCAACCAATCATACAAGCTTAAAAAAACATTGTTATTTTGCCATTAAAAACAGACACTTCAGTTTATTTATTTGTATTGATGATGTATTGATGAAAATTAGCTTATGTTTTCGTCGAAACTTATAAGCCGTGTAAATTTGTGAAAACTAAACAACCAGTTGCAGATAGGTAGCTTGGCAAATACAAGAATGCCATACTGACCAAGGTGTCCTCTAGTACTTATTTTTATAAGTTCGAGTGTCCGTCTTCCTGTTCCTGAAATGAAATGGTCTCGAACAAACATGCATGTAAGTGTTTTAGATACGATGTGTTTAATAAAATTGATAAAAACTTAAAGTTAAACCCTTACATTCTTTATTAAAAGCCAACCAACTATTCCCTCTTAAAGATAACATATTGTTCAGGATACATCTTCGCTGGCGGCCACATGGTGCGGTTATCGACACTGGTGCCAAATATAAACTTTTCCTTTTCGCGTGCATAATTATAGCACTCAACAAAACATTATGCATGTCGATGACGAGGCCAAAGCCATGCTTGTAATATAAATTATGTAGATTTTCCGACCTCAGTCAACAAATGGAAAATACCCAATGACATAATTATTATTGCAAACAACACAAAATATAGTAAAGAACTCTAACCGTCTAACCATAGAAAACGCAGAGTGCGTTCAATGATCTAATAAGTTGTTGAGTAGTTTGTGCCAGGAATGTATGAGTGTGAAGTCACATTTTCAAAGAACCTGGCACAAATATGACGGCATTTGACCTCCGTCGTGAGCATACCTCGTGTTTTTTACATCTACACTCTAACTAGCCTCCATCTTCGTAAAAGCATTCACATGGCTTTTGTATCGACCGAACGATTACGATCTAGAACGCATTTGTGAATGAGAGACAGACGTATTAATGTCCCCACTTAAAATTGGAACAAAATCCATACTTCTTAATAATGTTTGTTCCAAAATGTTTGTCTTCAAAACGCCCTAAATAAATGTGCTTCTATAAAAACATTTAAACTTAGTAGTTGGGATAAATCAATGTCTGTCAACAAACTTTGACAAACCTTACAGAAACCTTTAGAGAAAAACGATAGCCTTAAGCTTCAGTTTCCTAGGAAAGCGGTGTGGAATAATGCGGCCGTAATATTATTACCGTGACACGATTAATATGTAATACGTTAGGTCGATCACCGCTCTCTAGGAAACCACTACATTTGTTTACATAGGCAACGTTCTAGTGACGTCATTGTACCGTTATCTTTACGACCGCATTATTCCACACCGCTATGCTAGGAAACCGAAGCCTAAGAGTATGAAAGTTTTCAAAAAAGGATTGCAAAAAAACGCTCGTTAAGCCGGTCGCATACGGTATATATATTGGTAACCTAGCCCTTTACAAATGACGTGTAGCTTGTTATGCCTTTCAGTCAAGCTAAATGCGCTAACTGCTAGCAGTTGTCTTAGCAAACAAGACCGGAACTAGGGCATACGTCAGGTGTTTGCTCGTCGTGTTTCAGTTAAAAGACAAACAAACAGTCAAGTCGGTGTGAGACACCAGTGGAGGCCGGCGATCATGTGAGCGAGGGACGAGGTCGCACATACACTAACTTGTTTACTCAGATGCACGAGGACAGAGAAATTTGTATGAAAGTCTGAATTTGGCGTTAAATTAACTATTGTTTGAGCGCAAGGATTATTCACAAAGGCTGTTGACACGATTGTAAGACAGGATTACCTGCGTATTTATGCCTAGGTATTTATAGATATTTTGGCGTACAAAGTTTCAGCTCATCTTCACGCACGGATACTGAAACCTAAGTTAGGGACTACAGTCTATCTTTTAACTTCATTTTTGGAGTCCCATCCCATGACCTTGTGTTATCTTTATGAGATATTTCTAAATATCATGTTCACAGACCCATCCTTACAGTAGCTTTCCGCTAGTAATGTATCTGAACTAGTATTTTAATAAAAATATGCGTGAATTGCCTGGCATAAATACAAAAGGACCTAGTAAGCTAGTAGTAGTATGTTGTATAGGAAGCTTTAGATCATACCCTGATATTTTAAATCTCGATTTCTTATGAGCTTTCGTCGCCATCGTGAAAAAAAGAGTTAATTTTGGTTTCCTCGATTTACCACGCTTTCCGTAAATTTATAAAAAATCATTGTATAGACGTTTTATGGCGTTTTTAGCGTTCTATAATTAAATACAAAAAAGACACCTACCGTGTCGGTCAAAAATCTGCAGTCGTTGTCCGAATAGACTAAAGTTGACTAAACAATATCTACGTGAGTAACAACCACTGTTAATAGTTAGTTAAAGCATAGGGGTACTTAGTAGAAGCACGTGTTGCGACGCTATCAATAAGAAGTCCTTACAGATTTGCAATTAAATACCTAATTATGCACACAATATATCCTTGTAAGAGCCCACACCATTAGTATCAATGATAATTACAATATCAATGGCATGCCATAGCCCATGGTCGTCTAATCATGGCACACATGACTGCCTCCTTGGTTTAGAGATATTGTATACGACTACTGATCAATCTGATCATTAAGGGTTCGTTGCCTGGGTCAGGCAATAGTTGTTTGCAAGTCTGCCGTCAGGATATTCTCCGTAACAGTACGGAGTCTCGAATTGTGCTAGATAAATGGTGCGAAGTTCCAGGCTGCAATGTACTGAAATGCGTCTGCAAGCCGAAAATTCTGAGACTCCTGTCTGTCACACGGGAAGAAAATTGCCATACTTGGGCCATTACAGACGTACGATCTGTTTTATCGATCCTCTCATTCACAGTTATACACAGGAACAGTCGAAGCTGCGGGCGATACTAGTACATACGTTATAATGTTCAAACATTATTTTATGTGATTCCGGGGTACTACACGGTGGTTGGATGGCTGCCAGCACGTGTTGAATTCAACAGAAGTCTTTTATGTATATAAAGGAGACTTATTCCTACAACCTACTCCATGAGAAATATAATAATAGCAAATTTCTGGATTTGTTAGCTATTTAAATATTGTATAATTTTTCACATATTGAAAAAAATGGAGATCTTATATTTAATACGAATCAACGTATAAAGCGAATTGGTGGGGCGAGCGTGTATTATATATGAAATTCGCAAGATATGCATCTCTGCAATATCTTGGAGGCATATCATCCCTATGGAAAAGTAGGCACATGCCTAGGGGCGCTAATTTTGAAGGGACTGCGCGAGGCTAATAGACTCAAAGGGCGCACGCGGCAATTTTTGAATACTTCCGAGAAAAGATACATTGAATGAAAAATGTTGGTTGATGCCCTAAAGTCATCATTCGATCTCGATCGATACCAACGTTATTATCCGTCATACATGTAACAGTATAACTTTAATGAATCTATTTCGATAAAATATTTAACTATTTTTAAACCTATTTCTCGATGCATCGTCAAACATTCAACCTTACGGATTGAAGTAGGTCGCGGCGATATTTTTATTCGACTGGTAAAAATAGTCAGCTTTCAGCTATTTAATGTTCTTGCTCTGTGCATTATCATTATTTTTAACACTGGAGGGGTCATTGGACTTATGGACTTTCATAAATTATATCCGAATTTTAATTTTACATTCTTAACAATTATTTTCTCTCGCTTTTTATTTAGGCACTGAAACTTTTATACATTTCAATTGATGCTAAATTTCAGAGTAAGAATATCTAGTTGCGTTATTGTGCAAAGGCATATAACATCTACATTTCACCTATTATGTTTAGGTCCCTGTGATATGGTGAGCCTATCGCCATCTATTAGGCACGATTCGGGCGTCCATGCTGCTACTGAGAATTTCCTGAATAAAAAAAGCCAAACAACACGTTGACCTACCCAGGGATCGTACCCGTATGATCAGCAGCTGCATACGCTGACCACAAACCTACTTTCATTGTTATATTTTCATAATTTTACAACGGGTAATGTAACTTATCAATTTTAGGGTTTTCATTTTTTTTCCATTTTCAATTAACTCTAATATAATAAAAAATAAAGAAAAACATTTATTTAGATGTATAGTGGTACGGAACCCTACGTGCGCTCGCGAGTTCAACTCGCACTTGGCCGGTTTTTTTTTATTGTTGGACTGGTGCAAATGACACCAAACGCAGCAGTTCATTACCTATCAGTGATAACATATTACTTTTGCACAAATATCATACAATCACAAATCAAATAATAATAAGGCCTGTCAACATATTATATAGAATAAAGTAAGCATGATTAACATTGTGCAATATTTCTGTAAAATATAGTTGACACGCCTGTAAACGAAGATGGCCCAATTTGGGGCTTCAGAATTTACATTCTTCTTCTTCTTCTTCGTCGTGTCGATGGCTGAGTCAAATTTTATTTTGACTTGCCATCGTGGTGAAAGGATTAGCCAATTCGCTTTGGAGAACTCGCGAATTGCCCAGGGTGCGCCGGACGTAGGGAATCGTTGTGTACGTCACTGGGGAGGCACCTTATAAATACATTACAGAGATCAAATAGGTTCTGTTTTTTTTATACTGCACTTGCAGCGAACAAACCTATAGTCCACCTGATGGTTAGTGGAGTACAGCCCATAGACATGAACAATCCACAAAAGCAGATTATAGATGCGTCGCTGCAGCTGAGGACTATGGTGTTATGCCTTATATGCTAGTAATATCAGGGCCTGATCTCACCACCAAACCGGAACACAGTAATACAAGCAATATTGTTTGGCGGCAGGTTAAAGGTGAGACAATGGTGCTGCTACCCTCGAGCTCGTTTACAAAAGCTCTTCCACTAAGAATTCTACTTTTGATTTTAAGCCATGTGTATGACAAAAATTTTAAACACCTCAAAATTATAAATATCATTGATATAGGTGCTACGCCCGCGGAACAATGGTAAGAAGTTAGTATAACATAGTCAACTATTTTAGTTTCAGTTACAATCTTTCACAATACATTTTTTATTGACGTAATAGACTGAGGTAAATAATTATATTATCAGTCAGGTTATTAATATAAATAATAATATAATCCTAACATAAACATTGTTATCTACCCGCAGTTCCGTGGCAGGCAAGCGCACGCATCAATTCATCACATGTCAGAGATTTGCAAAACTGACTCACTCTAATATCACTATTAGTTTATATGAATAACTAATTATACTAGAGATAGCGGTGTATATTATTGAAATAAAGGCTGACCGACCACTTCAGTTTACAGACGAGTCTCTTTATTATCCCTTAGGTAGAGTAGGGATGTGTCCAGGGGCGCGAATTTCAAAGAAGCGCCCTGGACACCAGTATGTAATACGTCCCTGCCCTGATCTTTTAATGAAACCCATCAAATTTTATTCAGCATAAGTATATTTTCTAAATAATAATATCATTATGATAATGTTAGATAAACATAGAAACTTAAAATAAGATACTTCATCATTTCAATATAACACAGTTTCGTTAGTAATGTATACAAAAAAAATGGAATGTTATTATTGAGATTAATACAGTGAGATGTGTAGGCCATTAAATACAATTGATTAATAAAATACATTTGTTTAAATATTTTCTACCTATCTTACATTCAATAACTCTTAACTAACACTTAAAATTTATTATCATTTCACGTAAGAGCCCAAAATCATGAATTTAATCGTAAACATTGTAAGTAAAAATGTGCAAAAGCGTTTTGAAGTACCTAAATAGAATAAATTTAATATAATTTAAAAAATATATCTTAAAATAGTCTTAAATAGTAAAGCCTTACCTTCATTTCATACAAATAAGATAAAGAACAATGTTATCCATTGGAATGCAGAAAAACTTAGAATTCGTAAATATATCACAAACGGAATGCTATAAATGCATGGAAAATATCGAGGTGGAAATGTTTGTGCCATCACAAAATGCATAATATGGTAATAATGTGATATGATAAATTATGTGAAGGTTGTTTATCATACCATACAATGCTGCAGCAATAGGGGCGCCATATATCCAGGAACACGTTATAAATATCCACAACCCTCTAATGCTAAAATGTTTTTGGTGGGATACTTTAAACCAAAAGCTTTATTTAGCTATGTTCTTTAGCTCGCTCTATCGTTATTGTTTCTTCAGTAGAAATATCGAAAACATTTCCAAACTCAGTTATTTTCCATAGACATCTTCAAAGTGTCCTCCATAAAGCAGTTAATATTACAGACGAATTAAATTCATGTAAACCGGGTCTCTTATTTGTGAGTTCTTTACATTAGACGACACAATTCACAGTTATAATAAGTGTAACATTTTAATAGGCCGATTCTTATTTTCATTAACCCCTTTGTTTAACGTATCCATCCGTGTTTTTAGAGCTCAGATGGAGCGATCTTTTAACAATCGATACCGCCATAAAACTAGACACGTGCTTGAGGTTTTTCTCAAATTTAGAGACCCTAATTCAATAAAGGAAGAAAATAGGCATGCCTATTTTATGCGCTACTATACACTTGTATAGGGGCGCAAATTTTGCAGCAAGGGCGTGTGGCAACACTCTTTGTTGACACACGCCCTTGCTGCAAAATTGCACATGCGTGCGGGCACATCGGTGCTCCTAGCAAAGCAACTACAAGTGTGCTGATGATATATCTATATAGATAGATATTAGATTAAAGATTCAAACTAATCTGCTTCTTTCCAAAAGTATTTCAGTACAAGTGTAGGCAAAACAGCGAAATCGTTTTAAATATCGTAACGGAATCGTATCGTCCAATATAAAAGTCCCAAGATTTAATAGAACCAAGATTTAATATTTCATAACACAAAAATCCTAATTTATTGTCCTATGCTCACCTTATTTGCTTCGTTTATTGCTAAATCGTACCAGACTGTTATTAAGCGTTATCACTTCACTTATCACTTAGTGTATATTAAATATTGTTTGTTAACACTACACAGCACTGAACTTTGTTTTGAAAATTGATTTTTAAATGCGGTTATAAATACTTCTTATGCAAATTGTGTAGTTCGTGTATAAAGTACTTCGTATCAAATCGACCATAAATATGTGGCTAAATACTTTTTTAACTCTCATAGATAAAAGCGTGGATTCTATGCCTGAACTTATTTGCTTGATTATTATTAAATCTATTTTTAAATTTTACCCCCGTGGACGAAACACTTATTTTAAATGGAAAGAGCCTGGCAACTTTTACAATCATCGTATTTCTAGTCTGTTTTAATCAGGATAACGACATACATCATTTACTTCTATTTCAGATATCATTTATCCAAACCTACGCTATTTATTAAAGCACTGCAGCAAACAGGGTTAAGATTATGGATTGCTGTTATAGCTAATCCAAAATCTTGAATTGATATCCACCACGCATGAACGTTTCCCTGAACCACCATCAAATAACTAGCATCACAAGTCCCTTTTTAAGTTGCACTGAATTCACATCTAAGCAGCATTTACATCGTTCAACACTGGTTTCACTCGTTGCATCATAGACAATTTAATCTATGGTTTATCCATAAAGAGACTGGATACTCTTTCGGCCTGTTCATCATTGACAATTTTGTCTATGGATTAATACTTTTCAGGCCTGTTTGGATCGCTTCTAGGAAGGCCCTCCTTGGTAAGGATGCTCGGAGGGCTCGTGGACCTCGTGAGTGAGGTCCTCCGTCGACAAGGTAGTGCCCGGCAGGCGGATGTAGCGAGCCTCTCTGTAGAAAGAAAATAGGTACATTTAGCAAGAAACAACTTTATTAGAAACATTATGGATGTTTCATCAATTAAGTTAAATAAAGAGGGACAAGGTATATTGGATAAGGTGATGTCGTGCTCAAATTAAATAGAGGCTTAGATAAAGAACGAAGCCTCTCGATCGTTAGTCTTCATGCCTTGACTGTTTTCAAAATAATAAAAACAACAATATTATAGAATAACAAGCTTTTATTCTACTACTTATTCAATGGGGTCTAGTAGCAACTGAGTTACGAATTGCTTGCGGCTCTGTTTGGTCCAGAACAATAGGAAAATGCCAAACTAAGCCACTCTCTGTTGCTCAGATGATGAGTCGAAATGTATGGAACTGAGCATTAAACAATGCTCAGATCTTGTCCTTTCCACGACCTACGTTTTAGAAGAAGCCTATAAGTTTCTAAAAGACTATAGATATCAGTGAGCGCTATAAGACAAACCTCAGATTTTCGAGCAGTCCTAGTTAGGGTAAGTACTAAAGTAATTGATTTAATGAATTATCCTGAATCAGTCAATTGGACATCAATACAAAAATGAAAGGCAATTTTTGTTTCCGTCTCTCGATTGGCCCAATGGTTGTGAATTAACTTCAGATCAGTTTTAGTTCATATACCTATCTTACTGAGTAAAGAAGATATGGACCTGCGTCGGACTGGTTATACATTCAGGGTGGCGATGCGATAGTCAGCCGCCTTCCCCCCGCTCCCTAAGACCATCGCCCCCGCCATTATAGTAAATTGCTTATTCTTACTCCCTACCCCGCCATAAGCGTCCTGCGTCCTTTGTAGGATGTCATCCAGGCCTTTTAAGTCTAATCCAACCCTGAGATGGCCCAATTCGTATAAATCTTTTCACGGCCTTGTACGAGCATCTATTTGCCAAGAAGTCGTTTCTAAAGTACACAAGTCTAGGCACGAACATAATGATCGTAAGCTGGGTACTACAAGCTAGATAGCATACTACTGGGCTTAACACGAGGCAGCTATAATATACATTACTGTATATTATTGTGTCTAAATACAAAGAAGTAAAATATACATTATAGCTGTTGTTTGTTGACACCAGTAAATTTTAATGGAAAGATGTAATGTATCGAGATATATACATATCGAGATATTATAGCTGCCGTGTATGAACTGCTTAAGGCATTGTAAAAAACAGTGTCGGACTGAGCTTAAAGAGCCTAGATTGCTTCCTTTGCGTCTTCACCACCCAACCAAGAGTTTGCAGACTTTTTAAAATAAATACTTATTTAAAAGAAGTGACTCAGACTGCTTTAAAATAAAGGGCGCTTGAAGCGGCCGCTTTATTCGCGTTATGGGCGTGCTGGCTCCGGCTGTCATTCCGTGAGGCAGTCGTCGGCAACCATCAACACAGCGTCGGCGGCAGTCAACAGCAGCCGTTGGCAACATGCCGCTTTCGTGTGTCTTAGCTCTTACGTGTCTGTTAAGCTTTACTTAAGTATTTACTAAATTACTATCTGTTAGATACTCAGGCTCCTTGAAGTTTTTTTCTGTTTATTTGTGGTTTTCATGTGATATCATCATAGCATACCAACCATCTTCGTAGATGCTTTTCACCAAGTGCCATACAGGAACCATACCAGACAGGAATTACGGCGTAATTATCTGCAGTATACGAATACCTCTGTATAATATACTGATTCATATTTATATTCGTATCGATAGTCATGAGAAGTGTCAAAAATATAAAACTGTGATAACAGGCAAGCATTCTAATTTTTATTTCAGTCAGTGCTAGCTACATCGATCATGCATGCAGATTTCTAATTAAAAATATTTTTTCATACAATTTTCTTAAGGAAAACTTTATAAAAAGATATTAATAATTAAAAACTTGTTTGTGAATGTATTGACTAGCTACCCAGCAGTGTAAGCATTTATTTAAAATAATGATCTTAATGTTAATGAAAAGGCAAAAATAAATAGAAACAACGCAAAATCAAGATCAATTTATTGAATACCATAAACAAATCTTACATACTATTGCCTAACAATTGACAGTTCCACAATCATAAACAATTTAATTGAGATTAATTTTATTATAAACTTTTTTTAATATTTATTTATCTTTAACTTGATTGTCAAATTAGAGTTTTATCATAAATAAATAAAAAAAATATAGTCCAATATATTTTGTCTCAAAGTGGTGGATATATTGAGGAAGACAAGTCAATTTTGCAGTCTGACAAGTAAATGCTATACTCAACATCATATTCAGTATTGCAACAATAAAAAAAATACATGAAAAAAAGGTTGGGTTTTTTGAGGATGGCAATCAAAACAGCAGTATAATAAAATGTCACATTTTAATATAAAATGTGGATTCAATCATCACAGATCTTTGAAAAGAATGACTATGTCATTTAACAAACCATAAATTGTTTATAACAATTATTAAACAATTTTAAAATCGATAAATTTTCAAGTAGTTTCTTTAACATTCGATATTTTTGTAGGATCATGAATTGAGAAGAACTGTGCCATACATTTTTCTTTTTGCATCATACAAGTTTCACCACATCAGAAAGTGTTTCATACATAATTTATTTTGAAAAATCTTTAAGAAAAATTTGCAAATCTAGAAAATAAAAATGCCGGAAATGGCCTCATTGAAGTATAACGATTAAATTATTAAATTTACTTATCTAAATAACTATTCGATGTATTTACCTAACAAACTTTATGAGATAGCAAACCTTGTAAAGCAATCTGATAAAAAAAACTTAAAACAAAGTATCCTAATTCTTGCATTATTATGGCAGTGTGGGATAACCAAATACCAAGGCGCAGATACCATAATGAGATAAGTCAAAACATAAAAACTTCAATACTGCTAACGTGAATCCTTACAATTATAAGACTTTTTTTCATAAACTATAAAATAAAAAAGTATACTATAAATATAAATAAAATTGCAGTCGGAATATTTAGGCTATCATCCACTTAAACTGGTGTTATTATCTTCAGGTTTAGCCGAAGATCAAAAGTGAACCTTTCTGCATTAATAATAAGTTCTAAATTACTATGGAACGTGGCAGCTGGCACGTGGTCGGTTGCAGTCTTCATCACGCTTTGATGTCCAAGTCATATTTTTTTTCACTGGCGTTCCTAAAATGGATCAAAGGTTAAATAGCTGTTCGGGTGGAAGTGCGTGCCTGAGGTGGTGAATAAAAAAAAACAAAATACTACGGAGAATGTATTTTACTATTACACCAACGATTCTTTATTTTGTACTTTTGAACTCGGAATTTACAGAACTTGGCCCAAATTTGCACACTATGGTGTAAAAATAAGTAGAATTTTAGCAAAAATATAAATAAACAAATATAATAAGGAAATCACCACCTCTTTAATCTAACTACGGCCACAAAGCGTATCTACAAAGAAGTTTAAGTATAAACAGCGAGTGTTAGGAAGGCAGCATACATACCAATTGTCGACCAAAAGAAAAAAATCCTTGCCCTCACCACTGCTTGTCATATTGGAACCTTCGTCACTACTGTTAACCCTCACAAAACGTGTACTGTGCGATTCTCTGAAAAATATTAACCACAAAAAACGTTCCTTCAATCTGTATATAGCCGCGATATTGTTCCCAAAATGATGCGTGCATCCGTAAGCTAAAGCATGGTCCCGATGCTCGATGAAAAATATTATTTGTAATGATTTTTGTTGTAAAATTACAAAAAATATTCTTTTTTTATATGTTTTATGTATGCCCTCTCTTGTTTTTGATGTCTGTTGAATGAAGTAGTATGTGTCCTATATGTTCTCCGAAACTGCCTGCTTCTTTTGTCTTCTGCACTGTATTGATGCAGAACTTCGGTTTCATGAGTCCTAAAGTGATATTTATACGAAATCCTTCCCAACAGCATTCTTCAACAAACTAGTAATGCCAATTTATTCAGTGATGTCAATCACATCTTAATTTAGTCTCTTCGGATATTTTTTTCTATTCTTCACTGCCTGCTTCTTTTTTCTTTTGCACTGTATTGATGTCAGAATATCGGTTTCATAAGTCCTAAAGTGATATTTATACGAAATCCTTCCCAACAGCATTCTTCAACAAACTAGTAATGCCAATTTATTCAGTGATGTCAATCACATCTTAATTTAGTCTCTTCGGATATTTTTTTCTATTCTTCACTGCCTGCTTCTTTTTTCTTTTGCACTGTATTGATGTCAGAATATCGGTTTCATGAGTCCTAAAGTGATATTTATACGAAATCCTTCCCAACAGCATTGTTCAACGAACTAGTAATGCCAATTTATTCAGTGATGTCAATCACATCTTAATTTAGTCTCTTCGGATATTTTTTTTCTATTCTTCTTGTTTCTTACCACAGTCCACGGATTTTAAAATTGTTCCTCTTCCAAACCACATTTCAGTTTATATCAAAATTGTACTCATGTTGATGTAGATGAGCTTTTATCAAGAGTTTAGGATGGTTGAGAGATGACGATTTGATGAGATGGTTCTTAGTTCTTATTGTTTAAAGTGCTGATGATGATCATGAGTAGTCAATAGGTCATCCATTGTCTTTGGATTTCATTCGCCTATTTTTTTTATCTCTAATCTAAGAGTTTCATATTGCTGACGGTTAATCCATAGCATAACATCGCGCCTTATTACTAAGAAGGGTGAGACAGGAGTATATAACACCTTTATTTCATCTGTTAAATTTAATCTCGTTTTATTTTTTTCTTTTTCAGGCGGTTTAACAACTTATTTTTCAGATTCTTATTCACTATGTTTCACACTATTTACATCATTATGCCGCGCTCGGAACTATCCTTCTTTAATAATAATAATGTGAATATATTTATTATGTCCTTTTAAACGAGCTCTTAGTGAGTAAGGACTCTGTTTGATTTCTTCTTAGCTCTCCAGCTTCAGATTTTTACATCACTTTAGTATTCCAGGTGATATCAGCTTGTCCTTCTTCTTTTTTGAGCCGGTAAAATATAGTATAGAAGAGAGACGGCAATAGACAAGAGAATGTTAGAGAGTGAGTGAAGCTTCGAGTCAGAGATCATTAAATCTATGTTAGTGATACCAACACCGCACGACGTTATGTGGATCAAGGTTTGTTAAAATGTTATTCCACATAACAATTATAGAAAGCTAAAGAGTTGTCGTGTCTACTCAAATAAAAAAAAAGAATCAACCCTTTGTGAGAAAGTGTTTCTTGTTTTTTTTAATGTAACCCACATGAATGTTCAGTACAAATCGAATGTCATATAATAAAACATTATGACCTCTCTGTTTTATTATGTAGTACATTTATATTTTGTAGAATATTCGATTTGACTATAAATTACCCAATGAATGATGATAATGAAGTTTGTATAAGGGAAGTTCCAAATCAAAACAGAAAAAAAACCAAAAAGGAACTATAACACCAAGAGAAAAGAAATACTGTCCACAAAGATTAAAAAGAAAACTATTGTATTTGAAAAAAATAATTTGAAAATAGAACACGACAGCTCGGATTGTGTTTCTGAAATAGTGACATACCTGTAGAATACGTAGTGTTGTAGCATGAAGAAGATATCGAACGAAAGGCTGAAAAGGCCAAGGCCGAATTTAGTGAAATCGCCGAAGAACGAGGCCCAGTCGTTGTAGTTGTAGCCGTTGAGCACCATTTGTAGGACGGACAGGCAGCCACCGATGAAGTCTAAGAAGATGTTGCCAATGCTCCAGCCGACGGTCGATTTGCGCTTGTAGTTCATGTATGCCTGGAAAATGGAAAGAACGAACGATATGGTTATGTTTTGACGTGCGTTGAAATACTTTGCTATACTCTGTCCATTTCTTTATTTTCTTTTTGACATATTACATTTAGGGATGCCTTCACACGTTACTGATTCGATTTGAAATCATTAATCGATGTTGTCTAAGAAGAACTTTCAATCGATTAATTACATCGAAATGGTATGGTTCATTATTAATTATTCGTTTATTAGTAGTTTTTATTAGATGAAATAAATATGCAAAATAATAATATAATAATAATGTCACATACTTAGTCTATGACGGTTTCCTAGTTACCTTTGTTTACATTTTCATTTTTAATTCTAAGATTTCGACTTAATTTCTTGCAAATAATGATTCATGGAATCATGATACTATTATTATATTCTTTTTTTTTATATAAATACAGACAATACACAAAAAAAAGCCAAATTATTATTTTTCATAATGATCGATTTATTTCATTTCACGATTTGATTTATAGTCTGTGGTTGTTTGTTACAAACAGTGAACTTCCCTAAAAAGTGCCGCTTGTCAATAAAGTACATTATTATTGTAGTACATTAATCTGACAAAAAGAAACGGTAATTCATAGGCGTGATCTGTCAAAAAGAAAATAAAGGAGTGGACAAAGTATAGTAAATGGCAATAATAGATTAAAAATAGATTTTTTACATTAGATAGAACGCCAGTAGCCACTACACTATCCAATGGTCCCAATGACAAGGTCAAATGCACACATTCACTCACACCCAGAGTCAGAACAAATCTTTGCGAATCACACAAAGTTTTGTCCCATGTGAGGATCGAACCCACAACACCAGTGCAGTGGAGAGTGGCGAGGCGCCCGCTTAAACCACAACACCACACGTGCAGACAATGTTTGTCCACAAAAGGTTGCAAATTAACCACTAGCTTCAGGGTTCACCTAACCTCCCAAAACTGGATCACAGTATTGCAAAGCACTATTATAGCAGCAGATCTATTGATCATCCCGCTTCTTGCATTGGCTTTAACTAACCATCTATGTTTCATTTAATTAGTCTTAGATACCAACCTGCGGCAAGTATTTGATAAGAGAGATGGACAGCTTGATGTAGCTGCAGTAGTACAAGAAGTCGAGCCACGTGACGGTGCCGGCTCCGCTCAGCGCCGCCGACACCAGCACCACGCAACCGAACACGCCGATGATGCCGCGCGCCGAGGTCGATACGCGCTGGTCTTCGCGCTGAAGAGAAATGAGAAAAAATAATGATTTATCTTACCCAGTAGTGTGTGGCAGAGGTGTACAACACTCACATTTCACTTGTTATGTTTTATTTACTTATCACCATCCACCGGGCACAATTCCAACTCCGTGCTGCAATTGCGAATATCCTGACAGCAAATTCACAAATAACACTTTTGCCCGACCCGGGTATCGAACCCGAGACCTCGCGGTGAGAGGCAGATACGCTAACCACTAGACCATCGAGGCAGTTTCATCTTACTTCTTACTAAAGTTTGTTAAGGACATTTTGATGTTATATACTCAATCACGCAAGAACTGCTAAACCACTAACCTAAAAATGAATCTAAAGTCTGAACAAGATATGTACTTTGCAAATCAAATTAGGTGCGACCAACGTCTCAGCAAATCAAATATGAAGATCAGAGTCAACAGAAGTAGATCAAATATAAGAATCACTCTGTACTTACCTCATACATGAAGCACTGGGCGATGGTAACGCAAGTAGCGAAGGTGGCATGCATTGAGAAGAACACGTCGTTTAAATGCACTGGGTTCTGGCCTCTGGGGTGACGGGAGAAGTATTCCGACTGAAACATATGAAATATGTTACATTAGTTTTATTGTATTAACAAAATATTTTCTATTAAATTTAACAGAAGCACAGTCTCTGTTCCAATAAATAATGGTATCAAAAGCCCACATGACCGTGGATTCAAACAATTTTTCATAACTTGATTAGAATTTCACAATTTAAAGATCATAAAGTTTTTAAAATATAAATACTTTAAAAAGTTAGCGAGGACACAACTATATTGTACACAAACAACTCTCTTACTAGATCACTCCGGAGGAACCATACAAAAATGCTCACCGAAATATAATCCGAGAAAAACAATCCGCAGTTGAACATGGAGTACATAACAAATCCAACAAGGTTGAGAGCGAGGAAGTCGAAGTTAAGTCCCACAACACTTTTCCTTTTGAAGTTGATGTAGATTTGAGGATAGAAGGAGACGGACCAGGCCGCGAAGTAGATCCATCCCATGATGTACGAGACTACGTTGATGACGTGCGAGTGCATCACTGTTATACGGAGAAAGACGAAGTTGTCCCTGGAATTGTAGAAAGAGACATTTTAAAAAATTACTGAGGGTTTATTTTCTTTATATAAGTACTGTATTTTCTTTGAATTCAGTTGATTTGATTTTAAGCAGCCAACAGTGATGTCTAATAAATCAATATTGCATAGCAAAGGTCTAAATATTGTCCCTTGGGGAAACCTTCGGCCTCGATGAATACTCATTCAGTAGCACAATTTGAATCTAAACATAGTAGAAGGTATAAGAGTCGAGTGCTGTGTATGATATATATGACGTATTTAGATAAAATAGTAAATTTGTTAATAGTTTTCACTGAGAATCTGGCTATTGATGTATGTGTTCAGAGGCTTAGTTGAAATCTAAAAAGAATATGAGATTCACAAATACTAACTTGACATATCCGACTGGAGTGACGTTGAACGTGACCTCAGAGTTTCCGGGACTCTTGGCATACACAGAGATGTCATGCGTAGCATTGACTGTGGCATTCGGTTCTTTGGATCCTGGGATTTCAAACGTTTGTGGTAATACTTGTAGGAGATCCGGGTGTTGCATTTCTGCGCTGATCGTGAGAGTTGTATTGTATTGACCACTGGAAATAGAAAAGAGAATGTAAATTGATTGGTCACTAAGGTAGAGAGAAAGAAAATAGGGTAAGAAGTTCTGACGGAGCAATATCCATACGTATGTAATGAAGTGATCAGGATATGATTAGTTTACTTATCAACAAATTATGGTTTTAAAAGCCCATAATGATGGTCCGATATTTCCACTCATTAAAAAGAGAAAAGGTTTGATCGAGACATCATACTTACACTTGGAGTAGTTTGATGAGCTCAGTGCCATCTACTAAAATGCTGTGATCTGTTTTACTGAAATACAGTTGCTGGGAATGTGAACTTGGTATACCTGTAAACACCAAACATTTCACTTAGTTATTCTGTAAATTATGGGAGTGTCGAAAAAAAATTGATTATCTTCTCGTTTTAAAATAAAGCGGCAGTTAGATTTACTAATTACTTTTATATGATCCTACGTATGTGAATGGGTTTTGTGTTGCTACGAATATAGTTGAAATAGTTTTCTGAAACATTACGACCGCTAACTTGACTGATCGTTGACTTCACAAATTCGAAATCTTAACCGTTGAGCATCAACCTCTTTGGTTGGTCTTTATTAAATAATTATAATTTATATTTTTAGTTATTTTTATTATAATTAAAACTTACCGAAGAATAAAACAATAACAAAAGACATGATTATCCTAAGACTAGAAGCGGACGCGGCCCCGCGCGTCTTCAATACTGTTCCCGTGCTTGCCATTTTTTCTTCTTTTGTCTTCTATCCTTTCTTTATCTGTGGACAAAGAAAAACTGTCATTAACGACAAACATAAAAGATTACTTGTGTATTTTTTACGAGTACATTGACACTATTTCCGTAATTATTGTTTTTATTCAGACTTCGTCGACCATAACTTTGACTTTATTGGCTTCGTTGCGATTGTACTTGAGCAAATATTTTGCGCAATTCGATTTACATCATAAATTACATGAATTTGGTTTGAAAAAGGAACTGTTTATTACCACACACCTATTTGAATGTCATGAATTCATATTTAGTCAAATCTTGGCACAACAATCAAAGACGCTAAAAGAATGTATCCCTGAAACTTAACCGGTAAATTTGTATGGTCGCTAAGTAGATATAAGAAAGCTATAAAATTGTATAAATATGCGGGTATGTACTAGGTATTTATTCACAGTTTTCTATAATATTTATGTAATAAAATGCAACATCGACTAGACCGCGAGTGCCTATGACAAAACGACACCAAACACGTAATTTTCTGAAGGTTAACTGGTAACTGAGCGCTATTATACTAGTTACTTGTAATTAAATCACGAAATGTATACATTATACTACAGTACCTAACTTTGCCTATTTGCATGACGCTAGCTCGTAGTGTACTATAATCGATTTGTAATTTTATTTCATGAATATCGAGTAACTTTTTATTGATTGTTTTTATAGCATGTTAGCTATGTTTTGCAAAATATACTAAGAAACATTTGAATTTTGGGACCGGCACGACTGGGACGGGACCTCTGGATACCGTCTAGCCGCTTTACCAACTAAGCTACGGTCTCATCTTGCCAGGTCAGGACCCCAAATTCCAACTGTATATAACGTCATTACGTGACGTAAAGTTCATCTATTTTTACCTATCTTAAGTTGGATTAACTTTTAATTTAAATCCTTTCTCTGAACAGTCGTAAAAGGGGTAAATAGCATAGTCAGTTTATGCCCTGCACGTGACGAGGCTTCTATTTATCACCGTGTCAAACTTAATTAAAATCGGTTCAGTAGTTATTATGGTGTGCTAACATTATGCGTGTTACAAGAGCACCGTTTTGTCTGCCATGAATTTGTCATAAGGTTTATGCCATCACTGCCTTTTTGTGACATTTCAGGAGGACGCTGATCCTACCTTAACATTGATATTAAGAGTTTATCCGTCAACAATGTTCAAACAAAAAGTTATGAGCTCACTCTTTTGACTATGTTTGTTTACCACAAAAACTGGTCAAGCAATAGGTACTTAATCATATTGTACCCAACCCACAAAGACATAGATAGAACTTGCTATGGACAGACATAGAACCGGTTACATTTATATATGCGTAGCACAAAAAGAGAATAAGGTCTTTAGCCATTAGCCATGAAAAAGGCAAGGCATTGAATTATGCCGTCGGCGTGTCGCGTCGTGGCAAAAAGTGTCTAACAGTGTGTAATATTCTTCTTTTTACATCTTATAAGCTAAGCTCGCAATAATATTTACAATATAATCAGGATTGACTAGTAAAAGCTATTTATTACGCGAAATATTGTCAATAATAGGTATTGCGTGTGTGCTGAGACAATAAACCATAGACAAGACGCTTGTAATTGACAATTAATTGCTATGTAAATATGAATCGACAATATATGAAAAAATGATACCATTTATTTAAAAAAACGATGTTTAGACGTAACGTCGCCGCGTCGATGATACACAATCAGTAGGTACTTCATATCAGTGCAAATAAAATAATTAAAATCACATCTACACAGGAAACTCTAGGAAAGTAAGTTATTATTTAAATTCAATCATCTTCAACCTGTAACTTGGACTCATTCGAACCATTTAAATGTGTCTGCAACAGAAACCACTTTCTTTTTAAATACGTACCATTGCACATAATAATTAGTCTACTTAGATGGATATTATTTCCTTTCTAATGCCGGATACACACCTGGCAAAGTGTTCGTTGGTTCCTGTTTGGAATATCGATCGTTAGTTGGCGTTCGCTAAGCCGTCCAAAATAGTCGCTGGCCTTCATTCGTAAGGTGTGCACCCAGCAAAAAAGAATATTATTTCCTTTCAAAACAAGCAAAAGAAAATACAGATGTAAAGATTAAAATTACAAACAATCCTCAGTGAAAACCTTTTCTCTATTGGGCTATGCAGTGCAATGAATTCTTATTCATAATTCAGATGCAAACTCGAAATGGAACCAGTCCAATAGTTTTCAAATGAAATCGTATAAAACTAACAGAAATTCAAATCTTTCTCTTAACAGGTAATATAAGGTTAGATTTTCCGAAAGAAAATCCTCAAATGTAAGCCGATACAGCCTTCAACCAAACCGCAACGTGAACGTGTGATACCAATGTTATTGGTCCAATATAGCACACATGTACAATACAGTATTTACACGATAAGGCTAACGATTACTATAGCACTTGTATGTAAATTGGAAACAGTTTCACGATTTAATGTGTCGTAAACTTAGATTTATATGATTAGTTTGACGATCGATCGCTGGATTAGTTGGTTTTTCATGTGTTTTTATGGTTGGCCGAAATTCATTAGGGGTTTGAAATTTTGTTGAGTTGTTGGCAGATTGTCATCTACTACCAGACTTCATGTATAAAAAAAGTTTTTGACAAAAAATAAAGCGACTTCAGAAACCCTCAGTAACCTTAATAAAAAGAATTAAATAACGTTAAAACTCGGTTTAATAGTTCTTGACGTCTGTGCCAATTGCAATTATTTATGCGCTATCAAATGAATAAAAATAAATGACGGAAAAATATGTGTAAAAAATATAGAATGCCCTCTTTTCAAATTAAAAAAATATGTTTACAGAGAATCCATCTAATTTAGGTACTTTTCATGGTTTTTCCTTAACGTAACGTTAGTAAATTCGTCAACTCACTATTCTGACCTCTACATTTTTCATTTTTATTAAATTTGTATTGTACCTAATAACAAAACAAGCATGTTGTCCAACCTTGTCTAATTGTTTCTAACATGCAGTTAGCATTTTAAGTATTCTCTATGGAAGGTTTAGAAGACACATTCGACATGCTTTTATTTAAAACTACTTGTTAAACTCACCATGAATTTGGTATAATGTTAATCACTGTCATTACCTCGAAGTTTAAAAACTTTACATACTCGACTAATTATATTACCTACCGCTAAAACTAAGTGTGGTATTTTAGTATTTTTATTAGATTTAGCTTTAAAACGTTAGTTCAAAAAAATCCTTCCTCGTGGCGGTAGATGCACTTCTCTTTAAATATAGTTGTTGTATTGACACATTGTCTATATAAGAATTCCTAAAGCTAATTTGCTGTTAAATATTTAGATAAACGGTTTAGCCTTAACTGCTTCAATAAAGCAAAATATATAGTTGCCTTATCAAAATAATTACTATCCAAAGAACATGTACCAATCTTTTAGCAGTAAAATAAGCCGTGTGGTTAATCTTAATAAATGATTAAATGACCATTCCTTTGCTGATTGGATCTGGCGAATGCCTGTATTATACAGATCGGCCGATTACTTCCGTAAACATTCTGCTTACTGCTGCCATTACGGAAATCAAGACAAAGTTAATAAATATATAATGATAAAGTTCGTAAAAGAAATATTTTAGATTATTAGTTAAATTTTAATAACATTGTATCTCATATTGAGGTAAATTACATCATATCCACTGCCTGAAATCGACTTCGCGACTACGCACATATATATCTACCGCCTTATGTAGAATCTATTAAATTTCGTGACAAATTTGGTCAACCTACGATTCAAAAGTGGTCGAAAATCCACCGATCTTCTCTAAAACGAACCGTCTTGATTAGCAGACATCACATTCCATAATTATTCTTGCCAAAAAAACGACAACGACGTCAAAACTTTTTTCTCTTTAGGAGTAAAGAGAAAAAAAATAAAATATTATAAGTAAACAAATCTCTCGTAAACAAACGAGATCTATCCAACCACCAACAAACCAAGGTCACCGCACCATAGACCACATGAATAGAATCGTTGCAATTAATGACATAACATCAGTACATTCACAACCGGATGTCGAAGATCACCGCAAACCCAGCCAAGCGAGTTCAAACATCATGAACTTGACCTTCATACAAATACGGAATAGAATACCAAATAGAAATAACTCCGAACTAGACACGTCAAGGAACCGATCGGAAAGATATCGTTCAGTAGGAAGGTTGTTTAAAATTTGTCGAGCTAACGAAAACGTACAGTTTTCGTTAGCTCGACCATGAGAAGAAATGTGGTTGTTTCAATAAGTACCTACTTTTAGAAGGAGTTAATCAGTATAGACTAGATATAGGTAGAATAAAAGAAATGGATGTAATACTTCTGAATAGAGGAAAAACATGTGCTGTGTTTAGGGCAGGATCCCATATAGATAGGCAGTGCAGCCCATGCCCAGAAATTCGATTTAGATTAAGATTATTTCGTTTTTAAAGAAGATAACAGTTAAGCAGTTTTAAATTATTGAACACAATAAATTAAAGATAAAGATAAATTAGTTTTTTTTTACATTAGATATAACGCCAGACGCAATCACACTATCCAATGGTCCCAATCACAAGGCTAAATACACACATTCATTCACTCAAGCACACCTAGTCTCAGAACAAACAATGTGGCTTAACGAGCTGGATAAGAAAACCTTCGCGAATAATTGAAATTTTATTGATTTTAAATACTCGATCAAGGGTATTACTTCGTAGAATTCAAGGCATTCCTGATAGCATTATAGAACTGAGCTGAATTTGATTAAAATAAAAGTAATAATGACCTTATATTACCGACTACGCATTTCAACTATTAAGTAGTTGTATAATTCAGGTTCTAAAGCTGCAAATGTATTATGATTAAGTTTTATTAGATTAAGTCCGATTCATTAATAAATGTTACAGACTTAATTATTTCTGCTGCTCAATGTGATAAAGCAAGTTATTCTGAAGCCAGGCCTAGGTTATTTTTCTATACTTTGTTCTTGAAATATATAAGATTGTAGATGTGATGCTTCTCTTACTCCTGTCCTAGAATTGTTTAAAGGTACGCTACATTTACCGTAAGCGGATCAACACACATCACAGCACTTTTTACACCATTGCACCACATAATGCGATTGCAGTTGCAGCTAAACACTCGTTGACACACTCTCGCACTGATCTCTTTTATCAAACACGGTTAAACACAATCTCAACAAGATAAAAGTAACATCGACAGAGAGATTTAAGGTTGATAGGAATCAGTCAATATATATTATGACATATTTATTTAAATTATTCAACCAAATGCTTAGTATCATTGCTGATATCTATTTCACAGCTCCAATAATCGAATTATTTCATTATATATATAAATTTCCAACCTAAGCACTGTCGTTTCTTATTTTCTCTAAATTTCCAATGCACAGTCCGAAGTGATCTATATTAGACTTGTTTTCTTTACACTTGGAGAACGACTGATGTGTTTCATCAGTAAATACGTTTGTATAACCTGTTGAGTAGATGTATGTGGCATGAATGCAATACGCATCAAATGCTACCACAGCATTTCGATTTCGTCCAATGTTTCTCACGAGGACAACAAGTTACGAGAAGTTGTACCGTTGAGCATAATTGATTTGTTTTCGACAAACGATGCAAGATGCTTTAAAGGTTAAAGTTTTTTTTTTTAATAAAGAAAGGGACGGATCTCTTCAGTAGAACCCTACAAAAATGAGTTTACTCTCACCGTCTTTAACGTACAATTGACTAAGATAATATTTAAGTTAATCGTTAAGGGAATAATAATAAACTGGTACTCGCCCAATGATGACAAATTTTGTTGGACATGAAATATTCAATCTTTTTTATGGTGAGCTCTTTTGAAAGTTAAGGTGTAGCCGCGAGGAAGGTTGCTAACAAAACACAATCGGTATCAACCGTTATTGTAACCATTTTCACAAACCAAACGTCTTTAAAATTCACAACACGATAATCGACCCCGTACTGTTTTGGTCATATTGTGACTTTTGTTGCGTTGGTAACAAAAATAACTGCATCATTTTCTTGATACTTACAATTTTAAGTAGAACAAAACAGATAGTAGAAGTAAACATAAAGGTTAATGAGCATGTTTAAGATATTGAAGTTGCTGAAAATTCCTGACGTAGATCATTGAAACTATTTACAAGTACGCGTACTTATAATGTAGATAATGGATTTGTTTATAACTACATAAATAAATTAAATACACAACATTCTTTTAAAACTTATCAGACATAATGACTCTTCGAAATGAAAAGACCAGTTCTTACAGAAAAGTTTTTGGTTAAGTGGTATTCAGAATTTCCGATTGCATCATTGTTGCTTTCATCTCCATCCCATGTTTGGGTGATGCTGCAGCCACTTTTTGCCATGTAATCACAAAATTCCACCATAATTTGCTTGCAACAAAAAGTGGTTCTTCAAAAGCGGACCCAAAACAGAAATGGCAAGGTACCTAACTTTTATCGCCTTGTCATTTCTGCTTTGGGTGCTACACTATGCTTAATTAAATTATGTACCTTTAGCCGCACCAGTAAAAAAAACTTGAATATTTCGTTTTACTTTTATGGCTTTATACCTAGCCATTGTTATTCAATCATAAAATATCTCCGTAAAAATGTATTCGCTCGGAAACAAACATCTGAATAAACTTGTTATTTTACGAGCAATTTTGTTTGAAAAATTACGGGTTGTCTGATTTAATACGGGTCATTTAGATGACAGTGTTTCCTTTCATTACCGCTGGTGATTTATCAAATACAATGACTATACAGAATCAAGGATCAGATACAAAGCGAGGTATAAATAAGATTCATAAGAAACGCTCTGTATCCTTACGTAAGTAGGTGCCGGAAATGGGCGTGGCGTATGGAGATTGGTTAAATGCTTTGAAGAATCAATTACGATATATGGGTAGTTATTGTAGAATTCAGATCAGAAAGAATCAGGTCACCATCGCATTATGTTGAAAAAATAGAAAAGAAAGATGGAGGATGAAAAATACGGTAATTTTATGGTAAACAAACATAGGTAACTGAAAAGGAGCAGTCATGTAAATTAACATTACAGTAAATTTAGCACAAACACAATAATAATGACTAATCTTCTTCGTCGTGTCGATGGCCGAGTCAAGTTTTATTTTGACTTGCCATCGTGGTGAAAGGATTAGCCAATTCGCTTAGGTGTACTCGCGAATTGCCCAGGATGCGCCGGACGTAGGGAATCGTTGTCTACGTCACTCGGGGAGGCTCCTTTCATGCACCCCAAACAAATACACTCAAAATTAGTTAAATTAAAAAGAAAATGTTACGTTAAAACTTACCTAGAAACTACTTATCCGTAGTCGGTAACTTTCTTACCAATATTGAGGGTCAAATTTCTAAAATAAACGAACCTCAACTATCACTTGTTAATCACACCGAGTATTAAATGCAAACAAAACGTGTAGCAACTTATAAACAAACGTCACACTTTTGAAAAACCACCTCTGATTTCTACAGAATATTACAACAGCAAAAGTAACTTGGTTCTTCAGCCTTATATAATGAACTGATTGGAATGAAAATATAATATATGTTTTGAAAGTTGCGGCAGACTAATCGTTATCAACCGGGTGCATAAATATATATTATTTTGTGATTTTGTTATCTGGTGCATTACCGTATGAATGATTAGATTAAGTCGAGTATGTAATCTTAATTGTCATCTACATATAAATGATGATAATAATACGGTGTCTAAGTGGCACACGTGTGTATACTACGAACAAAGCGTGACATCCCCTTATGACGAACATATATCTATCTAATTCATACAATAATAATAGCAGCCCTGCTTCTAATACATGTCCCAGTGCTGGGCTCGGATCTATTCTCATGATGAGAAGAGTTAGGCCATAGTCTACCACGCTGGCCAAGTGCGGATTGTTAGAGGTCACACACCCTGGAACACTTATAGGCACTCTCAGACATGCAGGTTTCCTCACAATGTTTTCGCAAGCGAGCGATAATTGATATGACAAATACACAAATATCTTTGAAAAGACGAATCTTAACGATTTATTGACAGAGGTGTGTGTCTTGGTTTCGAACCCGAGACCTTCGACTTAGCAGTCCTACGGTCTCCCACACGACAATCGCTGCTTCAATACAATATTCTTAGATAATTCCCCGGTTAAACAATATTGCTAGATGACTTCGTAGAACAACTTTTCAAAGAGCTACCATAGATTTTTATCTATAAGTGCCGAGTATATAAATAGTTCTTTGTCTACAGAGCTCTATGCTCGTTCCGTTTAGCTTTTATCTGCTCATCTTAAGATGAGTATCACACAATGAATCTTGCAAGTGTTACGTTGTACCTACGCAGACTATTACGCTCAGTTCTTGGATAAAAAACATCCCCACGTGAAATCAATGCCTAATAGAACTGGTCATTGGAAAGTACATCCCTGTGAAAGACGACATTGAATGCAGTATTTTTTTCTTATAGTCATTTGCAGACCGCATGAAAAATCCCTTGTATGGTGACTAGATTATGAGATGGTTTATACCGCATGACTGGTAATACAAACAAATAGGGCGCATATAAAATTACAAGATGAACGAGAGAGAACTGATCTAAAGAAGCAGAATCAAAATACTACTGCTTTTTATGAAGTTGCGAATAGAAGTAATAGATAATAATAATGTTTAAAGGCGCCAATCTATCTTGGACAGTTGTTCTCCTCTTTTGTTTTTTACTGTTCTCCTAGTCTATGGCCTCGATGACATCAAATAAGGTTTTATACCTATTCTCTAAAGAGGTTGCTAACAATATGATATTTGCTTACCACCAATATTTCTGGAATAACCTATGATACCTATCGACTATTGACGACAATGGAAAATGTCTTTTGTCTTGCTTTATTAAATTATTACTCAGTTTTTCACTTGAATTGGTCATGAAAGTTGTACTTTATTTAGACATATGTTATGCTTATGCCCTATGCGTCACAAGTAGTGACATTAAAGTTGTAATTATTATAATAACATAAATAAAATTATTTTTACTTATGCCATATTGACGTAGCCATATTGTTTTGAATTTCAAAGAAAACATGTTATTGCATTTAGACGCAATATTTTCTTATTAGTTCATACATACTGACAAATGACATAAACAAACAAAATTAAAGACATAATAAACTTGATTAATGAATATGTATTTTGAAGTTCTAGGTCATACTGTCGATTAACTTTATCGACCAATGTCACATATAAAAGATAACTGATTATTAAAGGTGCTTTGGCCTGATAGGTAAATGTAGGAAAGTTACCATAATGGTCTAAAATGTTAAACACTCACGACATTCCCAACATAACATCACGCCTATATTATTTTTTTTTTTTTTTTTTTATGGTGGATAGGCTCGCGTTTGACCACGATCTCACCTGATGGTAAGTGATGATGCGGTCTACGGTGGAGCACGCTTACCTATGAGATACCTATTGACTCTTGCTTTGAAGAGATCCAAGTTGTACTCATGCGGAAACACAGACTCGGGCAAGGCGTTCCACTCTTTGGCAGTTCGCATAAGATTATATTACCCAGAAGGGTGAGGCAGAAGTGTAAAAAACCCACATTTCACCTGTTATTTTTATGTCCCATGGATGAGCCTATCGCCATCCACCGGGCACATTTCCAACTCCATACTGCTATTGTAAATTTCCTGACGGAAAATTCCCAAAAAACACTGCCCGACCCGGGAATCGAACCCAAGACCTTGCGGTGAGAGACGCATACCCTCTATGGCGTGGACACAGACACGCCCCCTTGCCACTTCTCCTGTTTTTAGATTTCTATGCGCATACCCTTACCACTAGACCATCGAGGCAGTTAAACACTATTATTTTTTTTAGTAGTATTTTTTTTTTTTTTTAATTTTTGACGACAGGTCCTAGATAAGGTAATGGCGATACCTTTCTAAAGCTTCCATCTGCCTGTCGGCCATCTTTATTCAGCATCACATAACGACATTATATGAAATAAAACGCAATGTTTCTTATAAAATAATCTGTAGGTTAAATGTTACAGCATTGTTATGTTGTTATGGGTAATAAAAACAGCATGTAAAAGTAAACGTATTACAAATTGTATAATATTATTACATGAGGTATTGATATCAAACATTTTACATGAGTTCATAACAAATGCACGTGCCCTCTATATCTTTAAATAACTACATACAATAATATTTATTATTAATGAGCTTTTCTTTTTCAAGGTTCAAGTTTGTCGGCTATGTCACCTTTTTAAATACATGTGGTTAAGGAAAATAAAAATGAGTGTCGACCTTGAGATAGACGAGGCTAAAAAAAATCAGACAGGTTTGATTTGAATAATAAGAGGGACAAATTGTTCTCGAAAACATAACATAACATCACGCCTATATTACCCAGAATGGTGTGGCAGAGGTATACAACACCCACATTACACCTGTTATGTTTAGGTTCAAGGTGTATCGCTATCCACCGGGCGCAATGCCAACTCCGTATTGCTACTGTGAATTTCCTGACAGAAAGTTCACAAATAACACTTTGCCCGACCCGGGAATCGAACCCGAGACCTCGCGGTGAGAGGCGCTTATGCTAACTAGACCAACGAACAGAAATAGACAGAAATAGTTTAAGTTAGTCATTCAAAATAATTTGTGTATTTTATCTAGTTATCCCGTTATTGCAAAAGTTGTTTCCCCAATCAATATTGTCTCCCCAATGGTAAAACCGCCCCGAGGAGCAGTTTATTGTGCTCTGCTATTAAAAAAACATTTAATTTTCTAACACACTATTAATAATTAAAAATAAAAAAACTAAATTCCTGTTGAGGTTTTAGGATTTACGAGGGCTTTTATTGGTAATAAAAGAGATTTTCTGTGCACAAAACAAACTTCTATAATTTTCCGACCACATAGATGACAACCAACAAACGAACGTTGTCAATACCATTAACAATAGAATATAGAAACTTATGATAGATATACAAACAGGTTGTATCATATAAAATTATTTCTATATTCAACACCCTCTCTATAATTTTATTTTCCTTAAGCTATATTATTTTAAATTCATTGAAGAAACTACTAGTAACAAAAACAATATTATATACGGCTAAATATAACATTTCAAACTTTAAATATCAATTGGCCTCATACGTGTAAACATTGCAACTGGTAATGCTTTAGTTAAAACGTCCACCACTTGATTTGAACTAGAAACATATTTTATTTTTATTGAGTCTTCTTCAATATTTTTCTTTTAAAATAATATTTCACATCTTTATGTTTACTTTGATTAAATCCTCTTGCACATAAACAAACTTTGTTTCTTATGATATCTCCATTTTCAGTTAGCGTTGTTTGATTAGCACTTCTTGCAGCTGTCCAAGTGTTATTATCATCAATAACTTCAAGTTCCACATTCACAGCTTTGGACCACTGATTCTTTTGAGAATTCTTCATTGCTTCTTCATATGTAGATAGAAGTGTAAATTCTACAAAGTTAGCTTCAATATTTCTGTTGACTCGTGGTCTTAAATTAATTTGTCTTTCTTCTAGATCTCCTATTTCCTGTGAAGGTTCATAAGTGGGATCATCAGAATCCTGACAGCTAACCAGACTTTCATCTGAATTTCCTTCCGATATAGCATCTTCACTTTCTTGTCTATTTTCTTCAATATTATTGTCTTTAATTCCTTCTTCTTCTAAGAAAATGTTTGCTATATTACTTCTTATTTCTGGAACCTTATCTTCGTCAAAGATTATATTTCTTAATATTTTTATTTGTTTGGTTTGAGTATTGAACATTCTATAGTTTTGGCAATCATATCCAACTAATATCATCAATTCACTCTTCTTATCTATTTTATTTCTTGATTGTACAGGAATGTGTACATGCCCTTTGCTACCAAACACCCGCACATGACTCAACTGCGGCTTGACACCTGTCCATAATTCGAAAGGTGTTATATTGGAAGATTGACTTGACGAGGTTCTGTTGAGTAAATACACAGCAGTATTAACTGCTTCAGCCCACAAAGATAATGGTATATCTTTAGCATATAGCATTGAGCGAGCACTCTCAACAATAGTTCTCAATTCCCTCTCAGCCCGTCCATTTTGCTGAGGCGTATAGGGAGCAGTACATTCATGCATTATTCCTTCTCTTTCCATGTATTCTTTAAATGCATTGTTAATATACTCACCTCCATTGTCAGTATGTAAAGTCTTCACACTGTGCATGTATTTATTCTTTATCATATCATTATATATTTTAAAATACTCCAAGACATCACACTTATTTCTTAAGAAATATACACACCTGTAACTTGTCTTTGCATCTTTAAACAATACAAAATAGCGCATCCCTTGAACTGATGTGTGACTCATTGGCCCACACACATCACTGTATACAAGATCACCTGGCTGAATTTCACCTCTAGAAGATTTTTGAAATGGTAGGCGATGCTGTTTACCATAAGCACATGCTTCACAGGTAAATTTTTGTTCAATGTCACCTTCTATCTTCAAACCTTCAACCACATTGCTTATATTCATCTTTTTAATTTCTTTCAAATTGATGTGGCCTAGTCTTTCATGCCATTTCTTGATGTCAATACTGTTTTGCACTATGTTGCATTTTGCAGGAGCTACAGTTTTGATATTCAATTCACACAAATTGTTTGTCTTAATTTGTGCACTCATTACCAATTCTTTGTTCAAATAAATAAATGCACTATTTCTTTCCTTTACGATTGAATAACCTTGTCGCATTATTACACCCTCCGAGAGCAAATTTCTTTTTAAACTTGGAACATAAAGTACATTCTGCAACATACTTGAATGCCACTTTCCGTTTACAAATCTTTCGATCATTATTTTTCCAATTCCACATACTTCAATTGAATGTTCATTGCCGAGGGTTAATGTCTTTTGAATACATTCTTCTAATTCAAAGAAGATGTCTTTTCTATAGGTTATATGTGCCGAAGCACCACTATCCAAAATCCAAATATTGTCATAAGTTAACTTACTTGAGTTTTCAACATTAAATGCCATCATATTATCGGGCTTCTTTGTGTACTTCTTTGGGGCACGACATTCTTTAGCAAAGTGCCCTCTTTTGCCACAATTATAGCATTCAAAACGATGTTTACCATTCTTGTTTTCTTTAGAGCCAGCACCACTTTGCTCATTCAGCTTCGGTTGTCCTTTTCCTTTGAATTTAGACACTAACAAAGCTGTTTCTTGCTCTTCCTCGCATGTTAAACTCGCTTCCTCATCCAGCAATCGAGCAGTTAGATTTATAATATTCTGCTTTGCAGGATCCAGAGATAACCATGCTTGACGGAGAGTTCTATACTTGGGTGGCAGAGTTCCGAGTATCTTAGTCATTATGGCGGATTCACTTACAACTTCACCACTTTCTTTTAACTGCTTGGCTAAATTCTCTATTTTGGAAATATGTTGCGCGATGGAATCATTTGATGACATTTTGTATTGATAAAATCTTTCTTGAATTATCATTTTGTTTAATTCACTCTTTTGTTCATAGATTGATTCTAATTTTATCATAATTTCCTTTGCAGTTTCGCAGTTTTCCACGAGGGTGATCTGCTTCAGGTCCATGCTTGATGTTAAAATAAACATGGCCATCCCATCATTTTTCAACCACGTTGAACTGTTTTCCTCAGGCTTTGGCTCATTTATGTCGATACCTTTTGCCTTTAAAGCACACTTCATCTGAAATTTCCACTGCCGAAAATTGTTGCCGTCAAATTTTTCCATACTCATTGATCGCGCGTCCATTGTTTCGTTGCTCCTTGGTAGGAATTCTAAATTCGGTATGTTTTGTTTTCCACTGATCTTCAATTTCACCTGTAACAAAGTCTTCCTGGGCCCATAACCTGTTGAGGTTTTAGGATTTACGAGGGCTTTTATTGGTAATAAAAGAGATTTTCTGTGCACAAAACAAACTTCTATAATTTTCCGACCACATAGATGACAACCAACAAACGAACGTTGTCAATACCATTAACAATAGAATATAGAAACTTATGATAGATATACAAACAGGTTGTATCATATAAAATTATTTCTATATTCAACAATTCCTACTTACCTAAAAATAAATGACTAAAAGCTAAATCTATGTACAAACCTAATCTAAAAGACCGCTTCCAGTGGGCAACGTTCCCAAAATGCTGGCAGCATTGCCACGTTGTACGGCAATGCTCAACTTCTGGTTAAAATAAATACCAGCATTCTGAGAACGTGTGGCCTCAAACAGACGAGTTAAAATCTGTTTGTATATAGGTAGATTGAGCGCTTTCGGCCCCCACGGCCCTAACGTCTCTGCCTTTACCTGATATTTGATCCAGATTTTTTGAGATTACAAAATTAAATATTATTAGTTTCTTAATTTATTCGGTTATTTATGTGTGTGTCAATGTGTAAGGGTACAGTGTTGCATGTGGTGTTGTTGAATTTTTGAGTGTGTCTACTATGTGTGTGAGATGTACCATATAGGTGTCAGTGTCTGTGTTGTTGGAGAGTATGGAATATTGGTCGTTAGGATTCAGCTGATTAAGGTGGCAGTGAAAACTAAAAAAATAACTAGGTACGCTATCCAGGCTCCAGCTCGATGGCGTAACAATAACACATGTATTGATGTTTCACAAAATTTAATTGTTCAATTTCTCCAAATTTACATGTATTGTTGGTATAGATGATACATAAAGAGCTACCAAATCCTAATCAAGATTCAATTGTAGGTTATCAAAACGATTTGCAGATATTATCTTATCACTCCGATTTGTTTCTGTTTACGATGATTAATTCTGATTACTACCTTCTTATTATACCTATCTATCGCGGCTTGGTATAGTTAAAGATAACCAAACATAGAATGAAAACGAGCCAAAACACGCAATTTTATTAGTCATAATATCGATCATAAATATTAAGTTAACTTTGATCTTACCAGCCAAAGGGCGAGAAGTGCAAAACCATTAGCGGGAACGTAAATAATTTTAGTTTGACAAAAATAATACTTATAGAAAATAAAAGTTACAATACTAAACATTTTTTTAGTCAGAAATGGACACCATCTCAGCCATATGCTGCAGAGCAAGCCCTGCAGCGCTGATATTATGGCGCCAGAGAGAGGACGGACGGTATCACATTAAAGAAAAAAAATAATGAGCTAAAACTTAATTTTACTATGTAATTAAAACCTCGTTAGTGTTTATGTATGAATAACACATATTTATCGTCATGGCAACATGATTAGTTGCTTAAAATCGGTGAAACCGAACTTGAAAAACAAAAAAATAAACGTCAAAGGTCTCTCAAATTAGATTTTCGCATTATTCAGCAAAATAGTAACTATTATCATAAAATTATGTTAGACAACATTGTAGATATTACAATTACGTATAAAAAAAACTTTTGCCGCCATGTTGGCCGCGTGCAATTCGTTAAATTAACTGATTGGTACTCCTGTATGTACTTTCCCTCCTTTATGTCCTTTCCAATTTATGTACCTCCAATATTAGTTAACGCCGTATCTTTACCGGATTAAACACGTTCGACTAGATTCGCAAGTGTTATTGACCCTCAGCCTTCAGTTAGTTTTTGTTAATTAGCTCTCAGAATATTCGAACAAAACAAGGATTGGTTTGCATTACTTTACATTCAAGCAATTTATTTGTATGTAAACATTACAGGGCCATGATTTCAATTTAATAAAAGTTAAAGGCTGTATTATCATTTAAGTATGGTTTATCAATAGTAATAGCTACACAAATTTTACCGTAAAAAATATATTCTGCAGTGTATATTGAAGACGTGTTCTTTTAAATTCTGATTCAGCGGCAGCTCTATAGTTCACACATTTAGGTGTGAATAATCAGAACATAATACTCTCATTGCATTACAAAACGATATTCAAAATCAATTTGTAAGGATTGTTACAAGTTGAAACATTTGCCTAACTTCACCAAGAAATCTATTATTATACGTAAATAATGCAATCACGAGGGGTTGCAAATTTTCGAGAATTGACTATAAATCATACTAACAATGGATAAGTAAAAAAAACAAGTCTTCCAATTGAGCAAAAGGAACTTGCATCGTTTTAAATGCCTCTCTGTGTCACATCTATGTACAGTTATGACTTTTTACGTCGCAACTCTAATGCCAAAGGTAAAGAAAGCCACGCACATAACCTATTTGGAACATCATCCAAGAACTAATAAATAAATAACGTTGTAAGTAGTCGGTGTAGCGTCGGTCCGTCTGTTAAAAGGAAGCGAGTGACACGGTCATCTTGCATGAAAGCTGCTTTCGCGACACGATCTGTTACGACGACGTATTACGCACTATATGCACTTTTATATATGTATAAGTTTCTTGAAGGGCGTTGAACTGAGAGATATTTCAATGATCTGACTTGGGATTAAAAATTAATGGACGTATGCTAATAAGCATACCTTCGCATACATTTTAGTAAATACAGTCTACAGTCGAAATGACAAAACAAATTTATAACTTAAAGAGAACTTTAGATTTAACTTAAAGAAAAGATAACTTAAGATTTTTACATTAGATAGAACGCCAGACGCAATTACACTATCCAATGGTCCCGATGACAAGGCCAAATACATACATACACTCACACAAGCATACCAAGTCTCAGAACAAATCTTTTCGGATCACACAAAGATTTGTCACGTGTGGGGGTCGAAACCACAACACCAGTGGAGTGCAGTGGAGACTACACCGCACGTGCAAACGTTTATGACATTTAGCGGGTAAATCATCATCATCATCATCATCATCATCATCATCATCATCATCATCATCATCATCATCATCATCATCAGCCTGTAGCAGTCCACTGCTGGACATAGGCCTCTCCCAAGGTGCGCCAGAGTTCGCGGTCTTGTGCCTTACGCATCCAATCGCATCATCATCGGGTAAATCATGGGTTTCATTAACTTTGAAACACCTTATATTATAGTATACTGCAGTTGAACATTCTGTAACAAATTGCTAAAAGAAAAACAAGCATCCACAATACATTCACGCTTACTTTTCCAGTTACAATAATGAGTAATAATGAGTAACTACAATTGTTTTCTTTCAAACGCCCGTTGTTTTATCGATCGTATTCAGGTGTTACTAAAGTTATTAACTATTTCTCATTGTATAACAACTGTTGTTAATTGTTAATGTATGTATTGTTACACCTGTGTTAACGAAAACTGTAATTTGTTATGGAAGATGACATTGGAAATACCTTTATGAATATTCTTCATACTAGTATTGTATTTTTGATCCGTATCTAATTTAATTAATGTAATATCACGCCTTCATTACGCAGAAGAGTGTGATAGAGGTGTAAAACACCCACATTTCACCTGTTATGTTAAGGTTTTTCCAACTTCGTGCTGCTATTACTATTACTGCACAAATAACACTTTGGCCGACCCGAAAATAGAACCCGAGAGCTCACGGTGACAGGCGCATTCGCTAACCACTAGACCATCGAGGCAGTAAGGTATTAAAACAATATTAAATTTTCAATGACTGCATCATCCAGATTAATAATGAGTGACCATACAAGCTAACTTTAAGTATATAAATTATTTTAATAAACATTTATTTAGGTGGCTATATATTGACGACCGGATGGCGGAGTGCGTTGTGCACCTACCTGCGACGCCGAGGTCGTGGCTTCGATTCCCGCTTAAGACAATTTTTTGTGTGCATGAACATGGAGGTTTGTCTGAGTCTGGATGTTTCTATGTATAATAAGTACGTATTTACAAATAAAAATAAATTAATTAGTATCAGTTATTCTAGTACCCAAAGTTCAAGCTCTGATTAGTTTGGGACTAGATGGCGTTGTATGTCTGTTGTGTAATATTTATGATCAATACAAAGAGAGAAACGATTATTTTCAAATGCTCATGGTATGATAGAAATCGTAGATCATAGATAATGTGCGAGTCACGTTGGGAAACAATTATTTTATTAAATAGCACCCATACGTAGCATTACAATCATAATTACTATACATCGTTGTTGATATGTTTATGTATCTCTATCTACATCATGTTATATTGCAGGAAAAAACATACAAAATTAGCAAATGTGAGAACACTGGAACCGGTTTGACTGGTTATATTTGATGGTTTGTGATATTTCATATTTTGGTTGACATTAATGTTCACTTCAAAATATTTTATATTTTTCCACTTATTTACATATTGTCTTAAGTTAAGTTCTGACATTCACAACTTCTTCGTGGAATAACAACCCAATCAATGTTTATATCGTTATTGCAATAAAAACAAAACACTTTTGTTGAATAAAGCTAAACAAGGCACTTATTGCAACTGTTTGAATATACGTATTATTTGTATTATTCTTACAAAATACATCAACTGTTTTTAATGATAATATCTATAGATAATGGATTTACGTCATATTATTCTTGGCGTTAAAATAATACTGCAAGTATGTGCGTAATAAAAGAAGTGATAATAATTCAGCAACCACTCTGTCATTAGTTTAACATTACAAGCATCAAACACAAAGGTTTTTGTTCATAACTAAATAATTTAGAATCTTATACGACCCACAATGATGTCCACTCGTACCACACGAGAAACGCATATAAACTCACTGGTGTCAAACGAACTCTGACAAAATCCTCGAAGTTTACGCATGTGATGGGTCCGAGTCGAGTGTATACAATAAATTGCTAGATACGATCACTGCAGCACCTACTCTGGCCTGTTTCAAGTCGCGACTAAAACGCTGGCTTGTCGAACAAACATTTTATGACTATGATGATTTTTTTAATTGGAAAGTACGGAACTAATATTTGACATTATTATTATTATTTGTAGTAAATTGACATTTAATTAGTATTGACATTTAAAAAATCTGACAACTTTATTATATTTATTTTTGACTATATTTATTGACATTGTATTATACTTGTCAAAATTCTCGGACTTGTTTTTTTAAATTAATTTGGATGTATGTAATTAAAATTGACTTATACCATGCAGTAATATAATTATATAAGTGGATATTGGCAAACATGACGTGTAAATTGACTTTATGAAATTAAAAAAAATAATGAGCTAAAACTTAATTTTACTATGTAATTAAAACCTCGTTAGTGTTTATGTATGAATAACACATATTTATCGTCATGGCAACATGATTAGTTGCTTAAAATCGGTGAAACCGAACTTGAAAAACAAAAAAATAAACGTCAAAGGTCTCTCAAATTAGATTTTCGCATTATTCAGCAAAATAGTAACTATTATCATAAAATTATGTTAGACAACATTGTAGATATTACAATTACGTATAAAAAAAACTTTTGCCGCCATGTTGGCCGCGTGCAATTCGTTAAATTAACTGATTGGTACTCCTGTATGTACTTTCCCTCCTTTATGTCCTTTCCAATTTATGTACCTCCAATATTAGTTAACGCCGTATCTTTACCGGATTAAACACGTTCGACTAGATTCGCAAGTGTTATTGACCCTCAGCCTTCAGTTAGTTTTTGTTAATTAGCTCTCAGAATATTCGAACAAAACAAGGATTGGTTTGCATTACTTTACATTCAAGCAATTTATTTGTATGTAAACATTACAGGGCCATGATTTCAATTTAATAAAAGTTAAAGGCTGTATTATCATTTAAGTATGGTTTATCAATAGTAATAGCTACACAAATTTTACCGTAAAAAATATATTCTGCAGTGTATATTGAAGACGTGTTCTTTTAAATTCTGATTCAGCGGCAGCTCTATAGTTCACACATTTAGGTGTGAATAATCAGAACATAATACTCTCATTGCATTACAAAACGATATTCAAAATCAATTTGTAAGGATTGTTACAAGTTGAAACATTTGCCTAACTTCACCAAGAAATCTATTATTATACGTAAATAATGCAATCACGAGGGGTTGCAAATTTTCGAGAATTGACTATAAATCATACTAACAATGGATAAGTAAAAAAAACAAGTCTTCCAATTGAGCAAAAGGAACTTGCATCGTTTTAAATGCCTCTCTGTGTCACATCTATGTACAGTTATGACTTTTTACGTCGCAACTCTAATGCCAAAGGTAAAGAAAGCCACGCACATAACCTATTTGGAACATCATCCAAGAACTAATAAATAAATAACGTTGTAAGTAGTCGGTGTAGCGTCGGTCCGTCTGTTAAAAGGAAGCGAGTGACACGGTCATCTTGCATGAAAGCTGCTTTCGCGACACGATCTGTTACGACGACGTATTACGCACTATATGCACTTTTATATATGTATAAGTTTCTTGAAGGGCGTTGAACTGAGAGATATTTCAATGATCTGACTTGGGATTAAAAATTAATGGACGTATGCTAATAAGCATACCTTCGCATACATTTTAGTAAATACAGTCTACAGTCGAAATGACAAAACAAATTTATAACTTAAAGAGAACTTTAGATTTAACTTAAAGAAAAGATAACTTAAGATTTTTACATTAGATAGAACGCCAGACGCAATTACACTATCCAATGGTCCCGATGACAAGGCCAAATACATACATACACTCACACAAGCATACCAAGTCTCAGAACAAATCTTTTCGGATCACACAAAGATTTGTCACGTGTGGGGGTCGAAACCACAACACCAGTGGAGTGCAGTGGAGACTACACCGCACGTGCAAACGTTTATGACATTTAGCGGGTAAATCATCATCATCATCATCATCATCATCATCATCATCATCATCATCATCATCATCATCATCATCATCAGCCTGTAGCAGTCCACTGCTGGACATAGGCCTCTCCCAAGGTGCGCCAGAGTTCGCGGTCTTGTGCCTTACGCATCCAATCGCATCATCATCGGGTAAATCATGGGTTTCATTAACTTTGAAACACCTTATATTATAGTATACTGCAGTTGAACATTCTGTAACAAATTGCTAAAAGAAAAACAAGCATCCACAATACATTCACGCTTACTTTTCCAGTTACAATAATGAGTAATAATGAGTAACTACAATTGTTTTCTTTCAAACGCCCGTTGTTTTATCGATCGTATTCAGGTGTTACTAAAGTTATTAACTATTTCTCATTGTATAACAACTGTTGTTAATTGTTAATGTATGTATTGTTACACCTGTGTTAACGAAAACTGTAATTTGTTATGGAAGATGACATTGGAAATACCTTTATGAATATTCTTCATACTAGTATTGTATTTTTGATCCGTATCTAATTTAATTAATGTAATATCACGCCTTCATTACGCAGAAGAGTGTGATAGAGGTGTAAAACACCCACATTTCACCTGTTATGTTAAGGTTTTTCCAACTTCGTGCTGCTATTACTATTACTGCACAAATAACACTTTGGCCGACCCGAAAATAGAACCCGAGAGCTCACGGTGACAGGCGCATTCGCTAACCACTAGACCATCGAGGCAGTAAGGTATTAAAACAATATTAAATTTTCAATGACTGCATCATCCAGATTAATAATGAGTGACCATACAAGCTAACTTTAAGTATATAAATTATTTTAATAAACATTTATTTAGGTGGCTATATATTGACGACCGGATGGCGGAGTGCGTTGTGCACCTACCTGCGACGCCGAGGTCGTGGCTTCGATTCCCGCTTAAGACAATTTTTTGTGTGCATGAACATGGAGGTTTGTCTGAGTCTGGATGTTTCTATGTATAATAAGTACGTATTTACAAATAAAAATAAATTAATTAGTATCAGTTATTCTAGTACCCAAAGTTCAAGCTCTGATTAGTTTGGGACTAGATGGCGTTGTATGTCTGTTGTGTAATATTTATGATCAATACAAAGAGAGAAACGATTATTTTCAAATGCTCATGGTATGATAGAAATCGTAGATCATAGATAATGTGCGAGTCACGTTGGGAAACAATTATTTTATTAAATAGCACCCATACGTAGCATTACAATCATAATTACTATACATCGTTGTTGATATGTTTATGTATCTCTATCTACATCATGTTATATTGCAGGAAAAAACATACAAAATTAGCAAATGTGAGAACACTGGAACCGGTTTGACTGGTTATATTTGATGGTTTGTGATATTTCATATTTTGGTTGACATTAATGTTCACTTCAAAATATTTTATATTTTTCCACTTATTTACATATTGTCTTAAGTTAAGTTCTGACATTCACAACTTCTTCGTGGAATAACAACCCAATCAATGTTTATATCGTTATTGCAATAAAAACAAAACACTTTTGTTGAATAAAGCTAAACAAGGCACTTATTGCAACTGTTTGAATATACGTATTATTTGTATTATTCTTACAAAATACATCAACTGTTTTTAATGATAATATCTATAGATAATGGATTTACGTCATATTATTCTTGGCGTTAAAATAATACTGCAAGTATGTGCGTAATAAAAGAAGTGATAATAATTCAGCAACCACTCTGTCATTAGTTTAACATTACAAGCATCAAACACAAAGGTTTTTGTTCATAACTAAATAATTTAGAATCTTATACGACCCACAATGATGTCCACTCGTACCACACGAGAAACGCATATAAACTCACTGGTGTCAAACGAACTCTGACAAAATCCTCGAAGTTTACGCATGTGATGGGTCCGAGTCGAGTGTATACAATAAATTGCTAGATACGATCACTGCAGCACCTACTCTGGCCTGTTTCAAGTCGCGACTAAAACGCTGGCTTGTCGAACAAACATTTTATGACTATGATGATTTTTTTAATTGGAAAGTACGGAACTAATATTTGACATTATTATTATTATTTGTAGTAAATTGACATTTAATTAGTATTGACATTTAAAAAATCTGACAACTTTATTATATTTATTTTTGACTATATTTATTGACATTGTATTATACTTGTCAAAATTCTCGGACTTGTTTTTTTAAATTAATTTGGATGTATGTAATTAAAATTGACTTATACCATGCAGTAATATAATTATATAAGTGGATATTGGCAAACATGACGTGTAAATTGACTTTATGAAATTAAAAAAAAAAATAATTATTTAAAAAGAATAAAGTCATATATCTTAACAAAGCCTCATAAAGAACATCTATAAAAGAGTCTTTAATAATTTTAGAGACATCCGTTTTAATTAGTTATTATTTTATCATTCAATTTAAATAATTGAATTCGGACCAACGTACACCTTGTTTGGTAAATTTATACAAGGTCATTTTCTGCTAAAACTGGTATCACTTGAACGTGCATTATTTCTACATTGAAAATGCGAACGCCTTTTAGCATAATGTGTGTGATCGTAAATCGATCATTAGCAGTTATAATTAATTTGCATATAATGTGAGTTGATATTAATTCTTTCACATAAAAGTGCCGAAACCTCAAGCGTAATTACAGGTATGTATATAACTAATTAGTTAATCAATACAAATAAATAAAACTGAAGTGTCTCTTTTAATGTCACAGTGACGATGTTTAATTCAGCTGGTAAAGTTATTTGCTCGATACTATTATGTCTAAAATACAGTTTTAATTTTTTTTTCTGTATATCTGTCTGTCTGTTTGTTTGTATCGGCTAATCTTCTAAATGGCTAGACCGATTTGAATAAAATTGTATATGCAGGTAACTGACTACAAGGCGCGTAACATAGGCTACTTTTTTTTATGTACCACGCAGACGAAACCGCGGGCGCTTATTTTGTTTGTTTGTTAGCAATTATCTCGGAAACGAATGATCGGATTTTTTTTTGTTTAACTATCTATTAAAGTTATTTGATATTTAACATTACGCTGAACTCCATGGAAGCGGGGTAGTAATGTTTGTTGCGGGCAAAACGCGGGAGCAGCTACTTCCTTAATAAGTATATCAAACTCCTCGCGAACGAAGCCGAGGGTAAAAGCTAGTTCAGATATATATTTCGACCGTGTTTTTATAACGTTCAAATAAACAACCGAAACCGATCCTTAAATCAAGATTATGAAGGTATATAATAAAAAAAAATGTCGTTCTTTTTTTAGCTGGACACCAATCATGGTATACACTCAGTACATGCAACCATTATTTTTCTATTCCCGTCAGTGACGTAACAAAACTGCTGCGTAGAATATCCAATCTACATACGAATGTTCCGATGCGTTTCAAAAAGAGTTCATCACCTTTCCCACCAATGAAATTGTATAGAAAAATATTCATTCATTGTAATTATATGAAAATAGAATGCAATAGAAGTGGTGTGGAGCGTTCTTTTTTGAGCTCAGCACGAATCCGAATTGCGCAAAGTTGAATTACATATATATTTTTAACATGAACAATTTGGGGTGCATGAAAGAAGCTTCCTCGAGTGACGTAAACAACGATTCTCTACGTCCGGCGCACCCTGGGCAATTCGCGAGTTCTCAAAAGCGAATTGGCTAATCCTTTCACCACGATGGCAAGTCAAAATAAAATAAAATTGACTCAGCCATCGACACGACGAAGAAGAAACATGAACAACTACAAAATGATGCCTTCTTACATCGGCAAGACAACGTGACAAGATACGGTTGATAAGATGTATCATCTTTTGATATCATAATAGTTTAACTGGACATATTTCGCTTTCGTAATACCTTTGATATAAAAGGTTGAATGTAGATCGGAAGACTAAATTGAGGCGTCGAGGACATTGCTTATATTTGTCACAATAATCTTATTACAGAGAATTAGTAGTTGATGGCCCGTCAGATAGCTGAGATAGGTTACCTATGTATCTTTGGAATAGATACCTATACATTATTTATATCTGCGACTACACTGCACTAAGGTCTGAACTGATATAATTTTTATTTGTAATATTTTAAAGCAAATCATAGCTTTGCTATGCCCTTTTTGTATTTTATACAATATCAAGGTTGAAATATTTGGCTTTTTTAAAAAAAAAACGAGCAGAAGGGCTGGCCAAATATTTTTAGTCTAGCTAGATCATGCAATACAATAGGTAACTATTATGTAGGTACAATGAAGCTATTGGGTACAATGGTCAATATTTAAATGACTTTAAATAAGTTAATAGCACCCGTAACCTATTTCTATTCACGAGAAACTTCATGTTAGTAACTCGGTTAAAATGATTATGGGGAATACTAAACTTGTTTATTTCAGGATCTGTAGAATTGTGAAATATAATTCAGTCTTTGGTTGTGATTCTGAGCCTTAACTGTCACTTATCCTAATAAATAGATCTAAACATAATGAGCGAAACATGCCTGGTCTTTGCCCAGGGACAATGCAGACCAACAAAAAAAAAAACATGCGTCTGCCATTTAAGGAAGATGGAGGCATGTAATTTAAATCAAAGCTTTAATTACGCCGTGATATGCAAATAAATCAAATTGACAAAATATCACCTACAACTGTGCGTTTTTATATTCAATCAATTCATAATACTCATGCAAAAATGTAAGGCCAAAAAATCCGTATAGCAAGGTCCTATCTGCACATGGAACGTAATATTTAGTTATCGTGATTGACTGTACCTGCTCACGGGACAGCTTTCCAACCGTTTCCGAGTAAATTGACGAAGTCAAACGGGTTGGCGACACAAGGCATGCTCATTATCTCACTTATGGAAAAGACTCGATTCTACCCACAAGACTACCTCAAAGATTAAATACAAATCTTACCTGAGAATAAGTGTTACCTTGACGAAACCTATTATCAGAAAAGTCCCTGTGAAATCAATAGACTATAACACTTTATGTGGAAATATCGAAGCAATGGCTCCAAAGAATGGAAACCGCAAGATTTCTCCGCAAAAGATACGATTTTACATAACATAGGTAATATATAAGCGACCAAACAAGACCACATCCATAAAACTTAAGTGATTTGAACGTATTTTCCATTTCAGGAAAAAGGTGTTAGTCATGTTGATGCACTTTCAATATTAGTTAAGATAATAACATCTCTTAACCTTTTCCTTTTACAAGGAAACGTGCAAAAGATTTAGGTATTCTTGAAAGGATAACGTGCAATATGATTGTTATGGTTTCCCTATAAGATAAATGTGCTAAAAGATTAAAAGCCTTTTCATTCTTAGAAAAATGTAACAAACGATTTTAGTGCATTTTTTCTGTCAGGAAAACGTGTTTGGTGTTTTGCCGCATTTTCCTTTCAATATATGTCAAAACTACGAAGAAGTAGCAAAAGATAGAAGGCTTAGGAAAGTTTTGAGTAGTTTAAACTCATATTAAGATAGAATTTAAAAAAAATTGCTTAGTTAATTTAAATATTATCATATTCAACTATCAGGATTAGTAATGTGTGTACAAACATCAAATGATTTCTTTTTTTTTAAACTACGCCCGCACTATGAATATCTCATGTGTCGCGGGGTGAAAAATCTTTGCGGATAACACAAAGATTTCTCCTGTGTGCCGATTGAACACCAGCGCAGTTAAAGACGGAGAGCTACCGCTTAAACCACTACGCCAACCTTGCACTCATATATATAATATATATAGCCTAATTTAGATATCGATTTCGTTTTATATTTTCTATACTAGCCAAACAGGTTTTCACTTAAATCAGATATTAGTTTTAATGTCGTAGCTGATTAGCTTACTATATAATTATATATTTCATTTTAATTTGAAAAGTTGGTGCACATGAGTTTCTCACCAGCTCTTCTCACATAATGCAATACCCATCGGAGCTGGTACTTAGATTGATTTTAATCTTATTCTAAACAGTTGGATTAAAATTAATCTAAGCCCAGATTATTCAAATCTTTATAATTAGTATAATTTAGTATTACTTATAATTTATTTTTATATTATTGTTTGTAATGTTCTGACGTGTTCAAGCGTCCCCTGAGGCCTATGGAATAAATGAGTTGAATTTGAATTTGTATTTCAGAGAAAGCTCCAATGTAAGAGCCAGCAATGTAATTATGACATCTTACATAATAAATATTTGCATTCGTCACTTTCTCGTCAATTAAGATGCACCAAATGTTGACTAATCAATATTACACGTGAGTTTGTTATGTCTCGTGTTTACTAACATGCTTGGAATTATAACTTGGCACTCTTGCATAACATCTGATGAGATAGGTACGTTATTCACTCTATCATCGCGATGGAATTTTGCAGATTTAACGTGCAGAGTTAATATAAATATTCAACTTTGTCAAACTATTTATAGTTAATGAACCCAATCGGGCCTTTTTGTATGATTTATTTATTTATTTATTGTATACAGGCACTTCACAGCTTACAGGCAGTAGGTAAATAATTTACATTGGGTCAGTACTCTAATTACGAAGTACACAATAATACATTAACAATGTAATCCGAGAGTGAAAATACATATTCACACGCAAATCTAAATAATAAAAAATAAAATATTTCAAATTTTAATGTATATTTTTTATAGTTGTTAAAAATAATTTGTTTCTGTTTTTGACAATAACTTCCTTGTCAATCTTCTTTATGTTTCTGTTGTTTTGGTGTTTTTATTTGGTTATTGTGTATCTTATATTCTTATTATAGTATTTTATTTATTTTTCCTTCTTTTCTTTCACGTTTTAACTCAATACACAACATTTTACTCAGGGATCTCATCTCATGGTGATGTTATGGGTATCAAAAATGATTGTTTCAAAATTAATTGTTTTTTTCAAAAACAACGTTTTCTTTTGATGCATTAATGCATTCGAGTGCATCATAATTTTACTAATACCGATCGGGACGATAAGCACTTTATTTACATTAAGTTTGAATGTTTAAGTATTGTTACTGAATATATTTATAAATCTGCGTAACAAAAAAAATAAAATAAATTACATAGGCAAACTACTAATTACGCTTACAATATTGCGCTGTAAATTTCCACCGTGTATACCAAGATATTTACATTATTATACGAAAATTAAGGTACATATTAGTATTGGTATAATGTATAGGTATTATAAAATTGTTAGGTACAAACAAACAGTATATATATGTAGTGACCTACACGCGCGTTAAAATTAAATCGATTAGTGGAAATGGAAAGTGAATATAATCAATTTATACATGTACGTATAAATTGCTACCGATTAATATATATATTTCCAATATAAGCTGGTGTCGCACTGCACGGGAAATCACTACAATGCAAGACCATCTTTTACTGGAAATGTATAGGTTGATCGGTAGCCATGGGTACATACTTCTATAAAGAATACGTAATTAATGACCCCGGTAGGTGGACATGAAGATATTTATAAATAGATAGTTGCCATGTGCGCGCTCTATACATAAGAAAAATTTGGGCGAAGACGCTTAGGTGCAGCTTTTTAGACTTTTTTAAGAATATATTTTCAAAGCAGGCTACAGGCATATTATGTCAACGGCATTTGAAAGAAAGGTAGGTGTCGTGTATACTAAAATGCTGCTGCAAATATATTTCTAAAATTTTAATTGTTTATTTTTTGTGCCCAAGGGGAGCATGAACACGTTTATAAAATAGTTTAATAAAATTATTAAAGATGTAACACACATAATATAATATGTATTGTAAGGTTCAATATGATATTATTTCCACTTCAGACACTTCTAAAAGTAGCGTAAAATAAACATATAAACACTCATTACCCCTTTTGATAATTGTATACAGAAGATTATAATGTGGTTTTTTAAATCTACCTACTTTAATTTCAATTATAAAAATCTCTTAATAATACTTTTTTTTTTAAATGTCTTCTTCATGTAACAAATATTATTTTGTAATACAAAAAAAACTTGTAATATTTTTTAAAGCAAATTTTAGCTTTGCTATGCCTTTTTGTAATTTATAAAATATTAAAGTTGATATTATTTCCACCACACACAAAAACCAAATAAGGTTCGTCTAGCTAAAAGCTGGCACAAAAAGAGTTGAGAAATTTCGAGTCCGGCAGCATACGAATCCATAGCTGAATTGGCAAAGCACTTGGGGCGTATAACCAGGGTGTGCAGGTTCGAGTCCTGCTGGATTCTTAATTTTTCAACTTTAATATTTTATAAATTACAAAAAAAACTATTTAAATTCTGCTGTAACTCATAACTACTTAAATGTAGAAATTTGACATCGAAATTTCAAAAGTCGAAATCTCAAAGTTGTTCAGAGTAGCGTATATTCCAAGCCACGGAAAAGATAACCTTTTCCGTGTAATGCTGTTAGTATTTCCATAATGACCCTGCATATTTCCGATGCAATTCAAACATAATTTTGATAATTATTATTATCATCGATGCAGTGCGCGGTGTAGCCGGTAATAGTCAAATACAAATTACGCGGCGTATGAGTACCTAGTTCGTATTTTGCTATTATCGATGGACAGTTTACAAAGATCAGTAGGATGTTGAAACTGTGTGGTAAATTGTTTGGAACACATAATCTAGGATACGCTGAAGTTCCCACGGATTGTCGGCATAGCTAGCCAATGCCTATATTACCGATTACGGTATTTTTATTTATTTATTTAAACTTTATGCACTTAAATGTACAAAGGCGGACTTAATACTAAAAGTATTCTCTACCAGTCAACCTTTGGGTGATGCAGAGATGTAGATAGTAGAGGCAGTTTTAAACACGTGTGAGGCAGACACTTAGGTAATAAATTAATAGCTATATAAAAAACATTAGGTAATATATGTTATACTAATACCTTACATAATTATTATTACGGTATGGCAGTGGTGTATTTACCTACACTTCACCCGTTATACTTAGAACCCATGTCTATATCTACCAATTTCCTAGCGCCATCTACCAGGTAAAAATCAAGTTTCCGTGCTATTGAGAATCTCCTGACGGAAAAAATCTCAAATAACACTTTTGATCGACTAAGGATCAGCAGTCGATGGCTTTTATTTTTGACTTGACTTTTGACTCAAATATTAAATGATAATGAAAGTTGTTAGATTGAATATAGTAATTAGAAGTTGCATAATCCGGTCAGTGCATTGACCCGCTTTTTTAATAATCTCACACTGATACAAGTAAAGTAGAGAATATTATTAAATAAATTAAAGGAATTATCCAAAACAATCATATCTATACTAACATTATTAAGCTAAAAAGTTTGTTTGGTTGAATGCACTAATCTCAGGAACTACTTACTGGTCCAAAAAATCTCAGAGGATAAATGTATCAAACATTATAATTAATAATAGGTTTTTTTTTCTCCGAGCAAAGGTCTTCCCATACACGACCACAGATTTCTGTCTTAGATCTCAAATTATCCCTCCAGCGCTTTCTGGGCCTTCCGCGACGCCGATGAAAATAAATATAAGCAATATAAATAAGAAACCACGGTCTTGGTTCATTGTATTTCCTACTTTTTATGCATTCAACGATCAGAACGATGCCAACAACAACATTCTAGAAGTGAACGCAAACAGCAAGAACTGTTCGACTAATGAAAAGAATAGCGTTACATCTGCAGATGTTTCTTTATTCTTTTCATAGATCGAGTTTTACAGCACATCATATTAAGAACAACATGGTCTACACTTGTTCAACCCGTTCATATTATTCATATTCCCCATAATAACCCATGAAGTTTTTTGAGAAAGAATTTAAACTTCCTTTTTATCATCGCGAAAGTAACTTTATCTGTCTGTAATACTATCAAAGCTAAAGCACTAAACCAAATATGATAAAAATTGCAATGGCGATAGTTGAAAACCCAGAAGCCTTGCCTTATAAATTACAGTTATCCTTTAGCTATAACGTTTAAAGATATCGTCTTCTTAATATAATCTCGAAACACCCCTCTAAAATCGATTACTAAACAAGGTAATTTCGCTTTTGAAATAATTTAACATCCGGTAGACATTTTGTTATTGCCTAGTCGACCTGTCTACCTACTATTATATGTTTCGCAAATGATTAACTATTCGCGAAATATAAACTATATTGGCCACGCCATTGAACGCGTATATCGTCTACCGACTGGACGACCTTGATTATTTATTTTTTGTTTTGCATATTTGCATTACATTACTACAACTTAAATTTGAAATTATTGACTTTTGGCAGTGTCCAAAGATTTAATCTATATTTTTCACCCGCTATACGTATGTTTTAGATGTCTCTCTCCTAATTTTGCCTGCCCGGACAGGGCATAATCATTTTTTTGTAATATCTCACATCTTTAAACACATTATGGAATGCAATAATCATATTAATAATTGAGTATTGATGTAGGTAGTTTGTATAAATATAGTTATCTTTTGAAATAGTGTCATCATCGTATTATTTTAAATCGCAGGTAGCTCTAAGCTAATCAGGACGACGACGGGGTATAGTAATCATAGCACCTTTAGTAATATAGAGACCTAAAAAAACGTTTTGGAAAAAAGATAGCATTAATTGCTAGTTTCCTAAAATGTAACTTTTTGTATTAGGTCACTTTAATACTAAAGGCCATCCGACAAAGAACTAAAGTAACCGACATAGCTCGCAAAATAAGCTCGTTGAAGTGGCAATGGGCTGGTCACGTCTGCCGAAGGACCGACAGCCGTTGGAGCAAACAAGTCCTGGAGTGGAGACCGCGACTCGGCAACCGTAAGGTAGGATGCCCCCCTGCCAAGTGGACTGACGACCTGAAGAACTGGATGGGACTGGATGCGAAAGGCGCAGGACCGGGTGTTGTGGTGCAAATTGGGGAGGCCTAGGTCCAGCAGTGGACTACGAGCGGCTGAATGATGATGAAGATGAATACTAAAGGTGCGATGTGCTCCAATAACTGTCACGTCACGCAATGGAGGCGATTCGATGTGGTTGCATTAAGTTTGGGCCGAGTGATAAGTTACGCGACAGATCACTCGCATGCTATAGCAGAGCTATCAAACATGATATTGCACTGCAATCAAAAAACGCAGTGCATTAAATAATAGCAGCCCTGCATCTAATACATGTCCCACTGCTGAGTTCGAGCCTCTTCTCATGATGAGAAGGGTTAGGCCATAGTTTACCACGCTGGCCAACTGCGGATTGGTAGACTTCACAAGTTCACACTACCCTTGAGCACTTTTTAGGCACTTTCAGGCATGCAGGTTTCCTTACGATGTTTTCCTTTACCGTTAGCGAGCGATAATTTATACGATAAATACACACATACAGCGATTTATTGACAGAGGTGTGTGCCGTGGGTTCCAACCTGAGACCTTTGACTTAGCAGTCCTACGATCTCCCAGTCGGCTATCGCTGCTTTTTTATATAATTTAAGCATTATATATAATAATAGACACAAATCAACAATTTTAACCACTTGGAGTATCCAACACATGTCTTTACTTTGAGTGTTTTCTAACCATAATTATGACGTGATTTACACTTAATGATACTACTCTGTTTATCAGTCATCATGATCCTTTTTAACTACTAGATAAGCTATCTGCTCTATTTGTCTGTGATTACAAACTGAATGTAATCTACTACGTAAAAGGAAGCTGAAAACCAAGGAAGTATAATAGCAAAGAACGGATCAAAAAGATACAAGACTTTATTGTTTTAATTGGAAGAAATGCTGGCTTATATTTCGGCCAGCGACTTAGTATCGCAATACAACGCGGTAATGCTGCCAGCATTTTGGAAACGAGGCCTTCTGATAGTGTCTTATTAAGTTAAGATTAAGTTATTAGTCTAGTTTAATTTAAGATCCAACATGAGAAATTTTCTGTAAATAAAAATACGGGAAAAAATTATACCAAATAAAATTAATTGTAAAGAAACTAAGTATAAAAGGTATATTTTAGTGATTGAAGAGATTTCCAGTGTCATTATTATTGGTGTCAAATTTGGAGATAAAGCAGTCTTAACAATGAGTATTTAGGTAATTGTATTAGTTCCATTATCCAATTATCCAATCCATTATCCAATCTTAATGAAAGTTTGATGTAGAGATAGTTTAAGGCCCCAGAAATAATATAGGCAATTTTTGTCCTACCACGCGGGCGGACCCGCTAACGAAGCTAGTTTTACTCATATCAAAAAACTTATCCATCGGAAATGTCGAAACGCACTGCCTAAACAAAAATACTAAAGTAAAGATGGAGCACTTGACTGATACACAACTTATCAATTTAAGTGGTTCTTATAGGATATACCGTTGCAAACGGACATATGGCGCAAAGAACTAAGTATTATATGAATTTGCTTTTTCAGTTCTTTGTTTTAGTTGATGCACATAGATAATAATGATTAATTATGTTTCCTCCCTGTTCTTCCTCCCTGTGCCCGGGTCGGGCAACGTGTAATTTTTGAAATTTCCGTCAGTAAATTTAGTCGTAATATAATAGTGTTACTTCAAATAATGTATTTGAAGTAGCAAAAATTAAACACCAATTAAAAAAATGTTATTGGCATTGATAAATTGGTGAATATAAAATTAAATTATTTTGGTTAACAAACCGTGTCCATTTTAATTGTTTTACTGAGAATTTACTGATATCAATTCACAAAATAAATGCTTGGAGTACTGTAATAATAATTCAGCGTTACTCACAGCGTAGGTATTTTTAAAATATTCGTAAAATATGTCTCATCCATATATTATTTATTAGGATTTACCAGCAACAATATAATTAAAAAAAAAACAACCAACCACAATAAAGATATGCCTAATGTATAAAATCCAATTAATGTATCAATAACAATTATAATTACTTTTATCATTGTTGCCAGGCGTTAGGTATAAAAAAAAATATTGTTCATATTTTCCTTCCTGTACTCATTCATATTTTTATGAATTAAATGTTCATGACATTCAATAAAGTATTATGGAAAAAACGCCAAGAGTAAATACTTCTTGTAATGGTAACACGTACAGCAATTTCCTTGTGGTTTTCAGAAAGGAGGTTTCTTCATTAAATATAAATATTATTTTTCCTGTCATAAAAAGCTACACTTTCATACTGAAGGTTGTAACCTCCTTAGAATAAGAAAATCAACATCAGTCATAAAACCACAACATTATATCCTATATTATATTAATATAATACCTATTTCTTTGGGGTAAAATAACATACATGACTTGGTTTTAATTTTTAAGCACAATACCAGGAAAATCGAGGTCTAATTAGACGCCTTTGAAAAACAGGATACCGACTTTGCAAATTATTACAAACGTTATGAATATTATGATTGGGTAATAACATCGTAATAATATAATTGGATCCCGTGATTTTAAAAAAATATGTCTTTTTCCTGTAGTAGGAGCCTTAGAAGGGTTTTTTGGATTTGCTCGAGCGCGTCAGATTAACATAAAGCAAGTGCTATTGAGTACTTCTACCATTTCAGCCCTTTTTATTTGGGACAACAGAAATTAAGTATAATGTTTGGCAGAAATACTCGAGATCGTCATATAAGGCATAGTAGGTTATTTCCTAGCCTAGAAGTTAGAGTACAATAAAAAGCTACCAAAGTATGGCTTAACAACTTTTTGTAATAATAATAATATTTTGGGCGTATGAGCACTGTATTTTTATTGAAAACCATTTGACCCTTATTATTATTGTTGGGACGAGGCTTTGGGTGTTCACGTCGACCTCCGTGGGTCTATTGGGATTGACCCTTACTTCATTAGTCACCACTAAAAAAAAAACTCTAATAACATATTATCATTCCTATAATCGTCCTTACAAAACCCAATAGGTCCCCAGGACGCTCGAGTAAATTCACATTTAGCATCACGGGCTCCCCTACTACTTCTTATTTTCTTTGAGTGATTAACTGTCACAACTTTCCATTTATTATTTCAAACTAACTAAATGAGTAACAAAATATGGTTACCAAAATTTGCCCAATGCAAAACAATTAAGTCCTATATTAAGTATACACTGAAAAAAGTTACAAGTGCATTTAATCCATTATTCTCCTGTAATGTGAAAGCACAGTCCATCAAAACTGTCAAGTCAATTAAGACAGCTAATAGCGTTTATAACTGAGTTCATTACTCTGTATCTATGTTTGTGAATACTTGTTAATTTTGTGTTTTGTTTTAGAACATACTACAAAAGTAGGGCTCTATTTAATTAAAGATGTTAATTGACAATTTTACTGAAATTCGAATTAAGAATATAAATTGCCGAATGTTTAAAGAAGTTACAATATTTAATTTTGAATTAAGAATATAAATTGCGGAATGTTTAAAGAAGTTACAATATTTAATTATGAATTAAGAATATTAATTTCTGAATGTTTGAAGAAGTTACAATATTTAATTTTGAATTAAGGATATGAATTGCCGAATGTTTGAAGAAGTTACAATTACAATATTGTCTGATTGACGCGATTATCATCATATTATTATTATTATGGCACAGGGAGGAGGGCATTGTCTGGGTTTGACCAGGACAAAAATAGTCCTAATTGTAGTTAAGAAATTGTGATGAGAATGGGTGTCAAAAATTTACGAAATTTGTGAGAGGAAATTTACGAATAAGGCTCTGAATAAGGTTTCCACCAGGTTTTCCACGCAAATCATTAATTACTTACATCAGCCTCAAATTTTCGCAATCGAAGTTCAACACGGCTGCCTACCCACATGATATCGTATTACACGTGAGTATACGTGTAGAAGTGCGTACATACACGTACAAGAAACCGATACCCGCGAACAGTTTCACAACCCACGGTGTAACCTTTCTTCATTGTTACATTATACCAGCTATTAATAGTTGAAAGTTTAAGGTGAAAAGATGACAGGTCATTGATGTGTGCATGATTGAGTTGAAGGTATTGAGTGTGCATTTCATGAGCGTATCATTCAATGAGATACAGGCATTAACACACAGTGCGAGCCGTGTGCGGTTCGGGCGGTTTGCGCAGGCGCACCTGTTTGACAACTGACCAATGACGAGAATAGCGCCAGGTCGCTCCGTGTTTGAAGATGTACATTCAAAAATTTCTAAGCAGAGTTGTAGCTCTGTCAGAGAGAAAAATACAGTTTTTACAACTTACAACAAATACAACTGTATTTGATGCAATACAGGGAAATACTTTTCAGTGATTAATATGATTATGAAGTTATAGAAGCAAACAATTCTGATTGGAAAAATTTACAAAATTAAATGGAACATTATTTCATCCGAAATGCAAATGTATTGGAATAGTCTAGGGTAACGTTATTCTTCTATAAAACAAGTTGAAAAATTGAGAAAAGCTAAAATTTTCCTCGGAGAAATTAAAAAAATTACGAAGAAAATTGTCTTCACTCAATGTCTCAGATTCGTGTACTCAATCATTAAATGTATCGTTTGTATACTAACGCGTAAAAACATTCAACTGTATTTGTCGTTAGTATAAAAACGAAAGTGCATCAAATACTTTACTAAAAACGAATATTTAGACTTCAGAAGCATTTGTTGAGTAAAGCTAAATATTTATACCAGCTCTTTTACATCTTCTTTTTATTAAAAAACAATATAATTAAAAAAGAGGTTTTATGTGTTACCTTAAGATAGAAAAATTTGACATAAATTTTCATATTATAATGACTTACACACAAATAATTAATTTAGTTAATTTGTTTGATTTTTAATTGAAAAATTAAAGACCGTTTAATAATCGTATTAATATAAAAGTAACCTAAAACTTTGATGCAGTTTATGTGACTGCCAGTGTAGGCAAAAAAAGTAGACAGTTGACACAAAATACAAATTATGTCAAGAACAGAAACAAAACTCATATATCAGACATCTAGCCGCAGTATAATTTATATAATAGCCAAACTTTGTCCGTAGACTACAGGCTAACTGCTTCTGGCACAGACTTGTTATTAAACGTCCGCGCTCCCGACAAACAAATATCCTAGCGTCTAGACACGCGGTATAGACTGGTTTTATGTCTGGATCGGGAGACAGTATCCTGTAGACAAGTCTACGAGCGTATTCATTTATCGTTATGATAATCTAAACAGCATTCTTAACTTGAAATAAAGAGAATCCTGGAACAATTGCATATCGGCTGGATTTAATTCTTGTTATGCAATTTTATAGTTGCTTACGTTCATAAAATTTTCAAGGAGATCATAAAATATATTTTTGATAACAGCAGTAAATAAATGTTATAAAAAATATTTAAATCGTAGAATATGAAGTTTTTTTTTTCTTGCACGCTGTGTGACGTCGGTAAAATTTATGACATAAAAGTTATTGAAGATAAGTACTTCGATTATGTTTTAGTTGTTATAACAATAGTGTGTCTGAATGTTATTTACTAATAAAAGTACCTACTCAATATATTGTCTTCCTTCGTAGATTTTGAGATTAATAATGGACCACATTTAGTGAAAATGCTGATATTAACTTTGCTAATACACTAGCTTCCCAGTGGTACGACCATAAATAATTGCATATGACCTATTTTAAGACATACCAAATAATCAGAACATCATAAGAATCAGCCAAGCAGTCAAGGAGTTCGATAACTAACCCTGTGAGTACTGTGACACGACATTTTTAATTATTAGATGACCTACCAGATGTTCACAGTCAAATAAACGAAAAATTAATCTCACCGTTATAAATTATAATATGCCGCAGCATTTATACGAAAATATTTTTGTATAAAATATACATTATTACAATAAAAACGATCCCAGATGAATAAGGCAGCATACCTAAGCAAAAACGTGTGTGTCAATTTAGTGGATTAAATATTTTTTTAAGTCTTGGGTAAAAATATACTTAATCAACAACTTATTGACCATAAATTTTCCATAGAAGACAGCTTCATTTTCTTTCAGACTAATTAATTCTACATATTTTAAAATTAATAAAAAAAAAGTAATCACAAAACTAATTCTAAAACTAAAAAAAAATACTCACAATTTAAAGAAATCAAATTGAGCAGCTCACTGTGCACAGCACTCCATTAAAACTATTAAAATACGAATAAATAATTATATTATGGCGGCAAATATTTAAATATCGAACGAATACTTTTTAATGGCGGCACGCGCGTTCGTGGCCGCGTAACAACGGTGAATGATAACAGGTTGAGGCGAACACAGCGTAATTATATGGTAGACGCGCAGACTCGAGTCTTGAGCCTCAAGTATGTAGTTTCGTTCAGGTGTAGGTGTCACTAACACCAGCTTAATAAACACAAGTGAGTAATAGCATAATTTTGCCGCATCATACACGCTTGCAGGATCTTAGCAGCTTCATTGGTATAATTTTGTTGAGAAACAACATTATTTGCATACAGAACATGTAGTTTAGGAATGTTATATTTTACAACAATTAAGGTAGTTATAAATATAACTGAGAGAATGACTGGCATTAACAATTATCTTGCAAAAGTAAGTCTGAACGCCTGCATAATGGAATGCATTTTGTGGAATCATCTTACTGGTGCCGGCAGATAGTTGCAACTAGTTATTGCTGTAACAGGATTTTATTAAGTCCATGTCAAATTAATTAGACATTAATTATTGATGGATACTGCAGCAAGAAATACAAACGATGCTATGTCTGCTGATAGTACAGGTATAATTTTATACTGACCTTACATCAATAACTTAAGCACACTATTATTTTGGCGCAGTTTGTAAACTTTGGAAGCTTGTTGCGGCATAAACTTACAAGCTCAATATTATTACCGAAAGCGCTTTCGAAATGTAGAACGTCATTATTATAAAATATTTAGGAATTAGCGTGACTTCATGTCAAAATATACTAGTGAACTAATTAACCAATAATAAATACTACGGTAGTTGGGTTTCTGCGTGATTGATGCTCTTAATTATATATTATATTATATGCTTTTTTGCACCATAGAGGGACATAACTGGGCAATTCCAGAGGAATACCTATCAAAAGAATTGTGTCATTGTCCCTTTACAGAGGATTCCAAAATAGACATCTGATGAATAGGTGAGGCAATTGACTTAAGTATAATATATTTTATTTATGTCTGGAAGTCAATATTACATTTATATTATTAAAACCGGCCAAGTGCGTGTCGGGCCACGCGCAGTAGGCTTCCGTAGCTAGTCGTAACAACATATTTCGACTTAAAAAGGATTTACTATCTGTATTAAACAAGTAACATCTTCATACAAGTCATTACTTTCAAAGGTTTTTGTAATTTGCACGAATTATTCTAAGTAACTGCATTTTACACTTTGGACCCCAATTACTCTAGAACTAATTAAGTTAAAGTAACCAGATAAATAGCGTCCTTCAGATAGGAAATGTTTGTAGTACACGAAACCAGCTAGCACGTATGACGAGATGTATGAATGTTAAGGAAGCGAAAGAAGTATGTAAGGAGCGAAGCACATGGCGTTCCATCGTCCCTGTCTACCCCCGTGGGATAAAGGCGTGATTTTATATATGTATTATGTATGTTTATTTATGTTTCAAGAATTTTGAACGAAATATTCTGATTAACTGCATCTGACATTTCGGACCCCTATTCCTCTTGAACTAATGAAGTGAACTTATCCGCTATAGTTTTCCTTTAAAGTTCATTACATGTACTACCGACACAATTTTTTTCAGATTTTAGGATCCAGTAGTTTAGCTTTTAGAGGGGGGGGGGGGACGCCCTACTCGAACAAAAATTTGCTCTTTAAAGTTAATTATCTCGCAAACGGATCCCTAAATCAAAAAACTGTCTTAGCAACCCCTAAACGTTTTTAATAGTCCTATCTAACAATACCCCACACTATGGGATAGGCGACAAAAAAAAAAACATCCCTTCTTTACATGTAGGGGAGCTACCTGAAAAAAAAATATTTTTCCAAATTTTACTCTACGACTTTTTTTGTTTAGTTAACATACATGTTTATGCAAAATTTCAGTTTTCTAGCACCAACGGTTTCGTCGCTATGCCGTGGACAGACGGACAGACGGACATGGCGAAACTATAAGGGTTCCTTGTAGGTACTACGGAACCCTAATAAAAAGCATCTTCAACATTTAAAGGTTCGCTATACAATATACACATCAGGGTATCGAAAAAGAAAACTTAGTTTGTTTAATGCTCAGATTACAGAATAAAAGCAAATGGAGTGTATCGTATACGAAAAGTAAAGCCACATAAGCGTGTCATAGATTTTGTATTTGCTTTGTGGCTTCACTTTGCGTGTCAGGTACACTCCATCTGCCTTATTTATTTTATCTGTGGTTTTCTGGTTCTTATTTTTTTGTATTTTGTATTGACACTACTCGTCTGGATATGACCCCGGACGGTGTAAGCTGAAGCCAAAACGTCTTACGAAATTGTCAATACAGCTAAACAAAATAGAAGTGTCTGTTTTTTATGTCAAAAAAACGTGTTTTTTATCAATTTGCAAAAAATCGATGCCTAAAATACAGTTTTATTTTTTTTTGTCCATCTTGTTTTTACCGGCTAATCTTCTAAACGGCTGAAACGATTTCATAACATTTTAGAAGCAAGAAGAAGGTAACCGATTATAAGGCGCGTAGCATAGGCTACTTTATATTGATGTACAGTCGGCGAATAAGTTGGGTATGCAGGGCAAAAACTTCTACACCATAGTAAAAACTGACTGCAATAGATATGCAAGTTTGTATTTCATATTTAATAAGTGTAATATACCCAATATTTAGATATATCACTCACTTATCCATAACTGGTGTCTTTACTATGACTTAGAAGTTTTTGCCCTGCATACCCAACTCATTGGCCACTGGACCTACCACGCCGACAAAACCACGGGAGAGTTACTTTGTTTGTTGGTTAGCGCTACTCTCGGGGACTATTAATTGTATTTTAATAATTAGTTTTGTTTTTTTTTTATACTACGCCCACAGCGAACGAACGTGGACACCTGATGGTAAGTGGAGTACAGCCCATGGACATCAACAATCCACAAAAGCAGATTATAGATGCGTCGCTGCAGCTGAGGACTACGGTGTTATGCCTCATGTGCCAGTAATTTCAGGGCCTGATCTCATCACCAAACCGGAAAACAGTAATGGAAGCACTACTATTTGGCGGTAGGTTAAAGGTGAGACGGTGGTGCTGCGGCCCTCGAGCTCATTCACAAGAGCTGCTACCACCAGTAAATTGTTTGATAGTCTATCAATAAATAATTTAATTATTTTTATATTTTTACGGCAGTACGGTTTAACGCGGGACAAAGCGCGAGCACAGCTACTAATTAATATAACGAATGTCACGCGAACAAAGTCGCGGGCAAATGCTAATATTCATATTCATATTCATTTAATTTCATAAAGTCAATTTACATGTCATGTTTTCAATATCTAGATGTCAATTATATTATTGCATAGTTTATGTCAATTGTAATTATATATACATCCATGAATTTAAAATAACAAGACCAAGAGTATTGCCAAGTATAACACAATGTCAATAAGTATAGTCAAAAATAAATACAATAAAGTTCTAGTCAAAAAAAATTAATTCATAATTAATAATTTACACACATTTGTACACTTACTAATAACAATGTCAATATTAATTAAATGTCAATCTACTAGCAAATTAAATAGTTATGTCAAATATTAGTTACGTACTTTAAAATTGAAAAATTCATTATAGTCATAAAATGTTTGCTCGGCAAGCCAGCGTTTTAGTCGGGACTTGAAACAGGCCAGAGTAGGTGCTGCAGTGATCGCATCTGGCAATTTGTTGTATACGCTCGGACCCATCACGTGCGTAAACTTAGTGGATTTTGTCAAAGTTCGTTTAACAGCCGTGAGTTTAGATGCGTTTCTCGTGCGGTACGAGTGGACATCATTGTGGGTCGTATATAATTCCAAATTTTTTTGTACATAAATTGCGACTTGCATGATAACAATCGACGGTAACGTTAATATGCCCAACCTTTTAAAATACTAATACTTAATATAAAATGCATGGTTCGCGTTAATTAGGTTTTCAAGACATTTTCAAGAGCCCTCTTCCTACTCGAGCTTTTAATAATACCGATATCATAAGGAAAATGAATCCTGAAAAGCAATCTTCCTCTTAAATGACGACTGTGACTAAAACCATTGCGTATTAATTTATCTATTTAATTACCCTTGCATTTACGACACGGAAAACTATTGTAATAACAATTACATACTACAATAATATATTTAAGCTATGGCTATAATAATAATATAATTAATCTATGGGAATGACCTATGACGCAATGACCTCATCCCGTACTCAAGTTATAGACGTCAAAAATGTTGCTATATTTTATGTCTCGTGAACGTTAATAATCCCACCCACACGCCCACCACTGTGACTCCTGTGACGCCAGGATCTACAGCGGTAACCAACTGAAAGGCACCGTGCATGACACACGGGCAATCCCAGGGAGAGTTAAAATTGTCTTGGAACCCGCAACGAATTTAATCAGAAGTATATAGTTGGAGTTGGAAAGTATGTATCTTTACTTCCCTCCAGAGCAAAGCGGGAGACTGAGCAATGCCAGATATAGACAAAGTGTCTATATGGAAAGAGTGTAGACACCACGGATAGTGACAAAATTATGGGGCCTAAATTTGATTGCTGTAATAGGTATGGCAGAAACGGCTAAATGCACGGAAATTTATTCTGTTCGATACAAGATCCTCATAGTATACCACTCCAGATGTCAATTGTAAGCTATTTAACATAACATTACGTTCGTTGTGCCAAAGACTACACTCCCAGATGATATGGTGGGCGGTTTGTTCGTGCTCAGATGTAGAACATGTACAGAATGGAGAATCGATTAGCTTAAACGAACGTTAATGCAAAATATATGTCAACTTGTATTTTAAAAGTGATAACCATTTAAATTAGACATTTAACCTTTAAGTGGGAACGTCGATAACTTTTAATTCGTGTGCAAAGATATACACTTAAACGTTTAGAGCCTAATTAATATACAAGGACGTGTCGATTTTAGAACTTTGACTTTTCATACGCCGAGTTGTTCCAAAATTTTATTATAGTGGGGTAGGCTTATCGGCTTCAGCTTCTGGACCGATTTAGGCTGGCTGGAGTAAAACCAAACCATCGGCTTCAGCTAAATATAGCTATTTTACGTGGAGCGACTGTCATCAGATCTCCATCGAAAATCCAGTAGGTCCCACGCGGTAGGATACTCTTTGTTGTAAGACTACTTGTCAGACTTTCTGCCCTTGTTACTACCCGTGACAACCGTCACAGATCTTGACATGATAACTTGACCGACGCGACGGCTAAACATACTCTCAGTGGCGCAGAGGAAAACTTGTTATGCTGGTCATCCATCCCGCACCCTACTGCGGTAAGCATTGCAACCTCACGATCGATCGCTCTATGCAGATTTGACTTAGCAACGAGTATCTAAAAAGCATCTATTAATACCAAGGAAATAATAATAATAATAAATATTTCACAACTCACCCACAACGCCATCTAGTCCCAAACTAAGCAGAGCTTGTAATATGGGTACTAGAATAACTGATACTAATACATTATACTTTTCTTTAGTAAATACATACTTATTATACATAGAAACACCCAGACTAAGACAAACCCCATGTTCATGCACACAAAGGGTGCACGAAAGGAGCCTCCCCGAGTGACGTACACAACGATTCCCTACGTCCGGCGCACCCTGGGCAATTCGCGAGTTCTTCAAAGCGAATTGGCTAATCCTTTCACCACGATGGCAAGTCAAAATACAATTTGACACAGCCATCGACACGACGAAGAAGAAGATGCACACAAAGATTTGTCTTAAGTGGGAATCGAACCCACGACCTCGGCGTCGCAGGCAGGTACACTACCCACTCTGCCATCCAGACATCACATTCTTACGGAAATAAAGCGTAGTGGTGTCAATATCCCCATTTGGAACAAAGGTCCAGCCAGTAGCTTAGTAATGAGTAATGAGTGACTTGCTTTACGTTTATCTATACCATAACATTAACATTGCGTGAAACGTTTACTCATTGACACAGACTCGGAACCCGATAAGCGTGTTACACCGTGCGCAAAACTGTAGATATTGAGCGGTTTCAAAGTAGGAGATAAAGCATCCTTTATCAAGACGGCTCTTGCTTATAATTATGATTCTTAAAAAACATATCTTAAAATATAAGTGAGTTAACGTGGTCACGAGCCGACTGCGACTGGTGACCACGAATGATGCAAGTCATTTCGAAACGTAGAGCATAGGTATTTTATAATAATTACGCGATTTAGCTCCGTCGTCTAATTTTTGAAAAATGTTCTCAAATCGCTAAAGTTTAAAAACATATAAGTGAGTTAAATTTTTACAAATATCCTAAACTTCTTTTTGTTAGAATAAACTGCTATTTCACACATGTAAGTACTTATTTATGTTAAAATACAATCAGGCTTTTTCCCACACGAGTTAAAGACAATGAAACTACACGTACTTAGATTTTACACAATTCTTTCAATAATATTTTCCATTGATGTTTCAATAACAACTTTAAATGATTCATGTCAAAATCTGCCCACTATTGTTTATCTATTCAAAGTATGATAATCTTGATTTAACAAACTCCTGTGAAACCATCTAACCAACCAAGTCTGCTGGCGTTGATAAGTACTAATCAATGATGTAATATCTAACGGGAATTAACGCGATCATGCATTATTAACCTTTTAGGCTTGACGTTTCGGCTAACAGATTACACTGGCCGTGGTACTTAATCAAATACGCATAAGTTTAAAAATTAATCTAATCAATGCATCACATATTTTGTCATTTCCTAAAACATGGTGTGATTGTATCTTTCGGGTATAATAAGCGCGAGAATTTTTTGTCGCGTTTTTATCATATAATGTGGGGAACCATACAAAAATATGACGAAATCTATCTTGTTGTCGTCACAGTAAAGACAATTGCTGTCCTATATAATAAGCAGCCCGTGGTGAGTTCTCCCGCTTTTAGCATTAATCCTGCATACATGAGAGATCCTTGAAAATTGAGCCATTTCCAATCTTTAACTCTACGTCAGAAACTTTCTCGTACGCATACAATGCGTGTTTATTAAAAGTGAAACGGTGCATTCGATGCATTTTAATATCCCTCGGACAAATCGTCCATGGCGCATAACCGGCGGCCGTCATGCGCACGCGCAGATGAAAAATGAAAAAAACTACACGTTGCATCATTGATGTGAGATGTAATAATGCCTTTAATTGTAAGAGATCGGCCATTGTTAGGTATTCGATAATTAACGTAAATCTGTTTAGTCTTCTGTGAAATACCTGTCTTCTAGTTTCTTGTTGGCAAACAGTTTTGACGAACCTTGACGTAATATTGATATTGTATGTCATCATTTTAATTTCAATTTAACATTTTTTATTTATGTTAAAGGGGCCTTTGAAATTCATATCATAGTTTTAAAGGTATATGTTTATTTATGAAAAGTAGCACTAAAAGTATTACACGGAATATGTGTCGGGGAAATTCAGGATACCACGTATCAATTTATGTAAAAAAACAGGCAATTCAGCTAGGTGATCCAAGAAGAAGTGGCGTTTAGATATCAAGTTATATTTACCATGTATGTAGCGAATTAGCGATGTGATGTCGTTTAAATATTTCAAAAATGTTGGTCGCAGAACTTGGGGATTGCATCGCAACATTGACGAAATACATAAAAAATTGCTGCAACAAATATACACAGTAAATATTCTGCGACATCTAATATTTCGTAAAAAAATTACAAAAATCAATTTTTTTTTAAACATTTCAAGTTGGTACCTTGTAGACCTTATCTTATAAGCGTAAAAATTATACAATTACCCTACATATCAAGTCCGTGTGAATTAATGATAGGTTACCTCCTCTTTTTATAAATAAAAATTATCATATTTTACAACAATAACGTCGTTTTGGGTTACTGAAATTAGTTATTTATACATATCCAGATAACAGACAGAAAATGTCACATGTTGTTGGTAAGCTGTAGGTACCAAAACAATATTGGTTTAAATATTTTACCTATTTCGGATTTAATAGGAATATCAAAAACTTGTTAATTCAAATAAAAATCGAAGTCATTCTTAAACTACCGGAAACATGACTCATTCTATGGATTCATGTGGGCGAAGTAGCCCGCGAAAGCTCATAAAAAACTGAACACCTACGGACCTTAGTACCTCTGCGAAATAAAGCTTGAAGTTTATTTGTCTTTTTACTTTTATCGATAAAAATTATAAGTAAGCACATCTTCAGATAAATTTGTAAACATTATTGGACATATTAATCATAACATTACATTCTTATCTAGCATAACATAAGCATTCAATTTTCTATTGAAATATTATCTACTTATACTTGATAATCATTTCATTGTCAATGATTACAAGATTAGAATACATCCTACAATCATACATCTATCAAAATGTAAACAGAAAATAACAGAAGAATGACTTGCATTTATTTATTTCTTAGCTCTGCATTAGAGGCAAAAGATGAACCATTCGTCATTGCCACTATTCTAATTTATCAATCAACATAATTATCTCAACTGGGGTGCATGAAAGGAGCCTCCCCGAGTGACGTACACAACGATTCCCTACGTCCGGCGCACCCTGGGCAATTCGCGAGTTCTCAAAAGCGAATTGGCTAATCCTTTCACCACGATGGCAAGTCGAAATAAAATTTGACTCAGCCATCTACACGACGAAGAAGAATAAGAAGAAGATTATCTCAACTGATAAATAAGACTTTACGATTTTTCTATGTAACCACTTTTGGAACTTTGAATTGTTTTATTAGAAATACCGACACTGACATTGTTGTAGGATCTTGGCTATATCGGACTTTCCGATATAAAAACGATGCCCGCAATAGCAACAACTCCTGTGTCGCGGAGATTCACACACACAAAGCACACCTCTAGCAGAATAAATCTTTGCGGATCACACAAAGATTTGTCCCGTGTGGGAATCGAACCCACAATACCTTCATACCACAGAAAGACTAAATGAAAACACAGATTTTAGACCTGGTCAGTGTTAAATGGTACTGCTTAAAAAAATCTTACCATCTGTCTCTATAGGTATGTTAACGCTTTACAGTCAAACTACTGAACCGATTTTGAACAAAATAACAGTCAATGTAATTATTTGTCTATTTACATTATCGATTACTAATTTATTAGTGAGACCAGTTGCTATGACAACGTTATAATGGTCTAATAATATGAATGGCCTCGAAAGGCCTCGAGTCATATCAATTGAACCTTTATCAGTCCTATATCGTGATGTAATGTAGGTCAAGGCCAACTACGTCTTTTCAGTGGGACAAAATGTGACATTATGCCAATATGGACAATCCGACTGATACTATAAATCCGAAACTTAGTAAGGATGCGTGGGTGTTCGTTAGTCTAAAGGCTGTCTTATACTTTGAATAAAAAACGAATGTTTGACAACAAAGCGTTGCTATAGCAACAGAAATGCTTCGAGCTCACAAACCTTTTTTTCATTCAAAGTTACGGAATAAGGACCTCATTATTAATTAAAATACCTTTTTTTTGTTTATTTACTACTTTGTCTTTCGTATACTTTACAGAATTCGTTAAGATAAACACTAAACTTTTATCGACGTTGTACGCGGGCGGAGCCGCAGACAGAAGCTAGTCATTGTTGTTTTAACCGTCGTTAAAACTTGATCCATGTTAGGACAAATCGAGTCTAAAATGTCTAGTCGCTCTGTGGAAATTCCAACATATCTTGTTAATATATCTACTTGGAAAATAAATCTCGTGTAAGTTGAGGAAAAATTTTATGAACACAATACCTTTGTCTTATTAATAGTGTGTAGGTAATTTAGCTCGTAAGTATTAAAAGGTGTAATTTATTGACTATTATCCCATATGCCTACTAAACTTTTATCCTTAAATATTCTTGGTTCTAAGTATTTTACTTTGTAAAACAATACAAGTACCTATGAGCAAGACGTGAAAACTCTTCGTGTTATATGGTACCCTAGTACCTCAAAACAATATGCACGGAACGCTTTTAAGTTTATATGAATTCTTGCCACACATATCCCTAATTAAAAAAAAGATACCTAGCGGAACGGAAAGCTATTGAATCTATTGATGGTTTTTGTAGTCCCTAAAAATTTGTAACTTACCAAATAAATGCAGCCGCTCATCCCGAAGATGGATGTTGTCTTTCACGTTTCACGCATTATTTTCCACTGCTACATTCTTGCTGAAACAACAGAAAATATCCTGTTAAATCATACACAACCTGAATAATAGACAATTTTAAAACATGTAACAACGCGCTAGCCTAGCATTCTATAAGATAATTTTATGTAGTATATAACTATCTTTATCTACACCCATGCTATAAATCCTCTATAAACGTTCTTGAAACAGTTAGCTAATTGCCAACATTAAAACAGCCAGTGTCATAATAACCATTATAACACCCAAACGGGTTAGAGTAAGATCCCAGAGCTGACAGACATAACTTATTTTCACACGGATGAAACCTGAAGTTTTCAGTAGCGTCTCGTGTGCCTTGAATACCTACGCGCTTTGTGTAACTTGCCGAGTGACACCTGGGCAGGTACCAGGTGAGAAAGGTAACTAAAAATAAGAGTTATTTAACTTAAATTCACATAGCTGATTTTTACATAATTATGTCATGTAGAATATTATTTTAAAGTAATATCATAAGTGCCAGACACTTTTGATGGACCAGAGCTTTTGCCAGACGCTTTTAAGCTACCCAAAAAATAAATGAACTTTACTTATTGTGATGAAATTAATGAAATGAAATGAACTTTCTTATTTTTACATGTCTGATTTTTTAATATGTTACTGAAGTATTTATTTAAAAGTTATATTCAATCAGTCAGAAAAATCAGAGTGACCAAACATCCCCTAAGACAAAAAATATTCAGCTAGAAGTATGAGGGCGAGAGCACTATGCGCATGCGCCTCAAAGTAAAAAAAAAACAATGTACTAAGAATAATTTTACTGTTTTCAATCTGAGATTTTTGCATCTTTATTTCAACAAAATTAACTTTAACAAGGAAATAATTAATAAATATTAAAGTAAATAAGTTTATAGCATATATTTTTATACATCATAATTATCGAGATTTAATTTCATCAAAATAAGTAAAGTTCATTTATTTTTTGGGTAGCCTAAAAGCGTCTGGCAAAAGCTCTGGTCCATCAAAAGTGTCTGGCACTTATGATATTACTTTAAAATAATATTCTACATGACATATGTAAAAATCAGTCATGTGAATTTAAGTTAAATAACTCTTATTTTTAGTTACCTTTCTCACCTGGTACCTGCCCAGGTGTCACTCGGCAAGTTGCACAAAGCGCGTAGGTATTTAAGGCACACGAGACGCTACTGAAAACTTCAGGTTTCATCCGTGTGAAATTAAGTTATGTCTGTCAGCCCTGGGATCTTGGACTAGGTGTTATAATGTTGTACTGAAATTCATTATGCAACTCCTTTTTTACTCATCGAACAGCCACATTCTCATGGCATCTTTATGAATTTCAAAAAAAGAACATGTCATGCACGCGCGTTTCACTACCACAGCGCCGTAATTTAAATAAAAACTTATTCGAATTTTTGTATTTGTATTGAAAAATACTTTTTAATAATTGTACGATCCAACATATAAATAATTATTACAATAAATAATTATATTATTACCTAAACATAGTTTTTTTGTATTAGATACTCACTAATTAAACTTTCCATGAATTTACATAGAGTTCTTACAACACTGTACCCTAATACCCTATGGTTTCAGAACATTTATAGAGGAATCATATCATGGGTGTAGATAAAGTCTTGTATGCAACTGTTATAATTAGGTATTAAAACACTCATGTGATACTATTATCAAACCCATACTCGTGTTTTAATACCCCTCATTATAGAACAGAACAGTTGCATAAATAACTAATACATGCAATTGTGAATCGCTGCCTGTCAATTACGTTTATCTAAAATAGGTAATGGACCAATCTCGATAAAATTGGTTTAAATAAAGTAGAACTCGGCAAGGACATTACTTTCTATTGACATGCGGGCAGAGCTAATAGAAATTAGAACATTTTTCCTCATGATGAATCTCTGTACCATATCCATTAAATTGAATGACTGACGAATTGGCAATGATGTCATAGGCTCAATAAATAAATGATTGCATAGTGTTTTAACAGCAAAAAACTGCTGGTCATTCAAGTCATGGCGCTGAATCATAGCTCGCCGATTGTTTTATTTATGGTGGTAAATATTTCACCTAGTTATTGAGTGAACTCTGGTACGTTCATTCATTTCAGTGGTCGGGCTTTCCTTACTCTGAATAGGTATATATTTTCTAAAGGAAATGCTGTGCAAATATCAGCTAAGTGAAGTCATTTAGCCGGTCATAAATCAAAACCAAAACATGAAATTTATAATATTGCTTTTTTGGAAGATCCATAAAGAAAATTATTGGTTCGGTAATTATAAGACAACAAGCTTTCCCCCGGGGCTACATACGTCGTTAGCCTACTCCATCAGATTTTCATCAAAATCAGTTCATTGATTTATCCATGAAGTAACTCTTCCATTATCAAAATCTTATAAATATTTAAGACTAGTTGCGTCCCGCGGTTTAATCCGCGGACTTAAAGTAGCCTATATATTTTCCTAAGGTCCCATCTATATTCATACCAAATTTCTAAAATTATTTTTTAAAATAGGTCAAGTCGTGAAATCGTCGTGAAACAGACAGACGAAAGAGTTACTGTCAGATGCAGGTACAATAATGAGATAAGGACAGTCGCTGTATAAGATATTATAATAAACTCAGTTGAATTGCAACCGTCCAACAAACTTAGGCAGATCTAGAACGCCGGCAAAACCATTCATCAACATAACTTTCAATAATCTCTCCTCGTCATCAATCTATGCATCCATCTCCGAGAGCCAGTGGTAATTTGCGAATGAAAACCTCTCGCGGGGATTAGAGAGTTTGGCACAATTGGACAATTGTGTGCTCGTTAAAGCAGTGCTTACTCGATGGGTCAGACGGTCGTTCAAAGGACGTAGAAAGGATGGACCGGGAAGTACTTATCTTTGCATTGAAATTGTTCTTGGCTACATAGGACAACATAGGTACCTCCTCCTAATTGGTTACTAGTCGGACTAGCATAGCGAGCACGAGATGGATTTTGTCGCGTTTTTGTCATGTTTCCACAAAATCTATCTCACGCTTGTTATGCTAGCCCCTTTGAGTGTTTAGAACGAGAAAAGTAAAGCGATTACAGCTAATATTTAGGCGATATTTTGTCAATCATGTAACAGAAGCTTGTAAGCTCATGAGGAACTAAAGGCTAGGGACAGAGAGGACATTTTCTCAGAAATTCTACATGATTTTTCGACGAACATCACGCATTCACGCCTATACGTATTACCCAGTAGGATGTCGCAGAGATTTGAGAGATTTGGAGAAACTTGAGATTGTGGTCGGACTACAACATGGTTCCGTACAGTAACTGAGAATTCTTAGCGGTAAAAGGCAAAGTTTTTGCTTGACCATTCACCAAATCGAAGCTACACAGTGAGCCATCGCATAATTAAATACATATACTTCCACCAGACCTGCAGTCAACAAAAGACACGAAGTTCAAAAAAAAAATGCTCGAATATGATGTCTAAAGAAGATAACATTTTTTTTCATACCGTGAATACCGTGATACAGTTATAATCGTACTTGACTTTCAAATCACAGCAAGCTATTTATTTATTCATCAGTTCAAATACCTTTGCCACAGTGGACGAAAAGTCATAGATAAGCACGTAATCGTCCCGACCTAGCATCAGATGAAGCAATCCTTTGATAAACCTCTGGTACACACGACTACATATAAAGGCATACATTACATTATATGGTCTTATATTGTACAGGCTTCCGTGCAATGTACAATACTGGAAAAAGTATAATAACTTGATGTGTTGCCGTTTGTACATGCAACATGTTTGTATGTACTTACGTCATCTGATATCAGTGGTATTGATAAGAATATTTGTAAGTATCAATACAATTTGTTGATCCTTTATCAACCATTTATCTTTGTACAATACCGATTTATTTTAAAACCGGAATTGTTTAACTTTTAAAATTCATAAATATTTTGGTTTTGTGATTATGAAATCAGTTCATCATAACAATATTATTGTTTTAATTATACCAGAAGTCAGATTAAGTACTGAAATATAGATCATTAGCGGTCAAGTCATTGTATAGAGACTAAAATAAAAGTAACGCTGGAAAAACTTTTTAAAAATATACAGGTTGTATGATACATTTTTTACCAAATAGAATTGGCTAAAAGTTAGTATCCGTAGCTATTTTAACACCTCAATCAATTTTAACCTCAACATTTTTTTTCGGATATTCAGAGGGGCGATGCCGGCTCGGGGAATAAAAACTTGTTTAGCAGGGTTGGTTTGAGGCACCCTGTCATTATATGGCACATTTTGTTCAAGGCTGTGTTAACTTAGTCTCCTGACTCATATTTAGTTTTCTTTTAACTAAGCAATTATGCAGATGGTATGCACGGGTCAGTGTTTTAGACGAATTGGGTCTTAGGACATTGCACTTGTAATAGTTACCCAATTCCTCCAAACCTTACATCAGGTGTTGCTTAACATTATATTAAAATCAAAACAAGATGTTTTTTTTTAAACTCAAATAAAAATGAAGGCAAAGGTCTTACAGATTGGTGCCTTAATAAAAAATGCTAATTACATCAAGATCTTACAATTAATTATTGTTTTTTTTTTTGGCCGACACCATAAACTTCAAAAATAACACAAAATTTTGAGACTATATCAGTAGTTTTCTTTTATATTTAAATGCTGAATAATTATTACTAGATACTTACTTTCTGAAAAACTTAAAAATAATAATTTAAATTAATAACCTGGTAAGATGAAAACTGAGTAAGGAGTGCTAAAACTATAGCTAAGATTTATAAGTTTTAGCCAATTTAATTTGGCAAATGATGTACCCTGTATTTGAGATATAGCTGGTAAGGCAAAGGTTATCTGTATCTATTTAAAGAGTATAGATTAAATTATCTTGTTTTACTTAGATAGTAACCAATGTCAATATAAATTGAGCAAGCAAATTTTATGGTTAGCATTTTTTTATTGCTCAAGGCCCACTATATGAAAACTCCTTTGTGGCAGGGGTGTTTACAAACATACATTTCACACACACAAAGTCAGAACAAATCTTTGCAGATGACACATAGTTTTGCCCCTCTGGTGATTTAACCCAAAACACCAGCGAAGCAGAAAGCGGTGAGGCAACAACTTTAACCACTACCCCAATGATTTATTGCAATAAGTAAATAAAGTAGAATTATAATAATGTCACAACTCAAAGAAAATATAAGACTAAATAAGATATAACTTCCTAAGTGGAAGTTATTTACCTACATAACATAATAAAACACCACTCCTTAATTCACAATATTTACATATACTTATTAGATATTTGTGTTCTGTGAATGTCACCTAGAAAAAGGCAGAGGCTGTCACACTTATTGTGGGTGTGACAAAGGCTCTGCTGCAGAGGTACATAAAAAGTGCTAAATTACACTGTTTTCCACCCCAAAAATCGCACCCAACAAACTTTTTATAAAATACATGGGTCTAGTTCAATGTACATTATAAGTACATATTGTTAGTTTTAATGACTTGCACATGTTAGGTATAGAACTATAGATTATACTGGAACTATGTTCTAGTAATGACGTGTAGTAAGAAATAAACAAAGAGAATAGGCTGTTATAAGGCACGAAAGAGGGCGTTCCTTTACTGTACGTTAGAGGTTAATAAAATACTTCTTTACAGCTAACTGAAGCGGGGATAATAAGCAATAGAGGTCTTAAACACTACCAAGAAACTATAATAGAAAAAAATACGTGAGTTACTGAATAAATTACGTGTAGGACAGTGTCGTCAGGCGATTTGTTTACTATCACTTACACGTAGCATTGTTCGTTTCTAAGTCAACCCTCGCAGCGGCACCAGACACAGAACGTCTCCATTAATGCGCTTAGTCGTTTTCCTTCTACATTATATCAAATAACTTAAAAAATCACCAAGGTATCACCGAAAAAAGTGGGCAAAATCCCGACGATAGATTGCTCAGCTGACAGCTGTCAAAATTGACAAGATTGGAGCGGCCAATTTTTTTTTTAAATTTTTGTTTTTGCTATTTTGCTAAAGAAATAAATAATTAGAATTTTAACATTAGACAAATGTTAGACAAGGCACAAATACACACATTCATTAAATAATACGTAAATATCTATGTAAATAATGCTGCAAAAACTCGCGGGAGTAATTAGAGGATTTGTATGGCGTGCAAGTGCGGCGCTCATTCTCATTTCGTAGCGGGGGACGTCTGACAATAAAAGCTCCTGTTGGCTAATTTCTTCTGTGACACAAGTACACCCAGTTTTAGAACTAATCCTTGCAGATCATACAAAGATTGAAAAATAAGAAAAGTAGACAAAACAGCTTGTAAATGTAATGAGTTTATTAAAAAAAATTGTCACAATAAAATTGAGGTAGATTATTTTGATTATTTTTCTATACTGCTCTTAATTCACTTAACAACTAATATATAGGATAATAATTTAACATGTAGTGTAGGAAAGCAAGGTTATACATGAATGTGGGTATCTGATATAATTGCACTCATCAAAGGTTGGCATGGCCATAAATTCAGTGTGGCGATCGCCAGCCAAGCCAAGAACCCTTTCTCCTGCTAGCATCGGCTCTTTGTGAGTTGTCTGGGATCTGGGTTCTTCAAGCCCAGTCCAATCCTGCACCCATCAGCAGAAATTAAACCAATGATGGCTATTGGTTTATACATTCTCCCATATTCATATAGGTTCCTACATGCAAACATAAATGATGTACTTACATCTATAACATAATTATGAGATTAATCATCAACAGGCCGTGGTCTCTTCATAGCCTTTCTTTCTTTGTTCAATTTATAAGCTACTGACATTTTAGTGCAATTTTCTTTATGTATCTTATCATGATCTACAATTCGCTTAGGATATCCTTCCCCGATAATGCAGCCTGCATTTGTTTGCACTGATTTAGGTGCCTTCCAGGGCTCATAAATAAAAGCAGTTGGGTACTTTTTCAATTCTGGAACATACTTTCTAATAAACAAACCTTCTTTGTCAGTCTTTTTTCCAAATGCAACAGGGCTGTACACTCTAAAGAACTTGTAAAAGAATGCAGATGCTGAAAGCCACATCCAGTTGCCAGCATTTAATGACCAGTCATAATCTAATAGGTAGTCTTCAAAAACTTTAGCTCCTTCCTCCCAGGATATCCATAAATCTCCTCTTGTGAGGAAACAGGCTACCATATGCCTTGCTAAATGATGTATCCAACCTTCTTGCTTTAGCTGCCTCATGATTGCATCTACAAATGGATAGCCAGTTCTTCCTTCAGCCCAGGCTTTTAGGTGATCATCATTTTTGCCCCATGGAATTTGGGTACAGACAGAGTTGCCCTTCATTTTATCAAAGTTTTTAGTGCCTGCTCCTGCTGTGTAGTAAAATTCCCTCCACATCAGCTGTCCCATTAAAGAAACTGGTGGTTCAGAGTGAGGCATTCCATTTAGAGCCTCTTTAAGCTTGTGGTAAAACAACTTAGCTGATAGGCAACCATGACTGATATATGGACTTAGAACAGTAGTACTTGGCTCTATACTGTTTGGAGATGAGTTAGGTTTTTCAAACTTGCACACCCATTGTCTGCGACCCATGTACAAATGCAACCTTTTTACTCCTTCAGTTTCTCCTCCTGGGTATTTAAGTGGTTCCAAGCCTGATTCATCTACTTGTAGTTCTTCAAGTGTTGGAACATCATACTTCTTTGAATCTGTATCTTTGGGCTTGCAAGTATTTGAGATTTCTTTAGTAATTTCAATGCATTCTTTGACTTGTACATCTTGTACAAGAGAAAGAAACTTTTGGTAAGTCATAGGCACACTGCCATTATTCTTCTTCAGGACACTTTGCACATCATAAACAGTATGTTGTACTCTCTTAACAATAAAAATGTCTTTCTTCTCAGCAATCTTCTCGATGACATCATCTTGCTCCACATATATGGGGTCTATATCAACCTGGCAAGTTAAAAACTTCACTTGCCACTTATCAAATAGCTTGGGTAAATCATCTATAGCATTACCTCTTATGCAATATAACCGAGTGTTTAGTTTTCTTAAATTGGCATCCAGATCTTGTAGACTTTGAACAAGAAATCTCAATCTATTGATTCCAACCTTACTTTTAATATCAGGGTCTATAAAGTAGACTGGTCTCAAAAGATGCTTACGGTTTTCAGCCTGGAACAGAAATGTAAAAATTATGAGTAACCATCTGTTATGTATGTACTTTTCTTTGTTTTTTTTATATATGATTTTGTCAATATCAAGTACAAGTCACATTAATAGTCGCAAGTAGTAGCAATAGTCGCCAATTGCATGTTAAATTGCATTAAAAAAGACTGTAACATGAAAAATACCACCATGTATATTTTTTTTATTTTGGCCTGGGAATATTTTAATTTAAGCCAGAAACTTACCTCATTAATTGCGTTGCGCAATGCCAAGTTGTCGTGAATACGTAAATCCAAACGAAACCAATGGATTACTGATGGAACTTTAGACATTATAATTATTTATATCAGTTTTCATTCAATACTATTTAGCCGATTTATTTAATTTACAAATAGAAGCTGTGTTTGTCCATCCACGTGAATTAACGCGCCAAATTATGAATTATGACGTTTGACGTTTTTGAAGTTTTTATTTACTGATTAGAAATTATAAAATACAAATTAAATTAAATTAGGTCGCGTCATGTAAAAAGAACGCTGTCGATCAAGCTGCGCATTAGGCGATTTTTCGGACTGTTTGGTGAGGTGCGGCGCGGGGCAAGCGGGTCACGTGCTGCATGCTTGCCGGTGCGCTATTGTTTCATCAGTCAACTTTTGGCTTCCGTGCTGTGTCCACGTTATATTCTTTCTCAAAATACCATCGCGCACAAAAGTTTTTATTTACGTAATGGTTTTACACAGAAAAGTGAGAGAAATGATTTATGACGTATATTGTTTTATGAAGAGAGAGGCTGATAATAATGCAGTTGATAATTTAAAACAATGTATGAAACGGACCGCAGTGGCAACAAAATGTTCTGAGTCTGCAGTGAAACGAATTGTAAAAGCTTCAAAAGATTCAGAATTCCTTACTGTCTTCGGAACTCCCGGAAAAAATAAAAGAATCAAACAAAAACCAATAACAGACATTGACAACTTTGACCAGGGTGTTATTAAAAGAATCATCCACAATTTCCACGTCACTGAAAAAGAATTGCCTACCATAGCCAAGTTGCGAAGGAAGTTACAGGATGACCTTAATTTTCAACGATCTGCAGCAAGTCTCAGGCGAATATTAAAAAAAATGTGTTTTAAGTGGAAAAAAACAGAAACCAATAGAAAAATTTTAATTGAGCAGTCGCAAATTCGATTTCAAAGAATTAAATATCTGAAAAAGATAAAGAAATATAGAGAGGAAGGAAGACCTATCATTTATACCGATGAATTATACGTTGATAGATCCCATGCGTCTCACCATTCTTGGACAGACGGTCACAGCGAAGGCATTAAAAAACCTATGTCTAAAGGTAGCCGGTTGATCATAGTGCATGCGGGTGGTGAAGCAGGTTTTGTGCCAAATGCTTTGCTGACGTTCAAAGCCGGTACAAAAAGTGGCGACTACCACGACAACATGAATTCGGAGAGTTACGAGCGGTGGCTTCGTACTAATCTGATGCCGAATTTACCGCCTAATTCAGTTGTGGTAGTTGACAATGCATCGTACCACAACAAACAACTTGATGCTGCACCAACGTCCAATACAAAGATAGCAGACATGAAAACCTGGCTCCGTCAAAACGGAATTGAATTTGAAGAATCCATGCTGAAGCCGGAGTTGTACAACTTAATAAAAAAATACAAAGAGCAATTTAAGAAATTTAATATCGATGTCATATTAAACGAAGCAGGCCATTCTGTACTTCGTTTGCCCCCAAATCACTCGGACCTAAATCCTATAGAAATGGCCTGGTCCCAAATAAAAGGATATGTCGCCAGCAAAAATGTAAGTTGGAACCTTACACGGATAATTGACCTGGTTAACGAAAAAGTAAATTTAATGGGAGCAACGGAGTGGGGGAAATTATGCACTAAGGTAAAGGGAATAGAGGCCGATTATTGTAACAGCGATCATGTGGTCGACATAATGACAGAAACATATATTATTCGCGTAGGGGATGATGATTCTGACTCAAATGATGATGAAAGCTCAAGTGACGGCAGCGACGACGATGAAATGGCCACCTGTAGCACCAACACCGCGTCCTCATCTGGTTTTCACGTCACCAACGACGGCTGAATGGAAGGAGTATCAATATTACTTTAATTTTTTGTAATTAGATTAAACATTTTAAACTGAATTTAACATGTTTTAAATTCTATTTAATGATATTTTCCTAATAAATTTTGCAATGTACTTCCCGAAAACCAATATACGAAGCCGCGAGCGACAAACTAGTTCAAAAATAAAACAATAGGTAGCTAGTACTCTCGTGCGCGAGTATACCAATGCGCAACCCAGGTAGGAAAATCCGACCTAGACGAATAAATGACGTCATTATAAGGTCAATTTAGAGTCAGTACTTTATTCGTCGAATATTTACGTCCCACAGACGTCAATTTAGCGTCAGTCTTTTATGGGTCGTGAATGTACGTTTTAGCGACGTCCATTACGTTCGTCCATTGGTCGTCCGTTATTTTCGTAGTACGTACGTCATTCTACTACGGTGTTCGCTCAAAAAAAATGCAGTGCTTGATTTTTTATGTCTGGTAAGTAGGTACTTACCTATCTATTTGCATACCTACATAAGTTTGTATTATGTACTTACTTTATTAATATATATTTATTTTATTGCCTGTTAGATGTCCGCTAAAACACTTTGTACCTACCTATATTTATAATTATATCGACCTACTACCTATTAGCACCGATAAAGTATTACTATTAATACTTTATCGATGCTATTAGCCTATTATTGCCTACTACCTTTCAAGCATTATCTATGCTCGAAGCTACCATTACGGTATGGTATTGATTGATAAACATAATAACAGCCATAATAATTTAAGTTAAAGAACCTACATAATTATGAATAAGTAATTATATTAAATTTTAACTAATAATTACTAATAAAACAACAAAATAATTATAACTTGTCATGCTGCATGTTAAGTACCAACTAGCAATATCTTTTGCGTGAAACGAAACGTGTAGGACTTTCCCTCCATTTTTAACCGTTGCGTTGCTTCGGTTGCTTGGACGCGGCACTGAGCCACTGAGGCACTGAGCGGCGCGCGGCGCGTGTGTTGAGTTGAGTGCGATGTATAAATAATAACTCAAATACCTATCTTGTTTTGTTGTCGAATAAGTTTGTGTCCGCCACTTTAATAACTCAAATATCTCGTTTTCTTGTCCAATAAGTTTGTGTAGTGTGTACCTAATAGGTAAGCTTTAAGCATTATGTTTGCTGTTATACAATTTTCGGAAAATGACGGCGGCACAGTTTCTGTGGTGAACAAGGACTGGCTGACGCCAAGGCGATGTGAAGTTTATTGGCCCCCAGCCAAGGGCTCAAAGGAATTCAACCGATTCCTTAGCCAGGCATCGCCTGACGAAAAATGGAAGCTGTATGGGGTGCAAAGAGTTTTTTACGAGACTGGTATGTAATTTCTGTCCGTCTGCTGTTTCTACGTAGTGTGGTGATGTCTGCCTGAGTGTGGTATAGGTTCTTTTAGAATTATAAACATCAATGCACGTGCCGTTTTTGTAAAGCCCTTTCATTTTTATTTGTGAATGTGTCTGCTGCTTAAGTTTTAAAATAGTCTAACCCAGAAATTGTCTAAATCTAACCTACCTGGTGATGTTCTAACCTAGTTGTTAATAGTGGTTGTTGGTTCTTGATAGCCCCATTGACACCTATTAAAAGTGTATAAATGTGCATGTTCTTGCTTGCTTTAGATGACATAGAAAAAGCAAAGAAAAAGTTGAAACTGGTGGAGGTGTCTTCTGATATACAGACTGAAGAGGAAACTGAGGTTTCCAAGAGGAAACCTCAGAAGAACAAACGTTATATTTGCAGTAGTGATAGTGATGAGAATAATGATAATTTTACCAGACCACCACCCTTTAAAAAACAAGGTTAGACAATTCACTTCTTTTCTTTGGCAATGAGATGTGTACCTCACATGTTTGACCTACCTATATGCTAAGTTTTTGTTTCACAGTTATAAGAACGCCGCAATACCTGAATAAATCTAATGATCTAACATCGGATCTACCAATACTGTCTGGCAGTTTGTTGCAGGGTATGTATTAGATAACAATATGATTTGGGAATAAAGTCGATTTATGTAAAGTTAGCATAATAATTTAAATGGGTATAAATACATCAATACTTACACACTATTATTACTGACAGACTACAGGTCCTGGAGACTTGAGGAAGCTATGTTTCTTTAAGTATGAAAATAAGTTCACACGCAGTAATTCACACGGGCTTCCACTAGTATGTAATATCAGTGTTAATTTTATTTAATTTGCAGGACTGCTTCAGACTGGGGCTGATGATATCCATGTTTTAGATACACCAGGATGCAGTGTAACTGAAACCACTGAATTATCAGGTATGTAGGCCTCTTGGCAAAAGAGCTATTTTATAACATTGGACTTTTTTAATTAATTTCGAGGGCACAGGCGACCCAGTTGTGTAAACAGTGTGTAATGTTACCTGTTAAAAAGTTTGTTGTTTTTTTAGAATACCAATCAAAAGTGCTGTCAATGTTATCTCTCATGAAAACACAAAATGATCAAATCATACAAATGTTAAAGCAAAATAAAATTTGTCAAGGCACACTGAAAGAAGATTTCAAATTTCCAATTAAAACTGCTGCAGAGTTGCATGCAACGGAACAACTGCTGCTACTGAAAGAAAATTATGACAATTTGGTAAATATTCTTTCAAACATTTAACTTGCTTACTAACAAACAATTAAAACACTGCCTTCCTTCCTAAGCAGTAGAGTATAAATATGTTTAGCCAAACCATGAAGCTGGTCTTCTGACTCGAGGTCACTTTGATGTTATTGAATTGATTGAGTTTAGCTATCTCTAGATCGCATAGTGGTGCAGCATGCAGATGCTCAAATGTTTCATGTGTATTTACATGTTAAAAACGTTTCAATGTTGTATGGGTAAGGTACATATTTAAAAGCTACTACTACTACTATATTTTTACCTATAATTTAAATAAATAAGTAATTAAAGTACAAAAATTAGAAACAATAAAACATACATACATAAATGCTACCTATAAAGCTAAAACCTGATTTATTTATTTACAGGTGTCCTATATCAAAATACTGGGTGGCAGTGATGCAGCCTCAAAGGTTTACCGCATCTTGAAATGGGCGTTTACAGACCATGTTGCTGTTGACTATAATTTTTATGGAAAACGTTCAAATAAAAAGGCGTTTTGCCAACTGCGCATCCGTGATTGTATTGTTGGTAGGTACCTAAGTTCTTTGATATTTCTAGATAATAATTTATTTGCTACATTATGGTTACAGTGTACCTACATGCATTGTTTTGTTCTTATTCAAATAATGGTCATTCATGTCATGTCATTAAAATCTATACAAATATTATTAAGTGTAAAAGTTTGTACTTATTTATTTTGTATGTAACAAATAAACTCAAAAACTACTGGAACCGATTTCAAAAATTCTTTCACCATTAGAAAGCTACATTATCCCTGCATAACATAGGCTTTAGTTTTTACTAGCAACCCGCCCCGGCTTCGCACGGGAGTCATTTAGAAAAAAGAAAGATATTAATGTGAAGTTGCCTTTGAATTTTTCTACTTGTGGAAGCTGGGGCGGATCGCTAGTCTAGACTAGCGATCCGCGATAAAAGTAATCATTGTCAGACACCAACATTAATTTTGGCGCGTCACTAGATTTAATTTGAATACTGATGACTACAGTTACGTAATTAATTTGTATTTTTTTTATTATAGAAGGCGTTGTTACCTCAACATCTGGTTGCACAGAAAAACAAGTAGAAGACTCCATAAAAGTCTGGCTCAAGCATGCCCCTGAACGAGTAAAGAAGAATGACAAACAGATTCAGTGCTAGTTACCATGTCAGAAAAAATAAAATACACACCAAAGGCTGTAATTGGCCAACGTCAAATGTTGAGAAGGGCAAAGGAAGCAGAGTTGAGTCTCGTAGCAGGTCTACATGGGACACATGGAAACTCACCACTTAGTATTTTGCCATCTCCATCATTGAATAATGTACTTCCCCAAAGTCCGGTACCACATATACATGACTGGTCCTTCTCTATAGAACCGGAGGTTTCTATAGATAGTCATATAATTTATTTAAATGATGAACAGGTTATGCCTATAACAGATTCCAACAACGCTAGGGTGGATAATGATTTGAAATCAAAATTAATACACTGGGCAACTATTCAGCATCAAATACCACATAATGCAGTGGATAATTTACTCAAAATTTTGACCCCATTTCACCCAGATTTACCTAAAAATAGTAGGACATTATATAAAACCCCAAAAAATATAGATGTCACATATTTAGAAACTGGGCAATTTGTTTATCTAGGTCTGCTGTCAGAAATTAAAAAACATATAAAATTATTTGATTTTGATGGTAATGCTGAAAATAGAGAAATTAGTTTAAGTTTTAATATTGATGGACTTCCACTTTTTAAAAGTTCTAACACACAGTTATGGCCTATATTAGCCCTGGTTAAGGATATACCTAATGCTAAACCTTTTCCCATTGCTCTTTTTTGTGGAAAAAGCAAACCTGCACCTTTACATGCTTACTTGGTGCAATTTGTAGACGAATTAGTAATCTTACTTAGAGATGGGTTCAGCTTTGAGAATATTAATTACACTGTTAGAGTTCATAGTTTTATTTGTGACGCGCCGGCGCGAGCCTTTATTAAGAGTACAAAACAACATGGTGGTTATTCTGCCTGCGACAAATGTACCGAGCAAGGTGAATACCTGGGCAGAGTTATTTATCAAAGTGTGACAGCACCCAAGAGAACTAATGAATCATTCCGTGCAAAATTAGATGAAGATCACCATGTTGGAGAATCACCGCTCTTAGCACTCCCCATAGACTTGATAAAAATATTTCCTATTGATTATATGCATAATATTTGTTTGGGAGTCATGCGTAAATTGTTAAATGTTTGGATCAGTGGTGGTTTAAATGTTCGTTTACGAAGTCTATCAGTAAATTCCATATCAGAAAAACTAATTTATTGTTCAAAATTTATACCAATTGAATTCAATAGAAAACCTCGAAGTTTAACTGAACTGGCCAGATGGAAAGCAACTGAATATAGAATGTTCTTATTATATGTCGGTCCACTTGTTTTGAAAAAAATCTTGCCACGCTCACTTTATGAAAACTTCTTATTGTTTCATTCAGCTATCACTATTCTTTGTTCAAAAAAACATATAAATGAAATTGGTATAGATGTTGCACAAGAATTATTGCTCATGTTTATAAATCATTCCAAATCAGTATATGGTTTAAAATTTTTAGTGTATAATGTTCATTTGCTATGTCATGTAGGAGATGATGTACGTATCTTTGGCCCACTAGATGAATATTCAGCATTTCCATTTGAAAATTTTTTAAACTCTCTAAAGAAATTGGTACGATCACCTAATAAGCCCTTACAGCAAATTGTTAAAAGATTGAAAGAAATGGAATCTCCTAAAGTATATGATTCTGTACCAAAAACATGTGCTTATGATCATTATGATTCTGGACCTGTTCCTGAAGAGAATGTCTTTGAATGCTTTAAGAGATTAGTATACAATAAATTCACATTCTATGTTGCATCATCTCGTGAAGCAGATTGTTATTGTCTTATTAAGAATTCGAAAGTGTTTAAGATATTTAATATTCTAAAAAATGGTTGTTTCTTTCTCTATGGACGTGAGTTTATGAACTATCAGCCATTTTATGAATATCCATTTAATTCTGTAACTATTGATGTAATGGAAGTAAAAGAACTTTCTAATTTTAAACTGATCCCTATCAGTGAAATATGTACCAAATGTGTTGTAATTCCTGATGAAAGTTATACTGTAAGTATCCCATTACTCCATAACTAAGTATAAGTACTGTCAGCTGCACTGTAATGTGTACAATTCCTGATTTTCAGGAAAGTATATAGCAGCATTGCAATAGACATTTACATGGCAAATGCTGGCAAAAGTGACCTAATGGGCTGAACTTCTACATTTTTTAGTTTTTGTGTTTTAAATGTCTCTTGCAATGCTGCTATACACTGCTTTAAAAGTTAGGAATTGTATACGTTCTACTACAGCTGACTGTACTACCTAAGGTTTAAAGGACCTACGCAATCAGCTGCGTCCTGCGGTGGCGATCAGTGAAACGCTGTCAAATATTTCTGACATATTTGACAGCGTTTCGCTGATTCACTGACCGCCACCGCAGGACGCAAGCTGAACGCTTAGATGTGCGCAAGGCTTAGGAGAAGTATCTCTATAGCATGTACGTGCTCATTTTGTGTTTAAATTTTCAATAAATTTTATAATTTCATGTATTTCTATTTTTTATTAAACCTAGTAGTACCTCTACCTACCTACCCCTGCAGGAGGATGGTGTGGGACGTACACCACCCTATAAAGTACGTCATTCTGAGGTCGCCAGATCGGTCCCAGGTTCGTCCTTGGGAAGCTATCAAAGTACGTTCTATGGACGTCATTATAGGGTCAATACTTAGGGCCCAAACTAGTCTCTATTTACGTTCTTAGTACGTTCTTATAATGACGTCCATAGAACGTACTTCAAACGGTGGTTTGAAGACGTCAGCAAAGGACGTCGTATGGCTGTGACAAATTGACGTCATCTGCTGAGGCTCCCGACGTAGTAAAATGACGTCAGATACGTCCAAAATGACTGTAAGCGGACGTCAAACTGACGTAAAATTCCTACCTGGGAAACACTCCCCCCACCACTTTTTTCCAGCGTTCTATAGACGTGACGCGACCCATTTAATTTTGTTGGTTAAACAATGGTTTCCAAACTAGGTTAGACCTGTCTTTGAAGACCTTATAACCTTATGGTATTACTATGCTAGGGTATACACTGTATCTGCATTTTTAGAATTTATTGATTTATTGAAAACTGAAATGATAAATAACATTTCTCTCTTTATGAATTGATTAGAATAATATTGGATTTAAGTGAGTTAATTTTATTTAATGTTATGATTTCTTTATTTGTCTGATTTGCTAAATTGGCTTCTCACTTGACCAAAATAAATTTATTTTAAAATGGACATCACGTTCCTAAACGAACAAGGCTGACTGCAATGTTGTCATGACAACGTTAAGTCACAACATCGTAATCTTGTTTTGATTGGCACAAATTTGAAAGTTTAATCTATTTCGATACTGATTGGACAAATAGCTAAAATACCCAATAAAGCTAAATTATAACGTCATGACAGTGATGTCAAAATTAAAAAAATAAAGTAAACATTGAAATTTATTTTGCTTTCGGCAAACCAAGAATTAATCATGGTTAATGTTCCCAACAAGTAAATTAGAAGATATGCGTACAGCATAATCGAAATATTTGGCAGTGTGATGGTGCAATATGCCAAAAATTATCGAGTTGACTGTAGAAATTAATATCCAAAAAGTAAGTGCTAATTGAGTTATGTTTATCTTCCTGTTGGCCCTAGAGTCCCTTGGCAAACAGCACACAGTTCCCCGAGAACCTCAGTGAGGTGTATAGCTTGATGAACTTTATAGGTCTCCATACACTCGCACAGCTACCGTAGGACTGGCAATTACTTTTCCTCAGAAATAACAGGTCTCTGTTTTCAGGTATCATGCCCTGGCGTTTGGCTCTGCCAAGATGGCCGAGTCTGCCTTACCGTGTTTGCCCTCGGAACCAGCTACCAAACCTGTCTTCTTCCTCCAGCATTCCCGCTACAGTTCAAAGATGTATTCTACTTCAAGAAGAGGTTTCAGGATGCCTGTGCACTTCATAATATCTGCTGTTTGTTGAGTAAGTTTGTAAATATTGCTGATGTGACACTTAAATCTGGAATAACAGCATGTATACTGTTTGACAGAAATCAGTATGTTGTACCATGTATTCATGTTTTTAAAGTACTTTGACTGATCAGCACTGTGTGTATTTGGTCTTGTGATTGGACCCATTGAATAGTACAATTACTTCTGGCATTCAATCTTATGTAAAAATCTGATTAAAAATGTGTGTTATATCCAAATAAAATTAATAAATTCACTCTGGTCAATTTAGTACATGATTTGCTAATAATTATAGATTTTGCTTTTTTCATAAAGAGAATAAAAAACAGTATACTTAACAGTTAAATGATTTTCTTCTGATGCTAAAATTTACTGTTCTTTAAACTGTTTAAATAAACACTGTATTCAAATTGGTTCCAGAATTAGTTCATTAAAACAAATATCTCAATATTTTTACAGAAGACGAAACAATATACTGTGAACTGGTGCAATGGTCAGGGAACTGCACTACAGGAGAGTATGTCATACTGGCGCAGTATCTGGGAGCCCTCAGTGATGTCCTGTTCCCGCCAAACATGTGCTCCAATGATGGGGTGGATCTACTTATGAGAAGGACTAAAGAATTTCCTGTAAGTATTTATTTACTTTTATCTGTTGTTATTATAAGTTGCTGTAAGCTAAAATAACACTTTGTAGAGGAACAGGGTGTGATGTTCCTCCACCACTAAGGGAGGATCCTCCAACCAGGCGCGGTGGTATTGCCTAGCGGACAGCTGTCCAACGGTGGCATATTGGAAGTGGTATATATGTATACTCTCTGTGAACACTTCGTTATCGCGATTCAGCACTTGTCGACATAACTACGTCACGTGATTATGTGCGGATACCGCCACAAATTTATTAGAAGAGTTGCTAGAATACTTTAAGCTGATGACAAACTAATTCTAATACATTTTGAATAAAGCATTTTATAGGTTTGTTTACTAAATACATACTCATAAAATGTCATGTAATAAATAAAGCATTGCCTGATACTTTTTGTAGTGGTTTTAGAAACTGAACTCAGTACTTACGAGACTATCATAATAATACTATAAAGACTTTAAATTGTCTAACTACCGTCAGGACCGAAGTCAATTCTGTGCTCTATAAAGGGCTAGATGTGAGAAGAAGGTATATATGATAGGTATATATGATTAGGTAGTTGTTAATTAGTATAACACTTTAAGTGAAGATAACTTAGCTTTTGAGCAACATAAAAAGATGCTTACAACCACTTCTGGGAAAACGCGGAAACCGCCCAAACAAACTTACAGGCAGACAGACACAGATAAAAAATCTTAATGCGGTTCACTGAATACATCTACTTACCAAGTTTCCACAGTATAGCTCTTATAGTTACGGAAAAAAGTGGCTGTGACAGACATGACGAATCTATAAGGTTCCGTTTTTTGCCATTCGGCTACGGAACCCTAAAAATGCATAGAGCTCCCCTTATTTTTTAATACAAATCTATTTTAAGTTACTATTTTCAGGGTATATTGTCTCCAAAGATCGAGATAGCCACCAAAGTCCGCATCGATGAGGTGTGGGACCAGCCGCCCAGTTTGATGTCACCTGTCAAAATGAACTACTGCAGCTGCAAACCTCAAAAATCGCCGGATGAAGATCCTCGACAGAAGCAAGTGTGCCATACAGCGAGGTTTCATCGGTAAGTTTTATCTAAAATGTAAACCAACTTATTGTTTTTTTTTTGTATGTTTAAATGTCTAGGGGTTTAGGGGCCATTCATATCATGTAAGCACTACTAAGGAATGAAGGGGTATTTGCCTTGCTTACTGTTGAAGACCATAATGGATTAAAGGAAACCTGAACATATTGCCTGATAAGGGAAGGACTTTGGCTAAAAATCTTTTACGTATTACTTGAACGGACTCTAATGTAGCTTCTTATTTTTCAGGCACAAGTGCAATACTATGAGATCGATCTCAAGGTCTCGGTCACGATCAAGGTCAAGGTCAGAATCAGGTGAAACAAGGTGAGACACATTTTCTTTTTTTTAAACCTTTGTACAGATAGATGGATTAGAGTCATAAGTTGCTAATATCTGTAGGAAATAACGGAGTCAGACAGATTTGGTCAGTCAGCCAGTTGACCATAAAAGTGTTACTGCTTGCACCTGATCTCCCCTGGGCCTCCATTAACGGAGAGAAGACATAGGCTGTATTTAGCAATGGCGTTTTTATACTATATTATCTATAGCTAAGTTCACATCCCCATTTAGATTGTTCGCCGAGGCCTAAATTCAGTCAGGAGATCATTCTTTGCCGGCAAAAATTCAGCTAGGAAGCAATATCCGTCGATAATTTGTCCCCACTTGAACCAGTTCTGTATGCTCCACCCCGCGTTGCACGCACGTGATGCGTCCATCGTGTCGCGATTACTGTGTGTACAACGTGAGTGCTTGCCCTACCTCGAAGGGGGGATCCAATCCATCAGCCTGGAGTCGCCAGGGCAACCATAGTGATGAGGAAATGAGGTGACATATAGTTGAAAACTAAGTAAACCTTAGTGATGGTAGAATGGTAGAATGGTAGAATGGTAGAATGGTAGAATGGCACAACAAAACTGATCAGAGCCGTAGCCCTACAGCCTTGAGGTCCGTGTAAATTAAGTATATTGTTTAAGATTTCTTTAGTCTTCATTCATAAGTAGCGCCTAATTTAACATAGTAAATCAAAAATGTATGCTTAGTACATACTTACTTCTGTACTTAAAATATCTAGGTTTACGCACCTCTTATATTAGGCATCACTCCTATGTAGATTAATAGAAAATGCCTCTAGCTAGCACATAATAAGACACAAAAGTGTTAGAACCAATCAAGAAGTATGAAACATTAATTTAGTACCTATCTAGAAAAATAATGCGAGTAGGTAATAATATCACTTTATCTTAGTTTCTCCAAGGAACCATTTCATATTCACCCATTAATCTTGTTTACCCATACTTAGTAAGTCCGATTGTATGTATAGGTCAAGCAGAGAAAAATCCCCCAGCTCAGAGAAAGTAGATCGCGCAAATCTGAAGAAATACAGTCTAGAAAGCCGTTACATCAACCGGGATTCTCTCAAACACAACGCAAACGTTCTCAAGGAAAAGCTGAAAACATACCGCAAAAGTAAAGTAGTACCATGTGTTTGTGAAATCTGTAAACGATATCATGAGCTGTTTCACACGGCTGAAGTGTGAATGACGAACGTGACCTTGGAAAATGCATCTTACAGGTATGATTCTGAATTTCGATGCACGTAGCTTTGCTGTTGCAGGCTGCAGCAGCAATGTTACGTGCATCGAAATTCATAGCAGCACCACTGTTGCCGTTGCCCATAATTATATTCGCTATAAACCTAAATGAGATTACATTCCAAACTGCGCAGCACTGCAGCCGAAATCAAAAACATACCTTAAATAAAACCATTCTGATTGGCCGCTGACCGAAATGCTTGCTATATTCATTTGTTCTATATTTAATAACAAAACTAGATATCCTAGTCTGTAGCCCCCCTAGCATGGCTTACCAGTCTTGACATTTTGATATGAGTACGATGTGGATGTGTAAACAGAAACGTCAATTTATATTTCCTCATAACACTTTTCTTTCTACGTAAAGAATAAATTATAATTAATAGTATCGAAATGTTAAGACTGGTATGATGTGCAACTATTGTTAAATTTATAAGCAAGCTTATGACTCGACCGTGAGTAGTACAGCAAAACAAGGTGAATAAAAGTAAGAAATTTATGTAATATTCTTTTTAGATACTTGGTAACGTCAACAATTTGATAAAAAATGATCAATGCAGTTTTATACACTCATTTAGTTGTATTTCTTCTTTTTTATCCGTTCAAACTTTTATTAAATAATATGACCCAGTTATGTACCCAACTGATATGACCAACTTGAAATACCCTAATGATTATTGAAGTGCAATTTTATGATTAAGCTTTTATAATAATAATAATATCTAAGTCAACGATAAGTCTTGAATGGCCCCAATAAACAGCTATATAATTCCATTGTAACTAAAGTTGTTAAAAATCAATTAAATATTTTCGTAATTTTTAAAAGAACCATGTCCGTCCAAATAACCTTTTTGTACCAAGTGAACGCACATATCTTAAAACGCTTATTTTAATAGAGTTCTAGAATTGTTATTATAATAATGGTAATTTATTTTATTTATTATTATTTACACGTCTTTGTTGCTATTTATTGTAAAATGCCTGAATTTAATAAAAATCATTGTGTTAAAGTATGTTAAGTTTTGTAATAATTTAATTAAATTTACTTGTTTCTGTAATTATTTTAATGGTTATTGAATAAAGGATCATAAAATAAAACTATTTAAATATTAAATTACTATTTTATTTATTATATGTATAGTTTTGACGATAGGGTAACTTAAAATTAATTTATTAATTAAGTGATATGGCTTCACTTTAAAAACTAATTTGACAAAGAGACTTATTATTAACTTATTAAAAAAATATTTCTATTATTTTATATTTAAAAGGATGTATTATGTACATTATTTTGGATGATTTTCTACTGAAGTGAACCGGGGTAACATGAATCAGTGGGTTTATTATGATTTAATACTATAGCATGTTGATTTAGACAAAGATGTTTAATATAATGAAATATCTTATCATTTACCAATAAAAATAATAATGGGTTCAATTGACAATCGATTGACAACATATTATAATTACCCATGTATAAATCAATGCTATATTTTTTGTAACTTGGGCCTTTGAAATACATTACAGAATAAAACAGCAACTAGAGATAAGTATGTTCTTATAGTTTCACGATACCTTGTTAAATTCAACTATTAATTTATTTTACTTAAAACATGTTATAACACCATAACTATTTTATATACAAAGGCACTTATTCCAACATTACTGGCTACAATGCCACGTTAGAAACAAAAAAGATTTTGCAAACCTAGCACGGGCTATGTAATTTGACAGAAGAGTGGTATGTCACCCGTAAAATGGCTGCGAGTTTATCTTGTCTTGTCACACTAATGCCGTGCTAGATATTTATTGCTTAAATTACTTTTCTACTAGAAGGAGGTAGAGAAGAGAAAGCTATATAGATCCAAAGCGTTTCATAGAATACCACAGTTCTATAATGAAATATGGAGAATTAAACATTATTACAAGTTTATATAAACAGACAGGGTAATGGGGTGAATAAAAACTTAGCATATGATTCAAATACATCTAGGTAATACGAAAAATGAACACATTTGTGTATAAGGCATATTCTTACTTTAAGGAGTATATATCAATATTTTTGTCACATGGAGTCATTTTAAGCATTTCTCCCTAGCAAATGAGACTCAAAAATATGAGTGGTCCGAATAAGCTTTATCTACCCCACTAGCCAAACTAAAAGATACATTCACTAGTTCAAATAAATCAGCATAACAATATAATCCTTATATTTAAAGTATAACAGTATCTATTGATATGGACGGAAGACGTGTAGTCAGCCTTTTACCACTTAAGAAGTTGATATTAACCTAATCGTATCATTTTATTATGACAATTCATACGTTTGTACATTGTTCGACTTCACGATTACCTCAATACTTGTAAACATTGTTTCGTTAATGATTTTAAGACCTGTCAAGAATAATACTTATGTTGTCTTATCCACCATTTTGTCACGCGTGACAAAATTTGCCTAGACAATATTTATTTAAGTGTTTTTGAAAACAGAAACATAATATAATTATCATCGTCATCTCTCCATGGCATTATTGATAAGCATTTCGAGTAGTTTGATTGTAATCATAAAAAACAAGGCTTGTCGCATCTTTATAAAACGTCGTGACTCGAGGCAAGATAAGAAGAGAAATTCTGTTGTGACTTACATTGTGAAGGACAAACACTTTCCAAATTTACATTTATATACAAGTAATACCTAAGACACGTTTACAAATATAGAGGTATCGTTTCAATCACTAAATATAAGCTCTAACATTGAGCAAAATTTGATCGTCCCTTTCCAATCATGGCGGTTTATTTGTTAATTTCTTTCGACAACATTTCGCTCTTTCAAGGTGTATTAACACTAATCTTGTGTCCCTTCATATATGCTCTTTCCTTGCTCTTGCCGTACCTAGTACAGTCAGCAACGAAAGCGATTAAACCAACGAACGCGAACACTCCGTAGAATATCGCCAGCGCGATGAGAAAACTCTCGCCATTCCACTCCCAGATGTTGTTCGATCGAAGGTACTCGAAGTTTGAGAGGACTTGCGTACCGTTGGGAGGAGGGCAGCTGGAGTGTACTATTATATCTTGGTAGGGCCTCTGTAAACAAGATAAAATTATCAGGACAATTTGGTTGAACATTCAACAATAACATTTAAAGCAATCGCCCACGACGAAAAAAGGGGATGGATTATGCATTTGATAGACTAATTCTTGGGCTTATGGTTTTAAGCCTATTTAATATCCCACTACATCCTACGATGGTGGAGCGATGTCGTCTAATGCCGCAAGTAAAATCGCAGAAAGCAGCTAGTTAATCAGAAACACCAACCTGTTTATTAGGACATCTAATATCCTTACTAATACTGCTAGTAAGAGCCATTTCGCTGAGCTCCCGCTGCAGTAGTTCCGGCATGGTCCACCTAGAGGGCGACACATACGCCAGCCATGAGAAGTAGTCCGGCACGTCTTGCTGGTGTAACATCACGCCGTTGACAAGGGTACTTAGCAGAAGGCACACTCCCGATATCACTGAAGCTGTCTTCTCCATTGGCACTACGAATATCGTCGCTCGACATAACATTTGGATACTTATTAGATACAGCACCATGTAACCTGGAATGAGATAATAGGTTGATGTGATACAGAAGCATATAACTTTTTTTTATATGTACCGTGTAAAAAGTATATATGTATTAGTATCAGTTATTCTAGTACCCATATTACAAGCTCTACTTAGTTTGGGACTAGATGGCGTTGTGTGTGAGTTGTGAAAAAAAAAAAAAACAATTATTACCTATTTATTTGCGGATAGATAAATATTGGACGGAAGCTGCAGATCGTGGAATTTGATATCCTAACCTGGCTTATGGTATTGTAGTTGTCTCTAGAAAACCCTGGAGAGTTGCCTGGTAGACTATAATGACTTATTGGCAAAAACAATAAATCATTTGATTGTCCGGTGTGAGGACCACATATTTATGGCCAAAGGATTCAACAATAATGGTGGTTGGACAATATAACTAATTAGGTATTTACCTAAATATAAATAAAATCCGTCGAAGGACGTTAGTGTCTGCGCGTAGAGCCCGCTCATGGCGTAGCTCGGCACTAGGTACGCCAGCCAGGTCAGCACTGCAGACCACAGCTCCAGGAATTGCTAGAACATCATAGAGAGGAATTAATATCAAACTATAACCTTTGGATAGATAGCTAGAAGATAAAAGAACAAATAACTGGCATCCTTTTTGAATATAAGGTCTTCGTTATTCCTCCAGTTTTATCATACGACCTCTGCGTCGATATCTTAACAAAACTCTTTCCTTCTAGTCAAAATGGTAATTCTGTGGGTCTCTTGTTATCAAGGAGCATCAAACTCTTTAATATTCAACAGTCTGTCAGCAGTAAAGTGCTTATCCATATTATTATTACGTGTGATTAGTGTTAGGTGTTTACAATGTAAAAACTACTGGATTATCCAGAATAACTTAGAACAAAAACTTACATCAAAAAGTATGAAGACAGTTCTTGAATAGAGTCCCACGGCGATGTCTCTTTCTACATGATGTCGCATAGAGCTGGCCTCGCGAGCGCTCAGCCATAGCAGAATTGGCCACACCGTTAAACACATGACGGTGTAGTGGAATCCCACGCGGTCATTCTGGGTTAACTGTAAAAAGATAATAAAAGTGAGCTCTTCAAAATATGCTTGGTAAATAATTCGATGACGGTTTGACTGCGACCAAGTTGACGCCTTGGGTATTACTATTTAAGCAGGCAAGTATGGTAGACAGTGTAAGTTAGTCAACAAACACTTTGCACAATGACTCCACTGACTGTCGATACTGATTGCAATCGATCTTGCCCAGTTATAAAGTTAGGGCGATGTTACCATCCGCAAAAATGTTGCTTAGGTTTATCTCCAAGAAGAAGAAGAAAGAAATATTTTGCCAAATAATTATGATTACCGCACAAATGTAGACAACTTACTTATTTTCGATCCCATAAACCTTCTTTCTCATTGATAGAAAGGTCTCAGCTATGAGGCTTTGATTTAAGATTAATTACTTATAATCAGGTAAAAAATGACTTACCCTAGCATCAGTAGCTGGCAGGTCCCAGAACACAGTTCCGGTGATGAGAGACATGATGGCGGCAAGAAGAACACGACTGATCACGTTGGATAGCGTCGTCATTTGAGTGAACACCAGACTCTTCCTGAAAGATTAACATATTTGGTTTTTAATTTTATTGCGTCTCTAATAAAAGAACCGTCCATTTTTGTGATGAAGACACGAACCCTTTTTAACACGCTTATATTAGCTTCACCTGTATGTTTGTTTGTTTGTTTGTTTGTATGTAACCGACTCCTTTGGACTCGATTTTGACCCACTTTAAACGGACAGATTTCATTAAAATTTTGCACACCTGTCAAAGATCGATGACAATGCAATAATTCGATAAAAAAAATTAAAAATATATAAAAAAAAAAAAAAAAAAAAAAAAAAAAAAAAAACGCTCATATAAATAAACCAAACTAAAAAGTAGAAAATAAATAATAGTTTAAAAAAACTAAAAAACACGCTTTTAAAGTACTTCTAACTAAAAAGTGAAAAATAATTCCTAATATAAGCTGAAAAAAGCGTGGGGCGCTCTGTGCCATATTTTTCGTCTATCGAGCAACCCACGCTTTTTTCAGCTTATATTAAGAATTATTTTTTGCATTGTTCTTTGCAGTAAAACTGAATTTAACTCCCGAACTCTGAGCTATTTATTTTATGCTTCACACCCGCACAGCTTGTAAAATCTTTGTGGAAGGTGGATTCTCTGGCTGGATCAATATAATTTCTTGATAAGGCGGTATTTACCTACTAATCACAATGTGCAATATTGGATTACTTACTGTATAAGCGCCTTTGCCTGCACTAGCACGGTATGCGTGTGATTGGGTGCGGGGAGCGGCACGGGGGGCGGAGGATCCGGCGCTGCTTGTGCGGACGCGAATACTCCCGCTAACGACTCGATGCGACCGGAAGATTCCAACATGGCGGCCGCGGATAGCTCGTCCAAGGTTACTAAGTCCACTGAAAAAAGAATTAAGAATATAAGCATTCGTAAACTTATCGAACAGTCTTAGCACGTAAGTCAATACGTAATTTTCGTCTGTACATCGAAATGTCAAGACTGGTGTGTGCTAAGTAGGCAGCTCAAGTTCCGGCATTAAAGATTCAAATCCCATATTTATTTAAATGAAATCGTATAATGCCCGCGTATGAAAGGAGCCTCCCCGAGCGACGTACACCATCAACTCCTACGTCCGGCGCACCCTGGGCAGTCTGCAAGTTTCCACCAAGCAGACTGGCGAATCCTTTCACCACGATGGTAAGTCAACACCATGAGAATTTGACTGCAGCCATCGACACGAAAGAAGAAGAAGATGCCCGCGACACATACATAATATTTTAGTGCCTGTAAATTTTGTATCGTCTGAAACAAAATAACTTACAGTAATAATCCGAGGGATTCTTGAACGCCGGGCAGGGATAATCGATGGAGGCAAAATATGGCAACATATCCCTTCTGTACCCGCTGAACATCGTTCTGCCAGCTGATATTAACACCACCTGGAAAACAATGCCTTCGTCATGCTTTGCCCAATCTCCTAAAAAATTATGAAAGACATTCGTAATGGGGCGCAAAGGCCAGTAAAACAAAACTATGGTACTTATAGGTAAAAACAAATATCTCAACGGTAGTGAAGTTACTGCAGATAGCTGTTCGACCAATCAACGGGCATCGTTCTCGAGCGTAGCCAATCCCGACCCTCACATTTTAATTTGCGTCCAACTTCACCACCGTCTACATGTTTGATTTTATCTATACATCGGTACCACAAAGCGATGATCGGATTCCGCTGTATTAGAAAATGTATACAAGATAGGTTACATAGATAGATAAATAAATAGATAGAAAATACTTTATTTGTACATAATTTCACATGAAAAACTTAAGAGATAACAAAAACAGAAAAATATATATATATATGCACAAAGGGCGCTTAAAGCGATTTCTTCCAGGCAACCTTAGGATGGACATTTTGGAAAGAAAAAATAAAGCGGTACATGTATATTATGAAGTAATCACACCGTGTCTCACCTTTGTAAGCATCGCAAAGATCTCATAAGTAGGTGGATGCAGCGACATAATGACCACTCTGCCAGTACTGGCCCAGTTCCTTAGATACTCGACCAGGAAGAATGTGTCAAAAATGTCCATTTCTTTGGTGGGCTGGTCTAGTATCAGCACAGCCATGTCAAGGAGGAGCTGACAGGCCACGTTGAGGCGCCGGATCTCGGAGCGAGTCAGACGTCCTACGTTTGTGTCACGGACTTGTTCCAAGCCTAGCTCTTCGATAAGGAGGTTTATCTGGAATTGATTATGACTTTTTACTTGAAGAAGTATTTTCAAAATTCACAAAAAAACAAAGATCATTAATTAAGTATTTTGGGACTGGCGTTGGTTAAGCTGGTTAATTGCAAGTCATCTATACCATATATATAACAGCGTCAGTAATGACAATACTTTTGGTCGAAGACTTAAGATAATTCAGGCCGAACACAACATTTACTATTTTAGGAACACCTCTTACAATACCTAGATCTGGCAAAGGTAAGGACGAAACTGAAGGGAAAAGCAAAACACAAGTTATTTTATAAAAGCTTACCCTATCTCGATCACCCATCTTGACATGGTTGTTATGCCTTGGTCTTCTCAGCGTTGCGTGGAACCTCAGGGTGTGCTCCACCGTCATGTTCGGACATAATGATGTGTCTGATCGTACGTACGCTGCTACCTTCTTTAATGTTGAAGACGCTACTGGCTGACCGTTTAGGACTATGTCGCCGGTTAGTTTCTGTAAAGAAGAAATATTTTGTTATGCTGATATAAATGGTATTTTGATTGCTGTCTTTACTATTCTGCCTTGGCATAGCCATATGGGCGGGGGCCAAAGGACGGTTTCAAGGGTTAAAACAGCCCCATAATTTCATAAGAAGCACTAGATTATAAAATGCACTTATTGTCGCCGTTGCCGAGTAGAACCCCTATCTCCTCTTCCCTTGTCCTCACCGTCGAGTTATGTTAAAAAGTTTTCTTTAAACATCACTTATAAATTCTCTGGCCAAAATACAACGATAGACAATTGGTCTATTCCATCTGTTACGGCCGACTTGAGGTTTATCATCTAGCAATCTAGCATCCTACCTTCCGAACTCCAGCCAACACATCCAAAAGTCCAGTGGCTTCATGTTGTGAGGTGGCCAGCACCGCGAGGATCTCTCCTGACTTCACCTCAAAGCTGAGGCCTGACACGAGGAGCGTTGACTTGTTCTCCGGTGATGTTATTTCTAAGCTGTTTACCTGCAAGCAGAATTATAGAAATGTATGAATTACTCAATTAAATTATTGTAATTATAGAATGCACCATCAGGGTGGTAGACGATGATAGCTGTCATACAGTTAATACTACAGCTATCAACGGCGACCTCTTAATTAAGTCTTAATAAATTATATTTATCTAAATTTAGACTAGCACTTAGTTTTAAGAGAAACTGTAAAAAAAATGTTGTGAAAAATAAACTTATTATTATTATTATTTGTGGTTTATGTTACCATATCTCGGGACTACAGAGTCCCGGAACTTTGGTAGGCATGTGTGGGGCCAAAGCCAACAGCACAGACACCCGATAAACACTGTCATTGGTTTCTAAGCTAAAATTCGAGCACAATTCAGCAAAATACTGTTGAGCCCTTTGTTTTATAAGTAGTGGCTGAACATTCTGAGCTGATCATTACTTAAATATCTGTAGTCAGAAGCTAGTCAAAATACACCTCTCAATAAAGGCTGGCAATGACATTATATTGTTACTTACATAATAATTAGGATAAATATAGGCGGAGTGCGTGTAGCCATCCAGATGGTCACCAGGCCGCAGCGTGGAATGTTTTCGTGATTGTGCTATCGACATGTGACTACCAGCTTTAGACATACGGCCGCCTAAATGAGATGGAGACATCAGGTAGCTGGAAAAAAGGGAACAAATTTATGATGATATTTTGTGTACCTATAAAAACATTGTGTGTAGAAGCAACACATTCATAAACTGGTTCAGGATCTTTCTCGGACTCGTTTTCCAATAGAAATAATTTCATTATTATATTGCCTAAAGAATCAGCAGTTTTATGTTGAAGATTGACTGCACAGTCATTCATTACTGTACGATAGCAATGTCTCTTACTGCTGTTCTACTATTTTGTATTATCTGTCTTGTTTTTTTATACGTGAAACTCGATTTAGTAGAAGTTAAAGTCACAATGTTAGTGGTCCATCTGCCATTGTTTTTCAGATCTAACTACCCAGCAAAAACAAAACTACCCTGTTTAAAAATAAGCTTTATATTTCTCTTTTTTTTTCATTGCGAAGGTTAAGTTAGAACATGTAAAAAATATCTATCATCTTACCTGTGATGATCCCCATCAGGTACATAGTCGGCTACACTATTTCTCCTATGATTGTAATGCGCGTGCCCTCGTTGGTGCGGCCTGGCTTCAACTCCTAGCAGATTAGCCTCGCTCACTGACTTGTGCCGAGAGTTCGTCCATTGAGGTTCACCTCTGATGCCTGCTTGCTGCATTGCTACTACTGGAACGCCGGTGTTTGGCTAGAAGATAGAGATTTTGCGTGAATAGCCAGAAGAAAGGGTGATTATCAATAAACTTATAAATATTAGCTGTACCGTCAGTTCTTTAAGTTGAGAACATTACCCTGAAAAATCCGGTTGCAAGTTGGTAATGATAGGTGGTAAAAATATATCCTGAAATTTCTGGCTCAGGAGACATAATTTTCTTCATTTAGTAAGCTGTAAGTTTCGTACCTGGTAAGAAGGATGTAAGTTCTGCATCCTAAAGTCTGGATCGGAGCGGTATTTGCGACTGTATTTGTAGTTGGTAGACGTCTCGTTGTCCGAACTGTCGTACCCTGATGACGTCTCGCGCATTCCTCGACTTTGCCGTTGAATCCTGGAAAAGTGATATTTGAGCGTCGATCGCATTGGTCCCTAAATAACAACATTAAATATTTTCTCGAATTTCAACATCCAACACGATTCCAGTGTTTTGGAATTTTTGCAGCCAATTGCCGGAGGCATATTTTTTTTTTTTAATTTTTAAAAGCTTACTAGTAAGTAGTACAAATTACTAGTATTCTTTTTAACCCCCTCCAGCTAAGCCTAATTCGCTTGTGTTAGGAGGAAGTTCACATCCCCACCAACGGGTCCCGCGTTGTCGTCGCGGTGGGGCTTAGTACCCGTGGTGCCTCCACACCACGGCGAAGCCCTTGTGGAGCAGCCCATGTTGCAGGGCCCTTATGGGGGGGCTCTGCAACAGGAGGGCCTGCGGTGTTGGCGTGAGTCGGCACTGCGGCCGAGGAGTTGCGGGGCCGCGGCGGGAGAGGACTGTCGGTGTTTCGTTGCCGCTTTCCCTACCTGCCGCGGTCCCGGCGGGGCCGCAGCCGTTAGTACTGCGGCGTGGTGGGCGGTGGGACGAACATCTGTCTCACCGCGGAGGGCCAGGCCGTCAGATACGAAAGTGTCTGACGGCTTTGCACGCGGTCCTCGGTGCCGGTCCCCCCACATTTTGGGGGCCATGAGGGGCCTGCCTAGGCGGGCGAGAGCCGGGCTGCGGTGTTGGCGCAAGCTGACACCGTGGCCGGGTGGTTTACGGGGCCGCGGCGGGAGAGGACTGTTGGTGTTTCGTTGCCACTTTCCCTGCCTTCCGCGGTCCCGGCGGGGCCGCAGCCGTTGAACTGCGGCGTGGTGGGCGGCGGGACCGACCACCTGTCTCGCCGCGAGAGGACCAGGCCGTCGGACATGGGGAATGTCCGATGGCTTTGCACGCGGTCCTCGGCGCCGGTCCCCCCACATTTTGGGGGCCATGAGGGGCCTGCTTCGGCGGGCATCGCCGGGGGGGTTGTGGACGTAAAGGCTGTGCCAGATTCCCATGACCCCCCCATCAAGGCGAGTGCGGGAGCACCGTGGGGTTTTAGTGGGTATTCCCCTGCCGTTTACCATCTTTAGGCACGGGCGAGTCCCACATAACCACTCTGCCCTTCCCCGGGGTGGGGTGGTATGCGTAAATGCATTTCCCCACGTAAAAAAAAATGGTGTAATGGCCAGGATTCGAACCCACGACCTCTCGATCGTAAGACCGATGCCTTATCCATTGCACCACGGCCGCTTATCTACTAACACTTCTTCAGCGTTATGACGAAATACTATTTCTTGTACTGTTTTCAACTTTTCTGGGTAATATCGTGATCACTCTTCTTTTCTTACTCATGAAACATCTACAGCGTTGTAAGTAAGTACATAATGTGTATTCACCTGGGTGCAGGCTTCACGCCACTTCCGATAGAAGTCTTCGGCTTGGGGGTGCCAGAACGCTGCGAGCCGTTGTGGTTTGGCGGAAACACCCGAGGGAGCCCGAACTTTAAGTACGTGTACATGTTTGAACCGAGAGCCGATCTGTGGAGACAAAAGTTTCTTTTAGCAATAGGACAAGGTTATTCCATGACATGGTTTGATGAAAATGCCGTAATCATGGTTCTTTACTTGATTTTAATTGGGTGTTACTTTAAGGTTGTTATGGTGGTGGCTAGATGTAAATGCCTCGGTTAAAATATATTTGGTTATAGTTGGTATGTTCCTAACCTCTCAGTTAATAGTATAGGTGTCTGACGAGGCCTTAGGAAATGTTAAACAAATTAATGTTTTTGAAGAAGCGAAGTATTTATTTACGTGCTAGTGATCTAGTATTATTTTAAAGATGATCGATGCCTTACTTAAATACTTATGTACTTACTTGGGTCCATATCGAGGGTGAGACAATATCGACTGGACTGTGGTATCTCTTAGCTGGAAGTTGCCGTACGGTAAGGGGCTCTTATCGGTACTTCCCAAAGCGCTGTCCGTGAAGTCCGAATTCAGGTTTTGCCTGGAGTAGAAACAGAGTTAATATTAGCAATTGAATTGGTTAATGCTCTTTTGTCGCCAAATCGATGATATAAGTGACAATTAGAGAAAAATTGGAAATTAAAAACTTTTACCCATTGCAGTAAGTACGTTCTGACTGGCGAATTCCTAGACCTTCAAAAGAATGTGTCATCGTGTTACTGTGTTGATTTCCTACATTGTGTAATACATAACAATGAGATTATTATCAATCGCACATAATTATGATGGTTCAGGTACTTACTATTGTGGATTATGTATTATTGCAAACAGTGATAATAAAATTAGCATAGTACCTTGTACATTTTAAAATAAGTTTGTGGGATAGAGGTCTCGGCTATAAATTGTTTTTATTATTCAAGGTACAAGTTAACCTCCCTGTGGCACTCCAAGAGAACGACAGGGCAATCATTTTTCCTTAAATTATTTAGACTGATGAATCTTTGGCGAATAAAGACTCATGGTAAGAATAAATTCATCCAAAACATTGGCCCTCCGTCGTAACTACTCTTAGAGTGCCAACTTGGTCTTAGTGGTTTACTTGGCCCTTATTCTCCCCCTGACCCTGCTGACGCCTCTAGATAGGAAATGCACCGTGTATTGATAGTAGCTTTGGCTGATATGCTTGAGCATATGATGACTGCGACATTTTGACATGACAGGCTACCTTTACTGAAGTAGACTCAAACATGTCCGAGGTCACGATAAAGAATATGAATTTAAAAGTTACCTGTATATCGACCATGCGTGTAGATCCTCCGACTGCATGCCCCGGTGATCATGCATCAGCGGGTTGGATGGCACAGAGTACCGCCGCTCCCCGCCGAGGCCTAACGCTGACTGCGACATTGTAGCCTCTATTGTACCTGCCATACATAAATGCATTGTATCATTTTAAAAATAATGTTTATACCTATATAATACTAGTTTTTATATACTGGATACTTGATCTTCACATGTTTGATCAAAGTGGCTTTCGATTGGATATTTAGCAGCTATTATGAAATCAAGATCGTTCAAACCAAAAACAAAAATATCAGTGCATCTAGAGCTCGCTTATAGTCTATAGGAATAATCTCTTATTTTTCCTCATCCTGGATCCTGGCTTTTTTTTGCTATCCATCGTTTAGCTTTCTTATAATGTTGATTATTATGTTTTTATACTTACTAGGGTCATTCCAAGGATATACTACTGAGTTCTGTATTCTTGAATTTGCACATGGTCATTCAGTATTCTGGCACCATCTGTAACAAGAAAAATGTTTTTGTTATTTCTAGCCAGATTGCTGGACAACACCTTTAGCCTTTTTTCTTGGTAGACTTATTTTCTAGTTCGAACCTATTTTCAAAGGGAATATTTAGTGTGTGATATGTGCCTCGCAAACTGAGTTTTCTCACGGCCCAGCTTCCGTTTTTAGGACAAGATTATTATCGCTTCCAAATTAATGTGACACTATTGTCGATTTGTTTTCAAGGTTATATTTACTGAGATACGGCAACCTTCTTTTACGGATGACTGTAATAGCGTCAATATCTTATTAATAATCGCTAGTACTTTTAATGTTATTAGGCCTAAGCTACTCAAAATATCCTATGTAATTTCGTCAATCGGCATTGGACATATCCTATCGGACAAAACTCGTCTGGTGGATGGCATATCGAATCAAAGGCCGATTTCGTCACTGTCATCGGGCTGTTGGCTGCTGAACCGGACGTGTGGAATCTCACCATCTCATTGTCGATGTTACGCAAATGCAACCAAATTAGTATTTGGATTATGAGTGATAATGTGTTCATAGTTTCTGGTTTGAAGGTTATTGGAATATCTTTTAGTAGTAGCAGTTTTTTCTTTTCTTATGAATGCCCCTTTACATTTAGTCTCAGGTCAGCAGCACCATATTATAGTAGTAGATAATGATGCTCCAACACGGAAAAGAAATATAACTACTAATGACCGCTACCGATAGCCGCGCTCCAAACTGCTACGCTGTTGTTTGGAGGTCGATGTGAAAGCATAACAGTAAGAATGGCGAAACAGTTAATAAATCAAGGGAGAACACCTTGAACTAGACATCCATCAGACTCTTCAGTAAATAGAATCATTAAGCCGTGGGACCGGCAAATGGTTGCATTGTTTCACAATTACGAGATTTAATTGAACAATGTCAACCATAATTCATTCGCGGATCTATTTCTAATTAAAATGACGTGACACGCAAAGCAATACCATAAAAAGAATAAATAATAACTAGATAGCATGATTATGTTACTTCCTGATGTATTTTTACTAACTCTGGCCTAAGTACTAACCATCTTTTAAAGGTCATTCTTAATTTCTAAAGTTGATTATAATATTTGAAGGGTAAGTGAATAATGAAAAGGATTGGCCAAGCTATATTTTGTTTCCTGAAAAAGATGGAAAATTTACGATATTGAAGGGACTGTGTTCGTTCAACGTGTAAATGATGAAATTCATCATGCTAATGCACTTTGCGTAATGAATTTGTGTCAAACGAAATTTTATCACGAAATAGACGACCGCATCTTGCATCTTTCACAATGTCAGGATAGTCGTTGAACTTACCTAGATTATTTTACGAGACGTGTACCTGATATACGTGACGATAAGACTGTGATAAAAATAGCTGAAGAGTATCTATCTTAATTCTGCAGAATACTGTAGATACATTGTTTTACCAGAAGTTTACGATCCGACTGTGTCAGTTATTTTAGTAAATGTTGTGTTGCTGATTCCGTCTAACTGGTTTCGTTCTTGAAATAAAATTGTTATATTTGAATAGTTTGTCAGCTGGGCAAGCATACGAGCGCGAGATAGATTATGTCGCTTTGTTGTCAGTTTTTTCCATATAAAAATAGGACAAAAACGTGACTAAATCTATCTCGCGCTTGTATGCTTGTCCCCCAGGTCTGCACTTACTATTGCTATTAGCTCAATTACAACTGGGAAGAAACCCGGGTCAGAACTTCTGAACAAGTCTATTGCACATCTAAGATTCACACACAATTCTACACTAAAGTAGCGAAGCAAGTTCCTAATAATAGCCCTACTTAAGAGGATTACCATGTTGATCTTGTACAAACATCTTACATTCATATTGCAGCGTAACTACTATTGTAATTACAGGTATTGCAAACAAAATTACCATACTTACCGTCTTATCTTTGTCATTTCGGAAGTTGAGGACCCTCACCTAGATAGGTGTTATGGCGTGCTGCGATGAGCCGTACTACCGGTTCTGAAGTATTGCGTGCTGGGTAATGGTAATTATTGCTCACGACTACGGTTTTTATGGCCTTAGTCATTGAGTAATGAGCTAATGTCTATTCGCATATTGTGTGGATAAGTAACGATGGAAGTAATGAACTATCAGTCAGTTCTTTAGAAAATTTTCCTCACGTATCTTCGACGCTATTTGTTATCATTACATGCTGTATTGTATTGCAGTGATCAATACCACTGGACGTTAATTTACCACTACATAATTGAAATACCTTTTAAGAAGTATATCTAAAAAATAATGTTTAGGAATCATGCCTTCTACTTTGCGTTTCGTATGCTGGTCAGACCTGTATCTTCAACTCATTCAATAGAAACAAGATCGAAACATGTCATGGCTATGGAGCTATGGAGCGTAGTATTCTCAACTTAAAACGTAGTGATGAAAAGAGAAAAACTTATATTTGCCAAAAAACAGTAGTCGTAAATGCTCTATTACAATGTCAAAAATTAAAATGGAGATGGGCCATGTAGCATGAATGAACAATGATAAGTGGACGAAAGTTGTCACCACCTGGCCCGGCCCCTCCGGAAAACGCAATATAGGCAGACATCTAAAAAGATGACAACATGAAATTAAAATGAACGCAGAAAACGACTGGATGATCACAACCCAGGACAGAGAAGAGTGGAGTCAAATGGAGGAGGCTATACTTGTCGAGAGGTCCCTAATATTTTATTCTGATTTGATGATTGTTATTCTTTTATTTTGATTAATTGATTATGTATTATTCCCATTTATTTTTGTTGAATTTATTTAAGTTAAATTTATAAGATCGTATAAAAATTAAATTGTAAATTTAGTAATGGAACTATGTGGTAATTATAGTTATTTAAATTGTAGATGTTTATCTCTGTCGTCATATTAACTGATACTGATAATAATAATACACCGTGGTTATTTTCTTGGTATTTATTTTAAACATCTTAATCTCTACCCCGACATCTTGGAAATTGGAATTAGTGTTGCCCTACCTAAATTATTAATTCTAGTGTTACCCATAAACATCTCCCCCTTTAGTTAAAAGCAATGTACATTAAGTTTCAGTTATCTAAATTTATATAATCCTTAAATCTAGTAGGTTTTCTAATGCTACGTCCAGCACGTGTAACATTCTGGTTGGGTATAGGATCAGACAGATTAATAATTGATTCGCCATGACGCTGGACATTATCTTCATTAGAACATGATGAAGCACTCGATTTATTATCATTTGAATTAGCGATATTTTCATTATTATTTTCTACGGGAGACATATCTGGTAAAATATCATCTGATAATTTATTACATTTAGTGCCAACATTTTGCTTATCTTCTAAAATAAATTCTTTTGAACAATCATAGTTTAATTTTATATATTTTCTGTTTCTCCTATATCTGTGGCCAGCCTCATCCCCCACTATGTAGGATCTAGGCTCTTCACATTTCTCAATAACTATACCTTTTACCCAGTCAGCATCTAAAGATTTCTTAAAATAAACAACTTGATTAATATCTAAGTCCGATAAGGGTTTCGAATTTTTATCATAATATTGTTTTACTGATCTCAAATGATTGTAATATTTATTGTCATAACTTGAAAGTTTGGGTTTAAGGTCTTTTCTTGGTGTAGGCAACAGTGAATTTAACTTTCTAGAAAAAAGTAGCTGAGCAGGAGATGGCATATATGATTTAGGTGTATTTCGATAGTTTAACAAACCGAGATATGGATCAGATCCATCATCCTTACATTTTTTAAGTATGTTTTTAAATATTTTCACAGCACTTTCACTTTGTCCATTTGATTGAGAATGTTTGGGACTTGACATAATATGTTCAAATTTATAATTTGCAGCAAAAACTTTAAATTTTTCTGATGTAAATTGTGTTCCACAGTCTGTTGCAACAATTGCAGGTATGCCATGTCTTGCAAATATGGATTTACAATGTAATATTACACAATCACTTGACAAAACATCTAATTTACATACTTCAATGTATTTTGAATAATAATCTATAAATACAAGATAATCTTTACTTTCAAGAGTACAAATATCAATACCAACCTTGTGCCATGGTATTTTTTCTACCTCATGACTGATTAATGGTTCCTTTTGTACATTTGGACTATATTTGGCACAAGGTTCACATTGTCTTACAAATAATTCAAGATCTCTATTTAAATCAGGCCAGAATATACAAGATCTAGCTCTGATCTTACAAGTATTTAAACCTGCATGACCTTGATGAACATTTTTTAACATTTCAATTTTTAATGATTCAGGTATCACAATTAAATTACTCTTAAGTACAATGCCATCAAGCACATTTAACTCATCTCTAAAAGTCCAAAATGTTCTTACATTTTGATCTAAGTCTGTAATACTTCTTGGCCACCCAGTCCTAATGAGAGACATAACTTTTTTAAGAACCCAATCTTGATCAGTAGCTGTTTGAATTTTCTTTAATTGAACATTAGACATAGGTAAACAGTCTCTCTGCAATCTAACGTGACAAATTATATTCTCATGAAGCTTTTTCATTTTAGGCTCAATAATAATATCGGTACAACTTCGTGACAGTGTGTCGGCTATATAAAGTAATCTACCTGGTTTATATTTTACTTCTAAATTGTAACCTTGCACAGCAAGCATCATTCGTTGTAGTCTAGCAGGTACTTTATATATAGGCTTTTTGAACAATGTTTCCAATGGTTTGTGATCTGTTTCTACATATACTTTACGACCATAAGTGTATTGATGCATTTTGTAACAGCCAAAGACAATTGCTAACATTTCTTTTTCTAGCTGACAGTAATTTTGTTCTGTTGAGTTTAGAGATCGAGACCCAAACGCAATTGGCCTATCATTTTGTAACACCACTGCCCCCAATGCTGTTGATGAACTATCTACTGACAGGACAATTTCTTGATTAGTATTAAAGTAAGCTAGGCATGGACTACTACAAAGAGCATTTTTTAGCATATCAATAGATTTCTCTTGGTTGCTATCCCAGGTAAACACAGCATCTTTTTTCATCAAAATACGCAGAGACTCAGTAATTTTTGAATAATTTGGAATAAAACGAGAAAGATAGTTACACATTCCCAAAAATCTTTCTAAATCCTTTTTGTTTTTAGGGTGTTCCATGGTCATCACTGCCCTTATTTTATCTGGATCTGGGGAGACACCACTAGCAGAGAATTTATGCCCCAAAAATAAAAGTTCAGTCTGAAAGAATTTACATTTTGATTCATTGAATTTAATACCATTTTTTAACGCAATATTCATTACTCTTTTTAATCTAATATACAACTCTTCTACTGTGTTTGCAAAAACACATAAATCGTCTATGTATGGGATTACTCCTTTTACATTTTCAAACATTTGAGTAATAATTCTACTGAATTCCTCTGGAGCAGAACTTATGCCAAATGGTAATCTCTTATATCTATACCTACCAAATGGTGTTATGAATGTACAAAGATCTGAGCTTGACTCAGTAAGATTGAGCATCCAAAATCCGTTTGATGCATCTAGAAGTGCAAAAAATTTTGCATCTTGCATCTTGCTTTTAATTTCATCCAAAGTCGGCAACTGATATTTAGGTTGAATAATATACTTATTTAAAGCTCTTGGATCGATGCACATTCTCAGCTTTCCATTGGGTTTACGAATAGGAACTAAGTTATTTACCCATTTTGTAGGCTTAGATACCTTTTCGATGACTCCCAATTTTTCCATATTTTCTAGGTTCTGACGCATTTCAGGCAGTAATGAAAATGGAACACGTCTGGCAGCCTGGACTGTAGGGACTGCATCACTGCTTAGCTGTATGTTTACTGAACCGGGAATGCAACCAAGACCTCCATCAAACAACTCACTGAAATCAGTTTTTAAAGTTTTAATTAGAGTTGATATTTTGTTATTGTCACAGGTCACATTATAGACATTTACTAGATTAGAGTTTGCTGAAACAAAATTATAGGTTAAACATGTTCTACAGCCAAGTAAAGTGGGAACATTTCCTTCAATTATTATAAATTTAACAGTATATTTCTTACTGTTAGGATGTTCAAGCTCTAGCCAACATGCCCCTTTTACTGGTACACATTCACCATTTAGTTGAATTATTCTTTTATCACACTGTAAGATTTCAGAAGCTTTTAAATTCAATCTTTTACATAATTCACTACCAATGACATTACAGGCTGCACCGGTATCGATTTTTATTATTAATTTTGTATTTCTCACCTTAAATTCCTGTAATATTTCAGTACCAACATGTCCAATAAAGAAATCACCTGTATTTTCATCACAACTGTTCTCTTCTGTTAATTTGTTTTCTTCCACGATGTTTACTTGCTTCTGTGGGTATTTACCTTTACGACACATGTTTGAAAAATGGTTCAATTTTCTACATTTGAAACATGTTTTACCGAACGCAGGGCACTTATTTATAAAATGATTGGTTCCACAATTACGGCAATGTTTTATGTTTTTAGTATTTATCACCATAACTTCTTCTTTCTCTGTTTTTTCTATTTGTTCACATTTTTCCTTTATATAATTACTCGACGCTTCAGCACTTACTAGATATTTCATTACATGGTCCAATGTCAACTTGCTGTCGTCCTCCGCCATGAGCCTTCCTTTTAGGTTATTATATTTGGAGTCCAAACCCGAAATTATTTTTGCCACTGTTAAGCTTTCCCGCTTGTCACTTAATTCGCACTGTAGACCCAAATTGATTACTTTTTGGAAATAATTTTCAAGGCGCTCTCCCGCCTGCATTACCGAGAAAAATTCATTGCGTATGATTATTAAACTTTTTCTGGGTGTGAAATAATTCTCGAACAATTTTAGCACTTCTTGAAACGTTTCATTGCCATTACAATTGAATGAATTGTAAATTCGAATGCCGGGCTCGCCTATAAAGTTCAGCAGTATGTTAATTTTTCGATCCTCTTTAGCGTCTCCAAGGCCCGTCGCCGCCAAGTAAATTTCCAGTCTTTGTTTGTAGATTTTGAAGTTTTCGGCTATGTTTCCACTGTTGAAAACCATTTCTCGCGGCGCACCTGACACCATGTTTATCTCTGTCGTCATATTAACTGATACTGATAATAATAATACACCGTGGTTATTTTCTTGGTATTTATTTTAAACATCTTAATCTCTACCCCGACATCTTGGAAATTGGAATTAGTGTTGCCCTACCTAAATTATTAATTCTAGTGTTACCCATAAACAGTAGAATTATTTAAAAATTACATAGCTATGATAATTATAATTAGTTTAAAAATAAAGAAACTGTTCTAAATAAAATCGAGGTAAGAAAGGGTCATGTCATCTATAAATCAGCGGTAAAAGCTACAATTTTGCTTTTCTACGAATTTAAATGAAACCAAGACGACATAATATTGTAACATAGATATATATAAAAAACAAGTTATAAAACTTGTACTGTACGTACGTCAGCAATATAAACATACTATATCCAACATTAAACAAGTTGCGATGACTGGTTTTATCAATTAAATCTAATAAGCATCTCATTTTTCGGAATTTATTCTTATAAGGGTTAAACTATGTGTCTCTTATCCGGTTATCTTATAGTAAAATTATATATGTGCGTATTTTATGCTTAATTAATTAATTAACATTTAACCATTTCCTTACTTATACCTATTTCTGTTCTGCTATGACGATTACTGGCTATTCATTTTGTTTATATTATCTTAACATACATAGGTAATTGAATTTTAATATAAAATAAATATTGGCTAAATATTGTAATGTCTTCCCTATACAAGGTAGTTGAGTTTCTTGGATGCGGAAGGCTCGGGAAGTGCGAGGTAAAATACACAACATATAGGTAGACCACTCTAGGGCTAATATTAACGACCCGTGTTCGATGCTGAACAAGGTTTTCGATCTCTTTCTCTCATTCAACTTTTGACTGGGACAGAGATATCAAAAACTGGGTTCCACAATACAAGCCAATAGAGGCAAATAATAATTAGTTGTCAGACTCTCTGGTCTGGCTCCTGAATCTAAGAACTGCCACGGATTTTTTTATTAGAATTGCGACGGCTTACGGCGACGACGGTATCCATTTACAGAATGACGGCAGGCAACATATAGCTTAACCTGTGAATTGATTGATTCGCTTGACTATCAAGCCACTCATTCTTCACGTAATTTTAGCAAACCACAGGTGATTATGAGCCATTATTGGATGCTCGAAAGCGCGTCCATGGGACATTGAGTAGAACAACATTAGAAGGTTTAGCGCTCCAATAAGTTTGACTATCCGTATGCGACGGTGGATAAACTAATTGACGATGTATGTTTGAAGGTGTGTTTGATGTTTTTGGTTGAAGCGACCATCGATAATAGAAAACTTGGCATCAACTAGTAGTATTTTCAGGTGGACCCTCCCTCTACAATAGCCAGCCATTTCGGTAATCAGTGCTATGGGTTATAACTTACTAGTTTACCTAATAAGCCGTCTCTACAACACGTAGCCCGGTATATGACATTCACAACATGTCTCTTTCTAAATTTCAAACCAAAGTTAACGAAATCCTGAAGGCTCTTTTTTTTCTTTTATAAGTTTTTATATTATTTTGAATCGCTTTATTTTTACGACAGCAAAATGTTTTTAAATTTTGTCATGTTATTTTTTATTTTGCTTTGTAAATTGTACACCACTTTTCCGGTTGTTACAGCACCAAAAAATAGTTTTTACTGCATGTGATGTCTTTCTTTAATTACATACATATATACATAAAATCACGCCTTTATTCGGGGTGCACGAAAGGAGCCTCCCCGAGCGACGTACACAATCAACCCCTACGTCCGGCGCACCCTGGGCAGTCTGTAAATTTTCACCAAGCAGACTGGCGAATCCTTTCACCACAATGGCAAGTCAACAGCATCAGAATATGACTGCAGCCATCGATACGAAAGAAGAAGAACGCCTTTATTCCACGGGGGTAGGCAGAGACTATAGAAAGCCATGTGCTTCGCTCCTTACATACTTCTTTCGCTTCCTCAACATTCATACATAAGTGTGCACTAAACTTAAGAGATTCGTGTAAGTAACAGTGTTCATGTATTGGTGTAACATTTGTTGATGGATGTAAATAAAATTTCCATAATATCCTGTGGGTCTTGGATTCGATTTACGGGTCAGGCAAGCGTTGTTTATAATATTTTCCGATAGGATGTTCTCAAAAGCAACACGGAGTCTGGATTTGTATCCGGTAGATGGCGATAGGCTCAGTCTCTCTCACATGGTGAAAAGTGGGTGTTTTAACGTCTCCTTCTTATACTTGTGATTAATATAGGCATGATGTTACCTTAAATTAGACCTTTGGTATCCCAAGGCATCTGAAGTATTTGGTTAATATTCATGACATGTAATTACTAATTACAAATAAAAGGAATACCAGCATCTATGGTATGGACACATATTATAGAAATACCATTAAAGTATTTAAAATACATTACACGCTCGAAAAATATTTTAATCTGTATATGGGCATCATAATAGTAGACACCTAAAAAATGTCGAATAGACTTTAATCATTTTATGATTAACCGCGTTGTTCGTCGTCGAGATATGTATTTGTTAAATGCTTATAATAACAATCACTAGTTAAATTATTTTAACAAACAGGCTTGTAACCTAGTAACAGCTTAGCCTATGATAAAATTTAAAATTATCTAAAAGATTATATTCTCCCTTTATTCTTTCCTTAAACTTTATCATAAACTGGTGAGAAAGGTAAATACCTTTTTCACCAGTTTATGATAAAGTTTTAGCTGCCAGTTAACTAAATTAAAATAAAATTAATTATTAAATTACTAAATTACTAAGTTATAAGTTAATAAATTACTAAGTTTAGTAGCTTAGGTTAAAATCATATTACTCATTAGTCTCTTTTTTATATTTAGACTAAATTATCAACGACTGGTGAAACCACAGAAATTATATCTCTAGGTCATGGTTTCTTTTTCTGACGGAAAGTTCACAAATAACACTGCCCGGCCCGGGCATCCAGCCCGAGACCTCGCAGTGAGAGGCGCATACGCTAACCACTAGACAATCGAGGCAGTCTAACCACTAGATTATCATTGTTATAAACGAATTGCTATCACTAAAGAATTTGTACAATTATATATTTATTTTATTTAATATTTGAATTACCTACAATTGCAATAATTTAATGATCCATTTATAACTTGACATAAAAGTCGTGAAACGGTACTAAAATATTTAATTACTGGCAACACTCTTTTTGACAGTTGTCAATTATGTCAAGTCAGTACGTGTTGTGTCATTTCATAAATTCCGTGATTCTTTCTGGAGTTGTTTTTACATAATTGTGTTATTGTGCTGATATTAGTGACTAGTTGTGTTCAGAATGAATAAGACTGTTATTCGTAGCTCCGCCAGAGAGATAATCTATAAAGTTTATAAGAGATGTTTGGCAGAATGCGAAGCTGGAATGTTTCTATCTGAATTTAACGATGTTTATAAAAGAACTGCTGAAATGACAGGTAAAATATGGTTTTATTAAGTTAACAGACTTAATTTGTGTTAATCAACTTGCAAAATATAGAATTAACCTCATTAACAATGATTATTTGCATTGTAATAAATGTCTACGAATTTGAGGTTATGTTATTTACAATGCATTTGTAGAGTAGCGCATTCAAACAATATTGATACTTCTTTAATGATATTACAGAAATTAAGCCCTGAAAGGTGTATTGTGCAGATTTTAGACGGTATGCGCCCGGATATTAATTATTTAATTTTATTTGCTTTTATTTTTATAGGCAGTGGCTGAACAGGCGTTTCAGAGTATCTCTGCCGATGATTGGAAAAAATCATGCCAACACGTCATGAAAATAGAGAGCGATTATTACGAAAGGGGACAAACTCTGTATGACGATATGGAAAAAATTATCATAAACCTCCAAGATGAAAGCAGCAGTAGTGAAACAAGTGAAGATAGATTCAGATTAAATGTAATTGCATTATTTGATTTTTTTCATTACACTCAGTTCAATCGTTTTATTCTTTTTCTTTTCTCCCTCACTAAGATTTACTCCTGTATCGTAAATACAGTTACAAACATATAATGTTTGAAATGTTAGCGTTTTACTGGCGCAATAGACGGGCCTTTATACAACCTATTGTTAATTCATATCACGCGTAATATTATAATCTGTCCAAGATCAAGATTTTACGTAGACCTATTTAATATACCGACCTTATATTTAATATTTCATAAACGTATTAAATACGCTTGATAATAAATTAATAATATTATATTTAAATCTAAGTATCAAAACCGTTATTGTCGTGGTATATAGGGTGGCTACATGCGCGATTGTGGCGCCGCTATTATTTTCACGACTTTTATGTCAAGCTGTATGTACATGCTATAAGTTTTTAAATAAATTTCATATAACGGGTGGCGCAAAAGTAAAGACCCTATTTGGTTCAGCTATAACATTTTTTCTAAATTAGAAAACTAGATTTAGATTTTTTTAAATGTATATTTGTGCCATTAAATTTCGTACCATTAGGATTTAAAGATGATGTCTTTTAAATGGTGACCTCCAGAGTTGATACACATTTGAGCCCTATTTATGACATTTTGCATAACTTGCCGTAACACTTCCTGCGATATGTTCGTTATTTCTTGACGAATGTTTTCTTTTAGAGCTGCGAGAGTCTGTGGCTTGTTCACATACACCCGAGATTTCAAAAAACCCCAAAGAAAGAAGTCTGGACTGGTCAGATCGGGTGATCTTGCAGGCCAAGGCAAATCGCCAAAACGAGAGATAACTCGGTCTGGAAAAGCGTCCCTCACTAAGTCCATAGTGTCGCGCGCTGTGTGTGCCGTAGCGCCGTCTTGTTGAAACCAGATGTGCTCCAGCCCCAATTCGTCCAAACTGGGTATCAAAAACTCACGTAACATGGTTCTGTAGCGTTCTCCAGTGACAGTTATCGCATTGCCTCCAGCGTCTTCGAAAAAATAGGGTCCGATCACTCTGTCAACACAGATGCCACACCATACAGTAACTTTTAGTGGGTGTAGAGGTGTTTCTTGAATAATGCGCGGATTATCAGTGCCCCAGAACCGAGTATTCTGCTTATTGACATGCCCTGAGAGATGGAAATGCGCTTCGTCACTCATAACCAATTTTGAAGGAAAATCATCCTCTTCAAGGTTGAGGTTTATGACGCGCTGGCAGTAATCTAGACGAGCTCGGTGGTCAGCAGGCAGCAGCTGATGAGTCATTTGAGTTTTATACGGGAACATCTTTAAGTCTTTCACCAAAATACGCTGTAGGGTCCGTCTGGAAATGCCCAATTGCGTGGCACGTCGCCTCGTTGATGTTTCTGGACACTCTTCCACATCTTCGCGCACAGCATCGATATTTTCAGCTGAACGGCCTGTTCTTGGTCTCCCAGACTTAGGTCTATCCAATGTTGAGCCAGTTGCTTCAAGGCGTGTGGCAAAGCGTCGAATTGTGCGACCAATCGTTGCCGGACGGTGGGGAAATCGTCGACGAAATTCACGTTGTGTTCTTATCACTGATGAATTATTCCGTAAGAACATTGACACAATTATTCCACGTTCTTGGGGAGTAAAACGGTCCATGTTTATTTTCAGTGTATTTTACATTTGTTCACTACACAATTTTCAACAACAGAATGACAGAAAATATCATATAAAAAAAAAAGAAGTATTTTCTTTAGTGCCAGTACTTTTGCGCCACCCAGTACTTGTAAAATCATATATAAAAATAATATTTTGTACATCTAGGATTAAACTTACACTAGATTAGTACATAAATCAATGTATTTTATTATTGAATAAAGAAATTTAAAAAACAAATATCTATCGAGGCAGTAGTAATAGGTAAATAAAAATAATTCATGTTCTACAATTTGATGGCAATTACTCGGTAGTTCCTGCTGATTTTCTACTCAAATGGGATACCTCCTTCAAAAAGCTATTGAGGCTATTGTATAATAGTCTTCGATCATCGTATGATTAATCCTCGTAAGTCGTGGGCGGGATATGCCTTTGTATGTTAATTACTAGTAACAGCTGTAATTTGGTATTACTGGCACGGCCTTACCGCCTCAGTGACAAAGGAAACTTGGAAATGTGAAACTCATCGTGTATGCCATACACCCAACTTATAGCTGTAGGAAAACCTTAAAAAAAATGAATTTGATAGACATTTAATCCATTGATTTGACGACCGGATGGCCGAGTGAGTAGTGCTGCCTGCGACGCTGAGGTCGCGGGTTCTTTTACCGCTCAAGATAAATCTTTGTGTACATTAACATGGAGGTTTGTCGTGGTCTGCACGGGGGACGCGGTAATGAACGCGTATGAAAGCGCTGTTCAGGTAGCCTCATACCGAGCTAACAAAATTTGACTTTGCCGTCGACTCGAACGAAAAAGAAGAAGAAGTCTTGGTCTAGGTGTTTCTATGTATAATAAGAATGTATTTACAAAAGAAAAGTATATTTGTATTAGCATCATTTATTCTAGTACCCATAGTACAAGCTCTGCTCTCTAATGTTTATTTATTTATTTATTGATGCACAGGAACGGAAAGAATAATTTTTCATTTATAAGTGATATTGCTTGACACCGAGCTGAAATTTTCTAGGGTGTAAATTCATGGGAAAACCTACATGATGTCTCAAAGATTTAGTTTGAGTTAAGGTGTATTTGGGAGTGTGTTTATCTGTCATGATTCTGATGTTTACTCTCCATGTAGGTATACCTCAACTGGCCTAAATAAAGGAGGTACCTAAACATCTCTACAACAAGGTTAAATGTAATAAGACTTAATAATCGTTACCTTACATCTGTATGCGTAGGCGCACCCACGTTACATAACAAAACAAACGTCCTCTAAATTACGAATAAGATTTACTTTTGACATTGCGGAGTTTGCAAGACGAATTCGCACCTTGCTGGTGTGGCAGCTATAAACAAATGTAACAATACAAAGAAATGGAACAGATTTATGCGAGAGATTCGTATTAATAATAATACCTGGGATAAAAGGATTCCTTTGTCTGTGCTATTTCATAGTGCCTTTCTACTACAGAACATAGATTAAGTACTGAAAACTGACCATTGCATTAAGATTTCTGCGGTTTTTAGCTTCTGTATCTTCTACTATTGATCATTTGGTAAATAACTATTGCTGTACCCAGATTCAATTTATCACGGAGGTACACAACTTCAATGTTTTCATGATTTCGGTCATGGTTAAAAAGTAATGAAGGTTTAGAAAGAGACACCTTTGAGCAATTTATTTTTATGACATTTCATTTCAGCCCAACGACGTCCACTGTTGGACATAGGCCTCACCTAATTTCCGCCACAACGCGCGGTTTTGGGCCACCTTAAGCCAACGGCTCCCCGCGATCTTAACCAGATCATCCATCCATCTGACTGGGGGGCCAGCCACGCCGCGCCTGCCGGTTCGTGGCCGCCACTCAAGAACTTTTCGGTTTCAACGGCCATCTGTTCTACGAGCTATGTGCCCTGCCTATTGCCACTTCAGCTTTGAAATTCGGTGAGCTATGTCGGTAATGACATTTAATTACTGCTAAACTAACTTTCCATCCTTTTAAAAAAAATGCGTCTAAATATACAATAAGTCAGCTAATAAGTTACAAAATGGTTTGAAAATTTTCAGATATGATTACATCAAGCAGAAAACTACCTAAATAAGTAGGTATTGACCGGAATAATCACTGCGGTCAGTTACATAATGATACCAGAAAACAATACGATGCCTCCGAATCATTTCGTCACTGAAACTTTTATGTCAACTGATTACCATTGCCATGAAATTGCGACACATATTCTTTAAATCTATAGGGTTGCCCAGTTTATAACAAAAAGTAGTTAGTAATATATATAATATAATATAATAGCAGCCCTGTATATAATAAATGTCCCACTACTGGGCTCGGGCCTCCTCTCATGATGAGAAGGGTTAGGCCATAGTTCACTACGCTGGCCAAGTGCGGATTGGTAGACGCATAATGAGTGCATAATAAAAATGTGATATTATTAGTGTGGTTTAACATTATTTATACATGTAATGTAAGGTGACAAAGGAAAATAAATAGTTCATGGCGTTCATGCACACCTTTTAGGGTGTTATTACATCTACATGGATCGATGCATCAATCGACGCAAAACAGCGCTCTGTGCATGCGTGGTGCGCGCCTTAGCAGAGAAGTTCATGAGTCGAATTGATAAGCACTTATGTTTCTTTGAAATATGCTACCTTTTATTTTTATTTTTGCATCGCTCTTTTCTTCGATAGGACTAATACACGCAATATAATACAATGCAATGCAACATAACATAATCAGTTGACAACCCTGTCCTCATCTAACATACATTGTCAAGTAAATAATCCAGTAAACACAAAACGTTATCGTGACTCTACCTCACGCATTTTGTAATAAAATTCAATGCTATACGCAAATTTCCCTGCCTACGTACCTACCGAGGTAAATGGGCTATGCGTGTACAGAGGCTATAGGGACCTAGGCAATGGTGCGGGGCTATTTTTACCCGAGATGGCATGCGGCCCGGCGCCTTAGGTCACCGACCCGGCGACGGCGGCCATATTGCATGGTTAGAACAAAGGTAAAGACAAATTGCTTTAGTAGTTAGCTCTGTTACAATAGATTGAAAATAAATAGGATTTGTGTAAGTATAGTGTGTGGTTTGTATTGTTTTTGCAAACAAATGAATTTTTAAATTGGATTCCATATCTTGGCAGTACGTGACAATATGCTATCATTAAGAATAGATAAGTGGTTACAAAACTTTTTTTTAAATACGACATATGTGGCAAATGGTCTTGCATTCCAAAATTATTCTACCAGATGATAAGTAGCAACTACAGTCTATCAAGAATCAAGAACTTTATTCGCATAAAACACGGTTACAATAATGTTGTTATAATTCGGTATGCATGTTTTGCCCTTTTATGAGAGCGTGCAAATATTTTATACATTAAATACATTAAATTACATTTACAATCATTATTTATATATTCTTAAAACAATTGAAATAATTAAAATAAAATAAAAATTAAAACAAATTATAATAAATTATATCAACCACAATCTAATAAAGCAGGTTGAGGACTACGATGTTATGCGCCATGTACCAATAATTTCAGGGTCTAACGACACCACGAATATGGAAGTGCAAGTACTACTATTTGGTACCGCATGTTTCAGGTGGCATGTTGGTGCTCTCTTCTTCTGAAGCAAGCCTAGCTATAAAGGTATTAGCTCTACCAGCAAATATAAAAATACTGAAAATGCTACATGTGCCTACTTTTGAGGTTCTTTGATTACTATTTAGCTACACGTCAATGGTTGTCTTGGGTGATACTTGTTCCCTTCAGCTTGTTCACAAGAGCTTAACCAGAAAATAAATGCAAATGCAAATATCAAGTCAATCTAAGATTTGCATCTTCACAGGCCTGGGAACCTGTTATTACCAATATTACCATCTATCGCTCCACCTCCTTAATAGATACAATTTCTATTCGATTCTGCGTGTTTACATAATGAGAAGCAATCATTTAAAATGCTCCCCGTAATTTAAATGTTTGTTAAAGTAATTAAGCGTGAAAATATTAACACCAACACACGCACTTTTAATCATGAGAACTGAAGAGATCCGCATACCATTATGATTAGAACGCAAACGTTATAATTAACTTCCATTTGCATCGTTTTTGGCATAGGTAGATAAACTGCGTTGTCAAATTTATAAAATAAAAAGATCTAAATATATATTTATTTAATACCACAAAAGATTATAAATTATTTACATTTATATCTTATTGTTATACATAAGTTGAGATGTTTCTTTTGTAAAGAATTTTGCCAACAAATAGCTTAAAAAACTCCTGCACTAGGCTAGGCCTGTCCTGCAGAAGGTTTCTATTTTCTAAATTACAATTTGTTTGTAATGGCGGTATATTTTTAAGTACAAAAAATTACATATTATTATTATTACTAAATTAAAATCTAGTCAATGTAATTAAATTATGCAACATACTTATTATATTATGTCTAAATTTGATCACAGACCGCACCAGAGAGTATACACTTGTAATATTAAAATACAAATTCGAATAGGTATAATAATACAACAGGTGAGAGGAGAACCGAGCAATACAATTCGCAACCTGTAATGATACAATTTGAAACGTTATTCGAAAAAAAATTACTTTACAGGCAAATCCTAATCATTCTGAGAGAGGCAGTATTCTAAGGATATGATCAAAAACGATATATCTATCTTATCTGCAACGTTACATTACAGGCGAATGCTTGCGAGCAAAATACTACGTAAATACAAAATACTAATAATACGTACCTAATACTGATCGTCCCTGTAGTCAAATAGAATAGAAAATACTTTGTTAGACTTGACAGGTAAATTTACCAGAATTTTGATACAAGTACGACAAATTGTGCGACAAAGTGCGTAGTAGCTGCAAATCAATCAAATGCTTCATTTGCAAATCAAATCAAATCTAATGCTGCGTCACTGCCTCGCGTAACCTATGGTGATTCCAAATGAAGAAAAGGCAATAGAAGGTGAAAACGAAAATGGTTAAGTCCCTTTTCAAAGCTAATATCATAAGCAACGTTTTAATTACGGGTCATTAAATTAATAATCTGATCTGACCAATATACGTATTATATGTAGAAAAGCTGTGAAAAAAAATTTATTATATATTACATATATAAAAAAATTATTATAATTATTATGTATTACATTCATGTCTCATAGCCCATGTAGTCACGAGAACCAAGAAACATTACTGAATATGCCGGCGATTGGCTGAGTAAGCTCGACACGTAAGCCCACGCATTCCGCGAACCAGCTTGAACTTAACAGGGAACAGCATTTGCCGTATGCTCGTAACATGACTGGTAACATACGTGTGATTCCATAAGAGGATATTTTATACTAGACTTAAACTGCATGCTTTACATCGTGATGAGGCTGATTCATTATTGTACAAAGAAGATTTTACATAAACTTCAGTGTCTAGACCTTATACCTTAAAAAAATTGAGATGCATGAAAGGAGCCTACCCGAGTGACGTACACAACGATCCCCTACGTCCGGCGCACCCTGGGCAATTCGCGAGTTCTCCAAAGCGAATTGGTTAATCCTTTCACCACGATGGCAAGTCAAAATAATTTTTGACTCAGCCGTCGACACGACGAAGAAGAAGAACCTTAAAATTACTTCTACTGGAGACGCAGACATCGCATAGATGTAAAGAGGCATCAAAGTCTTTTCGCTGATGTTCATGGTCCTAAGTATCTTGAACATGAACATCTTTGGCATCACCACCAGAGCTTTATGCTTAAATAACAGCGGTGTATTAAAACATAACTGATTTATTCTTAGCACCGCATTTTCTTCTGTTTAGCAACAGATAAACGGTAAATTCTTACAAAGCATCGCCAGTAACGATCGACTTTTGGAGTTAAAAAACCGGAACCATTACGAATTATCGGATGTTATGTTCTAATTTATTCAATAGTTGCGCCTGCGCACGTAATGCGTAACGTTACGCGATTCACAATCTATAATTGAGGCGGTTAATTGCATATTACTAATAGTAAATAGTAAGTTTCTTGTGTACCGATACTCATCTCCTCTGCCTGTCTATAATAAGATACTGTATCATGGCGTTTTCTTTTTTATAGCCTCTAATGCATGGCTTAGTTTTCCAGGTTTATCGAAACTTTCATTACGATAGAGGATGTGCGAGCAATTTCCTTTTTATTTTTTATTCACACGACATGGAGGAAACGAAGATGCAGTTCCCTTCCTCAGGCTATCCCGGTACCCATACCTAAATTGTATCTTCTCTACAAATCGCTTTGAAAAAAATCAGCCACCAGTCTTTCGTCAAACCGAAGTGAATTGTTATCTTTGTCATAGTTAGATTGAGGGCTTTAATTTATGGGCACCTTTTAAAACTTTGTGTTTATTATAGACTAGATTCCGTCCGCCTTTTTCCGCGTCGTAGGTCGATAAAAAGTAGCCTAGACAATTTTCATTAGGATCGTTCCAGTAGATAGGAAGCTTTTTGCGAACAAACAAACTAACTGACAAAAAATCTTTCTTCTTTGTAATAAGTTGAGTTAATGGGACTCCGTTCAATCCGTATATGTTCAAAAGAAACTGATAGCTTCTCACTTATCGGCCAGTTTGCTTTTTCAGCCTATTTGATGACGATATAATTATGGCATGCATACATTTCAAGTATAACATGTGACATTTCAGTCTGACATGGACATATTGATCTGGTAGCATAAATTGTGTGACCTTTCCAACTATTCGATTAAATTATATGAGTCATTGAGTAACTTGTTCAGAATTGCAATGTGACGTGTTGGCATGCTCACATTCATATACCGACATGTACACTGTATAGTATTGCCTATATATTTGTATGGATGACGAAGTGGACAAGCATGTGACTTTAGTGTGACCTTCTAAGAATGTAAACCGTTGACCGAAAATAAAATAACAGGAATACTTAGTCAAAGTATTGATTTATATTTAATCGTTTTAGGATTCCGTAGATCAGTGTTAAATGTTGCTGTGTACTAAGGTGACATGGAGTTCTTTAAAAAGAGTACAAATTAGCTGACAAATGATGCCCGGCTGGTATTGCAAGTATCAATAGGGCTTGGCAACCGTTTAGTATAAAGCGAGCCGCAAACTTTAATCATAAATATCTTACGATCAACTTTCCCGTGTCTAGATAAAAACAATGGTACTTACGAGACAACTGTCTGATAAGCACTTTCATGGCGTACAATTTGTCATGCGAATACACACAGACATGTCATTATGCACTAGAATGTAATCATAAAATATGTAGGAAAAGAAAGGGCGTCTTGTTATTGCGTCCTACATATGTTTTACTTTGTCGATGCTTTGATAGTCATGAAGGCTGATTAAGGCATAGTTTTACCTTGTCCCGTGTGAATTGTTTATTAGATTCTTCAAATTTAGTTCTGACACTATAGGTTATATGGTTCGTCTATGTAGACCGCAAGAAAGATGGATATCAAGCTATTGAGTCTGTGTCGCCGATTTCAGGGTTCAACATTACCACCACACTGAAATACCGGAGTGCAAATACTCACCATTAAAAGTGGTGGCGCTTTCTCCTACAAACTGTTTCAAAAAACACTTGATCACAATGAGGACTTCTTTAGGGATTAACACTACTAATAAGTTCGTTCGTCGTTATCGTTAAGATTCGTCTTTTCGAAGCTATGTGTGTATTTGTTATATAAATTATCGCTCGGTAACAGAGAAGGAAAACATCGTGAGGAAACCTGCATGCCTGAGAGTGCCTAAAAGTGATCGAGGGTGTGTTAAGTCTACCAATCCGTACTTGGCAACGGGGTAGACTATAAATAAATATCACACAACATTAACACAATATCATCTAGTCCCAAAATAAGCAGAGCTTGTACTATGGTTACTAGAATAACTGATACTAATACATATATAGTTTTCTTTTGTAAATACATACTTATTATACTATGGCCTAACCCTTCTTATCATGAGAGGAGGAGAGGGGATACAGGGCTGCTATTATTTACTACTAATAAATCACTGATTGCCTAGCTTAATGTTACTTCTGCATTGTTGTCCTTTTTGTAATACGAATATTACAAAAAGGTACCATGTACTTGTAAGGTTATATTGTAATTTGATTGCATTCGCGATCACCTATCTACTATCCAATAGATCGTGTTTGTGCATAAGTAGCGAAAGCCTGCCCATTACGGATGCTTTTTATTTCATTCATGCAGGTCGTTTACCCCAGTCCTTTTCTCTTAGGAATTTTAACAATATGCTGCCAAGTGAATACAAAGTTGAATAAAAATTTTATATCCATAGAGTCCTTGTTTTACTCCAGGTCTTTTTCCAGGTCAGTATTTTAGTTGTAAAAGTGTGAAGCCGACAGACAAACTAATAGATAGGCAATATTATTATCATTTGATTGCCGCTAAATTTTAAGGCTGTATATATTGCCTTACCTTATTCATTCATACAAAAATATCATTGAAATAAATAAGTATTTGTTAACATTAACCAACCAAACGACATAATGAAACACAAATGCGAAATAGATGACAGTGCAAGATGCAATACCAAAACCACATCAAGCTGTTCATTTCCAGAATCAGTTGCTCTTACATTGCATGAATAACCTATACAATACGAGACCATTATATACTGAGTGAATTATATTTGTATAGCTTGATGTGTAGCCGTGAGTACTTCACAAAAGTATCCCGTTACAAACTCATAGTATTATTTATTACCTTAGCCATTGTCGTCTATTCACACAGAAGGAAATGCTGAATTAAAATAACATTACATATACGTCTAATTTATAAGCAATTTGAAGGAAATGATAGGTTTGGGAGTAGAGTGGATGTCATCGAGGTTTCTTGTTAACAGACCCTGAGATTCAATGTTGTATTTGAAGATGGTGTTTATTAGAAAAGTGGTACTTCGTCAACTACCGTTACATTCTCGTACATATCATAGAGACTGGTAAGAAGAAGACTCTGTAACAGGTTTGTCATACAAATTGTAGATTGGACCTTCTAACATGCACGTGCCTCCTAATCTTAGAAAAAAACTGATAGTTTATATTTAAACATAACAAACATAACATAACATCACGCCTATATTACCCAGAAGGGTGAGGCAGACGTGTGCGTGTGTGACACCTGTTGCGGTATCCGCACATAATAAATGACGGATGACACACACCTGACATATGTCGACGAGTGCTGAATCGCGATAACGAAATGTTCACAGCAAGTAACTATATATACCACTTCCAATACGCTACCGTTGGACAGCTGTCCGCCAGGTAATACCACCGAGCCTGGTCAGAGGATCCTCCCTTCGTGGTGGAGGAACATCACACCCTGTTCCTCTACAACACCCTCATTTTACCTTGTGAATTTCCTGAGGGGAAGTTCACAAATAACACTGTCCGACCCATCGAACCAGAGACCTTGCGGTGAGAGGCGCATACGCTAACCACTAGACCATCGAAGTAGTTAGTCATTTATATTTGAGTTTGTAATTCGACTTTTCTCAACAAACTTTTTATTTGTAGGTTCCGCTTATAGGTCTGGAAAAAGTTTCAGAAAAGCAAATCAACGATTGCGTTGAGCCCACGTTTAGTATCCACATTATTTATTACTAGGTGTCCGACCCAAATATCTTACGGAACCCTAATTTTTCCAAAATATAATTTAGCCTATGTTTTTTGTGAATAATGTAGCTTTCGAATGGTGAAAGAATTTTTAAAAACGGTCCAGTAGGTCTTAAGCCTATTCATTAAAACCAAATAAACAAAGTTTTCCTCTTTATAATATTATATATATATATTATATATTATATAAATATATATTATATTATATTATATAAATATATTTATATATTATTAGTTTAGATTTACTACTATAACTCTATTAAACTTTTTGAACAAATTACTTGTACAAATTATGGCACTCGGTTACAAGAAATTCAGGCCACAACATACAATTTAGCTCAGCAAGGGTATACATATAAATACCGGATACAATCCACTTCCATAAACATTACAAAATACAGCCTTACTGGCGACCTAGTAACGAGAACGTAACTTTGTAAAATACTGCTATTCTGAATGGTTCCTTCAAGTGTTTCCTATACTTAATCTATAATGTTTTATGTTTGACCTCAGAGCGGTGAAAAAGAAGTAGAATCAGATATGTTTTTGGTAAACAAAATTGTCTTCTACCCGAATTGCGGTCTCAGCAGTTAATCTCAATGGAGACTAGCTATTTGTCAGAAATACAACGAATTAGCACTCAGTACAAGAATGAAAGAATAGAACAATCGGCTGCACTTTAATGTAAACACTGCCAATATAGGATGGTCTCGCATGTCTTTGGCTTCTCATGCAATGCAGGTCCAGCTTTTATACTGGTTATGTATAGCTTGATGGGTAGCCTTGCGTACCTCATCTGCATTATCATAGTTCAAAGTAATTGAGACCAGTCGGGCAAGCATACGAGTGTGAGATAGATTTTGTTGCGTTTTTGTCATGTTTCCCCATATAAAAATATGACATAAACGTGACTAAATCTATCTCACGCTCGTATGCTTGCCCCCCAGGCAGCGGGAATAGTCACGGGGTTATCTTAACTTTATTATATATTTGTTGTGCAAAATCTTTCCGTTCTGTTTGTCATAAGCTTTGACTCTGTTGTGGCTCGCGTTTGACATGACGACGAGACGATCGACAACGCTACTGAGAATAGCTGACAGAAACAAATGTTGTTCCTCTTTTTCTAGACTAGTCTAGATTCTCGAATCTCTCATTTCGCAACACCTACTTCACCTACTTGGACTCTAAAACCAATGAGGCAGTAAGACTGTTGGTATTTGATAAAATGAGTCATATATATTAACTTTAAAATCCCTCTGTAATTTCATGGCAATCACGGTGCTTTATACGTCTGTTGATCGTAATATATAGGGATTGACAGTGTTATTGAAGTTGCCAGGTTTCAAGTGACTCGCTGCTCATAAGAATTGCTTGTTATGTTCTGTGTTGCCAGTTAAGAATTTGTATTGCGTTGGTAACATAAGTTATGAAGGTAGAGAAATGTTTCGATATTATTACAGAAATTGTGTGTTTTAAGTCGTTATATTAAAACATTAGTGTGATTGGCTGAGCTTTACATTGAATACTAATCTATATTGATACTTCTGTACTAATATGATAAATTATTATTATTTTAGTTGGTTTTTTGTTTGTATCCATTCAGCTAAGAATCTAGAAAGCTGAACTTGATGAAAATTGGTATGAAGATAGCTCAACACCTAAGGAAGGACATAGGATTACATTTTATCGACATAACCAGTGAGCGAAGCCGCGCGGAAGCAAGTAATTTATTAATTAAATGACTCTTCAATGGCTTAGGTAGCGTGCAAATAGTTTCAAAACAAGTTATATTAAAATAAACAAAGTTGAAAGATGCAAAAATCTATGTAGAAATGGAAAGTAATTTATTTTAAAGCTTTTTAAACATTACATAAAGGCTAAAAACTAGATTTCACAAGCAATACACTAATTAAAAAGACAGTATAAAGTCATCAATTAACTGCATCCGAACTCGTATAAACAACATTGGACTTTCTTTAAACAACTATTAAGTATTAGTAAAATGCTGAATAGATTTATTGACAATTTATATTTATTGATTTTCTCTCGACGAGTGTAATTTGCATGAGATTTCACTTTCGATGCAAGAGAACATGAAGTGCTCACGTATGCAAAGCTAGCGCATCTAGTATCTTGTGTGGTGGCTAGCCTAAGAAATAAGCGATGGAAGACGTTTGTTTGTAAATACATCGCAGATATTTTACCTAAATCTGAATACAGAGTGCCACAGCGATGCAAAGTATATTAGTGACGTGGGACCCTCTGTACCTATATTTTATACATTATACATTCGTAGCAATTTATTATCTGTAGAATCCGAAAAGACCTAATGTAAGCCACAAGCAAAGGAGTAGAAGTTACTACCTACCGGGCAAAAACAATATAAAAATTATTGTATTAAACAATAGTTTATTTACATTGTTTGATTCAACCTTTCTTCCAGGCGTCATTTTCAATCACACAGCTTTTATCGAGTAGTCTTTAAGAGAAAACTAGAGTGTTATCTATCATCTTACATTTACCCACTTTACCGACAGGCACGATAAAAAAAACATTGATATTTAAGAACAAAATGACAACTCTCTCTCTATACATATTTTTTTAAATAATCTAAAAGTAGTTATCAGTCATTGAGTTTGATAATACCTAATGTATCCGCTATCGTTCGTAAATTAGAGACAATTATTCAAGGATTGCGCAAACCAAATTATTAGTCAGTGTGAAGGAATGTCGTTGCAATTCACCGGACGTGCGTCGTCAATCGAAAGGAAACCTATCTGAAATATGGCGAATAAACAATTTGTTACTAACCTTACCCGTTGTCCTACATAAATGACGTAATTCATTTAATACATGGCCGCTTCGTTATAACAACGTTCATTTGTCCTTTATAATAATAATAATAATAGACATAGTGAATCCATAGTACTAGATTTCATTTAATTAGCCATTCACCACAATAGAGCCGACTATTTAGTTTCCATTTTTCTGCAATAGTTCTACACGAACCGGGGACTGTTCTTGGGTGCATTTATATAGTGTGAACAGGGATAGTCGTCGGTTTGTGTCCCATTTCACATTAAGATTAAAATGTTTATCAGGCCTCTGCGCTGGTGGCTTTGGCCCCACGCATGCCTTCCAAAGTACCGGGACTCCATAGTACCGTGTTATGGGAACATAAACGCACACTTGCACTGCAATTGCACTTGATCTGGTTGCCTCTTACCTTGGTGACAGAGTTCAACGAGTTGATATAAATGGAATTAGGTCCTCCGGATTACCTGTCTCAATGGGCGTGCCACAGGGCTCAATTCTCGGTCCGTTTCTCTTTTTAGTGTACATTAACGATTTACCATTCTATGTGCAAAACTTTTGTGATATAGTACTTTTTGCAGATGATACTTCGCTTATTTTTAAAGTTAATCGTAATCAGGATAGTATTGATGATATTAACAGGTCACTTGCACTAGTCCAAGACTGGTTTACTAGCAACAATTTATTATTGAACTCGAATAAAACTAAATGTATAAAGTTCACTTTGCCTAATGTCAAGAAACAGAACATGAGTATAATACTAAATAACGAAATTATTAGTCTTGTAGAATCAACTATGTTTTTAGGAATAACCTTGGATCATAAGCTTCAGTGGGGCGCCCATATATCGTGTCTAGCAGGGAAACTCGGCTCCGCGGCATTCGCTGTTTGGAAAGTTCGTCAGTTAACTGATATTGAAACTGCGCGACTAGTTTATTTTAGTTATTTTCACAGTGTCATGTCCTACGGTATTCTGCTATGGGGCAAGGCAGCTGATATTCAAAACATTTTTGTAATTCAAAAACGGGCAATTCGTGCGATTTACAAACTCAAAGCTCGAGATTCTCTGAAAGAACGATTTAAGGAAATAGGTATTTTAACAGTAGCATCGCAATATATATTTACTAATATTATGTTTATACGAAAAAACATAGGAACATATACCAAGAAAAGCGATGTTCATTCATTAAACACGAGGAATAAGCATAAATTGGTAGGCCAATATTATCGCTTAAACAAAGTCCACAACTCATTTGAGGGACTTGGAGTGCGTTTTTATAACAAAATTCCTGTCGAAATCTTGAACTTGCCCCTACTAAAGTTTAAGAGTATCGTTAAGAATCGTCTCATGGAAAGGGGCTATTATAAAATAAACGATTTCTTAACCGACACTACGCCTTGGAAATAATATTAATTTATCTAATGTATTTATTACAGTAATGTATTTATTATTTACAATTATTATGGTTATTATATTTCAAATGAATTGCCAAGTTAGACATTGTTTTATCCTATTTATAATTATGATTGATTATGATTATTTTGACATATTATATTCTATATTGAGATTGACATAATTTATTTTTGACATCATATTATTGACTTAAGTTTCAACTTTTGACATTATAATGAATATCAATTGATACATTATTTTTATTATTTAATATGATGATTAATGAAAATTAATACATAATTATATAGTTTCTTTATTAACTCACTAAATTTGATTTGTATAACCTCATTTCATGTTATTTCAAATATTGTTAAGTAAAGGCAATCTGTGTGTACATTTTTTTTTAATTTTTATATTTTGTAGTGTAAATAGTTTTTGTTATTAGTATATAAATGTTTTTTATGTGTAGGCCTGTTCTAAAACCCTTATATATACAGTAGTATACACACATTGTTTTTACTCCTTTATTTTCTGCTTGAAGTGTAAGATATTGCAACCTTATATACTATGGATTTATTTATAATAATTAAATTGCATTTCTCTAATTAAGTTTATTTCTCTTTATAACCATATTTAGCTATAATGTTGTTTTGGTTGCTATAACTTACACATAGAATTATTGTCAAAAAACAAACAAATATTGTATGAATTATTTGAAAAGATGGTGCACATGAGTTTCTCACCAGCTCTTCTCATGATGCAATACCCATCGGAGCTGGTACTTGGATTGATTTTAATTCAATTCTCTAAGTTGAATTAAAGTCAATCTAAGCTCCGGTGTCAAATCATTTTATTACAATAAGTATTATAATTTAGTTAGCTAAGTTTTATTTTAATTTTATATTTTTTGTGTTTTGATGTTTGTTTTGACGTGTTCAAGCGCCCCTTGGGGCCCATGGAAATAAATGATTTGATTTGATTTGATTTGAAACAACATAATAATAATAATAAAACGTTTATTTCAGATTAAAGATCCATAGTATGCTTAACGGTGAGAAATATGTCGAGTCAGCAATCTTTACATAAAAAGTTTAGCGCTTATTTATATGAATTGCGCCGCTTGCATAGGACAACGCCTTAGCTATAGAATATGCTAATTTACTCGATACCGGAGGTTTAAAGTCTAAAGTTCACTTGTATCATAGCGTGATAGTTTATACTCATTGCACACTTTTCGATCGGAAACTCGTAATTTGCAGCAGGCTTGCAGTTTTTATACTATAACTTTATGGATAGACAATTAACCAATCCATTTCACCATCGGTCGATAAAATAAGACTCTCAAACCGTGTCTCCCGAAACAACTCATCGGGAAAGAACGCGTTGATGTCTTTAATATAGGACAACTATTCAAACTAAGGGCATAATCTAACAAAGAAGAAAATAGAAGCACCAAGATCCTAAACATAACAGGTGAAATGTGGGTGTTGAACACCACTGCCACACCCTTCTAGGTAATATAGGCGTGATGTTATGTTATATTAAACGTCTGTCTATATCTAACATCAGTTTAATCTTACTTAAGACACAAAGCGCACAGTTTCGCACACTTCGACAAAACAGTTCAAGGCGTAACTTAATTAATAATTAAGCATTACTTAACTTGTTCCAGTGTGTTCAAGCTTGGAATTTATTTACACATAGTTTGTTGCTTAGAACTATGCTAAGAATGTATAATGTCATAATTTATTTATTTATTTATTTATAAGCACTACCAACAGCAAAATTACAGAGACACTTAATATTAACATTAATCCGCTTAAATTATATGTAATTTTACAAATAATAGGTGTGCATAGCATTCACATTGTAACTTTAGTTATTGCGAGTACAAAATTTGACAAACATGCGTACAACTATTACCAAACAAAACAAACAAGGCAAGACCAATTAAGAAAACATGTATATAATATATAAAAAATGTTTTTAAAGTTTTCGTGTACATGTTACACACGAGGCAGTATTTAGGATCGATATAAGTATGTATATAGACAGGGTAATTTCAAGTTTATATTTTTTTTATGTAAGAGATATGATAATAACAAACGGTAAATACAAATGATTCAAAAAATAACATCCCGCCTATATATAACCCAGAAGAGTGGCAGAGGTGTATAAACACTACATTTTACCTGTTATGTTTAAGTCCCATGGGATAAGGTGTGAGCCTATCGCCATCCACCGGGCACAATTCCAACTCCGTGCTGCTATTATGAAATAGCACTTTGCCCGACCCGAGACCGAGCGGTGAGAGTTTTTATGCAGCTACTAAGCTTTTTGGATAGTTCACTTTCAATGCTGAAAGCAGTAGGTGCCTAGGCAATGGGTGAATTCGTGATGTGTTAATTTTGAGAGCAGATTTTAGGTAAAACAGTGCTGATGCTCCATGTAGAGCTCCTTCAAATTGTGGATTTCTTCACGACCCTGTTGTGTTGCAGTTACCACCATTATTTTTAAAGAAAAAGCCCAATTTTAAATGCGCTTTTAAGTGTTCCTGTTTGCGCAAAATTCGGACTACAAACCACGCACTTAGCGGATTTTATTATGTTATATCTTATAAGGAAACGTTAAATGATACTATTAATTCTGCGTGGCCTTAATTGAAGGTGCAAGTCGGTGAAGCTAATAATAATAACTCAACATTGTCGAAAATCTGGTGATATAAAGAAACCTTTACATTAACACACTTAACGCCGAAGGGAACAATAAGTTACGTCTTGACTTTTGATTTCAATAAATAGCTAAAGTAGCTATAATCCTATTTGCATATCAATAGGGGCTATCGCGTATGAATTCGCCGCTAGCCGTTTGTGAAGCGTGAGGTCTCCGAAATGTCAAATGTCACTATTTGCGGGTTGGCTATACGGTCATTAAGTTAATTAGAGTCTATAGAGGCACACTTCTATAGGCCGCGGCAGTTCTGAAAAATATTTTTATGAACAACGGAGAACGCACTTGTTCATAGACAAGTATGAGAACAAGATAGACGGACGTTTTAATGTCCCCACTTGAAATTGGAACAAAAAAGCCGTACTTCTTATGGTTTCAAAATGATTGTCTTCAAAATACCATAAAGAACTGAGCCTCTATAAAAACGCATAGACAAAGCATCACTCGCTCCGCTCGTTGACGTATAAACCTAATGATAAATCCTTGGATGAAGGATTCTCTGTCTACGGATAAATCAATGTCTGTCAACTTTGACAGACCTTACTCTACAGTGGCGCTACCCGGTGAGATAAAAACGATAACCCTCATTTAAAAGGTCACAGGTGCCTATTAAAATAATATATATTGAGTAAGTAAGGCGGACAAACGGGTATTGTGCCGTTAATTTGGAGAAACCTATGTTCAGCAGCAGACTAACAAAGTCTATTAATTGATTGATGTTGAGAGAGAGAGCGACCATTATTTAAACTTCAATACAAACAATTAAATGCAACATCGTAAACATTGATGCTCAACTCACTTTCATTCGCGCAATGATCGGAATGACAATTGTATAGAAATTGAGCGCTGCCGAATCTCCATTCATATGGTTTTTGCTCAAAGCCATGAATTGCCTGGCCCGTTATGGCATCCTGCTCTGGGTCGACAAGTTTTTCTCGAGTTGCCGAATAAACAGTTGCCTTTCTGTTTTTTGGTACACTTGTTGCGTCAATATCTGACTTTGTCTGGCAACCATATTATTATGAGCTTGTCTACTTTTAGGAGAAGTCTGTATGGTTATCTATACTGTTTGATAAGATCGTTGGTGTATATTACCTACTGACATTATAGATAGGCCACCAAAGTAATAAAATAAATTATATTATTATCTATCAAAATATAGGTAAACAGAAATATTTCGTTACACACTTTAAGTTAAACTCATTCTATGATCATTCAAAGTTTCATGGGCAAGTCCATTATATAAAGAAAACATTGTAATAAGCCACACATTTTTTTGAAAATTTCTTGTTGTGTGTATGTGTGGTTGACTATTAATAGCCTCACCTTTTTCTCATAGGCCTGAGCCGAGAAGTGGGACATGTATTAGATACAGGGCTGCTATTGTTAATTATTTTTTATTTAGCTACCATTTGTAGGACATAAAATCAATATTTTTATAACCAGACTTTTGGTTTTTGTGTAACACTTATCAGAAGACCACAACAAGAACATTAAAGCAAAAATTACACGCTTGTTTACAGTACTCAATTAAATGACATAATGTAGGTATAGTGGTTGTTGTAATGTACTTGACATTTCAATTAAACATATTAAGCAACATACATAGGTAAAAATCAGGAAAATTGCACAAAATCAAGCATATTTCTCACAGTAACGAAAGCCGGTTTTAAAATGGCAATATTGTACAAAAAGTGAGAGTTAAGCACTGGTTTGACATTGTTTCGGATGAAGCTTTAAACCAGGACAGGTCCGGGGAAACTCGGACAGTGTGGACATCCTAACCAGCAGCGTAAGAAGCATACAGATTATGTTTGACATACAATCACGTACTAACTTAGACCGGTCTCGGATCGGGCTGATCGAGTATTCTTGGTGGAAAGTAATGCACATTTACTTTATCCTCAACTTTGACGATATTTTAGGGTAGGTTATCTACCCTCGTTAGTCTAGCGAGGTCTCGGATCGATTCCCGGGTCGATCATAAGTGTTATTTGTGAACTTTCCGTGAAGAAATTCTCGAAAGCAGCACGGAGTTGGAATTTTGCCCGTAGATGGCGAAAAGCCCTTATCCCATGGGACCTAAACATGACTGGTGAAATGTGGGTACACCTCTGCGACAGTCTTCTGGGTAAAATATGTTAAGTATATCTTAAAGTTGATCTGCCGAAGAATAACTTATTCCACCTGATGATAAGAAATATACATTTCAGATGCGACATCTTTGGACTATTTACTCCGTAGTATCCTTATGTACTCTGCTCGTAAGTAATTTCCATCCAGACTATTATATTATATAATTATACTTGTATAATTATTATGTAATTATACTTACTTATTTGATTTAAACATATATTATTTATTATTTTTTTATGTTAATTTTGTGTTTTTTAAAATTTGTAAACTGCTTTTATTTATTTATATGGTGTATGCTTTCTTTTTCCTTTTTAAATTCAACGGATATTAATAAATTTTCGTACTGCAGCTGAAAATCAGCGTTAGGTGACTGTATTCATTGCAGTCACTTAGCATTATGCTGAGCTGCTGGCCTTTTGGTACAGACCGTATTACTGTATTTGATCGTTTTTCCTGTATTGTTTATTTTATGTTTTGTGCCACTAAAAATTTTCTTTGTTTCTTTGTTTCTTTCTTTCTTTCTTTCTATATATCGCCTAGTTAAGCTCTACCATAAAAAAATCAAAAATTAGCAAGTAAGATACTAATTCTATTATCTAACTTAAAGAAATAGCAGATATCTGCAAGAACTAAACATTTATTTGCTCTCTCGTAACTTAAGATCGCAGAATTTGCAAACTTTTGCTCAATAAACAACTTTATATACCTTATCTCAAATGTGAATAAAGTTTAGAGAAACGAGAGGTTTGCAGAATTGAAATGCCATGTGAAAGTGTTTGATTGATCATACATTAAATGCCGCGTAAGCAAATGCTCGTAGTAAGAAAGTTACACTTGCTTTATTTAATTAACAAAGAGTCGTTATATACAAAGAAGTTATTCATTTTGAATCGATCAATCGTGAAAATATTATGTAACTTTAAGGGGGAACAATTGCTTCCCTGTTTTCCATACAAACGTAATATGGGTTTAACACATCCAATACTAGTTATGAATGTGGATCGCCCACCCAAAATATGGCCCATCTGTTGTCCTGCCCATTACTTCCTACCCCCTGTATCCTACAAGACCTTATGCAGGCCAACCAAAAAGGCATCCTAGTCGCATCCTAATGGTCTAAAACTATATAGATATAAATTATTGAACAGAAGTACTATAGTAATCGTCACGACAAGAAGAAGAATATGGGTTTAACTATAATATTATTAGGTTTTATCTATTATTATAGCAGTATGCATTTTAGGTTTTAGATATGATTTGTATATAAAAATGGATGAAACTTATTAATATATAGGTTAGGCGCATATTACGTTAGTTTGAAAACACGGCTGGACTATAGTTATGCTTCAGGTATTGTTCTAATAAATGGCGGCAAGTCGAAGGTGGTACAGAGATCTATCGAGCTATTCCACTATAAAAATATTTACATAAAACTATCAATCACAAGACTAATATATTCAAAATAATATTATGCAAAAATCGACTAAAAGAGGCGTAACTGCGTACACACATATAAATGCGTAACACGAGTTCCTTCTACATAACCAAATAAATGGCTCCATTTCCATATTTCCTGAAACAGAAAGCCTTTCAACGAACAGACTTCCTATGCGCGTAACGGTTACGCGTCATCGATTCGATTAACAATCGACTTGCTTAATGAATCGATTCAAAGATTACTGCGATTAGGCGATTATCGCACGTCTCGCGAGATGTGTTTAATACCCAACAGTTACTACTAAACTATAATTTACATTCCGATCAAATTGCCTGGGAGTTAGACGGGGGCGCCACTAGTAGTGTAAATTATGCATGATAGGCAAGAAATCTCAATAGTTTTTGAATTCAGCCGCACGCATCGTTGCATGTTGCTTTGATACTTAATAAGAAAGTTCGAGTAAGCTTATGAATACGATTTGTAAAAGCAACTTAAGTTAATGCTCGTTATTGAATCATTTTGGAAAGTTGTGTTTCCATTTGTCTGAATACTTAGCTATAAATGCTTTAAGTCATAGAGTAAGTAACTTAGGCATTCAACGTGAAATAGATTTAATAGCAGGTATAGTTACTCTATATATAGTAACTTGTACATACATACATTACAAAGTGTGGCAGAGGTGTACAACACCCACATTTCACCTGTTATGTTAAGGTCCCATGGGATAGGGGGTGAGCCTATCGCTATACACCGGACACAATTCCAACTCGCAGCGCGGAGTTGGAATTGTGTTGAATTGTGTTGGTATTGCGAATTTCCAGACAGAAAGTTCAGAAAAAACACTTTGTTCGACCCGGGAGTCGAACCGCATACGCTAACAATTAGACCATAGAGTTAGTTGTAATGAAATCATTTAAAAAAGTTAAGTAGTGAATTGATCTAAGTATCTCAGAAACTTACATGGTAATAGGTTTCAAAACTGCTCTATCCAGAATCAAATCCGGTAATCTGCAACAAAGACAAAAGGTAGGTGAGTATTAAAAAAGAAAAACACGTATTTTTCGTGAAAGCAGCCTTACATTCGCGACGGTCACGCGTTTGAACCTGCCAACTACATTCGTATGCCGAAGTGGAACTAATTTCCTTACATCATAGGGCCTTTTCGTCATTACGTGATATACGGGAGGTAACAAATTAAATGGCTGACGTTTTCGTTTTGTCCCTTTCCAACTTGCGTTAGCTTTACCCTTAGCAATATATATATAATAAAGACACAAGGGCCCTTAGCCTACATTATTTATTATTATTATTGTTGGAAAGAGGCTTTGGGTGTTCACGTCTATTGTGATTGTAGCCTCATTATAGACTCTCCTTTAGGCCAATAGCCTCCATAAACTGGAGCAGTCGGCCGATCGGGAGTGACTTGACATCATCCGGATCCAAGATATGGCGTCCCAGAAGTAGTCCCAGTAGCCTACATTAGGTATAATAAGTTATTATAGATAGATAGATAGATAGAAAAAACTTTATTTGTGCATACAACATGGGATATACATTTTGTACGAACGTTTAAATAACAATATATGCACAAAGGACGGCCTTATCGCTTAACGCGATTTCTTCCATGCTTATTTTAAATAATACAAGTAAAAATTTGAGCTGATGGAGTTTTTAATCATCAGCTATCCATCCATAAAGATAATCATAACCAATTAGCTTCGATCGATTGTTTGCTGATTGATTGAAAAGCTACAACGTAATTACTTTATTAAAGATATGGGACCGGCAGGATTTTAACCTGCAACCTTACTACACACCGGGCAATCAACCATCCAGCTACGGTCGCCTCTTGCCAGAACCCTAAATTTCTCAACTGTATGTTACGTCATTTCGTGACGTCACGTTCATCCATTTGTTCCTATCTTAAGTAGGATACTAGCAAGAGGCGACCGTAGCTGGATGGCTAAAGCGGCTGCCCAGTGTGCAGTAAGGTCGCAGGTTCAAATCCTGCCGGTCCCATATCTTTAATAAAGTAATTACGTTGTAGCTTTTCAATCAATCAGCAAACAATCGATCGAAGCTAATTGGTTATGATTATCTTTATGGATGGATAGCTGATGATTAAAAACTCCATCAGCACATCTTTTTCAACTGTTTCTTAGTATAGTACCATTCATTCTGGTAACTATACCAGTCAATGAGTCGTATGTATCGTACAGTTCCAAAAGCATAATAATATATCGTTCACGACAATGACTCCATTGTGACTAAAGCTGGTACTTTCTTCTGTCAAAGAAAGCGACAGGTGCAGTGAAATGCCTACGATAGTACGTATACGATTGCGTTTCCACGTTTCTACCATTGTAATTATCGTTTTGATTAAAAAACGGTTTCGGTACGTCGGAACCTTTAATTTGATTTTGCTACGTGATGGTAAAAGTAAGTACGCCTACTCCGATACGGTTTATGACCTGCTTCTCGACAAGCTTGGTGATAGAAGAAATAAATAAAAATCTTCTTCTTCGTCGTATCGATGGCAGAGTCAAATTTTATTTTGACTTGCCATCGTGGTGAAGGGATTAGCCAATTCGCTTTGAACAACTAGCGAATTGCACAGGGTGCGCCGGACGTAGGGAATCGTTGTGTACGTCACTCGGGGAGGCTCCTTTCATGTCGATAAATAGAAATAAAATACCAAAATATTCCCACATCTCGAATCTTTTCAGAATGTTTCGCCGTGAATAAATGTTTCAAAAAGTATAAAAACATCAATGTAGAGTACATAATAAAATTGAACTTTATAAAAACACATGTTCGGCGCTCGCACGAAATAATTAATCTCTCTAGATAATATGGGTCCCATGATAAAAACTCACCGCGAGTTTCGGGGCAAAGCGTTATATGTGAACTTTCCGTAAGGAAATTCACAGTAGAAACTCGGAGTTGCAATTGTACCCGGTGAATGGTGATAGGCTCACCCCCTATCCTATGGGAACTAAACATAATAAGTGAAATGTGGGTGTTGTACACCTCTGCCACACCCTTCTGGGTAATATAGGCGTGATATAATGTTATGTGATAAAAAATGTAAGCACAAATTGCTTGTAGCTTTTTAGCTTCAGTTCTTTTTCCAACAAAAACTACTGAAATTAGAGAGGCACGTAGACACAAGCAATAATGGGGTTAAATTATCTTCGCGAGCCACAGCGACGTTGGATCACCACGGTGGGCACAATTTCATGCCCTGGCTAAATTGATCTGGTCCACTTCGGGCGGAATGTTAGGTACTTGGACCAAATGCCGTGACCAATGGCTAAGGGCCTCAAATTGAGTGCAGATTGCTATCGTGGCAAATTGTGATTGTCGGTACGAAATAGGTATTTTGTTATAGGTATACTTAAATCAGTAGATTATTTAAGAACGGAGTTTGCATAACGCAGTGAGTTTTGTTGAAAAATGTTGGTATAACACCAACATTTTTCAACAAAACTCACTGCGTACACCTCTGCCATACCCTTCTGGATAATACATGCGTGATGGTATGTTATGTTATTTTATAAGATTAATTTAACTCCTTATATTTTTTTATCGACTGACTAAATTATAAAAAAAAATATATTTGAAACCTCAACATCATTTTTAGAGACCTATCCATAGATACCCACACGTATGGATTTGATGAAAAAAAAATTGAGTTTCAGTTCTAAGTATGGGTAAGTATTAAGATTTTCATACAAAAATAGAAATAAAACAATACATTTTTGAGGTTCCCAAAAATGTATTGTTTTATTTCTATTTTTGTATGAAAATCTTAATGCAGTTCACCGAATACATCTAATTACCAAGTTTTCACAGTATAGCTCTTATAGTTACGGCAAAAAGTGGCTGTGACATACGGACGGACAGACGGACGGACAGACATGACGAATCCATAAGGGTTCCGTTTTTTGCCATTTGGCTACAGAACCCTAAAAACCAAATGATTTATACTTAACACGCTCATGTGTCACTATTTCATCAGCAAATTCACCTACGATCTTTCATCGCATTCAGATTAATCAGCTGTCATTACAGGACTTTACTGATTGATTGAACAACCATAACTAGTTGAGCAAGCATACAATTATCCGGTTTTTATTACGAAACAATAGCTAACAGAAATATCGCAATAATCATTTGTATTCAGCCCTTCTCGACTAATCATCTGTCAGTATCGAGTAACGAGTTCTCGATTTATCGATTATCGAGTTGTTCGATCAACGGCATCGATTGCTACTTCGGTTTTAAGTTAAGATTTATTATTTAATCAATTTGTTAACGGGTGAGCATAGGATCTCTGGGCAAATATTCGTACAAGACCAATATAAATGCGTAAGTTTGGTGTCTGTTACCTTCTCAACTAACCAAACAAAAGATTCAAAGTAAGTAAGTATCTGTAGATAAAGAAGGTAAAAGTTCGTCACAGGCTGTAAATATTGTCGATTTTTTAAAATGCTCATAATTTATCAAATATGGAACTTGGAATTGTATTTTTTAAATATTTTTCTAATCACATTAATAACTTACCCTGCTTTCGACTTGGGGTTCTAAACTGTGACACCTTGTATATCTTATATACGAATATGCTTCGAAACTACTGCACCGATTTTTATAAAAATTGGTATGATTTTAAAGCTCCAGGAAAAACAAAAGCTTAATCGACGTACCACGCGGATGGAGCATCAGACGGAAGTTAGTACTCAATACTGTAAATTTATGGTTATAGAGTAAGTAACTAAGAATTCAATATTATTTCCTAACCTCGTTGGTCTAGTGGTTAGCGTATACGCCTCATCGCAAGATCTCAGGTTCGATTCCTGGGTCGGTCAAAGTTTTACTCACAAGTACCACTTTGCGTCATAAAATTCATAATAGCAGCACGGAGTTGGAATTGTGCCCGATGGATAGCGATAAGCTCGCCCTCTATCCCATTGGACCTAAACATAACAGGTGTTCGGCTGGAAGTCACGAAGATCAGTCAATGAGGGACAAATTTATTTTTTGTCATACAACAATGACAAAAAAAAAAAATCTTTCCCTCATTGATTGATCTTCGTGACTTCCAGCCGTTTGTCGCTCGCTTGCGCCATTACCGCGATCAAATGCATTCGTTAAGAAATAATCGTCAATTCACACTTATCACTCGATGAGGAGATAAGTGCTGTATAAAGTAGGTCGCTGATTAATCTAACTGGCGGATGCTGATTGAATGTGATGCGTGGCGATTTCTGTTTTCATTACTGATGAGTTTATTAGGCGACATTTATGTACAATTCATGATAATGAAGTTTATTGGTAAGTGATTTGTGTTTATCTGTATACTATCTTAGATATTAAGTCATTGGTTGTCTTCCTATGTAAATGAGATTTTGTATGCACCTAATTTGGAAAAATAAAAAAAAAGAATCTGTAGGCACTTAACTTTCTGATTTTAAGAACAACGCTTGGTTTTTTTTATTATTTTTGTGAGTTGTTCTCTTTTTAGAAATAGAAGTATTTTTTTTTAATGTGGGCATTCATTTACAAAAGGTCTTATACACACAAAGCCCACCCAAAACGGTATACAAATCATGTTTAACGTAACATTCAAAATAATATCTGAAAACTAATATAAAACATTAAAGTTCGTATTATATACTGGCTTACACTTATTTTTGCATTACCTTCCCCTTTTGATTTAGGATTGACGCAAAATGGACTTCTCTCCTTTTCCCGTTAGCCGTCTGTCATTTTTATATATACCTATAAGAAGTATGAGATAGTGAAGTTAAAAAAATAATTCGCTGAAATTTTCGAACTTTAACCGCATGGAAGTATGGTATGATCACAGTCTAACTATCTTTTTATCCATCCAAAGGTTGACTGTAATACATTGCTTTTTAGCGATAAGGCCGCCCATTGTACACGTCTTTTATTTTTTTGAATATAGAACGCCAGAAGCAATTACACTATCCAATGGTCCCAATGACAAGGCCAACTGCACACATTCACACACAGCACACCCAGTCTCAGAACAAATCTTTGCGAATCACACAAAGATTTATCCCATGTGGGGATTGAATCCACAACACCAGTGCAGTGGAGAGCGCCGAGGCGACTGCTTAAACCGCTGCACCACACGTGTTGACAAACATGTGTATTTATGCTTAATAATGTTCTTTATATATTAATTTGGGTGTACAATAAAGATTATTCCCTCTATCTATCTATGATCGTTGTCTTAAACAAATAACCGTACCGTACATAATTAAAACAATGACACTATAATAGGAGGCTATAAACGGTTTATAAACGGTCAAGTCACGCTAATCGTGAAAAACCGGCTCGTATTGATATCTATACTAATATTATAAAGAGGTAAAGTTTGTGTGTTTGTTAAATTGTCAGGGGTAATCTCGGAATCTACTGCACCGATTTTAAAAATTCTTTCACTAATAGAAAGCCACATTATCGCTGAGTGTCATAGGCTATATAAAAAACCGAAAAATTAAAAGGTTTTTACGTGGTAGTACGTTTTGTAAAGAGAATCGGAGAAAAACTCATCGTTATACGTGAAGGCCACAGCAGCGCGGCAGCGGCGCGCGATGGTTTCGGCTTATTTCGGTTCGCGTTCGTGCTCACTTCGGAAGAAGGAGGCGTGACCTTCCTTTTACATCTGAGCAGCGTTGCCAGATGTACGATTTAAATCGTATTCATACGATTTTTTGTCCGTTTTACTAATGTACGACCGAATCATCGAAATCGTACACGATTTGTACGATTTTTTAAAGATTTTGAATGACCGGTTCTATGCCCATATTTTCGAACGGTGGTCCTAGAAAAGTCAGCTACACCACGTCAGTCATGCATGATCAATCAATCAAACCTTGCGGAACAAACCAAAAAGCCACCAAACAAATGTTATTGGTCCATCACTATTCACCCAGTACTCCCATTAGTAGTCGGGGATTACCTTTTTATTATCGCGGAAGTTCATTCAATAGTTCAGTTATTATCCAACCGATACTCAATAGCGAACTTTAAATGGTCTATTACTATTAAAACAGCATGTTAAGCGTTTCGGGTGCTGTGAAAATTATGAACCAGCACCTGAAACGCTTAATTTGATGACCAGTAAAAATTTGTATAAGACGTAGTTAATTTTATTTATAAACTTTCTTACCTAAACATACGTACGATTTTTTTATTCACCTCTCCCTAAGAAATACGATTTTTTTCCATACCAGCGTACGATCGCTCGTCAAAAACATCTGGCAACACTGCATCTGAGAGGTAGGTACCCGCGCGGCTCATTCGCGAGGTCGGCTCTTTACGCAGCGGACGTCCCCAAAATTGAATTTTTCGTAACACACTTTCGACATTCATTAATTTTATTTTCGGTACATTAAAAAAAAAAACTTTTATGTTTATATAGTTTTCATTTAATTTAGGTTATAGATAGGCATTAAGTTTGTTTCATGTACCTAGATATTAAATTAGGTTATAGATATTAAGTTAGTTTCATGTAGATATTAATTTAGGTTATAGGTAGGTATTAAGTTTGTTTCGTGTAGATATTAATTTAGGTTATAGGTATTAAGTTAGTTTCATGTAGATATTAATTTAGGTTATAGGTATTTAGTTTTTTGCAATTAGGTTAGGTTAGGTTGTTATTTTGAAATCATAAATTCTGTCAATATGCCTAAAAGAAAATCTCAACTGTCTCGACATACATCCCTGACACGAGCGAGACAGTTTTGAACAATTAAAATTATCCTGCGACTTGGTCCTCATGGAATTCGTTAATCGGAAACTCCGAATTCGTTAATCGGAATCTCGGGAATCTTCTTTCACGAATAGAAAGACACATTATTGCTGAGTGTCATAGGTTATACATATAAAAAACCGAAAAATAAAAAGGCTTTTACATGGTAGTCCGTTTTGCAAAGTGAATCTGCGAAAAAACATTCGAATGAAAACGTTTCTTACGAACGCTGCCTTAACTATGAAAGATATATATTTTTGAACATTATGCCTAACGAAGTGGGCACGGGTCAGCTAGTCGATTATAATTTGTAATGCGTTTGTGATCCGAATATATAATCGCACTAATTTAAACTCGGATTCATTACCGTTAATTGACCGAGTTACGTTTTGTTTCAATTGTTTTGTGACAATGCAGGTACATCATAAATGTAGTGACAGTGTGAAACGACAAATGGTTTGTGAGCACAAAATACAATTGTGTTGTTAATAAAACGTTATTTAATTTGTAGTAGTTTTATTTGTGATTCTCAATTCCTATATTCTTATATACCTACAAAAATGTTGCCTCAAAATTGTTATCTTAACGTCTCCGAAAAGGCTTTGCCGATTATTATGTTTTTGTTTTGTAACTATATATGGAAGCTTGTATTGCCATTTTGTAAAACCATTTTGTGAAACTAAAAAAATTGGTAAGTTTTTATGGTAACTCGTAGACCTAGCTACACAACACATGACCGGAACCACGTGCAACACCTTATTGAACAGAAAAGTATTACTAAAGCGATTATAGATAGATGTGATTGTGGGGGTGCTTCATGGTTGTATATAATGATGTTGAAGAGAGATGAGAGAAACGATAGGTCACTATTCTAAATGTTTTATATTTACTGGTACCAGGAACATATTATATAATAAACTTATCGACTACATTATTCTATCTTAACTACGACCTATCTCTAGCGATACGGGAAGGCGATTGGCGAACCGGGCGACTAAACTTAAGTATCCAGTGTATCCACTTAAATACATATGCGCCGGTTGCCCTGTGTCCCTACAGTGATATTATTATATTGTATTACCATTGCAAGGAAATGTGAAGAACTTGTTTCAATTATTAAATATGCAGTCATAAATAAAAAAATATAGTTTAAAAAAACTAAAAAAACACGCTTTTAAAGCACATCAAACTAAAAAGTGAAAAATAATTCTTATTATAACCTGAAAATAATAATAAACGAAAAATACTAGTACTATTGTGAAAAAAAGCGTGGGTCGCTCGATAGACGAAAAATATGGCACAAAGCGCGAAAAATAATTCTTATTATAACCTGAAAATAATAATAAACGAAAAATACTAGTACTATTGTGAAAAAAGCGTGGGCTTTTTTCACAATAGTACTAGTATTTTTCGTTTATTATTATTTTCAGGTTATAATAAGAATTATTTTTCACTTTTTAGTTTAATGTGCTTTAAAAGCGTGTTTTTTTAGTTTTTTTAAACTATATTTATTTTTCACTTTTTAGTTTGATGTTATTTAAAAGCGTGTTTTTTAGTTTTTTTAAACATCCTAATCAGGATAATGAGATAAATTTATGAAATTATTATATTGTCGCTGATTCTTTACAAGTGTAGAAAGTTTGAATTAAATCTGTCCGTTTAAAGTGGGTCAAAATCGAGTCCAAAGGAGTCGGTTACATACAAACAAACAAACAAACAAACAAACAAACATACAGGTGAAGCTAATATAAGCGTGTTAAAAAACAAAAAAATTACCAAAGCAATTTTTCACTGGACGTCGACGATTGCAATAACAATACGCGGCCGGATCGAGAAAATCGTGTTCAATTACCGAATGTACATCGATTATAATTTGTAATGATTATCGAGATCAGTTTGACTTCTTCGTGACCGTTTTACAGTTAATTGAGCTGTTTAAATTTGTATCGAATCATGTTTTTGTATTGAACTGTATTCGGAACTGACGGAGCGTTTAATTATATCTGAATGTCTCGAGGCCTGCATGATTTTTAATGTTTCAAATTTACGTGGATAGTTCCATATAAGTTCTTCATCCATTATTTATTTTTGAGATTTGATGACTAGCTGGCCACTTAGGTAGCAGAATAGTCGGCGAATTACGCCGATTTTACTATAAATGCAAAAATCTAGGATTAGAAGCGTTACATAATAATAGATTTCTTTATTGCAACAAAACCATTCAACAATTTAGATATAAGCCCTCATTCCCAAACTAGCGTGAGCTGTATGTTGAGAAGCAGTTCCTTCCCAATATTATAGGTATGTTTGCTACTAACTGATCTAATGATAATAAGAAAATCCTTATATTAAATTTAGTCCAATGTAGTTATTGTCTGAAATGCGTTTGTGTCGTGTATGTGTGTGTGTGCGTGTGTGTTTTTTCTATTTAATTATTACTAACAAGTTTTCCACTTCATTGTAATACAAATCTTTAAGCCATAGCTTAACAGTGTTTTACATATCATGTGCCGCTTTTTAATATACCGTATGTAGTGATGCGATGAATAATTCAAAATGAATTTGATTTTTTAACCAAATCTAATGGTCTGTCTTGCCGACTAATCGGCCAAACCAATAGTTGGTCAATCTCTAATTCATTTCATTTAAAATAGTTAAGTTCCTATCACCTAGCCGCACACGTGCTCCACACTGAAAGGCCTTAATAAATTAAATTACTTGACATTAAATAGATAGTACAAACGATGCGAATTTGTGCAACAATACAACAATTTGCTACAATTCGCAACCACGTGGCATGCTGTGCGCAAGTACTTGCACATTGGTCATAATTAAAATAATGCTGTATGTGGGTCAAGAGTACGTTTGTGCAACTGTCAGGGTGCAATGTTCACACCGATCATTTTAGTATTTAATTTGCTAGGCTAAGCCATGCCTGAGAATCTAACGGCGTCAAAGTATAGATGTAAATATATTGTAGCCCAATAAAAGTTGTCGCCTTGATACCCCTTGATTGGTAGAGCTTTTGTGAATGAGCTCGAGGGCGGCAGCACCATCGTCTCACCTTTAACCTGCCTGCATTACTGTGTTCCGGTTTGGTGGTGAGATCAGGCCCTGAAATTACTGGCACATGAGGCATAACACCGTAGTCCTCAGCTGCAGCGACGCATCTATAATCTGCTTTTGTGGATTGTTGATGTCCATGGGCTGTACTCCACTTACCATTAGGTGGACTACACGTTCGTTCGCTGTGGGCGTAGAATAAAAAAAATAAAAAAACCCCATATCCAGAAGTACTCACGGTTACGGTTACGTATAAATATACGGTTTTATTTGTGACTTTTACTTCATGACAAGTAAAACTTAACTGGTGGTCCGCGAGGCTCGATGGAAACCAAATGGAAATTCCTTCGCACTGAAAGGGTGGAAGATCTCCACGGTTTTATTTGATCGTATAAGACTGTACGTGTGTAAGAACTCCGAGCTTAGAATAGTCACATTTATTGGAAGTAAGATCTCTCTCTCTTTTTCTCTTCCTAGCCATTACTAATTCTATCTGGTGATGTGATCAGACTTCCTAGTTTTCTCTCTACACTTCGCTTTATCTTCGACGTTATGCCGAAATTACCTTAAGTGAATTTATTAAATTTGACACAGTACCTATGAACATGATTAGGTAAACTTAGATACATGCGTTCCTTATTGTATTTGCTGGATCAAGAAATCATTTTTCACACTGTCAATTCTGAAAAGCATTTGGACGAACGAACAGAAAAAAATGTTTCAAAGTGGATATAAAACATTGTTTTTTTTTTAATATAGTGTCTTACTTAGTAAGCAATATATATGACAGATAGTAACTTACTACCACAAATATTGAACATCAAAATAACCAGTAGCTAATTGAGTGGTTTATCCGACAATATCATAGATGACAGATTTATTATATCCATGACGAATTACAGCATTAAACAAAATAACAGTGAGATTATGATGTATTATGATGGATGGTACCTTTCTCTGTATAAAACACATAATTGACGAGCAAAGCGCCGAAGCTGTTACCGGACAGTTCTCTAAAGGAATAAAATGAATGTTCATGATAGGTAATGAAGTTTATTCGATAGTGATCTGTGTTTTTCTGTAAGTACTTAACTTTCTGATCTTAAGAATAACGCTTTGTTATTTAATTATTCTTGTAAGTATGCTCTTTCCCATTAGGATTGACGCAAAATGGATTTCTCTGCCTTTTCCCATGTTAGCCGTCCGTCATATCCATACCTATAATAAATAAAAGTATAAGATAATAAAAAGAAGTTAAACGGTTACTTACTATCACAAAATTTTTAACATCAATATAACCAGAAGCTAATTGAGTAGTTTATCCGACAATATCATAGATGACAGATTTATTATGTCCATGACGAATTACAGCATTAAACAAAATAACAGTGAGATTATGATGTATTATGATGGATGGTACCTTTCTCTGTATAAAACACATAATTGACGAGCAAAGCGCCGAAGCTGTTACCGGACAGTTCTCTAAAGGAATAAAATGAATGTTGAAAAGTAACGCGAACTTGTAACGGCTTGTAAATAAGAGCGCGCTTAGGGTTGCCACAAATATATTTTAATGTTTGTGTCTTGTACGGAATCATTTATGAAAGCTCTACTTAATTTTTTTTTTTTTTTTAAAAACTTCATATTATATACAAAATGTGTATACAAGGCGGACTTAATGCCATATGCATTCTCTACCAGTCTACCTTTGGGTGATGCAGAGATTAACAAGGCAGGTGAAGTTATAAAATATAGCGTTTTGATTTAAAATGAAAGCTAATTTCAGTTATATTTATATTCTAGGCTATTTATTTGAACGAAACTTTACCAATACTTTTCAAAACGTTTTAAGCAAAGCCTACTTTAACACGGTTATTTTCACAACAATTACCTACATGGGTAGTAAAACATTTAAGTCCCTAGCTAGATAATAAACGAAAGTTTAAAACTATACAAAAAATATATTGAAAAATAATTTATAACATAGTATAGGTGTAAAACACCCACATTTCACCTGTTATGTTTAGGTCCCATAAGACAGGGTGTTAATCTATCGCCATCCACCGGGCACAACTCCAACTCCGTGCTGCTATTGTAAATTCTGTGACGGAAAGTTCACAAATAAAATTTTTCGGATCCGGGAATTGCACCCGAGACCTCGTGGTGAAACCCGTATACGCTAACCACTAGACCGTTTATCAGTCAGTTTATAATGGCGTATTTTTTTTATACTATGTGTTTCTATTGTTTCTTTTTACTTTGCGACAGCCCTAGTTGCCGCGGCACTTACACGTAGGCGATTAGTACCGGATGAATACTCCACGATTGCCGCTTTTAATTTAATTGTGGTATTAGTGGTTCGCGGCTATGGGGAATAAGTGTGAGCCATGGTGTTTATGACTGCATTCATTTCTGTGCATGTTTCTGACTAGCTGTTGCCCGTGGCTTCGTCCGCGTCGAATTCGTTAATTAACCAGGTTTTTACCTGTGTTAAACCTTACTGTTCTGCTCCCGTAGCGTTTAATCCCTCGCTTTCGCATCATATTTAATTGCTACTCTGCTCCTATTTGTTTAAATAAATCCAATAAATAAATATCGCACAACTAACCCAAACTAAGCAGAGGTTGTACTATGGGTACCAGAATAACTGATATTAATACATATATACTTTTTCTTTACAAATACATACTAATTATACTTATATACATAGAAACACCCAGACCAAGACAAACCTCCATGTTCATGCACACAAAGATTTGTCTTGAGCGGGAATCCGCAACCTCTACGTAGCATACAGTTGCACTACCAATTCCGCAATCCGGTCTTCAATTATATTCAATTCGAGCTAGTAGGTCCCGAGATGACCGCGTTCAACCAAACAAACTCTTGAACACATAATATTTTATTTATTTTTTTATTTATTATACAATTATCATTTTATTGTTCACAGTCTTAAACCAAACACAACAAAATGGAAAAACATGAAAAAAGCATTATAAATTAAATACAGTTTGAATTACAAATTAAACTTTCTAGAATAAAATTAAAAAAAAATAAAATCAATTATAATAATATATAAGTAACAAATATTGTAATATTAGTTCATATGTGTTACTCCTTTTCTCTCGCAGTCATTGCTAGAAAAGAGATAGAAGTGTGTTTACAAGAAACGGAAAGCTGGGAAGCGCATACTACTTAAATATTTTTTTAACCGATTCTTCAATCAAGGCAATCTTGTTCATCTCTTCGTAACAATGGTTTAATTAATTATCTCCGTCTATAATAATATGGTATTAGCACAGTAGGAGGCGGCCTCGACCCCTTTTTTGTTGGCCTGCGTCAGGTCTTCCCGGCAAAAGTTAAGCGTAGTGATACTATATGGACAAGAGTTTAAATGAACATTTTTAACCAGAACATGTGTATAAGTTTGCGTAACTCAGCAATTCTCACAAAAATATGCAACATAATAATATACTAACCATAACCCTATATTACCAGAACGTTATAGCAGAGGTATATAACCCACACTCCACCTGTTCTGTTTAAGTCCAGCATAATATCAGACTCCGTACTGAGAATTTATAAAAAATCCCACATTACATAAAAAATTTACCCGGGTTCGAACCCGAGACCTCACGGTGAGCTGTTACAAATTATTCCACTAGACCACGAGGCAGTCACTGGAACATACGATCGGCACTTTTACGTGTACGGCATACTATAATATGCTATGCTCTACAATAAAAACCTATATAAAACATCGACTTGTTACAGACGTGTGAAAGATGCGTATCTACCATTCAGATGCCGATGCTATGCTAATACCTTCTCACGAGGTTACCGTCGGTCAAGGTAACTGTGCCACTTTGCCATCTGCCACATGCTATGTTAGTGTTGTAGACTAGGTGATCTGGCGAGTGATCTGACGTATAAATTGGTACTCGGCTCAACATTAAATCAATGCAATCAAGCGGCCGTGGCGCAATGGATAAGGCATCGGTCTTACGATCGAGAGGTCGTGGGTTCGAATCCTGGCCATTACACCACGGACGTAAACTTCCTCCTAACACAAGCGAATTAAGCTTAGCTGGAGGGGGTTAACAAGAATACTAGTAATTTGTATTTGCAAATTGCTAGTAAGCTTTTTAAAAAAAAAAAAAAAAAAAAAAAAAAACTGTAGCCGTGCCTATTTGCATGAGACGTTAACTGGCATGGCGAGAGAATTGCTGTCATAAGCCACGTGCCTCTTCGAGGCCATGATAGGCCACGTCATTCTGGTGGACTCTAGGACTTAAACTGAACTTATATCTCTGTCGTTTGAGGGGTAAAAAAGCGAGAAGAAGCATTGGCTAAGCTGACGTTAATAAAGTGTTGGTTGTATGTTTTGATTCACAAACTTGTTCAGCTAAGCTGACCCATCAGCTTAGCTGAACAAGTTTGTGAGAGGAAACACATCACTCTCATCTAATAGCTATAGGTAGTTATCACTCATAAAAAATTGCAGGTATACACCTAAACATAGTAACTTGTGACCACAGACCATTCGATTTGAAAGATGTTGGTCTAAAAGCCAGAAAATCTATTGTAGAGATAGATAGGATAGATAATCTTTATTGTACACCATATTAAAAAAGTTTATTTTGTAAACAAATGCACTTAAAAATTATGTTGCACAATGGATGGCCTTATCGCTATAAGCAATTTCTCACAGGCAACCTTAGGATGGACAAGTAGGTAATGAGCAAAGTTATTGGCAGTTGTTGGTGCGTTAATTAAAGAAAAAAAGAAAAATAAAGTGAAATGAAACGACATGATAATGACAATGGAGATTATAAAAAATAAATAATACAGAAATTTTGAAATTGTATTACCCCGTATTAGATTTTGTAGATGACAGTCATTCTGTTGAATGATCTGGTACTCAGCAGCAACTAAAAATGGCTTGAAAAATGGTAAATTGCAACTATTGCAAGGCGGAATTTACCTGTAATATAGTTTTCTCTGTTTTTCTATGCCCAGAGCACCCTTAATAAATTAATTGAATGAAAAAATCGATTTTTCACACTTGATTCTCAACAAGTAAAATGTTGACTCATAACTTCAAATTGGCACCTAACTTTGGGAATACAAGACGTGGCGTGGGTTAGATTACTATCTGCCAAATCGTTGTGAGTTAGTGGAACAATGGCTTTAACTGGCGGCTACTAACTGTTGTCTGCTTGTAACCTATGTTTAAAACAGGTGTGAATATGAGTTGGTATCATTTTTTGAGGTAATGACGCCCGGACTTACACACGCTTTAATAATGATCTATTTAATATGTTGATAGGTAACATATTCTATTTTAATAACGACCTAACGTATGTTTTTTGGAGTGGTAATCATAGGTATCTATACTTATTTAATGGGAATTATTTAAGAAAATATGGCTTAAGTAACTAGACCCTTAACTATATCCTCATACGGAATTTCTAATGTCGAGTTAATGAACTTTAATAAATTCCACTTTCCTATGGTCAAGTGCACCGGGGTTTTTAATATTTATAAGTGAATATATTATTTAGAGTGAATATTCAATTAATATTCACAGTAATACGTAACAAAACCGGTTTACATCCGCGGCACGGTGAAATCAGTTGACATTTCAAATTATGATTATCAGCTGTTTTTGACAGATTTGGCGCACTATTCGAAAGCTTAGAATGGCAAGTTATTTGCTTGTAAACATTCATATCAAGGTTGTTTTTATGGACTTTAGATGCTTTCAAGTCGAAGTAGACTTGCCAAAACACACTTTAATTACAATTATTATTATCTTCACTTGATGACTTAACTCAATATTTACAAATTTATTTTAATTCACGCAAAATGTCGAAATAAACATTAGATTTTTTTAGATTAGAGAATTTTAGTATTATTCGGTAAATTAATCATTTTAGTACAAATGAAAGAAATAAAGTAATTAATTAAGTATAGCCTTGACCTGAAGCTATTTAGCAACCTATTCAATGTTAGTTTGTAAAAATTAAAATTATTTTTATTTAATAAATAAGAATGAAGGTCAATGTTACACTGAGGCATCAACGTGTGACATTATGAATGTTAAAGTGTTATTTACTAGGTGAGCTAATGTGAGAATGGAAGCTTGGAAGGCTAACCTTCCAGATCCACCCGGCTTTATTGACCAGCCGAGCTTCTACCACCTGGTAGCGGGCTACAGTGACCAATATGGAAGTCTCTTAACCGCCTCCGGACACAAGTTGGCCACTGCAGGGACAACCTGATCAAATGGGGATTCACACCGACAAATAACATCAATTGTGAGTGTGGGTTCCATACACAAAATGTGGCTTACCCGCTATCATGCCCGTTGTCTCCTAACACATGTACACGTCGAGATCTAATGCAGGCAGCTAAAAAAGGATTGGACGTTGCTGATCTTTGGGCGAAAACTGTAAAACATTGACACGAAAGAAGAAGAAGAAGATTTATACGTAAAGGTACGGAAAATATTTGTATTGGGTTTTTTTGTTCCTTATAGAACCTTTGCTAAATATAAAACCTTTATATCGATATGGAAATTTAAATCCTCTTCATGGCTGATAATGCTTTTACGATTACCCTGGATTTGCAGGTGATACGGGCAGAGAGCCATTGGCAACTTATGCGCTCATTTCAAAGTCGAAAACTTGGCAATGGCCCTCCTAAGAACCATCCAATTATAAGCCAAAGAATTCAAGTTATTAGTACATTTGAACCGTAAGTATTTGGTACTTAAGAATCTGCAGGCATATGGGCACAGCCTCTCACATTCATACATGCTTATTTCAAAGTCAAAATCTTGGCAATGACTCGAAAAATCATTCTATATTTACGCCAATAAATTCAAATGCAACCAACGATTTATTGGTTCCACATCCGGCACTCCGCAAAAACTTGAGATAATACAATTAGTGTTGTTCGCACAAAAACTGCCGTGGTGTATCGTGGGATAAATGCTTAAAGTCCCCTGTACACACGCCGACTTGCCCGTTAACAACAATGGTAGTGTGCATAATTAAATATGGAACTATGTGTCAAAATTTTACCGCATCGGTGAGCATACCGTTATTTCTTTTTTTTGCCATTTCCTTTACGCACGCGCATGTAAATTGCCATTTTATATAAACTTCCACGTGCTAAGAAGCAAGTTTAAAATTAATATAGCCCTGAGTTAAAATTACAATGATGTGGTAAAATTTAATGTTGATGTTTTTACCCGGGCAATACTAAAATTACATCGTGTGTATAAGCCCCTTTAAAATTATGATGTGAGTTACGCCTTGTAAGAGGCAATAGAGAAATTGTGATTATATTGGCCCCGTTACTATATTTACGACTAAACTTTCATAAAATTAAGTTTCAGTATGACATCGCACAAAATAAATATTGTAAGCTTCTGGGGTCGATGACCTAGCATCAAATATTCTTACCAGAATAAAAAACGGACCAAAACAACTTTGTCACCTGACAACTATTGAACATAACAATAACATGACATGACATCACCGACAAGGGGCCTTCAGAACTGTATAACGCCCATACTTCACCTGTTATGTATAGGGTCCCATGAGATAGCGGGTGAGCCTATCGCCATCCACCAGGCACAAATCCAAAATTTCCGTACGAAAAATCCCTAATAACACTTTTGCCCGACCCGGGAATCGAACCCGAGACCTCGCGGTGACATGTCCATATGCTAACCACTAGACCAACGAGGTTGTCTGACAACCATTATTCCCGAACATTTCATTCTAGTAAAGAGTATTTAAACTTATTTTTTAACTCAAATTACGCTTTAAAATCGTGTTTGAATTCTTTTATTCTTTACTGTAGGTCACCTGTATTACACGGCATTTTTCTTATAATACGTGCGTCTATAAAAATGTGCATCACCTCACCTTTTCATATAGTAATGGAAAGAGAGAGATGCAAAGAGCTAAACTAACATTTTGTAGCACTAGTTATAATGTTGAGTACTTTCCTACAAAATTGGTGTTCCAGTTGACCAAATTGAAGATTTATTTTTAACCGACTTCATTAAGAGTACAAATTATCAGTAGTTATCAACTAGAAGTTCAGATCCAGAAATAGCTGAAGGCATTTCTGTTTAGATAGATAAGACTTTATACCGATTTAAAAAACGGTCTTTATTTTTAAGCTGATGTCCCTTGACTGTCTTGATCAAATATGAAATACAAAAATATCAATCAAAGATCCAATACAAAATCAATAATATTCTAAGAGAATAATTACATTTGTTCTGTAATTGTATTGAGTAATCCCAGGCTATTTGTCACGAGCCTCGACCATTGTAATGTCCGCCATGACAGTTCTATTATGCAGCAAGAAACAGTCAAACATGTGTTAACTGCATTCTGCGGAAAACAATACAATTATTCGGATTATTTGAATTCATTCTCGCCTTGTTGTAACAGCACTAATTCTACATTCAGGATCCTATTAAACTGATTAAAGAGAATAAAAGCATGTTTCGGGAATGTAAGAGACTGAAAATAGATGAGTTGACACACGCATCTATTTTCAGGCTCTAAAATACATTGTTGAACATTCAAGGTCAGTGTTTTTAATAAAGTTTCTTAAAGGTTATTACTCAATCATAACATGATTTGCGTGAGTTAATAGTAACACAACCAACACGCAAATTGGTTGCAAAAAACAAAGGCCCCTGACAAAAAACAGAACTTCACCTGAAAATACCAACAGATCACAGTTTTCTTATAAAAACTGGCGTGTTTGCTCCAGTTCTTACGCTCTGACAAAAACTCGGGCAGTTGAGTGGGAAACACGAAAGGTTAAGGTCCCCGTTAGATTACGGTAACACTCAAAATATTCTCTGTTAGCGCTATGCCGTCACTGCTCTGTCCACATTGTTTTGATTAGCCCACTTTTCACTCTAATCTTAGCGAGTTAGCTGTAAAATGTAATTATTTTCAACCAGTTGTTGAGTTAGTGTTATGTTTTTATTATTCTCGAGGCGCAGAGAGGAATAATTGCTCGGTCGGCAATTAATCACTTTTCATCTTGAATTTGTTCAGCAATACGCGGTAAATAGGTCATTACACTGCATGCGTCAATGTTTCTCATATATTTTTATTGACCAGAGAATTATTTTAGTCGATCTTATGCATTTATACTGACTGACCCAGCATATGATTTGGTTGTATGGTTAAAAGCTTTGTTATAACTGCTACAAAAGACTAGTATTGTATTGCAGTTGATGTCTATAGGTGTCGTATTTATATTTGATGTCGTAATGCAGATACAAACACAGAATTGCGCTTTCAAACTGGTGTCACGGATGTAAGGCAAAAGTCTGCCAGGCTAAAGTGGGATTGGGCTCACGTTTGCCGTATGAGTCCAGAGAGGTGGGCCCAAAAAGCGACCAACTGTTTACCACATGACGGTCTATGGCGACGTGGAAGGCCCAAATCCCATTTCAGAACGATTGGCCAGAGATAGCAAATAACAGAAAGACTTGGAAGTCATGGGGAGAGGCCTTTGCCTTTTGGGATATACCCGTAGTAAATTAATGCAGCTACGCAATGAAGCACCGTGTCTACAGTCTTTATTATCAGATGGTTGTTAGTTACACCATCCATAGCATTAAAAACAGTTTTACTCATAAATTCAAACAATATATATTGTAAAAGTGTAGTTGACAGGACAGGGCTTTATTTTACCCAAATTCTTAATAATTTTAGGCAGCTGCAGTAAAGTCTCTGTGTCTAATAGTTCGTTAAATAACCTTTACGGTTGACTCGCCAGGGTCGGCAGTACCTGTTGTCCAATTAGTTGTACTCTTAGTCATTGATCTTCTAAAATTCAGGAAACATTTCGTTGTGGTGACTCGACTTGCGGTTTTGACAATGACTGGTGATTTTATAAAAAACCGCAAGATTGTTCATCTCTTCAAAGGTTTGAATAGGTAGGTATAAATATATATTCTTTGTTTTAATCCTATTACAATTTATTGTTTATGTCACAGTAACGTAGGTATTATTTATGATTGTGATAATTTACCCTTTCAAAGAGCAGTCTGATTGGATTTGAGAATAGTATTTTATTACTTACTTTATTTTTATTGCTGCACTATTCTTCGGTTTTGATGGCACTCCGTGGTTAAGGAACTGTAACAAGAAAATTAATCAAGTCATTAAAAAAATATAATATAACCAACCATTTGTATTGAGAATACATTTATTTGTTTTTATAATAATTTACAGGCAAATTAAGTTACGTACACTTGCTAAGCAATTGCTACTAGAGAGTAGGTAAGCTCTTTTGTAACTTATAACAAAACCTCATAACAGTATCCTTAGATATTAATTACAGTTCAATCACTCTAAAGGCAGAGCTCAGACGTTAGTTAAAATTCAACGGGTCATTAACTATTATCTATGGTATAATAATAGCAGCCCTGTATCTAATACATGTCCCACTGCTGGGCTCGGGTCTCTTCTCTTGATGAGAACGGTTAGGCCATAGTCCACCACGCAGGCTAATTGTGGACACACCCTCGATGTTTTCCTTCACCGTTAGGAAGCGATAATTTATATGATAAATACATACATATCTTCGAAAAGACGAATCTTAACGATTTACTGATTGAGGTCTGTGCCGTGGGTTCGAACCCCAGACCTTTGACTTCGCAGTCCTACGGTCTCCCACTCGGCTAGAATCGATGGAAGAGAAAGCTATAATTGTTCAACTACAATGATTTTAAGTCCATAGTTTTCGCAACATGTGGACTACGACATACCGTAGATAACTGTTGGCCAGGCTACCGGTGTATTACACGGTCCCTGTACTTAGGTTAAATACAGTGTTCACATTTCATGCATATTGAAGCGTGTGACATAGATAACTAGGTACTAATTCTACACGCATGATATGACGTTTAGACTAGATGTCACATACCAAATGCCTGGACTAATGCCACTAATAACAGTGCACATGTTAAACCAAGTTAATATGATGAGTGTGCACGGTTGACGTGGTTAAAGTGGTCACCTCGCCGCCTTCAGATGCGCTGGTGTTGTAGGTTCGATCCCCACATGGGACGACAAATCTTTGTGTGATTTGCAAAGATTTGTTCTGACTCTGGGTGTGCTTTTTGTGTGTGAAATGTATGTTGTGAACACCCTTGCGACACAGGAGTTATTCCCAGTGCGGTAGTTGTTTTAAAAAAAATAAAAAATGATATGATACTAAATGGTTCAAATATTTCTTCATCATAGTAAATTATTGAACTAACCTACAGCCATAGTACTAATGATATGTTGCTGAAACATCCAATTTACCATCCTGTAATTGTTTAGATTTAATGTCTGGATGTTTGTTAGACTGGACGAGTAAACTCTTTCACGCAAAATGCAAAGGATGGATTGTTATAAAAAGAAATATACATGTAGCTTATACCCTGTTATATAATAAATAAATATTTTACGACTCACACACAACGCCATCTAGTCCCAAACTAAGCAGAGCTTGTAATATGGGTACTAGAATAACTGATACTAATACATATACAGGGTGTATTTTTGAAACGGGGCAGTAAGGGCAAGTACCTTAACCGTTGCAGTTACAGCAAAACGTTCTTAAAAGACCTTCCCTAACTTTTTGGGACATTTTGAACTGCATTCACAGATTTTGTAAAAAACTTACAGTTAGCAAAAAAAATGCAAAAAGTTCAATTTTTTTTTTTATGCCAATCGATTCTATTTCATGTGGGGATCAAAAAACTCTATGGGACCATTTTAGCTTTCAGTACTAGAAAAGACAGAAATCGCCAAAAACGTTTCCCATACATTTCGGCAACAGAAACGAATTTCTACGATGGTCTAACTTTTTGTTATGGCCTGGAAGTGGGTAGAATTGACTGTAAAGTAAATAAAAAGAATTTTTACCCTCAAATTTCGAATTTGATTCGAAAATCTGTGTGTTATACTTAGTTTCAGCTGAGAAACTTCGTATGAGTTATTAATTAAGGATTTTCGCTAAAATGTCTTCTAATCGTGAAAAAATTGACTTATTAGAAGCGTATTTTGAAAGAACCCTGCAGTTCCAGGTTTTTCAAAAGATTTGTAATAACCTTTCTTGTTGGCACATGCCGCAACGGATACTAGCTATCAGTAAATGAAATTGACCCCGTATTGCTGCTGAAAATTTCGCAATTACACCTATGCCCGATCCGGCGATCTAGTCTAAGACCTCACGGAGAGCGCATTTATACCGCTAGGCCACGAAACAGTCACCAATACTTATTTATTTATATTCTTCTGTAAAGAGGAACCAGAAAAACCGCTGCACCTCTTTTGAAGCATCATTCTGGGACGCCATATACATATTGGATCCGGATGATGTCAAGTCACTCCCGATCGGCCGACTGCTCCAGTTTATGGAGGCTATTGGCCTAAAGGAGAGTCTATAATGAGGCCACAATCACAATAGACCCACGGAGGTCGACGTGAACACCCAAAGCCTCGTCCCAACAATAAATAATAAAATATTTATTTATATTATATTTATTGTAATCAGTATATTGAGTTCATTTGCCACTTTCTTAACAAATAACAAGTAGGTAACTATGACTCATGTCGCGATAACAGCTGTGTATTGTAGGTAATTGTTATAAAATATTGAAACAATTTATGTTTGTAGAAAGTTCTTTGATTATACAGCTTACGGCTGATTATACAAAATGTCAAATTTATTTACATAGTTATCTGTATTTTTCTTTAAGTCCGGCCTACATAATCAAATGATTTTATTCATGATAAAATACTAAAATGTAGTATTTGTACCAATGTTTTGATTAGAAAGCCGAGGTCGCGGGTTCGATTCCCGCTTAAGACAAATCTTTATGTGCATGAACATGGGGGTTTGTATTAGGCTGGGCGTTTCTAATGTTTCTATGTATAATACCCATCAGTTATTCTAGTACCCATAGTACAAGCTCTGCTTAGCTTGTTAGAAATTTGTGTGATATTTTATTTATTTTATGAATTGCAATAAACACGTTTAAAAGCACGCCTGAAGTTATTTTTTTTCTATCTAGAACTAGCTGCCCCGCGCGGCTTCGCCCTCGATAAAATTTTGCCCTCGAAAATATTTTAAAAGTATCCTATGTCCTTCTCCCGGTTCTAAGCTACCTCCCCACCAATTTTCAGCCAAATCGGTTCAGCCGTTCTTGAGTTATAAATGGTGTAACTAACACGACTTTCTTTTATACAGGGTGGATGCGACATAGCGACATTTATTGAAACCACAGCTTCTATACATGGTAAGTATCAATTTCCACCGGATAAAATTTCTCTGGCGAAAAAAAAAATCACGTTCTCCGAACAATTTGAACATTGCGATCGTGCAATTTGTTCGGCAGACGTGGATTTTATTTTTCGCCAGAGAATTTTTTATCCGGTGGAAATGCATACTGGCCATGTATAGAAGCTGTGGTTTCAATAAATGTCGCTATGTCGCATCCACCCCGTATATATAGATCTTTTTTATATCTAGAATCCTTGATGCACATAATCTATGATTAAGTTTACGTGTTTTGCGTAAGATCAATATCATGGATGTCAATTATGGCTGGCATTTAAATTGACCATGTATTTTATGGTATAATGACCTAAACGACGATATATTCTGCAAACCAGTTCAGAATTAAGCATCTTCACATTATGCCATTGACATTTCGTTTCACCTTTCTCTTTTTTGCTTGTTATAACATTGATAAATACTATCGCATTAACTCCCTGGTTTTAATATCTTAATTAACCCAAAATATAAATCAGAGCGTTCGAAATTAACTTGATGAATATTCAAAGACCGAATCAATCTTGCATCTTAATTTAAATTCCTATATACAGTTATGCATTTCGAAAACAATACATTATCGAAATTTAACTATAAATCACGTCTGTGTTTATAAGGCTGACAGTCCAAAAATAGCCAAAAGTCTGTCCGAAAAAGTGCATACTATACTAGTGGGTATGCATGCATACTTTGTGATTTTATTTCATTGATTAGTTCAATACCCGTAATAAAATAGCTGTATTTTTGCTTTATTGTTTACGTATAAAATCAACGAATCAATTTTAAGTAAACAACAACTTTCCCAAATTCATTTTTTGATGTAGTCAGGTAAAAAGCTCTATCATAACATAATCATTTCATTTGATTTCATCCATCAAAGCGCTTGGTCGACGGACGCCATAAATCGAAGCTAAAGGGGGACACACGTCGATTCGCTCCATCGAGTACAGTGGCAAGTGCAACACCGCCAACAGCTGAGCTTCAGGTGAGAGCAACGTAACCTTGATGTGACCGAAGAAAGCGCGGAACCATCGATGCCGAGATTCCAATTAAACGGAATCTAATAGACGTAAGGTGAAATCATCGAGTCAACCTCGTTACAGCAGCCAACAGCTGTGTGTTGCCGCCATAGCGCCCATAGCTGAGACGTGACATAGACGAAGCGTCATATCTGCGTTCGTTTTTTAAAATCGTGACGATGTAGTTTCAATCATTAAGTTCAACCTCTTTACAGCCTGTAACCACGAAAGTTAACCACCAAGTACCCTAAATACCGTTCTTTTTGTAAAAAATCGAGACAAAAGTGGTTCTAGTCTTCATTTTTTTTTCTTCTAAATGGCCTTGATCACAAACTGCGACTATAATGACCACTCTGCGTTGATTACAAATATTCGTGGGCCAAAAGTGATTTAAATTAAATTACCTCGAAGTTTTATAGCCTAAGCTTTCGCCTCGTTGCTAATTTATCAAAATTACTTACAAACCTTGACATTTAAGAGCTAAACTTCCTAAAAGGTAATTTCAGTTAACTGTATCAGTTTGAAATCTTAACAAGAAAATTAAACTAGTATCACGTAATTTGTCTATTAAATTGATTTTATATTGAAAATTTATAAATCTCGGAGTGGATCTAATTAGGCTAGATTCATGATAATGATATTTATACAGTAACAGAGGTCGCTTAAAGTAGGTAATTTGTAAAATACAAAACACGTTTTATAAATACTATTATTTCCATTCCATGATGGTAAGGTTTATAGCCCGTTAACATTAAAAAAAATACAGTTGCGTCGTTAGATCGTAGAGCTACCAAATGAAGCCTTCTCTTTTAGGCTTATTTTTTTTAAAGTTTATTTTATTGCCAGAAAAAAACTGTGGTGTAACTTATCTTCTTAATAAGTTTAACTTATTCCTACTCTACTTTTACTGATAAAGTATAAAAGTTTGTCGTTTAAAATATTCTAACTTTATTTTTGAATTCCTTGACTGCATAGTCTTCTATAACAAACCTATACTATCATAAGACTGAGCATTATCTCTAATAAGTATAGGCAGACCAAGACAATCAAGTAACATGACCTAGTTCAATGTCAAAGCTATTGACATCCGACCAATTTGGATAGTCCATCATCTCATGAATTAAAATGCCGATGGCGTACTATATATTATCACCTGGCCGAGTTGTAAGGTCACGTACCATGAGGAAAGGTCAAAGAAGATCAGTATTCATAAAAAGTATAGGAAACAAATGGAATGCCAGTTTAAATTTTAAAAGAAAAATAGTAAAAAAGTTTTCAACTTCGTTAAGGTAACGAACAATTTTAAACTTAAGGGTGTATGCAACATTTATTAAAACCACAGCTTCAATACATGGTCAGTATTCATTTACATTAGTACAATTATTTTCACAACAAAAAAACTTTTCCCGACCTAATTGTATGATCGTGATATTCAATTTATATGAATATTGTGAAGTATGATGAAAATTTGAAAAAGAATTAGGTACCCGGGAAAAAAGTAGGTAGGTGTAGTTAATCTGTATCTAAATGCATTAAAAAAGCATGTAATCTGTTTTTGAACTATTATTAATAAAAGGAAAGATCTAGTGTCAAATATTCCAAATTCTAACTGTTTAGAAGTTTATATCGACTTCGCTGGTTTCACAATTCTAAACCAAATATTTTTGATTTTTATTTCTCGACCGGTATCTGATAAATTAATCAATTCTAGCATAATATTAATCGGAATTTAATCTAAACGACTTAATTTATGGGTTGAATTCAATTTGAAAAGATAAAAATATATACTTGTTTGTGAATGTGAAGTGAAATTTATATGATCCAATTGTCAAATTTTATTTTTTTTATATAAAAAAACGTCGCCCGCTCTAGGACTAACTCTTATGTCGCGGGGGTGTTCACAAACTTACATTACACACACACATAGCACACCCAGAGTCAGATCAAATCTTTGCGGATCCCACAAAGATTTGTCCCGTGTGGGGATCGCCCAACGACAAGAGTGCAGTTGAAAGCGGCGAGGCGACCACTTTAACCACTACTCTAACCATGTACTCACTTTAATAACAATGTTACATCTTATCATATTATATAGATCTACCAAATTATATACCGGCTCTTCAATTCAAAACTGTAACTAAATAAAACATAATAGTAGCAACTGTAACTTTAAAATCAATACACAAAAGAAAATTATGATAGAAAATCGGATCAAGCTCTCTTTATTCATCGGTAAGTCTATCAAGCAAATTAACCTTCATTTTTCAATTGAACTGGCCAGATAAGCATCAATCAAATGAGTATTTCTTATCATTCTAATATCTTTCCTCTCCGATTTGCAAACTGGATCAGCTTAAAGACATAACGGTAGATCATGCATTCCTTCTCTGTAACGTACGTTGGGTACTTAGGGTTGCCAGATATCCGAGCTTCCCGGGCTTGTCCCGGCATTTTTCGTCTTGGTCACCATCATAATCATTGACTCGTAGCAGTCCTTGCTGGAAATAGACCTCTCCCAAGCTGCGTCTTGTTGCGTGACCCATAATTTGAGTTGATTGTCCCGAAATCCGAAAATTAAACATTTTAACACGCATGATGGCTGGTCTGCCTGCTTCTACTCTACTCGTCACTTTCCACGCCTTGGTGCCAGCAAATCAGAATTGACGCCAGCTAATCTGGCAACCCTACGGCTACTTGCTACTCTTCATAGTGAGATTGCACATTTACTAATATCAGGTGATTACCGGACTCTCACTTTGTAATATTGTATTTTTTTTTTTGTTTTTTTTAAAAAGCTTACTAGTAATTTGCAAATACATATTACTAGTATTCTTGTTAACCCCCTCCAGCTAAGCTTAATTCACTTGTGTTAGGAGGAAGTTCACGTCCGTGGTGTAATGGCCAGGATTCGAACCCACGACCTCTCGATCGTAAGACCGATGCCTTATCCATTGCGCCACGGCCGCTTTAGAGCGTATTAGTACCTACTAAGCAAATAAATCATAGGGAAGCAGGCAAATCGAGGGGAGAGGTCTTTGCCGGGCAGGTCTTTGCAGCAACGGTATACAGGCATAGCCTAAGTCCCTTCGCAGTTCCTTCGCAAAGCGGCAGAGTAAATAAACGTAATGCTTCTTCCTAACAACGCTCTTGTTTACAAAAACACTAGATATTATCGAAGATTACATTCAAAATATAACATTTATTAATACAAAAATCTGTTCATGCACCACAGACGACATTAGGTGAAGATCCGACAGATGTGGTTACCGTATGGCGCTCATGATATCGCAGTTAACGTATTAGAAGTCTGTGTAAAGTTTCGTCATGATACTCATTATAAATAATAATATATTTAAAATGACTGATTTTGTTGCTGTTTGCAATTATTCCATTTCCTAAATTGCGCTAGTAATGTCTTAAATGATGATTTAATTAAAGGGATTCTCGAAATTAAATCAATCAGTGAGATCTATATGTATAAAAATGAAACCCGTTTTTCGTTGTCACGACATAGCATGCAAACGGCTTGACCGATTTGGCTGATTTTTTTTTTGTAGTTTTCTACAACTGTACAAGGATCTTGCGGAAAAAAAAAAAAAAAAACAAAAAAGTATTCATTTTTATATGGAGGATATTATAGATTCCAGTTCAAATTGAATAGGTACGCATACATAAGATAGGTCAGCTATACAAAATAAAGTAGTGCATCAAATTTACGCTAAGGCGGTACGAAGTTCGCCGGGTCAGCTAGGGTTAAATAAATCTCAAATTCTTAAGAAATCAAACTGTTATAGTTTGATATCGGATTCGTCGCCAATTCCTACACGGTTTTCTATAACGAATGGAATTAATATAAAAGTTATGGCGCCGAAATCTGTGGTTAATTGCGTAAAGTGTCACATCGGTTAGGTAAATACCGTTTTATTTTACTGTTACACTTTTGTGGTAAAATACCAGAATAACTCCGTGGGATAAAATGCAGTTACTGCTTTTTAACCTTTTTGCCTAAATAACAAAGTTGTATTTAGACAGATGGACTAGACTACAGTTTTAATAGTCTAAATCATTTTCTCTTGCTTTTACTCTCGATTTTAGACGGACTAAGTTGATTTTAATAGTGATGGGAATGGACTAAATTGTTTGACCTCTATTAGGACAGAGTTAAATGACAGATAATCATTTTCCCTATCAGCCGTCTAGATGCAAAGGCCAAATTTAAAAACATGTCAAAGTAGAATCCGTGCTGTATTGAGAACTTCCTTACGGAGATTATTAAATCAACACTTTCTCCGACCCGGGTATCGAACCCGAGATTAAATAGTGTGTGATCGTGTCCAGACATCAACCTATGCATTTAGAGTATACTGGAAACCTAACATTAGTAGAAATACTATATATAACTGACATGTGAAACATCTTTTCCGGTTATTTTTAGTGGCATTCATTGGCATTAAGTATTACTAATCATATCTCAATTAAATTCCAGTTTCCGTCAAAGATGATACCGAAATATAAATTTCGATCTTAACTTTACAAGGAGAAAGATTATTACCATAAATCGACTAGCATGTTTAATTCCAAAAGCTTTTTTAATTTCTCTTTCGTCACTTTCGACTTATCAAAGTGAAATTTTATGTTTGCAAATGCATATCATTGAAATAGATCAAATTTTTATGTAAAAAGCGAAAGCTTGGATTGGTTCGGCATCGACAGTAATCCAGGTTGGATGGTTGGTATGATAACAGTGAAGACAATGGCTTCGTTCCAATGGGCGAGTTCGCTTGCGCAGGCGCAGGCTATGTTGCGCGTACGCCTAGGAAACTATCCTGCGTTGCGAAACACGCGATAAATTATATTAATTGTACCTTTTTAAAAACAAAAATGGTGATACGTATCTTTTGGACGAGGACCTTGATGGTTGCGTAAATGTACAGTCTAACAATTAAAATTGAATGTATACAAGTACAGTCTGCAACAGAAGTAGCTACACACAAACAAAATTTCAAAGACACTTATTTCTTAAATTCGTAATTATTTAATGTTTTGATGAATCAAAATTAATAGTAATCGATAGTGAGTGCTAAAATAATGCACTTACTATCGATTACTATAAGTAACTAGGGATGTTTTTATATAAAAATGTGATTTGAAAGAAAATTTTCAAATTTTCAAGTGTTCAGCTACTTTTGTTGCTGACTGTACAATGTTTATTATAGAGCATGTCTTGTGAGTAGTATTTTGTTTACAAATTTCAATGTTGTTAATATTCTAGTAATGCGTGTCCGTGCAAATATTGAGGTATTGGCTTGCTAGGTATTGGTTATTTACGTTGAGTAAGACAATGTTTCGTACATTGTCTTAGACAGCAGTAATATTATAAATTTATTACTAGTTAGGATCTACGCACGCCTTGACCCGCTTGGTACCTAGATAAGATATAGACCATCTTACTCAGAATTCACTTATAATCTAGCATCCCAAATGTGAAGAAATTTTTGAAATCGGTCCTGTAGTTTAAAAAAAAAACAAATAAACTATATCTTTAATATATATTCATACCATTGCGTGAGATTATTTTCGTGTTAGTGTTTGCCTGCATTTTATGTTAATTTGTAAAAAATAGGCAGGTAGGTAATTATTACTAATTATGGATTGGATTATTGTGGTTTTTAATTCTTTGCGATTATAAGGGAATTCTGAATTTATCCTTGTACTCTTAACATACTTATAAAATTAATTAATTTACCAAATATATATTTCGATAACGATATACCAATACAGTTATTTAACACTAAACGTATTGGTACTTAATTGAATAATCCAATTATTTCAAAATTTATGAAAAGGGGTGAGCCTCTTTAACATAAATGATCCATTTCTTCTTAATATTCTTTATTTACAGAAAAATAAATATTGGATCTTAAATTAAACTAGTCTAATAACTGAATCTAAACTTAATAAGTCACTGTCAGAAGGCCTCGTACCCAAAATGCTGGCAGCATTACCGCGTTGTATTGCGATACTAAGTCGCTGGCCGAAATATCAGCTAGCATTTTATTTCATCCATTTCTTCTTAAGAACATTGATATTCAATACTTAGATGACATTACATAGATAAATAATATACGTTTCTATAAACGTTTTTATTTATTCCACATGATAGCTAATTATAAAGGGTTATTATGATGATGTACAGTGGGCCAACGAGTTAGCTATGCAGGGCAAAAACTTCTAAGTCATAGTAAAGACTTACTACACCAGTTATGGATAAGTGAGTTACATTTCTAAATAGTGGGTATATTACACTTATTAAAAATAGAATTCACCCATGCATATCTATTGCAGTCAGTTTTCACTATGGCATAGAAGTTTTCGCCCCGCATACCTAATTGCTTGGCCCACTGTACCTAATAACTTAATCTAAACTTAATAAATCATGTCAGAAGGCCTCGTACCCAAAATGCTGGCAGCATTACCGCGTTGTATTGCGATACTAAGTCGCTGGTCGAAATATAAGCCAGCATTTTATTTCATCAATTTCTTTTTAAGAACATTGATATTCAATACTTAGATTACATTACATAGATAAATAATATACGTTTCTATAAACGTTTCTAAACGTTTTTATTTATTCCACATGATAGCTAATTATAAAGGGTTATTATGATGATGTACCTAATAACTTAATCTAAACTTAATAAATCATGTCAGAAGGCCTCGTACCCAAAATGCTGGCAGCATTACCGCGTTATATTGAGTCGCTGGCGGAAATATAAGCCAGCATTTTATTTTATCCATTTCTTCTTAAAAACAATACTTAGATTACATTACATAGATAAATAATAAACGTTTCTAAACGTTTTTATTTATTCCACATGATAGCTCATTATAAAGGGTTATAATGACGTACTCATCCGTAACCTCTAATTGTATCTGTCGAGGGTCATTGTACAAACCAGTGGGGTAACAGTAAACAGTAACATTAATAAATAACGATAAATAACTTGCACCTTTATTGCCTATTGTATAAAACAGACGTGTGAATGTGTAAGGCGCTTTGACAATTGAGCTGTGAATATACTAAGGTTAAAGTAACTGTCTGAGTCGTAATATTGATTGAGGCCTTGACCGTGAACTCAATTTGAATAATCTATGATTTACAATATGTATTTTCGTCAGGACATTCTTAGTACGAAGAATACGGAGTCCAGGACTGTGCCCGGTAGATACCGTTAGGCACACTCCTCGGTACATAATACCTAAACATAGTACACCATGTAGGTATTAAAGCCGCTGCCTCACCTCTATCAACTGCGCTGGTGTTGGGTTCGATCGATCCCCACACGGAACACATCTTTGTGTGATCCGCAAAGATTTGTTCTGACTCTGGGTGTGCTTTGTGTGCGTAAAATGTACGTTTGTGAACACCCTGCGACACAGAAGATATTTCTAGTGCGGGCGTCGTTATTAAAAAAAAAACACCAGAGGTGAGACGGGGGTGTTGTAAACACCTCGGTTATACCCTTCTAGAATTACAAGGTTTAAGTTATACATCAGTTATATTAGACCGGATGGCGGATTAGGTAGTGTACCTGCCTGCGACGCCGAGGTCGTGGGTTCGATTCCCACTTAAGACAAATCTTTGTGCGCATGAACATCGGGGTTTGTCTTAATCTGGGTGTTTCTATGTATAATAAGTATGTATTTACAAAAGAAAAGTATATATAATTAGTATCAGTTATTCTAGTACCCATTGTACAAGCTCTGCTTAGTTTGGGACTAGATGGCGTTGTGTGTGAGTTGTGAAATATTTAATATTATTATTTATTATTTCAACCTAAAATATGGCAAGTTCTAAGTATTCCAACTAACTCGATGTCTCAACTGTTTAACTCGTAAAAAGCGACATCCGCTCTCTTTGGTTTTACGACTGCACATTACTCTACTTTATTTTTCGTAAACTTGACATTGAAGCGGCAGATAGAATTCTAACATTGTATTTTATATTTTGAGGGCATTAGCTTGGTAAATGCTGCTATAAATATAAGTGGTATTAGTCCTATAGGTAACTTTAGCGAAAGCTCCATTATCATTATTATAATTATCTAATTGTAATGAGAATAATGATCTTTCGATATATTCGGTGTAAGTTGGAAAAAAATCATGACATTAATTACAATACTTAATTTTATATACTGCTTAAATTGAGCCAAGTAAAATAATAACTACACAATATGGAATGATTTATGCCCTTGAAAATATTTTAAGATAGAAGATATTAAGATATCATAGACACGGGGTCTATAATATATAATTAAGAAGAATATAGAATTGGCATATTCATTTCCGTCCTGTCTAACTATGAATACATCCTATTTGACGATATTTTGCAGCACCCATTCTGTCAATGTTATGCCAAGCCCTATAGCCTAAGATAAGGTCACATTAAAAAAGTTTATATTGTCAAAAGCGATAAAGATTTACAAAGTTTTTAAGTATTCTTTAATTTTCAAATTTTTCGCACAATATTCTAATATTTCTTTCATTACAACCATCTTCTTGACAATAACAAACACAACAAAAAAGAATCAGATATATCGGTCCAGTCATTCACGCGTGATGCCAGTCACCAGTATATAATATATATATATATAGATAAACCTTGTGAAGTCGTTTAAAAAAAGAATTAATTAACTAACACAAGGAGAAAGAAAATGACAGGTAGGTAAACAAAAGATGACACCATGTCATTGAAACCACGTATCTTTGTACATAGTCATAATATTTTTACACATAGCACCATAACACTGCATTTCGTAACCTATTGTATTCATAGCCCATTTGTGTGATACATCTACTAAGTTAGAAGATAACTACTATACATAAATAAAGACCTGCTATACTTAGACATGAGATTTATACGAAGATAGATTGGTAGTAGTGATGCACCAAATGCGAAAATTGATATTAAATATCAGCGAATACCAAAATGATAGTCCAAATATCATTTTTTTAATAACCTATATTGTCCCATTCTTGGGCAAAGGTCTCCCCAAAGACTTATATAATATACTTACTTATATCATAGTCGTACAATAAATATTCTGATTTTGTTATGTGCAAAGCGAATATTATATCGTTTAATTGAGACTCGAGTCAGAAATAATATTGCTTTAAGAGTTATGGTAATTTCCATACTTAAAAAATAAAATCGTCAGTTTGATTTGGTTCTTTGCCTAATTCAGCCCGCGTTGCGGTTGACAATTTTGAGTTGTATTTTGGTTATAGACATCACATTATTCGAATATAGTATTAGTAGGTATTCGTATTTGTAAAAGTGGTATTTCATGCATCACTATTTTGTAAGATTTCCGTTTCAGAGTGTGGGAACAATTTTATTATTCGACAGTAACCGCTATAAATCTGTTTCTCTTGAATGTAAATTGCGTGTATTGCAAGCTGTAAAAGTAGTTACATTAGAGATTTAACGCCGTTTTCCTTGATTTGATGAGAGATTTCAGTGCCTGTTTTATTTCAACATTTTGGATTCTTCGCTTTATGGCATATATTTAACATTGCAAACACTGTCATCCATAGATATAAGTACAATAAGCGAGCCAAATAGATACTAATAAAGTTTTGTATAAACTGGGTAAATATTGTATAAAGTTATGCGATAACCTTTTTAAAAGAATTCGATACTGGTGGATTACATTGGAGCCTGATGGTACTATCAAGAAAGATTACTTAAAAGTGATAATTACGTAGTACCGCTCTCGTAGTGCTGTGTATGTCCCTTGTTGCACAGATACGCTTCAAAGGCTGTAAAATGTATGTTTCTGAACACCCCCGCGACACAGCTGTTATTCCTAGTGCAGCTATAGGTAAAAAAAAATTGAGCATGAGGAAAGATTTCTGATGGTACTTTTTTCAACGTATACCATAATAGCCGCGAACATAATAATAAAATGATCGATAACATTTACAACAATCACACTTTTCTAATGAAAACAAAAGTGGTATTAAATCACACACCATTTCATCCACTCAATTAAATGTCACTCAAATCAAGAAAAAGTTATAGAAAGCAAAAAGAAACCTAGCACAGCTATCACGAGTCTAGTCGAATAAATTACCAAACATTATGTTATACTATGTGCCGGTTTTTCGAATTAAAATTCTCATTTTGTTTACGTTTTTTATAAAAGTCTAATGAACCGTGAAACGTGTTCCGTTTTCACAAAACATTTTTAAACGAATAGAGAGTAGAGGACGGATGTAGTTCGGACATGTTTGTATTGGTCCCTCTTCCGTTAAAATGGTGATACATATTCAAATTGAATAAGTTTTTTGATGATTATTATAATTGATCCGCTTTTAAGGATATGACGCACAGAATTGGGCGAAAGTGTTTTGTTGTAATGTCGGATGCTATCCGATTCTCTTACGATCATATTATGATGGTAAGCGTTTAGTCGACCAATGCTCTAATGGCACAAGAGGCACAACTAATCTTGGCAAATATAACTAGTGCTCATCAAGTTTAGGACAAAGGTGCAGTTACGATACTAAAGTTATAGCCAAACAAACTTCCCTCCGTGAAAGCAGTATCCGTTTCTGTAAAATGTAGTTGTTGCTGGGATTATAAAATCCTGAATAAGGTAAAATGCTCTTAATACTGTCATTAAAACCGACGTGAGGTGAACACATTGTTATTGAGAATACGGGTTACTCACGTTATTTAAGCCGGAGATATGCCGACTTATTTCGAACCAATTACGTAGATTCATCAACTGGGCAATTAATCGCGTTTCGTCGCGCGACGGCGAATATATCGCGAGTAACCCGTATTCTCAATAACAGTGCTCTTAATATTTATAAGTAATCCACACTTCACTTCAAATCCAATCTAATGGACCCTGTGTAACACCTTTCCTTCTTGAAACTGAAGTATGGTTGTATAGCTACTAAAGTCAAAATCATATATCACATAAATAATGACAGTCTAACGGTAGCCATGATGTCAGGCCATAGCTCATCTTGATGACGTAATGATGCCATCATCCGACCTGTCAGAAGGCTATGCCTTAGAGATAATGATGCCAAAGCCATTTTCACTGAGATTATAACTTTATTGCTGTAATCTTGTCAAGTATATGGCTTGTCTTGGCCTGTTTCTACAAGTAGAAACAGGCCAAGCTATTTACACATACACATATTTTACTTTTCAGAAGTAGTTACTTTATACGTCAATGGTAGTAGTACAGTAGTACAGTTACAGTTCAGTTCAGTTAGTAGTACAGTTCAGTAGTAGCACATATTCTATTAGTGCATTACGAGCGTGGTGACGAATCTTTTGAAAGGCCAAAATCCTATCGCCTGATGGATATTTTTTTCAATATGATCATAAATAAATGCCTACAACGTTTACCACAATTACTAGAAATTGTACTTAAAGTATCTGAGTGCACGGTTGGCGTAGTGGTTAATGCGGACGCCTCGCCGCTTTTAACTGTGCTGGTGTTGTGGGTTCGATCACGGGATAAATCTTTGGGTGATCCGCAAAGATTTGTTTTGACTCTGGGTTTACGTAAAATGTATGTTTGTGAACACCTCCACGCGTAATAGGAAACTATTTTGTCTTCAGCAAGTTAGTCTCTTTGATTTGCCGAAATCAGATTTTCGCGGTTTTTCGTATGCATGAAGATGCTTGTGGTTATTCGCCTACGCTAATGACAAGTTTGATTGAATACACCTGCGTGATTAGACTGTTCAGGGTCTTGCAGTTATTAGACAGTAAATAAACCTTCTGAATCCCACATCAATCACACCCAAGCAACTTCATGGTGAGGTATTAGGTTTTAACTTTTATCCCTTTCAAACACGTTATTTTTGCACAATTTATCTACATACGTGACTTTAGGATACCTACATAATTATTAAGATAGCATAGGAACTTACCACTATACCTGCTACTGGCAAATAACTATATCATAAATAAATTTGTCTTAGGCCAATTTTCTAAATTGAAAGCAATAGCAAAACGTGGACACAGAAGTAAATGACAAACAAGCATCTTACGTGTTTATTCGTCTTTTGTATCAAATCAAATCAAATCATTTATTTTCATGGGCCCCAAGGGGCGCTTGAACACGTCAAAACAAACATCAAAATACAAAAAAATATAAAATTAAAATAAAACTTAGCTAACTAAATTATAATACTTATTGCAATTGAATGATTTGACACCGGCGCTTAGATTGACTTTAATTCAACTTAGAGATATGAATTAAAATCAATCCAAGTACCAGCTCCGATGGGTATTGCATCATGAGAAGAGCTGGTGAGAGACTCATGTGCACCATTTTTCAAATAATTCATACAATATTTGTTTGTTCTTTTGACAATAATCTATGTGTAAGTTATAGCAACCAAAACAACATTATGGCTAAATATGGTTAGGGAGAGAAACTAAACTTAAATATAGCAATGGAATTAAATTAATACTTATAAATAAATCCATAGTACATAAGGTTGCAATATCTTACACTTCAAGCAGAAAATAAAGGAGTAAAAGCAATGTGTGTATACTACTGTATATACATAAGGCTTCCAGAACAGACAAAGAAAATAATTGTACATGAAATACTATTCAAAAGATATGTGTTTTAATACCTACCATTCAGTTATTTTTGCGTCACCAGCAGAGAACTTTTATCTCTTTCGAACACGTTATTTTTGCACTATTTATCTACTAACGTAACTATAGGATACCTCAGTCATAATTAGATCCTTAGGAACCATAGAAATTCCCCACTTTACCAGGTACTAGCAAAAAAATATATCATAAATAAATTTGCCTAAGGCTAATTTTCCCAATTCAATACATTAGAAATATGCAAAGAAAATCATGAAGACATATAAAAATGACAAAAAAAGCATCTTACGTGTTTATTCGTCTTTTTCTCTGAAATACTTTTCAAAAGATAGGGGTTAATACCTACCATACAATTATTTTTGCGTCACCAGCTGAGTACCTACCTACACCACAGATTTCTAGCAGTGTGTAACATGTCCTACAAATTCTGAATACGCGTGAAGGCGACCATCCCATCCCATCCAATGGTGCGTGCTCTTACACAATCCATTGTTTGAAAGAATTTATTATTTTGCGCATCCGAGGCCGGCTTGCGGACTAATCGATGGCCTAGCATATCGGTGTCAGGGTGACATTGTGAAGGAAGTAAAAAAAGTTGAAGATAAGTGCGTTTAATTACTGTTTCTTCTGGTTCATAATGCTAGTTAGGAGTTTAGTTTCAGTGCTTTTTTCCCTAGAACAGGATCGGTTATTGATGACAACACACCGCAAGTTCTGATGGATACCTAAGAAGACCTTAAATACAGCAACCTGTCACGTTTTGGATGGTGGATGATCAAGGGCTGTATTTGGTTACCGTCAGATTACCAGCTATTCTGACGGTGACTGTATTTGCTTATTACCAGGTAGGCAACACGCTATATTCTAAGCTATTTTCGGGCGGCTTCGACAACCTGCAACCGCCTCATACCCCTGGGAATGTTTCGCAGTCAATACAAGATTAACAAATTATCTGCTATCTAATAAGGAAAGTCTTTAACTCTTTAGCACTCAATAAGAGCCATGCGAATATCGTGACAAGACTTGTTCTACACTAAGCGAGTAATATACTCAAGGCAGAAGGTCCATTTAGAACCAAATGCTCACAATAGCACATTATATAGAGTCATTTTTAAAGATTATGATGATGATGATTATCTTACATGCGCTTTACTTAATAACACGCTTAGACGAAACTTAAGTTTTTTTTACTGAAAAATAGAGAGTTGATTTGCAATGAAAAAGAAGGTAAAAATGATTTTTTTTCCTGGAATGTAATATTCAGACTCGTTGTTGAACAATTAGCATTGTTAAGTTCAGTTAATCAATACCTACTGTAGGTAACGACGAATTTGTACGTTACAGGTTACCTAATGAGGGATGAGATCGTATAACTAGAAACTCTTAATAATTAATTCAGCGGAAGACAGGCAGCCTTTGGATTGTGATTTAGCAAAGTCACAGCTCGAAAACAATTCCTATTGCTCTATTGGAATTAGCAACTGAACCTTCTGCGTCCCCTCTAATACATGTAACGCTACAGGCGCGTACAGAGACATGATAAAGCGAGCTATTGACCTGCTTCGCAAACGTGTCTGCCATTGTATGCGATATCTTACTATTTGTCTGTCTCTAATGTATGTATCTACGAAACATGTGCTTTGTAATGTGCTCTATATTTGTGTTATACGCAAGCCATTTGGTTTGAAATTGGCATTTTAAAGCAGATAGGTTTTTCAACTGTCGAATCGATTCGTGTCGATAGCAACGAATTTCAGGATTCGATGTATGTAGTCCTGGTTCAACCACGACCCTCGCCCCTCCCCTTTCCCCCATCAAATACTGGTTACGGCCGTGTCATTATGTGTTTTATTGGATCATCGGTAATGTAATGTTCTTTCACTATACGAATCCGAAGTCTCAACACCGAATACCAAAAAAGTTGAGAAAATATTATAAACTTAGTTTAGCATTAATTTCAACATTTTCAATCGGACAATGCTTTATCTACAGGCATGTATAACGTCGCTCCACAACGTCGCTTTCTTCTCCACCTTGGAGAGCCAGTTAATCCGGTTTGATCCAGCTCAGCTTTATGGCATCTTATTACAATTTATAGACTTTGTTAACCGGAATCGACTAAGGCTGTGTTAATATTAGATGTAAACTGTTGATGTTTTTAATATAATTCGAAATAATTGATCGATATTACTCTTTACAATTCATAAGGGTCTTTTTTTTGCAGGTGATCGTGGTTGGACGATTTCTGAGATGGGCCATAGTTTGGTTACCACCTCACTCATATGCTTTATCCGATTCTTCATGCTTTCAGTATTTAGGTAGGTAATTACTGACATACAAGTATCTTATAATATGCAGGTTTAAAAAGGTATTGTTTAAAACCTGCATATTCACTACATAAAAAATACCAACTTTCCACGATTTTCATTATGTAATGCTCGTAAGTGGACTGCTCATTATCCAACAAGACGTATAATCAGGAAACTGCAAACATGTAGTTTGTTTATCAAAAGGAAATACCAACGGTATCGTACGCTAGAGGCGGTTTTGAAAACAAATCGCCATGTTGGAAAAACAAGACATCATCGTGGAGAAGCTATGTAAATCGCAGAAGTGTGTGCAGCTACGTGACGTATTTTTAGGTGGCTAATAATCACAGTGTGTAGTGGGACTGTAAGTCCAAACGGGACAGTAATTCCTTTCAGTGAAACATTTTTACAAATCGCCATGTTGGGAAACAAGGCATCATGAAGAAGCTATGCAAATCGGAGAAGTGTGTGCAGCTACTTGACGTAATTTTAGGTTTCCGATAATCGCAGCTTGTAGCGAGATTGTAAGGTTGCCAATTCCTGTCAGTAAAACCACTCTTTAAACAAATCGCCATGTTGGGAAACAAGGCATCGCGAAGAAGCTATGCAAATCGCAAAGTGCAGCTACTTGACGTAACTCTAGGTGGCCGATAATGATAGGAATGGTAGCGGGACCGTAAGGTGGTCAATTGCTGTCATTTTAACTGCTCTATAAATTATATAGTCCCGTTTGGAACTAAAGTTACATTATTTATTTATTTATTTATTTATTTTGGGAAACAAACAGCTTTTAAAACAATCAATTAAATTAAATTACTTATATAAATAACAACGTAAGCCAATTGACAGTTAGTGTGTATGGCTAAGTTCGAAACTTACATATTAAAATAAATAAATAACATGATCTAATAAAAATTCACAATATATGGTACAATAATAATTAATAAATCGATAGGATATAATACATTAGAATAGCAGTAAATTGAAATAAATGATCATTATTATTATGGATCGAAAAATTGTTTCGTTATTCATTGCGAAACAATTTTTCCAGAAATCTGTGAGAAAGAATTGTGGATGAACCGTACAAAATGCAATACATTAAAAACCGTAGTAGCGTAAGAGAAAAAATGTTAAGCTTGATTATTTTATTATCATAAACCAAGGTCATAGAACTTCGCAAAATCGTTTAATATAAAACAAAATTTCTTGTCACGCCTCATAAAGTCCATATTTTACGTAAGCCCTCTGGTTGGCAAACCTTGTTTCCATGATTGCATACTTGAGTGAATAACCACGGAGTAGAGATAGGAAGTAGTGTTATGTGATGATTAACGGGTACGGGTGAGCCTGTCCACGAAACTTGGTTCAAGCGACAATATTGAGCTATATCACAGAATACATAGAAGTTTATTATGAAGTTGACACAACCATTTTATACATATGAAAGCAAAGGAATCAATTACTAATTCAGAAGCCAAAACATCGATGTCTTCAGATATAGCAACATTCAACATTTTATATAATACTAAAGTTGAAAAATTAAGAATCCAGCAGGACTCGAACCTGCACCCTCTGGGTATACGCCCCAAGTGCTTTGCCAATTCAGCTATGGATTCGTATGCTGCTAGACTCGAAATTTCTCAACTCTTTTGTGCCAGCGTCATAGGTATATATATATATACCTTAGCTAGACGAACCTTACTTTGTTTAAGCTAGCAGCATACGAATCCATAGTTTTTACTGGTGGTAGAGCTCTTGTGAATGAGTTCGAGGGCGGCAGCACCACCGTCTCACCTTTAACCTGCCGCCAAAAAGTAGTGCTTGCATTACTGTGTTCCGGTTTGGTGGTGTGATCAGGCCCTGAAATTACAGGCACATGAGGCATAACACCCTAGTCCTCAGCTGCAGCGACGCATCTACAATCTGCTTTTGTGGATTGTTGAAGTCCATGGGCTGTACTCCACTTACCATCAGGTGGACTACACGATCGTTCGCTGTGGGCGTAATATATAAAAAAAAAATCGACGCTGAAGAAGTAGATAAAAGCAGAGCACAATACGATAACACAAAACATTGTTGATCAGTGTGATGCTGCCAAAGAGTAATTTCAAATATCTTGGCAAGCTAATTTCTGCATTCAAAATAAAACGGTAATATTAGATAGTCTCTTTTATTTGAGAACTTACACGTTCGTTATCGATGAATCATTTTAAACAGCACTTTAGGACAAACCGTGTTCCATTCCATCCAACATGACCGTAATATTTGAAACACATTTGTGTGCACATATGCGACGTAGTATAGCTCAGAGTTAGATAAACCGAAGTAGAACAAACGTTGGTATGTCAAATACCTATGTACCTACATACATTGTAGCAGGTAATTTACTGCATATTTGTTGAAAATAGAAATTTAAAACCTATTACATTAGGCTATTTCAATTTATAATATGTGGATGTGTATTTCACTGAGCTAGCTGATTGAGTTAACTTAGAGCTATGGCTATTATTTTTATTCGCTTTCATAATGCTATTCAGAGTAACGTAGTGACGTGTGTGTACTAAACTCAATTTGAAAAAGGGAGCAGTGTCATGCAGCTGGCTCAATTGAGCGACTATGAACCGAGCTACCCATCTCGTGCTAAAATGAAGAACCAGATGCAATATTTGGAGTTATGCTATGTCGTATAGGTGTGAGGTACATAAGTTTGGCTTTTCAGCAGCCATGTCATCATATACTACATAATGTATCTCAGTTTAAGCTACGTGTAGGTGTTAAATAGATAATACTAAACATGCAACTACAGCTAGTAATATTACCAACATTTCACGCAGGATTGTCAATCAATGTTGCAAGCGATTCATTAACGTCAGTTCGTTACTTTTTTACACGAATGATGTACAAAGTTGTCGGTTGGACGATCATGAAAATGCGTTTTTACTATCATTAAAACAGTAATTCATTATGAGTAAATGACAAATTGATTTGTCCTAAATCGTTGACGTAAAGGTTGCAGTTTTACAATTCTGCAATTACTATTATCTACTAGGTACCTACTTACTACGTCAACATTATATATATCACTGACATTTCTTATGCAATAGAGTGATATGGGGAGAGCTTATCGCTATCATCCGGGCACAATCCCATGTTCATGTCCTTACTGAGAATTTTATAATAGCATAAGTTGGCTGATCAGAGAATCAAATCCGAAATTTCGTAGTGAGAACTCGTATACCAATCGCTGGACCAAAGAAGCAGTCGTCTTGTAAGAATCCACCGGCACAAGTTCAAAGAATTCTTGAAATGTTCATCTAATACTTCAAAAAACATGAGTAGGTATTCACACATCGTCACGGTCCGGTTACAGGGCAACCACATTTAATTGGCCTCAGTTAATGCTAACAGAGCGAGGAATAACTTCTAAATATTAATAAAGAATTAACTCATATTTAAGGCTGTATTGCTTATAGCAGTTCATATTTGGTAATAAACATACACGGGCAGATGCCCCAGATATGCTAAGTTATTTAAATAATATCACAATATGAATTTTCTACGTATTGCTTTACGTTATTACCAATATTTTTGTAATTAATGAAAATGTGTTATTATTTCAAAAGTAGTTTATGGGCAACGTAGTGTTAAAAATTGTTTTAATTACAATTTGAATGGGTACGACTTTGTCTTATCAACTCTTGCTCAGAAGTTGAATTTAATGAGCTAAGTATATCCTAGCTCCTAGACTTGAAGCTGACTTGGTAACTTTATCAATAGTTGCAACTAAATAAATGGTTCAAAGTCTGAATAGTACCTATAACACGCACATGAAAAACACGAGCTCCAAAGCTTCTCTATAATTATTATAATCGCCTCAAACTGAACCACAAAACATTTAAGCTCTCAAAAAGAACCTGACTTCTTCGAATGATTCATTAGCCATTTTTTCCTGTTAGTCATAACTTTGCATCCGTAACATTAACTTGTAATCTTAACGATGCATAAATCTCAGGTATTTTCCAAGAAAGTTTTGAAAGCTTTTAAACTTTTGTTGAATTTTAAATCATTCGTTGTCATCATTTGTCAGACGATTAACAAAATAATGATTACCAATGTACGGTTTGTTCCTTTTTTCTGACTCAAAGCATATATTTTTCATTCTATTCATGGAAATATTACGAGGTCAGAATCCGTACCATCAACTTTTTGCGACTAAAACGCGATTTAGAATTCTAACGTATGACGGACTGTACAAACTGGATAGCATTTCAGTTTCAATTAGTTGGAGCTGATGTTCTTTATTTATTACAAGAACTAAGAATTTAGGACATAACAAAAGAACTTGTTGCTCGATAGAAGTGTAATGAGCATCGTCGTCACAGCTAGTAACGAGGTCAAATTCCAACACCAAGTAATTGTTATCCCTTACCTTTCCTATTTTTGTTCTATTTTTATTCTTACTAATATGTCTGTTTAGCTGTCTGTCTGTTACGCTTAACAACTTACCGGATCTTGATAAAAAATTGGTAGGAAAGACCAGGTAAAAGACATTAAGCTACTTTTTATTGACAGCCCACACAGATGGAACCACGGGCAGAAACCAGTTGGCTATAAATAAATGTTGATTACATTTACCTACGTAACGCCAGTAATCGACACATGTCGATCAAAAGGTCAGTGGTAAGCCTCCGTCCACCGTACGATCGCAGACATTGACTCATTGACTCACCCCGCATTAAAGGTCGTTAGCATTGCTATTGTTTTGCGCGTTTTGCCGACGAAGGAGAAGTAGAAAATTATTATTCGATTAGACGAAATCCTTTTTGTCTAAAAGAGAATTACTATTTTGGGAAGACGGTTTAGCTGGGGCGAAAAATAGGGGTGAATATACGACCGGAAAAGCAGTTTCTTTAGGGCTGAAAATTTATTAGAGAAGGTATCAGAAACCGTCATAGCTCTCATTCTTCTTATTGGTGTTTCATATGAATTAGGTCCTCAGCTGCGGACCTAAGCTGAATCATATCGTATAGAATAGCCTTACAGTTTACTCGCAACGAATTGCAATATGAGGTCATGATACTGCCTCAGATTATTGAAACAGTTGTATGAAGTAGGCGAGATTGTCAAGTAATTTTGCCATGGAAAGGAAAAAATTGCCTGATTTTGGGGATAAGGTTATATACTCTATTAACATCTTTGCCTAAATGAATTCCAGGCATTTAAATACTCAAACAACTTCAAATTTATACCGACAAGTACTGCTTATTGAATTGAGGGTAGCTTGTTTCAGGAATGTACCTTCAGTTAGCCAAGAAAACTTGTAGTGAATATATTAAAAGCTAAGAGGTTTACTAAGTTACTGCCAACTCAACTCAGACCGCTAAGCATGGCTTCATTTAAAATTTGAACGATTTTGTGTATTAAAACAAGAGATTCATGATCTCCCAGTGATGACTGTGATGAGTATGAGCTTTCATTATGAAAAGCGATGTCATTTCGCGGAACAGCATTGTTTGTATAAACGGGGTCGAAATTTGAGTGTGGAGATAATTATGTGAGGTGGGTTCTGAACTCAATGATTGGTGACAGTTATGATACTTCAATAGTTTTAGATTAAATCGCCTTTTAGGTTGTTTTGTTTTGTAAGTGAGTCTTCGCTACGACCTTATCACGTGAAGTCTGCAGTGACGCTTCTTTTAAACTTTAATGCGTGTAAAATAAATACAGTTCTAAATGCAATTGCCTCTTTAAATAAGGGTGTTATAATATCAACATTCATTCAACTTACCCGCTAACACAGCCAACGGGACTCCAGCCACACACTTTAAACCAACACTAAACACTGAACATCACCCTAATCCTGGACATCTACACAGAACACACGCAAAATGATTTATAATTGTTAAGCTTTTTTAGTATTTGTTTAATTATTTTCGTTTGTTTCGATAACAAGGTTCGTTTCAATCAGTTGTTATTTTAGCGAGATTCGGACAACTCCAGCGACTATACCACTGCTCGGACTCTGACTGAGTCAGTGACACTGCGCAGGTAGCCCCTTCTCTGTCTCACCCTACTTTACCCAGATCAAAAGACAGAGATGGCTAATGATTGGAATGCATCAACATAACGAAGGTAGTATTGCGTGGGCGTCTCGCCTTCTTACGTGAGTTTGTAACGAGTGTGAAAGGGACGCGGATAGTGCTTAGCCTTTCTGAGGTTCACGGTGCGTAGGAACGGCAACTGAGCGTAGAAAATATGTGGAAAAATGAGGCTTTCATCGTTAAGGCGAAGCTCTTAGGCCGTTGTTACTAAATTAATAAATACATAGAAAAATTTAATGTCAAATGACTTATAACGTAATTTTATGTAACTTAAACTTAGTAGCCTACTAAAAAGGCTTAATCTTTACTGTACACTAGCTATGAATAAAAATAACGAGTATAAAAAAATGACATCCATAAACCTAAAATTGATATTGTAGTCGTTTGTAATTTTACCATGCGAAGACTGGAAGAAGACAAGCAAAGTATATTTGAAATAAAGAACATCTCCTTAACATCAACCTGTTATTGAGTAACCACAAGGACGAATCTTACTACACTGGCATAAGGTTCATATTCAATTGCCACAGAATTTGTTCTAAAAATCAAGTGCATTTATAGAAATGAAGTGAGCTACAAGTAAGTTTGGCAACGTTGCTAACTGTTACATTAAGTTTGAAGTTAACTGCAGTTGGATTAGTTTACTGAAACAGAAGTACGGGAAGGCTGTGTCGCTCTTCTTTACATTAATTTACATTTTTTATTAATTTTAATGTTTTAAAGTGATTTTTATGAAATAAATCTATTTTAAATATGATTGGAGGTGATTATACGTTGGAGCTGTGTAATGTTTTTCATTCCGGACAGGTTAGTTTGAGTTTTTTATATTTATGTTAGTTAAGGCTAAGTTGCAACATACATTGTTGTGGAGTTAGGCCCGCCGCAGACGTACACAATAATAAGCTAAAATGTGTTAAAAAGGAATTTCATTTGTATCTACTCTATCGTCTATTATTTTTATTAAGCTAAAAGAAACAGTCACAATAAATGTATTGTACATATTTGCCGACATTAATATTATTATTATTAAGGGTCAGACTGTATGATTTTCTCATACAAACGAATTGCCTCAATCTTTTGTGATTTAATCGTGTATACTGAATACTATTGGTTTATTTACATTTAGACAACTGTCATTAATAACTATTAATCTGGTATTTGTTACAAAAACATAAAAAATATTTACATAAATCAAAGATTAAGAGAGTTGAATTTTACGTATTTTCACAGCGTTAACGTCAGATTTTCATCATTGTTTGTTCTGAATTATAAACATTATTATATCTTTATTTTTTATGAACAGAAACATAGTTGCACTGTCTAATTTGAAATAAAGAAACGGGGAAGAAAATGAAGTTGTCATTTATATATTTTGGAAGTCTATTATAAATTATATTTAAGTTTACATTTTGAACTACTGTGTAGTAGTGCTGTCTCGCGAGGATAAATGTAAGACAGAGATAGCATTACTCCGACTGATTTTTGCACTTGCAATGGTAAAAACGCGGTGTGAAAATGAAACAACATATATATATTAAAATATAGCATCTATAAATCAAGTTATTATATAAGAGAATATAGAATGTGATATAAACAAACGAGTCACCTGTTAATTTTGAAGCAGCTCGTTGATGTCTTTTGTACGCGGAAAGTACTACTTGTCTTGCAATGCCTGAAATTTTGGCGTTTATGCGCCATACAATTAAGGTACTAATAAGAACCGAGCTTTAATAAAGTATTTAAATGATCCTCTGGATATGCTCTTGATGATGATATTAATATATATAATAATAAATTTTATTTTTAATTTTTACTATTTGATATGCGTAGGTAAACATACTTCATTCTTGTTATGTGTATATAATTTTTATTTTGTCAGACAGACTTGCTTATGAGAAAAGTATTTTCCGAACGCTTTCCCAGCTAAAGATCTAAAATTACTGAATCGATATTTATGAACATTAGAATGGGAATAGTTTAAAACTAGAGAAACGACCTAGACATCTTTTTATCGACATACCACACGGCTAAAACCTCGTGCAGAAGCTTGTAATCTATAAATTCTGAAATTGGTAAAGAAGTTTTTTTTCTTAAACGTAATATAAATACCTAGTTGGTTTGCAATCAGGTGGAGCCGAGCAGTTTCTTCCAGCGTCTGACGGGCGGGGTGAAGACGGGAGTCATTCTCAAGGATGTCTCCTTCACCACTCATAGCGGAGAGGTCACAGCCATTCTGGGATCTAAGGGTAAGAAGTTCCAGCACAGATGAATCAATTGACTTTTTGGATATTAAATAATATCGCTTATTACGACTTATCGAATCCAGTATATAGGTAGACTTTCTTCTATGAAAATAAATTCTAGGTTGTTATACTTAATTAGAACAGCTCCTGAGACGGAGATAATACTTCAGAACTGCAGCCAGCAGTTGAATATGCTTTATTATTTAGCGAGATCTTTACGATTTATTATCCTTTAGGCTATTGAGATTGCAAAATGAAAGCTGAATACTTTATAATGCGCTAAAAAGATTTAAAAAAAGTGAACGCAACCTCATTTACAATCAGGCAGCGGAAAGCGGGCCCTTCTCGACGTGATCGCCCGTCGCGTGCCATCGAAAGGCCACATACTCCTGGAAGGCATTCCCCTGGAGACGGAACAGTTCAACAGCACCTGTGCCCTGGTGCGACACAGTACGAGACTTCTCCCTGGACTGAGTGTACAGCAGACCTTAGGGCTGTCCCTTACTAAGGTAAACTAATTTATAAAGGCATGTTTCCTGTAAGTTAAATTTGCTATCTTCTTCATCCCGGTGGCATTGAAAGTTACTACCTGTAGCCCGAGCATAAAATCATGGATGCGACTTGTAGTTCGATCGAGAGTCCAAACTTGCGTACCTATTTAATATGTTACAAATAAATAGCTCTTAATTAATACGAAGAGGAAATGAAAGCAAATAAGTCTGCCTAAACTCGCGGGGGAGCGGTGGGTAAATTGATCCACGCATCTATTATTTGATAATTCGTTTTATATGACGTGCAAGAGCGGCGCTCTTCCGAATATGACAGGACACCTGACAATGACGCTTCCGGTTAAATTAAACTGAGGTTGCAAACGAACAGTATTCCATTTACAGTTAGACCGTCCATTGTTTCGTAAAAATGCATTTAAAAGACGTTTATTTTTCAGATTTCAGGCTATTTAAAATCATCAAAAGTAAAACAAGTTATGGCTGATCTGGCTTTATCCAATGTGAGTTAAATTCCTTATTTGCCTTTGTACTTGGCAGGCGCATGGAGCATCTATTTCTATCATAATATGTTAACATCTTCAGGTTGCTCACAAATGCGTCACAAACCTGACAAAGAGTGAATACAGAAGACTAATTATAGGAGTGCAATTAATCCGGGATCCAAGTAAGCATAATCTTTTACTTAAACATTGAGTAGGCAGATATAAAGTTTACGAAGAATTTCTCCATTGAAGTCCGTCCGTAAGAGATTAGAAAATAATTGAATTAACACGTGAAGAATCCTAGTGTAAAACAATAAAAGAACTTCGTCATTAACCTTTACAAATTGACTCTTAAAAAAATAAAATCTTTAAATTAAACGTTCTAGATTAATATTAAAAAAATAATTAACTTTCATTGTCTGCAAATCAGAACCAACTACTAAAATGTTGATTTATTTTTAGTAATTCTGCTGCTTGACGAACCAACCTGGGACCTGGATCCTCTGAACACTTACCTAGTAATCTCCATTTTATCAAACGCCGCCAAGAAGTACGGAACTGCCATCGTGCTCACTATGGAGAAGCCGAGATCAGGTATAGAACTTTACCATGTTTTATATACCTACCAGTCGGCTGCCACCAATGATATTTTGCGTTACTCCTTTCTTTGTCTGAATGACAAGCAAATCAGTTATTTATAATAAATAAATGAAGTGTCGTGCTGAAATCACTATTGTACCTACTGTAAGGTACTACTTAGACTTAAAGCCCTTTAATTAACCCTCAGTGTATTGTATACTTAATCACGATTTTAGATCCCAGCAGACTTAGCCCGAATTTTACAGGTGTTAGATAATACTAATTGGCAGGATAAGCACATAAATGAAACTGACAACTGTGTTTTTTATCTAGTGTAACTTATATGAGGCTCCGGATAAGATCTATCCGGAACTTCAGAAACAAGTTAGTCTCAAGTCGTTAATTCACCTTTAAAATTTGAGTTCTTATCACACGATAGGTATATAAAAAAACATCAACAGAATAAGCCAACGCAAAACGGACTCAAATAAATATTGCAACAAGTGCATCGACATACCCACACATATCAGCTTTTATCATGCTAATCAGATTCCGACGTACTTACTCTGAGCTATCTGGTTCACCGAGCACAACTCACTGCGTCAGCCCAAATTTTGTTAGCACAGCACAGAGAGTTCAGCTGTGCTAACAGTGAACATGCCACAGTTTTACTGGCGCTTATGAAATAACTTTGTCACTGGGTCACTGTACTCAGTGGTCTATAGGTAATGGCAACGTTTACCATAATTTTGTGTTATTACGTATAAGTAGGTATTTGTTTGTAACGTAGTTTACTAACTTCTACTTTCTACACAATATTGAGGCACATAATTTATATGTGCATGAGGTAATAAGACGCAAAGAAATGGTAGAGGTTTTGTGAATGTGAATGAATCTGTAATAACTACAAAAGCACAAATACCTCATTTATTAGAACTGACGATAGGTCTCCGGTATTTGCCAAGGTTTTAATTGGGCTTCAGATAAAATATATTACGTAGTATGATTGTAATATGAGTCACATTATGTAAACCTTTGGTGCAACGATACTAGTATACCTTAGGGCCTTATCATACTAGCGGATTACGAGCGGATTCAAAGCGGAGCGGGCGCGCAACGAACACGCCGCGCATTCGCAGCGAATTCGTTGCGGACGCGCGGCGTGGACGCCATTTTGTACTGTCTCGTACAAACGCCAGCCAACCAACTTAATAAAATATTTTTTTCAAATGTCAAATCATTTTGCATCATAACGGATTCTTGTGGGATTTTATCTTGCTTAAATATTTTATGTTTGTTTTATGGTAGGTAGGATCGAAATTATTTAGGATTATTTTTTAATCGTTTGCAAAACAACACAAATTAGTCGCTCTCTTCCATTCGATTAATTGATAATGGATCTTCCCAAATTCGTCGATGCTTTCGTTTTCGTCGCCGGCGTTTCCGAAGTAACAAAGCCAACAGCAGTGTTTCCTCGTCGGAATCAATTTTGTTACTGAGTGTATTGTACGTCGTAAATTTGCTACAAACACGCGACGGAAACGTCGCGTATTCGCCACGCGTCCGCGACGTCTCCGCTGCGTAGCCGCTGCGTGTTCGCGACGCATTCGCTGCGCGCCCGCTCCGCTTTGAATCCGCTCGCAATCCGCTAGTATGATAAGGCACTTAGGGCCTTATCATACTAGCAGCCGCTGCGTGTTCGCGACATATTCGCTGCGTGCCCGGCCCGCCCCGTAGCCGCTCGCAATCCGCTAGTATGATAAGGCACTTAGAGTCCCCAAAATGTTCGAGGGTATGAGAAGTCTTTCAAACCGCACTTGGCCAGCGAAGTGGACTATGGTGGAACCCTTCCTATCATGAGAAGAGGCCGTGCCCAGCAATGAGACATGTATTAAAACAAGAACCTTAATAATCATTTTTATAGACGTGTTCCCGTTCCTCGACCGCGTGGTATACCTGTGCTTAGGTGACGTGGTATACGCCGGTCCCACGAGAAACCTTCTGGATTACTTCGGAAGCATCGGCTTTCCTTGCCCGCAGCTCGAAAATCCTTTGATGTACTATTGTAAGTACTTTTATAACTATATAACACACATGCATCTTCTTATATGTTTAAGAATCTTTAGGCTTAGTTTAGTTTAGTTTTCCTGGGCGGTATCCGCACTTAGTCCTCCTATGGGAATGTTGTACGTGAAAGATTTCCCGTTTACTCGAGTCAGCCTAAATTGGTCCAGAAGGAAAGCAGGTCTCCGAAGACTGCTGCAGGCGGAAGCGATGTTGGTAACTGAAGAATTTGTGTCGATAGAAGAATTTTGTTGAATCTTTAGGCTTCTAAATATATCTCAGACCTGTTGTCACCGTAGTTATCTTACTTTCAAGACTGTAGTTGTTTACGTCAAATACCTTTAAGTTAATCTGAAATAGGTACGTATAGGAACACCATAAAAAAAATCTTATAATGACGATACATTGCAAGACAATCTTTCAAACAGAAACTAACTATTTCTGCCGCAGTATGCCTATCAACAGTCGACCGAAGGTCTCGAGAACGGTTTATAGAATCCAACCACCAGATAGCAGCACTGGTGGAGAAGTTCAAGCTGGAGGGCCAAGGCATCATGCAAGGAAACCTTCATGAAAACAATCGCATCATAAACCCTAACAAGATACAGATGAACTACGGCAGGCCGGGAGGAGTGCATGTTATTTGGATGCTGTATTTGTAAGTAACATAGTTAGTGTCTGCACATGTGGTGTAGTGGTTTAAGCGATCGCCTCGCCGCTCTCCACTGTGACTGGTGTTGTGGGTTTGATCCCCACATGGGACAAACCTTTGTGTAATTCGCAAATATTTGTTCTGAAACTGGGTGTGCTTGAGTGAGTGAATTTGTGTATTTGGCCTTGTCATTGGGACCATTGGATAGTGTAATTGCTTCTATCTAATGTAAAAAATCCAAATTTATTTATTTATAGTATAACATCACGCCTACATTACCCTAAAGGGTGTGGTTAGATAGATGTGGATTTAGATAACATCAAAGACCTTGGCGGCTCTAAAGTTGGCTGCAAATGAAATGTCACAGGTTGGGGTTTGTCACGCTCGAGTGCGGTGCCCGTCGATTGTTTGAACAGCCATCTGCAGCCAACTTCAAACCAGCCCAGATCTTTGACTTAATCTTTACCTGAAAATTAAATTCCACCTGAATTACCTAGAGGCGTATGGCAGAGAAGTAAGTAACACAGACATTTCTAGTGTTATTTTTATATCAATCGTTAATGATTACTGCTGCAAATAGCCCGAAGTAAAAAAGAACACAGAATAATTTTAATTTCAAAGGAGCTTTTTAGTATTTTGTAGGTATAGCATTTTATCTAAACTTAATCACTGTCAGAAGGCCTCATATATATATATGTGTTATATACTTATCCTGCCAATAAGGTTTATCTAACACTTAACACCTGTGTCTTTTACAGGAGATTACTGGCGTCGATTTTCAATCTAAAGAAGAACGGATTAAAACAAATATTTATGAGACTACTTTCTTTGCCAATTTACTTCTTTATATTATGGGGATTCTACAACGAAGCTAAGGTAAGATTTGACTTTTACCATCATTGTTTTCATGTCATTCTTTGACAAATTTATCAAAATAATGTTGTAGCCATATATTCAGTTTATTTGACGAGTCCTAATCGAATTGCATATATAGAGAAGACCTCCTCCACTACACTGGTGTTGTGGGTTAGATCCCCAAATGGGACAAATCTTTGTGATTCGCAAAGATTTGTTCTGAGACTGGGTGTGCTTGAGTGAGTGAATGTGTGTATTGGCCTTGTCATTGGGACCATTGGATAGTGTAATTGCTTCTGGCGTTCTATCTAAATAAAATAATTTAAATCACCTTCCCATTATCAGGACTACCAGCGGGCTTTCATCACAAAAAGCGGACTGATATTCAACGCGATGGTGGGCACCTACTTCATAAGTATCATGAACACGATTTGTCTATGTAAGTTCTATTATTTATTTTGTTGACATCGGAACCAGTTTGAGGTCGTCCCTCGTGAAACCTTCATAATGCAGCAAGGAGCCAGTAACTAAATCTTACTGTACTGGCCGGGCTTACTGAACCACCTAGCGTGATCTGCTGCTTATGTATACGCTCATAAAGTTCTTGTTGCCAAAATATGTATCCTTTTTTCAGATGGACCTTACAGAACGCGATATTACCAAGAGTCGCAGGAGGGCCTGTACAGCGGCGCCAGTTTGCTACTGTCGTGGAACTTGGTCTCTCTCCCGTTCTCGTTCCTAAGCGTGTTAGCTTCGGCAGCTGTCATTTATCCGTACGTTTCTTGTTGTTATCTCCTACTAGTATAAAGAGAAATTATGATTTATTTGTTTGTACCCAATAGGCTCCGAATATACAGGATCGGTATTGATGTAAATTGGTGTGGAGATCGTTCAAGAATTCAGCATAACATAGGCTTTTTATCGACGTATTCTATAGAGTTGCGGTTAAAGTAGGTAGCTAGAGTACCTACGTATTCAACTTGCTGCTGTTCTGAGTTGTTATGTAGGTTCGATTTTCTCACAGATTTGTTTCTGGTCATTAGATAGCACAGAAATATTTATGATGATCGGGGGCGTAGACATGTGAGGGTAAATGTGTATAGGATTGTGCCGCTGATAAGAGGTCTTTTCTTAAGTATTTGTTCTAATAAAAACCGAAATCATGTATCTTTACTTTGAGGAAATTGTTTGAGCAAAATAAAAATGTTTCAAAATTACACACATACGGAAACTACCACGCTTTCTCTTTTAAAATCTGTCCATTCAAAGCTTGCCTGGCAGAAATTGCGTCAAGCGATAGAGCCGCTCTTTGCATATTGTTATTGTAGTTTAATAGTTGTCTTTAGTTTGTAATGGAATGTATGCAAATAAAGTTTTATCTATCTATCTTTCTATCACTCAAAAAACTTTTTTTTTTTTGCAGAGTGCTATCCGACATATCAGAGAACCTGGACTTTCTCTACTTCTCTCTTGTCCTGTGGTCGTGTTACATTTACGCGGAGCAGCAGACGCTGGCCATCATGATGTTCGTGAAGAACGGCCTAATCGCCGGCGTCGTCAATATCTACATCACCTGCATTTATATCATGCTGGCCAGTGGAGTCCTGAGGTAACGCAATTATCTATACATCCTCAGAAACTTTCCTATTTATAGATAGTATAGATACTAGCTTTTGTCAGTAGCTAAGTCCTAGAAAATGGGTAGGATTGGTGCCGAACCGCTTATCCCTTAATTTAGCCCCTTAACTATTATTATTTGAAACGATCGTGTTGAAGAGCGCTTTTCGCGAACAAAAGACATCCTTCAAAAATAATAAGTAGTCTTTCATTTATATCAACGAACGGTTAAAAAGCTATTTGATTTTGGCGCAATTTGACGATGATTACCTACCTACCTATATTACAGATCATACAAGGGCTTCGAAGAATGGCTGTACTATGTAACATACGTGACGCACACCCGCTACGCGTCGATATTCCTTCACCGGAACATCTTCAAGCAGCCTACCTTCAACATCCTGCCGTACAGTGACCAGGAAAACTGCACATCTACCATCACTAGTCTGATACAGACTTCCTCAAACTTAAACACTAACTCAAATGCTAACTGTCGATATGCTAGCGGCAAAGCATTTTTAACCGAGCGGTTCACATCTAAGAATTTCAACGGAGATATCTACCAAGCAGGCGATTTTAATCCTGAATTTAATCTAGGCGTGTCTTTCGCGTTTTCAGTGGGCATTATGGTTTTCAACAAGTTTTTGTACCTTATGCCTTTGCCTAGTTATATTACGGACAAGTTTAGAGAATAGATTTTAATTTATTTTACGTTTTAAATGATCCGTCCTGTGAAATTATATTGTATGTGATTATGGCTATTAAATGAGAATAAAGAAACATGAATGTATGAAATGATTAAAGATTTAGTATGTTTACCTTGAATTTGTTTCATTTTAACGGTCTCAACTGACCTCCAAAAGTGCCACGACTCAGTAATGATAATGAGCAATGACATTTAACAGAATGGACGTCGGGACTCGAACAAAACAAACCAAAGATAATGGTAATACTAGATACATAAAACAAATTTCACGAAAACGTAACGTCTTTGGAAATATAAATAACTGCTACAAACTAAAATTTGATGAAAATACTTAGATGTTCAATTTAGTTAGCACCAAATTGGATGACTTTTTAAGTGCCGACGTTTCTGAGCGCAGACCCGAGGTCCATTTAATTTTACGCCAATGGTACTAACAGTAAGTATACCTTGTCCAACCGTTTATTTTCTTTTTGACATTTTAAAATAAGTAACAACATTACTCTTTACTGTTTCGGTTTGAAATAATAATCGATTTTATTTAAGATGAACTTTAAATATTTTCAGATTACTAAGTCTGATGAATCACTGCAATGAATAATAATTTCCCTTGCTTCATTTGAAATACCAAGAGTCACGACACATTTTTTTTTATATTAAATACTTGCCCTCGAGTAATTCGATACTTCCTTACTATTTCCTACAAAATTGAGGGACTTCTCTCATACACTTTCAGCCCCAAATTAACCCACTTGGAGAATGGAATTTCCAAAAAAGGCTATTATTGTTGTTATTTTTTGTTGGGGACCTATGTGCAGAATTTCATGCATTTTCCTTTAAAATTGACGATCCTCCTATGTTAACTTACACCCCCTAATTTCCGCCCTTTGGAAAAAAACAAAGATATATCTTTGTTATTTTACAAAAGTTTTTGGGTTATTAGACCTCCCAGCTACACAATTGTGAAAACCGCATCAAATTCCATGCAGTATTTTTTGCGTGATGCCCGTACGAACATAGAGACAGACAGATATTTTGTCTTCTATTGCTGTTATAAAGACCCCTCGTATTATTATTTTTTTAAACTTCTATTAACAGATATGGCAAATTTTCAATGTTATTATATCTTCTTAATTTATTAGACAGACTTATTACTATATAATTATAGAAGACAACTTTGTAAAACGAATAGATAATAATATGTGTGTAACAAACAAAAAGTAAAAAAAAAAGTATTGCCCGTCAATAAAGTACAGCATTACTGTAGAATATTATTTTGAAAATAATACCGGTAGTTTATAGGCATAAACTGACAAAAATAAATTAAACGAATGGACAAGGTATATGGGATACGGTAGGGCATGTATCGTCTCATATGGGATCCACTATGGAGTAAAGTTGCGTCACAAAATTAAAATAGACTCAAATTGGTACTTAAGTTAATATATTTCTAGTAACAGTACTTACATTAATCACATTATTATTATAAACAGAACATTTGGACGACATACCATTTAATTTCGATAATCATTGCTCAACAACAGCACGTAGAATTGAAAGCTGCAACAAAACCAAATTGATTTAATGAAAATTGGTACCAAACCATTTCATACATGTTAGAGGACCAAGCAATTAGGTATACAGGGAAACTTCTGCATCATAGTGAATAAGTAAATTCTTTTTGTTGTTGATCCGGCCCTAAGAGTTGAGTGGTATACCAGTAAACTATAAAAGGTCACGATGGCCTAACCTTGATTATTCATGAGAATGTCATGACATCAATATGGGATATGCGTACAGCACTGCCAATTCCGTTCGTTTTCGGAGTCATTCTCAGCTGGGACGCAAGATAACTTCACCAATTATGCATGTGTGAGTGACACACCTAAATAGTGGGTATATATTACACTTCTTTAATATTATTATGTTACTCACATGCATAGCTGGTGTAGTCAATATTCACTACTTCACTATGAGACATAGAAGTTATTGTCCTGTATCTAATTGCTTGGTACTTTGTACATACCAGGGATGTAACGGATATGAAATTTCGGATACGGATTGGTTACGGATATAAGATTGATTATTATACCGGATACGGAATCGGATGCGGATATTAAATAATTTTGGATTATCCGTTAGATACGGATAATTTCGGTTACGTATGTTAGATTTTTAAGAAATTTCAAAAGAGAAATACATGTGAATGTAAAATTGCTCACAAGTCAGTAAGGTACGAGTATGATAAGACGGCAACAGAAGAAAACAAACAATGTGTGCGGCTTGTATGTCGCCTGCGCGCCTGTCCGATAAAACAACTTGTAATAACGTGTCTCAATTAGGCTCCACCGTCCTATCCGAAACTTTAAATCGGATATCCGATAGTTTCGGTTACGGTTACGGAGCTCCTTAACATCCCTGGTACATACATACAAATTAAATACCATTTTTTTACAAGGCTTTGGCTTTTCGGCTTGAAATAGAACAACCGTTTTAGCAATAAAGTTCTGAACAATGATTACAAGTAAGACAGTAAATCTAGTGATGTATAAATAAGATTTTAATTGTTACGTATTTAAACATGGATATACCACTCATTTCTGTTGTTTGTCCATGCAAAGAGGAAACTTTATTCTTCTGTTACAATTTCAGCGTGTTTGATGAGTTAAGGTTGCAGGTTGTACAAAATTAATATATATAAATAAGTAAATAAAATAAAAATAAATATTTTTAGTATTCAGTTAATTGATTGGTATTTAATATTTTATAAATTATATATTTTTTAACTAGCTAATTCAAATGACGAGACAAGTTAAGGCTTCATGAACTCATTAAGTTAATTATTATTTTTTTCTGGGTATTTTGCCAGAAATATTTCATTGTTGGTTACTAGCTATGGGCTGCATCACACCCGTTTGATACGGTCCTAAGAGTCGAGTGGTATACCAGTAAACTGTAAAAGGTTACGATGGCCTAACCTTGATTCATGAATATGTCATGTCATCAATAACTTTGGGATATGCGTACAGCACTGCCGATTCCGTTTGTGTTTCGGTGTCATTCTCAGCTGGGACGCAAGATGATCCATCTTCTGTAAAAAAAAAGAAACATATTCAGCATACATAAATACTTTTCTAAGAAAATGTTCATATGAATTTAGATTATCTTTGACCAATAACAAAAGTTTGGAAGGATGGACATCTATTTCCAACTAGTGAAACTACTGAATGTTGTGATTGGAAGGTAGTATAAATTAATTGAGTAACCTAGTTTAGTTTATTCTTCAATATACAGAAAAAAATCTTTGCAAATGATAGTTCTCTCATGTAGTTGTAGTGCATAGTATAGTAATGACTTCTTACCTCCATATAAGACTATAGTTTTATTTAATTTGTTCATTGTGACCTGAAAAAGAAATCAATGTTAAATCTAACAAATTTGGAATTATAATACAAATCAATGTAACAAAACTTTGACATATTAAATTACAAACTAAACTAAAAAATACTATTAATTACTTAAACAGTATACTTACAGGAGACAACACTATCTCTCTATACTTCTTAAGGTACAATCTTAAGGGTTCCACATAGCTGTCAAACCCCAGAGCATTCATCGCAAACAAAACATCTTCACCATTGATTGTTTTTCTTTTTTCTACCTGACACCGATCACTCGCTTCACTCGTGACAAACGATATAAACTCTGATATGCACTCTTGTACACATTCTCTTGCATCTTTGGCTATCTGTAATAAGATAAAAGGCCATGTTAGAGTAAAGATTTAATTACCTCTTGGTAAAACAAACAAGACATATTACTAGGTTGCATAATTGCCATTGGCCTCTACCCAAATAATTTTCATATCTTTGTGTGCATGAACTTGGGGTTTGTCTTAGTTTGGATGTTTCTTTGTATAGTTAGCATGTATTTACAAAAGAAAAGTATATATGTATTAGTATCAGTTATTCTAGTACCCATAGTACAAGCTCTGGTTAGTTTGGGACTAGATGGTGTTGTGTGTTAGTTAAGAGATACTTATTAATTTACTTACCCCTCATGCCCGTTTAAAAAAAAAATAGTAATGCCCATTTTTATGCTAAGAACTCTCTTCATACTAATTTGTCATCTAGTCTAGTAACTTAGTTATCAAAGCATATGAGTCCAATAGCTTAGTTATCAAAGTATGGCAGCCAGAATAGGTGCAATTTTTTTTTTTTTTTTTAAACGACGCCCGCACTACGAATAACTCCTGTGTCGCGGGGGTGTTCACAAACATACATTTCGCGGGGGTGTTCACAAACATACATTTCACACACACAAAGCACACCCAGAGTCATAACAAATCATTGCGAATCACACAAAGATTTGTCCCATGTGGGGATCGAATCCACAACACCAGCGTAGTTGAAAGCGGCGAGGCGACCGCTTTAACCGCTACGCCAACCGTGCACTCTAATATAAGCAAGTTAATTGTAATATAAGCAAGTTGATCTCAATCTTTTATCCTTACCTTTCCATTTTCAGGTATTGCCCTCTTCATGATTTTGGCAATATTTGCAATAGGCAGAAACCTGTCTTGTTCTCTCAGAGGAGCATGCTTGCAGCCTGAGTCAGAATTGTTTTCATCATCTGAAATGTAAGCACTCTTAGTACAGTGGACCAAGCAATTAGGCATAATAATAATAATATTAAAATAATAAAGCCTTTTAAAAAAATAATAAATTACATTATAAATGATATTAGTTATTTCCTTATTACTATGTTAGTTTAGTTGATTTTTTTTTTTTTTTTCAGCAATTAGGCATGCAGGGCAAAAACTTCTACACCATAGTGAAAACTGACTGCAATAGATATGCATGTGTTGATCACATGTTAAAGTGTAATATACCCACGTGTAGTAAGTATTTACAATGACTTAGAAGTTTTTGCACTGCATACCTAACTCGTTGGTCCACTATACATTGACAGATTGTTTGGATTATAATACTTAGTACATACATTATTAAGTGAATATGCTTTAATAATTACAACAGCTAATTGAAATACTGTTTTTACTTTTTAATTTTTTATGTACTAATCTGCAAAAGATTCAGTTTGTAATGGCTTTTGTACTACACCTATGTAGAAAGTACCTCATTTCAGTATCTCATAAAGAGAAAATCTATCAAAGAAAGTAAGTGTTTTAGGACAAGTCCTGAACAGTGAGAGTTTTTCTACATTTATGCCTCTACTTGAGTAAAACTCCCACTGTTGCGAAGGCGAATTCTTTTTTCCTCACAGTATGAATTGATTTTTTATTTTTAGTTCTTGGTAGCGCTTATTTCTTTGTAGGTGTAGTATAAAGCACTATGTATCACTTTGGAAAAAGTTCGATATTTTTCGGGTATATTAAGGCCCTCAGCTTCGATCTGTCGATCGATTTCTATGAAATCGACTACTTTCATCCCTTGGTGTACAATGTACTATTTACTAACTCAATGGTTCTTCCATTGACTTACTGATTAAATTTGCAGTTTGACTGTCCCAAAAGTTTGGATAGATAAAGAGGTCACTGTAACGGATCAGCACACACAAAAAAAAAAAATATCTTGGCAGTAATAAGTTAAAAACCATCGGATAATGAGATGCATTATAATGACCTTACAAAGAGAGGAAATCTTACCCAAAACATCGTCCGAGTTCACCACATATTCGCAGCGTATATTATTCTCCTCATCGACGAGATATCCATTATCTATTCTCACTAGATCATTACCAATTTCATCGTTTTCCATGATTTATCATATGAATATCGCAACACAAGGTTAGGTTATAAGTTGTACAATTGAATATTAAAACCTGTATGTACATTCACAGTGATTGGCAATAATTCCGTGTGCTTTTCACTGAAGACACAATGCCATCAAATTGATTAAAATCACAGTAAAAATAGTATTTTGTTTACAACGCAACGCCATGACATGACAGCCAGCACAGATAGATAAAAAAATGTATAGTGAGTGAAGTGAAGTCAAATATTTTTTTGTGGTTTCTATTTGATGATCCATCGCGAATCATTGACTACATAAAAAAAGGCAGGACTGAGTCTCTTGAAACACTTACTGAAGCACCCATAGTAAGTCACACGTACACACAGAACACACACATTGACACAATAGTAAGTCAATCGCCCGCCATTACTCTTTGGACTGTGCTGTTGCTCGGATGTTCAAGTAAAATAATTAAAAATGCCTTCTTGTGTAGTGAAAAGCTGCCGAAACCATAGCGCCTCGACAAAAATAAACCAGAAGATCACTTTTCATAGGTAAGCAAGTAATATATTCAGCTTATTGCCGAAATTATATCGTTTTCGTAAAAAAATATACCAAAACTATCAGTGTTGACAGTCAATAAATATTTTCATTTACCCTGAATTTGGGTAAATATTTTTAGTAGTATAGTTTTTTAGTAAAGTATTAAATACATTTAGTATAAATTATTATTCTATGTTTTATAGATTTCCTGTTGCAAACGACGCATGAAAAATTATTGGATAAAAATAATTAGAAACTGCAGTTAAGATAACAGTTGGTATCCATCAAAATATAGTGTAGTCTACACAGTATACACTTCGAGGAAATTGATTTATATAAAAAAAAAGGTGGACTTATTCGCATTGTCAGCTTTGCCGTACCAAAAAAGGTAAAACAATAGTATATTGTTTTAAATAAAGTATTAAATTAATAAATAACAGTACTTTAATCTAAAACTTTTTATTTCTTAGTTTAGTTTATTATTATTATTTTTTTATTTGCCAATATTTATTTAAAATATTGAAAAATCGCATGTAAGTGAATCTAAGCTTCGTGATTGTTGGTTTAGTTTAACTTAGATATTATATTTGGATTGTACATTTTGTTGACGTTTTCAAGCACTTTCTGATAGGTTATGTAATGAAGAATTTTTGTTTTTTTATTTTTTTGATAACTGCCATAACTTATCCTACTATCCGATTTCGGCTCCAGGTCCTAAACTGGGACACCCTGTATATCACTAAAGCATCTTCACCATCAAAGAATCAGGAAGCGCCGTAGGAGTCGTAATTTTAAAATATTTTCCAAAAACTTGGTAGCTGCACTAAAGCATCTTCGCTGCCTTGCGTCAGGAGTGCCCAGAGCAACGAAATTTGCACATATTCCCTTAATAAAAACAAACAGCTTCCAGCTGCAGGCCCGCATCGACTTTTAGAAATATAAAATCAACTTTGTTTCGAAATTCAAACATAAAGTTGTTTTATATTGTTTGGTTTTTGGCCACGGTAGTATAAAACTACCTATATCATGTTTGATGGTAAAAAGCAACAAATAAAAAAATATAAGAACTAAACCTCTAAAATATTTATTTAAATTATTGTAAAAATGTGGGTAATATTTCTCATGGCTGGTAACCCCTAACACACGCACACATAAACAGACCGCCGCCATTTTGGTGCTTCCATCATTTTATAAGTGACATTCTCTCCTGCTTTTTTTATGTACTCTATGTCGCGAATACTATCTTTAATTGCGATGCAATCAATAAAATAATATTAATATTTTACAAAGAAATGGGTAGTATTTAAACGCAAATCATAAAATATCCTTTTTCTATGCAATTAAATACCGAATTCCCATCAAAATTACTGATTGCACAACAAAATATTCAACTCAAAATATCACTAAACACACTACAATTTATTTTCACAGCGCACAGCAATTTTTCCTAAAGTAAAAGCTTTTTTATCAATGCACAACTAATAATCTTAATGCACATTATACATGTTAACTCTTTTTCTTTTAAATATAGCTTCTATTTTTATAATATTTACAGCAGTTTTTCTAGATCAAACAACATTTTATTAGTCACAGTCATCTTATTATTTATTAATTATCACATAATGAGATCAGCAAAAAAAATATAAAATTAGATACAAAATTATGATTTATTGAATTATTAAAGCGGGTCTTGCTTTCGCGGGGCGTCCACGCTTCCTTTTTTGCCCAATAGGCACATTTTTAGCTTCTGCAGGTGGCGCCACGTACTGTCGTCTGTTACGATCTATGATAATAAGAAATTGGTAGGTAGTATAATATTATTTTATTTAGTGGGTAGATTCAAAAAGGGGTCGGAGTATCACAAAGATTAGCTAGCACTCGCCGGCCGCTGCCGCGGCACGCTCGCTTCGCTCGCTCGGCTCGCGCTATGTTATGGTCGCAGTTCTAACCTAACCTAACCTACTACTTTACCCATAATTGACCTATGCCATAACTATAGCTTTTATTTTTATATTATTTACTCCACTGACGAAAAAACGCGCGAAGTTTTTCAGTTAAGTTGTTCTGCTTTTAGAAATAATGCAATGTAAAAGGATTTTTTTGTTATAAAAATCATTAAATTTACCGAGCATGGCTTCTTGAAAATTAAGACAAATATGATGAACAGATTTTGTTGTACTTACTGGTTAATATGCGACTGGGATAGTTATTTTGCTATGAAATATGGTAAATTTGATGTGCAGTCAGTATTTATGCTATGCATGTAGTATTTTTGTACAAAAATAAATTTAACTGTATTGCATTATGAGGAAAAAAGGAATGTCATATTGATGTGTAATTTCGAATTATCTGCAGTTTGAGTTTTGTTAAACATTTAGTTTATCTGTAGTGAAGTAAGTTATTTGATGCAAAAAAGAATATAAATGATGAGTATGTATTGATAGGCGATTATTTATTTGATATGCAATATAATATATCCCCAAAGAAATTAAGTATTTTGACGTGAATGTAGGTACTGAAAGTAGGCAGAGCCTGTGTTTTGGGATCCAGAAAATACTTGTATTTGACTATATTTCTTACTGATTGTTTTGTATTTCCTTTATTGCAAAACCAAAACTTTGAAATAAAAATTATTATTTACCATTCTTTAAAACCTACTATCATCTTATTTAAAAATACTCAATAAAAACATAATTTGGCACAAACCAGACTAAAAAATCATTTAAATCGATTAGTAATTGATTGACTTGCTTTTCTTTACTTATCTGAATGAATGATCTGATTTCCCAACACTAATTATAAAAATTCTCCGTTCCGCGATGTAGGTTGCAGGAATATTAAATTTTATCAATTTACCAATAACTAACATCAATCAATCAACTACAATATAACATATTTAACAGTTTACAACAGTATTGTGCTACAGTGCATCGCTGATGGAAAAAGTGCAATAGGTTATTTTAGTTTGAACCTGCGGTCTGCGCATAACAACGCTTAACAATCTTATTGTTGCAAATAAATCGAAAAATAAACAATCAGGATGGGAGTACCGAAGTTCTTCAGGTACACCAGTGAGAGGTACCCCTGCCTCAACGAGCTAGTGAAGCAATATCAGGTATTTCGTGTCAATTATCTAACCGTCCCTAACGTATGGCATAGGTACCCTACAGGCCACCCTACTTTAGGTGTATTGATAATTTACATAATATTTAGTTATTCTTACGTTATTGACAACTTCCGAAGGCACTACTGTTGTTTAAAGTTTATGTAGACATATCAAAAGACCAGACAGGTCAAGTCTAGACAAGATTATGTGAAGCAAACAGATCTCTGAAAGTTGTGGACAGATAATTTGAATCCATGTGATTATGATTATTATATTATTGTTTTCATTAGTTATTTGAGATGTTTCATTCATAACTTAGTTGTCACTGGGTAATCTCAGGCAAAGTGAGCTTAGTCAGTTACACAATATGAAACAATGATTTCAACATATTTTTCTTTGTAATCAACAATTTTAACTAAATCTCAAGCATGCCAAGCACATTAGATGAAATCACTATTGTCATAAATTTATTTCTATGACTACTCACCACATAAAGATGCAATATACATTCTAGATTGTGTTTGCCAATGGTCAGCTTGAAATAAACAATTTTAGTAGGCAGCAGATGAAAAATGGATATTTCACTTAAATCTGTAACATTCATCAACACCATTTTGCTCATATAACTATTAATGTGACAACCAAATGTTGAAAATTTTCAGGGGAAATCCCTGCATGTATGTGTGTGTTATTCTAATTAAAATTCCTGTGCTCCCAGAGCCCAAAGTAGAGTAAAAGCATGTTTTGAAATGTATTATGAACCTTCATATACACATAAAAAGTATTGAGGTTGCCCACACTTTAAGCATACGAGCGCTGGCTGCACACAAATCACTCTGTAGCAACGCAACATGTGGAGATGAATGCGCATACTTATTGTGGGGTCAGCCAGAGATAAACAAGTTAATATAATTCTCTATGGAATTTTTTGCTAAGCGATAAGCCATAAATTGCATCTTTTTCTGTCACTTGTTGTTACACACTCACACATTTAAACGAAATAATCTGTGTAGCCTGGCACCATATCAAACACCAAGCAATGTCAACAATAAAATATAAATATAACCTGTTTCAGACTTCATTCTTGATGAAAACCATAAAAAAGTGGTAAAGAGCTCTTTCCCACTTTTTTTTATGATTCTCACTTTCTTTTAATTACTTAATCCAGTTATTACAAAATGCCTGGATTAGTTTGTGGTTATATTGTGTGGTACTTACTAGACTACTACTCATCTTTTCAGTGCTTTATCTTTTTTAATAAACAATATTAAGTCAGAGCTATCTCAGACAAAGAAACAGCTAATTGTTTATGACAGATTGCTGTGCCTAGCAGGATACATAAATAAAAAAAAAACTTTATAATTCAAATGTTGAAAAACTGTTCATGCATTTATTAAATTTAAATTTATATATTTTATTATTTATTTATATTTTAATAATAATTTTTAAATTATTACTAAATGATTTTGGTCTCATTTATAACTGAAAACTAAACAAATTTTACATAATGAAGATAAAATGTAAGCAAGTGGCAAAAAATTACAGCTCATATACCTGTTTATTTAGTCATGGAGGGATTAGGTAACAAAGACAATTTTTTAATGCTATTTTCTTCAAAATGACTAGCACCACAGTTTGTTGAAATTTCAAATGGCTAAACAAGCTTTGTACAATTAAGATAGAGGGACATGGAGACCTTTAATTCCATTAATTTTACTTTGTTGATAATTAGGTACTGGACACCTCTTATACACATAGATCATATCAATTTTCACTGATTATAATTCATCACTAGATAATACTGGCAACCGGCACTAGTACTGCCCTAGTTCTGCCCTCTTAGACAACATTTCCTATGTGTACGCACACTTAGGGAATGTTGCATGTTGCATACACATTTTTTGCATTACCTTTTGTGTGCTACTATATACCAAGTCTGTTGCATTAATAACTAAATATGTATTTTGTGTAGTCTGCTATTGCTATTTCATATTGAATTGTGCAGAACATGAAATTTCTTTCTAATTTTCAGATACCTGACTTTGACAACATGTACTTGGACATGAATGGTATAATACACAACTGTTCACATCCTGACGACTCCAACCCTCACTTTCGAATCACGGAGGAGAAGATATTCCAGGATATATTCCATTACCTCAGTATACTATTTCAAATTATTAAGCCTAAGAAATTGTTTTTTATGGCAATTGATGGAGTGGCTCCAAGAGCTAAGATGAACCAGCAAAGAGGTAGAAGGTAAGATGGGATTTAAAAAAATCTTTATAGTATTTTAACATTTTAATTAAGGATTGGGATCTCCATAGGATATATTTATTGTTATATTTTTTTTTTATATTTAATAGTTTCGAAGATTAAATTAGTAGATAGTGTTTTATAGTATGAATAAGCTTGTGGCAGACAAAAAATTATGTAGATGCACATTTAATCAGAATGTTTAGGCAAGCAAAATGTCCAAGTCTATTGCAATAAATATGATTGCATGAGAATTGTGATATTGAGATTCGCGTTTATATCAGTAAAGCAGTCAAAATTGTATGATGAATTGTATGATTTATTGGGGGTTTGTCTTAGTCTGGGTGTTTCTATGTATAATAAGTATTTATTTACAAAAGAAAAGTATATATGTATTAGTATCAGTTATTCTAGTACCCATAGTACAAGCTCTGCTTAGTTTGGGACTAGATGGCGTTGTGTGTAAGTTGTGAAATATTTATTTTATTTATTTATTTATTTATTATTATTTGAGAAGATGGTGCACATAAGTTTCTCACCAGCTCTTCTCAATGATGCAATACCGATCAGAGCTGGCACTTAGATTTATTTAATTTTTATTTATTTAATTCTTAATAAAAAAAAATATTTGCTCTGGTATTATAATGTTTGTTGACATGTTCAAGTGCCCACCACGACTGGCTAATGTTGTAGCCAAATATTAGTGATACCAATTTTTTAATAAGAAGTAAAAATGGAACTTGTTTATCTTCACAAAGTTAATTCATACATTCCATTACAATATTAGATAATAAAATCTAATTAGATAATTTTATTAATTAATTGATTAAATATATTAACAATGGGCAATAAAAAATTACAATATTGAATGAAAAACTAAAAATAATGCATTTCTTTACAGATTTAGATCTGCTAGGGAAGCAGAAAAGTTAGAAGAAGAAGCAAAAGAAAAAGGTAATAATTATATGATTAGTTGCTAGATTTAAAGGACTACATTTCAAGTTTAAATTTGACGTCAAATTTGATGTTTCTACAAGAATGAAGGATATAAGTGACAGAATATACAAAGTACTCAAAACCAATAAATTGCTTAGAAACTTTATTTAGGTTAAAAAAATACTACTAGAACATTCACAAAACATTTTGATGTGTTGCTACATTTAATGATATATACAAAACAAAAATTATGAAACAATATTAAGCTTACACGGCTGTCAAAGTTACACAAATGATACATTTTACATAAATGACAATGATTCCACCCTCAGTATTATCAAACACTTTTCCACATGGCATTAACACGACTGTTACTTCTAGGTGAAGTCCTTCCATCAGAGAAGCGGTTCGACAGTAACTGCATCACTCCAGGCACGGTGTTCATGGCGCGGCTGAACGAGCAGCTCAAGTACTTTGTCAAGAACAAGATGTCCACTGACCCGCTGTGGTCCAAAGTCAAAGTTATATTATCTGGACATGAGGTAAAACCAATAATGAAATATATCTGACAATTGAGTGCACGGTTGGCATAGTGGTTTAATGGTCATCTTGTCGCTTTCAACTAAGCTGGTGTTATGGGTTCGATCCCCACACGGGACAAATCTTTGTGTGATTCGCAATGATTTTTTCTGACTCTGGGTGTGCTTTGTGTGTGTGAAATGTATGTTTGTGAACACTTCCGCAACACATGAGTTACTCCTAGTACAAACTTCAAATAAACCTAATATTTTATAGGTTTTCGTCCGTCTGAAGCCAATAACCAAAACTGTGTTGCGATTCTGTAAACTAGGTACTGGAGTACTATAAAGGATTTCAATATATTTTTAATAAATTAGACAATGTGTCTAAATCGCGCATATATTAAAATACTTGCATCATTCGTGGTCACGAGCATGTCGGCTATTATTTTATTTACCTTTAAAATAATATGTTACGCAATTTAGACACGTTGTCAATTTTTTTTTAATACTGTATTCGTTAAACTTTACTAATGTTTACTGTTAAATGGTCGATTTTGAAATTTTAGTGCAACCTCCTATAATAATTCGGTACATATATATTTGATTGGCAGAAATTTAAATTAAGAGTGTTTATTATAACTAAATTGGCAATTTGTTAACAGACGCCTGGCGAAGGCGAGCACAAGATTATGGACTACATCCGCTGGTCACGGTCACAGCCTGACTACGATCCTAACACGCGCCACTGCCTCTATGGACTTGATGCAGATCTCATCATGCTGGGGATGTGCACGCATGAACCGCATTTCGCATTGTTGAGAGAAGAGGTAAGAGCATTAGAGAGCTTATGTATTCTGGTATCCATATCCCATACTAACCTATTCTTCTTTTTCTTCCTGGATAAAATCTCTATAGCAATCGGGGTATTGTCATCAAATACAGGTCAACTGTAGGCATGTCTCTGTTACTTATTTTGTTCAGAGAACATAAAAAAGTAAGACCATTGGATAACCTAAAATAATTACTTACAGCTGTATTCAGAAGACTACCAGTTTTATTTTTTACAAGTTTTAAAGGTACAAGTAAGAGGAGGAGAATAGGTACTACTCTTATTTTACATTTTGATACCGAAAACAATGAAACAAGATAATAGTAAACATCTATTTGGCAAAGATTGAGAGCTGCAGAACAGTTATCCCTATCGCATATTACCTGTGAGACCTGAGGTCACTTTGTGAGTATTTTGCAGAGCGCCAGTCGTCCTAAGACTTAAGTGTAAGGATGAAAGTCGAGTAAACGACTAGAGGTGTTTACACTCAAGATTTTGTTGCCTAAATAATTTACCAAAAAAAAAACTAACTTCAATTACAATAATTTTAGATTTATATGGTTTTCTCATTGGTGCCATTGTCAGAACTGGACCAAATTGAAATAGGACCACCAGCTTCTAAATAAAAAAAGAATCATTAAAATCGCTTTGGCCAGACGAAAGCTATGAGGTTACATAAAAAAAAATACAGACGAATAGAGAACCTCCTTTTTTTTTGAAGTCGGTTTAAAGGCGTAATGTTGTGGTATGGGGTATCTTACGTACAAATATTAAGGAGACACCTATGATGATCTGAGTGTATGCCGATATCACGGTAAATCTAAACTACAGCCTCTACGCCTGCTGTGCCAGTAATTTAAGGGCCAGAAATAAACGAATCTACTACACATAAAGATTTGGTATACATTTATTTAGCTGTGCATTGTAAGAATGTCCGATTATAACTACAAATAAATACAATAACTTTATAATTGTAATTTTAATCTCAGTGTGGTTATCATGAAAGATAACCGCGACTGTACCGTTGCGGTTTATATTATTATTAGTAGAATAGTATTACTAGGAAGCTAAAGTAGGCTTGGTTTTTATGATCTAACTAGCGACCCGCCCCGGCTTCGCACGGGTACAATGCTGATACTAAATACACTACAGAAAAACTGTGAACGTTGTATATAAAAACACAGCGGCCCGCTCCGGATTCGCACGGGTATATAATATATAGCCTATGTCACTCACTGAAAAAATGATTAAAATCGATCCAGTAGTTTGATTTATTCATTACTGCCCGTGGCCCGCACGCGTTAAATTTGGAGTAAAACAATTCCCCCTTTCTCTATATCATGAAGATTTCCTGCTATCTTTGGAATATACACAACATTTTTACTTATTTACTGTTTACATTTCTCAGCTCTATATCTATCCCGAAGCTGACTGCGTCGAGCCTAACGCACTACTGACGATTCTCTGTCCCTCTGAACAGGCTCGCTCCCGCCGCCCCGACCGGCCGATACCGCCGCAAACGCTACGTCCCGTCCGTTTTACGTCCCGCAATTTTTAAATCTGTAATATCTTCGAAAATATTCATTTAAATAACATGCTGTAAAGGGCAATTTTGATCTACATGAAATGCACAACGTATCTAATGTATTTAATTGGATAAGGAATAATACTGTATCGTTTAAAATAGCTTAGTAAATAACCCATATTTTTTTTTGTAATATGTAAAAGATAAAAATGGTTACTCTGGGTTATCCTTAGGAGATAATATGCTGTCGCGGATTTTTTTATTTATCTTTTTAAGATATACAATTCCGTAGTACATAAATTTGATCTATCTCGTAAGGTTAAGCCAGCGTTTGCAATGTAAGCGCAGAAAAATATGTTTGTATATGCATGTATTATACATAAAAACCTTCCTCTTGAATCACTCTATCTATTGGAAAAAACCGCATCAAAATCCGTTGCGTAGTTTTAAAGATTTAAGCGCACATAGGGACAGAAAAGGCGACTTTGTTTTATATACTATGTAGTGATAGTGGAAATAATATTTAAATAATAATAAAAATGGATGACACTATGTCAGAGCTGAGGACTGGACTATTATTTAAGCATCATAATAAATCTAATGTCAGCTTCAAAATAGAACACGGCGCTTTTCTGAAATGATTGCTTCCGTCTGCGATTCCGCCCGCGTGGTACGTCGATAGAAAGTAGCTAATGCTCTTTCTAGGTTTGTCAAATATCTTTACACCAATTTGTATCAAGATCGCTTCAGTAGATACAGAGCCTATTTGGAACAAACTGCCAAATAAAAAATCTTTTTTAAATATTAGTATTGATTTTTTATTTATTTATTTATTCATAACAATTTTTACATTGTGTGGAATATTTAAAACATTTAAGAATATAATATCATGCAACTTAATTAAAAACAATCAATAGAATCTACTATTTTTCTACTATTATGATATAAAATAAATTCAATTCAATTACAATAATAAAATTATAACATTATATTATGTCAAATGTGAAAATAAAAAAGGAAAAATTTGATAGAAACAGTCCAATTTAACAACTAAAAACAGCCAAATAAAATTAATAATATTCATATGTCAAGTTCAGTAGACAATCAAAAATATAAAAAATATTACTACTAATAGACCCACGGAGGTAGACGTGAACGCCCAAGCCTCATCCCAACAATAATAATACTACTGAGACCCACGGAGGTCGACGTGAACACCCAAAGCCTGGTCCCAACAATAATGATCTTCTATTTAGTATTTAGTATTAATATTATTCTCACTCATTGTTTCAGGTAAAATTTGGCAGAACAACACAACGTGCGACCAGCCCGGAAGAAACCAACTTCTATTTGCTTCATCTATCTTTATTAAGAGAATATTTAGCTCAAGAGTTTATAGCTATTAAAGACAGCCTGCCTTTCGAGTACGACATCGAAAAGGTAAAATTTATTTATGTTAATTGTATAATTTTATATATGATATATCTCATAGTTTAGTGGTAAAAGTAACGATCGTAAGGTTTGGGTTCGATCGCCGAGTAAGGCAATAGTGTTATTTGGGATTTCAACATTCGGAATTTCTCAGTATGGAGTTTGGAATTATGCCTAGTAGAATGCTGTATACTCTCCCCCTATCATCACATGGGACCTAAAATGCTATGTGTAATGCACCTATTCCACACCCTTCTGGGTTATACACGGGAAATTTTTGTGGTTTCGGCAACTTAAGGGGTTTATTCAAAATCAGATTTCCGGGTCGGGCAAAGTGTTATTTGTGAAATTTTCTTCAGGCAATTCTTAATAGCTGCATGTAGTATGAATTGAGATCGGTGGATGGTGAAAGGCCCACCCTCTATCCCATGGGACCTAAACATAACAGGTGAAGTGTGTGTGTTGTACACCTCTGCTACACCCTTTTGGGTACGCGTGATGTTATGTTATATTATGTTGTTGTCTGCGCGTGTGGTGTAGTGGTTTAAGCGTACGCATCGCCGCTCTTCCATGCACTGGTGTTGTGGGTTTGATCCCCACATGGGACAAATCTTTGTGTAATTCGCAAATATTTGTTCTGAGACTGGGTGTGCTTGAGTGAGTGAATGTGTGTATTTGGCCTTGTCATTGGGACCATTGGATAGTGTAATTGCTTCTGGCGTTCTATCTAATGTAAAAAATCCAAATTTATCTTATCTTATCTTTTATATTATAAAATACATTCCACTAGTCCTTACAAGTCAAAATCACTAAAATTTCACCGCATATAGGAGTAATGATATTTTATGTTATGTGTTTTGTATCCATCAAAATAAATGATTTGTTTGTTTAAGGTGGTCGACGACTGGGTGCTAATGGGCTTCCTAGTGGGTAACGACTTTATACCCAACCTACCCAATATGCATATAAGTAATGATGCTCTTCCTGTACTATATAAGACTTATATGACTGTGCTACCTACTTTAGATGGTGAGTTATGATTTTGAATACTTCATATTTTAATATACTGTGTATAATTTTTTAGGCTTGCGAAACTCGTCCTAACACCTTACTATAAGTTCTTTTTAGTCTCGGATACTAATTTGACAGCAAGAAAAATAGATTAATGACAGCTGGGCTTGCTGTCAAATTAGTTTTTCGGATTCAAAAATGAACTATACACTTAAGTAAAGTAAGTAAAGTAAAAATTATTTATTAGAACACCAAATCATTATTAAAAATTAAAAATCTAAATTAAAAAAAAAAAACCGGCCAAGTGCGAGTCAGACTCGCGCACCGAGGGTTCCGTACAAACCTGTAGGTATATAAGTAAAAGTTATGGTATTTTAACGTTTGCTGGGTCAGCTAGTAAGTTTATGATTATTAAAAAAAATATACTATGTGATGTAACTAAAAATTTAAGATTTTCGGAATTTTTCCTATATGTGTACTTTATAACGTTGCTTCATGCCAAATTTCAAGATTCCAGGTCGTCTGGAAGTATCCTTTAGGTTTTGATTCCCTTGCGAGTAGTTGCGAGTTTCAAAATATGCGGCTTTAATTGCTGTATCTTTTGATTGCGTTGACGTAGAAGTTTGATTTTGTTACAGCTTAAAGATATTATAGACTTAAGTATTTGTTAAGAATTTCAATATAATACCACTACGCGTTCATGAGTAAAGGGGTAATAAGTTTAAAATTATTAAAAATATTTTTATTATATGATGTAACTAAAAATTTATGCTTTTCGCAATTTTTCCTTTATCTGTGTTATAAGACGTTGTTTCGTACCAAATTTCAAGATTCTGAGTTCACGGGAAGTACCCTGTAGGTTTTGATTCCCTTGCGAGTGTCGAAAATTTGCGGCATAAACGGGAGTATCTTTTGATCGCGTTGACTTAGAAGTTTGATTTTTTCACAGCTCCAAGAGACCATAGACTTGAGTATTTGATATGAATTTCAGCTTGATACCTCCACGCGTTCCTGAGAAAAAAGGTCTTGACAGACAGACAGACAGACGGACAACAAAGTGATCCTATAAGGGTTCCGTTTTTACCTTTTGAGGTACGGAACCCTAAAAACTAATTTAGGAACTAGATAATAAAGGTTATAGGGCTTCTTTGCTGTTACTCGCTGACTTCGGGCACCGATGTCGTCTATGATATGATCTGCTACCGATCAGTTTTGCAATGCGCTATTGATAAAACAAGAGTATATCCGTACGTTTGACTAACCGACGTCAGCGTAACAGAAAAGCAACCCAGACATAATTCATTTTCCGTATTTTGTTAAGCTTTAAGATGAGCACGTTGAATGAAATTAAAAAGAATCAATATTGGAAATATCATACCAATTTATTTCATTGAAATGAAGGCCGGCAGGTCGTTTGCTAATGATGAAAGAAAACATCGTGAGGCAATCTGCATACCTGAGAGTGCCTAAAAAGTGCTCGTGGGAGTGTGAAGTTTACCAATCTGCACTTGGCCAGCGTGGTATTTCATTTCATTTCATTTATTCAGTAACAATTTTTACATTGTGTGCGAATGTTTTTAACTAATTTAAATAATAATAAATAACACATAACATTAATAACAAATTCAGCAATTTCATGTTCATTAATTAAATAAAAAAGTAATAATAAAATAATATAAAACATTGATAGCACCACAATTACAATCATGCATTACATGTCAATTAATTAATTGTTACAAGTGATAAATTCATAAAATCAATAAAATGTCAATACTAAGAATAAAATACATTATCATGTCAAGCCAACAAAAACGAAAAAAAAATAAATAAAAATCAAATGTCAATTTTATTAATAAACTAAAAAATAATAATGCAACTAATAAATTCTTTAACAATTAAATTAATAAAAAAACTTCATCTTAGGTATAATGACTATTTCATGTTCTTCATAAATCATCACTTGAGTAATAGCATTTTTCTATCAAGAACCGCTTAAGTTCGCTTAGAAAACATTTTTGATAAAAAATGCTCTTTAAATCTAGTGGCAACCTATTAAAAAAATTTATGGATCTATAGTATGTACTCTGTTTTACAATTTCAAGATGTGGAGTACTTTTTGTGTTAAGATCCTTTCTCCTAGTGCTCTCTCTTATCTGTCTTTCATCTTCGTTTTCGTGCTCATGGGCATATTTAGTTAAGTTAGTGAGTAGTACTAATATATATAAACTTGGAACTGTTAATATTTTAAGTTCTTCAAAATGAGGTCTGCATGAATCAGGTATTTGTATTCCTTTAATGGTTCGAATGGCTCTTTTTTGTGCGACAAATGCCTTATGGACATTGTAGTCATAGCTTCCTCCCCAAAAAAGGATGCTATACCTAAGCTTGGACTCGACTAATGCAAAATACACCATTCTTAAATGTTCAGTACTAACTTCGTTTCTCAAACTTCTGAGTACATAGCAGGCCGAACTTATCGAGTTTTCTAGGTGTATTAACTCTTTTTTCCAGTTAATAGGTAGACTATGGCCTAACCCTTCTCATCATGAGAAGAGGCCCGAGGCCAGAAGTGGGACATGTACTTGATACAGGGCTGCTATTATTATGGCTGGCAGTTAGTAATAAACTGCTTTGAGTTGGCAACACTAATCAGTGTCCTGCTAAGAAGTTTAAGTTACTAGAAATATGGACATTTCCAGGTTACATAAACGAGGCTGGTGATCTGAATCTGGCCAGGTTCGAGGTGTTCATGCAGGAGTTAGCTAAGATTGACAAGGAGAAGTTTCAGGACACATATGCTGATCTTAAGTTCTTTGAAGCCAAGACTGGAAGGCGGCCCAATGCTAATGAGCGGAGAGAGGTATAATTCAAAACTATTTAGACTGCAATTAAATATGACATCTGAAACTATGAAATACTAATTAAATCCGTGGGCTATTGTTATTTTCTTTAACTTTGAGACAAAAAGCAAGCACTACGTTTTGTTGCTAAATAGCACGGTATCAGTACCGTAACATTGCGAAATCGCGATATAGAATCATCTATCAATCGGAGAGAGTCGCCAAATCGTGATACAGCATCGATACAACTCTAGGTTTTAAGGCAAAGAATAATAAATAAATCATTTCTAAGGACACACAATAAATACAAAAATAAAAACATAAATAATTAATGTGACATAAAATGAAAATAAAATAAACTTAATTTAGAATTAAAATAATTAAATTGTTATTGTTTTATCCCATTTTATTTGAGGTAGGCGCAAAATGTCTTTTTCTCCATCCTTATCTGTCAGCTGTTTTTTTTTTTTCACTCTAAAGTTTGCCAAAGCTCCAAATAAAGATTAATCTAAATTTAATAGTCTTGGTGCATTCTTATAGCCAATAAAAAATAGTATCTTCTTGCTGCTTGATGACCCTATGGCGACACACGTGCAACGTGTACTGAATAGGTTTAAAGTATTTGAATCGTAATACAGAGAAATAAGAATGAAATTTGACTATAATGGATTTGTGTAGGTAACTATAGATAAAGATTGTACACTTTGAGGTGAGTTAAATTGCACCATATTGTGGACGACATTAAGTCGATATTTCTTTAAATACTTTTGCTAAGAAATCATTCTCCTATTTATTCTATGGTAGTACACACCACGCAAACTGGCAACTACAACATATTACATCAGTTTAGTGCTGTTAGTAGATAGTTATGTCCACCAACCAATTGGTTTGTAATACCCGTGTGTGTGGACACCACACACAGCACACCGCCACACAATGCAGCGTCGATAACAACAAAAAAAACATTGAGATCTCTCCTACGGTTCGCCAGTGCCCCATTGCGTATAGTTAAGGAACCACTGATTTAGTCGTAGTTCTATGTTCTTTACACAAAAACAATCTCTTTTTTTTACAGTACAAGCCAAACAATGACGACACGTTCAACGTGAACGTGGATGACATAAAGTCCAACAAGCCGGACGATGAACTGCAAGCCCTCATCGACGCTACACGAGATATTGTGAGTTTTTGTGATTGCGCAATACTCACGGCTTCCGATCTACCTATACATTTCCAGTATTACCTGGTCTCGTATTGCACAGAAACCTTAACAACGCGAGACCATCTTATACTGAAAATATATTTTATTTTTATTTTATTTTATTTATTTGGGTAAATAAACAGTAACACAATACTTATTAATCTATGGTATGCTTACATATTATTTAACAATTGTGTCACCAACAGCATTTACCACAGCTTACTAATAAAAACAAATTATAAGGTAAGAGTCATGCACGAGTATGAAATATAGAAAGTATATAAAATTTTTTTAAGAGGATGCTAATTCTATTTTTAAATATACTGGGACGCGTTGCCATAATATCGATTGTATTGTAATTTTTGGGGTGTTAGTGGAGCATATAGCAGTAGATCTATTTTCCCGTATATTACACCTGACTACCGGTCGGTCTGCTTGTAGACGTTAGTCAAATAAAGCTGCTGATGCTTCATAAATCTCTTTACTGGTGGCTCCAAGAAACTGTTTAGCACACAGTGGCCCACCCTGGTAAACCGTATCGACTAACGGGCTAAACCCAGTAAAGGGGGACTAAAACTATATGCCATATAGTGAAGTCTAAAGTGGTAGATCCTCCACATAGTGCTTGAAGTCTGCAGCGGCTCGAGAGGCGACCCCGCCAGTACGGCAAATTACCCGGCAATCGTGGCGTTGTAGCAAGGCATCTGTGATATGCCTACAGGGCGCATATCTGGATTCTTTAGTGTTATGCGGCCTTTCACTGCATCTCCTCTCTCCGACTGGTCGTATCGGACCCCCGATCCATCGGTCACAAGATTTAGGAGACGAGAGAGTGGGTATGTGTCTGCGCAAGCATCTACCCACTATAATATATTCCCGCGCTGATGACCCCTGGCAATATAACGGACTCTGAAAGTAAAAGCCCTGCGGCGATGGAGACTGGTGGTGAGGATCGAGTTGGTGAGCTTAGTCTTTAGCTGGCTCTCTGCACGTAGGCGGTTGGACGGTGATGGTCGTTTCAGGACTCAAGCGAGATGGGAGGACTGATTCGGCAGCTCGTCCAATGACAAAGCAGCCCTATTTAGGGATAGCACTGCTTTCCCCAATCCGGGGAGGGGCCTAGAAAAGGTGGCCTAAACACAGCCCATCTCACGTTCGCCCAGATGGTAAACCGCGACCATTTGGTCACTAACTTAACGCGGTCGAAAGAACATAAATATATACAAAAAAACAATAAACATCGCAGCATGGAATGTGAGAACCCTTTTGGACAGCGACAACAATTCATGTCCAGAGCGCAAGACAGCGCTAATAGCCCGCGAGCTTGCCCGATACAAAATTGACATTGCCGCGATCAGTGAGACACACCTGGCAGAATCTGGCGAACTTTGTGAGGTCTTGGGAGGATACACCTACTATTGGTCCGGAAAACCTTCATCGGAACGCGCTGGGAGTGGAGTTGGGTTTGCGATTACTAACAATCTCGCCCGAACCCTGACGGAACCACCAAAAGGTTTAAGTGACAGGATAATCACACTTCGACTTCACACGGCTTCTAAAAAGTTTATTCACTTCGTGAGTGTGTATGCACCCACTATGACCTGCTCTGACACGGATAAGCATAATTTCTACGACCAGCTTCGTGAGGTGTTACACAGAATCCCCAAATGTGAGAAGATTATTCTGCTCGGTGACTTCAATGCGCGCGTTGGTACAGATCACATAGCCTGGAGTAATGTGCTTGGAAGACATGGCATTGGAAAATGTAACTCAAATGGTCAAAATTTACTCACTATATGCGCTGAATTTCAACTTAGCATTACCAATACGTTTTTCCGGCTAGCTGATAAATATAAAACATCTTGGATGCATCCCCGTTCAAAGCACTGGCATCTTCTCGATTACATCATAGTCCGAAGACAAGATCTAAAAGATGTCATGATTACGAGGGCGATGCGCGGTGCTCAGGGTTGGACAGATCATCGTCTTATAAGATGCAAGATTAGGCTTAATATTAGGCCTCCGCGCAGAGCAGAACACAAGGTGCCGGCAAAACTAGCATTCTCAAGGCTTGTGTAGGAAGTGATGTCAGACATACCCTTGACGAAAAGTTTGAAGCTGCTATATCTGGTACGGACTTCGAAAACTTATCAATTGAGGAAAAGTGGCGATCTTTCGCTAACTGTCTGCATGGAGTATCCCAACAAGTTGTGGGCAAACTCCGAAAGAAAAACCAAGATTGGTTCGATGAATCTGATGCAGATATACAGAAACTTGTCGAGTAATATAGATTTTCCCTCAGACGCGTTCATAATACACAACAACGGACGACACTCCACCAATGTCTTAAAACTAAAGTGCGTGAGTTGAAAAACAGTTGGTGGCTCTGTAAGGCTCAAGATTTACAACTGCTGGCAGATACCAATCAAACTGCAAAATTTTTCGAAAGCCTTAAGACCGTCTATGGCCCACGTCATAGAAAAATAGCACCGGTGTACTCGCGCGATAAATCCACCAAACTGGTAGATCCCTCAGAAGTTCTCTTGCGCTGGGCAGAGCATTTCAATGAAGTGCTTAATCCCGAAAGTCAAGGAGTAGATCTATCATACATTGATTCGCTCGTACAACTACCGACTGTAATCGACCTTGAAAATCCACCATCTGACTCAGAATTTATAAATGCTGTAAATCGTTTGAAGAGTGGGAAAGCTTCAGGCTCTGACAGTCTGCCCTCAGAAGTTTTTAAGTACGGAGGTCGTAACATTAAGACCAGACTATACGAACTTGTCCAGCAAATATGGGAGGCTGAAGTGGTTCCACAGGACTGGAGGGATGCCACTATTTGCAAATTGTACAAGGGGAAAGGTGACCTCTCAGATTGCAGCTCATACAGAGGCATTTCCTTGCTTTCTTCGGCTGGTAAGATAATGGCGCATATCATCAATAGTCGCTTGGCAAAGCTAGCCGAAGGTATTCTTCCCGAAAGTCAATGTGGATTTCGACCAAATAGAGGCACCGTAGACGCTATATTTGTCCTTAAACAACTTCAGGAAAAAAGCCTTGAACAGCACCGTGACCTCTATTTGTGTTTTGTAGACCTTGAAAAGGAATTTGACCGCGTCCCAAGATCCACCCTTTGGATTGTTTTGGAGAAATGCGGGTGTCCACCTAAGTTTGTTAGCCTGGTCCGCCAATTCCATGAAGGCATGTATGCGCGCGTACGCCACGATGATAGTCTTACGGAACAATTCCCAGTCACAAGTGGAGTAAAACAGGGTTGCGTCATGGCCCCGACACTATTTGCCATTTACTTTTCCGCGGCAATAAACGATGCCATGACGAAAACTGGGAATAAGATCACTCTCAACGTCCGCATGGATAAAAGCGTCTTTGATCTATCGCGTCTCAGAGCTAAACGCTATGTTAAAACTTTCTCCATTGCCGAAATCCAATACGCTGACGATGTCTGCCTTATGACTGGGAGCCTTGGTGATCTGCAGGAATGTCTCAATAATCTGGAGGAATCGTGTCGCAAATTCGGCTTAGTGATCAGCGCATCGAAGACCCAGATTCTAAAACAACCCACAAGAGGACAATCTGTAGACGATGCGTCTGTTTACCTAAGTGGTAAAGCCCTAGAGGAGGTAGGTACCTTTCGGTACCTTGGCAGTCTAATACGGAGCGACAATCGGCTTGAATCTGAGATATCCGCAAGGATTGCTAGGGCTGCCGCGGTGTTTGGCGGACTCAACCACCGAGTGTGGGCATCCCACGATCTTAAGTTGCAAACCAAGCTAGCTGTGTACAAAACCATCATATTGCCACTCCTTATGTACGCCTCGGAAACTTGGTGCCTGTACAAAGGCGATATTAAACGCTTAGACACTTTCCACCTAAAGTGTCTCCGAGCTATACTCCGCATACGCTGGCAGGATCGGGTTTCCAACACGGAGGTTTTTCGTCGGACGGGACTGGTGGGCATGGAAAGTCTTCTCATGAAATCACAACTGCGCTGGTGCGGGCATCTAGAACGCATGGAGCCCTCCAGATTGCCGAAAATAGTTTTCTACTCAGAAATGAGCTCTGGAAAACGTCAATCTGGAGGACAGTATCTGCGGTACAAAGATGTACTGAAGCGGCATCTAAGAGCCACCAATCTGTCACCAAATTCATGGGAAGATCTGGCCACCAAAAGATCGGAGTGGCGTAAAGCTGTCCATGATGGGATAGAAGAATATGAGGAAAGACGTCTAGAAAACCTTGATGCCAAGCGCCAGTTACGAAAAACCCGCACAAAACCCTCTTACAACTACACCTACAATGTAAGAGGAGAACTTTTCTGCGCATCTTGTGACCGCGTATTCCAAACTAAGTTTGGCTTCGCTAGCCACATACGGGCACATAAACGCAAGACTACCATAGATTGACAGGGTGTCGCCGTCGACGGATACGTCTGGGAGGACATCATCATCATCATTGTAATTATTGTAATTATGCTTAATGTGTAGCCGTCGTTTTTTTCGGTAAGCTTATTAATATGCACATGTTTTTCTTCCAGCTACTTGATGATGGAGATGAATCGGATGGCTATGAAGAAACTAGCGATGGTAAGTGACAATATCATAGATTATTACCTCATGTTTGCTCGCAGTGCATGCAAATGTAGTACACATACATATATTATGGACACTTCTTATAATGAAGAACTATATATCACAAAAACATTTTTTTAACACATTAAAGCGTAGGCAGAAACTGAGCGTCAGCGACGTGGGCAGCGAAGTGGGAGCATCGTCCCATTTCGCTGACTTGCAGGTTTCGCCCAAGCCTTAAGCTAGGAGTTCATGACGCGGTTTCCAACTGCGCCCACAACTTCTAAAGAATGCTAGATTTATATGCAAAATCTTGAAGGACATTTCACAACGCGTTTTCGCCTGCAAATTTTTACACACATATCTGCTCGCAGGCGTGGTGGGTGCGGGAGACAACCGTGTCGTGAGTTCCTAGCTTTAAATGGTGAGAAATTCTCGCTTCGAAAATACAAATTTTGAAAGAATAAAAAATAACTCATTCGTAATTTTGCCTCTAAATGCTTATTCAGAGTAAAATGTTGCACATTTCAGAGGAGCAGAACATTGAAATGGAGTTCATCCTGCACAAGAAAGATTACTACATGAACAAATTAGATTATTCTAAAGTCACTGAGTAAGTTTGCAGCTAGTTTGTTTTAACTACTTTTTTTTTTAATTTGTACTACTAGTCCACAGGAATTAGGCAGGTTATTCAGTACTCTTTATATTGTTTTTAATACTTTTGTCCGTATTCTGAAGTTGTTGATGAAGATTTTTATGTTTTATGTTTATAATAGTTTTTGTTGTTAATCACTAGCAGTTTGTGCAAAATTTAAATGTATAACAGTTTTAATTTGTTCAAGTAAGATTGAGCGTGTCGACGGCAAAACGACCTGTTTTTGCAAGTTAGATGGAGCGTGAAAGTATATGTAAGATCAATTGGCAATTGGCAGTTTTCAAGCTAGCTGCAGATTGATGTTCGACTAATGAACTGCCATTGCGCTTGAGGGTGACCAATTCCGACCTGTGACATTTCTATGAAATAGATTTTGACAGGTTTGAAGTTTCGAACATGTATTTTTTAAAAAAAATTCAAACTTGGAACTAAAAAATGTCTTAAAGACGTGATATCAACTATGAGGGATGGAAATAGTTCTGCTCTTACAGACTTATCGTACTGGCTGGAGAGACGCTTAATCTTGAAAAGTAAAAAACGTGCTACAAATATACGACTGCTTAATTCTTGTGGACACGTTAGTAAATAATGTTGGCTGGTGAAACAATGACTGATATGTACTGCAGGTATAACGATACGTGCCAATACTTTAGGTACGTAGCTAGACACACTTATTATAAAAGTGGTTACTGACTTGCGAAAAAATCGTATAGCTTAAATTTTCTAAAGCCTAACATAATATCGATTGTTTTAAGCCGAGCGTAATCTTACGTTTGACAGATCCTTACGGCATTCAGTTAAATGCTAACCGAGGCAACAATGTGTATTCCACATGCATGCAAAAATCAAATGAGTATGATCAAGTAACTGCGCCTTCTAATCGATGGATGTGTGAAAAAAAATGCTGTTATATAAAGAATAATAATACAAAATAAAACATAAAAGTTGAGATTATTGAAAAACTAAGTAAACAATAAATTGTTATAGCCTCAAATGTAAACAAAAACTTATATTTATTTTTATAACCGGCTTAATTTAAGTCGCATAATAATAGATAAAATCATCATACAAAAAACTAGAAAATATTTATAACTTAAACTTGTGTCTCAGATGGCAATACAGCTTTTGGTCATTCCCTATTGGATATGACATTACTAAGTTAGTTAGTCCATGCGTTGGCCAAACTGTTAAAAAAATTCAAAACACGTCACATAATTTCTTGACGAACAAAGAAAAATAAGATTTTTTTTTAACCTACGGGTGTGTCACTGGTGGGCAAAGGCCGCTCTCACAATTTTATTACGCATACAAAAAGTTTGCAACATGAATGATAAATGTAGCATGCTATTATATTTCATAAATATTAAATACCTGTAAGTCAATGTAGCATGCAACAATGTAACACGATGTTGTTTCGGTTAGCAAAAGGTCGCGTAAGTCAGTGACCGTCTTAAAGCGAATGCAATAAATGGCTTTGTGTATTTCGTATTTAGCTGTGTGTTAGAAGATATTTATTCTCTTGATATTCTTCCTTTAATTTCTATTTCAAAATGATATATTTATTTTGTGGTGCAAACCAGCAGAACCTTTTGAAATGACTATATGGTATCTATATAGCTATAGAGCGTACTCAAGTTTTCCGCTAATGTAACAGAGGCTGAATCTATCAGCCTCTGTTACATTAGCGGAAAACTGGTGACCTGTATCACAGGTTATTTTATACCTATTTCAGGCACCAGCTATCCTCAACCTACGCTGTAATATAGCTGTTTAGATTAAAATTTTATATGTATAATATGGTTGATGGTGAGAAATAAATTCATTTTTATTTTATTTATTATTTATTAATACTAAAGGAGTGTTCTATTTAAGACTAGCTTTTGCCCGCGACTTTGTCTCGGTCGAATTCGTTGTATTAAGTTAAACCGTACTGCTCCGCTCCCGTGGCGTTTAACGTGATGTTTAATCAAATCAAATCATTTATTTCGCAGAAAACACTGTTACAATGGTGTTATTTAATATACATGTCTCAAGTGATCCTGCCGTAAGGCATGCAAAAAATATATTATTGCTACAATCATTTTAATAAAAATAAAATCAGGACTGTCAATGAAATAATTACCTAAAAATTACTTGAAAATTCAATAAGATAATATGTAATAATGTCAATTAAATTAATTAATAGAATGTCGATTATAGTAGTATTAAATAAAATAGTAGTAATATAAAAGTGAAATATCTAAGAGTTCGACTATCAAGCACAAAACGCCTTCTGGTCAGTAACCTGCATCTAAAATGTAATCTAAATCGGTCTAGCCGACAGTCAAATAGGATATTTTAAAAACTGCGTTTTAGACATCTTGTTTTGTTTAAGTATATTGCAAATAACTATACCAGCTAAAAAAATATTGTTATTTTGACATTAAAAACAGACACTCCAATTTTATTTATTTGTATTGATAAGTCTGAGCTAAGGCTTAGTAATATGCTCTATAGATCTATAGAGAATTATAAAAGGGCTACTGGCTTGCATTCTATATTGTCCCATATCATAATGTAGCGTTTATAACATTCATAAGCGATTTAGTTGTTTTCATATTATGTTCATTACTGAATGGATTTCAAAATATCGTGCAATTTGAACCCAAAGCTATCAATCCTTGCAGTATGCCATCAAAACCCATTCAGCCTTGTTTCTTCATGATTTGATTTGGATATATTAAATATATTTTATGATCTGACTAATTCTTATCATGTCCATAGTGAGTGTTTGATATATTGTGAGTTGAGTGAAGTAGGGAATGGATATGCGATTGTTTTTCTTTCCACTGTAGATTAAGATTGTTTTCTATGACAAAGATTTGCTCCGCGGCTTATTTGGTTACTGTTACAAGTCGCTTAGAGTTTCTTACTCAACTATATAATACTATAGATAATAAAATTTCATTCAATTCAATTTCAAATCTGTTTGAGAAGCTGCGTCCAAGAATCAAGGCCAGACAAAACCAGAGATTTCCATTAATCCCTGAAGTCTAAATCCCCTGCTTCTATCAATTTCCCTACAATCTTTAAGCCTTCGTGCATTCTTACATATAATTATCTTAAACTTTCTCCTACTCAATTCTATTTATCAAGTAACTGCTCAGATTTTTACCAGACATTAATTATGAAAGAATTGTGTGGTAGAAATACGACCAGTTGATCTTTCCCCTGTTAGTATGAAGTATATTTCAGTGAAGTGCTAGCGGACCAGGCAGAGTGCTACGTGCGTGCTATCCAGTGGAATCTGTACTACTACTACAAAGGATGTCCATCATGGTGCTGGTACTATCCACATCACTATGCGCCGTATATCTCTGATATCAAAGGATTTAAGGATCTCAAGATTGAGTTTGAGCTCGGAGATCCATTTAAACCTTTTGAACAAGTAAGTAGTACTGATTTTTTTTATTTTAACGTTTAACCATGTACAGTGGGCCAACGAGTTAAGTATGCAGAGCAAAAACTTCAAAGTCATAGTAAATACTTACTACACTAGTTATGGATACGTGAGTTACATATCTAAATAGTGGGTATATTACACTTATTAAATGTGTAATTCACACCATAGTGAAAACTGACTGCAATAGATATGTTCTTTTGCAGTCAGTTTTCACTATGGCGTAGATGTTTTTGCCCTGCATACCTATACTCTGTCCATTCCTTTATTTTCTTTTTGACAGATTGCATTTAGGGATGCCTTCACACGGTACTGATTCGATTTGAAATCATAATCGATGTTGTCTAAGAAGAATTTTCAATCGATTAATTACATCGAAATGGTTTTAGTTCATTATTCGTTTATTAGTAGTTTTTATTAGATGAAATAAATATACAAAATAATAATATAATAATAATGTCCGATTAGGATCGGGACGTTGCAATTGACAATATAAATGAACAAGAATTCATTATTCATGTAACCAAGGACTCTACTGACGAGTCTAGTGCAGATTATGAAGAAGAGTCTGATTAATCATTGTAATAAATAATATTAAATATTAATTTTACCTGCTTCATTTTTAATTCCAAGATTTCGACTTAATTTCTTGCAAATAATTATTCATGGAATCATGATACTATTATTATATTATTTTTTTATAAAAAATACAGACAATACATGATTTCATTTTGAATTCATAATGATCGATTTATTTCATTTCACGATTTGATTTATAGTCTGTGGTTGTTTGTTACAAACAGTGAACTTCCTTAAAAAGTGTCGCTTGTCAATAAAGTACATTATTATTGTAGTATATTAATCTGACAAAAAAAAACGGTAATTCATAGGCGTGATCTGTCAAAAAGAAAATAAAGGAATGGTCAAAGTATAATTGCTTGGCCCACTGTACAGTTAGCTGCGAAGTAAACTCACCCCTTTGAAGTGCAAAAAAGTAATTTGGAAGGCAGATTTCTCTGCAGCTGACTGTATATTATCTTCAATAAATCTTTATATAAAGTTTTTCATGTGAAATTATGTACAAATAAAGTATTTTCTATCTATCTATCTATTTATTACTATCAATATTTTTACTTAATAGATGAGTTATATTTATTATCTTGATTATGGTTTCATTTAGCTTCCACCCGCGTGTTCATGTCGCGACCTTGGCTAATTACCTATATTCCTTAACCTTCCTCATAAGTCGTGCTTTAGGTAAAAATCGTATGACGGGCACGGCGGATGACTTTGTTTTCGGTCTTACGATTGAGAGGTCGTGGGTTCGAATCCTGTCCATTAGACCATGGACGTAAACTTTTGCCTAACACAAGCGAATTAAGCTTAGCTTGAGAGAGTTAACAAGAATATTTGTAATTTGTATTTACTAATTATTGTAGAAAGCTTTAGAGAAAATGAAAATATTGTAGGGCCCTGAAGGAGGATCTTGCATATCGTCGTTGCAAATTTAAAACCTTCTATGTGTAAAATTCAGTTTTTGGAGAAAAACGATAAAAACTGCATGCTGAAAAAAAATCTTAGAAAACATTTTTAATCCTTTATATATAATAAAATATAAAGGAATTGTAATGTATTGGCATAGAATTTGTATTATCTCAATGTGTCAATTAGAAAATATATATAAATTTAATTATTTTTCTGCACATAAGAGATTTTCATTGCAACTTTTTGACACATAAGAGGTTTTAAATGTTATAAGCACAAATAAAAAATATAGTATTTTTCTTTCATATTCATTCAAAAATTTACAATAAGACATTTTTTTTGTTATTATTCAATTATTAATATTATTATTAAAATATTGGAAACTGAAACAAACAAATAAGTAAAATATTAAATATTTTAAGTGCCAGGATTAAATGTGATGTAATCAAAAAATGGATGATAATCTTTATCAATTACGCTTTTCAACTCTTGCAAATGTTTATATTTGTTTTCTGTGATTTTAAGCAGTGTTTGATACAGTGGTCTTCGTTGTAAACGTTCACGACTAGTTCTTCGCTGAGGTAATATGGACAAATTGTCATTATGACGCAATCTATATGACACCGTTCCATTTGGCAAATATTTAAGCCCTCGTATGTCAACTACAACTGGATCCCCTTTTTCTTACCAGGTCTTACGGACTTAAAGTTCGACTCAAGTTCTTCATAATTAAGAAAGAAGTCGTTGTGTATAGACTTAACATTTCTTGACTTGACTTGGATTTCTAGGCCGAGCTTGCTGCATACTTGCAACTTAGTCACTGCGTGCATAAATTAGAGGCTTAATGTATTGTTCAATTGTTGAGTGGACACTGTCCACTTCCATCATGGTAAGGCCTTTTTCTAAGTACAACTGCTTGATATGAAGAGACTTGCTTCATCCATCAGAAATTATGATTACTCGTTTGGTATCCGCCGCCATGTTTGATAAGTAATCGATTAAGCAAGAGTTAAATTCATTAGCAGATACCCTACCATCAACTTCATGCCAAAAATAAATGGTTACTTTCTTCGTCCTGCAGTCAAAAACTGTAAAATTGGGACAATGTAACTTAAGTTTATAATATAAAGAACTGGCCAAAAGCTTAGGTGCAAGTAATACGCCCTGAACATCAACTGTAATCCCTACAACCTTCTCGTTTGCCGATTCTATGGCATCTTTTTTAGCTTGACGAGCTTCATTCTTCTTAAGTATTTGATGATCATTTTATTCTTTTTGTGTAATATTACCAGCTTGATAACTGCAACCAGTATCCAGATAAAACCTGATCATTATGGTGACGTCTTTGAATACCTCTATGAACAGCAGCAGCTTTTACAAACGCTTTCTTTTCAGCCCACGTATTAAGACTCCAGAAATAACGATGGATGGCTTCACGATCTTCTTCGGTAATGCATGCACACAAGTAAGAGTTTTTATGTTTTGAGTCTGGGTTTACTTTTGAATGAGAGCAACGTGATTTTATTTCTCTTTTAGGCTTATGAACAGAAGGCTTATCTTTGTCATCATCGATTCTCTTAAATCCCAGACAAGACTTGCCAAAAATTCTAGCCTATTTATTTAATTGGACAACATTTTCTTTCGGATAAAGCTAAAGGTAATAGATGTTAAATATCCTCATTTGTAGGTAGCATATTTTCTGGGCTCATTAGTCTGTAATGACAGCAAGGGAACATCATCTTCACTGTCAGATAGCAACTGCGGTCTTTTTTTAGTGGGTGGAGTCCAGGGTGGGTCTTGTACAAATATCATCAGCTTTCATATCTCAGAATTGCATCTAAGTCTGAACACGGTAGTCCTGCAGGTTTTTATTGTGATGCAACGACGACATGGCTCAAATCATGGTGGCCTGCGCTATGGGTTACTTCACTAGCTTCCAAATTGCAATGTATGATAGCCTGAGTAGATATCACTGACGGCGGCGACGACTCTTCATCGTCACTATCGAACAAGACTGGCTCAATATTTGCAGGGATTGACGGTAGGAGCAACGAAAAAGGTGATTTCAATATCCTGGTTTTAAGTTCCGCATTGAATCCTAAATCTTCTGGCATAATTAATGAATTGACGGTATCTGCAGGTTCCATCGATGCGGCGACAGAGGCACGAGTAATATCGGTGGAATTTTCATCGATATGGTCGTCAATAATCGCCGATTGGAGTACTAAACTTATTATACGATCACCCCGAGTATTGTTGTATAATTTTTAGACATAATTATTAGTAACACAAGCCCAAATAACAAGAATTAACTGTATATAATTGACTACTGTTTACGCGTGCTTACGCGCGACAAGTTGCATCCTGCACTAAAACACTGATCTAGACCTAGTCACTAGCCACGTAATATAATTATATTTCACTCCAATGCATTTGTTCCGTAATATTGCGGTCACTTTCTAGCAAAAATTAGGCGCGAAACTATCCGCCGTACACAATTAGTGACACATAGGATATTTTAATTTTCAAATATTTTGTAATGTAATTAATACTAAAATCTCTTATGTGACACATCGGGCACATAGGAGATTTTGATGGGCAATAAAATGTACAGAGTCACTTAGGATTTTTTAAATTTTGCGAATATCTCAATGGAATATTATGATTTCCACATAGGAGATTTTGCAATGTATAGGTATTGAAAATCGCTTTAAAAATATATGCATAACTCATTTTTGACAAAATTGTCACATAGGAGATTTTAAATTTGCAACGACGATATATCCTAATTGACTGGGCTCTCGCTTTTTACCCTTGAACTCCTCTGATGAGTCCAAAATAAATACTTTTCTATATTTATTTTCTTTCAAATATCAATAGTTCAGGACCTTGTTAGGACCGCCACTGAATACAGCGCTTTTTAATTTAATTATTTTACTATTCTCTTTCAGTTACTAGCAGTATTGCCGGCAGCCAGTAAGCAGCTACTGCCGATGCCGTTCCACGATCTAATGACCGATGAAGATTCACCCATAGTGCACTACTACCCAATCAACTTCGAAACAGACCTCAATGGCAAGAGGAACGACTGGGAGGCAGTAGTGTTGATACCATTTATTGATGAGGTGAGATTTTATAAGCTTAAAAAATGGGAGCTTTATACAACACTCGGTGCAGAGGGCGCCACTAGTACAGTGGGCCAAGCAATTAGGTATGCAGGGCAAAATCTTCTACGCCATAGTGAAAACTGAATGCAATAGATATACATGTGTGAATTACATATTTAAGAAGTGTAACATACTCATTATTCAGATATGTAAATCATTTCTCCCTAACTGCGTATTAAGTATTTTACGATGATTTTTGTTTTTGTTTTTGCCCTGCATAGGTAACTCGTTGGCCCACTGTACATATTAGTAAACAACCTACTCGCGCCGTATGCACTTTGTATTCGTGTCACAATAAATAAAATTGAAGTGTGTAAATGATAAAATAAGAATGATTTTTCAAGCTAGTATAGTTTTTTGCACATTTACCTTTGCCTGAAATACAGGTTTTAATATTTTTTTTAATTGTCTGTCAGTTTGTATCGGCTAATCTTCTAAACGGCTAGTTCAATTTAAATAAAATTGTAGATGCATGTAACTGACTACAAGGCGCGTAACATAGGCTACTTTTTATCGATGTACCTACCACGCAGACGAAACCGCGGGAGAAAGTTAGTTTGTTTGTTTGATAGCGCTGATATCGATAACTAGTCAGTTTGTATCGGCTAATCTTCTAAACGGCTAGTTCAATTTTAATAAAATTGTAGATGCATGTAACTGACTACAAGGCGCGTAACATAGGCTACTTTTTATCGATGTACCTACCACGCAGACGAAACCGCGGGAGAAAGTTAGTTTGTTTGTTTGATAGCGCTGATATCGATAACTAGTCAGTTTGTATCGGCTAATCTTCTAAACGGCTAGTTCAATTTTAATAAAATTGTAGATGCATGTAACTGACTACAAGGCGCGTAACATAGGTTACTTTTTATCGATGTACCTACCACGCAGACGAAACCGCGGGAGAAAGTTAGTTTGTTTGTTTGATAGCGCTGATATCGATAACTAGTCAGTTTGTATCGGCTAATCTTCTAAACGGCTAGTTCAATTTTAATAAAATTGTAGATGCATGTAACTGACTACAAGGCGCGTAACATAGGCTACTTTTTATCGATGTACCTACCACGCAGACGAAACCGCGGGAGAAAGTTAGTTTGTTTGTTTGATAGCGCTGATATCGATAACTAGTCAGTTTGTATCGGCTAATCTTCTAAACGGCTAGTTCAATTTTAATAAAATTGTAGATGCATGTAACTGACTACAAGGCGCGTAACATAGGTTACTTTTTATCGATGTACCTACCACGCAGACGAAACCGCGGGAGAAAGTTTGATCGTTTGATAGCGCTGATATCGATAACTACTGGTCGAATTTTGATAATTCTTTTTGAGTTTGAGTCTAACTTTCAATAAAGGTCATCAGATACGTTAAGTATCAGATGACCTTTATTGAAAGTTAGATAACGCTAAACTTCACGGGAGCGGAGCAGTAAGGTTTAACGCGGGTGTAGAGCCTAACGATAAGGTCCACAAATGAAACACGTAAATTTGTACATAAATGTGTAATAATCGACAAAAGAAGGCTACGCGCGCGGTTTGGTGGAGCCGTGTCTTTAGCCGATGCGGAAAGATCGCGAACTGACGTAAATGCTTAGGTAAAGACACATGCCCACTGCCCGCGCGCATGTAAATGCTGACAATGCTTATGGTGTACGGTTTCTCAGTACATGTAAGACAAAGCGCGGGTGCAGCTACTACTAAATAGAACGAATTCCACGCGGACGAAGTCGCAGGAGAAAGCTAGTAATAAATAAATGGACATCGCAGACTATAAAAGCATAGCAACTGCACCCTAGAAATTTAAACGTAAAGTGTTGGTAAGCTCGCTCGAGCTGTTTGCTAATGTATGTTGTCAATGTAAATTATTCACACAGTAAATGACGTTAAAGCTCACATTGAAATGAAAATTGCCGTCCAGGTGCTGAGTCGTGTATCATTATCATCATCATCAGTCTCTCGTAGTCCACTGCTGGACATAAGCCTCTCTCAATTGGCGCCACAACACCCGGTCCTGCGCCTTCCGCATCTATGCCCCTCCAGCGACCTTCTTCAGATCATCAGTCCACCCGGCAGAGGGGCGTCCTACCTTACGATTGCCGAGTCGCGGTCTCCATTCCAGGACTCGTTTGCTCCAGCGGCTGTCCGTCCTTCGGCAGACGTGACCAGCCCATTGCCACTTCAGCGAGCTATGTCGGTAACTTTAGTTCTCTGTCGGATGACTTCATTACGAATTTTATCCTGTGTGCATAAATGTCTAGATTTAATCAAGCTTTGAACGACTTGACATAAAGTTGTCGCCAGTTCTGCTAACATTGCAGTACTATCTGCTATTATATATAAAATATGAAAGTTTGGTATTTGTTATCTTTTAGGTGAATCTCCTGTCAGCAATGGAGCCATGCTACCAGAGGTTAACTGAAGAGGAGAAAAAGCGGAATTCACACGGCCCAATGCTTGTCTACAATTGGTCGCCGCAGAATCTAGGTAACTATTAATGTTATTCCATCCATTACCCTGCGTTTTTCTAGAGATGTGAGAACCAATAGAATCACTTCGTTTCGCTTTACGCTTTAGGCTCGATAGATAAAGCGTTACTACAAACCAATCCTGGTTTCTTCAAACATCCTTGTCTAACATTCTCTTACATCGAATCGCATCGAAGCAACATCAAGAAACATCGTAGCAGATTTTCATATGGTAAAAAGATAAAAGATAAAAGATAAAAGATATTTATTTTGTTAAACACGTGTGTACAGAACAAGTTATAGGCTTGCATGCAGGATAGTACAGTATGAATTATAAGTTCAATATAATAAGGTAATAATAAGTAAATATAATAAGGTAATAATAATATAATAAGGTAATAATAAGTAAAAATAATAAGGTTCAATATAAGGTAATGTATGTATTACCATTATCAACCATTATAAAGATAATATGGGTTTTATATTTGTTAGAAAACTTTACTTTTCGCGCGTTCTAGCTATACGCTCTATCTTATTTGTGCAAACCCTAGTCTACTCAAACCATGTTACTGGAACATCCAGTTTGCACAAACGGTTTGTGCAAATTGAAGAAAATGTAAGGAAATTTAAATTTAGTATTGCTAGTGTATACTTATATAATAGTATAATAGTAATAGCTAGTAAGCCGTGTAGCCGGTAAAACGACGTTAAACTGTGTAGCTCGACCAGAGCATTACCAAATCACACATAAAAAAGAGTGACATCTGGTGTCTGAGCTTTCAATATATAATTTATATTATAGATAGGCAATAGAATTTTTATTTCATTTGACGATTATTTATCAACAGGGGAAGTAAAAGCACCAGAATACTTCCCTCGGATATCGGAGTGTCGCGCCATAGAAACGCTGGTGTGGCGGCAGGACCTCGAGGTACCCGAGGCACAGCTCAAAAGGGGAATGCTACCTAACGCTAAGAGAGATATGCTGTTCCCCGGCTTTCCTACTATGAAACATCTTAAATATCAAGTAAGTAAAATATTTTTTACAATATTAAGGTTGAAAAATTACGATTTCAGCAGGATTCCAACCTGCTCCTCCAGTTAGCAATAAAGAAATGTTGAGAAATTTATAAACTAGCAGCATACTAATCTATGGGTTTATTGGCATAGCACCTGGGGCGTTTACCCGGGGGTAGCAGGTTCGAATCCTGCTGGCATCATGTATAAAATACAAAAAAGCATATTAAAGCTATAACTTATAACAATAAATAAAATAAAATATAAATCATTTGTTTTAAGTAAAACATTTATTAAACAGTAGAAGTAAAAGTTTGGAGGGTCAGAGTGTCTAGAATTTCTTAGTAGATTATATTACCGTCGGAACAGTAGGAGATAATCGCGAAAAACAAATTTTTGGCAGCTTTGACCTTCAATAACTTACGACGCAGACACGAGCTTTTATAAGATTTTTTAAAACAAAATATTATAGAACGCTTGAAGCATTTTAAATTTTGTCTAAAGAATCTGAAGGTATAATATTAAATCAACTGGATTTTATATTATTTAATTTATTTATTTAAAAACTTTATAATAAAATTCAAAATTTGTATACAAGGTGGACTTAATGCCATAGGCTATTAAAGCATCTCTATTTTCAAGATGAAATGTTAAAATACTTACACTAAAAATGTGTGCTAGGCACTAATTAGTACACTAATCTACAAAAACCCAAGATGCACAATTGCGAACAAAAGTATCACTCAAAACTGTCACCAAACGATTGACAACAGATGATATTTTTTGTAAATTAAACCTTATGCAGATTCATTAAGGTTGCTTTCACAAGGGAGTACAAAAAGCAATAAAATTTTACGACCGAAGTTCGCCGGGAGGACAAGGCATGGAGTGGAGACGAATATTTCTTATATTTTTTTTTAATAATGTGAATCAGTTTTTAAGAGGTGATTTAATTGTGTTCGAAACGCAAACTTACTACTACTTTTATCTAAGAGTTTATGTTAAATAAATAAATAACTGGTTTGAGGTAGGATAATTAGTTATTGTAGATCAATGGTGCTAGGCCACAGATTTTTGTAATAAACATGTAACTATCATTATATTATTATATACCTCCAAATAAAATATACATAAAAAACATTTTTATTTTTATTTCAGACAAGTATAAAAAAAGGCAAAGTAAAAGTGTTCGACCAGCAGTCTCGCAACGAGAACATGATCGTGGAGATCATTAAAGATAAAGATTCGGAAGATCCAGTGCTTGAGAACATTGCGAAAGAATTGCTCGGACAGACCATATGGGTTGGGTGGCCGCATCTAACTAGAGCTAAGTAAGTGGAGTGATATATATCAATCAATCAATATATTTATTTACAAAAACATGACATAATGATCTTACAAAGTAAATTGTCCAACATGTTTCACTGTAAATTACAGCATGCATTTCTTCGGCTTAATATTATTTGAATATAAACTTTCAAAAAACAAAGAACATTTTTTATAAATAAAATTTAACAGAAATTACATCAATCAAAAAAAAACTCTGTTCTATAAAAACATGTATTAATTAAGTGTCATGTATTAACATGTAGGCATATTAAATGCACTAATACAATATTAAAATAAAATATAAGTACTATAAATATACGTAATTATAACACTATAACTATTTCACACGTTCCGTCGGCGACATGTAACGCGTGGTTTTATGTCTTGGCGTGAGGAATAGATTTGAAGAGTGATCCTATTATATACCCTGTTTTCAGAGTGATATCGGTATCAAATGAAAAGATGCGACTTCACCACGTAGACAAACAGAACAATAATGTGGACAACTTCACCACAGAGGCTAACTTCGGCAACCTTCACAAACAGTGGGTTAGTGAGAGGTCCACTATTATAGAACAGTAAGTAATCATACCTTTTAATTCAGTTTTAGAAATAACTGAAAACCTGAAACTAGTTTTAGGGTCGAGAGCAGGATTATATGCTATAGGTGCATCATATAGACGGATACTACGTAGACTAGTGCAAGTGCATACACATAATTTAGCAATGGTTTGCAGAAGGTCGCAAGTTCAAATTCTGCCGGTCCCATATTTTTCAACTGTATTTACACTTAAACTACTACGTACTAATAAGTATTTAAACTTGATAGGAAAGTAATTCTTTACAAATAAATTACTGTTTTACATTGCATTAATAAAATATGTATGTCTTTAATTTCAGCAATATGAATCGTCTTGGAATTGAATTAGGCGCTGTCAAAGTAATAATTCATGCTGTGAATTTAAAAGGTGAGTTTTACAGTTTTTTAAACATTATACTCCATCAAGCGTTAAACAGTGAATGTGGATGCGGGTCGCGCAATGAATTCGGGAGTACGGCGTGTTTAGTTATTTCGCTTTATATAGAAAATAACACACATAGCAAGTGTTTGTTGGATGTAGAATGGATCATAAAGGAGTTGCATAATTAATTTTATTAAAAGTCAGCTGCGGCTTCCGTTGGTGGAATAAGCTGCAAAATAAATCAAGTGATACAAACACGTAAAATAATCATTTATTTTCTCCCGAATCAAATCTTAAATTGTAGCTTACATTTTTTAAACAAATCTTCAGCTGATTGTAGCACGGTGGGTTATACGTCAGCTGGTAGCTTAAACACGCAACTCCCTTAATCATTTTACAAAATATCACTTGAAAGGAAATAATTGACCAAAAATCAGCTGGCCCAGGGTATAGTACGCTATACGTCTACGCCGGATCTGACTGCAGCCTATCCGTGCCCAAACTACATCCGTCCTCTATGTGTATGTCTTAATGCTATTAAGTCAACTTACTTGATCAAATATCTTTCTAAGGATATTGTATTTTGTACCGCTAATTTATTTAATCAAAATTAACATTCCAGGTTTCAAATACTTAATACAGGACAACATCCAAATGGTCCAAGAGCCGGAATGGTGCAATGTTCCTTGCGGGTATGCCTACCACGCAATAGTGAAAGACGTGAAGGCACATATAATACAGGAGGGGGGCAAGTTTAGTACGGTGCAGGAAGCGTATCCTCCCGGAGACACCGTGTTCCTGCTCACTTCTGGACAACATTATGGGGCGCTGGCTACCGTAAGTTATTGTTTCTTTATTTACAATGCAATTCTAGGTCTAGTGGTTAGTGTATCCGAGAGATATTGCGAGTTCGATTCTCTGGTTGAGTAAGAGTATTATTTGGGTTTTTTTGTCAGGCAATTTTTAATAACAGCATGGAGTTGAAATTGTTATAAAGACAGTATTTTATTTGTAAATATAGGTTAAAAGTTGTTACAAAAATTACATAAAAGTTAGCTATCTTTTGCCTTTCGTATACAAATACAGATATTTAGTAATATTAATATAATTAAAACTGTTCTATGGATATTGATATGTTAACTCTCTCATATGGGATCTTAAATAAAACCGGTGAAATATGGGATTAGAATATATCGGCAATACCTTTCGAAGAAATACAGGCGAGATATTGGAATGTTTAATTACTTACGTATTATAATTTAACTCATCTTGGTGAGTAAAGTCGGAAACACATTTGTTTGTCTTGGCGCAATCGGTAGGATACATTTTGTATAGACGGAAACACACTTTTGTATCATGTCGTGTTGTGGCGTTCCATACAAAATGTACGTTCTGTCGCGTCACGTCACGCCACGATACACAATTGTATTTCCGACTTTACTCACCAAGATGGGTTAAATTATAATACGTAAGTAATTATTAAACATTCCAATATCTCGCCTATGTACCAGTATTTCACCTGTTTTATTTAAGGTCCCATATGAGGGGGTCAGCATATCACTATTCATAGAACACAATTTTAATTGTACTAATATTACTAAAATCTAAATATTTGTATTTGTATACGAAAAGCAAAAGATAGCTGACTTTTATGTAATTTTTGTAACAACTTTTAACCTATATTTACAAATAAAATACTGTCTTTATAACAATTTCCTGACAATAAAAACAAATAATATTTTTACCTAACTAAGTCAATGTATCAGAGACGGCGCTAGTATAACTTGTGCCATTCTGATATATGTAGTGATGCAGAAATCGTGGCGTACGCACTTGCACACTAATCAAGATTGCATATGTTTGTAATTTGTAAGTACACATTCGCTCTCGCGCTAACATGTACTGAAATGTATTTCTTTTAACTACTGTCAAAGATATGAAGGCATTTTCATTACAGAAGGGAGGTTTTGTGTATTATAGTTTGGAAGGCTAACAGTGAATGCTAATAGAACAGTTTGCGGTGCAGGTGGTGGAGTCCGACTGCGCTCGCTCGGGGCGCCTGAAGCTGTGCGTGGCGGAGCGCGCGCAGCCCGTGGCCGGCGTGCGGCGCGCCGCCAGCTACAGCGCCGCGCACCACGCCGCCGCCGCCGTGGGTACGTCCTGTATCTAATACATGTCCCACTGCTGGGTGAAGGCCTCTTCTCGTGATGAGAAGGGTTAGGCCATAGTCCACCACGCTGGCCGAGTGCGGATTGGTAGACTTCACACACCTTTGAGCACTTTTTTTTTAGGCACTCTCAGGTATGCAGGTTTCCACACGATGTTTTCCTTCACCGTTAGCGAGGGATAATTTATATGATAAATACACATAGTACGAGAGCCCACGACCAAAACCATGTCTCATAGCAATACGGCAAAAACCCTATAAAATCGTTAGATTGTATGATTCTGTACCCGACTAGGTGTGTAGTAACGGCCGAAAGTGTAGCAACTGCGTGGGAGGCCATTTCTGCTGTGTCAAAAAAAAAAGACAGTCGGTATTATAGCAATACGTCTGATAATGAAAATGTACATAGATTTTATAATTGTATTACGAAAAAGTTTGTTTTCAGACATTTTGCGCGTAGCATATAGCCTCAGCGCATTTTTGAAAATGTCAACAAATTTAGCCGACCTGTATCATAGCAATACGGATAATTTTTTTTTTCAACTTTTCGTATTGTTGCCATGATTACCAAAAACCTGTTTTCAGACACTTTAAGTGTAGCATATACTCCCAAAAACGAAAATAACGTTTCGGAGTCGCCTGGCCGACGCCTATGTTAAATGTTTTTTTAAATTTACAGCCTTCATAGATATTCAAGAATCTCCCTTGTCTATTATATGTACTTTGACAGATGACAGATATCATTACTTATTTCTTTTGTAAAAGTTACTCAAGTGTGCTTTAAATAAAACCAAAACTATCAAATCAATCAGTATTTAATTTCAACAGCCTCATTGTAATTTGTAACTTTAAATAAACCGTTTTTTTTCCAACTTCATCCCAGTTTCCTTTTGTGCGATTTATTTCAGTCCTTCAACTTCAATGTTACGGTTTCGGGTAAATTCTTTGTTAATTATCATCTAATAAATTCAGGGTCGCAACGTATTCATTGGTTTGTAACAGAAAATTCAAGATGCCTCAATACTATTTTTAAATGATATCTGAGTATCGAAAAGTTGTCTGATAGAGAAGGTGCTACACTTAATTTGTCTGATATAAATTTTTTGCACATGTGGACAACTTATTTTATCATGTCCAACAATTTTCAGACATATTGCTATGATACCGATCGGTAAAATTTGTTAACATTTTCAAAACGGTCTCAAAATTTAATGCGTTCACATTTCCGTCTGAAAATTGTTTTGTTCGCATCAAATAACCTAAATTTACTAATAAAAAAGATTTTCAGACGTATTGCTATGAGACATTTTTTTTGTCTCATTTTTAATTTTTTTAAGTGATTTTACGGGTTTGCGCTACACCACTAACGTCTGAAAAATATGTTTCCGGTATCTCAGAACTATCATTCAACTACAGTCTGCAAATCAGACATATTGCTATGATGCAGTTCGGTAAAATTCTTTGACAATTTTGAAAATTCGGTCAGATCAAACGCTACGCGGAAAATGTCTGATATTGGTATTTTCGAGTTCAGGATAATCGTATCTATCGATTTGATGCGGTTTTGGCCGTATTGCTATGAGACAAAAATTTTGGTCGTGGGCTCTCGTACTAACACATATCTTCCAAAAGACGAATCTTAACGATTTATTGACAGAAGTGTAAGCCGTGGGTTGGAACCCGAGGCCTTTCAGCCATCGCTGCTTATCATAGACGCGAGTAATGCATCACCATTACATGCATTTCTACTACATGCATTCCTCTTGAGCCCCGCGCACGGCTGGGAGTAACAATACAAGTTACCACTGCCATCTAGTTGTTCGGCATGGCAGTTAATCGCAGCTAACACACACGCGTGTTTCTAACCGACTATTAGTATTGCGGCGCTTCGACGACAAAACACAAATACACTTCGCTAGATGGCGGTAGTACCTTCTTAAGCCCTAGCGCGCCGCACGAGCTATGTGAGCTAAATAGGTTTCAAGTATTTTGGATCGTAATCCACAGAGGTAGAAATGAAATTTACTTGCTATGTATTTCTGTAGGTAACTTAATAAAAAGGTGCCCCACTTTGAAGCGAATTAAACTGCACCTTTTTGTATACGACATTAAGTCAATATTTCTTTGAATACTTTTATTAAAAACCTCTTTACTACTGCTCAAGTGCATGTGTAAGGTTATAGCTTGAGTCCGTGTATTCAAATTAAATCGATCATCACACCATATTAATTGATAATAAATTTTATTGAAGCTATTGCAAAAAAAAAAAAAAAGACCATTTAATTTCCTATGCAGGTATATCAGCACAGATGCTATCCCGCATCACGGGCACAATACTCCTCATCACAGGCGAGAGGCACGACCGGCCCACCGAGAACCTCAGCAAAATCAACCTTGGACTCAACTTAAAATTTAATAAGAAGGTACGTTATTATTAAATTAAATTCAATTTAATCATTTATTTGTCAAATTACACAGTGTACGGGGAAGGTACATCAAAAAGAAAAGTCAAGATAAAAGTTAAAGAAATGTATTTAAAGTCAGATAGAAAAACACTTAAAACTAATGCTAATTGATAAACACGCGGCGAAAGGAACGTTGGCTGTTGCCCGAACCGATTGATTGCAACTACTGATTATTGTGTTGAATGTATGTATTTTGTTCACTTCGCTGCGTGTTGATGTCAGCATAAAACTAAAACTATTGCGTCGTACGGGTTTGCTCGTACATGTTCCCCCAGGAAAAGGGTGTAAAAATATAACAAATGATGTAAACAATATAAAATATGATAAATGATTTGATATAATGTAAATGTCTTATAGTCTCTAAACGTTAAAAACACGTAGGGAGTCTAACAAATTGAAAGTGGCATTGTCTAACACTCGCGCACTTGCCGATTAAACTTTCGCGTATTTACTGATAAGCCGCACTACTATCACAAACACAAATTGAACGTGCCGCGGTGAGTGCGCCGTCCAGGGCGCGCGGCGCCAGGACAGGCGCGGGGGCGCCAGGAATGGCGCGGAGGGCAGCGCATGCTGCTTTCATGTAGATAGCTCGTACTCAATGTCCTACGCAGTATCCTTCCATCTGGATGCCGGCTACTCAGTCATTCAGATCGCTCTTTCTCTCCATCGATTTAGTTATTGTTCTGGATGCAATTGTAGAAGAGTATGTATTATCTCTGATTGTTTCGTAGCTTGCTTTGTGTCGATAGGTATTCACTTCAAAACATTGAGAATGAATCATGACGCTATTAGTAATGACACCGGCAGCGTTGGTTAACTGATACGCTATGTAACTTAAACCATTGATAAGACTGCGACACCTGCTCGGTCGCGTGCCAAACTGCTGACTGCACAAAATGTGCTTATTGCTGCTAAGTGCATTGTACTCGTTATGTAATTGTAGTAATATCACAATACAATGTAAATGCTTCCGTGTTGTTATGGATTAAAGTTTTATGCGCAATTTATTTATTTGTATGATACGAGTATATCTGGTGGTTTGTGTAAGTTACTAGGTGATATAAGGCACGTATTGAGATGTTGTAACAATGCTCAAAAATAACATGATAGCTGTAAACATCGATACTATGTTGAATCGAGGTTTTGTTTTTGATTTGTGCGAAGTATAGGCAATGGTGTTTTCTGTTTTAGAATGATATTTGTTTGCAATGATTCATCGTACACTGGAAGAATGGATATTTTAGTGACAGGACGCTTGAGAGTACCGTTCTTGGTTTTTAAAGTAACGACGCGAACGAGTCCGTCTGAACCGGGATGAAGGTCGATGATTCTGCCCATTAGCCACTTGCCAGGCGGGAGGTTGTCATCGTGGATCATGACGACATCATTTACACGAACGTTTTGTTTAGCTTGTCTCCACTTCGGCTCGAAGGACCAAAAGATGTACGGGGAAGGTACATCAAAAAGAAAAGTCAAGATAAAAGTTAAAGAAATGTATTTAAAGTCAGATAGAAAAACACTTAAAACTAATGCTAATTGATAAACACGCGGCGAAAGGAACGTTGGCTGTTGCCCGAACCGATTGATTGCAACTACTGATTATTGTGTTGAATGTATGTATTTTGTTCACTTCGCTGCGTGTTGATGTCAGCATAAAACTAAAACTATTGCGTCGTACGGGTTTGCTCGTACACACAGATTCATTCAGTTATTATTGAATTAAAATTATTATCATCACTCATCATTAATATAAAATTACAAATTATTATTATTTAGTCTATTATTCATTATTAAATCGATATGTTATTTTCATTATTGAATACAAATGTAACAAAGTCCTCCGTGTACATGTTACGTGCTGCCCACAACAGTGGTTTACATAAGGGCAGTCTTGTCTTTCAGCGAGCACAGCCAGCATGCTGTTAGTGCCCACACGTCGTATCAATGAAGCGCCTCGCTTGCGTATTGTGGCGTAGAAGCAGTCTACACGCGCTTCTGCAAACATTGTTGACTGCAAAAATTTTTTTTTTAATTGATCATTTATATAATGATTTTATTTATTCATTTGCGAATATGGGTACATAAAGATGGTACAGAGGTTGTTTGATTCATCCACATTCAGTTATGTAGCATGCAAATAGTTTATATTTTATAATAATAATAATATGAATTCATGCAATAATTAAGCTTATTAAATAACTAAATTCGATTATTGAAATTGAAATAATAGTAATAATGTCAATTTTTAATTAATGTGATGAATTCAAAATTAAGTTAATGAGAATCATAATAAAATGACAAAAAAAAATACAAATGATGTCAAGTTAGTCTTATTTCAAATTAACAATAAATATTTTTAGTATGTCATAAATGAAATAATAATACAAATTCAAATATAAATCTCCTTAATTATTACAAATGTGTTATCCTTATTGCTGTGTATGTATACTTTTATCTTCCAAAAATTCTCTAATAGAGTAATAACATTTTCTTATGAGCAGTTTTTGAAGTTCGCACTTAATGCAGAATGCGTTGTCGATCTATTTAGGTGTAACAACACTAATAACACCCTCAAAGTCTAGGCCGTAGATTAACATAAAGACTACTTAATTTTAATTAATTTAAAGCGGCCGTGGCGCAATGGATAAGGCATCGGTGGTCTTACGATCGAGAGGTCGTGACTTCGAGTCCTGGCCATTACACCACGGACGTAAACTTCCTCCTAACACAAGCGAATTAAGCTTAGCTGGAGGGTGTTAACAAGAATACTAGTAATCTGTATTTACAAATTAGTAGTAAGCTTTTAAAAAAAAAAAACTTTATTTATTTTTGTCATAGAATCAAGAAGTATCCGGCTACACCCGCCGCTGCAAGGTCGCAAACACGTGGCTGTACTCCGCCCGCTGCATATCGCTGGTGAAGGACTACGCGCGGCAGTTCCCCGACCTCTTCGACAACCTCGCCGCCACTAACAACAGGGACGTGTTCTTCGAGAGCGACCTCTTCCCTGATCAGATGGAGTGAGTACGTGTGGTGTAGTGGTTTAAGCGGTCGCCTCGCCGCTCTCCACTGCACCGGTGTTGTGGGTTCCACATGGTACAAATCTTTGTGTGATTCGCATAGATTTGTTAGGAGACTGGGTGTGCTTGTGTGAGTGAATATATATATTGGGACCATTGGATAGTGTAATTGCTTCTGGCGTTCTATCTAATGAAAAAATAATAAATAAATAAAATAAAAATGACCGTGACCATAGAAAAGTGTTATAAATTATAAGTACCGGTCTTATTTTAAAGGTAATATTGTCGTTTACACATAGAAAATTAAAAAATTAAAGACTTCGATACGTACCTCAGCAGCTCGAAAAGCTGTTCTTTGTTGTGTGAAAACAGTGAGCAAAATTCGATTTAGCTTCGAGTTTTTCTTACGCTCGAAGCAAAGTTGAGTTCGCTACTCGCCTTTTCGAGCTGCTGAGATGAAAAGTTGTATGTGTGACACGGGATCAAAATTATTTACATCTCGTGCTTTTCGAGTCCCTCACTACTCCCGAAATTCTATACAAACTTTGCTCGCTTGTTGGACAAATAACTATTAAGATTTGATTAGACTAAGATTCTCCCTTTCTCAACATCGAGCCTATTTTTCAGCAAGAAAAAGCCACAAGAAGTGCAGGCATGGTTGAAGTCCCAGCCTCACAACAAGGCGCTGCGGAGGGAATGCGGCGCCGAATGCCTCGAGCCTGAGGATATGAAACCGCTCAATGATGCGCTGCAGGCGCAACTCAAGGAATTGAAGTTGAAAGAACATAAAGTCACGCTTCAAGTCAAGTGGTCCCTGCTTTACAAGGTGAGTCTTCTTTTTAAGCTTACTAGTAATAAGCAAATACAAAATAAAAAATGAAAATGAAAAAAAGATTAAAATTAAAATATTTACTTAAGTCCAACAGAAACAATGAGACACACATAAATTCAGTAGACACAGAAAAAAAAATTACAGTAATTCACAAGGCTGTATGCTGTAAAGCAAAAGTTGACCTAAATGGGAATTCGTTCAGCATATGCCAAACTAAAGCTTGGCGCTGGTTTTCAACCTATCCCCTATTGACTACACGGATGACAATCTTTTACTAATATAATAAATAAATTAAACAATAGTTATTTATGGTACAAGTGAGAAAAAGTTCATATTTCTGTTGTAAATGCCAATTTTAAATCTTGAGCTTACGAAGTAGAGTTAAATTGAATCACGAGCGTAGCGAGTGATTCTAATAAAGACTACTTCGCAAGCGAAAGATTTTAAGAAGTCACGAACTGGAAATTAAATTTTTCTAACGCGTTACATACAAAACTTTTTACCTCTTCCAGTGAGAAAATATTAAGATTTAAATAAACTCGTACTCGATTGCTTAACCTGGAATAATTCCATGAAATACAGTAATATACCAATTCACAATGCGTATTAGGGCCTTTTGTAAGTCGCCACTGATTAAATATGTCGTACGCTTTCAAATACTTTTCACGTGATTTTTCTGGTAAAAAAAGCTAACTTCTGTGTTAGAAGCAAGTTGTCGCAACTCTTTTGGAGTTCCACAAAGTTATTCATCACTGGATTCACTATTTTTTTGTTAAAAAGTTACAGTAAACAATTTAACATAAACTGAAAAGAATTTATAGTTGCCCGCGATGACTGACACAGACACATGCTTTTTTTTTTAAATCGTGCGTTCGGAAAAAAACGTATCGTATGTAGTTATTTCATAAAATTGATGTCAATGTTTATTACTAACCTACATGATGGCTGCTTTGTTTTTTTTTCAGCACTTATTCATTTGAAGGATTTTGTGTTTCGAAAATTGAATCACTTTGCCTCACTAGTGAGTAAAAACGGTTTTTACACACTGAATTCTGGCAAGCAAACGATATTTTTCGTGCTGGTGTGGTGAAAACAAAATTACTGGTATTCTTGTTAACTTCCTCCAGCCAAGCTTAATTCGCTTGTGTTAGGAGGAAGTTCACGTCCGTGGTGTGATACCTAGGTTTCGAACCTACGATCTTACCTAGTAAGTGATGATGCGGTCTACGGTGGAGTACGATTACTTATTATATATTTATTCACTCTTTCTTTGAAGAGAACCAAATTGTTCTTCTTCCTCCTGTCCTGATTCCATTTAATTTGATGCCGTCTCGCTATCATTCACTCACATGTCTGTGAGATGTGAGTGAAGTGATATGAGGATAATTTATTTTTATTTTTTTTATTTTATAACTTTATGCACATCACAAGTACAATGATGGACTTAATGCCTAAGGCATTCTCTACCAGTCAACCTGAGGAGGTGCAGAGACAAAAATGGTAGATGCTTTTAGAATTGAAAAAAAGTACAATCTATAAATTTACAATCCTAATTAAGAGCGTGTATTCCTTTTCAAAATGTAACTGTCAATGTTTGTAGTGTTTTGGGAATATTACGTAAAAACTGAATGAAAGTATGATTTTATTTAACTAACTTTTTAGAATGTGGGCTTTAAAAGGTAAATATAACAATTTGTGTCTCTCTTTCTTCTTCTTTTTTGTCTCTCCGCAATCTATAAAGACGCCTAGATGTTTCATCCATCAATGTATTTTCAAGGTAGCTAGAGAATTATTTCGTTTAAGCGAGTCACAATGTCTTATTACGGAAGCTGTCATGATATAGATCAAGTTCGTTTTTCCGCTAAACAAGTTTCTAAAATAATAAAGAAAACGACTAGAGGAAAGTCCCCAGGTCATGACGGTCTGAGCATTGAGCACTTGCAGCATGCTGGTCCTCATATATCTAGGGTTTTGTCAATGTTCTACTCGTTATGTATGTGTCACTCATATCTCCCGTACGATCTAATGCGAACTATTGTAGTGCCGATCATCAAGAACAAAACTGGTGACGTAGCGAACAGGTGCAACTATCGACCGATCTCCCTCGCAACGGTTATTGCAAAGGTGCTAGACAGTCTAATGGACGCGCGTCTGAATAATTTCCTAAACCTTCACGATGCACAATTTGGGTTCCGTAATAATTTAGGCACTGAAACTGCGATCCTAGCCCTCAAAAATACCGTACAATATTATACAAAGCGCCGTACACACGTTTATGCTTGTTTTCTGGATCTCTCCCGTGCTTTCGACCTGGTGTCCTATGATATATTGTGGGAGAAACTACGGGAGAGAAAAGTGCCGCCAGAACTGCTGCGTATTTTCCAGTATTGGTATTACAATCAGATAAACAGTGTGAGATTGGCTGACAGTTGCTCTGCACCGTATGCTTTGGATTGTGGGGTAAGGCAAGGGGGGATAACGTCACCAAAGCTCTTTAATATTTACATTAATGACCTGATCGTTGAGCTCAGCAGCAAGAAAATCGGTTGCCGTATTGATGACGTCAGCGTCAATAACATCAGTTATTGTGATGACATGGTGCTGCTGACCCCAACGGTCAGAGCACTAAGAGAGTTACTCACGTGTTGTGAGTCTTATGCTCAAAGGCATGGTCTATTGTATAATGTCGCAAAAAGCGAATTCCTGGTCTTTAAGGCCGACGGTCACAAAAGCCCATAATCCGTGCCTGCGATTAAACTAAACGGTAATGTACTCAATCGAGTCTATAAATTTAAATACCTTGGGCATTTTGTGACTGACGACCTTGATGACCAGGCTGATATTGAGCGCGAGCGTAGAGCGCTGGCAGTCCGATGTAATATGTTGGCACGCAGGTTTGCGCGTTGTAGCGAGAAAGTCAAAGTGACCCTTTTTAAAGCCTATTGTCAGGTCTTCTACACGTGCAGCTTGTGGACCAATTATACGTAGCGGGCCATCAGCGCCTTACGAGTACAATATAATAACGGCTTCAGGATGCTGTTGGGCTTGCCGCGTTTCTGTAGTGCCTCTGGCATGTTTGCGCAAGGTCACGTTGATGGCTTCCAGGCCATCGTGAGATCAAAATCTGCCTCATTGCTCCATAGAGTACGCTCGAGCTCCAACTCCATCCTGAAGGTGATAGCTGGGAGATATGATTCACCGATAGTGCATTGCATTATAAGGAGATGTATCTACCAGAATAAACTTGTTACGCAATAAATACCCACTTTTGATACTAACATACATTTAAGATTATTGTTTACTAACCCACTATGGATCTATACTTTGGTCTGAAATAAAAGTTATTTTATTTTATTTATTTTTTTATTACAACATCATTTATATTTTATTTCCGAACTAGCAAATTAAATTCAAATCCTTTTCCAGCCTGAACTACACAGCGGTAACATCCAGCCGGATCCTAAAGCCGACTTCAAGCTGTACGACCGCGTGGTCTGCGTGTCACAGAACATGACGGTTCCCCTCGGAGCCACCGGCACCATCACTGCTGTGCACCCTCCGGCTAGTGCCAACACCGTGAGGTTATCCGATAAGCTTAACGCGGAGGCCACTTACCAAGTCATGTTCGATGAGCCATTCCCTGGTGCTATGACCGAGGATCTGTTTGAGGAGGCCAGGTTTTATAGGTGAGGTGTTTATTTATATTGTTATCTATCCTAATCCTAACTAATATTATAAATGCGAAAGTAACTCTGTCTGTCTGTCTGTCTGTCTGTCTGTCTGTCTGTTACGCTTTCCTGCTTAAACCTCGCGACCGATTTTGATGAAATTTGGTACAGACAATCTTTAGACCCTGAGACAGAACATAGGCTACTTTTTTTAAAAAAAAAAAGGGATGAAGGGGTTGAAATAGAGGTTGAAAGTTTGTATGGGATTTCTTAATTTTAAAAGATAAAACCATGAAACTTTATATTTAAGTACTTGATAAGAAATCAGTCGCTTTTGAAGTTTAAATTCCTTTTAACGAATGCTCTGCATCACCACCGCTGCCGTCGGTCGTAGTCGCGTACATTCGCCGAAGTGTTGTGGCATTTGCGGCAGGCATCGTTGTCGGACGCATGCGATTAGACAAATTTGCGCTATAGAGAATTACATTTTTCGATCCAGTAAAATTATTTTATTGTTTCGTATAACTTTTTAAGTGTTTTTTATTAATTAGGTCCTGTAAATTAATTTTGTTCATTTTGTTCATACTTGATATATCTTTTAGTTTATAGTTATAAGTAGGTTAGATAGTTTCCTTTATCCTAATCCTAACTTCCTAACTATATTATATATATATTATATATTATATTATATATATTAATATTATAAATGCGAAAGTAACTCTGTCTGTCTGTCTGTCTGTCTGTCTGTTACGCTTTCCTGCTTAAACCTCGCGACCGATTTTGATGAAATTTGGTACAGACAATCTTTAGACCCTGAGACAGAACATAGGCTACTTTTTTTAAAAAAAAAAAGGGATGAAGGGGTTGAAATAGAGGTTGAAAGTTTGTATGGGATTTCTTAATTTTAAAAGATAAAACCATGAAACTTTATATTTAAGTACTTGATAAGAAATCAGTCGCTTTTGAAGTTTAAATTCCTTTTAACGAATGCTCTGCATCACCACCGCTGCCGTCGGTCGTAGTCGCGTACATTCGCCGAAGTGTTGTGGCATTTGCGGCAGGCATCGTTGTCGGACGCATGCGATTAGACAAATTTGCGCTATAGAGAATTACATTTTTCGATCCAGTAAAATTATTTCATTGTTTCGTATAACTTTTTAAGTGTTTTTTATTAATTAGGTCCTGTAAATTAATTTTGTTCATTTTGTTCATACTTGATATATCTTTTAGTTTATAGTTATAAGTAGGTTAGATAGTTTCCTTTACTTTAAAAAAATCCGATTTGCTTTTATTTCCTTTTTTCCCTAATAGGGTATTTTTAATCTAATAGGTCGTAGTAGGTAATAATATACAATAAAATACAAACTTAACTTTGCGGTTTGCTCCCGAACCGCAAAATTAAGTTTGTCGTAGGTTATAAATGACCTATGACAAACTTATATTTGCGGTTCGACTTATAAAGATAAACCGAAAGGTTTATTTTTATATAAGTCGTACTGTATAGATTTTAATTTTAAAGTATTGGTAGTATATTTGATATTGTACGTAGTGACCGTAGGTTATTTTATAATACTGTTAGGTAGGATAAGACATTCGTATAGATATTAGTTTATAGGGATTTTGCTTATTTATTGAGTTTAGATTAGTTATTATCAGAAATAGGTTTATTTAGGTAGGTAGGAATTTTATTTTCTGTTATTGAGTTTTTTTATTGATGTACCTACCACACAGATGAAATCGCGGGAGAAAGTTTGTTTGTTTGAAAGCGCTAAGTTTAAAAACAACTGGGTGAATTTTGATATTTAACATTACGCTAAACTCTACGGGCTGGCTCGAACGCACGTGTCGCAATTTCTATTATGTCGAAATTTGAAGTAGTTTCGAAGTAGGTACCTACATGAGTTGTTCCTATTTGTCTGTTTTGATTTGTTTGAATATTATTTTCCTTGAGTTTTTGTCGTATATTTGTTTTGGTCGGTTTGGTAATAGATAGGTTCTTCTTCTTCTTTGCGTGTCAATGGAAAACACATGGAAAAGCTCAATATTTAAATTTTGTTTGACCAAAACTTTGCTACAAGAACGGCATTATCGGTGGCGCTCCACAGGTCATCTATGGTACAGGTGGTGGGACTTATGGGGCATGTAAGAAGGTGACCCATCGTTTGGGGACTGACACCGCATTCACAATCGGCGGAGTCTGCATAACCCCACCTTAAGTGCATGAGTTGTACCTACTATTGTTATATTGACATTGTTACCTTTAGCATTTTTTGTTCATAAAACGACATCCACGCGGACGAAGTCGCGGGTAACAGCTAGTATATACATAATTGTAGTAGAGTCTAAAACGCTGGTCCGAATCTTGAAATTTTGCACAATGGTTCCTTACATGACGTAAGCGTGCACTAACAAGTTTTTGGGAATGCCACCCCTGAGGGGGTAAAATAAGGGTTGAACAGTTGTATGGAACTCCGTCATTTTTGAAATTTGAAGTACTAAATTTCGTGTTTTTGATCTTCTTTGAAATGGTTTTTTCAAGAGGGTGGATTTAGAAGTTCAATTTACAATACTAGAAATATATTATTACTTTTGTTGGGAATAAAACCGCGGGTTGGGTCGAGACGCGGACGAGGGCGGGCAATAGCTAGTGCTTGCAATACCGTGATTGTTGGAGCCACTGACGTCATCACAGACATCGCTCATGTAGTGAGGCAGTCCGACAAGGATGCTATAATATTTAAAGGTGAAAATATATATATATATATATATACAGTAGGACATGAGCAGTGTTTGTAGTCAAGCAATTTTTACTTAAAAATATAACGAATAGATATTAATAAAATAATAATAATAATAAAAAGCTTTATTGCACACCAAGGAAAAATAAATACACAGAAAAAAAAAGATATATAGTACAAATGGCGGTCTTATCGCAACTAAGGCAATCTCTTACAGACATTGGATGGAGAGTAAGAAAAAGACACGAAAGGGAAGTTCAAGGTGTACTAGAGAGGATTAAGAAAAGGGAAAGAATATAAATACATAAAGATATTAATAATGATGAATATACCTAGGTATAGGTACAATAATAAAATACATACTAATACATATAAGCAATATTATAACATACATATTATTTAATATATAAATACCTAAAAATATGTATTATACATATTTAATGGACAATAGAAGGTATATTACAAACGACAGATGTAAGAAAGAAATAAGAACAGGTGAGATTTGATAATATTAATAATACATTTCTCCGTACAGGATGTCAGCCACGAATCTGTTGAATCTGTCATTCGGCCGCAAGCTCCGCGGCCTGCTGACGGACGCGGCGCCGGAGCCCTACCCGGTGTCACACTCGCAGTACACTCTGCTACGACCCGACGACGGACATCACTCTGCGTTCGCCAACTATAGGTAATCCACAGTTTTGTTAGTACCCGGTATTTATGATGGTACAATTTTTGTGAACAAGCTAGAAAGACAGAAGCTCACCACTAAAGATATCTATACTTATATAATTGTTCGCCCGACTGACTGATTCATCAACGCAGGGCCTAAACCGCTAGGGCTAGAAACCTAAATCTCTCTTTTATTTTATTATGTATACCTACTTATTGTTATAGTTTTTATTTCAAAAGATGGTGCACATGAGTTTCTCACCAGCTCTTCTTATTATGCAATACCCATCGGAGCTGGTACTTGGATTGATTTTAATTTGAATTTAAACAGTTTGATTAAAATTAATCTAAGCCCCGGTTATTCAAATCATTGTAATTAGTATAATTTAGTATTATTTATTATTTATTTTTATATCATTTTTTGTAATGTTTTGACGTGTTCAAGCGCCTCCTGGGGCCTATGAAAATAAATGATTTGAATTTGAATTTGAATTAAAAGGGGTAAAGTAAGGATTGCACTATTGTATAGAAGTCCTTAATTTTTGAAGTTACAAGCACAGAATTTCGTGTAGTTAAACTTGGATTAAACTATATGAATTTCTGTACCAGGGTTATTCTAAATTTTATTTCTTAGTGTATGAATTCAGGGGGATTATGTTAGAAGTAAGTTTACGCAAAAAATAAATAGATGGCATTGTTTGACAAACTCGCGGGCACCGAGCAGTATAACGTTTGATACGGGTAAAACTGCGCGGGTCGTCTAGTGTTTTATAGAGATAGACCTGGTAAGTCCGACAACTAAACATGTTATTTTGTATTTACTAAATAAATAAGCAACACGACATGTCGCAAAACATTTTGTACTTGAAAAATAATCTTTACGAGCTCACCATTGGCACGCAAAGTACGTACACTCACTGCCCTCAACCTTTAGCGCACGAGTCACAGATATAGATCTACATAGATAACGCAAATGCATGTATTTCGCGTGTCCGAACCCCGACCAAGCGTCAAGGTTGGTCGCCGCTAACTTCAGTCCACGCGCGTCTTTTGTTAGAGAAAATCGTAGCGGACGGCCGTTTGAATCGTACTGAGCGGATGGGCATCCGCGGCATCGGTGTCTTAGAATCGGTTTGGGTTTCCCGTCACTAAATTTCTGCTGTGACGTCACAATAGGTATTAAAAAGTCGGCACGCTTGGTTTCAATACAAATCGTGATACTTGCGTTATCTATGTAGATCTATATCTGTGGCACGAGTAGTATAATATTACCTTTATGCTTTCCAGTCCGCCAGGAGATAAGTTGTTCGCGCAGCCAGCGGTGACAGTAGAGAATCGCAACAACACGGATAACAATGCATCCAACAACGAACCTCCTCAGGTAAATTATTTGAACTCAGCTCGTGTAGTCTATAAGCCGTTATTCTAAATGGAAAAGTTTCCTGTCATATGTATATTATTATTTTATTATTAAACATTTATTTCAGATAAAAATCCATACAATAATATTGTTAGTGAGTGAAACTTAGTATCTATGTTAGTCAAAATGAAATTATTAATTTACATTAAGATTTACAGATACAGAAAACAGATTATACAGAAAAGCATTGAGAATACAATTAACATTCATTAGTAATAATATCACAGATATAGATCTACATAGATAACGCAGATGCATGTACTTCGCGTGTCTCAACCCTGACCAAGCGTCGAGGTTGGTCGCCTCTAACTTCAGTCCACGCGCGTCTTTTGTCAGAGAAAATCATAGCGGACGGCTCCAGTTGAACGTACTGGGCGGATTGGCATCGGCGGCATCGGTGTCTTTGAATCGGTTTGGATTTCCCGTCACTAAATTTCGGCTGTGACGTCACAATAGGTATTAAAAAGTCGGCACGCTTGGTTTCAATTCAAATCGTGATACTTGCGTTATCTATGTAGATCTATATCTGTGAATAATATAATAAATAATATGTCATATAAATATTTTGCTCAGCATCTGAGTGACTTAAAAGCTCTTTTAAAAATAAAAGCAGAAAATTCGTTTATTTTGATAAGAATTGAGTGTTACAGCATTGATTGGAGTCTCCTTTTAACTTTAAAAAGCCTGTGTTAGACGACTCAGCTCTTTAGTGGTTATACCGTATTATTACAATAGAAATGATAACTCTTATTATTTATTTATACCAATATGTTTATTTATTGACTAAACAAATAGTTTTATTATTAATACATAACTAAATAATATATGTGTGTGTTTGTGTGTGTGTGTGTGTGTGTGTGAAGCATCTGATGGTAGAGTTTGATTCACGACCAATCAGAGCTACCCATTTCGACTGACCGTTCTAGCGACTTCTAGTGGCTTTCAGTAATCTCGTCCGTTGTCAAAGGATATTGTTTTTTTTTTCCTTTTTTAAAACGACGCTCGCACTAGGAATAACTCCTGTGTCGCGGGGGTGTTCACAAACATACATAATTTCACACACACAAAGCACACCCAGTTGCCCCACCAACCTCTTGTTGAGCAGTAAGAATCATTATGCTCTGTAATAAAATTGTATAAGACCAGAAGGTTTTCGTAACTGGATGAGTGAAGCACTGCAGAAACAAGTATTTTATAATCTTATTTTTTTTACTTATTCTCAGGACAGCGCAACACATCTGCTAAGAAGTCTTCTTAAGATTAGTGAAAACGAGTCACATAATAAAAAGAACAAGGTTAGTTATTTTACAATACAGTTTTTTTATTCCAGTTATAAAGGGTTATGACCAGGGCTCGGAATTAGGTAGAGTTTTTCATGTACTTACACTGATTTCATACAGCGACAGAATAAAGTGGATATGCCTCAAATCCCGAGATTAATTTTAAAGAGCAGAAATCCCATGATTTTTTAAATAAAAAGTTATTTACTTTTTTACACAATTTAAACTACTGCACGCGCGACTAAATATTTTAATTCTCACAAAATTTATACAGTAATGTCGGAAGCGAACACTTCAAATCTTACTGGTAATGAATCGGACAAGGAAAATGATTCTGATGGGCCGTTTGAATAAGCAAAACCTCACGAGTCTAGGCTAGAAGCAAAAGTATTTGCTCGTATTTATAAAAAAGGCGAAATATGCGTATGAGAATTTACTACAGACTTTCAACAATTTGTATTGTGAATTAAAGTAAACTAATAAAAAAAATATGTTAATTATCTTTGTTTTATTTGTCTATCTCTGAGGTTTTTATTATTATTTATTCGTAATATTGTTGGCTACACGGGATTGTCCATTAGAAATCCCGGGAAGGTCCACATTAATATCAACATTTCGATGCAAGTACATAAAAAACTCTACCTAATTCCGAGCCCTGGTTATGACCAATTGACTATGGGATTGTGTATTGCTACTGTGCTATCTATTATGTGGCTTTGTCTCGATAAAAACTGCTATATTATATAAAGAACTATAGAATAAAAATAGCCTTTAATTATGCCATTTATTATTTTTACAAAATAGTAAAAATGGAAGTAATAAAAATGAAAATTACAAACTAAAGCTAAAAAGATAATATGAATTTTTCAATCTAAGAAATTGTAAAACGAAATATTAAGAGCTATATATATATAGAGAGAGCTATTATAAATAACTATATAAAAGTTTGATTGTAAGCCGGATATTATAAAAGTCAAGCAGGTTTATGAAAAAAAGTTATTAAACAAATGTAAATTATAGGTCACGTCATGTAAAAAGAACGCTGGCGGTCAAGCTGCGCATTAGGCGATTTTTCGATATTCGTTCTCAAAATACCATCGCGCACAAAAGTTTTTATTTACGAAATGGTTTTACACAGAAAAGTGAGAAAAATGATTTATGACGTATATTGTTTTATGAAGAGAGAGGCTGATAATAATGCAGTTGATAATTTAAAACAATGTATGAAACGGACCGCAGTGGCAACAAAATGTTCTGAGCCTAGTTACAGTGAGACGAATTGTAAAAGGTTCAAAAGATTCAGAATTCCTGACTGTCTTCGGAACTCCCGGCAAAAATAAAAGAATCAAACAAAAACCAATAACAGATATTGACAACTTTGACCAGGGTGTTATAAAAAGAATCATCCACAATTTCCACGTCACTGAAAAAGAATTGCCTACCATAGGCAAGTTGCGAAGACCGCGTCCTTATCTGGTTTTCACGTCACCAACGACGACTTAATGGAAGGAGTATCAATATTACTTTAATTTTTTGTAATTAGATTAAACATTTTAAACTAAATTAAACATCTTTTAAATTCTATTTAATGATATTTTACCTAATAAATTTTGCAATGTACAGTCGCAACCAAAAGTCCATAAGCAATCTCAAAAGGCAATAGTTTGAAGTGTAGTTTGACTTACGACCTTCTATTTCCAAGAAATAGACACATGTTGTTAACAAATATGTAATTGTATTTCATAATTTCATCCACAATGTAAGTGACAAGATGGCCGAGCGGTTAAGGCATGCAGTTAAAATAGATGCGATTATCAATTCACCGCAGGTTCAAATCTCACTTGGTTACTTTTATACTTTTTGAAGTTTTTACTCGATTAGAAGGAATGGGATATAGTATTCTTTATCTTGTTCACTTTGTTCACACATTTGTAAATATATAGAAAATGTATGGGGTTTGATGGTGCAAAGGTGGGAGTCACGGGATGAAAGGTGAATACAACAGTTAAAAACCCATTGCATGGAAGTGTGGGAAAACTTAAGAGGAACCAGTATATGTGCTAATATTTTAGGGTCCATGCGCAAACGTCTACTTGACTGCATTGAAAATAATGGGGGTTATACGAAATATTAATAATGTTATAATTATTTAAGATTAATTTAAGATGTTGTGGTTTTACTAATAAGACGCTGTAACTGAATATTAGCACTTCTGTAAATATTTAATGATCTTCAATGGAGGTTTAGTTTCCTTCTTCTTTTTAACCGACTTCTAAAAAAGGAGGAGGTTCTCAATTCGATTCGTATATATGTTGCTTTTTTTTTTATGTTTGTTCACGGATATCTCCGTCGTTTATGAACTGATTTTGATGATTCTTTTTTTGTTGGACAGGAGATGATTTCAAAAGGGTCCCATTGTCAGCATGTCGTGATCTGATGATGGGATCTTAGAGAAATCGAGGGCAACCCTCGAATTTTATAGGCACATGTAATGTTTTTAGTGTGTTTTTCAAAGCTACACCAGTATTTACGTATTTTTATGTGGATGAGCTGATGATGGAAGGTCAACTCCTCAATGGTTAGGAGTTAAAGGATAATTCTTTCACTACTGTACACATATTCAGACTGCTAGTTATGATGTCAAGTGAGCTGTTGGAACGGAGATATTTCAAAGGTGGTCCCATTGTCAGCATGTCATGATCTGATGATGGGACCCCAGAGAAATCGGGGGCAACCCTCATATTTTATTAATCGAGGCCAGGAATTACGCTTGGTCGCAATAATTTTATGTGGTTGAGCTGATGATGGAAGGTCAACTCCTCAATAGTTAGGAGTTAAAGGATAATTCTTTCACTACTGTACGCATATTCCTACTGCTAGTTATTGTGTAAAATGAGCTGATGATGGAAGGTCGTGTCCCTCAATAGTCAGGAGAAAGGATTTAATTCTTGTTTATTATAAATAAGTTTTCCGTCTCAAGTAACCATCGTCTCCGTATTCGAGAAACATTCTTGCTCGGTCTACCCATCACTTAAAATCGTAAAATAAAATAATTTTTAACAAAAAAAAAACCGACTTCAAAAAGTTGGTAAACTAAAAAGCAAAAAATTAATTTACTTCGCACAAAATAATACGTTTTTTCATGTAGTTAAATAGAAATTATTATCTAAATAATTATTTTATAATTCTGAAGTCGGTGCCAAGTAAACAATTAATAACTCTGTATAGATAATATCAATCGTTCTAACAACTTTTTTCTAACTGAATATTAGTTATATTTCTGTGGTAAGTACCAATACTGGGCGACCGCGCACTAGCACAACTACGCCTCCCTTTTTGTGTGAACTGTAATTTGATATTGTAGAAAGGTTGTTTTTACTTGGCACCGACTTCAGAATTATAAAATAATTATTTAAAAATTTCTATTTAACTACATGAAAAAACGTATTATTTTGTGCGAAGTAAATTTATTTTTTGCTTTTTAGTTTACCTACTTTTTGAAGTCGGTTTTTTTTTTTGTCGTCAAGACAAGCTGTAACCTCAATACATTTATTGTGACGTTACATTAAAAAAAACATCGTTATAAAGTGTAAATCATAATATTAGTCTTCAATAAACGCTGCTGTATACCAATACCTATTATAAGTGGGTATCAACAATTATATTTTTGTTATTAGAACATCCTGTCCTTGTTGTCATTGTGAATCAATTTAGTAATATTTGTAGGTATTATCAATGTTATGAATTGACTAAGTGGGTTACAATAAAAAATCTTATAAACGGTTACAAGGGAACTTTTTTATTTAGGTAGGAATGTGACGTCACAATTCTCTTTAAAATGTATTAATTGTATAAATAAATAAAACGAATAAACATTTTTACCATCATTCAACATAACTTTTTTATTTCTACCTTACAACAATGACAATAAAAAAAACGTAAGTAGTTTAGTAATAATAACATATTTAATTTATTAGTTATTATATTAATCAAAAATCTTATAAACGGTTACAAGGGCACTTTTTTTAATTTAGGTAGGAATGTGACGTCACAATGCTCTTAAAAGTTTATTAATTGTATAAATAAATAAAACGAATAAACATTGTTATCATCATTCAGCGTGACTTTTTTTATTTCTACCTTACAAAAATGAAAATAAAAATAAAAAATTACGTAAATAGTTAAATAATAATAACATATTTAACTTATTAGTTATTATATCAATATGTAATTATTTATGTATTGTATACATGTATTGTATCGCAATTTAAGCATGAATACCTAACAAGTTTGTGCTTAAAATATTACAAATATTATTATGATTTCGTAAAAACAAAATACAACCACAAATCAACTAAGCTTCAAACTCAGATTTAGTTGATAGTGATCCCAATGTTTACCCGATATAGCTACCTACTCATGATAGATAGATGCGAATTCAAAGAACCGGTCGCCACTGTGACGCGTTTAGTACGAATGCGACAACATTTCATTAGTGTGTGTTATCTTATAAACTGCTAAACACGCAAGCGACTTCGTTAGTGTGTGTACTGGCTGTATCGGGCTCGTACCGTTCATAGCAATGTAATCCTTAGCGTGCCTATGGACTTCTGAGCGTTTACTGTACTTCCCGAAAACCAATATACGAAGCCTCGAGCGACAGCTAGTTAAAAAATAAAACAATAGGTAACAACACTCGCGTAACAAAGTACTAGCACTTTCGTGCGCGAGTGTACCAATGCGCAAACACCCCCCCCACCACTTTCTTCCAGCGTTCTTTTTACGTGACGCGACCTATACATGTGATTATTATATGAAAAAATGTTCCGCACAAAATCACTTTTGTTTATTTAAATCTTGCATAAGGTAGATCCCTCTTATTACTAGATAAATAATCGTCAAAGACTAAACAAGATTTTTTTATATTCGTGACAAGGGTTATGGCGATACAGTTTTTAGGCATTCCCTTTCATGGCATAGCTTAAAAAATCTCGAGTTGTTGACTATTGCTTACATTCCACGTCTTGAACGACCTGAGAATCGAACCAGAGACGTCAATATGATTACAAGTTAATAAATGTTTTATGTATATTGTAGCCGGCAACTTCAGAACAGAACAGTAATTGGCGAGTGAAGTCGGAGAATGCTCCTGCTGCAGCGCCGCCGCAGTCACAAAGGTAAGGCTATTCACGTGGAGTCTGCAACTAGAGAGGTAATTGTTACCTCTTATATGTAACTGAGTCATATCACACAAAAATATAAGATTTAAGTATACTGTACTAATTAACTGCTCAATTTTTTATCTAAATTCGGCTATGAGGACACTTTGCCTACACATAATCCTAACAGCCAGACACTTTTTTCTAACGTATAGATATATCATGTAAAGCTTCAGTTTCCTAGGAAAGCGTTGTGGAATAATGCGGCCGTAATATTATGGCCGTAATATGATTAGTACGTGTTACGTTATGTCGATCACCGCTCTCTAGGAAACCACTACATTTACTTTACATAGGCAACGTTCTAGTGACGTCATTCTACCGTTATCTTTACGGTTGTATTATTCCGCACCGCTTGCCTAGGAAACCGAAGCTTAACTAACATAATTACAATTTCCAAGCAGTCCTCCCGTACATCCGTTTTGGAAGTTATTTTCGGGGTAAGACATCACGGTGGTTTCTAAAGCTATACTTATTGATTATGATACGTTTTTTTAGCATAATATATTTTGAAAATAATTCTATGATTGAAAACACTACATATACACACATACAATAGCTTGAAAGATCATTCATTGATAGCTATGCTGTAGATTTAATATTTAATTTTTTATCGGTAAATATCCTAACGAAGAAACGTATTAATAGTTAGATTGTATATGCTTACCATAGCTAACCACGCTAGTTTTTGTCATGTTTCCTTCCAAACGATACTCTTTCTAAGAAAATCTATAGTTTGAGAGGACAATACAAAGTAGTAACAACTACAATTACTATTTATTATATTTTTATTAATACTGACGTGAGTTTGTAACATTATTTGAATTATGAAATACGGGTGTTACTCACGTAATGTTGGTCTATTTAGTTAGTGCAAGACCGGCTGCGACTCAGGCGCGACGTATCGCACTCTCTTGAAAATGCCTAAAAGTATAGTTGAAACCGCGGTCGACTAAATAGACCAACATTACGTTAGTAATACCCGTATTTCATAATTTTAAAAATGTAATTACGGTAAAATAAATATTGAACGATGTTAAAACGATGTAGTTTCGTAATACATCTTTATAAATTTCATTTAGGATTAGAAAGTCTTCAGTCGCGGGTAGTTTACTTCATATACCTTTATGATATTGCCTTCTAATGCTTAGATCTTTAGCGCACTTAAACTTTGCTTAGACTTACCTAACACTGCTTTTATCTTTCTGTCCCAAAGGTAGAGTCTGAGCTAAACTTATACTTAGTCTAAGTACGCTCTGTAGATCTTAGCCTAAATGGTTTTACTTCGGTTATGATTATTTTCCTTAATCAGATCTAAACTGTATCAAGACGAATGCTAGAAAAGCTTCGAGCGAAACAAGTACTACTTTTGCTAGCATACCTTTATATTCGTAGAAAAACGACTATTCATGCCTTGAGCTCATCTACAATGCTTGAATACTAGCCATAAAATAACATACTTGTAATATTTTAAAGCAAGTTTAAGTTTTGCTATGCCTTTTTATATTTTATATAATATTAAAGTTGAAAAATTAAGAATCCAGCAGAACTCGAACCTGCACCCCCTGGGTGTACGCCCCAAGTGCTTTGCCAATTCAGCTATGGATTCGTATGCTGCTAGACTCGAAAATTTTCAAGTCTTTTTGTGCCAGCGTCTTAGGTATTTATATACCTTAGCTAGACGAACCTTACGTGGAACAACTATGCAATGAGTGATATATGAAGTCACTTAGTACATACAGTACGTTTGAATTTAGATCAACACAATACTGTCGAGAGATGACGCATGAAATAAAATAACATGTATTAAAAAATCTGTTGTTTGAGCAGAGTCTCGCAACAGCATTCGAACTGGCGCAAAGAGACTGCGGCCGCCGCACCTGCCGCCAACGCTAACCAGCAACGTCCGCCATTCAACCAGGAATGGACCAACAACAGCTATAAGGTAAACAAATATTCAATACGTCTCACAAAATATTTAGGAACCCACAACTCTAGCAACAAAACGTGAAGGTTCGTCCGTTTATCGAATGAAAACATCGCGAGGACAGCTCAATATCCAAGTCTATCATCCCCACTTGGCTATAGTGGTGGGCTATGACTTATGAGAAAAGGCCCGTGCTCATCATCGACAATATATTTATAATTAATCCAGGGTAAAATTATAACTCAGTGTCTTCGTTAAAGAATAAAACTGAACCAAACCTTGTCTTTCAGAACCAGCAATCAGTGCCTCCATACCCGCCCTTCGGTCAGCCATTCCAAGGTCCAGGGCCTAGCCAAATCCCTTTCCCACAGTTCCCTAACCCTCACTTCCAGCGGAACAGCCAACCCAACAACGTGTACCCTCCGAGGACCTCTGACCGTACTTCATATAACCAATGCCCACCGCCGAGGTTCTTGGAACACGGAGGGTTCCCCAAACATCTGCCCAATGTTACCGCCGATGTGACCCTGGGGCCCAGCTGGAATCAACCTAATAACCAGAAGGTAAGATTTGGCATTTCTATCCACCATTTTCAATAACCTATCTGTTAATTTCATCTTATATATAAAATTCTCGTTTTACTGTTACTGATTTTTACCAAATTTAATATGCATATTTAGGAGATCTGAGAATCGGCTACTATCTATTTTTCATACCCCTAAGTGATAAGGGTTGTTCACCCTTAACATTTTTTTTAATTTTTGGACAAATTTTTTTTGTTTTTATTTTTTTATAATGTGGCATTAAAAATACATACAACCCTAGTTTTTTTACCCTTTTATCACCAACCCCTATTTTAATAGCAATTTTAGTAACCTTAGCGCTTTTGAAAATATGAACTTTTTGAATATACCTTTATGGGGTTCGACATAACATTGACATAATGCGTGCTGCAAATATCGTCACAGAGAATGTATCCATAGTTAAGACAAGACAGGACAACGTCTGTCGGGTCATATTGTGTTATTATAAAATTTTCTATCGTTTAAAAATCTTAGGTAGAATATAGTATTTATCTTGGAGACTTGATGATATGTTTGTGTGTAAAATACTGATATACAGCTGAATCCATTAGACTAGAAGGCTCAATGTTATTGGGCAAAGGTTTGGGCAACGGTTCAGAAAAAGCATTGGTTAGTCCCAAGTTTTTTTTACTATATATACCAAATTATAGCGTCTTACTCATTGCATCTAATTTTGTAAGCAAATAAATGTTTTATGAGATTCGTTTTAAATATGGAAAATGAAATCAACAAATAATTGGTATGTTAATATCAGTATGAATCATAAACGCCTTGAGCTAGGATTACGCGACCTATTGTATGACACAAGTGGCTCTTGCAATCCAATTAGATAACTTGTAGTGACTATCAATTATCAAGTGACAGCGATTGATTACTCACGTCCTTGGTTTTCCCTTAATATGTATTAGTCATCACTATGGGACTTGCAAGATTATTTAAAATAACTTATAATAAATAAATTATAAATTCAGTTTATTTTTATAGAACGCCAAAAGCAATTACACTATCCAATGGACCTAATGACAAGGCCAAACACACATGAAAACAATTCAAATTTACAGATTCTATAGTACAATCATGAGCGTAGCGAGTGGTTCTAGTTTAAAATCGTAGGTAGAAACTCAAGATGTAAATAACTTGATCTCGTCTCACATACTACTATAACTTTTCACCTCAAGAAGCTTGAAAAGGCTCAAACAGTGAGCTGAACTCAAGTTTTGCCAAGTATTTTTCCTTCCTCCTCCAAAATCGAGTTTTGCTCACTGTTTTCACACAACAAATAACGCCTTTATCAGGTGAGAAACCTATTATGTATATATTATATCCTATGCACACTGAATATTGTACGTTATTATGTAATGTCAAAAAATCGTTTTATTTGCTACAGAATGCAGGCAACCAAAAACAAAATGCGAACAACGTGGACAAAGTTAACAATCCCTTCGTGCCTCTACAAGTACAAACCAGCCAACGGTAAGTCAATAATAGTTAATTAATATTAATAAACCTCTATTTTTTTATATTTCACTATAGTACGCGCGTAATCATCTGAGTCGTCAGGTCATACAAATCAAAAGAGATAGGAATTGCAGCGCACTGGACCCTAGTTATCGATAAGCGGCTACCTGTGCATCTCTCTCTACTAATGATCTGTACGATTCTGATTGGTTGGTTTCAAATGTAATTGCATTGCGTGTTTTTTTGCTATAAATGTGTTTACTGCAATTAAGTAAATACATTTACGTGTTACATTGCGCACTATGGATACTTTATTTTCTAAAGTTGATCTAAAGAAATTACATGGCGATATTAGCCCTTAAACTCGAACAGTGATTTACAACGTATTCCTGTTTCTCAATGAAGATACGATTAAACGTTACTTTTCGATAATATGTCTTTATTTATTTTTCTTCCTCATTTTTACATGTTTAAATATAAATTATAAAAGCAAAGTAAATTTAAAAATATAAAACTATAAAATTCAACACTTTTAAATATAAAGTACCAAAAATATTTAAAAATATAAAAAATAGTACCCCACCGGCATCGAACAGGGACCAAGCTACCGGTGTTTAGTGCTCCAGAGAGAGGAACAATATATAGGTTCAAATCCTGCCGGTCCCATAATATTTTCAATAGTTTCTTAGTATAAATTGCTAAGCATATCTAAATGCTATATATATAAATATGTCTTTTATTATTACGCCCTTCATTAGATGGCTCCATAAGACCCATAAGTGCAAGCGAGATAGATATAGATAAATGATTTATGGCCTTAAAACACGGATAAAAACACGCGTACTATAGCTCCTGGGTGCAGCTCCGCCCGCGTGATATGGTCGATAAAGAGAGAAAGGCGACGAAGCCCTTATGCCCTTCCTCCGGCAACACGGGCGACGCCACAGATTGAAAGCTAGTCTAGTCTAATATTATGAAGCTAAAGCGTTAGTTTGTTTGTTAGGTGGAAGGCGCTTATCTCAGAAATAATTGGTCCGAAATGAAATAATTCTTTCTTTCTTCTGTTTACTGGAACTTTTTAACATAAAAAAGTGAATCCAGTGATTTTGTATTACTAGATAACTTTGTGGAACTCTTGCTTCTAACACAGAAGTCTGTTTTTTACCTGAAAAATCACGTGAAAAGTATTTGAAAGCGTACGACATACTTAATTAGTGCCGACTTACAAAAGGCCCTAAAACGCATTCTGAATCGGTATTACTGTCGTATTTCATGGAATTATCCCAAGTTAAGCAACCGAGTACGAGTTTATTTAAATCTTAATATTTTCTCACTGGAAGAGGTGAAAAGTTTTGTATGTAACGCGTGAGACAAAAAATATTTCCAGTTCGTGACCTCTTAAAATCTTGCTCTTGCGAAGTATTCTTTATTAGAATCACTCGCTACGCTCGTGATTAAATTCAAGGCTAGTTCGCAAGCTCAAGATTTAAAATTGGCACTCACAACAGAAATATAAACTTTTGTCACTTGTACCATAAATAACTATTTTCTTGGATAGTCGATTTATTAAAGAACCAATAGGAGCAGAGCAGCCATAAAATATGTTGCGAAACCGGAAAAATACCGAGGGCGCAGAGTAGTATGTATAACGCGGTTAAACCATGTTTAATCTAGCCTAATCAACGCGAATAAAGTCGCGGTCAACAGCTAAGTTATGAATAAAACGTGCTAATTATACCATGTATAAGACAAAACAGGTCTGCATGCACTTAATTACTAGTCACGTTCAAGCACTCGAGAGTGAGCACCTATTTGTTGTAAACACTCGCCGACTCTGCCAGCTTATCATTACCCTCCGATCGAATATAGAAACTATAATTTTGAATCTCCTAATTTTCTCTAAAAAAAAATACGACATCATTTAGGTACAATCATTTTAGACCTATATGGTTTTCTCATGGGAGCCATTGTCAGAACTGAACCAAATTGAAATGCAAGAACACGGGAAATACCAGCTTTCAAATAAAAAAAAACATTAAAATCGCTTCGTCCAGTCGAAAGTTATGATGTAACAAATATAAAATACAGACGAATTAAGAACCTCCTCCTTTTTGAAGTCGTTTAAAAAGGTGTTAAATATCATCTATGTATAAATACACAATGAAAAAAAATCACAAACATTTAATTGTTAACTACTTAGCGGCTTTGTACCCGCAGCCTTCTGCACACCGGGCAGTCAGACTGAGTGTTGAAACAGACCAAATTGCCAATATTATTAGATATATAGAATATAGAGATTTCTCTGCTTCAAAATATATAAAATGACTAGCTTTTGCCCGCGACTTCGCCCGCGTGAAATTCGGTGTGTTAAGTAGTAGCCGCTCACGTGCTATGACCCGCGTTCAAGCTTACTGCTACGTTCCCGTGAATTTTAGCGTAATATTAAATATATAAATAAATAAAGACCTTTATTGAGAGTTAGACTATCAAACACAAAAATAATTATCAAAATTTTACCACTAGTTCTCGAGATTAGCGCTTTCAAACAAACAAACTAACTTCCTGTCGCGATTTCGTCTGCGAGGTAGGTACATCGATAAAAAGTAGTCTATGTTACGCGCCTTAAAGTCAGTTACCTGTATCTAAAATTTTATTAAAATCGGTTTAACCGTTAAGAAGATTATTCAATACAAACAGACAGACAACATTTTTAAAAACTGTATTTTAGGCAAAGGTTTCGTGCAAACAACTTTACCAGCTTGAAAAAACATTGTTATGTTGGCATCAAAAATAGACACATCAATTTAATTTATTTTTATTGATTACAAATAATTTTTCTCTGCCTATGTCGTAACAAAAAAGTAATATTATGTTGTAATGTAATAAATATGCCGAAATATGAATGTAATAAATAAGACGAATATACGAGAAGCAGCGATAGCCGAGTGGGAGACCGTAGGACTGCGAAGTTAAAAAGGTCTCGGGTTCGAACCCACGGCACCCAACTCTCGTCTTTCGAAGATATGTGTGTATTTATCATAAAAATTATCGCTCGCTAACGGTGAAGAAAAACATCGTGAGGAAACCTACATGCCTGAAAGTGCTAGTGCTAAAGACTATGGCCTAACCCTTCTCATCATGAGAAGCCCGAGCCAAGCAGTGGGACATGTATTAGATACAGAGCTACTATTATAATACACTCTTGCAAAGTACTTGTATTAAAATTTCCAACACTCACGTTCAATTTACATACCTCTTGCTGACGATATTGGTGGATTATGTACTTGCCATTTGTTTACGCGACCATTCACTCGAACAATACCTTAAATCACTGTATGAGTTGTTTCATATTATTCAAGGAATGGGTATTGGAATGAAACCGGCATTACCGAAATAAACTCATTTATTGTCAACTAGCTTTTGCCCACGACTTGGTCCAGCGTAGAATACGTTGTATTAAGTAGTAGCAGCTTCAGCGCTTTGACCCGCGTAAAACCTTACTGCTCTGCTCCCGTGGAGTTCAGCGTTATGTTAAACATTTAGAAGCATTTTTTATTGATAGTGAAACTATCAAACACAAAAATAACTATTACAATAAAAGAGTTGTCTAACTGAGGCAACACATTCTCGAAATGCTGGATTATATTTCGGCCAGCGACTAAGTATCGCAATACAACGCGGTAATGCTACCAGCATTTTGGGAACGAGGCCTTCTAACAGTGACTTATTAAGTTTGGATTAAGTTATTAGGCTAATTTAATTTAAGATACTGTAATTATGTATTTTCTCTGTAAATAAAGATATTTAGCACTATTACAATCAGATCAGTAGTTGCCGAGATTAGTGCTATCAAACAAACTAACTAACTTTCCCCTGCAGTTTTGTCTGCGTAGTAGGGACATCAATATAAAGTAGCTTATGTTACGCGCCTTATACGTGGTTACCTACATCTAAAATTTTATCAAAATCGGTCCTGCCGTTTAGAAGATTAGCCGATACAAACTTGGGACCACACGTGGATGACTAAATCGTAAAACGTTGTGATTTAATGATGTGGCCAATAGAATTTATTTATTTTTTATTTTATTTAGAAGGTACAAAAACAGATGACAGATAAAACACTTCATACATAATTATGTTACACATGAAAAAAATAAATTGTCAATCTGACGCCGCGACGTCTAAATTTATTGATTCACAAATACATCCAAAACTAGTTGCGAATGTGGATTGCCCACCTAAAATTTGGCCCATTTTTTGTCCTGCCCATTACTTCCCACCCTTTGTGCCATAAAAGACCTTATGCAGGCCAACCAAAAAGGCATCCTAGTCGCATCCTATTGGTCTAAAACCCTAGAGATAAAAAAAAAACATTTTTACTATAGTCATTGACACGTCACGAATTGACTACGTCCTGGAAAATATTTGTTTGAGAGCATACTAAACAGATACACATTTCATGAAATGCAACCATTTCACGAAATGAGTAAATCTACGATGGCTACGGCATATAATATACCGATTTTGTATAACAGGCGTACGCAGCTACCCAGTGGTTCGTCAGCGAAGCTAGACATGGGACAGATGCCGGCGCCGAAGTCCAATCTTCCCAAACCACAACCCATCAACACACCTGTAAGTATATTCATATAGATCTACATTTTGAAGCTCGATTCACCATTTTAATTTGGTAATAGGTACTTGCTCCATTTTATTTGCACAAATTTAGACGTTTAAAAATTTTAATTTACCTAAAGTAAGATTGATGCAGTCGGCAAAAAGACCTTACCCACCTTAATTAACTATTTGGTACCCGTGTTTTGCAAAAACGGTTAATTAAAATTCAGATTAAGGCTTTCCGCCCAGGAGAAAGTCAACTAACTCAAAAGATTAAAGGGGCGGCAACCACTAAGAAAAAAAAACCTTATTATGTTTCGCCTCTAGAAAGTTATTATTTATACAAACAACAAAATTGAGTGTGGACCTGACAGTTCGAACAATTGGTGTGTTATGAATGAATATACATTTATTTCAGATAATTACAATCCATATACATTATTTAAATTATTAATTAATTGTAAAGCTATGTTATATTGTTAAGCTTTGTTGTCATTTGAAGATCTATAATGGTCGTTACGTCCCCGTAACGAGTCGTAGACCAGGAAGTCGAATCAGACAACTAGTCTCACAAAGAGTTTCGTACCGTCCCATATTGGGTTATTGAGGCCGGTTAGCAGGCGCTCTACGTAAATATTCCCATCCTTGCAGTGTAATTGCGAAGAGGTTCTAATAGCCGAAAATAAGGTAGTTCAAATTACAGGCGCCTTCGTTCTCCATTTTATCTCTGGTGCTTAGGGAAATTGCCCTTTATCCATGATAACACCGTGACGTCATGAACAAATGCCTTGATCGCACTCACAATTATCGAACCACTACAGACTAGATTACAATGTGATATGTTTGATTACCAATGTACTTATTGAAGCATTGATTGCCTCGAAGGTCCCGTGATGTTAGATGAGCGGTTTTGTTGAAAGTTTTCGTATTAGCTACGTATTTAAGGACACTCTAAGTACGTAGCTAATATGAAAACTACTGCTAATCTACGCTGCGAAGTTTGGAAGGCTAACCATCCTGTACCTCCCAACTTTTTTGAACCGGCCGAACACCTGCCACCTGGGAATGTACTACAGTGGCCGATCTGGTAGTCCCTTAACAGACTTCGGACTCAGTTCGGCCATCGCAGAGACAATCTGGCCAAGTGGGGATATATCAAGTCATCCAACACTAGTTGCGAATGTGGATCCCCTAGCCTGAGTATTGCCCATCTGATTTCTTGCCCTTTACTACCCGCCACTTGCACCCGCGATGACCTTATGCGGGCCAACAAAGAAGGGGTTGAAGAACCACCTACTGGTCTAAGGCAGTATAATTGAACAAGCCATTGACACGATAAGAAGAAGAAGAAGAAGACTAGATCATCGATAGTTGAATAGAACAGTGATGCGCTCTTGTAGGCTGTTTTTAATGTCAAATGTATCGAACGACGATTTAAGTCTAACAACACCCTGACTAATTGTACCATCAGACCAAAAGATTTATGATCTTAATTTTGCAAAGATACTCCAAAACATCTAAATCTTATTTTATTATGTTTATTGCTTGACAACTAATTTAATAAGATTTTTAATAGCTGTAAATATCAAGTTTAAATAAACCAATAGCTACCATAACGACGATCATTTCTAACGAAACTTGTAAAATAGGTCATGAATCAGTTAGACCCACATTCATTTAGATTATTTTTAATTTTTATATATTGTATTTCATAGTTTCATAAATTGATTTGAATGTAACATTTAACAGATGGAACAACAACAGCAGGATTCGACATCGCGACGGATGAAAAAGAAAAAACCGAGAATAGCAGCCAACCTCCCATTCCAGACGGAGTAACTAAATTCTTAGTGAACCTAAGCTAGTTACTTATTCACCGGTGATATTGCACACACTGACATAAAAATAATTGAATCTTCCTATACAACTTCCGTTTTTATAAGTTTCATTACTAATATTAATGTCAACGTATTTATTTTATTGAATGTTTTGCAGCCACCTTAGCACAGCTTGCCATTCTTGAAATTTCGATTTATTTGTCTATGACGTAGTTAACAACTTAAAAGTATCATAGACAAAAGAAATTGACTTTTCAATGTTGATTACTACGTCATTGATAGCCGAATCCAAGGCTAAAAACTCATGACGCTTTTTCGCTCCCGCCCGCAACGGCTGCGGGTAGATAGATATACAGGGTGTCCCATATTTAATGGATAATCCTTTACCTGTAGATTGGGGGCATCACGCCTGATAGGAAAATACAAAATTTGTAGAAAAAAAGTATCACGGATTTTTAAATATCGAACATTTTCGATTTTTTCACAAATTAGCCACTTTCGTCCACTATTCTTGATGCCATGTTCGTAAATCTTAGAATTTTTCAAGTCTCTTTTTGGAATTCAATTCTTAAATAGATGTACTATCAAATTTACTATCTCATTATTGTACAATTATTTCATTTAAAAAACTATAAAGATTAATCAAAAAAAAAATTACATGACATTTTTTTTACAAAAAGTTTGAACCCTTATGGTGTAAAAAAAATGTATGGAGACATGTGTGCCCATCACGGAAAAAATATGCCAGTTTCATTGTGATTATAAAATGGTATAAAATATTTTATATTTTTTTTTATTTAAAAAAATTATGTGAGAAATTATGACCAGGGTCCGATTTTTTTTAAATCAGTTTCTACCAAAATGATATCCTAGTTGATAATATAGTTACTTAAGCGTATTAAACTAAATTAAATAATTACGAACAAGCATAACTTTTACAAAAAACAGTATTTAGAACGATTGACAGCGATTATAAATCTTATAATACCTATCTATGAAAGTATCGATTAAGATCAAAATACTGAAAGTAATTAAACAATATTTTTTTTAATTTTGCTCATCACTTCTCTCTGGTTACGAAAAAAAAGCGCTGACACTCAAATGTGTTCTGTAAAAAAGGCGCGCAAAATTTCGAAATTTGCGGATGTGAAATTTAAAAGATTTTATGATATTGTGCTGTGACTTCAGACTTGTTTTTTGCTACTTGAATTTGGACTTATCAACATTAGCAAATAAACAAAAAACGTTCGGAAACCTTTCTCGGTAGAGTTCTGCCGCACGAGTGGCGTTGCCGCCACACAGGCCATAAATAAAATGCATTTGTGTATACTCTCCTGGTGTATACAGATATCGCGGCATTGTACAAAAGAAGATAACAAGTCTCAATTCTCATAGCAAAAACAAATCCAAAGTCACAGCATAATATCGTTTGTTAATTTGCCGATGTTGATAAGTCCAAATTCAAGTAGCAAAAAACAAGTCTGAAGTCACAGCACTATATCATAAAATCTTTTAGAGAAAAATGAAAATTTCACATCCGCAAATTTCGAAATTTTGCGCGCCTTTTTTACAGAACACATTTGAGTGTCAGCGTTTTTTTTTCGTAACCAGAGAGAAGTGATGAGCAAAGTTAAAAAAAATATTGTTTAATTACTTTCAGTATTTTGATCTTAATCGATACTTTCATAGATAGGTATTATAAGATTTATAATCGCTGTCAATCGTTCTAAATACTGTTTTTTGTAAAAGTTATGCTTGTTCGTAATTATTTAATTTAGTTTAATACGCTTAAGTAACTATATTATCAACTAGGATATCATTTTGGTAGAAAATGATTTAAAAAAAATCGGACCCTGGTCATAATTTCTCACATTATTTTTTTAAATAAAAAAAAATATAAAATATTTTATACCATTTTAGAATCACAATGAAACTGGCATATTTTTTCCGTGATGGGCACACCATGTCTCCATACATTTTTTTTACACCATAAGGGTTCATTCAAACTTTTTGTAAAAAAAAATGTCAAGTAATTTTTTTTTTTATTAATCTTTGTAGTTTTTTAAATGAAATAATTGTACAATAATGAGATAGTAAATTTGATAGTATATCTATTCAAGAATTGAATTCCAAAAAGAGACTTGAAAAATTCTAAGATTTACGAACATGGCATCAAGAATAGTGGACGAAAGTGGCTAATTTGTGAAAAAATCGAAAATGTTCGATATTTAAAAATCCGTGATACTTTTTTTCTACAAATTTTGCATTTTCCTATCAGGCGTGATGCCCCCAATCTGCAGGTAAAGGATTATCCATTAAATATGGGACACCCTGTATAATAATATGAAAATTCGTGCGGGTGTAAACCGCCTCGTTATTTTTTTTTTTTTACAATAAGGGTCAGATGGAGTATGATTTTCTCATACAACCGGAATTCCGCATTTATAAATTAAGCGTAATTACTAAATATTACTGTGTTATTAAAATTAAGCCTGTTTTAATCGTGGTATATGTTTAAAAAAATATTAAAAAATTCTACACGAATTCAATTACACGTATTTTTACAGCGTAAACGTCAGATTTTAATCATATTGGTTCAATGTAATAAACATTTATATCTGTAATGTTTTATTAACAGAAACATAGCTTATATTGTCTTGTTTGGGATTAACAACAATGAATTGAAAGAATATTAAGTTTTCATTTATATATTTTGGAATCCAAGATAAATTTTAATTTTTACATTTTGAAGGACCAGTAATAATACCTCGAGGGGATATAACGTAGAGATAGCACATCTCTACATTATAATCCCAAACAAGGCAATATAAACTGTGTTTCTGTTAATAATAATTAACTAATCATACTCCGTCAGTTGCTTTGAATGGTTAAAACGCGGTCTGTCCGACGGATATTTTACGGAGACTGCGTGCCCGCAACCGCACGCGGGCGCGGAAAAATTACCGCGTCGTCAGTTCTTAGCCTTAATGTCGAGAGAGGCAAGCCGGGCCGGGCAGAAGTAATCTGGGATTCCCCTGATTGCATTTTACTAAGCTATGAATACAGACACAGTTGTTTTTAAATTTAAATGTACTGCAATATTACCAGTTTTAGTATATAAGATGAACACGAATGAATTATGAGATTTCAAGAGAAAAAAAAAAAACAGTAAAAGTGTTTCCTATCTAAGAAAAATTGTGAATTGATTGATCTCATGATTATAGATAAGACAAATCTTGAACATTTTGTAAATAATATGAAATTATAAGAATCTATGATAATGAGTGTGATCAATTTATTTTAATAAGTCAGATTAAATTATTTATGAATTTAAATTGATAAATGTGTAAAAAATAGGCCAAAAATATAAGAGGCATATAATCTCGGTGTATAAATGTGGTAGTCGTGATTAACATAAAGCGCCTGAATGTTTTATCTTTTATTTCTTTGCAATTCATATTTTAAAGTACTGAACTCTTTAAAATGTTGTGTGAACTACCTGGAAATACATTAGGACGGTCCTTCAATGGTGGCAAAATGTAATCACATTTCCAATTACATTTGTTTAAACTATAGCAATAGATTCCTCTAACGAGTTGACGTGTAGTATCTGTACTAAGAAACAGTTAAAAAATTATGAGAATGGCAGGATTTGAACCTGCGACCTTCTGCACACCGGGCAGTCGCTTTAACTAACTAGCTACGGTCGCCTCTTGCCAGGATCCTCAACTGTATGTTACGTCATTTCGTGACGTCACGTTCATCCTTTTGTTCTTATCTTAAGTAGGATACAATTAAATCCTGCCGGTCCCATACCATACCCACTGTGTCTTAGTATAATTTGCTAAGCGTAGCTAAATGCTATAAAAATAATCAATAAGAATGTAGTAACTGGTTATTCAGCCTCCGATATAAGTTTGTGGTTATATTATTACATTTTGTTTTTAGTCTTGTTGACAAAGATTTCGACAAAAAATAGACAACGGGTCTAAATCGCGTAATAATCATAAAAATAGTCGAGCATAGGTAAATAAATACCTATGCTCGACGTTTCGAAATGACTTGCATCATTCGTGGTCACGAGCCGACTGGTGAAGCTCAGCGTCGTCTCCGTGATGCGCGGATATTGTCCACTACCCTATTTTAAGACCCGTTGTCTAATTTTTTAAAAATGTTCTCAAATCGCGATAGTTTAGAAACATATATTTCGACAAAGTTTTAAGAATGACTATCGCAATAAACACAGTGTCTAACACATATATCTTGTTTGTAATAAAAGCACGAATATTGAACGGCGTGCTCTTTGGAATAGACAGGGTCATGCAGAGTGGTTTCGCCATCAGAAAAGTACAATAGAATAATATTATAGCTTTTTAACTTTATACTTATAAATTCACTATCAATGTTCTTTTTTCCGACACAATCTTTGTGCTCGAGGCTGCCCAAAAAAATAAGAAGAAGAGGATTTGTCCAAACGAGTGCCTGACTATGCACTATTGCGAACTGTATATCAAATGTGTAGTATCAAATATTCAAGTAAACATATTTTATAAATTGAATCGATTACAAAAGACAAGCGAGAACGGGCAGCCTCTGACATTTCTAATTTCTTTTTTGTTTTCTATGCTATTTCTTAATATGTCTTATCTATAAGTGTAAATCTTCCGTGACACTCCTTGCGTTTGCATTTTAATGTACACCCAACAAAGAGTAATAATACGCATAATATTGAAAATATTCCTTGATAGCTTAACATAATTATGAACGTGAAACGTGGTATCTGAATCTTCTGTTTGAAGCTATGAAGCGTGATAGGCCTAATTCCAGACGACCAAATGGCCAAGGTCTCCTGTAATTTTTTTGGTAACGATTAGCTTTTTTTTTATTAAAACCAGCAGGCAAAGAAGCGCCTTAGCAGCGCACTGGGAATGGCTGAAGACAGCCATACATATTTAACTACCACACAAATGGAAAGGAAACCCTAGTACATAACTTTTAAGTATCGATGTTTTATCAATTGACTTCACTTTATTGTATTACTGACAATAGGTATACATGGTACCTTGCAAATTATATTTCCAAGAAGTACGATACTAGTACAGAAATGTTTTTTTCTGTCAACCTATTTTTATATAAAATCATGATTGAGTCAATAAAGTGAAATAACCACTCTGTGATGTTTTATTTATGGAAATGATTTATTCCCTTGTCAAAATAGTTAATTTTCGATTAATTTTATGAACGATGCAAAGTGTTCAGATGGAAATATATTTAGCCACAATCCATAAAGATCTAAGGAACTGTCTCATCATCGGCTGGAAGAAGAAAGGGGGCTTGTGCTGGCCAGTCAAAAGACTCAGGCCCGAACTCCAACAAAGCGGAGATCAGAGTTAGGCACAGTTAACTCCAATTTTGGCATCAGATTAATAACTACGATTAAATGTTATTACATGTAGTGTATGAGCAGCGGTAGCCGAGTGGGAGACCGTAGGACTGCTGTGTCAAAGGTCTCGGGTTCGAACCCACGGGACACCTCTGTCAATAAATCGTTAAGATTCGTCTTTTCGAAGATATGTGCGTATTTATCATATAAATTATCGCTCGCTAACGGTGAAGGAAAACGTGAGAAAACCTGACTGCCTGATAGTGCCTAAAAAGTGCTCAAGGGTGTGTGAAGTCTACCAGTCCGCACTTGGCCAGCGTGGTGGCTCAACCCTTCTCATCATGAGAAGAGGCCCGAGCCCAGCACTGCGACATGTATTAGATACAGGTAGCTGCTATATACATGTATTTACCATTAGCATGTAGTCAACGTACTCATCCGCTTTCATCGTGCCATTCAAATATGATACATCTCCGCTAAGTCGTCTATAAATCTAAGATCTATAATGGTCGTTACGTCCCCGTAACGAGTCGTAGACCAGGAAGTCGAATCAGACAACTAGTCTCACAAAGAGTTTCGTACCGTCCCATATTGGGTTATTGAGGCCGGTTAGCAGGCGCTCTACGTAAATATTCCCATCCTTGCAGTGTAATTGCGAAGAGGTTCTAATAGCCGAAAATAAGGTAGTTCAAATTACAGGCGCCTTCGTTCTCCATTTTATCTCTGGTGCTTAGGGAAATTGCCCTTTATCCATGATAACACCGTGACGTCATGAACAAATGCCTTGATCGCACTCACAATTATCGAACCACTACAGACTAGATTACAATGTGATATGTTTGATTACCAATGTACTTATTGAAGCATTGATTGCCTCGAAGGTCCCGTGATGTTAGATGAGCGGTTTTGTTGAAAGTTTTCGTATTAGCTACGTATTTAAGGACACTCTAAGTACGTAGCTAATATGAAAACTACTGCTAATCTACGCTGCGAAGTTTGGAAGGCTAACCATCCTGTACCTCCCAACTTTTTTGAACCGGCCGAACACCTGCCACCTGGGAATGTACTACAGTGGCCGATCTGGTAGTCCCTTAACAGACTTCGGACTCAGTTCGGCCATCGCAGAGACAATCTGGCCAAGTGGGGATATATCAAGTCATCCAACACTAGTTGCGAATGTGGATCCCCTAGCCTGAGTATTGCCCATCTGATTTCTTGCCCTTTACTACCCGCCACTTGCACCCGCGATGACCTTATGCGGGCCAACAAAGAAGGGGTTGAAGAACCACCTACTGGTCTAAGGCAGTATAATTGAACAAGCCATTGACACGATAAGAAGAAGAAGAAGAAGACTAGATCATCGATAGTTGAATAGAACAGTGATGCGCTCTTGTAGGCTGTTTTTAATGTCAAATGTATCGAACGACGATTTAAGTCTAACAACACCCTGACTAATTGTACCATCAGACCAAAAGATTTATGATCTTAATTTTGCAAAGATACTCCAAAACATCTAAATCTTATTTTATTATGTTTATTGCTTGACAACTAATTTAATAAGATTTTTAATAGCTGTAAATATCAAGTTTAAATAAACCAATAGCTACCATAACGACGATCATTTCTAACGAAACTTGTAAAATAGGTCATGAATCAGTTAGACCCACATTCATTTAGATTATTTTTAATTTTTATATATTGTATTTCATAGTTTCATAAATTGATTTGAATGTAACATTTAACAGATGGAACAACAACAGCAGGATTCGACATCGCGACGGATGAAAAAGAAAAAACCGAGAATAGCAGCCAACCTCCCATTCCAGACGGAGTAACTAAATTCTTAGTGAACCTAAGCTAGTTACTTATTCACCGGTGATATTGCACACACTGACATAAAAATAATTGAATCTTCCTATACAACTTCCGTTTTTATAAGTTTCATTACTAATATTAATGTCAACGTATTTATTTTATTGAATGTTTTGCAGCCACCTTAGCACAGCTTGCCATTCTTGAAATTTCGATTTATTTGTCTATGACGTAGTTAACAACTTAAAAGTATCATAGACAAAAGAAATTGACTTTTCAATGTTGATTACTACGTCATTGATAGCCGAATCCAAGGCTAAAAACTCATGACGCTTTTTCGCTCCCGCCCGCAACGGCTGCGGGTAGATAGATATACAGGGTGTCCCATATTTAATGGATAATCCTTTACCTGTAGATTGGGGGCATCACGCCTGATAGGAAAATACAAAATTTGTAGAAAAAAAGTATCACGGATTTTTAAATATCGAACATTTTCGATTTTTTCACAAATTAGCCACTTTCGTCCACTATTCTTGATGCCATGTTCGTAAATCATAGAATTTTTCAAGTCTCTTTTTGGAATTCAATTCTTAAATAGATGTACTATCAAATTTACTATCTCATTATTGTACAATTATTTCATTTAAAAAACTATAAAGATTAATCAAAAAAAAAATTACATGACATTTTTTTTACAAAAAGTTTGAACCCTTATGGTGTAAAAAAAATGTATGGAGACATGTGTGCCCATCACGGAAAAAATATGCCAGTTTCATTGTGATTATAAAATGGTATAAAATATTTTATATTTTTTTTTATTTAAAAAAATTATGTGAGAAATTATGACCAGGGTCCGATTTTTTTTAAATCAGTTTCTACCAAAATGATATCCTAGTTGATAATATAGTTACTTAAGCGTATTAAACTAAATTAAATAATTACGAACAAGCATAACTTTTACAAAAAACAGTATTTAGAACGATTGACAGCGATTATAAATCTTATAATACCTATCTATGAAAGTATCGATTAAGATCAAAATACTGAAAGTAATTAAACAATATTTTTTTTAATTTTGCTCATCACTTCTCTCTGGTTACGAAAAAAAAGCGCTGACACTCAAATGTGTTCTGTAAAAAAGGCGCGCAAAATTTCGAAATTTGCGGATGTGAAATTTAAAAGATTTTATGATATTGTGCTGTGACTTCAGACTTGTTTTTTGCTACTTGAATTTGGACTTATCAACATTAGCAAATAAACAAAAAACGTTCGGAAACCTTTCTCGGTAGAGTTCTGCCGCACGAGTGGCGTTGCCGCCACACAGGCCATAAATAAAATGCATTTGTGTATACTCTCCTGGTGTATACAGATATCGCGGCATTGTACAAAAGAAGATAACAAGTCTCAATTCTCATAGCAAAAACAAATCCAAAGTCACAGCATAATATCGTTTGTTAATTTGCCGATGTTGATAAGTCCAAATTCAAGTAGCAAAAAACAAGTCTGAAGTCACAGCACTATATCATAAAATCTTTTAGAGAAAAATGAAAATTTCACATCCGCAAATTTCGAAATTTTGCGCGCCTTTTTTACAGAACACATTTGAGTGTCAGCGTTTTTTTTTTCGTAACCAGAGAGAAGTGATGAGCAAAGTTAAAAAAAATATTGTTTAATTACTTTCAGTATTTTGATCTTAATCGATACTTTCATAGATAGGTATTATAAGATTTATAATCGCTGTCAATCGTTCTAAATACTGTTTTTTGTAAAAGTTATGCTTGTTCGTAATTATTTAATTTAGTTTAATACGCTTAAGTAACTATATTATCAACTAGGATATCATTTTGGTAGAAAATGATTTAAAAAAAATCGGACCCTGGTCATAATTTCTCACATTATTTTTTTAAATAAAAAAAAATATAAAATATTTTATACCATTTTAGAATCACAATGAAACTGGCATATTTTTTCCGTGATGGGCACACCATGTCTCCATACATTTTTTTTACACCATAAGGGTTCATTCAAACTTTTTGTAAAAAAAAATGTCAAGTAATTTTTTTTTTTATTAATCTTTGTAGTTTTTTAAATGAAATAATTGTACAATAATGAGATAGTAAATTTGATAGTATATCTATTCAAGAATTGAATTCCAAAAAGAGACTTGAAAAATTCTAAGATTTACGAACATGGCATCAAGAATAGTGGACGAAAGTGGCTAATTTGTGAAAAAATCGAAAATGTTCGATATTTAAAAATCCGTGATACTTTTTTTCTACAAATTTTGCATTTTCCTATCAGGCGTGATGCCCCCAATCTGCAGGTAAAGGATTATCCATTAAATATGGGACACCCTGTATAATAATATGAAAATTCGTGCGGGTGTAAACCGCCTCGTTATTTTTTTTTTTTTACAATAAGGGTCAGATGGAGTATGATTTTCTCATACAACCGGAATTCCGCATTTATAAATTAAGCGTAATTACTAAATATTACTGTGTTATTAAAATTAAGCCTGTTTTAATCGTGGTATATGTTTAAAAAAATATTAAAAAATTCTACACGAATTCAATTACACGTATTTTTACAGCGTAAACGTCAGATTTTAATCATATTGGTTCAATGTAATAAACATTTATATCTGTAATGTTTTATTAACAGAAACATAGCTTATATTGTCTTGTTTGGGATTAACAACAATGAATTGAAAGAATATTAAGTTTTCATTTATATATTTTGGAATCCAAGATAAATTTTAATTTTTACATTTTGAAGGACCAGTAATAATACCTCGAGGGGATATAACGTAGAGATAGCACATCTCTACATTATAATCCCAAACAAGGCAATATAAACTGTGTTTCTGTTAATAATAATTAACTAATCATACTCCGTCAGTTGCTTTGAATGGTTAAAACGCGGTCTGTCCGACGGATATTTTACGGAGACTGCGTGCCCGCAACCGCACGCGGGCGCGGAAAAATTACCGCGTCGTCAGTTCTTAGCCTTAATGTCGAGAGAGGCAAGCCGGGCCGGGCAGAAGTAATCTGGGATTCCCCTGATTGCATTTTACTAAGCTATGAATACAGACACAGTTGTTTTTAAATTTAAATGTACTGCAATATTACCAGTTTTAGTATATAAGATGAACACGAATGAATTATGAGATTTCAAGAGAAAAAAAAAAAACAGTAAAAGTGTTTCCTATCTAAGAAAAATTGTGAATTGATTGATCTCATGATTATAGATAAGACAAATCTTGAACATTTTGTAAATAATATGAAATTATAAGAATCTATGATAATGAGTGTGATCAATTTATTTTAATAAGTCAGATTAAATTATTTATGAATTTAAATTGATAAATGTGTAAAAAATAGGCCAAAAATATAAGAGGCATATAATCTCGGTGTATAAATGTGGTAGTCGTGATTAACATAAAGCGCCTGAATGTTTTATCTTTTATTTCTTTGCAATTCATATTTTAAAGTACTGAACTCTTTAAAATGTTGTGTGAACTACCTGGAAATACATTAGGACGGTCCTTCAATGGTGGCAAAATGTAATCACATTTCCAATTACATTTGTTTAAACTATAGCAATAGATTCCTCTAACGAGTTGACGTGTAGTATCTGTACTAAGAAACAGTTAAAAAATTATGAGAATGGCAGGATTTGAACCTGCGACCTTCTGCACACCGGGCAGTCGCTTTAACTAACTAGCTACGGTCGCCTCTTGCCAGGATCCTCAACTGTATGTTACGTCATTTCGTGACGTCACGTTCATCCTTTTGTTCTTATCTTAAGTAGGATACAATTAAATCCTGCCGGTCCCATACCATACCCACTGTGTCTTAGTATAATTTGCTAAGCGTAGCTAAATGCTATAAAAATAATCAATAAGAATGTAGTAACTGGTTATTCAGCCTCCGATATAAGTTTGTGGTTATATTATTACATTTTGTTTTTAGTCTTGTTGACAAAGATTTCGACAAAAAATAGACAACGGGTCTAAATCGCGTAATAATCATAAAAATAGTCGAGCATAGGTAAATAAATACCTATGCTCGACGTTTCGAAATGACTTGCATCATTCGTGGTCACGAGCCGACTGGTGAAGCTCAGCGTCGTCTCCGTGATGCGCGGATATTGTCCACTACCCTATTTTAAGACCCGTTGTCTAATTTTTTAAAAATGTTCTCAAATCGCGATAGTTTAGAAACATATATTTCGACAAAGTTTTAAGAATGACTATCGCAATAAACACAGTGTCTAACACATATATCTTGTTTGTAATAAAAGCACGAATATTGAACGGCGTGCTCTTTGGAATAGACAGGGTCATGCAGAGTGGTTTCGCCATCAGAAAAGTACAATAGAATAATATTATAGCTTTTTAACTTTATACTTATAAATTCACTATCAATGTTCTTTTTTCCGACACAATCTTTGTGCTCGAGGCTGCCCAAAAAAATAAGAAGAAGAGGATTTGTCCAAACGAGTGCCTGACTATGCACTATTGCGAACTGTATATCAAATGTGTAGTATCAAATATTCAAGTAAACATATTTTATAAATTGAATCGATTACAAAAGACAAGCGAGAACGGGCAGCCTCTGACATTTCTAATTTCTTTTTTGTTTTCTATGCTATTTCTTAATATGTCTTATCTATAAGTGTAAATCTTCCGTGACACTCCTTGCGTTTGCATTTTAATGTACACCCAACAAAGAGTAATAATACGCATAATATTGAAAATATTCCTTGATAGCTTAACATAATTATGAACGTGAAACGTGGTATCTGAATCTTCTGTTTGAAGCTATGAAGCGTGATAGGCCTAATTCCAGACGACCAAATGGCCAAGGTCTCCTGTAATTTTTTTGGTAACGATTAGCTTTTTTTTTATTAAAACCAGCAGGCAAAGAAGCGCCTTAGCAGCGCACTGGGAATGGCTGAAGACAGCCATACATATTTAACTACCACACAAATGGAAAGGAAACCCTAGTACATAACTTTTAAGTATCGATGTTTTATCAATTGACTTCACTTTATTGTATTACTGACAATAGGTATACATGGTACCTTGCAAATTATATTTCCAAGAAGTACGATACTAGTACAGAAATGTTTTTTTCTGTCAACCTATTTTTATATAAAATCATGATTGAGTCAATAAAGTGAAATAACCACTCTGTGATGTTTTATTTATGGAAATGATTTATTCCCTTGTCAAAATAGTTAATTTTCGATTAATTTTATGAACGATGCAAAGTGTTCAGATGGAAATATATTTAGCCACAATCCATAAAGATCTAAGGAACTGTCTCATCATCGGCTGGAAGAAGAAAGGGGGCTTGTGCTGGCCAGTCAAAAGACTCAGGCCCGAACTCCAACAAAGCGGAGATCAGAGTTAGGCACAGTTAACTCCAATTTTGGCATCAGATTAATAACTACGATTAAATGTTATTACATGTAGTGTATGAGCAGCGGTAGCCGAGTGGGAGACCGTAGGACTGCTGTGTCAAAGGTCTCGGGTTCGAACCCACGGGACACCTCTGTCAATAAATCGTTAAGATTCGTCTTTTCGAAGATATGTGCGTATTTATCATATAAATTATCGCTCGCTAACGGTGAAGGAAAACGTGAGAAAACCTGACTGCCTGATAGTGCCTAAAAAGTGCTCAAGGGTGTGTGAAGTCTACCAGTCCGCACTTGGCCAGCGTGGTGGCTCAACCCTTCTCATCATGAGAAGAGGCCCGAGCCCAGCACTGCGACATGTATTAGATACAGGTAGCTGCTATATACATGTATTTACCATTAGCATGTAGTCAACGTACTCATCCGCTTTCATCGTGCCATTCAAATATGATACATCTCCACTAAGTCGTCTTTACTGAAGCTGAAATGAAATTCTATTGGTTATTTAAAGCATATCTCCGATAGGTGGAGTCTGGGCTTCAACATGTGGCAAAGAGGCGAAGATATCATTGCGTTTAACTTCTAGAAATCAAGCACGCAAAGTTTTACATTGCTTAAGCTGAAAACTTGTTAGAAAAAAAGAGACTAGATTATAAATAGCTATGAATTAATTACAAATATTAATGGGATCCTTGATAAGATACCATGGATGTGTACACAGCACTTAAACACCCGAGGTTTTATAGGAGTGCAGGCCAGAACGTGGTACTCATATGAGGCATATTCAGGTTAGTTGTGCATCGCTTATAGTGTCGACTCATATGAATAGCCCGGGAGGTTAGTAAATAGATCACTATCAAAACTATACGTTTCATATTTTGATAATGTAGAAGTAAAGCGGGACATATTCAAAACTAGAGTAGGTACGTCATCTTCTCCAAGGTGAAACGACAGCAGTCATTAAAAGCTTAATATCTACTGTGTAAATATTATGATATATTATTTTAATGTATGTATTAGTATATTTGTTACCATATTTATGTATTCGAATTGTTGATATCACATTATTCTATGTTTGTATTCACATTTTAAGTACATTATTTTATATTTATATATGCACCTACCTTTGTTCTCTCTGCGTCACCTTAAGGTTGACTGGTAGAAAATACCTATGGCATTAAGTCCGCCGTTGTACTATTTATAAAGAGCAAAAGGTTGTAAAATAAAACAAAAATAAATGCGGTAATTTGACGTTGTACAACTTTAAAGGAAACTAAAAATACGATTAGCTGTTGACACCGAACTGATGTTATATCACTGCCTAAATAACTGTTATGCCGAAAAAAAGAGATTTTTTCGCATAATATTTTTTGGCATAACAGTCACATGGCAAAACTTAAAAATTTTACTTGACATAATAATTATCATTCGGCATTATGTATTTATTTGCATAAAAGCTTATTAGGCATAATGTTTTTTCGAGGACGGAGCAGCTGGCGGCAGCTAGTGTTGATATAAATGTAAAGTATCGGCTGTAATGCAAGTATATTAGTCAGCTAATAGAGTAAGTACAGACGGCTACATTGCCAGTATAAGATTTTTGACGACCGGAGAGACCGGAGGTCGTGGGTTCGATTCCCACTCAAGACAAATCTTTGTGTGCATGAACATGGAGGTTTGTCTTTGTCTGGGTGTTTCTATGTATAATAAGTATGTATTTAAAAAAGAAAAGTATATATGTATTAGTATCAGTTATTCTAGTACCCATAGTTCAAGCTCTGCTTAGTTTGGGACTAGATGGCGTTGTGTATGAGTTGTGAATTATTAAAAAAAAAAAAAGATGGTCCCGCGTTCATGGCTTCCCGAGTTCCCGTGTAATGCAAGACCAGCTTATACGGGAAATGTATAGCTAGAACTAATTAGCACTTAAAGTCTACAGGACTTAATTGAAGATATATATGATAAGATAGAACGGAGAGGTATGCAAAACACTCGAGTCTTAGAGGTTATATAGCAGTGGAATGAGGGCACGTCAGTGATCGTTTACCGTGAAGCACCTAGTGCAGGTCAGTCGAGTACACTCTTATATTATTTGCCGTGATAATAAATTAGTTAATTTGGTTTTCGACATCTCATATAGAGAACGAATCAAAAAAAAGGTTTTTTGATTCTGAGAACTAAAAAACCATAGTGTGTTGAACTTGTTCAGATGTATTATTGAATCATGAAATTGCTCTGGCGTTCTATCTTATGTAAAAGAAACAAATTATATTATTTAAGTCATAGTACCTACAGGTTAAAATACCAAAGAAACCAATATTGCGTGCAGCTAGCCATGAACCTTCTTATTACTTTATATAATATTAAAGTTGAAAAATTAAGAATCCAGCAGGACTCGAACCTGCACCCCCTGGGTATACGCCCCAAGTGCTTTGCCAATTCAGCTATGGATTCGTATGCTGCCGGACTCGAAATTTCTCAACTCTTTTGTGCCAGCCTTAGCTAGACGAACCTTACTTGGTTTATTACTCTATCTAATTGTGAAAGCAGCATGATAAACCGTTCAGTAGTTTTGAATGTATCGCGAACATACAGACATACGCGGCCAATAGCCGATTATGTTAGCCGCGCGGCCAATAGTGGTTAGCGTAGGCGCCTCTCACCGCGAGGTCTCGGGTTCGATTCCCAATAGCAGCACGGAGTTTTCCAACTCCTTGTGCCCGGTGGATGCCGATAGAGTCACGCCCTTTCCCATGGGACCTCAACATAACAGGTGAAGTGAAAATGAAAATGAAAATATTTATAATAATAATAATAATATAATACAATGAGACACATACATTCAGTATAGAAAGAAAAGAAAACAAATAAATGCAGTAATTTGAAAGGCTGCCCCAAAGCAAAAATTGCCCTAAATGGGAATTGGTCCAGCATATGCCAAACTAAAGCTTGGCGCTGGTTTTCAAGCAATGCCCAAGTGACTACACGGATGACAATCCGTTACTTAAATAATAAATAAATTTAACAAACAAAATAATAGAAACAATGATAAAACACAAATACAATTATGGCGTGCATGTAGGTACTACATAAAATAAAACATAAAAATAAAATGTGAAAAAGTGTGAGTGTTGTACACCTCTGCCACACCCTTCAGGATGATATAGGCGTGATGTTATGTTATGTTATTACCTTTTAAGTTTGTATTGTTTCAGTGATCGGTAATAATGCGTGCGTGTACACTGTGGTTGGTATGTGTGGTGGTGGTCACATCGGTGGCGAGCGTCCGCAGCGCTACCTGGTGGGAGTCCACGTTAGTCTATCAGATATATCCCAGGAGTTATAAGGACTCCAACGGGGATGGCATCGGAGATTTGAATGGTAGGTAACTCTTTATTACACACTAGCTTACGGCAGCGGTTTCGCCCTCGTGGTACGTCGATAAGTAGAATCTACAGAGAGGCCCTCGGCATTACCTCATGGAGGCTATCTTAAATACTAATTTAGGTTTGATTTCTTATAGATTTGATCGTTACGATTGACGCTATGGATGAATCTTTTCGGATTTGAGCTGGTCCTATTTCCGGCAATTCTATCTTTGGATGCAGCTAAAATAGGTAAATTGTTGTTAACTGAACAACAAACAGCTGAATTAGCTAAATTACCTTGTTCGTCTAGTTGTTTATATGCGTCTCAAACCGTGAGGTCTCGGGTTCGATTCCTGGGTTGGGCAAAGTGTCATTTGTGAACTTTCCGTCAGGAAATTCTCAATAGCAGCACGGAGTTAGAATTGTGCCCGGTGTATAACGATAGGCTCACCCTCTATCCCATGGGACCAAAAAAAACAGAACAGGTGAAGTGTGGGTGTTGTACACCTCTGCCACGCCCTTCTGGGTAATATAGGCGTTATGTTTTTAAATATGTTGTTTAAATCAAAATAAAATCTTATTTTAGTAAAATCTTCTATCTTTACTATTTAAGATACTTTCTTGATAATCTTACTATATGGAATACGGGCTCTCACAAGATGTACGGACGATCTGGCAAAGATTGCGGACAGGCACTTACTGAGGGCGACTCCGTGTCCCATCAGATCAAGAGAGAGAATTAATATTGTTTCATTTATGTGTTTGTGCACTAGTCTGCTTAATAGTTGGCTTATCTTCTATAACCGCAGTAGCAAATTCAATCAAAAGCTAGAATGTCTGAAATCTGGTCTAACAAAGAATAGAATATGGAAATGTGGAGATCAGACGGTTTTTTATACTCCCTGTGTGATATTTAATTTTGAAACGAACCACACTTTCAACAGGAATCACATCTAGTCTGCAATACTTGAAGGACACCGGTGTGGATGCCATATGGATGTCTCCTATCTTCAAGTCCCCCATGTATGACTTCGGATACGACATCACAGACTATCGAGACATTGCTGCGGAGTACGGAAACCTGGCTGACTTCGACAACCTTGTTGCAGAAGCTAAGAGATTAGGTAAGTGCTAACAAGACTTGAATCTTTTTGCGCATTTTGACCAACGACCATTAAATTAGATTCTAATAATCAGAACAACAGATTCATGTTGTGTTTATTAGAATCGTGTGTACCTATATAGATCTATATAATATTATTTATATATTCAAACTGTCTAATGTCTTCCTACTGTCGTTTTCCGTTTGTGATCATCTTATTTCAAATGTCGGCTACGTAGGTATAAGTTAAAACTAAAAGATGAATTAATATTGATGATTTATGTTTTTGTACATTCTATTTCGGCAATGTATTAGTTAGAGTAAAATTGGCTGATATCTAAAAAAACAAAGCGCGCACTATCATTTGCTTTAAAACGTGTAATATAGCCTTTTTACTTAAAATCTCATAATAGTTTATGTTAAGTATTTTGTATTGCAATAATTATTATTGAGAATACGGGTTACTCACGTTACTTTAGCCGGGATATGCCGACAAGTTGCGAATCTAGTACGTAGAGTGCCTGAGTGCTAGGCGAATAACAGCCCAGTTGATGAATCTACGTACTAGATTCGAAACTAGTCGGCATATCCCGTCTAAAGTAACGTGTGTAACCCGTATTCTCAATAATAATGTCTTCACCTCACGTCGGTTTTAATAATATTATTGCAATAATTTAAATTTTAATGTATTAGATTGACTTATTATAATGGTTCTAGTTTCCAACCAACTCTCAGCTCTTGCACCTACCACTTGTCGTCTCTGCACCTAAAGGTTGACTGGTAGATAATGCCTTCGACATAAAGTCCGCCCATGTACCAATTATTGTGCATAAAGTTTAAAAAAAAAAAATGTTCTACCTTAATACTAATTACCGAAGACATTCTAAACATCAATGTCTAAATGCACTTTATACCTAATTTCTAATTACATTACAAATAGCGCTCGATGTCTTCAGTTGGTCTGATAATAACGATAACATATTATTGATACAGGAATCCGTGTAATTCTGGATTTTGTGCCGAACCATACAAGTCACGAGAGCGAATGGTTCATTGAGTCAGCGAAGGGGAACTCGACGTACAAAGACTATTACATATGGGCTGATGGGGTGACAGGTGCGGATAACATCACCAGGCCTCCGAGCAACTGGGTAAATATAAATAAGAGTAACATAAAAGTCAATAATATTTTTTTTATTAATTTTTTAATGAAAAAAAAAACGACGCCCGCACTAGGAATAACTTCTGTATCGCGGGGGTGATCACAAACATACATTTCACACACACAAAGCACACCCAGAGTCAGAACATATGTGGGGATCGAACCCACAACACCAGCGTAGTTGAAAGCGGCGAGGCGACCGCTTTAACCGCTACGCCAACCGTGCACTCAATCAATTAGTTATATTGTATTTGCCAAGTGTGGAGGTGCTTCATGGTTGTATATGGTGATGTTGATGAGAGATGAGATAAACGAAGGGTCACTATTCTAAATGTTTTATATTTACTGGTACCAGGAACATATTATATAATAAACTTATCGACTACATTATTCTATCTTAACTACGACCTATCTCTAGCGATACGGGAAGGCGACTGGCGAACCGGGCGACTAAACTTAAGTATCCAGTGTATCCACTTAAATACATTTGCGCCGGTTGCCCTGTGTCTAGGGCATGCAATTATCCGTCAAATTTTACTATTCGGATAATCCGAATTCTGCCTCAGAACTATCCGGATAATCCGGATTATCCGAATAATTGGGGAAACCGTTATAAAATGTAAATACAACAAACATAACGTATTGAATCAACATTTTATAAGAAAATTAGGTAAACAAACTGTTAACATCAGTTATTTAAAATAATAAAAAACTAGTCCGCATAAAAAAAATATGTAGTGTAATACAAAAAAAATATGTAAATATAATGAGATCAATATTTTTTTTTATTAGCCTGTACTGTCCCACTGCTGGGCAAAGACCTCCCCCAAACGTTTCCACTCCTCCCTATCTCCTGCAGTTTCCCACCAGTTGTAGTTGTAGGCATCTAGGTCGTCCCGCCAGCGCCTTCTAGGTCTACCCCGACGATGGTGTCCTTCTTTTTTTTTTTTTTTTTTTCAAATTCAAATAATTTATTTGCATAAAACAGGTTGGTTGGTTGGTACACATATTAATAAAATAAGTACACTGATTTATTACCCAAACAGGTGTGCAAATTTCAATTCAATACAAACAAAAAAGAAATTATGACATTACATGCAGGATTGTTGTACCAAAATTATAATAAGATAATACATAATTATAATCATAATTTATAAAAATTTATAAATTTATTCTTGAGGCAACGAGATCAATATAACATTGTTAAATTTTTAGGACATGAATCTCAATTAACCCTTTTACTACTTTTACTTTTTGAAAATCACTAAAACTAAATAATAAAATAAATCTTCTTTTAACATCACAAAAGTAAATATCTTCTTGCTTATAAATAATCAACACGATTTTACTAACTTGTCAAAAATCAACAAGGTTTTTAATTATTTTTGTGAATATCTCAATTAAAATCTAAGTTACTAAATATTTCTTTACAAAATCAATATATTTAACTTCTTTAAATATTTGTTAAAACATTCTAACTGGTTGTGAGACACAGTCTTTTGAGCTATATTATTTACAGTTATTATTCGGTGCAATTAAATTATCTATAGACTTATACATGATTATGGAAGTTAAGAGATATTAATTTCGCTTTCGTTAAAAGTTGTATATAATTTTCCAATATAATACAACTTTTAACAAATGAGAAATAAATTCATTAATTATAAAATAAATAAATAGTTTATAAGAAGATAATAATTATATAGTTTTGGCAGTAGTTACGTTTAGTTTTTATTCAAATACTGTTCTTTTTGTAAATACAATAACGATAGCGCAATTATTCGGATTATCCGAATAGTGACCTAATGAAATCCGGATTTTAAAATTGACGGATATCCGGATTTTTCGGATATTCGGATATCCGGATTTTATGCCCTACCTGTGTCCCTACACCATTTCCCCCTTTACAAAAATAATTTGCAAAATGATAATCAAAATAAAACTTTCAAACAAAAATTTTATAACGTTAACACAAACAATAATCATTCTAAGATTCCAATAAACTAAGGGATACATTACAAGTGGTTCCTAGTACTGATGCTTATAAAAAAGGGTCACAATCTCAAGTGCTTTGTGAGAGGCAAACAAACTGCTCCTCAATGAAAGCGTTGTTCACATAAAAATTAACACATGAATTATCGACGTGATTTGAGACTTTGCATCTAAAAATAGCCATGGAATTTAAAACTTTAACTTTTAACTAAATACCGTAATTTATCACAAACACTTATTACGTTTTCTTGACGTTGCTCTTCGTAAGGCGCTTCATGAGTCGGCGATACGTACGAAGATGCAAATTCCGTATGTTGCTCCTAGTCTGCTAGCGATGTATTTGCTCCTGTTGTAGTAGTCCACGTCTCTGATTGATGACGTAATTGACAATTAATCTTCTTGAAGCGGTATTTGTACCTACTCGCCTCTAAATATATTGTTACGATGCCGTATAGTCCGGAAATCCTGTAGTAAGCATTCTCATCCTGGTGCCAACGCAACCGCAGGGTATATAATACGTCTAAATACGCGACGAATGTACCACGTATTAGAATAAACCGTCGTGCTCGTCGTCCGGAAATCCAAAAGGTCATCACCCAAAATTGTGTGGCCTGCCGTGGTCGCTACTTGATTTTGCTATGCATGGCAGCCACGTGTCTTCACTTACTTGACCACGTCGGAGAAATCGCTTAGCAGTAGATCTTCCTTTGATTATATATGTATATGATATCTTCATTGTATTTTCCGTGCGTTCCAGTGTAGTTTGGCTAGGTCGTCGTAGGAGTCCTTCTAGATGCGCGCGTCGAGAAGGGCGAGTCGTCTCCCATGATGTCACTTGATTAAGCAGGAACGCCACGGTGTAGAAAGTTGCGTGTTCTTTGTCGAGGGTCACCAATGTGGAGGTGCTTCATGTTGTATAATGATGTTGATGAGAGATGAGATAAACGATAGGTCACTATTCTAAATGTTTTATATTTACTGGTACCAGGAACATATTATATAATAAACTTATCGACTACATTATTCTATCTTAACTACGACCTATCTCTAGCGATACGGGAAGGCGACTGGCGAACCGGGCGACTAAACTTAAGTATCCAGTGTATCCACTTAAATACATATGCGCCGGTTGCCCTGTGTCCCTACACCAAGCATACCCAACAACAAAATGCCTTACTGGTGAGTCAAACTTAAAAAGTGTATACCCTTTTCGTGAACTCTAAAGGCTCTAACCCACAGACACTGATTTGATTTGATTTGATTTGATTTTGAATGTATTTATAGAGACAAAATAATCCAGGTCGTCCCGCGGAGTGTCCAGGTAATAATGACAAAATTGTTTGTCGTTATTCTAAGAGACATACGGAGGACCAAAGAAGCGTCCGCCACACACAAGAGTTTGTTGACTATAGTTCACCATTTTCATTTTAGCAAAGGTCACGATCGCTCAATATATTTTTTAATTCATCACGCGTTAAAGGACTTTTCAAATTCTGTTTACAGCTCACGCTAGCGCTGTCAAAATATTGCAGTATTTTGAATACCCTGTTAATTTTCAGATCAGTGTATTCCGTGACAGCGCATGGGAATGGCACGCGGGTCGTGGGCAGTACTACTTGCATCAGTTCGTGATCCAGCAGCCTGACATCAACTACCGCAGCCCAGAGCTACGTGAAGAGATGAAGGTAATAACTCCTTTTTCACATCGCCAGCACGAAAAGGCTCGATTGCATGCCCGATATGCAAAGAGTTCAAATTTCGAAGCACAATATCCTTCCCATGAATAGCTCTGAAAAAAGAAAAGGAGTGACATGCAGTTCTAAAACAAACGTAGGCATAAATCTCCAAATATAACCTATATTCAACATCATTTATTCAAATCTACAAATATAAAATAAAATATATTTATTTTTAAATCAAAACATACTCTTTTTATGACTGAATAACAGTAATTAAATATTCGGATAAGTATAAATAAACGCATTCGTTCGTACTTGTTAAATATTAGTTGGTTATTTTATTGTATGAAAATATCTTAATTCTGAACGAAACTAACAAAGAAAAAAATACTGCCCATAACATACAACAAGGTGTACAACACCCACACTTCACCTGTTATGTTTAGGGTTCATGAGTGTGATAGGGGTGAGCCTATCACCACCCAGCGCTCACAAATCCAACACCGTGCTGCTGCTGAGAATAGCATACGGTATAGGATATTGGTCATTTACATAACTATTGTAGAGTGCGTGCCATCAGTCAGGGCCACTAGAATTATATTATAAATCAAGCTAATATTGCGACTCTAAGTGATTGCGCGCACTCTACAATAAGTACATTTTTCGCTATACGTACGATAACATTTCAGAATGTGCTACGTTTCTGGCTGGACAAAGGCGTGTCTGGCTTCCGAGTGGATGCTGTCAACATGTTGTATGAAGCGGACCCTGCACTCCACGGTGGAATCTACCCAGATGAACCACTCTCTAGTAAACTTAACATATTTTATTTTATATATTTTTTTTAATTAACATAAATACATGTAAAAAAGTTAACTACAACTTTGCGATTTTAGAATTATTGCATAAATTTACTTATTTATTTATTTATAAAGTACAGCCACATCTCATAAATCAAACATCACCATACAAATTATACTTAGAAACACAATTTCCGATGTACATAACAATTCCGGCGTACATAACATTTATAATTATGATTGTCAGAAACAACGGCTATAAATCCTCAATGCTCTTAAGGAAAAAAAAAAGTTAGGAAAAACTTTAGAAAAAAAAAGCTTAAAAAGATGAGAAAATGAGAAGAATTTCAAATTAAAATTAAATAAAGTTTCATAATACATAACTACTGTCAAAACAAAAAACAACAAGACTGTCATTGATAGGACAAGATTAAATTAATGGAGTGATTCCTCCAAGGATCTTTAAATACATGTTTTATCATTAGTGCAGCCGTTTAGAAGATTAGCCGATACAAAGAGCCAGACAGACAAAAAAAATATAACTGCCACCACCGTCCTGCTTAAAAATCATTGTTATTTGACATTAACAACAGATACTTCGATTTTATTTATCTGTATTGATGTTTTAATTAGATACCTCGAACGACACTGGGGACTACGGATATCTCAATCATATCTACACCAAGGACCAAAATGAGACTTACTATGTAGTGTACGATTGGCGAGATGTCCTCGACGAATACATACCGAAACACAACGAGTCCAAGATCATGATGACTGAAGCTTACACCGACCTAGACCTGATGATGCGATACTACGGCAGCGGCAACCGCACCGGCTCTATGCCTTTCAACTTCGCGTTTCTTGGCGAACTGACCGGCACGTCTACTGCGAACAATATGAAACAAGTCATCGACAACTGGATGAACAACATGCCGAGCGGTAAAACTGCGAACTGGGTGGTAATATATGACGCCGAAAATAAAACAATTCGTAAGCTCGTGTTCGAAGCCGTGGTAAAGGCTAATGTGTGTAATCATTGCAGAACGGCAATCACGACCAGAGTCGTATGGCGACACGTCACGGAGTAGACAGGGTCGACGCCATGAACATGTTGGCTCTCCTGCTTCCCGGAGTCACCATTACCTATCAGGTAAGCAAATCACTTCAATCTATACTTATAATAAAACTGTTGAGGGAACAAATTCTGCACAATGAAGATGAAAAATGATTGTCTGTCCGTCGGTATTTCGTATAGCGTTTAGCACCGAAATTTCTGAACGAATTCTAGTGAATCTCGGCACGAGTATAGTCCATGCTATGTTGTAACATCTTAACAAACTTTTATCATGAAATTAACCACGCGGGTGAAAGTTTGTTTGTTTGTTTGTTTGAATACCTCAGGAAGTACTAGTTGGATTGGATATTTTTTTTGTTGGATAGTAATTTATTAAATAAGATTTTAAGCTATGAATCATCACGCTACAATCAGTACGAGCGTTGCAGCAGTTAAATATGTTGCACAAATGGGCGACGGGAGCTGAGCAATAACCTATAACGCGGGTAAAACCCTTCCAACATTTTTTATAATATTTTTTTTTAAATACTAAGAATTAAGTAGCACCGAATCGCCTTGGTCTCCAAAAGTCAGGGAACGCTAAATTTTGTTTAAAAAAATATAAAAACTGTCAAGTGGCACCGAAGCGCCTTTAAATATTTGATTTTTAAAATAAGTAGCGTAATCGACGCGCCTCCAGCCGCAATGACGCGTTTCCTTTAGCTACCTATTCATGACTCCCGTTTATTTTTAGGGTGAAGAGCTGGGTATGACTGACGGTTACGTGAGCTGGGAGGATACTCTTGACCCTCAGGCTTGCAACACGCATGATCCAATCGGCTATTTGCAACACAGTCGTGACCCTGCCCGTACGCCATTCCACTGGGACAATTCCACAAGCGCTGGCTTTTCTACCAACAATAAAACCTGGCTCCCCGTCGCGTCGAACTATCTAACCGTCAATGTAGCAGCGCAGAAAGCAGCCGACAAGAGTCATTATAAGGTTAGTTAGTAATACAATTGGGGTGCATGAAAGGAGCCTTCCCGAGTGACGTACATAACGATTCCCTACGTCCGGCGCACCCTGGACAATTCGCGAGTTCTCCAAAGCGAATTGGCTAATCCTTTCACCACGATGGCAAGTAAAAATAAAATTTGACTCAGCCATCGACACGACGAAGAAGTAATACAATCTCTTTCTATATTTACAGTGCAAACGACTATGGTGGCAAACAGTGGCGTAACTATACCATTGGGGGCCCGTGGTAAAAATCATTACGTTGAAGGCGCTTACCAATGATTCAGTACTGGAATGCACAATTTTTTAGAAAGAAAACTTATTTTACGCGATTTACTGGAAATTGCAAGCTCACCCGGGCTACTTTAGTACCGTGAAAAAAATGCAATCAATGGATGCGTTTTATAATTATTATTTTTAGTTAAATGCGTTTAAATCTTGTTTTTTTTTCTGATAAATTGAAACACGGGGGCCCCCTAGGTCCGGGGGCCTGTGGCATTTTGCCACCCCTGTCACCCTATAGTTACGACACTGGTGGCAAACAAGCATACGGCCCACCTAATGGTTAGTAGTTACCGTAGCCTATATGGCCACTTACTACACCAGGGGCTTCACTCATGCATTGCCGGCTCTTTAAAACCTACATGCGCTCTTTTATATAAATATATCTTGTAGCCGTTACCTTTTTTTTTTTTTTTTTATACTACGCCCACAGCGAACGAACGTGTAGTCCACCTGATGGTAAGTGGAGTACAGCCCATGGACATCAACAATTCACAAAAGCAGATTATAGACGCGTCGATGCAGCTGAGGACTATGGTGTTATGCCTCATGTGCCAGTCATTTCAGGGCCTGATCTCATCACCAAACCGGAACACAGTAATGCAAGCACTACTATTTGGCGGCAGGTTATAGGTGAGACGGTGGTGCTGCCGCCCTCGAGCTCATTCACAAGAGCTCTACCACCAGTTTTCCGAGTATATTTTAAATTGATAACTTTTGCCTTGCAGTTTTACAAAGACGTAGTTGCATTGAAGCATACGACGCCGGTGAAGAGCGGCTATTTGTCAACCACTGCACTTTCAGACACTGCGCTCGTTGTTACCAGGTAACTGCATTAACTGCTACTACACCCAGAAGTGTGTGCCAGAGGTGTGTAACACCCTCATTCCTCTCAGTGATAGGGGCGAGGGGCCTACTACCATCTACTGGGCCAACAATTCCGGGCTCCGTGTTGCTTTTAAAAAGTGACTAACGCAAAATAACACATTTCATTTCAATTAATACTTATGCATAATACAGTCTTCTTCGTCGTGTCGATGGCTGAGTCAAATTTTATTGGTCCAATAAGTGGCCACTGTTATGGCGCTTCATGAGCGCCTCTCTTGTGCAGGTGGTACGGCATTTTGGACATTCAGTAAGGTGGTCAGGGTTTTGACTTGCCATCGTGGTGAAAGGATTAGCCAATTCGCTTTTAAGAACTCGCAAATTGCCCAGGGTGCGCCAGACGTAAGGAATTGTTGTGTACGTCACTCGGGGAGGCTCCTTTCATGCACCCCCATAATACAGTGATATGCAGATACTGAAAAAATAAAAAGAAGAGAAAACAAAATTCCTATTAACCTAAAAATAAATGACTACCTACATCTAAAACTATGTACAAACCTAAATTAATTAAATTGATGTGATTTTTTTTCTGACCCGGAGATTGAGCCCAAGACATCAACCGCGTACACCATGAGGTCAAAGAAACAGTCAGTCAGTTTATAAAACCTCTAACTACATCGAGTAGCTCTGGCTAAATGGTGGCCATGATATCCTTGTATAGTTAAGTTGTATTCCTTTTAATTTCACAATTCTATTAAATGTAAGGATAAGGAATAGTTTGATAAGAGATCGTTGTGGTTTGTCAGATGATATTATGACTAGGATTGAGAGAGGTATGCTTAGGTTGTTTGGTAATGTTGTAAGAATGGCTGATAGTAGAGTTGTAAAAGAGATGTACAGCGCAGATGTGGCTGAAAGTACTGGAAGAGGTCGTCCACGAAAGACAAATAGGGACCAGATAAATGGCGTCCTTCAGAAAGGACAAGTACGTAGTACACGAAACCGGCGAGCGTGTAAACAGAGATGTATGAATGTTGAGGAAGCGAAATATCGTCTCTGATATCTATCGTCTCTGATAACGGCGTGATTTTATGTATGTATGTACAATTGTAATTAAAGTGATTGCAAGTAAGTTCTTATTTTTATACTTATATGTACAATTAATTGCAGATGGGTGTCTGATGCGACAGTGGTGGGTGTCATCAACCTGTCTAACAGCTCGCAGATCCTCAACCTCACTTCCATTGCATCTGTGCCATCTACGATGCGGGTGTCGGCCTCGGGTGTCGCCTGCACGCTTGATAAACAGTAAGCTACCTCTTTATCATACTCACTTTTTGTACATAAATTTTTTTATTTAACTAATCCCATTAAAAACATATTTTTGCACCCCTTTTGAAGAACCCCATGTCTTACAAGAACCAGCCAATCTGCGAAATATTGCGTGTGTGCTAAAGGTTTTAGAACCAAAAAAAAATAAAAATAACAATAACGATATAGAAGAAATTGCGAATATTTATTTTATTTTTTTCGAACACGATATGAAAATATCTGTATCTTTATTTGAATTCAGGGTGTCGGTGAGCACGTCCCAACTTGTGATGCCTGCGTTCTGTGCTCTTGCAATGGAAGCAGATGATAGTCCGATTCCAGAGACTACCGCCGCCCCTGTGGTGACTACTGCCGCTCCTGTGGTGACTACTGCCGCTCCTGTGGTGACTACTGCCGCTCCTGTGGTGACTACTGCCGCTCCTGTGGTGACTACTGCCGCTCCTGTGGTGACTACTGCCGCTCCTGTGGTTACTACTGCCGCTCCTGTGGTGACTACTGCAGCTCCTGTGGTGACTACTGCCGCTCCTGTGGCAACGACAACACCGAGTAACGCGTATAGAATCACGTCCACGTCACTGTTAGTGTATGCTGTTTGGTATCTCCTGTGTGCTTTTGTATAATAAATCATTTAAACCTTTTATAATAGTACAAAAAATATTCATTATTGTCTTGTAATGTAAAAATTGTTAAAGCTGACGCAGTTAAGGTGGTCCTAAGCAATTGACGAGCGACTAAAATATCTGTGACACACAATAATGACTAAATTGTGCATCGATATTCTGAGACAGATACCTATACAAACCACGGAACACTTGGACTGCTTCGACTCTATTGTGTTGAAGATAATTATATAATTTATTATCAATTCGGTATTATATTAATAATGATTACATAACCAGTTTTTTTATAATTTTACATTTATTTCGTTTACTTATTTAATAAATTTGTTTTGAACTATCAACTCATTTTTTTTACTATCTTTAACGTAGAAATTATCATAAATTTTGCGCATTAGACGGTTTCAGCCCTAATCCCCGACAAAATTTGACTGATATCGGACAATAATACTATGTAATTTAATATCACATATTATAGCTGCCCTTTGCATATTGTTATTGTCTTTTAATAGTGGTCTTTAGTTTGTAATGAAATGGTATGCAAATAAAGTGTTATCTATCTATCTATTAGACATGCGGCAGCGCTTCAGCATGAACAGATATCGCAACGCTGGGTGCGAGTGAGAGGGAGTCAGGACCCCTCTCGCACCCAGCGTCCCTATTCGTGCTAAACGCTGCACTCCCGTTGCCGCTTATCTAGAGGGGCTGATGGGTTTATTATAGAATGAATGGATCTAACAAGCAAAAACAAATTGGTAAAGCTTTTCTTCGTTGATTACATTCAATTTATACGGTGTCTAAAGGAGTAGGTACTTAGAACTAAGGTGGGCCTAGAGCTATAGATGGGCAAGTGTATAAAACCACTTGAACCCTTCTGACTGGTTTGACCTTCGTTTAAATATAATATGACGAAGCAGGGCCCCGTAGTTATTTTTTAAATTGTGACACCAGCATTGCTGGCTTCACACCCTCCATGGTCAGGGCTGTCGCTCATCTTCGGTGATCAAAGAAAGCAAAAGTAATACTTTCTTCAATAATTTATTCTCGAACTTTCAAGGAGGTCCGATCGCTACGACGCACGGCTCAAGTCAGAATGATGGAGTCCGGCGTGCGCTTGGCCTTTTATAGAAAAACTAGGTGAATCATTCATTTGAATCAAACATCTATCCTTGCACAATAAAAATAATTTTACATTACAAAATGTTATAAATTGATAATTAAAACTTTTTAAATTATTTTAAAAGCTATCATGTGTAAATCTATGTTTAATGTTAATACGTGATAAAACAATGACCACATGCTTTCGCTTCAGAAATGCAACTCTCTTACAAACATCATACTACTTAAATAATCTGTATATCTAATCTTAAGCAATATTAATCTACTAAACTAAATTACTCTTATGTTTAAAACGCAATATATTAGAAATCAGAAACATTTATTTGTATAAACATAGGTATATAGGAGGATCTTGTTTCACAGAACAAAAAAGTTTCACTACGTTTTACCCTCAAGGGTGTACAAATTTAAAAAAAAAAAAAAAAAAATACAAATTAAATATTAAAAAGAGTAATGCATAGTTTACACTTTACACAAATTTATCGTTATAGAAATCGTTTATGTTATAATATGCTTTATCAATTAGCATTCTCTTAAAGTGAACCTTGAACAATTGTGTGTTGAGATGCTTAATTTGCTCAGGTATTTTGTTAAATACTTTTGGACCCATGCACACTATACTTTTATGGACCAATGTAGTCTTGGCTGGATGTAAACAAAGTTTAGCATTGTTATGACGTCGGTTGCGGGTCACGTGATCAGACAGCCGAGGAAACAGATTGAGATTGGTTTTAACAAACAACGCTACTTCAAAGATGTATAGTGACGGAAGTGTAAGAATTTTATGTTTAATAAACATCGGTCGACAGCTTTCTGTACTCTGCATTCCGAACATGGAACGAATACTTAATTTTTGACTTCTAAACTCAGCATCATTATTTGTTGAGTTGCCCCAAAAAATAATCCCGTATCTGAGCTTGGATTCAATGAGACCATGGTATGTAAGTTAGTAAGGTACTAATGTTGACGAAGGGAGCCAATTTAAAAAGTGCATAAGACATACTACTGACCCTTCTAATGAGTTCATCGATATGATTTTGCCAACTAAGTTGACTGTCAATGTTAATACCCAGAAATCTAGCAGATGAAGCTTCTTCAATTTGAAGATCATTATAAATTAATTTTATTTGTGAATTATTATTTAATTCTCGTTGCCTAAAGTGCATTATATTTGTTTTATTTAAATTAATTTTCAAATTATTACTGTTGAGCCAATTGATTATATTAATATTACAATTTTATTAATAAACAAATCCGATTTGATTTTGAGATTTTTTCCGAGGTGTGTTTTTGTTTATAATTTGTTTTGAAGTGTTATGGCCGCCGACATATATAATTACTGAGATGATGAAAAGATAATAAAGAAGAACCCCAAGAATGGGTTACAACTCGTTTTTGAGGTTTTACGGGGTTTATATTACCCATCTATACTTACTTAAAGCTTCTTCACCCCACTCCCCCTACCTGCTACTGATGTAGCGCCAGTCAGCGCCACTGCTATATTGTATTCAGGTACTATCGATGTACATAATATGCTCATTGCTCTAGATGCCGCCACCATCAGGTTACCGACCAACCTTCGTTACTTATTAAAGTCGTATAAAAAAAACACGCTTTTAAAGCACATCAAACTAAAAAGTGAAAAATAATTCTTATTATAGCCTGAAAATAATAATAAACGAAAAATACTAGTACTATTGTGAAAAAAAGCGTGGGTCGCTCGATAGACGAAAAATATGGCACAGAGCGCCCCACGCTTTTTTTCACAATAGTACTAGTATTTTTCGTTTATTATTATTTTCAGGCTATAATAAGAATTATTTTTCACTTTTTAGTTTGATGTGCTTTAAAAGCGTGTTTTTTTAGTTTTTTTAAACTATATTTATTTTTCACTTTTTAGTTTGATGTTTTTAGTTTTTTTTTAATCCTGGCGATCCTAATCAGGATAATGAGATAAATTTATGAAATTATTATATTGTCGCTGATTCTTTACAAGTGTAGAAAGTTTGAATTAAATCTGTCCGTTTAAAGTGGGTCAAAATCGAGTCCAAAGGAGTCGGTTACATACAAACAAACAAACAAACAAACAAACAAACAAACATACAGGTGAAGCTAATATAAGCGTGTTAAAATAACAATAGCTAGTAGATAATTAAAGTAGATCCTTTATCCTAAAATACTTGAAATAAATTTATCCATCATCACCATCATTATCAGCTGAGGGACGTCCACTGCAGGACATAGGCCTCACCAATTGAATTCCACATCGTGCGGTTCTTAGCCGTCTGATACCAACGACTCCCCGCGATCTGGACAAGATCGTCCGTCCATCTAGCGGGAGGCCGTCCCACGCTGCGTTTGCCAGTTCGTGGCCGCCACTCTAGGACTTTTTTGCCCTTAAATTAAATTGATACTCGCGTTAAATCCGGCTCTGTGTCATCTACCTACCTACGGAACTCTGTAATGAACTAGTATGACGATTCTAAGAGCTTTGGGAAGTCTAAGGAATAAAGTTATTTTAATTTCATAATTAGTAACCACTCTTGCTTATATTCCTAATTTACTTATTCAAAGTGTTACGTGGAACTATAACCAATCCAATGCGATAAGTATCCCTATGTATGATTTTTCATGTGCGATTTTTTATATTTAGACCAGGGTCGATAATTTTTTGAACCAAAAAAAATAATAGTAGGATGAAACCCATTAGAAAAGGAGGAGAATATTATAAAAATGAAAGGAAAAATAATTTACGGGCGATCTGAGGTCGGGAAAGGTATGGGGGGGAGTTTTTAAGGGTAAAAAATGGTTTTTCTCGATTTCCGGCAGAACTAAAAGTCCTATGGAAAAAAATCGAATGGCAAAGTTGTTGATAATAAAAAGATCTAAAACTTTTGTATTTATACGTTTTTCATATAACCTCAAAATTTATGTGAAAAATTCAAAAAAACAAGTTTTTGGTTTTTTGTTTTTATCTTTAACAAACAATTTTTTTTTTCACGAAATTTGGTGAAAACTTATGTATACCTTTTTATGTCCCAAATACGCTGTAATTTATTTGATTAGAAATATTTATTTTTTTCACCTTATTTCTAATAATTAATATCGAAAAAGCACCCTTTTTATTTTCGATCGAAAATTCACCCGTCAAAATATCAGCTTTTTCAAAAATTTGGTATGTTTTCTGTTCGTTGAAATCTCTACTTTCCGACGGTGAATAAAAAAATATTACTATAGTAAATCTTCTCAGAAAATGCAAAATAAAAATCGAAAAAAACTATTCATATACGGGGTGGATGCGACATAGCGACATTTATTGAAACCACAGCTTCTATACAGGGTAAGTATCAATTTCCACCGGATAAAAATTCTCTGGCGAAAAAAAAAAATCACGTTCTCCGAACAATTTGAACATTGCGATCGTGCAATTTGTTCGGAAGACGTGGATTTTTTTTTTCGCCAGAGAATTTTTTTATCCGGTGGAAATGCATACTGGCCATGTATAGAAGCTGTGGTTTCAATAAATGTCGCTATGTCGCATCCACCCTGTATAATATATACAATTTTGAGTTATTTCTTAAAATTTACACTTTAATTACTCTAAAAACGTAAGATGTAACATTGATAAAATATTATAATTTTTATTAACTTATTTGTTTGTTAATAGCTCAAAATTATATTTTCAACTCTTTTCCATAGGACTTTTAGTTTTGCCGGAAATCGAGAAAAACCGTTTTTACCCTTAAAAACTCCCCCCCATTCCCTTCCCGACCTCAGATTGCCCGTAAATATTTTTCCTTTCATTTTCATAATATTGTCCTCCTTTTCTAATGGGTTTCATCCTACTATTAAGTATTTTTTTCACTTTATAACGTAAACGCACCTATTACCGCCAGTTTAAGCGCAGTTCTGATTGACATCCAAAAAATAAGCATATTGTTAATAAGTGGCGCCAATTGTTATTTTTTTTCAAATACTGTAATAATCGTATTTTCTTGTCATGTATAAGAACAAAGAAAATAAGAATTACTTAAAAAGATAAAAATAAAATAAAAGGAAAAGTGCCAAGTCCCTATTACCGACCCAAAATATCGGGTGTGTACCTAACACCGTTTCTGTGACACCTAATACCGACCACTGAATAAATGGACCAGTTAAAGTTAAATAAAAATGCTCGTGTGGGTATATTGAATCATTTATATAAATCCAACATAGTACAGGTGAGAGATGAGATGCTATCAACACTTAACAATTACAATATCTAAAATTTTAAATCAGTCAATAAAATATACGTACTATTATAAAATATTCTTTAAATGAGTCATTTTTGTGCTTAGGTATTATTCATAACAATAATAAAAGTATTATAAAAATTTAACAAACTTTAAATAAAAATAGCATCATAATAATCACTCTAAATCAAATTAAGATTAACTAAAATCGCAGTACCTACTCACTACAAAATAAATGTTATCAAAACTTAACGTTATTATATATTCTTAACAGCCTTCAATCAGTCTCAAAAAATATACTGTTTTATATGAATTATTAATAACCTTAAATGTAATATTAGTATATTTTTTTACAAAATATAACATAGAAATACAAAATTACTACAAAATCTTAATTTTAGCAGTAATAACAAATCGAAGTCATATATTATTAGATTAAAATTAAAAAATAAATCAAATTAGGGAAATTAACCGTTGGCAAAAAAATAAGATTAGAAAATAGATTCATCTGACTCTGAATCAAATCCAAAATCATATTTCGGCCGCATTTTTACTGGACGGCTTATTTCACAATCATCTGATGAAGAAACATAATTATAGAGGTTCACATCTTGTGATGTAGCTGTATCTCGGCAAGGGCTATCCTGCTTAGATCGTAATGCAGTCTCAAAACTTAGTTTCTTAAACGGCTGCATATTATTACGTCGCCTTTGAGAAATATGTTGAACTTGAAAATCATTTTCGGAATCAGTCGTCGAGGAGGATGCTTCTTTTGAAGCATCTTCTACCTTGGTTATTTTACGTTTAGCCTTATTTAGTTGTTTTGATTTTGGATTGCCTTGTTTGTTTAATTTATCTTTTTTTTTCTTCTCCAAATCTTCAATTCGTTTCCTTTTCTTTTCTTCTTTCTGTAATTTTTCTGCTTCAATTTTTTTTTGATATGCCATAAATTCATCAGATATTGCGACAGTTGGGGTAACTCTTTTACATGCTCTCTTTTTCGTCGTGGTCTTATTCTCGGGAAAATATAATGCGTTCTTAAAAGGTGTTGAAATGTTCAATTCTTGTGGAACATTTCTACTGATTGAAGTCGTAGCAGATTTAAGTGGAGTTTTGCAATATTCTGATCTATTAATTATAGTACTATTGAGAGATTCAGAGTTCAAAATCACGCTAGTACTTTGAATTGATGATGTCGATGGTTTTGGAGTTGATGTTGATGGTTTCGGAGTTGATGTTGATGGTTTCGGAGTTGATGTTGATGGTTTCGGAGTTGATGTTGCTGGTTTCGAAGTTGATGTTGCTGGTTTCGGGGTCGATATTGCTGGTATAAGAGTTGGTGTAGATGGTTTCGGAGTTGATGTTGATGATTTCGGAGATGGTGTTGGTGGTTTCGGTGATGATGTTCTAAGATCTTGATCTGCAGTATTGAAATTAAAATCCTTGTAATTCCTAAATTCGCTTAAAGGCGACTTTCGCATTAAATCTGGCTTTTGACTTTGATTTGACTTTAGATTTTCGCATCGAATTTGACTGCGTTGACTAGTTACTGGGCCTTGAGTGTCTTCAGGTAAAATATGATCTACTGGAAACGTCAATGTGCCGTCTACAGTCAAATAAGATATTTCTTGGCAGACGTTTTGTTCCGATGGTAAAATTAATACTGGTGTTTCATCAAATGTTAATGTATCCAAATCTGTTCCATCGGCAAAATTGTTTACTAAAGTCGTATCTCCAATTTCAAAATTCCGTTCTTCATCGTCATCATTGCTTTTAATATTCTTCCAATATTCAAACAGCTTCTTGTAGCTGATGTCGCCTTTCCATACATTTCCCGAACTTTGAAATTCTTGAAAGACAGAAGGTGACAAACGGTCTTCAAAAAGTTGCTTGAAGGTTTTCATTTGCTTAGCAGGTTGGCATTCACCTTGAACAGAGCTAACTGTATTACTGTCACTACCCTCTGCAGTATCGGTGTCACTGGTCACGTCCCGAATTTCAGGTAGAAGGGTTCTGTAATTAACATTATTTGGCTCGAAAGGATATATTCCACATGACCGAAAGCCGTTTGCAATAGTTTGTTCTGTTAAACAAGAATCAAGGCAGATTTTGACTTGTGATGCAAAATCTGTTCGCTTCAATTTTGAAAAGTTATTTTTTATTCGGAAGTCGCTTACAACAGTCTTCCAAGTACCTTTTACAGGTCGAAATACTGCAACATCCAAAGGCTGGAGTACGTGAGTAGCATTTGGCAATAGAGCTACAAGTATTATACCATTTTCTTTACAAAATGTAGACAAAGGTAGAGATATGTGTGATGTATGGCCATCTAGAAATAATACGACTGGAAGTGGTATTGCATTAGTAACTAGCCAAGGATAGAAACAGTTGGTAATATATTCGTAAAAAGCACCCATATTCATCCATCCAGATTCGGTGTTACCAATAGCCCAGCCAGATGGCACAGTCGGTGCAACGTTTTTAGGCATACGCTTGTAGGGGTATAAAACCAATGGTGGTGCTACTTTGCCGTTAGCAGCAACATTAACCAATACTGTTAAACACTCTTTTTCATCATTGGCCACTCGAGTATATACCTTCTTGCTGCCTCGCTGCACAATGACTTGTTTTGCCTTGGGACACAAAAAGAATCCAGTTTCATCGCAGTTAAAAATTCTTGCCGGATCATCTAGCACTTCAATTAAATTATTTTGTTCAAAATATTGTCGCACACGACCAAACCATAATCTTATAGCCTCTTCTTTCACTTCGCTTCTATTTGTTGGCAAATTCTGTGTAACTCTTTTCGCAATTGAGGGATGCCGTTTTAAAAAATTTTGAAACCAGTGTCGACCGGGCACTCCATCTTTAAATGGATTCGGGCGCTTTAATGTTTCTATTAGTTTTGAGACCGTTTCCAGCAGCTGGTCTTTTGTTACAGGAAAACCTAATCTTCCTAGATAGTGAATCCAGTCTATTAACTGACGTTCTTCGTCCTTAGTGAAAACGGTCTGAACACCACAGCTTTCATTCGTGTACTTGTTATCTCTCTTATCACGAAGAGTTGTTCTAGGAATCCCAAACTTCTTCGAGGTTTCATAGATACTTGCTCCATTAGTGATAGCCATTAGAGCAGCGTCAAGTTGAGCAGCTGTATATTGTTTACGTTTTAGTCGATCCATGTTTCTGAAACAAAATTTATTTACTAAGTCTAACATATATGTATACTATAAATGGATGGCAAATAGTAATAAAAATTACCATTTAACTTCCACTTCTAAATGAAATATAAGAATTATGCTATTTTTAATTTGTATGTTTATTATGGAAAATGACTGTTAATTAGGTAACCTTATGTTTACTTAAAATAAATACCACATTTTTTATTGCGCCTATTCGAACAAAAATTTGCTATTTGAAGTTAATTATCTCGCAAACGGATCTATAAATCGAGAAATATTTTTAGCAGCCCCCTAATCTTTTTAAAATATCTATCTATCAACACCCTACACGACGGGGTACGCTACAGAAAAAAAACATCCTCACTTCACAGGAGGAGGTACAGTAGATTTTATTCCACCACTTTTGTGATATAGTTGACATACATATCCATGTAAAAGAACATCCGCCATTTTGGACCAAAATCAAAAATACCGACCAAAAGAAAAAAGTGAGATAATCTATTGGAACTTGACCTATTGAACAGTTTTTATTATGCACCAAATCTGTGGGACCATTACCCTCGGTTTTAGTTAAGTTTAAAAAACGCCATTTTCGGTACATTTTTGGCAGCAAAATTTAAAATAACAGGTGGTTTTAGCTTGACTAGACACTTTTAAGTAGCTGTTCTATCTACCACTACTAATACAATTTTGTACCTTGCTTTTATCTATTCGCTGAACGGCCGTTATACAGGGTGTTGTTTTAAATGGGCCCCGATGGCCAAATCTGTAACTATGAGACTTTGTGAAAAATGCTCAAAGGAAGCTCTTAGCTGATTTTGATAACAATTAAAACTGTGCCATTGGATTTTTGGAAAATCAATATTACTAGCCGGGAATCGAACCCGTTGATTTTGAAAAAAAATCACACCCTGTATTATTACACCATTTGATCAAGCTAAAATCACCAGTTTTTTACAGATTTTGCTAGCAAAAATGTACCGAAAATGGTGTTTTTTAAACTTGAATAAAACCGACGATAATGGCCCCATAGGTTTGGTTCCATAATAAAAAATGTTCAAAAGGTCAAGTTCTAATAGATTATTCAACTTTTTTCTTTTGGCCGGCATTTCCGATTTGGTCCAAAACTCTATGGAGCGTGGCGGATGTCCTTTCAGCATTCTAGCTATAACGGTCTCGACGCTATATCTCGGGCAGACAAACAGACAGAGCGACACTATAAGGGTTCCTTGTAGGTACTATGGAACATTAAAACATGTAACTGATATGGGGGTTCGTTGTAAATGCGCAAGTGGATCGTTAATAGGTTTTCTTAAAGGAATTTGTATAACCTATTACCGACCCAAAGGAATGTGTATACATTTTATAAACACATGTAATTTTAGAACATTTGTATGATTTTAAATGGTGCAGTTGCTACAAATATTTAATAAAAATAATATTTCAACCATAAAAGCCGCTACTTAAAAAGTATACTTACCTTATTCAACAAAATATTTATATAAGAACAAAGTATAGTTTTTAAGGCTACATGAGCTCTTAAATATATGGCGTTAATAGCTCAAATACAAGTTAACATACTAAGAAACTAGATTAGTTTAGCCTCCTGCCTATTAAAGTATGCATTTTAATAAAAATCATGAAACTCAAAATATATAAAAAGTACTTATTAGCGACATGGGTCGGTAATAGGAATAAAATTGAATTTTTTGTTCCTATTACCGCCTATTTTTTAAATAGAATTCTAAGCCTTATTTAATAGTATTTCATTAAAATTAATTATTATTTGTATTCCTGAAAGTACTGAAAATGCATAAAAAGTACTAGAAGTCACATTAAAGTGCTTGACGATATAATTTTCTGCTAAAAAAGAAACAAGATTACTTACGTGATCGGGTAAGCCACACTATGTAAAACGCACTTTTGCCGGCGTCCACGGACGAACTGAGCAATTGTTCTTTATATCGTTGAGTTTCACACACATACAAGAGATGAATATATGCAATACAAATACATCTACATTTTTTTAAAAGCAACCAATGGCGTAACTTTAATACATCACATAAAAATGATAGTTTTCTGAATGGGTCGGTAATGAGCGCGGATTTTAAGGGGTCGTTATTAGGTGCGTTTACCTTATTATTTTTAAAGTGTTAAGATAAAATAAACAATTTTATTATTATTTATTATAGCACAGAACAATCGTTCGATGTCCGATATTCTCAGGTAGAACGCCGATTTCGAAGTGGTCGAAAAATGGTTTCTTGTAACGATATTACAAGTTTTTAGTTGATAATATCATCGAACTAAACCATTTATTAACAACTTCTAGGTATCTGATTATGCTGATAGTTTTGTAATTGTTTCGTTTAAATGCGGTTTTCGCAGTAGTGAATGTGTAGCCGAAGATCGTACTTAAAAACTGGTATGTTTCCCTGTGGGGGTAAATTAGGGAGTGTAAGTTTATATGGGAGGTTCGTCAATATGAAAGGATATTTATTACACGAAAATCTGAAAATGACAAAGGTTCCTTAAATAAAATAAATTAATTTAAACAAAGATTTTTATGACATTTTACTCCGTAGGTGAGTGAATTAGGCGTTGTAAGTTAATATGAGAAAAGTGACAATTTTGAAGAAAATTCTTCTTCTTCGTCGTGTCGATGGCAGAGTCAAATTTTATTTTGACTTGCCATCTTGGTGAAAGGATAAGCCAATTCGCTTTGGAGAACTCGCAAATTGCCCAGGGTGCGCCAGACGGAGGGAATCGTTGTGTAGGTACGTCACTCGGGGAGGCTCCTTTCATGCATTATGAAGAAAATTGCACGATTATCTGCAAATATTGCAAGTATTCGAGGGAAGATAGGACGAAGTCGTAGGCAAAAGCTAGTATCTATATAAAAATAAAAATTAAAACTTCAAAGTTTCACATTTTCTTTCTCCAACAAACTGATATTATCCGACAAACGAAAAAGCGTCCTTTATTTCGTATTTGTATCAAACCCTGAATGTTCTCGCTCTTATCTAGATTTTGACATAGTTATTGCATTACACATCTAGTAATATTACGAGTGCTTTGTAATAGGCATCTAGTTCGAGAACATTCATCGAAGGGTTTTCACAATTCTTATCTCACTTTCAAATAGAATTTTATCGTGCATTAAGTACCTACCTATCTACTAGAAAAATAAGTAGCTAGGATAGGAACTAGCTAATTTATTTTCCATAACGCATCCGCGGCGTCTTTGATCTTTCTACTACTTAAAAATATTGGTTCCTAAATGCCTAAATGTAGTCATGTTTTTGAAGCGAACGAACGTGTAGTCCACCTGATGGTAAGTGGAGTACAGCCCATGGACATCAACAATCCACAAAAGCAGATTGTAGATGCATCGCTGCAGCTGAGGAATACGGTGTTATGCCTATGTTAGAAATTTCAAGCCGGATCTCACCACCAAACCGGTACTTACCCTGGGTAGATATATAGGTACCTACTTGTTTTAAATATATCGAAGAAGAATCACCAAATAAGTAGTGCTACTTCCGTCTAGCACAGATTAACAAAGACGTTGTATTTAGTTACCTCGAATCCGTTTTGTCAAAGTAATACCTAAAGAACTAGTAACTGTAGGTACCTATGGTCAGTGCCGGATTTACCTTAGACGGGGCCCCAAACAACGTTCTAAACCCCCCCCCCCCTCCCTCCCTCAATAATTTTATAAATAGAAAAACAGCTGTTCAGACAAAGATACTATCACGAGCGATCGAAGCGCCAACTTCGCGCGAAATACAGTTTCGAACTAATTTCAAATCATTTGAAAGCAATGAATAATTGAAAATATCAATGTCAATTTTTATTTTATTTTATTTTAAAAATAAAATATAATTCCTGTAGCCAGAACCAATCTGCTGTCGAAAACACCCCTCACCAGAACCACTCGCGTTGTGAACGAAGTTCACGAGCGACTGGACATTTTTTCGTGCAATTTGAGTGAATTCGCAATATTATTATTAAATATAATTAGTAATATTAGAAAATGAGAGAGAGAAAGACAAATTATTTTAAGGGTAGTATTTAAACGCAAATCATAAAATATCCTTTTTCTATGCAATTAAATACCGAATTCCCATCAAAATTACTGATTGCACAACAAAATATTCAACTCAAAATATCACTAAACACACTACAATTTATTTTCATAGCGCACAGCAATTTTTCCTAATGCAAAAGCTTTTTTATCAATGCACAGCTAATAATCTTAATGCACATAAACATGTTAACTCTTTTTCTTTTAAATATAGCTTCTATTTTTATAATATTTACAGCAGTTTTTCTAAATCAAACAACATTTTATTAGTCACAGTCATCTTATTATTTATTAATTATCACATAATGAGATCAGCAAAAAAAATATAAAATTAGATACAAAATTGTAATTTATTGAATTATTAAAGCGGGTCTTGCTTTCGCGGGGCGTCCACGCTTCCTTTTTTGCCCAATAGGCACATTTTTAGCTTCTGCAGGTGGCGCCACGTACTGTCGTCTGTTACAATCTATGATAATAAGAAATTGGTAGGTAGTACAATATTATTTTATTTAGTGGGTGGATTCAAAAAGGAGTCAGAGTATCACACAGATTGATTCTAGCGATGTTATGGTCACAGTTCTAACCTAACCTAACCTACTACTTTACCCATAATTGACCTATGCCATAACTATAGCTTTTATTTTTATATTATTTACAGCAGTTTTTCTAAATAAAACAGCATTTTATTTAGTTTTTCAGTTAAGTTGTTCTGCTTTTAGAAATAATGCAATGTAAAAGGATTTTTTTGTTATAATAATCATTAAATTTGCCGAGCATGGCTTCTTGAAAATTAAGACAAATATGATGAACAGATTTTGTTGTACTTACTGGTTAATATGCGACTGGGATAGTTATTTTGCTATGAAATATGGTAAATTTGATGTGCAGTCAGTATTTATGCTATGCATGTAGTATTTTTGTACAAAAATAAATTTAACTGTATTGCATTATGAGGAAAAAAGGAATGTCATATTGATGTGTAATTTCGAATTATCTGCAGTTTGAGTTTTGTTAAACATTTAGTTTATCTGTAGTGAAGTAAGTTATTTGATGTAAAAAAGAATATAAATGATGAGTATGTATTGATAGGCGATTATTTATTTGATATGCAATATAAAATATCCCTTATTTTAATAAGTTCCAATTTGTGTAATACTACATATACAGGGTGGATGCGACATAGCGACATTTATTGAAACCACAGCTTCTATACATGGCCAGTATGCATTTCCACCGGATAAAAAATTCTCTGGCGAAAAAAAAAATCCACGTCTTCCGAACAAATTGCACGATCGAAATGTTCAAATTGTTCGGAGAACCTGATTTTTTTTTTCGCCAGAGAATTTTTATCCGGTGGAAATTGATACTTACCATGTATAGAAGCTGTGGTTTCAATAAATGTCGCTATGTCGCATCCACCCCGTATGTACAACTGTTAGTTGGATAGGTTAGACTTAAGTGATTTTAGGTTAAGTTAATAGCTGCACTGTTGTAAGGTTGTGATAAATAAATAAATCATATAAATTGTCGCTTACTATCGGTGAAGGAAACCATCGTGAGGAAAACTGCATGCCCGAGAGTGCTCGAGGGTGTGTGAAGTCTACCAATCAGCACTTGGCCAGCGTGGTGGACTATGGCCTAACCCTTCTCATCATGAGAAGAGGCCCGAGCCCAAGAGTGGGACATGTATTAGCTACAGGGCTGCTATTATTATTGATTTTCATTTAGACGCTAAAAAACTGAAGTATGACTAATGTAACTAAGGCTCCATGATTTTGCCATTTTACAGGGTATTAGAGAACAACACTCTAGATGTTGGCTTTGTGTTTTATAATTGCTAAAGTCAATGATAAGATATCGAGCGGTGTACTAAACACTTGAAACGAGGAGGTTATATGAGGAGCGTTGAACGCGGACACGCTATTTGCAGCTGCGCCAGAAGCAGGCAAGCTGTGCACTTATTGAAACGCTTGCGCAAAAAGTATAGTGATATAATTTTTTTTATAATTCTACAGGTTGTTTTGGGTGTTAAAGTAACAAACATCAACATTCAAACACATCCTCATATTTTTTTTTTGCAGTAAATAAACCAAGATGCGTGCGTGTACTATGTGGTTGGTGACGGTGATGATGGTGGCGTCGCTTTCCAGCGTGCGTAGCGACACCTGGTGGGATTCTACCGTGGTGTACCAGATCTATCCGCGCTCATTCAAAGACTCCAATGGAGACGGCATCGGGGACTTGAACGGTAACAATCAATATTCATATACGCTGTGAAATTTTAGCCTGCGATCAAACTGATCGGTTAGTAAACCGAACTCAAAACAGACGCTAGTCGCAAATCAATAAGGTAATAACCGTCATCAATGTCAACAGGGATAACATCGAAGCTGCAATACTTGAAGGACACCGGAGTTGATGCGATATGGCTGTCTCCCATCTACAAGTCCCCCATGATAGACTTCGGATACGACATATCAGACTACCGCTCCATCGCCACGGAATACGGCACCATGGCTGACTTTAATAACCTCATGGCAACCGCTAAAAAATTAGGTAATCATTGTTTTAGTTTCATAGAGTTAAACAAATTCTGGCATTTTTTTAGTTTTATTGACTATGGTCTCATAGATAAAATGTAGACGTTTGAAATGTTACTTCTATATATTTCTTTCCTCTCTATTGTAGTTCCATATAATTTTCCGTGTCGATGCAATACCGGTTTATCTTTACTTTTCCCTTCAATCGCGCTATTCTAGACCTTTTCTGCCGAGCAGTCTATCTCCTCTGCCTGCATTTAAATGCTTTTATTTTCCCTGCTTTTTTATCTTCTTCTTGTTGCATCCATATTCTTAATCTCCTTAACTGGTCCTTAACAGTCCCCCTGTCTGTAGTTTATCCAACGTCACCAACTTTCTAACTGGTGCTTTGCGTAGTAGTAGTAATAACGATTACTTGATAGGAAGATAATTAAGGTTTATTAAAATTTTATATTTTTGTTTTTTTATATGTCTTCTTTGATATGTTCAAAGAAAATTTTATTTCTGATTTCTTATTAAAACTCTTTGTTCAACGCGGGCTTTAAAACTGAAGTTTACACAAGTCAACATCAGTACGTAAGTAGGTATATTTAACGAAAAAAAAATTTTTTGAGGCCAGTTATTTTCTAAATAGGCATCAGATTTCATCACTTTGTCACGTGCATACTCTACACAGTAGGTATATGAAGTGCATATATAAGAGGTGAATAACGTTACCTTGTATTATCTATAGGTACTTAACAGCTGTGAGTGCAAGATAAATGCACATAGATTCTCTACTGATAAACTAATTGCTGAATATAATGTATATGTGGACGTAGAATCGTCAAAAGAAATACATAGATGTAAAAATATCATTATGATGATCTCAGATCCGACTGCAAAACTCACTGTTAATCACCATAAATAACCTTGGACACAGACATACACACGTTATCACATTGTTATTACACATCACGTCATATTTTATTGCTATTCTTACGGCGTGATCCCACAACAATGATTTTTCATAACATTTTAGACAATTTAGCACTGACTTTGGTGCTTCTTCCATCAGGAAGTTACTAATATAATTGTGGATGGCGATTAACTAACGCCCTATTATTATTATTATCTCGCACCCCTCTAGATCATCATCATCATCAGCCTGTAGCAGTCCACTGCTGGACATAGGCCTCTCCCAAGGTGCGCCAGAGTTCGCGGTCTTGTGCCTTACACATCCAATCGCTACCAGCAATCTTACGCAGATCGTCGCGCCATCTTGCCGGGGGGCGTCCCACACTACGTTTGCCTTGACGCGGTCTCCACTCCAGAACACGTTTACACAAACGGCTGTCGGTTCTGCAACTAATGTGGCCAGCCCTCTGGATAATATAGGCGTTATTTTATGATATTTTTATCGTGTTTCAACTGAAACAGTAAAGCTTAGGTACTGCCAACTTTTCTAGTCCACTAATTGGTGAAAAATAGGGCATAACACATAAAATTACAACAGACTAATATTGAAATGAAGTTTTAAATTTTCAAGAATAGGTACTGTTTCTTGCAGGGATCCGAGTAGTTCTTGACTTCGTGCCAAATCACACGAGCGATAAAAGCTATTGGTTCGAACAGTCAGTGGCAAGAAATGGCAGCTACGCCGACTACTACATATGGGCAAATGGCACGACTAATGCTAACGGTACCAGGATACCGCCGAGCAACTGGGTAACGTATCTAGCAGTATTTACATAGTTATGGTTGAGAAGACAATATGCAATAATGTAAAACTATTAACGTTAACACCGAGGCCTGGTCTATTCCACTTGCTTAGTCTTATCGTAGCAAGTTTCGAGCATGAACAAAGGCCAGTTCTAAAAAAGGATTTTCAGAACTTGCCTGATTCATAAGGCGTCGACGCGAAAGTTCATTTCTCAGCGGAAACAGAGAAATGGAGTGATAGATACAAATGTTTGATAGTACGAGTGCGGCGCGGCGCGGTGCGTGAGGGCGTTGCACGTGTTGCACCCACTAATTTTACACAACGAGATTTATCCTTGTTGTGTGAAATTACCTTTATAAAAATATATAAAGATATTTTCATTTCATTTGATTTAATTTCATTCATTTCATTTTAATAACGGTAAAGATAACGTTAAATAACACGTATCGTTATTAAAGTGTAACGTTGAAACACGTTGAAAGCTATTATATTTAACGTTAAATCTCTTAACGTTATTAAAAAGTAACTGTTACTTCTGCCAAAGACAACAATAAACCGATACATAAAGTTATTTTAAGGTGACACATTAGAGGTCTTGTAGTCGACAATGTATTAACAAAGTTGTTTTTTGCATTAATACAGCTGAGCGTGTTCCGCAAGAGCGCGTGGGAGTACAACTCCGTTAGGGATCAGTATTACTTGCACCAGTTCGCGATTGAACAGCCTGATATCAACTACCGCAGTGGAGCTCTTCAGCAGGAAATGAAGGTATTAAAATAACAACCAACGATAAGCCGTGTCAATAACACTCAAACATCGGTGACGGATTCAAATAAAAACCGGCCAAGTGTGTGACGGGCCACTCGCAATAGGGTTCCGTAGTCAGCCGTTACAACATAATTATGGCTTCAAAACAGGTTTAATATCTATATTGAACATTAACAACTCCATACAAGTAATTTTTCAAAGGTTTTACACTTTGGATTTATGTTGACGAAGCCGCTATGGTTTTCCTTGAAAGTTCATTATATATACCATATAACCATTTGTTGTAAATGTTTATTCAAGAAGAGAAAATTTGTGAGTGACACTTATGACAAATACAATTTTAAATATCAAAAACATTATTCTTCATGGCCAGTACAGTTACCGATTAGAACCTACAACATCCTCCCCTTAATCGGAAATGTTGCGCTCAATATTATTAATCAACAAAGTGTACATGAACTTATCGAGCTGACTGTACTTTACAGAGTCATATAAAATGTATCATCAGTGTCATAAAAACAACGTAAAAATACTATTCTAGTTAAAAACAAACAAAAAAACACAACATATACCTAAGTTACAATACAAACAAGAAAATAAATAAATACAGGAATGAAAAAACTTAGGATATAATTAAGCCTATTTCAGCCACGCAACGTTGGTGCTTGCATCGATTCAAGCCCTTAGTTAGAATATCTGCTAACATCATATTGCTTGGCAAATATGACAGCTTAATTTTGTTGCTTTCAACTAGCTCTCGTATGAAATGATATCGGACGTCAATGTGCTTTGTCCGATTGTGATGCACGGGGTTTTGTGCTAACTTCTGCGCACTTTGATTATCATTACAAAGACTTACTATTGAAAACTCACCTGTAATTTCAGCAATTAAGCGCTGTAAGTATACTGCTTCCTTTGAAGCACTTGTCAATGCCATGTATTCGGCTTCTGTTGATGACAAGGCGACTGTAGGCTGTTTTTTACACTCCCACGACACAGGTGCATCCGCTAATTTGAAAATAAAACCAGTGTATGATCTCCTATCGTCACCATTGGCCCAGTCGGCACGTGTGGTGTAGTGGTTTAAGCGGTCGCCTCGCCGCTCTCCACTGCACTGGTGTTGTGGGTTCGATCCCCGCATGGGACAAATCTTTGTGTAATTCGCAAATATTTGTTCTGAGACTGGGTGTGCTTGTGTGAGTGAATGTGTGTATTTGGCCTTGTCATTGGGACCATTGGATAGTGTAATTGCTTCTGGCGTTCTATCTAATGTAAAAAATCCAAATTTATCTTTATTTATCTTATACCACCAACATTCTTTTTTTTCGGATTTTTCGTCCTATCGGTTTTGTCTTAAGAAGGACGTTATCCTAAAACATAAAATTTGCTCTTTAAAGTAAATTATCTCGAAAAACGACTTTAGCAACCAAAAAAATACGATTTTGAAAGACCTATCTAACGATAACCCACACTATTACCAAAAAAAAAATAATTTCAAAATTTTCTACCACTTTCATGATACAAATCCATGAAAATTTCAACTCTTGCACTAACGGTTTCGACGCTCTGCCTGCCAGGGTTCCAAGTGTTAAATAATAAAATATTTTAAATTTTCAGGAAGTGATTCGTTTCTGGCTGGACAAAGGCGTATCTGGGTTTCGGGTAGACGCCATCAACTTTTTGTATGAAGTTACTGACCATAATGGGATATACCCAGACGAACCACTTTCAGGTACTAATAAATCTATTGGCCTTTTATATTTGTAAAATAATCGAGAATTTATCATTATCACAGTACCATTCTTCACCATATAAAGACTAAGTAACTTCACTAACATAGCCAAGCCCCGGTAGCTCTAGGTTTTGATTTAAGTGAAATTTTATAGTCATCGCAACATGTCACCAGGGACACTAAAGCCCTAAACTTCTTCTTCGTGTCGATGGCTGAGTCAAATTTTGTTTTGACTCGCCATCGAGGGGAAAGGATAGCCAATTCGCTTTGGAGAACTCGCGAATTGCTCAGGGTGCGCCGGACGTAGGGAATCGTTGTGTACGTCACTCGAAGAGGCTCCTTTCATGCACCCCAGGCAGTAGTTTCGTATCATAAAATGAAAGCGTACTAACTGTTTATTCAGACTAATAACTAGTAATATCAGAAGTAAACCAACTTAAAAAAGCAACATATATACGAATCGAATTGAGAACCTCCTCCCTTTTTTGAAGTCGGTTAAAAAACAAAAGCATAATAAAAAACAACTTAATTAATGAAATGCATTTTTTAGGAGAGGCGGGGTACAATTCTGACGACTACGAATACCTCAACCATATTTACACCAAAGATCTAAACGAGACCTACGACATAGTGTTCGATTGGCGAGATGTTCTTGATGAATACACGACCAAACATGCCGAGTCCAAGATCATGATGACCGAAGGTTACACCACCTTGGAGCGGATGATGCAGTATTATGGTAACGGAGTCAGGAGCGGCTCCATGCCTTTCAACTTTATATTTCTCGGTGAAATGACGAGCACATCCACTGCCAACGACATGAAAACTGTCATCGCTGAATGGATGGACAACATGCCTAGTGGAAAGACTGCTAACTGGGTGGTAAGTGTCTTTGGTACACCGACTCTCGATCCTTTATAAGTTGTCTGAAAGAACTCAAAAGCTGCATTAATAAGATTAGCGGACTATCCTTGATAGTTCCGCTTCCAAATGGTTTGCAGCGCCATCTGTTGTCAGCGCGTTTGAGCTTTCATGGAGTGTTAGCTTAAATTCTTCGTCACTGAGAGAAATCGTACTAAACTGATTTTTCTTATTTCTGCTTTCTTTTTAGATTTACTAATTTTTTTTATATTATGTTTACAAAGAGATTTAACCTTTGTCGTCATATTTTTTTTAATGGCATAGTTGTTGCTCCAGGAAGTGATTTTCTATGGATAGGTTATCGACTTCTTTTTGTAAAAGTTAGAGTTGGGACTTGAGATTTCTTATTTCTTCTGTAGTTGTTCCTTCCGTACATGAATCTAGCAAGATTTTTACAATATAAGATATTGTCGACTCAAACAATGCTAATTTAAAAAAGTATACATATCGCACCTATAGTCTGTTCATATAGACTTGGCAAAAAACCACAACAATAATGGCTGACGAAAAAAAATAGTGATGTGAATCATTTAATGAACTGTTATGAACTACTCAAAATGGCGCTTCAACATTCATTCAGTGAATGATATTAATTAATTAAAAGTCGCTGGAGTCGGTTAAAAGTGGACTTTGATTTAGTTATGTGTCGTTTGCGATTGAACGAATCTAAAGTACCGTCGCGCGAACCGCACAGTCGAATGGGTCACTTTAGTGGTAGAAAAGGATTCATTCGTTCTATCACAGCGATAAGTTCATATCGAGATTCGTCGGTTCGCGGATCCGCGGCGACAGCAATAGCCAATGATGCATTGCTACGGTGGTGTTTTCGAATGTGTTATAGAGATAGACGTTCAATCTAACAATAAAATGTTGTTTTATTTATAGTAAGTCAGAATCTTTTCTATTCGTTTAGAATTTTAATAAGCTTTTTTATGTTAACTGCAATAAGGTCCAATATTGGTTCTGGTTATTACTGAACTACCAGCTAGCAGATAGGTATAGTAAAAATCAAAGATCTTGACGGATCAGATCATTTAGTTAATAACGGGTCAGTATTGATTCAGTTCTTTGAAATTGAACGAACGACACATAACTACAAAGTAGTTATGTGTCGTTCTTTTTTTACTTTTTCAATTATAGTGATAATTGACTAAATGGGTATATCGAGATGAATAATAACAACAAGGCTGGTTTAATATCTTTAATTAAATAAAAAAAATTATAGTGTTCCCTCGTCAAAATCTGTCGAATCACCCGCGCTGGTCTCCGTTTCCGAGGTAACGTGCATGACGAATCTCGGGGTCGGTGCGTTGTCAATGGCATCATCCATCAGCCCATCCAGCTCCAACATTTTATATTCTTCTTTAATTACATGCTCGATGCATTTTTGCCACGATGCCGCATCTATTTTAGTAATGCCTTCCCTTGTTAGCTCCTTTATTTCCGCCATTTTAAAAGTTTTATTATTTCGCCCAACATGCGATTTTATTTGAGCCCATATTAATTCTATTGGGTTTAATTCGCAGTGATAAGGCGGAAGGCGCAAAACAATAACATTTTTTTCAGCCGCCATTTCGTCTATTACTTTGGCTTTATAATTTTCTTTATTAAATTTTAATAAAAGTTGCGCTTTGACGGAGTTCTCGTTATATGTTATTTCTTTATTTTTTAGCCATGCTTGAATATCCGCCTTCCGCCAGTTCATGTTGGGCACTTTTTCGGCGAGTCTGGAGTGGTATGGGGCATTGTCTAAAACGATAACCGACCCCGGTTTGACTAAATTCAAAATATTTTTAAACCTGTAACAAGGAAGAGAGATTTAAGCTACGTCTGCTATGGATAGACAAATCAATAGCAAACATAATACAATGTATATTTTCTTAATTTCACGCACAGATACATGATGGACTTTATACCAAAGATTTACGAGTTAACCTAAAGGTAGTGCAGAGATATCAATTTAACATAAACATACAAACAAAACATCACGCCTATATTACCCTGAAGTGTGTGGCGGAGGTGTATAACACCCACATTTAACCTCTTATGTTTAGGTCCTATGAGATAGAGGTTAAGTCTATCGCCATCCACCGGGCACAAATCCAACTCCGTGCAGCTATTAAGAATTTCCTGATGGTAAAATCCCAAATAACACTGCCCGACCCGGGAATCGAACCCAAGACCTCGCGGTAATAGGCACATACGCTAACCACTACCCCAACTAGGCAGTTAAGAGATATTTAAGTTGGTGCATAAAATATTTAAAAAAATATTTAATTTACTATTAAATAGAATTATGCAAAAAGAGATCAATGGTACAAAAATATTGTTAAAAGTTATAATTGCTCACCATTTCTCAAAATTGTGAGCATCCATTTCACTATGGTAATCGCCTTCTCTGTCTGTTTTTTTTGCTTCAAAAATCCATTCCCCGCCTTCTAAAAATCCTTCTGTGCTCCCGATATGGGTTAAAATTAATCTTTTTCCCTTTTGTGGGTTTTTGAGTCCCGTTGTAAGTCCATTGAGGAATGCTTGGCGACAATTGGTTATATTGTCATCAACCCAGACATACTTAGCTGTGTGACCTGTAAGCCAAAATCATTATAATTATTGGCCCAGTAACAATTTACAATAGGCATATGATTTCAAATTGTAAAAATAAATAAGTACCTTCGTTCACCCACGTTTCATCTGTATAATATATCCTCCTATTTTCTTTCCTATAGTTCTGCATTTGAAGTAAATAATTTCTCCTCCAAACTATTAAATCTTCTCGATCTACCAAAATGCTCTTTCTTGAACGTTTAGTGAAATTAAAATTCAGTTTTTTCATTATATTAAACATAGTGGTTCTTTTAAAATTTGGCAGGTCCTTGTCATCATTTACGGCCTTCAGTACCTTGTTGACGGTTGGCAACTCATTATTATAATAAAATTGATGAACTTTTCTCCTGATGGCTGAAAGGGTGAAATCGTCCAATTTCATGATAACATTATTGTTGGGAGAAGATCGGTCGGGTGATGACACTTTACCAGTATTGACATATTCATTAATTACTCGATTAATTGTTCTGACTGAAACACCCATACTTTCAGCGGTAGTTTTCATTTGTTCGGTTTTTTTGGGATACGTTGGTGTGTTTTTTTCGATGTACTTATAAATGTTAACGGCAATCGTTTTTTCATTCGTTCTCATATCACAACGTTTTATTCTTTTCTTCATAGGCGAACTTACAAGAGTAGCCTTGGTTTTCCTAGAACTTGAAGGTCCAGGAGTTGGCTCAGGGGCACTCATGTTTGAAACCTATAGGGAAAAAAAAGATCAATATAGATATATAATTATACTGCCAACACATTCACGACAGCATAACTTTGAATACTATATTTAGTTAACCTATTATTGGATATACATAGGAGGCATTTTTTTTGCAGAACATTGTTATAAGCAATGATAATTCTTAGGTGAGCAACGTTGTGTAGATATTTATTACAGTTTGAAATAGTCATACATGTTTGACATTTTCAGCACTCACGGTATATAATTTAATTATTAATGTCAAAACTTTAATTTAACTGATTTAATATGCCAGATTAAAAAAAAAAACAATTTCATAGAATCTTTGATATTATGACTATAGAAAGTAGAAACAAAGGATTTTGAAGGCGTTAATGTAACATTGGACAACTAAATTTTTACCATTCCGAATATTCGAAAAATATTATTTTATGCAGCAACGTTTTAGATAAATCCCATAATTATCGAAAACGTTGCTGGATAAAATAATATTTTATGGTGAAAGAATTAGACTTACAAAATGTATAACATTGGATCTCTTAACAAAAATTAACGATTTAAATTTAAACCAATTGATACGATACATCGATTAAAATTTAATGAAAATTTATTATAAACTTATATCGCCGAATTATAACTATTGCAAAATCAATCAATCAAATCAATCCGCTGTTACAAAATCTGAGCTATCCGCCATTTTTTTTTAATAATTAATGTTTATTTTCACATCCTTTCTTTATTGGCACGGGTTATTTTATACCAACAAACGATGGTGGAATATTTGTTTTAATTAGAACTAAATTTAACCTTGTGATATTTTTTCTAGAATATTCGTTAAGTGGTGTATACTTTGGTCAAAGGAGATAATATTCCATCATCGTTTTATGGTATAAAATAACACGTGCCAATATAGAATGGATGTGAAAATAGCTATAGATTATTCAATAAAATGGTGGACAGCTCAGTTTTGTTTTGTTTTTTCACAGCGGAGATAGCGACCACATATTTTATTTAAAATTCGCGATATAAAATAAGTTTCCTGGCAATGAGGGCTTTTAAAAGTTACTAGCAAAGACATCATCTGATGAAAAGTATCTACAAAATAATAATGTATTGCAACAATGGCAAATAACAGTCTTTTGGACATTTTTAATCTATCATTTAATGGGTTAATAATTGAATCTAGCCATTGTCATAATAATACTAAAATTAAGTAATTATAGAAGATATTTAGAAGATTTTACTTACTTTTATTAGTCCGCAAACAATCTAGCCATTGTCATAATAATACTAAAATTAAGTAATTATAGAAGATATTTAGAAGATTTTACTTACTTTTATTAGTCCGCAAACTATTGTAACGTAGTCTACTAATGACTATTTAGGTAGGCAGAATAAATAGAAACAATCGATAGATTAACAAAGGTATTATTATTCTATATATTTATATCTATTAAATACAAGGTAGTCTCAAGGCGTAGGTTGGTAGGTAGGTAAGTGGTTTGGTAAGTCCTGGTGCAGCGGAGTGAGGAACACTTAACTCGGCGCTGGTGACCGCAGGCAAGAAGGGCGCGACGCGCACGCAGGTCCTTTATATACCCCACAGGGGTCTGCAGTGGGGGGCGCATCTTGAGGTTGCGGTGGCCGTGCGGTTCCGACGTCACACACCCCCTCCGTTAGGGCAGAATTTTTCTTAAAAAATTCGGCTCCTGGCTGACATGGAAGACCTCAGGAAGCAGTTCTTAAGCAGCACCGGCAGCTCGATCCGGCTTTACTGAAATCAGAACAATAAGTGTATATAAAAAAAATAACTAGAAAAAATATGAAGTTACGATACCTAAATAAAATTGAAAAGAACCGGAGTGATCGAGCCAAACGCATTCAATACAATAACAATGTCATGATGTCATTCAAAAATAACACTACGTGCAACCTATTAAGATTGAATTTTTACTAATTAAAGAAGATTATTGAAACTCATTCTTATCTAACGGAACTAAATATAACTAAAAATGTAAGTATAACAACTTGTTTACCAAGTAGCGCGTTAGCGAAGTAGTATTGGGTGTGCGCGTCTACACAGAAGGCATGACACATTTCAAGATGAATGAATGAACAACATCGTATAGTTGAAAATAATAGAATTCGACATCATTAGTAGATGTGATTCTAAAGGAATTATGAGCGTGAAGAATATTAGCGAACAAAATGGTATACCCGATTCGACAATGAGAATTTTAACCACTGAACCATAGGGTAAATTTTTTTTTTTTTTTTTTTTTTTATACCATTATTGTTTATAGTTTATTTGTTTAATATCCTTTATATGCCATTCGCCAAGTGGCTTATCAGACATATCTGCTAGTTTGTACACTAATGGAGACTTTTTTGCTACGATTTTACATTTAATAAATTTAGGAGCGAGTTTTTTACAAAAATATTTATCCTTATCGCTCAAGTAAAAGGTACGTTTCCAAACAATATCACCAACATTGAATTCTGCCGTTTTACGGCGAAGATTATAAGAATGACAATTACGCTTGTGTGCACCTATTAGCGCTGCCTGTACTCTCTCGAAAATAGAGGATAAGTAGCCTAGTGACTCAGCATAACTATCACGTGGCTCATGAATTATATTAGTATCAGATTTACTAGAAACATAATGAGAACCACAGGTTACCATTTCACGCCCGAATACGATCATAGATGGTGTAAAACCGGTTACTTCGTTTACTGCACAATTCATTGCGAACTGAATTTTAGGTATAAGTGTATCCCATATGCGTTGATCGTTTGAAATGAACGTAGAAACAGCTGTTATTATAGTTTTATTATATCTTTCTACCGTATTTACATGAGGTGCATAAAACGGTGTGTAATGTAAATTTGGAATTTTATATTTACTTAACAAGTTTTTAAAAGTTGCGCTTATAAATTGTTTGCCATTGTCTAGTACTACGGTAGATGGAATACCATGTACCAGAAAAACTTTTTCCTCTAAGATTCTAGTTATTACGTCAGCAGTCGCACGTTTAATAGGGAAAAGTAAACAATATTTTGAGAAACAACAACAAACGACAAAAATAAAATTGTTCTGTTGCCTTGTAGGAGGCAAGGGACCAATCAAATCAATACTTATCATTTGAAAAGGTTTAGAACAAGACTTAGGTTCACCCATAAGACCCAAAGTTGCATGATTCTGATGCTTATGTGCGATGCAACTATCACAAGAATTTACCGCTTTTACAACATCGGAATACATTCCAGGCCAATAATAATTGAGGGCTAAACGTTTGAAAGTTTTGAAAATACCCATATGACCCGCCGTAGGGGAGGAATGGCTCTGAAGTATTACTTCGTTTCTCCGTTCAGATGGAACTACTTCCTTCCACTGAAATTCTCTGGTAAGAGGATTAAGACTCTTTTTGAAACGATATAATTTATTACTGATCACTTGATAGTCAACAAAGGATGTAGGAGACTGCGAACAACCATTAAAAATATTCAAATACCAAGTGTCATTAGTAGATAAGGAACTACCATCTGGGAGGAGATTACTATCGATATCCATAATATTAGGTGATCGAGAAAGAAAATCTGGTACAATATTATCTGAACCACGACGGTGTCTTATTTCAAAGTTATAAGAGGAAAGACGAACTCCCCACCTGGCTAATCGCCCTGTAGGGTTGTTCAGTTTTAAAAACCATTTCAAAGCAGCATGATCGGTGTACACAATAAATTGTTTTCCGTTTTCAATATAACACCGCCAATGTTCGATAGCAGATAAGACAGCAAGCGCTTCGCGCTCAGTAGCACTGTAATTTTTTTCCTGGTCCGATAAGGATTTACTATAAAAGGCTATGACTCTTTCCTGTCCCTCCTTGACCTGGCAAAGTACAGCTCCAATACCGTAATCACTAGCATCGGCGTGTATTTCAAAAGGCTGATCAAAATCGGGACAACATAAGACCGAGGAAGAAGATAAACATTTTTTTAATTTATTAAAAGCTACATCCGCCTCTTGCGACCATGCGAACAGTGGAGCCTTTTTGCCGTTAGAAGTTAATTTATTTAAGGGAGCCGCTAAAGTACTAAAATCGGGTATGAACCTTCTATACCACGATGCAGCACCCAGAAAACGACGTACCTCTTTTTTATTTGTCGGAGTGGAATAACTTGTAATTGATTTTACCTTCTCAGGATCTGCATGAAGACCTTCTGAATCCACTATATAGCCCAAATATTTAAGTTTGTCTTTGAAAAAATTACATTTTTCTAAATTTATAGTTAAGTTTGCATATTTTAATTTGTTAAGTATTTTAATTAGAAGTGAAATGTGATTTTCAAAGGAATTTGTCACACATGCGATGTCATCAACGAAACAAAAGACCTTGTTTTCAAATTCGGGCCCGTAAAATAAAATATCTGCTAAACGCTGTTGTGTCGCAGGAGCATTTGTTAAACCAAAAGGCATGGATTTAAATTGAAAAGTTCCACGTGACGGAATGTAAAAAGCAGTTTTACAACGGTCCTCTGCCCTTATTGACGTCTGCCAGAAACATTTAGATATATCTAAACTAGTTAGGTACTTAGCGTCTCTCAAGTTATCCAGAATCTCAGAGATATAAGGCAAATTGTACGCGTCTTTTGTTTCGTTGATGACATCGTATGTGTGACAAATTCCTTTGAAAATCACATTTCACTTCTAATTAAAATACTTAACAAATTAAAATATGCAAACTTAACTATAAATTTAGAAAAATGTAATTTTCAATGACGATGAAAATTACATGATGACGTCACACTATAAAACTCCAATCACGTGCTTTATCGATGTCCTCAAGGGGTAGCCAATAGGTCGTCAGTCCAAGAAAAATACCACAGTCCAAACAACAGAGCAAACACAAGTCCAAAACAAAGCCAGGTCGGTTTATAGAAATCAAAAAACGCAAAAGAACACCCTAATGTGCGACATCAAGCGAAGCGACAAGACGAATGACAGTTTTTATAATTTTGCGACACATGGGGTTGCTAGATCCTAATTCTGCATTTTTCCTCCTGTACACATATTTTTGCCCAAAGTTCACGCTGTAACCTTGTTTTCGTTTTTTATACCTTGTTTTCATCATTATAATATTAAAATCATTAAAAAAAATATTTTTTAATTATTTTATATAAGTTTATATTAATATAAGATTATATTAAATTTTTCCCATGAATTTTTTTTTTTTAATAATACCATTTTTCACTATCCACAATTTTCACAATAAATAAATGAAATAAAATATTATTTAATTTAAGTACAGCTTTCAATAAATTTAAGAATGTTTTGAACAATTTTAATTCATCATCACTGACAAAAACGTAAATCAATCCCAATCGTTCTTTCGTTCACTTGTTCCCATCCCTAAAATCACCATGTCAAACTTCCATGTTGTTTATTATCTGTGGCTTGAAGTCTCCTTGAAATAACGAAATTTGCAAAACGAATACATTTGCACAGTGAATTTACAATGAATTTAAGTGAATATTAGTGTGTTGGTGTGTGAACTAGTTTATACAACTCAATGTGGTAACGTACAGTGTGTTATTCTTTCGCAATATCGTAATTTGTAATTGGGGGGGGGTTGTTTACCATTTTTGCCAAGTCTATATGAATAGACTATACGATAAAATAGGGTTACAACTCGAAAAACCTGAATTTATATAAAGGTGAAAATAAACTCACGGATTTGTTAATCAGTCTTTATTCTTACACTATTATTATAATGAGATTAAAATTATACATACTTGAAGAACTTACACAAAATATATTTTAATGGCATACGCCATTTTTCAATTTTCCTGAAAAACAACCTGAAAATTCCGAATTGTAACAGTATTTTAGATAACTATTCGAACTTCTTTTAACAAAAATACAATATGACAAATGTAACAATTCTTATTATAATGAAAATCACTGTTTTTTTAACTTGTTTTAACTTAATAAAGTATACATACAACTGTAGACTTAAAACAAAATTTCAAAAATTGAAAAATTCTAATTAAAAAAATGTAAACAATTCTAGTCATCACAATTTCAACGAATCACTTTACAGTACAAGTTTAGGTACCTAGTCTTTAATTAAGCTATGCTTACATAATATTTGTTTAATGATCTTAATTAGATAATGTTACTACGTAGGAACTATCATCACTATAAAAATCAAAATCACAGATAAAGTAAGTTTCAGTCGTCTCATAATTTAGAGTGTATTATAATTATAAAAAAATGTAGGTATTAGTAATTAGTATTAGGTAATTCAATATTCAATTACAATTGGTTGTAAAAAGGCGCATAGAAACGTGGTATATGATTACTATTGATTAAACTCATCAACTCAGCTTTCTTCCTCTCGCTTATTGAGAGCTGTCTGACGTAAGCAGGCTTTAGTCCAGGCAGAACCTCAGGCTGTGTTCGCCAAATTCTAGATTCCGAAAATCCTTCGTCTTCATAAGAGTTCTTGTAATAAAGAACACAAGGTGTTTCTTTCATGAATTTAACGACTCTGACGTCTTTCAATTTCATGTTACCCGTACCAAAGCGTAGTTCTGCATGTAACTTCTTCAGAGATATAAAATCATTATAGGAAAACTCATTTACCGAGTATGGGGGTCCAGTCTTTTTGGCTGTTCTTATGATTTGTGCATATTGAGAAGGCACGTAAATTGGCCCCGATTTTAAGCTTCTTTTAATGCATTTCTCAATTACCGAATGAAGGAAGTCGCCTTCATTTTGAGTATGTCCTGTCACTAAAAATTTGTGTGTAATAGATTTCAGTTTATCGTATTTGAGTACGCAATAGGCGTATAGAGCCATTATAAACTTGTTTTTATTTTGTCCTCCGCAGTTGTCCGAATATAAAGTTATATCAATGGCAGAACCATATAATACACAATATTAACTTTTAGAATGAAAACTACCTGGTAAAACAGGTAGGTAAGGTAAGTATAGTAGGCATTTTACCTTGCAAGTTTGTTCCCCCAATCTTTTGATTATCATTTAAGGCTAAACGTAGAATTGCGTCATTACGTTTCATTTTGATCCTAGAATCATAAAGCATATTCAAAGCAAATAATCTGAAAATACCTAAACATTGTTATATATCAAGATTACAAGTCGAAATATTCAGACAACCTACATGTACATTTTTAGTCAAATACTGTTACAACGTGAAAAGTAACACTACATTACAATAATTCTTATCTAAAATACTGATATAATACAAAACATATCACTTTATTATAGAAATACTGAACTAGTTTAATTCAATCCTATAACAATAAACTGTAATAATTCGACTTGTAACTCTTCATAAGACAAATAATTGATGTAAACAACAAGATTTTACCTGTCTGGAACACTATTATATTTCAAATTGTAACACTACTTGTCTCAACAAACGCACGTTCAACTTTCATAAAACTAATTGTAACACTAATTGAGATCATTTTTGAATCAAAATGGTTTAGTCATGTAGCGTTACAACTCCATCATACGGCGAGTTTTAGAGTTACAGATGAAACCATTTTGGAGAAGATAGATGATAAAATTTGAAGTATTTCTGTATCATTAACTCAAAATTCGACTTTTTCGAGTTGTAACCCTATTTTATCGGAGGTGCGATATATTATGTACAATTAGTATTAGTTATTAAGTTCCCATAGTAAATAAGTTCTGCTGAGTTTGGAACTAGATGACGTTGTGTAACATATATATTTATCTCATATTATATGTTATCGTTATAGAATGGAAACCATGACAACACCCGGTTGGCTACACGCTTCGGCGAGAACAGAGTGGACGCGATGAACATGCTGGCCCTACTGCTGCCAGGAGTTACGATCACGTATCAGGTAAGCCAATATAAGGAAACAGGGTGACTAGCTCAGTCAACCATTCGATCGAACCATTTCATTTCATTAAAACTTTCTATATTTAACACTCTGCCCAGAAAATCAACAATCAAGTTGCCTTTTGCTTTATTGTAAAAGCTAATTTATATTTAGTAGAATACAAAAAGAAGAACTCTAGTACGAACTTCTTGATGATAAGGAGTAGGGTATCCGGAATCGGTACTGTTTGTAAGAACCGAGACAGAACTCGGCTTTTGAGGAACCGGGATTTCTTGGTACTTTCGGTACTGAATTTTTTTTATCAACAGGCAATAAATCAGCATTTTCTGGTAAAGACAAGTAAAACATTTTACGATTTGAACTCCTATTACTTAAGAACTAACAAAGATAACTAAGTCGCAATAGTTATCCTTTAAGTTCATTACATATACTACCACAATGAGAACCTTACATGTGCCCTAACTCTCGAAAACTTCCCAAATCGACATGATCCATAAGCCAGGCAAACGGGTTAATGAATTTTCATCCTCCTGATAGGACGATCAGCCTGCGGCCGATGCTTTCTATAGGTTTTACTTTGGTATTTTGTTGAGAAAGGTAATTGGAATATAAATAATAGATGATACGTGTTCACGCAAACTGTTTGTATTCACGACTGACTTAAGTGGTGGGCGCAGCCACGTCGCTAGTTTGTTTACATTTAAATCTATGTTTATGTTAACATAATAAAATATACACTGTACCTACACCATTCCCCCCTTTTTTAAAACAAAAAAAACTAACAAATATTTTATAAGTAATTAAAGGGTTAAGCTAACATATTTTCTTAAAACACTTTACTTGTAGATAAATGCGGTTGCCGCCTGATTAATCTCAAGCGCTTTGTGAGAGCTAAACAAACTGCTACTCAACGAAAGCGTTGTTCTCAAAAAAAGTACACATAAGTTTTTATTATATAAATAAACAATAAAAATGTCTTAACCTATGATTAGCTTATACAAAAGTATATTTAAAATAAACAATAAACATTTGGAAACCTATGAATAGCTTACACAAAAGTATACTTAAACAAAACAATAAAAGTGTTTATAACTAAAAGTGTTATAATAATTCCTTTGTGTCAAACGCTACTTATGTTGCTTATTCTACGAATCTCAATGGTGTTTTGATTAGTCGGCCAAAACGCGTTGTTTTGTTATGACTAACTTTTGTCGCTGCGCTTTGCTTATCGTTCAAGTTACAATCTAAATTAAAACTATTGTCGGTAGAGTTTTTACAATCGCTATCAATTACATAGGCAGGTTTCAGCCTGTCTATGGAAATACACTTATCTTTGTCGCCTACCTTGATAGTGAAAGTCTTTCCTTGTCTTTTTACGACATTGTATGGACCGTCATATGGTGGTTGAAGACACTTACGCATTAAATCAATTCTAACGAACACACTTTTACACGTATTAAGATCGTTGGATATGAATAGCGAACGTGAATTACTATGACATGGTGGTCGTGGTTTCAATTTATTTATAGAATCTCTAAGTACCTGTAAATATTCAGAGTCCGACATGCATATTTTACTTTCATCATAAAAATCACCCGGCAATCGAATCGTTTTACCGTAGGTCAATTCCGCTGCGCTTACTCCGCTATCACTTCTGATAGCTGCACGCAGTCCTAATAATGCTATCGGAAGCTCGTCCACCCAAGACTTGCCATCTTGTAAACGTGCCATAAGGGATACTTTTAGTGCTCTATGCCAACGCTCAATGACGCCGTTGCTTTTTGGATTATACGGACTTGTGCGTATTTTATGTATACCTAAATATTTCATAAGGTTTTTAAACATATCACTTTCAAATTGTCTACCCTGGTCGCTTGTTAGCTTTGAAGGGCATCCAAAACGTGAGATCCAGCACTCAAAAACTACTCTAGCCACGGTTTCCGCTGTAATATTTTTAACAGGAACCGCCTCTGGCCAACCCGTTGTCCGATCTATAAGAGTTACGCAATATCTATAACCATCGGGTGATATCGTTAAAGGTCCGACTATGTCAATGTGTAGGTGCTGAAAACGTTCAGCCCGTTCAAAACTACCTACACCGGAAACAGTATGTCTATTGATTTTTACTTTCTGACAAATAGGACAAGTTCTAGCCCATTTGGTAACATCTCTATCCATATTCGGCCAAAAGAACTTTTGTTTAACCATCTGTTTAGTACATTTAATTCCAGGGTGGCTAAGGTCATGAATTGAATGGAATGCGATTAATCTAAATTTTTCAGTTAAATATGGCCTAATTCTATTCGATGAAATTTCACAATATACTTGTTTATCACAACCTGGTAAGTAAAATTGTTTAAACTGTAAATTACTATCTGGTACTTGCAATGCCTCCCGTAAGTATACGTCACTAGATTGGGTTTCTGCTAATGCCGCATAATCTAGTATCGTGGGACAACTTACTGTCTCTATCCGAGATAAAGCGTCTGCTACTACGTTTTGATCACCGCTGATATACCGAATGTCAGTACTGAATTCGCTTATGTAGGAAAGTTGACGAATACGTCTAGGACTTTCTTTATCGCTATTTACTTTACTGAATGCGTATACGATAGGTTTATGATCTGTGAATATCGTTAATGCCCGACCTTCCACTAAATGTTTAAAATGTCTAATTGCCATATATATAGCCAATAATTCACGATCATAAGTAGAGTATTTCATTTCCGTAGGTGATAATTTTTTAGAAAAATTTCCAAGTGGTTTCCAATTGGTATCTATTTGTTGCTGTAAAACCGCGCCTACGCTAGTATTTGAAGCATCACACATCAAAGATAAATTAGCATCAGACATTGGATATGATAATGTAACGGCGCTTTTTAAGCTCACCTTACATTTCTCGAATGCCTCGATGGCCTTATCAGTCCATTTTATCACGGTTTTGTCCCGCTTTTTGCTATTATGCAGATAACTATTTAATTCTGCCTGACTATCGACTGCATTAGGTATATGCGAACGATAGAAATTGACCATACCGAGAAAACGACGCAATTGTTCGATATTTTCAGGTTTCGGAAAATTTACAATTGCCTGTACCTTATCATCGAGTGGACGAATGCCGTCTGTTGACACCTCGTAACCTAAAAAGTTTAATTTTGATACTCCAAACACACATTTGGAAATGTTAATTGTGACACCAAATTCGTTAAACCTTTGAAAAACCGCATTTAAATGCTTTTTATGAATTTATTCTGATTCCGATGCTATGCACAAATCGTCAATATAATTATATACGAAATCAAAACCATTAAGAACTACCGTATCCATAAATCTCTGGAACGATTGCGCTGCGTTCCGCAAACCAAAAGTCATACGTGGGAATTCGAATAATCCGAAAGGAGTAATGATTGCAGTTTTTTCGATATCTTCAAGGGCTATAGGTATAAAATGATATGCTCTATTTAAATCTAACTTACTGAATACAGTCTTATTACCTGCAATTAAATATTTAAAATCATTTATACGTGGAATGGGATAACGATCTGGCTTTGTTATTGCATTAAGCCGCCTATAATCCCCACACGGTCTAATATCTCCATTTTTCTTGGGTACCACGTGAAGCGGGCTCGCCCAAGGGCTTTTGGAGGGTCGACAAATTCCTAATTCTAACATATTCTGAAATTCAGCCTTAACTTTTTTAAATCTATCCGGTGGTAGTGGCCTTGCCTTAGCGTATACCGGTGGTCCTGAGGTTTCAATATAATGGCACACCGAATGTTTAGGAACTTCTTTGAACGATATTGGTCTGGTAATGTCTGGGTATTTTGATAGTAATTTATGCCATACATTATCATTTATTAATGTTTGAATTAATGACTCACATACGTCATGGCACACAACTGAAGCGATAATATTTAAATGAGTAACTTGATCGATTAACTTTCGCGCGCTTAAATCAACTAACAACTTATAATGGGTTAAAAAATCTGCCCCTATTATCGGTTGTTTAACAGCCGCAACAATGAAGGTCCATCGGAAAGCTCTTCTTAAACCAAGATTTAAAACTAAACTACGTACACCGTAAGTTTGTATCTCGCTACCATTAGCCGCATACAGCTTGTAACTATCACTTTCGAGTTTGTTAGAATTAATTTTACTAACCGGAATTACCGAAACATTTGCTCCCGTGTCTATCAAAAACTTAAGTCTACTATTACTATCTAACACACATAGGCGATTATAGGTATTGATACAAACCTCCGCCACAGGCTGTACCGCCGCTAGTTTTCCGTCGGCTTCGCATTGTCCTTTGAAGTTTTCCAATTACATGGCTTCACACACTTAGTAGATTTGGATCTAAATTTATAGTGATAATAGCACAGCCAATTAGAATCCTTCCGACTTCTACTTACATTTCTTGCATGTGAACTTGATTGTATATTCCCGGTACGACGTTGAAATTGCCTACCACGTCGTAGCTCTGCAACCTCGAGGCTAAGTTTTTGTACTGCCGCTGCTAAATCCGTCGTCACGCTGGTGTCCCTGGGGGTGGGGTTTGACGTCACCGCCGCCACTTCTGCTGAACGGGTCGCCTCCATCACCTTGTCAGCTACCACCGCCAGATTATCCAACTCCTTGACTTCTGTGACCGCCAGTACCGCCTGAACTGCCGCCGGCAGGTGACTGTTCCACATAATTTGCAGGGTCGAGTCTGGCATTTTTGCACGTGCCAAATCCCTCATTCGCCTCAAGAGTTGTGAAGGTTTCTGGTTACCCAGCTCCATTTCTCCAAGTAGTTTCTGGAACTGGCGAGTCTCTGATTCTTCGAAAACTTGTAGTAGTCTGTCTTTTAGCGTGTCGTACTTTTTAGTCTCCGCTGGGGCCAAAAGTAAATCACTTACTTGTTGGATAGCACTTTTGTTCAGCTTCGTAATGACCAAGTTTTGTTTTGCAGCCTCACTCAATCTCTGATTTGCTACAACTGCCTCAAATTGAACGAACCAGAGTCGTGGTTGGTCCGCCCAAAAATCAGGAACACGCGAGGAAACCGTAATGCTCGCCAACGCCGACACATCCTCGATATGTGGTTCATTGTTCGGCGCCTGTGCTTGTATCACTGGTGTGTTGACTCCTGAGTTTACTGGAGTAGCCATTGCCCAAAATACCAAAAACTAACTATTATTAAATAGCAAAGTTTACAGGGGTCACCAATATAGGTTTTACTTTGGTATTTTGTTGAGAAAGGTAATTGGAATATAAATAATAGATGATACGTGTTCACGCAAACTGTTTGTATTCACGACTGACTTAAGTGGTGGGCGCAGCCACGTCGCTAGTTTGTTTACATTTAAATCTATGTTTATGTTAACATAATAAAATATACACTGTACCTACACTTTCCAAATTGTGGGAAAAGGTCATCCTTGTACGACTATTACCGTGCCTGTATAGGGATCATGTAAAACCAGACCACCAGTTTGGATTCCGAAATCACCACTCAACCATAGAGCAGGTGCACACAGTCCATTTGTCCATATTCATATATCATTGGCCAATGTCTCGAAAAAAAGGAATACTGTTCGGTTGCGTTCCTTGATATACTGTTGTATAGCCTTCGACCGAGTTTGGCATTGAGGGCTTTTGTTCAAAATTGTAACTTATCTGCCTCACTCTTATTACCTGCTGATGGAAATGGATGAAAAAGTGACGCAAGATTCTCCCTTTTAGCTGCAGCGCTGGCGTTCCCTAGGGCTCCGTACTCGTCCCGGTCCTTTATAGCATATTTACAAGTAAAAACTCGAGCAAAAATTTGCTCTTAAAAGTTAAATTTCTGGCGAACCGGTCTCAATATCATAAAAACGTGTTAATAACTGAACTCACGATATCCCACACTATGGGGTACGCGACAGAAAAGAAAAATCCCACTTAATATGTACCCGAAACAAAAATATTTTAAAAATTTTATTATATTAGGTGGCATGACTACTTTCGTGGCATAGTTAACTTCATGCGAAATTTCAGCTTTCTAGCACTAACGATTTCGACGTAATGCCTCGGACAGACCGACGGACAGACGGCAATTATAAGGTTCCTATAAGGTACTACAGAACCCTATAAACATTGAATATTAGAGGATTAATCATCTTAAATTTGAGATCATTGCACCATGCCCGGCATATTTTTATTCTATGCCGGCCGACATCCATCGCGCCGTTAAGTTTCGACCGTTTAAAAGTATCAACATATTTTTTCTCGTTAAAGATTAAAATCTCATGCTGTCGATACCAAATCCCAAAAGTACTGAAAGTACCGTGAATCCATTTTTATTGCCCGTTTCTAGCATAACGATAGAAGTACCGGGCATCCCCGGGAATTTCAGTACCGGGATTGCCCGGTTCTGTACCCTAATAAGAAGGAACAGGCAGATATTACCTATACTTACAAAAAATAACGCGACAGTCAATATTTTCTTGGCTTGAAACACGAAAACGAAATTTCATTTTCACAGGGCGAAGAGTTGGGTATGACAGACGGCAACGTGAGCTGGGCAGAAACTCTTGATCCTCAAGCTTGCAACACGAATGATCCTATAAACTACTGGAAAAAGAGTCGTGACCCTGCGCGTACTCCATTCCACTGGGACAATACCACCAGCGCTGGATTTTCCACCAACAGTACAACTTGGTTACCTCTCGCTTCGAACTATAAGGATGTCAATGTAGCAGTCGAACAAGCAGCACCCAAAAGCCATTATAAGGTATATTGAGTGATTGAAAAGGTAGTATTTATTTATGAACATCCGACCATAGTGACCATAGTTACTTGGCATGTAATGGTCGCACCTTATTTTTATGCGTTATATAATTTCTTACCTTTTTGTTCTGATTGGCAGTTCTACAAGGATGTAGTCAGTCTAAAGCACACGACACCAGTGAGCCGCGGGTCATTGATCACTACAGCAATCTCCGACTATGTGTTTGTTGTTACCAGGTATGAGCTTAGAAGCTTGTGTTTAAAGCTTAAGTGGTATATTAACTTTGTAACTTAGCGTGTTTCTTCATAAAAAGGTCGGACAAACAGACAGACAGATAACTGAGTGATTCTTGAAGCCAATTTCCTTTTAAGGCACAGAACCCTAAAATGAAGAATTTAAACTTTCAGGAAACTGTCCGAGGCTGCAGTAGTGGGCATCATCAACCTGTCAAATGCCACCCAGACAGTAGACCTGAGCACCATCAGTGGTGTACCGCAAACACTTAAAGTATCTGCTTCTGGAGTATCATGCTCACTTGAAAAAGGGTACTTACCTTTATTTCATTTTGATCTTATGCTTTGTGTATGACTTTCTGTGTTTTTATATATGTTGCTTGAAGCTAGCGGGTTTCTAGTTCATCAGATTGTGAGTAGCAACTAAAGTTCTTGTCACGATTGTAATGCTAGATACTGTAATATTATGACCAGGGCTCGGAATTAGGTAGGAGTCTTTTATGTACTTGCATCGAAATGTTGATATTAATGTGGACCTTCCCGGGATTTCTAATGGACAATCCCGTGTGACCAACAATATTACGAATAAATGATAATAAAAACCTCATAGATAGACAAATAAAACAAAGATAATTAACATATTTTTTTATTAGTTTACATTTATTCATAATACAAATTGTTGAAAGTCTGTAATAAATTCTCATACGCTTATTTCGTCTTTTTTATAAATACTAGCAAATACTTTTGCTTCTAGCCTAGACTCGTGAGGTTTTGCTTATTCAAACGGCCCATCAGAATCATTTTCCTTGTCCGATTCATTACCAGTAAGATTTGAAGTGTTCGCTTCCGATATTACTGTATAAATTTTGTGAGAATTAAAATATTTAGTCGCGCGTACAGGTCGCGCGGTGGTTTATGATCGCTCGGCAAAAGTGGAAAGGGATGCGCTGTGTTAAATTTTAAGTTCTATTTGAAGGCGTGCGGAGTGAGGGGAGCGGGTGTGCGCCGTCGGCGAGCGATCTTAAACCATCGCGCGACCTGTACGCGCGACTAAATATTTTAATTCTCACAAAAAAGTAAATATCTTTTTATTTAAAAATCATGGGATTTTTTTCTGCTCTTTAAAATAAATCTCGGGATTTGAGGCATATCCACTTTATTCTTTCGCTGTATGAAATCAGTGTAAGTACATGAAAAACTCTACCTAATTCCGTGCCCTGATTATGACTCATGTACTTTCAGGGCTTAAAAATCAAAACAGCAGGTACTTTAATACATACTATCCATTTGCTTCAAGATGATCAAACTTTCCTGTCCCACATTTCCATACCTCACAAAATATCAAAAATGACATGACAAAACAGTCAAAGTTGGGTTATAGGAGATATGAGGTATGGAGACATGCGATGAGAAGGTTTCACCAATTCAAAGTGAATGGGGTAGTATATGATATTATTATGAACTACATAATGTAAGTTGTGTTTGTTTTACTTACTCTTTTTTTCTATTCCAGTACCCAAGTGAACAGAAACAGTGTTTCCATGTCAGGATACTGCTCACTGGCATTAGAAAACAGTGCATACAAGATCACCACAGCATCACTTTTAGTTTACAGTATTGCCTATCTTTTATATGCTTACATTAATTAATCAAACTATATTTTATATTTTGATGGCTAAATTATGTTACAAAATTAATTACTTAATAGGATTTTTAGCAGTTTAGACTGAATCAGAATTATTTCTATTTAAAGTAAGTCTATTTAAATGTTTGATGATAATAATTATAATATGTGTTGTAAATCCACAATAAAATAAAAATAATACAATTTCATCTTAGTGTCTTGTGAAAATAAACCTAAATGTTAAGCTTGAGTTTAGTTTCATTTCTTTTGCAAATATGTGAAAAACAGATTTTTAAAGTAAAAGCAATGAGATTGAAAGAGATTTTTATCTGGTAACTGTTTATATTTTTTAACTGCTCTTTGTGACTTGTGTCCTAGCTAAGACAGTATGGGACAAGTAATAAATGAGGCAATTCATAATTTTCACACTTTCTTCTTCTTCATCGTGTCGATGGTTGAGTCAAATTTTATTTTGACTTGCCATTGTTGTGAAAGGATTAGCCAATTCGCTTTGGGGATCTCGCAAATTGCCCAGGTGCGCCGGACGTAGGGAATCGCTGTGTACGTCATTTTCACACAATGACATGACAGTAGCTATGGCAACGGAGGTGCTTGGACAAAGCTTTGTCTCGAGAAGATTTAATCGAGAAGATTGACGACCGGATGGCGGAGTGGGTAGTGTACCTGCCTGCGACGCCGAGGTCGTGGGTTCGATTCCTACTTAAGACAAATCTTTGTGTGCATGAACATGGCGGTTTGCCTTAGTCTGAGTGTTTTTCTATGTATAATAAGTATGTATTTAGGAAAGAAAAGTATATAATTATGTATTAGTTAGTACAGTTAGTAGTTCAGTTATTCTAGTACCCATAGTACAAGCTCTGCTTAGTTTGGGACTAGATAGCGTTGTGTGTGAGTTGTGAAATATTTATATTTATTATTTATATTATTTAATCAAGAAAAAAAAATGTCTAAAAAAAAACCATGTTAGATCAGCTAGTAGAGAATAGATAAATAATTCAAGAATATTTCTTAGTCTTACAAACAGTTTATTAAAAGTCAAATTAATATTCCACTTACATCTATTTAAAAATCCATGGCACCTTCAAGAAAACACAGACAGTCTACTTTGTTGATTACTAAATCAAAATCTTTTTTAGCTATCACTTTTCTTTTGTTAGTCGCTGTGTAGGCATATGTTTCCTTGGCTATAGTTTCCAAAAATAATTCCTGAAAAAAAAACGATTTTAATAAAACACATGTCCTAACCAATCTTCTTATTTTCCAAACTGTTTCATCTATATATATATGTATTAAAATGAATCCCTATTTCTCCTGGTCACAGCATCATGTGTGAACGGCTGTACTAATATTGCAGATTCTTTTTTTGTTGTGTTAATTGTATTATTGGAGATGGTTCTCATCAAAGAAACAATTTAGAAATTTGCATGAGAAATTAGAAAATATAAGAATACTTAACCTTTCTTATTAAATTTTCTAATAATTTAGTTATGTAGCCTTAGTCTTAACTATGAATACATCCTATTTGATAATATAAACTTTTTTAATGTTTAACCTTATGGGGTTTGACATAACATTGACAGAATGTGTGTTGCTACATATTAACGGGTCAACTAGTTGTAATTAACAATACAAATGAACAACTGTCTGACTACATGAGTAAGACCAATTCAGTTATAAAGCAACTCTGTCTATCTGTTAATTGTTAGCTTAATGACTAAACTAAACCAACACCAACCACTAGCACTCTTATCTTCATGAAAATTGGTATGAATTTAGTTAAAGACCTAAGGGAGGACAAAGGCAGCACAACAATACACTTATAATTTTATTTAAAGTTATTTGAAGTGTCAGAAGTAGTTTTTAGTTATGATGTTGAGGCCTTAGCCACGATTGTGGTAGGATAAGGTTTGAATACCTTAAACTTTGGCTATGGACAATTATAGCAGCTCCTGCAGATAAAATGGTGAAATAATTCACCAATCTCTTGTATTGTGTGACAGTGCAATCCTGCTTTCCTAGTTATATTCTCAATGGGCTCAAACGTTAAAAACTTTATTGTCATTTAGTTGCTTCCCAAAACTAATTAGCGGGAATTATGTATACCCCGCTCTTTGGGGTTACAGCTACTCTTTCATGTATAGGATATGTAAAATCAGTCGAAGACTAGGCTAAATAATAGACAAAGCGACCAAAACAGTATTGTACGATGTACTTACTGTAGCTTTAGTGACCAAGAACACAGCATCGCCGGACACCACACTCACATCCGGATCCATCTTCATTATATTTTTTATCCTCGCAATCGGTAATCTCGTTGAGCGAATAACATCACTTTTGCTGTGGACCTGGGGTCTTTTCTCTTCAGCTGGTTGTTCTTCCGAGTTTACTATTTTCGAATCTTGAATCGTGTTTATTTCTTCTATAGTGTCAGTGTTTAGGTGGTTTGTGTCCAGATAATGTTCTGAGTCTTCAATCATTTCAGATATGTCTACATCGTCATAAACCTCTTCCTCAGCCATTATTTGTTGATAGTTTAAACAAATTAAAAGACAAAGTAGAATAACACGTATATAAGTAAAACAAGAAAAACGGGGATAATTATTTGGGCGCGATGTTTGATTTGTTTTCTTTTTTATTTTAGTTGACAATTTGACATTGACACTTTATTGACATTGACATTTGACACAGATGACGTTAAGGCGGTGGTTACAGGCCGCGCAAAAGTTGCATTGGAAACATACGAAATAATGGCGACTAACTACTGAATAATTTACTATTTAATTAGACAAATAACATTGTTGAAATACTGGCTGAGCCATAGGAAAAAGAAATATAGTAAAAACTAACATTAAGTAAAATTATATTATTTGATTGACGAGCTTGATTAATAATTAAGTTTACGCTGTAAATTTTTCATTTTGATTACTGAGACTAAGGTATAGTTAGCAACCGGAGTTACTCATTACCTGATCTCAAAATACAATTATTGTTTATTTCAAATACTTGTTAATTCATATAATATATCATAAAATATTTACGATTTGAAAACAAAGAACGACTTTTCGAGCTACTGTACTGAGGTGTATAAAATATTATAGTTCCTCTTTGCAGTTTTTCGATCTATTTTTATTAAATTAATCAAGGCCTATTATTATTATTCTTTACCTATACGTCGCACGCCGAATGATGATCCCTATGACAGTTCGTTAGCGCTTATCATTGCACCGACGTCTTGTCACATCAAATCCTTTAGAGGTCCATTAAAAAGTCGAAAAAATCATATTGTGTACATTTGTAAATTATAAAAATGAATATTAAGAAATTATTACGTAATGTTCAAAAATAATGGAGAAAAACTCAATGCAAATGTACATGGTACGTTATGCAAAAGTTACGTCGTCTAGCTGTTATCGACTGAGAAGGGACACATCGATAAACCAAATATCGATAATTTGTTGGCAAAATTAAACAAATGCTTTGAGTTTGTATTTTATTTATATCAAGCTGAATCTGATACTGGGTCAAGCGGATCTTCAAAATCTGAGTCTGAACTGCAGCTATCCGTGACGTTTATTATTAACGGTTGGTCAATGATATTGTCGTATTTTACATCTCGATCCCAGTCTTGTACGCAAATTTTCTGCTGTCAAAATTAAAGTATAGTAAAATAAAATGTCCATCAATGCGCGTAATCTTTTTTTCAAAATAAATAAATATTGCTTATTATGTTGAATGACCTGGCTGAATGACATGACATTTGCCTAAAAAAACAGTATTTTATCGAAATTGTTTCGCATAACTAGTACAACTGTCAATTGAAACGTCATAGGGATCATCAGGGATCATCATTCGGCGTGCGAACTATAGATAGGACATTTAATTTTAACTTTCACTTTCAAGGCCACCAGTGGCATCACTCATCTCATGCATGAAGTCATGACTTTATTCTGATAGCCAAGACATAAGAATATGGCAAAGTAGGTATAAATAAATTCTCTGCCGTAGTTGCTTTTTTCATCATTTTAATAATATAAAAAGGGATTAAAACAAACAACGGATATTAAATATTTTTTTAGTATTACCTTATTAACATTAAAATTAAGTACCTAACTAACATTAAATATTTCACGCGATGTTAGATCATGAGTTTATCCTACCTATCTAGTTGTTTAAAAACTAAACTTTGCTTACTTTTACTTCTTTTTTGCTACCGTAGAAATAATAATTAAGTCTGACAAGTAGCTAAATTAAGTAAGAACCTATATTTATTAATTAGCAGCAATTCTTTATGGATTCCAACGCCATAGCGCAATGTCCTGAAACTGTGATGCTCTTCTTTTGTACTCGAGCCCTATAACGAAAAAGACATACTTAATTAGTTTGCAACACTTCCTGAATTATTGTTTAAAGCTACTTAGTATTTTGAAACATGAATATTTAATTTCATGAAGAACTTTATTTACAAGAAAAATACATTTTGGATCCTTAATTAAACTAGTCTAATAACTTAATCTAAACTTAATAAGTCACGTCAGAAGGCCAACAACATGCCGTCAGCATTTTGGGCCAAGGTACCCAAAATGCTGACAGCATTACCGCGTTGTATTGCGATACTAAGCCGCTGGCCGCTGGCGAGCATTTCGAGAACCAGTTGCCTCAGTTAGACAGGCTGAGGCGACTTATTGCCACATTATGTCTGACTGTATTTAGATCTTTTATAATTAAAACTGACTATTTGAAGCAAAACCACACTTATTTGTATAAGTGTGTGCTCATATAAAATATAAATACCTACCCCTTTTCAAGTGAGCAATCCAAGCCAGCCGCAACAACTTGAAGTTCATCCGGAAGCAGGCGCAACGATTCGAGGTTCGCAATTTCTGCATCAGCTGACAGATTCACTACTCCTACCACTGCATGCTGCCCTGGTAACAACCTAGACAATAAAACAAAATTGGTAAGAATTTTTCCGGATTTCCTGACATCTTTATTGTGTTACATTTAATATTACGAAATTTATATGCTACCTTTCAATAACCAGGATAGAGTCTGATAAAGAGCTTGTGTGCAGATCTCCTGATCGTACAGCCGGCAAAAGCTTCACGGCAACCATGTCCTTGTAGAACTGAAAATGTTTTCGCAATTAAAAAGGTTGGTTTACTTTTTAAAGATTCTTATAAGCTTTAAGTAATAATATCAGACAGAGGTTGATCCAGATACTATACATGAAGCTATTTGAGAGGATCATTGATGACCGCTTAAGAGCGGAGTGCTCTCTATCGGACAAATAATTTTATACCAGGCTTTATACCAGCCGCTTCCACAACAGATCCGTTTTTTGCTTTAAACATCATTTCTGAATAATACCGTGCAATAAACCGACCTCTGTATGTCGCATTTTTGGATATGGAAAAAGCTTTTGACCGTGTCCCACGAAAAACCATCTGGTGGAGTTAACGCAAAATAACATACCGAAAAAGTACATAAATTTAATTGCTGACATGTATAGAGATGCGAGATCGGTGGTCCGAACAGTATCAGGCATAACAAAACCTATTGCAGTAACAGAAGGCGTCCATCAAGGCTCAGTTCTCAGCCCATTCTTGTTTTGCCTTGTAGGTACTGCACGCACTTACTGAGGAAGCGCAGGCCTTGGCATCTTGAACCTTTATTTACGCCGATGATGTGGCCATATGTGCAGAGAGTAAGGAGTCGTTGCAGGACACACTTCTTGCATGGAAGTAACAGTTGTCCTCCGGTGGCCTGGTGCTGAGTATTGTAAAAACTCATTATAGCTATGGTCACAACAACAATCAACTTGTCATTGATGGTCAAGTGATTTCCAAATGTGACCAATATAAATATCTGGGCAACATGGTAAACACTTCTGGCAACCTTGAACACAATACACAGCATCGGGTGGCTGCTGCTTGGTTTAAATGGCTGAAAGTGACCGGAGTTACATGTGACAAAAAAATGCCTGTAAAAATGAAGGGACTGGTGTATAAAAGCATAGTAAGACCTGTTCTTATGTACGGTAGTGAGACGAAGGCAAGCACACAAAAGCACGTCCATACCATCCATGTAGCTGAAATGAAGATACTTAGGTGGATGTGTGGTGTCACCAGGCACGATAGAATCCGTCACGAGTACGTACGAGGTAGCTTTGGTGCACGTGACATCACCGATAAGCTCTAGGAGTAATCTCCTGGAGCTTATCGGTTATGTCCGTAGCCTACTGGCTAAGATGGTATGGACATGTAAAAAGAAGACCACCAGACCATATTGGCAATAGGGGCTCTACAGTTATCAATTCCTGGACAGCGGTCCCGTGGTAGGCCGAAGACCAGATGGTTTCAGATAATATAAACAGACAAGTTGGCATGCAAAGTCCGACACAGACGTCGAAAATAGAACGAAGTGGAGAGAGAAAATGAGAAAGGCCCTCACCAGATGAGACTAATAATGGCCAGGAAGAGAGAGAGAGAGGTTGATCCAGATACATAAATAAAGATAAGATAACCGATTTAAATGTTACTTTATCTAGGTTTTTTTTTAATATCAGATTATTGCAAAGCATTGGCCACCTGACATAATTTGCTGCATCACACTCAGCTTATTATATGTACTATAACTTTCTTGGTTACTAGACCAGGTACTTACTTTATAATGACTTTTGGTAGCAGCCATCTGAGCAGCCAAATTAACAGTTTGGTAGTTGTCAGCCACTGGGAGCCAGGTTTTCTTACTGGTGGAGAACCCAGCGCTGGTGCTGTCATCCCAGTGGAACGGTGTTCGTTCAGGGTCACGACTTTTCTTCCAGTAGTTGACGGGATCATCGGTATTGCAGGCCTGGGGGTCCTTAGTCTCTTCCCAAGTTACTTTTCCGTCTGTCATACCTAGCTCTTCACCCTGTGGCAGAATAAAGTAAGTATCTATAGGTAAGTCCATACAATTCTTCTACTTTGCAGAGTAGACCGATTTTATTACATTTGTGCGGCGCATAGAGGCATAATGCTGTGTACCAAAAATGTAACCAGCTAATTTAACAATTTCTCATACTCGTTTGGGGTTCAATACCTGATATGTGATGGTGATCCCAGGAAGAATGAGCGCCAGCATATTCAGTGCATCCACTCTTTCAACACCATGCCTTGAAGCCAAGCGATTTTGATCGTGGTTTCCGTTCTTAAAAAAATATATTAATAACTAAGTATGTATTGTTTCATTATAATGTTGTGTGATGTTAAACTATTTAAGCCTTTCACAAAAATTGAACTTTTAAATGCGCATAAATTGTTAAAATTTAACCTCCAGTGGGCAGGTCAGTAGGTTTAGTTGATTGCTTAATAAATAAATATTTACCACCCAATTTGCCGTTTTTCCGCTTGGCATGTACGTCATACATTTATCAATGATCATTTTGACCAACCGAGCATCAAATCCTGTCTTCAAATCGCCAAGGAACATAAAATTGAATGGTACGGAACCATCTCGATCCTTGGTGCCATAAAAATCCATCATTAAATCTAGCCGTGTGTATGCTTCTGTCATCATGAGTTTTGGCTCTTTGTCCTGGTACTCGTCTAAGACGTCTTTCCAATCGTAAACGACTTTGTATGTCTCATTCTGATCTCTGGAATAGATGTGGTCCAGGTATTCATAATCATCTGGAGTTGCTCCTGCTGCACCTATAATTATATGACATAGACAAGAGTATTTAATATTTGTACGTTTCACTAGTGATATTTTATAAACAAATGCAGCAAATGACTCTGTTTTTACTTAACTTTTAAGAAGTTCGACTATGTCAATTAACCTTTTTAAAAAGAAAGGCGGTCCATTGGATTTTAGGCTAAGTTGAATGCTCATCCAACTTTTATGCTGGTCCAGAATGGAGCATATTTTAAAAATGATTGAAAGTGATCCACGCTTCACTTTAGTATCTTACCTGATAATGGTTCATCTGGATACTGTCCACCATAGTTGGCAGGCTCCACTTCAAACATGTGATTGACTGCATCTACACGAAACCCAGACACACCTTTATCCAGCCAGAAACGAATCACATTCTGAAATTTTAATATGGATGTGCTATGAATATGTTAAATGTGTAACTACTCGTACTACAACTCTTTACTCTTTTTCTTTCTAAAAGATTACTGTATCATGGTTGGGTCCCATTACGTTTAGTAGCCTTTATTCATTTTGATTTTAATACAGAATTTCACTACCGATCCCTTGTGCCTACCTTCATTTCCTCTTGCACTTTAGGGTTGCGGTAGTTCAGGTCAGGCTGTCCAATGACGAACTGGTGCAGGTAGTATTGCTTACGAACTGTATTGTATTCCCACGCGCTTTTGCGGAATACGCTTATCTAGAAAACAAAACACGAAATTCAACCCAGTACCCTTATTACATGTATTTATGGGGGCAGTAAAAATATATATTTATTATGGTGTCTAATGATATAGATCTATATAATTTCGACCACGCTGGTCTTCCAAACTCAAGATTTTCGTTTTCCTTTTTTGTCTACATTATTTTGATTACCCAGTTGCTTGGCGGTATATTTTGATTAAGGTTGTTGGGATCAGGTTTGCCGTCCGCCCACACATAGTAATCGACGTATGCCGGATCCCTTTGTGCTGACTTCACGAACCATTCGCTCTCGTTACTGGTGTGGTTTGGCACTAAGTCCAGAATAACGTAGATGCCTGAAATAAATGCACCATGTTTTATTTATAATCGTTGTTACAGAATTCTAAAAGTACCTACCCTTTATACGAACAAGATAAGGTTGAAGAAATGAAATATCGGAAATATGATAAAATGAACACGTCAGATTTTTAACTATCTCATTTAAAAACATGGTAAATAAATATATTTTTAGTTCTTTACTGTTTTGCTCAAACCTTTTTAAAGTAGGTATTAAATTAAACGCTATTTCGTCAAGATAATGGTGTGAACTAGCCATTATAGTAATATGTTACTATTGTTAGTTTTCTGATTTAACGATGTCGTCTCCGGAAGACGTTATTGTCGCATAGATTAGATTTTATCAACAAACTACTTCTATAGAATTGAAATAATAATAGAACAGGTAACTTTAATTTCAGCAATCATTTAATAATTACGCAACGGCGTTAAATTGCGTAAATAAATCTTTTTCTATTGTGTCAAGGAATAAGACTAAAAACATCGCCAATTGTTTTAGTCGTTGTCAATAAACGAGTATTTTAAAACTGCGTGATTTAAAGAAATGTATGTAAAGTTATCTTGCAGAAAAGGCTTGGCCTTTGGACGGGCAGTGGTGGGTTAAATACACATCTAAATTTAGTTTCGCGGCCTTCGTGCCATTTCTCGAGATTACGACGCGTGATCTGGCAAGAGATTTTGTTATGCAGCCGCTACCATTTGCGTGACTTGACGTGACGTGGTATGGCCAGAGTGTCCGATCGTGCTACGTGCCACGTTGATGCCATTGCCATGCGACATTTGGGTGGGCGCAGGGCCTGATACTGTAATAATGTAACACTCACCCAAATTTTTGGCTTCGACCAAAAGGTTGTCGAAGTCAGCCATGGTGCCGTATTCTGTGGCAATTTCGCGGTAGTCTGTTATGTCGTATCCAAAGTCGTACATGGGAGACTTGAACATTGGAGACATCCATATCGCATCCACTCCGGTTTCCTTCAAGTATTGTAGCTTTGATGTGATTCCTGTGATTCAAAAGTGAAGATAAATCTTATCGTTTTGAATTTTTCAAGATAACCTTGAAGAATGGAAAATATTTACATCATGTAACTATAATAAGTGGTAAACAGTTTATCTACTAATTTAACCTTATGACCTAAAATGTAAATACACTTGTTTATTATAAATTACTAGCTAGAAAGCTAGAACCTTTTCAAATGGGGATATCTGGTTAACACTAACATAAATTGCAAATGTGGAGCAATACAATCAATGGCCCACCTTACTGACTGTCCAATATGTCCTACCACCTGCACTAGAGTGGCGCACATGAACGCCGATGAGAGCGCCATAACAGTGGCCACTTATTGGGGCAATTAAATTTTACTCAGCCATCGACACGAATAAGAAGAATTACTAGCGGTATGCGGCGTGTTTGGATTTAAAAATCCACCATCCGGGTTTGTAGCTATGCTCTCATCAGAGTTTAGTCAAAAGCTGGAGATACGCGTATTATAATGCTCAAAGGATTGGCCACACCACTCCTTAATTTCTTACTCTCTTAATCCGATAGTCGAATAGTGAACGACACTCGACACCAGAGGGATCAGACTCAGAACTAAACGGGCATTTACATGCTTTTCTTTTTGCACTAGCTACTTCCTGATTAAAGTTATTTTCAGAAAATCAATTAGCTGTTTTTACCCAAATCGGGATTCAAAGGACTTAATTCTCCATCCTCATTTCCATATTCAACATTATCTTATTGTCTCTCATTTTCACATTATTTTGGTAAGATTAAGCGTTATGTACCGTTCAAGTCCCCGATGCCGTCTCCGTCGGAGTCCTTGAAGGAGCGCGGATAGATCTGGTACACCACGGTGGATTCCCACCACAAATCTGCACGGACAGTCCACAGCGTCGCAATCGCCAGCGTCGATATTAACCATAATGTACTCACACGCATTCTGCTGTCTACCGAAAGATACACATATTAAAACAACTACTGTCAGTGACAGTCTCTGTAACGCCTTCATGGCAAAACCACTGAAGCATTTTTTTATGAAAATTGGTATGAATATTTCATAGTTCAAGACACCATGATCCTACCCCCTGGACGGCACAAACATTAATTTAGTATTTAAGATAATGATTAAGTATTATATATAATATGCCTATGTTTAGATTTTGATTAAGACTGAATAATATTAAAATTACAACCTTAATCCGTTTGTGTGGTACGCGCTCAGGAAACCATCCTCTTTAGCAAGTGACTACTTACTTCATGTAAATCACGCCATAAAACAGTTGCAAGTTTAGTTGTCAGTTAATTTCTGTAGAATTTTGATTCTTCAAAGAGATAATGCTCAACTTATAGAACTTGATAAAACTTTGCCACACGTTCGTCTTGTATGGAAGTGACTGTACAAGTGATTTGCACGATTCGATCTTTATAATTTGTTTTATGAAGTCATACTTAATTTGTGCATAACAAAACATATTGTCTGTTTTGTATTAAAATTATGTTCTAAGACCAACTGATTCATGAGACCCATTTAGATTTTTTTTAGTTTGTTTTCAAATTGTTTCATTCGATAAGCTATTGGATATCTATCGGTGTGTTTACTCCCTTTCTGAATGTCGTTCAAAAAGGGAGAGGTTCAACGAATGAGTTGAAGAACACAAAAAGTTTATTCAGTCTGATTTTTGGAAAATTCATGCAGAATTAGTATTGTGATATTTGTGATTTTTGCATAATAATTCGGTTTGTAAACGCCCATTTAGTAATAGCATTATTATTTTGAAACTGAAGCCCAGTATTGTATTAATTCCCCGTTTACTTTTCCCACAGCTGGGCACGACCCTCTTCGCATGATAAAAAAGTATCTTTGGCGAATCGAGATCAAGACATGAATTCTAGAAATAAATAAATTATATTCTATTCAAAAACAAATCTTGCAGTGCCGCTAGCGGTAAATAAGCGAAACTGATTATATTTTCTTGATTAACTTTCATTTTATGTAATCCATAGAAAAATTTTAACGATTATTTTTATTCTCTAGGTTGTTACCAGGGAAGTATGCAGTGGTAGGAGTAGTGAATCTCACAAATCGTTGCGCCTGCTTCCAGATGAACTTCAAGTCGTCGCAGCTGGCGGATTTTATTTTTTAAAAGGAGAAATAAATTGACATAATACAGCATCCATTTAAATGTCTGGTTTTGCTACAATATACATCACTCAATTTTGCTTACAAAAAATGTGGTTATGGGGTTAGGTAAAACCAAACAAAATTAACTTTTTAATGCATTATAATAAAATATTATTATCAGTTCGTGTTGAGTATCAAAACAACATTAAAATAATAATCCATATATACACCTATAACAACTTAATTATAATTAAAACTATTATGATATTACTGTACAAGCCATACTGCGTGTAGATTATAAATCTCATAGTCACAACACTCTAGGTTGTCCTCCTCTAGCGCTGTAGTCGCTCTATGGTTGTATATCTGCTTTAGAATAATGACATACAATTTGTATAATATAGTGAGACAGATATATTACTATCTCGGCAAATCCGCGGGACGACCTGGATTATTTTGACTCTACCCATCTAATAATAATAAAATTATAGTGTTTCACTATTTAAATCCATTTAAAAAAAAATCAGCCATAAACTTAGACATAAGGTGACATTGAAACTGTTTTATCGTTATAAAATTGAATAATAATTAAGTTTAAAAATTATGAAGTGCAATTAATTTTAATTTAAGTAGGCACTATCATTCAGTACTTTAGAACGGAATTTTAATAGGTAAGCTGTACATTACATAATTTTGCCAATCACATGTATATGTAACTAGATGCGCGGTTTCACCCGCTTCAAACGTTATTCTGGCCGGTGCCCGCAAGTTAAAAAATATTAACAACGTCATCTATTGAATTTTTGCGTCCACTCACTTATTACTGAAAACCCTAAATTCCCCCTCTTAGGGATAAAATTTAGAAAAACCTCGGTACAGATATTCATTTATTTTTATTCAAGTTTAACTACACGAAATTTCATGCTTTTAACTTCAAAAATGACTTCCATACAACCGTTCATCCCTCATTTTACCCCCCTTCAAAATGAAATTGCCAAAAATCCCTTCTTATTGCGCCCCTACGCCATGTAAGGAACCTTCATAGAAAATTTCAGGTTTCTAGCCGCCCTAGTGGCTTAGGCCCTGCGTTGATGAATCACTCAGTCGGACGAACAATTATATAAGTATAGATGATTTTGATACAAAAAGGCAGGTACGGATGAAAATAGCAAGTCAATTTAATAGTAGATACCTTGCCTACGTCCGGCGCACCCTGGGCAATTCGGGAGTTCTCCAAAGCGAATTGGCTAATCCTTTCACCACGATGGCTTGCCACTGACGCCACGATTATTGTTCGACCGCGTTAAATATGTATTACTAAAAATATGTTGCTCAAAGTTTAATGGTTTAACTTATATTATTATTATTATGATGTCACTTCAATGGGTCGTCGAGATTTTACATTATTAACTACCTATATTTATCGTTTGCGATTAAACATAATCAAAGTCCTTGTGTTTGAATATAGGCGAATATATTATAGGTTCAAATATAGGTATTCACAAGTACCAACTATCAAAACATATGAACAGTTTCTTATGTTGTCGCATAATACTTAGTCCATTTATAAATACTAAGGCGCCATTGCAATCGATACATATCTATATGTAGGCCAAGGCAAGAAGCCTTATAATGTACAAAGAAATAAGTGCAACATGTCAACATAATTACTCGGTGAATATTTGTGAAGGCCTGACGATGCATATCTAACATCGAACACTGCTTCTGATTTGTCCTCGCGACTCAAACATCTGACAAGTCATTCAGTCAACCAATCAAGTTACTCGATTTCTCTTTATTCCGTTAGATTTTAATGATACCGTTCGTTTTGTCAGTTGTTTGGGCCGCACAACGCCGCAAACACGGCTTTAGTTATAGTTTTGAAGTTACTGACACAAAATGGTTGAAATCTTAGGCTTCGGATAATTAATAAATAATAATAATATTATCTCACAACTTACACACAACGCCATCTAGTCCCAAACTAAGCAGCGCTTGTACTATGGGTACTAGAATAACTGATACTAATACATATAAACTTTTCTTTTTTTGTAAATACATACTTATTATACATAGAAACATCCAGACTAAGACAAACCCCCATGTTCATGCACACAAGGATTTGTCTTAAGCGGGAATCGAACCCGCGACCTCGGCGTCGCAGGCAGGCACACTAGCCACTCCGCCATCCGGTCGTCAATTACAATGTTTCTACGTGAATCAATGAATACTACATGCAAAAGTTTTACAATCTATGTACTTGTGAAATTGTAGGTAAAACATTTTATACAATTCGGTTGCGTTTATAAATATTATAAGATACTTTCTTAATGATTTCTTGCTTTGCATGAGCTTATAGCTTTAAGGCACTCCCATTTCTTTTCTCATTTTTTATTCAACAAAGCAATGGTTTCAGTTTATTTTAACGAACTTATAGTAGCATCAAATTATAAGCTTACACAAATTAGCAAAAATGATTTTGTTCGATCTTATAAATAGACTGAATCAATAAATAATTTCGGATCTTAAATTTTGATTGAGTTTATCACGTTCGGAAATAGATTCAATAATGCACTTTTCTAAAAAATCATTTTAGAATGAACTGAATGAGATACTATTGCAGTATAGGTACGCTTTCGATTTCTTAGTTGGTATGGATTATTTAGTTAAAAACTAGAGATTCCTCTTGACGGCGTTTCGTGCAATTGAACAAAAAGTCATGTAACATCGAAAATTCAAGTACTTAAATGTGATGCAATATAAAAATAATTGTAAATTGTTCTGTGATGTATCCTTTTTTAGTAAGTATAACTATTTATGTTCTTTTGCCATAAAACAATCGTGTGAATACTAGTCATGTCTAGATAAATCAAAAACTTACGGCTAGATATCAACCTGTACATTTTTTGGCTTCCCGTGCAATGCGAGACCAGCTTAAGGGCTTGTACACAAAACTGCGATGCGACGTCGCATCGTAAAAATCTGCGATCTGGCGCGACGCATCGCAAGATTTTGCGAATTGATTCGCATAAATTCGCATCGTCAATTCTCTAACATTCAGTTCGGTCACTCTTGCCGCATGAAATCGCATTGCAGTAATTTGCGGCTTAGTTTTTTGCATTGCGAATTCGCATCGCACCGATTCGCAGTTATGTGTACAAGCCCTATATTAGAAATATTTTTATTTAGCTTGATGTAAAGCCGTGTGTACATGTATATATAATGCATAAGGGGTCGTCCACACTGGCTGTACCTTTAAGGCCTGTCAGATAGATGCTTTCTACTTGCTATTGTGCTATATTTAAATCTGGTCCAATTCGTATAATATCCATAAATATCTCCGATTACCTAATCTACACTGTACACAACAATCCGCCTAACAATGCTCATTCATATAAAATAGTCAATTTGCTTAACAATTAGGTCAAACAAAATAGTTTTTTCCAAAAAGGTCTCTTCGCATGTATGATGGGCAGGCCTGCTAAGATGGCGGCATCGAATGCGTCTTTCAGCTGTTTTCTAGTTTTAGCCGATGTTTCTACGTAGACTGCGTTGATTTTTGTTGCTAATGCCCTGGCTTCCATGTCTGAGACGACGTGCTCACCGCGACCCTGGAATGTAAACACACATCATAATAAATATTATATCCGTGTATATTAAATATTGCTTTTGGGCCAAAATATTATATATTTAGGAAAAAAAAAAACATTTTGTTAATGCGGTAAGTTCAATCAAGCTCAGTATAAAAAAAAACCCTTATTTTATTCAACTAGTGCTGTCATCTTTATTAAACTCCTCCAATAGCTATTTAAGGCGAGGCAATTCCCACTCTTAGCATCACCCAAAGTTGACTGGTAGAAATCATGCCCCACCATCGGCAGATTCTTAGCATGGTCCAACTATAGATAGATAAACTTTCAAACTTTAATGGTGTCAGTCATGGGGTTGGAACCAAGTGTCTGCCAATGGTGGGAGACGATTTCTACCATAACCAAAGTCAACATATCCAAAAACTACGCTACACTATGACGTAACTTCTTTACAGCTTTTTTTATTAATATCTCCCGATTCAAAAACCATATTGAGTGATTGTTTTAACTTCTATTAGAAACACAAGCAGGCAAACTTTCAGCTTTTATAAAATGACGTATGTCGGGCGGCCACTGGCTCTCAGGCTAAAATAAATAAGTAACTTAGAAGTTCATTTTGATGGTGGTATTTAGGTTTTCTTTTTTAAATTACTGAGGACCTTAATTTCTCAACTGTAGATATGTTACGTTATTTCATGACGTCATGTTTATCCATTCGTTCCCATCTTAAGTAGGATACAATCCTGGCAAGAGGCGACCGTAGCTGGTTGGTTAAAGCGGCAGCCAAGGTGTGCAGAAGGTCGCAGGTAAAATCCTGCCGGTCCAATATCGGCCGATAATTTATCAACTGTTACTTAGTTAGATGGATATACGTTTTTATTTATTTTTATTGGCGAATCATATCTAAAACACTAAAATTTTAATTTTTCGTGGCTGTTTTGTCAATACAATAAGCGGGACCAACAAACATGCATATTATATGTGTTTTAGATATGATTTGTCTATAAATAGATACAAACATAATAATGTATATATTAAAATAAAACTTTTATGTACAAAACAGCCAACCAATTGAAAAGATAGCTTACAGAAACATCACGTCATGTAAGAATTTATGATTATGACGTTATGCCTCTTTTGCCAATACTGCCAATAAGCATCAAATAAATCAATTGACCAAGGGAAAGGGGTATGACCCATCGACTATGGGATTGTTTATCGCTGCTGTGCTATCTATTCCGTGGCTTTGTCAATATAAAAACTGCTGTATTGTATGTAGAATAATATTAATATTTATATTTAGAAATATATTTAATATTTAGCCGGATATTTTCATAGTAAGCTGGGATGTCATGAAAAAAGTTAGTAAACAAGTGCAAAAAACGTGATATTTCTATCAAAACAAAATTAGATTCTAGTTCATCCTTCATGTTTAAATAGGAAATCTCTTTTGTTTATTCAATCCCGCTTAAGTCATGTCTAAACTAGAAATTATTTACTATCTTATATTCGTGACACAAGGGTTTTGGCGATACAGTTTTTGGGCAGTGCCTTTTAAGATCTTGCACCCGCAACAAAGTTAAAAGAAGGAGTAAGAGAGTATTATAATATGTAAAATATCCACCTTTAAAGTCTGGAGCACTCTGGAGTCCTGTGTAAGGTCGCTCTGAGTCCCCACAAGTATGAGCGGCGCGTTGACGTTAGCCACTGCTTTGGTCCACCGCTCGGCCACTGACCGGAAGGTTTCTGGTCTCACCAGGGAGAAGCACAGCATCAGCACATCTGTGCCAGGGTAGCACAGCTCTCGGAGCTCAGACATTGAGTCCTGGAATACAGATAGAGTACGGTCAAAAGAGGATAATTTAATTGAACTACTTGCCAATTTTTGCCAATTTCGCGCCTTGTAGTCAGACCTGCATCTAATTTTATTAAAATCGGTCCAGGCGTTGAAAAGATTAGCCGATACATACAGACAGACAGACACAGAGAAAATTAAAATCTGTATTTTAGGCAAAGGTATCGTGTTAAGAACTATACCAGCTTGAAAAAACATTGTTATTAGGACATTAAAAAACAGATACAATTTTATTTATTTATATTTAGAGTTTAGTTTTAGAGTTTTTTATGTTATGTTATGCTATCAGAACAAGTTAATGGTATATTTAGTTCAATACTCAATATATTTATTGCATTCCACAGTGTTTAAAGGTCTTACAAAATAGTGATACAGCTCTTTGTGGACCCTGTCGGGCAAAGAAACTTAGGAGAGAGGACGGCATATCTTTTATAAGCAAACTTATAATATTTTATATATTATGTTTTATTTAATTTAATTAGTACTATTATATTAGAGTCTTATCATTCAGATATTCATTAACATTATAAGATTCTTTACTCTCTAATATTTTCTTTAGTTTTTTTATTAATATGTTAGTTCCTATGGGTTAGGGTGAAGAAGACTATTGCCGTTTACCGAGCACAGTGCCAGAATCCGTGTTGCTGATTCTCCTAGCGGATAAACTGATAAGCCTTTGCTCGATCCTGATTTAATATTGGTTTTCGTAAACGAGTTCGGGGAAGGTATCACCACCGTCTCACCATTAACCTGCCGTCAAGTACCTGCAGCTGCACTACTGATTCCCGGTTTGATGGTAAGTGTCAACAGTTACCTAGTAAAAGTGATAAAAGCTACGTGTACTCTTTCTCATACAAATATAATGAGCGACGAAAACACGTCCACCTGATGGTAAGTGGAGTACAGCCCAACGACATCAACAATCGACAAAAGCAGATTATAGATGCGTCGCTGCAGCTGAGGACTACGGTGGTATGCCTCATGTGCCAGTAATTTAAGGGCCTGATTCACCACCAAACCGGCGCATAGTAATGAAACACTACTATTTGGCGGCAAGTTAAAGGTGAGACGGTGGTGCTGCCGCCTTCGAGCTCATTCACAAGAGCTCTACCACCAGTAACCAGTATTTATTTAGTGCACATAACACATTACAATCAATGCATAATAAAATACAAAGCTTAAATCTGGATCATAACGCACAAATATGTGCATGCAGCTAAACTATAATAACAAAAATAATCTAAAACTAGAACTCTGGAATACATACAGAAAACTTAATACATATTGTGTCATGTATCAGATCAGGATGTCTCAAGCGCCTGTTATGGTTCCTGAGGCATCCAGACCCGAGCTGATGTGAAGGATCTCTTTTAAGTTAACAGTAAATCTGTTCGTGTTGCTATTAAATATGTCGAGATAAATATTTCACAACTCTCACACAACGCCATCTAGTCCCAAACTAAGCAGAGCTTGTAATATGTGTACTAGAATATCTGATACTAATACATATATACTTTTCTTTTGTAAATACATACATACTTTACATAGAAACACCCAGACTAAGACAAACCCCCATGTTCATGCACACAAAGATTTGTCTTAAGTGGGAATCGAACCCACGATCTCGGCGTCGCAGGCAGGTACACTACCAACTCCGCCATCCGGTCGTCAATATTTATTTATTTACTAGCGACCCGCCCCGGCTTCGCACGGGTACAATGCTGATACTAAATACACTACAGAAAAACTGTGAACGTTGTATATAAAAAAACACAGCGGCCCGCTCCGGATTCGCACGGGTATACAGGGTTATTGGGTAAGTCGACCTAGATCCGTTAAGAGGTGGTAGTTCCCATCATTTCTGACTGATCTGACTATGAAACACCCCACCCTAAACCTAACCGTTTTCGAGATATTGGACTTAGAAGGTTTTTTTAAAAAATATCCCGATTTCTTAACTATAGCCTATTTTTTTTGTATCCTATGCCTTTTATTTTTTTTTAATTCTGATTTTTGTGTGCCAGATAAGTTTGTTTATAATTCTCAACCCAAAAAGTGCAAGTATCTGAACCAATGGGATCGTAGTAGACGATTGATACCGTAAAAAAGTAATTAATTTGAAAAAAAAAATTGTTTCTTTTAGTAATATTTAAAAAAAAATCTATGGCGTTAGTTCTGCAGATATTTTAAATAATATCTACGTTCCATTAGCTATCCAACAAGGTATCACAAGCTAGGGTCTTATCACAATTCATAGAAAAAAAATCGATAAAAGGCTCCCAGGTAGTAAAAAAAAACAATGGTACTTAAGATTAAACTTCTCTTTTGGGCCAGGAAACGAAATAAAACAATACAAATAATTATTAAACAACATTTATTTAAATTTATAAATCTTGTTCTACATGGCCGCCTCTGTTTCGCACACACACTCTCATTCGGTGTCTTAGTCCGCTTTTAACTACTACAGTCGTTAAGTCTCTTCGAATTTCGTCAGCAGCCTCAATAATCTTCTGTCTTAATATGTCAATAGTTTCAATTGGATTATTCTCATTGTAGACTAATGTCTTCATGTGTCCCCACACATAAAAATCCATGGGAGTCAGGTCAGGACTTCTTGCTGGCCACGGTATGGGTCCACCTCTTCCGATCCACCTATTAGGATACTCGTTGTCTAGCCATTCCCTGACCCCTCTTCTGTAATGTGCAGGGCAACCATCGTGTTGGAACTTCATGTTTCTAATCAGATTTAGGGGTAAATCCTCTAATAAATTTGGTAACTCTTCTCTTAGAAAATGTTCGTAAAATTCTCCGTTTAAATTATCAGGTAGAAAGAAGGGCCCAATTAATTTGTTTGCTATGATTCCCATCCAGACATTTAAACTAAATCTTCTTTGTGCGGCTTTTGTCCTCTTCTGGTTAGGATTTTTTTGCGCTTTTGGGGCCCAATAATGAGCGTTGTGGTAATTTGTAATTCCATCTTTATCAAATTTTGATTCATCTGTCCACAAGATTTGTTTTAAAAATGCTGGGTCTTCTAAATCTCCATGAAGCATAAATCTACAAAAGTCTAACCTCCTCACTGGATCTCCCTCTTCGATAACATGTACTGGCGTGTAGTGATAGGGGTAGAGGCCTGCAGTATTCACCGTAAACCACACTTTCCACTGCGAGAGTCCAAGTTCTCGGGCAACAGCATTAGTTGAAGTAGTTGGATCCGCTCTAAACCGTTGAACTATTTGATTATCTTCATCTTCATCATCAACAATGATCCGTGGTCGGCCTAGGTCTGCTCGACGCCTAAACAGAGCCAGTCTCTCTGAGTCGCCGGTAAGCGCCGTCAAAGACAGTGACATCCGGTATTCGGCGGCCGGGATAACGTGCAATGTATTCGTCACGAGCTCGTGCAGAAACACCATTGCAGTACCCATAACAAAGTAGAATATCCGCGTATTCCTCGTTCGTGAAGGTTGCCATCTTCAACAGTTCCAATTCAGAAGCACAATTCAAAGTCCAGTTAACAAGCACAGTCACAATTTGTAGGAAACAGTCCAGAAATACAAGCCAAGTCGGGTAAGAAATGAAGAGCACTAAATATCGCATCTACTACGGACGAATCACGGAAGCAGACTAAAACGAAACAATAACAACAAATTGGCCGGGATTATTTTATCTCGCTTGCACCTGGTCAGTTTGTCCCGCTCGAACGCACCACAGCTCCGTGGAAGAACAATAGGACCAAAGAACCCAAATTTGTACTGCTACCTGAGAGCCTTTTATCGATTTTTTTTCTATGAATTGTGATAAGACCCTAGCTTGTGATACCTTGTTGGATAGCTAATGGAACGTAGATATTATTTAAAACATCTGCAGAACTAACGCCATAGATTTTTTTTTAAATATTACTAAAAGAAACAATTTTTTTTTTTCAAATTAATTACTTTTTTACGGTATCAATCGTCTACTACGATCCCATTGGTTCAGATACTTGCACTTTTTGGGTTGAGAATTATAAACAAACTTATCTGGCACACAAAAATCAGAATTAAAAAAAAATAAAAGGCATAGGATACAAAAAAAATAGGCTATAGTTAAGAAATCGGGATATTTTTTAAAAAAACCTTCTAAGTCCAATATCTCGAAAACGGTTAGGTTTAGGGTGGGGTGTTTCATAGTCAGATCAGTCAGAAATGATGGGAACTACCACCTCTTAACGGATCTAGGTCGACTTACCCAATAACCCTGTATAATATATAGCTTATGTCACTCACTGAAAAAATGATTAAAATCGATCCAGTAGTTTGATTTATTCATTACTGCCCGTGGCCCGCACGCGTTAAATTTGGAGTAAAACAATTCCCCCTTTCTATGCATGTATTATACATAAAAACCTTCCTCTTGAATCACTCTATCTATTGAATCTATTGGAAAAAACCGCATCAAAATCCGTTGCGTAGTTTTAAAGATTTAAGCGCACATAGGGACAGAAAAGGCGACTTTGTTTTATACTATGTAGTGATAAATATTTATTTATTTATTTAATATGCCAAGAAATTTATTGTTACTACTTGATTTCAAAATATTATGACGTCTATGACTATTAATAAAGTTATTGTTTAGAAGTGTTAACCGTCTGCCGGGCCGTGGTGAAAGTTTCTATTGACGTACCGAGAATATAGCTACTAATATCTACTTCTGAATAAGGTATGTTGCATCACCTCCCTTACAAATATGATGATGTCTTGTGATCGTAGATTGAAGATTACAGACTTTGAGGTGTTACGAAACCAAGCAGTAATGAAATCTCGAAAGGTTTTTCATTAACAGCAATCTATCCATGTGCCAAATAACAGAATATCAAACTAAATGTTTTCATGTTGTAAGGTATTTTTTATTTCTATTTTTGCGATTTTTATCCTTCCTCCAAAATTAAGTTCCTTACTTGCAAATTAACTTGACAATCGATGATACATCTAGTTCAAAATAAATAAAATCTATACTTGTAAATAAATCACTGCATTTTCACTAATGCCCTAGAGAGGTTACTCTTTCTAATACAAAGAATTTTAATAAAATCACGTACCATTTCACCTTCGACAGTACTTAATTAATAATCTTGGTATAAGGCGACCGTCGGGCGTGTGGGCGGGCTGGCTGCACACACGTCACACGGCGCGTCGCGTGTTGCTGCCGTGAGATGTGAGTGCAGCTAACACGCCCACACGGTTGACGATCACGCACGCCTAATGTGGGGGACCCCTTATTTTATTTATTTAAAAACTTTATGCTTAAAAATGGTACATGATGATGATACAAAATTGGTATTTGAATCACACATATCTATGGCGCGACGGTGGTGTTTGCCCTCTGGAGCTTGTTCACACAAGCTCTACCACTATCGACATGAATATCATTAAATCAACGTGTTAAATAATATCTATTTTATGTAATGTAGTAATGTAAAAATTAATTTAACTATGTAGTTAATAATAGAGAGCACTTAATCAATATGGAGAGGAAATTAAAGCTAATAATATCTATGCAAATATGTTCCGCGCTCTTCCACATTTGGCAATGGAGGACGCCTGACTAGTCCTTTTGCTTTAATTGTCTTAGGTTAATAAAGTAACTACTTTTCTTTGTTGATTACAAAGAAAAGTAGTGTTAACAACGTGTTGGACGAATACGCTTTACGAGCATATTTTTAAAAGTGAGCGTCAACTTTTTTGATGGTACTTTTAAGTTTCGGCCAGGCCGAACCGAAACTTCGATCGGTCACTAACCTAAACCCATAAGCAGCGTTTAATTTTCTCCATCACCCCGAGTGCCCAAAGCACTGGCATGTAACCTATACATCATTATATAGGTTCCAATCATACTGCCATTATTAGTGCAACAACTCTGGCGAGACAGTTTTCAAAGACAAGTTTTAAACGACAAGTTTCACTAAGATTCGATAGGCATATAGACATATGAATGAAGCAAAAGCAGGTGATCACAGCACATCTGCACTATTGTCATAGGTTATTCAACACAACATTTATGTTCACAGATTCAAAAACATCACTTGTCTTTTTCTCTACAGGTAGAGAAACTGTGGGAATTGCACCTTCGCTCATTGTGCACAGAAAAAAATCGGACGTAGCCGTGTAGGTGAAACGCCATGACGGGTATAGATTAGTGCACGTGCTATTTTTTTTTTAAATTCACATGTGCCCGCCTTTTGTTAAAATGGCGCCAGGTGATGGCCGTGGGATCCACGCCATCTTGCTCGAATTTTCTTTTCATGTGCTATATGAGAATTCACATGAGAAGCCGGAAAATATTACTACGATTTTTTTACTAAATAAATACCTCGTAAAAAAACCTAAAAGTATTGTATCAGATTGTGAATGCAATGCGAGTATAAAAATAATCGATTTAGAACTCGTTTTATTTTAAGCCTGATTTGTGTTAAATATTGAAATTGAAAGAACTTAGTCGCGTTCTTAGATATTGTAACGATTAGAACTCAACTAACTTGATGCTTGGGCAATCTACGACTATACTTCTATCAGTAGAATTATTATAGATATTACAATAAATAAATAAATAAATATTTCACAACTCACACTCAACGCCATCTATTCTATGGTATTTCCAGTTTCAGAATATTAGGACTGTTCTGAAACAATTTGCGAAAATTTGAAAGGTAAATTATAATGCTTACCTGCCCCGCAGTATCACAGATTTCTACGCAGATCGGTCGGTCGTCCACGTCCACCACAACTGTGAACAAATAAAAGGAAAACATTGTTATTATTCTATAAAATATGTTTAGGCCTTAATATATATAACAAGTGAAATGTGGGTGATATTCACCTCTGCTACACTCTTTTCGGTAATAATACATGATAAATGTGTGAGGGTCATGAGAAACACTGGTGGTAGAGCTCTTGTGAATGAGCTCGAGGGCGGCAGCACCACCGTCTCACCTTTAACCTGCCGCCAAATAGTAGTGCTTCCATTACTGTGTTCCGGTTTGGTGGTGAGATCAGGCCCTGAAATTACTGGCACATGAGGCATAACACCGTAGTCCTCAGCTGCAGCGACGCATCTATAATCTGTTTTTGTGGATTATTGATGACCATGGGCTGTACTCCACTTACCATCAGGTGGACTACACGTTCGTTCGCTGTGTGCGTAGAATAAAAAAAAAAAAACAATAACATTGTACAAAAACAACATTAAAAGAACTACAATTGAGTAACTTAGTGAAAGAGATTTACTGGCCGATGTCGTCCTCCAAAGACATAGGTATAGGGACCTGATAAATAGCGTCCTTCAGAGAGGACAAGTACGTTGTACACAAAACCGTCGAGCATACAGAGATGAATGAATGTTAAGATAGTGAAAGAAGAAGAAAGGAGCGTAGCACACGGCGTTTTATCATCTCTGCCTACCCCCGTTGCCTACCATTCAGTTATATGAATGAGAAATGATTCGTAACTTTCGAGTGTACATTATTTTTGTGACGCAATAATATTTTAAAATTAAATGTCAGTGCGAACACGCTTCACGCCTCAAGTTGGGACCAAGGTACGATCAAGTTAGGTAACAAACATGAATAGCAACTTAACAAAAGAATTACTTTACTACAATGGTGTTACCGAACTTAGACTTGCTGTGGAATAAAAAATGATTTTAAACTTTCTAAATGACTGTAAAAGGGGGTAATTTTGCTTTATTACTCATTGTTAAAATATCAAAATTAGTAAATTTCTTTTATATTGTATTCAATACCAAATAATTACGTACAATTCGTGAGACATTCAATCTTGCCACCGCGGTAGATAGTGTTCGTGTAATAAGATTATAAAAAGACTTTAAATGTACTGCCTCGATTGTTTAGTGGTTAGCGTATGCTCCTTGCCTGCCTTTCACCGCGAAAGCTCGGGTTTGATTTGTGAACTTGATAGCAGCATTGAGTTGGAATTGTACCCGGTGGATGGCGATAGGCTCATCTCCTATCCCACCTAAACATAATGGGTAATGTGTGGGTGTATCACCTCTGCTACACTTTTCTAAGTAATATATATATATATAATATATAATAGTAATAGTAATATATATGTTATGTTAATATATTCTGAGATAGAAAAGTGGTAAAGTATAGATTCTCTTAACCGGTGGAAATTTCAATAGAAAAAATGTCACTAACTGATGGTGTCAGATAATTAGCTGCACTATATGCACCTAGTGATTAAATATGACAAAGATATTCTCTGTGACCACTAATCTTAAAGAAAGATAAGTTATTATACAATTACAATAATCAAACAAAAACATATTTTATTCGTAACAACTGCCTACAGTTACACAGTTCAGCGAGTTGTAGCAGTCTACCACAAAACAACAAAACAAAAAAGCATGAAGTGAAACAAAGACGAAACGGTATACAGATTTAGTTGCAGTCCCCATTGAGTATTTTCAAAATAAATACTACCTTCTTCCTCCAGCGCGAGACTGTACACCTCATTGATAGCTTTTCAGAATTCAACAATCATTTTTAATTTTATTATACAAATAATCAAAATATAATATGTATTGTACAAATATGTACGTTTTGGAAATTGTTCTTAATTATAATACTGTTTGTTTCTTGTACCACAATAAATAAAATAAATAAATAAAATATAGGTACGTACATAAACGAGAAAATGCAAACATTACAAATGTGTTCTCGGTTATGTGATTTTACAAAAAGTTATTCAGCATGATATGTAGAGGTTATTAAATAATAGAAGCCCTGTGTATACATGTCTCACTGCTGGGCTCAGGCCTCGTCTCATGGTGAGAATGGTTAGGCCATAGTCCACCATGTGTGTGGAGGAGTGCGGATTGGTGGGCTTCACACACCCTTGACACTTTTAGGCACCCTTAGGTATGCAGGATTCCGCATGATGTTTTCCTTCACCATTAGCGAGCGATAATTCATATATGATAAATACACACATATTTGAAAAGACGAATCTTAACGATATATTGACAGAGGTGTGTACCATGAGTTCGAACCCAAGTCCTTTAACTTCGCAGTCCTACGGTCTCCCACTCGGCTATCGCTGCTGATGTTATTAGTACTTTTAAAAAGGCCCTGTAAAGTCCAGTATGACACCTGATATTATTATGTGGCTAAAGCCTCGGTCCGGATACGCGCCGTAAACAGCGCGTTCGCCGAACATCCTGGCTTTTGTTAAAAACCTGAATTACCAACATTACTGTCGCTCACCGGTCACTAGAAACAACGTTTTGTATACTTTATGATACCCTGGTGCAATTAGTTAGACCACTTTGTGTGATGTGCTTTTGTTATTGTTTTTATTGTCTTTCCGTGTACTATAAATTTAAATTAAGTGTTTTGTTGCAGAAATATGATAACAAAAAGAACACCGTGCCATTGATTACGGCCGAAATTGGTATAGCATAGAGAACACTGATCGTGGTCAAAGGAATGGAGGTTTTCCGCTTCGGGATAATAAATCTATTTGAATGAATAGGACCTTTTTATGCAAAATTGTAAAGTACTCCCTTTTAATCGCATAAAATGGCTTAACTCATCAAGTTTTTATCAAAACTAAACTAGGCATATTGTACAACAACAAAGTAAAAAGTCCAGTAAATATAACGTTTCCCATAAAAGGAGGTCACGAGGCGGTAATAAAAAAAGCAAAAAAATCGTTGAAATCGAGAGCGTAACTGGCTGTATGATCGTCCAGTGCCTCGGTGACTCAGTGTCATGGAGTTCGTTGAGAAAAGCCATGACCACGCGGGTATCACGAATATCACGATATCGGTAAGTATCGGATCGGATCTATTAGTTACGTCATTATTTTAACACGATTAACGATTACGATTATATCTATAGGTTTATATACTAGTTTGAAGTCCCTTTCCTTTTTTAAAGGATTGGCAAATGAGGTATTGATTGTAACGGTTTCAAAACAAATATCAAAATGTTTTCAAATTATGTAGAAAATACCACGGAATCTATTTCGTGGTCTTAATTACCTATTAATTAATTATAGGCCCTCTAGGACGAGACGCACGTGACGAAGTGAGATCAATATATCGAAAGATGTAAAGAAACACAAACTTTTTGGTACAAAGTCAACGTCTTATAGGTACAGAGCGCTGAGTCTGGAATGAATGACCTCGTGTCACAGAGAGAAGTCAGGGAACAAAATAAACTGGTCTAGACTAACAAAACATTCAGCCGCAGGCTCTCGTTCATATGCAAACTACAGACTACAGACTACACTACTTTGTGTAGGAACTTAAGTTGTCAAAGGAATTCGCGACGCCTTCAGAATTCTTATGTTCCGTTTTTAAATTGAAAAGCGTTAGCCAGAAAAAGACTTACCTTATTTAACTTTGAGGGTAGATATATTTTTTGCATCTTATTCAATCGAATTGTGTGTAGATACATTATACATTTACGGGTAATATATCAAAGTTATTATGTTATTCTCATACTAAAACCAATACAAAAGCGGCCGTGGCGTAGATAAGGCATTGGTCTTACGCTCGAGAGGTCGTGGGTTCGAATCCTGGCCATTACACCACGGACGTGAACTTCCTCATAACACAAGCATATTAAGTTTACCTGGAGGGGGTTAAGCTTTTTATATAAAAAAAGGAATCTTAGGAATTATAATAAAACGCGTTGGCACAATTACTATTAATTTTTAAACCTACTAATTTGCTGACTAATATATAAGACAACATTATTCTAGGACGAGTTGCTTCACACAAAATAATTTAGTACCTACCTTACCTACACCTATTTCGATAAAAACACATCCTTATTACTCTTCCTATTACGGTAACTAACAAAGACACTTTTGAGCAGTTCCCATCTGGACAATGCAGTTCCATTTCTTTACCGGCAAAGTAAACATGATCTAATTTGCGACCTTTATTTGGCATTTGTGCGAACCCCGGTGACCCCGTTCGAGTGGCGCCAGGTCGACCTTCCGAAGACCTAGAGTAACTTGACCTATTATTGAACAAAACTTCGTACAAACGTGTGGTGTGGAGATAGTTCGCTTTGACTTTGTGTTGAAGATGTGTAAGTTCGTGTTTTTGGATGAAATATGCTGTTGAAACCCATTGTATAGGTAGATTAGCAATTGCCTTTTGTAAAGTTCGATACAATGTAGGTATATGTAGGCAAACAAGTGCATGAACATGGGGCAAAATTGCAGATCCGACACTTCAAAATGATGATGTCTAAAACGTTTTACTTGCCTACTCATCTTGTTATTTCAATTTTCCTGCAGTAGCCATACATACTTCTTGAGTTGATTAGAAAAAACTATCGTATATTGTTATATATATATTGTATATTGTTTTAATAAATGAATATCTTTGTGTCTACATGTATGTTTACATCATTTATTTTAGTTTTAAGTACTTTCAATTTTTATAACTACACCACTGACTAATATGTCGATAAATTCAATCCTGTCCATCCAAAGGTTGCCTGGAAGAGATCTCTTAATAGTGATAAGGCCGCCCATTGTGCATACTTAGATAAGACTCTTCTATAAGTTGTATTTAATCTGTGTGTACAATAAAGAATTTTCTATCTATCTATCTTGATCACTGTTATTTATATAGAGCAATGTCAATCCCTGATACTCAAAAACGGAGACTATTGTATAGTAAAATGTATGAAATTTTTGCATGTCATAATTATCACAAAACATTGCTGAACATGTATTTAATATTAAGACCTTATTGTAGCATTGTTTTTAGCAAAAGAAAATTCTCTTTATCTTTATCGGTTACTCCTCATTGTGGTAACCGATAGTCTCATTACCATTCGGTTTATAAGATTAAAGAAGATGAAGGTAATTTGGATCAAGCTCTGGTCGGTTAGTTTATAGACTGTTGCGGTTACTCTACCGCTCCCGGAAAAGTTAACTAAAGTGATCGTTTAGTATTACTATCCTAGTAATGAGATTAAATTATATTAACGTTAGTGACCAGGTAGCCGATATGTGGTTATTATACCACGATATAATAAATCAATATCTTTCTTAACTTGGACTTTTCATCAAGCAACTGCTAACACATTTACTTATCTGATTACTTCTATGAATACTATTAGTAAGTAAGGTACAATCAAGTTAGCTAAGTCAGGAGATGAGTAAGAAGGATTTTTATAAGCGGAAAATCTAGCGGATAAATAAGATTAAAGAAAACCCTTTTAAGGGGGAACAATTGCTTGGCTGTTTTCCATACAAAAGTAGTATGAGTTTAATTTTAATATTATTCATATTTGATGTATCATATTTTTATGTGTCATATAGACATTTTTTTTTATGTGTCATATAGACAAATCGTATCTAAAACACTAAAACACAAGTTTATTGGCGCCCACTTTTTCAAAATTATTATTTAACTTTTTCAGTTTGTATGTAAGTCAATTAATATTTAAGATAGAATAGATAAAATAATTTAATAAATGCAATAAGTACTCGTCAAAGTATTATATTTGTAAACATAGATTAAAATGTTGTTACAAAACTTACAAAATGAATAAAAATAGATAAGATAAAGAGTCTACTACCATTAAAGCCTGTTTTGGTAAAAATTGTTTTAGTAACGATAATATTACACTCAAGTTTTTATGAAACATTCATCAAACAATCCGTATAACACAATAAAGGGTGGTCAGACATTGTGTAATCTTTGAAATAGCCGGACGATTTTAGTGAGTCGTTAAATTAGGATAGAGTTTACGACGACCCGGGCTTTTTATAGTGGTCGGATTTTACGATGTGCTGCAATGATGAGGATGAATGTTGCCGACATAATTAATGGCGATCTATATACTAGGTATGTAATAATCTTTCTACTTATTCGTATGTACAGTTAACTTGCATTTGATGGACTAGGTCTTGTAGAACCTATATTCCTCTAAATAATAATAATAATAAATATCTCACAACTTACACACAACGCCATCTAGTCCCAAACTAAGCAGAGCTTGTACTATGGGTACTAAAATAACTAGTACTATTACATATATACATTTTTTTTTGTAAATACATACTTATTATACATAGAAACACCCAGACTAGGACAAACTCCCATGTTCATGCACACAAAAATTTGTCTTAAGCGGGAATCAAACCCGCGACCTCGGCGTCGCAGGCAGGTACCCAATCCGCCACCCGGTCGTCAAAATAAATTAGGTATATTCCTACGTTCATACCCTATATTCCTCTAAATTAAAATCTCTTCTAGTTGTGAAAAACTCCTGCTTAGATAGAGTGAAATTCTCAGAAAAAACGCTCCACAAGCAATGCGGTAAATCTAATTTTCATTGAATGCCAATGCTCTGAGACTAACAAAGCTCGAAGTCAGTTTTTTGTATAATTATACTACTTATGTATTCTTCTATTTGTATGTTGACATAACTAGCTTTACAATTATTACATAACAAATTATTATATGTTATAAATATTTAAAATTCGCGCGAGTGTAATATTCAAAAATCTTTCTGTAAATCTTTATGTAACTATAGTTTGTGAACCTATTGAGCAACTTCTGCACAAGCCCCATTTCAAAATCATGACAAAAAAAATGTGCCACCCTATTGTGTCTGAGGGCAGTCGCTCTAAGCAAATTACAGATATTGCAGTTAATTTCGTTAAACAAACAGCCGATCTAGTCTAGCTGAGAAAAGGCTCGGTGAATGAATGACCACGAAGTTATAGAGGATTCGTAAACTCAAAAAAAGAGCACTATCATCGCTTACGTAAAATAAATTGTCACCGGATTTTAATTATTTCCTCGCAGTATCATTACGAATGAATGATATTTACTTAAGCAGATATTTTATTTACATGTACCTAATTAAGTATCAACATGGCCCAATTTCTGATAAAAGGTGAAAATGAAAGATCAAGGGCTTGGAAATACCGAAATAAATAAGTGTAATAAGGTTATCGGTAATGTATTTTGTGACAACAATTGATGATTATCTTACTGATCACGATCACTCAAGAGTGGCCAACTTCTATTTCGATTTCCAATCTGTGTAAAATAATTCTTCTTACCTACCAATCAACAATTATAAATTAAAGTCCAACAATAATTGCATATTAGAATAACACAACTGAAGGGTGTGATGGAAAACGAGTATGTTTCACCCACATCACACCTGATTTAGGATTGAGGATGGAGGGAGGGAGAAATGAGTCTAGAGCCTATCGCCACAAAGAAAAATTTCAAGTTTCTATATTTTGGATCAAATCCCTCTGTGGCGGGCGGTATCCGCACATAACCAGTCACGTGACATATATCGACGAGTGCTGAATCGCGATATCGAAATGTTCACAGCAAGTGACTATATATAACACTTCCAATACACTACCGTTGGACAGCTGTCCGCCAGGCAATACCACCGAGCCTGGTCGGAGGATCCTCCCTTTGTGGTGGAGAAACATCTTATCCTGTTCCTCTACACCTCGAGCAAATCTGATGACAGTAGAGGAAGCTTATTCGCTGGCAAGTTGAAGGTAAGGACAGTCGTGCACTCGTGCCTCGTAATTCCTTCTTGTTCTGAATTCTAACGACATTCTCTTCACATGACCAATTGTTTGAAATTATGTCTCACCTGGATGCTTTGTTGTAATTGAATACTCCGGTCGCCATTGTCAATTGTTTACGTTTCGCGGCAATAACATTAGGCGAGTACATTGATGAGAAGAGGTGTTTATATACTACGACTATTAACAGTAGTATAAATCACGAAAGAAAGTGATAACAAGATGGCCCTTAAATGAATGATGAACCTTAGATTTTACAATCAATACAAAAAAAAATTAAACGTGGAAAACTGTACGTGTACTGTAAAACACCCATTCTTCGCCTTTTATGTTTTAGGTTTCAAGTAAGTTTATTTTTACTTTATAGCTGCAATGTTTTGTCAGCATGAAAATATTAGTAAAATTGTGTTTACTAATATTTTCATGCTGACAAAACAGCCTAACAGAGATGCACCCAGAGTTAGAATCAGTACTGTAATGTATTCAGTACTTCAGTCAACAATAAGCGGCTTTATCCGAATTTCATTTACACTGTATATTATTCAAACTAAATAAGATAATTATAATGTACTCGTATATATAACGTTCAATGATTTTTACGTCAGAAGTAGACAGAACTAGGGCACCTAGTTAGAAAATATATTCCGTAAAGCTTTTCTAAAAATCTTCAATAAATAATTAATACCTACAATCCCACATATTTAAAAGCACGCTAGAATCGTACATAAATGATAAATCGATCCAGTGACCTGGATTCGATGCACTTGTATCGATTTTAAAAGAATTTATGGCGTCTACAACATTAATAATACACACCTATATCGTTTAACATTTATTAGCTACTACCTTTTACCATGGAGATGGTAATTTTCATTAAAAAATTAAATGAATATTAAAGATTAAAAACATGGTACAGATGCGTCTCTAGATCTGAAGACTACAATACTTTGATTTATGTTTCGTGTTTTTGTCTTGGTCTGAATATTGGCAATATTCTTACCACCCAACAAAACAGTAGTGTAGACACTACTATTCGACGGCAGGTTAACGTGACGTGACTCTGCCACACCCTTCTGGATATTATAGGCGTGATGTTATCTTATGTTAACAGAGAGACGGTGCAGCTTGTACCCAAGCATTCGTTAAGAAATGCTCTAGCTATGAAAAATAAAACACATACAATTATGTCAACTAAACGCCGTAATATGTCAGAAAATAAGTTATAATGATAAATCCAGAGAAAAGACTAAATATATCCTTAATCTTTTCGGATAAATCGATAAGAATTTTTAGGTCATTTTAAATAATCGATCAACCACTGTGATAATAAATTATTTAACAGCTTTCATGTTCAGTTAAATCATGTTATAATGAGTTTCGCCTCACATAATTGCAGTAACCTTTGCCGCTTATTAAATACCTAGCAAGCAATTTCCGATTGCTGATAAACTTTCATTATACATAGTAAGACTAATTAACAACTCATTTTCTACAAGGTTTATTCACATCCGTATTATCTTTCCTATTTGTTGTTGAAAATACAACAGGCCGAGACTATTGGCTTCATCTTTTTTTTCTTCGTAACTTAAGTCTGATTATTTGAGGGGAATGTAGCACCAGTGAAACAACCTAAAGAGTAAGAGATTGTCGTGGTATGGGCATGTAATGAGAAGGAATGAAAGGAATGTTATTGACAGAATTAAAAAAAAAACTATAGGTAAGGGTATAGGGATACCGTAGAATAGATGGATTGATTGTGTGAAAGATGACATGGCTGGTAAGGGTGTGAGATCTGAGATGACATCTGATAGTTTAGTTATTTAGTTATTATTTGTTATTTTAATATGATACCGTCCTACCTCTCTCTGGCGCCATCAGAATATCAGCGCTGCAGGGCTTTGTAGCTCTGCAGCATATGCCTGAGATGGTGTCCTTTTCTGACAAGATTCATATTTACTGTTTTATTTTTATTTTTTTATTTGTGTTTTTATAAGTGTTTGTCAGAATAAATATATTTCTTTCTTTTCTTTCTTTCTGATAGAAAATTATGGATGTATAAAACATATTGCACCGACTCCAGGTAATTAGCATGAGAGCATGATTAATCTATCAAGAAACTCCTATCATTAGATAGGAGTTGATAGCCTACTACCAATCCGCACTTGGCCAGCGTGGTGGACTATGGCCTAAGCCTGGCCTTCTCATTATGAGAAGAGGCCCGAGCCCAGCAGTGGGACATGTATCAGATACAGGGCTGCTATTACAATCCATACATTATTTGACTATCATGAATTCTGATTATACTCCTCATCATTATTCAGCATGTTTTTAAGTTATTCAGACACAGACAGTTTTTAAGTTATATAGACAAAATATTAAAAATCAATGCGAATTTTTTGTCACTGATAGCTAAATAACCAGTGTCGAACCATTTTTAGTCCACACTATCTCACGTACTGTATATAAGTTAACAATTCATATTTTTATTGAGTGTGTATCTTGTCTCTTCTGTGTGTATCTATCGTCTTGAATTCACCTTGATTATAATAGCTGGTTATGATATAATTACATCAATTAATTAATTATATCGACGATGCCTTGCGTCTTGACCACGTCTCCATAAGGCATGGACGAGACTGCTTTTTTCTTCAATCGTCGTTGGAACTTGTTTAAAGACACGAGATTATTGCAATACAGTGTTCATATTTTATGTCAATCTGTAAGTATTTCAGTTATTTTAAGAACTTAATTTATGGTTTATTAACTATTATCAGGTATGTACTCTATTTTTCACACGCACTATTGCGTATAGAAGTTGAATGCAGTAAAAGACTTTTCAAAACAGAGTTTACCTAGTGCCTATTGTCTATTAAACATTATTTATTTGGCAATTTTGTAACAGGCTTAAATACTCCCATTCACATTTTCCAAAGAAAAGCTTTCTCGAACTAAAAAGGAAGTTTGAAAATTGTCAAATCTAAAATATGGTCAATCCCAGATTGGTCAACCCAGATACCATTGAATTGAAACGAGAAAGTTGTGTGGCATCGTGCATCAATCAGAGTCCAGAAACGGGTCTGGATTGATTGACAGAATTGGCAAGCTCTCATTACTTCACTCACTCAAATAGGAAATATTAGAAATGTAGCCTACAGTCTTTTCCAAAAAGAAACACAAGTTTGCCAACACTTTGCCTGATCCGGGAATCAAACCCGAGACCTTGCGGTTAGAGCGCATACGCTAACCACTAGACCATTGAAGCAGATAGTATACATTCACATTAAAACACAACTCTCCAAAACATTCCAATCAAACGGCTACAAAGACGTGATGTCATCGTTTTGTAGCTTGTAGTTATAGTAGTAGTAAGTTGCTGTTTACGAAATTTTGTACTTAAAAAATGGACTAGTCCTTTGAAACTTTGAATGATCATAAGATGAGTTTGACTTAGGTTTAGGTTTAAAGATCTTTATTCTCAATAAAAAAACATAAGTCACTTACTTGAGAACAATGAATTTATATAAAATTAAGTTTTAAATTCGTCGTTTAGACATTTACGATTTACCCACCTAATGCATTCAAAATATATTAAATATCTTATTAGTTAAATATCTAAAATGTGTTGCGTTAGCTTATTTTCGAATGCATTAAATTAGTGATACATTTTTAATGTGACTTAAAGTGTGTAACTAAAAAAAATTATAATTAAGAGGTATATATTTTAGTAGTGTAGTACTTTAAAAGATGCCGATAAACTGACAGTTCCATGTGATGTCGCGCATATACCCTTTCCCTTAAATACCCTTCTTGTTGGTATATAGGCTTGTCAAGTTATTATTTGACAAAAAAAACATTTATCAATTGTAAGTTTATAGCTAGGTACCATAAAACATGCCTAGCCATGTACAGACAGGATAATTAATATTTTGGTAGTTTCGAAACTTGTTATGTCTATTGTATAGTTCAAAACCGCCAACATAATATATAAAGAAACTTACTTGTATAAGACCTTTGACATAATTTAATAATACAACATTTTAACAAAATCGCGTATCAGAACAAAATCTATAAAACTTAGCTTTGAAACAAGTACCCTACAATTTTCATGGACTGTTGTAACTAACGACGGCCCACAGTACGCGTTCCTTGTATGGCGTAAAATAAAACTGACTTATTTATTTCACAGCGGACAAGTACGGCCCAAGTGTGCAATGTGCAGCTTTATTTGTCCAGCTATTTTATTGATAAAATACTGAAGTCATGAAGTGGACGGTTACGGCTATCGCAACTTAATTCTTTAATTAAGGGGTTGTGCCCCACCCCTCTCCGGCGACAAATTACGATTCCGTACAGCAATGTAGAATTTTCTGACCAAAAAAAACTTATATTTATCCTTAGATCTTATTTTTAGTTGAATGTTATGGAAAACGCGGATAATTTTCGCCAGGCTCAACTTTTAGTTAAGTTTAGATCTCATTTGACGGAAATGAGATCTAAACTTAACTAAAAGTGATCAAAGAATCGTAGCAGTTAATACGCATCTGCCATACCCCTCTGGAAAATATAGGCGTAATGCTATGTTATGTAGAAGACCGTAATGACAAGTCAGTGGTCCTAATTAGCCGGATCAATGGAATCGTCTGGACTAGCAGAACAGTCAGGACAGCCAATTAACGGATCACGTGCCAATTTAAAAGGTTCTGGGATTCAAATTGCAAGTCAGCCATTCTGCTTCTATTATGTACCCCTGAACTGAGTGTTAGCTATTATTACAGTTTACTTTATTATTAGTTATGTTTATCTACTCTGACAGTCCTCAAATGGTTAAAGCATTACGATGATGAAGTTAAAAGTTTACTATTCGCCAAAATGCTGGTATTTACTTATATTTTGGCCAGAAGTTGAGCATTGCCATACAACGTGGCAATGCTGCCAGCATTTTGGGAACGTTGCCCGCTGGTAGCGGTCTTTTAGACTAGGTTTGTACATAGTTTTAGATGTAGTCATTTATTTTTAGGCTAATAGGAATTGTTTTCTTTTTTTTATTTTTAATTAATAACAAATAAATGCCGATTAGTTACAGTAGTTACTTCTTCTCTTAGTTCTTTCTCTTCATGCGGTTTTCTGTATTTTTATAAAGGCTAAATCTTATATTAGAATATTAGTTGATCATTGTTTGACTTATTTACTTGAAACGCAAAACAAGATTCTTGCTTTGCGATAATGTCATGCCTGCTGACAGTGCTGACGCATATCGGCTCGCGATTTCTTACACCTCACACCACTCCCTTCTTGGCGTCTCCGTACATCCGCAGGGTAGTCATTGGTACCATATTTGTACCACATCCTAAGCGAATTAAATAATCTTATCTAACCTACCCGACCAAATATGGACTGTCTGCCATGTCAGACTTTATCCATTATAATTACATACGGATAAAATAGGTGCCTTATAAATGGGACCACATAGAACGATCGTAATTCATTGGTATGACTATAACTTCATGGCTTTTTGCCCTTTTCTTGGTGGCCACTTAGTAGTCACGTCATGAGACAGCCGTTGGGAATAAGAGCAAAAAATGGTCAGACGCGGCCTCTTTGTGTGAAATGAAAATGACTCATCAGGTAACACAATATCTTCAAATATTTAACCTACTTTGTTATAGGCAGGTTTCCAGACGTAAGATATTGATATACTTAATTCTGGTTTACCGAAAGTTAAGGTCCGATTTCTGACGTAAACATACTCCTACAGCTAGAGGGGCCAATAATGTTTGATCCAGATATAAAATTCAAGATTACATAGATTTGGAATAATGCAAGATCGTCCCGTCCAACTACTTATGCTATAAGAAACTACAATGTAGATCACCGATAGATATATCTAAACGGAAACCATCTCAGTAATAACACGGTAATAAACTAATAACTATCTCGTCAGTGTCAAGTCCGGATAGACATATTGCTAATTTACATACTCCGTTCAAGATCATGATATCACGGAAAACGGCGCCAGTTCATAAATAGCTCCAATAAACCGTCGCCATTAGCTCTGTGACTAATAACACTGGAAATAATTGACTCGTCCTTGCTGATAGATTACTACGGGCTGTCTTTTGTCCTTGTCTTTCCATGGCCGAGGATGGACAGAGAATTTTGAGAATAAGAAACTTTGTTGTATTTATTTATACCTCAATGTCGCTTATGTTTGTCGAAATCTCGTGTTGATAGTATGAATCATGGATTCTAAATTCAAATTAATTTTATTAAGGGTACCAAAGAGGTTGTAAATAACTCTTTTACAACTATAGAGGCATACATATAAAAAGGTTGTAAATTTTTTGCATCTATGAATGTCAAAATTCACTTATTTATGTAAAAAATGCATACATAGTTTCAGTATTTATATGTGTGGGTTGGCAGACATGCTGTCGTTTCATATAAAATAGACAACTAAGCCATTCTATTTATTCTTCTACTTTTCTCTGTAGTACTAACATAGTAAAAATAAATGTACTAATGTTTACAACTCTACTTTATTCTATGGGTGATATATCCTAATATAACGTCTGTAAAATTCCTGACGAGGTATGTAGTTAAATAGAATGCCACTTTTCTAATGTATAAATAGGACCTTATCACGAAATTTTGCATTCTGAGGTCTGATTATATTTTATAGGAAGTAAAATAATATATGTAATTAAAAAGAGGGCCAACTACGGCATCTATTGACTGCAGTCACTCTTTTGCCATCTATCAACGCTCTCTCAAGTTTTTACGCCTAATATTAAATGAAAACTTAGTTCAAAGGATTTTATCTCGATAATTGTCAGAAAACCACTATCATTTTACATCTTCCTAATCAGTACAGATAATCGGTATATTAGTTCAGACAAACTCTAAGCTCTTAATCATCGTACGATGAATAATAAAAGATGAATCAGCGCTACACCTTGAACTGGCCTTTGCTTTTAATTTTCATTGTGTTGTGTATATTATTTTAGACCGTGATAAATTCTTCTTTCATGCGATGAAATTATGTTTTACAGTCGTTTTAGTGATTAATGATGTTTTTGTTTTCTGCTGACACAAAAAAAATATGTTTAATGTAAAGACTATAGGCTGACCGTTTAACCGAGTCTTCGCCTCACTATTTCTTTTTTCCTTTTTTCCTATGATATCACATATCTTAGGAAATATCTTGGTGCATTTCATCTCCTGTATATTTCATTAAGTGCCCCCACCGCCCGCACGTGTCCCAGTCCCCTTTGTCGTCATACCCCCGCGCCCCTGTACCGCGCAGGCGAGGACTCAGTTAAACGGTCAGCCTATAGTGCCATTTGATCGTATCCATGAGCTACTGAAGTATTACAACTTAAAGTTCAGACAGGATAAGTATTAATGAAAATATTTATTACGCTTATAAATTGCATCGTAATTGATAGTCTGTCGCACGTTAAAGGGCAGAAAGTTATAGAGTTTGATCACGTAGTATAAAAGCAAACACATAAGGGTCCGATAGATAAGGCCCATGGGATGAATATTAAACACGTAGACAAAAACGTTAATGTGACGGCCGGATATATTTTAACGGAATGTTATAGAAACTTGGGCATCAACCAATCTATTATTTAGCGAAGCCTTAAATATTGGGTTCTGGAGCGTCCCATAATTTATGTGTTGGTTTACCTGAATTTGTTTTTCTCTTGGGTCCAATTCTCTCTAGCCAATATAACCTGGTTATTTTAACGATCAGGATATAATTTGCAAACTAAAGCCGTACTTATTTCGTCTCTAGTCTTCTTTAGTCTTAGCATCATAAGATTATGCGAGGTAATTAACATATAATTCGAGGAACGGTAACATACGTTATCATACGACATTCGTTCTTAAATAATATATTCCTTTGTTTAGATCTTGTTTCAATCAAAACTAAACTTAGTCCAAAAAGTAAAATACTCGTAAAATTAAGTTCATATTCACATTTGGCTTTAAAATCTTTCGAGTCCAATTTGTTTACTCTTGTATGTAATCTCTAAACCAGTTTGAAGGAAAAGTTCAGTTAATGTTGTCCTGCATTCGTTTGCCCTCAATTCGATAATTTGTCATATTATTAAGGACTTTACTCGTGAAAACAATCTGGTTTATAACTCATTTATATTTATAGCAACTCTTATACTTCACGATGTAATTTTAGCTCGATCAAATTTTAAGTTCACTTTAACAGACGTCTGTTCAATGGTAAGTACGTTCATCGAAGTTTTGAACAAGTATGAATGATTGAAACTTTGTACCTCCTTCAAGCTGATTTATCGTTGAGGTAGAATTAGATATTCAGTCACACACAGGGTACTTCTTCAACAGCACTTGGCGAAGGCTTATCGACTGGAATCGCCTGGTATAACCTAATAAATCTATCACATTTTTAACGCAACAATAAACCAAGTAGTGTCTGAAAACAAAACAATCGACTTTAATTTCATTGGATGAATCATGCTTCTTCCTGATATTCTCTACAGTGTATTACAAAATCACAACATAAACAAGTTTGTGTGTCCGCGTCGGTATCAATAAAGACAATTTTATAGTATTCGGACGATAATTAGGTGGAAAATGATAATCATTAACCCAGTTTTAAAGAATAATTTTTATTTGCAATTGGCATTTATATTTTTCGGAAAGTAATCTCGTAAATGTTTATCGCAGTTATAACTTCATAAAGTTTACAGTATTTATAATTAATGCAACGGTATTTGTTTCCGACTGACTTGTAAATAGGTCTTATTATGAGTGTATTAAAACCTTGATTGTTAGTAGTTTAGTTTTATTCTTAAGTTCAAAAACTGACATATGATTTTCTATTTTGACAATTGGTGCTGTGTCACTACAGTTCGTTTTTGGGTTTGTTTCTGTATTTATTTAATTGTAAATATATAAAACTATACAAAACTACCGTTGCTTCATTTCATAATTCGCCCGTCATACGGTACACCCGCTCGCTATCAGTATTTTTGTCATTAAATGTTATATGATAACGTAAATTAACTTACCTTTTGATGGGATGTATGTTGTGATAACGCATGTGCTTTAATTGAACATTATACAATTAATCATATCGTATTCGTAAGTAAACAATTAACAAGAAAAAAGAAAGTTCCCATAAAAGCATAACGTTTAACAACTGCATATAATTTTAAAGTTAATTGGTGTTCAATCAATACCAATTAACTTTATTTATAACCCATAGTTACGATATATACTTCAGACAGGAAATTATTCACAAATTAGTGTCAATTTTAATTAATCGTATGGTATTATCGATTTATTTGTTGTTGACGATGTATCGATTCAACTTAAAAGTGTTAATGACAAACAGGAACTTCGAATCGATGAACTGCAAATCATTGCGAAATTGTCTTAATTAATTACGAAAGCAAATTAATTAAATTATTACCAGTAGCCTTTTTTTTATATATAACTTAATTCGGCATTAAGCTAGATTAAATTGCGACACTTATGTGATTATTTGATATAGAAACATAGGTAAGTAATAACCTGCTATGAGCATCATTAACCTGAATTTGAGTTTGGAGAGCATTTTAAAAGATAATTGCTAAAATATAGCTCGAACACTATCCCAATGGCGACTTTGTTCCGATAGTTGTTTCGAGATACATTTGAAGCAAAACGCATAACTGTAGAATGAAGAAAACTTTTTTTTTATTCTTCCACTGCAGTGAACGATCGTGTAGTTCACCTGATGGTAAATGTAGTACAGCCCATGGATATCAACAATCCACAAAAGCAGATTGTAGATACGTCGCTGCAGCTGAGGACTATGGTGTTATGCCTCCTATGCCAGTAATTTGAGGGCCTGATCTCGACCCCAAACCGAAACACAGTAATGCAAACACTATTTGCCGGCAGGTTAAAGGTGAGATTGTGGTGCTGCCGCCCTCGAGCTCGTTCACAAGAGCTTCACCAGTAAATATAGATACAGTACTTGACCATAAGAAATACCTATCGTATTAATTTTTAATGTCGTGTTTGACAAGTATTAAATCAGGCTGTTCCGACATCGGTAAACCATACATGACAGATTTGACTAACAGTATACAACTTTGCCTGAGGCACTGCCATCTAATTTAGAATTATTATAATTCAATTGTGATGTGATGTGATTAAACTGGTTTGATATTCTGGAACGAGTTTTAAGCCCATACCTACTTACTCGGCAATATATTGATATTCTATAAGCGGGGTGAAGTTTCAGTTAGTATAAACTTGTTAGAGATATCGTCAACTTCCAACCTCATATGACGTTTTGCTTACATTCCTATAGTTGTCCTTATTTTTTATTTTATTTTATTTTATTTATTAATAAGCACAACCAACAGTATAATTACAGACACATTACATTACATTAACATTTTAAAGCTTATATTAGGTGTAATTATGCCAATAACAGGTGTGCATAACGTTTAAATTTTAGCATTTGATAGAGATTACAAACGAGATTTAAATATAACTAAATTAAAACTAAACTAAAGTAAAATAAGGCTAGATGGAACTTAGATTATTCAATTGAACCAGGAGGTGCCTGTAGGCACAATATGTCGTAGAAAAGATATCTATTTCCAAGGTTTCAGCTTTTTCGTTGTATAGGCGGGCCATGCGCGCCAGAGGGCTGTTATAGCTGGAGTTAATCGTGCAGGTGGGCACTTCGAAAGTACGTGGATATCGCTTTCCGCGATGGTTAATTCGGAAGTTAAAGTGTTCAATTAGTGGTGCGTCTATGGTTCCCGTAACAATTTTATATAATGCCAGTAAGTCAGTGACCTCTCGCCTGTCCTTTAAACTTAACATGTTGTAGTGCACTAATCTGTCTCTATAGTCCGGAATAGATTGACGAATACCATTCTTTATAGTCAAGTGTCTCACAAAACGTTGTTGAATCGATTCTACATTATGATACGAAAGGCTCTACATATAGTAACAAACGGTCTATCCTAAAACTTGTTCTATTGTACAAGCACGTTAATATTGAACAGGTTAGTCTAGTTAAATATTTTGAACAAGACAAACCTATTCCTTGTAAAAATATTGTCTACTGGGTCGAAAGAGACTGGACTCCACGACACAGGTTATCTTAGTGTGGAGCCCAGGGATCAAAAACAACTGTACTAATTTTCGAGACAATAAATGATTTTTTATTTTTTTATTTTTTTTTAGATTCCGTAACTAGTATGTCTTAACAAATATTAGGTGCAATGAGACGTAAATTACAATCCATAATCTAAAATGTTGATTCGTATCAATTGTTGTAATAATATGATTCAATAAAAGTATGGACTCAAGTCAGGCATAATATCAGATAATGATTTTGCAAATTTGGGTCGTTAATTTCACTGAAATATCTACAATTATTTTATTTATCATTTATTAGTTTCTCAGATTATAATCAAATCGTATGATTGACTGGATTATTTATCTACTGATAATATACCACGTCGCTGTGATATGGAAATCGGTTGTTTATTTGGATGACGTTTTATTGCAAGGGCAAAAACACTCAACACACGATGCATTTATTATTGATAGCGATTATTTTTAATACTTTTTAAGATAGATTAACCGTGGATTTTACATAATGAAAAAATGTTTTTATAAGGTTAAGAAATAATAATTTCTTGTGAAACAGCACCAAAAATTAGTTTTTTTCTGCAAGTACTTTTTAAAGTTTTATCAAGAAGACAGCTGTCAGTTAAGGAATTTACTTGCATTAAAAGATTGCGAATACAAGGCATTTGGTGGTTTTAAGTGGCTTAAAAGTCACATGAGACAATAAGTTCCATTACGTAAGAACTACTAGATACATTACTAAAAAGAAAAATTGTACTGACTTGACTACTAATTACGAATTTTTTTTAAAATGAATCATCAATAACTGAACTATCAAGAGATTAACTTTCATTTCACTTATAACACCTATAGAAAAAACACTTTTTTATACTGAAACCACAATTATGAATCTTCAAGAAAAAGTAATATTTAGTATCTAATAATAGCGTAGTTTGATTTCCTTTTGTTCCCACCATTTCGAATTGGCGCCAAGAAGTTTTTGTTAAGTTATTTTTATTACCAAATCAGCATCGAGTCGCTGTAGGGCTAAAGTAACAAGAATGAGTAATGAGACACATAAAGAAAGTGAACTTATGCACAGTTAATTTTATAAGAGACTTGCTTAAAGTGATATTGTTCATTTTCACAAGATTTAGAACTTAGCTTCTTAGCTAAGTAAGTAACGATTGCAGTTTTCTCCAAAACACACACGCTAACTCAAATCAATTTCCGATTGTTTTCAAGAAACCATACACAATATTAATGAGCATTTGTATCTTGTAGGTGTAGAACTAAATGCAAATGGTAATAAAAAGTGGCTTAATAAAGTTCTGCGCTAACATCCGAAGCGAACAATAGAAGCTCGTATTGGGAGCGCGCACAGGAATGCACAGCACAGCGCATGCGCAACGTCCATGATGAGAATAATGCACTACCCGTCACGCAGGCCCAAGCTCTAACCGTTATTTAAAAACAAACACACGATCAATCAAATCAAACTGAAATAAACCTTAACATAAACACACAAGAGTCAATTATTGGAATCGATAACTTTGTAAAATAAACACCTTATACAGAATGCCATACACGGCAGTATTATCGATCAATCGAACGATTTTTCTTTGATGATTGATGTAGAAAATGTAATCCCATTTATTACCAATTTATTGCTCTCATATCCTGTTCTGGCATTTCATACGTCTATTTGTAATGCTTTATTTACAGCAGATTTTGTGGTCATAATATTCCTTATAAAATTATGGAGCTATTTCTTGGAATATCAGTACCTAATAATATAATTGTTTATACAATCCGCTTGCAATTTTTGCAGGTTTGATTCCCTGAATTCTAGATAATAAGTTTTAATTGTAACTAATCTAATACATAAATAAGTTTGTAATAAATGTCACCATGCTGATCTTTTGCCTAAAATGTTGTCTACATTACAGCGCATTGAAAGTCTTAATTGATTATAAGAAGCCATGTATATAAAGATATAGTATGTGTAGCATTATTTTATTAGACTTCGTTTAATAAAACATCTACCTAATTAAAGAATAAGCTAATGTCCACCTGTTCTTCTAACAGTAGGAACATAGATCTGGTGAAACGCTTGAGTAAAGACAAACCAGTTAAACGGTCAATGTCTTTGAAACAGCTGCTACCTCGGCATTCAAATGAAATTGGTATACCTGAGATGGTCACAAATGCTATCAGTTTAATCAAATATGCATTTAACCACAAATATATAAAGCATAATATTGAATAGCACGGCCACTGACCGAACCGAATACCATAAACACTATTTTTATCTGGTAATTGGTTTTTTGTACAAGAAACCTGCATCAGACTGTAATGGAGTTTTGTTTTGCGAACAGCTGATATGGTTTTTGTTTTTGCGCTATTTACTGGCATTGGACGAAAACGAGTAACGCTAAAAGGTGGTCATTGTTACGCAACGCAATGACCGTGGTGAATTTTTCTTTTTCAATACAAATAAATAAAATTTAAGTGTCTGTTTTTAATGTCAAAATAACAATGTTTTTTCGAGTTGATATGTTGCACGATACCTATGCCTAAAATACAGATTTAAAAATTTGTTTGTCTGTCTGTCTGTTTATATCGGCTTATCTTCTAAACGGCTTGACCGATTCTGATAAAATTTTATATGCAGGTAACTGACTATAAAGCGCGTAGTATAGGCTACTTTTTATTGATGTACCTACCACGCAGACGGAACCGAGGGAGAAAGTTAGTTTGTTTGTTTGTTAGCGCTAATCTCGGGCACTATTCCTTGGATTTTAAATATTCTTTTTGTGTCTAATAGGCTAACTATCCATTAAAGTTTTTTGATATTTAACATAACGCTTAAATTCATGGAAGCAGGGCAGTAAAGTTTAACGCGGGTCAAATCGCAGGAGTAGCTACTACTTATTATAACGAATTCCACGCGGACTAAGTCGCGGGCAAAAGCTTGTATTAAATAAAAACTGTAGGTAACTAAAAACTAAAACTAAAGGTATTACGTATTATTATTGAGAATACGGGTAACTCACGTTACTTTAGCCGGGATATGCCGACTAGTTTCGAATCTAGTACGTAGATTCATCAACTGGGCTGTTATTCGCGTGTCGTCACCTCCGCGCGACGGCATATTCCGGCTAAAGTAACGTGAGTAACCCGTATTCTCAATAATAATGTCTTCACCTCACGTCGGTTTTAATAATATTACGTATTCTATGAATGTAGCAAACCTACTACCATTTCACCTTATATCTTTATAATTATAGTATTTATTTAGTCAACTCAATTTATTAATTAAAAATTGTAGGTTAACTAGGTACCTAATACATATTCTATAAATGTAGCAAAACGCCTAATATCTTGATGATAACAGGTGGCTGCAATGTGACATAAAAAGTTCTATAAACCATCTCAAAATAATTTATTATAACAATCGATGCCACTAAAGATTAAACACTATTTATAGATACTTAAGATGACTCAAAAACAGCATAAATATTTATAAATCTACTTCAACTTGTCATCGACCATTCATATTTCTGTTCACAACGTCTTTTCTAAGGCCAAATAATTCAGCGATTAATCGTTTGCCTTTCTTCGACCTAAATCGACTAAATTAAACGTTATTGTGTTCGACTTGATGGACAAACGTAACGAAACGTAAATAAACATGTAGGGAGTAGGGAGATGAGTCAAGTGTTCTTTATGTTTAGTTCTTAATGCTTATAAGCTTAAGAAAAAATAACTCAATCTTGCCTGACACTCTTTGACTGCCTTGATGGTCTAGTGGTTAGCGTATGTGCCTCTCACCGCGACGTCTCGGGTTCAATTCCCGAGTCGGGCAAAGTGTTATTTGTGACATTATTCAAATAATGAAATACAGGTGTTACTCACGTAATGTTGGTCTTTTTAGTCGACCGCGGTTTCGCCTATACGTCTAGGCATTATCAAGAGAGTGCGATACGTCGCGTTTGAGTCGCAGCCAGTCTTGCACTCAAGTGCAAGACTAAATAGACCAACATTACGTGAGTAACACCCGTATTTCATAATTTAAATAATGTTACAAACTCACGTCAGTTTTAATAAAATGTTATTTGTGAACTGTTCGTCAAGAAAATTACAATAGCAGCACGGAGTAGGAATTGCGCTCGGTGGCTGGCGAAACATAACAGGTGAAGTGCGGGTGTTGTACACTTCTGCCACACCCTTCTGGGTAAAATAGGCATGATGTTATGTCATGTCAATCTAAATGGGAGTGTTTCTTTTCAATAGGTTTGGTGAAAAATATCTGTTTTGTAGGTCAGCGGTTATGAAAGTGTGAAGGAAATTGTATTTTAGCACTATTTGATAATATATTACAAATAACTCTTTTCCGTTGTATCACTGTGGTTGTATGTTGTTGACAGACTTGTAGCCCACACAAAACCGGGTTTCAAAACTGCTCTACTAACTAACGCATTCTTGATGAGTTCTGGTTCTTTAATGAGTTTTTAACTAAAAAACTACGAGTTAAAAATATTTGATGTCGTCATAAGTATTCACACTTTCCCTATCGAATAAAGGAAAATATTCATGTCGGTGTTTGCCAGAAAATTATAAAATGCCACCCAGCTGTGCCTTTCATAAAGTATAAAAAAACCGTTCAGTAAAGTTTCTTGTTTCTTATGAATGCGGGCAGTAGAGGCTTGTAAATCTTAAAGATTCTTATCGCTGTTAAATGCCAGGGAAGATAATATAAGCATACATGTTACGAAAGTTATACCAGACAACATTCTCCAAGTTATTTTTTTATGAACAACAAATAAATATAATTAAAGTGTCTTGTTTTATTTTATGTCAAAATATGTTTTTTCAAACTGATCTAATTGTTTGCACAAACCTTTGCCTTAAATACAGGTTTTTTTTATTGTTGTCTGTCTGTCTGTTTGTATTAGCTATTTACCTAAACGGCTTGACCTATTTTAATAAAATTTTAGATGGAGGTAACTGACTACAAGGCGCGTAGCATAGGCTTCTTTTTATCGATGTACTCCTACCACGCAGACGAAACCCCGACATAAGGATAGTTTGTTTGTTTGATAGCGCTAATCTCGAGAGCTACTGGTCTAATTTTGATAATTCGTTCTTTAGATATTTAACATAACCGGACGAAGTCGCGGTCCAAAGCTAGAGAACAATATTTTGAACGACTAAGTAGTCGTACAACTGCCAAACTAAACGGACCTAAGGGACTTTTAATAGCAGAAGACAAGGTAAGTAGGCAAGAAGATGTTTTTGATACGATGCTGATTTGAAAATCGGACATAAAGGTCAAATCATGTTTTCCGATAGTTTCCTCCCATAGTCCATCCCCACACCGAACTTGTAAATGGCACCCGGAGTTTTATTATAACACAATGCCAGCTCAAATAGAAAGTTTGATAAAATCTCTCTTGAGCGCTTCAATCACCTATAATAACTTACATGATAAAATACTGCTCATTATTGTCGATTTCGCTTCCTTACAAAGGGTTTTAGTGCAGAACGAACTTACAAAATGCATGGTAATGTTCATTGTATGCAAACTTGAACAATCCCGAAATCGATTCGATCTGAGTGAAGTCTTGCCCAATGTGTCGAAGACCATGACATGTTGAAAAAGCTGTCTTGTTAGTGAAGGAGATAGCTGAATGGAAAGGAAATAAGCATGGACTTAAAAAGATAGATCAAAATTAATCACGCATTAAGTTGATGACGTAGAAATGCCTCAAAAACTATTTAAGAAATCTATAAGAAGCCTTCAAAATGAATAACTACCGTCTGTTGTTCGAAGACAACGGACCCATTCATGTTCTTTGTAACAATATGATGAAACTAAGATAGCTAGATGTCAACAGGTGTAAAAAAAATAAAATAGACATCAAAGTCAACTTGATGCGTTGTACAGTTTTGGTTGCATAATTACTTAATTATCATACCTAATTGACATTTAATATGTTGTCTTGCCTCTTATCTGTAATGGCTGTGTTTATATGCCCACGCATTTACCCGTAAAAGAGTTATTAAACTGCAGTAAAACTGAACATATATAATATTTTATTACTCTATCACCTTCTGGCGATGTCTTAATAGAAATTTAAAGATTATGTGAACCACAATCCAGCCGTAAGATGATACCACTAATTTATTTGACGATTGGGAACAAAATTTAAACTTTAAGTAAATAGTATCTAATGATGATTGTAGCTCACATACGATAGAAAATTCCACCAAATGTACAATTTATTTGTCACCTCTACGTCTCCACTTACGATATAGCGAATTCCCTTGGTTATTAGATAACACATTGACCCACGACCCCGACATTAAGCAATTTAACCCATTACCGGCCGCCGGCCATACTTGATTGTTGCAATCAACTGTACTGATTGATCTCAGTCTGGGTAGAAATAGGACTCGTTTAATTGCTGCTGATAAACGGTGTAGACTTTCCAATAGATTGGATTTTACACTTGATACTGACCAACCTGACTTGGATGGATGGATATGGAGAGGGCGATCAAAATTGATGGATGGACTAAGTTTGCATGAAAGATGATATAGAAGAGAAGGAACCGAATGATAGCAGATGATAGACGAGGATGGAGGAAAAGCATATTTTAATGGAAGACAAAAAGCAGGAAGAAGAGGAAATTATCCAAAAACACAACAAAGAATAAAACAAAAATGTAATATAAGAAAATAAAAGTTTCAAAAAGTTTCTTCATTTAGTTCTCGTCTTTTACAGATAGGAAAAAAAATCACTTGACGGGATTTTCCATAGCAGCAGCAGGATGATTCAAGTTAACATTACAAAGTGCTAATCATAACGGGGACCAAGATATGCTTTGATTTCTCCGGTAGAATCCCTGGAAACCTTATCATCGCTTAATATGTGAGTAATATAAATAACGATTATAGAGTCATGTCTGCATCCCAACAACTAGGATATATTAAGAAATTAACCGTTTTTTTTAAACAAAGGCTGTACATCAGCTATCCCAAAGAACTTTCGCTTCAACCAGCACACATCCCTGGAGACCAAAGACTTTGAACACATCAATCGTAAGCGCCGGCCGGGTGGGAAAAGGCGAAGGTCATGGACCTGACCTCGTTCGTTGAGTCTTGTTTATGCCCGAGATGTTTTACCTATTTTAAAATCCTCTATAGCCGTGTCTCGTGCGACCCAAAAATAAGCTAACATCTAGCAAGAAACTTTGATAGCCAATTAAATCACTTGATACCTGTTAACTTCTGTCAGAATTGACTCATGTTGACTGATATTTTAGTCGCATTAGATCTCGAATCAAACGATTTTGTTTTAGGTTTAGTGGCTTTGTGGCTCGAAAACTTTACGTGTGTTCTTTCTTCTTAATTGCATCTTTTTAGGCACAAAGAAAAGCGGTTTAGTCTCAATTTACTTGAATCAATTTTGTTACCTTAATAATTTTACCTTTTAACGCTATTTGATGATTATTTTAGTTTGCTAACAGAAGAAATCATCGTGAGGAATCACGTTTATGTTTTGTTTTTGGTGAATATTACCAAGTTTTACATGGCTAGTATTTATTTATTTATTTATTTTGTATGACTACCGCGCTTGCTTTTGGTTTTTTTTTGTTCATTCTGATTTTATCTGCATCCACAACAATTTTGAAGTTAAAAAGTGAGTCGGAAGACATTCTAACCGTAGTCTGTAATGTCTGTATACATAAGTTAACACGACAGTCACGATCCCAACCTCCTTCGTTCCTTCGCGCACGTGTATCGAGAACTGGTTTGTCGGGACTGGTAACTGGTAGCATTCGAATCGTTCGATTCTGTTGCGATGCTCCTCGCCATCGAATGCAACGTAATCGATATCGAATTTTATTCGGGTTTTGAATTAAAGGTACCGTTACTTTTGAAGGGATAACTGAATCGTTTTATCTCACATCTGCATATTCTTAAAGCTGCTGTCATTTTTTAAGTTCTCTTATATGTTTTTGATTTCTTGGTAGTGACTTGTTGCCAAAATTTTATATGCATTAGCATGTATATTAAAATTTAAGCTATTTCTTCTATCTAGATTGAAAATGTGTTAATCCGGGTCTATGTTAGTATGGAGTATGTCTAGTATGGAGTTTCTGAATGCGCTACTCCTTCACCGTCTTGTGTCTATATCTATATGATATATCAAAATTAATCATTATTTCCCTTGGTCATATCACGCGTAAACGGCTGTACCGATTTCGCCAATTATTTTTTGTCGTGTTGTTATTGTCAGGAGAAGGTTCATAAGAAAGGATTTTTTTAAATTATATTTATTAATTATTGTTAAGACAGGACAACGTATGTCGCGTCAGCTAGTGTATAGTAAAAACAAGAATTTTGATGATTCACTTTTCGAATAATCAATAGTATTATTTTCGTATTAATTTCCTTACTGTTTTCAAAGTTCATAAAAGGAAAATTATATAAATAAATACATAGAATTAAACTACAAACGTTTATACTCTTTGCGGATTTTATTAACGACTTGTTAATAGCTACTTGAGCCAAGATTACTAAAACCTCTATTATAATTATTATATTTCAGTAATTATATAGTAGTAGTACTAATGTTATGTTCTGTTCATCTTAAGTTCTGATAGGACATGATCCTTGAGGGAAGCTTATAAAGATATGGGTCTTGCAAATTATATCCTTGGGGATCTCTACTCTCAAGTGGAATCAAAGAACACTTAATACCTATAATTACTTGATTGGGTCATTCATTATTCATCATACATATATGCACGTACACTGAATCAATTATTCGCTTTGGGTTAAATAAGTCTGCCTTTTTGTATGATAAACAATATTAAGGTTGAATTAGCAAAGCACCTCGGAGGTTTACCCAGGTACGAAACCTGCTGAATTCTTAATTTTGGAACCTTAATATTGTATAAGTATAAACATCTGTTTTCTTTTTTCTCAGCACAGATACCAGTATAATAAAGCGAAAGAGTATGTATGGTTAGCGTCGTTAACATCAGAACAGTAAGTATTTTAATAAAGATAAAAGAGAGAATTCATAACCCCTATGTAAATCAGTCAGCTACCTAACTTGTTCCCTACCTAAGTGCCACAATGTGGGTGCTTAACACTGAATAAGTAGTTAATAGTATGCAGCATGCAGATAACGGGATGTGCCGCATGCCACACCATGAGGCATTGCGCAATACATGATAGACGTGGCCGATCAAGCGGGAAGGTCGTGGGAATTGTTGATGAGTTCTATAGATTCGTGTATCTGTGATTTGCGACGACGTGTTAAGATATAAATTTACTAAAAACTATAGAAAAGGGACTTCTTGGAACTAAAACTTGTTTTAGCTCCATTTAAAAAAAAAGTTCAATATTGACTCTGATAATAAATTTTATTATTATATTTCCATTTAAAAAGAAAGTGGTAATTGATAGCTAAAATTTAATTTTATAGGCAACAGGATTGTCAAATGTCATAGATAAATTTCCCCGGGCCAGGTAAAATCTGTCAAAATGCATACATTTCTAAACTTAGACGTAAATTTTATCTGGAACGCGTAGCTCTGCTGGCGCAGTGGAAATAATGTCATTTAAAACTTAAGTTCTCTCTAGTTAAATGCATGTTCTCTAGTAAGAAAGTACTGAATACGAGTGATAATTATTCGGCAGTAAAAAATCGATTTCATTAAGATTAATGAAATCCAGACATCTTAACATGCATCAGATTATTTCAAATAGTTAATACATCTTTCCCTGTATTGCCTTACTCTGTGAAAAAGCCTAATAAGCCTAGTACAAATGCAAAAAGTTGGTACCTATTTAGATACAAATCAATCACGTATCGCAAACACAAACATGTGATCAAAATTAAACTGTTCAGAGCACCGAATCGACTTTCTCTCGATTGCAAAAGAAATGCTTAGTAATTATAACCGAGATGCGTGAAAGTAGGTAATTTAGTGGCGATAACATTCGCAAGCCATTAAATTTGTCTGCAATCAATATTGAATGAATGGCAAATGACGAATGTTTCTACAGATATGCTGCCTCTGTGCTGTTCATCATTTTGTCACTCTGTGGGCTGTTTACTTTCTAGAAATCGCGATTGACTTGCGTAAAGATAACTGGGCATATTATTTATTTACAGCATAGTTGCATTTTTTTACTGAAAATAATGTAATAAATCAGGAGATAAATAAAGAGACTATAAATACTCAAATTGTTTGTTTCATAAGGGTAATATTTAAATAAACCTTACGATAATCGTCGAGCGGTGCCGTAATAAAAAAAAGTTTTTTTTTTATTTATTTAAAAAGTGTAATCACAATTATTAGAAAAGTATGAAGCCTAGTTTATAAGACCGCTGCCAGTGGGCAACGTTCCCGAAATGCTGGCAGAATTGCCACGCTGGATGGCAATGCTAATTCGCCGACCAAAATAAATACCAGCACCACCAGCACTTCGAGAACGAGTCGCCAGCATCGGCGTGATATAACTTTATACAAAGAGTGAGCCTCTAACCTCAGAGGCCCTAGCTTCTCAACACCAAAAGATTTTGATTTGTGTTAGAAGTAATACCATCTTTAGAAAATCATTGCACTATCTTCTATCAAATCAACGTAAAAAGAATAAAACTAATGTAGTATTTCTAATTCTCCTTGCATCAACAGCGTTACATATCCTCAATAGAAGCCTCAATAATAAACAGTAAAAGATGTTCTATCTCGATTACAACACTCTTTGCTACTAAAACGGTTAATTACATTTATGCGTGGTACGGAACGGAGCGCAATACCAACTTGCATCATTGCCGCATTCCGTTACATTATTTGAATTTCAAAATTATGAACAAGTTTTTAACTGCTTTTATCTGTAGGATTTATGGCCAGTCCTTTTTTTTATGGGCAAAGTGTTAAGTTAATAAAAACACAATGCCTTTGTTACTCTACATTATTGAGACCTAGAGGTGCCTGGAGCTCAAAATAGGTGTAGTTAAGGCTTAAATTAATGAAAATGTGACACTTTATTAACAATCAGTCATCTATAGAAGGAAATAAGAAGTAAAGATATTTCATAATATGTAAATCAAAACTATCATCTAAACTGCAGACATCATAAAGGACACTAAATAATGGGGAATAAACAAAAGTAAAACCTCCATATTTCTTAGCAAACATACGAAGCACCTGTTATCTAGAACAAACCACGGACAAGGACGCACTACACTAGGCTATCTACGTACACTTACGAAACAAGAAAACTGTATTGTAAACAATTTACTGGTTTGTCAAACAATTTACGATGTAACTATAACTCGAGCATGCACCTGATGGTGATGGTAAGTGGCAACAACAGTTTAAAAACAATGAAAAAAAAATCCGATAATGTCGCAGAGAACGTTGACATTAAAGCCTTCTCTGCAAGTAATTTCCCTGCCTTGCTTACCTTGAAGGCTTTTTGTTAACAAACCAAAACAAAGAAGTTGAAACTATCAGAAATGCGACCTCCTTTGACCTCGTTTCCAGCTCTACCACGTTCAAAAGTAAAGGTGCATCGTCCTAGTTACACGATAGCCTTCAAATCGGTACAGCAATTAACATTCCAACTCTAATACATTACTTTAAAATCAGTCTTCCTTTTTTTACATCAAATGTACCGGCTGTAATGGCTACGGTCGGCCGTCAACAAAAAATTGTAAGGCTCGAACGTACGGGTTCCTTTTATAAAAGGTAATCGCTGCGAGCCTATTTTTTCTTTTTTCGTAGAAGGCAAAGGCACAAAGAGTTGAGCCAGCTGCCAAGTTCAGCTGGCTGTATCTATCTTTATATTTTTTAAATGTCACCTGGCTAGACGCCGCCCACGTGATTCGATTGAAGAAAATTTATCGATTAATTTTCCTTGCTTTTCTCTGCACCACCCGGGGTTGACTGTTAGAGAATTAAGTCCGCCTCTGTACTTATAAATGTGCAAAAGTTTAAATAAATAAATAAAATAAATTAATATTCGACGAATTCAAAAGAGACATCAAAAGAGAAGCATAAATAAGCATACCTTACATTGTGGGATTTGGGTGTGCCTAGGTTTTTTTCAGTGTACTGCCAGCTAACGTTGATGTTAGTAATATAATCGATGAGAATCAAACTATGACACAACCTGACCAAAATTCACACAACAACCGATAACCATTGGCTCCTACTTGCACTGCTATCCAAAGCATAAAAACCCAATCTAATTTATTTTCGTACCGAATTTCCGGTGAAAATATCGCAGTTATTATTTTTAAAACCACGGAAGGAGGTAAACCACTAATTATTTTGTCAATGTGATGTACATTAAACAAACAATATGAATAATTTCCTTCCTTTGTCTTTGGAACGAGGAAACTATATTTAACATGCAAATACATTTTTCTTGTATGTGAGATATTGCATTTGATTATTACAATCTGTGAAAAAAAAAAATTCAAAAAAGTAGAAAACTGTATTTTGCCAGAATGCACATTGCAGATTTTATTTTTTTTTTGACTATCGACAGATTTTAGTTATAATCATTGCTTTTATAATATTTCCAAAGATGTTACTTTTAAAAGACACATAATAAGTTTTATAGCAAAAAATAGCTAAGTACCTATTATTCAACTAATAAAAACTCGAAAAACTATCCTCTCAAAAATTTATTGTCACGTTTTGGAGCGCGGAATTAAATAAAATAGGGTACAAAATAAAACTAAAAACAAAGGATTGTTTATTCTACCGCAATTGTTCAGTAAATATTAAAATCGTGTCTTATCTATGAAGGTAAATGTATAAAACCCGCATCACCTATTTGAAGAGAATGTCATATTTACCATCGATTGCCTATCCACACAAATCGCAGTAATGCTGCGATAACAAAACTATCAACTTGATACTCTTGACAGTTCTATCGGAACAACTTAAATACGTAAACTACATCTAAATAATAGTCTTGCGTGTGTTGATTGTGTTAGTTGTATTATTTTATTATAGTTATGGTATGTGTGTTATATAATATATATATAACTAGATCTATATGGCTGACATAGATGCGGAGGTATTTTTGACGCCTAAATTATAATTATTATTTTTTACATTTTCTTTTCTTTTATGTACATACTTAGGTATTTCTCTAATTTATTTTAAGAAATGTTATTTTAAGTTATTTAATTATTTGTAAGGAGATACATAAAATAACTCATTAATTGAATCAAATATAAAAATATAAGTAGGTAGAATTTATGAATATATAATATATATAAAATATGATATAATACTATATTATATATTTATAATATATATATGATATAATACTAAATGAACCTTTATCATTCTAAATAGACAAACACAATAATGGTACCTGTCGCCAAATAGTAATTCCTGCCTGCACTACTGTGTTCGGGTTCGGTTTTGAGATTTCACGATGAAATTGCAGCCTACGAAGCCTGATAGCATAAACAAAGATTTAGGGTGTTATGACACTGAAATCGATCGACGAAATTGTGCACACATGGGTTCTTTAAACGTCAAATGCGTTGATTGACATCGATCCATTTTGGTGTAATATCATCCATAGCGACATTTCAGTCTTGTGGACTTTAGATTTTCATAGGCTAATTGACACCAGCAGGTGGACTCACCCATTCGGTCCCTAAATATACAAACACTCAAGTTGTTAATCTCTTCTACTTAAAATTACTCCTTATCACGTGGCAATAGAGTTTGTTTTTCGTTTGTAGTACAACGATCCTTCTGTTTGAACATTAGTAATTGAGCTGTATCTAACATTGACAATGGTTTCCTCTCCTCGACCTAGAAAAGCCAAAATAACAGACTGAATCTAGGTAGATGTTTCTAGGGTCATCTATTTTGGGAATGACTTTATTTGTTTTTGTTTGTTTGGTCCACGTGTATGGCACAGAACGATTTTATTTATTCGGTAAAAAAATAAACATAACCCGAAACGATGTTTGTTTCGTGTATATTAGTTGGTTTTTATTTAAACTTTAATGTTATTGTTATTTAGTAATGTTAAGTCTATCATAAATATTAAGTATTATATATATGTATAATAATCCCAGGTCGGGCTAAAATGTTACATGAGATTTTTTCCTTAAGGAAATTCTAAATACGAGTAGAAGCAAGGATTTGAAATTGTGCCCGGTGGATGGCGAAAGGCTAACTATCACATAATAGGCGAAATGTGGGTGTTTTTTTTTTTTTTATACTACGCTTACAGCGAACGAGCGTGTAGTCCACCTGATGGTAAGTGGAGTACAGCCCATGGACATCAACAATCCACAAAAGCAGATTATAGATGCGTCGCTGCAGCTGAGGACTACGTTGTTATGCCTCATGTGCCAGTAATTTCAGAGCCTGATCTCACCACCAAACCGGAACACAGTAATGGAAGCACTACTATTTGGCGGTAGGTTAAAGGTGAGACGGTGGTGCTGCCGCCCTCGAGCTCATTCACAAGAGCTCTACCACCAGTAAACACCTCTGACGCACCCTTCTGTGTAAAGTGAGTCATGGGTGTAATGATATGTTATGTTATGTTATAAAATCAAAAAGATAGAACAGATACGAAGCATAAGTAAGTGACAATAAGTTTTCTGGAACTTTGACCATCCTGTTTGCACTACGGTTGTTTGTAAGCATTATCTAATAATATTAATGTGTTACTGAAGTCAAAGAGTTTATCAGTAAACATTGGTATTCCCGTATTGTTAAACACAACAATAACAAAGTCATCTATCTATCTATACATTTATATCATAGTTATCACTTACGCGGCAAATCGCATTTTCTTTTTTGACACGACCGGTGTTTCTCAATAAGTAATTCACTAAAGCCCTTTCACAAAAGAACTGACAAAAATGTGTTTTTTTTATTGTAATACTTATGACTTCGAATAATATAAAGCTCTTGCTAGACACATTTTTAAGCAAAATTCACACTTTATGACTCAAAAACTGAGTAATCTTGCATCGCTATTTCGCTATCTATGGAAATGCACCAAGAAATGTCGCGTGATTCATTCGTACTTGTACTGCCTACATCACTTGAATTATATGATTATAAAGCGTTCTTTAGAAATAAATGCACTGTAACAACGAGGTTCCGCTTTGTCGTTATCAAATGCCTATCAATGATTTGTCATCAATTCCACAAGGTTGTTACAATTGCTTTACGTAAACACAATCGTATTTTATAGAAAATTTGTTAGTTTCACGGAATTTACGTCTTGAAATCCTGTTAGCATTACGTCAATACGGATTTAAACACAACATGATAATGTTAAATTGGATGCGCCAGAAAAGGCAAAAAATGTGGATGGATTGCGTAAAAGAAGATAATGAAAGAGAAGTGAGTGATAGACAAACGGCTGATAGAGGAGAATGGAAAAGACGTCCATCACAAATAAAGTTGGATAAGAGAAGCAAGAAGAAGATAATAATGTCGAATGAGGATATAAGTCCACCTAGGCTGCACACGTTGATGGTAGCTACAACAAGAACATATATTTAATCTACAAAATATTGCAGATGTATCGCTAAGTCTGGGGACTACGATATTATGCCTCTAGTGCCAATAATATTAGCCTATTCACACTTCAAAACGGCACGAAAGGCCATTCGGTTGTGATTCGGTTCTGTGTCTCTTTTTATTTTTCACAAAAGCTTGTTGTACCACTATTAAACTAAGCTAAACATACACTTAAACATGGAATTATTGTGCAACATTACACAAGAACACGTACATGATCAAGTCGGCATGTTTTGCCTGAAGAGAGCCAAGAGCAAGTAATAAGAACCATTCTATTTAAAATTTTTGTTTATTCAACACTCCAACAAAAACTGTAAAACATGTTCCTGTTCCTAGAATATCTATTTGTCTATGTGTTATATATCTCGGAATCTGTTTTACCTGGAAAATGATCTTATTGGATTTCAATGTAGTGTGTTCTTGAAAATAAAACTACGTAAATATTCCTTTTGGTTTCTGTTTTGTTGAAATTTAAACATCGTAGATTTTTACCGTTTATTTTTCTTAGAAAATAGGTACTCTATATTGAGATTGAGACATGTATTTTGAAATACAGATGGAAGGACGAATAACACTCTCACTTCGTCAGTTATGGTTAGGTCATCCAACGGATCCAATTCCAACTTCGTGCTGCAATTGAGAATAGCCCGACGGAAATCCCTAGCAACACTTTTGACCCACCCGAGCATCGAACCCTAAGGTGAAAGTCCAAATCTGTATAAAAGTAGTATTGGTGAGTTATGAAGTGAACTAATGATTTATTAACTACCAGAAATACAAGAAACGATAACACAGTTCAAGCGGCGACATTTTTCGACGCATATCAGTGTCGGCATGTTTTCTGACACACTTCTTTCACCTTTAACACTTTTAACATTAAAACCACAGATATAGATCTACATAGATAACGCAAGTATCACAATTTGTATTGAAACCAAGCGTGCCGACTTTTTAATACCTTTTGTGACGTCACAGCCGAAATTTAGTGACGGGAAATCCAAACCGATTCAAAGACACCGATGCCGCCGATGCAGTACGATTCAAACGATTCAACTGGAGCAGTCCGCTATGATTTTCTCTAACAAAAGACGCGCGTGGACTGAAGTTAGCGGCGACCAACCTTGACGCTTGGTCGGGGTTCGGACACGCAAAGTACATGCATTTGCGTTATCTATGTAGATCTATATCTGTGATTAAAACACTCAATATCGAAATAGGGCCGCTCTGAAATAAATTCTTTTATTGTATTTGAATTAATAGAACAAGTGGTCTTAAAGCGAATGTAAAGACGAATTTACAACGAAGCAGTGTTTCAGTTAGATACGTAATGCAAAATGTTAGAGTGCACGGTTGGCGTAGTGGTTAAAGCGGTCACCTCGCCGCTTTCAACTTCTCTGGTGTTGTGGGTTCGATCGCCACACGGGACAAATCTTTGTGTGATCCGCTAAGATTGGTTCTGACTCTGGGTGTGTTTTGTGTGAAATGTATGTTTGTAAACACCCCGGCACAGGAGTTATTCCTATTGCAGACGTAGTTAAAAAAAACTTGTCATATAATGCGAAATAGTCAATGTTACAAAATTAAGTATTGCTTGAACTATTATGCCTCTTTGATGATAAGTAATTAAGTCCGACACTGTTACCTTATTATTTTACTTCAATAGCTTTCACAAAAGCCAGTGAATAGCTTTGATATTTCAGTATTTTACGCAGACTTACTTCCATCACATTACTACAGCCCACAGATGTCGAAGGGACCAAAATTTTGTTAAACCAGTTATCAGACTGTCTGGTCTCCGACTTCTCATATATCTACTATGATGATTTAAATATTGCCCGATTATAATCCCGGCTTTAGAGCGTGTTTTAATTTATGACCCGAATAGATTGCAACACTCTCCCTCAAGTTTATCGAAGAATATAGGTCGATTGACGCAACGTTGTTGTGAAAACTTTCCATTTTATCGTACTTTTATTACAAACTCTTGCTATATAATTTGCTTGTGCAATTCTTTATGGATTTGGTGCCGAGAATCGATGTGATAAAGAAGTAAAAACTATTACTACATCGATCCATTCCCGAGTGATGCCATCAGCGATGGTAGATCGTCTATTGATGCCATTGATCGATTGTGAATTAGTCATATCGATATATCGATAGTTCGGATCGATGCTTAAATCTTATCATCCCATTAAAGTACAGGAAGAAAACAAAGCCTCCGTTTATAATTTTCTAAATTTCATTAGGGCACATGGGCTTTACTAAAAAATATTGAATACTGTAGCTATATTATATCAATTCTAAATGTATCTTAATGTTTCGTAATAACGTTTACCTATATTTTGTAACAATCTACTGTATTGCGGCACGTATGAAGCCGTAAAGAATATTGCGCGACTTGGTATTTGCTAAATTGAATCATAATGTGGCGAAATTCAATTATTTTAAAGAAGGAAAACCTATCTTTATTCAATAGATTTGTAGGTAAGCTGGATCAAGAATGATGAAGACTGGATGCGGAAGGCGCAGGACCGGGTGTTGTGGCGCTAATTGGGAGAGGCCTATGTCCAGCAGTGGACTACGAGCGGCTGAATGATGATGATGATGATGTAAGTAAGCAGTACTATAAGGTTTAATTGATCTATCTTTGCCTAGCTTGCCAAATATAGGTTTAATGTTAAGTAAAAAATGCTATTAGTAACTCAGATAAAATAAAGCAATTGTGTTACTGTAGCAGGAGGTAATGAGTTGGGGTGATAAAGAACCACTATCACACTTTTAACATACAAATTAATCACAGATTGCACTACTATGCTCCAGTTGGTAGGGTTAGGGAAGACCCTGAAATTACTGACACATGAGACACAGTATCAAAGTCGACAGATATAACAAAAACCGGTAAAAAGCCCATGAAAAAAGTAAACGGATCTAAAATGGAAGTGTTCGTCTGTCAGTCACTTTGTTGGTACTAGACATTTGTCTGTTTATTGTTTTGTATGTTTTTGTTATTAGCATTTCATTTGATAAGTGGTTTTCTTAGCTGAGTGGCACGTGCCTTGAAGCTTGGCAATTTTCACCAACATAAATTTAGGAGCCCTAGCAAAACTTTCTTATTTGCAATTTTCGATGGATAGAATAGAATAGCTGTAGTGTACTTGTACAGTTTAAAGTCAACATTCAAAACATGCCTCTTATTCTTAACCCAAAAGTTGATAATTTCCAAGAAATATTTACAAGGAGGATAGAAAAAGACGCTTAATCAAAAGATCAGAAATATCGAGTTAAACTATTGCTCCTACTTATTAGAAATCCAGAACAATTTGTGAAACATGATGTAAATTAAAACGAAGAGAGAAAGACTAAACATTGTTACTATCAATCTATAGAAAAACAGATTTAACAATCGCATCTATAGCTAATCGATTTCCACATCTTAATATCACCGGTTATTTAAACCCTAGATAATTCGCTAGCTAATGCAGTTACGCCTTTCTACATTGTTTACACTTTCACATTACCATGCAGACACTACCATCACTGCCGTATTCCAGGAACATCGTAATAAGGACCAAAGCACACACATTACTTTTAGTCGCTAAAACGCGCGATTTCGATTCCACGTCCGTACACAAAAAGTCGCCAAATCGCGATGCATCATCGCTCATAGATACTCGTTAGTCTATGGCAACGGTTCCCAAACTTTTTTGACGATGGATCTCTTTCAAACGAGGGAGATGGTATCCCATAAAGAATGGCGGGAAAGGGGTAGAGCGGGTCGTAACTACAGAGGCTTCGCGGAAGCCCAGGGCTCCACGGAGTATAAATTTGGAATGGCTGGTCTATGTCATCGATAGCAACGCGGTTTAAATATTGCGATCGAACGCAGGGAGTCGCCAAAACCAGGATCAATACAGTCGCATAATCGCTGATGCTAAAAGTAACATATGTGCTGGGGCCTTTATTTACGTTATGTGTTTAGCATTTCCAATGATTTTATGAATGTATTGTGGACGCGGAAGATGGCGATTTCTTGTCGGTCGTGACATGGCGGTTGCTTCATGCATATAACTTCAAGTTTGTGTATTAAGTTATTATGCCTGAGGTCTGGTACATTGCATATTAATGATTTGTAAGTTAAGAGGGATTTCCGGGTCAAGTAATACAAGTTCTTGGGGTTCTCTGTCAAGAAATTCTCTGGAGAATTTTGGTTTCGAAATCAGTTTGTCTCGAAAGGCACAAAAATCCTTGATGCCTAGCCTGTGATATTTTTCTAGTCATGTATATGCACCGACGTACCGTTCTACGAAACAATCATCGAGTTTTGTCTATCTCTCGTTTCCTACAGAGTAAGAGGAAACAAGAGTTATTGGTAACTACAATTTAAATTGGCCTTAGATAGGACTGTATGCAGTCAACATACAGTATGCAGTAGCTGCAGGCCAACTTAAATTGTAGTTACCCATAACTAAAATGTAGCATCACAACAAAAGGCGAAAAAAAAATCACCATCTTTATGCTAGTGTAAAGTCCTTAAGCAGGACGTAGAATTTCTTTACCCTACAGTCTTCATAATCAAGCGGTCACGAACACAACTGAATTAACTCAGCAAAACAAATACTTAACCTATAAATATCTTTATCTGTCAGTTAATGTCTGCCTCGTGTTATATGCTGCACGACATGCAAATCCTAAGCGATCATGTCAATCAAATCTTGATGACTTCATGAGAAATGCAAAATGTTTTTAATAACACGATCAATATTGCTATTTAAGGAACATACCTCATAATATTATAACGTTTGAACAGCCACTATATGGCCAGTGGTAGATCCAGTTGTCGTTTAAGTGGGGGTCCATTTTTGGACCCTGATATACGAATATGCTTTTGGGAATGGAGGTATCTGATACTGTTTATGGATACATTTTCACAAATTATAATTTGATGAATGGTAAAATTAGAGCATGAATTAGGTCAAAGGCATAAATAGACTTAGGTTTAACTTAAAACACTGTTTTTTTTTGTTACAAAGGCTTTGTCTGGCCAAAGACTACGTTTACTCTAACGTTAACGTAACGCTCTATAGAGACTTTGAGGAGGTATAATATATATAATATCAACTGCAATATTCTATATATGTTCATGTTCATAGTCACGCAACATAGATTCTGACGATTTTGTCATGTTTATCCATACACACAAATGGCAAAAGCGCGACAAAATATTTCTCGTACTCCGAAAAATACGAAAAATAACTTCAAACATTAAAATGAAAAAGTACCGCCAAGTTTATTTCTTTAGTAAGAATTTGTAGATGCTTAATTTCTTTTTCGAAGCCACTGACCGGCCTGTCTACTGTCTAGCCATTAGTCTACATTTGGTAACCTGGTCATGATTATGTCATACTTATTACATTTTGTAACTCAATTTGCTGGTCGTTAGCTCAATGGAATTGATGCATAGGTAATCATCGAGTCATTTATTTTGTACTAACGTTCATTATTACATCATTTGTAGGCAAATGAGGCGAATAAAAAGCAGAAAAGTGATTTTAATAATGAGAGAAAGAGATTTTAATATTAATATAACAAACCCACCTAAACAGCATGAGAAGAATTATAAAAAAAACTAAAAAACACGCTTTTAAAGTACTTCTAACTAAAAAGTGAAAAATAATTCCTAATATAAGCTGAAAAAAGCGTGGGTTGCTCGATAGACGAAAAATATGGCACAGAGCGCCCCACGCTTTTTTCAGCTTATATTAGGAATTATTTTTCACTTTTTAGTTAGAAGTACTTTAAAAGCGTGTTTTTTAGTTTTTTTAAACTATTATTTATTTTCTACTTTTTAGTTTGGTTTATTTATAAGAGCGTTTTTTTTTTTTTTTTTTTTTTATATATTTTTAATTTTTTTTATCGAATTATTGCATTGTCATCGATCTTTGACAGGTGTGCAAAATTTGAATGAAATCTGTCCGTTTAAAGTGGGTCAAAATCGAGTCCAAAGGAGTCGGTTACATACAAACAAACAAACAAACAAACATACAGGTGAAGCTAATATAAGCGTGTTAAAAACTAGCTTCCGCCCGCGTGGTATGTCAATTAAAAGTAGCCTATATGTTAATCCAGACTATAAGCTACATGTGTGCAAAATTTCATCGAAATCGACCCGGTAGTTTTGGCGTGAAAGAGTAACAAACATCCATGATACATCCATACATCCATACTTACAAACTTTCGCATTTATAATATTAGTAAGGATGTATGTTATTGGCAATTTGCATGTAATGAACAGAGCATGCTGAGTCAATATTGTACCTTTTATATTTAACAACTTAATGTACGAATGTTGTGACAAATAAATGATCTTTGTCTTTATCTTTATCATGAAAAGCCCATAAAAATCTAAAAGTTTCTTAATTTTGAGGGTCTTACTGGAACACAGTTTTAAAAAAAAAACTCTTCTATTTCAAGGCAGATCAGCGATAAAACGATAGTTTATAAAAGCTCTAATATTTTTAAAATACTCATTCGAACAAAATAGTATTTGACGAACAAATAAGATAATACAATATCAGATCTTAAAGTGTCTTATACAATACCCAAACTGGTTTAGTTTTCTAATTAATATTCAAATGGACTTCATTTGAAAAAATAAAAAAAATGTAAATAGTCAAAATACCAGTTTGTTAGCATATTTTAGTGTAGAAACACTTTCACACAGTACAATGGGGTCTGAATGAAAGCCGTTAAAGGGATTTGTATTTTATGGGTTTCTCGAAGAAGTTCTTTGTCAGACACAAAGAGACTAGACAACGTTCTAATAGTTTTTTAAACACTACAGTTTAATCCTCTGTGCAGACAATTATGGCGCCAACGAAATGAAGGCGCTTGGTTACATTATTTAATTATTACCTTTCTTTGTTAAAATAAGAGGATAATAAATCGAAACATTTTTGTAGCTATAACCTAAAATATTGTTTAGAATTTTAAATGTTTTCGCCATTTCAAATCAAATCAAATCAAATATTTTTTTATTGCAGGCATAAAAGGCCCATATACATAAATACCTTTATACATTTATTTTGTGTAGTTTTATTAAATTAGCACGTTATAGCAAGACAGCTGACAGAAGAGATTGAAGGTGAAAGACGTTATAAGCCGACCCATAATATAAGAAAATGGAACAAGGGCAGTAAAAAGAAGACCACCGGCATATCATAGGCATGAAATATCATAATTTTAATTTATAACTTCAGGTAAACTTACAGCAAATAGGTATCAACATTAGCCGTTGGCAAACTAATAATTTGACCATCGTTCCTTGATAGTCAATGTATTGTATGATTCCAAGGTAGGTCTCTTCCGACTAAAGCCTACAATGCGATACCTCTGCGAAATGATTAGATTATAAATTATGGATGCACAGTCTACCGTCGCGTTTCGCAGTATCAATGAAGTCCTTGACAGCAGCTATTTCCTGTCTACTTTTCCTCAATTAGAATTAAGTTCTTACTCACAGCTTGGCAATGATTCTGTTAGTTTTACACACTCCATTTAGCTTGATTTATCAGTTCATTTGACGTTCAATTCAATGGATTACCGATGTGAGTTTGATGTCAAATAGCGACAATTTACCGACAACTGTCCCTACAGTGCACAACACCTTAGCTAAAACTCTACTACGAAATGTATAGTGGTGACACTGTTGACCCAAATTTAGCTGAATGTTAGTGTTAATAGTCGGATAGACCAGACGACCAGACAAGTAGATCGATTTCCAATCTTAGTCCAATTAAGATAAAGCAGCAGATTCAGGTTCCAGAATAGATGTCCAATACAAAGTTGAGACAACGATAGGTAGATACGGAAATCGAGTTAGTTAACAGTTTAGACATGGAACTACATAATAGTTATTTCCCTGCCTTTGTGCGGCCTGAATGCTGGTACTGAAGAGGAAATCTGTTGTTACAATAGTATTCAGATTATTTGAGGTCGGCGCTCTGATTATAGAATTAATTTGACAGATGTTAGCATGTCTTGCTATTTATGTATAAGCCAGAATTAATTTGAATTTGAGAATTAAACGAAAACGTCTTAATATATTTGTCAGTAAATAACGCTCAGTTCAATAATTACTATTTTCAGACCAATTAACATAACTTCTGTGGTTGCAACATATTTTGTCCATGTTTTGCTACATTATCTACTCTATCGTAAAAATACTAATAAATCTCTGTAATTACGTTTTTCACTTTTGTTATTCTGATTTAATTTGCTATGAAACAGCTTACTTATATTTATGTGGACCATTTCCGAAATAATGAAGCCGTCAGCTTCGTTACACTCTCTTGATTAATTCATGTATGTCAACTCTTTGTGGCAATCTGTATGCAGGATCCCAAAGGCGCCGTAACATTAATTGCTTGGACACTAGCACTCAAACTTTTCAGACCATTGACCCTTTATTATACTCATAAAAATTTTAAGCAAAAAAATCCTTGTATTTCTTGCCTGTATTATTTTTAAAGCAAAGATAGACAAGCTGCTAGAATTGAAAAAGAATCGCAGTATGAATGTGTATTTTGTAAATGAAAATAAATGTCAACCGTACTGTTATACCCTGCCTATGTTAGGAGACGAGCTGATCACCATCACAAAGTATGCTGTGTCATCATTACATACATATTATAAATATGACAGATGGCATGGGACTTCAGTCTCGTCTCAATCTCGGTACGGATCGGTACCTCTTCTAACTCTAAAAATCCTAAATCATAGTGTTCCTATTTCTGTAATTAATCTAAGTTCAGTTAAATAAATAGTGTATAGTAAATAAAGTGTTTTTTTAAAAACACCTCTCGAGGATCCCATATAACATTGGTGGCAGCGGTGGGATTACGAAAATATAATCCCAAATACGTGTCCGAACTACAGTGCGGAATCCTATTGAAAGTGACATACTATTTCGAAACTTCAGTGCTTAAATAAATGCGGCATCCTATTGAAAGTGACATACTATTTCGAAACTTCAGTGCTTAAATAAAGTGCGTATTTAAAGTGCGTATTAAAAGTGCGAAGCTGTGTTTACCGCAATTTTTCCTACTCTTACTACAAAAGTAACACGGAAGGTCCGTGTTTGTGGAAGACATCCTGACCACTGGTTAAGTGGTTGCATTCATCATGATCCTGATCCTGATAACGATATTCCTGTGAGTGAACTGAAATTTTCGCTGAAAACTAATTTCGAACTCAGAGCAAACATTACCTGTATTGTTCTTACTGTCTATTTTTTTTTTGTGAACTTATTGTGTTTTACTTATATCCTGTGTATTATTTTATTTCTGTAATGATAAGTGTGTCTTACTAACTAGATATTAGCGCTTTGTTTATTTTATCCATCCGGACTGCGCGGCTGATAAGCTCGCAGCCTCTCGTTATCGGACAAGCTTTTAGCATAGCGACGGCTTCTTTAATTCTATTCGTGTTAAGTTTTCTATTTTTATTTTTTTCACAATGACTGGCAGAGAAGAAGCAAAAGCCGAAAGGGCCGAAAGGGCCGACAAGGCCGAAAAGGCTGAAAGAATGGTTAAATCAACCAGTTCTCCTCAAATTGCCATACCGGTTTTGGAAACGCTTGAAAAAATAGATTTAAGTGTACTTCTGAAATTTATTAAACCCTTTGATGGATCAAGGGAAAAACTAAACCCTTTTATATCCAATTGCCAGAGTGCTTATAATTTAGCTACTAAGCACCAAAAACCTATACTATTTAAGTATATGCTAAGCGAATTAACAGGTAAAGCTGAAAGCTCATGTAATATTAAAGATTTTGATAATTTTGAACAGTTTGTCGAATTTCTAAAACAACAATTTGGTGAGCGTAAGCACTACACTCACCTGCTGTCTGAATTACAGGACAGCAAACAAGGTCCAACAGAGACCGTAAATCAATATGCCCTTAGGGTTGAAACTATTCTATCTCAATTGCTGACGGAAACAAAAATGTCTGTTAAAAAGAAAAGTGAAATTGCTGGTCGCGTAGCAGCAATGGAGGACCTAGCCCTTCATACATTTACCATAGGCCTCCTACCACGATTGTCACAAGTAGTGCGCTGTCGTGACCCTGACTCCTTAAACGCCGCTGTTAGCTTTGCAGTAGCGGAAGAAAAGATATTAGCAGCCAGCTATAAAAAATCAATTTTCAACGGGCCGGACAAACCAAAATTCGTATCGCGACAAAATCAACCTCAGTCACAACCAAATCGTTATTCAAATGCTCAAAGTTCGCGTCCTGATACTTCTAAGAAAGTCAACACTGGTGACTTGGTTTGTCGCTATTGTAAAAACGTTGGGCATACAATTGAGAATTGTCGCAAACGGCAGTACAATAATAGCCGTAATCAATCTAATCAACCTAATGCCCCCTCATCTGCTATTCGTCAAACCAACTTACCTCAAGACTCTATTCAAAATCATCCTCGTGGAACTGTTAACGTTATAGAACAGTCCCAGGACTACGGTGTTGATGAAGTTGATGATACTAGTTATTTAAACGAATAAAATTTCCCGATAGGTATCGCTCGGGAAATTACCCATACAAAATCAAAACTGATACCACAGATCTCACTGTATCCTCTGTATCCACTGTATCCTCTGAATCCACTGTATCTAAAAATCAAAGTGTTAACAGACAGGGTAATCAGCCCCAAATTCATAACACTAATTCTAATTCATCTACTACTAAATCACAGACTTACTCTCTGCACGCTCCAACTCCACTGAATCAAATAATAAATTCTAAATCTCAAAATAAATTAAGCTCTCTGAATCCTCCAAATCAAATAATAAATTCTAAATCTCAAAATAAGTCAAGCTCTCTGAATCCTGCGAATCCAGCGAAAAAACACTCTGAATCAAAATCTTACTCTCTGAATCCACCTTCCTCTGCAGCCGTTGTCTCACCTCCGCAAAACCTGAAAAAGGAAAAAGAAAATAATGTTAAAATATACCAAATCAATAATAACACAAAGAAAAGATACTCACCGTATGTCGTTATTCCAACTCCCGTCTCAGATCAGCCTCTATCTTTCTTAGTAGATACAGGCTCCTGTGTTAGCCTGTTAAAACTAGATTCCATATCCAAACTTCCCCAGTTGAGTAACGAAATTATAACACTTAAAGGAATTGACCCTGGGGACGAAGTCACACCAACGTTAGGGAGCTTCAAAATGCATATATTTCAAAATTCTCCAGTAATGCATGAATTCCATGTCGTAAAAGATATAACCCTAACTCATGATGGTATAATTGGAAACGACCTTTTAAATGAATTCTCTTGCACTATCGATTACCACAATAAAGCATTACGAGCAGGAAACGACTCGATTAACCTGCAATTCTCTGAACCTCTATATACCATAGACCCTCGCACAGAAATGGTAATCGAATGTACAGTCAGTAACCCAGAAATTCAAGAAGGCGTTATATTAGACCAGCATCTTTCTATGTTCCTTCTAATAGCAAATTGTATAGTTAAAGTCAAAGAAAACAACCGTATAAATATTACTGTTGTTAATACATCATGGAAATCCGCTATTCTATCTTCTAATTTAAATCTTAAGCTAGAACCATTAACAGTCCACTCTTGTGAATCATTAATTCATACAAATCCACCTCAAAAGGTATCACTTCGAACACAAAAGGTGCTCGACTCTCTCAGACTATCACATCTCAATGATGAGGAAAAGGACGCTCTGCTTCAACTTTGCTCTAATTATTCAGACATTTTTCATCTCCCTGATGATCAACTTACTTATACTACTGCCGTTGAACACAAAATCATAACAAACACAGACGTTCCTATACAAACAAAATCTTACAGATTTCCAGAATGTCACAAAAAGGAAGTTGAGACTCAATTGAATAAAATGCTTGAACAAAATATTGTTACACCCTCTAACTCGCCATGGTCTTCACCCATTTGGGTGGTTCCCAAAAAACTAGATTCCTCTGGACAACGCAAATGGAGAGTTGTCATCGATTATCGTAAATTGAACGATGTCACCATCGGCGAAACGTACCCAATTCCACAAGTTACCGAAATTTTAGATCAATTAGGGAAGAGCCAATATTTTTCTACATTAGACCTGGCTTCTGGATTTCATCAAATTCGTGTTTCACCAGAAGACGCATCTAAAACAGCATTCTCCGTTCCGCAAGGTCATTTTCAATTTACAAGAATGCCATTTGGACTTAAAAATGCACCGGCAACTTTTCAGAAACTAATGAATACCTGTCTTGCAGGACTCCAAGGTTCCAGGTGCTTTGTATATCTCGATGATATCGTCTCGTATTCAGTAGACTTACCTTCCCATATCCAGAACTTGACCTGTATCTTCGAAAGACTTAGAGACTATAACCTGAAACTCCAACCAGACAAATGTGAGTTCATGTGTAAAGAAGTCGCATATTTAGGTCATCTTATAAGCGATGATGGCGTAAGGCCAAACCCAGCAAAGGTCAAGGCCGTCACTGATTTCCCAATACCAAAATGTCCCAAAGATGTAAAGAGTTTCCTTGGCTTAGTTTCATACTACAGACGGTTTATCCCTGATTTTTCAAAACTTTCTAAACCATTAACGACACTTCTCAAAAAGAATGTACCTTTTATCTGGAAAAATGAACAACAGCTTGCATTCGAAACACTTCAAAACAAACTCGTCACTTCGCCAATTCTAGCTTATCCTGACTTTACAAAACCATTTGTACTCACATGCGACGCTTCTAATTTCGCTGTATCCGCCATCCTATCTCAGGGACCAATTGGTAAAGATCGCCCCATTGCTTTTGCTTCCCGTACTCTCAATAAAGCGGAATGTAACTATAGTGTTACCGAAAAGGAATGCCTTGCTATCATTTTCGGCACCAAAGCCTTTCGTCCATATCTCTATGGGCATCGATTCACAATAGTTACAGACCATAAACCACTTCAATGGCTCTTTAACTGTAAAGACCCCGGATCTCGACTCATTCGTTGGCGACTTAAGCTGGAAGAATTTGAATATGATATTACCTATAAAAAAGGCAATTTAAATTCCAACGCTGATGCATTATCTCGGTTTCCAGTTAATCCTGTTGAAGGTCAAGACTTACCTCTTAATTCTCCACCACAAAATCTTGATGATTTATTAGGAAATAATCTCCTAGATTCACCTACTCATATTCCTTTCTCCTTTGATGACGACGAATTACTAAATCCACACATTAACCCTAATACTAATGAAATTCCAATACCTATACCAAACCCTTCTGCAAATTCCAATCCTGATCCTCGTAACGCTCCAAATCCTTTACATATACAAGATGAAGAACCGGATCTTATAGATCTCGGACCTTTAGACTTAGGTAGCCCTCAAAGCACAGACCTTAACCTAGATTTTGAAAACCTCGATATTCCTTCACCCGAAACCTCTGAAACACAACCCACTACAATTTTAAACGACGATGACTATTCAAAATTCCTTAAATCTACAAGTAACAAAGAAATAACTACCGACACAGTACTAAGAGAACACAATGAAAATTTGTTAAAATCGCCTTATAAAATTATAATAATACCAACTTCAATAGACTTAGACGAGTCCAACCCGTATATCCTCGAAATCCTGCAAAATAACCCCGATAAAGAAAATATTCTAAATGCCGAAAAGGAACTATATGCATCACTCAAAACCAAATATGAAGACAAGGATATTTATTTACTCTTTGTCAAAGTTCACCATTTCGATGAATCTTCCTACCCCGCTATATACAACAGCCTGAAACAAGTTAGGAACCTGATTTTACAATCAGACCAAACAGCTCATATTGCCATATCCGATTTCAAAAATCCTTTTGACCAACATTCATATGCAAAAATCTACAATATCCTTACTTATATTTATCATAATACAAAAATATGTATTCATGTCTATCTTAACAAAACCATTTATCCAACCCTAAGTGAAAGACCCAAAATCTTGCGAGACAATCACGATATCCCCGTAGCTGGACATTTAGGCTCAACACGTATGTACAATAGGATTAGAGAACAATTCTTTTGGAAAGGAATGAGAGGAGATATAGAAGATTACGTGAAGAAATGTAAAATGTGTCAGGAAAACAAAGCCTTAAGGAAGCTAAACAGAGCTCCAATGGAAATTACTACAACTTCAACATCCCCATTTCAAAGAATATCATTAGATATAGTTGGGCCACTCCCTGAATCTCGTACCTCTAAATTAAAATACATAATGACTATTCAAGATGATCTTACTAAATACTCCGTAGCCTACCCAATTCACAGCACAACAGCTGAAGAAACAGCAGATTGTCTAATACATTTCATTTCCCTTTTTGGAATACCTAAATCAATTCTGACTGATCAAGGAGCTAACTTCACTTCAGACCTTTTTAAAACAACTTGTAACTTCTTAAAAATCAAACAATTATGGGCCTCACCGTATCACCCCCAAACCCAAGGCGCTCTCGAACGTAGCCATTCTACATTAAAAGAGTATTTAAAATCCTTTGTAAACGAGCATCAAGATAACTGGCCAACCTATGTATATACTGCTATACTCACATATAACACTACAATACATACTACTACAAAATTTAGTCCATATGAACTATTATTTGGTCATAAACCTTTCATACCAAGTTCGGTGTATGAAAGTGGAACTACTACAACTTATAATGACTATATTCGAATGTTACAACATAAATTCAAATACTCGAGAGAAAAAGCTCTGGAAAACATTTTGAAATCTAAAGAGACTTCCAAAACATATTACGACTCCCGTACTAGAATACCACCACAATATAAGGTCGGTGACTTTGTTTATCTTAAGAATCACTTAAGACTCAGAAAAGCCTTATCACCTATTTGGAAAGGTCCTTACAAAATAATAAAAGTAAATGATAGTAATACAGTCACGCTTCTTATCAACAGGCGTCATGTAACACATCACTTCGATGAAATCAAACCTGCGGATGTGTCTCAAGCGCCTGCCTCTAGGAATAATGAACCAAACATGTAATATTTATTTATTTTATCTTTTTATTTCAGCGCTTCAACGAATGCGCAACCTGATTTTATCAAGCCATACCCTTCTAACTCTGGAATCTTCTTCGAAAGTCTAGGCAAACTTAAGATTATAAATGGAAACTTAAATGTAATTAGCTATGTAGACATTGCCTACATAAATCCTCATATAACTAACCTAAATGAGATTATAGGTTCAGTGAGATTTGTGTGCCAGAAAACTAATAACTCCAAATGTTTAAATATATTATCACCTCTAACAGTACGTTTCAAAGACATCCAGAGAGAATACGATTCTTTCTCTCATTTAACCTCCAAACGAAGTAAACGATCAGCCTGGTTTGGTGGCTTAGGTACTATATTTAAACATATTTTTGGTACCCTTGACGAAGATGACGCGATAAAGTACGACTCCGCGATAGAAATTGTGCAACAAGACCAAAAGAAAATAGCTGAATTAATGAAACAGAATATTTTAGTTACCGCAAACAAATTAGAGTCATTTAAAGAAACTATTAATAAATTAAAAAATAATGAAGCATTTCTCAGCACCACTTTAAATTCAATTTTTAATCAAATAGCAAATTTCACGGATATGTTTAATACTTTAAACAATGAAAATGAAGTCTACTCCATACTAACCAACCTCGAAAGTAACTTACTTACTTTATCTTTCCAGTTAGAAGACTTGACTAACGCGATAATATTAAGTAGTCAAAACATTCTGCATCCGAATGTTCTGACGCCCACTCAGCTATACAAAGACCTTGTCGATAACGATAGGCACCTACCTAGGGACACGAGTATCCCGATAGTTTTAAGTTTAGATAATATTCATTTAATTATAAGTATGTCTAATGTTGTATGTTACTATTTTAATAATAGGCTGATGTTTGTATTGCAGATACCATTAGTAACAAATGACGATTTTAATCTTTACCATAGCCTTGCTTTACCTACTCCTCATGGAATAGATTACCCAAATACTTTTAGTCTTATTATACCTTCCAATCCATATATTGGCATGTCTAGAGATAAGTCAAATTACTGTGTATTAAATAAACTAGATAAGTGTAAAATTGTAAGCTCTGAGTTCTATCTTTGCGAAATTTCTACCGTATTACTGACAAACAGTAATCCAACGTGTGAGAGCGAATTATTAACAAAGACAACAAGCTCTATTCCGGTGCAGTGTGAAACTAAATTAATATCTGGTGAATTAGACATTTGGAAACCAATAACAAACAATCAATGGATTTTCATCCAATCCCGACCGAATAAAATCTCTATTGAGTGCGACACATCGGAACTGCGTGAGATAATAGTGAACGGTACCGGAGTGCTACATATACCTTATCAGTGCATAGTGTATACAAAAACCGCGAGACTCATAGCATCAAACAAGGCCGTTAATATAAGTACACCTATTCCTAATTTAGATTTTAAAATTATAGATGATATATGCTGTAAGTTAGATAATAAAACTAATGAGGTAAACAATTATAAGATATTACCAATAAAATTACAGAGTATTAATCTTGACGATTTGAACGCTAACAACTACAACACAATGTATTCGGACCTAGATAACATCATAGATGAAAAACCTGTACTAACTTATAAGCTTCATTACTTTGTATTTTCCACATTTATTTCAATAATTTTAATTTCTTTTGTATTGTTTAAATTAATTAAGTTAATGTTAAAATATAGAAATAGATTAAATATATCTATACCGGAACCAAGCCGTACCGATCAAAGTGAAAATTCTGAGAGTGAAAACTCTCCGATTCCATTGCCTCGTCTTAGAGAAATAGTTTAAGCAATTTGCCCCTGAACTTCGATTTTCTCGCGAAGTTCAGTCTTTTTCGGGGGGCTGTTATACCCTGCCTATGTTAGGAGACGAGCTGATCACCATCACAAAGTATGCTGTGTCATCATTACATACATATTATAAATATGACAGATGGCATGGGACTTCAGTCTCGTCTCAATCTCGGTACGGATCGGTACCTCTTCTAACTCTAAAAATCCTAAATCATAGTGTTCCTATTTCTGTAATTAATCTAAGTTCAGTTAAATAAATAGTGTATAGTAAATAAAGTGTTTTTTTAAAAACACCTCTCGAGGATCCCATATAACAGTACGCAACCTAACTTATATTTCACGGAAACAATGAAATAAAATTGGCATACACGATGCATAAATTGAAAGCGATACAATATCCGCTCAACTTTATTGATCAATACAATGACACGCCTTTTTATGAAAAAAAAGTCTTTTGTTTCAAAGCTATTTATGAATAGCCTATTTAAACGATTCGATAAAATTTTGAATTAATCATTTTCTTGCAATTGTGGTGGGTTTATATTTGGATCCCTGGCACCTGACACGAATTATAGTTTGGGAATCACTGTTCCAGGCTATAGCCCGAGCTATAAAGAGTACATATTAAATAGGGGCGTCGACCTCAAATTACGTGCAGGTATGGTGGGAATCCTTTTTTTTTTAATTTTTGGGTTGTATTCCACTATGATTGTAAGCACGTGATAAGAATTTAACTAAGAATCTATTTAGGCACGATTGAAGGTTGTCAAAGGTACAAAATAAACATTAATTTTATTCTCTATTCTTTGCCATAAATAAGGCCTAGATTATCATTATCACAATAGATTATAAAGGCACAATGATGCTAATAAAATTGACAATATATTATAATATTATTATGAAGTATTAAGTGCACGGTTGGCGCTTTAACCACTAGGTTAAAGCCGCTTTCAACTACGCTGGTGTTGTGGGATTTGTCCCGACTCTGTGCTTTGTGTGTGTTAAATGTATGTTTGTGAACACAGGAGACATTTCTATTGCGGGAATCATTTAAAAAAAAAATAACCAGTTTAGTTTTAAAAGTTAAAGAATAAACATTGTGGCTAAACCGATAAGATTTTTTATTAACCACACTTAGATTAAGGAGGTGAAAGTTTGTGAGTGTGTATGATTGTTACTTCTTCTCGCTCGAACGTAAGGTTGATTTTCATGACATTTGGCATACAGATAGCTTATTTCTTTAATTTTCATAACGGCTTTTTATTGGCATAGCACGCGGGTGGAGAGGCGGGCGGCAACTATGCATGTGGATACTTACATTGGTTTTTGTAATTTTTGTTATTACTCGATATCATTTAAGTGTCGAGTAATGCAAGATATCAAATTCGCATTGACTTAATTCTCGAAAAAGATAATGCAGGCGCGATATCAACCAGCTGATAGATACTTATCTATAAAGATAACACTTTAAATCCTATTCATCGCAACTAAAACAATATTTCCGACTATATAGTTGGGTAAAATAATTTAAGCTTAGTTTTAAATAACGTGATTTTTACCTTTCCGTCTTAATCTTAACTTAAGAAATTTCTTGCGATTTCGTCGTTTACACAATCCATGTTTTAGTTTTTCCTTTCGAAATAATAACATTTTTTTGTTCTTAAATATGCTTTTATTATAGACAGAGATTTCCAAAATGCAATTTATACTCACCTACCTCACCTTCCCTTTTTTATTTCTTCGCTCTGTCCTTATAACAATTCCGTCATCGTCATTCATTGTCACTCATCGTCACTAACACAACATAATTTCGCGGAATATCGAAATATTCCACTGGTTAATCAGAAATATCTAGATTTTCAAGGATGCATTTCAGTTTACAAAGCCGTTGTCTCCTGATAAGATAACAATTTTAACGACAGTTGACGAATATGATTGGTTTCGTGCACAAAAACTTTTTTTATTTGTAATTCATTGCAGGAACATTCTGGACATTGTCGATTTGGTGATCTAAATAATAGAATCTCGGGGTCAAGTGTCAGTTCAATCTTGTTTGCTTTGAAACGATGATACAATTGCAATTGTCGATCCTATTTTCTTTATTCTAAATCAACTTTAGTTAGTTTTAGGAAAATGTTATGTCATGTCAACGATCGTTCTTTTTATGGTTAACATCTTTACAATCGTATTTATTTACTTTAGCTATTACTAGTCATTTGACCAACAAGATAGTATAGTTCGTCTACTTTTTCGTGTGCTTATTTTGAGCCTCGAATAAGAGAAAGAAGCTTTAGTAGAAATACAAGCGTAGCGAGTTTATCTATGTGGTTTAGAATCTTGTGCATAGTGAACTCAAAGGCACGGGATGTAAATAATTTTGACTTCGTATTTCGCACATTCAACTTTTCACCTCAGAGCATCGCAACCTGGAGAAAATCGAGTTTTGCTAACTGTTTTCACACGACAAAGAACGCCAATTTCTCCGCAGGTAAATACGTTATATCAAAGAAAATTGTCCAACAAGGAAAATACGATCGTTGTAATTACAGGTTCCTTCTCAAGATCCGATCTATTTAATAAAAACATGGTAAAAAATGTACGCTAATGAAATCCGAGGAAGATAAAGCTAAAACTAAAAATAGACAATCATTCGGCAACATCCAAGAACCTTGATGTTACATAAAAGATAAGTGATATAAGGAAAGAACGTTAATAAAACTTGAAAGTGTCACCGGCAAAGCAAATACAGATGTGAAGACACATCGCGTCACTAGTCACTACCTGCGTGGCATTGCTGATAGCAAATGTAAATAATAATGTCGATGATTTAGTATTATTTATTTTGACTTTATATACAGACCTAATATACAATATGTAACACCAACAATTAGTCTTAATTTCCATTTGGAAAGGTCTTTGATCCCTCCTGAATCAACTATTTTCTCAAAGAGAAGTACCTAGTCAGGTAATAGTAATATTGTTACGGGTACAATTAGTTGTAGGTATAATTTTATTTTTTGTTTCATATATTTCAGAGTGATGAGTCCTTATTTGTTTTGAATGATCACTTCAAAGAAGCGACCATTATAAACATTGGTGACTCAATTTAACACAAAGCGGAAGCAATTTTCTAGATAATGCAAAATTACTAAATGAATGTAATTTTCCGATTCACATCACCAGTGGGGTCAGAGAGGGATATAATTTCAAAATGTTGAGAAACAAAAGCTAAATTTTCTTTTATATTTCTCTTTGGATGATTTCGATATTTATTTTCTTTTCGGGATTTTTGAAGAAATTATTCAGTTTATCAAGAGTTTTAACCTCGGAATACTGTCCCGTCATTCTATAATATTTCAGTCCCTACCTTTTTATTTTATAAAGTTAATATAATTTATTATAATTTTGTATATTTTTCTGTAAATAATGATCTTATTTCCATTTATTAATTATATGAATGTATTTTAAACGGAATGCTATACTCAAAAGTACATAATGTTTTTGTCGTATCTGTAGATAATAGGTCATCTGTATGACTAATTTTTTATTTATACATTGGTCAGAAAAATTGGAGCAGCAGAATAGGTCAATTAATTTATCGTCAGACAACTCATTAATCTCATTAAAACAAATGTGCAACAGATTTAAACTTTTTAATGCGTCCATTTTCTGAGTAAATCATAATATCTGTGCCGTTCTCAAGATATTGGGATTACACTGAATGTTGTGTCTGGCAAATGTTACAGATGCATCGTTGGTCAACACTTCACGAGTGATCTGCGATACAATTCGGAGAAACTCTGTAGTAACGTGTTTGAAAACTTCTTCTGTTCTTTTTAACTTTTCTAATAACATACATAAAATCACGGAAGTCTTGAAAAAGTAAAAAAGTGCGATTCGGACTCGTGCACGAAGGGTTATTAAAAACGGCAAAGAAATCATGTTGTATGTCGTAAATATTTATTTTATTTTAATTCAAATAAGTATTTATTTTTTAAGTTACTTAATATATTATTAAATATTTTGTGAATATTTGAGCGTCTACCCGTTACCATTATCAATATAAAGCTTAGTTGTTGTGACAACCTGGCCAAGTGGGGATTCACAAACACATCCAACACTAGTTGCGAATGTGGATCGCCCACCCAAAGTATCTGTTGTCCTGCCCATTACTTCCTGCCCCTTGTACCCTAAGAGACCTTTTGCAGGCCAACCAAAAAAGCGTCCTTGTCGCAGCCTATTGGTCTAAAACTGTATAAATGAAAAATATTAAGCAGAATTACAATAGTCATTGACACGACAAGAAGAATATAAAGCTGAAACGAGCAAAAAATTACGTTCTTTGTATGGGAGCCTTCCTTAAGAATATATTTTTTTTTCATTTGTTTTTTATTAAGTATTTGTTGTTACAGTGGCATTAGATTTACATCATCTGAGAAAATTTCAACTGTCTAGTTATAGCAGTTCATGAGATACAGCCTGGCGATAGACGAGCAGACGAACAGCGAAGTCTCAGTGATAGGGTTCCGTTTTTACCCTCTGGTTACGAAATCCTAAAAATTAAAATGGTTCTTCTGGATGTTTTTTCATGTAAGTATATATTTTAATGTTCTTAACCTTTAAAAGTTTGCCTTTTTTTTGTATTTGATGATTGTTGAATTTAGTATTAAGTTTCTGTTCTGTACAATAATGTGTGTATTTATTCATAGCGCTGGATTTGGGACACGTGCTCAATGTTCACAAATTATTCATATTTGCTTGATAACTTGGTCTACAGCTAACATTTGCGTTCTCGGTCGTAAAAAACAACAATGATACAATTTAAATTATGTAATACGAAAAATGTCTGAGTGCCAGTTATAAATTGAAATGAGAAAGCGTAACAGGAATTTTAAATAAGAAACCGACTATGTTATTGGTGTGTGTTAAGAGTTAAAACAAGTTTCTTTTGTCGATAAGCCAACAGAAAATATCTGGAAGAGTCGTTGACTCCCGCTGTGTATTTTATTTCATAAATATATGCATGAATATGTCTAACGAGTTTATTTTTTTTATTTATGTACAATATCGATACGCAATTGTACTTGATCATGCATGTTTTTTTTCTGCTGAGTTGCAGTCTTTGTACAGTTTGCGTGACTGCTTTTTGCGTCCTCAATCTGCGGTTACTGTTAGGTAATTTTGTTCATCCCATTTTAGATGTTGAAATGGTTATAGGTTCGATAAGAGGTTACTTTCAGCAGAGAATTTGTTAGGTCTGACGACTGACGAAGTAAAAAAAGCAAGTGATAGTACAATCACTAGCTGATCTTTTTGTCTTTTTGAAATCAATAGCTATGGTGCCTTAGCACAGACCTGCAATGTGCAGCGTTTGTTTGACATGGACTTTGAATAGTAAAGAATAAGATGGAGAAGTAAAAGTCTTAAATAAGACTACCAGTGAAAGCATAGGCCAATATCAACTAATCGTTCATGTAACACGGAATCTACAATGAGTAGGTATTTAATTGTACAAACTTGTGTCAAACAAACGTGATCAAATAACAGTCTAGAGCTCTTCAAATTTAATATTTGATTAAGAGTTTTTATCTAGTAGAAATTGTTTGGCGATGGCAGTTATAACAAAACACATATAAGTGAATCTATTGATATGATCGTTCTACGAATGATAATTACCGGTAATCAGTAATTATCTCCACAAATCAGGGTCGTTAGCGATAAGTCACGCAACAAACTTGCGATACGGACCCGTCTTTGTCTGTTTCGTAACCTTCTACACACGCATTCTTTCAAATCTCTACCATTCTTGGGTGTTCTTTTGTTGGTAGCATTTGTAATCTTTCTTACCGTTAAATGTGTCGTATGCTGTAGGCTGATATTCCTCTCGGAATGTGTCCTGCGCGTACGCAGCAATCAACGAGCTCTTCCCTACAGCTCCGTCACCCACCAACACACACTTTATCTTCTCCTTTTTGCCACCTTTCACCTTCCTCCTGTCCTTTATCTGAAACATCCGATTCAAGGTCCGTCTGCTCTTCTTATCCCTCACCGCCCACTCGTTCACTTTATCACAGCAATTTAAGTCTTCAGAGACATCGTCTCGTATCACAGTGCGGCCGTTTTCCTCCGCCACTTCCGAGTAGTCGTAGTCGTCGTCATCCCGCTGATCTCGTCGCGAGATCGGGAACTGACTCGGACTGTGCACTCCGAACACGAAGGGCCCGTCCCTCTCGGGCACTCGGCTAGCGAACCCGTTCGCTGGAGTCGCAGGCTTCGCGTAATGCACTACCGGGGCGCGGTACTGATTCGAAAGGTAACTGTCTGACGCCTGCGCGTGCGGTTCGAACCTAAACACTAGTTCCGCTTCCCTGCGGTCCAAACTTAAATCGGGAGTTACTTTGTCTTGAAAGTATCCGACTTTCTCGCGAGCTCTCGCCTCCTGTAATCGCCTTTCAAGTTCGACGTTCGATGGCTTCCAATAATCTGGTCGATATTCGTAAGAATAATCGGCGGGCAGGTTCCTCGGCGCGGGCAAGGGCCGATGCGGACCAGTATCGCGGGGAGGCGCGCGTGGAGGGACCATTAGAGGCTTTTGCGGTTCCGCCAACAACGGCCGACGTGCCGAGAGGTTTGCGTTTCGGTTGAACATGATCCCTTCTAGACTGGGAGACATTTGCACTGTCACGACTGGCTGCGTTCAAAGCGGTTAACACGGCATGCGTTCGCGCACATTACTGGCGCGATGTAACGAGAATATATCGCGGTTTGTGGAGCACACGGGCTCGAGCAGCGACGTGCCGTCTCGGTGGAATATGAAACTCGACTGACGGCCGCGGAGCCGGCGGTAGCCGCGCGCCCCTCGTCCGGAGAAATGACCTGTTGCTTCTGTTACCTGTTCAGGTACAAGCCGACGACCGTTTCGCGAGCACAACGCAGCTGCTGCCTGGCCTGCTGGCCGATAACAAAGCCAAGCCGTCACGCCGTCATATGGCGACGCGACGCCAGCCGCCGCACAGCCCCGCAAGGAAATTCATTCACGACACCAAAGATGAATGAACGACGTGTTTTGTTTACCAAATGTTTAATGTTTACATATTAGGTGGCTAACCTCGTTCGGTATTGTATTTATATTGCTATGGATGACTTAATGACAGCATTTATTATTGCTTATGACTGCTACTACCGTGCGTTATGTACAGTAAGCAACAAAAGTAGCAAAACACTTAAAAAAATTTCAAACCTACCTACTAAATAATGTTTTCACATTAAAAACATTTTTAATATAAAATAATGCATTTATATTCAATTACTATAAGTTTTAGTTTATCACATCATTAAAGAATTACGATTTTAAGAAATAAGTGGCTTTAATTTTTTTTTATGTGTAGAGCTACTTCTGTTGCTGACTGTTCCGGTGTCAAAAAAGAAATTTAATGATTATAATGACCTATGGCTGAATTTCTCCCATTATTTATAATTATGCTAACAAACAAAAATAAAATGCAACAAAGCCCGAGTTTTGCTCATCTGTAGCATCCCTATCGTGTTGCTTTGCGGAAGTAGGAGAAGGTATAGACGACTTCAAATTAGCGGTAAGATACTAATTGTGTTAAACGCCGAAGCTGCGCTTACTATAGATGTAACTCTGCGTGTTTTTAAACATCTATATTTAAGCAGAAGACATAATAACATCTAAACAGCAGTGGGTTTATCCCTGCGATCCAATCGTTGTAATTTTTGATAAAAACGCTCACAAATCTCGTAATTTGTAGGACTTGTGACCAAAATTTGTGTGTGTGTAATGTATGTTTCTGAACACCCCCGCGACACAGGAGTTATTCTTAAGGCATGCGTCGTATTAAAAAAAAACAGAAACGAAAATAATGAAATGCTGACGAAACGAAAGTGGAACGCGGGGATAATATACTAAATTGCAACCTGAAGTTTACAAATAAAATGAATTGCAACAGCCAAGGTCAAATCTACTATTTTGTTTTTAAAGTTAAGCCCTACTAGTACCGACATCAGCTAAAAATGTGCTTCATTTTCTATTTTAGTAGGAAATGTTTCTGTGAAAACCTTACAATAAATCCGTTCCACAGTGTGTAAGTAGGTAAGTAAAGCAGGTATTACAAATAGTAATACAAATAAAAATTGCCGTCATTGCCGTCTAACTTCGAACAAAGTTGTGTAAAAGATTCATCGAAGACTGATTAATATTTGAATGTCGTAGCAGTGTAAAACGAATAAAATTGCTAATATGTTTTTGTATAATTTAACAAATTTCTTTATTTTCTAAGTTGATGTTTTTGGCAGTGTTTGCTGCTCTGGTTTGTAAACTTATTGTAAACAGTAAGTAATATTTTGGTGTTCATGTTTATAATATAATTACATTTGTTTATGGAATGGGAGGAATTTGTTTAATAAGAAAAATGAATAATAATATCATAATGCGTCTAGTACTTGTGTTTTTGCTCTTATTCGATAGCCAAATAAACATTATAATTAATTGTGTTTACACAATTTTCCTTTATCATGTTACGAATAAAATTGTAAAGGAAAAAGATATTTTTTTACCAAATTGGTTTACATTGTTTAATTTTTAGCAAAACCTAGCTTTAATACGTTCAGAAATATTATTTTTAAAAGTCAGGATTTTTAAATACATTTTCGTCATTAAATTTTAATTAACTACTCGAATAATAAAGGATTCTTCACACTTAAAAAAATTATATATACCTATTCAAAGTAATCCGATTCTCACATTCTGAAAATTTTGGGTAGTTTTGTTGTTTTTCCGTAAATTTATTCTGTTAAATAAATGAAGGGGTTCATACTAAATATATAAGATTGCAATTTATAAAAACGGTCCAAAATCCCCAAATTTACCCAATGCCAGCGAAAAGTTATTTTCTTATTCTATTATATTAACGCATTGTTTATCAACTTTTTTATTTATTTATTAACATATTTATTAAAACATTGATTAAATTCATGCATCAACAAAAATAAATTACAATTAAATAACAATAAAAGAAAAAAATCATATTAGAAAAGAAACAATACAATTACAATAAATTATCTGCAGGAGCAGCTTTAAAAACAATTTCAATTATTTCTTAGTCATTTCGCAAAACCTCAAGCACACCAACAATATTTTCGTCAAGGCATCCACAAACAAAACACAGTCTGAGTTCGATGCGATGTCAGAAGAGAGTTAATTAAAAAGTTAATGAAAATCAAAAATCGTGAGGTAAAGTCACTAAACTCAGATATAAATTCTCTTTTGGTGAATTTAAGTCGCACATGTATTTTTTTTTAAATTGCCGCCTTTTTGCTAGGCGTTTAGTTTACTGGACTCCATCCATCTTAAAATTTGCGATCTTATTAGATCAGTTCTGATATTTATAATATTTTAAAGCAAATTATAGCTTTGCTATGCCTTTTTGTATTTTATAAACATATCAGAAATGCAAATATTTATTAAACAACATGAAAAAAAAAAAATATTTTCGCCTTTTTATACAAATTAATTAACGCACCCTACGGGTCTACACCTAGCAAAGGTTAAAGAACGCGTTCGTTGGTTCCTGTTTGGAGTATTTTGGAGGGCTAAGCGGACACCATCGATTGTTCGTTGGCCTTCGCTGGTAATTCAAAGCGTGGGCAATGTTATATAATTTAACTTCATATAAACGGTAGGAAGCTGAACGCGTCACGTGCCTACGCCTCGGAATAAAAACGTACTAAGGGGACTAACAAAAGATGGGCATGCGCCGCTGTGATAAATGAATGAAAAAAAAAAATAGAAGCTCAACCAGGTACAGATGTATAGGATGATCGGTAGCCGTGTGTACATAATATTAAAAGACAGTAAGTGGGCGCCCTAACGTGTATCGCGTGATTGTGATATGTTATTTCAATAAATAGGATCGAGTTAGAGTACTGGGTTATATTTATACAGTGGCGCGGCGTGGCGGTAACATTAAAGGATTCATTAGCGTTCGCTAAGCCATCTAAAATAGGACCAATAAATCCGTTCGTTTGCCTTCGTTCGTAAGGTCTGTACCCGGCATTAAACACGTGCTGTTGTTTTTGACATTTGACAGCTGTCAGTGACAGTGTCATGCAATACCATGCTTTGGTGCGTTCCAGCATTGTTTTGGACATTAACGACATTAATAGAAACCATAGAAAGAGATAGCTTAAGCATAGCATTGTATACAGAAAGAGAAGCAGCTTTTAATCATGTGAAAACTACGCATTGGCTGATAACTACTCTGCCAAAGTTTAACACAATGTGGTTATGTTTAGAAAAGTGATTGCATTTTATTTATAATTTTTAAGTATAACTTAAATTGTTACGGCTTAATCCTTTATTGTAAGCATTAATAAGTATATTTCATAATGGCCAAATTCAAGCTGAGTAAGTATTATCCTTTATTTTCCTATTTAGCTTCCCACATTGAGGAGCATGGTCATAAAATAATAAAACTGTTTTAATACGTATTTATACATTATTATTATCATCCTAAAACCATTATATAGGCTACGAGTCATGTAAACTCTATGTCTGATATTCATTTAAACACATCAACCAATCAAAACGTGAATTGTAATGCATTAATATTGTCAATTTCCAAATAATACAAGTTGAGTGATGATATCTATTATATATAGGAGATAAACAGAGACTATTGAGCATCATGTTAAGTATATTTTCTTTTACAAATTGTGCAGTAAAAAAATGCTTACTTGCAAAACAACAGCAAACAGATTTACATTGAATTAAAATTTTTACCTTTTTCTTTCTAACCTTCACAGAGAAGCCATCAAAGAGGCAGCCAGCTCGTCTCCGCTACAAAATCGAGAAGAAAGTAAAAGATCACAACAGGAAACAAAAAAAGGAACAGAAAAAGAACCCCAAGTCTAAAAAAACAAAACCTATTCAAATTCCGAATGGATGTCCTTTTAAAGATGACATTTTGAAAGAAGTAGAGGCTGTAAAGAAACATAAAGAGGAGGAAAGACAGAAAAAAAAGGAACTGGCCAAAGCTGAGAAACAAAAGAAAATGGAAGAAAAGAAGAATAGTAAGAATACTAGCATGGATAGTTTGGTTAGTGCTTAAAATATTTATTAATAGCTATTGCCCGCAACTTCGTCCAGATGGAATTTGCTGCAGCTCTTTAACCCGCATCAAAAGTTACTGCTCTGCTGTTGGGGAGTTTATTGTAATGTTAAAAAGAGTTATAATAATCCAATCAGAAGTTCCCCAAAGTACGTTAAGAGTATATGTGGTAGGTAGGTATATATCTTTAAAAAGTAGCCTATGTTACGCACCTTGTAGTCAGTTACCTACATCTAAAATTTTATCAAAATCAGATCAGCTATCTAGAAGATTAGCCGATACACATAGTCAGATAGACGGACAAAAAATTTCAAAACTTTATTTGAGGCATACAAATAACTATATCAACTGTAAAAAACATTGTTATTTTGATATTAAGATCAGACACTTCAAATTTATATATTTGTATTGACTACTATAGACTGACCGTTTAACTGAGTCCTCGCCTGCGCGGTACAGGGGCGAGGGGGTATGACGACAAAGGGGACTGAGACTGGTGCGGGCGGTGGGCAAATTTTTGTAATTGTTCATTTCGTTCGCTACATGGGTAGCGATCGCATGTGTTGACTGTTGCAGACACCTTGTGAGAGGTACACATGTAATAACAATCAAGATGAATCAAAAAATCTGGGACAGGCAATACTTAAACCTTCAACCGCAGAATGCCATTGAAAATAGCATTATTAAATGCTATAAAAATAATCTATTAGAAGTTAGGATAAAATTCAACAGTGTAGTGATGTCCTTTTATTAAATTCTCATTAACTAGTATGTATATGCTATTTAAAACTGACTTCAAAAAAAGAAATCAATTTGATGGTTGTTTATTGTTTTTTTTTTTATGCGGATTACTTTTTTTTATGATTGAATATGTATTATAGAATAGTCCAATATGAATTTTTTTTTCTTTAGTTGTCATGTGGTCCCATTTTCATCAGATCATGATCTGATGATGGGGTCCTAAAAAAATTTAGGGCAACCATTTAATTTTAAATGCTTCTTTATTGTTTTTCGAATACATTATTAACTAAAGGTACTTGGATATTTGCATCTGCATGTGCAGTGAGCATTTCATGTTGTTGAATTGATGCTTGAAGGTACAAATCCTCAATGGTAAGGGGATAATTCTTTAGATATAGGCACCTTACAGCCGTTTTCTATATTCTTTTAAGTTATACATCAATGAGATATGAAAATATTACTTATGTATTCCTTACTTTTTAGTGCATTTTTTTGTAATTGAAGTTGTTTTTTTAGTAAAATTATTTTGTCTTTATAGGTAGCTAATGCAACAGCCCGTGGTAAAGTACATGAAGCTTTCAAAGGTGACGAACCAACAGACGAAGTAGCGTTTGGCAAGGACAGGAATAAGGAGAATTCCCTCAAGACTTACTATAGGGAATTCAAGAAGGTCATCTCAGAAGCTGAGGTTATATTAGAAATTGTTGATGCCAGAGATCCTTTAGGTGAGGTCTCATACATATTTTTATAATTCAACTAAAACCCCATGTAACCAATCCCTGATGATTAAATGTGAGTAAAGTCAATAAAGTTCCAAATATTCTATAAGAGACTTATCCATGTGAAAATCCTTATTAGTGTAGCAACTAACGTTGTTATCTTAATAACAAGTAGGGCATGCAGTACCGGGTCCAGTATGAACACCTGGACCCAGTTCTGCATGCACCAATAACAAGTGGAAACTATAGTTCATTAATATCTTCAAAAGATAACAGATGTGTTGTTACTCCGGGCCTTATCTTGTCACCAGTACAGAATGTATGTGCACTTTCGTAGTGCACATAAATAGCCAATAGAGTGTATTAAATCTATTTTCAAACATTACCAGGTACAAGATGTTCTCAAGTAGAAGAAGCAGTCCGTGAATCAGGCAAGCGTCTCGTCCTAGTCCTGAACAAAGCTGACCTGGTTCCTCGCGCTAACCTCGAGGCCTGGCTCAAGTATCTGCGTCGTACCGCTCCGGCTGTACCCTTTAAAGCTTCTACGCAAGATCAACAGCATAACCTCGGCACTAGGAAGATGAAGCATGTTGTTAAGGAGAAACAAATGAAAGGTGTGTGTTTTGTGGTGCTTTGTTTCAATTAAGTCTTAGTTCACCTGATACTTCATATAGATTTTCAGGTTTAGCTCAAGCATATTTGTTGTACTGTCCCTGCTGTAACTTGCAAGGCTTCTAGGCAAGAACCACAGTATAATATTGGTTATAAGAAGGTGTCAACAAAAGAAGTTTTAAACTGCCATACCCATGCCATGCCAGAAATAATGATGATTTTGAGAAATAAGTGTCTTAAAATTTGTTAATGTGTAACTACCTTGAAACAACAAAATTATTAGCACAGTAGTATATATTATATATATATATCATGCTCGCTATATTCTCTCTAAGTGTGTTATTACACCAAAATCAATGGTGTGCTCTTAGTGGCTCTTTAAACGTCAAATGCATCATTTGATTGGTCAATGTTGATTGGTTTCCGTGTACACCCTAAAATGAAGTAAACATACCCTAAATGTTAGGCCTAAGTGAGTAAGTGTTACCCTAAAGGAAGGAGGTGGTTAGGAAACAATAATTTCTAAGCCTCATTCCTAAAAACAAACAAGCTATGGGTAACTCGAAAAGAAAACTGTGCGGGGTTCAGCGGCATCACACCATTTTAACGTCATAAGGAGCAAGTTATCTGACCTGTCTATATCACTACTTAGTATAAAACAAAGTCGCCTTTTCTGTCCCTATGTGCGCTTAAATCTTTAAAACTACGCAACGGATTTTGATGCGGTTTTTTCCAATAGATAGAGTGATTCAAGAGGAAGGTTTTTATGTATAATACATGCATAGAAAGGGGGAATTGTTTTACTCCAAATTTAACGCGTGCGGGCCACGGGCAGTAATGAATAAATCAAACTACTGGATCGATTTTAATCATTTTTTCAGTGAGTGACATAGGCTATATATTATATACCCGTGCGAATCCGGAGCGGGCCGCTGTGTTTTTATATACAACGTTCACAGTTTTTCTGTAGTGTATTTAGTATCAGCATTGTACCCGTGCGAAGCCGGGGCGGGTCGCTAGTGAACAATAAAATCATAACTATATATCTTTCTATTATTTCAGGTTCAGCCTGTGTGGGAGCCGAACTGCTAATGGGTTTGTTGGGCAACTACTGCCGTAACAAAGGTATTAAGACGACCATCACGGTGGGCGTGGTCGGACTACCCAATGTCGGTAAAAGTTCTATCATCAACAGCTTGAATCGGTCAAAAGCTTGCAATGTTGGAAGCACTCCTGGGGTTACAAAGTGAGTTCATAATTGTATTCATAATCTGCATGTGTGGTGTTGTGGGTTCGATCTCCATGTGGGACAAATCTTTGTGTAATTCAAAAGACTTGTTCTGAGACAGGGTGTACTTGTGAGAGGGAATGTATGTATTTAGCCTTGTCATTGGGGCCATTGGATAGTGTAATTTCTTCTGGCGTTCTATAATGTAAAAAAAGCAAATTATGATTTATCTTGGTTTCGTATCAATTTCTAAAAGAGCTACTAGATTAAGCAATTTAACTGTATGAATATTAAAAAATACCAAACAGTTGAAAATATTGGGATAAGCAGGACTTGAACCTGCGATCTGTAATACCGTTCCGCGCTTTTACCAACTAAGCTACGGTCCCGTCTTGACTGTCTTGTCTTTAGGCCACTTATTAACAACACTTTGGCGAGAAGTGTCCTTACTAAAACCTAATGCTACTTGCTTGTATGAAAATTAATAATAAATATAGGCGTTCTACATATTTAATAGATTTCTGGACCTGACATCTCAGTACTGCCATCTAGTGGGCGTCATCAACAAAATTAATTGCTATTTCAGACAAATGCAAACAGTCCAACTAGACTCGAAGATCAAAATCCTCGACAGTCCTGGCATAGTGTTCCACGCAGGTCCTGAGAGTGATTCATCTGTAGCACTGAAGAATGCAGTACGAGTAGGTGCTTTGAAAGACCCCGTGACGCCCGCGGCCGCCATTTTGCAGAGAGCCAATAAACACACATTGATTGAGCTCTATTGTGTACCTGAGTTCAATACGCCACAGGTTAGTATTTTTTTATTACTTATGCCCTTGGTGTTCCAAATGTCCAAAAGCAATGTTAACTGCTTACCATTAGACAGGCTGTATGCTTATGTAGATAGATAGATAGATAGAGTAATCTTTATTGTACACCAATATTAACAAAGAAGTTTATTATGTAAACAAATGCACTTAAAAATTATGTTGCACAATGGGCGGTCTTATCGCTATAAGCAATTTCTTACAGGCAACCTTAGGATGGACAAGTAAGTAAATGCGCAAAGTTATGTACCACCTTAGGACCTCTTGCATGTTCCATGGTTAAAAATGTAACCCAATGCAAACTGCTAACCAAAGATTAAATATTTATTATTTTAAGTCTAACCAGTTAACTAGTAACTTAACATCACGCCTATATTACCCCCAGAAAGGTGTGGCAGAGATGTACGACACCCACATTTCACCTGTTATGTTTAGGTCTCACAGGATTAGAGGTGAGCCTATCTCCGTCCATGGGCACAATTCCAACTCTGTTTCCTTATAATGTTAGGATTGGATTTAGAATGAAACAAGCAGGTACGAAATGATACTGCCTTTTATTAAGAATAACAAGTTTTATATATTTGTTACATCAGTCACATGACAACTATTATGGGTACATACACTACATCCTGACGGAAAGTTAACTAGTAGTTTATTTTTAACCATGGAACATGCAAGTAGCCTTTAGTGAAATAAACATGGACTATTCACGTTGATGGCATAGTTAGGTAAGCCGGTGTGATTGCTGGAGCAGGAATCTTAGCAGCATTTTATCCATTAGATGTCTCTTCTCATGTGTTGAAGTAGCCACTTAAGAAGAAAAAGAAGTAAGAATGGCACAGCAAAACCCACACAGTATAAGTGTTAAATATTTATAGAATCCACTTTAAAAGAATACATTGAAATACTAATTTGGCTTGTGCCATCGTTTACAGGAATTCTTCGCGCACCTTGCGTCGCGCATGGGTCGGTTCAAGAAGGGTGGCGTGCCTGACCAGGAAGCTGCTGCCAGGATACTGCTCAACGACTGGAACACCGGCAAAGTACGATATTGCAAACGTTTATCATTTGTATCTTATAACTTCTTCTCTATTGTCTATCACCCGTGAACCAATCAGTGAACTAAATGAGCGGTCAGCCGAGCCAAGCCATGAGATTGTTTTATTATTATTACAAGCCTATAGTGTCCCACTCACAGATATAGATCTACATAGATAACGCAAATGCATGTACTTCGCGTGTCTCAACCCCGACCAAGCGTCGAGGTTGGTCGCCGCTAACTTCAGTCCACGCGCGTCTTTTGTCAGAGAAAATCATAGCGGACGGCTCCAGTTGAACGTACTGGGCGGATGGGCATCGGCGGCATCGGTGTCTTTGAATCGGTTTGGATTTCCCGTCACTAAATTTCGGCTGTGACGTCACAATAGGTATTAAAAAGTCGGCACGCTTGGTTTCAATACAAATCGTGATACTTGCGTTATCTATGTAGATCTATATCTGTGGTCCCACTGCAGTGCAAAGGCCTCCCTTCCCTTTTTCCAATGGCCAATAATTGTATTAAATAATAACGCTGTTGTTAATACTTTCTTGCTTCCTTAGTAAAACTACATTTTGCATAAACCTTTTGCATTCTGGTTTACAGGTCAGATACTTCACTCTGCCCCCTGAAACACCAGACTCGGAGGTCCATGTAGACGCGAAGATCGTCAGCGCTATTGCCCAAGAGTTCGACATCAACTCCTTCGAGGCTATGGAAACTGAAGCCATTACAGAACTGGCCACGCATGATACAGGCGTCGAAGGCATCACGGTAATATGGACTTTAAAATAATGACGATAGAGTTCAGTTTTTGCATTTTAGACCACTGTTGTGTGGTTGATGAAGTCGTGTCGTCTTCAACGGACGTAAGGGGTTACTAGACTTATTTTATAAAACGTAGAGAGTTAGATTACTGGAAGAGGACATCTTCTGAAGACATACAGGGACCAGATAAGTGCCATCCTTCAGAAGAACAAGTATATGTACAGGGATGTATGAATGTTGAGGAAGCTAAGTACAGAGAGAGTGAGCATCGTCTCTGCCTAATCCCGTGGGATTAAGGCGTGATTTTAAATATGTAGTAGAGATAGAGTTTTTTTTTTTTTTTTTTTTTTTTTATGGTGGATAGGCTCGCGTTTGACCACGATCTCACCTGATGGTAAGTGATGATGCGGTCTACGGTGGAGCACGCTTACCTATGAGATACCTATTGACTCTTGCTTTGAAGAGATCCAAGTTGTACTCATGCGGAAACACAGACTCGGGCAAGGCGTTCCACTCTTTGGCAGTTCGCATAAGAAATGTAGAAGCAAAACGCTTAGTGCGTAATGGTGGAATATCTACCGTGAAGCGATGCCTGAGTGCCGTTTGTCTGGTAGTCCGATGGTGAAACGGGGACGGAGGGATAAGTTCGTGTAGTTCCTCGGCACACTCTCCGAAATGTATCCTATAAAAGACCGATAGGCTGGCAACCTTGCGACGGTGCTCCAGACTTTGTAGTCGAGCTTCCGTCAGATCGTTATCGCAGATAATTCTCTTGGCCCTCCTCTCGACTGACTCGAGTGCCTCAAGTTGGTATTTTGCTGAACCATCCCACAGATGAGAACAGTACTCCACACACGACCGGACTTGTGCTTGATAGAGGTCGAGCAACTGCCTCGGTGTAAAGTACTGTCTCACCTTGTTCAGGATGCCCAGCTTTTTGGCGGCTAGTTGAGCTTTCGACTCGATGTGTGAGCCGAAGTTGAGTTTCGAAGTCAGCGAGATACCGAGGAGCTCAAGACGATCGGTAATTGGAAGGGATACATTTCGGAAGGTAGGAGTCAGAGTGAATGGACTCCGTTTGGCGGAGATAAGACACGCCTGAGTCTTACTAGCATTGAACGTGACTAAGTTGGCTTCGCCCCAATCGGAGACTGCCTTCAGAGACACGTTCATGCGTTCGACCATTGCCTCCCTGAGCGACTGTATTTGGACACCACTAGCTCGTGCGTTGGGTATATAGCTCTCAACAACCGTTGTGTCATCTGCGTATCCAAACGTACCTGGTATCAGTAGGTCGTTGATGTGTAGCAGGAAAAGCGTTGCTGAGAGCACGGACCCCTGAGGGACTCCGGCATTAATTGCCATTTGATCGGACGAGCTGCCATTAATGACAACCCGAATCGATCGGTCCCTCAGGAAGTCTGATACCCAATCACAGAGACTAGTGGGTAGACCGAAGGACGGTAGCTTGCTAATAAGGGCCTCGTGCCAAACCCTGTCAAAAGCCTTCGAGATATCGAGAGAGACTGCTAAAGCCTCTCCATTCTTCTCTACGGCTTCGCTCCAGATGTGCGTGGCATACGCTAGAAGGTCTCCAGTAGAACGGCCTCGGCGAAACCCGTACTGCCGGTCACTGAGGAGGTCGTTCGCTTCCAGGTATGCCAGGAGTCTGTTATTAAGTACACGTTCCATACTCTTACAGAGTATGGAAGTGACTGAAATCGGTCTATAGTTGGCAGGGTCGGCACGGCTACCCTTTTTCGGCACTGCTTGCACATTAGCAAGCTTCCAAGATTTCGGGACTTGTCCAGCAGCCATGGAGAGGCGAAAGAGGCGCGTCAATATGGGAGACAATTCAGGTGCACAGGTTTGCAGAACTATGGCTGGAATACCGTCAGGACCGCTTGCTTTGTTCACGTCTAGACTCCGCAAAACCCTACGAACCTCTGTCTGACGAATGCGTATGTCCGACATAGATGTCTCGCAAACTAGTGGACGAGGGGGTATAGCACCAGTTGCATCTAGACGCGAAGATTCTGCGAAGATGGAAGCGAATAAATTCGCCTTCTCCTCAGCAGTGTGAGCAAGTGACCCATCAGGTTTCAGCAGTGGAGGTAGTGAGGGGCGGCAGAAGTTCGAGTAAGAGTTTATTCCATTTAGAATCATGGTGGATATGTTCGCAGCAAGCTGAAATAAAATTTGTATAGTGATTAGTTTGCTATGTTGTGGGTTTGATCCCAGTATAGCAATAATATTTATGTGGATTTATTTAGAATCTAGGTTTCATATGTGTTTTTATTAGCCAAAGCTGCCGAAGGTGAACGAAATTTTCGTTCACAATAAAGCAAATGGGCACATTTAATGTGGCTAAAAAATCTGTTCGCATTTGATTAGTATATAGTTGATTTATATAATCACACCACCCACGGAAAATGACGGAAGCAGCGCAGTAACATATAAAACGGAAAAAACCGCAGTCCGTAGCTAATTCTCCTATATTAAGAATCTGAAAAAACTACAAGGTCATGTCATATTGTTGTTTCAGTTGTACCATATTTATTGGAGTTGCCTGAATTTTAATATATCTTTGGCCTTCGATATATTATAATTAATAATTTGTTTAGCTGTTTCATCCAACAACTGCTCAATTTTTTTTGAACAAACAAGAGAAAATAAATTCCTTATATTAAGAGTAACTTGCACTAGATTTTGGAACTGGATAGGTAGTAGATATGGATTATCTTTTTGCTGTCCCTAAAATGCGACTGAAAACTGTGTCGTTTATTTGTTTCTCGTATAGGGGCATGTCCAATCTAAATCCTTTAAATTGTTGTTCTCTTATCTACCTTTCTCTATACTTGATGATACAATCAATGTCATGTCATTTATGATACATTTCTTTCTTAAAAATACGTAAAACGTAGGGTGGTCCACTACACACATAATCGAGTCGCCACATTTTATGTTCAGTCAGCAACAAACATAGCTACACACAAACAAATTCTTTAATGATTTGATTAATTAAAAGTGCATATTAATAATATTAGGAGTGCAATATTAATTAGGCAAGTTAGTAATGTAAAAAATGTGATTCGTATGGAAGTTTGAAAATCTTTACGTGTTCAGCTACTTTTGTTGCTGACTGTTCCATCTCAGTCAAGTGACAGTTCACTCAGATGGACGCTGAATGGAACAATAAATGTGTTGGTTCGCCTTTATGCGTAGCGTAAGCAGCGACCGTTACATAAGTTATAGAACATTATAACTAAAACGTCTAAATTCTTCAACAGATATCAAGCACAGGGCCAGTAAAAGCAGCTTTAGAAGACGACATGCAAGTGGACGAGGAAGACTCAAGTCTACTCCCTAAGTCAGTCAGCATCAGGTCAAAACTCAACAAAACCGGCAAACCCAAGGAAAAAACCAAATCAGACCCAGAGATGCTTCTAGAAGGCAATACTAAATTGAATCAATTAAAGAAACAGCAGTTCAAAAAAGATAAAAAGAATAAAGCAAGGACGGAAAAAAAAGCACTTAATTTAGCTGATGTTTTGGAAAATGTCTCTATTACTACATTTAAGAAGAAGGATGACTATGATTTTAAAGAAGACTTTTCACTAAGTTTATAATTCAATAGAAAAATTCACCAACTGTAAGTTTTCTTACAAAAAAACATACTATCTTTCAATAATGCAGACATCATTATCGTTGAAATGAATACATTGCCAACATTGTATTCAATTTATAGAGATATCTTTATAGTAATAAAGATGATATTTGCGTACACCGTATGCCTCGTTTATCAATTCACTTGTGGAATAATAAACGAAAACCTGAAAATTTGCCTTTTATTTATTACTAGCTGACCCGTGCCCACTTCGTTGGGCATAATGTTCAAAAATATATATCTTTCATAGTTAAGGCAGCGTTCGTAAGAAACGTTTTCATTCGAATGTTTTTTCGCAGATTCACTTTGCAAAACGGACTACCATGTAAAAGCCTTTTTATTTTTCGGTTTTTTATATGTATATAACCTATGACACTCATAGTCTTTCTATTCGTGAAAGAAGATTCCCGAGATTCCGATTAACGAATTCGGAGTTTCCGATTAACGAATTCCATGAGGACCAAGTCGCAGGATAATTTTAATTGTTCAAAACTGTCTCGCTCGTGTCAGGGATGTATGTCGAGACAGTTGAGATTTTCTTTTAGGCATATTGACAGAAGTTATGATTTCAAAATAACAACCTAACCTAACCTAATTGCAAAAAACTAAATACCTATAACCTAAATTAATATCTACATGAAACTAACTTAATACCTATAACCTAAATTAATATCTACACGAAACAAACTTAATACCTACCTATAACCTAAATTAATATCTACATGAAACTAACTTAATACCTATAACCTAATTTAATATCTAGGTACATGAAACAAACTTAATGCCTATCTATAACCTAAATTAAATGAAAACTATATAAACATAAAAGATTTTTTTTTTAATGTACCGAAAATAAAATTAATGAATGTCGAAAGTGTGTTACGAAAAATTCAATTTTGGGGACGTCCGCTGCTTAAAGAGCCGACCTCGCGAATGAGCCGCGCGGGTACCTTACCTACCTCTCAGATGTAAAAGGAAGGTCAGGCCTCCTTCTTCCGAAGTGAGCACGAACGCGAACCGAAATAAGCCGAAACCATCGCGCGCCGCTCTGCCGCGCTGCTGTGGCCTTCACGTATAACGATGAGTTTTTCTCCGATTCTCTTTACAAAACGGACTACCACGTAAAAACCTTTTAATTTTTCGGTTTTTTATATAGCCTATGACACTCAGCGATAATGTGGCTTTCTATTAGTGAAAGAATTTTTAAAATCGGTGCAGTAGATTCCGAGATTACCCCTGACAATTTAACAAACACACAAACTTTACCTCTTTATAATATTAGTATAGATCAACTTATTTACATAACTATTTTCTGATAATAGTGCCTTAAACTTGTGACAGTAATTGTTAAAACAGAGAGTATATAAATGTAATAAATAATAATAAATATCATACTACAACATCTAGTATTCTAGTCCCAAACGAAGCAGAGCCTGTACTATGGGTATTAGAATAACTTCTTCTTCTTCTTCTTCGTCGTGTCGATGGCTGAGTCAAATTGAATTGGACTTGCCATCGTGATGAAAGGATTAGCCAATTCGCTTTAGAGAACTCGCGAATTGCCCAGGGTGCGCCGGACGTACCTACGGAATCGTTGCGTCACTCGTGGATTACCCATATAGCAGTAGTAGCAAATGCTACGGGCCCCGCGACTTGGAGGGCCCCGCGCCTCGACGCTTGTCTGATTGTAAAAATAATTAAATTTAAATAGGAGCGTAAATAAATCTTGGATGCTTGAGGCATATGAAAGCATATCATACAAATACTACACGGTTTTGGAGTATTTTTGAAGCTAAAATTACTAACAACAAAATATATTCTAAAAAAATCCTCAGTAATGGTCACGTGCTTACAAAGACGATTTGGAGAACAACCTAGGCAATGAATTTGGGCAGTTCGCTGCGCTGCTGAAAACCTAAAGCAACCTAAGGGCTTCATTAAAGATTTTGCTACAGACCCCGCGCTGACTTAATCCGGTACTGGGTTTATGTGTTGCCGGCTGTACATCTACATCTGAGAAGTAGGTACTATATTGTACCATATGAGCCAATAATTTCAAGGCTTAATATCAACACCTAATGCAATTTTTTTGTGGTAGCGCTCTTGTTAACGAGCTCGAAGGCAGAAGGTTCAAGGTCTCATCTTTTACCTGCCACCAGATTGCAGTTCCACGTGTATTCCGATTTGTTGCTGAGATCAGGGACATGAGACGAAGCGACACATCTACAATCTGCATTTGTTTTGTTGATGTCCATGGGCTGTAGTTATCACTAGTTACTAAATAATTTTACAAAAAACCGACCTCAATTACAAAAGATGCACTAAAAAGTAAGAAATACTTTAGTAATATTCAACATCTCGCCTCATCTGTGTATAACTTGATAGAATACAGTAAAAGGTTTAGGTGCCTATATTTAGTTTTAAAGAATTATCCATGTTCTCCTTTTTTACTTACGTTGGATACAAATTTTCAAGCACTATCTATTGTTTGGCGCTAGGATTACACGATGGTACTTTGCCCAGAACCACGATAACAAATCCTCTACCATCCCTAATAATAATTAAAGTTAGGTACTTTCTTTGAATTTTACCTACTCGTATACCTATGCCTCAGTGGCGTAACTATAGGGTGGCAGGGGTGGCCAAATGCCACGGGCCCCCGGCCCGAGGAGGCCTCCGGAGACATTAAAAAAAAATAGTTTTTAACGACAACGATTAAACGATTGGAATAGACAAGGGCCTAGTAACATAGAAAATCACGAAAGACAAGTTTTTTTAAATCTGGAATTCTAAGGTGAAAAATGTTTACATTCCGGTTCTGAATCTCTGGTAAGCGTAACGTAACAATTTTTACTAGGGCCCCATTCAATATTTCTGTCACGGGCCCCCGATGGTATAGTTACGCCACTGCTATGCCTACAGCTACAACTGGTGAGAAACTGCAGGAAATAGAGAGGACTGGAAACGTTTAGGGGAGGCCTTTGCCCAGCCGTGGGACAATGCAGGCTAACAAAAAAAAACTTTCTATGAGGACTGACAATTAATGAATCCTAACATAAACATCATAACATCACGCATATAGTACCTAGAACGGTCTGATAGAGGTGTACAACACCCACACTTCACCTGTCATGTTTAGGTCTCATAGGAGTGAGAGCCTATCGCCATCCACCGCGCACAATTCCTAACGGAAAGTTTACAAATAACACTTTGCCCGACCCGGGCATCGAACCCGAGACCACGTGGTGAGAGGTGCATACGCTAACCACTTGACCATCGAGATAATTACTCCTATTTTAGAAAGCTTTAAAATTAATTGAAAAAAATTAAAGCTCTTTATTATCAATTATCAGTCATACCCAGAATAATGTGTTGATAAATTACAATTATCAGTCCAATTAGGCTATCCTTATATAGTCCCTGATAGGATAGCTTTGTTAATGTTAATGTAATGGTTGCTATTACATTATTTTGACATTTTAATGGAATTTATATCAATTAGTGATTATCGCAACAGTTGATTAGTTCGTTTTAGCAGTAATCACTTTTTTGCGATAATTTTAATATACAGGAACACATAATATTGACTCTCATAGACTGATTTGATTACCGTATATAAATTACAGGCTGTTATTTTTTCAGATTGGAGCTCGTCCGATTCTCCGGCGATACAAGCAAAATAACAATCATCTTTGAATGCAGATTGAATGTTTTGTTTAATAAAATAAAGTATTATTTCAGTAAAATCTTCTATCTCCCATATTAAAGATACTCCCATATTAAAGATACTTCCCCTCCATGTGGCATTCCCGTGAGACACCCACTAGGTATATATCTGAATGCTTATCAGGCACTAGCAATAGGAATGTACTGGAATACCTTAGCATAATTAAATTTCATGTCTGTTGACTTTACGTGTACTTAATGGGACTGACGTGGACAAATTAACTTTTGACAATTGTTAGTAAAAGAAATAATTACATATTAAGTTTGTTAAGTTTGCTATCAGGGAAACTAACTGGTTCTACATAGTTTTTTTTCTGAAGAATATATAGTTAATGATAACATCGTAATTCTCAAAACTCGGTGTTTTTTTCTGATAAACTTTTGTAGGTAGGTTACATAATTATCAGATTGATTCTTGAATCTTCTATAATTCGCAAATTTCCAGATGCATAGCCTTATCGGAGGCAGAAATAGACATTAACTACACACATTCATTGAAATCGGCACACACCTCTATCAATAAATCGTTAAGATTCGTCTTTTCGAAGATATGTGTATTTATCATTTAAATTATCGCTCGCTAACGGTGAAGGAAAACATCGTGAGGAAAACTGCATGTCTGAGAGTGACAAAAAAGTGCTCGAGGGTGTGTGAAGTCTACCAATCCGCACTTGGCCAGCGTGGTGGACTATGGCCTAACCCTTCTCATCATGAGAAGAGCCCCGAGCCCAGCAGTGGGACAAGTAATAGACAAGTGGGACAAGATACAAATTCAAATTCAAATTCAAAATCCTTTATTTGTAGATCATAGGTATACAGATATTCTCTTATATAATTACACATTGATCGCTATGTCTTGCCATCATTGGCGTACAAATATAACATAATATATAGTTAAAATATAATAGTAGTGGAAGGTAGTACAGCAATATTATTTATATTAAAATGCAATCTCAATCAACACCTAAAGCGGCTTGCATTGCCATAATGCTCAAGCGAGGCGCTTCATTGGTGTAGGTACGTACGACGGGTGCGGGGGAGCACCAACAGCATGCTGGCTGTGCTCACTGAAAGACTAGACTGCCCTTATGTAAACCACTATTGTAGGCAACACGTAGCATGTACCTACACGGATGACTTTGTGACATTTGTATTTACTAATGAAAATGACATATTGATTGATTAATAGAATAAATAATTATAATTTGTAATTTTATACTAATGATGAGTGACTAGTGATGATAATAATAACTGTATGTATGAATCTGTGTAATTTGATAAATTAATGATTGAATTGAATTGGGTAGCTGCCGTAGTTGGGTCAAAGGTCTGATGCAGAAGGCGGTGTCCCGGAGCCCTAATTACCGTCTTCTCATCTCTCCATACCAGTTGTCAAAGCGTAACAGACTTTCTGATTTATAATATTAGTTTGTGGAAATAAGGATGTACTTTTACGTTTATGATTTGTATTTAGAAATGTTGATAAGAAAATAGTAATAGTATTTGTTATAGTTATTATTTTTAAGAGAATAAATAAATATGAAAGAAGTACCTAAATAAACACCCATCTATAACATCCACACTTTACCTGTTATGTTTTGGTCGTCCAGTCCCATCTGATAGGAGGTGAGCGTCCTATCAGAGGGACTATCATAGGGCTATCAGCGGGACAATATAGACACCATGACGCTACTGAGAAGTTTTTGATAGGAACATCCCAAATAACAGTTTTGCTGACCCGTTAATCGAATTCGGGACCTTTAGTCCAACGAGGCTCTATAAGCTAGCTAAGTCAAGCTGCAAAGCTTTTGTAAATACGTTACTTGTAACGTATTTACAAAAGCTCTAAGTACAGTCAGCAACAAAAGTAGCTACACACAAAAATCGTAATTATTTCATATTGGATGAATTAAAACTATTAGTTATCGATATTCTGTACATTATTTAATCAAATGAATATTTTAAAATGCGAAAAATGTGAGTTGTATATAAGTTTGACATTTTTAAAGTGTTCAGCTACTTTTGTTGCTGACTGTACCTACCTCCGCTTGTTTACGCGCCTAAAGCCTGGCGACGAGGATGGACGGTACTGGACACTCAAAGAGAAGCCACAAAGCAAAATTAAATACAAAATCCTAACTCATCGAGCGATCCGGCACAGCGGCACACCAAGAAGAATGTTCAAGCGTTGAGCCGGACCGCGCGATGAGCATGCCAGGTTTGCTTGGTTCATGGATTTTGTATTTTACTTTCCTTCTCGTATTCGGTATACTCCATCTGCCTATATTGTGTCACTAACGGAGCGTGATCAAATGTTGGCGCTCCCTCTTTCCTTACCGTCTTTATTTTAAAAAGCGGCAACCTAAGTTTCTATATTGCCAACAGTCAGGGAGTTTAATTATATTTTTAACACGCTTATATTAGCTTCACCTGTATGTTTGTTTGTTTGTTTGTTTGTTTGTTTGTATGTAACCGACTCCTTTGGACTCGATTTTGACCCACTTTAAACGGACAGATTTAATTCAAACTTTCTACACTTGTAAAGAATCAGCGACAATATAATAATTTCATAAATTTATCTCATTATCCTGATTAGGATCGCCAGGATTAAAAAAAAACTAAAAAACACGCTTTTAAATAACATCAAACTAAAAAGTGAAAAATAATTCTTATTATTTATTTTATATTTATTTTTCACTTTTTTTAGTTTTTTTTTAATCCTGGCGATCCTAATCAGGATAATGAGATAAATTTATGAAATTATTATATTGTCGCTGATTCTTTACAAGTGTAGAAAGTTTGAATTAAATCTGTCCGTTTAAAGTGGGTCAAAATCGAGTCCAAAGGAGTCGGTTACATACAAACAAACAAACAAACAAACAAACAAACAAACATACAGGTGAAGCTAATATAAGCGTGTTAAAAAAAAGCGTGGGTCGCTCGATAGACGAAAAATATGGCACAGAGCGCCCCACGCTTTTTTTCACAATAGTACTAGTATTTTTCGTTTATTATTATTTTCAGGTTATAAGAATTATTTTTCACTTTTTAGTTTGATGTGCTTTAAAAGCGTGTTTTTTTAGTTTTTTTAAACTATATTTATTATTACTACTAATATTGGCGAATAGGTCTACGCTTGTCTTTATTAGGTGCTAGCATTAGGGAGGGTAAGTCGAATAATATTCTCAAGGTCTCATAGTAGCTTTGCTTGTTGTAGTACAAAATTTACGAACATGTAAAGCTTTCAACTAACAAAAACAACTAATGCAAAATGTCCACGACTATGTTAATCCACGTAACATCAGTACATGCCCTCTCTTTTCAACCAGAGAGCTAAGCTATCTCTATCTCTCTCTAATGCCATGTGCAGCAGTGATTGGTGGGGCGCGGTAGCAATTTATTGTGACTTATTATGAATGAACTTTAATAACTAATGAAATAGCCGAATTTCGTGAAAGAAGCCCTACTTTTTGTAAAGTAAAATGCATCACTAAAGAACCTTTTGTTATCCCAATGCTTAATATCTTGGTTATTTGTATGATTCCTGGAGTTTTTCAAGGAAAATCTAGTAATTTACTAATCAGCGTTCGTATTTTCCCGCTTACTGAGTCATTAATTCGTGCAGTGTGTTCAATCCCTATTTGCTAGTGTTCCGCCAATAGCAGCGTTCCATCTGTCTACGTAATTTTACGTAAAACGTCAGAGCTTTTTGTTGCCTTTTCTTTCGCACTCAACAATCATTATATAGCTCTGTCCTATTTACACATTTCCCAATAGTATTACGTGTCTACGCTTTCTCTTTCGCTCTAAACAAAAAACCTATGGAAGGAGCGAGATGGTATATACTTGAAGCTTACAAACCGGTCGAAGTAATAATAGAGAATTCGCCAAATTTTGAAGTTATTCGTGGCCAGTCCTTTGCTAACGGCGGTGGTTGTGTGAATCAAAAATAATGAAGTCCCTAGTGCTAGCTGTTGTCAGTTTACTGGCAATTTCATCTATAAATTGTGAAGTGTTCTATGAGGAGAAATTCCCTGATGGTGAGCATACAAATATTTTATTTTAAAACTTGGACTTTTGAGTGCCGGCTTGCCGCGTGTGCGATCGATTATGTCCAAGCTATTGGTAGCCGGTTTATTTTAGGGACACCAGTCGCTAAAATAGTGTACTTTATGTTTCAGATTCGTGGGAATCTGAATGGATTTACAGTGAACATCCCGGCAAGGAATTCGGCAAGTTCAAGCTGACTGCTGGAAAGTTCTACAACGACCCACAAGAAGATAAAGGTAGGTGGTGGCCCCTTCCAGCGCCTTACACATTCACATTTATCTATAGCAATCATGTATAACATGTACCATTTAGTGCAATATCAACACGTAAGCATAATTTTATTGCCCAATAAAGTACATGAATAATTTCAAAGTTCAGTGAACCTTTCACATACTACATTTACTACGAACGCCGGTTGCACATGACGCGCACACCTCCTAAAGTTTATATTGTCCTGGTACTTCTCAGGTCTGCAGACATCTGAAGACGCTAGGTTCTACGCCCTGTCGCGTAAGTTCAAGCCCTTCAGCAACGACGGAACTCCCTTGGTGATCCAGTTCTCCGTCAAACATGAACAGGACATCGACTGCGGAGGTGGTTACCTCAAGATCTTCGACTGCAACCTTGATCAGAAGGATATGCACGGCGAGAGCCCCTACGAAATTATGTTCGGACCTGACATCTGCGGCCCTGGTACCAAGAAGGTAAGAAGTGCTTATTATCGTCAACTGCAGGCTTATCCACCGTTAAGTTTTGACTAAAATTTATTTTATATATCTATCCTAATATAGCCGAGCCTTAACTATGTAATGCTCTACTACTAGAGTTCATATTTTACTTTCCTTAACAGTAAATTAAAACTTTGTCCGCCCCCCAGAATCCAATCTGAAATAGGTAGTACTCTTAGAATACGTACTTTTGTCCTTTGAGCCATCGTGGCTTCTTTTATAAACAACATAAACAATATCCTCTACACAAGAAACAATAATTATTGTTCTTCAGACAATGTTTATCAATACAATCTTACACTGAATCGTATAATATGTACAATGGTACTACTAAGTATACCTGCAATAAACATAACTCAGTCTGATAAGATAATACTTAATGTGTGTCATTAAAAATCTTGTTAGACCTAGAAAATGTATAACATCTTAATATCAATGACCTACCAGAACACCTAAGTATATAAAAAGTCGTTAAAGTTACCTAACTTAGCCATACTTAAAAAACCTGTTCCAGAATCATTTAAAACCGTGGTCATAAATGTTGAATTATACCTATCTCGATTGTATAGAACTGATTAACAAATGAAAAATCTGATAGAAATAAATGCGACATTTGACATTGGGCGAGATTGTATCTAAATTATAGCTGTTCATAAATACGATTTACCATATCGAACTACAATTAACATACCACCGTAGCTACAGCTTACAAAAAATACTAATGGCTTTTTAATGACCTAGGAAGGTGCAACTGATAGATCTACAAACTAAACTGATCTGAAAGATTACCTAGGCTTATTTCATGAATTTACAAAATCCACATACCTAGGTAAGTATTATGGTCTGCTTCGTCAATGAATTAAATCAAATCCGCGCTAAACTTATTGAAATCGTAATGAAATATGTTTTTCTTTCCTTAAATTATGTTTAGCAAATATAACACCATGTAATAAAAAACACGCAAGGTAAAGCTCAAAATAGCTCTGAATAAGTTTGTGATCCTGAAAAGCCGGCATGCTGAAATCGAATTTACGAATGTACTAACTTTGATACCACCATATCTGAAGTTTTCTATGTGTCCTTCCGTGACAATACGAATGCGTGTAAAATGTAAATTACTGAAACAGATCAATTATCACGCGGTAGTTATTGCTATGTCAGTACATATTTTATTCAATGAATGTAGACAATTATTTTGTGGTTCATGTGATGGAATGTGGTGGCTAGAGTCCAAGGACATAGACATTAACAGATGACGTTATGATGTTTTTTTCCAAAAGGCGCATAAAGAGCTTTACCATTAACATTACTTTTTTTATGTTGGATAGGCACGCGTTTGACCACGATCTCACCTGATGGTATTACTACTATATATATATATACCTTTTCCAAGCCAAGTGACGCTTACTTTTTGAAGGCAGCAAAATTTTTAAATAAGTAATAAGTAATAATGTACTTTTTAATTAACAAATAAACTAGAAATAATAATCTTCAATATTATTTGTAGGTTGGCATCAGACTACCCAAAATTATATTTAATCAGTATTCGTAACCATTAATTACTAATTGTCTGTCATCTGTATCTGTCTGTAAAAAATAAAAGGCTTGAAAAGGGTATAATTATTAAAAAAAACATTAAATGTGCTAAAATAGGTACAAATTAAATTGGTTTACTGATAACCAATTTCTACAATTTACAATGTGGAAATACACGAATGCATTTTACAAATTGAAGTACCTATAACAAGTTTCAAGTTTTTTTTTCAAGTCAGATGATAACAAATAATTAAAACTTTATTTATATAGCAGTTTTTACCTTTTACATGCAATAAAAAAAGGAATAGTTTTGATAGAGATTACTAAACTTTTACATGTGCATTTTTTATCAGACAATACAATCTATTACAGATTATATCCATTACCTCTGTTTGTAAAAAGCTTTTATGTCACTCTCGGCTGGTGCTTATCTTGATCGATATCTCTAACATAAAGAAATAGATTCTGCAAAAAAAAAAGAAATTCGCATCCCAAATAACAACAATCTTTAAACTAAAATAAAAATACGATGGGCTCACTAAAACAAAGTCTGTTAGAAAAAAAAATATAACATTAAAAAGATTCCAAAGGGTAAATCTAAATTTATAAAAACTCGTTTTACCTTTTGTCAACTCGTACCTGCCTAGTTGGTATTGAATCAACAAATCACTATCGAGAGACCTCGCTGATATCGATTATGGGTTACCCTTCAATACTCTCGATAGCGAATTATATCTAGTATCCAATAAATAAAGCATTACAATGCACTGGGATGTTGCATAACGCGCGTTTTCCTACCGGCCCGATTTCTCGCTTTTCTGTCCGGCTTTAACAATTAACAAATAACAATTGCTCAGCTTAACTAATCACTTCCATGAAAAGCATTAGATAACGAACAAACGGCTATGTTGAAATATGATAAATGGATAACTAAATGAAATTGGGTTTCTTCCAAAACATTTTTTTACGGAATGACTATACGAAATGTCAGTTTCCTGTAATTTCTGCCAAACTTAGAAAATATTTTCGACCCTGTTAAATTTATCCACCGTTCACAAAGTATAACAAAACGGTAAAATAAAAAAGATGGAGCTAATCTTTAGTTTTATATCTGTATTTCATTTGGTAGTTTTCGCTAATAAAACGTGCAAATGCGTGTAAAAGTTCAACGTAACGCGAAAGTTGAATGAACTATCGGTTGACACACATCTCACTATAATGAATATAATAGAGATGAAAGTGACTGCCCAGGTGGAACAATTTGCAACTGTATGGTTATTGCTATTAAAGCTATTTAAATTTGGCCATGAGGAACTAAGTTCGGCGACCATAGTTACAATGTAATTTATGACGCCTAGTAAAAGATTTAAAAAATATAAAATATGGATAACAATTCCTCCTCATTAGTGGTAAAATCATAAAATCATAAAAATACATTATACGTCAATGGGTAAAATACTAGTTTCTAGAACACCTAGGACACTTCACGTTTTTTCAATTATCACTTTAGATAAAAACATTGTTCCTATTATTATTATATTGTCCCAGTTAAAAGGTAAAAGAAGTGCAAAAGGCATTCTTCCTCAACATTTTTTACCGCGACCCACAAGTCTTCTTATAAAATCAACGATTCGTCACTCGGCAGACTTTACATCGTAATCGACCTACTGCCCCATTTCATGTCTTATGTGAATCTACGATCCGATTCGCGAATATCCTGTACAGGGTTTTAGTCGCTAAAAAAGACGAGATGGAGAGAGGCAATTTTTCGAGGGTGAGATTAGGAAAATGAAATTACTAGCGTATGAGAAATGACATCATAGTCCTCAGAAGGTTCATGGGCTGTAAGTTTGCTGCGTACCTTTAGATGTGTACTAACTTTCCATTCCCTTGCCGTAGGTGCACGTTATCTTCAGCTACAAGGGCAAGAACCAATTGATCAAGAAGGACATCCGCTGCAAGGATGACGTATACACCCACTTGTACACCCTCATCGTGAAACCCGACAACACATACGAAGTCCTCATCGACAATGAGAAGGTGGAGTCTGGAGATCTCGAGGCTGACTGGGACTTCCTCCCTCCTAAGAAGATCAAGGTATTGGATTTTTCTAGAATTTCTTAATTGAACAGTTGCAGGTGAATTTAATGACGTGTTCAGGATATTATTGCTGATGTTTATAGTTAAAATAGCTTCGCATTTGATGTAAAGATCATTATACCTTTGTCAGCGACGATGTTATTTTCTGTTTTCATAACATCTTGACTGCAATGATTATCTAACTTCGCGACATATTGTCGCTATTATCTAAACATAATTAATGAAAGATAAATGCCATACAGAATTATGGATTTATAAATATTTTTCGCCATATCTGCCTTCTACATCTGCTCTAATGCTTTAAGCATTTAGTGGCCTGCTTAATCCAATTTTCCTGAATCAACCTAATCGATTCGAAGCATATTTGTTTCAACAACGAATAAATTTCTGATTATTTCAATAATCCTTTGATTTTAGAAAGTTCTCGAGTTTACATTACCCATGTCATGTTTCATAGGACCCAGAAGCCAAGAAGCCCGAAGACTGGGACGAGCGCGCGACCATCGCCGACCCCGACGACACCAAGCCCGAGGACTGGGAGAAGCCCGAGCACATCCCCGACCCCGACGCCACCAAGCCTGAGGACTGGGACGACGAGATGGACGGCGAGTGGGAACCTCCCATGATTGACAACCCTGACTACAAGGGCGTCTGGGCTCCTAAGCAGGTAAAATATTGCTATTTAATCTTATTCGACATCCTATTATGAGTATTTATTTCATAGGGTTGGTGATTAGTCAATAGTTTAGTGGACAAAAACTTTGTATTGATTTTGTAATATAATCTTAAATCATGTTCAAGTCAGATAGTGATAACTGTTAAATCATATAAAACCTGTTTAAATTGAACGCGCTTTTTTTTATAACCGAAGTAGTAGCAACTTCTGAAAGTTGTTTAAGTTAAATTTCTCCATGACAAAACTATTTTAAACAGACCGACTCAACCGGCTCACGATGACGTCACCGCGTCATAATATATTGTTCCTAATAAGTAATGTTTGCATAACGTGTATACGTGTATTGACCATCGGCTCCGCTCACCGTTATGTGTACGTTTCATTCACTACCGGTGGAATAGACTATTCAACCGAGAAAGTTCAATAAACTCGTTAAATTAGATTCGATTTACACCTGATTTACTGAAGTTCCGTGACTAAATATCGTCAATAGAATGAATGTATATATATGACATTTTATCGTATGCAAATCACGATAGATGTTTTGTTCAGAACTTCCTTTCTCAATTTGTCATTTTGCGGATGCAAAGTCTAATGCATGATGATATCATTCTAAATTTTAAATGAGAAATATGTTCTGTGTATTTATTTTATCATTTCATTTCAAGGAATCATATTCTAAGACTGAAATTGAAAGCGCGAAATTGTATCCTTACATTCTAACGAATACCGTTATTTCTATTCTATTGCCACTCGAATGCTATTCAGTATGGAACCTACGCCCTACAAAACGATTTATTAATACGACCTCCGATAGTGGGTTTAAAATAAAATCTAACCATAAACATCTCATCCACAGATCGACAACCCAGCTTACAAAGGCGCGTGGGTGCACCCAGAGATTGACAACCCAGAATACACTTCAGACCCTGACCTATACAAGAGGAAGGAAATCTGCTCAATCGGTTTAGACTTATGGCAGGTCAAATCTGGAACCATTTTCGATAACATCCTTCTGGGTAATGACATCGAGGAGGCCAAGCAGCGTGGTGAGGAGCTTAAGCTGAGGTTAGAGGGAGAGAAGAAGATGAAGAGTGTACAGGATGAGGCTGAGAGAGAACGGGAGAAGGCTGAGAAGCCGGAGGATGATGAGGACGATGAAGACCTTGATGACGAGGCTGGTGAAGCCGCGCCTGTGGTGAGTTGACTTTTTTTTTCCATAGTATACTGTATGTACTTGGCTACAGATTTACGAAGTACTCTTATATAGACAATAGTCTCGTTGGCTTCAAAACATTTGATGTAATGGCATATTAAAATGCTATAAATTAAAACTTTGCTAGAAATACTATGTCTATGGATTGCATTTCAATGTGTGACCAGATTTATTTCGTGGCACTGCGTTTTGTCAACAATTTTAATTATACATTTCTGTTTTAACGCCAGACTGAATCTAGACAGAGTCTTTGTTTAATTTATTTTAAGTTTTATGCAGTGATTCACTTTTTGATTCATTTTTTTGGCATAGTGCACACCTTTTGTTTCTTAAATTAGATATAAATCCGAACGTAAAATCCTTTCATCAAATTGCATGTTATTTTTGGCATCCATTTTAATGACTCTTCTTTGTTTACAGGAGGACCACGACGAGCTGTAAACTGAGTCAATGTGTGCGTAAAAACATTATGTGATACTTACGTGATAAGTATGTGTGTGTGAGCTGAGGAGTATTGTTCCAAAAACTTAGGAGAACATTAAGTTCATAGTGTGCTAATAGTGTGTTATGTTCCAGTCTATCTATATATGATGACAAGCTGTAAAAATTATTCTATCCACCGAAGGTTATATGAATGTGGCCAAATACTGTCAATAAAATTATTCTTATTATACCAACATCTGTATTATAAGAAGTATTTTATAATATTTTCTTGGCTCGGCCATGAGAAGAGTTAGTCGTATTCATAGAGCCGTTGTCGGATTGTCTCAGCGTGACTCGAAATATTCCAAGTTGGGATGGCTGTCATATTTATTTGTTCCCAACAATTTTGTATAAAGATTTGATCACGCTCAGGTTATTATTAATGTTAGCGGCACTATGTGTCGCGCAGGGATTTATTGTATAATGCCAGTAACGTAGCCTAAATTTTGTAAGATTTGGACTAGTATTGTATAATAAATCTGAGTAAAAGTTTCTCATTTATGTTGTGAAACGAGTCTGATTAAAATTAATATATTAAATTTAGCTTTTGTTTTATTTTACAACTGATGTGTACACATTTCGATGAAAGTGAGATAAAATGTGTTTTTACTCATTTTATATTTAATGTAAAAACAGAGTATTTTTTTAAAAATACTCTATTATTACATTATTTGCCTCGGTCACAAACCACTGGGGGTTTATCTTACCGTAGGCGAGTCGCTACGTTTGTATAAACAATTCCAGTATATTTAAACATTACAATTTGAAAAATCCGTATTTTGGTATTAAGTAGTACATTTCAAATTTACATTTTATGTTTTTTACACCTTAAAAAAACTAAAGTTTAGGTTTTTACCTTTACCATCAGCTGAGCACTGACCATGTTTAAAAACATGATCAGGAGAAGAAATTAATTTTAGGTTAAGAAGAATAGTTTGGAAAGCAGAAGGTGGGATTTAAAGCAATATACTGAAAGGATCCGCTTCAAGTCCGAAGTCTGTTTTCCGATTGTTTCGACTGTTGCCATAGCTATAGTCTCGCTATCGATAAAATAATCTAAAAATCAGTTAGTCTATAGAGCTATTGATTCAATCTGTAATATCAAAGTAGACGTCGAAGTGATACTATCGATAGTATCGATACAAGGGATCTTTAGCAATAGTATTGCTTATTTCTAACAATTTCGAGCAGACTACAGCTCACTACTAGAACCGATTTCGATTTCTGAACGACGACGTCAAGGGATCTTGGGATGTTATGTATGAGATTAAAAGCATTTCTCAATTTAGTTAGCACAGCGTACAGCCAAACTTTTGCTTGTTTACTGAGTATGTCGTATGTAGTATGTCGATAAAAAGTAACCTTGCCCAGTTTTAAAGGTATCTATGCTTTCTTATTTTACAGAAAGGCCGGTAAGTCCAGCAAGTATTCCGTCGTATTATTTGGGATTTTGCTTTTAAATGAAACGTGCGTATTCAGGCTGTTTTAGATTAATTTAATTCAGATACACCTAGCTAAAAATTTATCGAGTGGACTAGAGCCAAATTGTGTCGGCCTTCAGCGCAATACACATCTAAGTCGGCATCGCAGCCCGCTGACAGAATAATAATTTATGATTCTATTGCCGACTGTTGGCAATTTTGTGTGTATTGCGCTAAGACTAGTTAAAGGCTATCACCAAAACGCTTGTACCATATATATTATGTGCTTGAAACGAAAATATAACCATAATCAAACAACAACGTTTGCTTATAGCGCAAATACATATGTCATAAATTTCATGTAATTAGAAATGAGATCTTCGAACGGATTGACGTAATTGTATGAGCGTTCCTTGACTTCCTTAGGAGGCTCCAGGTCGGCAGCCTCCGAGTTGGTGACTTTCTGTTCAGCTGCAGCCGTTGTACTCTCTGGTTCACCCTTTTGAACGATTTGAAGCTCTCTGTTGGGCCCCCACATAACTGTTACAGATAAGGTATTAGACATGCCATTATGGTACATACTTAAAATTTATTATGAATTTGATAAATAATACAGGTAATTATTAGGATTGAATTCATAGACAAAAAAAAAACTGTCCAGTAAAAATTATAAACTTGCAAAATATAAGGTTATTCTTTTTAAAACTAGATGTCGCTAGTAGTATAACATTGAAGGTCATCTTTAATATTTGTGATGAAAAGTTAATATAGAAAATTATTGTTTGTACTTACTCCATTCTCCAATAACTGAAAAAAAAATAATAAGAAGTCGTTTTAATTATTTACAGACTACTTTTATCTTGGATAAAAGTATATTTTATAATTAATTATTAAACTCAACAACTCCCGATAGATGGTGTTAGCTGCTTAACTTAAAAATAAAAAATAAATATATGTAGAAAATGTATAGCTACAGCCAAATTATTAATAAAATTACTTTGTTATCGTAGATAAAAACAATAACTTCACAAAAAAATGTGTGTTGCTATCCTATTGCTACTACTGAAATTTGTTAAGCCCTCACTATATCTACGGCACACAAATAGCGAAGGAAGACAAAATAAAACAAACTATTAATTCATATATGTATTTTATTTGGTTATAGTATCAAGTATATTATAGATATACATGTATACTTCATATTAGTAAACTTACAATACGTACAAAAAAAGGTCAGTAAACATTTATCATCTGTACTACACTACTAAAATATACATAAGTAGATAGTAGGTACATAAATAAACCTAAATTATGTGAGTAAAACTATTTCAAACAGTATGTTAGATATAAACCTAGTTATATTTAAATTAAAGAAGAAATTCTCAAAATCGGATCGTTTAGACATTTGCATGGTTTAACATTTTTCAATTCCTGTATTAAAGTAGGAAGCACCTACCATAATGATATTCCTTGGTTATTTTTTTGTTTTGAAACCAAGGGTTTTCAGAATCCACCCCAGGGGATCTGAAATAGAAATTTTGTATTTGTATGCGATTTGAGTGTCACCTCCTAACTTTATGTAGATATAGATAAGTCTATCTGTTAATAATATAGGTAGGTACACAAGGACAATACTCTTTTGTTTTTTTTAAAGTGCTATTTATGTGGTATACACTAATGGCAAAATTGCAAACCATACCCATCTGTATAGTGTACACACACAAATAGTAATTAATAATAGGTAATTCATGTTATATCTACTTAATACAATTATAATGAATAAGGTAAGTGTATATACCATCAATTTAAGAGTATATAGTATCTACAAGAACCAGTGTATGTTGCTAATATTAGAATCTACACTAGATAAATAAAATGTAATAATACTTTTAAACTAAGCGTAGCATAAAAAAACGTTTTTTTTTCAACATTTAATTCAAAGCGAGTGAAAAAATATATGCAGTAATCTAGTAGGTACTTGTGTAAGAAACGCGAATATCGATACATTTGCTATGCTAATATACTATTGTACTCAAGTGGTTTCCAAAACCTTTTGTGTTATGTATAGAAAATTTTATATATTTTTGTTTTTTTTCTTCATAAATATGAAATCAAATATACATCGGTAACTTGGTGATAAAAACTATTAATGTAAAATTCACAAAATAAATAAATAGTAGATATAGCTAATAGCTAATATCGAATCATTTGAAAAATAAAAATAACTTAAGCAAAATACAAAATATGTTTTATGTTTGGGTGGGATTTTTTGTACAAATAATCTCAATGTGGTGTATCTACAGATGTGGCATGATGTTCCTTCAATTCCTATTTTCTTTCTTGTAAATAATTTCAGGTCTATGTAACTGTATGTTTTTGGAAACTACATTTTGCTATACTATGACGTCAACCCAGGAGAGCAAGAAACTCTGTAATAAATAAAAGTAAATACTTAATTCAAATATTCAATATAAAATAGATACTTAAATAAATTACTTACAACCAAATTATTGCGATAAAATATTTATATTTCAAACTTAAATACTGTGACCTTAATAAACCTGCGGTCGACATTGATGCGGACGTATTTTTTGACACCTGAACTTTTTATTACATCTATTTTATTTAATAAGTTTGTATTATTTTTTTTATTTCATGTAAATGTATTTAGGTATATATAAATTTAGTTTTCACTTTTGTTTTTTTAAAGTGCTTTATAAGTGGTATAGGTACTTATATAGGTAGTTTTCACTTTCTTAATAATATAGTGTAATTTTAAATGTTTAATTGTATAATAAATAAAATGCATTGTATTATTTAAACATTAACAATATTTAATACAATTTTAGATATATACCTAATATAGTGTTTTAAATGTGCTAACTAAATAAATAAAATAAATATTTGTATTATATTGTCCTTGCCATTGCAAAAATACATTTAATATCTAAAGGTTTATGGTTAAAGTAATAAATCGGCTGTAGCTTTTCATAAAAATAAATGAAGTAAACAGGTCTACGGGAATTGTTGAAGTGTTGTCATTTGAAAATATTTAGAAAAAAAAATCCAGATAACATAATAAAATATTTTGATTTATTTCGTGTTCATTATTAATATATTAAAAATTAAGTATACTTTTCGGATTATAGTAAAATATAGATTTTCCAAGGAAACATTTAAAAGTGAATTAAATTAAGACAAAAAAAACTGTTTTTTTATTGTAATAATTTATATTAATTTTATTCTAGTAGGGGAGCCCACTTCAGGACTTTGGAATTTACTCGAGCGAGGCGATGTATGTACCTTGGTTCTTGTTGAGTACTACGTTTATAAAAAGCCCTTCAGGAGCCGCACCGCAGGTCATAAGAATAAAAAAAAAGTTGGGTAGGTTGTCAAGTTGGGTACGTTTGCACGTATTTCACAGTTATTTTTACATTACGATGTTATTTTAGTCACTACCCCTTATCTTACACAATAAATTTACGGATAGAAGTACTCGAAATTCGACTAAACACTCGTGTTAAAAGATATAATGAGAGTTGGAGTATGAGAGTTTGAATTATATTTTTCATAGAATATTTTGAATAGATGTAAAAATCTATAATATTATATACAAAGTTAAGATAAAAGTGTTTGAATGATTGGTTTTAATTTTAATTATGTCACGGTTATCTTTTATTCGTCGATTTTGTAAAAGGCCCCTAATAAAGATTTTAAATCTGAGTAAAAAACACTTCCAAAAACATAACCTCGGCAAACTCGGTGATTTGCAAAATTATGATTTCAACAGTTAATTTTTAACATAATATATGTGTACATACTTATTCGTTAAACACAGTTACTATAATTATATATTAATAAGTTTTTGTCCAATAAATTATGAAATATTTCTCTCAATGTTAGACGGGAACTCGAAACCGTCAGAATAAAGCTATCTGGATTACCTAATTTATATCTGAAGAGTGTAACATAAGGTCACAAACGTAAAAAAAAACTTACAATTTGACATGATCGTAAAAATAACAAAACATAATACCGATTAATTTCCACAACCCAAGAAACAAAAATATATTAAAAAAAATAATGAACAAAGTAAAATCTTCTGGTGGTTTTACCTGGCAAGATTTCCGGCGTTTTGAAAATTGAGAATTTTATGGATTTGATGTCCTCCTGACGGATTTGAATTTTTGAGCCATCTCGTATTTTAGCTGTGCGTGCTGGCGCCATTTTACAAAATTGGCACCTAAAAGCAGTGTTTTGAGAATATTGCCACATTTTTTTGATTTATTTAACTATAAAAACATCTTAAACAAAACAATAATAAAAAAGTCGCCTAATTTTTGCAACAATATTTTATTAAGAACCTCGAAATAATTTTTTAAGCCCAACAGTTTACGCATTCGAGCGACGTATTTTTTTTCCGCCACTCCTGAATTTATAACATAACCCAATAGGTCCCCACGACGCTCGAGTAAATCCCCATTTAGCATCACGGACTCTTCTGCTATTCATAAAAAACGATGCTGCCCTCAATACGAAGATCATAATTATTGTGACTTTTAATCAAAGATATTATTTACTCATATGTGATGGATTGTTTGCACTAATTTAATATTGGAGATTTCCGATATAAAATCCTAATCCTACAGTATCTAAAAGGTTATACATTTTTAAAACACAATTAATTTTTCTATAATAAGATAAATACTCACGGGCTTCAACATCCTTAATCCTTTTCTCCTTGAACTTATCGATCAAAGATTTAGTAGTTGGTGGGGCGGCTGTTGTAGCAGAGGTGGGGGTAGCAGGGGTCGCAGGTGTTGCAGGAGTTGCAGTAGTAAAGCTTTTTGTGAACAAAGCTAGGGCCTTCTCGAAATCGCACGGCCGAGCCGCCGCTGACACTGGCAAAATATAAATTATATTTTTTTAAAGTTGGGAGTTGTGGAACGATGATAATAACCTCTTTGTGGTGTATGGTACCCAGCTCTAATTCAACATTGAACCAAATGATGAGTGTATGAGATTATATAGATCTCTGACAGGTGACACAAAGCCCTTCATAAAAAAACGTTTCAAAAACAGAGAAACGGAATCAGTTGTTTTAGTCATCAGAATAATGGTTTAATAAGGGGTAATGCGTATAAATTCGCTGTTAGCTGATGTGTAACGTGAGGTCTTCGAAATTACAAATGTCACTACTTGCGGGTTGGCAGCAATAGAGAAAGCACTTGTGCATAAGGTACGAGTACGTATATGAAAGCAAGAGTGACGGACGAATTAATGTCTCACTTGAAATTGAAACAAAACTCCATACTTCTTAAAAAAATTCAAAGCGCCCTTAAGCTTCAGTTTCCTAGCAAAGCGGAGTGGAATAATGCGGCCGTAATATTATGGCCGTAACACGATTAGTACGTGTTACGTTATGTCGATCACCACTCTCTAGGAAACCACTACATTTACTTTACATAGGCAACGTTCTAGTGACGTCATTCTACCGTTATCTTTACGGTTGTATTATTCCACACCGCAACCGAAGCTTTAGGACCTGTGCCCCTATTAAAACTTATAAACTCATTGGATAAAACGATGTCTGCCAAACTTTGACAGATGTCACTCTGCAGTTGCGCCACGTGGTAATACAAAAAACGATAGCCCTCATTGGCTGGTATTACATTATCTTTGCATGGTCATGTATGCTCTGCGCTAGAACCTTCGCGCTTCGTTCGATTTCCGTACAGGACAATCTTTGTTGTGAGTGTTTGTGAGTTTGGATGTGCTTTGCATATAAGTGCTCTCACATAAATAAGTCTGCCTGATTTTTAACAAAAAAAAACTAGGCGTGTTCTAAGAAGCAGTAGGTAAGTACACACTACGCGGCCTCTAATTTCATTGCATATTATATGAGAATTAATTCTGTAAAATAAGAGAAAAGCTGTATTACGTTATGAGGCAGAGCCATCCAGTAGGACGGAACTCTAAAAATAACTTACCTTCATCGCGGGCTCCCAGAATGAAGACCTGAAACAAATATACAAGGTAAACGTCACTAACTTCAGGATCTTACTATAATCTCTACCAAATTAAAGCAACTATTTGGAGCGTCAAAGGTTAAAGAAGACAGTGGCAGTGCCCCCGCGCATGTTTTACAAAATCCGAACCACTCGATCCTTTTCAGTCTTTTATATGCTATGCTACCTCTTCTAGAATCCAACAGATACTTAAACCTCCAAGCAAGCCTCCAAGGAACACAAAGATTAACACTAAATAACAAACAGCTAAAATGTATCGCGATAAAGTGGAAAACCCGTCGATAAGTACGGCTGTACGATATACGTACAAAGTTTTGGAGGACGCAAAACAGATAGATCCGGGTAGTGGTCACAATTAATTTATCTACGCATAAAAGAAGACGATGGATACATCGTATTGATAATATACATAACATAAAAAAAAGAAAAAGAAAATTATTTTTATTTTCTTACATAACAAACACATGCAAAAACAGGTATTATAAAAATGTAATAAGGTAAAAGCTCCTATTACCGCGGTAGTCAAAATCGCGTCCTATTACCGTGGTATTTTTATTTTCGCGCTTTATTCCTGTTTTATTCAGTTTAAGTACACCAAAAAGGAAAAAAGTTATCCCAAATCTATCACTTTATGACATAACTGACGTTTGCAAGTATAGCACATAGATAACACTACAAAATCAATCGGTTTGTGTAACGTCGTTGACGTGAGAGGTGTTTCTATACAAACGCGGAACAACAAAAGTAAGTACACAAAAATTTTGAAATTACATTTTTAGTATTAATAAGTCGTTCAAGTATGTTTATTTGTTATTTATAGCATTTTCCTACTATTTTACTAACTATTTAAACAGCTTGTTTCATATTTAAAACTCGTTTTTTACCAAAAAATTAAGTAATAAGATACCGCGGTAATAGGATACAAATTTTATAGATTGATCCTAATACCGTGGTATACCTCGGAAATAGGAAAAACAATGGGTATGTTTAATTGTTAATAACTTTCAATGTATTAACTTATTGAATTAGATTCAAGTTTTGTTGAAATCATTAGTAATCCCATAATTTAGAAACTTTATTCCGCGGTGTGTTTTTTTAATTAGAAATCTAGTTAAATGTGAAAAATGTCGAGTACAAAATGTTGGTTTCTTAGAAGGGGTAAAAATAGGAAGGTGTATTTTAATTTATCACAGAACATTTATTTTGTATAAATTTCGACTTGAGTTATACACATCTGAACCAAAAAAACTGTTATTGTTTGATTAGGCATTTACACGCATAAAAATAACAAAATTTTCATGGGTCCGAATTAGGATTATTAAAACCCATGTAGTTTTCCTATTACCGTGGTAGTTATTTCCAGGTGACTCGGTATTAGGTTCTGTGATCTCCTATTACCGTCCTATTCCTAAAATATCAAATTAATAGTTTTTAGGGTTCCGTAAATAAATAAAAAGTTTTGTATCTGTTTTGGTGGATTCTTATTTTAATATTAATGTTTTTTGATAAACCTAAAAGAGGTTTATGTACTTAGGTATTTTTTATTTAAGTTTATGCGATCTACATAATTTTGTATTTTTTTACAGACATCATGGACCGAAAGAAACGCAAATGTTATACTGATACCCAAATGGCTGAAGCACTTTCAGCGATTCAACAGTATAATGTACCAGAGACTACGTTACGGAATAAACGTGATGAGATTATGTTATTTAGATCTCTTTTAAGTTAAGTACATCATGTGTAAACCTTCAGTAACCTTAAGTTAGTTCTTAACTATACTCTACGGATTGTTAATTTTTGAACTTTTAATACGGCTTTAATGTTATAACCTTTTGTTTATCTACGAACTGTTGATTTTTGATGATTATTTAAATGATTGTTATAACTCGTCATTATTTTTTCGATCATATATTATAACCAGTTGATTCCTACATAAACTTATATTTTTATTTCTATAAAACCAATGAACGCTATTCACGGACGTGTAAAAACACACTAAGTACCTATTACCTACTAATTTATTCTTAAATTCTTTCGGAATCCGTTGGAATTTCAGAATAAATGTACTTATTATAATTTTAACATGAGAGAATCCTTGGCGATTCTCATGTTAAAATACAATACAAAAAAAGAACAAAGATCTTTTCGTATAGACTGATCTGTACGAAAAGATCTTTCTATATAGACTGAATCGCGCGTTGTTTTAATTTTACTTAACGTAAAATGTACTAAGTTCCGTACAAATATTATTTATGAAATAATATAAATGTGTTAGTAATTCTGTAGTATTCATTCATTTCATTCATTCATTTTGTCAATGAATGACATACTTACAAATTACTACACTAACACGATTATATTTTCTAATTAATATTATTTTTACGGAACTTTAATGAATACAATTGTCGACCCTCGGTAATAGGAGCCGACTACCGCGGTAATAGGATCTGACCATAATCATACCTCGGTATTAGGGGAAATCGACCCGACTATTTAAATATTTTTTTAAAATAAGTAATATCATGAAAAGAAGCATAGATTCAACAGCAATACAAAATATAAATTCCATTTTTGACGATAAAATATTTTTGCACCTTGAGAAATACTTACAAATGCTTATTTTGGTTTCTTACTTTCAAATGTTGCGAAATACCTCGGTAATAGGAGCTTTTACCTTAAATATGTAAGAAAATAGTGCCGGTTACTCAGCTTTAATGCTGTGGAGTCTTGCATTTCTGCAAAACTTCCACAGCGCTGATTTTTAGCCAACGCCTTCTTATTTTCGCTTTGAAGGATGTAGCACAGATGTAATAACACGCACATTTCATCTGCCATGTTTATTTAGATCCCATGTGATAGAGGGTATGCCAATCGCCATCCACCACATTTGCAGCTCCGTGCTGGTATTAAGAATCTAATGACGGAATAAATCCTGAATAATACTTTTGCCCGTTGCAAGATCTCACAGTGAGAAGTCCCATAGATGACTACACCAACGGGACTGGTCATTAATTAATTAACCAATTTTATAAAACAAACACTATTTAAAGCAAGACAAAAAGTGTAAGATCAACTTACCAAAATGGTAAAACAAAATATGTTCGTAGACATCCTCATGGTTGACAGTCTAGCAAACATCAACGCAACGACACTGCTGGCTACAATTCATGGTAGCCATGTTTATACGTAGCAGAACAACAGTATTTTACGCTTGTTATACGCCAATTACTTACGCTTTTGGCAAAGAATGTTCCAAAGAATATTGCCTTGTATTATCTTATGAGGTATTGTCATCTATCTGCAAACAAGAATATATTATGGCGTACATTCCTTCCGTGATGTTTTTTTATCTTCCCTTTGAATAGGGCATAGATTGTTACCCGCGACTTTTTTCATCCGATTATCTAGTGCCTCGATGGTCTAATGGTTAGCCTATGCTCCCCTCGCCGCGAGGTCACCAGTTCGATTTTCGGGTCGAAGTGTTAATTGAGAACTTTCCATCAGGAAATTCACAATAGCAGCACGGAGTTGGAATTGTGCCCAGTGGATGGCGATAGGCTCACCCCCTATCCCATGGGTCCAAAACATCCTCTGCCACACCCTTCTGGGTAATATAGGCGTGATATTATGTTATTCATTCAGTTCCAAAACTGTTGAAAAATCGTTTCTCAGCGATAGGCTACGCTGCATAATAATAGAAGTACAAATTTATATGTGTGTAGGGATTTTAGCTATGAATTGTTACAAAATATACCAGGTATTTTTGCTGGTTATAATAATACAGAAAATAACCTTACAGAAGAATAGGGCTTTATTTTAGTGCTTGTACTGTTTACTTGGCCTTGCTTGAAATCTGTTGATGTCATTGATCGTTTTACCTTCAAGACGTCGTTCGATTTAAATGTCCTGTACAGTCTATGTTTTATCAGCCACAACCTTGAACAGCTCATAATTACTGGCAAGGTTGATGGCAAAAGACCTGGTCGTAGCCCGACAAGATGGACAGACCAGATCCGTTCCACTCTGGATACCCAACTGCATGTTGCACTACATGATGCCAAGAACAGAGACAGATGGCGGGACACTGTCAAAAAAAAGATAATACCACGGGGACTTCACGACCCTCAGCAATGAGGAACACGACGCGAGGAGGAGGACAGTCTTATGACTATTTGCCTGTTAAGTAGCTATTTTGAACATACACGAGAATCAATCACCGTTAAAACATATTTTATGCTTTAATTAAATTTACTATTGTCGCACTAATAAGAGACTTTGATTTGAAGCATTTAAAAAGACACCCATAGATGCGCTAAACGATTTTTTTTTTACTACGCCCACAGCAAACGAACGTGTAGTCCACCTGATGGTAAATGGAGTACAGCCCATGGATATCAACAATCCACAATAGTAGATTTTATAGATGCGTCGCTGCAGCTGAGGACCACGGTGTTATGCCTCATGTGCCAGTAATTTCAGGGCCCGATCTTACCACCAAACCGAAACACAGTAATGGAAGCACTACTATTTGGCGGCAGGTTAAAGGTGAGACGGTGGTGCTGCCGCCCTCGAGCTCATTCACAAGAGCTCTACCACCAGTAGAAGGAACTAAGGAAGATATTATATGATTTTTCTGACCTTACTGTTTGACTGCGTCCTATATATCTAGTAATTATTCAAGGAAAGATTTAGAGCATAACAAATTACATTTAACACCCCATAATCACAGCACTACTCGACCGAAGACACAATGGTGACGAGCTCTTTTTAAACGTGGCTGAAACCCCAAGCTTTTATCAAACCCAATATTGTTGTTGTCGAGTTTATTTCGAGCTCCGTTTTATAGGACTTTAACAGCTTTGTTTTCACAATCACCCTTAAGTTAAATATACCAAAACTTTTTTGCTGCCAAAAAGTCTCTAGGACTCAGTAATAAGGTTGAATATAGCTTGTTTTGTAGGTAAAATAGTGAGGGTTGCGTTAGGGCAAGGTGATAACACAAAGTGTCAACATTTGCCCTGCACAGGGGTGTGGATATCCGTCGACTGACACGACCGACTTTTGTCTAAGAATGTGGGGATATGGGGGACCAAATGAAATGATAGTGATGGATACTCGTTTTTGCTTCAGAAAACCGCCGAGATAAATTGTTCGGATGATTGAATAGAAGGGAAGAAGGGAAAAGGTAGCACATATTCGCATTATCTTGAAATAGGAGCGATGATTTTTGATTGAATGCGCTCTGTCTGTTCCTTATACAAAAGCCAAAGCCGCGTTTTATTTTCTTACAAAAAATTAAGATACAGTACACTTTGGGCACGTAGCAGCTTATTAAAACAACTCTTAATTAATTATAAGTCAACTAAGATACGTACGTTTTAAATAACATAGTATCATCCATGCACAAGCACGGTGCGCATGTAAAGAGGTCCAATTCCCATATAAATGCCTCATTACATTTGAGGGGTACAGCTACCGACTACCGAGCTGCAATTTTACCGTGGCTTTTACTGAAATATTCAGAGCTTTAGCCTGCCTTACGTAATCATGTTGTGAACTGTTTGGACATTTTATGACATTTTAATTACATTTCGCTAGCAAGTAAAATATGGTCAATTCAGAATAGTAAAATTAGTCTATGGCTATAAATTTATTTTATTGACGTGTTCAAGCGCCTCCTGGGGCCTATGAAAATAAATGATTTGAATTTGAATTTGAATTTATTGTAACCTCGTGATTACGGGGTGGTATGCCTTTTAGTGGTTAAGTTTTGAAACCAGCTCGAGTACGAAACGAAGGCATCATCGTACTTAACCTGTCAAATTAAATGAAATTAATATTTAATATTCATTTATTTCAGTTATAACACCATAGAAAATTTACACATTTGATAACATGCTAAATAATTATATAAAATCGTCATGTCAATCAATCATAAAACCGAATAAATAAATAAATATCACAATTCATTAAAAAATATATAATCATCATCATTCTAACTAAAATAGGTCAAAGCAATAATAACAAAAATCAGTAGGTACATTATAACTTCACTCCCATCAGCGTTTTCATCCATTTATTTTGGATGGGACAGTCCATTCTGTCATTTATCATCTTCAGGATGCCGTTGCTGCTGTCTTGCACTCGCTGTCGTAAAGAAGCAACTTTCTGGCGGATAACTGCATGAAAGTCACCAGTGTGCGCCTCAGCGAACATTCAAGTATTCAAGTATTCAAGTCTTTATTGCACTCCACAATGTTAAAAAGGTCTTATAAATAGGTACAGTGTCAATTATGGACCCTGACGGGCACGGCAAAAGTAGGAGAGAGGAAGAAAGAGCTCTTTGTGTTTAATAACAAAAAAAAAAAAAAAGTTTACATTTTAAAATAGTATCTTAAAATTGTATATTATTTTATTTATTTTTTGGCTTTAAATACATAAATATCATACTTATTGAATATATATATGAAATAAGAAATCATTTCAGTAATTTATCTAGCTACTAATTGTTGAGGAAGGATAATTAAAATATGGTGTATATGTATTATGTATTATTATGTTTAATGTTCATGTAGTCTCATTTAAATATTCATTTATGTGGTAGTAGCATTTTTTTAATAAATGTTCCTTTAATTTATTTATGAATGTGATGTCTTTTTCTTCCTTTTTTATATATTCTGGTAGTTTATTATATATTTTTATAGACATAACATAGGGACCGGTTGAATGTAATTTTAATCGGGAAGTTGGTAAATTTAATCTGTTTCTGTGTCTCAAGTTGTACGGTATGTTTTTGTCTCCTCTTTTTGCTGATGCGCTGCACCAGCGAGGCAGCCGCAACAGCACCCTGAAGATGTCGATATACTATAAATAATAGTAATATTTGCATTAGTGTGGCAATGACGCAAAGGGCTCATAAGGCTCCAAAAAACATACAACGAATTTGGTCTAGGTATATATAGCTCTACCATTACGGTGAGACTATCGTGCTTTCTTTAACCCTCGATCCCTGACAAAAATAATTTAACACCAGTAAAGTATTACTATATCTAATTTATTTATATATCATTTAGCAATGCTTAGCATATCTAATACTAAGTAAAATAGTCGAAAACCAAAGGCTGGCCGGAATCCTATAGTCGCGAGTTCAACTGCCGCTGCAAGTCCAAAAAACATTTCGACGGTTCTTAGTATTAGATAGCTAAGTTTTATAATATTTATGAGAGAATTAAATAAATTAAAATACATTGTTTCGTATGTTATATTGCTGTTTTGTGATACGTAGGCAAATCTAATTGGGCCCTTATTTAGCGTATGTTGTAATTAGATTCGCTAACGTAAATAAAAATATAATTGGGCATTGTATGTTGTTTTTCGACATTTACTTTTGTCAGCAATGTCAAATGTCTGGCTCTTTGTTTTACGGTTTTATTTGTAAATATGTATTTTATCTTTATTAGTACGAATTATGGTAGGTATATTAAGCTAGCTGTTGACCGTGATTTCGTCTGAATTAGCAATTAAAACTTACCATTGAATCACATTTGTTAACAAATTTAGATTTTTTTTTTGGTTAACTCTAATTATTTTTACTTAACACAACAAAACGGTCCTCTATTTGGCATAATTTTACTTTACGTACCTTCTTTTGGCATAATGATTGTTACGAATAATATTAATTTGACTTAACTTTTTTCGCATAATATATTTTAGAATAAATACTTTACGCATAATAATGTTTTTTTGGCATACAATTTTAATAATCTAATCCAAATCCATGTTCATAAAAAAATACTTTTCTTAAAATAAACAAGTGGTGCGTGGTTTAGGGGCGGCTCAAGGGCCACCCCCGCCGCAGCCTAACCTATTTTTACACGATGATACCAATTTCAAATTTCTTTTGATCTTAATTAGGCGATAAACCATTATGACTAAAAAGTATTATGCAAAAAAAAACATAATGTTGAATTGCATATTATGCCAAAATTCATTATGCAAAATTAGTTATGCCAAGTGAAAAAGTATGCCTAAAAACAATTTATGCTATCTATTATTATCTATGTGAAAAAAAAATGCGTAACGTGTTATGCTAAACTAAATTATGCGGCAAAAAGCCTTACATAACATCTCGCGTATATTATTCAATAGGACATAGGGCAATGGTGTATTAAATACCTGGAAACCGATATCCTGTTGGTTGTAGGTTGAATTTTCAATGCATTCTTATGTAATTATATAATGAATAGGTACACTTTATTTCTAATCAATAATAAATAAAATACGACGACATATTTCCGCACCAGGCAGTTTTCAAATCCCCCGAGGGGGTTAAATTTCCCGGTAACAAGAATTTACTCTGCGGCTCGTCGAGACAGTTTTATCACCTGTACAATAAATAATAGTCAGTTGAATGTTTGCAACTCGAACCGTGAACTGCTGTAGTTTACCAGGCGTTTGGCAGAGTGGTACAATTTAGAGTGGTAGAGGCTCGACCCAAAGTGCTATGATCTAACTATAGTTGAACCTTTATTAATTAGGAAAAATGACTATAAAGGACAATAAATAATAGTCAGTTGTATGCTTGTAATTCGTTCTATGATTTGTTGTATGTAGTTCACCAGGCTTTGGGTAGAGTAAGATGGGTGGCAGAAAAGCCGATCGTGTTTATCGATACAGCATTTTTATTGATTGTAACATCAATCATGTTGTTTGCTTACTAATGTATAGGTACAATAGATGACGCGAGGCGTCCGGCAAGACGATACATAAGTCAAAAGATTCGGAGATTTGGAGAAGGGCTTGGATTGCTGAATGGTGGTAAATCGATGAGTTGGAATCGAAATAGTCGCTTGTTCTAATCCCGCTTCCAACCCAAACATTTTTTCGCCTGTTCTTAGTATAAACAATCATTATAATTTTACTAATAAATAACTGATCCTACAGTTGCTTTGAGTCAACACGTCTATCAAAAACCATATTTTTAGACTGGCTATAACATTTTGTTTCCTTTCTATTGATTCTTTGCTTAAACTATTTCAAATTTAATCGGATAAGATATGCTAAAGCTTAACTACAGTAGTAAATTCCTTCACCATGGTACTCATAATCGTTATGGCATTTTTACGGCGCGGCGGCGAATCGATGCTAACACGATTAGGGAACACCATGGAGCCCCATGAGATTATACGGGGGCTCTGTACAGATGCTACTGATCAAGCTATACATTACTAGTATAAGCTGGTCTTGTATTGGCACTGGAAGACTATACATTGCGAGAGCATCTTATGCTGGGAATGTATAGGTTGATGTGTAGTCGTGTGTGCATTAACTATCGATAAATTTTATGTAGTGGTGACTCATTGGGTTGGGTAAGAAATACATTTGGGGTAGCTATGATGGCAACTTTTGTGACAGCTAGATAAAGTTATTACCACGATTTTATCTCATTGGTAATACGTTGATTGATCAGTTCTATAATAACAATTAACGCACTGTTACATCCTAAGGATGTATAGCTTAATGCTTACTCCTTATTTTAGTAATGCTTTCATTAACACACCCACGCTTCCTAGCGTGGCATCATTAGCCCAAAGAGTCTATTCTTGACCATCATCGGAGATAGTTGTTTAAGGGTCCCCTTTGGCTTATACACAAGTGTGTAATTTTAAATATAATTAAATAACTTTTCTTTTAATTAAATAATCTTTTTTTAAAAGCCAATCCCAAAGGGACACCGTAACAGTACGAATTGAACTTGGATTGATTAAAATTCAAATTGCTAAGTTGAATTAAAGTAAATGTAAGCTCTGGTGATTCAAATAATTTTAATGCAATAAGTATTATGTTTTAACTAGTTAAGTACCTAATATTTTTATTTTATATATTTTGATGTTTGCTTTGACGTGTTCAAGCGCTCTTTGGGCCCATGGAAATAAATGATTTGATTTCTGATTTATGAACTTGAATACACTTTGTTCATCTTTATATTTTTTCTGACGTTATCTTCTGATATAATTGAGTTGAGTGTTTTCATTCATTAATTTCATTCATCATTCGTTAATTTTGGTATTATATATTATTGAGGGCCAGTTTCACCAGTCCTGGATAAGTCTAGCCTACTTTTTTGACAGTTAAAATGTCAAATTTGTATAAACATTTGTAGAATTAACCAGCACTTCCGAAACCTTTTAGGGGCCGGGTGAAATTCTGCCTTATACTAACTTTTTGACTTACATTTAGTAATATGCCATCACGTATAATGTCTATTGTCTCATTATATTATTTAACAAAAAAAGTGGTGCTTTGCCTAAACCGCATTTGAGAACCTTGTCCTTTTTTAAAGACGGTTAAAAGAAGAAAGAAACTACATAAAATTGAATTGTCAGTTGATGACTAGTGCCCTTGCGATAGATTTCTATTTTGTCATACTTTACTACTTGATTTGCCACCCTCTCTGGCTTTACGATTGACTTCAGTCCCCTCTGGCAATATTAAATTGGCTGTCCCTTGAGACGTATCACCCTAAGCAAGTGCACATTTCTAAGTACCTTTTACTGGTGCTAGAGCTCTTGTGAACGAGCTCGAGGGCGGCAGCTCCCCCCTTTCACTCTTAACCGCCGCCAAATAGAAGTTTGCATAACTGTGTTCCGGTTTGGTGGTGAGATCAGGCCTTGAAATTACTGGCTTATGAGGCATAGCACCGTAGTCTTCAGCTGCAGCGACGCTTTTACTATGTGCGTATTTGGATTGTTGATGTCCATAGGCGTACTCAAATTCCCATCAGATGGACTCAACTGCCATCAGGTGGAATACATGTTCGTTCCCAGCAACATTTTGCAAATTCGATTGACCATTCTATACTTTCAATCTGGTACCGTTATATCGATCTCGCCCCTATGCTATACTATTGGTAATGTGATCTTAGTTTATACAGTAAATCTCTGAGCTTATATGAACGAACTTGAGAAAGGAAATTTCTCCATATAGTAATTAGTGCCTGTTTATTATATTCCGCACATGTCCAGCGTGATGGACTATGATCTAACCCTTCTCCTCATCTCCTAATGAGAAGAGGCCTGAGCCCAGCAGTGGGACATGTATATGCAGTGTACCGTTGGCGTAGTGGTTAAACCTGTCACCTCGCCGCTTTCAACTTCGTTGGGGTTCGATCCCCACACGGGACAAATCTTTGTGTGCAAAGATTTTTCTGACTCCGCGTAGGCTTTGTGTGTGTGAAATGTATGATTGTAAACAACCCTAGAAACAGCAGTTATTAGTGCCGGGCGTTGTTAGAAAAGAGAAAAAAATATACAGGGCAGCTATTATACTTCTACAACCCAGTTTCGTTGTGAGACCTTAAAATTAGGGCTTCATGAGGCAGGGTATAATTTTGTAGTTCTTTGTTGTAATGTTCAATATAGCTGCTATCGGTGTATCTTCATTTGTTCCAGTTACCATAACCTATCAGTTACTATAAAGTGGACTACAATAAAAGCTGATTAGCTACCTAGGTAATAAAAAAGTCCTCATTGTGTAGTAAGATATGAGTAATGATAAGGAAAATAGCAAGTAATTCAATTAGTTAGCCGGTATGCTAGACATCTCCGCTGGCTGACTCATCGTAGGCAATGATCATCTGCTTCTAAGAATTGCAGAGCAAGTATCGTTATCTTAAGGAATTACAAAAAAAAAACTCTGGGTGCACTAAAGATATGAATAAAGTGAAATCCCTGTAGATAGGTAAACTTTTTTAAATACCAAAAAGGTTTGTGTTTGCTTTTCTACTGTTTCGCATTATAGTATTTGGTATAATTTAACTTCGCGTACCTTTATTTGGCATAATGATAGCTACGTATACTATTAATTTGGGATAACATTTTTCTATTTTTTTTGCATAAAGGGTTTGTATACCGTAACTTACATGTTAGTGCAAACTAACTATTTCGCTGCAAGTTTATAAGCGACACTGTGGTGCCTAGCCTGTCGAATTCGTTCACTAAAGAGCTATAATATCATATCTAAAAGCTGAGTTTTACAATGTGGCAGCATATGAACAGCTCATATCCTGAATTCATGCATGGATTGAATATTATGAAACAGATCTAATTTTCTGAAGTAAATCGTAAAATGAAACGAATAACTCATGACGTCACCCACCGTAGCGAAAGCATTCGATGCATGTAAAAGGCGATTCAAGGCAACAAATATGCTGAAACGTGATCTCTTGGGTGCTTATGACGTCATCACAGGCAAGATCAATTTAATTTTTACGTCGTATGTTCACTTGTCAGTCATTCATAAAACAAGAAATGGAAAAAATATAAATCAACACGTCGCAGCCCTACTAGATGGTCGGACCAATGCCGCTCTGGCCTCAATTTGAAACTGCACGAGGCACTACACGAAGTCAAGAACAGGAGCGGTTGGAAAAGCATTGTCAGAAAAAAAGAGATACAGCAGCGGGGGCATCACGCCTTTCAGCAACGAGAAAATCAACGCGAGGAGGAGGACCTTTGTTTCAACATCAACCTTCGTTCTGTTACATCCCTACACTGTTTATTGAAATGCTGACTAGATGCTGACTCAGCATCTCTATGTGCGGGGGTGGCGTCGTGCCTCTTGGCTGGTCACCATCACCTCAGTTCGGAATAGACGGTCTAACGACCAGTCCAGTAATTTTGGGTATTTAACAAGTCTCTAGACTTTGTGTTCGGTTTAACAATAAACTTTTTAATATTCAATTCCATTCTTTCCTTTTTAAAAAACCGGCCAAGTGCGTGTCGGGCCACGCGCAGTAGGGTTCCGTAGCTAGTCGTAACAACATATTTCAACTTAAAAGGGATTTACTATCTGTATTAAACAAGTAACATCTTCATACAAGTCATTACTTTCAAAGGTTTTTGTAATTTGCACGAATTATTCTAAGTAACTGCATTTTACACTTTGGACCCCAATTACTCTTGAACTAATGAAGTGAACTTATCCGCTATAGTTTTCCTTTAAAGTTCATTACATGTACTACCGACACGATTTTTTTCAGATTTTGGGATCCAGTAGTTTAGCTTTTAGAGGGGGGAGACGCTCTACTCGAACAAAAATTTGCTCTTTAATGTTAATTATCTCGCAAACGAATCTCTAAATCAAAAAACCGTCTTAGCAACCCCTGAACGTTTTTAAAAGTCCTATCTAAAAATACCCCACACTATGGGGTAGGCGACAAAAAAAAGACATCCCTACTTTACATGTAGGGGAGCTACCCGAAAAAAAAATATTTTTCCAAATTTTATTCTAGGACTTTCTTTGTATAGTTAACATACATGTTTATGCAAAATTTCAGTTTTCTAGCACCAACAGTTTCGTCGCTATGCCTTGGACAGACGGACGGACAGACGGACATGGCGAAACTATAAGGGTTCCTTGTAGGTACTACGGAACCCTAAAAACCGATTGTAATCCTCGGTATAACAGTTCATGGCTGCATTAGCAAGAAACAACTTACTGTCTAGTTCGAAGGTTTAAAAAAATCGAGGTATCTAAGTATTCTATACACTTAATACCAAATTTATTTCACATTTATTTTGCTTTACAATAACATTACAGCTCTCTTTATTATTTTCAAATCAATATTATAAAAAACTGCAATGTTAATACGTATTTTATCATGTCCCTTGCAAAAGAATTAAACGCAATCTGCAGTTTTTCTGCAGACCTCTTTTATAAAGCTTACTATAAAAGATTTAATCAAGGCTGCGCGTCAGGAATATTCTAGGCCACTAGTTTTAACACTGATTGGACAATGGTGTCAATTCAGGTCAGGATAAAAGCGGATTGTAGAGCTCCTGGAAAATCCTTAACTATTTATAGAGAGTTTGTATAAATATTAATTATAAAGCTAGTGCTAGTGGAATATTAGTAGAATCTACATCAGAGTAGTATTTATACTTATATTGAAATGAAATTTCCTCTGTATTGATAAAATTGTAAAGTAGCCATGTTACATTGACGATATTTAAGAAAAAATATTTCGAGGTGATTTTATAACAGCAGTAGACGCAAATCATATTATTTTAGAATTGTTATCTGTCTGTCTGTATGTTCGCGCACCACGCAAAAACTACTGCATAGAATTGAATGCGGTCTTCACAGTTGTAGATGTAACTGGTGGTCTGATTTGAAAAATGGTTCATCTTTAAATTCTATCCGTAAGGAGTTCTAAGTTTATATGGGAAGCTAGCCAATATTAAAGGAAATTGCACGAAATTCCGCACATAGGTGCCTGAAATGAAGTAAGTTAATTTAAAGATAGATTTGTTGGAACAGGGTGTATTAGAGGTTGAACGTGTGAGTAAAATCCCTAAATTTTTAAGGAAATTGCATATAAATATCAATTCAATTTAATTTAAGGTTAATATGTATATTTTTATTTAAATAATAGTACTGATATGATTATTAAATAAACTTAAAAGGAAACAATTTCAAATATCTTTGTTATCAAATTATTTTTAATCATATTAACTTGCTTAATACACAGTTATCCTAAAATTTTTGTACATGTAAAATATCAAAAAAATAAATAACAGGGGGTGTTACTAGACCGACACCGAACCCAAAACTGTAACTACAATTTTTTTTGTCTATCTGTCTGTTCAGGCATGCTGTTTGTCGAAAGCGCTAAGCTCTAAAACTACTGGGCGAATTTGATAATTATTTTTGAGTTTGATAGTCTAAATTAACTTTTAAACTTACGCGTTGCAAGATTAAATAAAATCAAACGGGAATTAACGCAATCATGCAATTATTTAAAGCCTAAAAGGTAAATGATTGCATGATCGCGTTAATTCCCGTTAGATTTTATTTTGATAGTCTAAGTCTCAATAAAGGTCTGATTAAAAAGTTCCCTGATTTTTATAGACTGCATTTACCATAATGTATGATGGACTACAAATTTATGGTAGCGCACCTTAGTCTCAAATATCCTCTCAGCTTACATTCTCGACTAAATAGTTCCCACACATCCTTGCGCCGACCCAACTTGCTCCAAATCCCATTGTATTGTGCAATAATCGCATAGCTGACATATTTCATACGAATCCCAGTAAACTACCTGCATGCCATACATTGGCTTGGTGCTGTTTAATGATAAACGATAACCCATTGTACTCATAACTGATAACAATAAAATTCAATATCTTTTTACTGATAAGAAAGAAATATATTTTTTAAGGATAAGTGTTTTTCGGTGTTAGAGCTTTTATTGGTTCTTCATACATTACTTAATTTTGCGATATAATTGATTATTTTTATAGCATTTAGCTATGCTAAGTAAATTATACTAAGAAACGTTGTACGTCACGAAATTACGTATCTTACAGTTGAGAAATTTAGGGTTCTGGTAAGAGACGACCGTAGCTGGATGGCTAAAGCGGCTGCCCGGTGTGCAGTAAGGTCGCAGGTTCAAATCATGCCAGTCTTATGTCTTTTTCAACTGTTTCTTAGTATACTATTTTTTTAAATCTTTATTTTAAACTTGCTTTTGTCCGCGACTGCTCCCGTGCTTTGACCCGCGTACAACCTTATTGCTCCGCTCCCGTAGAGTTTAGCGTAATGTTAAATATCTTAAGACCTTTGTTCTTCTTCTTCTTACGAGTCAATAGTCAAAGTTTTTTATACCACCCCGGCCCAGTAGGTGGCTACAATATTTTTACAGCGAACGAACGTGTAGTCCACCTGATGGTAAGTGGAGTACTGCCATGGACATCAACAATCCACAAAAGCAGATTATAGATGCGTCGCTGCAGCTGAGGACTACGGTGTTATGCCTCATGTGCCTGTAATTTCACGGCCTGATATCACCACCAAACCGGAACACAGTAATGGAAGCACTACTATTTGGCGGCAGGTTAAAGGTGAGACGGTGGTGCTGCCGCCCTCGAGCTCATTCACAAGAGCTCTACCACCTCTAATTCACAAGAGCTCTACCACCTCTATTTAGTAGTAGGTGCTCCCGCACTTTGACCCGCGTTCAACCTTATTGCTCCGCTCTCGTAGAGTTTAGCGTAATGTTAAATATCTTAAGACCTTTATTCTTCTTCTTCTTACGGGTCAATAGTCAAAGTTTTCATACCACCCCGGCCCAGTAGGTGGCTACAATAATTGCATTCTCCGTGGCCTTATTCAGATTAGCTCCCATGGGACCTAATCATAACAGGTGAAATGTGGGTGTTGTACACCTCTGCCACATCCTTCTGGGTAATATAGGCGTGATAAAATGTTATGTTATGTTTATGTTATATTCACTAATTGTAAATTCTGTCTGTTTCACTTTCGCCACTAAAGCGCTGTACCTTATGTTGATAAAAATTGGTATGGAAATGATTCAAGACCTCTGTAAGGATATTATTATCGACGTACTACACGGACGGAGCCGTCGTCCAAGTTAGTCTTACAATAAATAGTTTCTACTAATGAAAATAGGTCCCGCAAACAACCGCCAACTAAAAGGTAATTCTATATTTAGAGTTAAATACATCTAAAACGTTGCTATAAACGTAGATTTTTTAATTAATTGTTTAAGTTTCCGGCATCATAAACCGTTTCCTAGAAGCTATATTTAGTTTTTACTTTTGCCTATTGTGTAAGAAGTAACAATAGTGGTGAACATTTATTTCTTTACTGTTTCTTATTGTATACATAAATAAAAACACAATAAAACTTCAATCATTCGAAGAGAACATTTAAATAACACATACATTCACGTGTGTAGGTAAAATAAAGAAAATGAGTGTGCTAACCCATTTATAATATACATAGAAGAATTTTTGTGAAAGCTACACGGTAGAATCATCCCCCCCGTCTCACCTTTAACTTGCCAACAAGGTATTTGCACTATTATGTTCCGAGGTGGTGGTCTTTGATATTATCAAAGACCTAAACTATTATGTAATTAACAGTAGTTTAAGGGTCTAAATTCACTACCACCTCGGAACATAATAGTGCAAATACCTTGTTGGCAAGTTACTTATACTCATCGGTATAGTCTTTGAAATGTTGATACATTTCAAAGACTATACCGATGAGTGTATTTGAAAAACGAAAAAAGGAAAAATGAAAACGGAGGAATTGCACAACTCTAGTTGTGCAATTCCTCCGTTTTCATTTCAGCATCAGAATACCAGACAAACGGCACTACAGCATCGTTTCATGGTAGATATTCAACTTTACATAAACAAACAATAAAAATAAACAGATGAGATATTTCATACACAAGTCAAAAGAGTATAAAAATATCACAATTCGGAGTTCCACGTAACTCATTATATACAGTTACCTATATTTCCCAACCAGCAACATAGATGTTAGTGGCCGTATTGTGAAATAATAATTACATACAAGTACAGAATACACTCAATGATGATTGACAGTGAGGCTCATTAGCTGATGATCTTTACCAACATTATTTTTCTCACTACATAGATTTTCAATTTATATAAGCGGCAATAGCCGAGTGGGAGACCGTAGGACTGCTAAGTCAAAGGTCTCGGGTTTGAACCCACGGTACACACCTCAGTCAATAAATCGTTAAGATGTGCCTTTTTATTTCGAAGATTATGTGTGTATTTGTCATATAAATTATCGCTCGCTAACAGTGAAGGAAAACATCATGTGGAAACCTGCATGCCTGAGAGTGCCTCAAAAGTGCTCGAGGGTGTGTGAAGTCTACCAATCCGCACTTGGCCAGCGTGGTGGAGTATAGCCTAACCCTTCTCATTATGAGAAGAGGCCCGAACCCAGCAGTGGGACAGGTATTAGATACAGGGCTGCTATTATTACATAGATTTACAACATAATAGAGTCGTATTACCGCGTGGGACGTCAATAAAATCGGCTTATGATTTTCTTTGGATCTTGGACTCTATTCACATCAATTTTTATATTAGGTTGGTCTAGTAGCTTTAAAGCCAATTCGGTACGAACAAACCAAAAAAATCTTTATAATATTGCCTGTTTAGACTTTTTTTAACTCGTCCTTAGAACTAGTTACTACTTGATTGATTTTTTTATAAAAAGAAGTTTCACGTGTATAACCATAATGACTCAAAGAGTTTGTTAAATCAGCGGATTTAATGCGCGCTCAGTCAGGCTAATGTACCGAGCGCGAGATAGATTTGGAAGCATTTTTGTTATGTTTCCACATACAAAAATATGACAAAATCTATATCACGCTCGTTATGCTAACTCCTCTGCTAACTGGGTTGGAAATAGTGCTGTTTCAGCTGTCGTTAAAAACCGATGATTTAGCTAAATCTTTTGCTAAAATGATTCGGTATGCTTTTTATTTAAAACTGTTGATTGTGTTTTTTAGGCTAATGGGTATGAATAGCTTAGTCCAAGCAATTCATGAGATATATACGTTGATATTTCTAAAGTTTCTTGTCATGTGAGTGAAATGTTCTAGTCATTGGTGACCTGTATCACAGGTTATTTTATTCCTACTTCAGGCACCAGCGATCCTCAACCTACGCTGTAACATAGCTATGTAGATTACAATTTTATATGTATATTATGGTTGATGGTGAGAAATAAATTCATTTTCTTTTTATTGGTGTAGCGGTTGCAGTCACCTAGAGATAGATCTAGATGGTTTAAGAGATAGTGAGGGCCTCCTGCTATCTTCCAAACTACGGTCTCGTTTGTCTAATTGTGTAGATGGTGATGGCACCTGCCATCTCCCAAACTACAATCTCGTTTGTCTCCTTGTATAGATAGTGCATTCGACAACACTTCCAGCCAGTCTATAACACAGTTTATTTTTCGCTGACTCAGCAGCTTAGTGATATCGGAGTAGGGAACTGCAATCCACTAAATACGCTGTAGTAAACTCACTGATAATAGTAGGGGGCTTGAATCATCTTTATTAGCATCAGTTACTGGTGGTATAGCACTTGTGAGCAAGCTCGAGGGCGGCAGCACCACCGTTTTATCTTTAACCTGCCGCCAAATAGTAGTGCTTGTATTACTGTGTTCCGGTTTGGTGGTGAGATCAGGTCCTGAAATTTCTGGCATAGGAGGCATAACACCATAGTCCTCAGCTGCAATGACGCATCTACATTTCGCTTTTGTGGATTGTTGGTGTCCAGGGCTGTACTCCACTTACCATCAGGTGGACTACACGTTTGTTAGCGGCAGGCGTAGTATAAAAAAAATCTACTCATCATATCACACTCTCTGTAAATAATCGTACAAAATTTCTACTACTAATGGACATAACTCCCCTGTACTGCAATGGTCGAGGATTCTATAGCAGTCTTTGATAGCGGTGTAGGGACGGGGGCTGCAGTCACCTAGATTCAGTAAAATAGGCTGCAGATACCACATACCATCAGATAAACTACAAAGCTTCTTTTATCCTCCTTTCAAAGCAAATCAGCAGATAACATAAATAGCCTGACATACTATAGTAAGTACCCGTGTACCATGATACGGTGAGGTTTCTATTCAGCTGACTAAGCAGTCGGTGATAGCGGAGTAGGGGGCTGCAATCACCTAGATGCAGCGTGGCGGAACTCGGCGTCTCGACCGAGTGCGAGTCGCCGACCTTAGTGCAGCCTCCCTCGTACTCAGCTATTCGTGGAGTCATCAGTTGTGATGAAACTCTCTATATTGCTTGCTGGCTGTTGAGGGAACAGGCAGTTTGTTGATATACTGGTGTGTACAATAAATAATTTTCTTATTTTTGTGATAATGAGGCATGAAAAAATTAATTGTTTCATATATAAAAACAATAAAAAAATAATCTTTCTTACACAAGATGTCACGTTTTCAGCGATTGTAACATTATTTATGTTGTATGATAATGCAATTATAGATACCAGACATGTAACAATTATGAAATTCAATGATTAAAATTAAATAATGTACTTTACTTGACTTAAAGTATTTTAAAGTAAATTGTCTTGTTTAATTTTGCTGTATCAGTAATTTGAGATAATTTCCTATTACATTTAAAATGTTTGGGCATATTTCGGATATGTGTCCGTTTGCTTCTTGCGATTGTAAAATATTAACGGATTTACTACAGCAAAGTAAAGTATTAAATACCCTAGTAAAAGACAGCCGCGGTTATCACCAGCTGTTTAAATGATCTAGGCTTCCATACTTAACCGGCAATGTACATAGAAACTAAGTAAGTATCGCGAGAGGACCGACCTCAGTACAGAGTCGCTTTGCCCCGCTTCCCTCCAACGAGGACGTCCCCAGTCCTCTCGCTTGCCTCACACGGAGTGCACGTCTCTCGTTCCAATCGTAGTGTCGAACAAAAACAGTTGCATTTTTTTAATTGACAAAAAACCGTGCTGTGTTTTGCAATTTTCTAAGAGAACTTGGGATTTTTATTTATGTGAGTACCATTTGAGTTTTTGTCCGGAGTGAAAGCTCTGAGCTTTGAAGTTTGAAGGCTCGGCTTGGCCATTCGAAAGGTGAATGAAACACCGAGCTGTTTAGTGTCGCTCCAATATTATTGTTCTAAATATGAACAATATATTTTCAAACTGATTATAGACAAACTGCCCCAGATTTTTGGGTATGTGTTATGTTATTGGTATAATCTACGGTCAAAAGGAACGTGCTTTTTTAATCAGCTGTTTTACCGCTCTTTTTATTGTACAGATTATATTATTTTTAGCTGAGGTTTTATGCAAAATCAGGATATGACAGTATGTATATTAGTAAAAATAACCCATATTGTGGACATTTGACATGCGACGATAATTAATTTTGCATAATTAATTAAGTAGTTTCGTGAATTTAGACGGCTCTCCGATAAATTTTCTTTAATTCATCATTGTGGACATTTAATCACATTATACAGCTTATTAATAACAAATTCAAGTTTTTAAAATTTAATGAGCTGATGACGTCATGGTCGAACTCGCAATTAGGTATTTTAGTAAGCAGTTTTTTGTGAAACTAGTGTGCGTAACGTTATTTCAGGCGAATACCAACGCAATTAAGTGTCTTCATTAAAATTTGCATGTTTCGTTATAATTATTCAAGTTTTTCTTTTTGCAATGGCGGCTAAATTTAGCAGTTTGTTTCACAATAAAATTAAATAAAGCCTTCGATGTTTTAATGATCAATCGTAAAAGATAGGTATATCTTGGTAAAAATATGTTTATTTCCTCGATAAAACATAAATGATGATTAAGTTTTGATTTTTTATAGATTTAATTTTTAAAACAGCTGTGCATGTTACTTACATGACTATCTATTTTCTTCTCATTTGTAACAGAGAGAAGGATATCCTAATGCTTTTATTTGCCGTAATAGTATCCAAATTACTATTAAACTCTAAATAAAACTATAACGTAGAGGTAAAGTCTTTATGAATAAGCTCAAGGATGAAAGCTTTACTGTTTCTCTTTTTTCCTTACCACAAAATCGTAGCACACCCTGAAATTACTGACATAAGAGGCGTAATATTGTAGACTGTAGACCTCAGATGTAGCGTCGTCGGCTGTAGTTAGCACTTATCATTAGTTGCTTCAAGCCCCTTCACTACATAAACCGTATAAAATATGTATTGCCATTAAGTTTCTGGCAAAATGCCGAGGGTTCGTGTTCATGATAGTTGTCGGAAAAATACCTGATGGCTATTTGTATGGTTTGGGAATCGGACTCTTTTGTTATTGATTCCTTCTTATTAAGGGTAGACTTCCGTTTTTTTATACTAACATAATATGGGTTTAACCTAAACATTATTAAGTTTTTATCTATTTTTATAGACAAATCATATCTCAAGTCTTGTTTATCCGTGGCCATTTTGTCCTAATTGTTTTAATCATTAATTGAGTTATTAGATTATTTTTTCAATTATAGATATTTTTTAAGTTTGTTAAAAATAGAAGATTTGATTTGGAACACGGATAATATTCATTAATTACATTTAACATATAAGCTATTTTTCTTCATAGTCCAGTTAAAAAGCTTAAAAAACACGCTCTATCATTTGCAGTTCCGTTTTATTTTATTATAACAATGTTTTTTTCTTTTTACCATTTCTTTTATGGTATGAAACATATTGCCTTAATCCTCGTAGGTGTATAGTTTGCAAACATGGGCGGTGTAATAAATTAAACCATTATTTGACGGCAACTGAATAATAAGAGTAACAGGCTAAGAAAGTTTATTTGTTGACTGTACAATATATTCAGAAAATATTTGCAAGTAGGTCTCAACGTAGGCTGTTAGTAAGTTGATGACGATAATTAATTTTAAAAACATGATATATTTTATGTGACAGCATAATTAGACATTTTGCACCGTAGACATTTATATATACGTTTTGCTTTATAGACATTCTGCTTTGTGTATAAAGCAGCAAAATATTAATGATAGACATTTACCATAATTATTCGTCCAGTGTTTTTTAACAATTACCTTACTAGTGTTATTGTTGCGGCTAAATATCAGAGTCGGATGCGCACTGAGTTTGTTTGGATATCCTTCAAATAGATTAAAATCGGTTCTTATGTTTTCTGGCTACCCGTATTGAGAAGTAGTATTAGAATGGGATAGAATAGAATATAATTCATTTATTTGCTTATATAGCTTACTATAAATTAGTTCTACATATATAATTTAACCCCTTCATTTGACGTGACCCGAGTTATTTACGAGTTTCTTCATGAAGTTACAGTTTATGAATTCACCACAGATCATTGCCGAGCTTGAATTATAGTCAAATAAATATTAAGATCAAAGTTACGCTGAACTTAAATTAATACTATAATTAGTTACATTTGTATTCAAGAAGGTATCGTTATGATGAGATCAAACGAACTGCATATATCTCATTGTATAGTTTAGATATATAATTGTCACTTAAGTTTATTTATGATACAGAAGAGAAATAATTTGTAGAATTTAAAAGCTCTTGATTTAATCCGAACGCAATACTTAAAAGCACGGAGTACCTTATTGTCAGATTACTTACTTACTAATTTCAGCATACCGAGACGAGTTAATGCCCAAGTAGCATTACAAGCTGTATAAAAGCTGTACTAGAGCGTAATTTTATACTTAAAGCTGTATAGTAGCTGTATAAAGGCTGCATAAGCGCTTATACAGCCCTTATAAGTGTAAAATGGGCACAAGTTATACAGCGTTTGGTGTTATAAGAGCTGTATAGTAGCTGTATAAAGGCTGTATTAGAGCTGTTATTTGGTGTCAAAAGAAACTACAATACTTTTGTAACTCTCTTATAACACTATTGTAGAACTTTAACTCTCCAGATGGTATCCTAAACGTATCTTGTAAGAGTTAAAGTTCTACAATAGTGTTATAAAAGAATTACAAAAGTATAGATATTTTAATGTACATCATATTTTTTATCTACATTATGCAAATTATTATAATGGCAAATTACTTGCTAAGAAAAACATATAAATGATCTTGAACTTATTGGTTTGGTGAAAATAACGTGCAAACCAATATTTATTGTAAACCTGTATATGGTTTTCGGTAAAATATTCGCGCGCCAGCATAAAAATCAAGAAAAACAAAAGAAATACTGAATATCGGTAAGTAAGTTTTTGTATTTTAAGGTTAGAATAACAACATTTTAATTTCAAGTAATAAGGAAAAGGCCAAGTTAACGTTATTTAAGCTAGTAAACATGATACGGCTAAAGATAATGCAAAATAATGTCAATTCTTATTGTTTTTAGAATCATCTAATATGTTTTTGTTTATTAGAAAATGGCGTCAATTTTAAACAGCCCTAACACTATTTGAAGAGCAATATAGCGCCAGTAGCTGTACTATGGAATAAATGAAGTGTATTGTACAGCTTTTAACTTCTAATTAGAGTAATTTTAGAATATTTTTATTCAATAGGCTGTATTATGCTCTTCATTTAGATAATAACTAATAACCTCTTTAGAGATACGTATAAAGAATTAAAATCTTTAAAACCATTTTGACGATTATTTATTAAGGTATTTTCTTTATTTTTCAGAATAATATGTCTTTCAAGATAATAGAAACTGAAGAAAAATGTCAAAAAAACTTTGCATAGTGCCAAGTTCCTGGGAATCAAAAGGGGTGTTATGATGGCGAAGGAAGCAATTAATAATGTTATTTTTATCTCCTTTATTTTTCTCTTTTTTTTTTCGTACGGAACCCTCATAGAAGCTATGGATTGTCGGTGTGGTTGAATGGTTTTTTCTTTTAGTCAATATTGGATCACTATCATTACTGTTATTTAAGTTGTAATTCCTTATATTCAAATATTCCTTCTCAATCCATCTCCTGACTGCGACATTGATTTGACGTCTCCGTCAATAATACAGACTAAAGCTGTACTATAGCTGCCATTTATCTTTTTAGTTCTATAATACTCTCTTAGAAGTAACTAATACAGCTTTAATACTTCTAAGAGTGTTAAATTACACCATAAAAACTAGTGTTATAATGGAGTAAGCATATGCCTTTGTACAGCAACAAGTGTCAAGTAACACTATAATACAGCTTAAAGCTGTAATAAGCGAGTGAATAGTACTATAATACAGCCTTTATACAGCTTTAGCCGTAGAAATACGCTTGGAGTGTTACACAATTATTAAAGCTGTATAGTAGAGTTGTAATATTCCGATATAACACCTTAAGTGTACGCAGATACCATTATAAAGCCTATATACAGCTGAGCTGTATAATAGCGGATTGTAACACTCTTATAACGCTTATAACCTTTCCTGACACTCTTATACCGCTCTTATAACACTTTAAGTTCTATATTGGCTGTATTATTGATGCTGACGACACTTACGTGCTACTTGGGTGGATACTCAATTTATTACATAACATAACATCACGCCTATATTACCCAGAAGGATGTGGCAGAGGTGTACAACATCCACATTTCACCTGTTATGTTTATGTCTTAAAACATAGGGGGTGAGCCTATCGCAATCCACCGGGCACAATTCCAACTCTGCTGCTTTTGTGAAATTTACTTACGGAAAGTTCACAGAAGTACTAGACCATCGAGGCGGTAGCTCTACTTAATAATTTTGATAATTAACGGATTTTTTCTTAATTGATGTTTTCGAAGCTAAGATCTTCATTCCATTGTTAAATTGTTAAGCTACATGTATTTTATCTGTATTTTATTATTTTACTAAAATAAAATTCACTATATTAAGTAAAATTAAAAAGAAACGCAATGTAGGCACTCTGGCAGTGATTAATGTACATTGTTTTGTTTGCAATTGGTTCGTTGACTTTCCTCAAGTCTCAAGTACCAACGACACTGGTCAATGGTAATGAAGACTTGCATTGAATACCAAACAGTCGGATCGGAACCTCGGTGGACGTCATCGGATACTTACTGGACAATTGTAAGTTCGTCATTGTGTTATTAATAAATATTACACATTAATATAGTTATATTATACTGAGATAATTTTCAGCAATGGGTTAAGTAATGAGTCCAAGTGTCAGATACGCCTTATTTTGTGAATGATTAAGGAACCAGTTTCCAGATAGATCTTATAAGGCGAAAACATTTTGCTGTATTGAAGTTATATAATTATGCTATAAATAGGTTTTGTTTTTATAGGATTTCAGAAGTGTTTGACTGTGTATTTTGTTAATCTATTGTAACTATCTATGCCTAACTAAAGATAGTTTCATTTGTGTGGTTATGTCACAGAATAAGAAAACAGTTATGTGTAGAAAAATATAGATGTGTGTAAAATTGTTTGATATTTTTTTTACTTTTTGATGGTAATTCATTAGAATCGTGATTGTAATACTTATTTTTTTTAAATTCTTTATCCGTTTTATAAAATATGATAGATTAGAAAATAAGAAAAGACAAATAAGTTAATTAAAGCACTATCTAAAATTAAAATATGTACATTATTCTTATATTTAATAATACAATTATGTAGACTACGATTCTTATGTGGAATATCCATGTCTGTCTAGTCGTGTGGGTGTGCGCCTGTCTATGGCTACTTTACTCCGAAATGGATAGACCGATTTCAATGCGGTCCAAATCGAAAGCAGTTTTGTACTCATAACCTTTTTCCCGAGCAAAGCTGGAAATTTTCAAGGACACATGATGAAATATTTATTTATATATAGAGCTTTTAAGCTTAATGCCACACGAATATAACTTCTAAATTAAATTTTGTTAAATTTATGTTGCTCCTGGCGTTTCAAGTGTCCATTTCCATAGGCTACGGTAACTGTTTACCATCAGGTGGGCTGTATACATGTTTGCCACCTTAGTGGAATATTTTTTATACCAAAGTTAAATTCACACTTTACGTAAATAGAAAATAATAGAAATAGAAATAGAAAGCATTTATTCCGATCACAAGCACAGGACAACAAAAAATAAATAAAAACAGAGAGAGAAGTACACAATGCTAGAATACTTATTAAGCGACGTACAAGATAGATACTTAAAGCTAATAAATGTAGCATGCTGCCTCTATGCTGGAATCGGAAAGGTCCCCAACTCAGTTTTAGCTGAAATGGTGCAACACCACACAGCACTGATTTTCAGTTGGTGGCCTGACTAAGTGACGCACGGTCGGATGTCAAGCTGTTGCAGTACAATAAGACAAAAAAATAAATAAATAAATAATATTAATTAATTAATTAATTATTGGTTATTATCCAGTTAATATAATAATGGGAATGTTTAAGGTGTTTGGTATAATTAATAAAATAAAATATTTATAGTCTACTATTATTAATAAGAGAGAAAGCGAATTATACACATTAAATGCATTAAGCAGCGTAATTAAGGAGGCATAAATTAATAATTTGAATATTATAATATAATTATTATGAATAATTACAAAAATATTGTATTGATTAATAACAAATTATATAATTGGAATAGATACATTAGTAAGAGATACATTTTTATTTCAAGTTTTAAACTTTCAATTACCTGCAATGAAACTAGAGATTATCTATTCAAATTGATAACACTACAAATATCGAAACCATAACTATCATAGACTCTACAACTCTACAGCCTATACCCACCATAAACGGCGTAATTTAACAGGTAGTTCTTATTAAAGAACACAGCGTTGAGAATAGTAACAGATCATTAGCATATTTACATCTGTAAATATATATATAGTACATAGTAAGTCCTCCAAAGAACCACCTATTGAATATCACTTAATCATATATTCTAGTGCTGAATGCGGGAAGTGACTTCATATCCACATTTATCAATTTATACTATTTATACTCAAAGACGTTACTTCGATTGTATCTTTTTATAATTATATGAATAATACCGTTGTATTCAAGTGTTTAAACACTATTATTAATATCCTTACTGATGCTAAAAATGGGTAAATTTATATATATCTGTAAGTTAAGTGATTTTGATGCAAATTGAAATGGGTGATTGGCCTGTAGAATGACATGGGCTACTTTTATCAATGGCGTAACAAAGCCGTGGCCGGAAACTAGTTTATTATAAAAACAAGGCTCCACTATTAAACTGCTTTTATGCTGCTTATTGCTGCTTTTATTAAACTACAAATTTACCTGAAAAGGTTAAGGACTTTGATGTACACGCAAAAAATGCATGTTGGAAGAAGTAGAAACTGTAAAATACATGTAATAAACAACATTAAAGTATTGTAATTTATTATTTCACAATTAATACGTTTAAGCATTTTCAGCAAACTACGACTGACGTTTATATACAAAGGTATATATCTATAACACTGACGTACAAAATTGCGAAATCACTCTGTCAACCGCAAAGTTAGTCTACCAACGCACGATTTGTAAAATAAAGTGCAAAAACAGCTCTTTGAAATGAGGCTTGATTACTCGATAATGGAAAACAGACATCATACTTATTCTATACCTACATTACTGATGTTAGGACTTGTATACTAGCTTTTGTCTGCGGCTCCCCTCGTCCAGACAGACAGGCTGATGATACGATGTTCTACATAATTTATGCCTTGTTTTATCAAGTTGTTGTCCCCACTCAAGCTAATGGTGGTAGAGCTTTTTATGAAAGAACTCGCAAAAGGATTGCATCACATCTTTATTGTCGCTATAGTAGAGCTTGAAGTACATCGTTTAGTGGTGAAATTAGATCCAGAATCTGGCGCAAAAGGAAAAATAAGCGCCAAATCCTCTAAAATGTTTTGTGGTGGTTTATGACTGCGTTGTTAGTTTATTAGTTGGCATAGTGGTTAACGTACTATGTGGCCTCTTACTGCGGGGATGTTTTCGTCAGGAAATGATCAAATTCAATAGCAGCACGGAGTTGGAATAGTGCCCGATGGATTGGCGGTGGATGTCTGACACTCCCTTCTGGGTAACATAGGTGTGATTTTATGTTATGTTTAATAGCTTACCATCAGATAGACTACCAGCCTGTTCGCAACAAACGTCCCTGAACACCTAATAGTACCTATCATTATATTAATGCCATTCGGCTTGTCCCCTCGAGAGCCGTGATGTTAATGGCCAGGTTACGAACTGTCAATCCAGGGACAGGACAGCTGTCTAGTTGTCAATTGACAATTCATGTTGGGAATTAGAAAGCCCTCATTCCGTCATTGAAGGCTGATTACAATTTGATGGCCCACCCTGTTTAAATGACTAATTGTAAATACATTATTTTGTATCATATATAAGTATAATGGTTAGAATTACGGTGATAATTTTAAATAGGGGCAGTATAAATCAATGAGGTAAGGCAATAAATTTAGTTTTTAATTCATTGAACCCTAGCGAAACAATAAATTTAAATGAATGTTTTTTTTAATATAATAAACCTTGCATGCAGGAACCTTGCATGCAGGACACATTTAATAGGATAGCTCATTAATATGTTTACTTTTTAACCAACTTATATTATAATGTAGTGTGGCGGTATCCGCACATAACCAGTCACGTGACATATATCGACGAGTGCTGAATCGCGATATCGAAATGTTCACAGCAAGTGACTATATAAATACCACTTCTAATACACTACCGTTGGACAGCTGTCCGCCAGGCAATACCACCGAGCCTGGTAGGAGGATCCTCCCTTTGAGGTGGAGGAACATCACACCCTGTTCCTCTACAGTAGTTTCTTTTATATAATAGGAATCTTTTTATACATACTAGCCTGCGATCAATATAGATGTTACGTTATAAGAAAAACTTTCCTATTTCCCAGCTTGAGTCCCAATTTCAAAAGGCGTACAGACATGTTTGTATAAAAAAGTCAACAGTAAATTAAAAACATAATGCCACTTTTGTCGTCTACCGTTACGAGAGCTGATATTGAAATTGAAGCCTGCCTCAACACGAGCTTATCGCAAAAAATCTGGTACCTTATCGCAAAAACTGTACACAATATGTACCGGTGTTAATATAGTGTAGGTGGAGGCTGTACCGTTTGGAAACACGGAAGTGACGAGTTCATGTCATAGATGCGCACGCGTGAAATAAAATGCAATCTTTTCCTATTTCCCTTAGGGTCGGCTTCTAGACCAACGGATTCAGCTTGTACTGGGAAGGTACATCAAAATGATAAGTCATAAGATACAATTTAAAAGAAATGTATTTTAAGTCAGATAGAAAAAACTTAAAACTATTGATAATTGATAGACACGCGGCGAAAGGAACGTTTGCTGTTGCCCGAACCGATTTATTGCAACTACTGATTATTGTGTCGAATCTATGTATTTTGTTCACTTCGCAGCGTGTTGATGTCAGCATAAAACTAAAACTATTGCGTTGTACGGGTTTGCTCGTACACAGCTGAATATCAGGATAACTGGAGCAACTACCTGGACCTTCACTACACGGTACGAGACGATACTCTTTGTTAGACTAGTAGTCAGCCTTACAGGGCTCTGACTGTCCGTAATGACTGCCATAGAAGAACTTATTTTAGTATTATACCTATTATTATTTCTTTCCTCTTTTTTCGTTGCTGTCTAAAACTACCTTCTGTAAATCTTTTACCATCCAAAGGTTGCCTGGAAGAAATCGCGTTAAGCGATAAGGCCGCCCTTTGTGCATATATTGTAATTTAAACTTTCGTACAAAATGTATTTCCTATGTCTTATGCACAAATAAAGTTTTTATCTATCTATCTATCTATCTAGATCTTCAAATGACAACCGGTACCGCTTAATGTGCTCTCCGTGAGCAACGCAATGAACGCAAATATCTATGCAAATAATGCTGCCAAAATTCGCGGGAAAGCGGGGTAGGGGGTGAATTGTACAGCGCTAGTGTCAAATAACAGGATTTGACAACTAGTTTTGTATAGAATTCCAGAGCGGTTCTATTCCACATTTGACAGCGGGGTGACGCCTGATAATGACAACGGTTGGCAATGATACGCCGAAATCTGCTTTTTTACTGTATATGAAAAGTATAGGTATTATTTATTACTAGGTAGATATTTTAACTTATACGGATAAGTATGTTTTTGCTCCTAAAACCACATAAGAATAAAAGATAAGAATACGTAATGAAACTTTAATTAAATTAGGAAATTGTCAATAAAATATAAATAAACCGAGATAGTTAGACTACTCTACTATAGAACAAAGTAACCAAACATACACATCGGCTATGTCCAGCCCCTCTACTTAGTGAAATTGAAAAATGCACTTGTCAAGACACAACAATATAGGGTGGCATTTTCTTACGTAACAGATGAAACACGGCTCAGAGGGTAGACGCTAGTGTTCCTCCCCTAAGATAAGCCCTTAGGCAGCTTAACGCCCCAGGAAAGCGGCACTTGATGAAAAATAGCGCTGCGTTTTATTATACTTTAAGCTGGATTTTAATCTTTGGGTAGTTATTAAAGAGAAGGGATGGACCAATATAATATAATAACAAGCATGTAGTATATACTCTTTCTATATTTTATTGACTACACAGAAATATTGATTGAGAAAATATAACTTATAGTTTTTATCAATGCCATGATGCTGTATTTATGACGGCTGTTAGAGAACATTAAAACGAACAAAAGGGTTTTATTTAAGTACTGATTAAGTATGAATAATTGAAAAAACTTTTTCTACAAATTTTTTTATTCAGTTAACCATAGTTCGGTTACGGACAGTTACGGTAGCCAAAAATATGTAGAAATGGAATATCAATGTATGAAGATGAATGAACCCTATCTACCTATCATTCCCCAAAATGGGCGGTGTGCATAAAAACTTTTTATATCAGGGGTTTTAGGAGCAAACCCCGTACAGTTGAAGTACACACCATAAATTGTCCTTTCTTATGGAAGGTCAGTCTGTGGGACCGACCTTTATTTGTTTGCCAAACGCTTTTCAAGCTAGAGTTGTAGATTTGTGGTTTATTCTGGTTTGGAGTTTATGTACTGAAGGGTTTCTGAGTTTTTGTTGAGTACCTGGTAGGTGGTATATCTGTTTGTCCGAGGAAAAACAGTTTGTAAACACTTGAGGTACCATAACCAGCACGAAATAAACTTTGTTGCTTTTTGTATGGAGAAACATGAGAAAAATGTGATTAAATCTATCTCGTACTCTTTATGCGAGCCTCGGTGATAAACACAGTGCAGAATATCACAGAATCACTATAAGAAAATGCAAAAAAAAATGGTCTGCAGCTGCTGTGCTAGTTGTACTCTACTGTGGTCTTGATTTTACTTTAATTGCAGGATACAGGTTAAACGGTAGTGCTGCTTACGAGAAACTTCTTCTACAAAAGTCCATCTCAATCAAATATTACCCATAGTAGGCATTGTTCCATGCTACAACAATAAAAGGCTTCAGTCCAAGTGGTTTCATCATTTCCTCTATTATTGATTAAACAAAAGAATATATTTATTAGTGATGACTGAATAATAATATTATTGTTGTTGTAAATATTAATATTGGTTGTTGTATTGACACAGCGAAGTGAAAGATGTGTCTGCTTCCGATAGGACAATCCGTTTTTTGTCATCATTTTTATTTGAAAACAGTTTCTTGTTCTCCTATTTAAATTCGTATAAAAATGATGACTTTATTATTGCCAATATTACAGGATTGGCTTTCGTAATATGAAAAAGTAGTATTTTTTTAATATAATGTGAAATTTAAACTAAATATTACTTCATCGTAAGATACCTATTTCATTATTCAGACGCCACATCACCTTCAGTTTTTATTTACTCAAATGCACACCACACTGGCACACACGTCATTTGTTTCATAAAATGTTTTTTTGCTTCTTCTTCTCCTTTTTTGTGGTGACTAATACTGCCAGAGTCAAGGGTGGATAAAATGTTTTTATTCTCTATGGTTCATGAATGACACTTGTTTTCTTTTGTCAACTTCGAGACGGTTTTTTAATCTGTATTTATTTAGGGATGCGGGTTCTTAATTTGAAATAGATTTGGAAACAGGGGTGTTTGTTCAGCCATTTTGATTTCGACGTTTTTATTTGACGTCTGTGAATAATGCCGGATGTGACGTGCTTATGGTGTTTTTTACTGTTAAAGTTAAGAAAATAAAGGGCGTGACATTATTGCTTTGTTTAACTGTTCGTAATAAAGTATGACTATGACGTTTTTCGGTTAAACTTAATGACCAGCTAAAAGCGGGTCATTAAGTTTCTGTGATTGCACACGAGTACAACAGTACTAGTGAAATCAATAAAGCATATTATCACCCCTTAAGTCTCAGAAACAGTTCCAAATTTAATTAAAAAAAAATATTTATTCGGTTTTTTATTCTCCTTCAAATAAAAAACATATAGGAGAAAGTTATTTGCATATAGTTTACGTTTGCAAATAACTAATACTACGATGGGTTCGATCCCCACATGGAACAAATCTTTGTGTGATTCGCAAAGATTTGTTCTGAGACTGGGTGTGCTTGTGTGAGTGAATGTGTGTATTCGGCCTTGTCATCGGGACCATTGGATAGTGTAATTGCTTCTGGCGTTCTATCCAATGTAAAAAATCCAAATTTATAATTTATTTATTTATTTACGAGCACAGAACTTTTTTGCTCTCTATTTATATCATAAATATCGTTTAAATAATATTTTATGGCCTGCTTCTAAATGTTTCCGATTTTGGAGAGTATAAAAGAACCAAACAAATAAAAAAAGAATAGTTAAAATCGGAGCTGTTTTTGAGCAGTTAGAACTTTTGTTGTACTGTGTGTGTTCGTTGAAAGGACAATACAAGTCTAGAAAAAAATTAAGCCTATTTGACAAGGCTAAGCTCAGATACAATTTAGCATGAACTACAATCGCTTGTACTGCATACTCGTTGGGAGCATGCAGTACAAGCCTTTCCTCTCGAAACGAACACGTCCAAAATATTCAGTCTCCTATAAAACTTAGAAATAATAGTCTAGAATTCTAGATGGCGATGTCGTGAACTTTGCAGGCACCCACACTCCACCCACGGTACTTTCCTTTTACGCCTTGCTAAATATTATTCGCCATTATTCTGTGTTATTATTTAGTCTGTGTACGTAAATGAAACTTTATTTACATTCGCTAATGATTCTAATTAATTATTTATAATGACGTGTTTATTGTCCGTTAAATTACTATTTAATTTGAATAATGTTTGGTATATATTTTTAACGTACCTCTTCTTTTTCTATTTAAATTCCAAAAATAACTTAGATATGTTTTATTGCAGTTATTTATACCGTTTTAAAGATTATAGAGTTATTTACGCAATCAAGGATATCCTTTAATGCCAAATGCACTAAAACAATTTTACCTTTTTAGCTCATCGTCATTTCCATAACAAGATACTTGAATTTGACTGTTTACAAACTGGCGTCCAAGTTTATGCTAAAAGCTAAAAAACAAGTAAACAGCGTTCGCAGATTATGGCGAAATGTAGCTTATGCTTAATAGTAGGCTTGCTCCGATACCCTCCATAACAAAGCTATAAGGAGACAATGTTGCACCAACAACTGCGGAACGTTTGCGCTCTCCAATAGGGCTGGTACACTGGCAGCTTTATGTTTTGAATAATTCAATTTATGGGTTATATATCGAAGGGTACTACATATACTAGTGCGAGTGCGAAAACACTATTTGAGGTAGACGTCAGAAATAGTGTTATCGCACTTACGCAATTTTAGTTGGGCCGATAAATTGGCGCTGAAGCAGTCTGCCGCATTAGGTCCAATTTTATCAGCCCAGGTTTGACGCTCAAGCCGGTTCTCGGTCTCTATCTCTTATTTAATGTTTGAGCGAGCCAGAGAGATCAAAAACCAGGTTCAGCATTGAACTGGTTGGTAAAATTGACCCTAAAGCGGTTTGTCTCAAAATTATGTTTTTGCACTTGCACTAGTCTATGTAGTATCTACGTAGATCCGATATAGTCTACGAGGATAGGATGAGGCAGACTGAAGAGAAGATGGGATTTAAGAGGATAGAAGGAATGTTGATAGATGCGATTAGAGCAAAGATGTTTTGCGCGAACTCCAAATAAAATGAGCTAGGACTGAATAAGATATAATATAAACCCATGTAGCAGTTCGACAAAGAGCCAAAGACTTTGCTTGCTATATATCGATGGCGATAAGAACTAATTTGATCTAACTAATTAATGATCGTTCAAAAATCTTTCCAGAAAACTACAGAAGAATGGCTTAAATAGCACTATACTTAGTCTAAATACTACATTTTAATCTGAATCAGAAGACAGCTTTTTGTCTCTCACAATTTGGCCAACCCTACACTCCTCGTATTATCGATATAGCAAACTTGTATCACACCAAACCGGTCCCCAAGTCACGAGGTTATTTAGCAAACGTGTTGGTTTGCGTCCACTTTACAATGTTTTGATCACAAGGGCTGGACGGTTACGTGGCACGTTTGGCCGCTCGTGGTGACTCACCAGCCGTCATCGAGTATAGGCAGATTGTATAGATAGGTAAGGAGTGTGAGTCAGCGGCTTGCAGTGAATCAGGATCCAAACCTGAGAATGCGCAAGATTTCACTGTTTTTGTACTGTCTTGATTCATTTAAGTTTTATTTTAATTGGTAGGTCGATGCGGAAAAATTCTTTGACACCTTATCTGTAAATTTGTAACTAAGTATTACTGTATTTTTATAAATTTACTCTTTTTGAATATAATTTCCCTTTTTTAACCGACAAAAAACAAAAAGGAGGAGTTTCTTATGTTAACGTGTATATTTTCATTTTTTATGTTAGATCCCGCATAACTGTTTACTGAGCGGTCCGATGTTGATAATTCTTTTTTTATTGACTATGAAATAGTTACTGAATACAATGTATACTCTCTATATTGGTAGAATTAGGGTTCTATCTGCCAAAATAACTTTTCTGTACATTTGAGAATTGATTACATACTTAAGTATGAAGTTTCTTTAAGTAAGTGCTGGCAGTCGCAGTTTAAGATTGCAATGAAAAAAAATAATATTATTTTTAAAATCTCCTCCGTAAGTAGTTTTCCTTATGTCTGAAGCTCGTGACCTCCTCCATTCATAATACTTGATTTCACAATCAAAATCAAATTTTCAAAATCAAAATAGACTTAAAATCGCGAAAATCAAAGCTTTATTAATTGCGAGAAGGTAATTGCTACGCGCTTTTAGAAAAGCTGTGGTTAAATACAACTTTTGATTGAGGGCAAATTACCAAAGTTTGAAGCTGTTTGAAGTTGTTTTATAAACGGTGTAAGTGCAGTTACGGTAGTTTGAGAGCCTCACTGATGAAAATAAAAAAAAGACCAATACCGTACGCTTGGTGAAGCGATAAATCGATTTGAGATTATTTGTAAATGTGTGCTTCACATTATTGATTAAACATTGATTTATTTTACACATAACATTTATTTATTTCAATGTATACAAAACAAATTGGCGACTATTAGCAATTCAAAAATACATTATTATTTATGTAAATGGGCCACTGGGTTAAATGTATTGCACGTCATATACACGTAATTTAATTTAATTAATGAAACATATTTCAATTAATTAACTTATCGGACCATCCATCTGCCCTAATCAAATAAAACTCCCGCCCATTTTTTGCTGACCATAGATTAAATATAATTATTTTTAATGCGCTGCGGGACTGAGCGCCTGTCATGCCATATTGGTCACGGAACCTCACCCTATACTGTTTACTTTGACCTATTTCTCATATGAATAACTACGGTATACATTTTAACGTAGAATTAAAACCACGGACTAAACAATTTTAATTAATAATCTTTGAATCTGAGAATGTATTTTTTATTGTTATTGCTATTAGGTAATGTAAAACAAAACTAATTACCGTAGATTCTTTCCCGCGCGGTTAGCAAGATTAGGCGTCTGAAGATAATGGAGATTGTGTAGATAATTGTATATTATTATGTTTTGGCGCGATCAACCAGCAAATACAAAGGAATCGAAATCAAAATAATTTAGGAATATCAATGACCTACCCTTTATATTTTGTTTTTATAAAGGAACCAGGCCACAAAGTGCTTCAAAATATAATAATATTTTATAGTATCAATAAAACAGCTACGCCCAAGAAAACTGCATGGACCCGAGTGCCATCGAGTTTTTAAAATAACTGTGTCAATGTTGAAAAGAGTATATTTTTATTATTATTATTTTGCGAGTAGTCATTCAGGAATGTTGTATAGTTAAACTTATACATAGTTTTAATTACTTAGGACGTATAAAGTTCACGTAAGGTTTAGAACAAAAGCCTCCAATTACATCATTATTGAGCCAAGTTCTTCGAATTTAAAAAAATATATACACAGAGCTAAACCCATCACAAGTCATTCACCCGAATAAACCTCAGTAAGTATTTACTGATTGGCCTGCTATGTCGTAATTTCCAGACAATTTGGCTTCCGCAAACAGTACCTGGTTGGCGAATTGTCATTTAGGCAGTCCTCGCCCGCGGCCATATTATTTTGATAGCCAATGTACCGTGATTCAGAATCACGGCACGAGCAAAAAAAAGTTATCTGTCGACCATAGATTATGAAAAATGATTATGTAAATGAGACTTGGGTAAGCTGTGTTTATCTAGTTAATTTGTTTGGCGGTTACCTCCCTTGTTTAAAAGGGGGAGCATATTTAGTTTAAGAGGGAACAATTTCTTGACTGTTTTCCATACAAAAGTAATATGGGTTTAACTTTAATATTATTAAGTTTGTATCTATTATTGTAATAGACAAATCAATTATCTAAAACAATTAAATGCATGTTTGATGGCGCTCACTTTTTCGACATAATTATTTTTTTTTTTTTTATTTTGTATGTAATTTAATTATACATTCAATGTTCACAAACAAACATGCACTTTAATGTTTTAGATATGATTTGTGTATTAAAGTAGATAAAAACTTAATAAACACATATTAGTAGTTAGTAGTACGTTAGTACGTTAGTAGAACTCTACCCTTAAGGAAGTTATGGTTTTGTTATGTAATATTTTAATTTAACGTAATCGATGTTATTACAAAAGATGATAACAATGCTTTTATAGAGAAGCCAGTCACGATTTGACGTTTCATAATTTTCATAGTATCGTTTTGTTTGTAAAGTAGTAAAATAATATTAAATTACTCAGAAAAAAAAGAAAATTGAGGTATAATATTTTTTTTTTGTTTGTCAGTATAAGATGATATCGAGTTGTATACGCTACTGGTGCAATGTGAAACCAGCTTTATACCAGATAGTATAGGTTGGTTGGTAGCCGAGGGTACACGCACGCATGCTTGCAGAGGCCTAACGGGAGTTAAATGGAATGGGATGGAGTAACATAATCAACAGCTCCCTACGCGAGAGATGAAGGGTTAATATAATGTATTGCGTGATCTAATTTTATTTTTTTTAAGGTAAAATCTGCCCGAAGAGGGTTAATATCAGGTAGTGGCAACAAGACCTTATTAAATTTTAAATATTTTGGGCTTTTGGAACCATAAACCACACATAAACTTTGGATCGACAACGTTTTGTAACAAACAATTCGTTGCTTGAAAATTTAAATTTCGAAGCCCAAAGAAAAATTTTGTTTATTTTAAAGTGTTCATAGTTTTGGAGCCAGAAATTACTATAGAATATATATATTTCATATCCTTACTATGGCTTGTGTTGAGAACGGAGTGTAGTCCATCAGATTTAAAAAGTTCAGCTTTCTAGCACTAACGGTTTCGACGCTATGCCTCGGACAGACGGACAGACGGACATGGCGAAACCCATGGTTACTTATAGGTACTACGGAACCCTAAAAAACGATATATTCTCTTCTATACATATGTCATATTACTCCAATAATAATACTTTTCATATTTCGTCGTATAAGTAAAATGATGCACGTGTAACTCGACGCGCTAGATCGCAACACGCTCCAATTTCTGTAACTCGCGCTCGATATGAACGAATCGAGTTACATTCACCAAGCATTCGATTTTCCTTTTCTAATCACTTTTATTCATATTTTGTTACATGGGAATATGGAGTTGGTTACTGTATTTAGTCAATTATGCACTTTTACTGGATAATATAACCTGTTACATAACCATCTTTAGCCATCGTGTTTTAGTTGCTATATACACATATAATTATTGTCAAAAATCAAACATTTATTGTATGAATTATTGGAAACTATGGTGCACATGAGTTTCTCACCAGCTCTCCTCATGATGCTCTACACATCGGAGCTGGTACTTGGATTGATTTTAATACAAATTTCGAAGTTGAATTAAAGTCAATCTAAGTTTCAGTGTCAAATCATTTTATTGCAATAAGTTTTATAATTTAATTCGATAAGTTTTATTTTGTTTGTATTTTGATGTTGGTTTTGACGTGTTCAAGCGCCCGAAATTGCACCTTGCAATTTCTTGCTTTAGGTTAGCCATATGTCCTTTCATGTCTGGCTTCTTCAGTCCCTGCTAGGATGCCGACCGGACATGGAAAATGTCTGGGTTTTTAAATTAAAAGAAATTAAAAGCTTAGCGTTAACTTAAGTTTAACACGTTGGTGAAATCGTCATTTATCATCGATACCTAAATTATATAATATAGTGACTAATGCTCCATTTTATCAAGAAAACGTAAAGGCAGGACTCTGCCAAAAAATAACCTAACATTGTAATAATCGATATTTAGTTAGCACTAATTAAGCGATTTAATTGGTTGACAAGAATCTTTTGTCAGCTGTTAGATTGTTTTTGAAACACAGCTTAACAAAAAAAGCATACCTAAGTATATCTTGCCACGTCCACGTTTCAGTCGTGATGTTCTTGCAGTGTACAACCTTGCAGGCTCTATTGTTTTCGCAACCGGTTTCTGTAGCGTACCTGTGTACGAAGTACTGATATAATATGTATTATGATTGTGCTAATATCTAATTTAGGTCCTATTGGAGAAAATAGCGTCTTCAACTAATGGTTTTAATACTTATCATGCACACGTTGGCTTTATAACTAGCATACAAAATAATAAAAATCATTTATATTTTGTTCCGTCAATGATGTTGCCAGCTTCCAAACAGGAAAGTATACGGTTTAAAGCTTCACAAACTAGTTCTTTCATTTCAGACTAATTTATTATTAGATTTAGTCTGATCAATATCAGTGGAGCTGCACGATCTGGCTCTATTCACTATTAATCACAACCGGTTTTCCTTGATCGCTTGCAAAGTTCATAAGTTAGTTCTACACAATAGACTTGTCTTTGAACCAAGATGGACGATTGACGTCATTAGGCTATAAATATCAAAAGATAACATCTTTAGTTTAAATAAGGTCTTCATTCTGTTCCTGGGCAGTTCGGTCTATTTGCATGGTTACAAGATCTGGTTAAAAATTGAGACCATAGACGAACTTTAGAATGCAAACTTGCTGTTCATTTCGTCGTTAGAGATACATTCTCGGTACAGAAGTGTGTAGATTGATGAATTTTCAGTGGTTGGCAAAGTCTGATTTGACTCTCAATCTGTAGTTATTCCGACAAATTATAACCATTTTATGTAAGAAAAGGAAAACGATCTCATCAAGAAATTGCGTCTCGAAAAGTATACCCTATAACTTAATTTATATACAACATTTTGTTATGTGTCGTATTCGAAAGTAACAAACTTCTATACAAATCTCAGCCTGACGACGTTTATCACATTTGAATTAGCGTGATGGACGTATCTTCCTTTTATCAATAAGGCCCCATGTGTATTCATCGCTTGCCCTTTCAAAATTGTCCATTGTTAGTTTAAATCTATTCAATGGAGTAATATTGTCGGATTCGGCTATTTCAAGCCGAATCTTTCGTCATTTGATTGATTCAAAGAGTCATGTGAAACTTTGGATCCCGTGTCTGTTTAATTAAGCATGATCTTTTATTAAATAATTTATATTGACGTTTATTATTAACTATTGAAGAATTGCAATATCGGTGGATATTCTAGCATCACATCAAATGTATTGTTATCATTATTACTTTGCCAAATTCAAAATCGCTACTACAATCAAAAGACAGTCAAATTATTTTTTTTTATTTTACAAACTTGCATAATATATTCAGAATCGTTGAAGCCAATAAATCGAGTTAAAAATAGACTGTCTTTCGCACCTGCCTGAACAGCCTTTATCTTTGTAATCTCCAAAGCCTACAAAGTGCGAAGTGATGACAAGATTTCTAATCACGTGGATGGATGGCCAGGATTCCTGTGGAACTGGAATTGACCAGGCTAGAGATGGGAAAGGCATGATATGACTGCCATAGATATGTGGAATGTGAAGGCTTTTCTAGACTAGGGTTAATTACGAAATATTTTTTGGTCTTCAGTCATAAAAATCTAATATAATATCAAAATTATTACTGAAATAGGGCAAAGGAGACATAGGTTATAATTAAAGAATATAGAGTCACACTGTAAAAGTAATAATATTATAACTAATTTATAAATAGATAGATATTTTCGAAATATAGAATCAAAAAAATAATTTCGGTGTCTATTGGTGTTCATTAATTTCTGTTCTACTGGAAATCGTGCACTGTAATGAAAATCAAATACGAATTTAATGAAACTGGTGAAAAAAGCAGCTTAGATTCTTGAGGCTGAAGTCACGGAGCAAAGCCAGTCGTAAATGTTAATGAAATTCAAATTACCGTCTAAATGCCTAGCATAAAACTATACGAGCACTTGCAAGAATTCGTAGATGCAAAACTAATTCACTTTCATTTTTCTCTTTCGCTTTAATGTAAATACAAGACTGTAATGACTAAAAGCGTTCGCACACTGGACCTCTAGAGGCGGTGGTAAGTGCGTCCGTTTTCTAAGACTCTAGCTATACATACTGCATTCAAACTACATTTTAATAGCATTTGGCAATTAAAGTGCACTTTTGTTGCAGTTCGCAATGCCAACAGTGCTAACCGACCTTACAATCAGCCCTGTAAACTGCACATCGACTGCAATCGAACTGTACGGTTGGTTTGCACTGACATAATTCAAACGGACGCGTGGCCGCGCGTAATCGCTACACAAGCCTGGTGTTCGAGGGTTGTTACGAATGATTACATTCGCATCAATTACAATTTCGTGTTTCCCCTCATGAATAATTTAAAAACGACTATTAATAATCTTGATCCACATTATTTGATCTGATAAACTATCGGAGCACAATGACATTAATAAAGACTTGACTTATGCATTCGGTAGATTTGCTTTGATAAATGAAACTTTTTAACCTGCAATAAATAATAATCATCTTAACCTTTAAAGAAGCATGTTAGTATCGACTTAGATCGCATCTAGTCTGACTTGTAGACTGATTTATTGTACCAATATTTTTTGCTATCGAATTGATGTTTTGCTATCGCTACGCTATAGGTAGCGAAGTTCTATATCATAACGAGCAACAATAATACTAAATTGTGTGCGAAGATCTCGAAAAAAAGTTGGATGTCCCAACTTATTGCTTCAGAACCATATGCCGTAACGAGTTTTCCTCAATTTGCGCCACAACGATCCCAATGATCGACTTTTCCTTTTCTTTACCTCTTCACAGGTGTGTGGCAAGGTGACACGAATACTCATTTATTTATACATTTGTATCAACTAAAATAAGGTCAAGCGAGTACTTGATAATATTAACAAACAGTTTGCGAAATAGTCACACTTGGGTGGAGCACGTTATTCAAGACATTTCGGTTTAGAAACTCCATTCTGTGCATTATTATTTGTTGCCCAACTTTGGGACTTTCATCCTTAAGACATTCATCATCATTAGACTCCCGAGCGCCTTGTTTTCATATTGAATAATATAGGTTTAACTTTTATATTATTAGGTTTTTATCTATTTTCATAGACAAATCATATCCAAAACACTAAAATGCATGTTTGTTTGTGGCCATTTTGTCAACATTGTTTTAATTCTTAATTGAGTTACATCACTACATAGTATAAAACAAAGTCGCTTTTTCTGTCCCTATGTGCGCTTAAATCTTTAAAACTACGCAACGGATTTTGATGCGGTTTTTTTCAATAGATAGAGTGATTCAAGAGGAAGGTTTTTATGTATAATACATGCATAGAAAGGGGGAATTGTTTTACTCCAAATTTAACGCGTGCGGGCCACGGGCAGTAATGAATAAATCAAACTACTGGATCGATTTTAATCATTTTTTCAGTGAGTGACATAGGCTATATATTATATACCCGTGCGAATCCGGAGCGGGCCGCTGTGTTTTTATATACAACGTTCACAGTTTTTCTGTAGTGTATTTAGTATCAGCATTGTACCCGTGCGAAGCCGGGGCGGGTCGCTAGTACAAAATAAAAAACAAAAATAATAATTTTGCAACCCTTAACGAGAGCATGTAGAGTAAAGAATTTCACGGTTTATGTACATATTTTTAGTATCTTAATTTATGTCATATTTGTTAGTCTTGACAGTGGCAACTGCGCGTTAGTTTAACTATTATTAAAAACTACTTAGCCTCCTGCTTTGGCCGAACTTGTCAGCAAATTGATGTTATTTTTAATTGTGAATAACCTTTTTTACGGTAATACGTTGGTTACGATGGTAAATACGATGTTTTGTCTGCATACATAGTAATAATACGGATCGCATAGTTATTGAGATAAAATACAGCCACAGGAGAGTAAAATATGATTTATATCAGTACTTTAAGGAGACATTCATGATACATATTTGTCTTGTACGGCCGCATTGTACGTACGTGAGCCATGTACCAAATTGGGCTGTAAATCTTATTTACTTTTAGATATATCTTATCCAAGCCTGGGACTTGCCAGGTAAAACACGAGACAGTTGTCTGAGAAAATGTGTTGTGATCTAAGTTATATTTAATGCTCTTAAAATCGAAATGTTTTATATTATACAGGGTGGATGCGACATAGCGACATTTATTGAAACCACAGCTTCTATACATGGTAAGTATCCATTTCCACCGGATAAAATTTTTTTTTTTTTTCGTCAGAGAATTTTTATCCGGTGGAAATGGATACTTACCATGTAAAGAAGCTGTGGTTTCAATAAATGTCGCTATGTGGCATCCACCCCGTATATACTTTATTTATATAAAATTTGGTTCCGCTCGCATGTTGTGTCGATAAATACCCAGTAGCGTATGGCCTCTCCTAAACTTCTGCCTTTTCCAGTCCAATTTTCATCAAGTTTGGTGGTTTTTCTTTTAAAGCAAACGTTAAACAAACATACAGAGTTACTCCAGTATTCATAAAATGAGTTGGGATAAGTTGTCTAGTGCTCTATGGGGCTATTAAAATAGACTTTCCTTTAAGTGCAAACCAATAACACCACCAATTACATCCATTCTCTTCTTCACTTTCTAAAGTCCAACCTGTTAAATGCAGGAAACGAAGTGAATTACTTATGTAAGTACATTACGTCGGGATCAGGTGCATAGACCCACTGGCATTCACAAACTTACTATTGCCATCGGAAAACACCGCAATATGTGGACCCAGTATTGTGCCCTGAGGAACACCGCTGTTAAACCATTTGGTGTACTTTGAACTTCTGTTTTGAAACTAGAGTTTTAGAAAATAGACTCTATTTTTAACCGGCTAAAGGTTTAAATTGTTTTGTAGGGTAAGGATTAAGTTAAAGCAACCGAAAAAGTAGGGCGTCGTGGTCACGAACTTAAGTCAGAATGTTTTATTTTAAATCGTGACGGATGGTAGGGCTTAGGTAGGAGTTCACAGTAATTGTAACTATTAGATAAAATTGCTGGGTTCAAGACAGATAATGTAGGCTCACGACAGTCTTTTAAAGTTAGTCGACAATAGAATGCTCTCACTAGTGAATCAAACGATGCAGAAAGTGGTTATCCTTGGGTTTCAAACTTTAAACATCGTGAGAAGGTTTCGCAGTGTGATTCTCGAGCCAATTATTGTTTTGGTTAAAAAACAAAACGTAATAATATTCTTTGTTTTTAATGTGTGTGAGAATTTCATACAGGGAGGCCGAAAAACACTATTTCGTTGCGTTAAACAGTTTTGTTTCATCGCCGGCCAGAACCCAATCATTATAATCTAAGTGCGATTTTTGCAACATCTATTTATGCTCAAGCCCACATCACATTGATTGTATTAGAAATATTTCCCATTGCACAATATAATTGTTACTAATGCATTGCTGCGGGCACTTTAAAATTCAAGCACGATTTTTTATTTTCCATGCTAGGTATTATGTTGTCAGCGTGATCCATGTGTGATACAAATGTAACGGGGCATATCTCGACGGGTTCAACCCTGTGATGTATCACATGTCACTTTGACAGAGGGTCCAACAACCCTAGCTTTATCCTTAATTGGGGATTTTTCTAATTGGAAAAGCAATTTAGCTGTCCCTCGATCACACATGGTTCCGGGTTTACGCTGTTGGATAAATGCGTCAATGATTGGACTTGTCAAGCCAATAGCCAGAAGCCAAAGCTTATAATGGCTAGCTTTTAAGCCCATGTGAATCTGATTTTTTTCAAATTATTATACCGACGAAAATTGGGGGTACACGTTTACTCTCCATTAAACCTAATTAAGAAAGCATTTAAAGTGCTTAGGTGATGCAAATTTTGATAATATATTTTAGGACAACCAATATTATTCTTACACATAATTTTGTTGATTTATTATCATCAATTTAAATAAATAATCAATGCTGAAGTCAAATTGTACAGCTTAATTATTCATTACCATTGTTGATGATGTCTAACGATCCTAAACTGGTACACTTTCATTACAAAAATAGGAACTGATAGTCATTATCGTGGTTTGACCTCGACTCAAAGGTTAGTCACCGTAGTCGTAGTCACTAGATTACAGGCTAGAAAGGTCATGCTTCCTATCAGAGCATGAAACGACCAAGAAATTACTGTTAATTCTTTGTTAGCGACAAACGCTTAAGATGGCGGCAGGCTGATTGAGATCTGAAGAACTGTTACGGATCTAATGATAGATGCCGGGCAACAAACTGGTTTAAACTTCAGTGCGTGAATTTTATTGTTACTAAAGGTTTACTGTCATCTAATTAATCTTAAGGGTAACAAACTTACGGATTTAAGAAAATAAAATTATTTATTGATTTATTATTGAAAACAGTACTAATAAAACCAGTTTTAATTTGATGAAACCTGAGTCGTCTTTGCCAAAAGTTAAGACATAATAGTATAGAATAAAAACTGATTTCAGAATATGGTGGTTTATATGGGTGCTAAAGTTATTTTTACAGCATATTCTGCCATATTAGGCGTGTAAATATTGAGATTTACATAAAAAATCATAAAAAACTAATGATAGTAACCTACATTTCAGATCACATGCCTTAAATTCAGACGAGCCAGTGGTTCCTTTATAGCCGTTATATATTAAAGTCATTGTTTATAGCCATACTAAAATCGATGCAATGGAATCGATAAACGTATTCGAGAGATGAGTCATGAAAAAAAATAACGGATCTTGAGTATTGATTTTATTAACTGATTTATATTGTTGTTAATTACATAATTTCTTTTAACAGCAATCCGCTAACTTTAATATAAAAGGAGTAGTTAGTGAGTTTAGTAAGGTAAGGTACACAATCTTTATAGCAATATACAGGAAAATACCGTATGACGGTGAATGGTTACAATTCTTGCAAATACTACGTTTTAACTATCATTTTAGATAAATACAAATATTTCCTAATTTTGTTCAAATAATTCCTAAAATTGTATGAAGACTACGGGCCAGTTTTAGAGGGCCTTCAGTTTCTTTGCGCCATAAATGTTGCGAGGGCAATGTATAGAACACCAGAGCCCAATTTGTTTTGTCTTTTTAGCCTAAGGGTTTTTTTGTAGCGTTTCAAATATATCAAAGTGAAAAATGAGAGGGCTGGTGGTTTTCTGGTCAAAGCCTTCTTTTCAAATGTCTATTTGACGTACTTGACTGTTCAATTTTGTGGATACATACGCCTGTCGAAAAAAATAAGAATTACTTAAGCATTTTTTTTCTGTTCAATACTTCGTAGTTATCTCAATTAATCTTAGTATTAGACTATATATTATTTTATAAATAATATTAGTCTAATACTAAAAGAGATAATTTTATCAACGCTTTGTCTAAAAGATGTTCCATAGTTTTTAGAGTACCTATTATGTTATTACGTTTCTGATCCCTTATACAGCAGACCGACCTCGGTTCAAAGCACAACAATCACTATATTATTATCTAAGATTTAGGTATAAAAATGTTGTAATGTATATTGGTATTCTAAAATACTAACTAATATTACCTATAACGAACGACGAACGTGATTAAGAGATAATTATTATTGTTGCAATCATCGTATTTTATAAGTCGAGATGCCGAAGAACTTATGATCAAATCATAATAAATCATGAAGAGAAACTCGGTTTGATATAGTGTAAGGTTATCATAGCAATATTATCTTATTTCTTTTTATTATGAACTCTCTCAACGCCACCCGCGTAGCAAGACTAAGGGCCAGTTTCTGAAATCCTGGATAGATCTTATACGACCAATAAAATATGACCTGGACGAATTTAAAAATGACACAAGTTACACTTGAAAAACACAGCTGTCACTTTCATTTATGTATGTTATATGCTTTTCTAGCCAATAAGATTGATCTAGCATCTGTTAAATTCGGGCTAAATCTTACTTTTGGTAGAAAATGGTCTAGTCTAGAACAAACACGCCGTAACCACTTGTATACCTGATCATTTTGTCTATGTTTTTACACCTTAATCAATCGACGTCGATCAATCGTCAAACAACGCAGTGATGCGCTGAAATCAGCTCTTTTCAACGTCAAATGCATCTATTGATTTAGTGCACATAATAAATAATACCCTAATTCTCTACGATAAATTAATTATTACTAGCATTAAAAAAACTTGTAGGTTTATATTCTTGTAAAGATTCGGTTAATTAAAAATCTTAAACACGATGATTCAGAAGCAATAATAAACTAATAATCGTTCAATTTGATAACAGCCTTGAAGCAATTTGATATTTTTGTACCTAAAGGTGAATAGTAAATTTTTTGTTATAAAGGTAATGTTCTATTTTTGGGCACTCTACGTCAGAAATGAACGAAAACCAAAAAAAATAACGAAGAAATCAATCTTAAATTGATTGATTATAACTCGGTCATCATTAATCATATAATAGTCAGTCAGTAACTTAATCAACATTGACTTTAATCCACAACTTTTTATAATCCAAACAGCGAATCTGTTCAAAATATGTTAGACGTAATTTCTCAACCGGAGCGGTGAAAGGCCACAAGGCCGGTACACAATGGCCTGAATTATAGCCTGCATTATAGCCGATACAAACAAGTACACAGACAGACAGACGCGCCGGAAAGAGCCTCCATTCATACCAACGCTTTGTTCTGCTGAGGATAGAAATGGACAATCTAGATTTACTTCGGTTTCATTTAAATAATGTTTCGGATTAAATTCATATTGAACTGGATATTAGTGAATTTGTTAAAGATTTAAAGGATGGATATAGGTCAATTGTTAAATAGCTTACAATTGACATCTGGAGTGGTATACTATGAGGATCTCGTATCGAACAGAATAAATTTCCGTGCATTTAGCCGTTTCTGCCATACCTATTATAGCAATCAAATTTAGGCCCCATAGTTTTGTCACTGTCCGTGGTGTCTACACTCTTTCCATATAGACACTTTGTCTATATTTGGCATTATTCAGTCTCCCGCTTTGCTTTGGAGGGAAGTAAAGATACATACTTTCCAACTCCAACTATATACTTCTGATTAAATTCGTTGCGGGTTCCAAGACAATTTTAACTCTCCCTGGGATTGCCCATGTGTCATGCACGGTGCCTTTTAGTTGGTTACCGCTGTAGATCCTGGCGTCACAGGAGTCACAGTGGTGGGCGTGTGGGTGGGATTATAGGTCAATTGTTGTCTATGCTTCTCAAGTTTATAAACTCTATATCAATTGTTATCACGATCGGTTCAGTGGTTTGTGAAAGTGTAACAGACATACTTCTAATTTTGCATTTATATAATAGTTATATATGTAGGACCCAGACTATGGATGTTATAATTGTAAAAGCACATTTTTAAAAGAAGACTTTTGAAGGCAAATGATCAAACAATCATATTCTTGTCTCACAAATGATTAGTTATCTTTCATTCCCAAATTCACGCGTGATTCGCGTACATGCAAATCAAATGATAATTTAAGTAGTATAACAGATCCTAATTGCAAATCAAGGAGATGAATAAATAAACAAAACAGATTCAGAAACCTTGACAATTAGACTATAAACGAACAATCTCTATGAGTAAAACGAAGCCGAAACAACTGCGTGACCAATTCATTATAAAGAATGGCTACTAATTGCTATTACCGCATGAGTTGATTATTCTGTATATCTATACTCAATAAAATAATGTAGTACTGATGGGGCATAAATGTGAAGAAAATGCATTAGGCAAAGTCACTACCAATTTTTAAGTCATTGGTCAAGGAGCACTTTTTATCTTTAACTTAGTCGTTTTACTTCAATTTATCTCTTCAAATTTATTTAAATTGTTTAAAATGTCATAAAATTTATTTGTTGCTATAATTAGATATGTTTATGATAATATTAATATTTTGTAATATGTTAAGTATATATGTATTTATTTAAAACATGTATTTAGTTTATATACATTTATATATTTTATTACAACTATATATAATATATTATATAGTATACTTTTCTATATTTTTTTTTTTTTTTTCGTGTACACAAACAACCACCAAATTCTAAAATTATTTCCATCCTAAGGTTGCCTGGCAGAAATCACTATTAGTGATAAGGCCGCCCATTGTACTGTTTTCACTAGAAATAAGTTAATACTGTAAACTCCAGGTGTACAATGAAGTGTATAATAAATAATAAATAAAATAAATAAATAAATAAATAAGCATTAACGGTAAAGATAGTTTCGATCTTGACCTTATCTCGCAAAAAGTTTAAGTTACGAAAGAGTTTTTAGTTGTTGGTGAATTTATTTACTGTTTTACTATTGTGAATAAGCATCCTGAAAGTAAAACCAGGCAGGCATGAAGCTAATTAAGTGCAATATTCAGTGAAAAATTAAAAAGATATTCCGCTTTCAAATAGTGTCTCTTTGCTGATTGAAATAGGTTTTTGTTGGGTGCGTATTGACCTAATTTGATTTGGCTCTTAAAATATACATCACTTTTAAAGTGACTAAGACAGCGACCTAACTTAATCTCTGGCTGACTTATTAATTTCTCTTTAAAATACAAACATCAATCTAATCTTCCTCGAGGCTAATTTCCTCCCCTAATTTTCGCTCTAATCTGAGCGCCCTAAGATGTTTGGTCGAGATTATATTGTGATAAGTAATAACCGTCGCTCTTTGTACATAATTTTCTTTTTTAAATTATATAAATCAGCTTCTACTCCCGATTTTATTCTCGCCAGAAATCGTTGTAGCCTTTCTGGGTTATTTCCTTGTTAAAACCATAAAGGAAAACTTTGGACATAATTGCAAAGCCGAGATACAGGTTAACGCCTAGTTCGGCTGCAGATGCTTCAATTTGTTTGTGCTAAACTAAGCTATACTGTATCATTTTAATCTAAGTCTTGTTAAACTATTTATTGAAGACAAATAAATTTATTATTATTATTATAATTAGTTTTCGAGCTTTACATCTTTTTTAGCCCGGGGTTAAAATCTTGAACTTAGAATGCGTTGAAAAATCAATGCTCAATACCATCTATTTCTATATTTTAAATCTTATTAAACTAAATATATAACTGCTACTACCGTATCAATTTTACAATTTTATTCACGGTCATACTTAACATTGCTAACTTTTTAAATTCAAAGCAATCTAGTCTAGCCAGCACGTAAAATATCAACTTTTATTCTAACAGATTTCTCAGTAGCGTCATGCTCACGCGCATGTCAGGCGCACATAACTCAAACGTGAAAGAAATGCTCTCCATTTTCTCACATTATTATGCAAGTCATTTGCGAAGAAAGTAACAAATTGTTTCTAACTGAAATGACTCTCAAATATAAAACAATTATGAATACAGTTTACATTCTCATGGTTACGTAACGTGAATAACGGATGAATGCTTCCGTATCGTCTGCAAACTAAATTTAATCTTATAATACTGTCAAAACTTTTAATTACTAAAGCAATTTTTTATAAAGTTTTATGTTAATGTGTCTACATAAAATCGAAAATTTCATGTTGGATCATCTTAACTTTCTACAACTAAAAACGTCCTAAAATTCATTTTCTGATTTATATGTCGTTATAATCGATAGTCGATAGCGTAACGCACCTTCATTATTTATGTGTATATTTAGCTGATCATTAACAATTTATAATATTGTTATAAATTTACGCCTATAACCTAAATAGGTAAAGCAGATGACTTATTTAATGAATAGCATTTGTTAATAAATGTGATTTGTTGTTTCAGGTCCATGGTATTGCGTGAATAGAAGAATCGAGTGTGCTGCACTTTCTACTTCTTCCTAGGTTTGTATATTACTTTATTTTGATTAGTTAATATTGCCAATTTATATTTACAAAATTTGTTAGATGGTGGTAAAGCCTTTGTAATTTAGAGATTACATTGCTTTGTGACTTAAAAACTGATACAGGGTCATTATAGCAACATCTGAGGCAGCACATTTTACTGTTATTTATGGCCTGCTTTTATTATTATCACTTACCGTTAAAAGCATAATAATATGTACTAAACGCAGCAGTGTTAAAACATTTACATAACATTGCTTAATTTATTTTATTAAGAAATGAAACAATAAAACAATTACGTTTAATGGCTTTTTTATATGGTAAGTACAGCTTCCCACACGGCTTTAGCGACGAATCCGTCCGTCTCTTTAATAAAACTAATTAATTATTAGAAAAATAAAGACAATGTTATGTTGCAGAGATTCGATAGAAATAATAGAAAATCCATATTCTTGGAATATGTTAACGAAAAAGGCTGTAAGGAACCTTTGTTTTACAAAAATGAAATATTACAAATTTGTAAGAAATGGAGTTACATACAAGTATTTATTCAATGAAATATACATATAGTATCTTAAATTAAATTAGCGTAATAACTTAATCTAAACTTAATAAGTCACTGTCAGAAGGCCTCGTTCCCAAAATGCTGGCAGAATTACCGCGTTGTATTGCGAATAAAAAAGATTTTCATAATAATACTCGACAGGTTTTATTCTAATCCCAAAAAATCTAAATATGTATGCTAGATAGTACACCACGGAAGTTGAGACAATCGTGATACTGAAACACGTTCAATAGATTTAAAGCTTGAATACTTAAAAATATTTAATAGTAAGATATCTTATAGTTTAACAGCGCCGCTTTTAACTGCGCTGGTGTTGTGAGTTCGATCCCCACACGGGACAAATCTTTGTGTGATCCGCAAAGATTTGTTCTGACTCTGGATGTGCTTTGTGTGTGAAATGTATGTTTGTGAACACCCCTGCAACACAGGAGTTATTCCTAGTGCGGGCGTCGTTTTATTTATGTCTTCAAAAACTTACGTGATGTAGCAAATACCAAATTGCTTATACAAACCTACCGCGCCCTGTGCGAGTGTTTAATTCGCTACTGCATCTGTGCTTGGGGCAACGTTGGTAAAACACTTCTCATAGCTGTTGAACGAGCCCAGCGCGCAGTACTGAAGGTATTAATGCGGCTACCTTATCGATATCCTACAAGTAATCTATACGATAGGACAGAAGTACTGTCGGTCCGGAAGCTATTCGTCCACCAGATATTGCTACGATATCATCTTAGGATTGTACCTACTCTACCCACTGCATCCAAACGTGTTGACCGCTGTCCTGTACCACCTGTTAAAACTACATTTGCCCAGCGTCACTTTAATGTATTAGCACCTACACTATACAACAAAATTTTAAAAACCCAAATGAACTGTAAAAATCTGACCAAATATAAATTTCGAACAACTGTACTACAATGGCTTAGCGCGAAAAGTTATGATGATGTTGAGAACATTTTAATGAAAAAAGATAATTATGTATGAATATGTATGTAATTTATGTCACATGCACGCACTAACACACACACACAAACCCGCACGCACGTACACTCACACACACACACACACACACACACACACACACACACACACACACACGCACACACGCACTCATGCAAACCCACACTTTTGAATTTTTGTTACATTAATAATAATATTATGATACTGTATAACATGACATATTTAAGTACCCAATCATAAGGCGAAGACACTAGCTCCTGAAATACAGTTTTTACTAGTTCAGGGGCTAGGGAATTCAAACCACCTGTAAAAAGTTTATGTCAATAAATCATATTTTTTTTTTTTTTTTTAAATAATAATAAAAAAAACATTGAGAATAATAACTCTAATTTAGCACTATGCAGCGTTTAAAGTGTTTCAAATGAGGAGTGTGTGGGATGTTTGTTAATCAATCTGGTTTTACTTTTATAGCCTACTTTTTATCGAAGTAACGTCAAAGTAATTTTGAAATTAATTCCTATAACACCAAAATTTGTTAAAATTAAAACTCAGAGTTGAACTTTAATTAAATTCTCGATCTGAAGACAATCTGTTCCTTCGCTTAATAAATCTGTTTAATGAATGCCGTAACTTGTAAGTAACGACAGGGGCTCGGTTTCGGAGCATTGTCGACGGTACGCCATCAAAGTTATACCACTCATAATCATCAATCCAACACTCTACTCTGAAAGTAATAGTTCAAAACGTGGAGTGCAATGATCCTATTAAAATGAACACGTCGTTAGTAAACTGTGATCTTTTAATATATCTTTTTACTACACTTCTTATATTTAATTTTTTCCAAAAATTTGACTTTGGGTCTAAATCGCGTAATTATTATTAAGGTAAATATATACCTATGCTCGACGTTTCGAAATGACTTGCATCATTCGTGGTCACGAGCCGACTGGTGAAGCTCAGCGTCGCATCGTCTCTATGAAGCGAGGATATTGTCCACTACCCTCACTTGATCGTCACAATTTTTATTTTTATTTAGTTCTAAGCCGTCGGTAGTTAGACACATAATACTAAGGGAATCAGTTGGTTTACGCGTAACATTGGTTCGACGAACACTGCACTTGCTTAGTACCGGATTCCAAAATGACGATAAGCAGTATCCATCTTTGCGGTTGAAATTAGAATGTTTTAAGATTTCCAAGTTACAACTACAGTGACAACTTGAAAGTTATGGTATAAATTGTTTTCATAATAAATATTGTATCACTTTGCAATATTGTTTTTAATAGCCCCCTGGGTGTATAATTATATAATTTTAGTAAGTAGTTTGGTACAGTAGAGTTAATTAAAGCTGCCAACATATTAATGGAGTCGACAGTACAAACTGAGGGCTGGTAAGGTAACGTGCTTACTCTAGACTTAATTTAACAGGGTTAGGCATCCCTTAATTTGCATAATTTACTTACGCTAAGTTATTAGTTGCAATAAAAATGGCAATTAAAATACATTTGCAGCTCACATTTCTTTGCAATTAATTTTTAAAAGTTTAATCTAGGATATTTCAACTAAAACTTAAAGATTTTTATATCTCAAAGAGTAATAAATTTCGGTAGAATATTTAAGAAGCTCAGATTATTGAATATGAGTCCTATTAAAACATGTTCCAAGGAAAACGTCGAATTGCCAATAACCCTGTATCCGTGAACTCATCTCATCGTACATATTTGCTCTATCTCCTATCGCGAAACCTTCCTAAGAAGGTCTTTGTCATCACGACAGTTAAAACGATGATCTCAGCCGTGACTTCCACTATTTATATCATTCATTTATTAAATTAAAACTATTTACCTGCAATTATAGACGGATACATTGATCGATCAATCCAAGATAATTGCATCAATCTGTAATTATTATTAAAAGGTACATTAGAGATGTGCCGTCTAGTCCGTAAGCCGATTAGTCGGCCATTTTTGTAGTCGCTAACTAGTCGGTTTTACTATTAATGAACAAGAGAGTAGAGTGCAAATAGGTTTTTAAAGGGTCGGCAACGCACGCGTGATGCCTCTGGCGTTGCAAGTGTCCATAGGCTACGGTAACTGCTTACCATCAGGTGGGCCGTATGCTTGTTTGCCACCTCAGTGGAATAAAAAAAAAACGACGAACAATAAATAAAAAAGGTTTTAAATTCACTTAAAAATTACTCGATTCTAATGATTGACCTCTTCGATTAGTCGGCCACATTTGCTGTTGCCGACTAGTCGGCTCTTCGAAAGGCGAATAGTTGGCCAACCCATAGTCCCCCGACCCATCTCTGGTGTACACTATAATTGTAAATAATACGTGACACACAATAAAATCTGTAGTCCCTCGACCCATCTCTAGTGTACATTGTTATTGTAAGTTATACCTGACACACAATATGATGAGAACCTTTTTGCTCTTGACCTTACCATACAAATTAACAATACCTAGGTCCTGTGTAGGTAATGATGTCTAGTATTGCCTAGAGATGATGACTACACTGACAGGTTAGACGTCGAGCCGCGACTTGAATTAATACTCGACGTATGTACACATTTTAAATCAGGAGTCCCACAGAACGATTTTCAGATGATTATTTAAAAAAACCGTTGCAGAAGATTTTTTGTTTCAAGTTTCTTTTTTATTGGTTTCATTTTTATTTCGCAAAATTCAGACTAAAGAGACACAATGTTCGAAACTTAGAGACCAGATTTCAAGTCGCCCAATAAAAGACGAAAGTGTCACTGGACACTGGACTCCGACCCATTACATATAGCACAGAATAACAACGGCCAAAGAAATAGCTCATTGTTTCGAAGAAAACAGATTGCTACGTTTCAGGCAAAGCATAAGAGAAAAAAAAATGCAAAATTAAAAATGGAACCACTCTTGGTAAATTCAGTACTAATTATGATGTAACATAATATTTATTCTTCTCAACCCTTTTCAATTACGACGGGCCATGCCCGACAAAGTGTAAACAATGTAAAAAAATAATAAGGTATGTACCTACTTAGATCTTTGTTTTATTTAAAAAGGTTTACTTCGAAATGTTAACCTAAATATGAAAATTAGTTTTTTATTTTATTTTAACAATAGCGAATGTGGCTTCAAGATAGATGTAGACATTTATAAATTTAAATCCATACGATTCGCAATCGCAACAAACGTTTAATATGTGCGACAATGCCTCGCTGAAGGGCGTCAGTCGCCATAATAATTTTAATAACGAGCCGCCATGTTCAAATGTCAATTAAAACTCCATTACACCATCAAAATGTCATAGCTACCATAGATTATGTTTTATTTATAAATGTGGTGATGATGTTGATATTGATTTAGTAGATTTATTTACTTTGTGAAGCTACAGTTGCATAATCTTAACTATTTTTAGAGCACTTTGTTACTTTTTACTATACTTTGATTTATTAAAATGGGTTTGATTCCAGCACAGACTTAACGTACACGTTTAAACAAAATAATAAATAAATATCTCACAACTTACACATTATACATAGAAACACCCAGACTAAGTCAAACCCCCATATTCATGCACATCAAGATTTGTCTTAAGCGGGAATCGAAGCCGCAACTTCGGCGTCGCAGGCAACACACAACGCCGTCCGGTCGTCAAAAATCAAAGAAAATAGTTTACTTTGGATTAAACAATGGATTTATCACAGCACGGCAAAAACGTAATATCACTTTTGAAGAAACGTGTGAAATTTTGAATGCTTCCTTCCTCTACCATTTTCATAGAAGCTCTAGCATCTATCCTTTCAATAAACACTCTGAAATTCGGCTTATAAGACTTTTATGGGTATATTCATTAATCGCTCAAAAAACTAAAACCTTGTCCTGCTACAAATTTTATTCTCACAAAGATTTAAAGTGTTTATGTATTCCCCGCACGCTGGAAGTCTCGCTGCACAGGTAGATATCAGGTTACTGGCACATCTCGCTAACCAGTTATAACCAGTTCTCGTAATTCTCGCCAATTACCTGATCATCTGTACATAACTTATGTAACAGGTTCACTGAGGCTGGCTCTTACACTCATTTGGGGAGAGACGGGGAGAAAAGATACCAAAAATAAGTCGGTAACTAACGAGGCACGCCAAATCATTCGCGAATGTTAACGTTTTTTATTATATTCAGGTTTGTTTTTTGTGTCTTTGTCGGTCTGAAAACTAAAACCACACTAAAAGATTTCTAACAAAAAGAAGATTTGTAAGAAAACTAATACCTGCAATCAGCTATACCTCTTTAGGTTCATTGTGTCCAAAGCTATAATCATAATACTGTTACACGACCTCTTTAATAACAGTTACACAAGTTACACATAATATTGTAACATTACATACACAATAACAGCTATAATGTGATGTTGTCAGTTGGTACGTGATTTTAGGAAAGTTTTTCAACATGAAGTCTTGAAACAAAGTTAATAGAAAAGAGCTACAGAATTTCCACAAGACGTCATGCGCAATCTTTTGTTAGATTAGAGAAGACACAAAACAAGTTACCTATTAACTATCTAAAACCAATTATAACAATAATGGCGTCTATGTTTGGTCATAACGACTTAGTATCACAATATTTCATGATATTTATGACTTTCAAGCTAGGTCTTCTAGTAAGGATAAAGTGTGGCGTCAAGTTTATTTATCAAGCAGCGGCGAAGGCCATATTATGTCAGACGGCGCGTCATGACGCCTTTCCACACGAACCAGTCTTGCAGCTGCCTTGCTCTTGTAAAATCGTTTTAAATCCTTTTACATCTGTTTCTGTATCGCATTATTTTTATTTTTTCATGTCGCTGATATTAATCTGAGTATTAATGAGCTGAAGTCTGGTTGTATTTTTAAACTCTGTGTTTTGATTCGCGAATGCGTTTGATTAATGGTAAGTGCAGAACGATAATTTCCATAATTTACATATATTATTTCATTGTTGTTTTACATAAAACTGTTTCATAATCAAAAGTTCATAACACGGCTTAGGTGACCGTTCATAGAATTATGTTTTATGAAAGCAATTATAATCTTCATAGCACACGATAATTTGTAAACAATGGCACAATGGGCGAATACACGTAAAATACGCGGTATTTTGAACATGACGATAAAAACAAGATTTGGTAAACAAACCGCAACAAGGATACAAACGAAGGTTTATGCTTATAGGGAGTCACACATTGCAGTTAGTGATTACAATGTTTTTATTTTTGACTCGTTTGCCGACTTACGAAAAGCTATCTAAGTGAATGTAAAGACAAAAGAAAAATAAATCTTTCCATTGGGTGCAGTCAGCTTGTATTATATAAATCATAAAATAATTAATTTTATTATATTTGATAAGCAAAACGTCGCGACCACCAACAAAATGGAACAACGGCAGGAAGCGTACACTTATAAGAAGTTTTCAATAAAAAGAAGACAACTGTTCCATGAACTGTAGAGATAAAATTAATTCCAAAAATCGACCGGCTGTTTGAGTATAATCTGCGTTGACCCTAACCTTTTTATTGTTCAGAAATTATCACGTAATAATAAAGCTAATAAAATATGCCTCATACATTTAGTGAGATTCGACACGTGTTTTAATAGCTGTTGCTATTTTAGTCTGTGACATTTCACACTTGATTCCTTATTTGAAATCTTGTAGGTTTAATACTTGTAGATTATATGATGAGATAATACGTACTAAGTATACGTAGGCATTAAACATGACATAAAAAAATAAAATGTAAAAAGAAACATATTTATTTATTTATTTTATTTATTTATGACAGAAATCTAGCAAGTTTTGTAGTTTATATCTCGGATACGGAATCTATTTATTTGTTGGTTTTCCTGTCAATTGTCGCACGAAGTTTTGGACTGATCTGTTCAGAATAGACTTTAGAATTACTAGTTAACAGGGAAGTACCACCAAAATAAAGCGTGACAAACGACTAGCGACTTCGAAAAAAACTTGAAAAATTCAAGGCTTATTCATCATAATAATTGATAAAAGAAACTATAATAGGCACTTACATGGCGAGGCCAAATCCTTATTTTATTGGTCGCGACACTTGCAAAGCATATCGAACCTATTGTCTGAACCTTAGTTGTTCGAAGTTAGCCTTCATGGTTGCAAGGTGAATGTCTTGGCTCCTTTACCCAATGCTCACTCTCCTCGCTACACTTGACCGACTGGCCAGTTACATTGTTTTTTTTTAAATACAAAGCAAAGACAATACAGATTTTTATTTTTTTTAACTCGTGAGTTTTACCGGCCAGTGCCACTAAACGAAACAAATGGAGGTTTTATAATCAAAATTTATTGGCTGGTAAAACTACATACCATCTACTGTCTAGGCATATTTAAAAAGTTTCAATATTTATTATTTTAGTTTAACTTAACTAGCCAAGTTGTTCAGCAAAGTACAGTACTTATCTTCGTTTCTTCTGCGTTATGAATCATAAAGAGATCTAGTTCTGTAGGTAACAATAAACTTGTTAATAATATTTTATAAGAAAAAAACTATTTTAAAATAATCCTGTTTCTTTGATTAGGTGCTTTTTATTTTACCAGATGTCCTCAGTAAGATAAACCTTAATATAATTAGGCAGGTAAAACTACAGATAAAATGAAAATACCAATTTTTAAATTACCATCTTTTCAGTCAGTTAGATGATACTTCATACATTTTGTTAGGCATCATTATTGTTACTTGTTTACTTTTAAGTTCGTGTAAGCAAAAGTATGTACAAATAAAGTATTTTCTATCTATCTATCTATCTATTATTAATCGACATGACAATCGATAAAAATATAAATTAGCTTTCGACAAGAAATATAAACTAAAATATGCAATTAAATATTACATAAATAGTTATAAAGTAGGATAATATTATCTAACCGAATGCATTTGATTTGATTATTCAAGCTAGGCGATCATACAAAAGCATACTAATTTGCATTATTAAATAATTATGAAGGATGTAAGGAAGTATGAGCACGAGATATTTAAAGTAAACTAGATTATTTATTTAGTAACCTGATCACTTAAATACCGATATTTTACGGCAATAAGAGAACTCGCAAAAGTGCACCGTAAGAGGTTTAATGTGTTGTTACTTTTTTATTGCACAACAAAATAATGCGGATCTTGTTTATGGAAACTTTTTTATGGATTCTTAATTCAAAATTGATATTTCTGTTTTACAAGCGAGTTATGTACGATCGTAATGTTTAATTGCGATTGCCTATAAAAATGTCTTCGTAAATATTTAAAAGCATTTCCGTGAAGATGCTTTATATGTCAATTACAAATCCAGTTACATATAGTCATACTAAACATAACATAACGTAACATTACGCCTATATTACCATTTTAAAAAAACATTTTTGAAAATAGATTCAATATATTGAAATTGGAATTGTTTGAAAAAGATTCTATCTCAGCGAGCGTCTTGTTTTCAAATAATCTCATTTCACACCCACCTGCATGGTTATTTAAATAAAAAAATAGTTCTCGATGAACACAAAAGATTCGCGATATCGTATCAGCCATTAATATTAATGGATGGGAGGCATTGCTCCAACTAACCGGTCCTATAAGGTCATCATACTAGCACCACAATATCTTGTAACTCTTAATACTTATGGTAATGTAAAACCATGTTTATTTACAAGATTTAGCAAGTTGTTGAATAATAAAGTAATGTAATTCAAGTTTCTTTATTTACGTAAAGGTAAAACTGCCTCGATGGTCTAGTGGTTAGCGTATGCGCCTCTCACCGCGAGGTCTCGGGCTCGATTCCCGGGTCGGGCGATGTGGCACGGAGCTGGAATTGTGCCTGGTGGATGGCGATAGACTCACCCTCATCCCATTGGTTCGAACATAACGGGTAAATTGTAAGTGTTTTACATTTCTCTAGCAATATAATTTTTCAATCTTACTACTAATTTCCTAGTACAAATGACTTTACTCTATACCAAAATCAGAGAAACAAAATCGAGCTCCTAAATGTTTCACAAATAATTATTCGTGAATTTGACATTTTGGATTCTTGTTAACCCCCTTCAGCTAAACTTAATTTGCTAGTGATAGAAGAAAGTTTCACGTCCGTGGTGTAATGGCCAGGATTCGAAGCCACGATCTCTCGATCGCAAGGCCGATGCCTTGTCCATATCCCAGTAGTGTGCAACAATGTACTTGAATTACCACAAATTTTTGTACGTTGTCCCTGAAAACATCAAACAATATGAACTAAAACTGATAGTTACCTAAGTACATAAGACTAAGGTCATACTATATTATGTATATATTTAAGGTCATGTATTTAGTACCTATTTCATGACATAATAATAATTACAGCAATCAATGGATGACCTATAATAGTCACGTTTAGAATGTCCTTTAGTAAAAAACTTAATGGTACAGTTTTGGTGATAGTAGCAAGGTTGTACCGCGGTAATCCCAAGTCTCAAGGTCAACCAAATACATAACATATCATAAGTGGCCATAACATGCCTGAAACGGATATACGTGAAAGTCATTTAACCTAATTTCAAGCTATTTCAATGAAGATTTCGTTTGCTTGAACGATTTTATCGCGATATTTGTTTTTTTATGCAGCAAAAAAGCTACAATTTAGCGGCATTTAAAAGTTCTTGCTCGAGGTAGTCCTAAAAACTGTACTACCAATATAAAATTATAAATAAATTAAAAACAATCTCAAGTTGATCGTGCAATTGCAAAATGTATTAGAATAGTCCAGGGTAGCGACGGTAATTTTCCTCGGAAAACAACCGTGAATTTTCCTTTGGATTTTATTTGGCACCCGGAGCCTCAAAATCATGTACTTAATCATTGTCACGATGTCATTACACACTGTATACAAATTATAGCCAACAGCTTATCACACGTACACTACACGTGCCTGCCATTTGCTCTGCTAACCTATTGCTGAATTGACCATGTCGATTGTGTATTACTATTAGAAATTACCGGCCTTATTTATTATGACACGTATTTAATAGGTATTTATTATGTAAGATATGTTGCCTTCTTAAAATTCTGTTTTTTTTTTATACTATCGGCGTTGTTGGTTAATATCAGCAATTTTGGTACCGCACGAACATGAAGTTTAGCAGATGGTAAGTGGAGTACAGCCCATGGACATCAACAGTCCACAAAAGCAGATTATAGATGCGTCGCTGCAGCTGAGGACTACGGTGTTATGCCTCATGTGCCAGAAATTTCAGGGCCTGATCTCACCACCAAACCGGAACACAGTAATGGAAGCACTACTATTTGGCGGCAGGTTAAAGGTGAGACGGTGGTGCTGCCGCCCTCGAGCTCATCCACAAGAGCTCTACCACCAGAACATTAAATTGTAGTTTACTTAGGAAACCTCGATATCTGTTAGCTTAGCTAAATAAACCTTTAATTTAGTTCTCAAAAAATACATTACTAAAACATTTGCAACTAATTTGTTGCTAATGTAGCCAGTTTTTTTCAAGCATAACAAAACAACATTTGACGTAAGAACTTTTGTCTACAAAATGGCGTCGTCACGATGTAAAGCCTTAATAATAATGACAAGTCAGATGAATTGTTTTGTTAAAACAATTGGAATTCCGATAAACGGCCCGTAATCCGAAGCTTTCTCTGTCCTCATTGTCAAATGAATTCGTTTCCAATCAATGTTAAATTACTCGATGTGATCGGAAAACCATCAACTCATTTGGGCAGAAGATATTTTGTTTAATATTAGCCCAAATTATGTTGAACTCAATACTACGTATAATGTTTTGAATGTAGATGATATAAATAGTGCTTCTGTTATTAATCTCCAACAACCCGTGTTATTATAGCAACAAGCAACATAACTGCATGTTTTGGTTTCATGAAGGTTAGGGCATGCAATATCGGAAGGATCTCAATTCTGGAACTGAGATCCGATATTTCCGGCTAATGCCGGAATTCCGGAATTGTCATTTTTTTATTTTTTTTTATTTTTCACTCTCTTTTGGTTTATATTTGTTTCAGGGTCCTTTCTCTATCTAGGAAAATAAAAAAACAATGTTTCAAATCAAATAAAATGTAATAAATCAGCCTTGTAATAATCATTTGAGCTACAAATTATTTGGCCATTATTTTCTCTTATAATTAAACTTTCTCACAGTAGTAAAATCAACAAGGTATATATAAAACAAAATGTAACTCAACAATAACAAAACATAAAAAATATACTCTGAATAGTCCTTCCTGTCTACAATTACAAATAATAGAATGAAGTCAATGTCGCTTTTTTCACCTCTTGATATATCAATTGACGCTTAATTGCATTCGAGCGTATCGTATAGATAATGTACCAAGGCAAGAAAATGTTTTTTAAAACATTATTATTAAAGTTTAAATTTGAATGTTTTCAATTAAGTTAGTTTGCGATTTTCGGGAGGAGAAGTCATCGAACAGTTAAATTTGATAATGATATTATTATTCTATAATCGTTTAATTTGTTTATTGAATAAGATGGTTGATTTTAAATATTCGTTAAATTTATTGGTCCATAGCTATATTAATCATCTCTAGTATGGAGATAGTTCAAAACCTGAGAAAGGACATAGGCTACTTTTTATCGACATACCACGCGCACGGGTCGCGTGCAGAAGCTAGTCAACAATTAAACGTTCGCGAACGAACTAGTTCGAAAGAGCGCTCCTACGGATAAACGACGTGAACTACCTTCTATGTTTTGTTTTATCTACTGCCACTCACTCATTATTATACTGTACATGCATCCAATGAGCGTCTCATCTGTCTCATGCAGTTGTTGTTAATAATCTGTATGTTAAAGCTATTTTTAATTATTTTCTATTATTTTTATATTAAGAACCAGTTTTTTTTACATCAAACACAAAGTGTTTTAATTGCACCAGTAAACATACAAAGGTATTATTTACAATAATCTATTTGCGTTAAAGTAGTAAGAAACCAAAAACTGTGGATAAAAGTAAACCATCTCATAATTTTGTAACAAGCAACGGGAGCAATATCAGAACGACCAAACGATCTGCCTTTCTTTGGTCATGGTGAGTGTGGGATGACACTGTGGATAGTGGGGACGGACAAACTAAACGAATAACCTAGTTCGTTGGGGATCGAAGACCGAGACTGAGCGATATCAGTTGCGAACGACTTTGCACAGTACCGGAGTGGTAAGTATTAGTGCGCCGTGCTCGGTGTGACGCGCGCGTGTTGCCCATTCGACTTGCAGTTTGTGGCATAATCCCCAGACGTTAGATTGCGTGCATTTAGAAGAAAATGATCATCAAAATACAAAAGACAAAAATATCGGAATTCCGGAATTTTTCCTCTCAATTCCGGAACTGGAAAAATCAGTAAAATAGTCCAGAATTCCGGAATTACGGAATTCCGGAATTGCATGCCCTAATGAAGGTTATCTGATTCCTCAACTATATGGGAATCGCGATGTACTAAGCAGGTGTGACTGGACATAAGTATTTTATACAATACGTTTCAGAGAAAGTAACGAGTCATGCAAACTCGATATCTTTCCCGTCTATTTCCTTGTGACGAAGGAGGATCAATATGGAATGAATTGTATCATATTATTTTTTTAAAATTTTTAGTGGTGGTAGAGCTCTTGTGAATGAGCTCGAGGGCGGCAGCACCACCGTCTCACCTTTAACCTGCCGCCAAATAGTAGTGCTTCCATTACTGTGTTCCGGTTTGGTGGTGAGATCAGGCCCTGAAAATACTGGCACATGAGGCATAACACCGTAGTCCTCAGCTGCAGCAACGCATCTATAATCTGCTTTTGTGGATTGTTGATGTCCATGGGCTGTACTCCACTTACCATCAGGTGGACTACACATTCGTTCGCTGTGGGCGTAGTATAAAAAAAAAAAAAAATATATAGATCAAGCGTGATAATAGAGCTTTACATGTAGATTGATTGATTTTCCTTTAGTCATCTTAGCAGTATATAATAACATACTATAAGCCATAACAACAACATATCACTATAACCGAAGCTAACTGATTTTACTACATAACAAGAACACGTCCAGAAGCCCATTGTGGGTTTAGAAAGCCTAACAGATAGTCACATGATTGTATCAAACCACAAATGACCGCAAGTATGGTAGAAAGCGAAAGCACTAATGTTACAAGCTTTAAGAACTTTTAGAGCTTTCTGGTGTTTAAGTTAAGTAGCCGATTTATTTAGAGTTGAAAGTCTTGTCCTTCTATAAAGATTGATAATAATTTAGTAAACCGTAAAAATCTTATACACAACACTTTTTTGCGTAAATATCATGTTATACGCCAAGTTATGTGTAAATCAATCCAAGCTGGAAAATTTACTCGGCTAGTTGTTACAAGCTAAGTCAATGTTCAGATTGAATTGATCTACTTCTTCTTATGCCGACGTATTCTGTAATGAAACCTTCGTAAATTGAACCTGGCTCGCATTTCACTTTTATGTTTTTGATGGGAATCAAACTTACTATAGAAATACAATATCACATGACAATAACAATACATAGATATCAGAAAAGGTTAAATGTCACCTTAACATCAACAGGTAAAGGAAAATTTTATGGAAAATTGTTTTTAAATGCAGTTTGGGGATTTAGTCGATGATGTCATGAACGTTCGTCTGTTTTCCTTCTGTGAATCATTGTTGGAAAATAATTTAAGATTGTAAGTATGAAACATTATATATGTGGACTTACTTATGCAGCGCCAAAATTCAACTTGCAATAACAAAATAAATTGATGACAGAATAATGACACTAAAAAAATTTAATTTATAAGTCTGAAAAGTTTTTGCTGCTCGTTTTTATTTAACAAACGGTAGGTAAATTGCCTTTCAAATAATATTTAGTAATATTTACCAATGCGTATTAATTATTATTATTGAACACTTTTTGTGAAATGTTTTATTCAAATCAAACAGGCAAACATTAAACATGTTTCAATGTTTAATAATTATATTAGTTTTTGCTCCAAGTAATGATATGTTTTTAGCACATTTAAAAAACAGCTATTAGCGTTTTTTAAAGTTATAAGGCTGCAGTAAGTGCTTATTTTGTAGGCTGATCGTTGGTTTAGGCCAATTATGGTCGGCCTAGGCGCATCGTCCAGTAAAAGACGATCCATCGGCCTCAACGTTTAGCCATCTCGTACGATATGATATGTTCCGTTTTGGCCTGATCAGCTGTTCGTATGAGTAGTCGCCTTTTTTATTGATACTCAACGTTATCGTACGATATGCCTGGGCGCATCGTAATGTTCTGTGTATTCTGTTGTGTGTAGCCTTACCAAATGGCTGGTGTTGTTGCAATTGTTCCAGAATAACTTATAGTTTTGAACGATATGGCTGGTTAATACCAGACCGATCGTCATTCAGACGATCCGCCTAGGCCGAGACGATCGGCCTGAACCAACGATCGAAATAAGACAATTTTCTTTTTTTGACAAATTGTTAAAATATTAATATTGATTCATACATAGTTGATTCATGTTCGTATAATGTGCACTACTAAAATTTTATTTCTTTTCTTTCACAGGTAATTTCAAGTTCCACTACTCATTAACTAAGTAACAAATGATAGGCAAGCATGCTGAACAACATCTACAGAATATACTTCCTCAATCCACGTCCACACGATCTTGTCAATAAAAACAGTAATACCAACAATTGCACTAAAATATAACCTTTTCATAAACTTTTAGTGAGAAACTGTAATAATATGGTTCCAAAACTGGACTCTTATTGCGTTGTTTCTTAAAATATCCATTAATTTTTAACCTTATCACATGCACATAAAGCCACGTAATATAAGTTTACAGGTCAAATAATAATGGTCATAAATGTCGTGAGTCTACAGAAAATCGTAATAAAAAGGTTTGTTGTAACATCTTGGCATTAGGAAATCGAAGATGGCGTTTGCTTTTTAGTTCAGTGTGGCGCAATGACGTTCACGTTTGGTGACGCGGGCTTTTACAATGGCCTTTACAAATTTCGGGGTTGTGACGAATATAGTCTAAAACTTGTCGAAAACTGTCTTGTTTGCGATTTGTTTTGGTCTGTCAGCTATATTTTAGGCAAACAAAACTGAAATAATTTTATACGTTGATTAAAACATACATATTCAGAAATATTTTTAAAGTTAAAGTAATAATGTTGTTAGTACTTACTTCCAAAAAAAACAAGCTTTATTTTTTATTAATCTCAATCATATTCCTCATCCTTTACATCAAGACATTTCTTTACGTTATGATTGTAAGACAGAGATAAAAAAACCTAACGTCTCTCCAACCAGTCTTTTAACAAATCACCAACATTTCTTTCACCAATTAGAGTAAATAGATAGAGTATTTATTTACTGCACAGCAGCTTGCTGTCGTACGAAATTCCGAGCTATTGAATTTTTAAGCCATTACTTTCTCGACGCTTCAGTACCGATATATTTACTATTACCGTAATGCTAGGGTATTGGAATAAAGAAACATTCTTTTATTTATTCAAAATTCTGTGTCACTTTAAAACTATGTTCATTAATACCTTGTTCGATGACCTCTTTTGTATCTCAGAGACTATAGACAATCCTTTTTTTATTTTTTCCTATTGCTGGCTCGTGCTTCGAACAATTTTCATGCTCTGGAAAGTTTTTACTTTTTTATGAGCAAAAATAGTTCGCTCTATTTTTTATTCGCTATCACCTCTTTGTCTTGTCCTTTGGGTGCGCTAGCATGAGTTTTAATCGGATTATATGATCTAGTTTTGCGATATTTTATATAGGAACAGTCCATTGGAACAGTCATATAATTTGTCCATCTAGCTATACAATTATTTTTTAAATTAGATTAGTATAAATATTTAAGCAGAGTTACATTACAGCATGCAATAGGGGTGTTCCTAAAAGGATCATAGGATTAAGAAGTTGTATTGAAAGACAATTTTTAAATCCAGTTAGTAAGTAATACAACACTGTTTACCTAGTTTTGTTTTGTTTAGTTGTAAATAAAAAGTTGTAAGTAGGCCTGCTGATTACAATCCAGGAGGATTGATGTCAATCACTCTTAAGGATTTTTTTTAAAGGGGAGTGTACTCTAGAGATGACGACTACAATTTATGTGGATCTATGTTTTGAGCACAGCCTACTCTTACAATGTCGACATATATGTCCACAATAGGTATACTTTTCCATACCATTTAGATGTCAGGTCTTTTCCAATTATCAGAAAAACCTTTTACTAAAACAAAAAGTGTCCCGTTTAGAAATAATCTCACGCGCCGTCACGATTTAATCTGTTCGACGGTAAGTGGTAAGTGGCAGCCACCATGAGGAGATTTGTTCAAACTGATTATTATTGTATAAAAACTGTAAAGCAGCTGTTAAAGATGGTTGCACACAGAAACTGCTCTCTTTAGCTTATTTATTTATATTATTTATTTATATGATATTTCTCGTACTATTCATTTTACACGCGTACTTATATTTGAGTAAGTAAGATATTAGATATTTATTAGAGATGAGCCGACTATGGGTTCGGCCGACTAGTTGGCTAGCCGATTAGTCGACGGTCAAATGATCGACCAGTCGGCGAGATCGATCATTAGATCGCATAAATTTCAAAACTTTAAATGCAATTAAAACCTCGTATTGTTCATCGCACCACCTCATGCAGTTATAAAGCGGCATAAGAAATGTGGCATTTTTAATCCTAGATAATTGGCATTTATTGTAACGACTAGTCAACGTGTTTGGCTCACTAGTCGGTGGCCACAAAAATGGCAAGTTAGTCGGCACATCTCTAATATTTATTGATTCCACTAATTAATTGACTTTGTTTAACCTGAAGCAGCTACAGCAAACTATACTAGCCTGGTCACCCCTACTCAATCTTCCATACATCTTATTTTTTTTTGGTAGTTTCTTCTGATTACTTTATTTTTTTAAACTTTTAAAATCTGTCTTAAAATTATCCTAACTTTAATAGCATAAAGATACTGTTAACGTAACGTACGTACACAAATAAGTTTAACATGCAGTATTTTTAAAAATAAAATCATTGATAAGTAAGTATTACGATATTTTAGCGACACATTTTGACTTAAAAGGTTACCTCTTTGTATCGAATTGTAAATCCCATAGCAGAAAATGTGCTCGCAATTGAGTTGTCTGGGAGAAAATCTCAAAGGTGCTAGATTTGCAAATGCATACGAAGTGACGTGAACATAACTGTACAATATGATATTTCACATGGATAAAGGAAATTGTAGCACCTTCAATTCTTTATCTCCAGAGAAATGCTGAACATAAAGGAAAACTCCTTTTTCAAAGATTTGAATAAAATAACATCTCAATCCAAGCAAAGACTTTGTAGAAAGGAACTTGAATTTTATTCCTTCTCTCCTTCTGCAGCTCTATCTAGCCGACACAAAGCAAACGCCACACCATGACACCCATAGAATTATTGTTTCAGTTATAGTATATAGTTATAGATATCATGAAGGTACACATCGCGCCTATGTCCCATTGGGGTAGTTATAATATATATTATATAAAAAGGCTTCAAAGGAAATATAATGAAAAATATTGATACCTAATTTGACGACGATGGCGGACTGGGTAGTGTACCTGCCTGCGATGCCGAGGTCGTGAGTTCGATTTCCACTTAAGGCAAATCTTTGTGTGCATTAACATGGGGGTTTGTCTTAGTCTGGGTGTTTCTATGTATAATATGAATGTATTTACAAAAGAAAAGTATATATGTATTAGTATCAGTTATTCTAGTACCTATAGTACAAGCTCTGCTTAGTTTGGGACTAGATTGTGTGTGAGTTGTGAAATATTTATTTATTTTAATTAAAATAAGATACCTACAATTAAATTCACCCAGAACAAAGCTCTGTGTACATCAAGCTTTAACTTTACAATAATAGGAGTGAATCGGCTACTCACTTTCTCCAAAGATTACCTTTTTTCTGTAATACAACGGCACTTATCTCATCTAGACTGTATTTAAGTTTTTCTAGGCTATACAGTTGCTTACAGACTATACTATAGATGCAGATAACACAGATAATACCGTCTTTTGTTATTTCAATCCGTTAGAAAGTGATTTATAACGATCGATTTAATTTATTTAGGTTTATATTTTAGCTGCTTTATGAAAGGTAATATTATGTAAGTTGAAATAAATGAAATTAGTGTTTTGGCTTTTTAAAAGGAGAATGCTATCGAATAGTCCTATGCTAGAAGGTATTGTCTAACAGTCGTATAAGACTAAAATAGTTAGATAATAAATAGGTAAAAGTTCAGTCAAAGAAGTTGTTTCTTAACATAACATCACGCCTATATTACCCAGAAGGGTGTGGCAAATATATACAACTCCCACACTTCACCTGTTATGTTCAGGTCCCATGGGATAGGGGGTGAGCCTATCGCTATCCACCCGGCACAATACCAAATCCGTGCGTTCCAAACGGAAAGTCCACAAATAACACTTTACCCAGCCCGGGAATCGAACCCGAGACCTCGCGGTAAGAGGCGCATAAGCTTACCGCTAGACCACCAAAGAAGTTGTTTTTTAAATAAATCAAAAAAATATGTCAAAATAAAATCTAACCTGACCTCTTCATAAGCCGTATAATTATTGGTTATAATTTGGACCACCAAATAATCTCAGACATTATATTCTTTAGGATCACAAAGGGTATTTACAAAGAGAAATTACGGGTTAACTAAATTCACACCAGTCTTAGTTTAATGTATCATCAGGTGGACGCATTGTAAATATTGCCACATTGTAAATATTGACGCATTGTAAATATTGCCACTTGCTCAAAAAAGTGATTTAAGTGTTTGACACTCTCGCTACGCTCGGGAGTAAACCTCGAGTCCTTCGTTACGCTCGCGATTTAAATCGTCACCCGCGAAAGAAGACACTGCTTTATTCCCTTGGTTAATAATCTACTATTTATTTGTTTAATAATGTCATCGAGATAAAATTAAACCAATTTTTAAAGGTGTGTATACACCTCCCGTACTACGAGTGCTTTGTTCGTCATGATAGAAAGTATTGCAACACTTTGATTTCATATTGTAATCAACCATTGTGAGGCTCCGTCCGCAATCACCGTGAAATATATGCAGCTTAATTCAAAACAATGGGGCGCGGAATTTGGTCTATTGGGTGTCAAGTTATAAATAATAATGTGTGATTTAATTGGCTAAAGTGTCATTTGCGTTCATTTATATTGAATTGTCACCTGTAATAATAGCAGCCCTATATCTACTAAATGTCCCACTGCTGGGCTCGGGCCTCTTCTCATGATGAGAAGGGTTAGGCTAGTACACGACTTCGAGTCCTTTTTAAGGCACTCTTAGACATGTAGGTTTCCTTACGATGTTTTTAATTCAATAGAATTTATATGCTAAATACACACATATCTTCGAAAAGACGAATATTAACGATTAATTGACAGAGGTGTGTGGCGTGGGTTCGAACCTGAAACCTTTGACTTCGCAGTCCTACGGTCGCCCCCCACTCGGGTATTGCTGCTATACAGGGTCTAAATTACATCGAAACCCGCTTTCGAGTAATTCAGCACCATGATTCTGATACTATGGGTTTTTTTCTTTGGGAAATTCGAAACATTGTTTCCAGAAAATTTCAAAACTTCATAGGAAAATTAGCAATTGCATTAGCAAAGTATAGGCTATCGTTATTTTAAATCTTTATTTTACTATTTCACTTAACTTTTCGAATGTTTTCAGTTTTCTATGGTTATATTCGAATATCATAAGTACAGAAAAGTCCTAATATGACACGGAAATGACTTGGTTCCTTATAAATATAAGTACGGCGAGGGCCCTTAGTGTCAGCGGCAGCGATTCGAATCTCAGGAAGTGAGAGGAAAGATGACATGACGAATGTGCATCCGGACGATGATTATGTAAAAAATAATGCTGATATAATGCTAAAGTATGATTTATTTTTCTACTCGTTATTGCATGCGGGTTCGTTCTTGTAGAAAACAATTGTAGGTAGCCTCTTTTTAACCCCATAGGAACGGACTTTTTTTGTCTTTGTTAAGTTTAAAAAAATGCCTATAGAATACAAAACTATGTAGAATGTGCCAAGAATATGATAAGGCTAAAATCGATTTGAATGAATCGATTGATATCTAGTTACATTTTTTATTAAACCTTAATAAATACACATATTTTTGTTGACATATTCTTCCGTTTAGGCATGGTATTATTATAAATCAATATTGATATATTTTTTATTATCATTATGTTATGAGAATAGCTAAGCTGATAAATTAGCTATAAAAATATACAGTCTAGATATATATCCACCTGAACATCGATTATATCAATTAATACTTAAAGAATAGCAGAATACTTATTGGGCCAAATTATTAAAGGTAAAATCGGGATTTATTGATGTATTTTTGCAATTAAATAATACCTACTTAATGGAAATAAACCGTTATTACGAAAATCAATTTCACAATAAAGTACCAATAATTGATCCTTTTGTAATTATATCGTAATTTATCCTTTAAGTTACTTAATTAGAATAATATCACGCCAATATGTGATTAAGGCATAAAAATGAGAATTTAATAGAACCACACTTATAGAGCGCTAACTATCGGATATTTAGATATCTTTTAACCGTAACTTAGTAGTTACAAGGTTTTCCCTGCTAAGAACTTATTTCGGGAAGATAGCATTTATTGTCGAAATATTTCATTTTATTAGAAAAGTTTATAACGTAAATGTTTTACTATAATATAAACAACAAATATCAAATATAATTCACTTAAATACGCAACTACTAGCATATCTAAATAAATAGATAAGAACAATACTTAGCAATTGTTTCACTTTAAGCCGCCTTGCGCAACTAAACATTTTTGCGCCTTATATACAAAAAAATAGTCGCGTTTTGCTAAAGAGATCACGAATATAAATTAAATTACACACGATATTGTTCATTGATACCATTAAGTGATTCTGTTATTATACTATGAAAAAATGTAAAAGCTTTTATTTATTATTTATTCATAGCGGTATAAAATATGGTTGTATCCTACTTGGTATACTTCAGATGGGAACAAATAGATGAACGTGACGTCACGGAATGACGTAACATACAGTTGAGAAATTTAGGGTCCTGGCAAGAGGCGACCGTAGCTGGTTGGTTAAAGCGACTGCCCGGTGTGCAAAAGCTCGCAGGTTGCCAGTCCCATATTTTTTCAACTGTTTCTTAGTATAATTTGCTAAGCATTGTTAAATGCTATAAAAATAATAAATAGGAAGGTATGAAATAGGCCAGAAATAAAATACATCCTCTTTTAAAGTACATTAATAAATAAACCTCTTTGGTATCGACAAAAGAATATCGTTGACGGTTAAATAAATTCAATGGGGAAAAACACTGAAACGAAAAATAAAAACGTTTTATAAATAAGCCTTTTGATCTTCGGCAATTGTATAGCTTTTCTAATGGAAACCGATAAAACTGGGTTATTGAAATTGGAAAAAATAACATGAAATATTGAAAAGAGGCCTTGCCGCCAAATAGTAGAGCTAACACAACTGTGTTCCAGTTTGAGGGTGAGTTTAGATCCTGAAATTAATGGCAGATGATATATTATATCTAAGAGGCGGCGTATCTACAGTCTTTTGTCTATATTTATGGCCTGCCCAACCAATCACCCTAAGGTAGGCGGTGTTGCTACATATTAATTACATAATTATATATCTACATAAACTGTCTAAAGTCAAAATCAAACCACTTGTTATCACCGAATTCTACAAATAACAGAGTTCCGTGTATCAACATTACTGTAATGTAGGTATCAGACTTTTCTGTAAAAGCCTGCTTATTAGGGTCATCAAACAAAAGCCTAGCCAATTTCAAGAGAACTGCTAGTCAGGAAACTGGCCTATTGTTTGCCAATATTCTTTCTTTTAGCCAAAACGGTATCTTTTCATAGTTTTAACTGCTTTTAATAATTCTTTGACTAAATGTTCAGTTGAACGAACCATTTCTACATAAATAATGTCTGAGCTAGATAAGTTTTTCAACAAATTATGAAAATGAGTTCTGAACAAAGTTTCTAGGCTAACATTAGTCAAAATAGCCGCCCATTTCGTGGCATTTATTATAGAGTTAACCTCGATCCTTTGAACCCTTGAATAATGTCGGGTTGTTTCACGAATCTGTTGTTTTAGGTTAATTGTCTATTAATAAGCGGGTTAAAGTACGTTAACCTTTGGAACTAACGCTTATTTTATAAATAAATAAATATAACACTACATACACACAACGTCATCTAGTTCCAAACTAAGCAAAGCTTGTACTATGGGTACTAGAATGACTGATACTAATACGTACATTTATACTTTCCTTGTGTAAATAAATACTTATTATACATAGAAACACCGAGACATAAAATTAAAAAGTAAGCTACAAATATTCCAACGATACCTTAATCTAAAGTTATAATTATAATATAGTGACTTATCGTAGCCTAAAAGAAAGCTAATGGTAATTTATTATAACTTATATCTTTCTCTTATTCTTCGTTGCGTCCTAAATACAACAATATACGAACTTATTTTTACTGTACCAAATAAGGTTTTAGACCAATAAAAAAACATAAAGACGCATCGCTTAAAAAAAAGATGTTTTTAGCTCACCTTGACTGCCACCACTTCCCTCCCACACAAGTTATACCTGTTTTTGGCTAATAATGTCATCAACCTATCTTCCATATTGTTATTTTCATTTATTTTTTACATACAATATGAGCATTAAATAGTAAAGATGACAAAATATATCTTCCTGCAAATATTTTTTTTTCTTGCTTTACTGGAAACTTTAATTTGAGTTGAGTAGTTTCTAAGCTGCAAGTATAACGTAAGGGCACTCAGGGCATCGTATAAGGACGGTAAGACACATATAATGATACTTAAAATATAAAGTTGGTATTTGCTCTTTATTCTCGATCGTCCGTAGAATGTTCTTCCATATAATTAACATAGCAAACATTTTCCAAGCAATTGTATACAGGAAACACAACAATACTTTAATATAATTGCAACTAATTATATTTTATAGCGCGTGCATCCGCACTGAGGTCTTTTCTAATGAGCTAGAGCAAAACACCATAAAAAGATATATAAATCCTTAGAAATCTCGCTGAAAGTGCAAAGTCTTATAGTCTACATACCGTGTGAGCATTACCACGATTTATCGCCTTATAAATCGCTAGACAAGTTGGTGAAGAAGTCTTGTCTGCAAAAGTTTGCAGTACTGTGATCGATCTCCGGGTTTGAATTGTCAAACCATGACATGACATGACTATACATGATAATTTTTAGATCTATCCGGAACCTCCGAAACTAGACCTTAAATTATTTTGAACATGTTTTAAACGTGGTTTAAACATGATTTAAAACAAATTCATAGGTATTAAAAATAAATATTAAATTGAAAATCAAAAACTTCTCTATTTATTGTATATAATTTATTTATAACAACAGTTTTGACACACTTCATATGCACTCAACATTGTTCTTAACTCAACACAATCCTCAACTGCCACGATATTGTTTTGAACTGTGTTTTAAACGAGTGTGTTTTTTGTCGTGTTTTAACCAGTATTTTTAACGTATGTTTCAAACATTGCCAACCCATCATTTTCGGTCATATTGTGTTCGCTAGTCCTCTAAATTATTTGCTCTAATATAAACAGTAGTATTACAAAATTAAACCAATGTAATTCTTTGTTTACATAATACGCGTTACATATATAACTTGCCACACAAAGGTACTATATAATGCAATGGTGAATATCTGCCACATTCATTCATCATGGAGTATAATTAGATAATTACGGCATAGCAGGCATAGCTGTTACTCCATAGTAATTGATTGATATGTGACTATGTATTGATTCATGTCATTGTGGTACTGGATTATATTATGTGTGTTTGTTATGTAATCGAGAGGTTTTTCATTCATGGTTACCCTTTAATTGCCTTTAAATATAATTTTAAAAGTAATGATTGTTATTTTGGATGGGAATTAAGTATAATAATTAGCTTTCACCTGCATGGTATCTGCATCGATAAAAAGTAACCTAAATTGAACAAAAAAGTTTAAATATGAATGAGTAACAAACATAGTAAATTACCAATCCTTCTCTTTTTTCTCTCTTTCCTGCAGTCGAGGTCGACGTGGAGGATTTCTATGACACCTGTAAATTTGTAAATAGGTATTTGATTTTTTATTTATTTTTATATTAATTTTTATATAATTAATTCTCTTTTTTCAATATGTAAAGTTGTAAATATTAACATCTACGGAAAATAAAAATCAGAAAATCTAATAACTCTCTTTTTTAGTCTGAAAAAGTGACACTATTCTTCACAGAAACTTACGCATTTATAAAACTAGTAGAATTCACAATCATCCTTCTTTCAATTTTATAAAAAACCTACTCATTAGTAATGAGTGTATACAGAAAAGCTGTAGTAAAATCTTTATTTGTTTATTCACAAATGTATGTAACGTCATTCTAGTGACCTTACACACCAATTATAATCAAAATCAAAGTCAGATTTAAAATTAACAATTGTACAGACATTTATCCAACCATACAATTAACAAAGTAAACAATATACAAAGTGCCTCAGGTCCGCAATTATCTCAATACAAAAAATGTTTATGTTCCACTCATCGATTAGAAAATCATCAATCATTGCTACGCTCCAGGCGAATAAAGACGGAAAATAAAAACGACCACTTTACATTAGAACATTGCAATAAGAAAAAGAGAGAAAAAAAAAAAAACTACATTAGAACATAAGGAGTTGTATTGTATAAGGCTTTTCTTCTAATTAAAACAGAGGGCAGAAGCATCTTAACTAAAGATTTTATTGTAAAACAAGCTTTCAAGTGGGTCATGTTAAATAAAACCATTTTAGATAACATAACATTACGCCTATATTACCCAGGTTGTGGCAGAGGTGTACAACACCCACACTTCACCTGTTATGTTTGGGTCCCATGGGATAAGTGGTGAGCCTTAACCATCCAACGAGCACAATTCCAACTCCGTGCTGCTAATGTGAATTGCCTGATGAAAAATTCACAAATAACACTGCCCGACCCGGGAATCAAACCTGAGACCTCACGGTGAGAGCCGCTTACGCTAACTTCGAGAGAGTTTTTACCATTTTAGGTGACCCTCTTTAATGCTTTTTTTATAAAATCTTAATTTAAGATGCTATGCTGCTGCCTTCTGGTAGAATTAGTGCTTATATTTTAGTTTTATACAAGTATATCTGTACCAATCAATATGATTAGGTAATCTCTAGGTAAATGCTGACAAAGCAGATTTCCAAAGATGATTCCGTCATTTTATTTTAACACATAGAATGGAGTTATTAGGTACTCGGATTATATTATGCACTCGTGTTTCGTACGTTATATCATCCGACCAAGGTTAGACTTTGTTCTGTTGTTATTACTTACATGAAAGGTTAAAAGAAGTCAGTAATCTACTCGGAAGTGCCAATATCAATGTACGAACAAGACGAATCGTCTCAACTCAATCGGATGAACAAGAACCTGACCGACTTTTTATTCTGCAGCACTTTTTATTATGAAGAAAAGAAAAATATGTAATCAGAGCAGTAGTTACTATAAGTTTTTGGTATGCCCTTTTATACTTTTGCTGGTCATATAATATTATTAAAAAAACAGATCTTAATTAGGTTGCCCACAAGATTCAGCAGTAGTACATAAGTAGTTAGATATTTAAAAAAATAATCAAAGTTAATAATTTACTCATCGCCATGAGTTCGTTAAATTTTAACGAACTCACAGTGATGTAAACAACCTCTTTATTCGTCTGAGCCGTGGATTTTATAAAAGCGTAGAGTGTGCTTGCGCAGGTGACGTAATGCCATGATCGATGGATTATATATTAAACACACATTAATCAGCTGTTAGGAAGTCATGTTCTAGCTCAAGGCCACCTCGGAATCTCGTTTACATAAAGAAATAGATGCAATCAACTCTTCCGGAACATCGTCATAATCTTTCGAACTTTTTCAAATTAATTTTGGGACACAGAGAACAGATTACGTTGAATGTAAGAATTTTATCCAGCACTCCATAGCTCAGGCCTCTGTTAAGACTAGTTGTCTGACTTTCTAACCACCCGGTAAGAGTGTTCAAATGGTAACCAAGGGAACAACAACGGTTTAATATCCGATGCACTAAGGAAACCTTAAATTAAAACTAACGTAAAGTCATCTATCTTTCCGTGGACAGCCTGCAAAAAGCCTAAATCAACCCGATCACCGCCATGTCTTGGCTCAGTCCAAAATATGACAAACATATTTCTAAGCCACAAATAACTACAACATATAAATTGGTTTATCTACTTACTCTATACATGAAGCAAGCAATAATGATTAAGTAAAAGCCGATGGGCCAACCACTGTGTCATTTCATACGAAGATGATATTGCAATAAACCGGTACAGTACCGCTTTTCTATCAGATACGTGACAACACAAGAAACTAAGTGTTAGACAGCTCGTCTTAAGCCAGCTTAAGTTACTGTTAAGCTCACACAAGTAGGAAACTTGTATCGCAAGTGATTTGATAGGAATCGTGGATGTTGAGCGAGTTGATCGAGATTACTGAGCGAAGTAACCTCGGTGATAGTTTCTCGCTTATGTTTTTATCGATATCGTTAACTTAATTATAACATGGGGGTACACGAAGAGCGCATACTCCGTTTGTTTACTTATACGTAAGTTAAAGAGTCTGCAGGTAACTGAAAAGTTAGTTACAATGTGGTACAAAGATCCAACTAAATCGCACATCAGAGATCCCATCCCATCCCTCCTCTAAGGCGGTAAATTTGTATAAAAGTGGCGGGTTGGTAGTAGCAGTTTCATGAGTTTCTTACATATAAGTTTAACAACTTTACAAGTTGTAAGGAGAACGCTGACCCTTCTAAACTTTATCCAACTTAAACCAATGGCCTCTGTCAATCTATACATACACTGCAGTGTCTCAAAACAGTAAAGAAAACTTTTTCTGTGAGAAACTTTTGAGGATTTCGGACAACACATTTATCACTACAACTTGAGCAAAATCTACGCAAGGGTACGCAAGACAATCTAAAGCAAGGGTTATTAAATGATGAAAACACGACCGACGTTTTCCAACCGTGGATGTATCAGCGTTTTTTTTATGAATCCATGCATTCTGAAATTCGTTTTATCTAATATTAGCTCCGCCCGTGTCGAAAAAAGGAGCTTATGTCCTTCCTCATGTCTTGAACTATCTCCATACCAATTTCCATCAAGATCGGATAAGTAGTTTGGCCGTAAAATCGTTACAGACAGTTAAGCACACATTATGTAGAGTTACTTTCTTATTTATAATACTAGTAAGAAGTAAGAAGGAGGAGAAGCATAATATTTCATTAACTTAGGTATTTCACTGTCCTCAAATAGAAAGAAATGCGCTGAGATGCCATGGTTGATGGTCCGTGGTGTGGATATGCATAATATGCACTTATTGCACTATGGTTAGTGTACTCAAGCAGAAACTGCATGTTAAGACATCGTAAACAAACCAAGTAGGTATCCTACAATAACCTAATTATATGTTTTATGGCTGCCGTACATTTTTTCTCATTTTCATAAGATATGGAAATAAATGTCAAAAGAAAGCAAAGTAAATACAATTTTATTTTTACTGAACCGATCATAAAACCAAAAAGTAGTTTTTTCAGAATCAGTACAGTAACAGAATCCATCCCACTCAGGAAATAAAACTTAAATTATTTGATAATCTAGTTAATTCAGGATAATATAAGATTTGAGACTAAACGGTAGCGGTAACTGAAGCGAGTTTGCCGATATTTCATATTTCTTATCGATTATTTTTATAGCATTTAGCTATGCTCAGCAAATTATTCTAAGAAACAGTTGCAAAAGATATGGGACCGGCAGTATTTGAACCTGCGACCTTCTGCACACCGGGCAGTCGCTTTTACCAACCAGCTACGGTCGCCTCTTGCTGGGACCCTAAATTTCTCAACTGTATGTTACGTCATTTGTAGAGATACGTCTTAAGATATTTCATATTTCAGTTTTATCGTAAACAAGCAGCTGGTAATAACTGCGAAATATCAGAAAACTCGCTTCAGCAAAATACTTGGTATATCCCGTGATATCTGATATTTCATTCCGGATAGTTAATAATGCGCATACTTGCACAAGATTCCCCGAGGTTGCCCGTCCTGTAACAATGTTAACCGAAGCGTCGAAGCTCGTTAAACGCGTTAATTATTAGCTGCTATAACGGTTAATTAAGTTGTTAGTTATATTATGTTATCGTTATTGGTGTTAAGATTAATATGGTCGATCTATCAAAGCTAGTAATTATCTTGCATAATTATTATGCTGCTCAAAATGTGGTGTTAAGATAACAGGTTTGATATATTGTATGGTGATAAATCATCGATATGTTGTATAATAGTGCAAAATGCATATTTTTAAATGTGGCTTTAAATCTGTTACTTGCTTTCATTAGATTATAGTGGATGGTTTGACGAGGATACTTTGGATTGCAACGCAAGCCATTTTAACTTTAAATTAATATTTCTAAATAAGTAGATAGAGTGCACGGTTGGTATAGTGGTTAAAACGATCGCCTCGCTGCTTTCAATCGCACTGGTGTTGTGGGTTCGATCCCCACATGGTCTAAATCTTTGTGTGACCCGCGAAAGAAGAAGAGTATAAATCAAGGCTAAAAATATATAAAAAAGTGTTATTTCCATTTAGGATGAGAAGGTTTTCAAAACCAAATGTCTTATGATTTAGGTAATCCATAAGTCATAATTATCTTTGAACTAATTTGACCACTATTAAAATTATGAAATACGGGTGTTACTCACGTAATGTTGGTCTATTTAGTCGACTGCGGTTTCGCCTATACGTCTAGGCATTATCGCGCGTCGCTGCCCGCAGTGCAAGACTGGCTGCGACTCAGGCGCGACGTATCGCACTCTCTTGATAATGCCTAGACGTATAGGCGAAACCGCGGTCGACTAAATAGACCAACATTACGTGAGTAACACCCGTATTTCATAATTTTAATAATGTTACAAACTCACGTCAGTTTTAATAAAATAATTTGACCACATTAAAAAAGTTCTAGGAGCAAATGAATTGATCATTGCCTGCAGCATCTATCCGAACAATAATTATAAAAAGAAATCAAAACTAAATACAAGTATATTCTGCATTTATCCTGAAGTCCATTATTATATACTAAATTACATGACAAACTAGTCTATATCGTTAACTAAAGTAGGATAACCTCATCGCGACGACACTAAACCTTAACATTTAGTTCCCACGCGTTTCCCACGGTTATCTCGGAAGAATTCGGGGTTAGATGTCTTTAAGATAGTAAGTTCTACTGTTTCCAACACCATAAAAATAACAGCAATCTTACAAAGAACGCTGTGTTTGGAGATTAAGGTAGGAATTTTAGCAATTCCTGAATAGTTGAGTTGACAAATAGGTCATATAGATTTGTAGTATTTTCAGATGGCTTATGTTTCAGATAGAAATTGAATAAAATGATTAAAAGACGGATAATGCAAAGAAGAAAAAGAAATGTAAAATAAAAATTATTGAATTAGATTTCTAACATGCTTTACAAAAAATTAAATTTTAAGCATAGAAATATATACTATAGAAATGGCTTGTCCGAACAAATTGCCCTTCAAATTTGACATTATGAATAGCAGGATCAGTAACGCCATCTGCATTGAACTACCATGTGACAATTCATAACAAATACTTTTACCAAAAATATTCTCTTGAACGCCCGCGGCATAGTTCAACTAAGCGCAGTTGCGCAGTTCCAAAGTCATTCACGATTAAGGAATATGGCGTCGGAACGAAAAATTTTAGCAAATAAAATTGATAAAATAATGTAAAGAGGTGGATATAATAAGATATTTGTGACTTACCGGTGATATGTAATACCATAATCTTTTTTGTTATGTTTAATTTGGTAGTTCGTACAATTTTTCAGTGCACAATTAGGCATTTTGTCGTGTTTGACCGCTCACGGAGGCAGCCAACCACAGACAATTTCACTACGCGCTTTTTGTAGTCTGATTGACTCCAAAAAGGTTCAGTTCATTTATCGCGCGTTAGCCGTGTCCTTACTTTATACGTCAATGATTTTAAGACATATTTTTTTTGTATTGTTATTAATATTAAAATCTTTATATTCTTGAATTCTATGATAATAATAAAAATCTTTACAAACCAGATTATTGCCTAACGTCATTTCTGTCATACAAAGACAAAGTTATATAATTGTCCGCTGCAATTTTTCACTTAAGGCTCTATGTCCGCACGACACATTCTCTTTTGCAAATTGCCTCCCTTTGTCAACTTTACTGTTGTGTGAAGGAAGCTTTTGGTCCAACTTATTTAAATTAACTGGTCACGTATCCTTTTGTAAGGTCATGCTGCTAAGAAGGGTATGTAAGGACGTGTTCACGTCATTTAGACGCAATTGGGAAATAGGAAACAAAGTGTAAAGTTATCGTGTGGATGACAAATCTAGTATTTTCAAGATTCTTGTAAACAACTTCATCGAGCATGTATACTTTTATAAGAGTAAATCGCATTTATGTGTATATGGTAGTATGATAAATAATATTGTTGGGACATAAATACCCACATATTTTTGGAATGCCTTAGGTATCAAAAACAAGCTTTTGAACTTACTCGACCAGATTAAAAATGCAGCACATAGTTCCTAATTTGGGCATTGGATAAACCCAAGTAGAGCAAGGTTAAAAACCGACATATTTGTCCATTCGACTACGTAAAATTGTGTTAAACTCTTTTGTTTCGATAATTTATGGGTGTAATTTATTTGCAAACAGCCAAAAACATGTTTTTGATTTCAGTCAGACGATTGGACTTATTGCAAATCCAGTGCAAAAAACATTTATTCAAAAACTTAAGTTGTGTTTCCTGCGACCGAAAACAGCATTTTATGTGATATAACAATTTTGACAACAAATCAAATTGCTGATTAATATCAGTCAATTATAAAAAAAGGATTTGAGGTCGTCACCCAAAAAATCTAGCTTTAGTCTTACAAAAATACTGCGTGGTTATAGCCACGCAGTATTTTTGTAAGTCTACGAAGAAAAAGCGAAATGGCACTATAGTGCCATTTCGCTTCGCATTTCGCTTTTTCTTCGTCATACAAATGAAATATTCCGATAGTCATCCACAAAGTAGTGTCAACCATTCATCTCGCTATCCGTCAAAGAAATGGGATTATATAACCTTTCACACGTGGAATACTAAACTTTCCAAGGTTTTTGACCCCTCGATATTCTTTATTTTTATAATACTTTGAAGTTAGATGCATATCTTCCAATGTGATAAGCGTAAATGGAGCTCATAATATGAGAACACATTTTAACAACAACAACACGTTAAAATGGCTAACATTGTTGTGATATGCAATATTTAATCCTTATTACTATATTGGTAAACCTACATTATTTCTACTAACTTAACTAAAATTTAAAAGGATTATAGAAAAACAAATTTACAACTTATCTTACTTAAAAGCTTTAAAAATCATTATCGAGAGTATTTTCTATTTAAAACAAGTAAAGATCAATTAGTGTCATTGATGTCAATTTAAAATTTGCCTTGATAACACCTCATTGTCAGTTATTTCAATAACCGTCCACATCAACAAAATTAAGCACGTATTCTTTGAATCACCCCACGGTGGAAGGTCACAGCTATCTCTGGTTGACAAAACCATTGTGACAATGATCACACGTCGCCTTGCCGTTCAATGGTTGCGCAACCATCAATGGTTACTTAACCATTATCCAACGGGGGTCGTGGGAACCGTCACAGCATCACTTCTGTAACAGGCGACATACTGAGCTCTTTATGGTAACTGCTTGTAATTCAAGATGGTTTTCTCATGTGTTTTGGGGTACAGGAAGAATTTGCGTTTGACCATGTCAACATAAGTACAAAAACTGATAGCATTATAACGGTCTCAGCATCTTGTTGTATAGAAATAGACAAGGCTGTTGAGACGGTGAGACCCGGCAGGAAAATTCTTCATTGAAATCAGACCCTGAGATTACTGGTACATGAAGTATAACACCATAAGCCTCAGATGAAGCGACGCATCTTCAATCTGCTTTTGTGGAATGTTGATGTCTATTGGTCAGTTAGTTACCACTTACCATCAAGTAGGCTCAACGTCCGTTTGCTACATACTCGTATGTCGTATACATAAAAAAGTATTTTACAATTCAATCCTCAAAATCATAAACCAAAAAAAAAACATTTTTTGATCCTTCTACAAGTGACACTATGTCAACGTCACTATTTTGACAGGATGTAACTAAAACAAAAATAACAAAATTGTTCTTTAATTAAAAAATAAAAAACAAAAGCGATACTGAAATTAAATTCAGTTTAGTTACGACACGATAGGATCCGTTGTTATGAAACTTTCTTAAAATTGAATGGGTAGTTTCTGAAACGAGATAAAGTATAAAAGGATTCTCCTCGCCGCGAAAGTTATACGGACCGATGCTTTTCAATGAATTTGCAAATGGTTTTCTAAAGCCATTGTAGTTTTGAGCACAGAATCTACTCTGTGATTGAATACCGTTCAGTCGTTCTGCTAACTAAGTTATCCAGACCTTAATATTATGTATGTAACATTAAGTCACTATTACTATTGTATTTGATTGGTTTGATAACATTTATGTGTTAGTTGCTATAATTTTTATCTACACTTATGTTTTGAAAAAAATCCATTTTTTTTGTTCGATTTGATACCTATAAGCTCCAAAACTACTAGACTGGTCTTGATAAAAATTGGTGTGCAGATAGTTAAGAAAACCCGAGAAAAACATTATTTTAACGACGTAAACCGTAAAATGTGCTATAATATAATATATTCTTAACGTACGACGATTTTAAAATAAAGGAAACTACTATATCTATATTTGACCAAAAGATGAATTGTTCTATAGACCTAACTTAGTACCTGTTTGTTAAGTAAATAAAGAGCTATGAATTCCAGCTAGTGAAATATCATTTTTTTTTTTTTTTTTAAAAGCTTACTAGTAATTTGCAAATACAAATTAGCTAAGCTTAGCTTAATTCGGTTGTGTTAGGAGGAAGTTCACGTCCGTGGTGTAATGGCCAGGATTCGAACCCACGACCTCTCGATCGTAAGACCGATGCCTTATCCATTGCGCCACGGCCGCTTCAATACTCTACTAATTACTCCAATTATACGAATTCTGTGTCAAGTTACAAAGGACTAAAACAGATCTGTCTTACATTGAGTCGACTCTTCAAAAGTATAACATTATCCTTCAAAGTTTGCAGATTTGTTCATTTGCAAAAAGCTTTTGTCTCAAATTTCTAAGAATGATTTATTATCTTAAAAGCCAAGTTAACTCTGCCAAATTCTTCCAAAGAAGTGTCAAAGATGACAGATTTTACAGAATGGAAGATGGAATTGTAATTCGTCAGACAAGGTAAATATAGATAGGTATTTGTTTTTGCTATTGTATTGATTTGACCATGAATATCTATAGATATTATAAGGACTTATTACTTACGACGGGTTGTTTTTTAAATAATGTTTATTGGTAACCACAACCCATATACGTTTCACGCACCGACATCCACAACGCGTTTCTGATGCATCGTGACAAGTCTGATTTCTATTAAACTTGAACAATATTATGTTTTCTGTGCCAAAAAAATATTTAATCCCCTAAGTAGAGTTTCTTTTATTTCATAAAAAAGCTCTACCAACATCACCTTTACATTAAAAACTAACATTTATGTCTCCATTTTTTTCTATTATGTAATTTATTTATGTCGTAATATTGTATACCTAGCTTATTGTGTGTATTGGGTTAATGTTAGCGCAATGTGAATCTTATTTAATTAATTAATAAATAAATCATAAATAATGTAAACACTGATTAAGTGCAATCTAATTAAGATGAGTGGGTGTGTGTGAGTGTTGTAGTTTTGGGGTAATGTTTGTAGCAGCTGGGATAAATAAATGGGTACCATTACGCTTAATTGTAGCTCGTCGTGCGGTACTTATATCCGTGCTCAGGGTGCCATTTATTGCAACAATATCATTCATTGTAAGTTTATTTTATTATGTCTAAAAGTTATTTAATGGATTTCAAGTTTTCTTGAAAAAAAAGATGTAATCACATAATTATTTTTAGTCTAATTTATTTTTATTAAATACATCCTAAACATTAGCTGCCGTTTATACGCAGTAGTATAAAAAAATAGAATAATTTATACTTCGACCTGACGTACGACTTCTTTATTTTTTGCCTCTAATAAATTATGCGTAAAGTTTTATTATATTGCAAACAAAATAAAATCTGAGCATTAACTTATCTATAATCGCATAAATGTTGAGACATCCTTTACAAATTATAATTTTAAATACAAATATGCGTACATAACCTTTTTTTTCACACAAAACAATGTGCACGGAAAACATCCCAATTTGCATGAAAATCTAATAAATTGAGTACAGTCAGCTACGAAAATACTCATAATAAAATAAACCCGTAATTTACCAATATTTTTTGAATGAATAATTGTTTTGGTGCGTAATTACACTAATAATACCTAATTATTTATACCTAGATATTTTCTTTTTATAGAGAAAAAAAGCATAAAGAGCTAGAAAATCTATAGTTTCAATGATAAATATTTAATCACTATTTTATTTTAAGTACCACATTTTTTATTAACGATTGTTGATACATAGGTTCTATATTTTAATCTCAATGACTTTCATATCTACAAAATCCTATGATCAAACCTCATATATTTAGCAACAGACTAACAGGCTACCTGTGTTTCTGTAATTGGTAGATTTGACGTCAACCTAGACGATTTATTCTATTAAATTATACCTACTTATTGCATAGGTGCATTGAAATAATTTTAAAATCCACTACCACTTTTAGACACTAATCAATTTTATTGTTAAATGAATAATTCATCCATTTTAGTGATGACAGCCTTTTGTTTTTATTATAAAACAAGTTTTCTAACCGACAGTACTACGAATCTCGTCACAACCTTGCAATGTTGCCACACAAAGCATAATAATGAATACGAAAAGAGATCTGATAACGAAATTAACCGTGTACGCTAGAGGTGATGCGGTTTAGATATTTGAATATAATTAGTATTCGTTAAAAAAGCTCCTATTTCATCTGAAAGCTGACAACCTGAAACAAATAAACAAACCTGAAAATCTTTCGTTCAGAATCAGTTACCAAGTACAATACATAGATTACACTTTTGTATGGTAAAAAGTAAAAATTAGGTTGTACAAACTTGCAAAACTCGAGCCTCCAAATGCAAAAACTTTATTTCGTGCCGTGAACGATAAAAATGGATATGAATAATCTTAAAATTTGAGTACCCTATACTTTAATCCCGTATTCGCTAATTGATATCAGAATAATTTTGCCTGACTATTCTCATCTCTTACAAACGTCAGCTGTTCTAATTGCCATTGCCAGTGTTGCCAGCGTATGATACCATAATGTTAGGTTTTATAGCTCTGCATTGTGTCAAGGCGGGAAGAGTTAACCTTTTTAATGTGCCTCAATGAGGAATCCCTTTGATGTTTACTTGATTTTATCTCTGGTTGGAATGTGGCCCAGTTATTTTCCAATGCCATGACTTGACAATGTAATGGGAACTGCGTCATTACAACTGTGTCCTGAGGCCGTTCCATGATGTCTTATTGCTTTTGTAGTACTGTTCAAAATTAGCTATTTTCTGTCAGTTTTGACAGTTAGCTGTACAAACAAGTCGATCAAGTATTGTGACATAAAGGGGTCATGGTATTGGAGCTCAGAAGAACGAATCATATGGAATTGCCGTAATTGCTCTATTTGACACAGCAATAATAATGTAATACCTATCTCTTTCTCACAACACCAGTTTTACGTTAGGAATAATGAATAACACTCTTTTTATCAGCACTCTCCTCATTGGCTAATGTACTTCTGCTGCCAAGGACGCCATTTTACTAAACGGTGTTTGACGGTTTTGTTGACAACTGAGAAGATGTCATTGTGAGGTTTTTATATTTTTCTAGTGTTTTCGACTTAATTATTGTGCAAAACTGTGATATAACTTCGAATCATCTTGGTTGTGAGCTGCAGAAACCCGCAATATTCTTAATAATTCATTCATTTCAAAAACATTAACGGATGCTAGTGTTGTGCCATCATCGAACATAGAACCTTATCGATAAATTAAGTACTAAGTTATTCAAAGTATTATTTGTCGTTATAGTTTACCAAGAAACACATCCCGGAAAAGGAAATGGTTAGAAAAGATTGGCTTAGAAAATATCCGGCCAGGAGTCTTTAATTCATGTGTGCTCATTGCACTTTGAAGAGAGTGCATTCAATAAAACTCTAAACATAGTTAGATTGAGAGATGATGCTATCCCAACAGTATTTACAAAGGCAAGCAATTTATCAAACTGTTGTTTTTGGGTCTAATGTAGTAGAGCAATAGAAAGTAGTAATAGTAGTAGTGGTAATGTTGTGTGTTGTTCCTGTTGATAGGTTGATCCGATTACCATACACTCTTCGTTATTATTTTTGACAGATCAAAGCCCCAGAGTGATAAGTGATGTGATAATTGGTCCCTAAACCTTAATCATTTTTTTTTTAGCTTTAAGAATAATATTTTATCTATGTAGGTAATTAAGATCTTTATCTATAATATCTTAAGAGAAAAATGTTATTGTTTGTTTGCACCAAATAAGCACCGAAACTACGGCATCAATTTAAAGAAATTTTTTTTCTTTGGAAAGCTTCACTATCTTTGAGTGACATAGACTATGTTTGTGCCATGGAAGCCGGAGTGGACTGGTAGTTTTAATAAAACCATTTAACTCAAAATTTATTTTAATTCTTTTTTACAATTTACCAAACAGAGTCTATGTTTCTGTAACTTCCTACTATTACTTGACACCATATCCATATTATACTACTTATGCCCTTTCAGGTAAACCACCCATCCCAATTGGCATTTATTGACAGAGCAAACACTATTGATCAACCATCATGTTCGGGTTATTCACATCCACAAAATGCAAAAGATCTTGAATTGGTAAGGGCAGATTCTTGAATAAAGTACCCACATAAAATAATGTTGGTTTCTAATCTATACTATCTACATATACTAATACTTTTAAGCATAACATTTAACTTACACATAGAATTGTTTGTTTTTGTTGTTTTTTTTGTAAGCGCCTGAACCGATTTTCATGAAACATATTTCTTTTATAATCAACACGTTTTGCCCGTTCATTTCAGACCTTAGTTGGGCTAAGGTATATCTTAAAATATTTGATGGTTCATCTCCACTTCAAACCCTAATTTCTTGTAAATAAATGGCAGAATGAATATTTATGAAAAATATATATTTTTGTAATGTACACATTTTTACCATTCATTTGATACCCCACTTGAGTATGCATATTTGAAAATAATCGATTCTTCATCCCCACCTTTACCCTCCATTTATTGTAAATGGCTGAACTGATTTATACCAAACATAGCTAAAAGCCATTGCATGGATACTGGCTCTCGTAAGAAAAAAACTGCATCGAAATCGGTCCATTAGTTAGAGAGCTACGATGCCACAGACACCCACACAGACAGACATCGACGTCAAACTTATAACACCCCTCTTTTTGCGTCGCGGGTTAATTAAAAATGTCCTATAAATGATGTACAAATAAAGTTTTTATCTATCTATCTAGGTACAATAAAAGTAGATGGAAATCTTGAAATTATCTAGTTTCACCGACAGTAGTATAAAAATCAAAGTTCTTAAGGTTAGTTGAACAATCTTAACTCCAGGCATCCATCAATATAATTTTATCGATTAGATAGACAAGCGAGTGAACATCCCTAATCCGCCATGTTTGTGAACGTAGGTATGGCAGGCAAAGTACATGCTTATGGCAGTTCCATATGATTCGTTCTTCTGAGTATTGGAGGACTCCTAAATTATAAAACTCTACATCAAAATGTGGCCAAAGAGTAGAAGTTATGCCACGTAAAGACATTCGAAAACTACGTTGTTCTCATAGATAAGTTAATTTCACGGATGATAAACACAAACGTAGGTAAGCCTTTTGAATCTGTAATTTCTGAGTATTTAATATCATACAAAAGTACAGAAAACAAAAATATTCTATTATTTAACGAGAGATGACGTCTTCAGCAATTCTTTTTCTACGAACTCCATGTTGCCTTTACTCGGGAAAAACCTGATACTAATTCACTTAAATGAAATGGTATTTCAAATAGGTAGATACGTACTAACTATAGATACATAGCCCCATGCGTAAAATACAATACAACCTACATTACTATACACCATATCCATAAGTGCAAATAAAAGCAAAGTTTACACTAACAGACAATACTATAGCTACTCAAACTAGTTCGATATACATATTTATATTTCAGCAAAATAGACAAAAAGTCTAGGCACCATATTGCTGAGTTTGACAGCTGTCAGCTAAAATGGCTACAGTCCTAGTTTCAAAACATATTGCTACACAATATTATTATGATGATAACAAACAATTAGTGACGCAGGGTTGTCTCACAGAAGTTCTTTAAATTTATTGTTGAACTTTGACAAGCGTAAAGACTAACTAGAGGTCAATGCCAGTGCTCAAGTGTTAGCCTTTATATTGAGTAAGTATTAAAGAAAACTATCCGGTCTAATTAGCCATGAAATTGTAGTTATAAGTTATCTGCTTTCAGGTTCTAATATAGGTCTAAACTGTTATGATTGGTCATGAAGCTAGAAGGATATTGTCAAGGTTTGACAGAATAAGCGAAAGAAAGCATCACTATACATTTAAAAAAAAACAATACTGAAATAGCATAGACAAGATTTTCACTGAGTGCTCGTTGTGTGACAAATTGACAATCATTGGCAGACTAGCTGATCTGACAGACGCAGTCCTGTGTTATCTATGAATTCATTATATTTGACAATATATTGCAACCAAGGATTTTGCATTCTACTTAAGAAGCAAAATAGAAGAATGCATAAATCCTTGATTGCAACACGCATTCTGTCAATTTCATGTCTAACCTCATTAGGTTACATTAAAAAAGATTATATTGTCAAAAGCGCTAAGGCTACATTAGCTAATCATTAGAAAATTTAATATGGTGGTTAATGATTCTGAAATTTTCTGATTTTAAGTATACATGGCTTCGAAAAAATAGATAGTACTTATAGCTATGTGTTATTGTGTTTGATAACCCTTAAATAGACTTGTAGACATCCTGCTGTGTGCCCCAGTTTTTCTTATATCTGATTCGCAGATTGCAAAACGTCCGCCTACAAACAAAACCTATGCTTTTTTCATTTTGGCAAGCATTTGTGTATTGGTGCGTTATTATTATTATTATCTATTGCGTAAAGCAGGTCTATTTAGACATAAAACAGTAGGTATTTAATACGTTTTTTATATACTTTTGTTTGATGACTTCTTCAAGGAAGTTAAAAACCATAAAATGTTGCGGAATTCAGTAATAAAATTATAGCTTAAGTACTGAATCGACACGTAGGTTTCCGTGAAGGTTACTGAAGCAATTGTTACGTTTACGTTACTTGCTTTTTGCACTACCTGCCCATAAATAGACGTCTATTAAGCGATTATTGAAGTAGGAAGAAGACATACTTTTTATCTCTAGCACAATATCATTTCATTTTAAAGTTTGCCTAACATGCATAAAGTAATTATGTTTTCTTATTTTCGTTGTAATCATCAATCATAATTTTGAGTATTCCGACTGCTTTTTCTGACTACCAAGCTTAGGTTCTTGTTGTTTTTATAAAATTAGCAGATAAATATTCAAATTAGTATTATTTATTTATGTTTGCTACTTCTTCCTTGAATCTGTAGCGTACGACTGCTGACGCAATTCCAGAAAAAAAAAATATATATAAAACAGCTAAATCGGCATCCTTCCAAGAAGTCTTTAAAGTCTGCCAATGTTTAATTACCATTTTAATTACTTATTGTCTCGGAATCAGTTTCAGGAAATAACAATATATCTGAATCTTAATATTACTCAGCAGAACACATAGAATATTCTGTCTGAATCATGAACAAAACAAAGATAGTGTACAGACAGACTAGACATTCTCATCTCCTAAATTGCTTTCGCAGATTTAGCCCTAATTTTACGAACATTTTGATCTGACGTTAAACGCTCAACAAACTTTTCTCTCTACCCTGTTTAAACATTGGATGAAATAAAGGGATCTAAATATGGGTTAGCGTTAACTGGGGTTCAAGAAGTTTTGTAAAATGAGGGCTTAGCCTCGCTTATGTCTAAAATAGGAATATCTTAGTACAATGGCCGCGATGCAGAGCACAACGGCTAGTAGATGCAGATGCCGACCTCGCATCAAATAGAATTAGACTCAGCTTAAATGTGCCAGGAATGTAACACTGGCTGAATTAAACTGAGTGCTCAGACCTAGCAAGAATGTGGGAACGAAGTGCTTCTGAGATTGTTATAGCTGTAAAGTGGTAACTACTAGCTGCATGATGGTAAACAGTTTAGGTTTACTGGATTCGGGAAACAGGGTGTTACATCAATCGATCAATCGTTCATATTTGGCAGAATGGTAGAAGAATCGATTCTTCACAAAAACATTCGATTGGTTTTGTGAAGAAAACTGTCAATAAATCTATTGAGAATAAACTAATCGAACGTTGTCGATCTATTTGGTGTAATGATCGGTCGTGTTCTTAGGAAAGGTAGCTTAGTTTTTTTTTATAAACTCGATACAGTTTTCTAGATTTTTATAAGTGCCCGAATTGTCACAATTACTCACAGTAGATCAACCACAGATCTGTGCTAAACCTATCAGGATATCTCAAAATACTAAGATGACAAATCCATTTATTTAATCCATTCCCACCGATTTATCTCACGCCCACACTACACTTTATACGGAAATAAGTAGTACATTGATTTGTAACTGTCTTCCATTGAAATAATATCTGTCTTCAAAGAGTCCATTCGACAGACTTTAGTAATCTCCGTGGGTGTTCGTCGTATTGTCGATTGATGTATGAAACAGTAATTGTCTTATTGTATGTAAATTATAAATAAAACACCCATTCAATGATAAGAAAAATGAGTTTTTATTGGACGTAGGACTCGTGAACCAATTACATAAAAAAAAAAAATATGTAGAAAAAAAGATTTAAAGCTCTAATTATTTCCGGGTCTTCAAAAGTGTCTAAAAACGATATCTTTATGAAGTAATCATTTTATTTAACACGTAATAAATAAAAAAGTGGAAATGTTTCTTTTTTTTAGAATTGTCATGATTTTTATTTTTAAAATTTAATTAATCGTGTGAAAAATCTTCATAATAATGTAATAGATAACAATGCTTTTCGTTTGTATTTTTTATATATGAGTCACAATAGTACCTACAGTTTCACAATTTTAAGTGTTTGAAGACTTTGAATATCTCAAAAATTTCTAATTGGACATTAAAATTGATAAACCTATACATGACTATTTAAAAAAAAAATAGGGCAAAACCCAATCTACAGTTACAGATCTACAGTAATTAAAAAAATAATTGGCCTGATAATATTGATTATGTAATATGAAACTGTCTAATAATACAGACAAATATATTTTTTATGAAACGAGCTTCTGTGTTAAAGTTCGTTTTGACAATATTTTTATTTCTTTAAACGACGTATACAGCGAATGAACGTGTAGTCTGATAGTAAGTGTTATATACTACAGGCCATGGACATAAAACAATTCACAAAAGCTAATTATATATGTGACGCTTTACCTGAAGACCACGGTGTTTTGCTTCATGTGCCAGGAATATCAGGGCCTGGTCTCACCACCAAACCAGAACACAGTATTGCAAGCACTACTATTTGTCGGTAGGTTAAAGGTGGTATCGCTTTCGCTCCGCCCTCGTTCACAAGAGCTCTACCACGATTATCATCAATATACATATGTTTAGTTGCATCATCTAATTAATTAACCCACAAGGATTTAGAGGACAACCATCATCATTAGTAAATACTTATTATTGTTATTCCGATAGTACTAATTGTACAAAACGAGTAACAAAAGGGATTTGTGCGTATACGCAACATCCTGTATGCAATGGATGACGTCACTGAGTAGGGTGACAATGACTATAGACTTTCAAAGGATGCATGTAAAATAAAATATTATTACGAATTATGACGTTTTCGAGTGATCAATGTATTAAATGAAATAAATATGTTTGTCTTTGACTTTTATTGGTCATGAATTGAACCATTTAAATGTTTATGTTCTTATGATTACACCAAGATTTGGTACCAGATTTAGTCAACGACTCTATAATTTATGTAGTTTACTTTTGAGCAAAACTTGCCTTTTAAAAGACATCAACGCGTTAATACCTATTCCACCAGCGTGTTAAACTCACGTTTAATGCCAACCTACAGCTAGTAACAACTTCATACAAATCATTATTTTCAACCGTTTTTGTATTATGTACAAACTATTCCATGTTACTGCATTTTATAATTTAGGGCCCTATAACTTTTGAATTAATAAAGTTAACGTAGCTGCTATAGTTTTGCCTGGAAGCTCATTACATATACTGCCACTTTGATTTTATTCAGATTTTTCTAGCCAACGGTTTAGCCTTACTCGAGAATGATTTGCTCTTCAAAGTTAAATTTCTCGCCAATAGGTCTCTATATAAAAAAACGACCTATATAACGATATCCCACACTATGGGGAGGTACCAAAAATTTGTTTCAAGATTTTATGCAAATGCAGACATATTAAGTAAAATTAGTAAAATTTCAGCTTTTTAGCACTGACGGTTTCGACGCTATGCCTTGAACAGACAGATGGACATGGCAAAACTGTAGGTAGGTACCACGGAACTCTAAAAATGTGTAGTAATATCTATTGGTACACATTATTATAATTCATATTACCTTATCCACCCGCGTAAAAACTATTTCAGAAAGTTTCAAATTATTATTATATAGTTCACTGTAGATTGCCTAAGTTTCGGTAATACCCAGATGTGTAACCTGATTACTGTTTCGTAGTTTTTCAATTAGGTAATGTAGATAAATTTGAAAGGTCTAAAGCCTCTTTGCAATCAATTGTTTTTTTTTTCTATTTACAAAGTGTAAAAGTAATAATGTGAAATATTTAATTAAGTTATTGCTTAAAATAGATTCACAGCACATATCATAATTTTTTATACGGCTAATTTATATTCAACACGTTTATTATTTTTGGATACATTTTCTTTAAAATTGAGTCGAACAGAAAGCGTAAATAAAGATTTGATTAGTTAGTCAAAACTGAACATTTTCTAAAGTAATGGAACCTCACCAAGCGTCACCGTTAAAGACAGTAAGCCATGGACAATAATGAATGATGTTCCAATTACAAAACGGTTCGAAAATCAAAAGTAGTCGATGGGTTTTTTACGCTCCAGCGTGGTGCGCTTGCGTGTGACAATCAGAGCGCGACGCTACCGCCCTCACTTGACGTGCTCATTTACTAAACAAGATAAATAACTAGCGAACATCACACTTTTGAGTAGTTAAATTGGTGTCGTCTTCGCTAACGAGCTCACAGAAGAATTTATCGCTGGAACCTGAATAGTTCTTGCTTTACTGACTGAGTCCTATTTAGGACAGAGATATCGAAAACGTTTGTTATCGTTGAACGCCAGCTCAACACGTTCCGTGTTAAAAATATTATAGGAATTGTTTGTTAATAGCTAGGAGATACACTCATCACTCACCTTAGGAAAGATCGACAATATGAAAGACGTCAACGCGTTGCTCAGGATTGAACTCAATGATTAGTTTCTTTTTTAATCGTATTCATATGAATAGTTATCAGTTAGTAACCAATTAAGATCGCCTAGAGTTCATTAACTTACCGCTATTGCATTTAACAAAGGCAGTAAAACTGACAGTGAGCTTTACTTCTAGTTGATTTAAGTGTACTCTTCATGCATAACTTAATAGCAATAGTATGCGTATTCGATGGTAGATGGAACGCGTCATTATTTTTTCAGTCTTTTGTTTCATTTGATCTTACACACATTACGTCACACGTGTAGAGATTCAAGTAAAACACAAGTTAGCCCCTACTGCCTCCGTTTATTCCAAGAACTTGTCGTTAAAATATTAATAACTAGTTACTAGTGGACCTACACTCTTCACAGTAGAGTTTCACGAGTTTTTGCTTCGAGCGTGCGCCGTGAAACACAAACTGTCATCTTGTAGGTAAAGCTGACAATGATAGATGGTACAATCACGGCATGATGGAACATGCGATAGAGATGCATCATATCGCATGCACCATGCAACTATAACGTTATCTGATCTCGTTGGGATACGTATTCAATGTCACTCTTTTTGTTTAATCATTTTTTTTTCGCTGATCAAATTGAGTGTTATTTGACCATAGCAGATTCTTTTAGACGCTAAAACGCGGTTTAACGATGTCGCAATCTGTGGCGGTATCCGCACATAATAAATGACGGATGACACACGTCACAAATGTCAAAGAGCGCTGAATCGCGATAACGAAATTTTCACAGCAAGTTTATATAAATACTACGTCCAAGACGCTACTGTTGGAAAGCTGTCCGCTAGGCAATACCACCGAGCCTGGTCAATACTCCTTTTGTGGTGGAGGAACATCACACCCCTATACAATCTAAATGTTGTAAACAGTCAATACAATTGTTCCGATGGAAATAGTCGCCAAATCGCCGAAGCTAAAAGCAGCGTGTATGTTATGGATCGTAATGTTTCGTACAATTTAAGCTTTAACTACTGAACATAGGGAGAAAACACTGTTTTAATTGCCAACAGGCAATTTTCAATAGCATAATAATAAAAATCGATCAACCTCAGAGTACATAATCTATATAATAAATAAATAAATAAATAATCAAAACGATCAACCTATCTAGAGACCAGAGATCTATCAATCCGCGCATTACTTTGAGTTCTTCAAATTCTTTTAATCATCATGACATGTATTGTCCAATAAAGAAATGTCATCAGCCGAACCACATTGCCAACAAACATGTCCACATCACTTAGTTTTGTTCCCATATTCATAAACAAACATGAGTCGTCTGGCAATGCTATACAATACAATATAATATATCACTTGTATCAATACAAATAATATGTAAATGAATAGTGTGAAAACCCGCAAGGCTGTAAAAGTTGTTCGTGCAAGTGCAACGTTGTTAAATGAGCACAAGGCGTTTAATACCTAATCTGTAGCTTAAAAGGTAAAACTGGATGATAATAGGGTCAACGGAAACGTTACTGAAAAGTTCCAGTAGGTACTCATACTAACAAAATTGTTGATTACTGGTACAAAACTTTCGAGAACTGAAAATTAAGATGGTGTACAGTATTTTCTTTGATTATTTTACATAACATAATATCACGCCTATATTACTCAGAAGGGTGTGGCAGAGGTGTAAAACACCCACATTTCACCTGTTATGTTTAGGTCACATGGAATAGGGGTGAGCCTATCGCCACCCACCGGACACAATTCCAACTCCGTGCTGCTATTGTGAAGTGCTATTGCAAATATCATCGTGATATAACTACATGAAAAAAACTCTACAAGTAGACAACAACGAACTACAACAGAACTGCTTTTCTATTATATGAAAGTTAATTCAGAAAAAAGCAATGCAGTAAAACATAGGCCGTTTTTCTTGCCCGCATTTGTCTATGGTGAAGTATTTAAAAATATCGCTATCGGCATGTGGAATTCCAACTGTCCTAAAATCTAGGTTAATTGTGTATTTAATCTGATTCTCAATGTGCAATGCCACAGACAATGCACATCAAAGCAATTTACGTTATGAGAGTGGCTAGCCTGCTATCTAATTATTGCTAATTGCTGGCAAACTCTGTCTCAGTTTGCTTGCAATTAGCGCTCAGGAATAATTGCAATAAGCTTACAAGTTGACCAAGCACATCCCCAAAGCCATTATCAAATTGGATGTGCTTATTTAACTAAAATAACGTCGTAATAATCTTTGGGTCACAATTGTATTATGTTAAATACATGCAAATACGAGGGTGGTTTTGAAGATTATAATTTTAAAAAACATGACTATTAAAATATCCCAGTCTCCTACTAAGCTAACACTGATTTAAACTAGGTAAGTTCGAATAGTTTCATGTTTATTACGATTTAATAAGATTATAAAAATAATACTTAATTTGATTGAACTTTTTTTAATATTTTATATTAATTTGTCCCAAAAATACGGTTTAAGATAAACAGAGAAATAAAAATATTAAATTTACGTAATGGAAACGATTATGAAAATTCAATCATTCAATATCCTTATTCAAATATGGAACGATCGAAAGCCAACTTCCAATTAAAAACCAATAAAATAACGTTAAAATCCGGCACGTGTAACGAAAACAAAAGCCAAATACAGAATGTTCCAATTTCGAACGCTATCCCTGATGGTTGTCGGACAAACAATCTGTGAATTGTGAATCTGTGGCCCAGTTGTTTATGGTACATAGTAATATGGCGTAACAATCATGTCAACGGTTCGCGGTGTTTACTCGGCGTGGTTGTAAATTGCTGAACATTGTAAATTGTAGCTGATGATTAACAAGTGATTAGTGACCGCGAATAGGTCAACAACTTGACGGTCTGCTCACTTTCGTCGTGACGATCTACGCGTACTAATGTCTTCTTTTCTGTTTGATTTGGTTTTTTGTTTAGGATTATTAATCTGGTGCTCATAATAAATTATGTGTTGTTGAACTTTTTGTAGAAATACAATTTGTATTTAGATTATGGAGAGCGGGTAGTACGAAGTTATTGCAACCTGTGGGCATAAGGTTGTATTTTTCTGCTGCGTCTATATTAAAATTTCAGCTCTGAGCATTCAGTTTAGAACTTCTAGTAATTTGGGCTTTAGTGTCATTCTTTAGTAAATTAACAACAACGTTGCAGGTGAACTAGGACAATAACGCAGTTTCTATTTGCACCATTATATTGTTAATCAACGACGGTAAAGTTTCTTTGCCAAGGAAATAGCTAGTTTTTCTTGCTATGATATTTTAACTTAGAAAGAAATATTAAAAGTTCAAGTTGAACACAAAGGTGACAAAAAAAATACCAAGAATACGCTGCTCTAACTTTTAATATCGTACAAAGTGATGGCAAATAGAGAAACGAAGCTCTTCAATAAAAATATATTTATAAACGTTCAATTTTCAAATGCATGTTATTATTATTCTCGTTCAGGTAAAATTCGCATAAAATTATAGAATTTCAAATAAAAATGGAGTTCTGCTCTTTCATAAACCTCTGTACTCATAAATATTCACATAAGCACATGGACTTAAAGAAAAGCTTGACGCGTAATTATTATCAGTGTTGAGAAATAATGTAGCAACAAAAATATAATTTTGTATTATCTAAGCATACAGTCTTCCAAAATAATACAGTAACATTCACACGACACGCAAAAGCAACGCACATGTTAAGAAATACAAAAACAAAATCTCAACACTTAATATTGTAAGTAGTGACGTCATAAGATGGCGTCAAACATGTGAGCTAGAGCTAGTAAAGTGCACTGACCCCGGCCAAAGTTAATGTCAGCTAGCAAGATGTATTGACGAACTATAGGTTTACGACGAGGGTGGCGCTGCTTGCTACAGACCATTACTTATTATACGCCCATGAAACTTTAACAATGAATTTTATTATTTCAAGTAATGCCCTTCTCAGTAGCTTTATGAACTCAAGAATAATGACAACTACATAGTAGGGGAGAGTGTATGAAAGGCCAGTTATTTTAGTATGAAAAAACATGCTTATAACAAATTGTTTTTAAATCCAATTACTTCATTATTGTAGTTGGTTTATCTGAGAATGTTATTCAATTTAAATAAATAAGATCTCATACAATAAACGTGAAAACAGGAAATCGGCTCTCAAGGCATGCATGCCATAATAATAATAATAAATCATTTATTTCAGGTAAAAAACCCATATAAAATACATTTACAATTTTTTGGCATAAACAATTAATAACAAAAATATTCTTAAAATAAATATATAATTGGTTACAAATAAATTAAAATAAATTAGAATCACAAAATAAAAACAAAATTCAAATAAATAGAATATTAAATAAATATTCATAAAAGAGCCACTTTGTGTCATGAAAGTGCCGATCACATATTTAAAAGGCACAAAACTATTTTTCCTGAAAAAAAAAAAACGCTTGGAATCATACATATTTTAAATTATTACCCGATTAAAATCAAGTACATACATAACATACTACATATTATTATCTTTTTTAACAATACATGAAACGGTCTTTTTTTTTTAAATAGTTTAACTAAACATCTAACTTTTCGTGTCTCGTAATTTTTATTTACAGTAACGTTTTCTTATTTTTTCGTAAATTCTATCAAACTTTAGTAGAATGACGCTTATTCGTAAAAAACGCATCGGCTCTTTCAAAGCCTAACTCTTTCATCGACACCCTCCCTCCCTACCTTTGATTTCACTTTTTCGTTGACTTGTGACAAAGATTACAAGGAATGTCTTGTTTGTGACCCTTGTTGACGTGTGTGTCCAACACGTGTGACTACTGAGTGCATGCGACGTTATGTTATCTTTAACGTAAAACTTATCGTGATTTCATTTCTTAACGTGTAACTACGATAAAACGAAGTCAACATCAACGCGGTAGATTTTCTGAGAAAACGTCTCGGGATCATAATGTGTTTACACTGTTACAAGAAAGTTTGACCATCCATTACTGTATTCAATATGTTCACACATAAAACCTCAAATGTGTGTATTCGGAGCATCATACACTCAACCCTCTGGAAAGATACAGGTGTAATTAACAACGTTAGTGTAAATAGCAACACCCTCTCGCCTACTAGAGATACCACTTCATTCAACAACTAGACTCGTAAATTGTATAAATCCAGTCGGTCCGAAATTGATCACTTTACAGTAAACAAAATAAATTAAATGTCGATGAAGCTATCCAGACCTTTCCGGCCCAAATACCTGGCTCTAAACATTTAGGCTAACGCCCTAACTCTAAAGCGGGGTGATTTGATATACTGTTATTATTTACACGAGAGATGTTGCTAACCAGCCTGTAGACTGTAGATAACAGGGCTTTGAAGCTGTTATTACAGTTGATCATGATTGATGGTGTTATTCATAATTATCTCTTATTAGCATTGGAATAATTGATTTAATTTTCTCAAATTAATCAATGCTTTGGTAATGTTAGTATTCAAATTACTATTACTGAAACGTTGTTGTAATATAATTCATGAAAGTAGGTGTGAGCTAGATACTAAACGAGACCAACTGAAAGCACGACCACCTTCAAATATAACGTGTAATTATATCAATGGTGCCCTCACGTATCCGCGATGTTCACGTGTATTTACCGCAAAAATAGGGTACATTAGTCATCTAAGAGCAAAACATCCATGCTCGTAAAATAAATATCCTACAATAGCTAAGTCGCCGTAGCCGAAATCGGCTAGGAATCATATTATTATTAATCAGAGAATAATAAAAATGAAGTTCGAAAAACTTTACATTAGCGCCGCAATCACCCTATCCAATCACCTAGTTCAAAAACACTATTTAAACTCCAACTTATCTACTGAGAAGATGCTTAGAAGTGTTGGCACAGTCAATGTTGAAAGTGAAGAAAGTGTTCTCAACAATTTATAGAAGAGCTGAAAAGTACGAAATGCGCTAAACGATCCGCATTGTTCCGGTTTAGGGTTGTCAAAGCGCCAAGTCCTTATTGTTTCTGCAAGCCGCACACTATAAAATAACTGCTGCCTTATGTAATTTAAAAGTATAGTGTGGATTGACGCCGACTTCGTATCGTATTATATGGCTATCGTACAATTCAATCAAACTATTGGTTTCACGAATGATACTATACAAACAATGCCTCAGGAAAAAGTCCTTTCCTTTTACAGCAAAATTTTCTGTTTCTAAATTATAATTTGTTTTATTATTATCCTAATTTCAACAGGCTTTATTTGCTAGTAGACTGAAAAATCTCAATGGTAACCCATCCACAGATCGACCTCGACAAATTTTACTTACCCTACGACACACGTAGCAGGCTAGTCCGCATGGCCGTTCACGAATGTATATGGCAAATTAAATCATGATTCTGAACTCTAATTTAAGCAAAAAAATCCGCCTCATTTTTTCTTAACCATGTTACATTTTCTCATAAAATTCAGTTTAGCAGTAGTTATCGTTATTTACATCGTCTACGGACTCCAGGGAGGCTCGTACCGTTATAAACTTAGGTCTAAAACCTCCGTAGATTTCCCTTATTTCCGCCGGGAGTTTATAGTCAACTCGTTTGCAAAAAATAGGATTCTTAATCATCAAATTCGGCTTGTACTATTTATGTTTAGATGGATTGAGAAGATTGAGAAAATTCTAAATGTCCTACAAACTTTCATTTACCTTGTCAGTAGCTTTAAGCTTTTCGTTTTTGTGTTTAATTTAAATGTTTTATTTATTTCTTTTCAAATAGATAAAAAAAAATTATAGAAAGTTAAATATAAAATATTTTTTTTTTGTGAATTTTGAAAGGGAAATTCAAAACTCACAAAAAAAAATTGTGATGACATTTTTCTACAATCTTCTAAATGGCATAATGTCTCGCCCTATTTCCGCCCTGTATATCAACATGAGGGTTACAATAAATTACATAATAAGATTGTTGATAGGAGATTCTGACACTAACTGCATCAATACCGCCTGAACTTCCGAATATTGTTATAATTATACATAATTTATGAGCTAAAGTTAGCTCATAAACTAGATAATATTGTGCTTCGTGACGCATTATTTCAAAAGGAATATTGACTACATAATATGAATGATTTCCATGCTTTTTTTAGTATTCAAGATAAATAAATTAATGTGAATACTTTATCAATGAAAATATTAACCATCCGCCTAGATGCTGTAGTAAATACGGTTTGATATAGAGCATAATAATATATAGGTGTTTATTTACCTTTATAATAATTACGCGATATAGACCCGTTGTCTAATTTTTGAAAAATTACCATTTTACATACTGAAATTATGAAATTTTAAAACATAATTTGTTCAATTCCTTTTAGTAATTAAAATATATATACATTCAAAGTGTAGAGATCAAAAGCTAAGTAAGGAGAACTGGAAATCAAATAGCAAATTCATCTTGACTCTTTAAGACGACTATCTCCGAAATGGTTCAGTTGAAACATTCAGCGTAATCTAAGACTCAAGAGCAAGTCCGCAAGCAACAACCCTATTGGTGAATGGCGGAGTCGGAGTGGTGCAGTCAAGCGCACTATATTATATTCTGACACAATGCACTCTGCGGATGCTGCACGCCACTGTACGTGGTTATACGTGTACACGTGAATACACAACGCTTCCGCGGTTTTAAAAATTGAAGAACCTAAATAGTATAATATGGAATAAAGAAGTTTTAAGTCTTGAAAATTCATGTCAGTACGTATATACCAATGACATTAATGGTATATACCTAGTAAAAATTGTAATAGCAAGTCGAAAAACGTAGAGCAGGTTTGCCAGCATTTATAATGTCACCGAAATTTTCATTAACATGGAATAGCTATGTTAATATATATTTACTTAGAAATTAGCTTCTAATTCCTTAAAAATTGCCACTAGATCTAATTGGGCCATAATTTAGCTAATAGACTTTATCAATTTTAAAACTATGTACCAACTTAATGCATATTAGAAAGCAATCAAGCGTTAACGTCAATAAACTTAAGAGAAGAGTGCTTTTTTAATTTGTAATGTTTATCATTACAAATTAAAAAGCACTCTCCAAGCTTACTCACTCATTGCCGATACTATGACAGCTGACCAATAGAATGAAGAATTTTATATCCTTTCCTTCTCCTATTGGTCATTTAGATTTATTGCCGTCGGCAATGAGTGGCAGCGCGGACTCTACCTCCTGTTCAAAAAACGAACGTATTTTAAACCATAGAGTAATTTAATTTTTTTCTTGAGTGCACCTCTATAGTTTAAAAATTAACATTTTATATGACCATAAAGCAATTATTATACTTTTCTCGCTAGTATGTACTCCTAAGGGAAGTTGTTACTGCGGTCTGACACTGCATCGGTTACGGTACGGAGATTCTGTTCTTTATCGCTACCATTGTTTCTACAGGAACATAGATTTAATAATATTTTGGTCAAAGAATACAGGTACAGCCTTGAAACATCCACATTATTCAACTGGCTGTAAATCCTTTACTAATATAATGGATAAGTTTAATGATAAATGGTTTCATAGACAAATATGCTCATTTTCATACATTTTAGTTCATCATCTGGTGACAGAGCTTTCAGTAATCTCATTCATTCTTCCTTCTCGGTCGTTCTGATTTTTATCTTTCTGATAATGATTTGCCAAAATGTGCGTTTTTAAGGTACTAAAGTTCAATGTATAGCTGTAGTAGTCCTACTGTTTAATAAGTAGATTTTCGATCTGAGTAAAGCTAAAGTGTAATTTAGGATTTTTCCGTCAGGAGATTCTTCAAATAGAAGCTCCGAGTTGAAATTGTTGTTGCCGCTGGATGGCGATAGGCTCACCCACTAAAAATAAAATGTGGGTGTTGTACAACTCTACATTCTGGAAAATATTTTGTGTTTTTTTTTTACCTTTTTTTTACACTTTTTGCTTCATTATCGATAGTAGAACGCGCAACAATAAAACAATTCAAAATATCTTCAATGTTCAGTATTGGACTCTCAAAGTATAGATAGTATACATTTTTTGCATACTGGGTATTAGCTTAGTAATTAATTATAAGGGAATTAACAGATACTTGGAATCTGTTAATTAAATAGCTACAAATAAGATTGTCGAAAATATCAAATAACGCCCGCTTATCAATATCCAATAATACTGTAAACAAAGCAAACCACCAAAATCAAATCCGGCAAACAATATACTATTGTTTTAATTATCTGAAACTGAAACAATTCAATTTTACGTACCAATTTAATAGAATATACCAATAAACATCGATTTTCAGTATTTCAATTTGTATTTTCACATAAGCACCTCGTTACGGGGTGATTGCAAAACTCGATTCAATTTGCGTTCGTGGGAAAACCATTTATATTGGAGACTATACAAATAAATATAAATTGCTATTTTATGTGTTCATTTGTTTCCATTAAATATAAATTGCCTTATTATAACCATTTTATAGTTTAAGTCTCTGAACAGCCCAGTTTGAATTGAATCAATAGTTAAAATTACAAAATACAAAAGAAAACAATTTTATGAGAATTTGAAGACTATTATTATAAGCTACTAACCAATGAGTATTGTATTTAAGTCATCAACTTGACAAAGTGGATTGAGGACATTAAGGAATATTATTAGAGACTTGTGTATTTGACACACTCCATTCTCAAGTATGTACTACCGCGCTTAGAAATCTGCTCACCATGTGAGATATCAACAAAAACGTGGACGATATTGTCTATTGTCTAATCATTCAATACCGCCTACCTTTTTACTTAATACACAAGATACTGCAGATTTACATCAACTGTCACGCGTACACTATATATAATTTAGTTTTAAATGAAGAGCTAACAATCGCACATAATAATGGTATTGTTTCTTTTTTTCCAGATCTCATGATGAGGTGTCTGTAATCTCACACCGGGTGCGAGGCCAGCTTTCACGATGACGTCAGAGCGAGCCATCCCCCACCTGCGGGACATCTTCGGTCTCAACCAGCAGTACGACGCCAAGAGCTTCGACGACAACGATGACAAAACTAAGAAGTCTAAAAAGAAAAAGGATGACTACCGCACCTACGCCAACGGCGACGTAAAAACTCTAGAGAGACACCTCAGTATGAAGAAGACCATAAGGAAAAAGATAATGCGTGACCTTCAACAGGCGTTCGTTGAAGACCCTAACGAGTTTAAGGTCGAGAACACGAGCCCTGAGAAACTGAAGGCGGAGCTTAGCGCGGAAGCTGTTAAAATCGACAAGAACGTCCGTAAGAACGATCCTACGTTCCTGGACATGCTGCGAGGAGAGACGCGAGGGGAGGAGGCAAGGGAGGAGCAGCCGCCCGCTGAGAAGACCAGCTTCTGGCGGCGTCTCACCATGAAGAATAAAAACAAAAGATAAGACTCGGGCTGTGCGCCGAGCGCTCGTGCGCCTCGCTCCGAACCGACCATAGCTAGCGTCAGTTATTATTAGTATTTATTGTAAAGTTTTTGATCATTGTATTGACTTTTTGATCATCTTTACATAAGATTTTATGCATAATATCTATCTATGTTTGCTTATGATTCCTTCTAGTTGTAATAAAGTCAAATTATGATAAGCTTGAGAGGTTTCTGAGCGCGGTGACACTGCAGCTGTTACTGCAGGCTTAGTGGGGCCGGAGCGAAGTGTCACAACATCCTCGGCTATTGTTATACTTTATATATAAAAAGATATCTCGTTCTACATGTGATGTAACGTTAAGTTAACTAAGTAAGTGTAATGTACGTAGGCTAAATATTTCGTAAGCGGCGATTGTGTAAGTTAGGCTCGTGGCAATTCCTTGTTGTGACAATTTTTAATTATTATATGCAACATAAATAATTTTACACATTTATTTGAGCGTTTTCTTTCAAAGCCAAGAGTAAAGTGAACTCAAAGAACTAAAACGAACCTGAGATAATATACGTTGCAGGGACGATGCAACGCGTGTGATAAATTCAAAAGTAATATATTTATCCAGACCATAAGGTAAATGTATACCAAATTTCATCAAAATCGGTTCATCCGTTCGAGCGTGAAGAAGCGTAAACAAGAACACAATTTTTTGTCTTAAACTGACTGAGATATGAGTGGTTCTGGAAATATAGAATAGCATACTCTGAATGAGTCACAAAGCCCATTTCAGATTTCTAGTTTTACGAAAAATACGAATAAAAAAAGTTTAGTTTATATTCCCGGCTGTTTGAGACACGCTTAAGAATGAATTTTCATAAAAAAGTTTTTAAAGAAAAAGCCTACTTCACAATACTGCTAACTATATACAAAGCATTTAATAACGCAAAAACTCACTTTAGTGAGGTATCACTACAGGGTCCATATTGGCTCACCTAAAGTTCTTTACCCGAAATTGTTCTTCCTAACGATTTGTTATCCGAATGATCACTCTTCCTAAAATTTTTCATCCTAAAGTTTTTATTCATACCATTTGTAGTGCTACCGGTGTTGTTCATAACACTCATGTTTCCGAAAATTGTTATTACTAATATCATTAATGTAAATACATTTAAACTCCTACTTTTTTTTATCAGAACGCTTTTATCCCTAAACATAATGGATGGTATTTAAAAGTGCTTCAATTTATTCCCATATAATTTAACTAATTTTGCCTTTGTTCCACCAAATATACTGAATGTGCACCAAAATATGTTCACTAACATATTTCATAGTGAGCACCTATTTAAGAACTGTTGCAAATTTGTAAAAATAGTACTACACCTATTTTAAAAACAGATTGATTCTATGATGATGGTCGCAGTTCTAACCTAACCTAACCTACTACTTTACCCATAATTGACCTATGCTATAACTATAGCTTTTATTTTGTGTAACAATCAGATTACACAAAATAAAAGCTAAAGATTAAGACAGTAAAGATTATGACTTTGAATAATAGTGTAAAAGATGGTTATGCTGAAAAAATATAGGAAAACTAATAAAAGTACAATAGATGTTTATTGCTACCGACATTAGAAAGTTCAATGCTTCGAATTATGAACATTATTGACAGAGTAGTTAGGAATTGTAATTGTTAGGATGAAAAATGTTAGGAAGAACATTTTCGGATTTCCAATTATCGGACTTGAAACTTTAGGTGAACTTTAGCGCACCCATCACTACAACCCTGAGTCATTCTATATTTCAAATTGCAATCCAGCAGTTAAAAGAACGAGTACGAAAAACAGTGATTATTTTGTGACTCTCAACTTCTTATGTATTACTACTTATACTTTGTCCATTCCTTTATTTTCTTTTTGACAGATCACGCCTATGAATTACCGTTTTTTTTTGTCAGATGAATGTACTACAACAATAATGTACTTTATTGACAAGCGACACTTTTTAGGGAAGTTCACTGTTTGTAACAAACAACCACAGACTATAAATCAAATCGTAAAATGAAATAAATCGATCATTATGAAAAAGTATAATTTGACTTTTTTTGTGTATTGTCTGTATTTTTTATAAAAAAAGAATATAATAATAGTATCAAGATTCCATGAATAATTATTTGCAAGAAATTAAGTCGTAATCTTGGAATGACATATCAAAATGTAAACAAAGGTAACTAGGAAACCGTCATAGACTAAGTATGTGACATTATTGTTATATTATTATTTTGTATATTTATTTCATCTAATAAAAACTACTAATAAACGAATAATTAATAATGAACTAAAACCATTTCGATGTAATTAATCGATTGAAAGTTCTTCTTAGACAACATCGATTATGATTTCAAATCGAATCAGTAACGTGTGAAGGCATCCCTAAATGTAATCTGTCAAAAGGAAATTAAAGGAATGGACAGAGGTAATATTCAACGTCTCGCCTTATCTGTGTATAACTTTAAAGAATACAGGAAACGGTTTTAAGGTGCTTATATATACAAAGATTTATCCACGTACTAACTAACTGTTGAGAATCAGTACTTGCCAGTTTCAGCTCAGCAACATGAGATGATTATCTCTAGCTGCAAATATCCAATTAGCTTTAGGTAATATACTAATAAATTTTGAGGGTTACCCTGAATTCCTCTAGGAATTCCTCAATCATCAGGTCGTGACCAAATACCATGGGAAATGGAAAAAAAACTCAAATCAGTACAGCCGTCTTCGAGTAATCGCCGAACAAACATTAAAAAAAACAGTTAATATTGTCAAATTTTCATCTTTATTAAAAAGTGCCCAGGAAGAGTCCATGCTGAGGGAACCGTCGATATAGGAGGGAAGTATTCCGTTTTACTACTATATATTTATCATGTAAAACTGTTATAATCAGAGATAAATCTGAAAAAGAACCTACCTAATTCTTTGGACTTAAACTTTGGAAAAGTCTTTGGACTTAATCCATATAAAATACTTACTGAAAACTATAGGTAGGTATCTAAGTAATATAATACTTATATATTTCTAAAGACTAAAACAGCCATTGAACACTCTTAGGCAATGAAAAACAAACATCATGAATATGAAAGACTTGGCAGTAACGTAGCTAACATTGGCTCCATGACAGTCATAGAAACTATAGCTAATGGCAAAATGAAATACTAATTTCTTTTGAAGTTTTATGTAGTAGGAGAAAACTATGAAGAAATAACTGACCCAGCTATAGTAGCGCCATCTGTTGATGAGAGGATATTATAATGTGACTAAGAGAAAGGTTGGTCTGAATGTTACAGACCATGGACCAGGTGTCGTTACCTTTGCTTACAGTAATATGAGGTACAAAGGGTTCATCAAATAAAATATTATCTTAAGTTATAAAACAAATACTGCCATCTATACTGATCCTATAAAACCTTATGCTGACGTAAACAATGGGTGACGGAAGTGCGTGCAGAGTACAAGTCTATGTCGATAGATGGCGCTAAAATAGCACAAATATTAATCAAGTCTGGATTTTCAGGTTTCATTAGCTTTACCTTTAGCCATCGATATAAACCACTTTAGCAGACCTATTGTATCCACCAATTATTTCATGTATGGGTACCTTTAAAAATAATTTGCCCTTTTGAATCATCTCTCATGATCTTGTGTGCGCCGGCGAGCAACGCGTTGATGTTTTATAGCCTTTTGTTATGCGAAAATAAAAGCTACGCTACTCTGGTTGAGATAATTTCAGTGAATTTATCTACATGTAGGTATGCGTCTGAGTCATCAACAAATCAATTAGTTGGACTTGATCAACTTTATGCTTGGCTTTGGCTTTCATTATGTTCCAAGTTAATACTGAGCGTAGTCAATGAGTTTTACCGTTTCTCAAGGCTGAATGATTTACACGATTGAGGTTTTACAAATTAGCAAAGGTAATTGTATTTCTTTATCATCAATACGGATAGAATTGCATTTCATAGCTCTACAAAACATCCATCGTGTCTTCAGTCCTTGAACAAGGTAATTTTTACAGAGAAGCTTGGTCAAAGCTTTAAGGTATAGAATCTCCAAAATGATACAGTGGCGGCAGTAACAAAAATAAAATGTCAGATCATAAAAAAAAACAGTCATCTCTTTACTGTATTTATAGTATGGTAATTATGAGCTGCCCTCCATTGCCTCAGTTTGAAAGACTCTTGGAACCAGGTAAAGGGAATAAAACAACAGATAAAATTCAATAAAATCATTTATTTATTCAACCATTTATTTGTTTTTCTATAATAAGAAAACAAAAATTTTGCACACTTTATTTATCTTTTGATTTTTTTACAAAAGATTCTACCACCGGTTCGTAACATACTATCGGCTGAGAAGAACCGGCAAGAAACTCAGCAGATAATACCTAAAACATATTTTTTTCTCAACTTTCGAATTTAAATAAAACGACATAAAACGTTCATCAGGGACCTATTCTCGGACCTTGACTTTACAAATGCATTCGATATCATTAAGGATCGTGTAAATAAAAATAACAAAATAATAATGTAATATAAGCTTCGGTGTAAACAAAATTTAATACATTATAATAATAAAATTAAAAGATAAAAACAATCACACAGAACACTAATTTATTTGTACAAAAAAATATGTCTTGATAAGATTAATTAGGTACTTATTCTGAAAAATGAGAGGAGAGTCATTGATCCTAAGTCATGTCAGTCGGTTACAAGTGAATGCATTGCATTATTCAAATAAGTATAATATGGACCAAATTTAAATGAAAACATAAGGAAGAGGTAAAAGGTAGTACCTAATATCAAATCTAAATGTGCCTAACTCTTTTCGTTCTCATTGTAATTTACAATTTCCATGACTATAGCAATAACGACTCAAAAATAATAGATATTTTGCCGTTTATAGCAATGATATTTCAAATAGCTATAATTGTCACCTGAAGGTGTCTACTGGAAACTAAGTGTATTTTCAAACGTCTTTTAATAGAAAATTATTAAACTGTTTTGCAAAACTAACATTAGCATGTTTATACTATTATAGTCTAGATCCAAATCTAAATTTACACTAAAATTCGAGTGCTATGGCATCTTTAGTAAAATATAAACGTAATATAAACAACTAATATAATTTAAATTTAGCAATTATAAATATTTGTTATGAAATTACTGGTTTTAGTTGATTGATCGATTGATTTATTGCTAAGTGAATTCTAAGTTTAAAAAGAATAAGAAAGATGTCAAGGAGAACATTAAGTTAAAGTGTATAAATACAAACAAAATCTATATTTTCAGTACTAAAGATTTAATAATCAAAATTAACAACGAGTTACATGAACCTTTTTAAAATAATCTTTTTCAAATAGTAAGAAACCTAGATTTAACATTGTTTTATCAAAGTTAAAATTTTGTTCGGGGACAGGTACAATAAACAAAAAGTCTTTGGAACGTTCAAATTTTTTGTACAAAAATATGTTACTTTTATCAAAATGTTTACAATTTATAATTGATTTAGAGATTTTATTGTTTATATTATTTAGATCTTTGAGTTCCTCTTCGAGTTCTAGTAATAGGAATAGCAATCAAGGGCATGAAATCCGAAGCGGATGACTAAATCTATTTTAATAACTACAGCAATTCGAGATTACTTATAGCCTTACAATTGCAAATAAACAATATATCCATAGCAGCCATTATCACTTAGTTTATAAAGATCGACATTCTACGCTTTTAAAATTACAGTCCTATAACTAACATTTCTCCTATTTCTAGTGTTATGCTAATAAGCCACACCTGAGAGTTCATAAGTTTAATCTAGCCTGCCAACAAATTAGGCTTCTTCCAGATTCGTTTTACGGAGTCTAAATACGGACGTCCTGAATCTACGGCCTGTTAAAACTCTATAAGTCCAGGGGCTACCCTCCTACCTAGTCAGAGCATTAGAGCCTACAAAAATACAAGCTTAATAACTACGACTTAAAACTAAATATCGCGGCTAAACCTTAACATTATCATTACTAAGAGCAATAGTTATAATTATAGCTAAATCTATCTTATTTTGTCCAAATCTATTTCATTATTGTAAGTCGTCAAACACTGAATGCGATAATTATAATGTATCCTAATCCTAATCATAATAACCTAAGTCATCGCCCGATTTGTTTTGCTCCTTTTTATACCTAAAGTATTGTATTAAGATCTACATTACACATTTATGGAACTCTTGTTTTTTTTTCATCTCTAATTCGTGTTTATTTTTTTTAAAATACATGATTTAAATTTTCGTTATCATATTTTCTGACCCCGCACCAAAGTAACAACTCAATACTATATTATTTTATTTTGATAAATGAACAATAGTTACTACTAAATAATAATACTCCTGGTACAGATGAAATTGCAAGTAATACAAATATATACAAACTAGTAAATATATATGAAATAATACACATGTTATTATACTCAATACGCCTGATGTTCTACCGCTGCCGAGTTAGGTTCATAGATTTTTGTAACTAATCGCTGCCTAAGTTCCGTTGTTAAAAGCCTGCCTGACGTCGCCGACATAATTATATAAAATCTGAAAAATTAAATGGGTTTGCAACAGTTAAATCTAGAAACGCGTCCCTTGCGTGGCGTTTAATTAATTAATTAAGGTAATAATCTAAAATATGCTGAATAAAAATGAGTTAGTAAAATTTACAATAAGCATATATCCGCTAGACAAGTGTACCTGACCCTAGGGCCAGCCATATCTAAGAGATTGATGCAATTTGGACCATTGTCTATGCGAAATATTAAAATATCAAACATGCTGTGTTTTGTAAGAAATGAGTGCTAATCCAAAACTATTAGTGTGTTGTATTCAATAAACATTGCATTGTTTAATGATTGTATCCTTCATTCTGCTAATAATTTTACAGTCGAAACATAATAAGCTGTGCACGGTTAGTACATTGTACCTAACTATGTATTTGCTATGCTAATCACTATTACTTTAAGTTTTTATACCCAGCTCTAGTTCGGTAGCCTTGAAATACGCAACTAAAAATCCTCCAAATACTTTCGACGATGTAAAAATTTAGCAGAATAGGGCACCAAATGCTAACTTTTGGGGACTTGATGAGTGCCCAACAGAAAGTGAATTACTTAATTAAGTTAATGAAGATAAATTATAATTCGTATCAATACCTTGAATTCTAAGTAATGTTCTGTAAGTTACAGAGGTGTTTTTAATACTGATGAATATTTAAGGTCCATCCTGCGTCTTCCACGAAACGACCCGACTTATGGTGAAACTATGTGTCTATAGTTTTATTGATAGGACAGGCGGCCATGATGGTTTACGACGGAACCTTACGCGGGGTCTGCAGGAAAAGCGGTGACAATAAATATATGTATAAATTAACTTTAGCTCCTGAAATAATATTAAAAACAAAATACATGACATAAGTAATACATAATATTAATGTTATCGAGCATTAAACAAAGAAACTCATTTAAACCGTTTGCGGTAATAATGATAAGGTAATTGTGTAGTGTTTTGTCTTAACGATTGTAATTTAGGAATACATCAAAATAAACGAATAATAATATATAAAAAAATTCCCAATTGATTAAATCAACGATAAATATAGTATCATGTCAATAGATTGTGAATTAGTAACAAAAGTGGAGGTACGTTTTGGAGAAATATTTACAGCTTTATCGATCCCATGAAGCGAAAGAATAAATAAGGTATTCACGCCACGGATAAACATGGACAAACAAACCAAACCCAAAGTACAGAATTTTGGCTAATTGAAAACCAAGTGCGCAGTATTATGATCATGCTGCATTTCGGACAATCAATCAGAAGCACAGTAAACTAGTTCAAACTTCCATCCACGTAATAAATCTATAAATTTAATGAAAAAACGTTCATGCTCATTGATTTTGTTGCGTAAACGAAACCTGGCAAGCGATTCACTTTCCACCTCAGCAGTACAAGAATGGTCATTTGCAGTTACAACAATGATTAGGATTGTGCCTAAAATGCAGGATTAGGTGTGCGTTTGGCCTTTAATTTTGCATGTGTCTATGTTATTGTAAGTGTCCATGTACAGTGGGCCAAACAATTAGGTATGCAGGGCCAAAACTTCTACGCAATAGTAAAAACTGCACTAGATATGCATGTGTAAATTACATATTTAAGAAGTGTAATATGCCCACTATTGAGATATGTAAACCACTTATCCATATCTCGTGTAGTAAGTATTTGCGATGACTTTGAAGTTATTTCCCTGCATACCTAACTCGTTGACCCACTTACCTAGCTTACAAGCGTGAAACATTTAAATATCCTACGAAAATGCCACTACAAACGAGCTCCCATACCTATAGTACCTTTGACATGCTTTTTAAAGTATTTATATACCCACTCTACCTATGTTTTTTTGACGATGTAAGCTTTTGACTTAGCGACTACGTATTTTATATCGTGTTAGTTTCCTATCATCATATTTTTTTATTTAGAAGATACCTTTTCCATTTTTTCTAACACAACTTATTTAAAAATATAGATACTTGTAAGTTTTTGAGCTTTATGCAATGAATTGCACCGTCATTGCACGTATTTTGCCCTGTTTTTTTATATCCTACTGTTAAAAACGTTCACATAATTTTGTCAATAAAATCGATATGATCGATAGTTCAGTATAGATATTTCTTATATATATATATATATATATAAATCGTACTGTCATCGTACTGAAGAGTTTCATTATAACTGTCCTTTAAATATGCTTCTGCCCTTACCATTTTGGAAGGTCATCTACTTAAATAAAAGTTACTTAAACTTAGCTTAGTTAATCTTAGGTGTAAAACCGTCTTATTTATATTTTTAGCTACTTGTGTATTTTAGGTTTCATAACCAAATCATTATACTTCTCAGAATATTATCGTTACCATAGCTTATTGCTTGTTTCACTCTTATATTTATAGATCGGTGGGAATCGCCATTGATACGGCATTGGATGCGCCTTCACACTAGATTAAAGTAACTAGCTTTAATATCCTACTAACATAGAATTTTTTAATTTAAAGTTTTACTAACAAAATATGGATGTTAAATCTGAAATAAAGAATTATTATTATCAATTAATAATATGTACCTATAATATTAGCTGTAATGTAAAGTACTATATATATATTCATATCTACTCCTTACTAAACTTATCACTGTATTATTTTATTATTATTTATCTTATTAACAGCTCACAGCTTTATTCTTATTATCCTAAAATCCTTTGCACAACTCAGTTATTGCCTGATAGCGTACTCATAGATGTCGTATAATAAATCATTAATAGATTTAGTATTTACTATGATTGGATTCAAGTAAGTTACTTCCACTTCACTTCATAATGTTTAAGAATGTATGTATTTACTATTTCATGTGTATCTCTTTCTAAAAGTTCAGTTACCATATTTCATTGTCAGCTTTGTCAAGTCTTTTGTATTTACTCTTTAAAACTCTGAGTTCTTTGCTAAGAATTATATTATTATATAGGAACAGTTATCTCTTTCGTGTTTTACCTAACGGACATTCTATATCCTTTTCATCTAGTATTGTGTCTTCTTAAACCTAATGATTGTCTTGTAGCGCTAAATAAACCGCTATAATTATATTCTTCATTCTTGTTACCTTTCACGAAATATAGATATTCTTATTACCTTATTATATAACTATTTCTTACTTATAACGTATGACTATGATTAAAACGAATAACTTATAGATATATTTAAAACGTAACAAATAATTCGTATTGAATACCCTATTGGTTATACCTACCTATATTTTTCGCCCTATTTTGTTTACACTAATAAATTACGACACAGGAGATATTCCAAGTAAAAAAAAAAAATTCTAGTTGCATCATGATGTGGTTGGTGTGTGTGCGTGCTCTTAGCTTACAAACTAATAATGTTTAAAACATCTTTTCTTAGTTTATATATTAATTATTTTTACCTGACCATAGAACGTGCCTACCTAATTTGAAATTGTAATTGTATAATGGTTACATTGTTTTTACTCATAATATCGGTTTTATTTACCAATTATTTTTCCCCGACAAAAAATACCAGCCTACCTTATTTAAAATGTAACTGTTTAATGGATTCATTGCCTTAACTCATAATTTCGTTTGCTTCTATTTGCTTATTTGTATCTCATATTTCTTCTCAACCGACCAAAGTATGTGCTATGTAATATAATGGTTTCATTGTTTTATATCATAATATCGGTTTTAATTTTTTTATTACTAGCTCATATCATCTGTTTTTATATACCTATATTCTTACCCAACCAAAGTACATGCCCACTTAATTTTAAGTTGTAATTGTATAATGGTTTCATTGTTTTAACTCATAATATCGGTTATTGTTGGTGTTACACAAATTACATGTTTTTTATTCCAATTATTCTCACCCGACTAAGGTACGTGCCTACCTAATTTAAAATTTAATTGTATAATGGTTTCTTCATTTAATACCATTATCAATTTATACAATTAACAACTCATAATTTCGGTTTTTATTGATTTATTAGTATTTCATATCATCTGTTTTTCAATTATTGTCACCCGACCAAAGTAAGTGCCTACCTAATTTAAACTTGTAATTGAATTGTTGTTTAATAGTCTTAACTCATAATATCGCTTTTGTTTACCAATAAGTTTTACATGACCAAAAAACGAACCTACCTAATTTAAAATGTAATCATATAATGATTTTCATTATTTTAACTCATAATATCGGTTTTAAATACCAATTTTTCTTACCCAACCAAAGTACGTGCCTACTTAATTTAAAATTGTAATTTTATAATGGTTTCATGTATTAACTCATAATATAAGTTTTGTTTGTGCACTAGTGACATTACATATTTTCTTATATTCCAATTATTCTCTTCTGACCAAAGTATGTGCCTACCTAATATTTCTATTTAATATAATGGTTTCATTAATAACTCATAATATCATTTTTGTTGGTGCACTAGTGACATATTTTATGTTTTATATTCCAATTATTCTCTTCTGACCAAAGTATGTGCCTACCTAATACTTATTTTTAATATAATGGTTTTATTTATTAACTCATAATATCAGTTTTTGTTGGTGCGCTAGTGACATATTATATGTTTTTATATTCCAATAATTCTCCTCTGACCAAAGTATGTGCCTACCTAATATTTATTTTTAATATAATGGTTTAATTTATTAACTCATAATATCAGTTTTTGTAGGTGCACTAGTGACATATTATATGTTTTTATATTCCAATTATTCTCCTCTGACCAAAGTATGTGCCTACCTAATATTTATTTTTAATATCATGGTTTCATTTATTAACTCATAATATCAGTTTTTGTTGGTGCGCTAGTGACATATTATATGTTTTTATATTCCAATTATTCTCCTCTGACCAAAGTATGTGCCTACCTAATATTTATTTTTAATATAATGGTTTCATTTATTAACTCATAATATCAGTTTTTGTTGGTGCACTAGTGACATATTATATGTTTTTTTTTATATTCCAATTATTCTCCTCTGACCAAAGTATGTGCCTACCTAATATTTATTTTTAATATAATGGTTTTATTTATTAACTCATAATATCAGTTTTTGTTGGTGCGCTAGTGACATATTATATTATGTTGTTATATTCCAATTATTCTCCTCTTACCAAAGTATGTGCCTACCTAATATTTATTTTTAATATAATGGTATAATTTATTAACTCATAATATCAGTTTTTGTTGGTGCGCTAGTGACATATTATATGTTTTTATATTCCAATTATTCTCCTCTGACCAAAGTATGTGCCTACCTGATATTTATTTTTAATATAATGGTATCATTTTTTAACTCATAATATCAGGTTTTGTTGGTGCTCTTGTGACATATTATATGTTTTTTTTTATATTCCAATTATTCTCCTCTGACCAAAGTATGTGCCTACCTAATATTTATTTTTAATATAATGGTTTTATTTATTAACTCATAATATCAGTTTTTGTTGGTGCACTAGTAACATATTATATGTTTTTATATTCCAATTATTATCTTTTGACCAAAGTATGTGCCTACTTATATTTATTTTTAATATAATGGTTTAATTTATAAACCTATAATATCAGTTTTTGTTGGTGCGCTAGTGACATATTATATGTTTTTATATTCCAATTACTCTCCTGTGACCAAAGTATGTGCCTACCTAATATTTATTTTTAATATAATGGTTTAATTTATTAACTCATAATATCAGTTTTTGTTGGTGCACTAGTTACATATTATATGTTTTTATATTCCAATTATTATCTTTTGACCAAAGTATGTGCCTACTTATATTTATTTTTAATATAATGGTTTAATTTATAAACCTATAATATCAGTTTTTGTTGGTGCGCTAGTGACATATTATATGTTTTTATATTCCAATTATTCTCCTCTGACCAAAGTATGTGCCTACCTAATATTTATTTTTAATATAATGGTTTTTTTTTATTAACTCATAATATCAGGTTTTGTTGGTGCACTTGTGACATATTATATGTTTTTTTTTTATTCCAATTATTCTCCTCTGACCAAAGTATGTGCCTACCTAATATTTATTTTGAATATAATGGTTTCATTTATTAACTCATAATATCAGTTTTTGTTGGTGCGCTAGTGACATATTATATGTTTTTATATTCCAATTATTCTCCTCTGACCAAAGTATGTGCCTACCTAATATTTATTTTTAATATCATGGTTTCATTTATTAACTCCTAATATATTATCAGGTTTTGTTGGTGCACTTGTGACATATTATATGTTTTTTTTTATATTCCAATTATTCTCCTCTGATCAAAGTATGTGCCTACCTAATATTTATTTTTAATATAATGGTTTCATTTATTAACTCATAATATCAGGTTTTGTTCGTGCACTTGTGACATATTTTTTTTTTATATTCCAATTATTCTCTTCTGACCAAAGTATGTGCCTACCTAATATTTATTTTTAATATAATGGTTTTATTTATTAACTCATAATATTAGTTTTTGTTGGTGCACTTGTGATATATTATATGTTTTTTTTTATATTCCAATTATTCTCTTTTGACCAAAGTATGTGCCTACCTAATATTTATTTTGAATATAATGGTTTTATTTATTATCTCATAATATCAGTTTTTGTTGGTGCACTAGTGACATATTATATGTTTTTTTTTATATTCCAATTATTCTCCTCTGACCAAAGTATGTGCCTACCTAATATTTATTTTTAATATAATGGTATAATTTATTAACTCATAATATCAGTTTTTATTGGTGCATTAGTGACATATTATATGTTTTTATATTCCAATTATTATCTTTTGACCAAAGTATGTGCCTACTTATATTTATTTTTAATATAATGGTTTCATTTATTAACTCATAATATCAGTTTTTGTTGGTGCGCTAGTGACATATTATATGTTTTTATATTCCAATTATTCTCCTCTGACCAAAGTATGTGCCTACCTAATATTTATTTTTAATATAATGGTTTTTTTTTTATTAACTCCTAATATATTATCAGGTTTTGTTGGTGCACTTGTGACATATTATATGTTTTTTTTTTATATTCCAATTATTCTCCTCTGATCAAAGTATGTGCCTACCTAATATTTATTTTTAATATAATGGTTTCATTTATTAACTCATAATATCAGGTTTTGTTCGTGCACTTGTGACATATTTTTTTTTTATATTCCAATTATTCTCTTCTGACCAAAGTATGTGCCTACCTAATATTTATTTTTAATATAATGGTTTTATTTATTAACTCATAATATTAGTTTTTGTTGGTGCACTTGTGATATATTATATGTTTTTTTTTTATATTCCAATTATTCTCTTTTGACCAAAGTATGTGCCTACCTAATATTTATTTTTAATATCATGGTTTCATTTATTAACTCATAATATCAGTTTTTGTTGGTGCACTTGTGACATATTATATGTTTTTTTTATATTCCAATTATTCTCTTCTGACCAAAGTATGTGCCTACCTAGTATTTATTTTTAATATAATGGTTTAATTTATTAACTCATAATATCAGTTTTTGTTGGTGCGCTAGTAACATATTATATGTTTTTATATTCCAATTATTCTCTTCTGATCAAAGTATGTGCCTACCTAATATTTATTTTGAATATAACGGTTTAACTGTTTCAGGTCATAATTATCTGTTTTATATAGATACCAATTATTCTTATCCGACAAAAGTATGTGCCTAGCTAATTCAAATTTGTAATTGCATAATAGTTTCATTCTTTTTACTCATAATATCGGTTTTTACATACAAATTATAAAATACGTGCCTACCTATTTATGTTTATGGAAAGGATAAATAGAGTAATTTATAGTCTATACTTTTAATCAATTGTATTAATACTGCTATTTATTAAAAATACATTATTTGGAAATAATATAACATAAATCAAAAGGTTCTAAATAATACATACCTAACATATTATCAGATCCCTGAAGTAATATAAAGTTTATCGTTGTTTTGATGCAACAGAATGTTTTTTCACTAGATAGTGGTTTGTAATATTTAATTTATTATAGAATACCTGGAGTTATATATCCTATGAAACTTATATTAATAATTCTTTATTATGTTCTACTACATTATAATTTACAATGATGATTTATTAATAACTAGATTTCAAAAATTCATAGTATGTACTTAATTAATACATATTGGCGCAGTTAAGTCTATTGCGGTCTATACGTTTATTTTGTCGTCACAGATTATATTATTTTAGCAATAACTCAATTTATTGTTTTTAAACTTCTTAGTCAATTCCTATTACCTCGTGTGAAATAATTATAATATCTAATTTACTCAAGTCATTGTAATTTTTTACACTTGTGTAATAAATATTATGATTCCTTCTTATTTTCTGTCGTTTATCTAAATTTTTATCTTTTTTTACCGTTTGTAGTTAATTGTAATAAAATGTATCTTGTTTTCCTTTTATCACGAGCTTTTTTAACTTATACTTGTTATGTATTCATGTAGTATCTCATCTGACCTCTCCTCCTCTCCTCAATTACGTATTAACCTGACCTTAAGTAGTGGACGCCAGACTAATATATTATGATCTTGTCGACGATTACCCTGAACTCAATTCTTTCTTCTTATAAGGATTTCTTCTAAGCCTGTTTTGAACAAAATAAAGCGTTTTCTGTATTACCTTTAGGCACTTTTCCTTTTCTTTTCTGTTTTAAAATATTATGTGTTTTATTACGTGTCCTTAAAAATACCACACACAATGACATTTCGATTTTTTTAAATCCACTTCACCATGCGTTTAATATTATGTGATTCTCTTGCTAGATGTTTATTATATTTTAGATCTGTTTCAAAATTCGTTTATCTTTATCATCTTCATTAAACTGTAAATTTATCTATGCGAGGGTGCCTTTACGATATTTTTACCTAGATATTTAAAATCATTTCGTGGATTGCTTCCTTTCATCTATTGCCGTCGTCGTAGATTAATATCTATTTTTCAATACGTTTTACGTATTTTCATTTGAAATACTATACCTATTTCGCAATATGATATGAGTATAATTTTATCTTTTTTCTTTAGTAAAACTGTTTACCTTCATCTTTAGATCTAATTTCAATTAATTTAATTTTACCTATGTCCGTTCTTTTTTTCATCTAGATTTTTAGGTCCATTTCGTGATTCGTTTAAACCTATATTTTTTCATCTTTATCTCAATTTGGTTTATTGCATCTATGTCCACTCTGAAACCTTTTTCCTAACTCTTTGAGAACAATTTAGAAAACGGTTAGGTATTCATGTCCGTTATGAAAACTATCATCAGATTTTTTTAGATCTGTTTTGTAATTCGGTCAATTTCATATTCTCCTGCTGTACGACCTGACATTCCCTTTATTTCATCCTAGCTGGTAATTGACACCTTGTATCCAGATTGTTTAGATCTATTTCGCAATCAGTTAAATGTATTTAGTATACATTTGCAATTTGCTTTCTCCAGGCATTTTGGACCTACTTCGTAATTAATTTAATTTCATCTATACCCATCATGAGATTATTCAATTTAATCTTTAAGATTTATTTTGCAATTCCTTCAATGTATTAACATTTGGATTTTCTTCGCTCCTAGCATTTTAGACTTTCTCCGTAATTAATTTAATTTCATCTATATTCATCATGTGCTATATCACTTAAATCTATTAGATCAATTTTGCAATTCCTTTAAAGTATTAACATACATTTAAAATTTCCTTTCTTCTGAATTTCAGACTTATCTATATCATGAGATCTATCATCTAAATCTTTTTGATCCATTACTCAGTTCGCTTTATTTCATCCATCGTCCATGGTGAGACCTTCGACTTGGATTATGAGATTTAATTAATACCTTTAATTTATTTATATCTTACCCATATGTTATCATTATTTTCAATTCGTTTTATGTTCTCTTTGTCCGTTGTCAAACATTTCATCATTTAAATCTCACGTCAGGGGATCTATATATTTTATTTCAGAAACATAATTATATTTCTAGTCTTTTCATTTAAAATTCCCTTTTATTTTGGCAGTTAATTTAGTCATATTTCTCATTTTATTTAATACCGTCTTTATCCATCATAAGACCTTTCATCTAAATATTAGCTATCCAATTTTTTTGCCTGCAACTACTGTATTATTCTGCATTAAAAATAACATGAAGTACCTAAAACGTGAGTGAATTAATATTTGAAAATGTTTAACTTATAAAATATATTTCTTTTTAAACCCTACTACCGTATTGAATTCTTATAACTTATAGAAATGTTGTACAATTCGTTTATTCCTTACTTATCTAACAATACATTATAAATGAATCTTGTAAATCTTTTCTAAAGTCATCTATACTACTTTAAATTTTTCATACTACATCTTTGCATCATCAGCATAATTAGGTATTTCTAAATTACGTTAGAGACCTTGATAATTAAGAACCTATAATAATATAAGAACAGAACTAAAAAAACAAAGTTCGAAATAAAAAAATCACTATCCTAATTAATTAAATAATAAGGCACATTATGGTAAATACATTTTAAATTAATAAGTTTATTTGTAGGTAATTGGTTTTTATCGATATCGTGCGCAGTCTTGTTTCGAAAAAATCATAAAATTAACAGTTTTTCCATTTCAAGGATAAGATAGTTCAATCTTTAAGCCTTAATAATATTATATCACAATGGATATTGTTTAATTTTCGCATAAATAAAAGCTTTTTTGTTTTGTATGAAAATATGGAGTTTCATCCAGTTTCATTACAATTTTGCAAGTCACAAAGACTGCAGAATAATAATATTAATTAAGTCTTCAATAAATAAAACATTGTGGGTAAACTTTCAATTCGTTCAAGGATTCGTACTTGTCGAGTTGTTTTTATAGCACAGACTCTAATTGCATCATGTAGCTAGTTAATTTTTTTGCGATCTTATCAGTATGATCCTATATCAAGCCCATTTGTTATGGCCCCTTTTAGGCTGCCGATAGGGTTGCTAACTTTTTTTATATGGTGGAAAAATAGTAATAGAAATAGTATGTTAAAAAATGGTTAGTTATTTCTTAAATACATATTTCCTAAGCTTTAATTAATACGTTTTTAGTTTTGGTAAGTAAGGGCGTGTTTCGTTTTAAATAATAAATACCAATTTTAGCGATTTTGATAATGAAACATACAGTAGTTTTGCCTACTCTACATTATTAAAAAAAAAATAGACTCCTAAAATAGAACGATACTATATTATATAGTAAGGTTGGCAACCCTAGCCGCCGATAGCCATTATATATACGTACTTCTAACTTATTGTACCCCATTTGCCAATTTTTTTCTTTACGTTATATTTAACATAATATATTGGAATAAATTTGTGCATCTACCGTCCACTTTCGAAATAGTAACCTATTATAAAATAATAATAATAGCAGCCCTGTATCTAATACATGTCCCACAGCTGGACTCGGGCCTCTTCTCATGATGAGAACCTATTATAACATTGTTAAATTAAAATTTGATTAATAAAACATACAGGTACGCTCTATTATTTTATTTTCTAAAATTATAGCCGTGGTAGTTAAACTTTTAAGTCTAGCTCAAAAAAAAAACAACCGAAATTTAAAACTAACAAATTCTCAAAAGGTAAAATAATATTTGTAATAACTTATCTATTGTAACCTAATGTACCAACAATATTTAAATTTCTATTACAGCAATAACATCTTTTGTCTATTTTCTCTTATTCAGTACATATTAGTTCGTTATTTTGTTTCCTAAATTTACCCCGTAAAAATTATTTCAGAATCTCATAACTGTCTGTAACTTAGATGTCACGTTCACATTAGCGTACTATTGTTTAATTATATCCTAGAATGCTAACATCATTCACCATTGAATTTACTGTTACTTGTGTATGACACGGTCTATTTGTTTTGTAACTATCATTAGACGGTCATCGACACCTATTGTCACTTATTCATTGCGCAAATTACAGTCTAGGTCGTCTACGGTATTACTACGTCAATTACTATCTTTACATTCAAATTTGTTTTATTTTTCTTTAGTGTGTTTTCGTTTTGTGAAGAGATGAATTTTTTTTTGCTCTTGTCAGGCGTTATTTTATTAATTATCATCGTTTACCTAATTTATTATAACATATATTTACCTAGGTAATTTTTTAATTGCCTATAGACTCTATAAGGTTATTTAAATTAATTAGCGCTTGAAGTTTTATCCATATGGCTCTAATTTTGTGCCTAAGTATGTTCTCAATTAAAACCTTACCGTTATTACTTAAATTAAAACTTTCGGATGTCTATGATATTACGATAAAAATTATTTTAAAATAAAATATTTTAATTGGTACTGCGTGCAATTAAAATACTGCTTAGATTAAGATTAAATGTGATTTAATTTAAATAAAAGTAAAGCCGACGGCATCGGTGTAAAATAAGTAAATTTTTACTACGATAAAACAATCTGTAAATTTTATTAAACATACATACGTGATTAATAAGTCGTATAAATCTATCAAGTTATTAAGGTATTCACCTTCTTAACAAAAATTAGTTTTGCCTATTCTAACATAATGTCAAAATTTAATATTTTTCCTATTGCCTGCAAACCCGTAACCTAAGTATTTTTTCCTGATTTGGACGTATAATGAATGTTACGTATATTTTTTTTACGTTTCTAATCGGTACTTATTTATATTTCTTAACTTGTTTCACTGTAAGTAACTATGTACTGTTTATCGATTGATTTTGTTATCAGCTTTGTGATTCTTATTAGTCATTACTATTAGACTATTTAGATTAATCCTATTCATGTTCCTATTTGAAACATTTGGCAGCTTCCTCTCTTAAGATAGCTTCTGAGTTAATATTTCACAACAATTGTAATGACAACCTGCCTACCTACCTACCTACCTATCAATCGCTATTGCACAAATTTTGAAATACTGACGTTACTTTTAAAAGATGAATAATAATCTCAAAATAAATGTATGACTAATATAGTGGTACAGGATTTGTGAAATATCATACGTAATATTTCACAATACCTGTACCACCTACCCTATTCCTTCCTAATCGTAAGCGAATAAATTTAAAAATATATAATTTATATTCGTAAATATTATAAAATAATAAACACAATAATAATATCCTCAATATAAATGAATTACTAATATAGTAATCTTGCGTAATATTTCATAATCCACCTCATTCCCTTGCTAATTATGATCCAATTAATTGAAAAAAACCTTAAAATCTACGTATCTTGCGTATTATTTTACAATACTTGTACCACACCGAATACCTGTTCTTATGATCAAATATAGTCATTTTAAATACCTTAAAATGAAACGTTACTATCATAAATACTAAAAATAAAACCATTCTATTTTGTTATAAATCTATTTTTAACCGATTGCCGTAAAGGAAGTGGTTTTTATTTTTTTACCATACCGTCGCATACGTCGTTACAAATTTTAAATAAGTTTCCCTTGCGTGCTTTTTATGACGTATGTTTATGCTTCTAATTATTATTTAATAATATAGAGTATTATTTTATATATGTATGTCGTCAAAACCAAAAAAACCCCTCAAATAATAATTTTATACATACTTTTTTATACACAAACGATAGATATCTTCAATATTCAATGACCCCAAATATATTTTTAATATTTATACTGTATCGCTAGATATAAATTCTCGACAAAGGAAAAAAATAAAATGACAAACCCGCAATCTCTATCAATATCGTGCCTATTTAGTGCTCATAGCGTATTTTACTATAAAATTTTGCTTAATTTAACCTTTTAAAAAACATTGGTAAAAAAAATCTTGTCGTATGTACTTTAAAAAAATCCGTAATCATTCAACTTCTTACACCACGTTTTCATGTTTTGGAACTACCCAATAAAGACGTCGTCGAATCGCAAATATCTTTAGAGCTTTAGCTTACTACTAAACAATTTAAAACTCCCTTCTGAAAAAAAGGTATTTTGTATCAATGAGAAACCCTGCAACAAATTATAACCAGTTTACAAATTCCCTATTATTTCATACGAAGAGGAGGTTTTTACACCAAAAGCAAACCCAGACATGATGCCGCAATTCAGATAAAGTTTATTCTTACACGCTATTTTATTCATTTATCAACATATTTCTATATATTTCAGCTCTACTTCCAACATAAATTATTACCTATTTCATTCAAATTATGCACCTCATATCTCATACTCATTCTCACTACATGGCAAGTTTCATTGGCTTTAGAATTATTTTTACTACTTTTTATCGATATCACTATTTTAGTACAATAAAAACCCCTAAAGACGACCCATGCAAATATTGCTCAGAGCGTATTTTATTCCAAACAAAACAAGCGTTATTAATAAACACCACTGCACATTGAATCACCCACATGCACGACACCAAAACGAAACTAAAATAGATTAATCAAAGAAGTAACTGAAATACACTTGAAACAAACATACTTTTCTGTGGGCTTCACAGAAAAACAAGAAACACTGGTACCACAGAATTCGAATCAATTGATAGCACTGCACAGAACTCTATAAATATTTCACAAGCACTTTTTTAATTCCACTTATAAACTTGAAAACCCTAATTTCTTGATGAATCGTGCACGAACACAAACTTAAAACAGAACAAATCAAAATTATAACATTGTTAAAACTAGTTTATTTTAAAATTTATATTCTGATAGGTGAAAAATAAATTCGAAATCTCGCTTTAGTTTTAGTTTTTTTATTATTTGAATCAAGGCAATCTTGTTTAATTTTCTTTTCGCTCATATAGATAATTTATTTTTTATTTTTAAATGTGCTTTTTAATATCTTATTGATTTTCAACATAGTATCCTCATTTATTTGTATATTCTATCCTATATATATTGTATTTGTATAGTGTATAGTGTGGTTCGTTATTTAATTCTAATAAAAATAAGTTTTGTTATTATTAGTATCTATACTTATCAATGTAACGTTGTACAAAGATAAATTGTATTTTTTTGATATACCAGCTTATCTATGTGATGTGAATACGCGTTTGAATTTTGATTTGAAATTTTGAAATTTATGTTTTATTAACTTTTTAACCTTAACTCGTATAGTAGCATTAAATCGGAACTTACGTAAGAAAATATTCGTTGGCGCACTATATAAAGATAGTTAAGGATACGCAATAAGCTATTTTAATATGGACGTTGTTCCGAAATAAAGAAATGTATTATTTATTATTGTTATTTATTATTATATTACTTCTGATACTGATAGGTACTTTTGAATTTTATTCATATTAACATTCACCTGCAAAAGACATAGGCCAAATAAACTGCATCAAATGTATACCTCACGTACTCTTTTAACGAGCTTTACTGAAGCTGAACTAATATTAGACGTTAGGTACCTATTTATATCACTGGCTTCGAGATTCTAGTCTATCGTACGCTCTCCGCAATGGTATAGATTAAAAATTAGATGTGCTTTGAGTGTGTGAAATGTATGTATGTGAACATCCCTGCGACACAGGCGTTGCTCCTAGTGCGAGCGTCGATTTTATAGATATATATTTTATAGATAAATAGAATAACGTAATAGGCGTGTCTGTTAATTTATAACGATGTAGAGTTTAACAAATCCTCCAATTTACACACTATTAATTAATATAACTTATAATATTATCTCATAATCTATATTAACTTTTACTCATTATTAGGTCTATAGTATAATATCCGCAGTGTTATTCATAATAGAATAGAGCAATCGGTGTCTGTTAAATTAATAACGAGGAATTATTGCTATTTGTGCACCACTAATATAGTTTATAATATTAACTTATAATAAAATCTATTTTAACCTGGTGTCCGCTCATTATTAAATCTGTAGATATGTTTAAAATAACTTAATTATAATACGTTTTACAAATAATATAAAACTTTTTACCAAATAATATAAAACTTTTTACCAAATAATATAAAACTTTTTACCATTTTTTATGTTTGTAATAACATTAAAATTAAATAATAATATAATAATGCTGTATGACGTGCCTATTATTAATCATAACTCAACTTTTTATTAAACCACGCAACTTAATTTTTTTGCCTATTTCAGATTCGCAATAATTACAGATAATATGTTAAATAATAAATAAAATGTGGCTCACAAAAACACTGATCACAGAAGAAACCTGAGGTTATAAGCAAATAACTGATTACCCAATCAACACGACTCAAACACTCAAACTCTAACTCTATATAAAATTCTTAGATACCACAAAAATACACACAATCCCAAGTCTAAGCTTCCGAGACACGCATTTATAATAGATACATACATATCATATTTTAGTGTACCTATAATAACCTAAAGCAACGCAATACAACATGACTAAAATGTGCATAGTATACGAAAGGCCTTTGTTATAAAATGGTTCATGAAGGTTAAAGGCAAGATGAAATAGAAGCAGAACAATAAACAATCAAACACTTCAAGTATTTTCATACTGGAGACTATAGATAGCTAAATATAGGCACTACTCAAGGTTTAAATTATAAAGACTTGTATTACACGCTTATTTTATAAACGCAATCAAAATGCTCACTCAACTGTGCTGGAAAAATCTACACCTAAAAAGTTCAGGATGTTATAATACCACAAGACGCACTATCATATCGCAAACGCAAGCTAATGACGCCAAAGCTTAAAAATACATACGGTTATGAACTTTGTCTATATTGAGGTGAAAAATACAAAACACTAGTAAAATCACTGTATACACAGCCTTCATTTGGTAGGTAAATTCAATTCTCTGTAACCACACTAACGATCCAAGCGTGAAAGACTTTTCAACTATTTCAACTTGCTGCAAAGTTAAGAACTTGAAAATATATTTAAGCAGACTATTGCAAGCACAATTATTGTTAAGGTGAAAGATTCAAAGCCAGTTTTAGCCACTCAAACCATTACAAGTTGAAAACCGATAATACTGATAATATAATCAAACTCAACCCACTATCTCTTCATGCTAACGGACCAAATACATGTTGTTATTTAATTTTAATTATGTTTAATATGCGGGCATTCTAAGCTCGTGATCTGTGAGATGTTGAAAAAAGGGTTGGCGCTGTCAAATCTGAAATTTCTTAGGCTTACCAACTACAGGGATTAAACTACATTAAGTTCAAACTAACTCTTACCTCCTCTCGTTGTTCTTGCAAATAAATAAGTTTAATTTTTTATATTGCAGGACTACAAATCATATAACTAATGAACTATCTTAACCCAGACTACCACACAAAAATTTTAAATGCAGGAATTTCAGGTACATGCCAACACTCGAGACTCAAACATACTTTAATTCAAAATCCGTTTGGTAACAGCTCGAATGCTACCTTGGTTGAGATAGAGAGAGTAACAAACATAAACACACATTCCAAAGAAGTATCTATACCAAACTAAATAGAACAAGCTATTTTTGTGCAAACAAATCTAAGAAATACATAACATTGACGAATAAACACGAAACTGTATCTATCATTTCGAAACACAGATCTGCTATATATTAATATGTAAATATCTACCATTATACCTACTATCTATTTCTTTGTGTAAAAGAGTCCTTTATAATAAAAAGTCTAACTCGAAAAACAAGACTATCAATCAAAGTCAAGGAAGTCATAAAACGAAATTATTCATTATTTCTAAATTAATTCCCACCTAAGATTTAAAATACAGACACAATTCAAATAAGAAGTTTTTAAAATAAAATTATCATATTTACTATCTCAATGCCTACTTAATTTAAATTTATATCGTTTATGATAGTTATACGTACCATGGCATATCACCTAATTAATATAATAATGGAAAATACCTAATGAAATAGTCTAATTCACAATAAGATACTAACAGTATTTGAGGTAATGACGCTAAAGTCAATATTTTGCTATCTTCATCTATATTATGCACTTAATTTTATCTTATCTGGTTATTACGGAACATTTGTAAATTATATTTATGATAAGATATAGAACGAAATTCCTAATAGCACATGGCAACTATGATATCAAAATTTAGCCTATGTATACAATAATAATTAATAATATTAATAAACCCTTAACTGGGCAATTCATTTTTCTAACTCGAATAGTGTTTCTTTATATACTGCCTTACTAAATGTATGGCAACTAAATTGTATTTATATAATAGTTCTAACTAAATTATGTTCACAACGTTTTGCTCGAAGTTGATATCTATAACGCACTTGATTATTTTATCTTGTTAATAATAAATATTCCTAAATCATTAATCTTAATACAAGAATATTTCGAAAATCATGAAACTGGCTAACTTCCTTGAGTCTATCTGATTGCGCAATTGGTTTAAAAAACGAGAATTAAGTCGATGATTCATCCGAAATAAGAACCCACGTAAAACTTATTAAAGTTTATATTCGATGAAAAGCCTTTGTTGGCGAAGTGTAAAACCTCAGTCACATATATTATTGTCTGATGAAATACTATATTCAAGTAATTATTTTGCTGATCTTCCTACTTTCAATTCTATCAGGGTTTTAACTTTATTTTTTAAGTACAAATGAAATTCATTCAAAAAAATTGTAGTTTTTATGGCTTGATATTAAATATATATTTTTTAAATTTATTGTATATATTATAATTAAATTTAATAATTAAACATGTAGTTACAACGCCAAATCAGGCAATATTGCTAATACGAGTAAAATATAGCCATATAGTTGCAAAGCTAACTCAATAAGATTATTCACATCATAATTTGCACTTATTATCCTATCCATCCTACTAAATTCGTACGAATATTCCTAAATCTTCAGTGCTATTACCAGAAAAAAGCAGAAATAAATACTTAAGATAGTACTTACATCGCTAAGTCAATCAATACCTTATCTCGCACTAAATTATCCTACCCATCCAACCAAATTCTTACGAAACATTCTCAAATCATCTGCGCAGATACGAAAAAAATACCGAAATAATTAATTTTGAGATTGTACGCTATGGCAATTGATATAATATATTTACCGATTTATACACATCCAATCTAATTCTTCCTACATATTCCAAAATCACCTTTGCAGTTACGAGAAGACACAACGTTAATACCTTTATCAATAAAATGAAGCACTTAAATTATCCAACTGATATGAGTCGATGTCAAATACAAAAAAGTTTTAAAATTATATTCGTAAAATACTAGAAAATAGCTATACAGAATGTAATCCTATACGGCACTACTTCAGTGCATATATCTTCATCTAATAAGCTCTTAATATTATCCTTCCAATCCTGCCTAGAAAATCCTAAAGGCACGTGGCAACCACGCCTTAAACTAGCCGATTTACCTAAGTTAAACTGCACAATTAATTTTTGCAAGAACAATGTGGATGGATGACTCATCCGAAATCTTAACTACCCATGCAAATCTTCTTTGAAACAAAGCCTTTGTTACCTAACTAACAATAACATCAGCAATAGTCAAAACATAAACTTCCATTACAACGCAATTTGCGTAGAGCTAAATAACATTTTTATCCCAGAATCAAGAATAAAAAAAACGATCATCTTACGATATTCATATTAAACGACCAAAAACACGTGTAATTATGAACCTTCGAACTTTACCTTCCTTGTATATCGTATACATTAAAAAAAAATTGCGACTTTACTTCCAAACACTACAACCTACTTTTATTACAACTTAATAATTTTCACGGTATGTTGAAATTTTTACGGTTCCGTCCGATTTTAGCGCATTGGTCACGATGCGAAGTTAGTTGCTAAGTTTGCCTTTATATTCTTTTTAATCATCTACCATATAAATTTATGATGCATTTCATAAGATATTTGACAAAATATTCACTTTATAATCGGTTGACATCTATCCGAATTACCTACGAAAAGGATTTATTTTCGACATTTGCTACTAAAGAAAATTCTGCTTTTGACGTGGCACCTAATTATTTACCTAAAATTCCCTGACGCATATCTACTTGTGCCTAACACCGCAGTTTATTTTCAATTTATGAAGCTAAGGCCACTTTTTATCTTTCATAAGCATTTCTTATAATATTTGACGAAACATTCATTTTTTAATGAATTTAAACCAAAAAAATATGTGCGAAATAATATTCAAAAATTTGCAAATATGACAATTCTGATATCGACGTTGCAACTAAGCTTCCTAAGTACCTGATCCTGACTTAATAGTTAATTTTCCTTGCAACGGTAACGTAAATTTACTCATCCGAAACCTAAATTTCCCATGAAACCAGACTTATCAAATATCAAACAAGATAACGTATTGTACCTATATATTATAATTTATCTTTTTCATTCTAAAATTTATAAAAACACCGAAACAGCTGTTCCCCGTTATTGATTAAATAATATTTCACAATAATCAAACGGGCTTGTTAAAATAGACGCCATTTTGAATAGCTTTGTCTGCAAATTTTCTCATGGCTTTTCGCCATTTTGCACGAAATATACTCGTTCCTAACCTGTATACATGAATAATGAAAGTAAACAGTGTAAAATCCCTTTTAACTAAATTAATGTTGTTATGTGGCAACTACACATAACGACTTAACACTACACCTATGTTGCTAAAATTATTCGACGTACCTGAGCCTAACTGCGCAGTTAATTTTCAATGCGAGATTTAGAAGATTACTCATCTGAAACTTTAATTACCTATAATACCTCCCTTGAGTTTTTTTATGCTTAACACAAAGCCGCATTTCAATTTACATCAACAATATCTAACAAGATAATGTAAAAAAAAACTATTTCCGACTAACGAAATTTATTATTATATCGCCGAATGTATAAAAACAGTGGAACAGCTGTTCTGATATTGATTAAATAATATTTCACAACAAAACAAACGGGAAGGTCAAAATAGACGCCATTTTGAATCGCCTTGTCGGCAAATTTTTCATGCGGCTTTTCGCCATCCTGCACGAAATATACACAGTAATTCATAGAATAATGGAAAATATCCTTTGTCTTACAATAAGTGACAGTTACATAAAACGAAAAAAATAATAAGACGTTACTTAAAACTATAATATCCGAAAAACAACACACACAACCACATCATGGCAATACAATATTACGACGCAGTTCCCACAAAATGATCTCTAGCATAACATAATCCAAATCTTTACTCAAAATTAAGAAAAAATAACAAAAGAGAGCCTTACCTTACATTTTTATCCTTAACCCGTCTTCCCCTGATTTATTAATTCAAAATTTAGAGGATCTACGCAGTACTCGTCAACCGGGCGATGACGCCGCCATGTTAAGTGATAACGGGACTTGCCACCTCTTTAGTTACTCCATGGTGTGATATACATTTTTATAACTATTTCTTAGCCGGTTAAGCCTACATTGTAAGGGCCTGTCTGGTCCTACCACTACACCATCCTAAAATATATGGTGTAACCGAACCTCACCACAAGACTTGGAAAAGGTATCTCACTGAAACCCCCCGCAGTTCAGTTTATATAGCCATTGCACAAGACGCAGTCCCCTCATCCCACAATATAATACGACTAAATTAAATAGGTTCTCCAATAACATTGTACACCGAACAAGCAAATAACATACACAACTTAATAGGATTACCCTTCTAGAATGTTCTTTACAGCATAAAAAGAGATAAAGCTATAAGGACGAAAAGGATAGCAATACAGGAGGGACAACTATTCTAGAATAATCGATCAAGTAGCCGCAATGTGCGAAAGAGATAGAACATCAATGTAACGAGAAAGCAATACAAATTGGAATGTTCTCGAATCAATAAAGTTATCAAATGATGCCAGCACAAACGCTTTTGTTACCACTTACCGTGGCATACAAGCAATTTATATGCCTAAAATATTACTGAATAAATTAATAACAACACTAGCATCCGCTTAAACAAGACTAGGTACATAATACCTATTTCCTTTCAGAGTTTTAAAACTTTACTACATAGTATTATAAGTATATGCAATCTAATTCTTCAACGACAGAGAAAAAGACACATGCGAACCGAATAACACATGAATCAGGTAAAGTAATGTACCCATGAAATCATTAAAATAATGTAGTATGGTAGTATGTCATGTAGGATACCAGAGATAATAATTCACGAGACCCTGGGATCTACCATGTAAATACTAGTAGACCCACTACTAATTACAAGCTTTTCTTTAGATTGCTTCGTTCGTAACATTTTTTATATGGAACTAAACAACGTAATGTAGTTGGAAAAGTATTCGACTCGGACTACGATTTTGTAGTGTAAAAGACATAAACGCGCTGCGTTTCTGGGATTGAACCCGCTGATATTTTGGAAGGGAAGTTATATTGTTACGAATTCTTTGCATGTGCACAGAAAAAAAAATATTTTCCCTGATAACGAGGAGGTCTCATTTGTTGGTATCACTATCTATGCGGCATCTCATTCTACATACATTTATCTTTCTCTCTCTAAATTCTGATTGGCTGTTATATTTAAACATTCTAAAAATATCTGTACCCACGTCATGCCATTGGAGCTTCGAGCATATTCCAGATTATTCTACGACATTATTGGTTACCGTATATTAGAGCTCGCGAGCGCGCCAACTTATTCAGTATTTGAAAGCACATACAAGTGAAAACTTAGAGAGAAGAGGAATAAATACCGAACGAACTTTCAGATTTTCAAGAACTTACAACCATCAAAATATTTATTAAAGCATATAACTGTCTGGGTTGGTGATAGGGAGAGAAAACAAACGAAGCTTTACTTTTGCGTGAGAAAAGAACGTCTATTATAAAAAAAACAAGAACACCCATAAAGTTAATAAAACAAATAGTCACTAGGAACTAGGTACATGTTAACAAATGACACGAAAAGAAGTTCACACAATACAATGGCGGCGCATAGCCAGCGAGACGCGGAGGATTACTTTGGCGCGTGTGTATCGGTGCGCGGGCGTCGGCCAAGAGAGCGAGCTTTGGCGAACGAACTCCCTTTTCGGCGACTGGCGCGCCGTGAACTGCGACCGAACCTGCGGCGCGACGGGAAACTATTTTGAAGGTCTCCGAACGGCGAGCGACCGAATGCCACTTTGGCGCGTGTTTTAAAACGCGCGCTATAACCTCCCCCTCTAGCCTAACCGAACGCCCTCGCGGTTAGGGCTAGTCTAAATACCTACGGGGTCTACCTCGTTTACGTTTCTCCCTAACAGGAGGCTCTACCTCTCCGGAGAAGGGTGTGAGATGCGAAACGTGATATTTGCCTATATCTTGCCCCGTTTGAATATTTTCCAAACCATAAGTAGTCGGAGTGTACACTTTACCTACTTTGTATGGGCCGTCACGACGTGGGATGAACTTCGCGGTTTGTCCGCGTCCTGCGTCGTTAGGGCCTTGCGTCTTAAGCAATACTAAGTCACCTACCTTAAACTCTGGTGATGGTCTGCGTTCGTGCTCGGGTACTACTAAATAGCAGTCTTCCCCATCATCTGACTCTAAACTGTACCTGTATAGGATGCCATCAGATACGGTGTATCCGCGGTCTGACCAAGGTCTCCCCCTAGAGGGTTCGTCCGACTCCAAGTCTTCGACGATTTTCTTCACTTCAGGATCCGACAGCTGGTTTTCACGGATGTCACTACTAGTCCTTTTGGGCATGTCAACGACGGTCGTGTGCAACTCGCAGTTTTGTTCCTGCGGGCACACAGGTCGCGATAGCGTGTCCGCTACTACATTAGACTTACCGGGCACGTATACAATGTTTAAATTGAATTCTTGCAGTACCAACGCCCATCTGGCTAATCGCCCGCTGGGCGATCTCTGGTTCATCAGCCATCGAAGGGGCTGGTGATCTGTGCGGACTGTTACCTCAGCGGTCTCTACGTACCCTCTAAACTTACCTAATGCCCACACGACGGCGAGCGCTTCCCGCTCGGTCGTGCAGTAGTTTCGCTCAGCATCGTTTAGTAGGCGGCTCGCGTACTCGATGGGCCTTTCGTCTGGCCCCTCCCCCTGCAGGAGAACAGCTCCCAGGCAGTATGCACTGCTATCGGTGCAAATTACGAACGGCTTCGTCTCGTCTGCCTGGCGGAGTATGGGGGCAGATACCAGGAGGGATTTGATTTTATCGAAAGCCTTTTGCTGCTCGGCGTCCCTCCTGCTCTGTGACAACCTGTACGGCGGACTGGCAATAGGTTCCTGTTGCGGGCTTACCTTGATCCGATGCGTAGCGAATTCGGTGGCGGGCCCTCCGCGTGCAAACTGCGGCGCGCGCTCACCAATGAAAGAATTGAGTGCGCTTCGCTGCTCGGGGTTCAACTTGGTACCTTCGTCCGAGCGCAGCGCCAACTCCGACGATGAGGCGCGCATTAGGTCAGACTCCGCCGGATTAAGCGTGTAAGAGTACACCAAGTCATAAGGTATATTAGGACTATCAGCAAATACCCACTGGCGTCGGGCCACATCTATAATCATGCCAGCCCGAGCCAAAAAATCTACACCTAGGAGCGTTCTCGTGTCACTGTTAGGTAACACTAACAGCTGACATGGTATCTTACGGCCCTGTATAACAATTTCGACTTCAGCTGTCATCATGTCTCTCCATTGTTTCGTTCCATCGGCTAACTGAACAAAAAGTTTAACTTTACCAAAAGAAACCCCAGATTCAAGAAGTACTTTATGTAGTAGGGGGCTCGCAATGCTATGCGTAGCCCCTGTGTCTACGATTGCTACGCCGTAGCGCCCCGAGACGTCAATATTAACCATCGGGTATGATTCATGCATGCTCATGCTAGATAGCTTAATACACGAATCGTTATTACGAAAACTATCTATTTCGATGCTATTGAACGACGGCTTAGCATCAGACTTTTCGTTGCAAACATCGCATTTTGATCTCACAACACCTTCTTTTCCGCAACCGTAACACCGTATTGGGTTCGTACCTTTATCGGTTGTGGCTATGCTAGCCTTTCGACACTCGGTCGTTGAATGCCCTAACGCTTTACAAAATGTGCATCTAATACGCGGAGCTCTGGGAGTTTGATTCGAGTTAGAAGTGAGTTTGTTGTCGGTAGTAGCGGATCGATCGGTCGCAGCACTCGCGGCCGGCCGCACGTTCGGTTTCGCGGGGGCGATGACGGGCGCGGGGTTTAATTCAGATAATGAATCCTCCGCGAGTCTCGCTCGCTTTGACAAATCGTTTAAATCGACTATACTGTCTCGCGGTAACCTTTTTCTTATGCGACGGTGTAATAAACTATACACTATGTCCACTTGCATCACGACTGGCACTATGTACGGTAATTTAACAATTAAAGATCGTACCTTAGACACAAATACCTCTGCGCGCTCCGTATCGCTGTGTTCTTGCGCGAAGATCTCGCGCAGAACCCGGTAGGCTGGCCTCTGAGCGCCGTAGGCAGCGCGTAGGCGCGCCAGCGCCTCAGGCCACGAAGCGACGTCAGGGCGGGTGCCGCGCCACCATACGGCCGCGTCGCCGGTTAGGAGCATGGCGAGGCCCCGTAACGCGTGTTCGTCAGACACGTCGGTGCACTCCTTGTACACTTCAACTGCGTCGATGAACGCCTCCAAGGTGTCAGCATCACGTGACTGCCCGTCGAACCTCGCGGTACATCGCGCAAAGTTCCCGCCGGACGACGCGGGTGCATTGGGTGCGCTCCGCGAAGGTGATGCCGCAGGCGTCGACGCCACAGGGTTCCACTGGTTGCTGTTACGTTGTATCGATCGTAGAGTAGCTACTAGTGTGTGGTTGTTCTCAGCCTGTGCCCGGGCGAACGATTCCATCATTGTAATTAGTAGCTTCTCGGTGTTGGACGTCGCGGCGGGCGCCCCAGTGCGGGATCCGCCGGCGGCGAAGTCACGAGCGGCGGCGCCGCCCTCGGCGCGCGTCACGTCGCTGTAGTACGATGCGGCGGCGGGGGCTCCGATGCAGGCCCCGCCGACGGCGAAGTCACGAACGGCGGCGCCGGCCTCGGCGCGTGTCACGTCGTTGTAGTACGGTGTGGCGGGGGCTCTGGTGCGAGCCCCGCCGACGGCGAAGTCACGAACGGCGGCGCCGGCATCGACGCGCGTCCGGTCGCTGTAGTACGGTGCCGCGGCGGGTGCTCCGGTTCGGTCCCCGCCGGCGGCGAAGTCGCGAACGGCGGCGCCAGCCTCGGCGCGCGTCCGTTCGATGTAGTACGGTGCCGCGGCGGGTGCTCCGGTTCGGTCCCCGCCGGCGGCGAAGTTGCGAACGGCGGCGCCAGCCTCGGCGCGCGTCCGTTCGCTGTAGTACGGTGCCGCGGCGGGTGCTCCGGTTCGGTCCGCGCCGGCGGCGAAGTCGCGAACGGCGGCGCCAGCCTCGGCGCGCGTCCGTTCGCTGTAGTACGGCGCCGCGGCGGGTGCTCCGGTTCGGGCCCCATCGGCGGCGAATTCGCGAGCGGCGGCGCCGGCGTCGGCGCGCGTCCGGTCGCTGTAGAAGTCGGCAGCGGGGACTCCAGCACTTGTCCCGCCGGGCACGTGGTCGAGAGCGCCGACGCCGGTGTCGGCGCGCGTCTCGTCTTCTGTGTCAGTCGTGGTACGTGCTTGGGTGATTGCGGCTCCGGCGTCGGGCCGCGTTGTCACCACGGAGCCCCGATCGTCATCGGACGCGGTGTCGCTGCTGTGCTCTTCCTGCTGTTGCTCGTTTGCCGCGTGTACCGCGCGGGTTGCTCGCGTTCTACGCATGCTTCTTTTCGTATGTGGGTTCGTTCACGTGTTAGGTATGCACTAATCACTGCCCCACGTTGGGCGCCACTTATAACTGTCTGGGTTGGTGATAGGGAGAGAAAACAAACGAAGCTTTACTTTTGCGTGAGAAAAGAACGTCTATTATAAAAAAAACAAGAACACCCATAAAGTTAATAAAACAAATAGTCACTAGGAACTAGGTACATGTTAACAAATGACACGAAAAGAAGTTCACACAATACAATGGCGGCGCATAGCCAGCGAGACGCGGAGGATTACTTTGGCGCGTGTGTATCGGTGCGCGGGCGTCGGCCAAGAGAGCGAGCTTTGGCGAACGAACTCCCTTTTCGGCGACTGGCGCGCCGTGAACTGCGACCGAACCTGCGGCGCGACGGGAAACTATTTTGAAGGTCTCCGAACGGCGAGCGACCGAATGCCACTTTGGCGCGTGTTTTAAAACGCGCGCTATAAGCATTATTTGAAGAGAAGATATCATTTATTTTTGTAATATACAAGATATTCTAGAATTTAAAGATACAATGCCGGCTATTGGAATTGACTTGGGTACGACGTACTCGTGCGTTGGCGTATGGCAACAAGGCAATGTGGAAATCATCGCCAATGACCAGGGCAACAGGACAACCCCTTCATATGTTGCGTTTACGGATACAGAACGACTAATAGGTGATGCTGCAAAAAACCAAGTGGCACTCAATCCCAACCATACAGTATTTGATGCAAAACGCCTCATCGGTCGTAAATTTGATGATCCTAAAATCCAACAGGACATGCGTCACTGGCCCTTCAAAGTGATCTCCGAGAGCGGTAAACCAAAAATTCAAGTGGAGTACAAAGGTGAGACCAAGACATTTGCGCCTGAAGAAATAAGTAGCATGGTGTTGAGCAAGATGAAGGAAGTCGCAGAGGCATACTTAGGTACCACAGTACGTGACGCGGTTGTCACTGTACCAGCCTACTTCAATGACTCACAACGACAAGCGACCAAGGATGCAGGTGCCATTGCCGGGCTGAACGTGCTGCGCATCATCAACGAACCTACGGCTGCTGCGCTTGCATACGGTCTCGACAAGAACCTCCAAGGCGAACGCAATGTACTTATTTTTGACCTCGGCGGCGGTACATTCGACGTGTCCGTGCTCACGATTGACGAGGGTTCGTTGTTTGAAGTACGATCAACCGCAGGTGACACTCATTTGGGTGGCGAAGACTTTGACAACAGACTAGTAAACCACCTCGCTGATGAATTCAGGCGCAAACAACGAAAAGACATCCGTAATAATCCACGGGCACTGCGAAGATTGCGCACAGCTGCTGAACGCGCCAAACGCACACTTTCTTCTAGCACAGAGGCAACCATCGAAATCGACGCACTGTGTGAAGGCATCGACTTCTACACGCGATTATCAAGAGCGCGCTTTGAGGAGCTAAACGCAGATTTATTCCGAGCCACCCTAGAACCAGTTGAAAAAGCTCTAAATGATGCCAAGTTGGACAAGAGCTCGATCCATGACGTAGTTCTCGTCGGTGGTTCCACGCGCATTCCCAAAATCCAAAGCATGCTACAAAGTTTCTTCTGTGGCAAGAAACTAAATTTGTCAATCAACCCGGACGAAGCAGTAGCGTATGGTGCCGCAGTTCAGGCAGCTATTTTAAGTGGTGAGCAGCACTCCAAAATCCAGGACGTGCTACTAGTTGACGTGGCACCTCTATCGCTTGGTATCGAGACCGCTGGTGGTGTAATGACTAAGATAATTGAGCGCAATTCGAAGATTCCGTGCAAACAGACACAGACATTCAGCACTTACGCAGACAACCAGCCGGCTGTCACCGTCCAAGTGTACGAGGGTGAGCGAGCCCTAACAAAGGACAATAATCTGCTAGGCCGTTTTGATTTAACCGGCATCCCGCCAGCGCCACGAGGTGTACCCAAAATCGATGTCACTTTTGACTTGGACGCAAATGGAATCCTTAACGTATCGGCTAAGGAGACTAGCACGGGACGTAGTGAGAAAATTGTTATCAAGAATGATAAGGGTCGCCTTTCTCAAGTTGAGATAGATCGGATGTTGGCCGAGGCAGAGCGATATAAGGAAGAGGATGAGAAGCAACGCGAGAGGGTCGCAGCACGGAACCAACTTGAGGCTTACGCGTTTAGCGTCAAACAGGCATTGGACGACGCCGCTGATAAGCTGACTGAGGACGATAGGGCAACGACGCGACGACTATGTGATGAGACGTTGCAATGGCTTGACAACAACTCGCTGGCTGAGCGCGATGAACTATCTCATCGGCTTACAGAGCTAAAGCGCGCCTGTTCTCCAATCATGAGCAAACTGCACGGAGCCGCGGCGCAATCACCCGGCTCACAATCACAGGCACGAACCGGACCCACTGTTGAAGAAGTAGACTAACATGAACATTCCGCTAGATATAAGTGTAAATAGTACCTACATCATAATTAATTTATTACACTTAGTTTTGTATCTGTAAATAAACACAAGTCAGTAAGTTAATTTATTATGGTATATAAGTTAGGTATATAAGTTCCTGTACAAATTAAATTATCATGTGCTGCAAAATAAAACGATATTATGATTAAGTATTTCATTGTTTTATTTATTTAGAAATTAACAGCCGTAAATGAAAAAGAAGTGGACACCATTAAACTGCAGTTTGTTAATAAAGCTACCAAATCCCAATGAATTTTCATATTACAGAATTTTACCAGGGTAAAGATATCCAACTTTTACAACTATGTATCCCTAAAACCAAAGACTGAGAAAAATATTTTCTTTTCTAATGGGTTTCATCCTACTATTATTATTTTTTGATTTTTATCATTTTTAAAGGTATCTACTCTGGTCTATTTGGGGAATGAGATTTATTAATTTACTGGAACACTCGACGGCCAGTTTAAAAAACACTAGAAATTATAAAAAGCTACAAGGTTGCTGAAAATGTAGCCTAGTTGTTTCAAATCGATTAATTCTTAATACTGCCGAATAGGTATACGTATTACTTAATAATTTACTGAAGTATTACTATGTATTCTAAACATTTTAGAATCAATTATTTGGTTAATCACATTCGATGTTTTCTCAGAGTAAGTATTATCCAAGGGCATACCACACTAAATGATCATTGACAAGTGTTGACAAGATTTAGGAATGTGACATATGTGACAACCAAATGTCAAAATCAGCCAATTAAGTTACGTGGGCTAGAGATGGTAAAATGTTATCGGTGTAGTATAAATTACATAGTATAAAAGTTATTATAATATTTTAAATACACTATTTTATAAACCACCACCATTCTCAGACATCTGAGCTAACATTGATTCTTTAGTCAGAATTTTTTTTTTTTGATCGAATTGCTTTTGCACTATAATATGAGAAAAGAGGATAATTTTGTAACAGTAAATAAAGATTTATTAAATAACACGTATTTTTGCTATCCGATAGACATTTTAATAAAAAAATTATTGTATTAAACTAAACACTTGGAAAAGCCAATAAATCGATCAAAAATATAATATATTTTTATTTATATTAGTTAGATCTAGATAATTGAACCTTACAATGTACGTAGGTACCTAAATTAATTATTGTAGCTTAATCAAATAATCATGTTTATAAAATATTAGCTTTTGCCTGGCACTCTGTCATAAAAATGCAATTTTATATTCTTCTTGTGACATTGATCTACCTATCTCCATACCAATATTCATCAATATCTGTTTAGTGATTTAGCCGTGAAAGTGTAAGAGACAAACACAAACAGTATCATCCCAACATTTTTTTTTGTACTCCTCGACCGACGTGAAAACCAGCGTAAAATACTATGTTAAAAACAGCACGTAGCTCATACGTCGTCTTACGACGTTCATTCGTCGCTGTCACATCGAAACGACCGTATTATATTTATTACGACCCATTTTATACGACTCGTCGCGAAAAATCGTGTAATAGTCCAATAAACGTCGTTTAGTAGTTGTATAAAAGTATTGAGTGAGACATACTTTTGATCGCATTATGGTGTTTATTAACACTGTTTATGCACTTTGAGTGAAGTAAATGAATGAATCATTTGAAACATCTAAACCTAGAAGTCTAACTGACGACATTCATATTTATTTTATTATCTATTTTGTGTGTTCATCCTTGAAAGTCATGTTAGAAGTGATGAAGTACATGAAAATTTATTTCATCGAGTAATATGCGCTAGTTTTCTTAATTTAAAGGACATGCCTTTCAAATTCTTAAATTAATCAATATATCTGCCTATATTTTCAACAGGTGTCGTAAAAAAATATTTTTATGTCCAATATACGACCTTTTACCTTTACAAGTTTTTGATCAGTACATTATCAGCCATATTTAAATTTCTGAGTTATCACATATCGATTTGATAAATCTGAATGTCTCATAAATCTATTTAAATTCTAATTTCATTGTCAATTAGATATAAAATATAAAGATATAATAAATATACAGTTCCAAAATGAGTACATATTCATCACATTATTATTCTTATTTAAGTAATATACATATAATTATTTCTAATATTAATTCTAGGACTATTGCAATGTAAAGAAAAGTGCTTTCGACTTAAATTTACTTAAATAAAATCAGAAGTAGTATAGTGATACAAAGCAATGGCAGACAAGTATAAACATTATAGTAACTATTAACTAACTGCACAACACTAGTTGATTAAATCCGAGCGACGTCCGAAGTACCTATCGCTGTCTCTAGTTATTTTATTATTGAATTGTTCATGCTTTAAATGAGTGCTTAGTGCTCGTGGTGGTGATTCTTATGTGATTAAATTAAATAAATGCTGTGTAAAATATAACTCGGCTTCCCACGAAAATGGCGCCGAATTTTAGCAAAATTACTTCGAGGACAGATGTTAAGATCGCGCTAGCAGCTTCTGCAGCCCTTAGTGCTTGGATTATTAGGAATTCCTTAAAGTCAAGGTGATTGTTATAAAATATTCCATTCATATTCATATTTGGAGTTCATAGACACTTCAGAACACAGATTTAGTAGCTATTTTACCTACGGCCTTTAATTACTGCTATAATTTCATCATACCATTTGAAATGTACACTTTTTCGACATCATAATAATTACCAGCTTAACATAATATCCTCGTGGTAGTGGTTTTAATTTTAGACATAATTAATTTGATTCAGAATTTCATTATTGAAGATTCATACAGACAGCTGTACCGAATTCTAGATATTAAATCTCTTACTTAAGTCAGCTATAAAGTCAGATATTTACCAAGTAGACCAGTATTGAACATCATAAATATTGCATACCATTTAGAAATGAAGTTAAGAACTTCTTCCTTTACAACCACTTATCCATCAGAACCTTAGATTAATGACGGCCTGAAGAACTCACTGCCATTTCAGTAAATTGATTAAAATATTTTAACTAATTAGTCTATATAGACTAGACATATGATTGACTGAAAGTAACAGTTGCGCATAATAACAGACAATTTAGCTTTTCTTCAATACCTGAGATAGAATACCAGATGCTATTACACTATCTAATGGTCCCAAAGACATGACCACACACTCGAACACACAATTAAACACAATCTCAGAACTAACCTTTAAAGATCACACATGGATTTGTCCCTTTTGGGAAACAAACCCACAACACCAGCACAGTGGTGAGGCAACCCTTGGGTGACATATCATGCGACATACTCTATGTTGCATTTCTGTTAGTCAAATAAATAGCCTAATACAAACTAAAGTGCAATGGACAGTAATAGGGACCTTACTAATAGAGAGATGATGAGGTTTTAAATAAAGTTCAAAAAGAAGCTAGTCACCAAAGCAATACTCAGTTTTAACCAACTTCAAAAATAAAGGAGGAGGTTCTCAATTCAATTGTATGGGATTCTAGAGAAATTGAGGGCAAGCCTCAAATTTTAAAGGCTTCCATATTGATTTTCGTACATTATCTAAAGCAACTTAGAAATTTGCATCTAGCAGTCAGCATTTGATGTTGCTGAGCTGACGCTTTAAGGTACAAAACCTCAATGGTTAGGACTACAAGTATAAATCTATAATGCTGTTTACTGTATTCTTTCAAGTTATACACAGATGGGGCGAGACCTTGAATATTGTTTGTGTATTTCTTTCTTATTAGTGCATTTTTTGTAATGGAAGTTGGTTTTTTTTTGTAAAGTTATGTAATCTCATCTAATCCTTTTTTGTGCAGACTGTAGTCATCATAATGACACATCAATTCTGAATGATTCAAGTATGTGCACACATTGGAAATGTAAAGCTTAATGTGTGTTTATTAAAATATTGTTTTAACTATACTGGTATTAACATAATGAGTCAACAGATTTAATTAAACATTATAAACAAACATTCCTTTCAAGTCACCTAAAAAGGAAAATATAGGCCTTCAAAATAAAGTACAAAAAAATAAAATAAAGTTATGGTTTTAATATAAAAAAAAACTTCAAACTTCTATATTATTATTGCAAATAGTTCACCATATTTTACCCTAGGGCATGCAATACAGATCATATTTAAATCTATAAGTATTATAGGTACTGATTATGTACAATTTTTAAGGTACATTATTTGTTTAGGAACTATTTATTACCAAATTATCAAATTTACAAAAGAATAAAAAAAATCAAATAATAAAGATTGTAAAACACAAAGTAAGATTAATAACAAATTTAAACTATTATTTTTTCTATCTACTAGTAATATTGCCACAAATATTATCTTCTCAGTATTCTTTAACACTGTAATTTAAAAAAAAACAAAAGCCTGCATAGTTGAAACAGTTCATGTTGTATTCAATTATTTTTCTTTTTCAGTAAACCCAAAAATGGGAAACCTGGCCGCTTATCACCGGAAGAACAGATACAATACATGATTAAGGATAAAAATAAAACGACACCAAAGGCACAGGTTGATGCAAAGTTCATTGCTGAACTGAAAGTACTATGGAAGATAATGATGCCCTCGGTTTGGTCCAAGGAGTGTGGATTCATGACACTTATTGCTATGTCGTTGATATCAAGATCCATGTGTGACCTTTGGCTTATTCAGCAGAGCACATTGATTGAAGGGTGAGTTTTTACCATTAAAATTGATTATATTCTATCCTAAGATTAAATTGTGAAGTTTTTTCTGCAAACACGTTGTTCTAGCATGGTTGCAATACATTTTGTACCTAATAATACACTACAATTTCTTAATGTATGAAAGGAAATTAATTTATAAAATATAATGTACTTGTTTGTACATTTTTAGGATGTTTGAAGCTGTACAACACTACTATATACAAATATATTTTAATTTGATTTTTTCCTAGTCAATATTACATTGTGTTGAAAATATGATTATACTAATTATATTAATCTATGTCATATATAAAAATATACCTTATTTCAATTCTCTCCCATGAAATCTCACATTTCCTATTGTCCAACCTTGTTACACTGTTTTTTAATGCATTGAATTTATAACTATAGCTGTATTGTATGTAAAATAGATGGCATTAAATTAACGCCAAGTCACTGCTGCCATGCTTGTGTCGCGAGTTTTTTTTTTTTATATACCTACTTACCATTTGTTATGAACATATACTTTGCACTGTATCCACCACTATAAAAAACAATATTAATAATAATATAATAAGCTTTTTGCCATACATAGTATACCAAAAAGTGGTGTTCTGAACAGGGTTACTAGGTTGCTAAACCTAATATACGGACAGACTAGACAACATGACTTAATAAAACCTTGACAAGAATAATGGCAACAAAAATTGAGTTACTTAAAACTAAATTCTTCTTAGTTGCATAGGGCTTCTATCAAATTTTATTGCCCAAATGCTGTATCAGATAACTTAAAAGACCAAGCCAGCAGTTTGGCGAATGATGGATGTTTTTGATGAATTGAGGCTGTTTGTGGTTGGGGCGACAACAAGATAAAAGATAAGATAAGATAAAAATTTGTTTATTTCTCTTTCACAAAGGTGTTCAGGGTAGTACAATAACAAAATAATTAAAAAATACAGCTTACATAGATCCAAAACTCCTTTGTGAGAGACTGGTTTCTGCAGTAGGTAGACCTGTGTCACAGATTACCAGGCTCCCACCCCTTATATAAAGTACTGTATGTACAATTATGGGCAAACTTCTTGAGCATTTTATTTCGGGATATTTACCATGTTATTTGTTGAGTTGCCGATATACAAATTATTTATTAATTAAAACTACAAGATACTCTCAGTATCTTACAAATTGTTATCAGTAAACTCATAAATTGTAAGTGTACGATGCGCAAACTTTCCCCTACCACGTCACCTAATGCTCAAGAAGTTTGCCCATAATTATAACAATGTTTAAAAATATCAAAGCTATTGAAAAGACACGATGTTAGAGTGTGTGTGTGTGTTTGTGTGTGTGTGTGTGTGTGTGTGTGTGTGTGTGTGTGTGTGTGTGTGTGTGTGAGTGAGTGTGTGTGTAACTTGTAAAATATTATATGCAGTTCAATGGTTAAGAAAATGGAATTAGGAGGTTTTCAGTTTCCGTGTATGATAAGGTTAGCAACCAATGTGTTAATATCTTCTTAACTTTATATTTTGTAAATGGGTATATTGATAGGAGCTGATTTATTTTATTATATAAGTAGGGCCCAAGAAAACAATAAAATCTATGTGAGAGACTTGTTTTTTGTAATTTTTTTAGACACACTTTGTCTTTTCGGCGTTTTTTTGCATTATTTAAGGGATCATAATCAATGGAGGAATGGACTTTGATTACAGTGTAGTGTATAAAAAGCTGCCTAACTGTGAGTACATAAAATTTTTGGTAGACATCTGAGGTAGGATACAAGAATGGTAGAAATAAAGCCACTTTTATAACTGCCCTCTGTGCGCGTTCAAGTTCAAGAGAATGGCGTAAAACTAAAAAAACTATAAATGCAGTCTAGACCAACTGTGTCTTACATAATCTATGCACGTATAATAAAATCTGCCGTAATCTTATCAAATGACTCCAGGATAAATGTTATAATCGAGAATAAACGACAATATTCTTATCCAGTCTTTAATTACCACGCCTTTCGAAAGACCTATTATAAATTGAATTACTGATGGAATTAATTTATGAAGATATCGTGCTTGAATGTGTCAGTCAGATCGCCACACATATCTTTTCGGACTTTTTGTCTCGGTGAAAGACGGTCCGACGTCGAACAGCGCAGTGGTGCGCTGTATTGGTTCATTAAAGCTCAAAATACATCGATCGACGGCGATCGATTTCGGTGTAATATCACCCAATGCTTTGGCGAGATTGTAGATATTTTTTTTTGCGAAGCACAAGGAGGCAAATCTTAAGAGAGAGATAGTTCAGAAATTTAGAAAGCATCATTGGGGGCTATATTTTCCTCTTCTCGGCCAGCTCGGAACTCCGTTAGGACGCCAGTTCTTCTCTGCTTTTCATAACGCCTTGGTGGCAGCCTTACTTTTTGGCTTAACAGTTTGTCTGACCAACTAATGTCCCAAATAGCTATATACTTGTACTTCAAGGCGCACTATTAGCGTTATCTTCATTTACCATTTATTTGGGTAATTTAATACATTTAGCTTTCCTTTCATTTCCGTTCAGAACTATCTCCTTAAAATTGGTATATAAGCGGCATTTCTAATACTGCCAATTCATGGACATCGGTTCCTTCCTTATTGCCTGCACCCGGCATAAGGTCTCGGATTCGATCCCCGGTTAGGCAATAGTTATTTAGGATATTCATTCAGGCAATTCAGTAGCAGCACGGTTCAGTGTTGTACCCGGTTGATGGTGATGGGCTTACCCTCTAACACTAGTAAGCTATACATAACAGGTGAAATGCGAGCGTCCTACGACTCTGCCACACCCCCTAAGTACAGTAGAAACTCGATTAACCGGACTAATTGTTGTCGTAAGGCATTCGGATAATCGATTGTATGAAAAATAGCGGGTTTTATGCATATGTAGTTAGTACATAATGTTATGTGTTAATTAAAAATAACAAGTAGATACATATTAACGAAAACCAATGTTTATTAAGAGATACATTACATACTACATGTACTATACATTGTACATGTACTAAATAATTTAACGTTAATCATGAAATTAATTATTTAGGTACATATGTACATACGTCTCTTACGCTTTGACATTTTTATTAATATGTAGATAGACTTGATACGCACGTCAGAACGGAGTAACAATTGCTAACTAACTAAATTAATAACGAAACGCGTGGGCAGCGATCCCGCTATGCGCATGCGATGCAAAACCAGTTAGGTAAACCGGGTCGGTAGTCCGGATAATCGCGAATCCGTATAACTGAGGGCCGGATAATCGAGTTTTTACGTATTTAATCGTGATTTTTTTATACTTGGTGATATTGGTTGGTAAGAATTAACAAAGCCGCCTTCCGCCCCATGTTTATCCGTTAGCTTCTCATTGGACTTTGAGCTTTCACCTTCGCTAAGGTAATTTCTTACGAAAGGTGCTTACTTTTACTTTGTATTGTATTACTTAAGTTTCGTAAATAGTTAAAAATGTGCGATGTATTGTCATTCAGCCATAAAGTACCTCACTTTAATTGTCATACCGGTTTCCAGTCTGGTATATGGTGATCTACGAAACAGTCATAAGTAATAACACAATCATATAAACTAGCAAAAAGGTCTGTGGTATTTTTAAACAAATATACCTATAGCTTTTATACGTAATTTGATGATTGTGATCAAAGTTACGTACTACCAAATTTCTTAAAGATTTACCGATACAATTAAAGACACGGTTGAAAAAAAATATGGGACCGGCGCGGCAGGACCTTACACAGGTATCTCATAAAATAGCTTTTCATCACGCCTAATTTACCCAGAAGGGTCTCACAGAGATGTATAACACCCACACTTCACCTGTTTATGTCCCATGTGACAAGGCATGAGCGTATCACCATCCACCGGGCACAAATCCAACTCCGTGCTGTTGCAGAATTTGTCTACAATAACATAAATAACTAAGAAACAGTTGAAAAATTATGGGACCGGCAGGATATGACCCGACCTCTGCATACCGGGCAGCCTCTTTTACCACTAAGCTACGGTCGCCTCTTGCCGGGACTCTTACATTACTTAACTGCATGTTACGTCATTTAAGTAGGATACAAACCAACATGGTGAAGTTACATTCAGCACAAATGTTGTAAAGAATGAACGCGTTTCAACTTTTATTGATTATTTGAATAGCCTTTAGCTATTCTTAGCAAATTATAATAAGAAACAGTTTAAGAAAAAGTTTTTTAGATAATTGAAACCTAATTAACTTTTTTCCAGTCTATTAAATGCATCATCTATACATATAATACAATTGTAAAAAATGTCTGTACATTGAAGATATTTAAGTAATATTAATACGAGGAGACTTTATAGTAGCAATGAAGCCAAATCACTTATTTTTTTAATTTTTGTCTGTCTGTATGTCTGTATGTTCGTACAGGCATCGCCCCAACTACATGATATTGGATGCGGTTTTCACAGTAGTGTATCTAAAGGTCTAACTTAAAAACTGGTATATGTTTTATCTTGGTATTTTCTCCTTAGGGTAAGAGTTAGGTTAGGTTGTAAAAGTGCATGAAATTCTACAAATTGGTTTATTACATGACGTAAATGAACGGAGAGTCCGTTTTTGGGAATTCTCACTCTCGAGGGGTGAGGATGGGGATTAAAAGTTTATATGGGAAGTTCGTCAATTTTGAAGGAAAGAGCATTGCCTTCAAGTACAGTGGGCCAAGCAATTAAGTATGCAGGGCAAAAACTTCTACGCCATCGTGAAAACTGACTGCAATAGTTATGCATGTGTGAACTACATATTTAAAAAGTGTAGTATACCTACTGTTGAGATATGTAACTCACTTATCCATGACTGGTGTAGTAAGTCTTTACTGTGACTTAGAAGTTTTTGCCTTGCATACCTAACTCATTGGCCCACTGTACATGAGATCCTTGTATGACGTTAAGCTAAGATATGAGGTAAATTAAGTATTGAAAGTGTATTCTTTCATATATCGAAATTCACCCAGACGAGATCGCGAGCGAAAGCTTGTACAATACTTACTAAATATGAATGTCTGCATAAACAAGTATGCGTTACGTGGTCATTCTCAGTCTATAGTTACGTAAAAACGTGTGTTGAAATGTACAGTTTGACTAGCTTCGAGAGAATACGGTGCATAATTGCCATTGACCGCAAAGACTGGTCGAAACTACAAATCAGGAAATCGATATGGATGATAGGACAAAGAAAATTTATATGAATTTTGTTTGTTTTTGAATTTACAATTAATTAATTATTGGAAAATTAAAATGACATGTAATTGATGTACCTAACTATAACCTTACCCACTTTGCACGCCATACGGTTGGACATGGAAAGCATCTGTATCAATTTTTTTTAAGACCTTTTATTGTACCTGTGTTCGCAAAGTAATAAATGAATTATGAATTATGAAAGAACTCGTCATTGATGTTTTTTGCCTTTTGTTTCTTCGTCGCAAAAACAGAAAGACCTTCTGAAATATATCGCTTTAAATTCCTTTTCATGTTCCTGTATGATAAGATGCACTAGGCCTTCACAAAATAACAGTCTTTGTACTGCACTTCGTACGGATTACTAACAGCGTCGGACGTATTAAATCTAAAGAAATTGTATTGCTTTGTTCTATCAGCTATTATTGTGGCCAATAAAACGACTTACCTTCACATATTCACTTCGTTTTATTGCCACATTCCAAAGCCTTCATTCATCGATACAGTATAATACATATTAGCATGTGTTTGTAGTGATTTAAAAGCGATTCTAGATAATAATCTTCGTGTCGACACAATAATATCTCAATTCTATGGGCGCTAATCATAATCCTTACAGATTATGATATTTTAAACATTTACTTTGATTGGGTACTGAGTACTGACTTAATTACGTTGGCGGTAGCGGTTAAAGCGGTCGCCTCGCCGCTTTCAACTACGCTGGTGTTGTGGGTTCGATCCCCACATGGGACAAATCTTTGTGTGATTCGCAAAGATTTGTTCTGACTCTGGATGTGATCTGTGTGTGTGAAATCTATGTTTGTGAACACCCCGCGACACAGGAGTTATTCCTAGTGCGGAAGTCGTTTTTTTTTTTTAAAAAATTATAAGAATAATAAGAAAACTATAAAATACATTAGCAGATAGATAGCAGCTCTACTAGCTATCTGCCATGCCAACCGCTATTAGTCCTGTTCTTTGGGGTATCCTCTGAATGACCTAGGATTCCTGTGATACTTATTTTACGCAGAGTCCTGCCATTCTAAGAGTTCTCTGGGAAAAGTCATGTCCTCCAACGGCCTAGGTCTTGCTTTTGCGAGGGATAAACGATGAAAATGTCATACGGTTCTGCCGTACCTAAGTTTCGTCGTATGTTTTTTGATCGTTCGATCCGAATCCGATCCGAGTTTGGTCCGACTTCGGTCCGAAGTAGACGTAGAACCATCTGTACCGTAGCTTACGCACTACATCCGATTTCTTAAAACATTTTTTTTGACGCAGTCGTAGTGCGGCAACGCCCTTATTTAAAGTCGCAGGCGAGCCCTTAAGGTTCGGCTTCCTAGGAAAGCGCTGTGGATTAATGCAGCCGTAATAGTATGGCCGTTAGTACGCAATACGTTATGTCGCTGACCGCTCTTTAGGAAACCACTTCATTTACTTTACATAGGCAACGTCCTAGTGTCGTCACTCCGTTATCCTTACGGCCGCATTATACCACACCACTTACCTAGGAAACCGAAGCTTAAGTCCTGTCTGACTATGGACAGATAGGTGCATTAACTTTATAACACTTGAATATTTGTATTTTTTTTGTTACAGATCTATAATCACCATGAATCATAAGGAATTTCGGAAGTTGTTAACACAGTTCTTCATATACATGCCAGTTGTAAGTATTTTATAGTTCCTACCTTGTCATTAATTATGCATATTTTTAAAGACAAACATTTCAACCAAGGACTATTGTTGGAACCATGAAACGTGTGAAAACAACGCCATCATAAACCGGCTTGGTTTACAATGTAAATGTGTTAAATGTACCTAACTTTTATAGCACTTAGCAATCTTATTTTGAGAACAATAAAAAAAAATGTACAGGCTATTACTGCTCATATCATGAGTATGATAAATGCGTTAATTGGGTAAAAAAAATTAAAAGACGTAGCCCCAATTTCACAGGTCTTAAATAAACCTTATTGGCAGAATAAGCATATAACTTACATAAGTAAAAGATAAAGCTATGTTCTTTTTTCAAGTGTAACTTGTGTCACTTTTAAATTCGGTTAAGTTATATTTTATAGATCGCATAAGAGCTATCCGGCAAGTGGCCCGTAGTCTCTTATTTTATTTATTTATTTATATCTTCTACACAAGATAAGTTACCCTAATTTCCCAAATGACTTGTTTGTTACCCTTAAGATGCAGTAAAATATAAAAATCGTCGTAAATTAAAGAGCTCACTTTTGTCGGTGAATTCCATTATTTTCTACTTTCCGCCGTTGCCGTACATGACCGCCTGATGAACACCTACTTTCTTTGTCACTTTTTGGATGTAGCTAATCCTAGGGCGTCCGCTTCCGAAGGATCCATCCTTCGATTTCCCGTCTACATTATTATTGATGAAGTTGTCATGTCCTATTAGTGGCCAATCATCATTCCCCTGTTATTTTCTATAGCACTTAACAATATGTCTTCTTTTGATGACAATTTCCAACACTTTTGTATCATCATTTAGCCTTTCGTAGTCCACTGCTGGACATAGGCCTCTCTCAATTTGCGCCACAACACCCGGTCCTGTGCCTTCCGCATCCAGTCCCCTCCAGCGACCTTTTTCAGGTCATCAGTCCACCTGGCAGGGGGGCGTCCTACCTTACGGTTGCCGAGTCGCGGTCTCCATTCTAGGACTCGTTTGCTCCAGCGGCTGTCGGTCCTTCGGCAGACGTGACCAGCCCACTGCCACTTCAGCGAGCTTATTTTGCGAGCTATGTCGGTTACTTTGGTTCTTTGTCGGATGATCTCATTACGAATTTTATCCTTCACAGAAACTCCGAGCATAGCTCGCTCCATAGCCCGCTGCGCGACTTTAAATTTGTGGACTTTTGTGACACTTTTGTATACAATAAATAATAAGTATGTTATTTTTTTCAGATATCGTTAGTAAACAACGTATTGAAATGGAGTATAGGAGAGCTCAAACTGAGGCTAAGGACTAACTTGACTTTGCATATGTACCAACAGTATTTGAAGTAAGTGCTATGTCATAATTTCCTTTCTACTTATTATAAATACGGGGTGGATGCGACATAGCGACATTTATTGAAACCACAGCTTCTATACATGGTAAGTATCAATTTCCACCGGATCAAAATTCTCTGGCGGAAAAAAAAATCACGTTCTCCGAACAATTTGAACATTGCGATCGTGCAATTTGTTCGGAAGACGTGGATTTTTTTTTTATCCAGAGAATTTTTTATCCGGTGGAAATGCATACTGGCCATGTATAGAAGCTGTGGTTTCAATAAATGTCGCTATGTCGCATCCACCCTGTATATACTAAGAAACAGTTGAAAAAAAATGGGATCGGCAGGATTTGAACCTGCGACTTTCTGCAAACCGGCAAGTCGCTTTAACCAACCAGTTACGGTCGCCTCTTGCCAGGGCCCTAAATTTTCGCAACTGCATGTTATGTCATTTCGTGACGTCACGTTCATCAATTTGTTATTGTTATTATAAACATTGTTATAAATCTGTACTTAAGTTTTTGTCACTTTGTTTCCCCTTCCTGCGTCAATCGATTTTTATATATTTATACCGTGCAAGCTAGCATACACACACATCACCCTATCGCGATTGGGAGACCAAAGAGAGAAGAAACAAGTGATTCAGTGAAGTTACCCCGGTAATCCGACTAACCCATATTAGATTTAGATTATTTTCATTACTGCTATTTCAGCATTCAAAACTTTGGTTCCTCGCTAAAATCATAGATGGAGGTGTGGCGTTCAGTCATTGTGTTGAGATTCCGAAAACTGACTCAATCGCCGAGTTTGGCGTTTTTAAATGTGCGGTGTGTAACGTTTGAACGCTACATTACGCCGATGCTAAAAGTAACGTGTGTTTTGGCTCGAAAAATAATTTAATACCCTATGTACTGCTATGCTCTCTTGAAGAAATGATTCGATTGGATGTCAGGTCCAGTTTTACTATAAAATCTTTCCAACACAATAATTATAGTTTCCTTGTAGCGAAACGTCACTAAAATATAATAAATTAATAACACTAATACTTATACAAGTATCACGCGATAGTCATAAGCTGTTTCGGACTTTAAACTGGACATGAACTCTGATTCCTTGCGTTGGTCATTATTTTTTCAAACAGGTTTATACATTTTGGTGGAGCGGTCATTGCCACTGTTAAAAATATACTGAGCGATTATAATATATTAATAAATAGTTTTTTGTTTGAAATGATTAGTGTTATAAACAAAAAATGGCCAGTGCTAATCAAAATTCTGTCTATAAAGATGTTAGGAATCTTGCTTGAAGCTAACTAAAATAAAACTTACGAGTTAAGCCGACGATTAACGACGAACGAACGTTCTATTTAAATTCTGTATAGGTATCGTTTTTTTCGCGTTTCCATTTCACTAAAACAGTAGGAAACCTCAGTTAAAAGTTGTAACCAATGTCTAATGTAGGTACTCGCTATACTTGCTGTAACAACTTCTATAATATAATATGTACCAATGCTATTCTAAAGATAAATGCATGTAATACACGTGATCTACTGATAAAACTCAGCCATAATAAGTACTTAATTAAGTAAATACCGTAATAAGTGAAATGAGTCACTAGTTGACTAGTTGCTGATGGGATGTGTCTAGAAAATCCAGCTCTAATATTATTAATGCTAAAGTTTGTCGGGACATAGGTCTGTTTTTTCTTTTACGCAAACAATGCTAGAAAGAAATTGTCTTAAGTACTCTTAAGGTGCCACGCGAAGGAGCCGTGTGTTAACTATAAAATATACTTTGTTTTTCTGCACGTGTGGTGTAGTGGTTTAAGCGGTCGCCTCGCTGCTCTCCACTACACTGGTTTTGTGGGTTCGATCCCCACATGGGACAAATCTTTGTGTGTTTCGCAAAGATTTGTTCTGAGGTACTTGTGTGAGTGTATTTAGCCTTGTCATTGTGACAAATGGATAGTGTAATTGCTTCTGGCGTTCTATGTAATGTAAAAAATCTAAATTTATTTATTTATTTATACCATCAAACTTGTTTTGGACATTTCCGATCACGCTTCAATCACGAAGCACTAGGTTTTAGTCAATGAACTTAATGAATTTAAACAATGAACAATAAACTTAGTTGTTGTTCAATACATATTTAATTATTTATTGAGGAGTTGACTGTTTCCTTGATCTAGCGGTATATCATTTAGAGTATGCCATGAGATTTTATTCCCCGAGCTCGGCAAGAGTGTTATTTGGTATTTTTTTTGTCAAAAAATTCTCAGTACTAACACGAAGTTTGACGTTGTAGCCAGTAGATAGCGATAAAGCCTACTAAAATGTAAAATACGGGTGTAACACTCAGTGCCGTCAATAGCCTTTTATACACATAGTCACATCATGACTATATTAAACAGAAGTGTGTGGCGGAGGTGTGTATAACCAGCAGAGCTGCGCCGACCACCGGCAGGGTCTGTGTGAAATCTATGGACCGCCTGTTTTTTTTACGAATCATCATCGTACATTTTTAAAAGTAAGACGAGTTAAGAGTAAAGTATCATTGCCACCGAAAGAGGAGAAACGTCACAGGCGCCGAAGTTTTTATGCGTTTTCTTAACAAATCTTTGCCACCAAGAGACTGGCAGAACCGCAGGCGCTTGGTTTTGTAGGTTTTTTCTTAAAAATACTAAATAAGTGGCTTCGGTGCCACAAATAAATAAATTTTGCCAATATGTAAATAATGTAATCTTTTAGTACCAAAAATTTGCAATTTACATACATGTAGAATGCATTACAATGCATAATTGCATATATTATCATATTTAAGGTACATTACATTGTTATACATGAAGCCAGGTACTCGGTAAGGTTAGTTATTGTTGTACATAATATTTTTTTCTTATACTGCTATTACAAATTATAATAAGGGTAGCACGATATGTGTTAAACCTATCTGAACTTAAACAGTCAAAATTCAATCAGAAAGAATAAAATGCAAATTTTGATTATTCACCTTGGTTTTAACATTATTTTATAAATTTAAAAATACATTACAAAACACATTTAAAATCAACCAATCTTTCGAGCCTTTTCCCAATTACATTAGGTCGGCTTTTAATCTAACGGATTTTGATAAATATCAATATTTTACGTGGAGCGACTGCCATCAGGCCCATTTGAGAAATATTTCCTGTAAAGTTGACAAAGTCGATAAATTTAGACTAAGCCTTTTGAAATGTCTATACAAAAATAGTATTAAGGTCGATCATGAATCTTCTTTGTTGATAATACCTGGGTTCGTACGTACGTACAATTCAACCGTAGATACCTACAAGTTGATTGTACAATAAATTGTCTATCAGTAGATCGATACATGATAATAATGTCCAATACTTCATTATATTTACAGTACCATTAACATTATACGGTCTGCACACAAGATTAATCTTCTATTGACATTTATCTATGTTTACTAGTGCGGCTCTAGCTTTACACATATTCGGCTTTTAATCCAGGTTCTAAAGCCTGAATAAAAAGGTTTTTGCTATTAAATTCTCCGGTGTACCCGTTTAATTAAGGGATTATAGCTCTGGTTACGCTCCATCTTACTTGCGCCAACAGTTTGTCCACTCGTCAATGCGTTCCGATTCACCATAAAAAATACGTTTGTTCTAACAGTTCGTTTTGTCAACTGTTTGCGCTAGTTAGATAGAGCATGTAACCGGACTACGGGTGTTATTATATTTACATCGATTGACGTCGATTGATGCATCGATCGAAATCGATCGACGCAAAATTGGCTCTTTTAACGTCAAGTGCATCGATCGATTAGATGTAATGCTTTTGAGAAGAGCTGTTGATAGCCATTGTGTAGATAGGATTAGTCAGCCAGACACTGCGTTACCGTCATCTGACTGTCCAGGGCGCACCGCGGGGAGGCTACTTTAGCACCCTAAGGTGAAGCGTGTATCCAGAGCTAAGTAAAATTAGTTTTCCGTCATTACTTAGAGTGTCCAATTCGATATAATCGGCCGGACTGTCCAATTCAATATAAATGGATTTCTATTTTATCAGGGCATGACTGAATTTATATTGTTTTTGTTTGAATTAATCTATGTATTATTATGTATGTATATATCTAGAATTATTTTATGGACATGCATGAATCTCTATTATTTGTTTTTATTGATATATTTATTTATCTGTAATAATTGCTGACTCTTGTCATATTTCTCACTGTATGTTATACTATAGATTTTTAATCTGAAATAAACGATTAATAAAAAAAGAGTGCTTTTCTTCAAGGTTGGGTTGTTTTTTTCACCTTGTATACTATTTGACAAAGGATACCAACATCATCCTCGTGATAGCCTCACAATTTTCGGGACAATGCCCAGAAATATCTATTGTTCACGATCAAACTCGGATATTAATATTAACAGGGTTGACCTCACCTTACGGAATTTCAATTATTCCAATGCTGTAACCGTTACATTGTATGTTTTGAAAAGTAAGATAGAAATTAAATACGTAAATGTTTTATTATTGTATAACCTACGTGTGAAATTAGGTATCATTCGGCTCTTGATTTATGGGCGCATATTTTTCACCACATCATCAGCTTGAAAAGGCATTCTTTTTTGTTTAGGAACATTAAGCTAAAATCGATTTTCGTCGAGTAAATTTTCCTCGCGCTTGAAGCATAATAGAGTTTTGCTCATTGTTTTCGCCTTTTCGAGCTGCTGAGGTGAAAAATTGTATGGACGACATGAGTTTAAAGTTATTTACAACACGTGCTTTTGGATTCCTCACTACGCTTTAGATTTTTAACTAGAGTCAATTGCTACTATACTAAATTAGAATAATTGGACTCAAAATTATTAATTAAAGAAAAGACGTAATTTTTTTTTATCTTGTTGCTTAAATAACAAGTAATTTTATAACTTTGAACACATTTTTTATAAATTATTCTTGTTTCAAATAAAAATAACATAATGTGTATGTTACCGTAAGACGATCTGTTTTATACTGTTGTTAGAAAATGACATAATTTTACAGAAAAAAAATTGACTTCAATTACAAATAATGCTTATAAAATAAAAACTTCTAGACCAAACTGAAAGAAATTTTTATGGGACCACCTGGCAGCTATTTCGCGTCGAACAAAAAAGAATCACGCGAATCGGTCCATTAACCGCGGCGTAATCGATGTACTTACATACATAGAAAAAAAACATCGGCCGAATTGAGAACCTCCTCCTTTTTGGGAAGTCGGTTAATAAATGAAACCCCATTATATAATATATCATCTACTTTTGCCTTTGCTATTTGCCACTTTCGGTTTGTATTCTTCGGCTTTGTTTCATAGAAGTATCTTATAACATAACATCACGCCTATATTACCCAGAAATTGAGGCAGATATGTATGACACCCACATTTTACCTGTTAAGTTTATGTCCAATATGATAAGGGGTGAGCCTATCGCCATACACCGGGCACAAATCCAACTCCGTGCTGTTGCAGAATTTGTATACAATAACATAATTATACTTGGAAATAGTTGAAACACCTGCGACCTTTGCAAACCGGGCAATCACTTCAACCACTTAATCGCTTGTTGCCGGGACATTACGTAATATGATAAGCTAAGCATTGATTATTTTTATAGCATTTAGCTATGCTTAATGCTTAGCAAATTATACTAAGAAACAGTTGAAAAAGATATGGGACCGGCAGGATTTGAACCTTGAAGTTGAGAAATTTAGGGTGCCGGTAAGAGGCGACCGTAGCTGGATGGCTAAGAGCGGCTGCCCGGTGTGCAGTAAGGTCGCAGGTTCAAATCCTGCCGGTCCCATATCTTTTTCAACTGTTTTTTAGTATAAGCTAAGCATAGCTAAATGCTATAAAAATGTTCAATAAGAAGTTGAAATAACATAAATGTTTCTTACAGAGGCTTCACATACTACCAAGTATCAAACCTAGACAACCGGATATCAAACGCGGACCAGCTATTAACCACAGACATTGAGAGGTTCTGCAACACTGTGGTAGACTTGTACAGCTATATCAGCAAACCCATGCTGGACATCAGCATTTATTTGTACAGGCTCACCGTCAACCTGGGCCCTTCTGTAAGTACTTCTTACAACAATTCACGAAGGCACGGTGTTGTGGGTTCGGTTCTCACACGAGACAAATCGTTGTGTGATTCGCAAAGATATGTTCTGACTCTGGGTGTGCTTTGTGTGCGTGAAATGTATGTTTGTGAACACCCATGCGACACAGGAGTTATTCGTAGGGCGAGCGCTGTTTAAAAAAAATTGTCGATGGTGGTAGAGCTCGTGGGAGTGCTCGAAGGCGGAAGGACCACCGTCTCACTTGCCGCAAAATATTAGTTCTTGACTTACTGTGTTCGGTTTGGTGGTGAGATCAGGCCCTGAAATTGCCTGGCTCATGAGGCATAGTACCGTAGTCTTCAGATGAAGCGACGCATTTACAATTTGCTTTTGAGGATTGTTGATGTCCATGGACTATAGTTTTACCAAGAACTATACGTCCGTTTGCTACATGCGACGTATGAAGAAAAATTACGCTATTTAATAAGCTTATTAGTATTCAAGGGAACTTTTAATCACTACTTGTGCGTATTCCTAAAAAAGTACAAAACTAACACCATGTACCGGAACGCTTTAGGATTGATTTTTTATAAGAATTTAAACTGTATACAGTACACAGCGAATTTAATAACTGAATACCTACTTAGGTACCTATATTGTTTGGTTTTTCGTTACAGACTCCGGGAATCATGATGGCATACTTACTACTGTCTGGAGTACTGCTCACATATCTCAGAAAACCAACGGGTAAGAAACTATGCTAAGAAAATGCTTTCATTTTTATTTTAAAACCTGTACAATATCGCACATAGGCGGACTAAATGCCATAGGCATTCTCTACCAGTCAACCTTTGGGTGATGCTGAGAGTAGGGTAGTAGGTGCAAAAGTGAAAGTTTTAATTAAGAGAAGAGCAGCAATAAAATGTATTTTGTTAGGACCCTTAGAATAGCAAGCAATAGAACTTGCCTATCGTAATTATTAACACGGGAGTTGTAGTATAGTTCTATTACTAGACGACCGGATAGCGGAGTCGGTAGTGCAAGTACCTGCTGGTTGCGGGTTCGATTCCCGCTCAAGACAAATCTTTGTATGGATGAACATGGAGGCATGTTTTGATCTGGGTGTTTCTATGTATAATAAGTATGTATTTACAAAATAAAAGTATATGTGTGTTAGTATTAGTTATTCTAGTACCCATAGTACACGCTCTGCTTAGTTTGGGACTAGATGACATTGTGTGACATTTATTTATTACAACGTATTTGCATACGATGCTTATTTTCTATCATTTTAAGATAAATGAATTACTTATAGCTTAAGGGAGTTATTAACAACAACTTGATATACGTCGATCGATCACAAACTGCTTGGTAATAACCCTTACTAATGGTAGCTTACCTTCCCATGACAAAAGTTATGGGGAGAGGCCTTTGCCCAGCAGTGGGACACACCCGAAGGCTAGTAAAAAAAAAAAAAAAAAAAAAAATGGTAGCCCGGACAAACTAGACATAGCAATATAATTATTGGTGTGCTGTTGCCAAGGTCGTAACCAACAATGATTTATTTAATTATTAGGCGCACAAAACACATTACAATCATGGTAACATTAAAAGTAAAAAGTACACAGTTCAGATCTGGATCGTAACATAACAAATATTATGTGCACACAACTAAATCAATATTAAAATATCAAATGAGGAACGCGGTTTCAATAGACGAATGAACAATTAAATAAGTAAGATTAATATTTTGTTTGGACGCACCCAAACAAAATATTAATTTAATTTATTAATTTAATTTAGTTCTATGGGATTTTTTTATTTAAATGCCTTCTTATAAAAGAATGTGCAATGCTATATTTTTGTCCTTTCGTCTACAATCTCTATCGAAAATATTAGTAAACAATTATTCGATGACGTACAAGTACATATACAAGTAGCACCTGAATATAACAAAAAAAAAATAACAGTTAAAATAACAGTTAAAATATCAAGTATATTGTTCGTTATTACATAACACAGAATTAAACGTATATTGAAAAACAATGAAATAGGATAGGAAAAGTGTAAACATTTATTCATTATATTAAAATAGTTAAACACCCAATGAACAATGTAATGACGTCACGTTATATTTTCAGCTAAAATGACGGTTCACGAACAAAAGCTGGAAGGTGAATTCCGATATGTTAACTCCAGGCTCATTACTTATTCTGAAGAAATTGCTTTCTACCAGGTAATTATAATGTACAGTCGGCCAATGAGTTGGGTATGCAGGGCAAAAACTTCTAAGTCATAGTAAAGACTTACGACACCAGTTATGGATAAGTGAGTTATATATCTAAATAGTGGGTATATTACACTTATTAAAGATGAAATAAAAACTTGCATATCTATTGCAGTCAGTTTTTACTATGGCGTAGAAGTTTTTGCCCTGCATACCCAACTCATTGGCCGACTGTACCACTATATACATTTCAGGTATAGTAGTCAATTTAAGTAATAAGTATTATTATCAGTTATTCTAGTGCCCATAGCTCTGCTTAAATTGGCACTAGATGGCGTTGTGTGAATGTTTTTTGATATTTATCTATTTTTTTTAAGGGTTTGATTTTTCTGCACGTGTGTTATAGTAGTTTTAAGCGATCACCTCGCCGCTCTCTACTGTACTGGTGTTGTGGGTTCGATGCCCACATGGGATAAATGGGTGTGCTCGTGTGAGTGAGTGTGTATTTGGCCATTGGATAGTGCAGTTGCTTCTGGTGTTTTATCTATTGTAAAAAAAAAGTCGCTAGTCGATAACCAAAAGGTCATGATTCTATATAATCAGGCTAGATGATTATGCAGAATGGAAAATAGTATGACTCATAGGTCAAAAGTTCATGAAACTTTACATTTCTAGTGTGTAGACTTTAGTTATAGCAATCCACCACGGTTGCCAAGAAAATAAATGTAGCTGAGTCTATATTTCCTATCTCTAGCGGAGCGGGCCACATTCCTATTCGCACTACATCCTGAGATTCGGACAGAGTTCGGTCGTAGCTCTGATCGGATTGTGTTCGAATCTAGTGTTGATTGATAAAAATCGGTTGTTTTATGAATGGGCCCGTAGTTCGACGCACACTGGGTAAAGTCACAAGTAATAAAAAATACGCAATAAGCTTTTATTATTGTTTTAACTTTGCAATGGCCTCTGGATCGAAAGATCATTAGCACATTTGTCTTTTATGATGGGGTCCGACGATGTTAATGAGGGATTTATTATATCTGTTAACTTTTCAATTCTTAATATTTTTCTACAAGAAATAGTGAAATCTAAAAATAATCAGAAAATCATTACACAAAAGAACTTCTTGCGAACTCGTATAATATCCATAAGTAGGTAAATTCAGAACAAAAAAACAATACGTAGGTGTACAAACAACACCTTCAACTAATTTAGATTTGTTTTTAAATAGTACTAATTACTTATTATTATTGTAGAGTTATATTATATTTGTCATTCCTTTTCATGAAAAACCAGTTTTAATGTAAAAATAAATTATTGAAAATGCAAACCTTGAACTTTAAACCTTGGACACTATGATAGCATTTGATATGTAATATGTTGGCATATTGTGTATTGACTTATTTTTTGTAAATTTTCCTCTTTTTAGAAAACGAATTTTATTTTTTGCAGCCTAATAGCTTGTTCCAATGTGCGACGACTCGTCAATGCCCTTATTAACCACTTTACTGGAACAGATAAATATAAAACCGAGTACACTATATCTATGGTGTTTGCAGGGCAATAACCGCGAGCAGCTAACTCTGCTAGCCAGCTTCTACAAGCTGACTAGACATCTGAGGAACTTCCTGAACTTCAGGGTTGGCATGGGCTTCATCGACAACATAATTGCTAAATGTAAGTAACTAAGTACAAGTAAGTAAGGGCAAAAACTTCTACGCCATAGTAAAAACTGACTGCAATAGATATGCAAGTTTGTATTTCATATTTAATAAGTGTAATATACCCACTATTTAGATATATAACTCACTTATCCATAACTGGTGTCGTAAGTCTTTACTATGACTTAGAAGTTTTTGCCCTACATATATAATATACCTATTCTATGTGTGGCCAAATGTTTCCATTGTACTTCTCCATATACCAGCGCTTTTAAACCCGTTTTGACTGTATCATCTTTAATATGTTAGGACATCTTTGACATGTTAGGAGTTTACTAGAGGCTCCATACCTCAGTATGGAGAAGCGGGAGGGGTCAATTTAATTATCTTGAAGCATTTTTTTAACATATACAAATAACTAGTATTTTGTAAACCCCCCTCCAGCTAAGCTTAATTTGCTTGTGATAAAAGGAAGTTCACGTCCGTGGTGTAATGGCCAGGATTCGAACCAACGACCGCTCGGTCGTAAGACCGATGCCTTATCTATTGCGCCACGGCCTGTTAAAGTAGCAGTAATAACCGTTGCGACATTATTCCAAACTAACAACAATTTTTAACTAGCATTTTTGTTACTTTTCAGATTTTGCAATCACCGTTGGTTTCTACGCGGTGTCGAGACCGTTCTACGCTACAGACCACAATCTACTCACCAAAGGCACTGAAAATGATCGGTTTAAGGTGAGAATTAAACATATAGACTAGACAAAAGACTTTTAATATAGTCTTAAAAGCAAAGCAAATGATTTAAATGTCACAAACAAAAATTAATAGAACAAGCCTCACGAGTAACATACACAACTTTTCACTTTAGAAATAGAAATAAACGTTTCTATTTCTATTTCTAAAGTGAAAAGTTGTGTATGTTACTCGTTACCAAAAACATGGTAACAAAAAGATGTTACAATCTTCTTCAACTTGTATTAATAACGTTACATAATATAATGCCTATATTGCACCGAAATTTCACCTATTATGTTTAGGTCCAACATGAGGGGGGTGAGCCTATCGCCATCCACCAGGCATGCTTATATTTAATTAGTTCACAATTTCCAGCACTACTACACATACGGGCGGATGCTAGTCAAGATGGCGGAAGGCATCGGGCGCCTCGTGTTGTCAGGCAGAGAGCTCAGCAAGCTGGCGGGTCTGACGTCACGCGTCACTGAACTAAAGACCGTCCTCCATGACATCAACCAAGGCAACTACACAAGGACCATGGTCGATAACAATGCTAGGAATGGCACAGGTAACTACAGTAATGTATTAATGTCTTCCTATCCGAATTTCGGGCACGGCGGATATTCTCAATGGAGATTCGCTATGGAAAATATTACGTTAAAAGCATTCTCTATTCCCACACTCTGATATCCCGATGAGGAGGATACTTCCGGCGAGAGTGAGTTTCTCACCAGCTCATAATGCAATACCCATCGGAGCTGGTACTTAGTTTGATTTTAATCTGATTCTAAACAGTTGCATTAAAATTAATCTAAGCCCCGGTTATTTAAATCATTGTAATTAGTAGAATTTAGTTTTACTTATAATTTATTTTTATATCATTTGTATGTAATATTTTGACGTGTTCAAGCGCCTCCTGGGGCCTATGAAAATAAATGATTTGAATTTAAATTTGAATTTGAGAGATCAGGTGCAGGATCACCGGCATTACCTTCCGCAGCAAAGTCAAGTCAGTCATACAGTTGGAAAGGTTTACATCCCGTAAACACTGACAACATCCTGACTAATATTAGCCATTCTTAGTAAAAAAATAATCGTTAAAACACATAATTTATTATCTATATATATAAAAATGAAACCCGTTTTTCGTTGTCACGACATAGCATGAAAACGGCTTGACCGATTTGGCTGATTTTTTTTGTAGTTTTCTAATACTCTGTACAAGGATCTTACGAAAAAAAAAAAAAAGTATTCATTTTTATATGGAGGATATTATAGATTCCAGTTCAAATTGAATAGGTACGCATACATAAGATAGGTCAGCTATACAAAATAAAGTAGTGCATCAAATTTACGCTAAGGCGGTACGAAGTTCGCCGGGTCAGCTAGTCGATTATGTTTATAGCATTTAGCTATGCTTAGCAAATTAAATTAAGAAACAGTTGAAGAAGAGACGGGCAAGAGGCGACCGTAGCTGGTTGGTTAAAGCGCCTGCCTGAAAGTCGCAGGGTCCAATTCTACCGGTCCCAAAAATTTTTAACTGTTTCTTAGTACACAATTTATTCGTTTTAAAATTTGACCAAAATCCAAAAATTATTTTTGTATGGACACTTTTAAGTTAATTTTGAAAAAATAAATAATGATGCATGTTGTTCCAGCGGAAGTACCAGCGCTGCTGGCCCCCGGCGCGGGGCGCATCATCTACCAGGACAAACTCATCCGGTTTGACAAAGTACCGCTCGTCACTCCCAATGGGGACGTACTCATTAAGGAACTCAGCTTTGAAGTTCGGTTGGTATACTTATTTTTAATTTATCATATAATTTTAATACATGCAATTATATAATACAAATAATTTAATAGTTATTTATGGTACAAGTGAGAAAAAGTTTATATTTCTATTGTGAGTGCCAATTTTAAATCTTGAGCTCGCGAAGTAGTCTTACATTGAATCACGAGCGTAGCGAGTGATTCTAATAAAGACTACTTCGCAAGCGAAAGATTTTAAGAGGTCACGAACTGGAAATTAAATTTTTCTCATGTGTTACATACAAAACTTTTCACCTCATCCAGTGAGAAAATATTAAGATTGAAATAAACTTGTACTCGATTGCTTAACCTGGAATAATTCCATAAAATACGGCAGTAATACCAATTCAGAATGCGCTGTAGGGCCTTTTGTAAGTCGCCACTAATTAAATATGTCGTACGCTTTTAAATACTTTTCACGTGATATTTCTGGTAAAAAAGCAAACTTCTGTGTTAGAAGCAAGTTGTCGCAACTCTTTTGGAGTTCCACAAAGTTCTTCATCACTGGATTCACTATTTTTTTGTTAATAAGTTCCACTAAACAATTAAACATAAACTGAAAAGAATTTAGTTGCCCGCGATGACTGACACAGACACAGACTTTTTTTTTTAAACCGTGCGTTCGGAAATTCGTTCTTCGGAGTCTAATATAAAGTATCTGATTTTAATTAATTTAATGGTCTATCAAGAATATAATACCATTAAAACACTAAATAAGCGCGTATTAATATAATTTAAAATAATTAAAACGTATCGTATATAGTAATTGATGTCAATGTTTATTACTAACCTACATGGTGGCTGCTTTGTTTTTTGTTCAGCGCCTATTCATTGGAAGGATTTTGTGTTTCGAAATTTGAATCACTTTTCCTCACTAGTGAGTAAAAACGGTTTTTACTCACTGAATTCTGGCAAGCAAACTATCTTTTTCGTGCTGGTGTGGTGAAAACCATATTATTTTAACAAGAATGTTAGTAATTTGTAAAATTCTAGAAAGGTTTTTGTTTATTTCACTTGAGTAAAATTTAAATTCGGTCAGTTTAGTTTCTATATTTTTTGATTTAATTATACAAATAAATAAAGGTGAAGAGTCAGTTTGTGACTTCTAATATTATTGTCATTTGTATGAAACTGATTCTCACATCCTATGGGACGTAAACATAACATGGATGACATGTGACTCAGTGAATATAGGCGTAATGTTATGTTATTTAATATCTTGTTGTTTCGTCCACAGCTCTGGTATAAACGTGTTGGTATGCGGCCCCAACGGCTGCGGCAAGTCGTCGATGTTCCGTCAGCTCGGCGAGCTGTGGCCCATCTTCGGCGGCACGCTCACCAAGCCCCCCAAGGGGAAGCTCTTCTACGTGCCACAGAGACCTTACATGACGCTGGGCACGCTCAGGGATCAGGTTCGTCTATACAAATAGAAATGTTTAATTGCCTAAAACATGGTACCATTAAATAAGAGGACACAACATGTTTCACCAGATAATCGGTAAAATATATAATGTTATATCAATGTACTAATATAATAGCTTACTGTTATAAATATTTTCTAGGCAATAAAAAGAAAAATAATCCTAATAATATCATCTCAAACCGTGGTACTAACCTTCAAAGCATTGGTGCTACTCGAATACATAAACGTTATAAATTCTACATTCTTTCGATTGTGTTTTTTAGTTGTTACTTGGCCATTAAATAATAAATATAATAAATAATAAATATTTCATAACTCACACACAACGCCATCCAGTCCCAAACTAAGCAGAGCTTACTAGAATAACTGATACTTATACATATATACTTTTCTTTTGTAAATACATACATATTATACATAGAAACACCCAGACTAAGTCTCCTATTACATATTACGTACGTTAATTGCATTCTATTTTTTAATGGCACAAGCTGAAATGATTTTAAAAACACTCAAATAGTTTTTCTGCCAATTTAGGGAAATTACTGTGAAAAGCTAAAGCTGACGCTGACACCAATGAAATTGGGAAAAAAGGCTCGGAATATTGACTGTGAAAATGTCTATTATGTTACTTATTTACATGTTCGCATGAATTCAGATAATCTACCCGCAAACCCGCGAGGAGATGTCCCGGCGCGGCCGCAGCGACGCGCAGCTGCTGAGCTTCCTGGACACCGTGCAGCTGGCCTACCTCGCCACGCGCGACGGCGCGCTGGACGCCGTGGAGGACTGGATGGACGTGCTGTCCGGCGGCGAGAAGCAGCGGATTGCTGTGAGTCATACCTCCGTGCCGTGTGTTTGAAGCTGGCTAATAAAATGCCACGGGTCAAACTCGAGTGCGGCGCCCGTCGATTGGTCGAACAGCTTTATGTGGCCATCTCCAAAGGCGCCAAGATCTTTGATTTTATCTTTACGAGTTTAGGGCTTCACGTCCCCGATTTACCTTCGCAGTAGACGTCATCGGCTGTTTGCCGAGTGCCGTGCATCTATGTCGTACTGCTGCTCGCGTCACTTCTCCTATACCACGCACACTTATCACCCTCAACAATCTCATGGACACAAATCCAATTTTTTTTTTAAATATAATGTTTTTAACAATTTTGTGAATGTCAGTAATATGTTCTTATAAATTGTGATTAATATAATTGGTTCCTGCAGCCGTTAAAATCAGATAAATAAATTTAAAAAAATTATAGGGTGACAGGGCACTTACATTGTTAGTAAAACATTGCTAACTACATACGTAAGAGGTAATGGAATGCCTAAACTCACTTTGCGGCGTTGCACAGGTGCCGTATACATAGGCCCCAATAAAATTGACATAAAACAAAGTATAACTCAATTTACAAATGCTAAATGATAATGTTTGATTCAGATGGCGCGTCTGTTCTACCACGAGCCGCAGTTCGCCATCTTGGACGAGTGCACGAGCGCCGTGTCCGTCGACGTCGAAGGACAGATGTACCAGTACTGCAGAGAAGTGAGTATTCTCTTCGTTTTCTTACGGATTTTGTCATTCTCATTGATAGTTTATACAAGGTCAAGGTTAAATTGTTTCTTTTTACTCTTCTTCCATCTTTCTCCTCTCTTCTTTCTATTCTTCCTAGCCATTACACTATTTGATTTATTTATGCTTACTTCTCTTTCATGTTTTCTAAATAATGTATTTATCCTTTTTTTGTCGTCTATCACCTTGAAACATTGGAGGTCTGTCCCATTCCAAGAGCCTGGATGATCTATTCTTGCGATTTGATCTGCTTTATACCTACGGTGATGATAAAAAATGATTACAAATCTGGGTTCTGGTTTTAAGATCAAGTTGACGTTTTTTAAAGTCAAAGACACACTGCACTGGCTACGGTGGCCGCAGCTTATATTTTGAAGGATCCTCAGCTTCAAGTATAACAGAGCCATGAGTGCACGGTTGGCGTAGCGGTTAAAGCGGTCGCCTCGCCGCTTTCAACTACGCTGGTGTTGTGTGTTTCGCAAAGATTTGTTCTGACTCTGGGTGTGCTTTGTGAGTGTGAAATGTATGTTTGTGAACACCCCGCGACACAGGAGTTATTCCTAGGGCGGGTGTCGTTTTTTTAAAACAGAAATTTAAAAAAAATAGAGCCAATATTAACAATTGACTAATTCCAGGTCGGCATATCACTGTTCACGGTGTCTCACCGCAAATCTCTATGGAAGCATCACGACCACTACCTGCAGATGGACGGCAGAGGCGGCTACTTGTTCGAGGAGATTGACAACGACACTGAGGAATTCGGCTCGTGATCGTCCTTGTGCACTACACCAACTGATGAACACTTCTTCTTGTGAATACAGTTGATAATTGTACTAATTAAATATTCCACTTCAAATATACTGCATAAGCAAACCACTTATATGATTAAGGTCTATTTTGGCTTCGGTCTACTCAGTAGACCATCCAGTCTATCTTAAAGACCATCTTTTATTTGTCGCACGTGTGAAATATATGTCTGTGGTGTCAAATATTGTACAAATTAATCACTTGAAATATTTCACATTATTCCAGTCGACATCTGTTTGGTCTACTCAGAAGACCATTTAGTCTACTTAAAAGACCATCGTTTATTTGTCGCACGTGTGAAATATATGTCTGTGGTGTCAAATATTGTACAAATGAAATATTTCACATTATTCCAGTCGACATCTGTTTGGTCTACTTAGAAGACCATTTAGTCTACTTAAAAGACCATCGTTTATTTGTCGCACGTGTGAAATATATGTCTGTGGTGTCAAATATTGTACAAATTAATCACTTGAAATATATCACATTATTCCAGTCGACATCTGTTTGGTCTACTCAGAAGACCATTTAGTTTACTTAAAAGACCATCGTTTATTCATCACACGATGTACACTAGCATATAGAATGAGTGTACTTAGTGTCTGTATGTTATTAAAAATCTTTTTCATATAAGTATGTAGATAATAAATTTCTATTTAACTGCATACTGAACAGATTAGTAATAATAATATTCATGTTGGTGTAATACGAACCTTATATGGCAACTAGACTGTCAAACTTGCTTGATGTCAAACAGATTGATTATATTGAAAAAGTCAATACAAATTATAAAATGTAATACAATATAATCAAATCTAGACAATCAACCGAGTTCGCAGCGTGGAACGCTAGCTATACTTAAGTAAAAAAAGAAGGCAATTCCTTAAAATATGTACCTAAGTCATCGAGATGTTATGTACTAAAGTAGAAGTAATATTACAACAAAAGTTATGTGCCGACTGCAACAATGACGAGTGGAAGCCGTGCAAAAGGGAGTACAAAATACTTGCCTGTTAAAGGTGATTAAAAATTGAACATTTGGTATTGTGGAATGTGTAAACTGGCAAGTAAATGTGAGTGGAAATAAGACACGTCTTGCCACTATAAACAATACGATTCGACTAAGATGTAGTAATCAACATAGACAATACAATGTCTTTTGTCTTTTGACGTTTCTATGTTGATGACTACGTCATAGTCGTATCACAATGTCTAGAGTGGCGAGCCGTGCTAAGGGCTTTGGTAGGTCTATAAATTGAAGATAAAGATATAGATAAATTTGGATTTTTTTACATTAGATAGAACGCCAGAAGCAATAACACTATCCAATGGCCCCAATGACAAGGCAAAATACACACAATCACTCACACAAGCACACCCAGTCTCAGAACAAATCTTTGCGAAAGATTTGTCCCATGTGGGGATCGAACTATGTATTGTTACAAGTGAAAAGTTGCAAAGCAATGAGTTAAGTAGTGTTGTATTTTCTATAGCGCTTTAATACATAATATATCAATGATCTAACTATTTATTGTATAGTTTTATTATATGACTAAGAGTCAAGTTTATATGACTTGTCACAAAATGTTTGACAAAATTTTATAAGACGTAGGACGTCAACATACAAAATTGTTAGTAAGTGTTTAGATTATTTTGGGTTAAGCTATTTGTTATTGAGTTAAACTTAATTTATCAGATGTAGCACCTACATTATTTTTTATTATTTAATTGTATTTTTACAAAAAGAAATAAAGAATTTAAAAATTCATATCTCAACACCTCGATTCAATATTGACAGTAGATGCTACTGTTACAATTATTAAAAATATTATAAATTAATATACTTATCTAGAATGAATTCATAAAATTGGGCTTATTTATGTCAATAATGGTGATAAACATCTTTCTACAAATAATACTCCTTTAGTGGCTATTTATTTTTAATCTCACGAAGTTGTAATTCAATTTTAAAATAAGTAAATAAATGTAATGTAATGTATTTTATTCTAAGTACCAAATAAATACCAGTCGCCTTAACACACTCTTAAGAATGTATATTTTGTGATGACAATCATTGCAAATATACACGAGAAATATACAATTCCGTGGGTGTATTAAAATGTCCTTTGGCTGTAAGATGTAGTTACCTCTTATCAGAAGATAATTATATTCTTAAACTGTTACATATTTTGATCCAATAATCTGATTTTTTATAGTAAAATTAAGTATAGGTGTAACTAGCCTTTTTTATGACACTCAATTTCTTGACTTATGATAGTACATTAAACATATTAATAATTGATAAATATAATGTACCAATATTTTTACATTTATTTTAATAAAACTGTATCTTCACCGTAGGCCACAATTTAAATAATAATACAAAATTTTAATCAGTCGGTAGTTTCTGATAATTTAAGAGAATACTATTTTCTATGAATAAGATTCTTTTTCTAGTTAATGAATGTTGAGTCAACATAACTACTCGTGACAGGGTATAGAAATTCCTAGAAATAAATTGGTGTACATTTGCAAACAGTAATTTCCTGTTTGTGTTTTGTTCATTTTGTTACGCGTCACAGGAATTTCTTGTATTACGTAGAAACAAGAATTACATAGTTCCCTCGTGCAATATTATATTACACAGTTACCATTTTATTATTTACAATCGATAAAAACACGAAACTCATCTCATTGTAAACACCATATTTTTAGTTAACTACAGTTTAAAACATTAGGATGTTATTATATGTATTACAGTGAAATTGATCGACATAGATTAATGCATCAATCCGTTGGTGTAATAGATTACTTGACTGACTGATTCATTCGACTGTTTTAGCGCAGTTCTGCGCTGAAACAGTTGACGTCGACTCTTCAGCCATTTAGCCGTCGATCGATCGGTATTTTAGCACTCTGTTATGTTATGTATAGACTAAGTAAATTTGTGTCTATTAACCGAATATCTCAATATATTTCTATTGCGATATATTAATAAAAAAACACATTTCTTTGTGTCTTAATAAGAATGACTATAATGTGACCTCGCTTTCGAACGTTTAATTTTGTGTTCAAGTAATGAAAAAAGATCGAGGCCGCCTTATCGCCTAAACGCACTAAGACCATGGCCTAAAGCATACATAAAAACAGCATTATTGTTTTACTCTATCATGTATTCTAAATTTATTCTGTGAAATAATTTCTATGTGACATTTGCTGTGATAGATGTTAAGTTTTGTTGTTCTGATCGTGTTGGTGGTGCTGGGTCAATAAAGAGGGTTGAGGAATTTGTTCTTTTATTATTATACTCATTTACCTTTGCCAGTCCCGTTTCCAGTATTGAAGAAGAAATGAAGAAGTAAAAATGATTCATACCGCATACACGCAGTTATACCGTTTTTATTACAAATCTGCTAATTACCAATCTGCTATTCATTTATATGAGTTGCTCATCAAGTCCAATTTTTTGAAGTTTACCGCTTCTTCCTCATTATAATCGGCAGGCGTCGCGATGACGTCATAAAATGACGTTTACTTTTTTGACGATAATATGCGTATTGCGTCGCGTTTACCTACTATTGATAACACTTTATTACCGTAACACAGGGAAATACACTTCGCAATTATTCATATATGAGTTATTTGTCTTGTATGGTTGATTTTATCAGTGACACGTACATATTCTTTCAAGAAATATGAACTCAGTGCTAACAAAGACGTTGAACAAAACGTAAGCAGTCTGTGCTTCGCATCAGCTGTTATAAAAAAAAATAACGGGATATCGCGAATGAAAACTGGTCACACTGACGGCCACATCAAAAAACTGGGGGTCTGGCGTGACCCTGTTATTTCTATCCTGCAATAAAATAGCTGTGTAATTAAATATAGTTCATGTGTGCTTCGATCAGTGTTAATTAGTAAATTCTAGTGTAATTTATGACGAAATTATGGAACGAGCAACTGGAACAGAGGTGTACGGGTGTGGCTCGCCCCAAACCTCGGACATAACGCTGAATATACAAACTACTACGGGTGGTAATTTCTCCGTCAGTGTGAACGGTAAAAATACAGTGGAGCACCTCAAAAAGGTAGTTTCTAAGAAACTGAAAGTGTCTAAAGATAGAATATGCTTGCTGCATCGAGAAAGGTGAGCGCTTTGAGTCGAGACGCCAAGCTTCTATTGTCAAACATATCACGGAAATATGTCGATACGATGACGCATCAGTGTTATTTGACTCGCGTATTGAGCTTAAGTTTTGTGTTCGCAGACAACTGCGGGATGGCACGCTGGAAGAGAATGGTCTACTGGATGGATCGCGAGTCATATTGCTTCCGAGCGTCGAGACAGGCCTGCTGGTGAGTGCGTCACGCTGTGTCGAAACCCCCCCAAGTACCTCATTATTATCACGTGTTTCACAACAATGACAAACTAATCAATATACTTTTATCTCTGTTAGACCTTTTCTATCAATTTACTAATTATCTACTTCATTAACATTATCAATTTGTTCCTTTACAGAGCCATAGGCCCGAAAACTCTGTGATGCAAGCATTAGAATCCTTAAATGATACTCAGGTTAATGACTTCTTAAGTGGCAAATCTCCACTGAATTTGACAATGAGGTTAGGTGACCATATGATGTTGATACAGCTGCAGCTGTCTACCCTAAACTCCGGTTCATCTAGTGGGTCCCGATCACTGAGGACATCTACACCAACTAAAAGTACTGCATCAACCAGCTCTTTACAAACTGTGACAAAGTGTAACTCCAGGGAATCACCCAGCCCTCAGAAAGTACCCTTATGCAGCCCGCCTACTTGTACACCTGTGCCTATGGACCACTCTTACATTAGTAGTGACAGTGTTAAACCAGAACCACAATCATCAGGGCTACCTCATGGTTTGCAAAAACAAGACTTTGAAATGCTACAAAATTGTTTTGATTTGTATCGATCAATGGCTGAGGAAAAGTTTGGTGATAAAGCAGAAGTTTGTGATCACAAAGAAGAAACAATGGATACTACAAATTGTACAATATCTGATATGTCTGATTCATCATTGGAAAATGAACAGTCCCCAATAAAGTCCTTGTCAAATTTGGTGTCAAGTCCCATAGATACTTCCTCCTCAGACAGCAGAGCAGAGCAGGCAGCTCTTGTAAATACTGTGAAAAATAACTTGATAGATTTTCTCTCACAAAACAAACTAGATGATGTGATAGCTTCATCGAGTGCCATGTGTGACAAGCCGTGTCTGCCGTCCTCCTCTCACACCCCTGACAGCTCAGATGACAGTGATAATTTTACAGACCAAAGTTCATTCCTTGCTGAGAGCACTATAGATGAGTATCCTATGGAGAATCTCTTCAACAGTGCTGTAGACAAAGGGCTATTTGAGGATCAGGATGAGTCCATGATGGACAGAGAAATATCAAACTTGGCTACAACTAGTCATGGCAGTCAGGAAGCCAACTCAGGGACATTACCTTCTTTCCAAAGCATAAATGAACCCTTGAAAAACAAGCGCTTCCAATACTTACTTCATAAAACTTCCAAATTCAAGCATCCTATAGGTCAAAATAAACAGAAGGCATTTATGCAGTCAGTTGTAAATAAACATAAAAAGAGGATGCAGAGTAGACAAGACACTAATTTAGCCCAGCCTTCTACCTCCAGAACGGAGCCCTATATAACTAATTCTAGAAAATTAATTCTTCAACCAAGTACAGGACAAACTGATGACCATGCAACACCATCAACATCAAAACAGGCTACCTTTAAAGAGCCTGATGCTCCAAAGAAACCACAAAGAGCATCACCCACACCGCCTGTTGACACCAAAGCTCTCATTGAAGCATCAAAGAACTTAACACAAAAACTGAAGAAGCTGTCTAAAGAAGTTCTGACTAATAAGATCGACCTGAGGGCAGCCGAGGAGTCAGTGCGTGCAAAGTATGGTCCTGGAGCTGTGATAGAGTCCATGAAGCATCATGGCAAAGGAATATATTCTGGGACCTTTTCTGGCACACTCAACCCCGCTCTGCAAGATAGGTGAGTTTTTTTTTTATATTACAGAAAGAATGGTGTGACGTGTTTACAATGAAAGTTAGTTGAGTGCAAGCAGTTATGTTTACACATGTGCTGACACAGTTTTTAACCAAAGATGGCGACAATACCGCCACTATTCATATCATTGTATGCATGAGTGAGCAGTATAATTGCTACAGAGACAAATAATGCTAGTCAATTTTCCAATTATTATTTGTACTGGTCATGGGTATGATAATAATGACGTGACAGTACAGCTCTTTATTCGTCCCCATCACACATTATAGGTATGTGTAATATACACAATGTAGATAACTGAACATTTTATAATGATCTTAATTATTTTATTTATTAGGATTATGTATTTATAATCCACCAGTTAATCAACTATATTTAAGTGAGGTGCCATAAACATTTGGTGAAATACTGCTAATTTCAGATGTGGAATAAAAAGTTATAGATATATTATAGCTAATGTTAATCTCTATCTGAACTACGGCTGTTTTTAAAACTTTAGTAACTATCTAATTATTTGCAACAGACATCACCTCTTCATCATCAAGTGCAGCATTACTGATACGGTGAATGTGATAAATTGAAAAATTCTTAAAAATTACCGGTGATTATTAATAATTGATAAAATAAATAAAAATAAAGTAATAAATAAATTTGAATTTTTTACATTAGATAGAACGCCACTATCAATTACACTATCCAATGGTCCCAATGACAAGGCCAAATACACACATTCACTGACACAAGCACACCCATGATATGAATATTGAAATTTTCACTTTTGCCGGGAGTTTATTTTGTCAATCTAGTCCTTGGCAAGCATTTCGATTCTGGCACACTTTCCTTGTTGGTCACAATCAAACCTAACCTAACCTACTTATACAACCAATACTTAAAAACCTCTACCTTTCCTCTTTTGCTCGATTGATCAGGAAGACGCTTAGCTTACAGTACTATTGAAGATGTATAACATTTATTGTTTTTTTTTTATGATCACCGTTAAATGCACAAATTAATGTGATTATTTTATTACTTTCAACCCGCCTTTTGGTAATTATTAATAATCACTAGTTATTATTAATACATTACAGTTACTAAATAATACATGTACAGTCAGAAACAGAAGGAACCAAACACAAAAATAAAAAATCGTTTAAGAAAATCGTAATTTTTTTTGTGATAAGATGTGCATTATTTTAAAAAAGGTATCTTTTTAATGCAAAAATGTGATTTGTATAGAATTTGAAAGTGTACTTACAATTTCTTTAAATAAGAAAACAAATAAACTCAATAGGGATAAAAAAGTCTATTGTTTACACAATAGACTTTTTTATCCCTATAAGATTTGTTTACACAATAGACTATTGTTTACACAATAGACTTTTTTATCCCTATTGAGTTTATTTGTTTTCTTATTTAAAGAAATTGTAAGTACACTTTCAAATTCTTGTTCTTCTTGTTTACTTATGTGAAACACTGTTTACTGTTTTGCCATTGTGTTGTGTTCTTTCTCTAACAGATATTCATGTTGCGTTTCAGACACGGCCGACCAAAGAGAGATATATCTACAATCATCCACATACTGAACGACTTGCTGTGTGCCGCGCCGCCTATTGCTTTGGCACAGGTAATTACATTGTATTATTGAACTTTACATAATTGTAATGCAAATGAATTCCTTCGAATCAGTGTAGCAGTACGATAAACTAGTTTTACGCTTTTTACTTGTTCTTATGTTGTCGTTTATAATTTCAGAAGGACTCGAGTCACTCGTGCACGAGCACAGAGGGCTCGGGCTGCAGCCAGGCCTCGTGCTCGGCGCACGCAGCCTCCACGTCGTCAGCGGCCGCTAAGCACTGCGCCTGCAATCTCAAAGACTGTAAGTGTATCCGCCTCGAACCCAAACTCTGCGTGCTCTGCGTGGGCAAGGCCACCGGCGAGATATGCAAGAAATGTGATACAGCTAAAACCGTAGCCATGGAGAACTCCAAAACGAAATGCAAGCTCGAGCAGCTGAGGCTCGTCATGCAGCAGAAGAAACAGAGACGCGAGGCGCGGAAACTAAAGACTTTGCCTTACACCACGTCGCCCAAGACGTTAACGTCGCCGGAGCAGCCGCCCGTCATGCAGGAAGAGATCGAAACAGTTGCCTAACAGTCGATCACGTACGCGTAATTTATTAACTCGCGCTTCTAGATTTGTAACGGTACACCCGCCGTCTTGCCTCGTTTTTTTATGGAAATTACTAATTATTTCAGTCGCCTCATAGTTGTTATAAATTATGTATGCGCAGGGCTGAACCTCTGACAGATATGAACGACTGAAGTAACAGTAACTCGAACGGTCACTCGTGGCGGATTGTAGGTGCGTGCCTAAAGCTTGCTCATTGTGAGAAAACTGTTCAACAAGTACGTCACGCGCGTGCATTTTAAACGTAACTAATGTTTTGAAAATAGACATGCGAATGTATGCAATGGTATTGTCTTTCAACTACAAAAGACGCGTTCGGTTTAACCGCAAGAGAATGTTAGAAAAACTAGTTTGGCAGCCTAGTAGCAGAGCTGTAGGCACGGGCAAACACAGCATACGGCGAGTGCGGCCGGCTTATATTCTAAATTACCATTTGAACTAAGTTTGGATAGTATACCTTATAACTAATAACTTTAAGTGCTATTATATGCATGTACAAATGATAAAGATTGATTAGCAAAATCATTAGTTGTAGCTAAATAACCAGTAAGAAACACGGTACATTGCCTGGCGCGGCTTCACATACAATTTGTTGTTATATTTTAGATTATATTTTATTGGTTCGAAGTTGTAGACACTTGTGTACCTAGCTTAATTTTATGAAATTGCTATTGATTGATATCGACGTACGGGATCTTACATTGCATTTCTTAATCCATCCTTTTATGAGTTTGGTAAATAGGACAAGTGATCTTCATCTCACTTTTTTTAGTTGATAATTGGCACTGTTAATCTTATAGTTATTATTTCTTTGTTTTTTTTTCTCCTTCCATGGATAAGTTGTTAAAGATAAATAAAATGTTTCCTGCATTACACATTCAATTTTGTTTTGTTGTCTTTTTAGATATCATTTGTGGTTTACACAGACTTTAAAATATTATGTTAAGTATATTATTATGATCTGTGTAAAATGCAATATTACTGCGAACAGACACGGTATACAATCACTAGAACTAGCTTTGTACATACATGTTATGCTAAAGTTTTAGTAGCAGTAAAGTGCTTTTTGAATATACTTCGTCGATTTTATAAAAAAAAAGTTTTATCGTTAAATTGCCTAGACCTTATTTAGAGGTTTATTGTGAAATATCACTGTGAATACTAATTAGTAGGTAATGACTAGTAATCCACTAAACAATGGCAGATACGGCAATTATTATTGTATAAACAAATGAGCATATACTATTTATTTAAGTAAAAGTTGGCTTGCCCAATTGATTTGCGTTTGGGATACACGATGGACATTCAACCGCAGAGTATGTGTAGTAAACGACCACACTAGTCTCGTGTACTAAAAGACACAAGATAAAATGTCCAATATTCTCGGGTAAAAATGAAGTCTTCCGCAAGAAGGCCGACGGAACAGTAATATTTCCTCAACCCATGATGGTAAGGGACCAAGATGTCAGCTGTTGTCTGTAAAACGAAGCAATAAATGAATTCCTTACGTAGTTAATACCGAGGCCTCGGTTCCGACTCACGACTGAAGAGCAAATCGCTACATTTATAGACATATTTGTTGAGGTTCAGACACCGCATGGTATCATGTAATATCTTTTCAAAGGTATTGTTTCCTTTGATCTAGATTTAACTAATCGTACGTCTTACCTCGGTTACTTATGTGTATCAAGAAGTTACTGTTACATAATCTCGTACTACGTTTGTAAATTGCCATTAGGAGTATGCAACAATGAGCAGAGAGTGCGTAAACTTTGATAAAGTGCCTGATTGGCTTTTCAGTCGTAATAAATGTTTGCTCCTTACCAAATGTCTGTTACTGTAAGAACATAGTCAGCAACGGAATTACGTATGCAGTGATTAAGTATTTAAACTGCAGTGTATGAAATAAATATTGTTGCAGCCCAATAGTTAGTTTCTTTTAATGTTGTGGGTTCGATTCCTGTCCATTGCACTGTTTAGATACCTCTTATAGCAAACATAAGGTAAGTGCAGAAGCATCATAATATGACAAACAAGATAATACTAGCAATATGCAGCGCACAGACTCAACTTTACAAGCAATTGAATTCACTGAAGATTTAGAGATTGAGAGAAATAAAAATGTAAGATTCACATTCCTAATTCCGTTGCAGATTGTATGTAAATGTTGAATTAATGTTGTGCCATACGTGTATACTTTTTAAGTTCCATAATTAAATGGCACTATTTCATTTCGAATGTTCCATTCGATCTCTTACCAATCATGTTCCTGATCTCAATTATTTCGACAACATTGAAAATTTGGCGGCAAACTTATTCGGTCTTTTGTTTTTGTAAATACATTTTGTTACCGTATAATTTAGTCGTGATGAGTTTGTTATAAGGTTTTGAGGAAAAATCGTAAATTGTTTTTTTTGTCCTTGTATTTGCATGTCTAGTGAGGAGAATAAAGTTACATAACAAAAGTATTGGGTTGTTTTATACTCCTCCTGTGGCGTTTCCAAATACCCATTACACTTAGCGTTAGGTACGTCGCCGCATCGAGTGAAATCGAGTTTGACACACAGTTTCAGCGTTCCAGAAACGGTGCTTGGTTATATAAAATACAACTGGATCGGTGATTAGAGAAAATTTGGCAAATATTTTCCAAGGTATCGCCATTCAAGGTACACTGGTATCTAAAGAAATTCTTGCATCAGCTACCTTAGCACACATCGTTCTTGAACCACGAACGCCTCTTACGCCAATTTTGAAATAAAGATAAATTAATATGAGTTCAGGGGATGTATCTACATAGTCCGCCTATTTAGATATCCTCATAACTAGGCAAAATTATTATTATTTTTAGGATAGCCCAAAACGAGGGTGTTGGCATCGCGTAGGGGATCAAGACCCCGCTTTGGAAAGCAGTAGATTTGTTCATTATACGCAAAAAAATCACTATTCTCAATAGCGGCACCAAGTAAGAATTGTGCCCTCTATATGTGTCCATGTGACCTAAACATAACAGGTGAAATGTGGGTGTTGTACACCTCTGCCACACCCTTTTGAGTAATATGGGCGTGATTTTAATTTGTTCATGTGGGTGTAGTAGAAGTGTATCTCCCACATAACACCTGTTCTGTTTAGGTCCCATGTGATATGGGTGACCCCTCTGGCTCAAAAGCTTGATCCACCCTTGTGTTGTTCCTCGACTTACCATCCGATGCCCCAAGTAGGTAATCGGGATAAAGACAGGTGGAAGATGAATTTAAATTAATTACCGTTACGCTGCTGTATATTATGCATTTTTATCAGTGTTATCAAGTTTGTATCTATAAATTACCCTAACAAGCAGGGGTCTCACTAGCCCCCTTTAAATCGAATTGGAAATTATTATAGATTGTGAGAATGTGTTATTTAGTAGTAGTCGGTTTTATTTTGTGAATATAAATACTTACGCTTGCTTTAAGATGTAACAGCTTCAGCCTCACGGCAATCAATCGATTTATTGATTGATGAACATTGCAGCCGTAGCGCCAAACGTTACTACGCCTTAGGAGTCAAAATAAGCAAGTTGGTTGATAAGCAAATAAAAAAGAATGTGATCCAAAACTATATAAATGAATTTATTCGATAACTGATTCTGTCGCGATGTGTGTACTAAATAGGAACCTGCCACAGTACGGTATAACCTAATCACAAAAACGATCTGACAAACTTACAACAGAACCAATAGTGAAATATTCGCGTTCAATTATAACAAAATATACAAACATTTCACAAACATTAATACAAGTTTTGCAAGATATCCTTAACAAATTAGTTACTATTATATATTATTACATTACTGTCATTTTCATTTAGCTGTTAGTTAACAATGATGGTAATTAGTCAGTGGCTGTTTCACATCTTTTGTTCAGTCTTTACGTCTATTAACAACTATTCTAATGTTACGAGCTTTCATTTTCATTAGAGATACTACACATCAAAACATTTAGAGAGTATAAAGAACAACGTGATACGTAATGTACGTTCTTAGGGTCTACAAAAACAAATCGTGTACTTGTAAATTATTTTATTATAAAGTTCATTTATATAAATTAGCACATAACCCACACTCGCGTAGCCACGCACACTACTGCGTCGTAGGCATCGCTACGAGCGCATGACGTCACGTAGCGGTGTCTACGGCGTAGAACTATTATGATTTTAGAAGAGCAGTGTGCTCATGCCGCCCATCTCGGCTTGCTCCTTGACGAAGATCTCGAAGTACTGGTAGATGATGGTGACGGCGAGCAGGATTCCCGTGCCGGAGCCGATGGCGCCGAGGAAGTCCGCTAACACGGATAGGGCTCCGATGCAGAGACCTCCGAAGGCGGCGGCCGTGGGGATGTATCGGTTGAGCTCGTGGATCATCGAGTTGTCACGGTGACCGCGCATCACCATCTGTTGTTCCTTCAGTTGCTTGGCAACCTGTGGCGTAAATAAATAAATGTAATATAATTTTCCAATAAAAAAATCAAATTCAATTACTAATAATGCTTATAAAATAAAAACTACTAGACCAAACTGAAAGAAATTTTTATGGGAACACCTGGCAGCTATTTCGCGTCGAACAAAAAAAATCACGCGAATCGGTCCATTATCCGCAACGTAATCGATGTACGTACATAGAAAAAAAACATATCGGCCGAATTGAGAACCTCCTCCTTTTTGGGAAGTCGGTTAAAAATATAAAGACCTTTATTCCTTAGACTTCACGAAGCACTTAAAATCGTCATACAAAAATAATTGTACTCTAAATTTGCGACGCTTAAACTCACTTTCATCACAATATCTTGAATGTGAAAGTGAATTTAAGTGCCTTTTAATAAACGTTAGAATTCTTAGTACAGTAGTTGCTCGTTAGTTAATATGTGAACACTATTGATGTAGTGTTGCATCAAGATCAATAAATTGCATGGTAGGTTAAGCCCATCATTTTATAATAATAATAATTATAATAATTTTTATTTCCAAAAAGTAGATTGTACATGGCATACAGAGTTGTCTTATGCTTTGAAGCAAGCTTAGGTAGTTTTTCATGTTATGCAAAATATAACTAATTAGTATTTTCTCCAATCAGGTATATCTAACCTTACAATTAACCAGATTAAACAATTTCCATAAAAAGTTATTTGGGTTATTTCCTCGACACCATTAGCATCACTTTCACTAATTTGAAAGTATTTTAGAGTGGAGCACTTCAGTGCTATAAAATTATACAATCATTGATCGACAATCCATGGACGCCGGTTTTATAGTAGAGCATATTTTATACTGTTTAATTTACTTTCATTTAGATTAACTCAAGTTATAAGTACTGGTTTGAGTAGCTAAGGAAGACATTGCAATGCATATTCAATTTGCGTTATATACGTTTTAGTACAATAGATAAGCTAGACTAGTTTACTAATACAATATGTATTGCAATATTTAAAAATCAATCCTTGCTATTGCTTCAATCAATGCTATTGTAAAAAATCAACCCTTTCTTCATAACATTATTACTCATTAAGTTGATTTTCCCTAATAGTAAATAGATTAACTGAGAATGTTTATTAGCAGTTGCTTAAGAAAAGTAACTACCTGTAACTTGGGCAGTCTATTCGAACTAGAAATATATATTCAACTCTTATACTTACATCCTTGGCGGAGGAACCAGACACATCGATCCAGGTCTTTGAGAAGAAGGCGCAAGACCCAAGCATGAAGAAGATGTAGAGTACAGCGTGCACCGGGTCATGTGCGATGTGAGTCAGGGACTCCGGGGGACTGAAGTAGTAGCAAAGTCCCCCCACAGGATAGGCTCGCGCGGGGCCGCCGCCTCCCACATCAGCCCATACTCCCAGCAAGTTCACCAGGAAATTGCCGCTGAATTTGACAGCCAACATCTGCAGAAAGATTTAGGTTGAAGTAATGGTTAATGGGTTATTTCGGATGTTTCGTATTACGAATGTTGAGATATATTTTGCATTAAACAGTTATTTTTAACAGAATAATGTTGAAGTAACATTATACTAGTGTGCACTAAGAAATGATGTTCAAAGACGAATGTCCGACAGCGTAACATTTATTTGAAATTACAGTTATTCATAACGGTTGTATGTGGTTATTAAAATTTCGGTACTAAGCCAAAGATCGACTTTTAAGCTAACAATACACACAAAAGGTATGCCTGTATCTAAAATATTTGTATTTTAGTATTTTTTTACAGTTCCAGACTCAACTCTGCTACCAAGAAATACCTATTCCTACAAAAAAATAAATAACATAAAATATTGGTAATACAAACCTGTGAAATGACGTATAAGTTGGAGACGAGCGCAGATTGCAGGATGATGGGGATGTTGGATGTGTAGAACAGCTTGATGGGGTACGACGAGTACTGACCACGGTAGCGGGCGGACTTGATCGGTAGGTCCACGCGGAAGCCCTGACAATAGAACATGAGTTATAGATTTTTATGTAACAGACAAGCTTATATAAGTAAATAATAATGGCAGCTCACGAACATCTACAATGCCTCACTACACAGCATTGCTTTTATCAGTAATTTATGATGTAATTTAACTAGAAGAGAGGCAGGTCCAAAACTAAAATAGGGTGTGTCCTCGTAATTATAGAATACTCTCACTTGTTTTGAATGTTACATCTCTAATAATTGAAAGAAATCTACGCCTATAAAATTGTTAGCTCCATACAATATTTATCAGTAAATTTGCTAGACATACATAATTAGGTAATAGATAATAAAGTTTTGGAATTAAATGAGGCCAAAACTTCCTGTTATAATTGACAACATTTCAAAATTTGAAAGTGTCTAAAACAAAAATACCGTTTCTTTATTATCCTATCCGGAGTACAAAAACATTTTTTTAAAATTTTTTGGATCAGTAGTTTTGGAGAAAAAAAATAAAAACGAAAAAATGCGTCGTGACGTCACATATACGGCTTAATAAAGTATTACCTTTGCCCATGCTACGACAGAATGAAGAGTAATCGAAAATGACAGTTGTAATGTCAGTATTGTCAGTGTCAGTTGCCTGTCAACTAACGATAAACACATATTTTGCAATAATGAAAATATAAGCAATATTTATTGATTGCAACTATTATTCTTCCTAAATCGAACTGAATCCAAGTGAGGAATATGCACCTACGATGGATTTAAAATATTGTTTTGTACGAACATGTAAAAACAAATCTAAAGACGCCAACTCAAACACGAAAGATTAGTGTAATGCATTGGATGTAGTTTGTTCGAAACGAGTTCTATATGTGTGTGAAGAAGCAATAGACTACATAACATTACACTACAACTCAAAGGAACGCAGCAGTAATGAAATAAGTAGCAAAAACTGGGAACATTTCAGAAACGGGACTGGAAAAGTAAAACCTTGGGGATCATTTAGTTTAAGGCAGTTGTCCCACCAACGACGAGAAAACGACTAACTATCGGCTATTTTCTCGCTCAAGAAACGTACAATAGATATACTTTCCGTGTGAACAAAAGAGATGCATATACAAACAGTTGATCGCTGACTGTTCACACTGCCGGCGAGCACTCGCTTCACTTGTTTGTCGCTGAGCGACAAGAGCTATGAGGGATAACACTCGCTCGGCGATACTCGCCAAGCGATTAGAACTCACGCCGAGAGAGCAACCAGTGGTCATTTCTCTACAGTGCGTATCTGAAAGTGCACGTTTTTTTTTATTTAATATGAATATCGAGCCAAAAAAATGATACGATTCTTTGACTCAAAAGAACCGTATCACTCTTTTCTTTTTGTGAGCCGTTTTCCCATGTCTACTGTACGCTTGACTGCTGCAAGCGAGTGATGCGAGTAATTGCCCGCTTCACTCGCACACTCGCTTAAAGCCGAGCTACACAAATATCGGAACTACGCACTCGCTCCCCGTGTCTCGCTAACTCGTTGCTAGTTCTCTAGTTCTACTCGTTACTCGTTAATCGTTGCCGGTGAGACAAGTGCCTAATGATATAATGTTATTAAAAAAAATAATTTACTTTTATGTTCTCATCAGTAATGTTTAGATGTGGACAAGACCTGGGCCATGTGAAAATAAATTATATAAAATATTGTACAAGTATCTTTTTATTTATGATTGCAGTTTCATATTTTGTTTATAAAAACTAACATACATGTAATATAACATAACATCAACCCCATATCACCCAAAAACAAGTATTAATAAAAGTATTTATTTGTTTTTAACATGAGAGAAAAAGTTATGACATGTGTGAGCGAAGCAGTTACATAGCTACACATACACTGTATAACTAAAATACAATTGTATACATTGAAGAACACAAAAATAAACATAAATAAATAATCAAAATTTATTTAGCACTTTCTAAAATATTTTCAAATATAAATTTCTTCTAAAAATGTTCAGCTTCTTGCACAATCTTTGCTGTTTAATCTTGATCATACTCAACCTAGTATTTGTGGATTAGCTTGTTCTTCTCATAATCTGGATCAGCAATACAAAATAAGACCATAGGTTTGTTTGCAGCATGCATTTGTACCATTATTTGAGCTTTGCATTTTTCTTTAAGTTTGCCATCCTTGATGTAATTTTTGATAGTGTTTTTGCTAATATTTCTATAACAAAGTCTGCACAAAGCCCATCTGGTGAAACACCAATAATAGGGGGTATAAGAATAAGACCTGTGCTTTCAATAACTCCAAAATCTTTTTCTAAAATATTAATGATGTTTTTTTAAAGTTTTACTCCATCTTATGGCTTTTGTTTAAGGCACCTTGTAACCACCTAAAATGCTTTGCACTAATACACCTTGTTCTGTTTCGCAAGGGACAGCTTCATGAATTCTAGACCCTGTCACTCAACCTTGAAGCATTGAATGCCATAGTTTGGAATCCACTTGATTTGTTGTAGCTTTAGCAACACTGTTAAATACTTCTTCACTGAGCTTTTCCTGGCTGAATCAAATAAAATTATGTAAGTATTGTCTTGTTGGATGTGTACAAACTGCAGCATTAAGTTCAAAGTAGGTTGACGGTTACCACAGTACTTCATTTCCTGTCCTCATCTTCTGCCTGTTGCACTCTTCAGTAAACATGGATAAACTTATATTAACATTTCCATTGTCAGGTGTAATTTTCCTTTTGCCTATATTTTGGCTAAAATAAACTTCTGATCACCAGCACTAGCTTGTCTTGGTTTACCCCAATAACACGCAGTAGATGTGACAGAAGGTTCATCTGACAGTTTTATCAGCCACATGGCAAAGCAGATAGCGTGTTTGCACCCTCCTGAAGACGCAGTATAATCATGACACTGAACAGAAATGATATTTTCCTTAGACTCGTCAATTTCAGCAGTTACCATGTACAACTTGGCTCTTACTTTAAGTTCAGGTGTCACCCTACATTTAATGGTGCACGAGTTGGTATCACGCTTTACTTCCACACATATCCTACAGCTGTGTCTACGTAAACATCCCTGAAAGCTAATAATGCTTTGGCACTACGCGTTTCGGCGGCATTGTAGCAGTCGTTTTTCTACCATATATTCCAAAAGCATAGCGTAGTTAACTTTTGGCAAATTCTTGCTATCAGCAGCTTGAAATCCATCTGATACCTTCATGGTTGATGAATGAAGAGCAGAATAGAGAGAATAATACGATTTTTATGCAAGAAAATAAAGGTAAACAAACAAAGTTGTAAACAATATTAGTATACTCTTTGGTTGTAAACAAGTATGACAATTATGACATATGTCACATCAACAAAAAAAATAATAAGCAAAGGCATATCATTATTCCACCGTATATGTGACGTCATTTGGCGCTTACGTCTATTTAGAATGCACTAACTTTCAAAAAGGAAATAATGAATGAAAATAATAAAATATCGCAAAAAGAAAAAATACGGGTCCGTTTATTTTACATCTAGTTTCAATTAAAATAATAATTTATATATGTTAAAAAAATGAAATGTTGTCAATTCACGATTAGGACAGCCTTATACATTGGGAGGTCCAGTATACAATACAAATTTTCCATATTGCTTCAAATAAGACATATTTTCGAAAGTAAGGAAAAAGTATATTTCTTATACAATATTAAAGTTGAAAAATTAAGAATCCAGCAGGATTCGAACCTGCACTCTCGGGTTAATGGCCCAGGTGCTTTGCAAATCAGCCATGTATTCATATGATCTTCAGGCATAGCAAAGCAATAATTTGCTTTAAAATATTACAAGGATATTTCTTAGTTGTATTATCTAGTAAGATTTTATCCTGTGAAGGAACTTTTTGAAGTTTGATATAATGAATATTTAGTTGAAATTGAAAACGATTTGTTTGAATATTTACCTGGAAGTATATGACTATCGCAAAGACGAGCACGGTGGCGAGCAGGTTCATGAGGTTGGGGAGGTTCTGGCGGTAGAAGGCCTCGCGCAACGCTCGCACCTTGTCGGGGCGCGTCGCCAGCAGGTGGAACAACGCTATCACGGCGCCTTCGAACTCTGTGCCGCGACCTATTACACGAGAAGACTTCATTAAATATTCTAGTTAGAAGATTTTTATTATATACTTCCATTATAAAGAGGTTGCAATAGAGTTTTTACAACTAACATCATCTTTATTTCTATTTATGTTCAATTTACGTAGCTGAATAGTCATCAATATAGTAGCAGACCAAAAAAGCTGATTTTGGCGCAACTTGAGAGAGAGATTTTCATTATTTATGTTAATTTCTACTATTTTGGTATTTCATATATGTATATTGCTTAAAAATGAGCACGAATAAAGAACTCACCGGTGTTGACTGTAGCGGGGGAGAATGCCTTCCATACAATGGTCTCACAGATGTTCGTGGCAATGAACAACGAGATACCGGACCCGAGACCGTAACCTGCAAATAAACGATTATTAGCATTTTATGACTCATCAGTTTTGACTGGATTGAAATTCTAATTAGAAATTTTTTGAAATTTAAGAAATAATATTTAGTTTATCATTTTATTGTCATTATATGACCAATTTACATTATGAGTACTTAGTCATAATTTGGTTAATGCTAAATGTGGGATTTCTACATTACCATTAGGATTTATGAGAAAAATACCTTCATTAGTGTTATTAATAGATTGAAGGTAATCCTAAAATTACTCAGAAAAAAAACACTAATTTGATCATTTATTAAATTACTTGTAAAACCATTTGGATGGTCTTTGAAGTTAAATAGAATGCTGCAATGAGACAAGTTTAGAAATAAATTTTACAATTTCATTGTTCCCTTGGTACTGTATAAGTTTTGCTGCAAAATATAATGAAGTAAATTACTAACCTTTTTGTAGCAACTCATCGAGCAGCAACACAATCAGACCAGCGACGAACAGTTGGATGATGATGAGCAGGCACACTCCGGCACCAATTTCACTGGGTTCACCGTACATGCCGGTCATTACGTACACAATAGCTTGACCCACTGTGATCACCATACCGAATACTGTTGACAACAAGAGTTGTTTGTTTTATCACACAATGAAATTTTTTTTTAAACATATGTAACATTTTATATTTGATTAATAATGGCCTATGGTTTCATGCTAAGATTGTTTAAAAGTCAATCTGTTCCTAAACCACCTGTTTAAATAACCAAAAGACATTTTTTTTTTTTATAATGGATCAAATATCTATTAAACTTAAAGAAAACAATTATTCAAGTGGTTATAATTTTACTGCCTAATTTTTTTCACTGCTTCGATCGTTGTTAGCGTATGCGCCTTTCACCGCAAGGTGTTGGGTTTGATGCCCGGGTTGGGCAAAAGTGATATTTGTAAATTTTCTTTCAAGAAATTCTCAATAGCTGCACAGAGTTGGAATTACGCCCGTGGACCCATATGACCTAGACATAGCAGTAGAAATGCGGTTGTTTTACACCACTGCCACACCCTTTTGGGTAATACCGGCGTGATGTTAAGTGTGTATGTCATAAATTTAGAAAGTGTAGCTGTATGAGCCCACATCAATTTAGAACCATTTCAAATTATGAATTAAAAATTATTATAAAATAAAAATAGTTAAAAATATTGTTTAATTTAAATACTTCATAAGTAATCTAAAAAATAAAAGTAAAAATATGAACTTAAATAGATAAATATTTAACAAGTCTGCCTCATTAACATCAACCTAGAACTGAAGCGTGGAAATATTTATCTGTATTTATTATGAGATAACATATTTTATCAATATTTTGATAAAAAGTATTATACATATTATGTGCGGATAAAAAAAGCTGTAATATTAATATTTAGAGACACATTTTTTTTAATTAGAAAGTCTCTTAGTAATGTTATAAATAAATATTTGGCAAAGTGCCTGCACCTCTGTTCAGGAAGACATTGGCATTTTGCCTCCATATACAAGGTTCAGATAGATTTTGTAAATATAAACACTGAAAGCATGATCAATTTAATAATTAGACCACTATTTTTAATCATTTTCACCTAAATTTCAAAGTCAATTATTAACAATCACTATGTAGATTTAACAAGATTTTATATTCCTTGTAAAAGATGATTGTTCTGGCAGCTAAAAGCTCATCACAAGTAAGAAAGAATACAGAAGAAACGTTACATACATAACCTTTAAATCAAATTAACATGGTGAGATAAACCACATAGCTACACTGCCTCTTACTTTCATTAATAAATCCAAGGTCATATTCAAAATGTGAGAGAATTATCAAAAATCATCACTTACATTTCTGTGCACCGTTGAACAACGCTCTGTCTTTTGGAGTATCACCAACTTCAATGATTTTCGCCCCAGCTAACAGTTGCATGATCAGGCCTGATGTAACAATAGGAGATATACCGAGTTCCATGAGGGTTCCTCTATTTGACGCAAGAATTACACGGATCCAATAGAAGGGATCTGCGCTGTCTGATGACATTATACCGAATAAGGGGATCTGAAAGATAATGCTGTTGTTAGTATGATACATGAATGGTAAAAGGATTTAGTTAATTTATGTGAGATGTGTTCCATATGCATTGATAATACACAGATTTAATTAAATATTTGGATATGTTGAAACAGAATAATAATCTCTTCATAATTACAGTGGTAAGCTTCATAATATCTTACTATGCATGCTATTGTTTGTGCAATAAACCCAATAAGGGTAGAAACTATTTCTTGTAAAAAAATATATATTTATTTACTCAAATAAGCTTCTGATTAGACTTATTAGTCAAATAGTTACTATATTTTACTCAGCAAAGTGGCTTACTGTGATAATGCTCATAAACATATGGCCACATCACAACAATTTTATCAAAATTTAATTTCTTACCTGGCAGCATACTAAGAAAATAAATAATGTGATTGCAGTCCATAATACTTTCTCACGGAATTGGATCTGAAAGACAACATTCAGTTAGAACGGACACAAATTACAAGCCAAAAATGTTTGGACAAAAGTACAGTTAGACATCCTACATACACCAACATTAGGGTTAGGTATGCACTTTCACTTACTTAATAACACGTAACAAGGGATAATCATACCCCAATTTGATCGTATTGACTTGTAGAATACTCTAAAAATACGAATAGCCCGAAATATAACAAATATAAAGCAAATTGTAGCTAAGACTCACCTTCCTTTCTGGTTTCGCTATTTCGGGCAATATACTGCAAAACGGCTTTATAACTTCGAGGAATTTGACTGCAAGGAGAACAATTACATTATTAAACACACTTTTATCACAAAACACACAATCTTTAATAAAAGCAAATGCAAATGTGGAAATACGTGTCCGCTATTTTAACACTGTATTTATCAAAAATATTAACAATACTCACTTCCCATTTTGATTTATTGAGAATTAACTACCCTAACTAAAATTTTAACAGAACAATTCGGCTAAAACCATTCAACTTTTGTTCATTAGTAACACTCCAATAGGACTTTTAGCGAGAAAGAGCCTGCGCAACGCCGCCAACGAGCTGTCCGCGAATGACACGTCCACAACGTCACGTCACGTGACCTGTGATGTTGGCGTGCGTAATGTTGCCCTTAAAAGTGCAAAATATTAATTTTACAAATTTAATGTTCTTTATTGATTTTGTTTAAATAATTTTATTATTTTCAATTCTAGACAGTGAATAAGTTACTTAAACTAATTTCTGCCCTGATTGTGCACAAATAACATCTTAAAAGGAAAATAAATTATAAAACTGTCATCACGACCATTTAAAATAATATTGCTCCTCATGGCAACTCACTCAAACTAATACTCTCTTTATTTTTATTGTGGCGTCTCTTACGCTATCAATCTTACAACGTCGACGACTTTACGACTAAAACTGGGCGCGTTGAATATTAAATGTCGAGGTGGCAATGTAAATTAAATGCTTATGATCATAGTTTTAAGTTTAAGGGCTTTATGACCAATAACGAGAATAATTTATTTCGATATTTTCTGATAAGTTAAAACTTGTTGGTTTTAGTAGCGGACCAACCATGGGACGGCAGGAGCTGACCACTCCAGGCGGCAGGTCCAGCGGGACTTCCAACTACGTTTGGAGGTGCAGTGGGATACTTAATTGGAACGTCGCTGAAAGTCTCAAGTCTCTCCTGAGACTTTAGCGGATATACATAAAAAAATCTCGGCACGTGCGGCACTCTCTGACTCTTGAGACCGAGACCGAGACCTTTTTTTCATTTTTATTACAGAAAATATTTCAAAAAGTCGCCTGCGGTGCTGCCTGGCTCTTGGGGTTGATGGTACTTGTGTACAGTGCCTTTTCTTATTTTTATTAAAGGGAATATACAGGCAGAAGACACTTCAATGCAGTACGCTATTTGCCTCTTACAGGCCGACGCGACGGCGCGGCGCGGCGCGGCGCTTCTGTACTACTTCTTCTTTTTAGAGAAAATAAATAAAAAGGTCAGTGCCAGTGGCACTCTCTGACTCTTGGGACCGAAGGCATTTCTTGGGCACTTCTGAGTTTTATTTGTTATATTGTATTTTTGTTGCCTTTTCTTTAACTTAAAAAGTGGCACTAAAGTGCCCGCACCGAACAATTTTTTAAGAAAATATTTTCATTACTAAAGAAGGTAGCACTAAAGGGCGTTCGCTACCGATAGTCAGAAAGCGCCTTGGACTTTGACTTTGCTAAGAGGAGAGTTTGGAGGCAAATTTTCCGTTTCCGTTTTAAAACGAGTTTACCATTGATTTGATAGATGTCATGATTGAAGCAGTCTTGCAACCTTATTTATTCATATTCAGATCATTTTATCGGCCCTGAAATTACTGGCACTTGAGGGATAACACCGTAGTCCTCAGCTGCAGCGACCCATCTATAATCTGCTTTTGTGGATTATTGATGTCCATGGGCTGTACTCCTGAATTTTGTGCTTGTTGAAGAAAATAAATGCAAATAAGGCCCCAAGAACTCGGATGCAACGGAGCACTGTCCACCCTACCCTCTTAGTAGCTACGCTACTGAAAAAGGTAGCATCGGGAGCTCCAAAGGCGCTGAATTTTATATACCTATTTTTGTTACGAACGATGACAAGCCGATATTTTAAATCCGCCACTGTTCCTTGGTCCACACATCTTGTGTCAGTCAGTGATACTGTCGAGAGTAGACATTTTTGTTACTGAGCAACGTTATTTCTAAACGAAAAACCTAAATGTCAAATCTGTCACCGTTTGACATATTCCTTCAAACCGCACCATGTGCTTGTATTAGTAAATAATATTATTTGTAGCCGTTTTATGCAATAATAAGTATTAAAAATGCAGCAAGCACATCGGCCGGGAACGCTTAAGCAAAGCAATAAGTCTCACAAATCTCGTCATCGCTCGAAACGCGGCATTTCAGCTGCCGTTAAAGGTTAGTATGCACTTTGAATTTGTGCTTGTTTAATAGTACGATATTCATTTAATTTGTTCCACAGGTAAGGTAAACGTGAAGGAGTTTGTCCGCCGCAATCGTCATATACTCAAAAAAGATGAGCGTCGTCACCAAGCGCTGCAAATTCGCAAGAACAAGCGTGAAGAAGTTTTATCCAAAAAGCGTGCGTTAGGCGGTACTCGCAACCCTCCTTTTCTTGTTTGCGTGGTACCTTTGAACGCTCAGCTGGATGTGCAGTCCGCTCTGGTAATTTTGAAGACGTGCTCTGAAGGAGCTGTGGTTACTGAGTCTGCTAATGGCATTTTACATATTGGGTAAGACATGAAAAATTATACCTTTTACTTTAAAAATTAAGAGACCCAATTAAGTAAATTACTTTGGTCTCTAGAAGTACATTTTGGTAATCTGACCTTATATCTATTGTGATGAATTTAATGCATTTTTTTTTATACATACAACACTTAATATAGGTCCAAAAGAAATCATAATATTATAATGTTCTGCTGGTACCAGCACCTCCCAGTTTCACAATTAAGCTAGGTATGAATAGAAATGTAAACCTACTTAATTAACAAAATTTATCTAATTTGCATATTATGTGATGTTTTCAGGTTACCAAACTTCAAGCAAAGATTTTCTTTTGTATGTCCAGAGATAAACAATGAGTTTGCTTTATTGGATACACTGAAAGTTGCAGACACTGCTCTTTTTATCAGTTCTGCTCTTGATGAGCCTCTAGATGAATGGGGAGAGAAGGTCCTTGCTCTTGCCATGGCCCAAGGAATGCCCACACCTATTGTCGCGGCCATGGATATTGAAGGAGTCCATCCTAAAAAACGCACAACTGAAAAACAGAATGTTCAAAAACTAATATCAAAATGGTTGCCTGAAGAAAAGATAATGCAGTTGGATAAAAGTTCTGATGGTATGAATCTGTTACGTAGAATTGGTAACCAGAAGCGTAACATATTACACCATAGAGAAAAGCGACCCTATATGTTAGCTGAAGAGGTTGAATATGTCCCTGACTCTGAAGGTGAAAGTGGTACTTTAAAAATCAGTGGCTATTTACGTGGTATGCCATTGAATGTTAATGGATTGGTCCATATTACTGGCCTTGGAGACTTCCAGATGTCAAGGATTGATGGTCTAGAAGACCCTCATTTGTTAAACACGGGTAAAGAGAATATGAAGTCAGGTGATGTTGCAATGGATGCAGAAGTAACAAAGGTGTCAGTGTTGCAAGTAGCAGATCCAGCCAAACAGGAGAGTCTTGTCACTGAGAATGTACCTGATCCTATGGATGCTGAGCAGACGTGGCCCACTGAAGAGGAAATTGAACAAGCAAATGCAGAGGTGGCCATAATTTTTGTTGTTTATAATGAAATTGCTTTTAATAATTTTATTTAAATGCTGGTAGTAGCAAAATATCTAGTACAATTGTTTTTTTTTTGTTTGATAGCTATATGAAATATAGCATTTATAAAATTTCATATCAATTTCATTACAAAAATTGTTAAAATGTTCTAAAAATTGTGTGGGTTCAATTCACTTAACTAAAATATTTGCTTTTGGTTTCTGTATACCTATATTTTAATAAGATATTCATTTTATTACTTTCGCGGGCTCAGTCATCATCCCTCTTCAACATTTTAAGTTTCATATTTACATTTGTATGTAATTTTCAGACCAAGAAGAAAAAGGTCAAAAAGGTGCCAAAAGGTTGGTCTGACTACCAGGCAGCATGGATTGTTGAATCTGACGCAGAAGATGATGATGATGATGGAAGTGAAAGTGAAGATGTGGATGAGAATGACGAATTCATGTCTTGTGAGGAGGACAATTCTGATGAAGAAGCAGAAGGAGAAGATAATGACTTTGAATCTGTTACTGAATCAGAAATGGGTCCTACCGATGACAAGTATGACGCAACTATTGACGCCCAAGAAGAACACGAAATGCTTCAAAAGCTCGCCAGAGCCAAAGAAGATCAGCAATTCCCTGACGAAGTGGACACACCTCAAGACCTACCTGCTCGGGAACGGTTTATGAGATACAGAGGCTTGGAATCTTTTAGGACTTCAACTTGGGATGTCAAAGAGAATCTTCCAGAAGATTTTTCAAGGATATTCCAGTTTGAGAATTATGATAGAACTAGGAGGAGGGTGTTCAAGGAGCTGGAGGATAGTTTAGTTAATATGGTGAGTTGTCATATATTTTCCATTCAATTTATTCTAAATATTACAATCACATTCTCTGAAATATTTTTTGCAAATGTTGGACAGAGTATAATCAAGATTTCATTTATTGAACGCATTCACATGTCTCATAAATAGAATAGTATAAAATGCATATTTGGTTACAGTATGGATTCTACATCACAATCCACGTAAAAGATGTGCGCCAAGATCTCTGGAAGGCGTTCGCCAACGCAAATACAAACGCTCCTCTCTCACTGTTCGGCCTTCTGCCTCACGAACAAAAGATGTCACTCATGAATGTCGTGCTAAAACGTACTGGCGCCAGTGACGAACCTATCAAGAGTAAGGAGAGGCTCATCTTCCAAGTGGGGTACAGAAGGTTCATTGTCAACCCTATATTCAGTCAGCATACTAATGGATCGAAACATAAGGTTAGTCTACTTTATAAATGTAAAGATTTAAGTTATAAAATAAATAAATAATTTAGTTTTTTACTTTAGATAGAACACTAGTAGCAGTTACCATATCCATTGGTTCTAATGACAAGGTGAAATACACACATTCACTCGTACAATGTTTACAAAGTTGGACAGTCCGGCTAAATCATTAGCAACATCACTAACTAATTTAAAGATTTGATCAAACTTATTTTAAGAAATTAACATTTAATATATGTATTGCCTCAAGAGCTTATAACACCCCTATTTCACTCCTTAAGATCCTAAAAGATGCACAAGCCATTCTTTTTTTTTTTAATCTTTATTATTAAAAAAATATGGAGTTTTTATCCACACGGATATGTCAACCCCATCATACCTTATCCTATTAAACGCTTATCAAGATAACATTAATCCATAAAACTTAACTATAAAGCAAAGTAATAACCTTTGCTTTATAGTTAAGTTTTATATCTACACAATTCCATAGCAATTGTAGAACAAGGATCAGCCAAGAGCACAAACCTTTCGATAATGGAATATTATTATATTGTTTACTTACAGTATGAGAGATTCTTCCAACCTGCGTCAACGTGCGTTGCCTCATTCTACGCGCCCATTCAATTTAGTCCATCTTCAGTACTTTGTTTTAAGGTAAGCCATCCAACAGTAATGATAAATTTTATTAAGATTTAAAGGTGATAGTTTAATGGATAACATTTAAATGTTTTTAGGAAAAAAAGAATACCAACCTTCAGTTACTAGCAACAGGAGTACTATTGTCATGCAGCCCGGACAGATTGATCATTAAGAGGATTGTACTCTCAGGACACCCATACAAGGTAAATTTTCTAGGCTATAATAATCTATCATTGCACCCTTAGCATGGTTTGCCATTCTTGACATTTTGATTAGACTATGATTGTTATCAACGAACATACAAAAGAAATTGATGTTTCTATGCGCCATAGACAAATTAAAAAGGGAAGAAATGGTATTTTTTAAAATTCTGCATTCAAAAAATTATCAAGCTTATTATCAGTACAGCGATTTAACGCGCATGAGTTAAGCCAACAAAATGGCTAAATGTGTTGTCAATTCAAGTCAAATATTATTTACTTTATAAATTATGAAATTCTGCTTGTAAACAAATAAGTAATAAGTGCGCGTTTAACAAATAAGTAGTAATAGCGTGTTTATTTTAATAAGTATGTATATGTGCAGATAAAATTCTTATGTATTAACTTAATTCTTATTGCGAAGCAAAGATTGACATTTCTTAAAAATTAGAATAAACAGCAGAGTACAAACATGTGTTGCACTTCCGTCATTCGACGTTGACTGAACCACACTCGAGTGCTCAAGACTTAGTTTCAATGCCGTGTCTGCCTATTTTATATTATATATCATATATATCTCTGACTAAGGGGCTGATTGATTAGTGCCATAAAATTCATATGTTGATTATTTTTAGCAAGGGTTTTGTATAACTTTTGTAAATCTGTTTGCAGGTCAACAAAAGATCAGCTGTCATCAGATTCATGTTCTTCAACCGAGAGGATGTTGTATATTTCAAACCGTGCAAGCTTAGGACTAAATACGGCCGCACAGGACACATAAAGGAACCTTTAGGTATGTATTGTATAGTTGTAAAAACCCTTAGAGAAAATAAAAAAAACATTTCCATCAATACTATTTGTGCTGACCACGCCAACTAAAATTACCTTAGTAATACGTAATACTCAGTCTTAGGTGGGCCCATTGCAGCGCCTATCTCATTCCAGTTACAGTCGACTCAGGTGGATGCTACAATTGAAATGGAAGGTGCCTAGAAGTTCTTTCTTTCGCATAATCAATTCACAAACACGTTAGGCATATTTCTTTTAGCATACTATTTCATTACGCAAATCAGTAATTTAGCATATTTTTTTCGTCATCCGCCATCGTGTTTATTTTACATAAGAAAAGTATTTTATTAAATAAGGATAGTATGCCTAAACTAACGAAAAAATACGACAATTTTATTATTGTGCTAAATAAAATTGCGAAAATAAATTATGCCAAAAATAGGGAACCGCCAACCTGTTTTTAGAAATCCCTTTAAAGTAAACTTCATACAAGGAAATTTCATATTTAAATCCTTTGAAATTTGTTGCTAGGAGTTTAAAGACCTATTCCTCATTTGCAGGTACTCACGGTCACATGAAATGCGTATTCGACGGGCAGCTCAGATCTCAGGACACAGTGCTACTGAACCTTTATAAGAGAATGTTCCCCAAGTGGACCTACGAGAGTTGTATCGTCACCGACAGAGACGCCAAGAGTGATGCGATGGAATAGATTATGTAAATGTTAATAAATGTGTAGAGAATATAATATTGGTGATTTAATTGTAAATAAATATCTTACAACTTACACACAGCGCCATCTAGTCCTAAACTAAGCAGAGCTTGTACTATAGGTACTTGAATAACTGATACTAATACATAATATATACTTTTCTTTTGTAAATACATACTTATTTTACATATAAACACCCAGACTAAGACAAATCACCATGTTCATGCACACTAAGATTTGTCTTAAGCGGGAATCGAACCCGCGACCTCGGCATCGCAGGCAGGTACACTACCCACTCCAGCATCCGTCTTTTTATTTATTATTTATTGCTTGTCTTGTAAAAAAGAGAAGAAAATATCACACTTTGTGCTATTCGTATGGTAACAAAATCAGCCCAACACAATTTGAATTCATAGAAAACGTGAATCAATCTTCGAGCTTTGTTAGATGAAATGACGTTACTTTGACATTGTTGTCAGCAAACAAAAAAAAAGTTTTAATGTGTACAATTAATTAATTTAATTAATTAATTACATTTGCCAAGCTGTATCTACAAGTATACTTTAATGTTGCTGTGATTGTTCAAGTGCCTCATCGTCTTCTTCTTCTTCTTCGTATCCGCACTTAGTCCTCCTATGGGACCGTTGTACGTGAGAGGTTTCCCGTTTACTCCAGCCAGCCTCGTGCCTAGCCGCTAACGACTGGTCGGGCTATATTTTTATATTAATTCAAATAAGTCATTGACAATGACTTATGAATAAATAAATAACTGGGAATCGGGCGCGACCAGTCGCTACCGATTAGACGCTTAGTAATTAGTCGAAAAGAACGAAATAGCTAATTTTCTATATCTGACATCACCTCAAACCAATAAAGAATATATAAAAAAAAAAATGAGTACCGTCGTTGCAGCGACGCGGCACAAGCGGTGAGCAACATCAACGACTTTTACGCAGGGGCGTATTTAAAAATTCTGCGCCCTGGGCCAGCAGGGTTCGGCGCCCCTACTTAAGAGACTTGAAAAAATTGTTTGTTTTTGGATTGTTGATTTTGGATGATAACGAATCATCCAAAATCAACAATCAATCAATCACAACCTGCTTAATTTTTTTTTTTTTATTTATTTATAAAGGAATAAAACATTTATTATAAACAACATTTAGTTAACCTCAAAAGCCTAGTTGGAGATCGTAGGTTGACAAAGTCGAAGGTCTTGAGCACCCGAGACCATCAACTTTGAAAACAGTTCATACCTCTGTCAATAATGTATAATAAATTTAATTACATGATTTATCCTATCAGAATAATCCTTTTTTAGACACTTTATTTTTTAAAAAAAGAATAATCTGTATAATGTACCTATGTATTTATCATGTAAATTATCGCTAGCTAACGGTGAAGGTAAACGTCGTGAGGAAACCTGTATACCTGAGCGTTTAAGAGTATATGAGCAGTGGGAGAGTGTCACGAATCCGTTCATCGAAAAAAATTTAATGAAAATTTACATTTTTTTTCGATGGACAGATTGGTTCACAAATTCGTCAATGACACTGTCATAATCGACAGATTTTGTCAATTCCGCTTGTATATTTGAAATAGCCAATCTATTTACACGTTCTTCACTCACGAGAAAGAAGATAATTTTTTATTTTTTTTAGTGCGGAGAATGAGCGCTCCGCACTGCAATTCGTCACCGCCGTACACAAAAAAATACGTAACGCAATTGCAATATATGGAAAAGCGTCCTCTAAGTTTTTGTCCTTAAAAAATAAGTAAAGTTGCCTTAGGATCATTTTGTTTTTCTCACTACGCGCTGTAGGCATAAAAATATTCTAGGTAGGTACGTCGCGCAACTTTCCATAGAGAATTAGCGGTATGGGCGCGCGCTTGTTCACGAAATCACGACGACTGATACTATTTTAATGTCCGGGTGGATTTCCCAAACGACTTTTTTTTCTGTCCTCGCTGAAATTCGTATTTAAAAAGAAGAATATTGTACTGAATTGATTTTTATAGTATGTATAGGTAGAAATAGGGTGGAGGCAAAAATATTAAAGGGCTAGGATGAAATTTAAAGGTAGAAGTAAATTCCTAAAGTCCAAATTTTCGCTTGTCGGTGCTGTCCCAGTACTTTTTTTACAAACAAAATTATAAGGCTTATAAGTTAATGAATATTAGTAAATTAAGGTTACAACCTACCCTATTTCGTAGGATATTAGGTTCATCATTAATAAATAGCATATTCTATTATTTAACTAACCATATGTTTTAATGTGAGGCACAAACGTACTTGTCCCCGAAATTCTTGGCTTTTCAGTGCCAAAAAGAAATTTAGACATAACTTTACATAGGCAAGTCCGACAGTGTCCCATCCCTGATTATTATTTCTTGTTAGTACCGCCCTAACGCGCAGTGAAGACGGACGCGTTTTACATCGCTGCATTTTCCCGCAAGATTTTTTTTTCACCATGAAAATTGCTAGGCGACAAATATTTTATCATATCGGTGAATGATTTTTTATATTGTAATATGTTGTTATTTTATATTTGTTTGATTCTTACAGAGATAGTAACTGAATTAGCTCTATTGGCTGTAGTTCATTTTGTCCTAGTTATTATGGTTTCTTTGAAATTTTAAAAAAAGTGTGCAATTTATCTCGTTGCTGTACCATTATCGGTGGAATCGGTGGTCATTTTACCCACCGATACGATAATTTTCTACCTGATCGGTGTAATAAATTATCGGTGTATAATTTATCTGCTCGGTGTATAAATTTGTTGTGTATTAACAGTTTTAAGACATCTGTGGATTGTTTAATCGTATCGGTGGATCATTTTATCGTGTCGGTGGGTCGGTTCATCACATCGGTGGACCCTGTGTCATTTATTTTGCTTCTAAAACATTTTATTGATAGCAGTAATTTCGTTAGGTATAGTAAATGGGTTCCCTATGAGTATTCGAAAGTTGCTGATGCGATTTTTACTATACCGAACACACTGTGTCGATAGTAAAATTGTACGATGTTAAATACCTTTGTTTGTTTGTTTGTTTGTACCCAAAAATATTCAAATTTACTAGACCGATCTTAATAAAAATTGGTGTGGGAATAGTTCAAGTAGATTACGTAATGTTCATAGCCAGAACCGCCTGTCGCAAAATTTAAGCAAATTTAAAATTCAAATTTACTAGACCGATCTTAATAAAAATTGGTGTGGGAATAGTTCAAGTAGATTACGTAATGTTCATAGCCAGAACCGCCTGTCGCAAAATTTAAGCAAATTTAAAAAAGATGCAAAATATTGTCTACATTAAACATAGTATTTTAAAAAAAAAGTCGTATTATAATTGTATTAGGGACAAACAGTAAATTTTGAAGACCGACATACTATCGCATCAATAAAGCATCGATGGTAAAAGCATCGCACAATTGAACTTTCGACACATTGTGTTCGGTATAATAAAAATCGCGTCAACAACTTTCTAAAAAACACAGCTAACCCATAAGAGATCAGTCCTATGTCGGTCGATCATTCTGTTTAACCCGAGTAAGATCGCGAAGTGATCGAATCAAAAGACTCAATTGTTGTGCGGGTCACCGGGTCTGTGGCACATAGGAATTGGCTTCAGTAGGTAGAGAGCTACATTTATCACTCATTTTACGCAACTCTTTAAAAACATTAAACAAACAAACAACCCTTCTTTTAAAACATTGAGGGATTGCAAAGCCATTATTTATATTATGTTTAGTTTTTACATTGTGATATTAAAGTCTCTCTGAGAAAAATAGTAAACGAAAAAATTTAGTGATGTCAATAATTTAATTTGTACTTCAACGTTTATTCAGTGAATGACATTATACATTATTTATCAAAATCGTAACCTTAGTTTAAATGTTTTCGATGACAGGTCATTAACTAAATTTGTGAGAATTGTGACCATATTAAGCAAAAACGAGCAAAAAAATCACGTTTTTTGTAAGGGAGCCCATCTTAAATATTTATTTTATTTAGTTTTAAGTATTTGTTGTTATAGCGGCAATAGTTATACAATCTGTGAAAATTTCATCTGCCTAGCTATCACGGTTCATGAGATACAGCCTGTTGACAGACGAACGTACGGACGGACGGATAGCAAATTCTCATTAATAGGGTTCCATTTCCTTTGGGTAAGGAACCCTAAAAACATGTAAATTTCATAAGCTTTTAAATGAGGTATACAACTCTGATGTAACTGGAATATGACAAAGTTATTGACGAAACAATGGTGCAAAGGTGGTCAGATTTACCATATCGGTGGATAAGCACACCTTTTCGGTGGATAGGCATATCATTTCGGTGGATAAACTTAACATTTCGTTGTTCAAGCATTTCATATCGGTGTACAGAAAAGTAATCGGTGGTCGGCTTATCGTATCGGTGGCAACCCAAATTCAAACTCAAATATCGCCTCTGTCTTATATGATACGTTCATGTGCGTAAAATTGGGGACATTTAGTATCCTATTGATTACAATAAATCTAAAAATATCCAAAAAAGCTATAAATGAAAAAGTTCACCGATAAGGTACAAAAACCACCACTTGTTGAAATTGACCCGTTAAAACCAAATGAGTTGTCATTTTTGTTAAATGGGTAGGATTTTTTAATTTCTTCACCTAGGTAATAAAAAAAAACTTAACAAAAAAAAAATCGAGGGGCGCCTGGCGGCGCCCCTCTATGCCTGGCGCCCTGGGCCATGGCCCACTTGGCCCTAGGGTAAATACGCCCCTGCTTTTACGGAGCTAACACTACAAACCAACGCACCACCTGAGGCAAAGAAACAATAACGTTTCTTTGCCTCATAGGGTACATTATTAACGAAAAAAATAAAAAGCCGTATTACGTTTCCACATCTTTATTGACACATGAAGCGCAAGGCCTACGCACGGTTACAACAGGGAGACAATATCTTGCCACTAACCTAATGTACCGGTAATCTCTCGAGGCAGTGAAACAATCGTGAAATATTGGTTCTAACGAGTTATAAGTCGATAAAGCTCTGATCTTAGCAAATTCAATTTATAACAACATACTAAATATTCCTTCTAAATTCATTCAAAATAAATTCATATTTTTATACATAGCCAGTAAAAATAACTCATTATTCATATTCATATGCACATCTCTGTATTCGAATAACAATAATTTGTTTAATTTCCACAACATTTTCGACTTATAACGTCGACGGGGCGCAAACGTTTCGAAATAGACAAAAATGCTTATTGCCCTACATTTGACTCATCACTTGAGCGACATCTGGTGCCTGAGTTTGATAAATAGTTTATTTTAAGTATTTTGTAGTGAAATAATCTTAGTTATATCAGATTAATTAATTGTAATGGTTTTTGTTTCCAACCAACTCACACCTCTTGCACCTACCACTTGTCGTCTCTGCATCACCTAAAGGTTGACTGGTAGATAATGCCTACGGCATTAGGTCCGCCCATATACCATTTCTGTGCATAAAGTTTTTAAATAAATAAAAAATAAAAAAACCAGTGCTGATAAATTTATTATAGTCTGATTATAATTAATTTATCAGCACTCTGGTATTGTGTGTCTCAAATTGCATTTGACTTAGAAAGGAATTGATTCTGTCATCACGCCATATAACATTTCTCTAGATCCCAAACGTTTGCGACCAATCACCAAAAATGAAAAAAAAAATGGCGGAGAACGTCAAAATTTCAAAAATGGAAAAAAAAAACTAACATTTATTGCATTCTCCGCTTAAGTGACAACATGATATAACAATGTATTTATTAATAACTATTGATGAATGCAAACAAATTGTACTATTCGGTGTATTAGTGATAATAAGTGGAAATTATATGACTTACATAACATACATTATTTTTAAGAGTATTTTTACGCAGTTCCTGCTGCTTTGTCAAATTGAACCTTATTATCATAACGCTAGACATATAATGAAATGTAAGATATCATGAAAATTAGTCCAACAGAATAAAGCGTTCAGATATTGATTATTTTGTATTATTGATTAGATATAATTTTTTATATTAGTTGCAGTTTTGGTTATTTGCGTTAGATGAAAAAAACTGAATATAGCCTCTTTAGTTTGCACAATATTATTTCCGTCACCGTAAACAGCCGTATAACTACTATTTAGATGTCTATGGTCATAATTGTTTTTTTAAGAAAACCTACTGAAGTCTAAAAGAAGATTGGTTGATGATAAAATTCTCTATTGCTCAATATCTGAACACTATAGTCTCAATGACAGTCAAGTTTTAAAACGTCAATTTATCAATAAAATGCTGAAGACATGATTTAACTTCTAATGACTCAAGTTGCTTAAGTAATGTAATGCGGCAGTTGGAAATAAGACATAGGAATAGTTTTATAAATATTCATGTACTTGGGGCAACGCAAAAACTGGACATTTGTAGATTATCGCTTTGTGCGCCCAACAGTCAAACGATGGTGCCCATAAGAAAGAGCGACATCTAGTGGCTGAATTTTTAAGTAATCTTTCCCAGTGGAAATGAAAAAAATCGGTTCCAAACTTTACAATTCATGAATTCTACCCATATTAATATAGGTTAAGTTGATGGTGCATCTCTTTTCCATACTGCCGCCTTCCATTAGACCTAGAAATTCTAGATAAATCTTAAATCCAAAATCTCTGGTGTATCACAAAATAAAGCAAATTATTAATGACCGATACTAACACACTGTTAACTAGCAAAAACTTGAAATTTACTCATCAAAATAGTTAAAGTATCTAACCTAAATAGGTACAACGTCGGTTCATTACACATAGTTTTTAGCTTACACAATATCCATCCTTCAAGCCATCTTAACCACGCAATATTTTTTTTTTCATTTAGAAATTATCTATAGAACAGAATTTAGGTCAGGTTTAATATTTTCTTTATTTTTTTTAAAGGCAAGTATTTCACAGTACGGTCTGGCAGGAGTGATTTGTGTCGAAATTTGAAATGGGTTCCATTTTTAAATTTCGCGCGGCATCACGTCTTCTATTTGACAGCTGGGTTTTTGTTTTTTTTTACAGCGGTGGCATGGGTTAAGGGCGTTTATGCTTTTGGTTTTTTATTGCGTCGTTTCTTAGCGTCTGCGGGTTCGGTGGGCGACTGCTTGGAGGCTGGAGTGTTGGCGGACGCACCGGACTTGCTGTAGAGGTTGTTGAGGAACTCTTCGAGATTGGGATCGTGGCTGAAAATGAGGATAAAGTCAAAAATATGAACAACAGTTTAGAGCTTAAGCTCGATTCTAGTGAAGAGTATTTCAGTTTACCCAGTAGAGGGACGCTGGTTGATGTCGGTGGCGGCGGCCGCCTTGCTCCCGAGCACGATCCGGTATTGTACCACGTGGCAGTCTGGCCTCAGTTGCTTCAGATTCTTCTTCTGTAATTACATTTAAATAGTAAGTGTTACACAAAACTTGGCACTGAGGGCGCAACTAGCAAATAAAGAAAACAACATCCTGTCAAAAAACCGATCACGTCAATATTGCAGTATATTCGTCAAATAAAAGACAATATACATTTTTACTTCACATAATAATTAATTATATCGTATTTAATATTTTTTACCTGGCAACTGGCCCACTGCGTGATCTGATAGACGGCCCCGTCCATACAAGCGTAGTACATCACGAGCAATCCCATCATACTCGACTCTGCCCAAATGTCGCCCTGAAACATAAAACACATTGAAATAATTTAAATAATTGTATATGTATCTTTACTTCCCTCCAAAGCAAAGCGGGAGACTGAGTAATATAGACAAAGTGTCTATATGGAAAGAGTGTAGGCACCACGGACAGTGACAAAACTATAGGCCTAAATTTGTATGCTATAATAGGTATGGCAGAAACGGCTAAATGCACGGAAATTTATTCTGTTCGATACGAGATCCTCATAGTATACCACTCCAGATGTCAATTGTAAGCTATTTAACATAACATTACGTTCGTACCTCTTTGGCGGAGTGTCGAATCTTGCACTGCACGCAGTAGCGGGCGGCGTAGCACGGACGATCCGTCAGCACTCGCTTGTGGCGGCGACCGCAGTTCGTGCATCTGGTATACGAAAACATCACATAAACCTGAAGCATTTTGTTAAATATAAATATGATTATAATGATAGATTTAGTTAGCTACGAAAAATAATGTAACTGTTGAAGTGTTAAGTTCGGCATCTCGTACTTTTTTTCTCTCTTCAATATGGGGACCGTTTTACCGAAGTACTCCACAACTATTGAAAATGAAAATGAAAAATTATTTTATTTAAATAACAATCGAGTGTTACAATAATTGATAGTCTCCTTTTAAGCTGAAAAAGCCTGTGGTCGAAGACTCCGCTCATTCGTGGCTATACAGTTTTATTACAAATAAATTATAAATTACAAAATTAATTATTATTTTTACTTATTTATATTAACATATTTATTTATTTACTAAATAAAAAGTTTTTATTATTATAAATTATAAATAATAAATAATAATAATAATAAATCATTTATTTCAGGCTGCATAGGCCCATAGATATATACCTTAACCTAAAATACATAATTATAAATTCACTTCCTTTGCACTAAGTTACGTTCCTGGGGTATAGTTCCGCGGAAGCGACGGAAAACAACACCCTGCGGCCAAAAGCTTTCATCAAGCACCTGTTCCAGCATACAGGTCGGCACTCGCACCACGAACGCCTTGAAGTTGACGTTGCGGCGCGGTTGCGGCGGTATAAATAAACTATTGTGTCTAGTTAACTATTTAGAAGCGTTTAAATTAACCATGGCGTAGCCAAGGATTATAGCCAAGTTCAACCTTGTATCAGGGGTCCAAAAAACCGCATTTTAAAAGAGGGCCCTCCTAGATTTAAAAAATCGAATGGCTCATGAGTTTGGTAACAACTGTTAATCAAAGGTAAAATACTCGAGTTTAGATTTAGTCCATAATAATGTCAACAGTAGCGATCTTCTTGAAAGAATAGATATTAATGTACCTCGTGAAGTCCCTCGTCATCCCATAACCACCAAGATGGACTTGTTTTATGGAGTGTTACCTGATGGTATTAGCGGCAAACTCCATCTTATCATGAAGCTGTGCCAGCAGTTGGCTGAGCTCGCTCCACGCCGCCTCCACGTGGCGGGACTCCAGCGCACGACGCTCGTACGCCTCGCGACGCTCCTGTAACGGACAGTAAGAGTACAGTCATTGCTAATGGTGGTACTGGAAACTGACCAGGCACTTTGGCAAGCAAGTCAAATCGAATGGTAACAATTATATAAATAGGCAAGCGAGTCAAGTCAAGGCAGCGATAGCCGAGTGGGAGACCGTAGGACTGCGAAGTTAAAGGTCTCGGGTTCGAATCCACGGCACACACCTCTCGTCTTTTCGAAGATATGTGTGTATTTATCATATAAATTATCGCTCGCTAACGGTGAAGGAAAACATCGTGAGGAAACCTACATGCCTAAGAGTGCCTAATAAGTGCTCGAGGGTGTGTGAAGTCTACCAATCCGCACTTGGCCAGCGTGGTGGACAATGGCCTAACCCTTCTCATCATGAGAAGAGGCCCGAGCCCAGCAGTGGGACATGTATTAGATAAAGAGCTGCTATTATATAAATAGAGGATCCATAAAATTATAGTAGCAAAATATGGTTTTGACTACGAGATGGAATTGTTCAAAAGAATTTATGAATAAGGGTCACTGAAAGGAGGCATATTTTATGCTCCAATGCAGAGTTCATCAGAGTCAAGTGACAGTTCACTCAGAGATACGCTGCAATGAAACATTAAGTGTGCCGGCCTGCCCATGTGTGTAGTAACCCTGAATAAAGTTCAACAAGGATGACTTGGCTAATTTGGTGGAAGCTTTGTGTCTTCAAAGCTTCCACCAAATTAGCCAAGTCTCTAGCCAACTGTTTATAGTTATTCGTGCAACAAGTGAGCTAAGTCTGTATTTTTTTCGAGTGTGTGTTTGAGACCCGAATAAGCGAAAGACTTTATAGTAGAATCATGCAGCATTAATTTGCTGAGATAGTCACCGTTTTATTCCCACACATGAGTGTGCCACCTGATTGTCATAATTGCTATGGCTAAATGTGTTGACGCCTAGTTTTGTTTTAAGTATATTTTCTTTTGGCATGCTTTATTTTTACTCCTGTTATGAGTTGAAATAAATATTTTTTCACATACAACTTTTCAACATAGCAGCTCGAAAAGGCGAAAACAGTAAGAAAAGCTCGATTTTGTTTTGTGTGTTTCTTACGCTCTAAGAATAATTGAGTTTTGCTAACTGTTGCCGGTTTTTCGAGCTGCTGATGAGAGCCTCATGAGATAATAACTTAGGTTGCAACATACATTGCGTTTGAGGTTTAATTTACGTTAAAAGGTATAAGTTATTTTGCGTCATCGTACGTGTCATTTGTTTGTGTAGACGACGATATGGAGGCACTGGAAATTACACCACTTGAAAATTAAATCCTAATGAATTCATGAATTGCTGCTGCATCAATATTGCTTAATTAATTATCTATATTAATATTATAAAAGTGGAAAGTTTTTTTGTACCCAATAATCACCGAATCCAATCTTAATTAAAATAAGTGTGGAGATACTTCAAGATCCCAGGAATAATATAGGTTACATTTTTCAACGTACCACGCGGGCGGAACCGCGAACGGAAGCTGGTATAGTATAAATACATAAATAGGAATCGAGTCCATTACTAGAGACTAAACCATTAACTGGAAAGGAGGTTTTATAAGGTTATGGTCGCGAACTATGAGGGCAGCATACTACAAGACAGCGATCCACTGCACGATTGTCCGTCAGATAAAAATTAAGTATAGTACAGAGGCGGATCTAGAGGTGAAGGTGCATGGGTCATGACTCCCCCTGAGCCTAAGCTGGGACTAAGAAATCAGATTTTTCTTTATTATTCGCGAAAAAAAATCTAGATTTTTTCGAGGGACCCCGCAGGCTCAAAAGCTAAATCCGCCATTGGTGAGTTTTCCTGGTACATAAGAACCAGTTTCCACCAAAGCGGAGAGGAGAGAAGAGTAGATATAAAAATAACGAAATATCTCCGCTTCGGACAAAACCGAGCCTAACGGTATCACACATAGTCCTTATACACACTATTTATTATACATAGAAACGCCCTAACCAAGACAAACTTCCATGTTCATGCACACAAAGATTTGTCTTGAGCTGGAATCAAAATTCAATAATACCCGTGAACTCATCCTCGCATATAATATTCGACATAATCTTATACATGAGTCACAAACATAACATCATTATACTTTATACTATTCACCTAATGGCAGACGTTTTCTGTATCGATTAAGGTTGACTTGTTAATTATTCTTGTTATATTTATTAACACATTAAAGTAAATAACAATATACTTTTCATAATAGACTCTACAGGTGTTCGATGGAATAAAGAGGGCACAGTTCCACACCTGTGTTTACTCACGCGATGGCTTGTCATGAATGACATCGACTGGTTCCACAAAGTGCAAAAACACTGTTATTGAGGTAAACTGCCTTATAAACAATCTTATCGGGCCGAGGAAAACTCTGAACCCAAATTCAAATTCAAATTCAAATCATTTATTTTCATAGGCCCCAGGAGGCGCTTGAACACGTCAAAACATTACAAAAAATGATATAAAAGTAAATAATAAATAATACTAAATTATACTAATTACAATGATTTGAATAACCGGGGCTCAGATTAATTTTAATCAAACTGTTTAGAATCGAATTAAAATCAATCTAAGTACCAGCTCCGATGGGTATTGCATTATGAGAAGAGCTGGTGAGAAACTCATGTGCACCATCTTTTAAAATGAAAAATATAACAATATAAAAGTACATAAAAAAATCACATAAGAAGAGCAATTCATTTCCAAATACTATTATCATTTATGTAGTCTGAAATATTATAGTAAGCTTTTTGACATAATTTAGTTTTAACATATTTTTTATAATTAAATCACTTAAATTGGGCCTTAGGTTAAACATACTAAGAAACAGTTTAACAAATTATGGGACCGGCAGGATTGCCGTCTGCTCTCCGGGCAGTCGCTTTAACCAACCAGCTACGGTCGTCTCTTGCCCCAAATTTCTCAACTGGATGTTACGTCATTTCGTGATGTCACGTTCATCCATTTGCACCTAGGATCCTAACAAGAGGCGACCGTAGCTGGTTGGATAAAGCGAATGCCCAATGTGTAGAAGGTCGCACGTTCAAACCCTGCCGGTCCTATAATTTTTACCACCCCTTCTTATTATAATTTGCTAAGCATAGCTAAATGCTATAAACAAATACAATTAGAAGCTAAGGCTAAGCACTCGTGACGTTGTTTCACCCTCGACCTTACGGCCGGAAAGTTTTTTATATTATCTGCACGCAGGCACGGGCCTATACCGCGTCCTGAGATCTTAGGGCATAAACTGCGTTAAGCGTGCCTCTCGCGTGTCCACACAAAAACGACCCGCGCGTGCCCATGCGCGTGCACACGCTCGTGAGCCCGTCGCGTGATACTTCCGTGCAACGGGGCACGCATGCACGCGACGTGATCACGCATCACGTTGGACGGGTCCACGCGCGAAGCCCGCTAGCGGGTGCACGCGCGTGCTTGTTCAGTTGACAGCGCTATCTCGAACCGACCGCACGCGCGTGCCCGGCCCATAACAAAAAATGACAAATTTTGATACAGAAAGGGTAATTGTTGAAGTTCAGTGTCGTCCTGCCATATGGGACCAATCAAGCGAAATATTTAAAGACCGCCGTCGTCTTGATAAATAATACAACATTAATTTATCCATAATTACTCGACTGTAAACCTCCAACGTCAAAATTGTACTGAGAAAACTGCGTTACGCGGATGCACGCGCCGATGCCCGCGCATAAGCACGCGAACGTGCTCACGTGCGTGCACCAGAAGCGTGGCCCGCGACGTGCTCACGTGCGTGCACACGCGTAACGCAGTTTATGCCCTTAGACAAACGGTCTACTCCAAAATTGTGTTTCGGCAGAGTTTTGTTTTTCTAGAACCTGTCGCCATGATGGTATATTATTTACGAATAATCCTATATCTATCCCAAAAACAGCAACATATAGAATACACAGATTGCTAACGGTAACATAACAACACATGCCACTAAAGTGAATGTAATTTGAACTCACAGGCTCTCCAATAAGGTCGAAAGCATGCTGCAGTATCTTGAAGGCCTCCTCGGCGCCGGGCTGCTGGTTCTTGTCAGGATGCACGAGGAACGCCTGCCTTCTGTAGTACCGTTTTATTTCTTCGTCTGTGCACGTTACGCTCACGCCTAGTATACTGCAAAAATAAGGAGAAGTTTTAATTATGGATAATCTACCACAAATCTATAAAGGTGATCTAGACTAGACATAAAAAAACTAAATATTATTATAAATTATGCTTTTTCTTTATCGTGCGATGGCTGAGTCAAATTTTATTTTGACTTGCTATAGTGGTGAAAGGATTAGCCAATTATTTGCTTTGGCGAACTCGCGAATTGCCCAGGGTGCGCCGGACGTAAGTACTCATTGTTTCGCCACTCGCCAAGACTAGGTTTCGAAAAACATAACAACAGTTCTCATATTTATTCAAACATTAAAAACAAAAAAAGGTCCAAGTGATTTCATTATATTATTGTTAAAATTCAATTCGATAAATGTGCGATCAATTGAAAAAACAAACTGACTGGTTTGGGTTCTAGACTTAAGTAAAGACAATCCATACTTATGTTCATCTAGATAAACATATATAGATAAAACATCACTTGTTCATACTACATAGGCTGTATTTGTACGACTGTTTAAATAACAACATATGCAAAAAGAGCTTCTCGCGGTTTCTACCAGGCAACCAATATACATTCGTGTAAAAGATTTACAGAATGGTAGTTTTAGCCTAAAATGAAGAAGGAAGGTTACAGTTATTTGGAATATTGGCACGGAAAGCCACGGATCTGAAATATTTATTTATTCTTGGACCTAAATCAGGGAGCGTTCAAGTATTACGTAACGCAATTTTTGAAGATTTTTAATCTCCCCTCACCCCCTCCCCCTTGTAATGCAACGTAACGTTTTTAGGTACCCCCCTCCTCTTTAAACGTAACGTAGCAATTGATAATTTTTACCCTAAAGTCGTAAAAAGTTATGTTATACCTTTTACATTTGGTATAGTTTTAATATACTAAATAAAACAAGAGAATTTTAATTCACAACACCTGCGTATTTTGTTATAAACTAAATTAAGCATGTTGTGTTCACTTCGAGAAGGTCAAACACTAAGTGTTAAGTTTTATCATTAATAGTTAATTTGAATCCTGTGTTATGTTTAGTGAACCAAATAAAAAAAAAAAATTGGCTTTACCTACACACAATTTTTTCGTAAAAATGTTACGTAACGTATTATAAGAAAGACCCCCTCTCGCCCCTATAACGCATCGTAACGTTTTAAGAGACCCCCTGCCCCCCTTAAATTGTGTTACGTAATACTTGAACGCTCCCTCATGTAATCATGATTTCATTTTAAAATACGTAGTTAGGTGAAGCGTTATTGTTATAATGCTCCCTATAAAACAACCATTAGCGTATCAGATAAATATTATGGCATCATATCCTTATCAGATAAAATGACATTAAAATTAACAATACATATTACTCTGTTTATGCAACATTTGTAAATACTAAATATAGAGAGATATTATATATGTCACAAAATTCATTTGTGTGTTTAATTATGCTCATGATAATATTAATATTTTGTTATATGTTAAGTATATTATTATACCGTATCTCTCGTCCAATCCTATCTGGTGGTTGGTCAGCCTTTCTCGTTTTCTCTCTCCACTTCGCTCTATCTTCGACGTCTGTGTCGGTAACATTGCATGCCAACTTGTCTCTTTCTATTATCTGAGACCATCTGGTCTTCGGCCTGCCACGGGACCGCTGTCCGGGAATTGATAGCTGTAGAGCCCTATTACCAATATGGTCTGGTGGTCTTCTTTTAACATTATTATACCGTATGTATTTAGTTAATATACATTTATATATCCTATTACAACTTTATGTATTTAAACATGTTTATATACAAAAATAATATATATTTTTGTATCTATATATTTCTTGTTTGTACGCAACAACTACGCCAAACTCTACTAAATCTATTTCCGTCCAAAGGTTGCCTGGCAGAAATCACTATATGTGATAAGGCCGCCCATTGTACTGTGATCACAAGATATAAGTTCAAATTGTAAAAGCAAGGCGTACAATAAAGTGTATAATAAATAAATATAGCATAGCCTAAATGATAAAGTGCTTCTGTAATGCAATTTACATTGTCTGGCCTCGTAGAGTAAGGCTTCTAATTATAAATAGTGAAGGGGAAAGAAGCAAATAGAAATTAATGACGTAGTTTAATTGATCAATACAAATAAATATAATTGAAGTGTCTGTTTTTAATGTCACAATAACAATGTTTTTTTAGTTAATATAGCTTTTGGCACAAAAACAATGCCTAAAATACAGTTTTTAAATTTTTCGTCTGTTTGTCTGTTTGTGTCGGCTAATCTCCTAAAAGGCTGGATTGATTTTGACAAAATTTCAAATGCAGGTAACTGACTACAAGGCCAAATAAGCTGACGAAACCGCGGGAGAAAGATTAGTTTGTAGCGCTTATCTCGGGAACTTCTGATCGGGTTTTAATAATTACTTATGTGTTTAATAGTCTAACTATTAATAAATGTTTTTTACATTAAAATTAACTCCACGGGAGCAGAGTAATACGGTTTAACGCGGCTCAAAGCGCAGGGGCAGCTACGACTTTATATATAACAGATTTCACGCTGACGAAGTCTAGTGAGTAAATATAACAGAAAAGTTCAATAATATATAGGCTGACCGTTTAACTGAGTCCTCGCCTGCGCGGTACAGGGGCGCGGGGGTATGACGACAAAGGGGACTGAAACAGGTGCGGGCGGTGGGGGCCCTTAATGAAATATACAGGAGATGAAATGCACCAAGATATTTCCTAAGATATGTGACATCATAGGAACAAGGAAATAGTGATTTATCAAATGAAAAATACTTAAGAAGATACAAAATTTTAATGAACTTATGTACGTAAATAAAATAATTGGGCATAAACTATTATACTATTTGTTATCTAAACATATAATTAAATCGTAAGAAAGCCCAAACTTTTTTAGGTCCAGTTTCTTTTTTCTAAAATATTCGTATACGTTAAAAGCCATTTGCTTGCACTGACTGTTTACTTTATGTCCGAAGATTTTTCGATTAATCTTGAGATAGTTATTACATGTGTACCTCTCACAAGGTGTCTGCAACAGTCAACACATGCGATCGCTACCCATGTAGCGAACGAAATGAACAATTACAAAAATTTGCCCACCGCCCGCACCTGTTTCAGTCCCCTTTGTCGTCATACCCCCGCGCCCCTGTACCGCGCAGGCGAGGACTCAGTTAAACGGTCAGCCTATATAACATCCTAACTTAGGGGTTCCCAAACATTTTTCGTTTGCTTACTAAGTAAATTTGACTAGTGTGTTTGTGTGTGCTAGTGTGTTTGTACTTGTAACGTATTTCATAGCTTTTGGTAGGTGATTGAAAATTCTAGGTGTATTTAAACCTAGGGTACCAAATTGTATGTAAACCTCTAGGTTTATAGGTGAAGAATCATGCTTCACTGTGCACTCTCTTTATCTTCTACGGCGCACCAGCGCGTCCCGGCGCACAGTTTGGGAGCCCCAAGCCGTCACTAAAAAATAATATCAGGGTCGCAAATACAAGGCGATACTTGTGTCTGCTCAGTGGAGCGGCTTTCCTTTCTAAATAACTTAATTATATATATATTTTTAATAATAATGCGTTTAGTTTAATAGTTTATTTTTCGTGCATTTTTTGGATCCTTACTCAGATTTTAGATGAAAATAGAATCATTCAAATTACGGGTGCGTTCAAGAATGGGTATTCTTGAATGCTTAGAAACACATTCAGGCATTTATTTTTATTTCTATAGATAATGTTATCAAAACCATTCCTACCTGTAAGGATCCTTTCCTTTGCAAGCCAATAGCCTCTTCATAGCTTCTTCGCCGGTCGCGGGCAAAGGTATATTTGCGTTCAGCTTTGTCGAATCATTCCCATTGTCTGCTTCAACTTCTAGAAGTACAAAAAATATGTTAAATTTGCGTAGGTAATTTCGGGTGGTACTTTAATGAAATGCTCTCTATTAATTTTCTTCAAGATGGGTTCAGAAAGTGTGAAAAGCTTAACAGACATACAGAGCTACTACTTTCGAAATAAAATTCTTCAATGTCATTCTATTCGCAAATAGAATAACAATGCAGAATTTTACTTGAATTAAAAAGGATGCCTTTAATTTTCATTTTTATGAATGCATTTGATTTCTTCATCATTTTTAATGCTATTTAAGACATTGCATTAAAGTATACATATAAACTTTCCACATAGATTTATATTATAATTTAAAACCTAGCAATGTATTTAAAAAGTGTAATAAGTACCTATAATACTTATAGATTTAAGTATGACCTGTATTGCATGCCTTAGGGTGAAAAATGGTGGACTTTACTATTTTGTAACAACAATGTATTAACCATATTTGCAATAAAAATATTGAAATTGAAAGTAAGCATTTAAATTAGTTACAACAAGATTATTTAGTAGTAAAATACGGAGATAATAGTGGTACTTTTTTAGCACAGTTCAACTTTCTACATGCTTAATAGAAAGTTTATCAAAATATAAATATCTGTATTGTAATGTATGAATAATGATAAGGTAAAAGGATTTTCTGGTGCATGACCATTGTTGTTCATAATATTATTATACTTTCAAGGTTATTCATACATGTAGGTGTTGAGTTTCAGTTGTTTTAAGGTTAGAGGTGGAAAACTTCCTGGTATAACACAATAGGCTTTGTTATGAATTATTGATGATGTCAGGATTATATTTTACTTGTTGTATACAGGATTATTTGTCTAATATTTGCCTCTTCGGCCTTCAATTAGCAGATACTTCCTATTTATTTGCATTCAATTTTATAAAATTATTTTTTTCTATAGAAAGATAGTTTTTGATTATTTACCATAACTAATTTTATCTAGAACTGAATTGACATAAAGTTCATTTTCTAATGACAAAAACGATTAAAATAATATCAAGTTCTTATTCAATTAATTAATGAAAATAACACTTAATTAAAGAATACTTTGTGTTTTTACTGTATAATATTATATTTAACGATAACAATCAGTATAACTTAAACCTCCATGTCAACTAATAATGTGTCTTTTTTTGTAGTTACTAACATACCACAATGTTATGTTAAAACTTGAATAAAGAAAAAAGTATACAACAATATAGAACAGAAGATATACTTCAAAGTTGTCCCTGGCAGTATTAGTCCCCACAAGGAGGCTCAGATGCCATAAACAAAAAAAAAAGCAGAATCTCAATTACATTTTTCCATTGGGCAATTTTTGGAAACTAAACATTTCGTTTTAAGTTTCTTATCGCAAAACATAATAATAATATCTTTTCATAACAAGAGTAAACAACAATATAATATTTACCCTTCTTAAACCATTTCAATTTCCTCCAGAATCCGAAGCGAGTGTGTCCAAACTTCCTGTCAATGTAGAGCAAGTATTTGTTGTCTCCGACTTTGCTCAGGTAATCCTTGCTGCTCCTCCACACCGCTTGCGAGCTCACATATGTTTGGGTGAACACTGATGTGCATCTGATGAGCAAAGAAATTAATGTTACCAAGGAGAATGTTAGACAAAGATGAATTGTCCGACCCCAAAAGAAATTGGGATAAGGGTAGGAATAAGAAAGGTGAGCTATGTTACAAAATCAATAATTCTTTAAATAGGCAACAGTTCACATTATTGTAAATACAAAATAATTATGAAATATTAGATATCACGGGTTATTTACCATGTATTTTGTTGTTGTGAGGTTTCTTGTTCCCGATAAAACTAGCAACAACAAAATACATGGTAAATATCCCGTGATATCTAATATTTCATAAGAAAATTACCATGTGTAGTCTCAAATTTTATATAAAATAATTGGTTTGGTAATTGTGATATCATAGGTACAAAATAATTCATGTGATAAAAGCCTGTGGGCTTAATGAGTTCTAAATAACAGCAGGCAAAGAAAGAACAGGCTGAAGTAATAATAATATCTATCAAGAATCTAGGTATTTCTGTATTATTTATATTTTATAATCTCCATTGTCTTTATCATGACTTTTCTTTTTACTGTATTTTTCTTATACTAAGAAACAGTTGAAAAAGATATGGGACCGGCAGGATTTGAACCTGCGACCTTACTGCACACCGGGCAGCCGCTCTTAGCCATCCAGCTACGGTCGCCTCTTACCAGCACCCTAAATTTCTCAACTGTATGATACGTCAATTCGTGACGTCACCATCTCTTTTTCAACTGTTTCTTAGTATAATTTGCTAAGCATAGCTAAATGCTATAAAAATAATCAATGTATTTTTCTTTTTTCTTTAATTAACACACCAACAACTGCCCATAACTTTGCTCATTACTTACTTGTCCATTCTAAGGTTGCCTGTAAGGAATTGCTTATAGCGATAAGGCCGCCCATTGTGCAACATAATTTTTAAGTGCATTTGTTTACATCATAAACTTCTTTGTTAATATTGGTGTACAACAAAGATTACTCTATCTAACTATCTATCTATTATGATTCTGTAAATGCTAAAAAAATGGTATCATTGATTTTATAAATACTATGGAAATATGAAATTGGTATGTAGTTTAAACTTCACACACTAGATCAAGAAAATAATATCAAAATATTTCCGGAATAATAAAATTATTAACACACCTAAAAAGTTAAGGAAGTTTTGCCTTGTAGCAAAATATAAATACCCATGTTTTACCTGTTTAAGACAAGACAGATTATAGGTATTCTTAAATGTATAAATATGTATTAATATTCATTAAATATATGTATTGTAGTAGCTATAGAACTTTCTTACAATAACTTATAATGTCATTGTTATGAAAATACATGAAATGGTTCAAAAATACAAATCTATTGTTATCATTGTTCTTATTATATGTATGTAGTTTGAGAGGTTAATGAACTATATATGTAATAGTTATCTGTATTAGTAATACCTCTTTATTCATTGTGAGCATGAAAAAGTTGGTATATAAATTATGTTGTTACAACTTTTGGTGGGAGAGAATATTTGGCTTCTCTTGTATTTATAATCAAACCCCAAATATATATTCCAGTACCTATTTAAACCTATAATTTCTACCGCTATTTATTTTTTTGATGAACAAAAATTACTCACAGGTCAAAAGATAAATGAAAGCTCATACGGCAGATATCAGACAGTAGATAAAGGAACCACACAACAGCTTTCCAAGTTGCTCCACCCCAGTGCTCCAAATAATTCTGAGCCATGCCCAAGTACCCAGGCTTGTTCCTCCTCTGCTTGCATTGAGTCTTCTTCTTGTCCTGCACAGGCTTTACCAACTTCTGACGGCCATCCTTCTTCCTCTTAGCCTTTGCACCATCACTCTGTCCCTCCTGAATTACAAACTGTGACTGGTCATCTTCTTCGTCCAATTTAAACTCATCCTCAGTAGCTGCACTCCGGTCAGAGTTCTTTGCCTTATTGTCACCTTTTTTATCCTTCTTCGAAGGCTTCTCCTGATTTTCAATAAAGACAAACTGACTCTCTTTACTGTGAATGTAGCTATCTTCTTCCTCATTAGTTATATCATCCAAAGATGACCACTTACGGGATATGTTGCTGCGCTTGTTCTTTGATTTCTTATTTGGCTTCGCACGCTTCTCATTGTCATCAGTGTTAATGTCTCCAGATTCACTGCCTGATGAAATGGTGTTAGTGTGCTGTTTTTTCTCACACTTGTGTTTACCATCATCCTGTTTCATATTTATTGGCTTCTCTGGCTTAACATTGGCTTTATTGTTGGTTGGTTTAATTTCAACATTCTGTGGTTTGACTTTGCGTGTAGCCTCATTTGGAGGAGTATTTTTAGTATTCTTTGCTAGCACATCCGAGTATGTAGGACGCATTGGTTTCACTTCAGCAACAATGCGCTTCTTAGTGCTTGTATCAGCAAGAGGACTATTCTCATTCCTCTTTGGAGAATCAACTTTTATGGACTGGCTCTTCGGAGGTTCAATTACAGGACTGCTGCTAAGGATATTCATGTTTGAAGCATCAGGATGATTCAAGGGATAGTTTTGTCCAAAAGGTGAATATGTACCTGTTGTTGTTGGTTCCAAATTGCCCAACAAATCTTTAAGGAAGTTTGAGCCTGGTACTTGGTTGCTGGCATTATCAGGATAAGGTACTTGATTCATGTTTGTTGTGGGTGCATGTACACTATTATTATTCAAAGAGAATTCCTGATTCAGGGTGAAGTGATGCGGCGGTTGAGGAATTGGCATAGGCATGTCTCGCAGTCCCTGATTATGGTTAAATAATTCGTACTGACCGGACATGGGGTCGTAAAAGACACGCACCAGCTGTCCATTGCCCAAGTTGAGCATAGCGTTGCCGTAATTCTGGTTCACGCGAGGAACATTCGGCATGCTGTTGAAAGGTATCTTATCATCGTTGTTGGCAGCGGCGTCGCCTGATTGCACATTGTAAGCATGTTTGTTCAAATAAACATCGTTGCCGAAATTCTGGTTGACGTAAATGCTATTATCATTTATGACACTCGAGTTTGGTGATATCTGCGGCTGGTTTCTTTCATTAAGGGCACCCGGTAAGCAGTTTTCAGCGGTCTCCGCATGATAATTCCATGTATTGTGCTTCACATCGTTGAATATCGGATCATCCTTATGCGACCTTGCCATTTTTGGTTACTTTTCAGTGAGCACAGTCGAAGTAATCACTACTTCAGTTCACTCAAAACTGCGGAAAATTACTCATGGATTTAACATTTTAATATTTTATAGAGAAAATCAAGAAAATGTTGATTTAACGTGGATTTTAATTTTATTGACGATTTGACGCTTTTCGCATTTCAAAATACAGATTAAAAATTATATTATTTGACATTTCACAGATCGGAATTCTCGATAGGTTACCAAAAAGATACAGATAAAACATAATGTCGAGATATCTATAACACGATCAATCAAAATTAAGGTTGCAGTCATTAGTTCATTACGCACTGCCGAGTAGTCGCTTAACGTGTCTAATATCTTAAAATTTCCAAAAGTTCCTCTGCATTTTTAATTGTAGCCCATTCAAATTTGGGTGATGGAATTTACAAAAATCATCTCTAAGTGCGCACCTGCGATATGTTAGCAACATTTATTTTGTTATACATTTTAAGTTTCTAGCCTCTGCGGTTTAGGCTGCGTTTATGAACCAGCCAGTCAGTCAGGTGAGTAATTAAATATGGATGGATTTAGATAGATGCAAACTTAAAATACCAAATCGTGTAGGTATTCTTTCTGTGCTTTTCCACCATATGCAGTATATTAAAAGCTTACCATGAACTTATTTGCTAATAGTATAGAAACAATCCTTTACTGCGAAAACTACTGTAGTAAATGGTAGACTAACTTAGAATACGGTAGTATTGGTAGTTTACCTTTGGTAACGTAATTTAAATTACTGCACTAAGTATTGAGTCCCTGTCCGTTTGTGGAATTCCATCCACTATGGGTGGTATAGAAAAATCAGTAAAATCTTTTGTTTTTTTTAAATGCGTAAAGAACTAAGTCTGCGTCTACGGTACATCATTACTTTTGGTGGCAACGATACTTCAGTGCCATTTTGTTTAAAGAAAATTCGTAACAAAATTTGCGTTTTCAAAGCTTCTTTAACCCTTTAAAGGGCAAGAGGGCGGAGGTGGATTTATATTGCATTTTTCATAAAATATGGTTTATAGGTCGTATTGAGGTATAATAAAAAATACAAAAAAAATAATTATGTATATAGTTATGTAAATAAGGTATGTTAAAAATACTTAACTTTGGCCAACACTATAACAATCACATGTATTTAGCAGTGTTGAGTATTTTCAACACTGTGCAATTATGTGAGATTACTTAAATAAAGAAAACACGGATAAATTAAGAAAGTAATATTTATTTTAGAACATGATGATAATAAAAACAGTTTCTTTTAGAAACTAAACACAATCTTAAGTCACATTTTGTGCATGCCATGTTTGTAAAACCTTTTTTACAAGATTTACACCTACCATACTATTCTCATAATCCGAATAATAATGGTTTCTAAAAGTATCTTTGCCTGTGTACGGTAAAAAATCGTACACCAGGCTAGAATCACCCGCACGAACAAATATTTTGAAGCCCCATTTCTTGGGTTTCTTGGGCATATATTGTCGTCGACTGCCAGCTCTTGTTCCTTTATATGGAACCATCATTTCGTCTATGCTGTAACGACCCTCTTCTTGAGGCTTCAAACAGTTAAGTCGTACTACTTCCAAAAGTGGCCGAATTTTAAAATACCTGTCATCATTAATTTAATTATTGTCTACGAAATGTAGATATCTTTGTATTTGTTCGTATTTTTTTAAAGACATAACGTTTGCTATTGGTGGATATCTCAGATCTTTCGACCAGTAATCTCTATATGATGGCATAGGAACAACTCCCATTAATATGGTTATGGCAATAAAATCGCGGCAATCATCAACAGTAACGTTGATTGATACATTTAGATGTCTGGCTGCTTTGTACTGAATAAAGATTTGTGTTTTCAACTATTAATATAAAAATTTCTTCTGAGAAAAAATCCATAAAGTAATTCATTGGTGACTTGCTCTCTACATTAGACGGTGGTATAAACTGCACTGGATCAACAGCTATAGCTGGGTACTGAAATGTTGTATTTTTCCATTTAAATGATAAAGGTGGTAACATTTGATGGACCAGGAACTGAATTATTAACTTTGTGTTTAGATCTGGTTTTTTGCGCTGGAGAAGGTGTTGAAGGAGACAATATTGTTGATAAGGAGTGAAATTAAGGCAGTTGTTGCTGAGACTGATTCATAGGCAATATTTCTGATATAATTGGTGTCTTCTTCTTCTTCGTCGAGCAAGTTTAAGTCCTCAAATGAGGCTTTAAAAGCCTTTGGTTTTGAACTAAGATCAGAGCTGCCAGAGTCATAGCGGGGACGAGGCTTGTTACGAGATGATATAATAACTTCATCTTCGGAACTGCTACTACTATCAGAAGAAGCAACTCTTGCGGGCGGTACAAGAGACATTATTTTTCTTAGTCGCTCCCATTTTAGTGCATTCTGAAGCAAGCAAAAAAAAAGACGTGCAAACAGCATTCCAAAACCAAAAAATCGAGTTAGATGCATAGGTGACGCAATAGAAATAAAATGCTTTGATTAAAATAGAAAAAAAAAACACACTCACAGAACGAAAACCAAAAATACGCTTTCCAGAAGCTTAGGCAGAAGCGTATCAACATCCACATTCTATCAATTTGTTTTATCGACTATCTCGCACTGTTGAGTATATTCAACATAAGAAATATGAAGTACTTTATTAAATATTTCGCAATGTTGAGTATTCTCAACATGCGTATTTACATTGTCTTTACTTGAAATTTATTGAGCTGCCAACTAACCTAGTTCAATACATGCATAGTTTAGGCTTTACTGAACCAATATACAAATATTTTATAGTAAAAATCCCGATAAATCAGAAATAAACTCAATTTTTTTACCTTACGTCCACGTACCGGCAGGTGCGTTGGCGTCATTTTTGACACAACTGTCAAATCACTAGCGATATTTGAAGCATTTATTTATCTCTGGATGCGTTACATTACAAGGAAATATAGAAGTTTAAAATAAGCGTTTAAATTTTTAAAATATGAAAGAATGGATTTTTTGATTGGGATGTTAAGTATTTTCAACACTGCGAATTAAAGGGTATCTTGACGGCCAAAATAGTTCGTTGACATTACCTTTTGGAAAGAAGTTCCTTATCGCGCGTTGCGAAAGGGGGCTAGACGGAAAAAATTGGGACGAAAAGTTGTAACGACACATTTCGTAGCAATTCTAGTAGCGGCGTAGTAATTACATGCTACGTTACAGCTACGGTGCTACATCATCAGACACAGAGAAAATTGATTGGTGTTACAGTACTAAATATCTCTCTCTCGCATAGAGTAAGCAAGCGAGATATTTTCGTTTTGTCTCTCTATTAATAATAAAGTAAAAAATACAATTCCTTCCTTTTGTTGAGTGTATACAGGTGTTTTGTACATAATAAATAATAAATTGAGCCTACTGATTAAGTTTATATTACATTATATTTGTTAATAATAAAAAATATATATAAAGATTTTTTTTATAACTTAGAAAAATAAAAATTTCTTTACTAATTAATCGAAAGGAACTTCGTTCCATCCGGGTTTCTCTTGACACCTCAGTAGTTTTTTTTATTTGTTAAATGCGTAAATATGTCGCTTCCTTACTCTTGGCGGCGAAGACATTTAATATATCAGTGCAACTTCTTTGATTTTCAAAGCAAATTTATGAAAACTTGGTAGTAATTATTTATGTAGGCGTCTTTTGGCGTTTGAATCGGATGACACCAACGGTTAATCAATGACTTATATAAATCATATGGACTTGGCATACCTACAAAAAAAACGTGTATGCCTACACTTTACTGAGCGGATAAAATGGCGGCTATTAGAGCAGCCCCTAACGAACGATATTTCTATAAAATAACATCGATAAAAGATTGTGAGAATGTTTTCTTATTGTTCACATCTGACGGAAAATGCATCGCATATTATCGGTCGCGTAACGCCAAAACAGATATTATGATAAAACATTCAATCTTTCACACTCAACCGATGATGCGTTAGTGTCTCCAGCAAATAAGGGTCGGTTCACATCTGACGGAAAATACGTCAGGTAGTACTGCGATTGCGTCTATTTATTGCATAACGCATCATCGGTTGAAGGCGAAGGCTTCGTTCACACCAAACATATTTTCCGCCGCCGACTGTGAGTATAGTGTAGTGCCAATGCAATACGTAATAACTTGTAGTCGGTTCGGTGTGAACGAGATGTTAAATATATATGGAAAAGCGATTAACTGGCTCACAGTCAACGGCCGACAATACGTTTTGTCTGAACAATGCCTTAGAGACACATCTGACGGAAAATGCGTCGCTTATGATCAGTCGCGTAACGCCAGAATATACAATTATATGATAAAACATTCAACCTTTCGGCCGTGTTCGGACCAAACGTATTGTCGACAGCTGACTGAGAGCCAGTTTATCGCTTTTTCATATATATTTAACTTCTCGTTCACACCGAACCGACTATAAGCTATTACGTAGTGTGTTGTCACTACAATATACTCACAGTCGGCTGCGGACAATGGTTTCTGTCAATGGGCTGCTGATAGTAACTGAATTGTATTAATTAAATTGTTGTCGCTTATCACGGAATGATCAACCTAACGACATACACAGAGCTACAATTTGCAAAAAACGTATGAAAATTTGAATTTCACGGGCTTTATTGACGGAACCACCATAATTAATATTTTTGATGTTAAGATTCCAACGTCTACCATTTCTAACATACAGATGATAGTGGACTTTAATTAAAACTCAGCAATAATAAATTATAATATATTTAAACAAAAAAAACAACAAACAAATAAAATTTTTCTCATTCATTTCTGAACAATACAATTTTGTTCAAGTAATTTCGGTGTGATATTGTTTCAGTAGATTTCTTCCCATAATATTTGTATCTCAAATTCATGTATACCTCTATTACACTTTTAATTAATAAATATTTATGATTTGTATCATGTTCACAGTTCCCAGAATCAAATAAATTATTTGGTTCGGCATAGTAGAACAAATATGAATTAATTTTGTTGACATTTTTAAATTTTCAACACCGATTGTTTCCAGCCAAATTTTCTTTTTTCCTTTATTAGCAGGCAGCCTTGAAAGTAAAACATAAAACCATTATAGAAACATAAAATAGCATTATCGATAAATATAAAAAATGCCTAATGCACTACTCTATCCCTTCAATAACAACATAACAAGAAAATGAGTTCATGTTAAAAATACTGTAGAAAATAAAGGCAAAAGGGAAATAATGAATGCTTTACTGTTGAAACTCTTCAACGAATGCAGAATCTTGTGTATATTAACTAAATCTAAAGATATTTCAGGCGAAATTAAGTACTTACTGGTGCAAAGTTATGTTCGGATGATTTCTGCTTCTTTTGATGCCACATCCGATTATATTGCAATTGGGCATCTTGCTATTGACGATATCCAATAAAGAACCGAGTTCAAACACAATAACACATCAAATTACTCCAAAATTCACAAATTTTATCCACAGCTCAAGAGCATTTTGACAGTTGACGTACCCAACTTTGATACCAAACAGCGAGAGGGTAAAATGGCGACCGGCCGCATATAGGTATTTCAATGACGCTAGGAATAATCAAACGTTTCAAGTCCATATATATACGACGTCAATGCGGTTAATATATACAATTTCCGACATTGTCAGAAAAAGTTTAACAGAAAAGCTTACATTTATCTGTCAAACAATGTTCTGAGTAGGTATAGGCCATCTAGGACTTATCCGGAACAAGTAAAATTGAACCTTTATATTCTAGTTTTCATTGACTTTCGTTTTCATCGACACGCACAGTTATGGTTTGACTCTCAACAATTTAATTTGTTGGCCAAGGAAGCAGAGTGGTCTAGTTTCTTCAATTGACTTTTTAAAACCTTGATGGCGATATCTAATCTTAAAACTATTAGTGCGGCGTAGTCAATTTTATGACATTTGCTCACGAAAGGTAGGGTAGGTAATTTAAATAGTAGCGGTCTGGTAGCAGAGCTTTTGTGAACAGGCACTTAGACGTAGCCTGTTTACCACCACCTCGTCCATAATCTGCCGGAACTGCTACGCAACAGCACCCAGTGACTGCCCTTTTTAGGTTTCGGTGGTGAGGTTGTCTACACTCTTAAATTCAACATCATAATCCTTCATCATCATCCCCACAATCCCTTCGTGTTTGGTAATATCGTTCGCTGTTAGTACCATGTGCCATCACATGGCTTCGCAAGCTCGTCCACTACGTAAATGGATCAAATAACACGCCTGCTCATACTTAATCACTTTGCAAAATGTTTGCTAATAACAAAACAATTTCTTGCAAAAAATAAACCGGCTGTAAAAAAAACTTTTAAAAGCATGAAATAACGCAAAAAGTCGGTTAAATAGTTCTTGAAGTCTTTTCTGATATTTTTTTTCTATCACAGTTTGTATGAGTTTATACATCTCCAGCTTTCGACCCCCTCACTACGCTAAAGATTCTACTATTAGTTGATGGCTATAGGCTCAACCCTATCATGTATTATGGGATCTCAACATAACATGATGCAGTGTTGGTGTAATACACTTCTGGGTAGGTATATATCTATAGGCTTTGTATCTTTTAACTTGATTATATAGTACTATCTACCAACTCTACCGTAAGCAACTTTATAGGAGTTGACGCTCAATGATGAGCCTTCCTACTTGACTGGAGTACCTAGAGACTTCGCCAAGGTACATACTTTGTTATCTCTGCACCACCTGAAGATATACTGGTAGAGAATGCCCTATGCCAATATCTACTGATGTTTATGAAGCTTTATTAATAAAGAAATGAAAATTTCCAAACATACAGCTGATTAAGATGAAGAAGAAATATGATTACGTTTGTATCTCGTTGATATTGAACTATCCTCTGATCAATAACTTACGTAATCAGAAAGCCTTGATGACATCGTAACAGATATTATTTAATGCGATGAAAAACTGATCTGTAAAAAATGTCTTGAGTAGTAGTTTTTTCGGATTTTTTTTATAGTTTGTATTTCTTTGTTTACCAAATCAATTTGATTCATTGATTATATTAGCGACAGGTATGACTCTACGAAATTTGATGGTACTAGGTTATTTGGATTATTGGATACAGTTTGGCAGTTGGCAGCAGTAGATCATTATATTCTGCGTATTAGCACAGCATTAAAATACGTAATTAGGTATTACATCTCCTTTCTCCCTATGACCCTTTTCTCTCATCAAAAGAAAATGGATTAGTGTATTCACTACTTCATGGAGCAAAATACTTGAAGAAACTCTATAAGAATAATGTGATCTTTTTTTACTTTCTTGTTGCGACTGCCAAATACACGTTCTGATAAGGTAGGACTAAGACTGCAGAAGTAATCAACTTTTTATATACGCTCTCTATATACCTACTAATTAGCTAAGGCACCAAGGGCATCGATATTAAACCTTATTCCAATTCAACGACACCACAGCATCATAAAAAGTAACATGCTATAGTAAGCTTAACGACATTTTTTCTTGTCCTCTAAAAGCCGATTGAAACCGATGCAAATTGTACTTATTAAAATTTCATAATAAAACCTTGATTTCTTTGTTTCTGTTATTATACAACGCAATAAAAAAAAGAAAACCTACTAAGTTTATTATTAGTTAAAAATAATCGGATTATTAGTCATGTATAGTAGAAAAAGTGTTAGTTCTATCGGCTAGAAGACTGAGAAATAGAATATTGTTGAAGCCTTTAGCTTTAGCTTTTTAACTATACAGGTATCTCTAGAGCCAATAAATAGTCAATAGACAATTTTCACAATACACCCACGGAGGTCGACGTGAACACCCAAAGCCTCGTTCCAACAATAATAATCTCTAGAGTCATTTTAATCAAGATTGGTTTAATGATTTAGCAGTATAAGCGTAGCAGACAGATTGAGGAGTGTAGTTCTGAGATGCCCGTAGAAATTGGAAGAAGATGCAGAACCTCAATGTGCCGTACCTTTGCCTAATTATATTGAGTTCAGCTTCTAGTCTTATGGATTTATTTATTTATTTATTTATTGGTACATCAACAATATACATACGAAAATCTTACTGAAACATGCATTATAAAATCAAATTCTTATATTATTATGTATATCCATTACAGACGTACACATCATTGTTTATATTATAAAGAACGGATAGTTAGTGAGTGACTTAAAACTAGAACAATATACTTAACTAAGTTGAGCCAAAATTATAATACTACAATAAAAAATCTAAATTTACTTAAATCTAATGTAAACAAAACTATTTAGCTGAGTATCAATATTTTGAGTGGAGGAACTGCCATCAGACGGACGACGATACTCTATGTTAGACTATTTGTCAGACTTTCTGGGCTCTGACTACCCTTAACTTGCCATGGATGTTCTAATGTCAACCGGGACCGACGGCTTGGCACGGAGGAAACTCGTTGTTTTTCTTTTTTTTTTTAAAGCTTACTAGTAATTCGCAAATACGAATTACTAGTATTCTTGTTCCCCTCTTTAGGGGCCATGAGGGGCCCGCTTCGGCGGGCATCGCCGGGAGGGTCGTGGACGTAAAGGCTGCGCCAGATTCACATGACCCTCCCATCAAGGCGAGTGCGGGAGCACCGTGGGGTTTTAGTGGGTATTCCCGTGCCGTTTACCATCTTTGGCACGGGCGAGTCCCACATAACCACTCTGCCCTTCCCCGGGGTGGGGTGGTATGCGTAAATGCATTTCCCCACGTAAAAAAAAAAAAAAAAAGGAGGAAGTTCACGTCCGTGGTGTAATGGCCAGGATTCGAACCCACGACCTCTCGATCGTAAGACCGATGCCTTTTTTCATTGCGCCACGGCCGCTCCATGTTGAAATGGACACCCATCCTCGCGGCTTCGACTTCACGAGCTCCTCAAGAAGATGCATATTGTATAATTCTGGAAATATACAACGTATTAAAACAGAGATATCTAATAGAGGTTGTTGTAAGCTTATATTGCAATTTATCTAGGTATATTGAGTTAGTTGGTGGCTTGTCTGAGTTGCCCCAAGCTTAATATATAATTAATATTTATTTAATTATCCTGATATTATCATGCAAGGCTATTAAGCTTAAGGTTGCTTTATCTACTGCTAACCTGTAAACGTAAGAGCCGTGAAGATGGTAATCAATATTCGTATCCAACATTGTATTACAAGTTTGATTATTTTTATAGCATTTAGCTATGCTTAGCAAATTATACTAAGAAACAGTTGAAAAAGATATGGGACCGGCAGGATGGCAGCTGGATGGCTAAGAGCGACTGCCCGGTGTGCAGTAAGGTCGCAGGTTCAAATCCTGCCGGTCCCATATCTTTTTCAACTGTTTCTTAGTATATTGTATTACAAGGATGAAAGTATACAGGGTGGCTCGATTGTGTAGGTTACATTATTTATAACGGTCAGTATGTAACCTACACAATCGATATCCAAGTATAAATTATGTTGGATCTATTTTTTCAAATCGACCGGGTTCTATACTCGAGCTGAATACAATTTGTTTTCATTAAAATTGATGACATGGTTCCTAAGAACAGATTTATGTATGTCTTATAATTACAGACTTACCGATATAAATGAGCCACCCTGTATAAAATATTGTCTAGGATTAGTAGAATACAACATATTTTTACTATACTAGCTTCGATTTGAGGCTCCGTCCGTGCGGTACGTCGACAAAAAATAGCCTATGCTTTTCCTGGGGTTTTCCTTGAACTATCTCGACACCAAAAAAAACTTGCCTCTTTATTAAACAGCTTCGAAAAAGGAGAAGGTAGTAATATTATTATTGTTTTAAATCAACAAGGTTATTTTGACAGAATTATAACATTCAAAGCGCAAAAAGCGAGGGAACCTGGCTTTCAACTTTCGAGAACTTGGAGTCCAGTTATAAAATTATGTAAACAAAAAAAAACAAAGTAAGTTCGATGTCACTAGTGTCAGTGGCAGTGATCGCAAATAACGAAAAAAGTAAAAGGTTTGACGTACGTATATCTGCTCGTAAAATCCACATGCGAAACAGTAGTTTACCGTCATCATGGAAGCTTGCTACAACGCGGAAATATCAACTCAAAACAAATAAATAACACGGTAATTATCCCTATTAAATATCCATATAATAGAAATGTGACTAATAATAAACCACATTGAAATCTGTTCTTCCGTTTAAGAGCTGCAGCGGTGGCACAAACAGACACACAAAAACTTATAGTTCCTCTTTTTTGCGTCGGGATTTAAAAGCAGTCTTGATTTGTATTTCGGGATGCCAATTAGTCATCGATAGGTACCTAACTAGTTTAAATACCTATTGATTGATTTGCGACATTGATTTTTTCCCGTGACATAAAAACTGTAACACGGGCTATAGATCAATGAACACGGGTCAAGCGAAGTGTAAAGTAAACGGGCGAGCCACATTTTGACTAAGATCACAGCATATAACTACCTCGATGGTGTAGTGGTTATTGTATGCGCCTCTCCCCGGGAGGTACCTTGCAGTCGATTCCCAGGTCTGGGCAAAGTGTTATTTGTGAACGTTCCATCAGGAAATTCACAATAGCAGCATGTACCTAGTTGGAATTGTGCTGGATGGCGATAAGCTCACACCATATCCCATGGGACCTAAACATAACAGGTGAAGTGTGGGTTTTGTACACCTCTGCCACACCCTTCTAGGTAATATAGGCGTGATGTTATGATATTTTATTATAGCTTAGATAATTAAGGTGTAGAACTGTAGAGTATGTAAAGTTAGGGCGTGTTGAGTTAGAAGCCATGCTCCTAGATGAGAGCTAAGAACTTTTTGACAAAGCAAGCTATGGTCACGTCTTCGCAACATGTAACTTACACAAAATTTTATTTACTTACCACTATGTTTAAGTCTGACCAATTTAACAAGCAGAATATTAGGAGATAATGCTCAACATTTCACTAAAAAAACGTTTAACTTGAGTTATATGAGTAACCTATGATTATATCAGTAATATCTTATCAACTTTAAAAAGGTGCTAAGCAGTGACATGTAATGATTTGTGCGGATTAGGCGTATTAGGCGGATTAGGCGAATTAGGTATTTTCCGTGTGGAAAACGTTGTATTAAGTAGTAGCTGCTCCCGCGCTTTAACCTGCATTCAACCTTACTGCTCTGCCCCCGTAGAGTTCAGCGTAATAATAAATATCTAAAGACCTTTATTAAGAGTCTACTATCAAACACAAAATAAATAATCAAGATTCGACCAGTAGTTCTTCAGATAGCGGTATCAAAAAAAAAACAAACTAACTTTCTCCAGCGGTTTCGTTTAGTAGTTTTAGTTTAGTTGGTAGGTAAATCGATAAAAAGAAGCCTATGTTACGCGTCTTGTAGTTAGTTACATTCATCTAAAATTTTATTAAAATCGGTCTAGCCGTTTAAAAGATTACCCGATACAATCAGATAGAAAGATAGACAGACAAAAATAAAAAAAAACTGTATTTTAGGGAAAAGTATCCTGCAAACAACAGCTATACCAGCTTAGAAAAACATTTTCATTTTGACATTAAAAACAGACACTTCAATTTTATTTATTTGTATTGATTTAACTACTCACTACTGAAATGTTTTTATTGTCTGGTAGACCAGACAATAAAACATTTCAGTAGTGCATACAATTGATATTATTTTACGCTATTGAACTGTGAATACTTTCAGATACTATTAAAAAAAATTGATTAAAATACATATTGCACCTATTACATCAATTAGGCTATTGACTCGAGCAATGTTAAGAAAAATAGGTTATTGCTAAACTATTTATTTCATAACTACTAGACTGGAACGGAGCCGCGGAGGCCGTTTGGAAAAGTTTACTTTTTCGCTCAACGACTTTAATATCGTAGATGGCAGTGGTACACGAAAGTCGTCGGTTACTTATTACTTCATTCATAATATCTTACGATTAGTCGTTACGTTGCGATTACGTGTGGGTCATGATCGTGTGTGGCTGCGCGACTTTTTAAAAATCGAATTAAAAGTCCGTTGTTTAAATTTATTGTGTTGTCAATTTTGTGGTTGAGTGATTTATTTTAGGTAAGTGGAATTATTTTATAGTAAAATTATAAGTGCGTAGTATTTTTTCGGTCGGTGTCTTTTATTTATTTTACCGACTTAAAAAAAAGGAGTAGGTTCTCAATTCGATAGTATTTTTTTTCCTTGTTTATGTTTGTTCGCCGATAACTCGAAAACGCCTAAACCGATTTAGGAAAAAATTAAGTTATCTCTATAATTAAAAGAAAAAATCTATGAAAGTAAACTGCAATTTTTTTTAAAAACGTTGTCTATTTTCTTATTTTATCCAAAAGAAGCAAAAACTGACCAAAAGAAGCAAAATTGTTTTTTTGTCTAAAAGAGTATACTTGTCACGTGGTCCCATTTTCATAAAGTCACAATCTGATGATGAGATTCTAGAGAAATCAAGGAGAAACCCTGAAATTTTGGCTTCTATATTGTTTTTCGTTTATTACCTAAATCTACTCGGATATTTGCATCTAGATGTCAGCATTTCATGTTGCTGCATGGATTTTGCTGTACGCTTAGCCAGTTACGGTACATGCGGATGCTCTGTCATATTTTGCTTCGTACGTACACTTATTATGATGATGGAAAGGCAACGTTTTCACTGACTAGAAAGGTCATCATTCAATCACTTTTACACTCATTTTTATGTACCCGATTCCAACTTTACGTACACTATACACATTTATTAATGTATTTTGTTTAGAATGTTTTTGTTCAAAAATAAAATATAGTATTTGTTATGAATTAAATCAAATTATCACATGTCATGTCACACAGCCTGTACTCAGCAATCACGCCAAGAACTGACGACTATTTACGTACTTACATCAGAGAATACAACCACATGTCAAATATTAAGATATTTTTTCACAAAATTGGCGTACCTTGTTTCATTTGATCGAAATTAAACCTTTCCACGTAAAGTAATATTAGGGTTTTATTTTATTTAAAATGCGTCATTAAATTTTGGGTAAACTTTAAAATATTCGAATAATAAAGATTTTTTTGTAACTTTTTCATTAGTTTATTTCAATTCTGCTTTTATAGACAATATGTTATCATTGCACTATAGCTTGACCGGCGACTTTCTCTGCCCAGAGATTACCAGAACAATTATTCGCGCCTTAACTTTGATTAAAAGTGACTTGAATGTTAATTTTAAAGATATCAAAATGTGACAATTTTGGAATATACCAATATAGCACACTAGCTTACGCGCGCGGTTCCGTCCAAGTGGTACGACGAGAAAAAGTAGCCTTAATATAATTAAAGAAACTATCCCTGTGCCGAATTCCATCAACATCGGTGCATCCGTTTGTCACCGTCACAAACTCTAAATATTAGTGTTGTTTTTGGTTATATAGGTTTACTTACTTATATTATTTCAGTTATTAATTCATGAGCTCCTTGTGCTTAATTAACCAAAAATAAACATGTTTGCAAAATACTAATTGTTGCTGGTTGATACACTTGTAATATTTGTTAGTACAGTCGCGTTCATTAATATTTTCGCATTTTTAATATGAAAAGGTTATAATAATTTGTTGTTATAGATAGATACTCTACCTTATTACTCGTTAAATATGTTTATTAAACTCTATCAATTTGTTTTCATTTTCTTCCGATGATCATATAATGCTTGTGTAAGGGTTTTATTACACTGAAATCGATCGACCGACGTTGATCGAAGCATTTGACGTTTAACGAGCCCATAAGAGCGCACCGATCGATCGATTTCGGTGTAATACGCGAAGTTTCACGTTCATGTTTATGTTCAACGACCTCTTCATAAAGGCAAAGAGTTGTCCCACAAAGTGTGTTATTTAAAGATAAATATAAATTTGGATTTTTAACATTAGATAGAACGCCAGAAGCAATTATCCAATGGTCCCAAAGACAAGGCCAAATACACACACATTCACTCACTCAAGTACAACAAGTCTCCAAACAAATCTTTGCGAATCGCACAAAGATTTGTCCCATGTGGGGATCGAACCCACAACACTAGTGCAGTGGAGAGCAGCTAGGCGACCGCTTAATCCACTACACCACACGTGCAGACATTATCTGCTGTTAGGTTTAGATCGATTATCCAATAAAATTTATTTTAAATTCTATTAACTCGATTGTACTGAATAAACCGGAATATTCCATTATCTTTTTTTCAGATACGGGGCGCTTTTTATAATTACCAGACTCCAATAGCAATGTAATAAAAATAAACAAGACATTAAATTGACAAAAAGAGTTAGAAATAATACAATATGGGGCTGAAATCACTTCGGCTTTTGATAGTGATGGCGGTGATAGTGGCGGCTGAAGTGCAGAATGATCCGGCAGGAAACCAGATTGTTAACTTCAAGGAGAAGAACTCGGTAAGAAATTATTATACTTAGATAGGGTGTGATGTTCCTCCATCACAAAGGGAGGATCCTCCGACCAGACTCGGTGGTATTGCCTGGCGGATAGCTGTCCAACGGTAGCGTATTGGAAGTGGTATATATGTACACACTCTGAGAACATTTCGTTATCGCGATTCAGCACTTTTCGACATTTGTCACGTGTGTGTCACTACTTGACGTTATCAATGTCATCCGTTATTTCTTATGTGCGGATACCGCCACACCTTCTACTCATTTGAGAAGTGAGCCAGGTCCTCATTCGTGCCTCACGTCAGTCGTCAGTCGCTCGCGACAGTAGCATATTTTCATTACGATTGTGCGCACGCACAGATATAGATCTACATAGATAACGCAAATGCATGTACTTCGCGTGTCTCAGCCCCGACCAAGCGTCGTGGTTGGTCGCCGCTAACTTCAGTCCACGCGCGTCTTTTGTCAGAGAAAATCATAGCGGACGGCTCCAGTTGAACGTACTGGGCGGATGGGCATCGGCGGCATCGGTGTCTTTGAATTGGTTTGGATTTCCCGTCACTAAATTTCGGCTGTGACGTCATAATAGGTATTAAAAAGTTGGCACGCTTGGTTTCAATACAAATCGTGATACTTGCGTTATCTATGTAGATCTATATCTGTGTGCGCACGTCTTTTTAGGGTCCGTAGTTTCGTACCTACTAGGCCCTTATAGTTACGCTGTATTATCCGTCTGTCCGAGGCATAGCAACGTAACCGTTAGAGCTAATTAAAATTTTTGTATAATTATGTATGTAAACTATGCTAAAAAAGAGGTAGAATAAGTAGTCATGAGAAAAAAAAAATGGGTACCTCACTTACTTGGAAAGATGTATTTTTCTCTGTCGCCTACCCCAGTGATAGTTAGGTCTTTAATAGGAGCACAAATTGTAAAATGCAGTTACTTGGAGTAGTTCGTACATTATACATAGATAACCTTTGAAAATAATAACTTGTATGAAGATTCGCATGCTGCCGGACTCGAAATTTCTCAACTCTTTTGTGCCAGCCGAAGCTAGACGAACCATTACTTGGTTTTAGCGCCATCTATGCGTTACTTATTCACATAATCGCATACAGTACGTTTGAATTAAGATCAACTCATTACTGTCGAGAGATGACGCATTTTTATCAATACTTGTAATATTTAAAGCAAATTTTAGCTTTGCTATGCATTTATTTTATGTAATATTAAAGTTGAAAAATTAAGAATCCAGCAGGACTCGAACCTGCACCTCTTGGGTATACGCCCCAAGTGCTTTGCCAATTCAGCTATGGATTCGCATGCTGCCGGACTCGAAATTTCTCAACTCTTTTGTGCCAGCCGAAGCTAGACGAACCATTACTTGGTTTTAGCGCCATCTATGCGTTACTTATTCACATAATCGCATACAGTACGTTTGAATTAAGATCAACTCATTACTGTCGAGAGATGACGCATTTTTATCAATACTTGTAATATTTAAAGCAAATTTTAGCTTTGCTATGCATTTATTTTATGTAAACCAAGTAATGGTTCGTCTAGCTTCGGCTGGCACAAAAGAGTTGAGAAATTTCGAGTCCGGCAGCATGCGAATCCATAGCTGAATTGGCAAAGCACTTGGGGCGTATACCCAAGAGGTGCAGGTTCGAGTCCTGCTGGATTCTTAATTTTTCAACTTTAATATTACATAAAATAAATGCATAGCAAAGCTAAAATTTGCTTTAAATATTACAAGTATTGATAAAAATGCGTCATCTCTCGACAGTAATTGTTTATTACCTAAATCTACTCGGATATTTGCATCTAGATGTCAGCATTTCATGTTGCTGCATGGATTTTGCTGTACGCTTAGCCAGTTACGGTACATGCGGATGCTCTGTCATATTTTGCTTCGTACGTACACTTATTATGATGATGGAAAGGCAACGTTTTCACTGACTAGAAAGGTCATCATTCAATCACTTTTACACTCATTTTTATGTACCCGATTCCAACTTTACGTACACTATACACATTTATTAATGTATTTTGTTTAGAATGTTTTTGTTCAAAAATAAAATATAGTATTTGTTATGAATTAAATCAAATTATCACATGTCATGTCACACAGCCTGTACTCAGCAATCACGCCAAGAACTGACGACTATTTACGTACTTACATCAGAGAATACAACCACATGTCAAATATTAAGATATTTTTTCACAAAATTGGCGTACCTTGTTTCATTTGATCGAAATTAAACCTTTCCACGTAAAGTAATATTAGGGTTTTATTTTATTTAAAATGCGTCATTAAATTTTGGGTAAACTTTAAAATATTCGAATTAATATTCGAAAAAATATTCAGCAGGACTCGAACCTGCACCTCTTGGGTATACGCCCCAAGTGCTTTGCCAATTCAGCTATGGATTCGCATGCTGCCGGACTCGAAATTTCTCAACTCTTTTGTGCCAGCCGAAGCTAGACGAACCATTACTTGGTTTACATAAAATAAATGCATAGCAAAGCTAAAATTTGCTTTAAATATTACAAGTATTGATAAAAATGCGTCATCTCTCGACAGTAATGAGTTGATCTTAATTCAAACGTACTGTATGCGATTATGTGAATAAGTAACGCATAGATGGCGCTAAAACCAAGTAATGGTTCGTCTAGCTTCGGCTGGCACAAAAGAGTTGAGAAATTTCGAGTCCGGCAGCATGCGAATCCATAGCTGAATTGGCAAAGCACTTGGGGCGTATACCCAAGAGGTGCAGGTTCGAGTCCTGCTGGATTCTTAATTTTTCAACTTTAATATTACATAAAATAAATGCATAGCAAAGCTAAAATTTGCTTTAAATATTACAAGTATTGATAAAAATGCGTCATCTCTCGACAGTAATGAGTTGATCTTAATTCAAACGTACTGTATGCGATTATGTGAATAAGTAACGCATAGATGGCGCTAAAACCAAGTAATGGTTCGTCTAGCTTCGGCTGGCACAAAAGAGTTGAGAAATTTCGAGTCCGGCAGCATGCGAATCCATAGCTGAATTGGCAAAGCACTTGGGGCGTATACCCAAGAGGTGCAGGTTCGAGTCCTGCTGGATTCTTAATTTTTCAACTTTAATATTACATAAAATAAATGCATAGCAAAGCTAAAATTTGCTTTAAATATTACAAGTATTGATAAAAATGCGTCATCTCTCGACAGTAATGAGTTGATCTTAATTCAAACGTACTGTATGCGATTATGTGAATAAGTAACGCATAGATGGCGCTAAAACCAAGTAATGGTTCGTCTAGCTTCGGCTGGCACAAAAGAGTTGAGAAATTTCGAGTCCGGCAGCATGCGAATCCATAGCTGAATTGGCAAAGCACTTGGGGCGTATACCCAAGAGGTGCAGGTTCGAGTCCTGCTGGATTCTTAATTTTTCAACTTTAATATTACATAAAATAAATGCATAGCAAAGCTAAAATTTGCTTTAAATATTACAAGTATTGATAAAAATGCGTCATCTCTCGACAGTAATGAGTTGATCTTAATTCAAACGTACTGTATGCGATTATGTGAATAAGTAACGCATAGATGGCGCTAAAACCAAGTAATGGTTCGTCTAGCTTCGGCTGGCACAAAAGAGTTGAGAAATTTCGAGTCCGGCAGCATGCGAATCCATAGCTGAATTGGCAAAGCACTTGGGGCGTATACCCAAGAGGTGCAGGTTCGAGTCCTGCTGGATTCTTAATTTTTCAACTTTAATATTACATAAAATAAATGCATAGCAAAGCTAAAATTTGCTTTAAATATTACAAGTATTGATAAAAATGCGTCATCTCTCGACAGTAATGAGTTGATCTTAATTCAAACGTACTGTATGCGATTATGTGAATAAGTAACGCATAGATGGCGCTAAAACCAAGTAATGGTTCGTCTAGCTTCGGCTGGCACAAAAGAGTTGAGAAATTTCGAGTCCGGCAGCATGCGAATCCATAGCTGAATTGGCAAAGCACTTGGGGCGTATACCCAAGAGGTGCAGGTTCGAGTCCTGCTGGATTCTTAATTTTTCAACTTTAATATTACATAAAATAAATGCATAGCAAAGCTAAAATTTGCTTTAAATATTACAAGTATTGATAAAAATGCGTCATCTCTCGACAGTAATGAGTTGATCTTAATTCAAACGTACTGTATGCGATTATGTGAATAAGTAACGCATAGATGGCGCTAAAACCAAGTAATGGTTCGTCTAGCTTCGGCTGGCACAAAAGAGTTGAGAAATTTCGAGTCCGGCAGCATGCGAATCCATAGCTGAATTGGCAAAGCACTTGGGGCGTATACCCAAGAGGTGCAGGTTCGAGTCCTGCTGGATTCTTAATTTTTCAACTTTAATATTACATAAAATAAATGCATAGCAAAGCTAAAATTTGCTTTAAATATTACAAGTATTGATAAAAATGCGTCATCTCTCGACAGTAATGAGTTGATCTTAATTCAAACGTACTGTATGCGATTATGTGAATAAGTAACGCATAGATGGCGCTAAAACCAAGTAATGGTTCGTCTAGCTTCGGCTGGCACAAAAGAGTTGAGAAATTTCGAGTCCGGCAGCATGCGAATCCATAGCTGAATTGGCAAAGCACTTGGGGCGTATACCCAAGAGGTGCAGGTTCGAGTCCTGCTGGATTCTTAATTTTTCAACTTTAATATTACATAAAATAAATGCATAGCAAAGCTAAAATTTGCTTTAAATATTACAAGTATTGATAAAAATGCGTCATCTCTCGACAGTAATGAGTTGATCTTAATTCAAACGTACTGTATGCGATTATGTGAATAAGTAACGCATAGATGGCGCTAAAACCAAGTAATGGTTCGTCTAGCTTCGGCTGGCACAAAAGAGTTGAGAAATTTCGAGTCCGGCAGCATGCGAATCCATAGCTGAATTGGCAAAGCACTTGGGGCGTATACCCAAGAGGTGCAGGTTCGAGTCCTGCTGGATTCTTAATTTTTCAACTTTAATATTACATAAAATAAATGCATAGCAAAGCTAAAATTTGCTTTAAATATTACAAGTATTGATAAAAATGCGTCATCTCTCGACAGTAATGAGTTGATCTTAATTCAAACGTACTGTATGCGATTATGTGAATAAGTAACGCATAGATGGCGCTAAAACCAAGTAATGGTTCGTCTAGCTTCGGCTGGCACAAAAGAGTTGAGAAATTTCGAGTCCGGCAGCATGCGAATCCATAGCTGAATTGGCAAAGCACTTGGGGCGTATACCCAAGAGGTGCAGGTTCGAGTCCTGCTGGATTCTTAATTTTTCAACTTTAATATTACATAAAATAAATGCATAGCAAAGCTAAAATTTGCTTTAAATATTACAAGTATTGATAAAAATGCGTCATCTCTCGACAGTAATGAGTTGATCTTAATTCAAACGTACTGTATGCGATTATGTGAATAAGTAACGCATAGATGGCGCTAAAACCAAGTAATGGTTCGTCTAGCTTCGGCTGGCACAAAAGAGTTGAGAAATTTCGAGTCCGGCAGCATGCGAATCCATAGCTGAATTGGCAAAGCACTTGGGGCGTATACCCAAGAGGTGCAGGTTCGAGTCCTGCTGGATTCTTAATTTTTCAACTTTAATATTACATAAAATAAATGCATAGCAAAGCTAAAATTTGCTTTAAATATTACAAGTATTGATAAAAATGCGTCATCTCTCGACAGTAATGAGTTGATCTTAATTCAAACGTACTGTATGCGATTATGTGAATAAGTAACGCATAGATGGCGCTAAAACCAAGTAATGGTTCGTCTAGCTTCGGCTGGCACAAAAGAGTTGAGAAATTTCGAGTCCGGCAGCATGCGAATCCATAGCTGAATTGGCAAAGCACTTGGGGCGTATACCCAAGAGGTGCAGGTTCGAGTCCTGCTGGATTCTTAATTTTTCAACTTTAATATTACATAAAATAAATGCATAGCAAAGCTAAAATTTGCTTTAAATATTACAAGTATTGATAAAAATGCGTCATCTCTCGACAGTAATGAGTTGATCTTAATTCAAACGTACTGTATGCGATTATGTGAATAAGTAACGCATAGATGGCGCTAAAACCAAGTAATGGTTCGTCTAGCTTCGGCTGGCACAAAAGAGTTGAGAAATTTCGAGTCCGGCAGCATGCGAATCCATAGCTGAATTGGCAAAGCACTTGGGGCGTATACCCAAGAGGTGCAGGTTCGAGTCCTGCTGGATTCTTAATTTTTCAACTTTAATATTACATAAAATAAATGCATAGCAAAGCTAAAATTTGCTTTAAATATTACAAGTATTGATAAAAATGCGTCATCTCTCGACAGTAATGAGTTGATCTTAATTCAAACGTACTGTATGCGATTATGTGAATAAGTAACGCATAGATGGCGCTAAAACCAAGTAATGGTTCGTCTAGCTTCGGCTGGCACAAAAGAGTTGAGAAATTTCGAGTCCGGCAGCATGCGAATCCATAGCTGAATTGGCAAAGCACTTGGGGCGTATACCCAAGAGGTGCAGGTTCGAGTCCTGCTGGATTCTTAATTTTTCAACTTTAATATTACATAAAATAAATGCATAGCAAAGCTAAAATTTGCTTTAAATATTACAAGTATTGATAAAAATGCGTCATCTCTCGACAGTAATGAGTTGATCTTAATTCAAACGTACTGTATGCGATTATGTGAATAAGTAACGCATAGATGGCGCTAAAACCAAGTAATGGTTCGTCTAGCTTCGGCTGGCACAAAAGAGTTGAGAAATTTCGAGTCCGGCAGCATGCGAATCCATAGCTGAATTGGCAAAGCACTTGGGGCGTATACCCAAGAGGTGCAGGTTCGAGTCCTGCTGGATTCTTAATTTTTCAACTTTAATATTACATAAAATAAATGCATAGCAAAGCTAAAATTTGCTTTAAATATTACAAGTATTGTATGAAGATGTTACTTCTACTATCCTTTTAAGACTTAATAGAATGCAACAGGGATGTAACCGTAACCGAAACTATCGGATATCCGATATAAAAAAATATCCGTAACCGTAACGGAACCCGTAATAAAAGTTTCGGATAATATCGGATAGGGGTGGAACCTAATTGTTACACAATATTACAAGTACGACCGGGCGCAGCCGACACACAAGCCGCACGCATTGTTTGTTTTCTTCTGTTGTCGTCATAATATACTCTTAGCTAACTGACTTGTGAGCAATTTTACATTCACAAATAGTTCGACTGATTGAAACAAAAGTGTTGTGTTACGGCATTGATTGAAGTGGTACAAAATGCATCCTAAGTCGAGTGTAATTTGGTAATTTTTTGATGAAATAACTGTCGATTCCGCAACTTAAAATTATAGTAAATAAATATGCAATAAATGAAAATGAAGTAACTAATTATAACAAGTAATAAAAAAGGAAGCTATGATTGTTATGTTAAATTAAAATTATAATGAATAAATATGTGCAATGTGCATTCTAAATTTAATACTGATTTTAATATTTTGTTTGAATACAAAATTACTGATTAAGTGTAATACTTTTGTTTTTACATTTTCATTTTAGGTAGATTATTATAATATTTTTATTTTAAATTGCTGTATAATAATTACTCAAAGACTGATTGTAATTAGTACCAAATGGTGACATTTATACTTTGTCCATTCCTTTATTTTCTTTTTGACAGATCACGCCTATGAATTACCGTTTTTTTTGTCAGATTAATGTACTACAATAATAATGTAATTTATTGACAAGCGACACTTTTTAGGGAAGTTCACTGTTTGTAACAAACAACCACAGACTATAAATCAAATCGTAAAATGAAATAAATCGATCATTATGAAAAAGAATAATTTGACTTTTTTTTGTGTATTGTCTGTATTTTTTATGAAAAAATGAATATAATAATAGTATCATGATTCCATGAAAATTTTTTTGCAAGAAATTAAGTCGAAATCTTGGAATGACATATCAAAATGTAAACAAAGGTAACTAGGAAACCATCATAGACTAAGTATGTGACATTATTATTATATTATTATTTTGTATATTTATTTCATCTAATAAAAACTACTAATAAACGAATAATTACAAATGAACTTAAACCATTTCGATGTAATTAATCGATTGAAAGTTCTTCTTAGACAACATTGATTATGATTTCAAATCGAATCAGTAACGTGTGAAGGCATCCCTAAATGTAATCTGTCAAAAAGAAAATAAAGGAATGGACAGAGTATAAATAAAACCATTTTATTAGTTATATGTATTTCACTAATGAATTTTTTTAAAATATGTACTTAACATCCGTAACCGAAATTATCCGAAACTAACGGATAATCAGAAATAATTTAATATCCGTATCCGAATCCGTATCCGGTATAATAATCAATCTTATATCCGTATCCAATCCGTATCCGAAATGTCATATCCATAACGTCCCTGTAATGCAATATTGTAACGATTTAGTACGGAGTCCGCACGCACTTGGCTGGTTTTCTCTATGATGCGACGACTGACGCGGCGCACGGAAATCAAGCTTAATATCATGCCATACCTTTTATGCACTAAAAGTAAAGTTGAAGACTATATCTTAACTGCAGTAGAGGAATGTAGTACCTACAAAAATGTTCATCTAAGCATATTTATCATTGTGTAACTAGGTAATTGGTGCCATCGAGGACTCCTGTCACATGCCTAGACCTAAATGGTGTTTTTAAATAAAAGTGTTTAAAACTACAATATAAGTTAAGTGTGAAAGATCTTTAAATTGACCTAAAATAAGAACTAATTCCCATGATAATCATATAGGTACATACCTTTACAACTGACGTACGATATATTTTATTTTATAATATGTATGTGTGAGCTGGCTGTGTATTTTTTAACTCTAAGATATTTATCTGAATAAATTAGTATTCATAATACGCGCAGTAGTATAATTTCCTAATATTAGGTAAGCATTTAAGTATATTATATATGTACCACTCAGTATATTTTGTTCGTTTATTCCAGGGTCCGATAGCTGTAATGACAACGGCGGCAGGTGCACCCATTGATTACAAGGACGCAACGGTCACTTTGAACCAAAGGCTCATCTTCAATGAGTTCTTTATGGATTCAATGACCCATCTGGTTCGTGAAAGGATCCCCGAAAGATTGGTCCATGCAGTCGCCGCAGGAGCTTTTGGTTATTTTGAAGTCACTCACGATATAACAAACCTTTGCAAAGCTAAGCTCTTCAGTCAGGTAGGAAAAAAGACGCCAATCGCAGCTAGATTCTCACCAGTCGTAGTAGAGAAGGGAGGTCAGGACACGTCAAGAGACGCAAGAGGATTTGCTCTCAAATTCTATACTGAGGACGGCATTTTTGATATAGTTGGCTTTAACACACCTATGTATGTGTACAAAGATCCATTACTCTTTCCTACTTTCGTGAGGGCGCAGAAGAAAAACCCTGCAACAAATTTGTTCGACCCAAACACACTGTGGGATTTCTTGACATTACAGCCAGAAAGTTTGCATATGTTCTTGCTGGTATTTGGTGACCGTGGTATTCCAGACGGCTACCGTCACATGCCTGGCTTCGGAATTCACACGTACCAAGTAGTCAATAAGCATGGAGACAAACACTTCATTCGATTCCACTTTAGCCCTGACCAAGGTATAAAGAATCTGCGTACTGAGCAAGCAAGGAAAATAGCAGCTATCGACCCAGATTATCAAACCAGAGATTTATACACAGCCATCGGGAACGGAGATTTTCCGAGTTGGACTGCTAGCATCCAAGTCTTAACATTAGATGAAGTGAAAGAAGCTGGCTTTGATGTTTTCGACGTCACTAAAGTTCTACCTTTAGACAAGTATCCACTTAGACCACTCGGTAAATTCGTCTTGAACAAGAATCCTACTAATTACTTTGCCGAAATTGAGCAGTTAGCTTTTAATCCTGCAAATCTTGTACCCGGCATTCTTGGAGCTCCGGACAAGGTGTTCGAAGCCCGTCGTCTAGCTTACCGGGATGCACAGTACTACCGCTTGGGAGCTAACTTCTTCAACATACCAGTGAACTGTCCACTCCAGAACAGGGCGTTCCCGTACAATCGTGACGGTCGACCTCCACTCAAAGACAATATGAAAGACATTCCAAATTACTATCCCAATTCATTCAATGGACCAGCACCGTACGAAGACAAATATAGGGTTGAACTTATTGAGGTCATTCAAGACCAACCAGACAACTTTGACCAAGCTAGGGAGTTGTATGTTAATGAATTGACAACGGAGGAACGGAAGAGGCTGGTAGAGAATATTTTGTACAGCTTGGGTCCAGCAACGAAGTTCATACGTGATAGAGCAGTCAAAATGTTTGCGTTGGTGCACCCGGACCTAAGTGAGAGAATACAACAAGGGATAGAAGCTAACAGGACCATAAGTCACACTACACCCTCATATGGATACAGTCCATATAGCTTCAAATATTTCGATGACTATTAAATCTGTAAGTACAAAGTGTTAGATACCATTAGATGGTACATTTTACTATTAATTGTTTCGTTAAATTTCTGTAAGAAAATTAAACCTGAGATGATAGAACTAAGAGAACTGATTTTATAGTCTTTTTACGGATTAAAATTGTTGTTAAGTTATAAGTGATGTTATTTTTTCGGCAATTTCTCCACATCGGAAAATCAGTCTTAGCACAAATATGCGTCATAAGAAAATCGCAAATGTATTATAAGCTTGCAAAAGCACTTTTTAGTCTATTTAGTTTTTATTTCATTCCAAAGTTGATCGAGAAGTTTCAAATGCATTGCAATGCAACTAGTGTGGCGTAATTCTTTCGAAACCAGTCACAAAAAATCGCGAAAAGCGACAATTTTCTTCAGAAAAATAATGAATTTTCTTAGAATTATGCAGGTACTGAATCATTGTCGACGCCATGTCAATTACACTCTGTATAATGATCCTACCTAGCCTTTTTTACCCACAATCTACGAAATCCCTGATTACTGCTGACTTAGATAAAACAATGCCGAATCCTGATTTTATTTCCATTACAATCTATCAAATATTGTGCACAGTCTAAGAGTTGCTACATTAATAAGCTTGATAAAATATAAAATACGTGATTTTGGTATCATTTATATAACCTATTAATGAAAGAATTAAAAGAAAGTTCTTACATAATATTGTTACATATTTCAATAATATACGTGATTTTTTTAAACCGCTAGAAGTACAAATATAGGTGATATGTGTTATTTACCGTGAAACCTAAATTAATTGCGTTAATGGCGACTGTTAATTGGGAATTTTAGCTGTATTAATATTAGTAAGGTAATTTTTAACAACTGTCTCATTTTCAACTCCATTACGGCTAGATACCTGTTTTTTATCAGAGCAAGTTGACAGTTGACTTTTTGCATCCAATTTGATAAAAAAACATTTGTAAAAGTAGTTAATTGATGTCATTCTGAAACTGACGATGGTGTTGAAATGGGCGAGATGGCTGCTGCTGGTAACGTTGATTGTTGTGGCGCAGAAGCAAAACGATCCGGCGGATGACCAACTTGTTATATTCAAAGAAAAAACAACGGTAAGTCTTTACTATTTCTTCATTAACTTAACATAACATAAAAAGAGCAGCGATAGCCGAGTGGGAAGCCGCAGGACTGCGAAGTCTAAGGTCTCGGGTTCGAACCCACAGCACACACCTCTATCAATATATCGTTAAGATTCGTCCTTTCGAAGAAATGTATGTGTGTATTTATCATATAAATTATCGCTCGCTAACGGTGAAGGAAAACATCGTAAGGAAACCTACATGCCTGAGAGTGCCTAAAAAGTGCTTGAGGCTGTGTGAAGTCTACCAATCCGCACTTGGTCAGCGTGGAGGACTATGGCCTAGCCCTTCTTTTCATGAGAAGCCCGAGTCCAGCAGTGGGACAAAAATAAATAAATAAATAAATTAGTATTTTTACATTAAATAGAACGCCAGAAGCAATTACACTATCCAATGGTCCCAATAACAAGGCCAAATACACACATTCACTCACACAAGCACACCTAGTCTCAGAACAAATCTTTGCGAATCACACACCAGTGCAGTTGAGAGCGGCAAGGCGACCGCTTGAACCACTACACCACACGTGCAGACATGTAATAGATACGGGGCCGCTATGACTTAACATAACATAACATAACGGCGAGGCAGAGGTATAACACCTATATATCACTTGTTATGTATCCAATCACCATCCATTAAAATATATTAATATACTGCGCATAATATCAATATTACAAAAAAAGCGAGTTACAGTAGGTATACAGAATATTTGTTATAAGGATAAATTACTACTCTTGTATAGGTATACTGTACAGCTCTGTATATGTTTTACTTATTTATGTTTATATCCCACGGCTGGGCACGGGCCTCTTTATGAGGGGAAGGGTAAGGTCCATCACGCCGGCAAAGTATGGATTGTTAGTGTTCACTCACCCTTGAGTATTTTAGACTCTTTCGTATATGCAGGTTTCCTCACGGTATTTTGTGTTATGTTTTCTTCACCGTAAGCGAGAGATAATTTTCATGATTACCTAATACACACATCTCTCCGGAAGAAAGAATCTTAACCTAGACCGTGGCACTTCGTAGTCCTACGAAGGCTCAGGCTCTGAATCATGTAATAGGTCACTAGTAAGCGGCACGATGTCATACACCTTCTTTAAGTATATTTAATTAATTTGAGTACCTACAGGAGTACCTGTAGGAAAATTTCCACTGAAAAACACAGCTAGAACGTTTTCTCATACTCGTAAAAAGTATTTTACGAGGATGAGAAAACGTTCTAGCAGCGTTTGTCATACACAAAAGAAACACGTATAAAATATGACCTCTATATTTTACACAATATATTTATTGTAAAATATAGAGTAAGAAATTCAAGACACAAATAATTGCAACTTGTTCCGACACACTTCTTATTAAAAGACTTCTAAAATGTATATTATACTACATTCTTTCAGGGTCCGATTGCTATAATGACTACGGCAGGCGGTACGCCCATCGAATGCAAAGATACTGTGACGTTAAATAAAAGGTTAATATTCAACGAGTTTTTCATGGATTCCACCACACATTTAGTTCGCGAAAGAATCCCGGAAAGAGTTGTCCATGCCAAAGGAGCAGGGGCTTTTGGTTACTTTGAAGTAACTCACGATATCACAGACCTTTGTTATGCCAAACTCTTCAAAAAGATCGGGAAGAGGACGCCAATTGCTCTGCGGTTTTCACCAGTCGTTGTAGATAGAGGTGGAACAGACTTATCTAGAGAAACTAGAGGATATGCTATTAAGTTTTATACGGAAGAAGGAAACTTTGATATAGTTGGTTTGAACACCCCTATGTATGCTTATAAGGATCCCATTCTGTTCCCTACTTTCATAAGGACACTGAGACACAATCCTGCAACTAATTTGAATGACCCAAATGCAGTATGGGATTTTATAACTTTACGTCCAGAAGTTATGCATGTTTTCTTACACGTTTTTGGCGATCGTGGTACTCCTTACGGCTATCGTCACATGCCCGGCTTTAGCATTCATACTTACCAATTGGTAAATGAGCTTGGAGAGAAATACTTCGTTCGTTTCCATTTCACACCTGATCTTGGAATGAAAAGCTTGAGAGCAGAAGATGCTAAGAAAATCTCAGCTGAAGATCCTGATTTCTTTACCAGAGATTTGTACAGAGCTATTGGTAAAGGAGACTTCCCGAGTTGGACAGTTTGCATACAAGTACTGTCCATGAACGATGTAAAAAACGCTAGCTTCGATGTGTTTGATATAACTAAAGTGTTACCATTGGATAAGTATCCTTTAAGACCTCTAGGTAGGGTTGTCTTAAACAAAAACCCTATTAACTTCTTCGCTGAAATCGAACAGCTGGCTTTCAGTCCTGCAAATCTTGTACCGGGTATTCTTGGAGCGCCGGATAAAGTATTTGAAGCCCGTCGTCTAGCTTACCGGGACGCGCAGTATCATCGGTTGGGGGCAAACTTCTTCAACATACCCGTGAACTGTCCTTTGCAAAGCAAAGCTTACCCTTACAATCGCGATGGTAGCCCACCAGTGAAGGACAACATGAGAGACATTCCAAATTATTACCCAAATTCTTTCAACGGGCCAGTACCTTACGTAGATAGAAATGGAGTTGAACTCATACAGATTTATCAAGACCAGCCGAATAACTTCGACCAAGCTAGAGACCTGTACATCAATGAAATGCTACCAGATGAAAGGAAAAGAGTGGCAGATAATATTGTGGCAAGTTTACGTAAAGTTACTAAGTTCATACAAGAACGAGCTCTAAAGCTCTTTGCTTTGATTCATCCAGATCTTTGTGATAGAGTGCAGGCAGGTCTGCTGTCGAACAAAACGATTGGATATAATGATTTTGATTGTTTTATTAATAATTTAGTGTTATTGTAATATAAATATACCAGTTATAATCAAATGATAACAAAATCAATGTGAGGGCATTTTAATTTTCTTATTGTTCTATACATAGGGCACCCACAGGCATTACAAGAGAGTTGTTTTTCAAAATATATCGCGGTATCTCGAATTTGTGGTAAGTGGTAAGTAGTCTATTTGATACATCTTTTCTAAATCAATGCTGTTTGAAAGTCACATTATCAGTAAGTTTTTGTAATAAAACCTTTCTATATTAATAAAGGCAATAAATAGCCATTTCTCTTCACACTGTCTCCATGCTCTAAGGCGATACATTAATCAGTTATGTTATCTATCACCCATATATTTAATGTTAATTGACGTGGCTAAACGTGGCGGTGAGGGGCGCCACTTATCACTAGCTAGAACATCGAGACGGTTGCATTGGGGCATTGACCCTAAAATATGTGAAACAAAAGATCTTCCACAAAAATATATTTCTCTAATAGTGAATACATTTTAACTTAATTAAAAATATAGTGATAATTAATTAAAACGTGACTTTACTATTATTTGTCAATACATTATTTCATTCGTGATCATTTAAAATATTACGTAGAATGTTGTGTTATACCAATCGTGTTTGTTAAGCTGCGTACGGATAGCGCGTACCCTGGCACGCGTAGTCAGTATACGCGTGTCCGGAACGCCATGTCCATACCTGCAGCTACGCGTAGACTCTTGGGGAACGCGTACCACGCGAGCTAGCTCGCGCGCGAGCCGCCGTCTGTCGGTTTTCGGTCGCGCGTCAAAGAGGACGCGCTCGACCGGGTACGCTATATTTGGACGGCAAAATGAATAGTCACGCGTGTTGCTTGAGTTTCTCAAGCCAATGTCTTCAAGCCTATTTCCACACTGTAATCTTTCACGATACAATTTTTTCATCCACCATCTAGGTTTCCGTTTGTTTCTCTTTTTTTTATTTAAAATGTGTTGAATAATGAGTAATGCTGCAGCAGTGGTGGTGCACGCAACCGCTAAGTTCGTCGGAGCCATGACGAATGACTGGGGCTCGCGGAGCGCTCTGGATCGATTGACCTCGCGTACAGGTTCGCGGCGGTCCGTACAGGAGCTGTACGCGTATCCAATATACGCGTGGACAGCTACGCGTGCCTGGGTACGCGCTATCCGTACGCAGCTTAAGGTTAACCTAATGCCGCCATAGTGTAAGGCGGCTGGAAGAACCGGGGTTAAGTTCTTTCATCCGCGTCTTCCGCGACGAGAGTGACGTCCTTCAGTCGCGCCGGGACGTCGCCCCAACCCAGAGACGGTGCCCAATGGCAAACGCTGAACGGGTCACTGATGTATGTCATAGTTCCGGTGACCCGTCCATAAGGCGAGAGTAGGCGCACGGGGGTGTTTTAGTGGGTGAGGGCCCCACATAACCGCACCGTCTCCCCGAACGGTGCGGTATGCGGTCACGAACATGTCACCACCTATAAAAAAAAACAAGAAAAATAAAAAATATATATATATAATTGAAGTTAAAACAAGATCATCCTGAATAACAACCCTGGGCTATCAAAACGTCGAGCACAGGTATTTATTTACCTATACAATAATTACACGAATCAGACCCGTTGTCTAACTTATTACAAACCCTGGCTTGTTAACCATGCTCAAATTGAACAGCTGGCTTACTGTCCATCAAATCCCTGAGATCCTCGGAGCACCACCCATGGTGTTTGAAGCTCGTCGTTTGTAAGGTAGGTATATTTAACTACTTAGGCCATAATTGCCACATAATTCTAAAGTGTGATGTAAAAACTTTTTGCAAATAATATAGATATTAAAAAAGATTGCCTCCGCGACCGCGAGTTCTCAAATCAAATCATATCATTTATTTCCATGGGCCCCAAGGGACGCTTGAACACGTCAAAACAAACATCAAAATACAAAAAATATAAAATTAAAATAAAACTTAGCTAATTAAATTATAATACTTATTGCAATAAAATGATTTGACACCGGACCTTAGATTGACTTTAATTCAACTTAGAAATTTGAATTAAAATCAATCCAAGTACCAGCTCCGATGGTTATTGCATCATGAGAAGAGCTGGTGAGAAACTCATGTGCACCATCTTTTCAAAAAAATCACACAATATTTGTTTGTTTTTGACAATAATTCTATGTGTAAGTTATAGCAACCAAAACAACATTATGGTTAAAGACGGTTATAGAGAGAATAAACTTAAATATTGCAATGTAATTAAATTAATATGTACTTCTAAATAAATTAGTCCATAGTATATAAGGTTGCAATATCTCAAATTGCAATGTCTCGGATTTGATTCCCAGGTCGGGCAAAGTGAAGGATTTCACAATAGTAGCACGGAGTTGCAATTGTGCTCGGTGTATGGCGATAGGTTCACCCCCTATCCCATGGGACCTAAACATAACAGGTGAAATGTGGGTGTCGTACACCTCTGCCACACCCTTCTGAATAATAGAGGAGTGATGTCATGTTATTAAAAAAGATGATAAAGGATTGTTTTAATTTCTCTTTGTATTTACTTGGAAAGTGGACTCGTTTTTTCGTATTTAGACTTTTATTTGGTCCATCGTGCGTGGACGGTTCTGACTACCATAGTCAGCCTATATGTGTTTACTTATACCTGAATTTATTCCTGAGCTAGTATTTGAATCATAGACCTAGGATCTCGCGCGCTATATTTATGATTTGAATGCAGTAACTTTATTACCATTGGAGTGAGCGAAACAAAACTCAATAAAACAAATGCTAAGCAAAACACAGACTTGTAATTTATTCGAAAAAAAAACCTTAACTTCCAACTGAAATAAAGCAAATCGCTCATTGTTACTTCGGACGGTGTTTTGACGCACGCAGCGAAACGATTGTGTTTTTTTTTGTGAACGTAAACATTTTTTAATAAGACACAGTGTAATGAATTTAGAAATGCAACTTTATTAGTAACACAGTATTTGTTAAATTCATTTTGAAACTTAACAAACCCAGTTTATTAGTTTCTAAATTAACTTAACAAACAGTACTGCTTACAACTGTTAGGAAGTGTAAACGAACTTACTGTCCAATCGATGTTATGACGGTATGAGCAGCTCATGGATATCTCACACGACAAAAGACTCTGATGATAGAAAGAAAGAAAGAAAGAAACATACTTATGCTTAAAAAGAGAATAATAATAATAGAAAATAAAAATCGGTGACGAGCGGATGGCGGAGTGGGTAGTGTCCTGCCAGCAACGCCGAGGTCGCGGGTTCGAGTCCCGTTTAAGAGAAATCTTTGTGAACATAGGGTTTTGTCTTAGTCTGGGTGTTTTTCCATGTATAATAAGTATGTATTTACAAAAGAAACGTATATCTGTATTAGTATCAGTTATTCTAGTACCCATAGTACAAGCTCTGCTTAGTTTGGGACTAGATGACGTTGTGTGTAAATTGTAAGAAAAAAAAATACACAAAGGCTTTCTGAAGACAACGTCCCATAAAAAGCTGCTTTAAAGCTAAAAGTCTTTTTAGCTTTAAAGCAGCTTTTTAAGCTTACAAATCGGTCCTATATACACTCTGTGCGATCGTATTCGTCTTAACAAAATGTTTAGTCTGTGGTTGTTTATTATAAGAGTAATAGTTTCATGGCAGTAACTCGACAAAGGTGTCAAGCGACTATGCTCATACCCATTGAGTTCATGGCGTGGGAAAGGCGAAGGTGACCAACAGGTGAAGGCTGTAAGGAGAAATAATTCATGACGTCACAGTTTCATAATTTTCAAACAAACCTCGTTTTAGTGTTATTTCATAACTTTATTTTCTTGTAGTTTTTATTCCAATATATGAACTAAAGTAGCTTGACCATGGAATCAGATCTGAATGCTAATTCTCAGTGTAGCGGCCTAAAAATACAGTTATTCAGTTTGTTTTATTGCGAACTGACGAATATCTTAAAGTAAGTATTAAAGTCTATTTAAAATTTGGCATAAAGTCATTTAGCATAATTTTTTTTTGTCATAATAGTTATAAGGCATAATATTTTTTTACCTAATAAAGATCAAAAGGTAGGTTACTTGCGTAGTTTGGTAACTTTAAATTAAAGATATATTTACCTTGACTATCCACCTAACATTGACAAAAGTTCTCTATCTCCCATAAATATAAACTTAAATATAAATCGATCTTAAAACAAAGTAGCTCTCAACTCTCAGCACAAATACAAAGTAGCTACAATTTAACTAGAAATTAAATGTTAACAGGCAAGTCGTGAGTAAAAACTAGTCTGCAATAAGCATGGATGTTAGAAAGCCTATAGTTCCATTGAACAATAAACACCATTAGCTTGGCTATGGGACCTATAAATTATGCAGCAAATTAACCTGAGGATCGTCGATACTTTGTACAAGGCGCAATATTGTCACTACTAAGGAAAAACATTCGTGTACGGCTAACTTAAGCTTGTTTTCTATGTATAATAAGTACTTATTTACAAAAGAAAAGTATTAGTATCAGTTATTCTAGTACCCATAGTACAAGCTCTGCTTAGTTTGGGACTAGATTGCGTTATGTGTATGTAGTGTGATATTTATTTATTACTAGCTTTTGCCTGCGACTTTTGCCGCGTTGTTAAGTAGTAGCTGCTGCCGCGCTTTGACTCGCGTTAAGCCTTACTGCTCCGCTCCCGTGGAGTTAAGCGTAATTTTAAATATTTAAAGACCTTTATTAAATAAATAAATAAATAATTCACAACTCACACACAACGCCACCTAGTCCCAATCTAAGCAGAGCTTGTAATATGGGTACTAGAATAACTGATACTAATACATATATACTGTTTTCTTTTGTAAATACATACATATTATACATAGAAACACCCAGACTAAGACAAACCCCCATGTTCATGCACACAAAGATTTGTCTTAAGTGGGAATCGAACCCACGACCTCGGCGTCGCAGGCAGGTACACTACCCACTCCGCCGTCCAGTCGTCAATGACTATAAATATTGAGAGTTAGACTATGAAACACAAAAATAATTATCAAAATTTGACCAGTAGTGTTGAGATTAGCGCTATCAAACAAACAAACTACTTTTCGCCCGCGGTTTCGTCTGCGTGGTATGAATATCAAAAAAAGTAGCCTATGTTACGCGCCTTGTAGTCAGTGACCTGCATCTAAAATTTTATTAAAATCAGTCCAGCCGTTTAGAAGATTAGCCGATACAAACAGACAGAGAGACAAAAATTTTTAAAACTGTATTTTAGGCAAAAGTAGCCTGCAAACAATTATACCAGCTTGAAAAAACCTTGTTATTTTGACATTAAAAACAGACTTCAAGTTTATTTATTTGCATTGATTTATATTTTCTAGTAATTATTATGCTTTAGACTTTGGCTCTGTTTGCGAGATATAAGTACTTAAATACAGAAATGATTTTCACAGTAGTAGTGCCAGTAATAAGCAGGACCTTTGGCACTATCGATATATTTAGACATCTACTTATCATGAATTCTGCACGGTGGGTAGCGATAAGCCTACCTCCTATCCCATGGGACCTAAATGTACCAGGTGAAGTGTGGGTGTTGTACGCCTCTGCCACACCCTTCTGGATAATATGGTGATGGCATGGTATGGTAATGGAAAAAAAAACATTTATTGCCACATTACATACCTAAAGTACAGTACAGTATAAGTTACAGAAAGGAAGAAATACATTGAATAAATTACAAGAGAAAAAATGAAATGTTAAGATGTAGCAAAAGGAGAAGACTCGGCTATTGTTGCAGTGCGCAGCGAGCCACGACACCAGCAACGCCGATTTTCAGTCTTCCTCTTTATACTGCCTATGAAGTACAAAGGTGCGGGTACATTATTAGAATAACATGTCTTGTTATGTTTTTGAATTTCCCTATTTAACCAACTTCAAAATAGATGCTAATCGTAAATGATTCATTGTTTATCGACCGCCTTTAGCAAACTACAGCTCCATTGTCAATCAGACCAGTACTGACATCTGACACCAGGGTATAACATCTGACATCTGATACCCACTTTCTAGTACATCGTCACAGCTCAGCACTGACTGACGGACTTTTTAATTCCTCGCCATGTTTTAGATGCTCTACTTTGTCTAGACGATGTAATTCAGCTCTACAACATGTTGGAAAACGATCTGCAATGTTTTAGAAATTATTCATTAAAATTATCATTAAAAGTGGAAAAAAGTTTGTTTAAGGGCGCCATGCAGCTTCACTTATTAATAAATAAATATCTAACAACTTACACACAACGCCATCTAGTCCTAAACTAAGCAGAGCTTGTACTATGGGTACTAGAATAACTGATACAAATACATAAATACTTTTCTTTTGTAAATACATACTTATTATACATAGAAACACCCAGACTAAAAAAATATCCCCATGTTCATGCACACAAAGATTTGTCTTAAGCGGGAATCGAACCCGCGACCTCAGCGTCGCAGGCAGGTACACTACGCTCACCGCCATCCGGTCGTCATTATAATTATAATGTCGTCTTAATGCCTTCGATCGAATTGGTCCATGGTGACACATGAAGCTATGGTGAGTCTAGCCATTCTGCGGAAACACGCAAGGATTTGTCCCATGTGGGGACCGAACCCATATAACACCATAACATAGTTAGTCTAAGAATAGTTTATGTGATTGCGCGGGCATCAATCACGCATCTCAAAATATAAAAATATGGAACGCCTCAGTTTGAAATCGCTTGCAAATCGCCAATGAGATAACGCCCTAAAACCAAAACATTAATTTGCAGTAAATACTGTTGAGTAGCCTCGGAGCAATATGCCAACTGGAGGCGTCATTAATAGGCGTCCCCCGCTGCCAAATTTCATAAAGCTCCGCTTGTGCACGTCATTTAAAACTATATAGTTGTCAAATCAAAGATGCGTAATGCGGACCCGTTGTTTGCTACTAGAGCGCCCGTGTTGTTGTACATTTTTTCACCCTTTATTATGATATATTCACTTGTTTATGCAAATCATTGCATTATTTTTCAAATATTATTTTATTTGGTACGCTGTTTGGTTACCGATCAACTTATTTGTAGACCTTGTAGTGTTATACATTTCTAGCTATAATTTCTTTGCAATAATATTGTAACACAATTTATTACATAGATATATTTATGTAAAAACTAAATGTGTAAGTACCTAGCTTCACATAATATCGTATATACATGTCATTTTAATTACATTTTCTTTACAACAACTTACTTTATAAGAAAAAATGTTTTTTAAAGGCGAAGTTTAGCAGGTAAAGAACACCTACTACATGTCTGTTTCGCATAATTTTGTATGTTCTTTTAAATATTATGTGTGAGTAATTGTTTTGAATAATTGAAAATAAAGATATTTAAAAATAAAAAAAAAACAATGCGGAACCATTCCCCCGCCTATATTTGCGTTTATTAACAGAGCTTTCTCCCTCAAATTCATCCACAAAAGCTCTACCAACTCGAAATTAATGAACGTGGGAACCCCAACAGTAATTAGATTCGTATACAACAAGGATATGCGGATTCAATAGACAACATTAAATGTTCTCGTCATCGCCATTACATCACGCTTGTTGCATTTTGTAAGCTAATGTTTGTACGGCTACAGACACAGATCAACCTATACATTTCTAGTATAAGATGGTTTCGCCAGTTTTTCGCCAGCTCTTCTCATAGTTCAATACCCATCGGAGCTGGTACTTGGATTGATTTTAATTTGATTCTAAACAGTTTGATTAAAATTAATCTAAGCCCCGGTTATTCAAATCATTGTAATTAGTAAAATTATTAGTATTATTTATGATTTATTTTTATATAACATCTTTGTAATGTTTTGACGTGTTCAAGCACCTCCGCAATGATTTGAATTTAGAATTTTTGAATTTCGCGTTGTCTATAGTCTATACTTTGACCATTCCTTTATTTTCTTTTTGACAGATTACGCCATGAATTACCGTTTTTTTTTTGTCAGATTAATGAACTACAATAATAATGTACTTTATTGACAAGCGCCACTTTGTAGGGAAGTTCACTGTTTGTAACAAACAACCACAGACTATAAATCAAATCGTGAAATGAAATAAATCGATCATTATGAAAAAGAATAATTTGACTTTTTTTGTGTATTGTCTGTATTTTTTATAAAAAAAAGAATATAATAATAGTATCATGATTCCATGAATAATTATATTTTGGAATGACATATCAAAATGTAAACAAAGGTAACTAGGAAACCGTCATGGACTAAGTATGTGACATTTTTATTATATTATTATTTTGTATATTTATTTCATCTAATAAAAACTACTAATAAACGAATAATTAATAATGAACTAAAACCATTTCGATGTAATTAATCGATTGAAAGTTCTTTTTAGACAACATCGATTATGATTTCAAATCGAATCAGTAACGTGTGAAGGCATCCCTAAATGTAATCTGTCAAAAAGAAAATAAAGGAATGGACAGAGTATATAAATAGTCTTCCCATGCAATGCGAGACCAGCTTATACTGGGAATGTATAGGTTGATCGGTAACCGTCTGTACTGGCTAATTAATATTACTACATTGGTAGTTAATTTGTATGTTTGTTAGTGTTGAATTATGTCTTTGGATTTACGGCGTGTTTTAGAGTCTAGTGGTTGTAGTGAACGCGTTGAGAGTAATTTTAGTAATTTAATCTCCATATTGAGCATTTTAGGCTTGTGTTGCCAACGTTAGATCGTCTTATCTACCCATAGGATGTTATTGCACCGAAATCGATTAATATCGATCGATGCATTCGACGTTTATAAAGCCACCACCAAGAGAGCACCATTATGCTCGATTGACATCGATCGATAACGGTAAAAATACACCCCGTCACACTGTCAATACACCCCATACTCTGGAAAAATTGGCTAACCCATGGGACCTCAATATAAAAGGTGAAATGAGGCTGTTGTACACCCCTGCCACATACTTCTGGGTAATATAGGCGTGATGCTATGTATGTATGTACTTAAACATAGATACTGACAAATAGATAGGTCATTTATAAGACGTAAGTAGTGAACAAGCTGGCACTGAGAGGATTGTGCAGGTGCGTCGCTAGACGTTATACTTCTTCTTCTTCTTCGTCGTGACGATGGCTGGGTCAAATTTTATTTTAACAAAACAAAGAAGAAGAAAAGTAGCAATTACGGCCACAATACAATTCTTGCATAGAGCGAGCTATTTTGTGTCTCAGCAATGACCGTCCGCGGTGGGTTCGTTGAAGTGTGCGGAAGCGTTCCCACGTTCCTGCCATCATGTGGGAGAAGGACTTCGTGGTGGTTCTAGTCCGTAGTCGGTAGGCCGGCTTTGCCGGATAGTCCGACTTAACATCTTCAGTGTACTCTGAGAGGTATGCATAGAGCTCCTCACCATTAAAAAAAAGATCAAAGGTGAGATGAAGATGGTTCTTTCTTCTATCTTGCTCACATAATTTCTACTTGAGGTAGTAGTATCTGGTTACGCAACTCTACTCATTATATATAATATATTATTCTATTATTTTTATTTCAAATATAATTTATTTTATCTCAGTCTGGTGGTTTGGATTTCTGCTCTTAGGTTTTATAGCTCGAGTGTTGCCGAAAGAGGTGCAGTTTCCTGGCTGCTAGACCATAACGCCATAAAAAATCAAAATTCAAAATTATTGAAGTTTAGTGACATTGTGTCAAATATTATTATAATTTTTCGCATTCTTCTATGATTCATCATCCATACGCTTCCGCTATACCATTTATCTTCACCCGCTTTTTTGTGCACTAAAAATTTAAACCGCAAATCGCAAGAAACCAGCTTCGGAGGATCCTGCCCTCGGAAAGGTACTTCGGGCTGTTTTGCTGGTGAGTAGATTTCCTTTACCACCGGACTATAAATAATTATATTTTTATCGTTAATATTATTTTCGTTATTCATTCATCATCTTATTTTCATCGCCCGGTAGGGCAGTTTACAGCGCCCTACCATATTATGGTCCTTCAGTCGAGCAGGATAAATTGTTTCCAGCATTAAATATTAATAATTTCATGTATATTTTTGTTTTTTCGCACCTATTTATGTTTATTGCTCGTATGTTTATTTGTTAGGTATTGCTCCTACGAACAATAGGCATTGAACTTACGTACTTTAAATAGGTATTAATATTCTTTTTACATTAAATCTATCAAGATGGCTACCTCAGCTGACGAGATTGAAATTGTGCGTCAACTATCCATACTGTATGGAAAAAGAGATGTCATCTTTGAGAGAGTTAATCGCGCGTATAATTTAGCTGTAAATATTTCTTCCTTTGACTTGAGATCGAATGAGCAATTCATGATCGAGTCTGAAACAATAGACGACTTACGTTCTAAGTTCGAGAATATTATCGATCGGATTAATGATTTGGTCTTGACTCAGAGCCCGAATTCAGTCCCTGACTATTCTTCGTTATTATCGTTTGAGGATTTGTATGCCCGTATCAAAAGAAGTCGGAATAGGATCAGTTCAGGGTCTGATAAGGCTGCTTTTTCGCCATCGCATTCGAGTGGAAATTATATTAAATTGCCGCCTATTGAATTACCAAGTTTTGACGGCAGTACAGAAAAATGGCCTATATTTTACGAATCTTTTAAAGCCAATATTCACAATAATGAAAATCTGTCTGACTCGCAACGTGTGCAGTATTTGATAGGTAAATTGACTCATAATGCCTTGAAAATTACCGCTGGTATTGTTCCGACGTCTGAAACTTATTCCATTTTATGGAATAGTCTGGTAAATAAGTATCAGGACAAAAGAGCGTTAGGGATTCATTATTTAAATAATATTTTAGATCTGAAATCTTGTAACAATTCTGCTAGTAGTCTTGGCACTTTTATTGACAAATACTCTGCCTCCATTGCAGCTTTGAAACAACTTGAAATAAAAAATTTAACAGATTTTACCTTACTACACTGTGCATTACGTAAAGTTGATTCACAAACCGCTCAGGCTTTCGAGCTGTCCGTGAGAGATAAAGAAATACCTATTTCTGAAGATTTTATTGCATTTGTACGGGACCAAAGCAAGATCTTGAGTAGATGTAATTCTTCGGGACCGATCTTAAATCCTCGTGCGCAAAGTAGTGCAAATAAACAGACAACCTCGTCGGGGTCAGCTTCACGAACAAATTCTACTTATAAAGCGTTCGTGGCCCAGAATGACGATGTGTCGACCGCCGTTCCAAGCACTTGCGCGTACTGTCAAAAATCTGACCATATGCAATTGTACAAATATGTGTACAGTTTAAAAGTCAATGCGACTCACAAAAGAGATTCGAATTTATTAAATCAAAACACGGGTGCGTAAATTGCTTAAGCACTTCCCATACCGTTTTGAACTGTAAGTCGGCTTCTCTTTGCGGGCTTTGTAAGAAATGTCACCATACTATTCTGCATTTTGATGAGAAAAATAATAATAATTCTCATACACATGCAGCACAAATTCTTACCGCCGATTCTCAGTGTATCAATCATACCAACGAATATGATGGTGCGCAAGCCTCCGCTCATGTCTCCGCTCCGTTGCCGTTGCGCTCTATGCCGTCAGTTCCCGTACATAATTTGAGTACAAATATGCCGCCTGCTAATGCTTCCGTTTCTTTGAGCGTTAATGTGAGGCCTAATTCTAATATTTTGCTTTCTACTGCTCAAGTTTACGCAGTTGCTAATAATAATAGTAACCGTAAAGTAATAATTCGTTGTTTGATTGACAATGGTTCTCAAAATAATTTAATAACAGTGGAGTGCTGTAAATTACTTAACCTCACTATAATTCCATTAACCAATTCTTACGTAAAGGGTGTCGGTCTGAGCTCTCGACCAATACATGGTTATGTGAATATTCAAATTCAATCTCGTGTTTATCTAGAAAATAAATATAATATACAGGCACTTGTTGTTGATTGTGTCACTGATCAGATGCCTACGCACTTTATCGAAAAGTCTAATATGGGATACCTGGACAGCATACCTTTAGCTGATTTGACTTGGAATATCCCAGGCAATATTGATTTAGTGTTGGGTGCTCAGCTATTTCCATACATTTATTTGGGAAATAGAGTAGAGTCGGGTAATCGTGCACCTCCCGCTTTGTTAACCGCCTTTGGTTATGTGTTGATGGGCGATTATCCACGCAAACAGACTTATTCTAGTTCTTTCTCAGCTTTGGCTCTTAATGACTTAGTCCAGAAATTTTGGGAGTTAGAGGAAATACCTTATAAAGAATTTTTAAGTCCAGAAGAAACAGAGTGTGAGAATCTTTATTCTTCATCTGTGATACGCAATGGAGATGGTCGATATACTGTGACCTTACCCTTCTGTCGAAACCCGAATGAGTTAGGCAATTCTCGTTGTAATGCTCTCCGGCGACTTATGACTTTAGAGAGAAAATTCAATCAGGTGCTCAGTTTAAGGGAAAATTATAATACTGTTATAAAGGACTATATTTCGATTGGTTGTCTTTCTGAAGTTTCGGCATCCGAAGTCACTGATGATGGATATTATATACCTCATCATGCTGTTGTACGCCCGGACAAGCCTATGCCACGCATTGTACTGGATGCGAGTGCCAAAACTCATACTGGTCTTTCTTTGAATGATCTGTTGTATACAGGGCCTAATTTACAGACCGATTTATTTCTACTCTTACTTGACTTCAGATTATTTCCTGTAGCCATTACCGCTGATATTAAGCAAATGTATTTACAGATTGGTGTTAATAATGATCAACAAAAGTATTTGCGAATTCTGTTTCGTTTTAATGAAAATGATTCAGTGAAAACATTTCAGTTCAAACGTCTTCCGTTTGGGTTGAAATCAAGCCCGTTCCTAGCTATGCGCACTGTGCGACAGCTGGCAGTGGACATGTCTCCTCAATTCCCTGAAGCCGCTAAGATTGCTAGAACTAAATTGTATATGGACGATTTGGTTCACTCATTACCTGATTCTGAAACAGCCACCCGTCTGGCTCGAGAATTGATCTCTTTATTCCAGGCTGGTGCCTTTGAATTAGTGAAATGGTCGAGCAATTGTGCGAACTTACTAGAGAGTTTACCAGAGAGTGTCATCCGTCGTTTTACCGCTCTTATACAAGAATTGTCTTTGTTAACAACTCTTAAAATTCCGCGTCATATCGGTGTGACAAGTGACTGCACTGTTAATATCGTAGCCTTTGCAGACGCGAGTATGAACGGTTACGGTTCAGTCGTGTATTTACACATCACTGATGCGACCGGTATAATGGTTCGACTTTTATGTGCGAAGTCTAAAGTTTCTCCAACTAAAGTGACGACGCTAGCGCGACTTGAATTGTGTGCTGCGCTTTTAATGGCTAAATTAATAAAAATTGTGCATGAAACGTATCGTGATCGTGCCCATATAGCAGAGATTTATGCTTTCTCTGATTCTACCATAGCTCTTTCTTGGATTCATTCTTCTCCTCATCGATGGTCTGTTTTCGTAAGCAACCGCGTGGCTCAATGTCAAGAAAATCTCGCTTCACGACACTTTTATCATGTTGCTGGAATAGAAAATCCAAGTGATTGCCTTTCTCGAGGTTTGCTCCCATCACAAATAGTCAGCCATAACTTGTGGTGGAATGGCCCTGATTGGATGTGTCAACCTACTTCAGAGTGGCCGGTTAAATCTTTCTCACCTACTGAAGGTTATGAAATGCCTGAACAGAAAGCCAGTACTTTTACCGCTACGACAGAGCATCATGACGCTCCGGTATCGGTACTCTATAAATTATCCCAACGCTTATCTTCTTGGGATAAGCTTTTGAAAGCTGTCATGTATGTTTTATCAGCTTTTATTGATGAAGAAGGCTTACTTCGAATTGGAGGACGTCTTTCTAAATCGGATTTGCCATTCGAAGTAAAACATCCAGTTCTGCTTCCAAAGCATGATCATGTTGTTGACCTTATTATCAGGCATTATCATGTTTTAAATTGTCATACTGGAGCAGGCTTATTAATGTCAATTTTGCGTCAACGTTTCTGGATATTAGATGCTAGAACTGTTGTGCGAGCAAAGGTGAGACAATGTAATTCTTGTTTTCGTGTTAACCCGTCTCATCCTACGCCTAAAATGGCTGATCTTCCTCCTTATCGAATTCATGAAGCCAAAGCCTTTACTCACACCGGAGTAGATTATGCTGGTCCGCTTCGTATTACTTTGGCTCGTAGGAGAGGTCAGCATTCGCAGAAAGCTTATATTTGTCTTTTTGTATGCCTTGTCACTAAGGCCATACATATTGAATTGGAGTCTGATTTAACGTCAGATTCGTATTTAGCTGCGTTCAAACGCTTTATAGCTAGACGTGGTCCAGTATCTTGTCTATATTCAGACAACGGTACAAATTTCGTCGGTGCGAAATCTCAGCTCAACGAATTGAATAAGGTTCTAAGACCTGAACTTATCCACCATCGTATACAGTGGAAAATGATTCCACCTAGAGCTCCTCATTTTGGAGCTATGTGGGAATCAAATATAAAAAGTTTGAAGACCCATCTGTATAGAGTCATTGGAAGTCAACTTTTGACTTATGAAGAGATGCTAACTGTATTGGTGCAGATAGAGTGCGTGATGAATTCGCGACCACTAAATGTCGTATCGTCAGATCCTCACCCTGAGGTTATCACTCCTGCGCATTTCTTAATGTCTTCTCCTTTACAATATTTACCAGCTGCAAATGTAACAGACACTAATCTTGTTCAACGCAAAAAATTACTCGATCATATGGTCCAATCTTTCTGGAAAAAGTGGCGCCTAGAATACTTGCATACATTGCAAGTCAGATTGAAATGGGCTACGCCCGATAATCCGGTTCAAGTGGGTAAGATCGTTCTTGTGGGACAAGATGATTCTCCACCTTTAAATTGGCCACTAGGAGTCATAACTGACATTTATCCGGGGTCAGATAATATAACTCGTGTCGCGATGGTAAAGACTAGGTTCGGGACGTTCAAACATCCTGTAGTTAAATTATACCCATTGCCTACACAATGATTTTCTCATTATGTTTTCTAGTTAATTCTTTAATTTTAATGCAATGATCTTTAATTTTTTTTAAAAATATATATAATGCAGAAATAACTTTCTCAAAGGTTTCATTTTAAGTTTCGTTCATGGCAATAAATATTTTATGAATTTATTTTGTTAGCCTGTTAAATGATATTTCCAATATGTTTTTCACTCTTGTTTTGCAAGATCTACAATCTTGCAAAGAGGGGAGCATGGTTACGCAACTCTACTCATTATATATAATATATTATTCTATTATTTTTATTTCAAATATAATTTATTTTATCTCAGTCTGGTGGTTTGGATTTCTGCTCTTAGGTTTTATAGCTCGAGTGTTGCCGAAAGAGGTGCAGTTTCCTGGCTGCTAGACCATAACGCCATAAAAAATCAAAATTCAAAATTATTGAAGTTTAGTGACATTGTGTCAAATATTATTATAATTTTTCGCATTCTTCTATGATTCATCATCCATACGCTTCCGCTATACCATTTATCTTCACCCGCTTTTTTGTGCACTAAAAATTTAAACCGCAAATCGCAAGAAACCAGCTTCGGAGGATCCTGCCCTCGGAAAGGTACTTCGGGCTGTTTTGCTGGTGAGTAGATTTCCTTTACCACCGGACTATAAATAATTATATTTTTATCGTTAATATTATTTTCGTTATTCATTCATCATCTTATTTTCATCGCCCGGTAGGGCAGTTTACAGCGCCCTACCAGTATCATTTTGGGAAGGATTCGAAATCCAAAAACCATGATTTCGAATCGGTCTGCAATCTATCATTTTTGTTGGAGTATGAACGCACCTTCTTGAATATTTACTTATGTTTTTATAATTGTCTCTGCTCTCTCTCTGTCCGGCTCCGTGACATGACAATTTGTTTCCGCATATATTTTTCTGTTTATTAATATAAAATATAGTTTGTTGTAAATTCAATGCTTTCATTTATCAACAATTTTAACTAGGACAACTTAGTTAAGAATATTAATGAGTAATGAATGCATACAGGGCAGTACACACGAGCGAACTAATCCGCTTATCCTAGGATTACATACAACGCTGAGAGTTAATGGCCGGAACAAAATTAAATGCGACATGCGACTAATCTATCTCATGAACTTTTACATCAACGGGTGCTATAGGAAATACATGACACGAGCACTTTCCTATTGCGAATAAGAGGAAATAAATAAAATATATCTATTTTACTACGATATATTTTTCAACACGCTCATGGGTAGACCCCGAGCGCTGTTTTGTCAAATTGTTTTAATCATTAATTGAGTTCCATACAAACTGAAAATTAAAATAATTTTGACAAAATGTCCACGAACAAACATGCATTTTATCTTTTAACTTGCAGTGTTTTATATATAGTTTGTCTATAAAAATATATAAAAACTTAATAATACTAAAGTTAAACTCGTATTACATTTGCATGGAAAACAGCCAACCAATTGTTTTCCCTTAATAATGCAGCGAACAGGCGTGTAGTCTTTCTGATAGAAAGCGGTAGATATAAATATTATCTACCAAATAATGTTCAATAAATCAAATTCTTAATTCTCAAATAATTAACAAGTCCAGCTACGGTCGCCTCTTACCAGAACCCTAAATTTCTCAACTGTATGATACATCATTTCGTGACGTCACGTTCATCCATTTGTTCCTATAGTTAGTTTTATCTATAGTTCCATAGCTTTTTACTGTTTACGTTTGTTATTATTCAGTTTTATATAAGCGAAGACTTGTTATTGGCTGCCTGATTCCTTTACTTCTATATACAATTCTGTAAATTTAGCTGTAAGTCTTCCATGTATCTTAAATAAATAAATAAATATTATGGATTTATCATGCAAACTCTACATAGATGCAGATTGCAGTAGACCTGCAGTAGACAATGTCGTTTATCATGCAAAGCTCCAATCTTGATACATGGAGCTTCTGACGCGTATGTGTAATTTATTACTGCAGTATACCTTCGTAACCCAGAGCAAGGTAGAAGTAGATAGAACGGTTTAGTTTTCTATTCTATACGAAACATCAGCGTGCATTAATAGGTAAATTTTGACATTCATAGATGCATAAATTTTAATACGCTTTCTTGATATCCTCGGTTTTAATTAAACTGTTATGGGATGTTTGGCGTGTTGTACTTGTGTGCGGAGGTAGGAGCGATAAATGAAACGTCTGTCTCGATTGAGTGTTATAAGCCAACTGTTTATTCAGTTATTACAATATGTGTCCCACAAAACCTTAGATTAAGAAGTTTGATGTAATCGGCTCTGAATGTTCCAACCAAAACTATAGCAATTGACATCGTTTAAGCGCACCTCATACTATCTATCAATCAACCATGATTGATACAGAACAATTTAGTATCTTGATCACATAGCATAGAAAAAAATATGGTAACAAGCTCACAGTTTCTCAGCTAAGAGGAGGATGTAGCTCACAATAGACAGTGCAGTTTTAAGAGATAAGCCCAGGCCTACAGGAAAAAAAGTAAAGTAATTCTTACAAATTGAACCAATTTTTTTTTACAAAGCCTCAAGCTCCTAGGGATCTAGGGCTATGTACTATATAAGCAAGGACTTTTCATGTTGTTACACTTAATGACAATCTAGATGCGAAAAAATGGATCCTCTTTATGATTAGATTCAGATACTGGTGGTAGAACTCTTGTGAATGAGCTCGAGGGCGGCAGCACCACCATCCCACCTTTAACCTGCTGCCAAATAGTAGTGCTTCCATTACTGTGTTCCGGTTTGGTGGTGAGATCAGGCCCTGAAATTACAGGCACATGAGGCATAACACCGTAGTCATCAGCTGCAGCGACGCTTCTATAATCTGCTTTTGTGGATTGTTGATGTCCATGGGCTGTACTCCACTTACCATCAGGTGGACTACACCTTCGTTCGCTGTGGGCGTAGTATAAAAATAAAAAGATTCACATTAAGTTTGATGTAATCGGCTCTGAATGTTCAAACCAAAACTATTGCAATTGACATCGTTTAACCGCACCTCATACCGAACTTCAATAACTCTGCTCTCAATTCGCATTATGTTCGATCTCATTATCCAATAGTTGTAATCAACATGACATAATTGATTTCACAGTGGGTATCGTTCTAATGGACCGTCAATAGAATGTAAAGTTCAGATATAATCAATGTATGCAAATAACTACTCAAGAAAGACGATTGTATCCGTTTTAAATAGTTAGTTGTAATGATATTGAGTACACGCAACAATATGTAGGTAGTAGTCTCTACAGAATAAAGTCAGATAAAGTGCACCGAACACTCAAGTGAAGTCACCAAAGCAAATACAAAGCCTATAAGTCTATGACACAAGTAAACCAAGCATGCTCATCACGCGTTTACGGCACAACACCTTCGGTACTAACAAAGGATTCTTTAATAAGAATGCACAGGCGTATTTGTTTTCGAGGCCTCACTTGCGTGTTCCGTACAATTTATCTGCCATTATTCTCTAATCTGGGGTAGTGGTTATGTCGTATAATTTAGGTTTCAGTTAAGAAAGTGCTGATCTACTGGTAGAGCGTTTATGAACAAGCTGCAAGAAAGTACCATCTTCTCACAAAAAGAACCAGTGGTTTGGTGTGATTGCTCTGAAATGACTGACTTGAGCTAAAATGTCGTAGTCCTCAGATTCTGTGCATTTAGGCACAATCTATGTTGCTTTTGCGAAATATTTAGCTGAATCCGTAACATTATAAGACGAATGTCATGAAAGTGTAAAGAAAAGCTCGAGAAATAATGATACCCATAGTGGGACTTTTCGTTCCACTTTTTTTTTTTCTTTTTTAAAAAACGACGTCCGGACTAGGAATAACTCCTGTGTCGCGGGGGTATTCACAAACATAAATTTCACACACACACACAAAGCACACCCAGAGTCAGAACAAATTTTTGCGAATCACACAAAGATCTGTCCCATGTGGGGAGGATCGAACCCAAAACACCAGCGTAGTTGAAAGCGGCGAGGCGACTACTTTAACCGCTACGCCAACCGTGCACTAAATCACTATGGGCAGCAAGCTAGTACCCAAAGTATTGTTTATTTTTATAGCAATATTACATTCAAATGAAATTTGCTCTTATAAAACTATTCAGCAACTACTCAGACATAGACATGCATTCATACCATTTAGTTTATGTCATGCTTGGTCTGCTGTTCGTTGGTCTAGTGGTGAGTATATGCGCCTCTTACCACGAGGTCACGGGTTTAATTCCCGGGTCGGGAAAAAGGGTTATTTGGGATCTTTCCGCTAGGAATGTCTCAATAGCAGCATGGAATTGGATTTCTAATTGATTATTTTTATAGCATTTAGCTATGCTTAGCAAATTATACTAAGAAACAGTTGAAAAAGATATGTTGTGAAAAAGGTTCTGGTAAGAGGCGACCGTAGCTGGATGGCTAAAGCGGCTGCCTTTTCCAACTGTTTCTTAGTATAATGGAATTGGATTTGTTCCCGATGGATTGGGATTTTACAAGACATTACATTTAATAAATGCATATTTTTTTATTCATTTCAAGCTTTTATTACGTAAGAATATAAACTCTACATTTCTTAATACGTAACATGGAGCCAATCTCACATACAAATAAATAAATAATAACTGCATGTAACAACCAATCTATATCTTAATCTAATTACGTATATTATTGTAATTACATTCGTAATAAAATGACTGTTACTTATAAAACAATGGTAATTATAGATCGTTTTACTGATAAATTCTTAAATATATCATTTCGGCGCGCTCCGCCCTAGGCCCACTGTCCGGCTTTTAACATAATGTTGTTTTTGACAGCAAGACATAATTATAATAATGTAATATCACGCCTATATTACCCAGAAGGGTGTGGCAGAGGTGTACAACACCCACATTTCACCTGTTATGTTTAGGTCCCATGGGATAGGGGGTGAGGCCTGTAGAGGAACAGGGTGTGATGTTCCTCCACCACAAAGGGAGGATCCTCCGACCAGGCTCGGTGGTATTGCTTGGTGGACAGCTATCCAACGAAAGCATATTGGAAGTGGTATTTATAGTCACTTGCTGTGAACATTTCGTTATCGCGATTCAGCACTCGTCGACATATGTCACGTGTGTATTATCTGTCATTTATTATGTGCGGATACCGCCACATCACTCCCCTCCAAGACCGGAGGTCGATGAGAGTTCCAGTGCATCGGAACTGAATTCCGCTGAGTCTACAGTGAGTCGAGACTGTGTGCCGCTAATTCCTCAGTGAGTCGAGGCGTGCGGTGGAGCGGTGAGATTCCCCAGTGAGTCGGGGTGAAGCTGCGTTTTCATATCACGTCGGGGTCACCAATGTGGAGGAACATCACACCCTGTTCCTCTACAAGCCTATCTACCATCCAACGGGTACAATTCCAACTCCGTGCTGTTATTGTTAACTTCCAGGTGAAAAGTTCACAAATATCACTTTTCTCAACCCGTGACTCGAACCCGAGATCTTGCGGTGAGAGTATACGCTTACCACTAGAGTAACGAGGCTGTATTGTTTTTTTTTTTATACTACGCCCACAGCGAACGAACGTGTAGTCCACCTGATGGTAAGTGGAGTACAGCCCATTGACATCAACAATCCACAAAAGCAGATTATAGATGCGTCGCTGCAGCTGAGGACTATGGTGTTATGCCTCATGTGCCAGTAATTTCAAGGCCTGATCTCTCCACCAAACCAGAAAACAGTAAGCACTACTATTTGGCGGCAGGCTAAAGGTGAGACGGTGGTGCTGCCACCCTCGAGCTCAGTCACAAGAGCTCTACCACCAGTGAAAAGTGAAATTACAAGCTATATTTCGCTTATTGACTGGTTTTTAACGCTTTGACAGTCAATGCTGAAAATATTGTCAATATTACTGCGTGTGTGCAGCAGGAAAACAGATTTGATGTTTCCGGAACGACGGCGCCAACCCCGTCATATAATTATGATATATCATTACTTAACTAAGATTTACAGATAATCAAGTTAACTTAATCTCATTAATACGGTCTATTTGCCAGAGAATACATAAACCGAATCGATGTTAATTAGCGACTGTGACTGCCATTGATTGACGTAATTATGATGCTTGTAATTCAATAATTGTGGTCAAATTTTCTTAACTTAGCCTAAAACTTATATGTTTGTGTTGTGGTTTTGTAAGTTAGCCTAAACTTTCATGTTTATTTGTTGTTTTGTTTACCTGAACATTGATCAATTGAGTAGTCTGCGCGTTTAGTTACATTATAGCTACTTTTCTCTTAATATTTCTGATCCTGAAAGCGATCACCATAAAAAATCTGGCTTCTCTCTAATCAGACTAGCTTGGCAGGCTCTAATATATATTTTTCAACTTTATTTGTGAGGTACCCTACCTATGCAAAATCTGAATATACCACATACAATAATAACAAAAAATATCCTATGTATAACAATGTAAAACAATATTTTGTAGGAGTTCATATTTTAGTTGCGATTTGCCATTGCCATGAGATATTTATATTTATTTATTTATTTATCTTAATTCTTCTCGGCTAAAGTTACAAGTATAAACTCTATCGTAGTCATATTATTCTGCCGCAAATAAACGAGTAATAAAGTCCATAGACTAAGGAGGTCGACCCTTTTCTAATAAATAACTTACATATAATTTTAGTCTATGTCCCACCGGACAGTGCGTCGCTTCCCCATAAGATCGAAGAAATCTCCAGATCATTTAACCACCTCTTTGACTTAAATAACAATGATTATTACTTATTAGTCGGTGACTTTAATTTACCCTGTTTAGGATGGACAGACAGTGGTTACACATTAAGACATATAGGCACATCTGAGCTACAGGACACTGCAAGGGCATTTGCTGATAACCTACAGTTTCTCGGTCTTAATCAATTTTGTTTTATTCCTAACAGCTGTGGTAACACTCTTGACCTTTGTTTTTGTAACTCACCTGTAGTCATTACCGAATCTCAACCTATATCTAAACTTGATGCATTTCATCCTCCTCTAAGTATTGATATTACAGATATACAAATTAAAGGCTTTCAAGAAAAATCGGTAGCTCTTTATAAATTTTTACAAATGTGACTATGAACGAATAAATAATCACCTTGAAAATATTCATTGGGAAGAAATCTTGTTTGCTGAAAATATAAATGATGCAGTCGAGTCATTTTATAACGAATTGAATAATTGCTTTTCACTTTACGTTCCTTTATCTGTTAAAAATACCTCTTATCCTAGATGGTATACACCAGCTCTAATCAAAGTTATTAAGGAGAAGTTTAGAGCACATAAAAAGTGGAAAAGGTTCCATAATCCAAGAGACTATGATCAGTTTGCTCTTCTTAGGGACCGTCATCATAGAATACAAAGTATATGTTTTAACAATTTCACAGAAGAGGCAGAACGAAATATTAAGAATTCGCCTAAATACTTCTGGACATATGTCAAATCTAAAAGAGGTAGCTCGAATTACCCTCAACGGTTTACATTAAACAATGAATCATTCAACGACGCTGACTCAATTTGCTCTGCATTTAACAAATTCTTTCAAAGTGTTTTTTCTAGAAGCTCATTGACAAGTGTGTCAAGTGGTACCTCTGATAACACACATACACATAATGAAGTTCTATCAAGTATTCATATTACTGAAGATCGTGTTCTCAGATTGCTGCGTTCTTTAGATATTTCAAAAGGCCCAGGTTGTGATGGTATTCCCTCAATATTTCTTAAATCATGTGCTAGTAGTTTGGTGCTCCCTATTACAATACTCTTCAAACGATCTCTAGAAACATATACCTTTCCATCAATCTGGAAAAGAGCGCATATTGTTCCTATCCATAAAAAAGGCTCAAAATTAAAAATAGACAACTACCGTCCCATTTCGATATTGAGCGTGCTTGGAAAAATCTTTGAGAAACTCGTATATGAAAACTTATATCCAGTTATAGCCAAGAGCATTCCCGAGTCACAACATGGGTTTCTTCAGGGGCGTTCAACTTTGACAAATTTGACTGTATTTTCTGAATTTATCCTTAAAAATACTGAAAGGGGTGGGCAAGTAGACGTGGTCTATACTGACTTTGAAAAGGCTTTTGACCGCGTGGACCACATCATACTTTTACAAAAGCTGCAAGCCTTAGGAATTCACGGCGATTTATTAAGATGGATAAAATCATACCTTTCAAACCGGTCTCAGGCAGTTGTTCTGGGTGGTTTTAAGTCAGACTACATAGATATCCCTTCAGGCGTGCCCCAGGGCTCTCATCTTGCTCCATTGTTTTATAACTCATACATACACGACATTAATCAGTGTTTCAACAGTGCAAATCATTTGCTTTACGCTGATGACAAAAAAATATTTTTAAAAATAAATAATCCTGATGACTGTTTAAAATTACAAAAAGACTTAGATAGTCTATACAACTACTACATAAAAAATAAAATATCTCTAAATATAAACAAATGTCAATGCATAAGTTTCAGTCGAAAGAAAAATATGATTAATCATAATTATAATTTTAACGGCATATCAATGGAAAGAGTAGAATTCATACGAGACTTAGGTGTGACACTAGACTCAAAACTGAGAATGACAACACATGTGGATAACATTGTAAATAAAACATACAAAAATCTCGGTTTTGTTTTAAGAACTTGTCAACCCTTTAAGAGCCTAACATGTCATAAAATTGTTTTCTTTGCTTATGTTAGAAGCTCCCTGGAGTATGCCTGCCAGATCTGGTCTCCTTTCTATGCTATTCACATCAATCGAATCGAACAAATACAAAAGAAGTTTTTACGTCACCTTAATTTTAAATTTAAAAAACCGGATGTGGATTATGTAAACAATTGCCGTAGATACCACTTATTCACCCTAGAGGAGCGCCGTTCCATCTTGGATATGGGACTACTTTATGACATACTTCGTGGACGCATTGACAGTCCTACGCTACTCGCCCAAATAAAATTTAAAACCCCAATTAACCGTACCCGACACACTCAAATGTTAGATATACCCCAACATCATACATCATATGGACAAAATGCTGTGATGACTAGAATAGCCCGTAGCTATAACAATTCGTTTGGTGACGTAGACCCATTTTTTACATCAAAGCAATCATTCGTGGCTCGAATTAGAGGAATTGTAACTAATGATGATAATCATAATTAAATATATTAAAATATATCGATAAAATCATATTATTATTATATTAACCATCAATCATTATTACCAGGTATTCAAATAACACATATATATACGTATTTATAATTAGACAAACAACATCTATATATAAATTAAATGAATATCACCTATAATTAATGTATATAATTATGTATGTACATTATTATTATAATATCTACAAATAAAATACATAATAATATCTACATATAATATCTACAAAAAAAATAAAACTTAAAAAAAAAAAAAAAAAATATATTTCGTTGTGACACTATCTTACTTATGCGCCTCCAATTGACCGGTTCTGTCGACGCCGCGACGTCCGAACGATCGGGAGTCATCATAGATAGATAGATAGACACGTATAGATGGGTAACTGATAAGTGAGCGCTCGCCGCATGTTTGCGACATTAACGCTGTAGGTAATTAAAATTCTAAACTCGATGTTCTGCAAATTTATTTTTATAAATTAAGTAATTTTTCCTTAAAATGTTCTGCATTAAATATTAATATGCTTTAGTCTGTTCGTTATACTTTGTAACACATTGTGGATAGCTATAATTGGTCATTGTTTGGTAATGTTAGCTATGTAATATATTTGTAAACGACTGTTGTTATCCCGAATAAATAAATAAATAAATAAAATAAATAAATGATTAGATAACAAAATGAATGTAATCATTCGACCTTTCATTCAAAGAGCCAGGAAGCGCGTCTTCCTATTCAACGAGGAGATGGTTCGAAACGCAACCATGTTATAAAATACACTGTAATTTGTATTGACTTACTTAAGACTGTACAGATTAATAGGACCCATGTTAGTTAACTATTCTTTCACCAGTTTTTTTTAGTTAAAACTTACTAGTAATTTTCAGATACAAATTACTAGTATTCTTGATATCCCCTTCCAACTAAGCTTGTGTTGGGAGGAAGTTCACGTCCTTGGTGTAATGGCCAGGATTCAAACCCACGACCTCTCGATCGTAAGACCGATGCCTTATCCATTGCGCCTAAGACGTACAGCCTAATTTATGAGGGCATTTTCAAAAAAGGTTCCAGATGCATGGTTTCCGAACTACGTACTCTCTAGGATACGGAGGATTTCTTTTTATGTTAAGATGGTTACCCATTCAACGATCGACCACGGTAAGCATTGCTTAACTGGAAGTTTACTATTTGGCGGCAGGTTGAATGTGAGTTAATTGTGCCCCCTTCTTCGTGTTCTATTATAATATAGCAACGGTTGATTGTACGGTTGGCGTATTGGTTAAAGATGTCGCCTCGCCGCTTTCAACTGCGCTGGTGTTGTGTGTTCGATCCCCACATCGGCTAATTGTAAAGGAATTGATAACTAACAACATATATACAGAGAATCAGTGATCTTATTAGAATATGTCCGATGTAAGCCAATTAAATAAATTAAATACTGCATCGAGCAGAAAATGTTATATCAGCGATTTGACCCCGACCACGAACAGCCCTGTAATGAGAACGTTACTCTAATAAAATAAACCGGCACTTTCCTCGTTCCGAGCCAATAACTAACTTTCATTGGATGTTACATTAGTATCCAGGGATACGGATAATTCAATCTGCTTCTAGTGTTACACATTGGATGCAGCTTTCTAGTGAAAACAGATCGTTTGTGGTCGTTGTGCAACGCACCGGAAGACACTCATACAGCCAGCAGAACCATTCCACGTAATAATACTTTTTTCTTTTTCTTTTTTTTCGCAATAATCAGTGAGAAATGCGGTCCTATGCGATTGTCGACATGACAACTCTTTACACGAGCAAAGAGTTCGATTTATGAAACTTTTTTATTTTTTTTGCAATAATTTATGAGAAATGCGTTCCAATATGATTGTCAATGGGTCTGCTTTTTATTAGAGTTCTGATTTCGAACAAGTTACGTTTGTTTTTACTACATGTGTTATTGAACTTCGTCTGTGGGTTATTGAACTGGTTATTTTTTTTCATCGAGTGGAAGTTATGATTGTTAGCTAGCAGTATAATGATCTTTAAGATACCTTACCCGTACCGTATTGGTTGTACCTTTATAAGGTTGCTTTCTTAAAACCACTTAGAGTAAAACTTTCTTCAGCGGATTCGTTAGTGGAGCACGCTCTTCCCGATGGTTGAGGGTACTTAAATATCGGTCATCCTACAAAGTTCTCTTCATTTTACGAAGAGGATGAAAAATCTTTTGTTCGTGAAACGAAGTCAATAACCTCTGTTAGTAGGGTAAGTAGTAGAAAAAGCAAGGAATATGAACTTTGACCGGCCTTTTTGTTACGGACCTTGATTCATTTCAAGTTTTTGGTTAGTTAGATAGCTATAGGAATTTATTAAAATGGAACATCCAATCAAAACTGTAGTTAACCATAGAGTCAAAAAGCTCTATATTGTATAAGCAGCTTTAACTTATCACTCGAAGGACGCACGCAGGCGTTGTTTCAATAGACAAAGAAAGCGCATCTACTCTGTGTAAATGCTTTATAATTGCTGTAAAGTGTTAAGAATTTAATGCATTTATTCTTGTACATATTACATTATATTAAGAAGATATGAGACTGGCAATAAATTATAATTAAGCGTTTGAGAAAAGAAATCCTTTTGTCAAGTTGTCGCTTAAAAAGGTAAAACATAAGACCAGTCCTCTATTTCCCAGATGGTTTAAAAAGATATCACTAAGAGATCATAGCGCACATAAACTACTCAATCTTTTTTCTGACAGAATCAAACCGGATTTTTTAGATGGAGACTTTAACACGAGCTAGACCACCAGTAACTCAGTAAAAATATGTCGAATAGAATAATTATATCATTTAAGGCACTGAAGTTTTTTTTTTTTTAACTAAAACAAATTCTCAAACAATTTTTTTTTTATGGTGAATAGGCTCGCGTTTGACCACGATCTCACCTGATGGTAAGTGATTATGCGGTCCACGGTGGAGCACGCTTACCTATGAGATACATATTAACTCTTGCTTTAAAGAGATGCAAGTTGTACTCATGCGGAAACACAGACTCGGGCAAGGCGTTCCATTCTTTGGCAGTTCGCATAAGAAATGTAGAGGTTAACTAACAATCATATTATAATGTAGAGGTCATTAGGAAAGTTCATGTCAACATCAAGTGCCAAACTAGCTGATTTCTTTTACTAGGCTTACAACCTTCTTCAAAATGTTGTATCCAATAAATTCAAGAAGAAAGTTTCATGTTGAGTTTTCCGTAGGTACTTTCAATGGGCCCTTTACGGCCTTTGAATGAGTCGATGAAACTTTATGCACCTATAAATAAATGAGGTTACAATGCAAATTAAATGTGAATGGGGATCGGATGAATAGTTGAGCTATCAATACTATTGTTTTATTACTAGTACTAGTAATCGTAATTATAATTACAATAGTTAAAATTTGTTTTTAAACTTTCGCGATTTGAGAACATTTTTCAAAAATTAGACAACGGGTCTAAATCGCGTAATTATCATAAAAGTAAATAAATGCCTATGCTCGACGTTTTTGAAAAATAGTGAAATTATATGAATTTAATTAAAAAAAAGTTTATTTGTAACACGAAAATGCTTAAAATCTAAGGTACAAATTGAAACGATGATGGCTGTAAAAGTATAAAACTGTGGCGCGACTATCAACGCCCCTCTCATGTTTGGAAGATGATCCAAGCAAAGAGTTAAAGACATACAAACTAGTTAACAATCATATTAAAATAATAAATATAAGTATGGATTATGATTGAATTAAATTGTCATTTGAAAGAGATAAATTATTATTATTAATATCATAATGGTAAAGGATATGAAGTTATAATTATTGTAGTCACAATTTTCACAATAAACATATGCATATACCTACTCAAAGTAACACAAATAAGATAAAAGTATAAATTAAATAAAGCCAGGTTATAACCAAAGTTACCTAGGCCAATACACAATGATGATAAATCTATTGCATAAAATATGTGTAATTTTTGTTTATATACGAAATAATCTTTTGAAATTATTTTTTTCGCTCTTGCGATGAATGGCAGTGATTTTAGAGCTTTCAATTAATAACTTAAATTAATCATAACAATTTTATCACCAGCGCCCATAAAGCTTGCTTCGCCGTACACTTACTCTGCTCGGGAACCTGTGTCTTAATGACAGAACACACATACATAATACACTTAATAAACCACCAATTTGTAGCCATAATGTCTCACAATTAAAGGCGCATTTGTTGAGCGAGTAAGGAAGCGGCTCAAAGAAGTCGTGAGGAGCGCAGGTGCCGGGAGTCAGGTGAAAGGGCCCGCTGTTGACCCTACAGACCTATTCTGAGCACTAATAAATTTATACTAACACTACATTTCGCCCGTAGTTTGCCCAGATTTGTGACACCTCCTTTTCTATTGAACGCATATTTATTTCGGATGTTTCGAGCGTAAATTCCGCGCAGCCCCGACATCATGGAATACGTCAAAAAACAAATTGACGTTTCTATGTTGATAACTAAGTGTCTAATAGTCAAATCAAAATGTCAAAACTGGCGATCCGTGCTAAGGAGGCTGACTTTTTATGAGCCGTTAGTAGAATCGGGCAGAAGAATCCTAAGAAGGCATTATATTATATAGGTTTAGGTTTAAAGATCTTGTATTTTTAATAAAACCTTAAGTCACTTACTTTAGAACAATGAATTGACATAAAATGAAGTTACAAATTCAGACAGACATTAACGATTTACCCACCTAATGCATTCAAAATATATCAAATACCCTAATTAAATATCTAAAATGTATTGCGTTAGTTTTCTTTTGAATGTCTTAAATGAGTGTACATTTTTAACATGTGGGAGCAATTTGTAGTACAATTAAGCTTCTTGCATGCCTCAAAAGCTTCTAGCCTTTGAGGTTTATTATTTTTTTTTATTTTCTACTTTTTAGTTTGGTTTATTTATAAGAGCGTTTTATTTTTTATTTTTTTTTAAATTTTTTAAATTTTTTATCGAATTATTGCATTGGATTTATTGCATTAAAATTTTGCACACCTGTCAAACATCGATGATCTTTGACAGGTGTGCAAAATTTTAATGAAATCTGTCCATTTAAAGTGGGTCAAAATCTAATCCAAAGGAGTCGGTTACATACATACATCATACAGGTGAAGCTAATATAATGATCTTTAAAACTTTGCGGGCCTGCCTGCGAGAATTTCTAAGAAAAGTTACCCCGTGTGTTTAACTAGAACTAGATTTTTCTTTTCTATTAACTCTTAGCGTAACTAGAAATATATCGTTTGACATGACCATTTAATAAATTCCCAATTCTCAAAGCTTTTCCCATACTTCAGAATAAGTCGTCGGTGTAAAATCAGTTCGTGCGTGCCTTTATGCTTTGTCGCTTGTAAGTCATTGCGGCGAATGGCGACTCGTGTGTTATATGTGCTACATGCGTATTATACTATGTTACGTACTTAATTTCATAAAGTTATTCTAGTACCCATAGTACAAGCTCTGCTTAGTTTGGTACTAGATGGCGTTGTGTGTAAGTTGTGAAATATTTATTTATTTATTTATTTATCGCCAAATCAAAGCTACCATGTTCCAGTTTGTTGGTGAAATCGGACCTATAATTACTGGTATCTGCGGCAGTTCCCAGTAACCACATGGAATACACGCCAGTTCGTATTATGTTGTATTTAAAATCTGTGATAAAAAGTATTTAATATTTACATTATCATAAACGTTTTAGAATAGACCAAAGGTTTTAACTCGTAGTAGAGCTCTAGTGATCGAGCTCGAGGGCGGCAGCACCACCGATGTACCTGTACATTACTGTGTTCCGGTTTGGTGGTGAGATCAGGTCCTGAAATTACTGGCATTATGAGACTGGCTTCTGTGGTTTGCTGATGCCCATGGGCTGTACTCGACTTAGCATCAGGTGGACACACGTTCGTTCGCTGCAGGCGTAGTATATAAAAATAAGGTATCGTAACTGTTACGGTAAAAATTCCTAATATAAGCTGAAAAAGCGTGGGGCGCTCTGTGCCATATTTTTCGTCTATCGAGCAACCCACGCTTTTTCACAATAATACTAGTATTTTTTGTTAATTACCATTTTCAGCTTATATTAGGATTCTCACTGGTGGTAGAGCTCTTATGAATGAGTTCGAGGGCGGTAGCACCACCGTCTCACCTTTAACCTGCCGCCAAATAGTAGTGCTTCTATTACTGTGTTCCGGTTTGGTGGTGAGATCAGGCCCTGAAATTACTGGCACATGAGGCATTACACCATAGTCCTCAGCTGCAGCGACGCATCTATAATCTGCTTTTGTGGATTGTTGATGTCCATGGGCTGTACTCCACTTACCATCAGGTGGACTACACGCTCGTTCGCTGTGGGCGTTGTATAAAAAAAAAAGTGGAATTATTTTTCACTTTTTAGTTAGAAGTACTTTAAAAGCGTGTTCTTTAGTTTTTTAAACTTTTATTTATTTTCTACTTTTTAGTTTGTTTTATTTATAAGAGCGCTTTTTTTAATTTTTTTTATCGAATTATTGCATTGTCAGTGATCTTTGACAGGTGTGCAAAATTTTAATGAAATCTGTCCGTTTAAAGTGGGTCAAAATCGAGTCCAAAGGAGTCGGTTACATACATATACATACATATACATACATACATACATACAGGTGAAGCTAATATAAGCGTGTTAAAAACTAAGTGTCCTTAATCAATCAACAAATAACTTTCTTAGCATGCAATGTATAGCAACAAATCATACTCAACATACAAATTAATACTTTCTTCAAGTCCCGTACAAACTTTTAACCTGCAATGACTAGATAATCTGCATGTAGACCCGTGAAATATTCGATTGTGGTATAATTGTCTATGGCCTGTGACCACGGCTGGTGGTCGTTGCTGTAATGTGGGACTCAACTTGACCCTAAGCGAAGCCTGTCGAACGTAGAGATGCATGTCAGTTGGGACTTGGTCTAAGAGAGAAACGATGGCGGGTTTAGACTGAAAACTTCTGTATAGGTCACTGTAGTTGCTGTGTAAAGTGAATGTTTACAAGCGAAACGGCGCTGTTTTGTTTTAGCATAACATCACGCCTATATTACGCAGAAGGGTGTGGCAGAGGTGTAGAACACCCACACTTCGTCTGTTATGTTTAGGTTTTATGGGATAGGGAGTGAGCCTATCGCCATCCACCGGGCACAATTCCAAATTAAGTTTTAATGTTATTAAGTTATTAAGTTATTGTGAAGTTCTTGACGGAAAGTTCACAAATAACACTCTGCTTGACCCGGACATCGAACCACTACACCATCGAGGCAGTTTATTTATAATGATGTTTCCCTTAAGTTAACTTTAAGTTAAGTTAACTTTAACCGTAAGAATAAGGAAAGCAAAGCAAATACGTCATTACAACGTTTCCGCTTATAATTTACGCCACACAAAAGCTAGCATTGATGAAAATCTGAAGATATTCGCTTTCTACACAACGCAACACAGACCCTAATACAAACATCGAAGATTTAAAATCCATTGATTTTCAAAACAGCAAATAATGTGATAACAACGAAGGCTTTTGTGGAGTAACAACAGTTCTTTTATCTTTCAATGTTGTGATACGCAAATAATAGACTCACCTTTGTCAGTACTTTGGAGTTGCCATACTATCTTGTTTTCCTAGGACATAAATGATATAGATAGAGAGATAGATAGGGAAAACTTTATTTGCACATCAAATTTGTAACAAACATACAAAGAAATAGGTACTTAAAACTATAACGTACAAAGGGCGGCCTTATCGCTTGACGCGATCTCTTCCAGGCAACCTTAGGATGGACATAATAGAATGGATATTTGCGGTGGTTTATTGTATTCTTTTTGTTGTTTTTTTTTTTTATTTTGCTTTTGGCTTGTCAAGATTAAAGACAAAAAAAATAATTAAAATACTAAATAGTACATCAAATATTGAGTGCATAGGCTATGTTAGGGGTTAGTTCATTTTTCTTTATACGACGTATGCACAACAGAGGTATAGTCTCCACCTGATGGTATGTGGTAACTGGAGCCAATGGACATCAATTATTTACAAAAGCAGATTGTAGATGCGTCCCTTCATCTAAGGGGTTCGGTGTAATGTATTATAAATATCTCTAGAAGACGTATACGCAGAAAGAAATAATGATAGTCAATTCATTCAGATTAAATTGGTTGAAAATTTTTAGTGATTTTACCCATCCTCATGTGCTCCATTCATCTATCCGCCTAGGCTAACGGCTGACGACCGGATGGCGGAGTGGGTAGTGTACCTGCCTGCGACGCCGAGGTCGTGGGTTCGATTCCCACTTAAGACAAATCTTTGTGTGCATGAACATGGGGGTTTGTCTTAGTCTGGGTGTTTCTATGTATAATAAGTATGTATTTACAACAGAAAAGTATATATGTATTAGTATCAGTTATTCTAGTACCCATAGTACAAGCTCTGCTTAGTTTGGGACTAGATGGCGTTGTGTGTGAGTTGTGAAATATTTATTTATTTATTTATATTTCATTAAAACCGGCTCAGTAGTTTTTGCGTGAAGTCCCACTTTTTGGAATTAATGCTTGGTACTCCTACTCTAACGGGTCAAGTTCTTTGCATAGATTGTGATATAGAAATGATTTGATCAAGTGTATCAATATTGTTGTGCCCGTGACCTTTGGCAGAACTGATTTTGGATTGCAATGATGACGTCATCATTTTAGATCTTCTTTCTATTCGTGATTCAGCTGTTAAGATTGTTCTTGAGAAAATTGCCTATTTATATGTTTTAGACATGATATTTCATGGTGATACTAAGGTTATACCAAGTTTTGTGGTATTGAAGTTATAGAACTTTATTACGTACCCAACTATATATTTCTTAGTTGAGCACTTTACCAATAAGAAGATGTCTTGATGTTTGTTTCTACTGGATGGAGTTTATAATAATAGCAGCCCTGTATATAATACATGTCCCACTGCTGGGCTCGGGCCTCTTCTCATGATGAGAAGGGTTAGGCCATAGTCCCCCACGCTGGCCAAGTGCGGATTGGTAGACTTCACACGACCTCAAATACTTTATAGGCACTCTCAGGTATGCAGGTTTCCTCACGATGTTTTTCCTTCACCGTTAGCGAGCGATAATTTATATGATAAATACACACATACATTTCTCTGAAAAGACGAATCTTAACGATATATTGATAGAGGTGTGTGCCGTGGGTTTTTTTTTTTTTCTTAGTTGATTCTATAACTAATGTTCCCCTAAATGTAAATAGGGACCTTGTTGTGCCATGGTTGATTTTGCTATTTGTTGTATGTTTGTGATTTGATAAAATATATATAAAGAGGAAGCTATTTGGATTGTTTGATTTATTATTTTTATTTTGCTTTTATTTATTTTATTGCATATATGTATTTTAATGAATTTACGAAAAATTAGACTAATTTCAATTTATTTTATCTATTGTTATTTTATCTTAGATTTTATTTGTTGCATTTTTGTTAATTTGGAAAAATTGTACATTTTTGTTTTGCTAGTTTTTGCTTTTCTTTAGCTGTATTTTCTTTTGCAGGTATTTATTTACGAGTAAGATGAGGAGCGGATTTTTATGCAATGAGGCTGGATGCCTCTTTCTGCGTGTCGTTACACGTGAGTGCTGCTTTCCCGGCTAGCCCGTTGGCGCGCCGGTTACCATCGATGTCGGCGTGGGCTTTGCTTCTGTACAAATTTACATATTTGCCATAGTTCAGAGCCCCGCTGAGGTGCCGGCGCGCCATGATTGCATGAGAGTGCCCGGGCTCGGATCTGTCGCGCTTTGCAGAGCCACTCGTTATTTTAATTTTAATTTGGTGCCACTTTGTTTCAGGTATTCGTCGACGACTGCCCGCCGACGGACAACGGCAGCGCAGCGGACTCCCCTCCTTCCGGCGGTAACAGCCTTTTCCCCGACGTCGAGCTCTACGGACCACAACGGCAAGGTGTTTATATTCTACTGTAAATTGGGCCAGTTTCTTATGAAGCTGGTCCCAATTTGCTTTTGTGGTGTTTGCTCCAATTTTTAGTTCTTTGCCGTTGTGGTCTAGCCCCCCATCGCTTGTCCAGCTCTCCACCAGACTGAGCAAGTCCGCCGAGCCTGCCGCTGCACCGACGCGGCCGCTGCCGTCGCCGAGTACCCGCAACCCTAGCTCCTCCATTGTGCCGCTCTGCACCTCTCTCGTGCTACCTTCTTTAAGTCGCCCCCACCAGGAGCTCTTGGTTTGGAGGTTAGCCTGCAGGATGTTACATGCCATGGTTTCTGCGGTGGCGCCTTTTGCAGTAAGCTATAAGCTGTACGCTATTTTAGCGCGGGCCAATGCATCCCACCTGCGACGCACCGGGCAGTCCGGGCTGAACGCATTATGCGCCGGCCCTTCGATCTTGGCCCTGGTGCAGTTGCAGCAGGATGGGGGTGCATTGGTCCGTGCCTCTGGGCAATCTTTGCCCAGATGTGGGCCACCGCAGTGGCTGCAGGCTTCCTCTGTCTCCGTGCAGAGACGTCTGCTGTGCCCATAGCCCAAACATAGGGAGCATTGGACTAGGGGAGACTGATCGTCGACCCTAATCCGCTGCATATCTATGTACACAGCAGACGCCTCCGTCAGACGACTCCAGAGGGTGGGGGAGACTCGTGCAACAACATGGCACATCAGGCTGCTTCGCGCCCGCTTTCGGTAAATAACCGCAAAGCGGTCGTCCTCAGCCGCCAGACCGGTGAAGAGCGAGGTGTTCTGTTTCCTCAGGGACTGCAACACGTCCTCGTCAGTGTTGTACGAGAGGACGTCCCTGAGGATGACGAGCGGGTCCAGGTTGGCTACGTCCTGCACGGTCAATTGCTGATCGGCCGAACGCAGCTTTTCCCGGACCCTGCTCCGCTCCCCCTCGTTCCGGCAGCTGATGACGACCTTACTGTCTTTGGCCTTCCTGACCCTGTCGATGCAGTAGCCCCCTTCCCTGGCGTTGATGGCGGTGCGGACTCTGTCCAGCACCTGCTCGCTAGTCTCGCGGAAGTCGCTCGAGGCGACCACAACCGAGTGCAGTGTTGGTCGCGACGGCACCGATACCGGTTTGGGGGCCGCGACAACACTCGCGTATGTGGCCGCCTCCAGCGCGCTGGACTGCTTCGCCAGGGTGGTCTTCAGCTCCTCCATCTTCACGCTGCTCTCCTTCATCAGCTCGGTGTGATCCGCTAATGAGGAGAGCAGCCGGAAGAACTCTGGGTTGGGAGCTGGGACCATGGGCACCGCATCGACAGTGACAGGTGGCTCTTGTGCGGTTTTCTTGTGGAATTGCGCCTTCTCTGCTTCGACTTCCTTTATCAGCTGGTAGAGCCCGTCAATCGCCTGTATAATCGACTCTTTAAGGTCGGTCCTGAGGTTTCGGCTCTGCTTCACAGCGATCATCGCCTTCACCTTTAGGTTCTTGGCTTGCTGGGCTCTACCAGCCGTGGTGTGCCGTGGGTTCGATCCCGAGACCTTTGACTTCGCAGTCCTGCGGCCTCCCACTCGGCTATCGCTGCTTATACCTGATGGAGTTTAACCTGGATTAAAATAAAGCTAAATTTTATTGATGTACCACGCGGGCGGAACCAGATCTGAAGCTAGTTAATCAAAGAAATAGAAATTCTAAGCCTTGTTTTCATTCCCTTACCTCCTATTCCAAACAAAGCTGAAACAAACGAACGTAACTTCCATAAACGGTATTGTGTAATTAATTTAGCGAAACAGTACACACGGTTACTCACTAAGCTATCCATTTCAAGTATAACCTAGTCTCGTATTGGACGTGCAGCCTTTACAAGATGAGATCATCTTATACTAGAAAATGTATAGCTTCTTGTGTAGTGTACGTACCATTTAAAGTCTATGGTAGAACTATAGCTTGTATTGAACACTTTCCAATCAAATGTCTAGCAATAAGCAATAACAGTAATAGTAACACTCTTTCCCTAAGAGTAGGAAATGTGTTTTAAACTGTTATATACCAAGTCTGTGGTTTTAATCGATTCGGTAATGGTAGATTAAATTAAGAGTATGTCGTTTTAACTATGAGCTAAAATAGGTATTAATCGAAGGAAATAGTTATTTATGGTACTGGTGTGGCAAGTTTAATATTTTCACGAGCTTGCGAAGTAGTCTAAATTTGAATCAGGAGCGTAGCGAATGATTCAATTGTAGACTACTGAGAAGCAGCTCAAACAAAACTTATTCTTCTGTCTTCTTCTATCAGAAGAATCACTAATTAATTATTATCTTCTATACATACATAAAATATATTTAAGAAAAATAAACACAAGGGATCTTTATAACAGCAGTAAGAGCCAAAACTTACATATTTAGAATTTATGTCTAACTGTCTCTCTGTATGTTTGTATCACGAATCAATTACTGCATGGAATTGGATGCGGTTTTCACAGTTGGTGTAACTTAAAAAATATGATTATTTTTGTATTTTTCCCTAAGGGAGTAAATCAGGAGGTGCAAGTTTATATGGGCGGTTCGTCATTCGACAGGTTCATTACATTACGTAAATTATCAAATGGGTTTTTTTAATCCACTCCTTAAGGGTTTACGGTTACTTTGGGGTTGTAAGTATGCATGTGAAGTATCAACTTTGAAAAATGTTGACGTAATTCTACACATACTCCCCAAGGTAGTTAAACTATAACAAACTAATGATTAAACATTTCCTCGCCATCATTACCTATTTGTTAATTTATGGCACTATTTTGGCAGTCCTTCTAAATTATTCTGCTCAATTTACATTTACATTGCATCAAATTTGAAAAAAATAATAAATTAACAGAGTGGTCTCTCGTATCTGAAGCAAAGAAAATGCCTGAAATAAACGTGTTTTCCTGGATTGCAACGCTCTAGATCCGTGCTGGCAACTGTATCAAGTTGACCTAAGGCACACCATACAAAACCAATAACAAGTTGTCTTGATATATTTATATTGACAGCAATATTTTAAGAGCTCATTAAAAATGCAGTGTGCACATAAGATTGTTCGCCATTCAATTAAATAGTCTAGAAATCAATGTTCAGACTTCAGTCAATTGATCGTGCGGAATCCGTTACACTCGACTCGACCCGTGTTGCCCTTAGGTCAGTGCTAACAGCCTGCCTGTAGAACCTTACGGTACGACATCGCTTGAAAACGACGCTCGGTCAACATTTAGTTAGCTTTGCAGGACACACTTTTACTGAATGCAGCCACTAAATAAGAGTATTTTACATAACAAAATATTACGCCTATATTACCCAGAAGGGTGTGGCAGAGTTGTACAACACCCACATTTCACCTGTTGTTTAGGTCCCATGGGATAGGGGGTGAGCCTATCGGCATACACCGGGCACAATGCCAACTCCGTGCTATTACTGAGAATTACCTGACCGAAAGTTCATACATAACACTTAGACTGACCCGGGAATCGAATGCTAACCACTAGACCAACGAGGCAGCTAGAGTATTTTTTAAACTATATTAAATAAAATATTTTTATTTTATATCATTTTTTGTAATGTTTTGACGTGTTCAAGCGCCTCCTGGGGCCTATGAAAATATATGATTTGAATTTTGAATTGTTGAATATCTGAATTGACCACCTAAAAATTTTTTTATGTAGCTGGCTTGCCTAAATATTAAAAAAATATATAGTTTTTGTCAAGTTGTCGTCTTTGGCAGGGCAAGTTTTCTGAAGGCTATGAAGCTATAGCTATATAGCTATATTAAAGTAATATTTAGTACATTATATATTATCCTGTTTTAAATTTAACTATTAGAATAAACATTAATTAGGATTGTAAATTTATAGATTGTACTATTTTTAGTGAAAAATAGTACAATCTATAAATTTACAAAAGCAACTACCATTATCGTCTCTGCGCCTCCTTATGGAGGCTACGAGCCCGTACACTCCTCAATGTTCACCCCTAATTAGGAATAAGTGCCCGTACACTCCTTGTAAAAAGAGCAGTACCCGTTCACCCCTTAATGCAGATACATTCAAAGTACAGTCAGCAGAACAATGGTATTATAAAATAAATAAAACAAATAGTAGACGGAAAAAGTTTTATTTAACGAATTAGGTGCGCTAATAAATATTCTAAAATAACCATTGTTAGCATTTAAAAAAATAGTTCTTCAATAACAATAACAGTTTAAATGGTTAAGTATAATAAAATAATTTACTGTAGATATTGAATAAACATAATAATTATATATATACTAGCGGCCCGTTCCGGATTGGCACGGGTAGACATTAGATTTATTTTTAAATTTCTTAGCATTTTTTGTCTAACGGTACTTTTTCATTTGTAAAATAATTCAAATAATATAGATTATACGTAAGGGGTGTACGGGCTCGTCAAAAAATATTAAATTAATTTTGTCTTGATACACCCCTTCAAAAGGGGTGTAAAGGCTCTCCAAAAAGGGGTGAATATGCAATTTTAATCTGAGGGGTGAACATTGAGGAGTGTACGGGCTCGTAGCCCTTATGGAGAATGCCTTAGGCATCAAGTCCGCCATTGTACTTATATATATGTATTAGAGTGGTTGTTAAGATAATGTATTCGATATTTCCGTCTGGATGGGGAGGTGCCCCTACCTGGCTCAGCTCATGCATTATTTTTCACTCTATATGCAAACCAGCTCCTTAAAAACTTGCAGAAATGTCAGGCTCTCAGCTTCCACGAAAAAAACTCCATTGATTCTTTTCTAGGATATAACAGCACATTTTTGTATTGAGGTGTTATTTTTCCAAGTTTTTAATATAACATAACAACTCAACAACTTTACAACAAACTACCCACGAACCTTAAAGTATAAGTTCGTCAAATATATTTAAAAAACAACTTTCCCAATATTTTTATTAAAACTGACGTGAGTTTGTAACATTATTAAAATTATGAAAATACGGGTGTTACTCACGTAATGTTGGTCTATTTAGTCGACCGCGGTTTCGCCTATATGTCTAGGCATTATCAAGAGAGTGCGATACGTCGCGCCTGAGTCGCAGCCAGTCTTGCACTCAAACTCAGTGCAAGACTGGCTGCGACTCAGGCGCGACGTATCGCACTCTCTTGATAATGCCTAGACATATAGGCGAAACCGCGGTCGACTAAATAGACCAACATTACGTGAGTAACACCCGTATTTTCATAATTTTAATAACTTTCCCAATATTTATTAGACATATAAACTAGCATCTAGTAAGTACCTAAATACCACGAGTGAAGACGTTTTTGACGAGTTTATGCTTAGTTCGTAGAATCGTTGGTAAACTTTAATCTAACTTAGTTTTAGTGCACTACCTACATACTTTTGATATTTTACTTTTGTTTTGTTTAATGACGACGAATGTAAAAATTATATAATGTAATTCAACAGTGTTCTCATGTAAATGATGTAATTCGTATTATGAGAATAAAGTATCTTTAAAATTAAACCTAACATCACGCCTATATTACCCAAAATGGTGTGTAGAAGTGTACAACACCCACTCTTCATCTGTTATGTTGTAAGTTTTTTTTCTCTAATATAAAACTGTTATGTACACTGTTAGGTACTCTTGTGACTCCCCGAGTGTCGTACACAACGATTCCCTACGTCCGGCGCACCCTGGGCGATTCGCGAGTTCTATAATGCGAATTGGCTAATCCGTTCACCACGATGGCAAGTCTAAATAAAATTTGACTCAGCCATCGACACGACGAAGAAGAAGAAGATGTACCTACACTTGTGACATAATGGTAGTTTTCATAGCCCAACAAACAGTTTGTTAAGTCCGTGACAATGAGCCGTGAACAACTTCAGACTATAACATAAGCCTTGAGTTTTCCCTTGCTCTCGTATGAAAGTGACCATTGTTTACTAAGGTAAGGTTTTAGTCAAGCTTTTACTAAAAAATATTGTTTCACATTTGCTATTCACATTTGCTATTATTGTGAGGTGCTCAGATAGGAACCAGGTTTGACTTTAATATTATAATATAAAACATTGCTGAAACACTAAAATACATATTTGTTCCTAGCGATTTTAAGCTGTAGCTAGAACAAGAAGCGATGATACACGTTGGCATTCATGATTTTTTTTAAAGTGGATAATGTTAGTTATAAACGATAAAAACAGAAAAACTTGTGTTTGAACAAAATCTAGACAAACACAAAACAGCTTTCGAAAAACAAAACATGCTTTGATGTCTGTCTCGATGGTCTAGTGATGAGCGTAATGTTCCTTTTCACGTTCCATGTGTCGCGTTTGATGCCCGGGTTGGGTAAAGAGTTATTTGTGAACTTTCCGTCATAAAATTCACAATAGCAGCACGGAGTTCGAATTGTCCCCGGTGGATGGCGATAGGCTAGCCCTCTATCCCATGGGACCTAAAAACATAACAAGTAAAATGTGGGTGTTGTACACCGTGTCTGCCAGACCCTTCTGGGTAATATAGGCGTGAGGTTATGTTATGTTAACTTTCAATAAACAAAACAGTTCTTGTTTCAATGTTTACAAACTTGTTACGTATGCGTCAGGCATACCTTTGCAGCTACATGAGCCGAGGCGCAGCGTCAGCAATACGAGCGGTGGACGTCGCGCCATACGACCATTTTTACCGTATTGGTGCACTTTCGTTTCTAACATCGAGCGTTAGTCACCTATCTTAGGATGTAGACATTAAGTTTTTTGTAATTTCTTAATTAAAGTATTATTTTAAGTCAATTTGGTTTCCTTTCGGCCCTCTGACAACGTAATTAACTAGACCTGCCAGTATTGTACACACCGGAACTGTACAATAAAAGTGAATACGATACTTTTATTTGCAATGAGCTTTCTCCGTCTCACGAATATAATGTTATAATTACATACATAATAAATAACCGGTATTCAGGGAGAAGGATTACAGACTGTTGGGTGCTTGGTATCAATGACTAATTACTAGATTAATTTATTTAGATAAGTGAGATTAGCGTGCAGTGGCGTAACTATACCATCGGGGGCCCGTGGCAAAAATACTGGATGGGGTCCTAGTAAAAATCGTTACGTGAAGCTGCTTATCAGTGATTCAGTACTGTAATGCAGAAAAAAACGAAAATTCCCCGGACATTGCAAGCTCGCCCGCGTTTTATAATTATTATTTTTAGATGAATGCGTTTTTTTTGATAAATTGTGTTCAGTTACTTTTGAGGTCGTGGCATCTTGGCCCCAGAGGCCTCCTCAGGCCGGGGGCCCGTGGCATTTGCCACTCCTGCCGACCTATAGTTACGCCACTGTTAGCGTGACAATTTTGATTTTAAGAAAAACAAACTGGCTGTGCCCACTACTAGGCTCCATAAAATCTCTAACTCGTTTCCAGGTCAATGTATACGCTTCTACAATAAACTTCCATTAGACGCAGTAGAATTATCGATAGGTAAATTTAAGAAATATATTAAAATCAGATTATCTCAAAAAGCTTATTACTGTATTTTAGACTACATAAATGATAATAGTATTTGGAAATGAACTGCTCTTTTTATGTGTTGTAATTGTTATATATTATTATATATTATTATTATGACGTTACATTCTCAATACATTTACGAAAATTTAATGTACGTTCACAAAAACCAAACGAAATTTAAGAAAAATAGTGATCACCATAAATCTATATATAAAAGAAAGTCGTGTTAGTTACACCATTTATAACTCAAGAACGGCTGAACCGATTTGGCTGAAAATTGGTGGGGAGGTAGCTTAGAACCGGGAGAAGGACATAGGATACTTTTAAAATATTTTCGAGGGCAAAATTTTATCGAGGGCGAAGCCGCGCGGGGCAGCTAGTTAAATCTAAGGAACAAAAACAAACTCGCTGTGCCCACTACTAGGCTCCATAAAATCTCTAACTCGTTTCCAGGTCAATGTATACGCTTTTACAATAAACTTCCTTTAGACGCAATAGAATTATCGATAGGTAAATTTAAAAAATATGTTAAAATTAAATTATGTCAAAAAGCTTACTATAGTATTTCAGACTACATAAATGATAATAGTATTTGGAAATGAATTGCTCTTCTTATGTGATTTTTTTATGTACTTTTATATTGTTATATTTTTCATTTTAAAAGATGGTGCACATGAGTTTCTCACCAGCTCTTCTCATAATGCAATACCCATCGGAGCTGGTACTTAGATTGATTTTAATTCGATTCTAAACAGTTTGATTAAAATTAATCTGAGCCCCGGTTATTCAAATCATTGTAATTAGTATAATTTAGTATTATTTACTTTTATGTCATTTTTTGTAATGTTTTGACGTGTTCAAGCGCCTCCTGGGGCCTATGAAAATAAATGATTTGAATTTGAATTTGAAGATCCTGGGACCAATTTAATATGTCTATAAAATAATACAACAGCAAATCGAGTTAAATAGCAAAATGTAAACTATCTTTTAAAATATTGCAAACAATTAAAAAACATGTATGTATATATATATTATTGTTTATAAATACTTTTTCGCTTTTCAATATGTAGGTATAGTTGTAAATATCATCATCTAAATAACTGTTGCTGTATATTACCTATTCTATCTATTTAATTTTTTATCTTAAATAATTAAAATAAATTTTATTTTAAGATGTAAAAATATAAAAAAGTGTGTAATAAAGTTCTTGCATACTCTTGACTCTCCTGTTCTTGAAAATTTCAACCAACTTTTATTTTTTTTGAGGATTATAAAAAAAATGTTATTACTTTTTAGGTTTAGGATATAATTTTATGGATAGATAGGAAACTGGATAGGAGAAAATCGATTGGGACAAGCAAAAATAAATAAATAAATATCATACAAACAAAGTAATCTAGTCCCAAACTAAGCAGAGCTTGTACTATGGGTACTAGAATAACTGATACTAATACTTATATAGTTTAGTTTTGTAAATACATACTTATTATACATAGAAACACCCAGACCAAGACAATCCCCTATGTTCATGCACACAAAGATTTGTCTTGAATCGAACCCGCGATCTTAGCGTCGCGTCGCAGGCAGGTACACTACCCACTCCACCATACGGTTGTCTAGAAAGAGTACAAAGTGTCACCATTAAGGTTATTTTTGTACCCTTTGTTACAGAACCCTAAAAGTCTCAGTACGCGTCGTCAAAAATAACTTTCTAGACACTTCCTGCCATCATTACCAAGTGGGTACAAGAGATCGGCATGATTGATGATCTTCACGTATGTGGCACGCACGGCCCAGTATGTGCCATACAGATTAATTATGAGATATTACAATGTGTGTTATGTCTGTTGTTATAATATCTTTGGTTATGTTATCTAATGTCTCGTTGGTTTAGTGATTAGCGTTAGGGACTGGTGGTTGTGAGGTCTTGGGTTCGATTCCCGGGTCGGAAATAAGTTATTTAGGTTTTTTTGTTAGGAACTATTCAGTAGTAGCATATAGTCTAAAACTGTGCCCTGTTCGTGGTTAAAGGTTCTTTCTCTGTCACATTGGACCGTTTTTTTTTTATACGGCGTATGTAGCGAACGGACCTCCACCTGAGGCCAAGTGGAAACTATAGCCTATGAACATCAACAATCTACAAAAGCAGATTGTAGGTACGCTCCATCTGAGGACTAAAGTGTTATGTGACAGTAATTTCAGGACCTAAACGTAACTGGTGAATTGTGGATGTATATGTCGGAGGCCGATAGTTGATTTACGGAGGTCGTAGGACACTGTTCAACACTGAATCTTCCACCATAATGGTCAATCAACAAAACAATCTGCCTTAAACGTTGCCAGCCAAATCGTCAAACATTAAGTTTTGAACGATATGCCTGGTCGATACCAGGCCGATAGTCATTCAGATGATCCGCCTAGGCCGTGACGATTGGCCTAATCCCACGTTCGGCCTACGACATTTACGCCATTGTCATTAATTTCTGCATATTTTGGGCATAATATTAAGTTATGTAATGTCATCAAACGACATGTCGTTAGGGTGATATGATACACTAGGAGAGGTATGAAGCTGATTAATTGGACACTCCATTTTGGGTCAAGTTATTAAGGTTAGTGACTATACCTTGAGGATTCGTCATGTTATGTCGTTAAGAAATGTGGTATATAGGTATTTAGAGCACCAAAAAATCTGTGTCAATCGCATATCATGTCATTTTCTCTGCGATTTCTTTACGTTTAAAAAGAAAATACTGACGTAGTCTTCAGATATAGCGACGCTTCAACAATGAATTGTGGATATTCATGTGCTGTATTTGTCACTTTCCATCAGGTCATATACCCGCCTGTTCGTTGCTTTAATAAAAGCAAATTAATTAGAGCATGACCCCTTTTTGTAAAGCCAGTAGTGGCAGTACCTGCTTACAAAAAACGGTTTAAAATTTTATAGAAAGTAATAAAAAGGCTATGCTAAAAAGGCGTGCAAAAGAACTATTAAATTCAGGACGCAAATTGAGAAATACTGCTCTCTGTGGTATTTATTCGTTATGAGATTTTACAGAGCTCTGCCAAAATTGGGTCATTTTTGTACACTTTAAGGCAAAATTGGGTCACTTTTGTACACTTTATGGCAAACTTGGGTCACTTTTGCACAAGCCAGAAACATTTAATAACCCACGACTGACATAGATGCGAAGGTATTTTTTGACGCCTAAATTATAATTATTATTTTTTACATTTTCTTTCCTTTTTGTACATAGTTTGGTATTTCTCTAATACAGTTTACAAAATGTTATTTTAATTTATATTTTTTTTTGTAAAAAGATCAATTAAATTATACCTATAACTGGATATGTACGACTATGAGTTTACTTGTCTCACAAGGGACAATTTTTTGTGTGATCCGCAAAAAAATGTTCTGACTCTGGGTGTGCTTTGTATTTGTAAAATGTATGTTTGTGAACACCCTCGCGCCACTGGAGCTATTTGTATTGCGAAGCAAAGAAGAATTAGAATAAGCTATCCGCAGGAGTAGCTTTAAGAAACAATAATTTTAATTATTTCTCATTCATCTCGCTAAATCTGAAGCACACCAACAGTATATTCGTCCAGGCATCCACAAGCAAGACACAGTCTGGGTTCGATGTCAGGAGAGTTAATCGCAGTAAGACTTCGGGGCACAGGAGACATGGATCGCGCTACAGTACGACAAGTAGGAACCGCGAGTAAAGTATGTCGCCGCGCACGGTGAAATAATAATATATATCAGTTCCTTTCAAATTATCTAGAAGCTATCTCATTCGGGGTTATTACCCTTATCAAAACAATAGCTCTATAAAATATATCGCGCTGAAATTCACATACATTATTTAGCCATAAATTCATGAAGTGATACGCGCATGATCGATTTTAAATAGACAATAACAGTTGTTTATCACTGTGAGAAGATTGGCGCTTCTATCGCTGTGGGAACATTGGACGCAATTGTACTGGAATGGACTATAGCTTGAAGAAAAGTTGTTGAGTTCATTTTGTTTGCAAGACTTGGTTGGAGAGGCCTATGCCGCTGAGACTACTACAAATGGGAAACATTTGAATACTCAATCAATATAATGTTATTTTGCTTGTATTGTATTGTTAAGTTTTATTAAATAGTGTTAGTTATAAAGTAATAAGTGTAAAGTCTTATATTATAACAGAAAAATAAAGGCTATTTTATTTTTTTTATTTTTATATATTTTTATATCTAATAATCATCCGCACCCTAACCTATATTTACACTATGATACCCATTTCATATTTCTTCTGTTCTTTATTAGGCGAAAAACCATTTTGCCTAATAAGTATTATGCAAAATGACGAAATAATATAATGCGAAAAAAAGGCATCTCTTTTTGCAAAATTGTACACAGGTACTTAATGCCTACACTATGATACTTTATTATAGGATAGGATTTAAAATAGGATACTTTTCTAACAGTCAGCCTAAGGCGGTGCAGAGAAACAGAAGAAGGTACAGTTCGTAAAGAAGTACTAAAAATTTTGATTTGGAAATAAAATAAATATTTTATAATAAAAGATTACATAATTAATAGATACACCTACAGATATAATGGTACAAACACAATTATTCACATACATCAACAATAATGTTAACCTAATTTCATGAACATGTGCAAAAGTTGTTAGCTAGTAATTTTAGCTTCTAATCCCAAACCACCATTCACCAAACGAAATCACAGAGTTTAATTAAGCACTACCATTTGGCTATTACTATTAATAGCAATAGATAGACCTTTAACCTACAATTTTATCTCTAAAGCACCTTTCAGTCCTTTCCCTAATTTAATTAACTTTTTATTACGTTTCAATCAAGCGGTTATGCGTAAACAATTTGCTTTACAATTTACAGCTTGACCTACCATATCATAAATATTCATGTAGTTATTGCACCCGCAATTACTTCAGCCCGGTGTTTGCCGACCCCTATGTTTATTAAAATGTGACCCCATGATCTTTCACACATATGAGATGAAAGATCATGAATATACCTTATTATTTATTTGCTTCGATCAGTGGCTCCATACCTTTTATCGACGCGGGCCAGTTCGACTTTTTGAATGTTCACAGGGACCTTTGATTATAATCACCGATTTTATTTTGGCATAATTTAACCTCGCATAACTTCATTTGGCATAATGACAGAAAAGTATAATAGTAATTTGGTATTTTTTTTGCACGAATACCTTACAAATAATCAATGTAAGACACTATTACTATTTAATAATATCCTAGTTCAACAAAATACTTTTCATATGTAAATTAAATAGGTTGCGGCTTAGGTCGCACTTTAACCTATTTTTACACTATGATACCCATTTCAAATTTCTTTTGATCTCCATTAGTCGCTTTTTAATGCGAAAAAAGGGGAGCCCCACTATTGTTACAAAAACACAGGAAATATTCCGTTAAAACAATAACAATGAACATAGTACTTTGATTCAAATTTTCGAAGCTCCACGTCAAGATCGTCAAAAAGTTATGCTAAGCTGCGTAGACGCATACGTCCATAACTTTACGATTTTACGTCACGAGAGAAAAGCAGGCTAGACACTAATGTCCTCCTATGTTTGGCCTGCAAGTCTTAGTTGATGGTAAGTAATAAAACCTTTTGTCCTTTGCCTATCGTTAAAAAGAGAGAGCTAATTTTGCAATGGCACTACAGAATGGGTATCCATATCGTTACGTTTGGACATGTAAGACATGTTATCTATCGTGGGAACGGACAGTGATAAGTCCATCTCCTATGAGATAATGGCTAATGATCGTTTGAACATGTTCTATGTCAATACATACGTTTTTAGTCACGTTTATGTCTTAATGTCAGGTCTTCATCTTGTTGTGAGATGTTAATGATTCTGGAACGTAAATGACGATGTTATTTATAAATAGCCTTGCGAAATAGTCCATGAATTCTATGTAACATGTTCTAAAAGTTCAGTTACAGATGGTTGATTTTTAAACAATGACAAATTAAAAACTAAATGAGAAAAAGTTATGTATTTGGTACACTAAATGTTAGCATGACATCATAATAATATATGAATAAGCGAACTTCGTAAACATCTTTAAAACTTCAAATTCAAGATCCGCAAACTGTTTCTTTTTGTTTCAATGGCTAATCCTTTCTGATATGATGTTTAGATTGTTAGACCTGTTAGTGGCGATTTTAACCCCTTGCTTTGTAGCCTGCATAAGATCTACACGAGTGCAAGTGGTGGGAAGAGATGGGCAGGTGAGCCATATTTTGAGCAACCCATATTCGCAACTTGTATGGAAGTATGCGGATATCTCTCGCAAAAGAGAATTGTATGTAGCTCCTAAAGACGCAATCACACTCTTTAGGCTTCATTGAGTCCAATTCATAATTACTTAATCTCGTTACACACTTGTCCAAACCGTGACATAACTCTCGTTATCAAGTCATGTGTAGACTCAGAGTAAGTAAGATCATATCTCAACCGTATTAAGTTTCGTTCGCACTTCCTCCAAACGTGACGCAGTACCGTTCCCATAGTAATTGTCTCAAAAAACGTAATATGTAAGGTTTTCACTTTTGGTGCTGAATAATGACCGCGGTTATTTTAACTGTTTGTTTTAATTGTTTGATTAAAATCGGCATCTTTTTGGATCATTTGTTTATGTTATTTAATTTTCTTGTTTGCTGAGAAGTGGGTTTCTGAATTAGTTCGAGAGATTGCGCTCAGTACATAATGCTTATAATATTATTTCTTAAATATTATTTTGTATGTTAAGTTAAACATGATTTGTATACCTTTTTGGTAAAATGTAGCGAACATAATAATTAATAATAAGACCTATTGTAAAATTATATCTATATTTGCAAATAAAGAATATTTCTATTTCTATTTCTTACATGTTTTCAAGTGATGATCATTCAACAAGATGGTTAAAGGCAAGCGGTTTTTTTACCTCAGTGGTATATTTCTAGCCAAATATATATCAATAATGTTATTCTTATAAATGTAGTTATTCTTTTACCCAATCAAAATGAACCAGTCCTAACATTTTACGAGTTAATTTGGCGTCAGGTTTCAATATGGGAATTCTATTATAGTATCGCATATCAATCATTATGATGGCATGCGTAACATAAAATAATAAATTATAGCGTTGGCACTATTGACAAATAGGCGTAGCGAGAGATGTTATGTACCTATACTTTGATGGTTTAAGTTGACAGATATATTGTAACTTGTGAAAGATGATATGATTGGAAATTCACGCAGATGCAATATCAATGGTAGAGCATTTTGTCAAGAAAGGTAGGACAACAATTTTGCGTTTATCTTGTTGGTAAAGTAGTGCTAGCACTACTGTGTTCTAGTTTGGCGGTGAGATAAGGCCTTGAAATGACTGGCACAGGAAACATAATACCAAAGGTCCAATAAAATAGTTATGAAGACACATCAGCAATCTTTGCTTACTGTTAATGAGCTTTATGAAACTATACTACTAACGGCTATACCAAGGTTTCGAAACTTTTTGGTTCTTGTCGTATTACAGTTCTAGTAATTTGTTAAAGCATTCTTAAAAAAAGTCCTATAATTAAGGAAGATTGGCAAAAACCCGTGCTACGCGACGCCTCTCTTTTTTTCTTCCACGGTACGCTAAACTAAAGAAAGTGAATAACCTCTCTGGTCAAACAAGACGAAGAGACCAACATCTAAACTATCGATTACACAACCGAGTACCATATAGTTGTGACTTCATCATATACGTTCCATTTAACCTTTCCACCTGAAGATGAGACGCCTGACCCTTCATCGTATCGTAGCTACGATTTAATCGCATTGTCACACCGCTTCGAGACATTGATGTATCGTTTGCCGCATAATCGCTACGACACCTCTAATGATAAAGAGAATAAACACCAGAAATAAGTTCTATATATATGGAAGAAGATCTAAATTCTAATGTCCACGGTTTATTTTGTTAGTTGTGAAACTTGTGGAGAGACAGGGGTGTCACTTGGTACAAGTAGTTGTCAGACAACAAGAATTGGTGATATCGTTACAAAGATCTTTAAAATGAGCTTTTACTATTGCCTTATCGCCTTAAGATATTTCAAAAAGTTTCATTATTGGCCCATAACTGTAACTGCAATAGACCTACAAAAAAACACGATACACTTAAGAATAATTAATAACCACATACACGCACATACTAACACACTTACATTTACACACACAATAACCTTAACACACACACCCACACATTTCCTCACACACACTCACGACACAATGGTCCTTAAAAGTATAAATATAATTAAAAAAAAAATCATTCAACCTTTTATAAACTGTAATATCGTGTCATAAAACACGACTGTTCACTGTCACCCAAAATACAAGCTCTCGCTTAGTTTGGGAGACAGTATCAGTATCTCAAGTACAAATATATTTACATGTGTCTTAATTTTAACTCATCTTGTGAATCTATCTGTTTATTTCTGTCAATATCGACTACTTTTTTTTTTACCTTTAAGAAAGACAAACCATCCTCGCTTTCATACTTGCCTACTTTGCCCAGACGATCCTCAGTTCCTATAGTTACTACTACTGCTTTCAGTTTTATAATAATTGAGTGCAAACTTATAACAATTTCGATCTTATATTTTCAAGTCCACATTTTAAATTTTGACATCCCTAGATCATAGAAACAGATTAACCACTCACTAAATCAATTGCAAAGCTTCCTTAACTACCACGGATCAAATGAGTTTATCAACTAACATACTTATTAGTGCTCAATATTAATCTAGTCTTCATTCTATGCTGTAATAGTTAGATAAGCAGAGTAATCCGTGGCCCAATTATATTGTTAATCGAAATGTAATTAAATAGACTTGTAATTATACCGTCGGTTTGTAAATATATCGATTATTCAATAAAGTATTTGCGAATAGTTATTATGGGCAATTACAGGTAAGTAGGCTAGTGTACTAAGCTTTCTTTGTGGGCAAAGTATGAGCGTGTTAATATCTGAAGATAAAAATATTGTTTGACATTTAAAATAAATAGCTAATAATATACAGGTTTTGAGGGTATACAAAAGCATTTTTCTAAAATTATCGAGATGCAGAGTTCTCTTGCTCTTGTCTTCTTATACAGACATAGATAAATATATATATATTTATTAGTTAGTTCTTTATACAACCTTATTTTTAACCGACTTCATTACTTTACTAAAAACTTGTAGACAAAACGTTTTCCACACATTTAAACTATTTGGCATGTTCAATTTGTGTGTGAAACGTGATTTTTAACCGCCTTCCAGAAAGGAGGAGGTTCTCAATTCAATTGTTTTTCTGATTGTTCGGTGATTACTCGATGGTCGCCTTTTATATTGTTTTTGTTGTTTTCGATGGTCAAAAGCTAATCGGATATTTGCCTCTAGAGGTCAGCATCTCATGTTGCTGAGCTGATGCTGGTTTTCGCACCCGTTCTTCTAACGGCTGGACAAACTATCTTCGAACTTCCGTCAAGCGAGAATGACTCATGGTAAAGACTAAAAAGATAAATAAAAATGTTTTTGATAAAAAAAACGCTTCTGGTGAAGTAAAAATAAGATTGTATCTATAGTTTGTTTTGAAAAAAAAAACAAAATTATTGATTTAATAGCCAATTTGCCTATTAAAATCTCTAACTAATGATTAGTGATTAGGGTATTAGCGAAAGTGTTTAAACCCTGAGGTCATTTTAATAATAAATTTATATGTTCTAAAAACCAAACTTTTTATCTCTACCATAAAGATAGTAGAGATGAATTTGAGTTGAGATTCATATTTAGTGCATTAATTTTAGGAACTTTGGTTCATCTTATTTTAAGATGAAGGATGATGTTCAACAATATAAAAATTTCAAAATAATTCTTCTTCTTTGTCGTGTCGATGGCTGAGTCAAATTTCATTTTGACTTGCCATCGTGGACTTGCAATTCGCTTTGGAGAACTCGCGAATTGCCCAGGGTGCGCCGGACGTAGGGAATCGTTGTGTACGTCACTTCGTCACTTGTGTACTTCAAAATAATTAAAACGATTACACCTGCAGCTATCGCAATGCTACTTATTATGGACTACTAATAAGTTCGGTCCACGAACAGCCACACAAATAACTGCACATGCGTTTATTATTACGTCTACAATCTCATTTCCAACCAAGGCTTTAATACTGAATATCTCCTTGAATCTTGTTAATACCTAGCTTTTTATCATAACACCGCTAATTATTCTGATGTAAGCAGTCCTATTCATATCGAGCATTGTTTATGGAAGTGATTTGAGTAGATATAATATTTATTAACGTGTGTACTCATCAAAGATGATTTATGACCTATTTGACAAATATTTCCTTTCAAATTGTCAAAGTCGAAAAGGTTGACATTTGTTGATAGAACAAGCGTATTTACACTATGGTAGCTTGAAATGTCTAAACAAAAATAGTATTAAGGTGGATCATAAATCTACTTTGTTGATGGTACATAATAGTCTATTCCGTTTTTCGCATGGTTAATTCTTTTTGCTAGTAGAAAAAAAAACATTTTTATTAGCGTTTTCTTCAATTGTGAAATGTACATAAGAATTACGCATAATTCTGCAAGAAACTCAAAAAAGAAAAGCTAGCCAAATATAAATATGGAATGTATCTAATATTTTTTTGGCTATAATGACAGTTTTATAGAATTCCGTAGTTCTAACAAGCAACTCTATTTTGTTTGGATAGAGTTTGTTACTCATCTGTATATTTAACTGCAAGATAGTTATTTATTATTTGTGTCTATTATCTTAGGTTTCGTGTTTGTTATAATTGTTATGTTTAATTTTGTCTAGTTTTCCTTTATGTTCCTATTTTTCGTATCCTATACTATCGCATTGTTAGATAGTTGTGTGTGTGATTTATAAATAAATAGAATACATAAATAAAAAATTCTTTCTAGACTCAGATGCTGTCTTTAAGATTATGTAACAACTTTTTAAATGTATCATACCCATCATCTCATCATGATCGTTCAGGGATGGGATGTATGTTTTACTACTTTCACTATTTAAGAAGCTGCCAATACGACTACTAACAATACTTGCCCAAACGAGAAGATAGCACAGATGGTCACTGCAAAATAAAAATGCAGAATAAGACTAACATAACATAATATCACGGCTATATAACCAGAAGGGTGTTAGAGGTGTACAACACCCTCAACACCTGTTATGTTTAGGTCCCATGGGATAGCGCATGAGCCTATCGCCATCTACCACAATTTCAACTCCGTGCTGCTATTGTGAATTTCCTGACGGATAGTTCACAAATAACACTTTTCCCGACACGGGAATTGAACTCGAGACTTCGCGGTGAGAGGTGCATGCGCAAACATTAGATCATAAAGGCACTAACGTTTTATTAATAACAACGAAGAAGATATTGAAGTTTAAAATGATTAAAGATGATTGAATGATTGTTGCTTGTGCATATTTAAATCATTACTGTCAGCATGAATAACATCAAGTGAAATATTGAAAAAAAACCATTTGATAATCCAAGTCGCAAGTCGCAAACTCGTAACTCCGCTAGGGAGCTAACTGTAAAATGTTTTTTTACTGAAACCTAGCTCTAGTGGGTGTACTGCTTAACCAATAGTATTTATTATTACATAAATCAGTCACCGAGACAGTTAAAACGATTTGAATCGGTTATCAAGATATATTTAAATTAAAATAACCTAGTAGTAATTTGAAAATACAACAAATTACTAGTATTCTTGCTAACCACCTCCAGCTAAGCTTAATTTGCTTGTGTTAGGAGTTCACGACCGTGGTGTAATGGCCAGGATTCGAACCCACGACCTCTCGATCAAAAGATCGAGAAAAATAAATATGAAAGCATTAATGGCGAAAAGTGGTAAAGAATTTGCAAGTGAGGAAGTGAGCCTTCCGTACCTATATATTTAGTAATATGTGATAGATGCGATGATACCAGTCCGATTGATTTTTATTCATGAGCTAAGGCAGTAGGCGTAAGCAAAGATTGGGTGGGCCGATCTCATCAGGAGCGGCTTTCACACATTGTCAAGTGTCAAGTATAACAAACGAAAGTGTACACATATCATTACAATGTAAAGATCTGTTTGAGTATATATCTAAGTATTGTTTCAATATTGGTGGTGTACATAAAAGGCAGGGGGCAGAGAACATAACATCACGCTTAAATTACCCGGAAGGGTATGGCAGAGGTGTACAACACATTTTACCAGTTATGTTTTTAGGTGCCATGGTATAGGGTCTATCGCCAATCACCGGGAACAATTTTAACTCTGTGCTGCTATTGACAATTTCCTGACGAAAAGTTTACAAATAACATTTTGCCCGACGCGGGACCTTGTGGTGAGCGATGCACAAATTATACCACGAGACCAAAGAAGCAGTAGTTTAGCTATAAAGTTTTTACTAAATTGATTGATATAAAGTTTATTCTTGGAAACGGACATGCAAACCCTACCTTGAATCTACTCGTATTAAGAGTTACCTACTGCAACTTAGTATAATAGTTTTGTTATATCTAAATAATAATCTACGTTAAATTTTCAGGATCTTTATTATTTAGTATACAAAATCTATACAGATGCAGTTCAAAGTTCATAATATCGAAATAAAACAAAAAAATATGGTAACTATAAATTTTGCTACTTCCCACGACTTAGTTTCACAACACTGTAAAATCTCTAAATCTGACCCCAGGAAATAAGGAGCAAATAGAAAGGCTTATCAACACACATGTTATGCAGTCTTACTCTTAGTCTTGCATTCACAACAATTAACGTGGAATGTAGCCTCCGACTGCAGTCGCGTAATCAATTAACGAGATCATCTTCTCGCCCATAAAGCACTGTTTTCAATTATTTTAAGACAGCGGTTCTTAAACTTGGCACCACAGACACCCTGGCGCGGTACGGTCTGGTACACGATAACGGTAGACGGTAAAGAGAGGCACTGAAAAGTGCGTGTCTCTGATATAATAAAAAATCTATCATTGAGGCTTAAGAGCGGGGTTAACCACCAAATCCAACTCGGCTGAGCAACTTTCGGGAAACTCCGTAATGTCTTCTCGTCCAATATACCCCAGTGTCTAAAATCGAAAGTTAATCAATGTGTGTTGCCAGTGATGAACTGTGTTTTAGAGACTTGACCGCTTAAGGTGGGCGCCTTACGGATGCTCAGAGTCACCCAGCGAGCGGTGGAAAGAGCTATGCTTGGTGTTTCCCTATGTGATCGAATCAGAGATGAGGAGATCCGTAGGCGAGCTAAAGTAAAGAGCTAGGATTGCAAAGGTGAAGTAAAATTAAATGATATTGAGGCTGAGGTAAGAGACCTGTGACAACCAGCGTTATTGTGCTGTCCTAAGGGTATTGTGATCAAATACCAAAAACCGTAAGAAGTGGTCCTACATGAGCGACGAATGTGACGAGAGGAGATGACGCACGCATGAAAAACTAACAACGCGCCCGCGTAGCATGGATTGCGTTTGTCAAGCGTCGCCCATGTAGGAAAAAGTTTGGAAACCTCTGCTTTTAAATAAATTTTCACTCGATAACAACATAATGGCTAGAGCAATGGTGGAATTATTAAAAAGTAAAAGTGAGACAATCACGTGTTCACGTACGCACATGGATTGGTCACAGTAAATTGATCTATCATTGATGTATAGGTAATCATTATTGAAGAGTTTTGTTAACAGGTTTGCTAGACTACATTTTGAGAGGTGGTTCTGTTGTAATAGTTAGGGCAATGTATTTTGAATAAAGCTTTTCATGTTCTATGGGGTATCTTAAAATCTCAGTAAGTAAAGTATGAATTAGCGAAGATTTTTGGTTACTGCTTATTACTTTATTTCTTATTCGTAACTCGATCAAACATCAGACGATAAAAAGATTAAGATCGATGCAAGATTAAGTAGAATATTTTATGGGTAAAGATAATAATTATGATGTCAAGCAAATGTTTACTGACTGACTGGGAAGAAAAAAATACATGATGGGGCATGTTAATTTTAACCTGCCACTCAATATAACTGATCATAGACTTATAACTTACTACTTATTAATTAGTATCCTTTACGCTATATACTGATACGTTGTGTAACTAACTGTACATCCACCTTTTATCCTTTTTGTTAATTATCTCAATAAATTCTACTTCTTAACTCTCTCTCTTTTACTATTATATACTTTACTTCTTTTAAGACAAATCTTTGTGTGCATGAACATGGAGGTTTGTCTTAGTCTGGGTGTTTCTATGTATAATATGTATGTATTTACAAAATAAAAGTATATATTTATTAGTATCAGTTATTCTAGTACCCATAGTACAAGCTCTGCTTAGTTTGGGACTAGATGGCTTTGTGTGCGAGTTGTGAAATATTTATTATATTTATTTATTTATTTTTGGTTACTTTCCATAGGCTCTAGGTAGACCAGAGTTAAGAATTTGACGGCTTTACATTTATAAGTGTGACTCGGCGAGTTCGTACTATAACTAACACTTTTGCCCGACCCGGGAATCAAACTCGAGACCTAGTACCGCTAGACCAACGAGGCAGTTAGTTAAACAGTACTAAAAACAATTTACTCAACAAATCCAGGTGCAGTGAACGAAATAGAAATGAATCACTGGATCATGTTATTTATGGAGTCAGATATACCATGTGTAACAAATTATTGAATACGTAACAGATTGTATTATGTTAATCGTATTACAATTACCGATTACAAACAAACACTGCTACGTACCATAAACCAAGGATTAATGATAGATTGGTCATTGACCAGTGCGTAAGTAATTACGGTACTTGTATCATTCATTTAAAGAGAAATTGTATACTGCCACTCCCTAAGGTGTGCTGACGATATTACCGAATGTATGATGGTATGAACAGCCCCAGTACCCAATTGTTTGAGGGGCATATTTAGATTTAATTAATTAGCCTTCATTTCTCGGCGAAAGCTTATAAAATATTCGCAGCATCAGTTGTTTTTTGAGGTTTCAGAAGAGTTTTGCATCTGTTAGGTATTGAATTTATAATATTTGTCTTATTCTTTTTATACATCACTTTTTCGACTCGCAGGCGCAGACGTAGTCATTCAGTATGACGTAGCCTACGCTCTAGATACGATACGTTCTCTAGATATTCAACTGCATATCTTCTTACGAAATATTTTCTTTACCACAGGTTTCTTCTCCTTGTGTATTCAGGTTTCTAGGCAATTCTAGGCCTAAAAGCTTAATTTGGCCGTTGACGGGTCAGTTAGCTACAGCTTTTATTTAGTTTCAGATGATCTCTAGCTTATTTCATTCCTCTTTCTCACAACTCTAGGCCCTGCAATAGAAATATTGCAACATCATATAATATATTCCAATTGGCAATAAGATTAGAATGAAACCTCCCAATCGCATCGGTTATCTATTAACTGCAATTTAATCCTATTTGTATGAAGCAACTTAAATACGCACTTACGCTTGACACCTATCGACACCCTGTCGATACCTCGTAATCTTATCACCAAAATAAATAGACCTTCTTCACCCCTTAAAACCAACCAACTACCAGTCCAAAGAGAGGTATTTGTACGAAGGTCTGGAGGTCAAGTTTCACTGGATGGTTATTATTCAAGCTGTATGACATTTGACAAATCGTTTTGCCTATCCTTTCGTTTCTCCATTGTTGTTATGACCGGGTTATGGAGAGTAATAGGATGTTATGAGTATAAACAAGATAGGTTTCTTAAGTAATAGATATTGGTTATGCTTTGACATGTAATCAGACGATAAGTGGCTAAAGGTTGCAAGTCTTTGTTAAGAGGACTTTATCAAAGTGTCATCGATGTTAATACAAATTGATGCTATGTAACTCTACGGGTTTTTTTTCTTCAAGTTTAGTTTATCATTCTAGAAAATAGTAAGATTCGTCTTAATTTCTAAAATCTGTGCGGATAAAACTAAATGTTTTACGCTGTTTTTACTAAGTCTCCGCCTATCTCTGCTTATGGGTGACCGATATTTTGTTCAAGTAAAATAAAACGTTCCAATTGTATGTACTGACGCACACGTTTTACCAAAAATCGGTCCGAAATAGTATAAAAAGTCTGCCCGTCCTGATATTATCGGTCAAACTAAAACTCAGACGCGGGCTGGCACCCTTATTGTACAGATCTCCGGTAAAAAGACACGAGTGTTGTTTCGTTACCGTACACCGTATACAAATGTTGCATTTTGAAAGCTAAGACTATAATCTTAGTATGCAGCAGCGGTGGCATCTTTTCACACAGAAGTTGGGCATAATTACAATAAATACGCGCACAAACATCCGCCTTACAATCTTAAAAATTTAAACTCCTGCCTAAATTAATGATAACTTATCAATACAAATAAATAAAATTTAAGTCTCTGCTTTTAATGTCAAAATAACAATGTTTTTTTTAAGCTGGTATAGTTTTTTGCACTATACTTTAGCCTAAAATATAGTTTTTATTTTTTTGTCTATCTGTCTGTTTGTATAAACTAATCTTCTAAACGGCAGCACCGATTTAAATAAAATTTTAGAGGCAGGTAACTGACTACAAGGCGCGTAACATAGGCTACTTTTTATCGATGTGCCTATCACGCAAACGAAACCGCGGGATAAAGTAAGTTTGTCTGACAGCGTTAATCTCGACTGGTCAGACTTTGATAATTCTTTTTGTGTTTGATAGTCTAACTATCAGTTGATACTCTAATTATCAGTCAGTTACCTGCATCTAAAATTATAAATATTTTAAATTACGCTTAACTCCACGTGAGCGGCGCAGTAAGTCTATACGCGGCGCGCGCGCGGGTTAAACTGCGGGAGCTACTTAATACAACGAATGCTACGCGGACGAAGTCACGGTTACAAGCTCCTTAATAAATGCACCAAACACCTGTGTATGTTTGAAAGTATTATGTTATTATGCATTACTTGTATGCATGGAAGTCGACATTTTTGCATGTTTATTGAAAATGGTGAAATTGGCCAAGTGTTTTGAGTCTCAAGAAGCTTCGAAAATATAAAACAGTTGCGAGACTAACTCATGCAAGACTACTGATATAATTAAACATAAAAATATTATGTTTAATATTATATTGTGCGCCTAGATTTGTAGATTACTTCATTAAGTATTATTCAATTCAGTTATATTATTTTTGATGAGCCTGCTTAAAATGCATTTTAGTGAGAAAGCCGCAGCCCTGTGTCATTATATGAAAGATTGTGCATTCCTGTTTTGATAGTAAAGTTCTGACATTTTAGGCATAATCTCGTAAAAATAATAACGACGAATGACTTATTGTTACTATTCTTTAATACTGAGGTATATTATAATATTATCACGAATTACTACAAAGCAATATTCAGAAAGAAAAATGTAACTCCGACCATCGAAGTCTTTCGATTCCCTCTTTGTGGGAAGAGCCCATTTAACCGCAAAAAGGAAAATTGGAAGCAAAATTAGAACTGAAAATGCATTTATTGCGAGATTTAAATTGCTCTTTAAGTAGCTATACATTAAACGGCACAAGCAAAAAATCATTATCAATCTTTTCTCTATCTCAAAATTGTCATCAGCAGCTATCATCACTGCAATATTTCACTCTCCAAACTATAGGGTGGTCCAAATCTATTACAATATGTAAATGAGCCAAATGAATTGCGTACACCATTTTTACGTAACAACCTATACTCCTTTAGTAGTTAACATTATGCAAACAAAAATAATCAATCAAGTGTTTAATCTTATCCCATGACGAGGTATCGCAACTGTCCGTTCGAGTAGTTATTGAAACCATTTCTACTAATGACAAGTGCCCGATAAATAGTCGTTACGATTTATCTAAGTGTTGAATACATACGTGATTGATATTGCGGTTTAAGGCGAATATTGAACTATAGACACCTATTGCCATAGGTATGCTGGCTTGGCTGTATGCCCAATTCAGAAGCAGTTTTTATTTTTGCTGAAATGAGGTTGCTGAAAATTACAAACCTCCTTGCTTAGTGGTTGCGAAATATACTACTATTTATTATTCCAGGAATTTAAATAATAAATAGAACGTATATGTAATACTCTCAAGTTACGTCTCAAGTAAAGATATAACATGCCTAAAGCTTCGATTTCCTAGGAAAGCGGTGTGGAATAATGCGGGCGTAATATTATTACCGTGACACGATTAATATGTAATACGTTAGGTCGATCACCGCTCTCTAGGAAACCACTACATTTGTTTTACATAGGCAACGTTCTAGTGACGTCATTGTACCGTGATCTTTACGGCCGCTTTATTCCACACCGCTTTTTTAGGAAACCGAAGCTTAAGTAAACAGAGAAGTGGTTTTAAAAATGACACTTTTAAGTCTCGTAACAGTATCTAGCTAGGTGCAGTACTAAATTTATATTCAGAAATGGTTAACGGGTAATCATTCGTGAATGCTTCTGGATACGCCAACATCATTTGCCATATTTGTTTTAGAACTGATAAATTAGGTTCGATAATGTTATCGACACGTGGGTGTTTTATTTCATATCTTTGCACCACCGGCACTGTGCAAAAACTTTCACTTATATTTATTTGTTTTGACATAATATTATGTTATCGTATCAGAAGATAAGCCTACTAAAATTATATATGCAAACGTTTGTATGTTCGTACTTTTATACGCTCAAACGGGCGGACCGATTTTAATAAAATTTGGTATGAAGTTACCTAACTATAAAGGAGACTTAAACAGAACAATTAAGGAGACATGAACAGAATTTTAAAATTAAATGGCGGCATAGTAAACATATAACCTTGAATGTCGATAGTAATCATCGCAGCTCATCTCAGAACAGATTGTTAAGATGTTAAGTTAATATATTTATTATACATGTCACACTATCGTGACGGACGACTCTATTCGCCGTCTCATTGCCGCTTTTTTTTTTTTTTAAACCACGCCCGCACTAGGAATAACTCCTTTATCGTGGGGGTGTTCACAAACATAGATTTAACACACACAGGTCACACCCAGAGTCAGAACAAATCTTTGCGAATCACACAAAGATTTGTCCCATGTGGGGATCGAACCCACAACACCAGCGCGGTTGAAAGCGCCGAGGCGACCGCTTTAACCACTACGCCAACCGTGCACTCTATTATATTATATTGGTTTTTAAATAGTATTAATTGCAACATAACATAACATAACATGACGCCTATATTACCCAGAAGGGTGTGGCAGAGGCAACACCCACACTTCACCTGTTTTGTTCAGGTCTCATGGGATAGGGGGTGAACCTATCGCCATCCACCGGGCACATTTTAAACTCTATGCTGCTATTGTGAATAAAAAACACTTTGCCCAACCCGGGAATCAAATCCAAGACTTTGCGGTGAGAGGCGCTACGATAACCACCAGACCATCGAGGCAGCTTCGATTTATTATATTTGATTTCATAATTCTTTTATATCCTATGTTAGTAAATTGGAAGCATATAATCAAGTTAAATTAGATTAAATCAGGCTCAAATCACATTTATTTTGTATTTTACTAGAGAGGGCTCTACCATTATCTTGATGATTGAACTCAAAATGAAGACATTCTTGACGAGTCGTGATTGTTGCAATAGGTTGCAATAACAAAACGTTTTGATGTGACATTTTAAGCAAATTAAACGGAATCAAATTAGATTACTCTCAATTTTACCTTAGGCTTAAAGGGTCTGTTAGAAATGTCAAATCTTTTATTACAATTTTAAGCACATTTATCTTATTACTGGCAAAACAATGTGATGGAAGAACTTTATTTTATATAGGTACTAATAACAGTCGAATATAATTTTGGACTTGAAGCGGGATTTGAAACTGCTGCTATAGGATCAGATTCTATATTAGATTCCAGCGTTACCATTAAGTCATCCAAGCCTAGCTGCGAATCCACGAATATTTCGTATTGGTTGTAACATCAGTCATGTTGGTTGCTACCTACTAATATATAGGTACAACCGTACAATAGATGAAGTCGTCCGTAAAGACAGATGCATACAGTCAATATATTCTAGATGCTGTGATGTGCTGATAAAAGTGACAGAGCTTTTGTGAACTAGCTCAAGTGGAACAGCTCTTCTCTTTGACCTTATAATTGAAATAACACACCTAATTTTATAATGTGTCGATATATATAATACATTTCGTTGTATCAAGCCATCAAACAGCTTTTTGGATCTTCATAGATAATTCAAGAATTCTAGTAAAAGTAAAAGTTAAAATAGTTTGTCATTTAGTTTTTTAAATACACAGTGTAAAGCAAACGGATGTAATTTATTAACATTACTTATAACTTTAATGTCCAATTACGCCCTCAAATTTTAATTAATTACTGGGCGTATATAAATGATTATATCTATTACTGTACCGCATTTAACCAAGTTAACTTAATAGATTTTGATTAAATTGTTCAACTATGCCATTAGGGCACGCCCCGTACAAATGAGTATTACGTGAGTTTCTTCATATTATACTTCACAAATAATTACCTTTACATGCCTATGTAATAAAGTTGTAACTAGACGATTTCTACAAAGGATGTATTTAAGAAAAAATATTATAACTAGCTTCTACATGCGGCGCCGCTTGCACACTTGTATGCACTATTTCTCTCAAATTCCATTCAGAAGTTTTCGAATTAATAAATAATAGTTTAAAAAACTAAAAAACACGCTTTTAAAGTACTTCTAACTAAAAAGTGAAAAATAATTCCTAATATAAGCTGAAAAAAGCGTAGGTTGCTCGGTAGACGAAGAATATGGCACAGAGCGCCGCACGCGGCATTATTTTTCACTTTTTAGTTAGAAGTACTTTAAAAGCGTGTTTTTAGTTTTTTAAACTATTATTTATTTTCTAATTTTTAGTTTGGTTTATTTATAAGAGCGTTTTTTTAATTTTTTTAATTTTTTTATCGAATTATGGCATTCATCAAATCTGTCCGTTTAAAGTGGGTCAAAATCGAGTCCAAAGGAGTCGGTTACATACATACATACATACATACAGGTGAAGCTAATATAAGCGTGTAAAAAAGCAACACACATCCTCAAAAACATTCGTATTTATTATAGTAGAATGCAGTGGTAAGATATAGCAATAAAATCAAAATCTCGTCGTGCAATAACAATTTGCTTAGTGAACTTTCCGTAAGAAAATTCACAAAAACAGCACGGAGTTGGAATTGTGCCCGGTGGATGGCGATAGGCTCACCCCGTATCCCATGGGACCTAAAAAACATAACAGGTGAAGTGTGGGTGTTGTGCACCTCTGCCACACACTTCTGTGTAATAAAGGCGTGATGTTATGTGATGTACGTCTGTATTCGTACTTGCATTACGCAAAAACTTCTGAATTGACGGTCATGCGATTTTATTGTATGTTATTTATTTTATTTTATTTTCTCAGAGCAGTTGATTGGAATTTCTAGAGTAAGATATTATTCATAATTTTCGAAACCTTTTTCCTATAACATTTGGGTCGGCTTCTACTCTATCGGATTTTGCCGAATCTGTATCTAACGAAGAGCGCCTGCCGTCCGATCTCCACAAGTGTGAGATATTATTATGAACTATCAAATCGCTCGGGCGGATCTGCAGGCCGAAGCTCGTCTAAGTAATGAGTATACAAATTAGAGCCCACGCCTATTTTGTGTTCAGCTAACTAGATACCTGGCCTACCTGTCTAAATAATATATTACGTCACAGTCAAGGGCGTCGCCAGCCGATGGCGCAGGGGGGGGCAAGTTGACTTTACCTACTAGTAATTAGGTATGAATTGTATTGTAGGTAAAGTCTACAGCACATGAAGCTTTTCACTTGTACTACGAGCCTTACATCTACAGCGATTGTAATAACAACAGTATCTTATAGACCAGTGTCGATAATTTTAAAAACCAAAAAAAAATAATATTAGGATGAAACCCATTAGAAATGGAGGAGAATATTATAAAAATTAAAGGAAAAATAATTTATTTACGGGCGATCTGAGGTCGGGAAGGGGAAGAGGGGGGGGTTTTAAGGGTAAAAAACGGTTTTTCTCGATTTCCGGCAAAACTAAAAGTCCTATGGAAAAAAATCGAAATCGAAAGTTGTTGGTAATAAAAAGATCTAAAACTTTTGTATTTACTTTTTTTCATATAACCTCAAAATATATGTAAAAATTAAAAAAAACAAGTTTTGGTTTTTTTATTTTTATCTTTTTTTTCACGAAATTTGGTGATATTTATTTGATTAGAAATATTATTTTTTTTCACCTCATTTTGAATTAATATCGAAAAAGCACCCTAATTTTTGATCGAAATTAAACGAAATTAACTAAAAACTTGGTATGTTTTCTGTTCGTTAAAATCTCTACTTTCCGATGGTGAAAAATATAATTATATATGTTACTATAGTAAATCTTCATAGAAAATGCAAAACAAAGATCGAAAAAAACTATTAATATATACAATTTTGAGCTATTTACAAAGAAATAAGTAAGTTTAAGTTAAGATACTTCTTATTTATCTTATCTTCACCAGTTTCAATGGTGTTTCGAAGTGGCGATTTGGCCTGCTGCTTCCCCACTCCTCCTCTCCCGCTTCAACGATAGAGTAGAGCAGAGCGTAGTTGAGCGTACGGAATATTAGGAGGAGTGGAATTGGTGAACTCATTCGAGTTTCGACGTACGGGAATGATTGTTTAAGGCTTGAACTTCAAGCAAATCAACTCAAAGACTTTGATTGCATTATATTTAGCAACATTTTTAGAATCTCTAGGGGGGGGCAGCTGCCCCTCCCTGCCCCCCCTTGGCGACGCCCTTGGTCACAGTTATGAACGAAACCGTTGGCTAACTAACCGATTAATAAGTTCAGTAGTATTAGCTTTTCTGAGTACAATCATCCTTTGTACTCAGTAAAGCTTATACTACTGCTTTAGCTAAAATCTTAAGTATTAGCTTCCATTCATAAACTCCTTGACGTAATGTATATCAGGACTCTCATTAAAAAGTCAGTGTGAAATAATTTTTTTAATTAGACATTGCATTGAAAATAATTGAATTAAATACCGTTTGAGAGAACAAGATGAGCGTGTTGAGGTGAAAATTGAAAGAGGACTATGTCCAGCAGTGGACTGTTAAAGGCTGGAAAAATTAAAATACCGTCCAAATTTTGACCAGGTTTCGGGATTTTTTAATAAGTCTTCCACCGCACAATACGATACATAATTGGTTCAAAGGTGCTTGCAGAGGTTGCTGTCGCTTGTAATTGACTGATTATGTCACCCAAACGATAGCTATTAATTCAAGTTTTCCTTAAAAAGTAGAACATCCTCAGTACAGCCTGCACGCTCTACTTTAATTATATTTACATAGCATTTCAGCATTTTTAATTAGCAATCCATCCGCTGTCGTCAGACGTTAGGTCAAAGCTATTAAAATTTAATTTCGACAGAACCTGGGACGTTTTTTACCATCTTTTTACAGCGGATATCCGTAATACTACGACATACTGACCGATGTCAGCTTTGTCTTACCAAATAGCGTGAGTAAACTATGTAATAACTAACAAAAAGGTAGCATACGCAAGTAAATATATAGCGAAGGGATAGGTACCACCCACTTTAAACGGACAGATTTCATTAAAATTTTGCACACCTGTCAAAGATCGATGACAATGCAATAATTCGATAAAAAAAAGAAAAAAAAAAGAAATTATTTAAAAAAAAATAAAAAAAAACTTATAAATAAACCAAACTAAAAAGTAGAAAATAAATAATAGTTAAAAAAAACTAAAAAACACGCTTTTATAGTACTTCTAACTAAAAAGTGAAAAATAATTCCTAATATAAGCTGAAAATGGTAATGAACAAAAAATACTAGTATCATTGTGAAAAAGCGTGGCTTGCTCGATAGACGAAAAACATGGCACAGAGCGCCCCACGCTTTTTCACAATAATACTAGTATGTTTTGTTCATTACCATTTTCAGCTTATATTAGGAATTATTAACAAGACGTTTAAAACATAAGTGTAATATTTTAAATCGATGTACTGTGGCTTCCGTGCCTGTAATTTTAGCACCTAATCTCAGCACCAAATTTTACCTGATAAAATTTGAGAAATGGTTAGTGAAAACTGCAAATAACAGACTTTTTGTGACACTCCGTATCTCCGGTATACGCATAAGAATGTTTGTCAGACGTCCAAATAAGCGCAATGACATAACTAAGATTATCGTAACCTGCAAACGTAATTAACTTTACAATGCTTTATTTAATTAGCCGAGAATATTTGATATTATGTAAATAAAGAATTGAATTAATTGTTATGTAAGTAGAAAGAAATAACACTGTTGTGCTTAGTAGCAGACGCAGTAAAAAATAGCTTTTGTTAGCAATATTATTATTGTTTTGTTGGTCATTTCGACTGTGGTATCCGGGCCGAACGCCATCTCGGACAGGGTAAAGATAATGTACCGAGTAGTTTATCTTCATAGAAACTGTCGCAACACGTCACGTGTCTACGCCTTGCAGAGAAGAACGAATAAGGGGACGGTGGTGGCGGGTGACGAGCGAATACAAAAAAAAAATGATTGTAGCTCAAGTCAGGTGCCACCTACCACCATCGTCCCCTTATTTGTCCTTCCTTAATGTGTAAATTATATTAAAATACATTAAGTGAGCAGCCCCGTTGTGTATAGCGTGGTTGTCTTTTGTTATTTTAGGGTACAGGATCGAATTAGAGTTGTGGCTTATATTTATACTGTGGGTTAGAGTTGCGTAATCATTTGTTTTCTTGGAAAGTACACGCAGTATGAGCGGATTGCAGATAAACGCAGTGGACTCACACGGTTTCTAGCACTGTGATTCTAGCAGTGCGCTTCACCTCGCTCCGTTTAAATGGAATCGCAGCTTTAGATGTTCATAGATTAAGGTATGCTGTAGATTAAGGATCTGTTATATCTTCGATAACTACTACATAATTAAAAGATATCATAAGTCTCAACACTAACCCACAACCAACAATACTTTATTCAAACAATCTCTATTATCCAATTCGCTAACCTAAGCACAAAGAACATCATACAATTGGCTTATGCGAACACAGCCGTGGGGCAAAGCTAGCGCACGTTTTAATCTAATGTGTACAAGTGATTGCACGCCAATCAGCTGCACTGCACATGCAATTACGCAACAGGACATGACTGTGCTATTGGCTTTGGCACACATTTGTTTGAAGTTCCGTGATTATGACGTGTGTAAATCAGGCAGAATCTCATTTGCGATTCTTTCGTCAGCAGATTCTTAATAACAGCCATCGAGCAACATAAGGGAGTTGGCTCAAGCTACTGTGCACTGTGATTCTTAACTAGGTCCTGACGTCATCAGGTCACTGGTGGCGGCGTTCGTCCTGTGCACAGCTCCAAAGCGTAAACATATTACGGCATAGTCGCGCTTAAACTGAAAAAATAATGATGTGTTGTGTTTTATCTTGTAAAATCTATTTGAATAGACGCTCTGATGCTAAGGACGACAACACATTTCATTCACAAGTATTTTTATTACAGTTATAGTAGAAACTAATCTACAAATGACTTTAAAGAACAGCAATGCTGCTCCAGAAACTTGCAATTTGAGTGTTAGTAATTCATTTACTCATTTTACCTAATTAAATGCAATACATGCAGCTTAATCCTTTTACTTAGCCGTGAGCTTCTTTACAAAATTATAAGGTGAGAAAATTAATCGATCTACCTGAATCTGCTTAACCTGTATTGCTAAAATCTTGCTGTAAACAAATCTTTCTAGTTCTCTACGATTTATCCCACGTTATAGGCGCCACTCCTGTAGCGTTTAGTTGAAGAAATATCCCTGTTATTTCAACATATTTCATTGCTACTCCGCTCCTATTAGTTTAAGAGTAGTGTTATTTAGCTTAAACCCTTCCTGTAGCTTCAGAAATAAGCTCAACCAAACTAAGCTTAATTATATAAGCGTGGAAACAATATGTACAGCAATTAACACAGTTTGTTTATATACTCAAACAAACAATGTCTGAGCTTTTACCTCTCATACAAGAAAGAAACCCAAACAAACCACCGCATCTAACCAGGCATTCACCTACATAGTAACTTGATACGGTGCTAACCGAGTAACGATATAAATTCCACTGTCAAAAGTTGAAATCGAAAGTGTTGACAAGTTGTAGTGCAAGAGCTTAAAGCAGTTAGAAGGTTTTCATTATTGTGAAAATTTTAAACGCACATAAATTAGTTATCTAATAGCTCAATGAGAAATTACGGAGTTTAAATAAAAGGAAACAAATATACTTACATAATATATATCATATATCAAAATATAATTTCCAGTCGCATTTTTGGACCAAATATTGCATAGCCGTAGCATAGCGTGCATTAACCTATTACGTGTACTGAAATAAAAAAAAATAAAGAAAAATGTATCGTTTGTTTTTGTGGCATTATCAAACACACCCTCTTGTTAAACAGACTGTACGTCAACAATTGACAGTCTACAGCCAACCAGTGTTATACACACTTTTGTTGCTCAGTTGGGATGTTTCTTTTACAGCACCGAATCTAATAGTGTCAAAAGTATGTTTGGCGTTTCGCTATAGGCAACACTAAAAAGAAAATCGATCCAGTTTTTAATCTCGGTGTCCGTGACCGGTATTCAATAAGGATATAATTATAAGATTATTATTAGGAGTTCAGCTCATTAAGACTTATGTGGCTATCTTTATTATCCAAATACTTTAAATAGAGGCCAGATTCTAATCAATTATTTTGTCTTGGAGCTCTCATACTATAACACTAAACTGCACGTTTAATGCCTTAGGCTATACAGGTGATTTCTTCAGCCAATAAAGATAATAATATAGGTATTATATTGAATGAATGAGCGCGAATCGTCACCTTAATAATAGAGAACGTTTCCTTAATAACTTGGGTGCTTTAATGGTTCTGCATACGGGTTCCGTGTGAAACTATAGTACAAGTTACCATTAATTAGATGTATTATACCTTTTCCTTTATCAGATTAGATATCTACTCAGTTTGTATGCAAATAGACTAGGGATTGTTAGGTGAATATGTCAGGAAGTAAGTGTTTAATCTCTTTAGAATTATGTAGACATAATATTTATATTATTGTTGTATATATATGTATAAATATCACACATAAATAAATAACTCACAACTTTCACACAACATGATCTAGGCCCAAACTAAGCAGAGCTTGTACTATGGGTACTAGAATAACTTATACTCATACATAATATATCTCATAGTCATACTTTTTCTTTTGTAAATTCATACTTATTATACATAGAAACACCAAGACCAAGACAATTTCCATGTTCATGCAACCCGCGACCTTTGCGTAGAAGACAGCACTACCGACTCAGCTATCCGGTCGTCAACACGACGACATGTTCAAATTGTATTTATAAAACATAACCTAACTTGTAATTTGTCCAAGCATTTTTAGCATTCGACGTTGGCTAAAGCGATGACTTCAAGCTTCCAAAGTTTAGAAATGCATTGCTGGTTTTAAGACGGAGCTATCAATACATCTTTTAATAGCGATTACACAAGTACCTTTTAAAGTTTGTGTACCAATACTACCAATACATGAAGCAATACAGTTGACATTTGCTACATGCCCGCTTGTTAAAAATACACCCAAAAATATCCAGGAAGCGTTTTAATTAGAAAAACTGTCTAGTTATTGAGCTGTTACAAAAAAAACACGCTACTTCCTTCCGATCGTCATAAATCAACGCAATGAGATTATTTCAAGTACTGTATGTAATGCGCCTAGTGGTATTATGAATTGAAAGTAAAAAGTCAATTAACTTGTACTTGAGATCCAATTATTTTTATTACTTGATCTTTGTAGCAACTTGCACTGGATAAGGTTCTCCATTACGCAAAGCTTACTACGAAATTATTTAAAGGGAGGATGCGGATGGTTTGTTGGATAATTCATAATTCCGCCAAATATTAGTGCTAGAATTACTATATCTCTTTTTGGCTTAAAAGACCTAATGGTCTGAATTAGTAGCACATGAGTTAATAAGACAGTGTAGTCCTTAGATGTAACGACACATTTGCAATCTGCTTTTAAAGACTATGCTTTTTTATGAATTTGCCGGATAGTATTATATGGTGAGTAAAAACCAAAATAAAATGGTACAGTGGGCCAAACAATTAGGTATGCAGGTCAAAAACTTCTACGCCATAGTGAAAACTGACTGCAATAGATATGCATGTGTGAATTTCATATTTAATAAGTTTAATATACCCACTAAAAAGATATGTAACTCACTTATCCATAACTGGTGTAGTAAGTCTTTACTATGACTTGGAAGTTTTTGCCCTGCATACCTAACTCGTTGGCCAATACATGCTGTGTTAGTGTTTGAAAAAACATTAATTTTCCACTGTTCTCACTTACAGCAATCTTCAATCTGCCGAGCCTTTTCTCAATTACGTTGAGGTCAGTCTCGTCTAAGGGATTTAGCTGAATATCAGTAGTTTACGTGGAGCGACTGTCATCAGATCTCCACAACCTAGTACGATGTAAAACGATACTCTTTGTTAGACAAGATGGCAGACATTTTGGCCCCTGACTACACGTAACGACTGCCATAAATATTCTTATTGGTAATTTTAATATTATTAAGTTTATCATAGACATTATTATTATAGACAAATCATATCTAAAACACTAAAATGCATGTTTGTTGGCGCCCACTTTTTGAAAACAATCATTTTATTTTTCAGTTTATATGTAATTCAATTAATCATTGAAACAATTTTGTCATAATTACCACAAAAAACATGCATTATAGTATTTAAGATATGAATTGTCTATAAAAATAGATAAGTTAAACCCCTATTACGTAAGTATAGTATGAAAAAACGGCTACCCTTAACGTGCTCCCTGAGGCACGGAAAAACTCGTTATATCAAAGATGGTCACCCATCCATTGCCGACCGCGGTTAGCATTGCTTAACCTGCAAGATCGGCCATTCCGCGGCTCGAGCCACGAGTTCCTCTACTGTTTTTACTTACAGCAAAAGTTTTATGTTATTGTTATTTTTCACACGCCAACCAATAAAACTAAAGAACGCTCTTACAATTTTCGTTCGTGTATGTGGGCCGTAAGTGCGCGTACTTTCGCTGCAATAAATTGTACAAACAATCGTCATCCGTCTTCGTTACAACAAATCAATTCGCGGCTCGACAACAACCTTGACGCAATGATTAGAAAACAGAATGGACATTAGGTATATTGTGCCTATTTTACTTGTCATGTCAAAATTGCTATTTTGAAATTTACAGGTAAGTTATAAGCGCTAATCACGTTCGGGATTTGGTAATGAAGCTAACTTTTTGTTTTTTAAAAATCAATCAAAGAATTATTGTCAATTTTTTTGTGGATTTAGAAAGATCTAGAGAAAGAGAGAGTTAGCTTTTAACCATCATTTTATATATATATTATATGAATATTTAGAAGTAATAAACTACATATAAAATCGTATGCAGCATAATATAATAAAATAATATCAGGTCCCATTGCTTCTGGATAACTCAGGGAGAAAAGGCAAAACTTGGTAAAATTAAAATTATTTTTCAAACTAAAGGTTTGATAACAGCAACACTTATCATGACGGACGTTTTCGTCACCTCAGTGTCGAATAAAGAACATAACATTGTTCATAGTCATACTTATCTAGTTCTCTAAATGTATTTAGCTGTAAATAAACTCAACTAAACGGTCCAGGTTGGCACGTCTAGGTTAATCAAATGTTGTACAGTCCGGCCTCTGCAATGCAGAGCTTTAGTCAGACAGGCCTTTGGGACTTGTATTTAGGATGCTATTCAGTTTTTTGATGTGTTTTAAAGCTATCGCTCTATCAAGACTTAACGTAACGTAGTTTTATTAGCGACCAGGGCCGCTTATAATTATAACCGTTATGGATAAGGCACCGGTCTCACGATCCAGAGGGTTTGAATCCTGACCATAACACCACGGATGTCAACTTCTTCCTAACACAAGCGAATTAAGCTTACCTGGGGGGTCAACATACGAGCGCGAAATAACTTTAGTCACGTTTTTGTCATATTTATGTATGGGGAAACATGACAAAGTCGCGACATAGTCTATCTCGCTTGCGTATGCTTGCCCGGCTGGAGGGGGTTAACGAGAATACTAGTAATTAATTTGTAAATGCAAATTGCACTTCTTTCTTTCTACTTTAAAAAAAAACGCGTATAACGTTTGTTTGCGTTGCGGTGTATAGCGCTTATATTAGACCTGTTATTTTTAGGTCTCATGTGATTAAGGATGAGCTTATCTTTATCTACCAGGCAAAATGCCAGACTCCATGCTACAATTGAAAAGGTCCTGCGTATATTCAGGCAATTTTTAGGCAAGTGAGTATTACGCGGGTGTGCCCTCTAGATCTAATACCTAATCTATGATCACAACTTTTTCTGGCCGCTATTACATAGAGGAGCATAATTTGATAATGGCCAGTAATTGGTAGAAATTGGCCGACCACTGCCGCCTCGTTAGGTTTTGCTCTATGAATGTACCTGGAGTGGGAAATGAACAAGATGTCGGGTACTGATATACAGTGTACAGACCCGGTAGAGACCGTTAAACGTTAATTTTTAACATTGAGGAAAATTGTACATACTGAGCAATTCCATATAAAATCAACAAATCAGCGTGCTGCATGAATTTAATAAAACAAAAAGAATATACAATTCAGAATAGTATTTCGTGTGTCAAAAAAGCTCAACCACCACCGTTTATTTTTTTCATGTTACAACTATGGCAGAAAAATTTAACCTCTTAAAAATAAAATTTAGGAAAACCTCGGTACAAAAATTCAATCTTTTTATTTAAGTATTTTGAACGATTACGAAATTTTGTTCTTTTAACTTCAAAAATAATGGACATGATACAACTGTGCAACACTTATTTTTTACAAAAAAATTCCTTTTAGTGCGCCTCTACGTACTAAGGAACCTTTATGCAAAAATTTTAAAATATAAACTGTTGAGGAAAATGTCTACGATAACCAAATGTTGTTAATAAATGCAGACTTATGTCTCACAATGTGACACATACCAGTGAAATCTTGACGAACAGAAAATAAGTGGAAAAAAATTTAAGACTTTTCTTTTCTAAGTGAACACATCATCAAATGCAGCATCAATTTCACTTGTCCATTTCACACGAATCCAACATTTAGGAAACCGATAACCATTACGTAGTGAAATTTATACGCATTTTAAGTTACACTTAACATGGCGGCAATTGGCCCACCACGATTTTCCACCATAAACATCCGAATGCAATCATATAAATCATAAAACCTTTTAAATCCACATCATAAACGAATCTACACTCACTTTCATTTTAGTTAATTATCCAATTGTAATTAATACGTATCGAATGAAGTGATGATGTGAGTCTGTATTAGTGATTGATTAGCCAAATTAAGTATGATATCATGTAATTTAATTGTATGCGCCTCTCACCGCCAGGTCTTGGGTTCGATTCCCTGGTCAGGCTGAGTGTTATTTGTGAACCTTCCGTCAGGCAATTCACAATAGCAACACGGAGTTGCAATTGTGCCCGGTGTATGGCGATAGGCTCACCCCCCTATCCCATGGGACCTGAACATAACAGGTGAAATGTAAGTGTTGTACAACTCTAACACAGCCTTCTGGATAATATAGGAATGTTATGTAATGTTATGTTACTTCCTACTAAAACTTCTTTGGAATTCATTTGGTTAGATTAGTTGCTAATTTAGACTTGGATAGTGGAATAATTTAAATTGACTAATCACTTGAATAAAATAACTCGACAAAATAGTAGGTATTTTTCTTGCTTGCTTGCTTTAAATGCTTAGCAAATTATACTAATAAACAGTTGAAAAAAATATGGGACCGGCAGGATTTGAACTTGCGACCTTCGGCACTCCGGGCAGTTGCTTTAACCAACCAGCTACGGTTGCCTCTTTCCTTTTATATCGCATTTTATTTATATTTATGTCGCAGATTCAAATTCGGTCCCATATTTTTTCAACTGTTAATATAACTACAATATTCTTGCCAAATATCATTGACTAATATAATAGTTACAACCTTAAGAGATTATGACGTAAGAAAACTGTAACAAATATGATTAATACTGACCCTACATCCATCATGATTTCATGATAATATATTATGATCTAGTAGCTAAAACAGGTAAAGTTACCTCAATGTTTGCGTAATTTAATTAGAAATTAAGTGCCACGAGATATAGATTTAGCAATATATATAGGTACAATATAAATACATATTTATAAATTTATAAATAAATATTTCACAACTCACACACAACGCCATCTAGTCCCAAACTAAGCAGAGCTTTTACTATGGGTACTAGAATAACTGATATTAATTCATATATACTTTTCTTTTGTAAATACATACTTATTAAACATAGAAACACCCTGACTAAGACAAACCCCATGTTGATGTACACAAAGATTTGTCTTAAGTGGGCATCGAACCCACGACCTCGGCGTCGCAGGCAGGTACACTACCCACTCCGCCATCCGGTCGTCCAATAATATAATTAGTATTTACTTTAATTATTATTTTAATTATAATTAATAATGATATATGATAGTAATTACGTTTGTTAATTGTGCCCTATATGAATCTGCACGCATGGTGTAGTGATTTAAGCGGTCGCCTCGTCGCTCTCCACTGCACTGGTGTTGTGGGTTCGATCCCCACATGGGATAAATCTTTGTGTGATTCACAAAGATTTGTTCTGAGACTGGGTGTGCTTGTGTGATTGAATGTGTGTATTTAGCCTTGTCATTGGGACCATTGGATAGTGTTATTGCTTCTGGCGTTCAATCTAATGTAAAAAATCCAAATTTATGAAAAATATTGGGGAATTGATGTAAAAGTTTTATCTGTTTGCTGTTATTTTTTTTTTAAACTTTAAAATGCCAGTGGTTAGCGTATGCGCCTCTCACCGTGAGGTCTCAGGTTCGATTCCCCAGGTCGGGCAAAGTGTTATTTGTAAACTTTCCGTCAGGAAATTCACAATAGCTGCACGGAGTTGGAATTGCGCACGGTGGATGGTGATAGGCTACAAATGAAATATAGGTGTTGCACACCTCTGCCATACCCTTCGGGCAATATAGGCGTGATGTTATGTTCGGTTACGTTAAAGTTTTTCAGAAAAAATGTTATTTATTTTCTAGTATTTATGTAAGAAAAGCATCTACCGGATTGAATTTTCATGGTCGTCATCCCAGTCCATTGCAAAATACCCAAATTAAAGTTACATAAGGGACGCTGAGACCAGATTTAAGAGCTCAACTAAGTGATTGAGTTGGTAGAATGCCAATTGACTTAAAGCCAACTCGATATTATATAAAACATACCATTTTATATATCTTGGACTGGTGTCAATACTGCCAATTATACTACTGAGGTAAACAAGCAACGTTTGATGGTAAGCTAAGATTAGCATAGCGAGCGAATCCTTTGAACTGGCACGTTGACTTCCTAGTATAAACCTTTTAACACCTTGTTTGAAGAACCTCAATAAATTTTATCAGCGTATTTTGAAAATAAAGGAGTAGGATACCGAATTATATAAACCGATGCTAAATAGATACTGTTACTATTAGACTTTTCTCAACTAACAACGGCTTAGTAGCTTTTGTTCACCAAGAATTACAATAAAAACATAACATAACATAACATCACGTCTATATTACCCAGAGGGGTGTGGCAGAGTACATTTCACCTGGTATTGGGTCCCATGGGATAGGGGCTGAGCCTATCGCCACCCACAATTCCAACTCCGGGCACAATTCCAACTCCGTGCTGCTATTGAGAATTTACTGATTAAAACTTCACTAATCTCACTTTGCCTGACTAACGAAGCAGATACAAAAATAACGTGTCTAAGTAATGAAATTGGTTGCGCCCATTCGAACATCAATTCAACGAAGAAGATGGCATTTAACAGATGCACATAAGATTAAAGCTACAATTACATTAATTCCTTTGGCTAAAGCTTAAAATCTCTTAAGATAATTATATGAAAGCAGAGAAATGCAGCCCATTTGCGTCAATGACGTCAATGTTTCCACACTATTCTGTAGTGGGGTGCATGAAAGGAGCCTCCACGAGTGACGTACACAACGATTCCCTACGTCCGGCGCACCCTGGACAATTCGCGAGTTCTCCAAAGCCAATTGGCTAATCCTTTCACCACGATGGCAAGTCAAAATAAAATTTTACTCAAGTCGTCATCGACACGACGAAGTAGAAGATTCTGTAGTTCCAATAAATGAATTTTCCCCGTGCCCACATTGACCAAATGCAAATCTGCCTTGCTCTCACGACGACAAGTTAAATCAGTACTTTAATTAAATTATGCAAACGTAGAGATAACTTCACTTAATTTGGCTAGTGTACCATAAATTGTGGGTACTTTAGGGCAGCCATATCAATCACTCTTTTAACTTTCAAGTTATGCCACGGATGTTATATGGTTTTAATTAGCGTCATATTATCAGCACTGTAGTTACTTAATGTTAGTTATAAGGTAGATGGTCAAGTGCTTAGTATTATCTACACATATTTTAAAAATTAAATTTTATTTACTATAAATGAGTGCCGTTTTAAAATAGTCAGAAGACAAAATCTAGCAGACGATAATCATCTCGATCCAATCTAATTTTCAAGATTTGTCACATGACCGTAATTTAAACGTATTTTTAATGTAGTTTGCACTCGGCTTTGGCTATTCGACATTCTAGACTAACGGATTGAATGTCTGTACTTTACGTAAGGCCATCAGAACTGCATAACCTAGTTCAATACGATGCTAATTGTCAGACTTTCTGAAGCCTGACTACCCGTAACAACTGTCGTGGTCTTCAAAAGACAACCGAAACCGACGGCCCAAAGAAATATAACAGCACTTCATTTAGTAAACCAACAGATCATTCGCAGGCGTTCAACCAATTTGGACTATTTGGTCTAGCTAATTGTACTAATCAATCTTTCTGCCAAACGTTTGAACTTCAAGCCCCAGATCGTTATTATCTAATAAATATCTTTTCTATTATTATACAACAGTTTAAGAGGTTAAATATCTATTACGGTAATGTGCTGGGAGTTTAAAACTATTGATTGATGAGGTCGAGTTAAAGAATGTTTGTTTGTGTAATTGAATTTATCTTTGGTTATTACTGTTTGAGATATTATGTATGAGTTTGTTTGACAGTGGAGTTATTTCAAGTAAATTACTGATTGGTTTCTATTCTGACCCTATCACTCATCTCAGAGGAGGTATTTATTTATATTAGTATCAACTTGACCACTTAGGAACATTAACGAGAATGTTAGGTACATATAAATTAATACTGCTCTTTTCACGATTTTCACTCAGTATATCTGCGACCGTCGATTCTATAAAAGAGCCGCAACGTAAGATAAATGGAGCTTTCGTTTTTATTTATTATATTTTTAATTGAAATAATTTAAATAGTATTTGATAAACGTATTTATCAACAAATATGATATCATGGTGATTGACCAATCGAATTATGAAAAATAGATTTTGACTGATGCGGTTCGCATTTCACAATTTTATTTCAAATTTATACTGGTGCAATTATAAAATTATCCAATATGTACAACAAGTTATAGCCGTGCATATATCCATTTAACTGTTAAGCTGGTAAATCTGTTAATCTGTGGTTCTCGCAAATTAAACAAGAATTAATAGTTGTTAGTACTAGTAAGTGGTCAACTGGTGAGATATGCTTTCTGTTTTGTTTAGATGTTTGTGGGCATGTTTCTTTGAGCCGCAAGCTTGTTTGCTTGATTTTATTAAATATCGACATATCAACATTTGACTTATTGTTTTAACTTTTTAAAACTAATTCGAAAAAGGACGAGGTTTTATATTCGTCACGTATATTTGTTTTTATGTTTCTCCTGCAAATGCTCCGTCATTTGTGAACCATTTTAACAATTCTTTTTAATTTGAGAGGGTTTACTGCCGAAATGGTCCCATCTGCACCAAATCAAGTTCTGATAATGGAATCCTAAAGAAATCGAGGGCAACCCTCAGATTTTATATGTTCATAGAGTGTTTTTTGTATATTTCCGGCAGCTATTTAGATATTCGCAGTCAGTATAATAATATAGCTGAACTAATGGTGGAAGGTACAACTGCTCAACGGTACAGCGATAATTCCTTTACTATAGGAAGAAAATGATCAGCATAAACCAGCTTCAAAAAAAAAAAACATAGCATAACGCAAAAAGGTTAAATTGTTCTTGAAGTCTGTGCAGATCATTTTATTTTTGCTTTATGTAATGCTTTGTTTGATCTCTAATGATTTTTTAAGCCGGTATAAAATAATATAAAAAGTTATAAAAAGCTTCTATTGTGAGAATAAAGAAAGAGATTTTTTAAAGCTTTATTAATTTAGTAATGGGTACTTATTAAAAGTGTTTCGGACTACGAGTTGTTTCTTTCTTCTAGTTTTTCACAAAATTTCTACTCAGAATTATGTGAATGTTTACATTTCTATCTACTAACAGATGACATCATTTAAAGGACCACACACACTTAATCACCACTAAAGCTCAGTCCAGCAAACAAAATCACAAAGGACTACATTAATCATTTTGCAACATTTCGTATACATGTTTATTTAAGTATTGAGACACAATATAAATCAGTCTGCAAACTCTTTATAGCTTTAAAAATAAAACTATAAAAATAAATACACGCTTCTGAAGTACGAACTTGTCGTCTTTCATTTTTTTATCAACACTTGCATAAACACGTGAAATAATATTTATTAGTGATGTCACATATACCACTTTTATGAATATGAATACCAAAAAATTGATTATTTTTATAGCATTTAGCTATGCTTGGCAAATTATACTAAGAAACAGTGGAAAATGATATGGGACCGGCAGGATTTGAACCTGCGACCTTACTGCACACCGGGCAGCCGCTTTAGCCATCCAGCTACGGTCGCCTCTTACCAGTACCCTAAACGAAACGACGTATCATACGGTTGAGAAATTAAGGGTACTGGTAAGTTGCCTACACTAACATTGCTTTATATTATAACTGTCTCGATGGTCTAGTGGTTAGCGTATGCCTTTTACCGCGAGATATCGAGTTCGATTCCCGGGTCGCAGTGTTATTTGTGAGCTTACTGTCACGAAATTCACAATAGTAGCACGGAGTTGGAATTTAGCGCGGTGGATGGCGAAAGGCTTACCCCTATCCCATGGGACCTAAACATTACAAGTGAAGTGTGGGTGTTGTACCCTTCTGGGTAATATAGGGTGTTATGTTATATAATTTTACATTAGTATTGCCTCGTTCCAAAAACGTAAGATTTTACAAGCAATGTAAATATTTGCCCCCCTAATTCTTAGGTAGAATAGAATAGAATAGAATATACTTTATTGTACACCAAATTTACAGTTTGACAACTTTATAGAAACTAACTTAAATTATTTGAAATGCACAATGGGCGGCCTTATCGCTAAATAGCAATTTCTTCCAGGCAACCTTTGGATGGATAAGAAGATAGTTTGTGTTTAAGGCAATATGTTATGTTGGTGTATTAATAAAAATAAAAAATAAAAAACTGAAGAAATATATAATAGAAATAATATAATAGAAAAAAAAAGGTACCTACTTATCAATTTTTAAAGAGCGATTATACTTCAACGTTGAATGAAAAAATATCATATTGCATTGCTATTCCGCGAATACGAATATTGGTATTCGATAAATAACTAATATTTATTTATCAATTTTGCGCAATTACTCGTGTCTGGTAAATCCCAATAAATTGCTTCAGGTTGAAGCTTAACTCAGCTTAACTCAATTTATGAGTACCCAATGAGGTCGAATCACCTTATATTGTTATTATTATTCAATAACCAGGTATAATATTACCGGATGCGTTGAGAAAGTATTTGGTTACATGTAACAGGTATTTTACTTGAAGAATGCGATTGAAATGGGGTGACTGCACTATATATAAATGGGGTGCATGAAAGGAGCCTCCCCGAGTGACGTACACAACGAATCCCTACGTCCGGCGTACCCTGGGCAGTTCTCCAAAGCGAATTGGCTAATCCTTTCACCACGATGGCAAATCAAAATAAAATTTGACTCACTCATACGACGAAGAAGAAAACCTATATACAGGGTGGATGCGACATAGCGACATTTCTTGAAACCAGATAATCTGTACATGCCCAGTATTAATTTCCAGTGGTCCAAAATTAGCTGACACAAAAATTAAGAAAAAAAAATTTTCGAACAAACTAAATGGATTATTTTATGTAAACACATCTTTACTCACCGGCAAAGCGGAACGGCAACGTCGCACACAGCTCACAGCTTATGTCAAAATCATGTGATTGCTCCCAATTACAGGCCGTATTCAAAAATCACAAATCACATAATTTAGCACAAAATCACTTCAATCAATTCACGATGTATAATTTCAATTAATAATTTTCAATTAAATGTTTAAATTTTCGATGTGTGCACCGTTTTGTTAAATACATAAATTGTAGCGACGCACAATATTGTTTTTTAATTTTGTCATGAGATCATTATTCGCGGCTAATCTTTTTACTTTATCAAAGGCCGAAATAACACGTATTCGCAATTCTTCTATTGTGTTAACGTCTGTATACGCTACAGACATTAACACAATAGAAGAATTCTTCACTTCGTTTTACACAAATCCCCACAAAAAAAAGTCCAGAGGAGTTAAGTCCGGGGATCGTGGTGGCCACCCGACGGGCCCGAATCGACCATTTTCAAAAACACTCACAAAACAAATATCCAATAAAAATCTGTGTCCTGTCACAATAATAAACTTAGCACTAATTACAAATTAAGTTTGAGTCCGTTCACATCACAAATTTGAATACAAAAACAAACATAAACATGGCGCCGGCGTCTTTGAGATTAAAATATTTCCGAGAATGCGAAATCTATTTCCCGTAAGATTGCCGATTTTGCACTAAACAAATTTAATGATCTTTCGTTGGTGACGCGGTTTGAATGCATTTGAATTTGCGTAAACTATTTGCGTCTCTTCTACTCATATTGAATTGGAGACATTATTAAAATGAGATGAACTACTTTTATTTACTTCTCTAGTAATAATTAGTCAAGTAAGCAACTAACTCAATACTTTAAATAAAGTTATTTAAACTGCCCGGAAGTTACGTACTTGAGTGTTACCAGTTTAGGCTGTTGGTAGGTTGGTAGGATTGAATTTTCATAGAATTTTTACAAACAAAGCGTACATTCGAACCGCAAAGTTACATCGATTTAAGATAGCATGAAAATTAAGCTCTGCAAAAAAAAACTTTTTGTAAATACCACAGAATGCTGTTATAAAGATAGAAAGTATTAAGTGGTAGAGCCATTGTGAACGAACATGAAAAAACATGTGGCCACAGTTGGAACTAAACATAAATCAGAGGGAATTTTTTGTCTATTAGTATCATGTTGGTCCCATCACTTAAAAGAAGATTATTATTCAGCAGTTCTCTCTCTACTCAGAGCTGGCTTTTGTGTCTGAAACTTCAGGGTTTAAATTTACCATCAACGAGATAACAGTAATCCAAGCACTAAAATTAATTGATTACATTCGACCTGAGACAGTGAAACTCTTCTCCGTCGAGCCGTTCCCACAAGCTCTACCATTTACTACCTTTATTTTCTATCCTTATTATAGCGTTCTGTACACACCAATGAGTAAGGTTTACTCACTGCTGCCAAGTCCATAATTTGCATATCGTTAGATTCGATATCATAAGTCGCTAAACACCGCATCCTCGCCGGCGACAATGAGCTTTTCTTATTTTGCTTAGTTTTAATTGTCCTTTTTTATAATAATTAAGTAAATGTAATAAAATAATAAATAAATGACTGAATAGAATAAACCTAGAAAAAGTCGCTAAAACTTTTTTTGTAGGCAAGGTAAAAGTTCCACACAACGCAGGTGACAAAGACGCTAAATTGGCAACACTGGCTGTTCTCCCATCCTTGTCCGTAAACGAAAGCGCAAGCGCCATTTGTAGTTTATTATCCAATTTAAGTGTTTTATTTGTGATGTGACACGACGCAAAGAGAAAAATTGAGATGTAGTATTATAATAGTGTTCTGTGTGTTCGTGGCGTTCGAATAAATTAAAACGTTTGACCGCAAATAGAGACCTCATGACCAATTAATGTAGTAATTCGCGCCGATGGGCACTCTGAGAATTTAGGAATGCAATTGAATTTTATTCAAAGTGATGTTTGTGATAATAACGTGTGACTTTCCGTGGCTGTGTATGTGAAATTCAAATGTGAATACGCGATTTGATATGAATGCGTCGGCGCCCTGTGTTGACGGTTGCATGCGAGCGACGCCGCGACGTTGCCATTCTTGGCCTGTTTAGGTAAGAAAGGGGTCTTTACACTTTACGAGCCATGTAACTTGTTTAACATTGTATTTCTCGTATTTTTCTCGTCATGTGATTTTGGACCACTGGAAATCAATATTGAGTGTGCACAGAATATGTGGTTTAAAGAAATGTCGCTATGTCGCATCCACCCTGTATACCTAAATAAATCTATATTAAATATATAAAAATATTAAAAACTAAATATTCCTAAGGGCCGATTTCACCAAACTTCTTAATTTTCGGCTTATGAATTTCGTATTTGCATCTCGCTCTCTCTGTCATTCAATCGTCGAAAGCTGTCGCTTAGTGTAAAATCGGAACTAAATGGACAAAATTTGAACTTAAAGATGATTAATTAACAAAAGACAAAAACGCTACAAGTTCGGCTCCGTCTCTCTCTTTATCTGTCTATAACTCATATTTTCAAGATAACATAACATGACTATATCGCCCAGAAGGGTGTGGCCGAGGTGTACAACACCCACATTTCACCTGTTATGTTTTAGGTAGATTAGGATAGAGGTTGAGCCTATCGCCACCGGACACAATTCCAACTCGGTCCTACTATTCTGAATTACCTAACAAAAAGTTCACAATTATTACTTCACCCGGGAATCGAACCCGAGACCTCTAGCCGAGAGGCGCATACGCTAACCACTAGGCCATCAAGACAGTTTTCAAGATGTCGCCAATTATACTTAAACTTTAAAATCTTACTTTATAAAAACAAGGTAATCATGATTCTCGATTAACAGAAACAACATTTTCTAACCACATCTACTTTTTATAGAAAACGGAAATGACCGTGAATATAACGAGAAATGTCATTAACAGGACGTCATTTAATTATTTATAGCAAAGCTAGCACTAATTAGTGCCTACCAGATTAACTCGAGCAATAAATTCAACATTTAATTGTACTACTTAAGGTGTAGTACAAGAAATAATTACTTTATTTACTTCTTCATTTTAAATAAACTCAATTAACACTGATCTTATAAATTTGTGGTACTTCAAAATAATTATTTGAAATTTAGTTCTTCTAGTAGCTAAGAGATGGCGCTGTGTGTCACAAAGTGTTTCGTTCGGTTAGAAGAAAAAGTATCTCTATCAAGTAGATAAACGAACGAGTGTTTTTGGTAATCATAAGTGTTACAAAAATCGTTTGCTTTTATATTTAAAAATAATGGGCAATAAAACGCGATTAGATGAATCTGATTTTATCTTAAAATTTAAATGCGTGAGTGGACTGCATCCAACCGACAGCAACAGCTACGAAAACTAAACATTTTCAGAATAAGACAAATCTTTGTGTGCATGAACATGGGGGTTTGTCTCAGTCTGGGTGTTTTTATGTATAGTAAGTATGTATTTACAAAAGAAAAAATATATATATGTATTAGTATGACGTTGAGTGTAAGTTGTGAGATATTTATTTATTTTATTTTAAAACAAGCTGAAAAGTCGTACAAGCGTGTATGACTATCTCTCCTTACAATATGTTAACCAATTCGTTGCACTAAGTGACGGGTATGTTCACCCATCAATTAGGTGCCAGTTAAGTGATATAATGACACGTGTTGGTACGTCGGTTCTTGTCCGGTTAGTGAAAAATGTACCGCGATTAAGGGGAAAAATTGGTTGGCTGTTTTTCATACAAAAGTAATATTTAATATTATTAGGTTTTTGTCCATTTTTATAGACTAATTCTATCTAAAACACGAAAATGTATGTTTCTTATAGGGATATGTGATGGGGCCTATCGCATCATGACGCCTGTCTGTAACTCAATTTATGAATAATACAATTTTGACAAAAGTAACATGAATTTTAGAGTTTTAGATATGATTTGTGTATAAAAATAGATTAAAACTATATAATATTTAAGTAAAACCCATATTATGTTAGTATGAAAACACGGCGCTCGGGAGTCTACTAATAAACTCTTAATTTTTATGCCCGCAGCGTTTTAGTACGTAATAATTTTACTTTCTGTTGATTGTATGTAATTTTGGTTAAATTTATTGGATTCATTTCCGAGTCAAATATAATGTTAAGTGTTCATTCAGTATTTCGTGTAGAGATGTGTTGATACCATACTTATCGAACGATTATAGTGATATGGAAATAGTATTTTCGATACAGGCATGTATGGTTAGATCTTTTCGATACATAATAATTGTTTGTCCAAGTAAAACTTTACTCTAACAGCCCTTTCACACGGCAGTCCAGTTTTGCAGGATCGGCTTTTTACGGTATCCTGCTAAACTGGACGCTGTGTTCACATGGCAGTTCAGTTTTGCAGGATTCAGTAAAAAGCTGGTCTCGCAAAACTAGACTGCCGTATGAACACGGTTGCATCCTGTTTTTTTACCATTCCTACGCCGGTTATCAAGTGAAATGGACGTGAATACTTTCCTAATTTTCAATTGGTATTATCGGCGTCGGCAACGAAATAGAAGATTATGGGTTCATCCTATTTTGACACAACGTTTGAATTTGGGTATTTTTCGGAATCTTATGAGCGATTTGAGAAGAGATGAGTCAAAATTTTTCAATTATTTTAGAATGAGTATGACCGCACGCAGGAAGCCGTGTGAACACTGCTATTGAAATATATGTGTGATTAAACGGGATCCCGCTTTTTACTGGACTTCGGCTCCAGTTTTTAGTGACAAAACCGAACGGCACAATTCGACCGGATCGTTTTTTTGCAGGATCCCACATGCGGGATGCTCGTGTGAACGCTAGCATATAAACACATTCGCCATCAAACGGGATCCTGCAGAAAACGGGATCCTGTTAAAAACTGGACTGCCGTGTGAAAGGGCTGTAAGAGTACTTTAATATCATTGTTAATGAAACTCTTTCAAAATTAAAACAAACGTTTTATAACTCATTTAACGGAAAATAAATAATACATTTTCACTGTTTTGTTTCAGGTTAAGAGCAAAGTTAGACTGCACTTACTGACAATGCTTGTGGAAGTAACTTCTTCTTTTTATACAAATTTATACAATACAGCCTTATTAACTCAATTTTATCAGTAAAGTAAAGAAACCCTCAATGCAAAGACCTGTCAACCAGCGGTTCCTAAACTTTTTTGAAACCCTTTAGGTAAGCTAGAATATAAGCCCCTAAAGGCTGGTGGGAAGTGGTATCCCACAAAGCACTGAAGACTCTGGTGACGGGGGAAGGAGTCAGGGCTCATTACTTCTCACGAAACCCGCACAGAGACTCCAGGGAGCACTATTTGGGAATGGCTGCTGCAAACAATCACAAAGACATCGAATTGGTAAGTCTTTTCCGTACATGGTTATTATATTCCACCCTATAGATTATCTCAAACGATTAGTTTCTCCATCAAACGAACTATTAAATAACATAAATCAATTGTGTAATATCAAATAATACAGCCGCTATTAAGGTCTGTATATCTAATGGATACTAATGGCAATTCTACTTACATCTGAGTTAGCCAATGTATCTATTAAATAAATTAATTGTTTTTATCTACAACATCACACTACATTCTTGTACTAGCTTTTGCCCGCCACTCCACCCGCGTGGTACGTCGATAAAAAATAGCCAATATGTTAAGCCAGGAATTCCTGGTTACATGTATGCAAAATTTCATTAAAATCTAGGTAGTTTTTGTGTGAAAGAGTAACTAATATCTAGACATAAACATATCCTTACCAACTCACGCATTAATAATATTACTAGGTATTAAGTTTAGTACTTTTAAATTTATCGTGACTCAAATAAAGAGTAGAGGCTAAGGAATCCTCAAATAATAAAAATATCGAGGATTATGCTGAAATAAATAGGCACTACAAGTTGAGTGTTAACTTTTTCGGTTTAGACAAAAAGCAAAAGTGTTTCAAAGAAAAAATGTTCTACAAAATATCTTGACTATATTATTGATACGTTTCATTTCACCTTTCATACTTCAAGTCTTTAATATTTTGATTTAAGGCGCCATTCACACCCCTGCGGCTTCTTATCCAACTCATGCGCTAAAACCAACTTAAAACTACCGTTACCAAACCTCCAAACTAATTTATTGTTAAAATATAACTTTTTATTCCAACTGCAAACATAAGTTGGTCTTAGATGGTTATAATAAAATATATTAGCGTTGCGCGTGCGCAGGTATTTAGTGTCATTCATCATTGTAATAGTGGTCATTTGGAGTTATGTCATTGTGCATGAAGTTTTGGCAAATATTTTTAAGTACATGACAAATCGTTTTGTACGCTAATGTGTCTTACGTGGCTGATTATGCGATTGAGATACAAAATAGTGACGTCAGGAGATTCATTTTTAGGGAACCGAATAAACAATGCAATTTTTCTCGATTTTTTTCGTCTATATGGCTCTAGCTGAGTCGATTGATAATAAAATTTTTGGCCAATGTAGTGTTTTGGAAATATAGTTGCTTTTCTACCAATAGCCACACTATGGTTCTGGTTCAACCTGTCTATTGTCCCTCTGGTACATGATTTCATACAAGCACACTATAATTTAAAGTGAATCTTCTATGGTACATATTATTGCGTTTATGTAGTCAACCAACTTAGTATATCCAAATCTTCGCGATTACTCGCAATTTTAAATCGTGTGAAGTTCAAAGCCTCATTTTTATTCTCGATGTGAGAGAAAGGAATACATTTCCACATAGCTTCACCACCAAAATGCTTATTATGCGTATAAAACAAAGGAGAATGAACAATGTTGATGGCGTTGACCCGTAAAATTAAGTTTTTGGAAACAAACCATATTTTTCACTTTCTTTACGCAATAAAGGTAGATTAAGTTTTCTAATGAGACAAATATAATTTTCACCGTTAACTTACACGTAAGATTTGACACGATTTATGCATTATGGTACTCAAGTGACATGACTATTATGTTGACCGCTAAAATTAGTTAAAAAAATAAGAGACCGGTATTGTTTGCTTTGCTTTAAGAATTATGAATGAACCTGTGTTATCTGAGAACAGGTTTTACTTCATATTAGATGTCTGTTTGTCTTGTAGAGTTGTAGTCTCTCCACTCACCTTTGGGATGTGCAGTTTTATTAAACAAAAATTATTTGAGCTCAAACGAAGTATTTAATTAATGTAATTATTCTAAAATTTGAGATGAGTTAAGTACTTTTAAGATAAATAATAAGTACATTAAAATTGCATCTTAGTCATAATCCTAACTTGAACATTAAAAATCGGCAAGTAATTTTGACTGCCTGCTACGTTTTGACACCTAAAGGGTTGAACCGAATTTGTTGAAATTTGATGTGGAGGTAGATCCATTGCGGTGCCGGCTCGGGTGAATAGTAGATAGTGCTAATATTTCACAATTTTTAAACACATTGAATTATTTTGCCTATTAAGGTCTTCTGTCAATATAAAGACCTTCGTCCGGACCCAAGGATAGTTTCGTACTTAGGTAATTCATGTCCGCTGGCCTTCCATATACGGTTATAGGGTTTTAACTGACTTTCACGCTACATGATTGATTTAATATGATTCGGAAATTAATATCATTTTGAAATTATTTAGCTTTTATTTCTTTTGACTGAGGCCGTGGTTAGTTGTATCCAAATTACTCTAGTAAGAAATGGTTGTAGTATAAAATATGTTTAATGTACCAAACGTATGGGCTATGGATTCTAATTGATCTGAGCTCTTAATTTATAAAGTAATGGTGTAACGAAATACACCCATCGTTTAAAAAAATTAAAGTTGATATGTACCGACTATTTGCCCACTTTTGTAGTCGCTGAGTAGTCGGCAAGTTACGTCGGCTTTATCTTTACTATATCTAAACTACAATTTCTTGAAATCAAATTTATTGTATTATTATTACGGCCAAACCCATAGTTAGCCCATCTTTTTAAAAGCTATATTTTTTATATATGTATAAATTAATCGATACCATATCTAGATAATAAATAAAAATCAATTAGTTATCCCTGTGACATTGAAAAAATACAATTAATTATTATTGCACAGTGAAAAGTCGGCAAAACAACTTTGTCCAGCACTTGTCTGATTATCACGAGGAACACTAACCCATTTTCCACAAAAAACACACAAAAACCCATCCACAACATATCAAACACAACATACACACATACACTAGAAAACTGGTAATGCAAACAAAACTGGAAGAGGAACGATAGCCTTGTCTTTCGGGTTAATGTAGAGATTATCTTTTATGTATTTTTAACCAACTTCACTGTTAGTTCGCCGATTACTCCAAATTTCCTGAACCGTTATTTTTTGTTCGAAAGAGAATACTTGTCCCTTGGTACCATTTTCGTCAGCTCACGATCTGATGATTGGATTCTAGAGATCCTAATTCTTTAAATATAGGCTTCTTAAGGCCGTTTACTGTATCCTTTCACGTTGTACACAGATGAGGCGAGACGTTGAATATTACTTAAGTAGTTCTTACTTTTTGTTAAATTTTGTACTATTTAGTATAGAGTCTATACTAAATAGTAGATACATATCCTATACGTCTATACTATAGACGTATAGGATATGTACATTACTTTGTATATTTACTTATTTTACAATATTTTGGATATGTACTTGACAGTACACTACATTGTGACTGTTTAAGAGCATGCTAGTTTATTTATAACAGTTTTATGGCTAAACAACTACTTTTAGATGATAATTAGTACATGACGAAAACTGAAGAGTTGATAGGACCTAAGCTACTTTTTATTTTTATTCTATGCCTGTCAATCTGCGGCCAGATTATTTGACTCCGGAAATAATTTCTGTCAAATTAATTATTTATAACAACATGTTGTTATATGTCTGTTTATTACCGCATCACGCAAAAACGATTGAATATATTTTAATAAGACTTTACAGTTCAAAAGGTTAAGGTTCAATTTAAAATGACGTTTCTCCGGGCGTTTGTTTAGCTAAGTTCTAACTATATAGGTATAGGTAGGTAGTCCAAAGAGTAACAGTGTAGAACCAGAGACAATATGTGCCAAAATGTAACATGAAGAAAATTTACGGTTATACTTCTGCAACAAATATGGTGTAGAGCTTAGGGTTATACTTATGGTGGTAGAGCTCTTGTGAATGAGCTCGAGGGCGGCAGCACCACCGTCTCAGCTTTAACCTGCCGCCAAATAGTAGTGCTTGCATTATTGTGTTCCGGTTTGGTGGTGAGATCAGGCCCTGAAATTACTGGCACATGAGGCATAACACCGTAGACCTCAGCTGCAGTGACGCATCTATAATCTGCTTTTGTGGATTGTTGATGTCCATGGGCTGTACTCCACTTACCATCAGGTGGACTACACGTTCGTTCGCTGTGGGCGTAGTATAAAAAAAAAAAAAAAAAAAAAACAAATTGGACTGTCAACTTTCATAGATTTTTTCCAGGCTGGGTAAAAGTTGTCAAAATTCATACATTTCTAATCTTTGACGTAAAATTTTATCTGCAACACGCAGTGGGAATAATGTCATTTAAAACGTTTAGTTCTTTGTAGTATGATAGAACTTTATTAAATAAGAAATAAAATATTTTACAGGCATTAAAATTAAATTATAAAAAGAACAAAATCATACCTAACTATTTACAGCTGAAAGAGAAAAGGGTTATGCGTCAAAAAATACTTCCGCATCTATGTCAAATGCGGGTGACGTGCCCAGAAGGCTGGCGGCATTGCCGCGTTGAATAGCAATGCTCAACCTTTGAGAAAAGTACATTGTAGTTAAATGTCTGCTCTTTGGGTAGAACCGCAGCTAAAGTTATTCTTTAACTTATCATAGGCTACATTAACGTGTGTTTATTTTTATATAGTTTTCTAAGAGCTATCGAAAGTATTGGGCATTAATAAGCTGACAAGGCACGCATAAGGGCAGTGTGTTTGCAGCGACCCACTAAACCTGTCACACTGCATCACAGATGTATGGTGACTATGGTTTTTCGGGAACTTCTTTTTATGACGTTTATGTAGTGAACGGGTGATTGAGTAGTTTGCCCTTTCGACGTAATTATCAACATAGAAATGCCGAAAAACAAATTATATTGACGTTTCTATGTTGATAACTACGTTAAAGTTGAATCAAAATGTCAAGATTGGCAAGGCGCGCTAAGAGGGCTGCCCGGCTGGTGTAAAATGGCAACTAAAGCTCCTGATCAAAAAGCAATCATTATGTTTGTGTTTTTGTGTGTCTTTCAGACAGCTAAAAATTTTACAGTCGAAGACTTTGGATAGTAAATTACATCATATATATGGCCGCGTAAGGTGTTAAAGAGTCATTACATAGAATAGCTTTATTTTAAAATTAATGATTTTTTAATTTTGTAAGCTCATACAATTCTGTTAACTGAAATTTTATACAATAACATCAGATATAAATAAGTGATATCATACAATAGACTGGAAGGCGTTGCAAATTTTTAAGATGATCTCATCATTATTCGCTGGGATCACTAAAATTAAAATGCCTCTATAATTTGTTCATTCTTTTAAAATAAGTTTATTAGAGGGTGATGCTTGACCTGATGCTTATAGTTATTTCGCATTTTATTTTTGAAATTCCTCAGAGCATTAATCATCAATAAAAATAAGAGCCTAAATTCGCAAAAAAATGTAGTATTATAAACTTATCATATTATAACATAAAAAATCTGGTACAGGAGGCATAACACCATAGTCCTAAGATGGAGCGAAGCATCTACAATCTGTTTTTGTAGATTGTTGATGTCTATAACCTATAGTTAGCACTTACCATCCGGTAGAATATACGTCCGTATGCTACACATATACATTCGTATAAAAAAAACCCACTAATATCCAACATGTGAAAATTTGTGAGTATGTTTGTGAAACACTTCAATTCCTAATCGATTTTTTTATGAAATCTGGAACACAGATTAGTCATATTATAACTCAGAATAACGCATTGGCTACTTTGTGTTGCCATTAGTACTACGGGAGAAAAGCTACTAACAGAGTTTAGTCCTTAATATTATTAGCATTAGTAGAATAGAATAGAATTTAATAGAAAAAACACAATAAAGACAACAACAATATGCAAAGGGCGGCCTTATCGCTTAAAGCGATCTCTTCCAGGCAACCTTTGGATGGACAGATAGGAAAGAGTAGTGTGTGAATTTAAACATCAACAAAATAAAAAAGGAAATCCGGCTCTTAGAATTTGTTGATGCCTTTTGAGCTGTCTAATATTAATTTCACGGTTCATCTCACAAGAAAAGTATTTAATTTTGTGGTAATCAATTATATTTTTTGTTTGCATATTTGATGATTGAGTATTTGAACATATCCGCGGGTCGAGTGTTTGTGGATATTAGCATATTAATTGCGTATTTAAGATTTTGTGATTGTAATGTCTGAATGCATGAGTGATTAGTGTTACTACAAATTTCAAGTTGATACAATGCTTATGCATTATTTTTATCTAATCACTAAGATCGTGAATCGTGAATGAACTTACATACATGTATATTTTTGGGAACGGTCTGCGTATTTGTTTATTTGATTGTAATAGAGCTTTGGTTAACAAGCTCGACGGAGGAATCAACACCGTTAAATTAAATAAAATAAAATATGTTTATTCCTAAGACTTTCCAAGCACTTAAAATCGTCATACAAAAATTATATCTAAATTAAACTAACATCACTTACATACGTAAGTGAATCTAAGTGCCAGTTCCGTGCCACCGCTTTGTGAAAAGAACTGAAAATAAACTCACAGCTTCTTTAAATTGCTTTAGTGTTACAATGTTTATACTTAGTACTATATATTTTGTAATGTTTATAGTAATTTGTATTTTGTTTATTATAATTCTATGAATTGTAAGAGGCGTTGTTGCTGCCTACACATAGTGGATCTTGCACGACTGTAGACTTCTGGTTTAGTAGTGGTAATAGCTCCCGAAATAACTGTCAAATGAGGCAAAAGGGATTTAGATGTTCCTGTTATGTTCGGTGACTTCGATGCATCTGTCACAAAAAAATACAAAATAGTATCAAGTACAAAAAGAACACATAAGAGCTAAAGTACAGTAAAATACATGTTCACCCTACTTTAGAACAAGTGCAGGCGGTTCGCCTTGCCCGAACGTTTCACTGCGCGTGCGCCGTATTCACACACATACACACACACACACCCATACACCCTCATGTAAACACGTGTTCTTGCATTTTAAACTTACATCCGTTCGATATTGATTTCTCTCCATATCAAAACAGTAATATCAAATATTTTAATAAGAACTTCGATCATTAACAATCCCACTACTAACTTTTTACTTTTTTTATGAATTAAATATTTTTATTTTAAGTTACGTATAAGTGAGATTTCTGTATTAATAAATGCAGTAATAAAACCGTAAGTGTAGAACGTTGGCTATAAAATAGAAAATGTATATTGGTTCATTAGAACTCAATAAACTCTTAAAAAGAGTTATTACTGCTTTATTTTAGATAAAAGCAACAAGCAGTAGTTACGATGTTATATCATTATTTATCTGCTGCCTGAATACAAATTATATCATTTTGTAAAACTCGCTACTTCAAAAACGTTTTCTATTTATCTCAATGCACACATTATTGATGGTCGTAAATACGTATTTTTGTTTTATTATCGTTCCTCAGACCCTGGTATGTTTCGATACTGACGTGATCCGTATTTTGGCCAGCACTGATGGCAATGTGAATCTAGTGACAAGTCACTTAAAGAAATATGTTATGTCAAATTAAGGTTAGATTTTTAAATATTTTGAATTATCTTGTAGGAAATTTTCATAATGGATGTTTAGGTTATGAACTTCTGAATGATGACATGCTTTCTTGGATCGGTACTACTCCGTCAAGCCTCGTCCAAAAGGATCAGTTTTAGTCTTATAAATTGGTCCAATGTTCTAATGCATAAGGTTCAATCCGGTAGTTAATGTAAATGGCAATCCCTTTTTAATACTCTAGTAAAATGAGATGAAAGTGGTTTACGCCGGATAAAACAAGTAACAACAACAAACCTAAATGACATTTGCTCTCTAATAACATTTAAATTTGATTAACAATCATTGTTTGCACCCATATTGGTAGTTAATAGCACTTACTATTATGGCTAAAAACAATAACAATAAGTTTCGCACCATCGGACAGTCGACCATAGACCACGAGCATACCTAGACTAAACAAATTGTGTAATAAGGCGCGCGAAGAGAGGTTGTATACTTGAATGTAAAATACAAAGCGGGCGTGTTATAATTTGAACAAAGATTATGAATATTTTTAAAAAAAAGAAAAGCTATAATATAACGAATGAGATAAAAATTATTCCAAATGACGCACAGATTTATCTACTTAACCCCTCTGTTTATTCTTTACCTAACTTAAGAATAGAGCTGGGCATGAGAAACATGATAACATCTACACAAAGTGTGGAAATCGCCGACTTCACGTCACCAAAGATGGGCGCCCCGTAAACTTGGGCGTTGAGTCATTCGTCACATCGGCCATCGCGAATGATTCACAAAAACTCACTCCATCACCCAGACCTGACTCATAGCGAACGCCCAGAATACAGAAATGTATTTTGAATTCAGATTGAACGAACTTGTCGACCGGAATTTGCGACATACTCGTTCATTTTCAAAATTAATTTTGGAATTAAAGTGTTCTATATTTTCTTTCGAGAATTATGATCTTTACGAGGAAGTGTTGGAATTTATAAATGCAATTTTTCATATATTTTTTTTTTAAATGTCACTCAGACCTGACTCTATGGCGCCATCTACGAATAATAAAACTAATGCATTAAGTGATTTAAGTGAATCTTTACAGTAGTAGAATATGAAGTCTATGAATAGCGTTAAATGTTGTGATGGTATTATGCTAGTAAGCAAACAGTAGTTATGGCTATCTATCTCTATCTATAGTGAGATGCACAGGTGAGCTAACACGATGATCTACTAACAAGTTTTATAATGATTGCTTTGAACTTTAGATACCTTTATCAACCGTACTGTAATACAATTTTGGGATTTGAAATTTAAATAAATTAATGACAAAAACGAATATAGTACATACATAACATCACGCCTTTATTGGATGTCGCAGAGGTGTTAGAGTGAGTATCGGCATTGACTGAGCCCAATGCCAATTCCGTGCTGCTATTGTGCCAAATTACTCTTTTGACTGACCCAGGAATCGAACTCGAGACTTCGAAATGAGAAGGTTTATATTACATAATTAAATAGTGCAGAAGGCGAAATGCGTTTTCTCAGCTCTGGGGCACACCCATTGGCAAAAATACAATCCCTTTTTATTGGCGGTCAATTATTCCTGACCGCATACCACACCGATTGGGGAGACGATGTGGTTGTGTGGCGCTCACAACCACTAAAATTCTACCATGCGCCTACTCTCGCCTTTTTGACAGGCCACTGGAATTATGACATACATCAGTGACCCGTTCAGAAAGGTCATACAGGCCTAATATGTCACCACCTTCGGCCTTTAATCATATCGGTGGGCAGCAACTAGACCGCTCTGCCGGTTGTTCTATGCTCAGTTGACAAAGGTCGGCCCTGCGCGGTCACGATCTGAACCCGCGCCCGACGGCTCATGGGAACAGGACCTCAGGGTCCATACTATTGGACTGCTAACGTCAAATGGCTGTTTTTCATCGATAAGTTTCCTTTAATAATAAAATAAATAAAATAATATACCTTTTTAAGGTATGCGGTCTTTGCTTTTCATGGGCCATCAACTTGGTAAAACAAACAATTAAACTTTTTTGTTAATTGTACCAAGCGGCGGTTTAGATCGTTAACGCAGAAATTATGAAGTACATCAAATAATTAAAACCAACTCTGCTAACTTTTCCGTGGGCTAACGTACTTATTTGTTGCTTTAATATTGCAAAAGTAAAAACAGATTATGTTGTATGCTGTGATTTATACACCCTATGCATATCAAGACATAACAATCATCTATTCAAACATGTGATTCTGAAAAGAAAACCTAAATATAGAAAATAAAACGAACCACAAAATTCGACCCTCACAGCTATTGATATCCCACTAATGGAGATGACTCAAATACCCCAAGAGCTGAATCTGAACTATTCTTAGTTCTTAGAAATATCTACAAATAATACAACACATCAGACTTAATCTGCGCTACATCGGAAAGGCGTATTCCAGCAATATCTGACCAATAAATAAAATAGGAGGATTAGCCTAACATCATGCGTATTATTTACTCGGAAGGGAGGCAGAAGTATACTTCTTCTTCTTCGTCGTGTCGATGGCTGAGTCAAATTTTATTGGCCCAATAAGTGGCCACTGTTATGGCGCTATCGTCGGCGTTCATGAGCTCTCTTGTGCAGGTGGAAGGGCATTTTGGAGGAGAGTCGGTAAGGTAGTCAAGGTTTTGACTTGCCATCGTGGTGAAAGGATTAGCCAATTCGCTTTTAAGAACTCGCGAATTGCCCAGGGTGCGCCGGACGTAGGGAGTTGTTGTGTACGTCACTCGGGGAGGCTCCTTTCATGCACCCTCAATATAGTATAAATAGTATACTAATACCCCCAATTCAACACTCATGTTTAGGTGCCTTGTCTAATTGTCAGTTCAATTTGTTTTTACTCGAAGTTTTCTAGCGGGAAAAATTCTAACTTCGTTTTTTCCGGCGTCGGAAATATAAAATATTACCAATAAAACGATAGTACAGTCGAGTTCAAATATGGTGCCAAAAATGTTGGCAGTTTTGGCCTTAATATCTCAATTATAAAGTTTAATACTGGCAACATATTAATGAACGCGACTGTACGAAAACACACTGACAGATTTACTTTACAAAAGGAGGTTACTGTCTCAAATTAAATTAGTCACAAATTGAAATGAAAACTGTTATTTTAGTATTTTTGGAGTAACTTGAGAAAGAGGTTAATTACCAAATTTAAGATTGACAGCGACCGGGACTACGCAATAATGGTATTATAATGTTTTTGTTTTTAATTTCAAAATATTTTTTTTTTGTTGAAAAGCTGCGTTTGTATCTTTTTTTTTTAGTTGCTTTAATCAACCAAAAAGTATGATTGTTATGAAAACTACGTGACCAGTTTAGATTTGAGGCGGACGGCGAACCCAGCCTAGGACAGATATTTAAAAATTTCTTGATTACCCTTTTATTCTTTAAGTTTGCTAGCATAGCTACAGCGAGTAATAGTATAAACAAATTATTCATTTCTATTACCTATTTACACTAGATTTTATATTGTCTCCTCGAGTGTAAACCCGCTACGAGGAAAAGTTTATTTTAACATGTTGCTCTGCTATTTAATATAGAATGGATGTATGATTGACATTCTTAAAGATATTGAAATATCAATTTATATTTTAGGATTATATTACAATTAATCATATATTTACTTATTAAATTGTCATGTGGAGTGTGAATGTGAGTGTGTATTTGTTAATATGAATCGGTGAGTGTGTTGTTAGATTTTGTAAGTGTGCCCACTATGTGTGTATTTACATAAGTTACCCAGGTTACTATTTTTCGCACGTTATGCCACATTATAACGAGTTTTATTAGTATTAAGTGTTTTTTTTCGTTACATTATTTTTTTTTACTTCCTGCACGAAATCTGATAAACTCTGGTATTGTGTCCGTCAGAAGGCGATAGGCTTATCCCCCCCCCCTTATCACATAAGACCTAAACATAACAGGAGAAATGTGGGTGTTATACACCTATGCCACATCCTTCTGGGTGATATAGGCGTGATGTTATGTTTTATTTTAAGATCACGAGTTTTCTTGCACCAATAGTAAGGCACACAGCAGGGCGGAGCGGGCGCCACTCAAGCAAGATACGCTTACTAATGCACTAGCTAGATTGTACATTGAATTATGACGTACAACTACAATATTGTTCGAGATAATTCAGCGAAAGTTTGTGGGTGATGTGTTTATTTGTACGTTTGGTTAGTGAGTTAGAACTTTAGGAATGTAGGGAGGGTGGCAATATAGGTGGGTAGAGTAGTGAGTGTAGTGACCAAAGGGCTTTGATAGGTTCAGATTTATCTCTGGTAGTGACCAATGAGAACTGCAAAATACACGAATTTGAGCATATTAATGTTGCCCGTAAAATAACAACTTGTTATGAATTTTATTTATTGGCATAAGAAACATCGTAGTCTTTTGACGGAACTACAATTCACCAGTGATTTAAAGTCAGTTGTCTTCAAGTAGGCACACAACTAGATTAACATATTGTGTGGTTTAAATCAACCAATGAGTTTTCAAATTCTTCATAAATATCTGTGTATATTGCTGGTTTCTTTTCGATTGCAAATACCATTTACGAATACATCCAATCTTAAAACTTTTAAAGACACCGTAATATCCTTACATTCAAAGTCTGAATTATTTCATAATGGGACAATCTTCGTCTACAACGTTATAATATAATAGTTGCCGACATTTTAAAGTAGCCATGCATCTAATTTATGACAAAAGATAGACCACCCGAGTTCTGAATGCGAACGTGACCGTTCTATGAGTTTATTAGCTATGACATCATGATATCTGCATACAGGTTTAAAGTCAAGGAAAACCATACATTTAAGAATATAACCTTACAGATTCTAGGAAGTATATTTTTTAGCTGGAGTAATTACGTAACTATGTGAAATTGCACAGAAATGTAAGTCTTTAATGTGTCACATATTTGCAGGTAGGTAATTTAATCCCGATTTCAACAGCTCCTAATAAAATTAAATTAATGATAGTTAACTGCCTAAATAGATTACTTTATACTAATTTGACATTTTATCTGTCCTAGGAACTGTGAAATCGGCGCTTAGTCTATCCACTAATACGCACTAAGCGTTTCGCCTCTACATTTCTTATGCGAACTGCCAAAGAATGGAACGCCTTGCCCGAGTCTTGTTGCCGCATTAGTACAATCTGGAATCTCTTGAAAGCCAGAGTTAATAGGTATCTTATAAGTAAGCGTGCTCCACCGTAGACCGCATCATCACTTACCATCAGGTGAGATCGTGGTAAAAGGCGTGCCTATCCACCATAAACCAAAAAAAAAAAATAGTCACATTGAAGGGTGGAAAATAAACTGCAAAGACTATATGACACCAATACTGAGTATTTTTTCATTTATCTTTCTCCATTGCAGAAGTTTACTGAGATGTTTATTATTGAAAATCATTCCTCGTCGTGTCGATGGCTGATTCAAATTTTGTTGGCCTAATAAGTGGCCACTGTTATGGCGCTGTCTTGGCGTTCATCAGCGCCTCTCTTGTGCAGGTGGTAGGGCATTTTGGACAGTCAGTAAGGTGGGCCATAGATTGCATTGCTCCACAAATAGAAAATAATGATGTTAGTAATTAATACACTTACGTTTGCACATTGTAACAATAAAAGTGATTCAAAGATGTCAACAACAAGCAATAACTCATTACGACTGCTTTGTTTCACTTCTTATTTACTTCTCCTGTAATTAATCCATCAATCATGCGTTTTTTATTAAAAGGCAATAAATTGATGTTGCCCGTATTAGTTGCTATTTACCTTTTCACAGCGCATGTGAGTTTGTGAAGAAATATAATTATTGTGCGTGTGGAATTTACTGTTTCTTCTGTTTCCTAGAACTGTATTAACAGTTCATTGCTGCAACATTATTCTTTATGTGTCATCAGTAAGTTATTAGCTGATAAAAGTAATTAATTTAGTTATCAGTAAATCGACTGTTGTACTCAGTTCTACACATGAGCTGTTAACATATTTAACTAATCGTGCCCAAGCCTAAACTAGCTGTTCTCCAAAAAAAGGTTAGAAAAGTGTGGTGACCTGCGCAATTTCAATTATTTGACTGATCACAAAAATAAATTTTGAAACCTTCAAAAGACATACTATAACTAGGCAAAAAGAAACAAGATGGGGAGAATTAAAACTACCAAATTTAAACTTCAAGACATTTTTACTAGACTGAAAAAATATATAATTATTGCTCTGTATCTGCACCTACCTATGCTTATCTCACCCTAGGTTGACTGTAAGAGAATGCCATAGGGCATTAAGTCCGCCTATGTACTATTTTTATGTGCGATAAGTAAAATAAATAAATAAAAATAAAAAATAATATAGTTTATATATTAGTCAGACGGTTTGTTATACCGACCAATCCAACCTCACTCTCCCTTTCTCTCTCTCATTCACTATTTGTAAGGGATAGAGATATCGAAAACCAAAGCTCAGCATTAATCGCGGATTAAGAAGTTTGGTCAAATCAGCACTTACTCAACAAAACACCATTACTTTCATAACTGCAATAACACGCCACACATTCGCAAAACATGACATAAACAAAATCGGAAGTAAAAACCGATCTATTTTAGGAACAAGAGATTTGGTTGAAACGTGCGATATGAATGACTTTGTTCCAAATATCTCGATTTCGTGCGTGCGCGCGGCTATCGGCTCGCTTCGTCTCGGCCGAGTTTACCACAATTGTTGGCAGGCCTGACCGATTTCCGACTTGAGAAATGTTTTGTGTACGTCTTCTTCCTGTGTTTTTAAGTATGAGATGTATGTTTGAGTGATGTTCATAACAATTGTTAATAGACAAGCTCATCTGACGCGGTGGACGTGTTAAATTCTTTACGGAAATGTCAAGTTTTCTATGACAAACTACCAATAGTTATGAATATCAATATAGTGCAGTCATTTAGAGCAATCATAAGTGCAAATGAACCTAGAATTTTATTTTTTTCGCATAAATCTATTACACGTACTTCGTTTAAAAACATAAAAGATATCAACTTAAACTTCACGATGGACTATGTGGGATTACTAAAGAATTGAAAGTTCTTTGAGATCCTATGAAAATGTTTTAGATGTTCAAGAATTTTACGTTCAATATTTTATATATAACCATTTACTTCATTTGTAGCACTTAATATTGTTTTGTAAATTATTGTCACGTGTTATTTATTGGAAGCCCAGGCTGACGGGATGTAAAGTATCGCAGTTCCTCTGCCATATGAGGATCGGTCGTGCGTGGAATATCGTTCACACGGCGTGATTCATTGCTTTATGTTGGAGATTTCTGACTGACAGTACCAGAATAAAAGTAGTATAGAGTAAACCTGACTGGACTTTACTGATACCGGTTGTAATTTGTTTTTTTTGGGAATTACAGAATGTACTCCGTGGAGGTGAGCCACAGGGTATCCTAGTTTGGACTCCTGACTCCCGCAAAAGTTAATCTATACTCTAGATTTTAAGTACTAAATGTTAATTCCAATTTTATTTAAGTCATGTGATTTTTTGTGGGAAGTAAATAAAGATTTTTTCATTTGTCAAAGGTTTTATTGTGAATAGCCTCCATCTAAAATTCTTGGACTAAATGTCAGTTTGGTAAGACCGCGTGTGCACTCTTTTTTCGATGGTATCTCTTTATGGGCTGTAGTTGCCAATGATCATCGGGTGCATTACCCACCCGTCCGTTGATACTTGAAATGATTGTATTGCAATAAAAAAACAACAAAACAGGATCGGCCGGGCAAGGAATAAAATAAAAAAATAAAAAAATAAAAATAAAAAGTATTTATTGACTCAAATTAATCACAACAATGTTTGCGTGAAGTATGACACTAGAACATGTTTGATACAAATAGTACTGATACTGATTCCCAAACTAAGCTATTGCTTGTATTTTGGGAGACAGCGTTCAGTCGTGGAGTATGGCTCTATGTTACATTAATATATTATCGTTGACACGGCGTGATTCATTCCTTTATGCTGGGGATTTCTGATTTCTGACTGACTAGTGCTACTGACTAATATAATCTATGCTTAAGTAAAAGTGGAACTTTTAGTAGGAATCCTTGGTAGGGCATTAGTGTTTTTACCAAAGAAATTAAACATATTGTGGCGGTATCTGCACATAATAAATGACGGATGGCATTAACAACGTTAACAAGTGACACACTCGTCACAGATGTTAAAGAGCGCTGAAATTTAGTGCTGATAATTTGAACCGATTTATATTAACTCTTTATTCAATTTAATATTAAGATTTTTTTCGTTAATAATATTTGTGCTAATTAAAAAATACAGATGAAAGTATAATATTATTATGCTAAATCTAGCTAAATCAGCATTTATTTACAACAGTTACCAAAATCATAAATTAAAACGCTATTCGAATGAAAGTAAAATTAATATCCAAGCATTACCACTACCTAATAACCTGAGATTAAAACGATGTTATCGTGCAATGAGATCTAAATCGTGAGGATCTCATGCAGAGAATTCCTATTACCAACATAACTTTAGTTTACACAATAAGGAACTGTGTGTAATTGCTCGACGGGACTCAAAATAATTAGCCCCAATTTCAAAGGTGTTAGAAATACCTTATTGGCAGGATAAGCACATGAATGAAAGTGACTGCTGTGTTCTTATTTTAAATGTAGAATAGAATAGAATAGAATAGAAAAACTTTATTTGCATACATACCATTTTCATAAAAATACAAGACATCACAATAAAGACAACAACAACATGCAACGGGCGGCCTTTATCACTTAAAGTGATCTCTTCCAGGCAAGCTTTGGATGAACAGATAGGAAAGAGAAAGTGTTTATTAATCTAAGGAAAGTCATTTTTTTTTCTTTTTTTTTATTAATTTTGGTCAGGTTATATTTTATGGGACAGATAAGATCTATCCGAAACTGGCCCTTAATGTGTTAACTACAAACTTTTTTTAAACTTGCAGAGTTACGTGTTGATCAAATCTAGGACGCTATGTTATGGTGGATAGGTTCGCATTTGGAGACCACCTGATGGTAAGTGATGATGTGGTCTAAGGTGGGAACGCTTATCGATATGATTATGACGAATCTACCTATTTACTCTTGCTTTGGAGAGACCTAAAATAATATACTCAGTGGAAATACAGACTCGGACAAGGCATTCCAATCCTTGGCAGCTCGCTTGCTAGAAACACTTCGCGACTTTCAATGTGAGTTCAAATTTGGTATATATTTGGTGACATTGCAATGTGGTACCTGGAAGGTCATCTGAGGCGGAAGGTGGCCATAGGAACTCCTTAACTAAACAAGACAAACCAATCTAGTTTGGGCTCATTTGCATTGTCTTGACAAACACTCTGTTTCCAAAAGCTTGTTTTAAAAAAATAAACACACATCTCGCGACACACTGACCGATATTTCTGATAGCTTTATTTAGTCTTAGACTAGACTAATTAAGTAATCTTATGTCAAATAAATGCCTCCAGCAAGTCGTGATGCTGAATCGTGCGATCTAATTGTAACCTATTACATCAACATGTAAAGGTTTATAAGGTAATTTGGTTCTATTTGGTACAGTTCTCAGTTTGATGTATCACTATAGAAGTAGGTACTATAGGTATATAAAGGGCAATATTTGATTAAAATACCCTATTGATTGCTATGAAATTATTGTTATTTGCATAAAATAATAAGATTCTCCAATGACGGTTTATCTAGTAGTGCCTAAATATCAGCAAAATGTCTGTTAGTTTCAGCCTGAAAAGATGAAACCGTGTAGCAAACTTTTTAGTAACTTTTTTATAACATCGTTTTATAGGGTATTTAAATGATTTAATCAAGGTAATTTAAATATAATCAATATCACAAATACAAATTTCGAGTCTATCCATACGAATCCATAGCTGAATTGAAAAAGCACGTGGGGCGTTTACCCGGAGGATGCAGGTTCGAGTCATGCTAGATTCTTAATTTTTCAACTTTAACATTATATAAAATACTATATACTATGATATATTTAACTTTCCTAGCTAAATATTACTTTATCCACCTAAATACAGCTATGTACAGCATATGTGCCTCTAACCGCATCTACTTATCTCCCTTCTTCCTAAACAACACGGCAATAAGTAACAAAAGCAGTTTAGCAATTAACACGTCTACAATTGCCTGGGAGCGAACAACAATGCATCGGATGCGACGGTTTTGTAGTGCGTGTGTTTCGCAATGCACGGCATAGTTACCTCCCGTGTGTCGCAATGAGAATGAAGATGACTGCTTAAATGGCCTACTGTTATACGCTATACGGTAAGTATAGGCGACTACTCGTCAAAGCTATACATAACCAGTATAAGCTGGTCTCAAGTTGTATAGGTTCCCTTCAGTGCCGGATTAAGCGTGCACAGGGCCTGTAGCAACTACTCTTGCTATATGGCTAATCCGGCACTGTTTCCCTTTCAATGCGAGACTAGAAATGTATAGGTTGATTCGAAGCCGTCTGTACAGGCCATGAATATTTTAGGATTATGATATTTTTTGTTTTGTGTATCAGACTGTAGCGTAACCATAAGTTCACCTAATTTATAGGTTAGAAATGGTCGTGCTTCTACACATAAAATCGCCACCACATTTAGGTGTGGTACAAGGATTTGGTTGAGGGGAAGAAGAGGGAGGGTTTGACCTAAAAATTTTGTCAAGAATTTTCGTTATAAAATTGCCATGAAAATATTCAGGTAATACCAATTTTGATAGCGCTTAGTAGTTCTATGAACTAAAGTAGGCTCGTTTAGGCTCTGCAGTATTTGCAATACTAGGTTAAAATATTAACACGACCTACTTTTTATACTGGTTCTATGAAAATAATCAGTTTACTGCAGTAATTTACCTGTTATCCGAAAATATGAAATTAGGACAGTTATGTGTCTGTAGGCGTGTACCAGCCAGTATCATGGGGACCTACAATTGAAAATAGAACGATTCAGTTTAGAGGTTCTAAGGATTTGGAAGAAAAATTACGGTCACATCGCCGTTTTTTAGTTGTTTTTTTAAACGACGTCCAGCTCATGTTTGCTTCGTGTATATCTTTCGAAGGCAGCCTCTGCTAGTACTTCATGTTGTATTATAAATATATATCACGAGATATTTAACAAGTGCCGACAATAATAGTTCACCGGCGTGTAGTAAAAGTGTGCAAAAGAGGGAAGATCGGTTCGTCTGCTAATAAAACTGTTTTCACATTACCCGAAATGACTATAGTGTTTAAGTTTTAGTTTTATCGTTAAAAAAAAGAGATTGTAACATCTCTGGAATATCGAAATTACTTGCTTTATATTTTGCTTATGTATTTAAATATCCCGTGATATCTAATTTTCATTCTGAATTTTTTCTCTTTTGCTCGTTTAGTTTCCGCATGCAAAACAGTTTTCTCAAAAAACCTTAGCCACCTCGGCCATAAAAATTAATTGAATATTGTACTTCCAAAAGTGTTTCACGTAAACAATGCTTATCCACTGATGGGAAAGCAGTAGTTAGTAGTTAGGCAAGTGGGCCGCGACCGCAACAAGGTTATTGTGGACCACCTACTTGGTAAGTACTTACAGGCTGCTGGGTTATGTGCCGGTGTGGTAAGGTTTGATAACTGCGAAATTGGCAATTAAATGACATATTCCTGTAAAGGTGGAAAGCAATGTTGGAACAATTAAAGCAAGAGATATATAAATAGGATATCAATTTCTGTGGTTATTTTTATTATTACTTGAATCTTAAAGAAGATTCATTATTTTTCATTCATTCAGACCATAAATGAATAAATCTTTTACTGGTCAACCCTACTGTCTTTGTGTTTTAAATATTGTAAAACTTTCATCTTCTATTAAATAAACTTGAGGCTAACATGCTATTGTGATTGGTGTCATAAATTGTAAAAAAATACTCAAGTAAATATGCTTGATATAAGCTAAGGCCTATTGTATACAATTTTACATTGTTCTTTAAAGTTCTGCTAATAAAGCAAGTTACTTAGAAAGAGACCGTGTGAACAAGACGTTCCGTCACGGCAATTTTGGCCATTATTAAAGGGAACTCCTGTATTTTCATACTCTTAAATCTAGAATAGGTTCGTTTAGATAAGAACTGTGTTTGGTAATAAAATGAAGTATTCTATTTAAGAAAAAAACAATTGTTATTACATAGAGCTTAAACATCAATAAAATTAGATTGACAGAAATATATATATTATTAAATTGGATCTTAAATTAAACTAGTCTTCTAACTTAATCTAAACTTATTAATTCACTGTCCGAAAGTAAAAAAAATGATTTTACTGGTGGTAGAGCTCTTGTGAATGAGCTCGAGGGCGGCAGCACCACCGTTTCACCTTTAACCTGTCGCCAAATAGTAGTGCTTCCATTACTGTGTTCCGGTTTGGTGGTGAGATCAGGCCCTGAAATTACTGGCACATGAGACATAACACCGTAGTCCTCAGCTGCAGCGACACATCTATAATCTGCTTTTGTGGATTGTTGATTTCCATGGGCTGTACTCCACTTACCATCAGGTAGACTACACGTTCATTCGCTGTGGGCGTAGTATAAAAAAAAAGAAGATAAAAAAAAACATTGTAAGTCTTGCATTATTACTATGTAGGTACAATTATATGTACATCTCTCTTTTCTATAAGAAATGATAAATTCTTTATGTATAAAAGAAGATATCTATCGCTCCTCTAGCATTCATATAAAGAAAAGAAAATAAAAACATTATTTTTATAGTTTTAAACTTAGATACTTGAAAAGTGTCTTCAAGTATCTAAACATTTCCTGTTTACAAGTGAACAATTCGCTGGCAAGTGTACACGACTACACAGACTTTAAATCAAAATTTGGACAGTATATTAGATCAAGTTCTCTAGACAGTTTGTCGACGGTCTACCAAGTTTTCATTTCTATGTAAGTCTTGCATTACTATGTACAACTATATGTACATCTATCTTTTCTAAAAGAGATGATAAATTTTAAGTATTTTTTTTTATATTTTATTATTAAATTGTTTTTTTGTAGTTTTGATACATTGAAAGTTCGGTGCTTAACTCTACTGTTGCATTGTATTCCAGTCAATAGAAAAACAATCTGAAGATTTAGTCTCGAGGAAGGAACTTTGAGGAAAAGCTAACTTTTAATTATTACGAAAGGTACAAAGTGGTGGTAATAAAATCAATTGCTTGAAATATTTCAGTCATTTTAATCTTTTGAACTCAACAGAGAAAGCTAAGTCGGTATTGGTTTACTTTGTATTAGTAATTATCTCTTGTGTGTGTGTCATACAAATTATAGCTATAATACAACAGAATATTATGATACCCTTAGGGCATTATAATTTCTGCTGGATTTACAATTGAAAGAAAAACTGTATACTTTTGTGCAGTTTTACAAAATATTTGGAATAAATCCACCACATAAAATTAAACTACAATATGATGGGCTTTGGCGATCAGCGAATGCTTCGCATAATGTTGCGTTTTATCGCGAAGAACACGCTATTTTCTGGCTTCGTTACACACCTAGCAATAAAATAGATTGTCGCATTACCACGATTAACAGCAGCATCGCCATTACTGTCAAACGAACTCTATTGCTTCATTTCCCATAATGTTAAACAAACAATAACAACCTTATTAAACTAAAGGTTTACCAAACAAGGATTAGAATTTCCATTCCGAAGTGATTTCAGCGTTGTTAAACCAGTCCGCGAATTATCTTTGCAATAAAATGTCCGTACACCAAAAGTTGCACGTTTTCGATGGCAGCATGAACTATTCAGTAACTACAATGTTTAGCTTAGCCCTAAGGCCTAAGGCCTAAAGTACCTAGGTAGTCTAGGTACAGTCCGAAAACAAGGCAAATGGGAGAATAAATCAGTTTGACCCGGCCGGCCCACAATAATATCAAATTCCTGCTTATTTTATTATTCATAGATCTTGGCAATTGGAGCGTGGGACAGTCCCAACATTTTGTTAGTGAACAGATGTTTTGCATACATAGTCACGCCCTCTGTCGCCACTTAAGGTGAACTATTATGTTTTCCTTGTGCGAATTTAGCTGTTGCGTAAAATTAACTAGGAAAGTCACTCTAGAATGTAGGTGTGTACGTGTAGTAGCCTTAATTTAGGTGCGGTATTTTTAGTTTGGACTAAAGCTTAAATGTTTTGTGTGAGAATTCTGCGACATGCTAAAATACTTAAGTAGAAAACCTATTAATAGAAATAGTTAGAAGATTTTCAATAAAAAACAACTAAACTAGATAAAAAAATCTGGCAAAAATAACTCATCATTTTTGGCGAAAAAAAACGAATTAAATTAAATTAAAGTATAAATATATGTTTTAGCTTTGTGTAAAAAATAATCTTACGTGAAAAGCCGGAAAACTATTAAAGCTCCTTATGTCATTTACGGAACTTGAAGTTTTTAATTCCCTATTCATTACTATAGAAGTAAATGTATAATTAATGATCTAATAATAACATAACACTTGTCTCATACTTAATAAGTATACAGTTACTTAGTGTATAATTAAATCGTGTTGCGTCGTGTGACATTACCTGAATGCGCCGGTTCTTTGTACTGATAGATATATATTTTTTCATGTTATTTGATTTATCATAATAAATTTAAACAGTAAGCATACGTAGTTGTATAATAAATACTGTACAAAGCAGTGCCATATTAGTTGGGTTTCATTTTGAAGCGTGAATTTTTTTTTTATACTACGCTTACAGCGAACGAACGTGTAGTCCACCTGATGGTAAGTGGAGTACAGCCCATGGACATCAACAATCCACAAAAGCAGATTATAGATGCGTCGCTGCATGTGCCAGTAATTTCATGGCCTGATCTCACCACCAAACCGGAACACAGTAATGGAAGCACTACTATTTGGCGGCAGGTTAAAGGTGAGACGGTGGTGCTGCCGCCCTCGAGCTCATTCACAAGAGCTCTACCACCAGTTAAGCAATGCTAAGTCAACTAATAATTGACATTATGTTATTATTTTTTGTAAGAGTGATGTAAACACTATCATCTTTTGTGAACTCTTTGGTTCATTGCCTAATCTTTCAAATAAAATCGTATATGAAAAATCTGTTATAAAAAAGTATAGAAAATAATAATACATGAACAATCTAACGTTGATTACGAGAGATTGTTCATATTGTTTTATTTATTAAATAATGTTTTCTGATTCATAAATTGTTTATTTTAAATTTATCTACTTATTTATTTTGTAAAAATTAAATATTTATAAAAAAAAACCAAATAAAATATAAATTTTACAAGATTAAATATTTAAAAAAAATCTTTCACTTTTGTAATTTTTTTTAAAAATTTCAAAGTAAGAAAATAAATAAATAAATGGAATAAACAAATAAAAGCTCCGAATTTATTTTTTGCCACCAAATAATCGATGCACATTGGAAATAAATAGATGCTAATGAAATTACGATCAGAGTTCAGCGTCCTGCGTGGCTAATGCGTCTTTAGTCCCCCGGGACCCGCGGCCAGACGGTACGAACAAAAAGCCAATTTCATAAAACTATGCACCCGACTGCGGCCCATAACAATAAATGAGCAAACCTCCAGAACCTGATACCTTGCCCGGATATACTTTTCACATGTCCCCTGTCAACACACGCAAGAAATTCTCCATACATCTCCTATTTTTTTAAGGAACGTCGGCGTTTTCACCAAAACAAACGAGCAATGGAAATGTGTCGCGAAAAATCGACGCTTCGCCACGATACAGTGGTACAGGAATCTGCAAGTCTGCCGCACACATACGCATTGCTGTACCGACGAGGAGGCTTCGATTGCACACAACCGAGTTTTTACATCGCTCGCCAGTCTGCCCCGTGCTGTTGCTTGCGACGCTCGTGTCGTTCGGCGCCGCGACGCCTACTCTCCGACATCGCGAAAAAAGTTTTCGTCCGACATACGAAACTTTCCTTGGACTTTCCTCTTAACCCGCACATTGTTGAATTGGAACAGTCTGCTTAGAACCCGGCTAACGCGAAAAGTGACCTTCTAAAACCGGAATTCGGTATCCTCCGGAACGGGTTTAGTCTCGGACCCCGCCGTGCCAGGACTTTCGTGAAGTGCTAACTTGATTTTCATAGTGGTGTGTTCAGTGTGAGTGACTGGATTCTACGCTCTACGGAAGGCCGGGCAGTGTCCCGTAGTTTTAAGGTCTGCTTCCCTGGTAAAAGTGCTGTTAAACATTTCTGTAAGTATTGTTTTAAGTTATAGTTCAAAGACCCCGTTCATCACGTTTTAGCAAACATCACGCGTCGAAAACTAAAACTGTTATTTTATTGCCATGTCAGAGATTTAGTAGACTGAATGTTGTAATACGTCCTTGCCCTTGTCAAAACAAAAACTGGACTATTATTTGCTATCAACGTCTTACTCGGTGCATAACAGCAAAAAAAAAGTCGGTCATCAAGAAAACAACACTTTTATCTATCTGCAGTAATCAGTAAATCAATGAATGTCGTAGCTTAATCTCGAGATAACAATAGCGGAAATTATAATACTTGGGTGTATATAATTATTTAAAGGCAAAACAAAAATTAATTTTATAGAAGTTGAGGTATTATGTTGTCGCTGCCTCGGCTGCATCCAAAAATAAATATTATTATAGATTTTAAATTGAATGAGAAGCAGTTTCGTGTCAGTGCACCTCTGCCGGATCTTTACCTCGAAATTGAAACTTTTTTTTGTATGACGTTTGCATATAGACGAGTCGGGCGACCTCACCAATGTTTTGCATCAATCGAAAGTGCCATGTGTCTGCGAGTCTATTTCCAGCCGAACAGATGTGCAAAAACTCTACCAAAAAACAACTATTGAGCGCTTTGTGCTGAAAAAAAAACATTGCAACGTTAACTTTATTATTTTTTACTTCGACGCCGAATTCGCTCTCCATAATGCTTTAATGTGGTTTTACTCTATTTTTCATTGCAGTAAGATTATTTTTGACATCTTAAGTGTTTAGAGTCTTGAACTTACAATTAGGTTGAACTCTGACTTCTTTATTAAAGTTCCGATTATTTTTATATTTCATAAAAAAGATGTGGCAAGTGTGGCAAGTGCCCTAAGTTTCACCAGGTTACTTTGTCATAGGTTATAATGCCAAGGCCGTACCTAACCGTGGACTTAAGAAATCCTGCATTATTACGATACTAGTTTTAATTGCAATTTTGAAACTGTATCCAATTGCTCTAGGGGTTTGATAAGAAACAATGTGTAATACTTACTATATAGATTGTGACAGTTTTCATTTTTATTATGTGTTCTAAAGTATTATTTTACACTGTATAGTGTAAGTACTAATTTGATAAAGGAAATGTCAGCATCAGTAACATTAGACTTAAGCAAAGTTTGCGACGATATTTAAGTCAACGAAATTATGCAAGTGGAACTTAATTTAGATTTAGTGTCAACTAATTAATTAGACTGATACTTAATTATTCCATTTTTACAATCTAAAATATTGTTGGCAATTTGTCAAGTTTTCCGTAATATCGAAATAATGTTTGCATAATTGACAATATTTGATTTTATATGTTAGGCCAACTACTAAACAGAACAAATATTATGAACAAATACCTATATCCGTCAGTTAGTTTTCAATGTTTTACGTTAATAAAACAATTCTACTTAGTATTACGTGATGGCCGTGTTTAAAAATGTAACAGGCCGGCTCAGTCGTGCGTTGCTCTTAACTCAGATGATTGAATTAGCACAGAAAATACCAGTAAAAACACGTTACGTACAGTAAGCCTCTGGGATAGATTTTTCAATTAATTTTTCTTTATTAAGTTTGGCAAGAAAAAATGGAAGCTAGAGCTACATGTTCTGTAATTTTATTTTCGAAGTCAAAATCAGAACTTTTATCTTTAAAAGATTTATCACGCACGTTTCCTAATTCATCATTCGTTTTTTGTTGCACCTCGTTAATAGCTATTTAGAAAATTCAAGTTAAAAATAATACTTGTTTGCCTTGAAGCAAAACCGAAGAGCGTTACTATTTATCTTCGAGTAAAAAGCGTTACTTCTCACAAATGTATTTGTTAGGCACGTGCGATGAAACCGTGGGTTCACATCGGTCAAACACTTTGCTGTACACTGTAAATATTTGACTTGACATAAAAATATAACTTCTCGCCTATCCAGAGGGGTATGAGATTGGTGATTTGACCAAACATATTGCAATAGCTATGTTTAAGTCCCATGTAATAAACGGGAGGTTATGACCATCTATCAACCAGGTACTTGCAGAGTGCTGCTAGTGAGAACTTCCTAACGAAAAAACCAAGTATCACTTTCAGCCGATCCCAGAATCAAACCCGACACCTCACAATGAGCAGGCAATATCAACCACTGGACCAACGAGGCAGTTTAACTTACTGCATATACAGTAAGCAATCTAAACTTTTTTTTCGTCATGTATTGATTGAATATTGACCTCAAACGTACAACATTTTCGAAATACTTTCACACTAGAGAGTGACCGTTTGTAAGTACAATAAGGAATTGTGGTTTTGTCATATTCTACAATGTAATATTATCTCCTGCTTAGTACTTGAGTAGTGTAACTAACTTTCTAGTGATGGTGATTGAAGAAAATGAAATGGATCAGCTCTAAGATACCCGTTAAGCGAAGCAAAAACTAATAGAAAAGGTTGCTGCTAGCAACTGGCTGCAAATCGATTTATTCAGAATAAGTACTTCCATTTTAATCCCAAACGATGTCATAAATGCCAAGAAGCCCGCCGTTATACGTGAATATTTCAGATTAAAAAGTAAAAAAACCAGCCATTGAATTACAAAGACTGATGATTAGATTAAAGACTGAACAATGCATGAACCAAAAATTGAAAAACAAATTTAATTTAAAATGTATCTAACCTGCCTACCTACATATTTTTTTCCATTCGATCTATTAGATTAGTCATAGTCGTAAAGTGAACTAGTTCTATAGGTTCAATTGAAGTAAGTTATCCTTTCTAGACTTTATCCATGTCTACCACTAAAACTTCGTCTTCTAAGTCTTGCGCAACTTTATCTTGACCATTCTTGGCTTAAAGCCATCTCCATAGATTTGCACAACTTTCAAACTAAACATTTTCCAGCCGCTCGCGACAATGTTGCGCCCTGTCGTCTGTATGGCTTTGCATTGGGTGAACGTTTTGGCCCATGATAGTGAGTTGGCGAGTCACCGCGTGCTTTATTTTTCGTGTTTTACATGTGCTATTAGGCGACATAGTTAATCCATAGTACCAATTTTTATTCAATTAGCAATTCACAACAATAGTCATTATTGTGCAATAGTGCTACACGAACCGGGGACTGTCCTTGGGTGTATCTATGTAGTGAACAGGGATAGTCGTCGGTTTGTGTCCCATTTCAGATTTAGATTAAAATGTTTATCAGGCCTCTGCGCTGTTGGCTTCGGCTCTACGTATGCCTTCTAAAGTACTGGGACTCCAGTGTCCCGTGTTATGCAAACATAAACTACAAATACAAATAATAATAAAAAAATCTCATCTTGCCGTGTAAATTACCTGATGTGCTACTTCCTAGTGTATCGTTTGGTCATGTAAAGTGTTTACTTTAATGTTTACATTCATTAGTAAGTCCAATTGAAGGTCGTTACCGTCAGTATTGTCAGCTTGTTTCACAAAACGTGATTCGACTGTGTAACCAAATAGTTAAGTGATATTTTTTTTGTGTACCTCCTACGACGCAAAAAGTTGTGTTTTTGACATCGTTGAAAACGTTTGGTGTTAGAAATATAATTTGAGTTTTTCTGTTCTAGTGCTTAAGTTGGTTTTCTTGAATGCCTATTTAATTTATTTGTCTCTTCTGTTCGTTTCTGTAGTATTTTTGCCCATTTTTATGTCAGGGTTTTAACCTCTGTCAACTTTGTACTTAGTAACGGTTATAGATTCAACTAGTCCATGATTCGCTGCTTTAATCGTGAATTGAAGTTTTCTTTCCTTTTTATTATTTCGAAGCGGCACTTTAACTTTTTTAATATTAATCAAGATTTTGATAATTCCTAATCTGATCGGTCATGCAATGATTACTTAAGCGCCTGCAGACTAATTCTGGTATGAATACTTAATAAAATAAATGTTTAGTATTTCAATATCATGCTTACTTTTGACATCTTTTTTTATTTATTTGCAAATTACTAGTATTTTTGTTAACCTCCTCCAGCTAAGCTTTATTCGCTTGTGTTAGAAGGAAGTTCACGTCCGTGGTGTAATGGCCAAGAGTCGAACCTACGAACTCTCGATCGTAAGACTGATACCTTATCCATTGGCCACGGCCGCTTATTATTAACGACTACCAATCATCGTGTGGCGAATCGATATATGATAAAGGTTTAATTTTATTTCACAGGAGACACTTGCTGTAAGTACCTTTTCTAAGCTACATTGATATTCAGAAGTAAAAATATTAGATTTATTTTCTACTTAAACACATCTCACTCAAAACAATATAATTTATAGAGTTCATTAACCTCAAACCAAAGTTAGTATACCCCTAATGCATTGTTCAATAATTCATACTAATAAAACAAAAAATACGCACGAGTTGATCTCAGTAATTGCATGTAAAGCCTATGTTTATGAGATTCTTGGTGGTAAAACAGTCACGTCATTGTAATGACATTATGAATAGACAACGGTACATTGTGCCGAATTCATGATAAGTATTGACAGGTTCGAGATAAAAGCATAAGAGATTACTCGGCTGTGTACTCTTCAAGACGATTTTTAAGTTAGGAAACTGGTTCAAAGTAAACATTGCAGCTTGGAAGACCTGGTTAAAATATTTCGAAGCTGTGTCGACTTGTAAAACATTAATCTTTTTCAGTCCCATCAAACTAGTAATAGTATTCCTAATCTATATTTGGTAACACTTCTGATTAAACTATACCATGCTCTAAGATAAATGCGCCTAGTTAAACACCCACACAAATGCATTAGGAATCAAGTATCGCCATACACGCACACGTTTGGAGACCTCGTATCATTTGCTTTATTTAGCAGTTGATTTCAATTTAAGCCTGCTCATACTTTCATTCTGTGCTTTCTTACAACTGATTCTATCAACATTTTTATTCCTTTTACATTCAGATCTGGCATGATAAGTATCGTCTTGTATGTCACATTGGCAGGTTTATCTCGTGATGCAATGATATCTAAACAGGTGTCGAGATCTATTGATAAATCCATACTTGGTATATGAATGTGAAATTTCGCAGTTTGTCTTTTTATTTCTTATGAGGTTGAACGTTTAATGTGACATTTACTAGATTAAAAAATTGGAAATTTTGTTAAGTATACTTCTTGGAATTGAGTATAATCTAATCCGGGCTAATAGAGTTATACTTCGTATCTATAGTTGTGTCGATTATGTAGGAGTACTAGGCCATGTTAACAACCTACTCAATGTAACATTACAAGCCAATCTACAAGCTGACCTGTGGCTACCTAGCCAGAACAAACACCTCTCACCGAGCTAGCAATATCAAGCCTTCAACTTACAGTATTACACACGAATGTTTTAACATATTTATGTTTGCATTACTATTACGTACCTACCTACCTCAATTACACCAGATAGCACGGGTCACGGACATGGGAACAGTAAACAATACTTGGGTCAGTAATGTTACAGATGAAACCACTTTCGGCGTAAAACATCGCCTTTTAAATATTGCAAAATTGATGTCGCAATCAAACCGTTTGTCTAATAAACGTTTATTAAGACTTGATCAAACACTTGGCCTTGTTCATAGAGTCTGAGTTGTCTATGCTGTGAAATGTCGTCGACTTTATAACAACTTATAACTAAGTACAGATCATGTATCGTCAATTTGTCTGTAGCACCTTGACACAAAGTCACTGGCAACCTTCGGTGCCTTACTTTTGTAACATGATGCTTGCGTCCATTAATATATCTGCCAATCGTGTGAATCTTGCTGATTCACTCCTATCTTGTAATTATTTTATTTGTGTTCTTTTTAATAACTTAACCACCATCTACTACATTAAATTTAAAATATATCTCATAAAATTAAACAAAATCAAGTTCAGTCTTGATTAAATTTGTTCAATGGAAGCTTTTATGTCCAAATCAAGAATTAACTGAGGTATGAAATTAGACGTGCAGAAAGTTCGATATTAAGATTGTATTCAGCATGTGTGGCCTTCGTCGCATCGTTTGTGGCCTATTTGAATAGCTAGTAAATATTGACCCGCAGACATCTGTTGGTCCATTGAAGTGGATTGAGTATTATTACGGTTTTGAAGAATTATGTCGAGGTCCCATTGTGCAATATGATCGATGGGTAGCCTGCGTCGGTAGCTAGATTGTGCGTTTCTGTTATTTTCTATATAATCGGTGAAAGTGTTGGATTGATTTATTTACTGTTATTATTAGTTGTATGTAGTAAGTGTAAACGTATTTATACTTAGAGAAAGTGTTTCAAGATCAGTTTTTGTTTGTTTTTATATACATCCAATCTTTCTTTAAAGAGTTCATTAGCCTCATTATAAGATAAGCTTCTTCAAACTTTTAATACGGTTGTTTTATAGTATTTAATTATTAATTTATAGTACATTCGATTAGTTTGTATCCAAATTGAGTTTTACATTAATGTCAATGGTATCAAACAATTATTTGGTGACCTACAAGTTAATCGATAGAATCACACCTTTTCATTCAATTAAGATCACGGTAATGATAATGATTTGCAGCCTTAATTAAAGGCTGCAGTTGCTAATTGTGAATGCACTTCTGTGCCATTGTTCCAATTGTGTATGGAGGTACAATTATTCAGTTTTCCGTTCGTAACTCGTTTAGCACCTCCCTGACCGAGATTCGAGAAGAAGGTCGGTTAAGGGCCGGCTTAACACAAAAAGTACACATTTACACATTTCCCAACTCATCCAAAATTGAAGTTTTAGGTCAAAAATTTAAATGAATGTCCACATCTTACTTTTCTTTTCTCAAAGGCGGGTAAGGTTCTAAGTGATGTGTGAAATTGTATTGTTATAACCAAACGTGAAACGTATAATAACGCGAGGCAATTTAACATTTACTGTGTGAAAGATTATCTCAAGACTCATCTTGTGAAAGTTTTAAGTATCAATAAAAAGTAAGAAGCAAAAGCTAAGATCTATGTGACGTCTGTGGGCGGTCGTTTGGCAGTATGCCACTAATTATGCACGAATTAAACCAAACATATTGTTATTCGGGTTCAATATATCTCGCAGATAATTTATTCGCTTTTGCAAGTTCAAGGAAACCAAAAACATTCGCATAAAAATGGACACTAATGATAGTCGTAGAGGAAATATATTTAGACAACTGTAATTACGATGATGGCGAGTTACCAAATTTGTTATATCTAGGTAAGTGGAGCAGAAGAGGTTCTTTGTCATACCAGATATGGAGGTTTTTATGTCCATCTAATGTTTCGTGAAAATGGACAGTTCTTAGAATGGGTTGCCAATATATAATGTACGCATATGAAGGATACATTATACAGTGTTAACCTCAAGAAATCTAATACGATTATGCAGAGCAGATGATATTAATGATTAAGTATTAAAATAATATGTAGCTCAATTAATTTAAAGTGTCAATAAACAATCAGAACTCTTAAAAGTTATAACAAATTATGTTGATCCATAGATTAGATTTAAACATACATTGCAACAGTATAGAAGAAAAAATATAAAGACGGAAGTACTACGACGGAAGCATCTGATAGAGCGTAAACAATGAACTAATAAACTGTGCTGTACTACTTTCCTACAAATGTCATCGCTAACATAATCCATTACTTAATTTATTGATTATTATTTAAATATTTAGTATTGAAGATTTAATTATGGTTATTTGTACGAAGTATGTAGTACCCATTTGGTGGTATGAGGTAACTATGAATGTTTATAATATGAGCAACTATGATTGATATTGAGGCCCATGAATGAATATCCTCAAGCTCAAGATTGTAGTTGCGTCGCTACTTCTTAAGACAACGATACTGACTCATCTGTAAATGATTTCAGGGCCTTATATTACTACCAAATTTGATCACAAAGTGCAAGCACTCCTATTTGGTACAGGTGAAAAGGCGGTGCTTCCTTCAGCTCTTTCAAAAACTCTTCACATATAACTATTTATTCACAGCTTCATATTGATCGACCTAATATCATCAGCATGATAGGCTAACAAGGTCGCATGAATGAAAGCTAGCTCGTTACAATGCATATTGTTTTCACTCAGTTTGCAGGTACGACAACAATAGCACCACTATCCGATGGCCTATCATTGAATTAATTTGATTTTGATTCATCACCCGACAGTATCGCTAATCTTAATACTGGCTTCGTGACGATGTTTCTTTTTGTCTAAGATTTTTGGACGATTGTAATCTTTTATCTCTACGTGAATCAAGGCAAGCTTAACTAAAGCCAAAGAAACCGATAGTTTTTATGAAGTTAAATGAAGAGCAAGATATTCATATAGCAGTTGCAAAGTCTGATATTTAAGAAGCCGGGGAAAAGAAAAACGTGATCAGTACCGATGTTACATGGTTAAATTACATTATTAGTTAGCTAAAAACTTAAATTTATGTGCAGTTAAGTTTCCTTGTATTCAAAAATACTTCGAACCAAGACAAACTTCTTGTTATGTTGATGTTACACACACACCTATTTATACAACCCCACTTAAAGTAAGTTTTTTCAGCAGTAGCAGCATTCACTATTTTTATTTATATCCAAACATACCTAATTACAAACGAAGCTGTTTACAATTTCGATTTACGTTTGAACCAGGTCGGTTCAATGGTAAGATTTGATTACTCAAGCTATTCAAGTATAAAGAATGAAATCGATAACGACATACAATTGAATCTACAATATCTACACCTTTGTTCACAATTACAAAATTCCATTAATATAATTGTTATGAACTATCCAATCTTTCGTAACATCAGTCTTTAAATCTATGAAGTAGAAAATCATTTTATTTTAGTTAAAACTCGATTACTTTAGAGTAAAATGCTGCAGTTTGGATTAGATGGTGTTAGTTAAGTCATCAGACACGTAACCGTTAAAAGAGAAAACAAATCTGCTTCACTTTCATTTTTGACTTGTCGTTTCAATATCAAGGTCGTTGGCGTCAGCATTGGGCTTATCGGTTGCAGCTACGTGTGTATTGTTTGCAATATTAACTTTTTCATTGTCATCTGTATGTCATTCTGCGAGTCATGCTTCATGTTATGTTACGTTATTCTATGCATGTAGTAATGGTGCATCAAGTTTGTTGTCTTGCTTAAGATCAGTTGTATCAATAACCTATTTACTAATATCAACTGCATTGAGCAAGATTTCATTATTCACCAAAATTCAATTAACTACTTATTGTTTCGTTTCAGAAACAAGTTGAATCAAGTTACAAAATGCTTTTTCAATTATCCTAAAAAGTATTTATTGGTTAATAATCTTGTGACAAAATCTCACACTAATCTATTTATCATTATATTTTTTTATTTGGTACTAATGTCAATATTTAACCTTAAATAATGTGAAGTCATATTTGAGTTATTGAAATTAGTTTATTTCATTTTTGTTTTTTTTTAAATAGGTAAGTATATTTCACAAGTAGAAACTTTTGTTCCTGTTGTTCTAAAACAATATCTTTGCCAATATCAGAACATATAGCTGTCTCAATAAGTTATGTTCTGATTAAATCTCTTAGAGCAATAACGACGCATTGTATCGAAATATCACTATTAGTTCCGCTCGGATTTGCTGCGGGCGACAATACCACTGCCCTTTCCCTTTCTCCGTTCTTTAGCACTTTTGTTTCATCCATTGCTTCTTCTGCATCTTCATCTTTATTATCATTTGTGTTGAATGCGTAATGTGTTTAAAATTTATCGATAATCAGATTTGTGTTTTGCGAATGATTTCTTGAAGTAGATCTGTAATCGTCATTATAACCTGTCATTATAGGGCAGAGCAGTGTGTATTACTAAATGAATGTTGCGAATCAGTAATGAAAAACTATGCACTTTCGATTGTCAAGTTTTACTGTTCTTGCATCTAGTGTTTATCTGAGAACTTGTCGTGAATGAGCATTTGTTATTTGTCTATTGTTACATCATGATGTTAATGTGAAGGTTGTGATTTCGTATCGCAGAGAAATGTTGATTGAAGTTTGATAGTGGCTACTCGTGTTCCGTTTAAGCGGAAATCTTGCTTCTAAATATTCCAAGTGCTTTGAATTGTAACATTTGTTCTGTATGATATTGATCTTATTAAGGTGGGGTATTATCTAATTGTGCATCGAATGCCGGTCCACATATGAGAAGTATGCGGATTTAAATCATTGTAACTGTAAAGGCTCGTTAACACCAAGTAAGTTTTGCACGGCAATTCACATGTCATCTCTGTCTTTCTCATCGGGACGAACAAAGCAAGTATAAAAATTGCTTTCAAAATTTGCATCGTATAAATTGGGTTTTGATATAATAGTCTTTTGATATTAAGTAGCTAGAGGCACTAAGTGGTAAGAGGAGGAAAACTACACAAACGAAATTGAGGAACACAAAATAATTGGTATAAATAGCAGCAAACACCTGATTTGGCAATGATAAAATAAATGATGCTTTAAATTTCAAAATATATAAAACATAGTCTAGTTGAATTAGGCCCGCCTTTGTACATTAACTTTATTCATAATGTTGTAATCTATAATTTTGTGTAACTTATCAAATAACTTACTTCTGACTTGAAGATCGTAATTTCTTTGAAACTATTAATGCGCTAAATGCGTCTTATTACATAATTTGTGTTGATGACTGTAAGCAGGATTATTCAAAAAAAAAATTTAATATACACTTACCTACTTAATAAATCCAAGCTAATACCTACTCTTTTGCCCACTGCCTAACATTAAACACATTTCAGTTGTATACCCACTCATTGAAATTAAATGAAAGTATTCTGTTGTCCATTCGTCTTGCTATGTGTCAGAAATTAAACTACCAACATTGCCGGACACTTGAAGCGGTGACTCTAATTGGCTTTAACTGAGTTTTTCTTATTATTTGTATTGATGAAAGTGATGGATGAAAGATCCGCCGTCGATTTATCGGTTTCGTTTCCCGGAAGTAAAACGCCTTAGTGCTTACGGTAATATACTTAGGGAGTAACGTCACCAGTACGAGAAGTGCTTCTATATTATTTTGTATCCTGATACTTCCTGCCTCGGTGGTCTAGTGGTAAGGGTATTCGTCTCTCACCTCGGTCTCGGGTTCGATGCCCGGATCGGGCAAAGTGTTATTTGTGGACTTTCCGTTACGAAATTCACAATAGCAGCACGGAGTTAGAATTGTCCTCGGTGGATGCTGATAGGTTCCCATGGGATCTTAACATAACAGGTGAAATGTGGGTGTTGTAAACCTCTGTCACACCCTCCTGGGTAATATAGGCGAGATGTTATGTTATCCTAATACTTGAGGGTCCTCCTCCTTGCGTCGATATCTTCGTTGCGTTTTGAGGGAAGCCACATGAGCCGTGTGCACAGCCGTAAGACCCTGGTCTTGAGGGTGGAGACTTAGCTAGAACAACGTATTTGGCTTCGGGTCCTTTCCCTGCCAGCAGTATCTCGAGGTTGTCTTCTCTCTCCTCGCAATGTGACCGTGTGACCGAAATGTTCGAGTATTATACCATATTATTAGCATTTAGCAGTCACCACCTTTCAGACCATGTTTTGACTTAAGGGTGTGTTACCTTAATTGGTAATGTCAACTTGTATGCCTGAGCTCATGGCACTGCTATGAATTAAATAAAGTTACTTAAAACTAACAAATCAACTTTTTAATTTGCCAGTTGCAGCAAAAACATAATTTAATTTAATGGCAGCCCTAACAAAAGCAAAATGTACGTTAAAACAATCAAAGCTACTAACAACGAGATGGTGAAGTGCCATCATTGCGTCCGGAAGGCGCGCAGCCGTGCAGCATTCTAAATAACGTTCGTCTGTTTGTTGTTGTTTGATAAAAGCTACTCAAAAGATTTAACGCTCCTTAGAGAAATGTAGCCTCGTGAAAAGGAGTTTCATTTAGCAAACCAGTGAATATTGTAGGATTAAAAGTATGTTCACTATTTCATGAATGTTGAATATATATTTTGATAGATACACAGTAGTAAGTGTATTAGTTGTCAATACCGATGCACTACTTACTGCCTATCATGGTATCGTGGCATCCGTATTACGGTACGGTATTATCTTCTGGGGAAATTCCACAAATAAAGACATTGCATTTAAGTCCCAAAAAAGGTGCATTCGAGCTATGTTTGGCATAAAAGTAACTGATAGCTGTAGACCCTTTTTTATCAAATATAATATTCTCACACTTCCGTCTTTATATATTCTCGAAATGGCAATATTTGTGAAATCAAATCAACATTTATTTACCAAATTGTCCGATGATGTTACTCGCAATAGACGTAAGAATAACCTACGCATATGTAGAGCAAACACAGCTCTTAAATGGAAAAGCATATTCTGCTTAGCGCCAAAAATGTATAACAAGCTTCCTGACACCCTTAAGGGGCTAAATGTTAATTTATTTAAAAAGAAATTGAAATCTCTACTGTGTGAAAAATGTTATTATTCGATTGCTGATTATCTCAATGACACATTATAACAATTATGATTATCGAATTACTATATTTTAATTTTGATATTGACATTTCGCATACAATTTTTACAATTTTACAATATATTTTTATTTATTTTTTTTGACATTAATATAATATCTAATTAATGTTGCATTGGGAAATCTGCATGTGGAATTTTTTATTATTTTCATTGTTTGTTACGTTAGGAAAAACTGCATGTTGAAGAGGCTCACATTGTTTTGTGTAGCTTATTAATAATAATAATAATTTAAATTTTAATTTTATGTATTAATATTTGCACGCCGTGATTGGCAGAATATGACGATACGTTGTTATTAGTTTTAAGTCACCTTATGTACCATATTCATCCAAATAAATACTTACTTACTTACTTACTATTATACCTAGTTCTTATGATTACAACAATAAATAAATGATAAAACGAATTCCTTATTATCAAAGATGAATAATAAGTTGAGCTCCAAAATGTAAGCGAAGAAATGATATTCTTATTTAAAACATTTTCTCCATTTTTTTTTATTTATTTGACTACCTTAAACTACCATGCACAAGATGTGCTTAAATCCAAAGACATTATTTACTAGCCAACCTTTGGGTGATGCAGAGATATGATGTCTGAGGCCGGTGAAAAAAAGGAAAAAAAATCCCATTCATAGACAATACCTTTTTGAGAATCGTAATATTTAAACCCCCGAACAACCTTGTATACTGAGATGAATGATGATAAGTAGAACAAAAGCTCCATTAAATAATAACCTCTGACTTAACACACCGTAATTGAGACACCAGAAAACAAACCTTGAGCTCTAACAGCTTATCTTCCCACGTGAGATAGTACTATGATCACATTATAGCTATGGTACTATCCTTTTGAGGCAGAAATGTTCCTTTATAAGCCTACCGGACACGCGATACCTACCTATAAGACAAAAAAATAGTTTTACTAGACTTCTAAATCCAGCATTTACTAACACTTAATATTTAGATGTACATTATTATGTACTTGGTGTTCTTACAAATAAATAAAACTGTATTGTCCGCTTTTAATTAAATACTGCTTAGAAGCTTTCTATTACCTATATGATTTATTATTTTTTATTACTTCATACAATATTAATTTGTTTGTGTGTCAGCTTGTTCTATAGATGTAGTCTTCTCGATTATGTCTGTAGCGATTTTAATAAGGTTATGACCTGCTAATAGCTCAATTTTATAAAACTAAACCCATCAAAATGTGATCAAAATCTCATCCATTACTTACATTATTAAACCGTGAACAAAGTCACGGGTAGCGCCTAGTATTCACAATGTACAACAAATGATATCTCGAAAGTGTCCAACTTTCGCTTTAAGCGTCACTCTCTTAATCAATGCCAATTCGCAATCAATCACAAACATCATTGTCATCATCATTTGTATTGTTAGTCACTAACAACTAACAACTATTATAACAACAAGACATAGACGTAATAAATTAACACGTTAATAAAGAAAAGTCTGCGTTAAAATTGCAAAGCAAACGAGAAACTAAGGCAGGAATACCATAAAGCAAAGTTTAATTTACACAGAAAACATCATAAAACTAATCCCCGGCTTGCAATGAAGACATAACTTCTCATACAGAATGCAGCCTTTAATATTCCCGCCCTCTGTATGCAAATTGAAATCTTCAACCCCACAGACTAAAGAGTAATTAAAAAAAAACAAAGAACCAAAAATAATTACTACGACAATGACTTTCAAATTGAGCGTACATTTTATTTTCGATTTCTGTCTCTTTTTGGTCTCCTGGATCATTAAAATTTAACTTCGTGAATATATTTACATAATTTTATCTTGCCTAAGGATTGTCCTTACCTTGTACTTAATTCAATTTGCTACTTAGATGTATTATATTTATTAACTGCCCATTTTGGATTAGCATACTTCATTATCAGTAGGTAATTACTAAGTACTGGGTGAAGGTCGTACATTAATCAATCATCTAAAACTATATGAAATTTTATAATTATCGAATCGATTCTTGTTTCGAATTTATACGAACAGATAATGTTTATTTGGTCATACTTAATACCTATAGATGACTGCCTTGGTCAAAAGGTTTGCGTATGAGACCTGTCACTGTGAGATCTCGGGTTCCATTCCTAGGTCAGGTAAAAGAGTTATTGGGGATTATTTTGCAAGGAAATTCACAATAGCAGCATGGACACTAGTCTTGTAGCATTGGACCTAAACGTGACACATGAAATGTAGGTACTGTACACCTCTACCACACATTTTTGATAGTAAAGGTATGATTTATTGACGCAATAAACAAAAATAAGGGCAGTTAAGATTACAAAAAGAACACAGTCGGTCAAGACCGCCAGCTACGCACTGCATCGATATTACAGCTCTAGATAACGATTATCAAGAAGCCGACACGAGACCTAAATACAGCTAGGTTACGATCATATCACATTACCTGATATAGAAGTACTTGATAATGATTTATTTATTCAATGTGTACTTTGATGATAGAAGTTAACAAGCAAGAAATTGTCCCAGTTAGTTGCTAGTGCATTATCAGATTCATGCGGTTCCTAGTCTGAATGTGAGCCATAGGAAAACGCTCTAAAATAAAGAAAAACTGTGTGTAAAAATGGTTCTTCATTTATCATTTACAAAATGTCAATTATGAGAATATTTTTTGAATGTTAATAAAATATATTATGTAGGATTGGATTAGATGTATAAAGGGTGAAATGCATTTTTTAACCGACTTCAAAAAAAGGAGGAGGTTCTCAATTCGGTTGTATGTTTTTCAAATAAGCAATATGTTTTGTGTGGTTTCGATCTCGAATATTTATTGTTTGTTATTTCATTCATCGTGAATGCAATTTCTTACAAAAGAAATAAGATACTTGTGAAAGATTTGCATATAACTGGGAGGTCTATACCTAAGTATAATTTTAAATGTACTTAGCAATCATTTCTGCATAGGACTGCATTCATGATAAAAAAGGTAATATGAAACAATAAACAACTGTATTCATCAACTACGCAATTTAGACCACACGTGAAACATATAGATAACCTGGCACATTCTTACAAAGCTTGAATAGGCTCTACTTACAAAATTATCAGAATATCATTGGTACTTGATACAAAAATAATACTAAGAAACAGTAGAAAAAGATATGAGACCGGCGGGATTTGAACCTGCGACCTTACTGCACACCGGGCAGCCGCTTTAGCCATCCAGCTACGGTCGCCTCTTACCTGGACCCTAAATTTCTCACCTGTATGATACGTCATTTCGTGACGCGTGTCGTCACGAAATGTTCCTTCATTCATTTGTTCCTATCTTAAGTAGGATACAAACCAACATGGCGAAGTTACATTCAGCACACTTCTAATAAATTATTTTTATAGCATTTATCTTTTTTAACTGTTTCTTAGTATAATTTGCTAAGCATAGCTAAATTCTATAAACATAATCAATTAGAATTACAAAAATAATTTTAAAACTTGTGGTAAAAGTATGCCTTAAGATTTAATCTAAAGCAACAGTGAAGATATTAAAAATACACATACAGTTCTGTTGAATATCGAAAGTGTCTGAAGAGAGTTAAAGTAAATGTTGTGTTAAGAGATTGCTCCTGTGAGCGTATAGACAGACACTATAGAGACAGATTCAGGCGTCTTTGTTGACCTTCACACTTCAGAGTAAAGCCTTCTGTTTTCATTTAATAATTATTGTCTATATTTCTTAGAAATGTGGTCTAAGTCTAGGAGATAAGTCATAATGAACCTTAATATTCGGTTTGTTGTATCCATTTTCGGGTTTTTGGACAACTTAATAATAAAAATCAAGTTAATCAAACACTGTTTTCAATCTGATTTCTCAAATAAACAAACCATTATCAAAGTTATCGGATTCATGACAACTCTTGAGAAAAGTTATTTACATAAGATGTTGCTGAAATTATCATTGCAGAAAGATTTTTTAGAAGTTACTGGTCGAGGTGAGTAATACAAGCAAAGTGTCTAGATACAATCTGTCTGCTGCTCATTCATTAGTCTAGTCAATAGATTTTATGGTAGTGGTTAGGGTATGCGCCTCTTACCGCGAGATCTAGGGTTCATATCTCGGGTCGGGCAAGTTTGTGAACTTTCCGACGAAAATTTACAATATTAGCACGGAGTTGGGATTGTGCCCGGTGGATGGCGATACCCCCTATCCCATGGGACCTAAACATAACAGGTGAAATGTAGGCGTTGTACACCTCTGCCACACCCTTCTGGGTAATATAGGCGTGAATTTATATTTATTTGTACTCGTGATTTAATTTTATTTAGCGATTGAATCCTGTAGTATTGTTTATAGTTAATTAATGTGGCATATTGTAATTATGTGTTTTGATGTGAAATGTTCATTGAAAGTGTTGGACTGTAGCCGCCTCGACTAATATTTGCATGTACCTACTGTTCTTCTCATGTAAGTGAATTTAATTCTTATGAGAAATAAAGATATCTTCAACCATAAAAGTAATGTAAAAGATTCGTTTAGTGCTTGCACACTTGTATTAAGGCGTTTTACTACGCGAACGACAAGTGATATGCTTCGCGACGCGATACATACAAAACAAGCAAAGAACGCTGAAAGAAAATATTTTCAATAAGACACAAACAAGGCCGTACAAACTATTTAAAATCCCATATTTGCTCAGCTGTACAAATAATTGTCATGTACTCTACAGTAGCCACTGTACTGTACATTCAACAGAATAATGTTCGCAACATGTAATTTCATGTATTGGGCAATATTGTTTAAGTCCGGTCAACAAGCTGAGTAGGGCTTGCTTAATAATTGTCACCACACTGCGACTTCGTAAAACTATGGAGAAACGAACGTAGACTGAATGAATATCATTATCGTTAATTTTCTTTTTGTTGGAGCTTTTTGGTAGAACTGGATTTGTGAACGAGTTCAAGGTAGTAACAGGACAATTTGCCTTACAATCCTTACATTACGTAGTTAGAATGTTATTACATCTTAATCGATCGACCGTCGATCGATGCATTCGACGTCTAAAGAGCCAATAAGAATGCACTGTTTTGCATCGATCGATGTATTTTTTTTGTTTTTGTGTTCACGACGGCCGCACTAGGAATAACGCCTGTGTCCCGGGGGTGTTCACAAACATACATTTCACACACACAAAGCAAATCCAGAGTCAGAACATTTTTTTACGGATCTGTGTGGGGATTGGACCTACAACACCATAGTTTTTTTTTTATACTGCGCCCACAGCGAACGAACGTGTAGTCCACCTGATGGTAAGTGGAGTACAGCCCATGGACATCAACAATCAACAAAAGCAGATTACAGATGCGTCGCTGCAGCTGAGGACTACGGTGTTATGCCTCATGTGCCAGTAATTTCAGGACCTGATCTGACCACCAAACCGGAACACAGTAATGGAAGCACTACTATTTGGCGGCAGGTTAAAGGTAAGACGCTGGTGCCGCCGTCCTCGAGCTCATTCACAAGAGCTCTACCATCGTAGCGTAGTTGAAAGCGGCGAGGCGACCGCTTTAACCACTATGCCAACCGTGCACTCAAATGTAGAAGTAATAATACTCTCACTAAATTGTTATAATTTTCACCGACTCATACGTTCGTGCCACAAAAGAGCACACATACTCATTATAATCATACATAGACTGCTAAACACATAATCCTCGTTTGCATCTCGCAGTCGGATAAAAAGCTCTGCTACGTCAGACGCATATTGAACCACGGCAAATTAATATCTATGTATAAACCATTTCTTCCACAAATGAGTAATAAACAAGTCAATTAAAGGTAATCGCTGGTACGATCGGGAACAAATCGCTCGCTTTAAGCGGATAAGCGGATAACCGCTTACAAGGAGCGAAAGCTGGCGCCGTCTCCCCTATAATGTAGAGCGCTTAGATACGTTTATGAGGATATTAAATGCATAGTTACAGTAGGATCACTAGCGCAAATACATAGTAGATAACTTTTTTACGATCAAAGTGCTCTGTGAGAAACATAACTTAATGCGGCACATAAAACTGGTCAATACAGGGAGTAAATGACATCGTGGCCAAATAGCTTACGAGTGATTCAGTACATGATTTTGAGGCGGGTGCAAACATATTTCAACGGCAAATTTATGTTTCATTCACATTTGATTTTTTTTTGCACCCGGTGTCTCTGATTCATGTACGATCAATTACAACCTCCACAAGGATATTTATTTACTGTCAATTCAAATAAAACTATTGTATTTTTATAATAGTACATTAAGGTAAATATAATTAAAGTTAGATTTAAGGCAAAATAACTACCTACTTCGAAATTTTGACATATTTTTTTTGTCTTTTTTAAATAAACAATTTCCTATCAAATAGATGAGAGAAAATTAAAAAATGAATATTTACATAAATATTTATGTCTCCAAAGAAAAACGGTAAACTTTATTTACTTTTACTATGCGCATAGAAACCATATTTCAAAGTTAGTCCTGAGTGAGTTTTCTGCAGCTACAAGTTACAATACAATTTGGTACTTCCATTGCATTTGCTTATAGAAGAGCACGACTCGGTCCCGAATGAGTTGTATGTGCCAGTCTTTGAGTGATGGAGATGGAAATAACTGAAATATGGCCTGGGACTACTGATTGACTGAACGCGGACGTGATTTATAGACTAGGTTATCGAGATTGGAGTTATTTACAGGCAGTAGCAAAGTAAAATGTCTTTTTTTGTATTACCAATTTTTTTGGTTTACTGTTTGTTCAGTAGATAGCCAACTAGGCCTGTTTTATTGTCCTCTTCTTAAATATAAAAAAAAACTCTATTATTAATGGCAATCTTCACATTTAACAAGTAATTTGTATCTGCAAAGTGCTGGCAAGATAAAAAAAAAGCCAATACAGTAAACAGCAAAAAATATCAATAGTATTAAACATATTCTAGAGTGTATTGTGAATCAGTTTATTCTATTTGTTTGTCATAAAAATACTAATTATTACACTTAATACGAAGTTACTTATGATAAGCAATATGACAAAATAATAATGGAAAATAACCGACTGGCATTGAAAATACAATGTCATTAGTTGCTATCTATAATGGGCAGTATTGACGTGCATCTTGCTGCATAAGGTGTAGACACCAAACGTTTGTCATCCACACTATTAATCTACATTTGTATTGATTATGTATCTTACGATTATATTATGTTTTTATATGTAAATATGAATACATACCTAAGGTTGAGTTTGAGTTGTCAGTTTGCATCAATGTTGTGCGACATCATAGCAAACTGCATCTTTATGCATGGCATCACCTCTGTATTGTTCAGGATTAAGCAAGAGATCAATATTAATGACACATATTACATGAATAGCAGACCAAAAGATACAACATATTTATTTTTATAAGTACTTAAAGCATAAAAAGATATTAGGTCTCCAACAGATAAAAACACGCTATAAAATAATAGCAATACTATTACCTCATTATAATCATTAAAGGCAGAATAGAGACGTTTTCTACCTCGAGCCTGTACTGAAAATTTCTGAAATACAATTGCCACTCAAATATCAGCTATAACGAAAACAATCTTAAGTTAACAAGTTATAAATACCTGTAAGTTATTCAGCTAACACATGTCCACAAAAGACTGACCGAGAATGAGAGGCATTTAAAATTGACATAAACAATTAATTCACGAGTTAAAAACTCCTTGATATTACAAGCCTGAACACATCAGGCGACTGAAACTCATTTCATGTTTTGTATTTTATTTTTTAAATATTGTAATAGTAACTTTTATACTAGTTTCTTGTAAATAAGCTATTACTTTTGTTAATATGTTAATGAATCCAATTTTAAATAGCTGACAGGTTCACAGTTTCCATTGGATCATATTTGAAATTAATGAATAGAGTCTGAAACATTGTAGTAATATCAGTTCAAAGAAATAATAATTTATTTACTAGCTGTTAAAGTTCATCATAAAATTTTCATATAATGTTCATGTAGGCTATAAACTTGTATAGATTGTATAGATTGATAGTCTACCATTTTTGACCTAGGATGAGCAGCGTTCCCAGCCCCAAGGGATATGTTAAAACACAGACAAATCAATCACATTCCTAAACTTTCAAGCCATAATAATTGTGTGTGTCCCATTTCCCACATAAATCTAGTTAATAAGCGATATGTAGTGACTAGTGAAGCTCTACGGCACTAGACTGTTTACGATTCCGCGCGCATACACAATATCTTAACAAGAATAGGATCGTGGCTTTCCTTCAGTACGCAGTCTTTCTAAGGGAAATGCTTTGAATGTACTGGTACAAGGGATGAGAGACTAGTTGTTTAATCAATTAATATAGTTAAAATAGATAAGATATGTGTATTATTTATAGAACGTGGTTTTAGTTTCAACCGCAATGTGGTAGACATCTTATATTTCATTGAAGTCCAGTGCGTCTGTGAATTTCACTGATAGATGCCTTTATTTTTTTTCAATAAAACACCTAAACAAACAGATGTATCAAATGCAGAAAATTTTATATTTGGAAAATAGTATCCAAATAGTAAGCAAGCTGTCTGCCGGGCTAGCATAACTAGCACGAGATAAATTTTATTACATTTTAATAATGATTCGTCTTTTTGAGGATGTGTGTATTTATCATATAAATTGTCGGTTATTTTTGAATTCAGTAAGGCACCTAGGAGTTGGCCAATACTGGTTTACATGACCCATCGTGTTTAAGCTCATTAGGTTTGTCTCATGGAGCACTCGCTTGACTCGTTACATTTGTTATAATATTTTTTTTTGTATCCAAGTGCGATTTTCTAGACAAATGGTACCCTTTAACAAAATATGGACTTATGTGTTTGCTAGATTTAAAAACCGAGTAAGGCTTGGTACTTCACTACTACTACTAGTAGCATCACGATATCTGCATCTTTTTATTTTACAACGACACAACACCAGTGCTAAAGTCTTAGCAAAATACCTTTTAGTTAGTTATTAGCAAGGTTTTGAGAATTATTTCCTAAGAGTGCCTAAAAAGTGCTCGAGGTTGTGTGAAGTCTACCAATAGAATAGTAGTCTATAGCCTAACCCTTCTCATCATGAGAAGAGGCCCGAGCCCAGCAGAGGGATATGTATTAGATACAGGGCCGTTATTATTATACAAATATTAAATGACAAAAATGCGAAAAGCTATCCGCACTGGTTATGTAGTATGTTAGCCACTCTGCATGATTTTTTTACAGTCATTGCAGTTAAAAGAAGATATGTGTGTATTTATCATATAATTTATCGCTCGCTAACGGTGAAGGAAAACATCGTGAGGAAACCTGCATGCCTGAAAGTGCCTAAAAAGTACTCGAGGGTGTGTGAAGTCTACCAATCCGCACTTGGCCAGCGTGGTGGACTATGGCCTCGAGAGAAGAGGCCCGAGCCCAGTAGTGGGACATGTTTTAGATACAGGGCTGCTAATTATTATACAAATATAAAATGACCATAACGCGAAAATCTATCTGCGCTGGTTATGTATGCTTGCCCCTCTGCATGAACTTTTTATAGTGAGTGCAGTTCACAGGCAGCTAAACTTCCTTGCTAAAAATACAAGCAACCCTCCCCTCTATCTTCCTTCCCTTGGACCACACTGCAAGCCCAGCGCTCTGATGTGCTGTCCTCTTACTTTCACCGCATTGGTCGGTATCACTCAAATCTGCCATCTCATTAGAATATCCCTCCGAGGGACTGCAACATGGTGTTTTAATCTCAGATATCAGGTACGATCCACGGGTTTATTTTACAAATATTTGCTATAATAGTGATGCGCAGTATATAAATTCGTATTCTACAAATAGCAAAGTGTGTATTCGTTTGAATTTTTCGGTGCAATACACAGGACATTCAAATAAATAAAGAGTAAATAAAATGATGGACCCTAATTGCATGATGATTTTATTTTCGGTATGGTAACGTGATCAGATAAGCAGCGATAGCCAAGTTTCGAATTCGAACCCACGGCACACACCACTGTCAATAATTCGATAAGATTCGTCTTTTTGAAGATATGTGTGTATTTGTCATATAAATCATCGCTCGCTAACGGTGAAACCCTTCTCATCATGAGAAGAGGCCCGAGCCCAGCTGTGGGACATGTATTAGATACAGGGCTGCTATTATTATTATAACGTGATAAGATTGACTGTTGTTAAACCTACTGCAGCAGGTGGCAAAAAATATTGATTTTCTATTTCAGTTGCTTAAAATCTTCAGATATTTGCTGTACAGTATAACTTTTGAATGGTATTGTTCAAGTGGTATTTATAAGCAGCATCACTAGTTGATTTCACAAATTTTGCTTTAAATGGAAACCAATATTACGGCTTCTTGCTTTCCTTCGGTTAACGATAATGGGAAATAGCAGAGGCTAGGACCAGCGCAGACTGTCGTATTTGTCTGGCCAAAGTACCTATGTGGGGAACTCGACTGTGTAACCACAGAGCTGTTAAACTTAGTATGTTGTTTTGGATATTATGTCGTATGTATTATCTTAGTCTGGCATAAGGGCTTTTAGAATGTATTGAGGGTTTGAAAGTTGTATGTGTAGAGAGGAAGATTGTTTGAAATGTTCATATATGTTTGTTGTTATGATGCCCAGTCAATTTGGAAATAAACATGAAATCTTAGATCGTAGCGGTAGTCTTAAGTTCAAATTTCAAAGTTATTGACAAGGTTTTGATACCACAGAATGGGTTTAACATTAATGTTTGATGTGTATTAATATTTTGTGCCTAGTTTTAAGCAAATACCAAACGAAAGTTTTCATTACCATTCCGGCAGTTAGCATTTGCGAATAATTGCAATGTTACCGTTTGAACCCATGCTCTCAGACCGTTCTCAAATGTTAACTATCATTTACCTGTGTTACGTCACCAGCCGGGCTAGCATAACGAGCGCGAGATATACTTAGTCGCGTTTTTGTCATGTTTTCCCATACATAAATATGACTAAAACGCTAAATAATTTATCTAGCGCTAGTATGCAAGCCCCTGGTCACGCGATCTCGTGATTTGATGTCTAGGAATGCTATTTAGTTTTAGGTAAAATAATAAAACTTTGCTCAAAGGAGATTTTTATCCAAAACTAGTTCGAGATTCTTGCATATTTCTAGGTTGTTGATCTTCAACTTTGCGATGTGGTTCTTGTTACCTAGTTGTATAAAAAGTAATAAAAACTATTTATATTTGTGCTTAGTTATACGTACATTTATATTTATTTATTTACACTTTATTGTACACCTTGAGTTTACAAATATAACTTATTTCTAGTGATTACAAATTACTTTGTGCTAAAAGTGTACTAATTTACGCTTTCCATAGAAACGGAACTGACTACGTTTCGATAATTTAAAAAAATGTGTACCTATACATCCTCAAATTAAAAAAAAAAACTATATAGATTGCTCTAATTGAAAATAAATGTTGATAGATCGTTCAAATTGATAAACGTGTAGGTATATAATGCTAAAATTAAACAAAAAGTCCTCCAGTAGAAGCATCTGAGGCATCCAAACAAAATAATAATCATGTTTAATTGTTAATTCATCTATTGTTACCGCGTTCCTTATTATTTTTAGTAGTTAGAGCTTTTTGATCTTTCAATACTGATTTTGCTGTGTGCACATATGTATTATGTTACGATCCAGATCTGAACAGTACATTATCTATTTTTAAAGTTATTATGTATGATTGTAATGTGTTTTGTGCGCCTAATAAATAAATAAAAAAACTACTGAGGTGTCAAGGGACACCCGGATGGAACGAAGTTCGGTAATTCCAAATAACAACAAATCAGGATTCGCATCCGAGATTGCAGTAAAAGGTATGCGACCTTAACCACTAAACAAATAAAACAGTCTATTTATAAACTAAATACGGTAACAAAAATTTAAACCAAATTAAAATAAAAACAAACATTAAGACAATTAAATTATAAAGCGTAGCAAGCGTACACAAGATCATTCAGAATCACTTTAATCATTCTCTTAAAATAATCGAATGATACTTTTAAAATCATTGTGGAGATATTATCACAATACTCCTATAGGCTGAATGGCTACATAACAATATTTCCTGTGCCTTACACACTTAATTTTAAAATAATTCTTATCTTCAAACTTTCGCTCTATTCGAATTTCAAAATATCAAAAGCGAGGTTCATTCAAACACACGCATAGACTTATAATGCCTAGATAAATAAACTGCTTGTATGAATTTAAGTATAAAGTAAGGCTAAAAACAGATTGATTGAAAATTATAATGCACCGCTTGGCGGACAGACAAACTAAACGAAAATCTGATAAATACCAGAGAGTTACACTGAACTGAAACGGCACAATTAAAGTGGCTTTACATTTCATGCGTGTACTCGGTTTCTAGGAGTAATAGTTCTATGACCACACATAACAAACTTTATCTTTAACATTATTTTTCTGCGATTATCTATCTTTCTTTTAAATTGTATTCGCAAGTTTACTCGCGATATAATAATATCAGATCTCATTATCAATAATCTCATCACCAATCCCAATGACATAATTAGATGTGTTCTAATCGTATATTCCATGAAATGTACATAACAAAATTAGTAAACATTCTGTGGTAATATTAAAAAATAATTTGCTTTTGAATTGAATATAGTTATGACGCATACACTTGCTAAACACACAATAATGAAGAGAATATAACGCCGTATGACTTGGTTAGCACAATAGTAAAGAAAGGTTATAATGTGTACTTGCTAAAATACAAAAGCATTTATTATCGTGTGTATAAAATCTCTACTTACCTAAATCCATCAGCAATATCCAGAACTTGTGCAGAAACACTGTCAGGATTCATTATTGTAACTATTTTTAATAATTTATTATGTACAAAACACCTGTATACACTCAACAAAAGGCGGGAATTGTATTTTTTTTAAGTTATGATAATATTTTTTTTTAGTTACTTTATTATTCATAGAGAGACAAAATGAAAATATTTCGCTTGCTTTCTCTATGCGCAGCATATTTCTGTAGCACCAATTAGTTCCGAAGTCGCGCGATAGATGGCGTTGGGATCGAATTAGATCGCGCTATGGTTTCGTTACAAGGTCCTGTATATAAGGTCCACCGATTTAGAGTTTAAGTATGTTCTGCAGATCCAAGTGAGGACTAATGTTCACGATATCGAGCAATTTATTCCCTGGTATCTGACTAGAACAGCGATCGTGTACGCCTTCGCAGACCTTTCTGAGCGCGCCAGCGCCCCTATTTTTGCAGAAACTCAACTCTAGTAATTTTTTTTTCTTATTATTTTTTTTAATTTTTTTTTTCTATAAGCGAGATGGAGCGACGGCCACAGAAAAACGCGCACGCCATGCGGCGTGCGCATTTTTTTTTTAGTAACTCAATTCTAGTAATTTTTTTCTTTATAGTTTTTTTTTTAAATTTAATTTATCTCTTTTTTTCTATAAGCGAGAAAGAGAGACGGACACAGAAAAATGCGCACGCCGTGTGGCGTGCGCATTTTTCTGTTTTTTCTGATGATGTAGCACCGTAGCTGTAACGTAGCATGTAATTACTACGCTGCTACGAGAATTGCTACGAAAAGTGTCGTTACAACTTTTCGTTCCTTTTTTTTCCGCCTAGCCCCCTTTCGCAACGCGCAATAAGGAACTTCGTTCCAATAAAATAAAATAAAAAAGTAATAGGCACTTGTAAGGGTGAACACACAACACTTGTATCTCACAAGCGTAATGTTATATTTTCGGTAGATAACATTAAAATAGCCACTTTTACCACATCTACAAAGACCTTGACGCATATAATTAGCAACGACAGCCTTCCATTTTACTAAACAAGAAGTTTTTTTGACGGCCGTAACAATTATGTCGTTATTTACTCGATTGTGGACAAAAAGATGACATAATGACATTAGAACAAGGGCTTGTCGTATGCGATACCCTTGAAAAACATCTTACATGGTGTTTAACTGTTTAGTTAAGGTAATGACGCGTGTGTATGGTAGTTAAATGTGTAATTACTGTTGTATGGTTATTATATATTAATATGTCTCGATGGTTTAGTGGTTGGCGTATACGCCTCTCACCACGAGATCTCGGGTTCGATTCCTGGGTCGGGCAAAGTGTTATTTGTGAACTTTTCGTTGGAATTCTGCTCCCCATATCCCATAGGACTTACATAACAGGTGAAGTGTGGGTGTTGCACACCTCTGCCACAACCTTAATTTTTGGTGGTAAGAGTCGACTCGGAAATTACAGGCGGCAATAGAGTGTGTGATTTCAATCGTTATATAGTCCTTGAGTGAAACGATACGTCTGAAATATTTAGTGAATACACGGGCTAATTACCACATAGTACCCAATCTCTTTTATTAAAAGATCTAATCATTAATTGGCAAAAAAAAGTAATTACAAACTTCAGTAAGTGCACGAAAGGAAATGAATTTTAAGGATGAATTAGCACTGCTTATAATTAAACACAGTTGTGCAGTAAACTTTATAAAAAAACTAATAAGAACCATTCTGCAATTTATCTCGAGGATCTAATGGCCCGTACTCACATACGGTTTAACTCGATAGTTTTATTACAAGTCCACAAGTCGAGTAAAACTTAACGTGTTGCGAAGCTAAATAAAAATTTCTTTGCACTAAATGTGTGGAAGATCTCGACGGTTTAACTCGATTGACTACGGACCCTAATATTTACTTAAAAGCCTTATCGATTAAAATCCTAAAGCTAGATTTAAATAGTTATTACGTATCTATGACCTTCAAGAAGCGGTTACTTGACAACGGGAAGGGTATGACAAGGCCGCGTTATGTCACTCCTGAATGACATAACGTCATTTGAATTTGACACTTCACACGTTGTCTATGGCTTTGTTGTTTTAATACGACCTTGTCTATTATTGATGTTTTTCAATCGTCATGTTTGTAAATTGATTTTTGAAGTACCTATACTTATAATTAGTTGAGATTAGTTTTTGTTTAAGGTCGTTTTTAAGATGTTTATCTTTTAATAGGGTTATTGATGTTTGTCGTCTTAACTGTCAAGTTCACTTAGATGTTGTTTAATTAGATATGGTATGCATTTTTTATTCCATTACAAGGTCCCATACTGTTGATTTTTCTTTAAACTGTCTTTTAATTGTCAATGTTACACATGTTAGGCCGTTAACCCATATAAAGCTGGTTGGTTTAAAAAAAAAACACATTGATTTGGATACTAAAATGTATTTATTTATTTATTTAACTTTTTGCACAAAACATGGTACGCAGGCGGATTTATTGCCCAGTGGCAATCTCTAACAGTCAACCTAGGGTGGTGCAGAAAAACAAAGGTATGTGCGTTTCGTAACATAGTACCAATAGCACATTGAAAATTAATCGAATACATATTAGTACATATATACCTACATATATGGTGCATACATAATATTTGAAATACGTATCTATAAATGTATTAATAAACATACATACCAACTACTTTCACAACTTTTCAGAATATTAATTCCAATATATTTAGATAAACTTCTCATCTAAACACAAATTGAATAAACTCGCCTAACTCTCCATTCTCCATGTTACTAAAGTTCCAATACCCAGTTCAACTTTTGTTCAAAAATCTCATCCTAAATCGGCGCGGATCACTAGCCGTACAATAAAACGAAGCTAAACACTTTATTATAGCGGCTTAACGTAATCCCTTGAAAGGTGATTTTACTCTATAGTACCCCATAGGCCCCGACCTTGAAAGCCGACCCCCTGTGTCGACGTCCCCATAGCGCCTCGTGGGATTACTGCATGGGGTACTGTTTATACTGTGCGATGTGGGGACGACACGACTGCGGAGAAGACGATGACATTAGGAAAAATAATTGCCTTGCACTTTAAAAGATGACTGTAGTATTTGCACCACCGATAAATGATTAAACTTAAATTTTACTTTAATTAAACCTCTTACAAAACGACCAATTTTTTTAAATGAAGAATAAGCTGTCACAATATATCTTCCTAGGTTTAGAAGGAGAAAAAAACTGCTTCGTTGGGCTAGCGGTATAATTTACGTTTAATATAATTTGCTTACCATGAGGTCTGAAGTTAGTTTCCCGAGCCAGGCAAAATGTTATTTGCACTTTATCATCAGGAAATTCTCCATAGCAGCACGGAGTTGGAATAGTGCCCGGTGGATGGCGATAGGCTCACCCCCTATTATATGGGAACTTAAATAAATAGGTGATATGTGGGTTGACCTCTGCCAAACACAAAATGTTTTGAAAAAATAATAGGAAAAACATTTTATATAATATTAAAGTTGAAAAATAAGAATCCAGGACTCGAACCTGCACCCCCTGGGTATACGCCCCAAGTGCTTTGCCAATTCAGCTATGGATTCGTATGCTGCTAGACTTGAAATTTCTCAACTCTTTTTGTGCCAGCCCTTACCTTACATAGCATAGCTAAAATTTGCTTTAAAATATTACAAGGAAAAACATTATTCTCTATGTAAGTTTAAAGGAGGTATATTATTGATAAAACAAACAAAAATCGCTAAAGTATGACATAATATTATGTAAAGATGGCTTTATTATTAAGATAACATAATGCAGTAATTAACTTGTGTGTATGATAATGAATTAGGCGTTTAGACTTCTTTCGTCAAAATGTTTTGATAATTATCTTAATGGGCAATTAAAAACTCATTATAATTGCTTACTTAAATAAAAATTGGCGCCGAACTTACTCCGATTAGTATTTTTAAACAAAAATCAAGGGGACTCTAATAGTCCCCCTTGTCAAAAACAAAAGTGATAAGGATTATCTTATGAAGTTACTATGAGTCAACAAAATAACTGAAAGTCAAGAAATAAATAAATAAAGAAATAAGAGATAAGATAAATAAAGAACTTGTTATGAAAATCATCGATTTTATCAATACGGTTGATAAAACAGACGTAAATAGAATTATATCGAACACTTGGAATATCAAATGACTTTTACAATCAGGTTGAATTTTCGTCTCACGGATATTATAATGTCGCAGTAGCAAAATATGTTGTATATTTTTAACATGACATTGACATTTGGAATTGAATTGTATTTGAATAAAATTAAAGTAATATTTCTAGATAGAGGCACGTGACGTCTACGCGTGCGTGACTTTCTATGATTGTTAAGTAGTTAACCGACTTTAAAAAAACCGGCCAAGTACGTGTCGGGCCACGCGCAGTAGGGTCCCGTAGCTAGTCGTAACAACATATTTCGACTTAAAAGGGATTTACTATCTGTATTAAACAAGTAATATCTTCATACAAGTCATTACTTTCAAAGGGTTTTGTAGTTTGCACGAATTTTTCTAAGTAACTGCATTTTACACTTTGGACCATTCCTCTTGAACTAATGAAGTGAACTTATCCGCTATAGTTTTCCTTTAAAGTTCATTACATGTACTACCGACACAATTTTTTTCAGATTTTGGGATCCAGTAGTTTAGCTTTTAGAGGGGGGGGGGGGACGCTCTACTCGAACAAAAATTTGCTCTTTAAAGTTAATTATCTCGCAAACGGATCTCTAAATCAAAAAAACTGTTTTAGCAACCCCTAAACGTTTTTAAAAGTCCTATCTAACAATACCCCACACTATGGGGTAGGCGACAAAAAAAAAAACATCCCTACTTTACATGTAGGGGGAGCTACCCGAAAAAAAAATATTTTTCCAAATTTTATTCTACGACATTCTTTGTATAGTTAACATACATGTTTATGCAAAATTTCAGTTTTCTAGCACCAACGGTTTCGTCGCTATGCCTTGGACAGACGGACGGACAGACGGACATGGCGAAACTATAAGGCTTCCTTGTAGGTACTACGGAACCCTAAAAAGGGGGTGGTTCTATTCGACGTGCTTATTATTACTTAAATATAACTACAGATATTATATTCTCATGCTGTGCCTAAACTGTTACAATTTCTTATAGATTATTTTTATAGCATTTAGCTATGCTTAGCAAATAATACTAGGAAAAAGTTGAAAAAAATATGTGACTGGCAGGATTTGAACCTGCGACATTCTGCACACCGGGCAGTCACCTTAACCAACCAGCTACGGTCGCCTCTTGCTAGGACCCTAAATTTCTCAACTGTATATTACTTCATTAAGTAGGATACAAACCAACATAGCGTAGTTATATTCAGCATAAATATTGTATAGAATGAACGCGTACGTTATTTCAACCTTTACGCGTTTATTCTTTACAACAATTGGGTCCTGGCATGCGGCGACCGTAGCTGGTTGCTTAAAGTGGCTGCCCGGTGTGCTTTTTCTTAGTATAAACTGTTACAATTTCTTCACGCAATAACTTTTTAGGGACGACCTAATTTTTCGCTAAAGTGTTCCATGCTAATAAAAAATCCAATAAGCTGGTTGATTGACAGGTGCTTACTAAAAAAAGTTAAAGAGTTGACAGGACTGGTTATCGACGAGAATGTGATGTGTCGATATTTTTTGTGTTTTAACAGGCAAATCATCTTTCAAATTGTCTTAATATAGCAATGTTAATACCAAAATACTAATACTTGATTCATTTACCGCACAACAATAAAAGTTATTGATTTGCTTATTTTGACACTATAAACTATTAATGTAACCGACAAAGAGTTGGTGACGTAGTTACCGCATACCAAGAATATCAAGTTAATGGACAAAATAGATTATTTCAATACCAAATAAAAATAGACAAGGACTTTCTGCAAATATCTTATCTATTTGTATTTTGCAAAGTGTTATTTGTGAACTTTCCGTTGGGAAATTCACAATAGCTGCATGGAGTTGGAATTGTGCCTGGTGGATGAAGATAGGCTCACTCCTACCTAACCTAAACATAATAGGTGAAATGTGGGTGTTGTACACCTCTGTCATACCTTTTTAGGTAATATATGCGTTATGTTATGTATGTGTTATGATAAAATTAAAAAAAATAGTACTAAAAATTTTAACTGCCGTCTACTTAATTAACCTACGTTTTCCCCCATCTTAGAAAAATTACTAGTATATTTAAAATCAAAAGCAGCCTACTTGCTTGAAAAGTAATAAAAAGATCCTAAGTATCAATTCCCAAGTCCCAACCCAACCAATTCAGAATCAGCTGATAAAATCGTGTGCTTTAAAGGCGTTTACAACGTTACTAGTAGTCCGTAGTGTGTGTGCAGACGACGGGATGCGATCGATACAACCGTCTGCAGCCCGCACTGCGGTCTGACCTTGTACTGCACTCACGCTTCACGGAAACTGCACTTCAAAGGATAAAAACCGGTTTTGGAAAGCAGGGAAGCTAACTAGGGTTCCCCAGTGTAGGCCTAAAAGAGCAATAGGCTAGACCTATATGAATATGTATCATTTAAAACAACGCTGTGTAAAAAATCAGCAGTGACGACCGGATGGCGGAGCGGTTAGTACACCTGCCTGCGACGCCGAGGTCGCGGGTTCTATTACCGCTCAAGACAAATCTTTGTGTGCATGAACATGGAGGTTTGTCTTGGTTTGAGTGTTTCTATGTAAAATGACTAGTTATTTACAAAAAGAAAAGTTTAGTATATATGTATTAGTATCAGTTATTCTAGTACCTATAGTACAAGCTCTGCTTAGTTTGGGACTAGATGGCGTTGTGTGTATGTAGCGTGATATTTATTTAGTACTGATAACAAGATGGTTAGTAATGAAAACTAGAAAACGTAATGTGTCTAAATATTTTTTGTTGATCGTGTTGGTCTGACACAGTGCAATCAAATAAATAACCCCCTGGATGTAATATACCCAAATATCACCCTTGATCAAAACTGTTCTTCAAAGGACATTACAAAAACAGGGCAACGCTCCCCATAGGCCTAATGACTGTGTTACTAGACCTATGTCAATGTACAGCTTGGTCTCCTGCGATCTAACAAGCAACGTTTAACGATAACAGTAAATTTTAACGGAAGTTGCCCGGATTCAAGCAATTTAATAGATTGTCAATTTTTTTGTCCGATGTTATGTCGTTTTTCGGTTGCAAGAGCCGAGTATCAGTGTACGCTTATAAGTGACGAAAAAAGATATCTAATAGAATTGTTTAAGCACATGGTTGATTAATATCGAAAACTTTAACTACAAATGCTCAGAAAGTATTTTATTTTTGTCTAGTTCTTGTTGCTGTCAAGTTTGGCGCAGGTTCGGCAAATAAACGATCCGCCCCATGGTAAACAGTTCCTGCAGTTATTGCATGATTGCATGCTTTAACTTACGCTTGACGTAAACTGCACTTCAAAGTGTGTTTGTAAAATACCGCTTTTTACTTCTCAGCTTTGAAGAAAAAGGGGTGCAAGCTAGCCAACCTTATAGGCCTCGTAATGACTAGGTTAAATCTATATGAAATTATGTGTGTTTTTTTAAGCAACGCAATCTAAAATGGATTTATAGTCGTAAGGATGCATAGATCGAAATACCAAGAAAGTTTCTGGTGTTTCGTTTAGTAGATAAAATTAGGGATTAATAAAATTTTACTTTCGCATACTTTTGCTGATGGGATGCAAAATTTTGAGAAAGTTTCTGTTATTAAAGTTTTTATTCGTGTCAAGTTTGGTTCATGCGAAAACCTTAAGCTTACCCCTTTTGATGGTAAATAGATATTTTTAAATTTGTACGCTATTCACAGCAGGGGTATGACCTTTACAAGTTTGAAAAGACTAATACTGTAGTTTCTTAAGGCAAAATCTAGGTAGAAAGTTTTACCTGAAGAGAGATTTAGAGATGGTGAACGAGCCTTTTTGTAGAGTCAATAATCAGGCGAGACTAACTACATTTTTAGTTATACTAAGTTAAAGACATAGTGTTAGCAACCTAAATTATCAGTCCTGGGTTCTAAAAAATTCCAAAGAGCACTTAATTAATATGGAGAGGAAATGAAAGCAAATATCCGTGAGCAAATAGTAGTTTGCCAAAACTCACCAGCGAGGGTGCGGAAGCGTAGATTGTTCTGCGCATCTATGATATAACAACTAGTTTTATTTAGGCTCTTCTAGATTTGGCAGCGCAGGTCACCTGAAAATAACTAGTCCTTTTGGTTTAATTGTCTAAGATAAAATCCCACGACTAAGTTGTTTCCCAAAAGCAACAGTGTTCTAAGTATTCCAATCAAAAAAACAATCAACAAAGCTTTCTTCCTCACCTCAGCCACATCAAACAAGCCGCTTTCGATGGCACACTTAGTATGCCATCTCGTTGCCATCGCGGACACTGCTGCCAGATCTCGCTAATTACCTACATTGGCATACAAGTGTGTCAAATCAACATTCATTCATGGTGCATTTACGTAGAGACAAAAGTCACTATGTATTAATGCTACTCAGTGTTTACTATGGATAATCGTACTTGAGTCGTGTAAAAAAATATAAAATTGTTCCGGTATGTTTATAAGCGCAATGCACACCAAAATAGCCAGCAGTCGGCGACACTGGCATAGAACAATCATTATTTACAGACTTGTAATGCGCTTTAGCTATTCTTATTTTCTATCTATTTTCTTTAATATTGCATAGTTATGAATGAATTTAACATTAGTTTCTATTTATTTAATTATCTGTGGGATAAATATGCATCAGTAGCTAAACACAGTCTAGACACACATTAATTGGATTTATAAGTAGGCTCTACTTTCATTTTCTACTTTTGATAATGCTTGTAACGAAAAATATTCTAAGTTTGAATGTCAATAAACGTATATCTGGTGTATCAGTTCAATAAAAACTGAAGTTAATGGATACAAAGTGCACTAAATTTGCTTGAGATTTTATTAATTTTATAACTCATTGCTGTTCCAAATTCAAAGTCTCCGCAAAGTCTGATTACAACATTTTCCTCGTTTTGATAATAAGGAAAATGATGCCGTTTTCTACTCTCTCACATCATAAATGCTATCATCTGTTTAGTCGAAGGCCTTCAATAGACAAGTATTAAGTGGCATAGAGAATTAGAGTAAAGCCAGCAATTGTCCTGTAAAACAATGGTCGTCTCGCGCTGGTAGTTGCGATTATGCGACCTTGGCAATCGACGTCCGTCGCGTGATTCATGTCCAGCGATTTTTTGTCGCATGTACCGTTTAGTACTCGATTGTACTTGAAGTACAAGATAATTGATATCATTGCACTTGATTTGTTATTGTATTTGTATTGCAAAGTTAAACGTGATTGTTCTAATTTTTCTCTTGAATAATTTTGTTATTCCAACAAATTGGATTAAGAAAACACGCGTATTTTTTTTCTAATATAATCCCGAATAATTTTTGATACGAGTATAACTTCAAGATATAATGTAGACTATATCTAAGTATATGTCTATTTTGAAAAGATAGGAAAATAAAGAAATAAATAACTGAAACAAAACAACTTTACAAATAGTTAATTCTACGCCTAAAAGAAACAAGATTTAAATAACACAGATGAATTTGCGAGACAAAAATAAACCAACTAGCTAATTAACATAGACTTGTAATACATAGAATGCGGCATGCATTGTGTGGATTTTCTTTTTATCTTTTTAAAAAGTAGTATTGTTCCATATTGAAGCTTTGAACCGCCAGACGGGGCATTATTGAATTACATTCAATCATGAAATTAAAAGAGTCTGGTACGTTCAGACGTGCCTGTTTATTGGCTGTATGGGAAACTTGATGGCTTTTTCATTAAATACACATTAGACAATCTGATTGTACTCGCAATGGGATCTTGCTTCGATTTCGTTTTATTTTGTTTTATATTAACGCATATTTGTGTAAACTTTTAAGTAATATTAATATTAAAGCTTTATTGCTATTTGAAGAAAATTTTTAACCGACGAAATAAAACGGAGCAGATTCTCAAGTGAAATGTTTTCTCAATATTGATAATATTTTATTTTATTTGTTTATTTACATCAGGCATCGGGGCCCATATCAAATACGCTAACTAACTGCTAACTGTATATTATAATTATCCCATTAGTTAGCACCCAATGTTACCATAAACATTCATTAGTGTCTAAGTTTAGCCCATTATCAAAACCATACATTAATTTGCTTTGACGTCACCATCAGTAGATAGTATTAAAAAAAATGCTTTTCGCTTTCGGTCTGTCTGTTCCTACCTAAAATACGCAATTTAATGCAAAGCTTTTAATAAAAAAATGAAAATCACATGCGCATTATTATAGTAGTACATACATATCCTGAAGAGAAGCCAGGGCAGGTCGCTTGTCCATAAAAAGTAATAATACAACATTACTATTATTAACATTACTATACAAGTTTTAATTAGTCTAATAAAGAGTAGGAATCATTTTGCATTCTGGGTTATGACTTATGAATGACTGATGGCAGTTGCTATAAATAAAATAATTAGGAAAAAACTTAAAGTTATGATTTAAACACGTTTCATTAACTTTTAAGACTATTGTTTACTTACAAGAATTTGCCTAAACGTACAGTTGAGAAAACACTACATGAATATCACTTAAAGCAAGTTTGCAAATAAACAAATAAATAAATAAATTGCAAATAAACCATAGCTCTTGCAAACATATCGCCAAACATCAATAAAGTTGTGCAAACATTAAACAAACATTAGTTAAGCAATGCTTAAGTGTTTAACTGTTGTTTGGTGTTTATTATCCTTCGGTTAAGTGTGTTGTCGCGATTGTGAGTGTGTCATTAAATTTTATAAGCATATTTGATGTTCATGCTGTTTGCTAATTTTAGAGGACTCAATGTGACATTACACTATGTTTTCTTTTATGTTGCTACATTGAAAAATGCTGTTTTTTTTTATTCAAAACATTGATTTCCTTAAAAATATATTAGTGCATATTGCACTTATCTTGTATTTACAAACTAAAATCACTAGAAAAATAACAGAGCGGTGATTTTTCAAATTGTATACTTTATTTTCATTTAAATAACTTTAGGAATCACAATAGTGCTGCATTGAAACACCAAAACTTTATCTAATACTAAACGCAACCCTTTCAAAGTAACATGCAGTTAATTTAAAAACTGTCACAAACGTCATAAAACTTGAAAAAATAAACACAACACGCCATTACTGCCAGCTTCAACTAAAACATACATTTAATCCTTCGCGTTAGATGCCAAGAAACTAAGACTTTTGCTTGGAACCAAGCTTTATATAACGCTATAACTTAGTCCTTTATTAAGTTATTTAAGTTACAATGCCATGAAATCTTGGCTGCTGCCAACTTAAATTGCAGCCATGTCATTTTCAACTTTTTTTTTATTTGGAGTAGACGGTAGTTCCGTCTACGAGACGTAGTGATAGATTGAAGCGGCTTAGATAAGAATTCACATTAAATAGTTTTAAATTATTGTTCCTTTGAAACTGAGTATTTTGAGGCTTTCTTCTATATAAAAATATAATATTTCTGTACTTAAAATTAACGGGACAGATTTACTTGTAATATTAAAGCTAATTTTAGCTTTGCTAAGCCCTTGCCCGCGATTTCGTTCGCGTGGAATTTGTTATATTAACTACCATCTGCTCCCGCGTTAAAGCTTACTTTCCCGCTACTGCTTCGCTCCCGTGGAGTTTAGCGTGATGTTAAATATATTAAAACCTTTATTGAGAATTAACCTATCAAACACAAAAACAAATATTATAATCTATCCAGGACTTCTCGAGATTAGTGGTATCAAACAAACAAGCTAGCTTTTTCATCGCAGTTTCGTCTGCGTGGTAGGAACATCAATAAAAAGTAGCCTATGTTACGCGCCTTGAAATCAGTTACCTGCTCGTAAAATTTTATTAAATCTAGCCCAGTCGTTTAGGAGATTAGCCGATACGAAAAGACAGATAGATGGACAAAACATTTAAAACTGTGTTTAAGACATAGGAATCATGCAAAAAACTATACCAGCTGAAAAATCATTATTATTTTGACATTAAAAAGACACTTCAATTTATTTTAGATACGGTACAAACAATTATAACTCTGTTTTTGATATTTGATGTTTGATATATTGAGATACTCAAATTCGTTTACATCACATATATATAAATAGTATATGTGATGTAAACGAATTTGAGTTTTCGTTTTCTAGTTCATTAAGTGATTCGATGTGAAGAATTTTATTCAATGGATTATCCAACTATTACTAGTTTTAAGTGTTTGTTTTTTTGTACCTTTCTTTTGTTGCCTTGGTGTACTATAAAGAGTACGTATTTATTATTATTATTATCCACGAAGAATCTAATAAATTGGGGAAAACAAAAAAGAAAATTGCGTTATTTTATCTGGAATTCCCTTTCACAGAAATTGTATAGCAAATCAAATCAGTACAAGTTTCCCCTCATATCAAGTAAGAGGGGACAAGCAGTAAGATCATTTGGAGCTAAAGCAGTGTCCTAATTCCGTGAAACATGCAATGTTCCGTTATTCATGTCGAGCAAAGTATAGTTAACTTTATACATCCTGTTATCGTTTATGTTTCGTTATGCTTTACAGAATCAGGCTGTCTAGTTATAGTCGGTCCCAAGAGTGAATGAACTCCTAAATTTCACCATAAACGGGGCTCATTGGAATATCGTAGTAAACCTCCGCGGATCCTTGTATGGCAGTTTTATTAAATTCCTCTCAGTTCTGTGCAGAATGCTAGAGCTATTTTAAGTTGTGCATGAATAATATTTATGAATTCATGGAAATTTTCTTCATTTAAATTGTTTTTCAACTTGATATGACTGGAATCTAACCCAACTTACTACTAAGAACTTCATTTTTGCGCATTCAATCAACCTTTTGCAATACCTACAATAAATATGAACAAGCTTAAGATGAATACAATGATTAAAAAGGCTTAAAATATAAAAAATATAATATATATTTACTAGATAGTGTAAATGGGGTAAAATGTAAAATAAACGAGTAAGTATTAAATTTTATGCACATTCAGGATAATATTGTCTTTTATATCACAGAGAAAGTGTTTTTAATTTTTAATAAACTGTTTAATCTCTTTAGATAATCTGCACAGATTCATTAAAATTTAAAAAAAAGTATGTCGTGAGTTGAATTTTGATTAATTCGATTACTTGGAATATGTTTTTAAACAGTTTATTTTTGGTGGTTTGAACAACTTGAAAGTGACAGATAGAAAGGTACAGCGGTCCTTTTATTTTTTACGTCCGATATCTAAAGAGCCCTACATATTTATGATGTATTAAGTACACTCAGTTTGTTAATGCTGAGATACTTTACTACATAAACATACATGATATTTTTTTCTTATTTGTATTCAATTGTTTAGTATCGACGACCTGAGAAACAAAAATAATAAAACCTGCTGTTGGTCTTCCAATAATATGAAAAAGGATAAAATAAATAATATAAACAAAACACCACGCTTATATTACCCAGAAGGGTGTCGCAGAGGTGTAAAACACCCACATTTCTCATGTTATGTTTAGGTCCCATGGGATAGGGGGTGAGCCTATCGCCATCCATGAATTCCCTGATGGAAAGTTTACAGATAACAATTTGCCCGACCCGGCAATTTAACGAAGATCCCGCGGTGAGAGGTGCATATGCTATCAATGGACCATCAATGCAGTGACTTTACTAAGTAAATGTTACAAGAAAACCGCACATACATTTGCTGTAACTTTTATGATCAAATTCCTTTTTTTTTCTGTACAGTGGGCCAAACGAGTTAGTTAAAAACTTACTACACCAGTTATGGATAATATTATGAGTTAAGTGAGTTATGTATCTAAATAGTGGGTATATTACACTTATTAAATATATATCGCACATGTATATCTTTTGCAGTCAGTTTTCACTATGGCTTTTTAGTTTTGCCCTGCATACCTAATTGCTTGGCCCACTTTACCTAATAACATGCCAAGTTTACATTAGGTTTAGCGATTAAATATGTAAAAAAACGCCTGTTAGGCAGGCATAGTAACTATTTTTCGACTTAGTAACTTTTATTTTATAGATAACCGGAATCACGGTTATTAATATAAAACACCGCACCGGCATACAACAAAATCAAAAGAAAGTAATCTGTAACACCGCCTGTAAATTATCGTCAAGTTTATTACACCAATAGAATATTGATATTTTAATTAAACATTCAAGTTTGGCCAAACTAGTTGGCAGTTGGCACTTTTTCTAATGTTCGTATAATTACTGGTTTCACGCGAGCGGGCCGGTATAAATCAAGTCCTTGTAACGTACTGGCATTGACATTCAAACCAGAGCCGTCGGATGTAGCGGTGTCATATCCGGTTAAACATAAACATAATATAGGTACGAAGTTTGTTTATAAAATTAGAACTTATGACTCATTCGCTTATTTACATCCAGGCTCAATGAGTAGACGTATCAAGCTAATTTTTTTCTCAGAGGTTTTCTTTTACGATGCTATAAATACAGCCAAAATAGTATTTCATAATTTGAACTATATAGGGATGAATCGAGATTACAAAGTTGCAAATCGATTATTAAATTGATCCGTCAATTTGTTGAACAATGTGAACAAAATTGTGACATAGTTTGGGCCCATTTTCACGATGCAAGTTTAACATTTACTCACTCTCACTACTCATACTTGCTTTGTTTGTCCCACAGGTAAAGACAGAGATGACATGAGAATTGCCTTGCCTAACATGCGTCGTGTAAATGGTCTATAATTCTAGCTTAACGGTGGTTTTCTAGGCTATTTAAGTGTTGCAATTTTTCACGAGTATTTATAAGGACACTGGATATAACAGTAGCGTGTAACTAGAATGACAATTCTATCAATTTACCATACTGAGTAACGTAAAATCACAACCCTTCTTCTATTGCAATCATTTCATTTAGAGATCCTAACTATATAAGGCGTTTAAGATTTTTTTTTCTGTTCTTTTTTTTAATTTTTTTTCTTAACTACGCCCACACTAAGAATAACTCCTGTTTTACGGAGGTGTTCACAAATACATTATCACGTGCAATCCACCTGTATTTGTGTTTGACCATCAAATCAATTATATATACATACAAAAAGATACACAACCTGTGCTAGGATATTATGATAATTGTATAACGGGAAATTAAAGAGGGATTTGTATGCTAGGCAAGTTAGTGCTTATATTGCATCGATTTATTTATTATTGCAAAGGCTTGCTTATTTAGGTATTGGTGAATAGTAATGCTGATTGCGGAAAAAGGAAGCGTTATGAAATATATTTTATTGGGGCAATAGCTTTTGGTTTTATTGTTGGTACGGTATGAATTATTTATTTCAATGTGACACTTCAATAAGTAAAAGTAGTAACGTAATATTTTAGACAAATAATTACTACTTCAATATACTATGCTTTACGTCATGGTAAACAATATATTAATAAGGTTGATTTTGATACTGAAAAATAAGTATCGCCTTGCATAATATTTTAAATCATAAAATGTAGTTGAAGAATTAAAAAATATCTGCCAATTTGGCAAGCTACAAACGATTGCACGACTATAATATAGCGTTATCAGCCAAACGCATTTTTTATGCATTTTCATGGCGATAAATACAATTGGTACTTAATCTAATTGAAATGCAGTTTTGATACTAATTAAAAGTAATAACGACATACTTTACCATTCCAAATATAATTAAACTTGTCTATGGTTAACTACAAACACACGGTCGCAAGAACTTGCGTCTCATTAAACAATCGTATAGTTTTTATCATAGTTGTCATTGACTCGTAGAAAGAGTCGTGATCGCGAATACGGTTATAGCGTATTGTTTATGAATGACACCCACGCGGTTCATTCACGTGTCTCTTGAGTTGCCAGACATTGCTGTATGGGCTCGCTGCCACACGACACGAAGCGAAGATGAGATCGATCGTGATAGATTTATAAAATTACAACCACATACCATCTAGAGAAGTATACATATAAAACGTTACGTACCGATATTTTACAATGCATCTATAACTTTAATAGTAATACTGCCTGCATATACCATCTCCTATCTGAAAATGTAGTTGGGTCATCAAAGAGTTGGACAAATCTTAACATATCCTTCAAGTCCATAACCAAATCGGCACCCAATTATAAATAAATAAATAAGTATTTCACAACTTACACACAACGCCATCTAGTCCCAAACTAAGCAGAGCTTGTACTATGGGCACTAGAATAACTGATACTATTACATAATATATACTTTTCTTTTGTAAATACATACTTATTATACATAGAAACACCCAGACTAAGACAAACCCATGTTCATGTACACAAAGATTTGTCTTAAGTGGGAATCGAACCCACGACCTCGGCGTCGCAGGCAGGTACACTATCCACTCCGCCATCCGGTCGTCAATTGAAAGAAAAATATTGTTAGGCGTCAGGTTGGATGAGAGAAGCGCTGGTTCTATCTACCTCCTTTAATTTAACGAATTGGTCAAACACCTTAATAATGACAACACACAAACATGCTCTATTAAATAGCTGTACAATGGAAACATTATCTTCAAGTACTAACAAATATCGCTCTATTTGTCGCCCACTCTGATTTACCGCTGGTTTGCTCTACTTGTGAATACTTTAGTTTCAACCGGTCCTCATCTACAAAGATATCATATCTCTTCGCGAACCCTGTATCGTTTACATCTTAGAAAACAAGAAACTGGATGCGATGAACTATTTTAAAAAGTTTGTTTTTTAAACTGTGGGAAAATTGTTGAGATGAGACCACTGGTTTTATAAGATTTTGGAGATGGCTGATAAGATTTGGCAGGTTTTTTATGCATGATGTAGTAAACAAGCTCGTACAGCTTATGGGAAGTGAAAAATACCTGCGTTCCCTAATATAACATAATTTTTAGTGACTACTCGACACACTACGGTATTATAACATTTAAATAAAGTAATATAAATAATACCAGCAAACCGAAACCCTTATTTTTAGTAAAAAACTCAGGCCAAAATGACATACAGCTGCCTAGAATTCCAATTTCTGCAAAATTGACGTTAGTTTTGAAAAATAAATAGAAAACATTTTACAAACTATATTTTTTAATTTAAGTTATTCGATATGTAACCCCATGCCCGACCGAGAGGAATCAGATGTCTATTCGTTTTTACGTCAAAACCGTGCAAAAACAGTTATTTGAGAATTGATAATTGCTGAGTAATCTATGCCGATATTGCCGATGTGGGTGGTATTATTTTATTCAAATAATAGCCACATATACGGGCAGGCCGTTGACTTTACAAAAATACGGGTGAAGTGACATTGATACCTGAGCAAGGTTGGTGCCATTCGATTGTAAAAAGATAAAAGAAGAAAAAAACTTCAACTGGATTAACTTGGTAGTATCGAGTAGTTTATCTTCATAGAAACGGTCGAGAAGCGTCACGTGCCTCCGGTATAAAACCGCAATAAGAGGACTAACATAAGACGGGGAGATGCCGCTATGATTACGAATTCGAAAGTAAGTCAAGTACATGAAATTATAATTCAGTAGATAGGCAGCCCTACCGTGTGTCGCGTGATTGTCTTTTGTTATTTTAAGGAAAGGGATCGATTCAGAGTACAGGTTGATATTTATTGATTAGATCCTGAAATTAACAGGTACATATCGCGAAGTGGCGCAATCCTACCACTAAATAAGCAAGTCTAAATATAGTATACCACACATGCTTTGACTTTGGCGCTTCTTTCAACCAATCCTTTCAATTTCCATGATCGAATACATAATTATCTTGGCAGATACATAACCAAAAATATACACACAACTAAATCTTCGGCTTCGGCCATTAATTGAAATCTATACATAGATGTATTACGACCTCAACGACTGACAGCAATACCTTTCATCTCCATAACATGCCCAAGTTCGTAATATTTACGTGTCCGACTGTACCTTACCTTTCGGCACTTATTCTTCTATTCTATATGGTCATGAAAGTGCATAGAGCATCATATCTTATGTCAAAAACGTAACATTGTAAATGTAACCAGTGAAAGTTATTTAACGAAAGCTAAAAGATTAATGGCGGAGTGACTATATTTGGATTTGGATGCTTTTGAAGGGTGGCTGAGTTTATTAGTTAACCTCGTAGTCTACTGATGGTGGTAAAGGTCTCAGGTTCGATCTCTGGGTGAAAAACAGTGTTAGTTGCAATTTTTTCGTAAGATTTTTTTCAGTAACTGCACGGAGTTTGAAATTGTGCCCTGATGGCGATAAACTTATAATACGGGACTAAATAACAGGTGTGGGTATTATAAACCTCTGCTACACCATTCTGTGTAAAGTTGGCGTGATATTAAATATGTATTTCTAGTGATACTAATCTTAACGAAAGCTAAAAGATTAATGACAGTGTACCTATATTTTAGACTGTGATACTTTTGAAGGGTGGCATCAACTCCATCGTGGTCTATACTCTGTACCAAAATCAGAGAGACTATAATCGAGCTCCAAAATCTCAAATTCACAGTGTCACACAAATAACATTTTGGTACAGAGTATATTGGCATGATTTGCAACCACACACTGAAAGGTCTCAGATTCTAAGGTCGAGCAAATCTTGATTAGGAGTACGGAATGAGGAATTATTCAGTAGCAGAACGGAGTTTGGAATTGTCTTCGGTTGATGACGATAGAGTCACCCCAGTTAACTATGGGTGTAACTCCCTTCTTGGTAATGTAGGCGTGATTTTATGTATGTGTTCCAAGTGAAAGTTATCTTAACAAAAGCTAAAAGATTAATGATACAGAGACTATATTTGGATTGCGGTGATTTTGAAGGATCGCGTTTTTCGCGGTTAATTTTGGGTTTGGGTTAGCTAAGGTTGCGTCATTAGAGCTGCGATTGTCAGCCGTTTCGTTTGAGAGAGCGTTTGTGGTAAAGCATTTTAATATATCCATTATTTTATTTGTTTTTTTTATTATTTTATTTAGCCCTTCTGCAACCCTATTGATGCTGTTTGTGATTGAATTAGGTTTATATTATGTAAATTTTGGTTCAAATTTTGAAGTATCGAATTCAATTTTCAAAACAAAAAACATTCTACTTCTCTGGAACTACGACCAAACAGAAGATTTCATAAAAAGACTAGAATTAAGAATCTAATTTAACTTAAATTTAATTAACACTATTATATTATTCTGATCTTATTATTTTAATTTTTAAATACTACTTATTCATAAGAAGTTAATTTGTGCAAATTTTATTGTAAACAAATACCGCCATTTCACTTCGGGTAATGTAATTAATAAAAACCTCCCGCAAGACAGGCTAAGCCTAGTGCAGGAGATTTTTTGTTGATTTCACTCTTCTTTACATTAAAATAGTAATTCGATGTATAGTACCTAAGTAAGAACAAATGTAAGGAATATGTACTTATTGTGGAAATGAATAAATTATTATTATATTATATTATTATTATATTAATCACAATTAGCAGCAATCGTTATAAGGGAGCTAGTCCCAGATGAAGGTTTATTTTTTATTTCAGAGCTATTGAAATTAGTTACATAGAAAATGCATAATTGCTTTAACTGCCTAAAATACCTGGCATAATAGGAATTTCAATAAAAACTAAGGTCACCTACTCTCATAAAGTTATTTCCCAAAAGCTCCAAAACATTCATCGATCGAATGATTCACGGAATACTAATTCTTCTACACTAATTAATAAAACTATAAATAAATTAAAAACTAGTTAATTCAATAAATTAAATTAAAGCTATAAATATAGTTCCATGTATACTTATTGATTGATTCGTACGGTCTGATTCACAAATCGCAGGCAAGCCGTTGTTTCTGACTTATCTTAAAACCTGTCTACCTACTTTTTTGATTGGTTGGTTAAAGGACACTTTTTCTAGTTGTATGTTAATTAATAAACGCCCGCCCATGTTTGTGTCTGGGTTTATTATGTATGTAATTGTAAACTATCAACATGGCGGTTTGTCTTGGTCTGGGTGTTCTATGTATAAAAAGTATATATTTACAAAAGAAAAGTATATATGTATTAGTATTAATTATTCTAGTAGCCATCGAACAAGCTCTGCTTAGTTCTGAACAAGATAGCGTTGTGTGTATGTAGTAAAATATTAAAAAAAAAACTTTGTAAAAAACCAGTAAACTTTGGCAGCTAGAAACTGGCCTAGCTCTATGTTTGAATTATGTTTTATTAAAAAAAACTGATATTATTCTAAGTTAATCAGTAATATTATCAGACTAATAATTTTTTAGTAAAACGTGGCTCGGAAAGTTTTTTTATGTGTGTTGTTTCAAGGTTTTTTTTTAACTAAGTATATTGTTCATGTTACACACAAACAATTGTATTTACTGCATCGCCTGTAACTCCTTAGTACCAGCATAAAGAAATAGACAGTACAATATTATAATACTAAAATGACGAAGGTAAATCGTGACAGGATTGCGTAGGTAATAAACTCTATGTTATACTCGAGAACAGCTGGTAAACGGAGCCTGGTCTCACGACGAGATCAAATTGCCTTCATCGAGAACTATACCACTATATTTAAATGTCACTAAACCTACATGCACGATTCACATATAACTAGTTACCAATACTATGTCCGTCTGAAATAGGTTCGCTCACTATTACATGGGACTTCAGCATCACCATAACAGGTAATGTATTATGTGGGTTTTAATATAAAACTTCTCTGCGAAACCTTTTTAAGTAATTTTAATCCTGGATGTAGTAACTCTTAAACAGGGTTAATGCAACTTAGGACTAATTATTAAAAACATAAAATTATAGAGGGGGTTCTAGCTAAGTGTTCATTTCCACCAGCGAAAAATAAAATTACGAAAAATAATGCAGGTTTTCTGTAAAAATTATATATCGCATCTCAATGTTATTTTTTCGTAATTTTATTTTAAACAGGTGGTAATGAACAATACAATATGTTCTATTTCTGTATTCATTATATCTGATTTATAATTTAAATTGTCATTACGTTTCATTTTACATTTATATTTTCTTTAATTAACGCACCAACGTACTGCTCGTAACTTTGCTCGTTTACTTACTTGTCCATCCTCAGGTTGCCTGTAAGAAATTGCTTAAATGCAATAGTTTAGAAAATTACCTGTGTAAATATTGGTGTACAATAAAGATTACTTTCTTTCCCTCACTCTCTATCTATGTCGCATTTAGCCTGTATATATTTTGTCTTACAAACTTAGCACTTTCAGCCTCTAAGAAAGATTAAAAGTTTCTAGTATAAGTGGCCTTCGTGGTTAAACTTCAACAACCTTAGAAGACGAGAAACACTAAACGAAGTGTCCTTATGGCAGTCAGTGTTCACAATATTGACTGCTATCTCTAGTTCCTGATTGCAATCTTGATTCATCGGACTTAAATCTAGGCAGTGCTAAATCTGAGGTTCTGTAGTTTTCTCTGTTGGCTTCTACCCAGTCATGGTAATGCACTAACTGGGTGGTATTTTCTTTCACCGTTTACGGATTAAAACTGCAAGAGAAATTAGGACTTGTCGAAGAACGTGTTTTACATTCTCTTACTGATTATCTTGATTGTCCTAAACATCATTTGGCTGATTGAATAATTGGTAATGGATTGAATAAGCAATCGTGTGGAATAAGTATTCTATAACCAGTCAAGTATAAATAAATGGCGGCATGTCAAGCGGCAGACGTGTAAACATTTTTAACGTTTTTAAAGTAGAATTTTATTTACTTAGTTTGGAAACTTCTTATTTCTTTCTTTATGCACGTTTGCTTTTATATGCAAACTTTTGTATAAGACTTTCCATGCAATATTTTAAGTTACACTTTGAAAAAAGTTCTTCAACAATTTTTCGACTACCAGCTAGCGCCATTAAAACTTAGCTCTTTGTGAGAACAATCCGAAGATGTCCGAAGATCCGTATGACGTAAATTCCGTTGGTAACATAAGCGCGTTACACAAGAGCGAAATTGTGCTGATGCAGTTATAATGGCCGTAGTGTGGCGTGGCCTTAATACCTGATGGAGGCACGCGATGTGAAGGAAGTGCTTTATTGGAGTTATGTATTGGCTATCGATGGATTTGGGTATAGGCTTTTATGGAAGTTTGGTAGGCGATTCCGTTAAAGCTGAAAGTAGGTAAAGGTAATAGAGAGATTTATGAACGCTAACACTACATAACATAACTAAACATAACATCACGTCTATATTACCCAGAAGGGTGTGGCGGAGGTTTGCAACACCCACACTTCACCTGTTATATTTTTAGGTCCCATGGGATATAAGGGAAGAGCCTATTGCCATCCACCGGGCACTATTCCAACTCCGTGCTGCTATTGTAAATTGCCTGACGGCAAGTTTATCAATAACACTTTGCCTGACACGGGAATCGAACCAGAGACCTCGCGGTTAAAGGCGCATACGCTAACCACTAGACCATCGAAGCAGTAAAGTGCAAGTACATGATGTCTCTAACTGTGGTAGATTGTTCCACGCTCGGGTCAAATCATAGGATTTGACAATTTGTATCATATGACGTACAAGAGCAGCGCTCTTCTACATTTGGCAGCGAGCGGACGCCTCTGGTTTACTTATTTTTCTGAACGAATAAAAATATAAAGTAAGTTGTGAACGCATGCATTGACGCACCTGCGCTGTAAAACTGGACATCTGTGGCAATAACTGCTAATCAAGTCCAAACCAATTCCATGTGCAACAAATCTAAAAGATTAGTTTAGTAAACCAATCCCATTTTCATACTTAATAGCTCCAGTTTTCTTACACAAAACTATTTGCTCTGCCTACAAATCAAGGTAAAACACTTTTAATCTCTTCCCGACGTGCTAAATCATTTATATAAGGCCATGTAAGCCTTATTGTACTGCCTAGAATTTATCATACACTTAATTTCAAACCTAACATCAAAACAGCTATTTCAAACGATATTAAACCTTAAAGTTTACAAGTTAAGGTGTAACGAAAGTGAAGATAATCTTGGTGTAGAGTGAGCTAACTGCTCGATTATGGAAATGCTTTCGCTAAAAGCTCTTAGTTGGTGGAATTATTTCGCCTTATGTAATTACTTTTGCAAGTGACAATTTGAGGTGTTACAATAAACATGATACTCAATAGTGTCAGCTCAAGATTAGTGCTACAATGTAAATCAGTGGCTTTACTGCAAATGGTACGCAATGCTAGCAATACTTTGGTGTGAAGTTACTTTGAGGTGATTTTATTGGTTGGAATTGATTTTCGCGTGAGTTATGTAACTCACGCTATACTCGAGAGATATTTTGTATTTTCGAGAAGGGTAAAGAATTTTGGTCCCAATTGGTTTTGGGCATTACGTACCGGAAAAATGGACGTATCGCGTGCGTTCTACTAGTTTAATATGACCAACCTATCACTATCAACTACCAATATATCTTCCTTTAATCCTATTTCTGTAATTCACTTCTAGGAGCTGATAACGTAACTCGACTCGTTTTTTGAGCGACTTCAAAAAAAGAAGGAGGAAGTAGATTGTTTTTTTTTAATGTTTTTTCCTCGATTACTCGAAGACGCCTGAACCGATTTGAGAAATTATTTTTTTTTCTGTAATAGTGCACCTACTAGTCATTTTAAGGCCGTTTACTGTATGTATTCTTAAAAGTTGTACACAGATGAGGTGAGACGTTGAATAATACTTAAGAATTTCTTACTTTTTGCATTTTTTAAAATTGAATTTGTTTTTTTTTTATTTTCGTTACAAAATGCATTTTTGTGTGGTTTTTTTTGACACATGCGTTATTTGTCGTAGTTCAAAGATTCCATAAGCATAAATCTTGGGAAAACGTGCTTGTTTAATTATATTCATTATTTCTTAAATATCATCAATGTAAACCCAATGTACACTCATAGCAATTTCAATTGTATTATAAAATTATTATAGATGTTCCACAATTCCTTCATCGGTTTTGTTCTCAGTCAGTATTAATTTATTTTCATTGAGGTCTGCCTCAATTTTGTCTGCTCTTAAATTAAAAATGTAGGTTTTGGACTACAAAATGTTTTACGATCTTGAGAGTGGTATTCAGTTTTGACAGAAACCATATAAGTGAAAGTCTAGTACATTCGTTTTTGCGAACAATAGCCACATTAGCCAACGCACGGCCAGGCAAAGGTCATCAGGTACATCGCTGACCTCTGAACCTGCTAACAAGCTAGGTCTTCAGAAGTTAATAGGAGGATTGTTAGGTAATTGTGATGTTATGGCTGAAGAAGTTCTTGGCCTAGTCGACGCTCCGCGGGCCGATCGATTTTGCAGGTTAAGCAATACTAACCGCGGTCGGCCGTGGATGGGTAACCATAATTAACATATTTTCCCTCCGTGCCTCTGAGTGAGAGCATGTTAAGCCCGGTTGCCACTTGAACATCTACGGCAGTCATTACGGGTAATCAAAGGCCTAAAAGTCTGACTGAATAATTAATTAAATTAATAATTGGGAAAAGCTTCGGGAGATTGATTGTGATGGGTTCGATCCCCACATGGAACATATCTTTTTGTGATTCGCAAAGATTCGTTCTGAGATTGGCTGTGCTTGACTGAGTGAATGTGTGTGTTTGGCCTTGTCATTGGGACCATTGGACAGTGTAAATGCTTCTGGCGCTCTATCTAATGTAAAAAAAAAAAAAAAATGGTGTCTTAATCTTAACATAATCAAGAACAAAATATTGTTTATTAGTTTTTGCCAACAATAGCTACATTAGCCAACGGCCAAGCAAAGGTCATCAGCTATATACACTGACCTCCGACCCCACTAACTAGCTCGGTTTTTAGAAGTTAAGGTAGGTTTGTTGGATAATTATGATGCTATGATAGTATTGCGATATTGTAATTTGATTTACTGATTTTGATCTTTGTTAATAGGCTTGAATAGAATTATGCAAGTGATCAAGATATATTTTTTTTGGTTAATTGGTCCTTCTAAATAGATGAAGTAAGTGTCCAAGATTCATAGGTCCCTGTAATAGTACCCTCTCTTAAGTAAATGCCTTGTTTGTGAACCTTTGTGATGAGAGAAATAAAATTTATTATTATTTATAGGAATTTAGCAAACCTAGGGTTCATATCGCCTTTCTAGGGTACCTACTGTCCTTAACATGGAGCATAGTATTTCTTCATGGCTACAATTACACTCCTCGTCGAGAAGGAAAGCTCGAGAGCTCATAATTTGATGATCAAACAGCAAGATATTTTATGAAGATCCATAATGTTTATGTATAGTCAAATTGAAAGCTGTTTTTCAAGATCAGCTCTAAATCCGTTCAACTAAGTATCTAACTAATCTACTAATTTCCTGTGTTGATCTGTTACCGATACCCTATTACGTAGGTACATTTGTAATGTCAACCGCAAACGCTTTGCAAAGGACATTGTAAACAATATCTAATGTCACCTTGTTCTCAAAATGTCATGTCAAGGGTTGTTCTGGTATTACTGCGATCTTCAACTCGCGTTTAGTTACGGTTTATTTGTTTAATTTTGAAGGATGTGTCTTTATTTTTATGTTTTTGACGTTTAAGTTTGATATTATAGTTGACAGAGTCAAGATAGTCTCGCGGTATTTACGAGGAAGTAATATTTCTGTTTTACAATAATGACAAATTTGCATGTCGATATTGTGAGACGGTGAAACGGCACTGAGGCACCGCTTCACGGTAGACATTCCACAAATACGCACTAAGCGTTTCGCCTCTACATTTCTTATGCGAACTGCCAAAGAATGGAACGCCCTGCCCGAGTCTGTGTTTCCGCATGAGTACAATCTGGATCTCTTCAAAGCAAGAGTTAATAGGTATCTTATAGGTAAGCGTGCTCCACCGTAGACCGCATCTTCACTTACCATCAGGTGAGATCGTGGTCAAACGCGTGCCTATCCACCATAAAAAAAAAAAAAAAAAAAAAAAAAAAAAAACGGATATGTATGGGACCATAGAAAAATTTCAGCGCTAGAGGAGGACAACCTGGACTGTTTCGACTAAACAATATAATATTTAACTGAAAAAAAAAATGATGTCAAATTAACGTGAATGAAAAACAGCTTGTTTCTGAACGAAATTGAATTGAAACTAGGTCAGTAGGCACCCAAATTTTATGTATTGCAATTTCAGTCTAGCTATAACTAGATGTTATTAAAACGATTGTTTTGCAATTTCGAGCTATACTTATATACCGTCAAAGTAAACGAATCCAAAAATAAAATAACTAATAATTGTTTAATCATTTCAAATCCGAGTGTGCTATAATTAGATATTGTTTGCTGTATTAGAGCTTGCTTCTTAAATGTATATATCTTAAAGTTAGTAATATTTTCGTTTAGTACTACAATCAAAATTTTAACTACTAGACACCAGAATAAACAATTTAAATACGTAAAAAACAAATCTATACAGACCATGCATACATAATGTTATGTGTTGATTAAGCTGAATGTCGATGACCTACGTTTTGTTTTATAATTGAGATCCTGCTGTAGCTGGCACCATGCCATGACAGCTGTCATCGCCATTGTTGATTATGCTTATTAGCTCGTTTACTTAATGAGGCCTAAAATAAGTTTATGTAGAGTTGGTCTCAATTTGAATGATTTATACTAAGTAATAGAAAATGTATTCTGTAGATGATGCAGGATTTCTTTGTTAGTATCTCCTAGTCCTAGACAGATGGCCGTTGGGGCAAAAATGTGGCAAATCCTTGAGTGGCGGCCACGAACTGGCAAACGCAGCGTGGGACGGACCCTCGCTAGATGAACGAACGATCATGAAAAGATCGCGGGGAGTCGTTGGTTTCAGTCGGCCAAAAACCACGCGCCGTGGAAATAGATTGGTGAAGCCTATGTCCTGCAGTGCACGTCTCTGGGCTGATGATGATGATGATCTCCTAGTCCAGGATTATCATTATTAAAGTTTCGATGAAATTGTATCCAATTTTCAAAATACAACAGGTGTAAAAGTGATTAGGACATTGTTAATCCTCGTTATTTTGAAGAGTCCAACAAAATAATTTAAAGATTAACTTGGAAAAAACAAATTATATGTCGTTTAAAAATAAGAATGCTCATACCAACAGTTTATCCATACAATACAAAGGTGAAGCTATTAAAGAGGTCCAGTGTACTAAATTTCTTGGTATTTTTATAGATGCTGATCTAAATTGGAAAACACAAATTAACTTTATCTGTACTCGACTAAACCAATTTTCATACGCGCTTTATAAACTTAGGAAGGTTGCTAATGAAGACACATTACTAACAGCGTATCATGCTCATGTAGGATCCATAATTAAGTATGGTGTTTTATTTTGGGGCAATAGTGCCGACCGAGAATATGCATTTAAAGCCCAGAAGAAGTGTATCAGAAGCATATGCGGACTAAAACAGACCGATTCGTGAAAACCATCATTTATTAAATTAAAAATATTGACCTTACCCGCTCTATTTATTTACGAAGCAGTGACCATTGTAAAAAAGGACGTGAATAAATATGAAACTCTAAAAAGTGCACGACATAAAGACACACTAAAAATTACAGGTTGTAGGACGGCATTATTTCAAAAAAGTGTATTTGGTATTAGTGTAAAATTATTTAATAAATTGCCAAACTCTATTAAACAGATAGAATTTTTAAATGAATTTAGGAATAAGCTTAGAGATTTTTTAAGTAATAAAGCTTATTACTCAATAAATGATTTTTTAAATGACCAATTTTAAGTTAATAATTAATGTAATTATAAGACGGTTCTTCATTTTGTATAATGCATTTATTCTGTAAAGATATTTTTAATGTTATAGTTAAATTAATTTTATGTGATGAATTCGATATTTTTATAATTTATATGACTAATGAGAAATGTATAATTATAATTATTATAAATAAATATGCATGATTATATTGTACGCCAAATATGGCATGTTACACATGGGGACTTAATTTCTAGTACATAAGAACTGTATACTTAACACCTGTAACAAACAATTAATAAATAATTTGAATTTGAAAAAAAAAAAAAAAAATATACAGAACATCTCTTTAGAAGTCCAAATTAGTAGGCACCGAGTGGAGTAAACATAAACAAACATAATATAAAATAGAACATAAAACCTCGGTCTCACTTCTAGCGGAAACGCAAACCATGTTACGTTGTAAGCAGTATTTAATGGTATTCCAATAAAGCATAAATTGCTTGTTTATTCAGTAGTAAATTATATTGTTAGTTATATTATGAATGCTGTAAAACTATTTTGAGCGGAAAATTATATCGGATGAGAAGTCGGTTACAGCGAAAGTATTATATTTATATCGATTATTGGACTGTTTTTCTTGGTTATGTACTAATAGGTATATATCGACGACATAATGTGCCGAGATTGGCCTAACCTAGAACCTTTCTTTGTATTTTTTATTTTTTTACATGAAGTATCTCTTGTTCACAGAACATGCCACCGCCCGCGTAAGGCATGAGCGGCCGCGGAGCGGGGGGGCAGCGCTGCCAGCTCATCCTGCAGCGTTGCCTCGCGATACAACTCACCAAGCCCGGCAACGCGCCCGATGACTTCTGGATGTACGAGTCTGGATATCTACTGTTTCAGGTATGTTTTAAAACTAAATTTTTACCAAACCATACCACACAAGATTGACCGCTCAGGTTAAGCCTTGGAGAGTTGTAACGGGTAGTCAGAGAATAGAAGGAAAGCCTGACAACTATTTTAACAAAGAGTATCGTATCACCTCCCACTGGGTTTGATGTCAGTTGCTCCACGTAAAGTATTGATATGCAGCCTTATCCGTTAGACTAGAGGTCGACCCCATTATGACTGGCAAAAAGGTTCGGTAAATTAAGATGACCATAAACTTTTAAATCTATGCAGCAAACAACGCGTGTTCACAAAACGAGCGACGTGGTTCGACATAACTTTTGAGGATACAATACAAATAGTATCGATACTCTAATCAATTACGCCAGGTCGATTGTTAGACAATGTCCAATCTTAAAACTGAACCCGCTTACAGCATTACCAGTACTGTACGTCCACCGTACAATAGAACACATACTAAATCTGTGGAGCAAACAGCCAGTGTTTACAAACGTGCAGCTGACGCAACGCGGGCGATCATAACTCATGTTGATGCGTAAAGCGCTATCGATTCTATTCGATACTGTTATCGATTACACGAGGCTGATGGGCGACGCCTGACGTACAGAGGATTTGTCGTTTAGCTTCTGTTTTGAACATTTAGGATTACTGTTTTGGCACAGTTGCCATTTTAACCAACTCACAATCAAATAATCAGCACAGACTTCACGAACTATTCAACCGACTTATTGCGAAAGTGAATGCATTTTTAGTCGTTTCTTTTATTTTTTAATAGTATTGTTTATAAAAATATGGAATAATTTATACTACTTAAAAACTAAAATACATATTTTAATCTGTAATCTACGAAACATATTACCTATAAAACATTTCTAATAAAGAAACCATACTTATACTGGTCATAAACGCTTTTCATAAAATATATTGCATGCAATAAACCGCTTGGATCTGTTTATATTTATATTTATCTCACATCAAACGCCACAAATATGTCAATAAAACATTGCATCACACAAAAAACACAAAAAATATGCTACCATAAACATCTTAAAAAGCAGATACTACCGCATAAGGCATAAACTTATTTGTGGTAGATTTAAGGACTAATAAAAAAAAACATTAATTGGTTTTGGTCACTTCCTAGCTTGGATCAAAGGTGGACGAAAATATAAGCCGTATAAGGCAAGACGGTGGACATTAATTTAATTCGAGTGGACTAAATAACTAATTCAGCTGCACTCGACTTTGATGTTGTTGTTTAAGTTATGAGATGTAAGAGGTATTGTGCTTTAACTGCAAGTTGAAAGATTTAACAAAAGAAAGGAAATATTAATATATAACATTACACAATAGAAGAGCTTTATCATTGTAGCCGCAATTAATTTAATGTTTACGACATTCAGATGTACTGGGAGTATTTTGTACTCCCAGTACCCAGCTTATGCATTTTAATTGTAAAGTAGTGAAAAATGATCTAAAAAAACCTGTAAAAGCCTAACCAGCTTATTTTATTCTAGCTGGGGCCTGTGACTACGTTCAATTCGATATTGCCATGTTATTTCTTACAAAATTGAAGTTCCTGCAGTCACTTTTAACCCTAAATTTACTCTCTGGAAGTGAAATTTTTAAATATTTATTTTGGTGCTAATTATTGTCGTGTAAGAAACCTTTGTGCAGAATTTCATTGCTTTTTCTTTAAAATTTATTTATATGGGCAGATCGTCAATTTTACACAAATCTAAAAACCGCATCCAATTCGATGCAGTATTTTTGCGTGATACGCGTACGAACATACAGACAGACAAAAATTCTTAAAAATATGTTTTGGCTTCTACTGCTAATATAAAGACGCCACGTATTATTATTTCTTAAATATCTTCAATTTACAAACCCGACACACATTTGATTTATTGATTCGAAAAATACGTTACGTTTACAATTGAATATGAGATAATACTCAAACCAATTCGTTATGAAAGCTTCAGCTAAATCCTGCCTCCTAAACAAGGAAAAGTCCAGTGACTTTGGAACCAGTGTTAATTTTATTGTTTAGCTCCAGTGAACTTGGTAATAAAATAGCTGTCTTATGTACATTTAGTTTTGGTGAACCCTCAGTCAAAACAAGAGTAATTTATTGATTAAAAACAAAAATAGGCTTTCGGTTATAGTACCGGGGTGCCAGGATATATCGAGTTCAATCATAATATTGGAAGATTTATTTACCTTAATTTTCTCTACTTTTAATTTACTTATCGCGAATCGCTTTCGCCATCGCTTATCTCTTCTAACATCATGTAATACAACCCTTGCAACACAACACCGCCCGGTCAACCGAGACAAAGTTCACACACAGTTATCATTACCATTCAAGTGAATCTGCATCTTATTTGCATTTGAATAGAATACTGTTTGCGTTGTTAAGCAGTCGGTAGTCTGTGATATCAAGTGATAGGGTTACTAACCTACATTTTGTGATAGTTTACTGACCCTGTCTAGGTTTCTGTTCTTGAAGAGCTTTTTATAAAAGCCTACATTTATATAAGCCTTTTTTTTTTTTTCTAACCCATGTTGTCCCACTGCTGAGCAAAGGTCTCCCCCATACACGACCACAATTTTCTGTTTTGGGCTCTGTCTGTCCAATCCCTCCGAAACGAGTCAAAATCATCCCTCCACTTTCTGGGCCTACCGCGGCGCCGATGACCTATACCATAGAAATCTTAATAACTAGTCAATAGAAATGCTATCGACTATCTTTTAACACTGGGACGCATGTCGCCGTTTTTCAAATACCACTTTTTGTATTCCTGCAAACAAAATTATTCTTTTTGGCGATGACATTAAGACGACAATTCCTCAACTCGCACTTGTGTTCGATTAGACTCATGCGCTTGTATTCCTGCAAACAAAATTATTCTTTTTGCGATGACATTAAGACGACAATTCCTCAACTCGCACTTGTGTTTGACTAGACAGATGCGCGGCGACAAGGTCACGCGTCTTTGACATTTCTATTGCCTTATTATTAAGATTTCTATGACCTATACCTATATATATATATGCCTATTCTTTTTAAATTAAAATATAAATTTATAAATCTAAACATATTTAACTTACAGAAAATATACATATTGGATCTTAAATTAAACTAGTCTAATAACTGAATAATTCACTGTCAGAAGGCTTCGTATTCAAAATTCTAGCAGCATTACCGCGTTGTACTGCGATAATGAATACTGCCGAAATATAAGCCAGCATATCGAGAATGATTTGCCTTAGACGGGCAGACAAATCTTTATACAGAGTATAAGTTCTACGGCCCTAATGTATCCAGCGCATAAGGCACAAACAAATAAACAGTGTTGTTTTTCTCAAAACAACATTTCTTGAATTTTGGTTAAATTAGACTGACACAGTAGCATTTTCAAGCCAGTTCGTGACACATAACAAGAATATTTTGCAACTGGTATTACTAGAGAACTAGATTTTTATCAAATTTATAAAAAATCAAACTACATTTTATACAGTAAGGGTAAGGTCACAGATATAGATCTACATAGATAACGCAAATGCATGTACTTCGCGTGTCCGAACCCCGACTAAGCGTCAAGGTTGGTCGCCGCTAACTTCAGTCCACGCGCGTCTTTTGTTAGAGAAAATCATAGCGGACGGCCGTTTGAATCGTACTGGGCGGATGGGCATCGGTGGCATCGGTGTCTTTGAATCGGTTTGGATTTCCCGTCACTAAATTTCGGCTGTGACGTCACAATAGGTATTAAAAAGTCGGCACGCTTGGTTTCAATACAAATCGTGATACTTGCGTTATCTATGTAGATCTATATCTGTGGGTAAGGTATTATCACTTTAACAAAATGAGGAACTACACAACCTTATCCCTCCGTCCCCGTTTCACCATCGGACTACCAGACAAACGGCACTCAGGCACCGCTTCACGGTAGATATTCCACTAATACGCACTAAGCGTTTCGCCTCTATATTTCTTATGCGAACTACCAAAGAATGGAACGCCTTGCCCGAGTCTGTGTTTCCGCATGAGTACAATCTGGATCTCTTCAAAGCAAGAGTTAATAGGTATCTCATAGGTAAGCGTGCTCCACCGTAGACCGCATCATCACTTACCATCAGGTTAGATCGTGGTCAAACGCGTGCCTATCCACCATAAAAAAAAATTGTAAAACAATATAGAAAGTTCTAAAGAAAACTTAAGAAGACCAGCGTAGGCCGGCAACATCTAACATTTCACATACGCGCCCACGACTGCCTACATAAAAGCATAATAGATAAGCATCACAGACAATTTTACGCGGCAGCATATAGTTTTAATTTGGCTCATAAATTATAGCAACGTAAGTGACCTCACGTAGGTGCTACTTGGCTTCTAGAAAGTTCTTCGGGTCATGATGCGCATGCGCAGCTTCGGCGCCTTTGATGCAAGCACGTAAGAGGTGAAGAGATCTTTGTTATGAGATTGTAAACACTGTAACTGTGGTTATTTTGTGTAATTGAATGATGTTTGATCGTTTGATATGGCGTTTGAATAGGAAGCCCAAAAGTCTGCGATGAATGGCTGAACTGATAATATTGTACTGCGTGTACTAGCTAGGTAATCACATATAGCCGCTCATGGTAAGACTAGAAGCTGATTTAAATGTAGTTAGGTAAGGTACATACCCAGCCCTGTGTACTTAATAAACATGTACCACTGCTGGGCACGGGCCTCTTCTCTTCAGAAGAAGGCTAAGGCCTTAATCTAAGTGCAGATTAGTAAACTTCGCTCACCCTTGAGTATATATATGTCTTTCGTGGACGACCTCTTCCAGTACAATACACAATTAAATAAATACACACATATCTTCAAAAAGGTTCGTCAGACAGATGTGTGTGCCGTAGGTTCAAACTCGAGACTTAGAGGTTATGCAGTTTAATATGTCTGCATTATTGAAACGGTTCTCTGTCTTTAAGATAACGAGCAAAAATCACACGTAATTTTTACTAACTTTTTAATGATGCTTATCATAAATTATTACGCAGATCTTTAATGTCCGTACAGTGATGTCAGCTAACATAAAATATTACCACAAAAAACGGCAATAATGTCACCGACTTATATTTATACAGTTATAAATCTTGATAAAATGTCTTGCTTAAAATGTATCATTGAAATCTTACACTCCTCACATTCTTCAGACAGATTGTAATTAGCAATAAATTGTAAATGTACAGTTATTTAATAATACCGTTTTGGATGAAGTTAAATTTGGCCACATTAAATGACCATGTTTCACTGTAGCTTTCATGCAAATGAAAACATTCAGCACTGTGTTGCATTTTATATATTCCATAGTTCTCAGTAGACCCTTTTTGCAATATTATGAGCTCTAATATATTATGTGAAAATGTAACAGAGACATACACAATGGGCTTTTTGCTCTGTGTCTCTGAAATATGTAAGCAGTCTCATTTTAAAATCTAAACAAAATAAAGATCTTAGATTTTATGTTATCTTTTTTAACTTATTAAACTTTAAAATAAATCTTAATGTCAAGCATCTTTATAAAAAATATAAGGAAAACCATTTATTTGATCTCTTCTTATAAATTACATTTTTACTGTAACTTTAAAATAAATTTTCACATTCATCCATAAAGAAAAAGGAGTTATTTTTGTTTTTGATGAATTTACTGTTACTTAACTACATTATAACAGTTAATTTAGTATTTTTTTTTACTTTATAAAAATCCATAATACTCAATTTCTTTTTACGCAAGACATAATTCTCATCCAACAAAAACTCACCATTTCAAACACAATTCTTAATAATAGAGAATAATAATAGCCTCATCTAGAACACTGACCACTATAGATTTTTGTTCTGTGCAACAATAGAGAATAGAGTTGGATCTGTCAGAAATCCTTTGTCTCTGGTTTGTCTGTTGTCATTGCCGCCGGCCGGTAATTTCCGCCGCAGACACCCGACCTAGCAAATAATGTGGACGTTATTAAATAAGACAAAAAAACCAATCGAATTCAGAACCTTTTTTAAACTCAGTTGAAAATAGAAAATTGATGAGTTTGGATTTTGTATAATTTATTATTGCATGATTTTCTTTGTAAAGGGTTTAATCACGTCATACGTCACGAAAGATGCTATAGACAATCGAGGACCAAATTTCTTTAACTAATGTTTACGGTTAAAATTTTAGGTTTTCATACCATATCCATAAAAAAATTGCGTTTATTTTGTATTTAGTTCAGTTTTACACATCTATTTCAGATTTAATATCATAGGCCTGTACCTCACTTCAAAGTTACATCATCTTTATTATCGATTTCCACAAGGACTCACTTTTTTGCACAAAATATTGTGTTTTCAATATTAAATAATTGAACGTTAATGAGGACGATGTTTACGGTTAAGATCGATTATTTATTTCGAAAAACTTGTCGGAACATGCCGACATTGACATTGGTGAAACGAAGTGAAAATAATAATTAATTGGTAGTTAATCGATTAGTTAAATATAACTATGAAGGTGACTGCCTCAGATTAGATATTTTTGATGTAACGACCGTCACGTAATGTTGCTAAAAATAACAATTTCCACAAAGGAATGTGGTAATTTGGAAGGCCGCTTTTTGTAACCGAAATATAGAAATTTTAACATTAAATGAAAATTCTGCAATTATTCTCCATTCGTCTTTTGTATTGTCTATTGAAATATCTTCAAAGTAATATAATAAATATTGTATTCCTGTGTAATCCAGTTATAATGAAGTAGTTACAAAAATATTACAATACCTTACAAACGTGGGAAAAGGAGCATCAATGAAGAAATAGTATGTAGTAAATAAATTAAGTAATATTCACAAGGTATACCGCAACAATATATAGTCTGCATTTTTTTTCGTAATGGCCAGTTTTATTATGAAATAAAAATTACAAAAATATAAAAAAAAACTTACATGTCATCGTCATTTTTGTTCATATTGTAAGGATCAAACAACTGCTGGTATTTTTAATTTTCGTAATATTTTGATCAACGCTGATGCCATTAATATCAAGACTAATTATATGAATAAAATATGAAAATTCGAAAGGTCAAATCAAAACTTCTCTGTAAAAAAAACTGCGAAACATTTTCCTCATCTTCAGTTCACAGAATCTCAATCAAAGGTGATATTTTTCTTATCAGCGTTCAATATAAACCGTGATTTGTCATAGTTCCAGTTAAATTAACCGTGGTTAATAGTGTATTGTTACGATAAGAGTACGTAAACTTTCCAATGTTATACGCGTGAGAATAAAATGTGTTGGAAGCATTCAGCACCTTTGAAATTTTAACTGGCTTACCTGGTATGCTATTGCCGTTAAATCGAAATGTTCGTTATTTTATAAAAAGTTCATTGCAGATTTTCATATTTTTTTGGACGGTAGTAATACTTTGTCATTTTCGTGTTTTGTAGGTTCGTATTAAGAGAAATAATACAATAAAAACATTTTTGTGTAAACAATTTTTCTATTTAACATGATAGGTAGGTACATATTTTTTCTTATTTACGATTCAAAGCCTGATAAAATGACTAAAATTGCTCTAAACTCAGAACTATATGGTTTTTATTGTAGAAAAAATTAGTCTTAATGGATACAATTAATTATTGCAAGATAAGTGTAAACTCGCATTATTAGTAAAAGTAAAAAAATATTATCTTGGTAAGTGTTTCAGTGTGAAAGGGAGAAGAACTTTTTACATTAAACTTAGCAGTGAATGAGTCTCCAATACTTACAATAAAATCTCGAATCGACTGTTAAATCCCACGTTAATATTTCAAAGATTATTATTAAGGTTATCTTTTTCATATCAAGTAGTTATGCACGCAGGTTGTATGTCGAGATAAACTTCTTAAACTCGCCGAATAACTTTATGGTCGGTCTCACCATAATCGATTTAAAGTCTCACTTCCAGCCGTTCTTACTTTCATTACACATTATACTTTCAATAAAGTATTTAAATCCATTATAATAATATTAATAAAAAGGGTTTCACTTGTCGTTACGGTAATATCGATAATACTATCGATTAGAATCGTTTATCATTCGCCTCGAGCCCTCGGAACGGGGTTGTATAGGGCAGCTGATTGCTAGTTATAAAATGTTATCGATTATTTTATTACTTACAACTAACTGAAGTATTGAAATTTTCGAACTTTCTTGTACACATATAATAATAATCATACGATTGTAAACCTTATCTCTGTGTGATAAGTTTGAAATTTTGGATAGTGCGGACAAAACGCATAAAACTTACTCATCGCAATCAATTTGTTCTCAATTACGCACTGACATCGTGTGTTGTACACGTTGTACAATAGAAATAAACGCTTGCGTAACGACCCTTTCTATTGACAAACGTGTTTTTTTTTAAATTCAATGATTATTTCTTAATTTGAAAATTGTAGCACTTTCTTCATTCAATGAGGTTTTACTCGTAAGGTTCCAATAAAATGGTGAAGCTACTGGCTTTACTTTCTTTCCTTTTTGAGTGTGTTAAAGAAAATGCTACTTTTCTCGACGTACGACGGTTAATTGGTCAAAACTCGTTTTTGTCATTGCTTAGAAAGCCGTTGAGAAAAACGTGTGAGTGAATTACCGAGACGTTTTAAATAAAATGTCATAAAGTAAGTTAAAGCTGTCATTATCTTTATTTGAACTGATTACGTCAGTTTTCACAGTGATGTGACAAAGTATCTTTCTTAGTTCGAATCTATTCAAGTAAACTAACCTCTTTGGTTATATCTGTATAATTGTTTTAGCCTTATAATATTAACTGACGCAATGCGACACTACGTTAAGGGTTGCCATTGTCATTCCTTAGATATAACATAGAAACCAACAATATATCACATATGGAATTAAAATCTTTACACCTGAATGGGAGGTCCGTTTGGTGTGTTAAAGCACCTTGTTTAATATATATATATACCTAAAACACACATTCACGACACACCTTTATTTATGTCTATTAGTGTATTTCCCCCTTTACTAGAAAATGGGTTAAAAACTGTCACTGTCAAGTGTCAAAAACCGGAAGATATTTCCGAACGAACTCTACCGTGTCAGTGTATCCGAAAAATGCATAGACTAAGAAAAAAGAGTCTATGGTGCGGGGACTTTTGAAGAGAAATGGCGGATTGATCTGAAAATACGAACTTTTGTTAACTCCATTATCATCATATAGCTAAACGAGTCCAAAGTGCAGTAAAACTATTCCGGAATTGTGGTGAGTGTAGGCAATAAGTTATTGTATGTATTTTATTTATTCCTACAGCCTTACACCTCTTGCACGACGAACGGCGATAAACCACAGAAAGCTTCGGAGCCAGTTTTTCGGTAATGTTGGTCGCATAGATCAAACACACCTAGTCAAACAACTTAAAGCTTCCTTCCTCTCACGCTTCCTCTTCCCCCTTCTTTAATTACTTTCCTCTCCAATCCTTCACATAAGGGGCGGTGACAAGCTCCGTCCATCTAAATATCTGACAGGAAGTAATAATTTACCAAAACTAAAGTAATAATTAGTAAGCCATTACCAAAACAATTGGTAACTGAGTAATGAGCGATTATGATATTAAAAATGGAACAGATAATATCTTTTGTGCTGTAAAATTAAAATGAGCGCCGACAGCCGGAAGCCGGGTCATCAGTTTAATTAGTAAATAGGGTTGCCTCTATCAAGTTTTTGGCAAATGCTGTTGATCGTAGGTTTAAGTAATCAAAGGTGTATCCTGCATATCTTAAGATTTTGGCTTTTTGTTTTGCAATGTACAACCACCAAAGAGCTTATTCATTGCTTTTGTCTTCAAGAAAAAGAAGTAAGTTTGACATCAGATAAATGTAAGAAAAAAACATAACTTATTTATGAAGTACTTATTTTAGTACTGTATTATTGATCGCTTAGCTCACTGTGCAACAGTGCAAGCTTAGTAAGATTTTTGTATTTAAACTATAACTATTTTTAAACTCTTAGTATGGTTAAATGGACGACCGGATGGCGGAGTGTACCTGCCTGCGATGCCGAGGTCGCGGGCTCGATTCCCGCTTAAGACAAATCTTTGTGTGCATGAACATGGGGTTTGTCTTAGTCTGGGTGTTTCTATGTATCATAAGTATGTATTTACAAAAGAAAAGTATATATGTATTAGTATCAGTTATTCTAGTACCCATATTACAAGCTCTGCTCAGTTTGGGACTAGATGGCGTTGTGTGTAAGTTGTGAGATATTTATTTATTTATTTATATTTAATGTTTTTGCTAGAGGTCATTTAACACTTTTATCCGTAAATCAACTTAACAGAGCAGAGGCAGCCCTAACGTTAACATCTCCTTAAAAATAATCACGACCATTAGCCATTACAGCACTTGTTAAATAACGAATGCATAACCGAACTACACTAATAGTAAAACAGTAATAAAATAATGTATGTAGTAAAACGGTGGATTAAACGAGACTCTGTAGAAAGCTCCCGGAGTCACGATTCGGCTATATTAACTGATTTAGTGAATCGGAGCTTTGACGATTATCTGATGCTATCTTTTATTGGACGTGTAAGTTGTAAATAATTCAGTCGCTGGCTTTGTTTTTGATCTGTAATGTGGTACTACGATCAATTAGTCTTATAATTACTTTGAATACGACTATTATAGATTTTTTCATCATCAAATTAACACTAGAGTGTTCGTATGTGAACATATCCGGGCTTCCAATCAGAGACTGGCGCAGGTTCTAGAGTATTACAGGTGTGCAATAAAACTGCATTAAAAAAAAGTCTGGTTATTCAGCGGCGGAGAATCTCGACACCGATTTCTAATTTTTCTTCTCCTCCTCCTTAAACTTTAACAGTATGCAATGCCAACAAAACGGAGACCCATTTAAATGGTTCAAGATCATGATTTTTCTGAGTAAGGTATGCTAAAATAACACATACAGTTTGTTGTCATTGGTGCTCTGTGGTAAATATCACGTTTGTAATATTATATCACTTTTATATCTTTACGTAAGTATTTCGTGAAAAGAACGCTAACACACTTATACATGTTTTATAAATAAACATAAAAAGTAATAATAACCGCTAATAAATTTACCTACTTAACGTCAATTACCATCCAATTACTAACAGATTTATCAAATCCATTCATGACATCGAAAGGGCTAATCCGTTTCACACAAAACATCACTGCCGGATAGCTAATAATGTCATATGATGTCCACTGGTCCAAGCTTCGATTCCCAGCATTGAAATTATGTAACAGATAATTGAAATCAGCTTCATTTGACATTTGAATCGGATAGAAAACGTCACCAGGCAATTAAAGTACATTGGTTACGATCGGAAGGCCATTATAGGTAGTTTTTAATCAAATTATTGAATAACGTGGTAGCTGATGGGAGTCTGAGGCCCACTGTCCAAGGGAGCGTATTCGTCATTATACGCTTGGTGTACGTCTGCGTGCAGCTTTCATGGAAACTATGAGGGATCCCTTTTTTTTCGAATAATTGAGCAAAACACGTGACGCATTTTTTATTAATATCATTTCGCCTGATGTTTTTTGGCATAATGTGTTTTTGGCATACATTTTTTTGCATAATACTTATTAGGAATATTTGTTTTTCGCCTAATTAAGATCTTAAGAAATTGAAATGGTTATCATAGTGTATAAACAGGTTAGGGTGCGGTGGGGATAGCCCTCGGGCCACCCGTACGCCGCTACAAGTTTATTTTACATACGAAAAGTAATTTGTTGAATTAGGATATAATTAAAAATAGTACGCCAAAAAAAATATGCCTAACATTGATTATGCATGAAGTATTTACGCTAAAAAAATATATGCGAAAAAGTTTTGCCAAAAACTATCGAAAACTTTTACTTAAAGCACCACTTGCAATGCATGCGAAGTTGAAGATATATCGAAGTTGAAGGTATATCGTATTTGCACGCATTGCTTTCATACTATATAATACAATGAAATTAACAACCTAAGAATTAAATCATTGAATGATAGCTATGATTACAACCAAAGAAGCAGTCAGATAAATAGGAACATCCTAACAATTCTTTCACGACTTGCCAACTTTCAAAGAGCCGCGATCAGACGCGTGGCCAGCCAAAAGTCATCAATTATTTACCTCATTCATCCATCCATTGATTGGCACGAGTCTGTAACACAAGCGCTTGGACTATCAATCAACACATTTCTGCAACCAATCTCCAAAAAAAGGTGTTATGCAATCGTCCGTCTGTAATTATTTTGAATTTTTCAATTATTGACCGGTCATAGGTTAGACTTTAAATGCTCGGTTCCGTTTTGTGTTGGTTTGGTAAATATTGTGACAAGGTTTAAAAGGTTACTTGTTACGCGAGGTTTGTTGATTTTTGGTGACATTTGTTGTTTACCGCCAACTGCTTTTGCCAAGCTTATCTCGGTATCAATTTTCACCAAGATAGATCGAGCAGTATAGCCATGAAAGCATATAAAACAGAGTTACTCGTAGTTCCTATTAATATTAATTAATAGACAGTAAACACTAATGATTTTGATGACCCTGTACTCTAATACGTGTAGTATTTGTACGAGATATAGCTCTACTTTGACTAGAAAAACTTTTTATTTTGATTTATCTGGAGAAAACAGAACTTTTAAAACTATAATACACAAAAATATAGCTTCATCACAATCCAACAAAGTTTCCACAGTAAATAATGACATAAGCAAGCAAGTAAACAAATTTTAATTAAATTAAGAGCAGGCAAAACAACAGTAAATTTAAAGATAAGTTTACAAATAAAAAAAAAAGAAGTTATAGTTAGATTAAAACACAAACAGCTTTTAATCTGCGGTGTGACCTCAGCTGCTGTATTAAGTATGTATTCCGGCTATGCCGTAGTACTTACTATTCACAACGCCATGGCGATCGCATTGCTATGCCGCTAACTAGCCGCAATTTATTATTTTGTGGTAGGCTAGTTATATGATAATGTTGTTGTAAAGGAATTTATTTATAAGGGCTTGTATGCACTTTGTAAACGTAGAAATATGTCGTTTTATTTGTTAAAGTTAATTTATTTTTAACATCCGCATTGCGGCATTTAGTTTGGTGCAGTATATAACAGGTCTTTACATATATATTTTATAACATCTATCACAGTTGATAATGATGTTAATGTTGTTCAACCCGTAAATATCTCTAGTAAATACACCATTAATAGAATTACTTTGTTAACACGTAAACTTCCTGAGATAATACAATTTTAACACATTATTATAGATTTACCCAAACGCTCCAACCAAACGGCTACGTTACGGCTGAAGTTATGATTTTTTTGGATAGCTTTACGAAATATTGCGTTTTTTTAAATATTATAACAAATGTTATAATGAATGACAATTTAATGATAACATTATTAATAGTTTCGTACTTTTAAAGTGGACTCACCAATGAAACTAGAAAATTCCCAAATAACCCTTTTGCCCGGCACGGGTATCGAACCTTACGATTCACAGTAAAAGATCACATTATTATATTCTAACCACTTCGAGAGAATTCTTACAAAATGGGACCCTCATAGATAGATTGATGATAGGAATGCGATATTATTAGTAACGACACCCACCCTTTCCTAAAGCTTTTCTAAATAAAACAAGAAAAGTGGGACACGTCACCATAATAATTTGTCATCTCTTCCAGACACTTATCAAAATAGATGGAGTTATTTTACGGCTGGAAAATAATGCACCATTAGTGTAAAAATACTCAAGAAAAACATCTATACTAAAGCCTACGAAACAAGATAAATTTATCTTATTACAAATCACACGAATATAAATTCTATTGCTTTGTAATTTAAGTTGATTTTCGTATAATAAAAAACTGTTAAAAATGTCCTAAACAATCTCAATTGCAATAGAAATTAAACTTTATGGTCTGTGAATTGGGTTTATAATTGTAGGTATATCATGGAAATTATCTCGTTTCGTTGTCTGAAGTATAGTTGAATAGTAAATATTTTTTTATTATTGCTTTGAGTTTTGTTCTCGCTCGAAGAAAAGTTAAGTTTTGTTTACAGATAGCTGTTTTGTCACACCACGTCATCTTCTATTTCGAGCTGCTTAGGTGAAAAGTTATATCTGCGACACGACATCAAAGTTATTAGCATCTCGTTCTTTTGTGTCTGTCACTACGCTCAAAATTCTAACCTTGAATATTTCGCTTATTTATTTTATTTATTTATTTTATTAGGGACTCAAAATAAGCTCTCAATGAAAATATGCACTTTGGTCTCTTGTTGCACATATAACTATTAATTATATAATTTAAGATCTATTTTTTAATTATCTTGAAATGTCTGAATCTTTAATCAATTATGCAAGATAAGAAAATAATTGAAAATTAACAAGCTTCATTGAAAGTAAAAAATAGTTTTGTCTCTTTCAATCAGCAGTAAAAAGAGACAGCTACTCATAATTATTGTTTACTTTTTGTTTGCACAATGTCTTGTTATGAGATCTCCCATTCAGTAACCAACGAATTTTAATTAGGAGTGCACAAAATATTTCTCACGAAAAGTTGAATGGCATACCATAGATAAATGGCATTTTGTATGAGAAAGGGAAAGCTATTTTTGCTTAAATACAATGCACATCCTAGCCCAAAGGCGACAGAATGACTGGCGCAAAATCCAAGGATATGAATGTATTTTTAATTTCACTAATCTTCTTCTTTTCACTGCAAATGTCAAAAGTTGAATGATTGTTGGTACAAAAGCGATCACTGCTGTGTGATTTCTCAAAAACATTGTATTAACAAACAAAAGGAGAATTCCCTGCCTCGATGGTCTAGTGGTTAGCGTAGTTTTGCCCGGTTGGGCAAAGTGTTATTTGTGAACTTTTCGCCCGGAAATTTACAATAGCAGCACGAAGTTGGAATTGTGCCCGGTGGATGGCGATAGGCTCACCCCCTATACCAAGGGACACAAATATAACAGTTGAAATGTGGGTGTCGTACACCTCTGCCACACCCTTCTGGATAATATGTATGTAGAAGATTTTTTTTATCATGTTTTTTATTATATTTCCCTAAAGTAAGCCATTTGAAGAAGAAATTCACTATACATTCACATTTAAACTGCATCGTTAATGTCAATACAACTTCAGTTTCTTTTTTAGTTATTATTGATTAATTAGATTATTTATATTGTATAATTTAACAAAACAAGAGTAAAGTTGATACCATTATTATTGATCAGAAAATTCTATTACCACGAACTTATTACTTAATGAAAAACGCAAACAAAACTTCAGATTTTTCTTCGCAAAACTTTTTACTTCAGCTTTGATTTGTTGCCAAAACAATTATAAAACTATAGACTAGACTAGACATCAAGGTGCACTAATGTTGTATAGTTCCAAAACTTCCTAACTTCAGAATTAGATTTGTATCGTGAACTTAACAGGGTGAACTTAACTTTTGCCCTGTTACTAGTAATCTAAGTTAGTCAGACGATACTGGTATTGTATAGAGCTATTTGTGGAACCGTTTTCGATTTTAACTTACGTATTGGTACGTGGTGGGTTAGTTTGGCATTCTTTTTCTTTTTTTTTTAAATTTATAATAAAATTTATTCAATGCTATATTACATGTAAAAACTTTGATGGTTTTTCTCGCTAAACACAGTTGTTTAAAGGTGAGATGCGCTCTTTATGTATTAAAATAACCTACCTATCTTATGTAAGTATGAAGTTTAACATTAACAGTAATTTATATTTCACATATCACTACATAGTATAAAACAAAGTCGCCTTTTCTGTCCCTATGTGCGCTTAAATCTTTAAAACTACGCAACGGATTTTGATGCGGTTTTTTCCAATAGATAGAGTGATTCAAGAGGAAGGTTTTTATGTATAATACATGCATAGAAAGGGGGAATTGTTTTACTCCAAATTTAACGCGTGCGGGCCACGGGCAGTAATGAATAAATCAAACTACTGGATCGATTTTAATCATTTTTTCAGTGAGTGACATAGGCTATATATTATATACCTGTGCGAATCCGGAGCGGGCCGCTGTGTTTTTATATACAACGTTCACAGTTTTTCTGTAGTGTATTTAGTATCAGCATTGTACCCGTGCGAAGCCGGGGCGGGTCGCTAGTACCTAATAAAATATAGTTTTAAGTGTTCTAAATAAACTAAATTAAGCTAGGCTTTCTTATCGTCCAGCAGCTACTCTTTGAGTCCCTTCTTTAATTTACCTATATTAACATTAGAGTTAGCTTTTAACATATCTATGGTATCAAATACTTTTCGTACAAGGAATTTGACGTGTGAGGTGCTTAAATACCTTTGTCGATGTTGTTCAAAGTAATAAATAAAAAACAAAAAATATTTGGGAAGTAAGAGGAACCATTTATTATCATTTTTGTATTCGCAACATTTATATATTGCAGGTGCTTAAAGAGTTGATGCTATGCCCGTTATACAAAATGTTCCTACATTAAAAACAAAAAGGTGTACATAGTGCCGTTTATCGGCACTTTAAATACTTTTTTCTGCAGATGCAACAAACATTTTTAGAAAACAGCTGATAAAAATTTTGAAAGCTTCTTATTAATTATTTATATAGCATTTAGATATGCTTAGCAAATTATACTAAGAAACAGTCGCAAAATTATGGGACCAGCAGGATTTAAACCTGCGACGTTCTGCACACCGGGCAGTCGCTTTAACCAACCATCTACCGAAATCAAATCCTGCCGGTCCCATAATATTTTCAAAAGTCTTAGTATCTTAGTATTTTGAAAACTTCAGCAGCTTTCTTTTTGGGGCGAAACTAAGACCACCGAGGGTTTTATTGTTATTCTTATTTCAATGAATCCCAACCCAGTATAGGTTTCAACTTTTATTGGGTCAACGCATATTACAGAGATTAATATCGCGCCCCCTGAATAAGCCGCCCTCTGACCCAATTACGTCTCACACGCAGATTACGTTATTATAAAGCATACGTGTATACTAATTTTATACCCATAACTCATATTTTAATTAGACCGGATTATGTAGACCCTTTTGCTGTATAGAAGTGCCTGTGGGCGAAAGGTCTTGTCGTTCAGTAACGTTTTTGGATTTGTGTTTACAGAAATATCAGAATTAAAGGTAAATAATCGCTCTTGCTCCAAAGTGTCCTGTTTTGAGTGGTTTAAATAAATAGGTTAGTCTTGCTAAAGTACCTATCATGATGCGAAGTTTTTTAGCATCGAGTGCGCCTTCTTGATAAATAAATGAATATGTCTACCTTAATTATAATAATAAGATGACATAATTTATTCCGCAGTCATGACAGTAAATTCTTACTCATATTATAAACAAGCTTTTGTCCGCGACTTCGTCCGCGTTAAATTCGTTGTATGAAGTAGTAACTGCTCCCGCGCTTTGATCCGTATTAAACCTTACTGCTCTACTCCCGTGGAGTTAAGCGTAATGCTAAATATTTAAAAACATTTATTGATAGTTAGACTATCAAACACGACAAGAATTATTAAAATCCGATCAGTTGTTTCCGAGATTACCTGCATCTAAAATGTCATCAAAATCGGTCCATCCGTTGAGAAGATTAGGCGATACAAACAGACAGACATACAAAAAATTAAAATACATTATTTTAGGCATTGGTATCGTGCAAATACTAAAAGATCTCAAGAGATTAATCTCTCAAGATCACATAAATAACTGAAAATTTTAATATTCCAACTGGTGAACATAATGACAGATACATAAATAGATAAATAGCATAATGGTACTCCACTTATCTAAGTCAAGTACCAACAAATATCTATACATACATTTGTTAATTAATATCAGCGTATATAACTTTCATTTTTGAATTATATCATAGATGTATTGATCAATCACTTGTATCGGAAGTTTGCGTTGTGTAGAAAACATCTTCCGGTGCAAAAAGATCGCAGATCTCGAGATTATATCTCATCTGGTGTTAGTTAAATGACGGGAAGTCAAATGTGTATGAAATTGAATCATAACGCAAGAACATGCGTTCTAATTAATAACTGGCTTGTTAGTAACATGCTTTATTTAACCGACTTTAAATATGGAGGTGGTTCTGTATTAGACTGTGCGTACGTAACTTAATTTGAAAAAAAATATATAAGCATGTTTAAATGATTTGAATTGATTTTTATGTAGCTCTTAGCCATGCATAGCAACATAATACTAATATGATAATGCGCAATTGGTGTGGCCACGCACTGGGCGGGAGTAATATAAGTTTTTAGTACCATTGACGCGAAAGAAGAAGAAGACTAAGAATATACTACCTACTAATATGTAGGTACAATACATGACACGAGACGTTTGGAAAGACGTGCATCATACAGTCAAAAAAAAATACATACTTTCCAACTCCAACAAATATACAGGGTGGATGCGACATAGCGACATTTATTGAAACCACAGCTTCTATACATGGCCAGTACCTATGCATTTCCACCGGATTAAAAATTCTCTGGCGAAAAAAAAAACCACGGCTTCCGAACAAATTGCACGATTGCAATGTTCAAATTGTTCGGAGAACGTGATTTTTTTTTTTCGCCAGAGAATTTTTATCCGGTGGAAATTGATACTTACCATGTATAGAAGCTGTGGTTTCAATAAATGTCGCTATTTCGCATCCACCCCGTATGTACATTTTGTGTGTTTGTAATATATCTATGTGAAAATATAATAAATAAAAAAATAATAATAATAAAATCAATTGATTATTTACTCCAACTATATACTTCTGATTAAATTCGTTGCGGGTTCCAAGACAATTTTAACTCTCCCTGGGATTGCCCGTGTGTCATGCACGGTGCCTTTCATTTGGTTACCGCTGTAGATCCTGGCGTCACAGGAGTCACAGTGGTGGGCGTGTGAGTGGGATTATATCCCGTAAAAAAAAAAGTCAAAATAAAATTTGACTCAACCATCGACACGACGAAGAAGAAAAATACAGTCAAAAGATTCGTGGATTTGGATTGTGGCTTGGATAGCTCAGATGGGAGCGTGATAGGACGAAATCCTAAGGTCACGGCATAAAGCAGCCGCGCTTCAAGACAAATATAATCGGACTTTTAGTATTTTAACTACTGTTGTCAAAAGTAAAGAATGTGAAACATTAACTTAATTGTTTTTTAATGAATCTTTTTTTCCAGTTTTTGTTTGGATAAATATCTATTAGAATTAAAACAATCACTTTTCAATTTTATTTAATGTGTTTAAGTAAGCTTTTAAGTCGCGCGAAATATAACAGTCGCCGCTGCTTACGTAAAATAATAAATTTTTATCAGACAAGTGATTTGCTATTAATAAGTAATATTTTCATTAATCTTTACATTTACTTCCCTTAAAAAATATGACGTATATTGTATCAATTTGTACGTATTTTTAACTTTACTATTAGTGTGAAACATCTTTACATATCATTAGCGGATTCCCACTCACCAATTCAGCTTCACACATTCAAATTAAGCCACATATTGATAACCAATCAGTCAAATCAAAATAAAGTCATCATCCACACATTCAATTATGACATAACATTGGATCGGTATAACAAACACTACTAGTTCCTTCCGTTTATACCACAGAACAAGAACCGGGTAGAAGGTGCATCGAAACATTTTTAGGGTTCCGTACCTCAAAAGGTAAAAACGGAACCCTTATAGGATCACTTTGTTGTCCGTCTGTCTGTCTGTCTGTCAAGACCTTTTTTCTCAGGATCGCGTGGAGGTATCAAGCTGAAATTCATATCAAATACTCAAGTCTATGGTCTCTTGGAGCTGTGAAAAAATCAAACTTCTAAGTCAACGCGATCAAAAGATACTCCCGTTTATGCCGCAAATTTTCGACACTCGCACGGGAATCAAAACCTACAGGGTACTTCCCGTGAACTCAGAATCTTGAAATTTGGTACGAAGCAACGTCTTATAACACAGATAAAGGAAAAATTGCGAAAAGCATAAATTTTTAGTTACATCATATAATAAAAATATTTTTAATAATTTTAAACTTATTACCCCTTTACTCATGAACGCGTAGTGGTATTATATTGAAATTCTTAATACCTACAGGTTTGTACGGAACCCTCGGTGCGCGAGTCTGACTCGCACTTGGCCGGTTTTTTTTGTCAGTCGTCGTCACCCTTGTGATCGTTTGTGTTGTATGTCTTGATAATATTAAAACATTTAAATTGATTTACTTTGATCTGAAATATGGCATAATACATTTATTTAAGTATGTTACAATCAGTTTTTACTCTCAAGCGGCGCAAATACAATAATCTCGTTAGAAATTATGGATTTGAGCCGTTTACGTTTACGTCCTCGCACTCGTTAACTTTTTCAGAATTGGCCAAACGTTTAGTTGACTCTTCACGTGACCAGAAGGCTGGCTTCAACGTTGGTCAAGCGATGAGCATTGCCATCCGATGTGGCAATGCCGCCAGCCTTCTAGGCACGTTACCTGCGGCTGATTTTATTGACGCCTAATTTTTTGAAGTGACAATTTATTTAATTTAATTAATTGTAAAAAGATCAATAAATATTACCCCTAGGGGAGTGGTAATGTTATCAGTTTTTTAGATTTTAATGGTTAGTCAGTGACAATGACTAACCATTAAACACACCAACAGACAGGTTATGTTATAAAAGATTATCTCTAAAATTTACCAAATATGGGCAGCCTGCAAAGCCGTGATTTTGAGTGCAGCGTTTTTACGCAGACTCAGTGATTCTACACGGGTTTTTGCAATTTCTGCATTTATTTTATCTTCTGTGATTTAAAAGGCTGCGCGGGAAGAGAAGGTTGATAAAGAATAGCACATTAACATAGGTATTAATCAGTCTGCTACTGAGGTCAGGTTTCAGCTGACTCATTCACTCACTCACTCATTGTGAATACAGACTTGTTTTATTGTTTTTTTTTGTTTAGCTGTCGGAAAAGGTTTTATTTCGAAGGCACATTAAGGTTGAAAGGCGGGGTTTGTACTTGTAACTAAATACAGACAGGTTTCAAACCAATTGGGATGGAAACATTAATTCTATTTTAATGGTAAGATAAGATAAGATAAGATAATTTATTTATTTGCCCAAACACATGTGTACATACAATAATAAAATCGCATGCAAGTTATAAAGATACATGAAGTTCAAGACATGTTTGCCATGTAGAATGGCATGCAAATATGTAGATACAATTTTATTCTCATTATATAATGTACATTTTCACCAGCAATCCATTTCTATTACTAAAACATGATTTTAAACAAGCAACATGAAGTATTTAATAATAATATTTAATAAGTAATTTAATAATTATAAATCTAAAAAATAATATAAACAAAGTCAAATAATTTATTGTATATCTATTCAATTAAAATATTAAATTAAGTCATCTGAAATTTTTACTATGTCAAATCAAATTTGTCATTTAAAAAGTCTCTTATATTATAATAGGCTTTTCCAACCAGAAATGACTTTACTTTCTGCTTAAATGCTTCGCTACTTAAATCTTGCCAACTTTTAGAAAATTTGTTATAAATAATCGGAGCCATGCAGATAACACTTTCGCGCATAAGGGCTGTCCTAGATTGATGCAGACATAGTTTATTTTTATTGCGCCTATTTCGGGGAATAACATCTGCCATACGAGGAAATAAATTTGGGTTCCGTTTGACGAATAACGCAGTTTCCAATATGTATAGTGACGGTAGCGTTAGAATCTTATAGCGCATAAAATACGGCTTGCAAGAATCTCTAACGTCCAATCGAAACATTGACCTTATACATCGCTTTTGAGCTTTAAATGCGATGTCTTTGTTGGTTGAATTACCCCAAAAGATCACGCCGTATCTTAAAATGGACTCAGTTAGCCCGTAATACGCTGTTAGCAATCCGTCAATATTTAGTGTCCTAGACATTGTGTAAAGAGCAAAAGCCGTGCTACTTATTCGCTTACAAATAGTCTCTACATGAGGTTTCCAATTCAAATTGCGGTCAATTGTTAAGCCTAGAAATGTTGTCGTATAAACAGCGTCAATAGTATTATCATTATATTTAATGTCAAATTTAGGAAATGTCAATGCACGTTGGCCAAAATGTATAATTACTGTTTTATTAATATTAATTTTCAAATTATTATTATCCATCCATTCGATTGTTTTATCTAACGTATTATTTACCTCTTCTTCATAGAAATCTCGATGGCCACAAGGTATTGTGATTGTACTGTCGTCTGCAAATAATGTCATAGGGTGATTAATAGATCTCGGCAAATCGTTAATATATAGCGTAAAGAGAGATGGTCCTAGTACACTTCCTTGAGGTACACCGTAGATAACAGTACGTTCTTCAGATTGGATTGTTTCCTCTCGTTTAGTCGCGCTATTTATCCTACTTATTTCCGTTACTTGTTTCCTATCGTGTAAGTACGATTGTAAAAGTTTAAGTACATTACCTCGAATACCATAACATTCAAGCTTTTTTATTAAAATTTCATGTTGAACGTAGTCAAATGCTTGAGACATATCACAAAAAATAGCGCAAACTGGGTTATTTTTATCCATATTTGTCATGACAGTGTATAAAAAGTCATAGATTGCCATATTTATTGTTTTATTTTTCCTAAAACCTTTTTGTTCGTTACAGAGTATACTATTTTTTTCTATGTATGTACTAAGTTCTTTATAAATATAGGCTTCAAATATTTTAGAAAATATTGAGATAAGGGAAATTGGTCTGTAGTTTTCTTTTAGCTCTTTATCTGACTTTTTATGTAATGGTTTTACTATTGACTTTTTTAAAGCATCAGGAAAGGTACCTTCACAAATATTTAAATTAATTATGTGAGCTAATGGTTCACAGATTTGATTAGCTACTGCTTTAATTATTTTTGTTTGTATACCATCGTATCCTGTGCTATGTGTATTATTGAGGTTCGAGATTATTTTCAGTACGTCCTGTGGTAAGCAAGGGGCCATAAACAAGGAGTTTTTTTTGCTTAAGATGTATTTTGTGGCTTCGGTCCCGGTACTAGTTTTAGGCTGAATCTTATCAATAAAGTGGTTGTTAAACAAATTTGCAATATGTCTCGGCTCTACAATAGTTGTACCATTTTCTTGAATGGTCTTAGTATAGTTCTTTGGTATGTTCAGTTGGTTTTGATTTATTATTTGCCAAGTGGCTTTCGATTTATTTTTGGCTGTTGTGATTTTGTGATTATTTTGTGCGCGTTGAGTTAATTGTATGATTTTTCTGTATCGCTTAGAATAAGTCTTAAATCGATCCTTATTTTGCCGAGTTGGTTTGAACCGTGCCTGCCATAGTAATTGACGTTTCTTTAAACTGCATGTCTTGATACCGCGAGATATCCATTTCTGCCTTTTCATGATATTTACAGTAAAAAGGGTTTCAGGAAAACACTGGCCATATAAAAATGAAAATATTTCTATAAATGTGTTGTATGCAACATTTGTTTCATTGGCTTCATAAACATCAGAAAAACTTAAGCTACTTAAATAGGATTTAAATTTGCATATATTATCTTTATTATAGTCCCGTTTAAGGGTTCGCCATTGATTTATAGTACCCGTAATACTAATAGGACATTTAAGTATCTGCGCCGTATGATCAGATATCGCTAATTCTAGCACTGACGCTTTACACGATTTGCTAAAATTATGCGCAAAATTGTCAATGCATGACTTAAGGCGAGTTGGTTGGTAAAGTGCAAGATTTAAATTATAATTTAACAATAAATTTTCAAACTCAATAGTTTGATTGTTTCTTTTTAAAACGTCATTTTTGTACTAGAATACGTAATATCATTTCTAATTTATCCATACAGTCGTGAAAATTATAAGGATTTGGTACCCTATATATGCAAACGAAAACAATTCTTTCGTTAGTAAATTCAATGGCACAACATTCAAAGACACCTGTTGTAGATATTTTGGCTATTTTAGTTAATTCTTTCCATTGAAGTCCGTTCCTAACTATGATACAAGCTCCCCCTCTCTTGCTCTCTTCTCGACAGAAGCAGGCAGCCAAGCTGTAGTTGGGTATATTAAGATGTTTTTCGTAGTTGGCCATCATGAAGTGTTCCGTAATTAATAAAATATCTACGCGTTTATCTTTTTCTAGTAACTCCTGGAGGCAAACTGTAAGCGCGGTAGACTTCGATAATAATCCTGCAATATTCAGGTGCATAATATATATATAATTAGTCGAGAAAAAAATGGTGCCTTGTTTCATTATCCACTTGCTCATTTTTTTGTTTATATTCCATGTCAATGTTGTGTGTGATGTCAGTAATTATGTCCAATAGATCCTTAAAAATAGTACGTAGTCCATTATTATTAATAGAGCCTGTATCTGTTTTAAACATGGTGTAATCATATTGAAGATTAAGATTACTGTCCAAAAGAAACGCATGTCCATGTGTCAATACATCCAGATATAGAAGATTATTAAATGTTTCCACTCGACAGTTAAATAAGCTAGTGTCAAAGGGATATTTATATGTTGGCAAACATATAACAATATTAGTATGCTGTACCGTTTGTAATGTATTTCTTAGGCGGAAAATAGCATCATAATAGTTGCTAGTACTCTTGAAATCTTCTTCTCCAAGAAATATTACACAGAAGTCGTTCATAGTGTAATTTTTTAACTTAAAACCCAGTCCTTTAAGGAGTTCTTCTGTATTTCCATGAGGCTTAAGGTAGTGACATAAAGTGTGTTTATCTGCAAACGCATATTCAGCAGTGGATAGCATGTTGTTATTTTTATTAGTGCTCAGTATACATATCTTGGGTTTTACACAGTTGGAGTGTAACTTTGATGGGTTAATGTTGTTAAGTCCTTTAGGGATTTGTAGTTGTGGAGTGAAGCAGTTATTTACACAATTATCTTTCTCCGGTTTTTGTTTATTTACAGCTGATATATTGTGTGGCGTTGAGGTGGAGGTAAAGGAATCATCCGCATTTTTCAATAGTTGCTTTTTGACAGCTTTTGGTTGAGATATGCTCTTTACTGTCGGTGTATTCGAAAGACGTTTTTTTCTGTCTGATTTCGGTGTACAGCTCCCAGACGTCCCTACTTTTTTGTAAATCTTAATTACTTGTTTACATTTTTCTACATCTTGTTTTAAATTGGTATTTTCTAAATTCAAATTTTCTATCTCCAGATTTGCACTTAATAATTCTTCCTGTAATCTTTTAATTTTGTCATACAAATCTTTATAACACTGCGAGTCATTTATTGAGGTATTAGGCAAGCTAGTCGTATCGAACAACGATCCATTCGAAGATAAGTCACAAAGTGAACTTGCTCGTTGTGGTTTTCTATGCGTTACATTATCTATTTGCTGTTCATGTTCCATTGTATCAACCAACGTTAGGTTGTCTCCGTTGTGTACTGTTATTGTAGAGGAACGCAAATTATATTACAAAAAGATGATGGTAGCTTGGTTTCGAACCGGGCACTTATTCATCCGAAGACACTAGTCTTAAACGCAGCGCTATTGAAGCATACGTTAGTTGCGCGAAATTATGAATCAGAATGCATGCACTGTTGTCATCGGTGCGCAGGAGTCGGCGGGTGGTGGTAAGAGTAGTGCGGGGAGTATCGGGCGCTCCGCGAGTTGCGCAGGTCAGGGACACTCACCGATAAGCCGTCATTTTAAATATTTTAACCGCTTTTTTTACAGTTTTTTGGCAATAAATCCAATTTACACACACTTTTTTCAATTTAAATTACACATTTAAGTTTATCACTGTATTGAGTTCACGTTTTTCACAAAGTTTTTAATAAACGATTACTTTTTACACCAAAAAAACTTTAAAATTTAGAGAGCACAAAATAACGTTCCGCCTCTAACAGTGGTGATCCGTGCGTGGTGGTTACAGGATGTTTTCTTCATGAAAAATAGTGTTGTACTCATTAGCCACATTTCTTTAAATGAACTGGCGTGATAGAGTACGTGGAAATTACTCAATGAATATACATTAAAATAAATAAAATTTTTATGGTATGACTTGTGTGTCTTTTTAACCCGTACTTTGTCAAGTATTTATTCAATAAACCTACCGTTTATCGTTTTCTTGTATTAAAATATTCTAAATGACTGAAAAATTTAAGCCACATTTATCAACAGTATTAAAATAGACCTAAATTTGATTCATAAATTAACACAGTTTACATAACGTTTATGTTCTGATTTAGCGCAGTGAATCCACAAATTAATTTGTATGGATTGAAAGGCTTCCATTAGTTGTGGTTGTATGCATAATGTGTTAAGTCCATTACATTGTCGCTTTGAGTTATGACATACACGCTTTATGTTCTCACCACATTTTATCTACGCTTAAACGTGCTTAAAAGGCTTGATTTTATTTAATTATTGCATTTATTATCCACACGTTTTATTCATGATTGGTAAAGAAAATCATTATTGTTGATGCTCATGGGCTGTACTCCACTTACCATCACGTTGGTTCGCTGCAGGAGTTGTATAAAAAAGAAGTGATACTATAATTCCATGAAATAAGAGATTATGCGATCTACCTGTTACCAAATTTGCTTTGCAAGAATAACAAAAATATTTTTTTTATTTGTAAGTGTTGTGCAGTTCTTAGACCTTCTGATATTAGGTTAGGTTCACCATATGAGTGTAAAAACTATAAAGTGATTGATAGATACTCAGAACGTAGACTTAACTTTATGTTGCTCATTAACTATATAATATTTATCAGAGTATAACTATATGATATCATCTTGAATGCCTCAACTGCCACGGAAATTGCTCCTTAAACCATCTGAATGCAACGGAGAATGCAACTAAAGAAGTCACCAACTGGGCCCGGTTGGTATATAACTTTGACCATTGACTCGAAAGAAGAAGAGGATCAGAGTCTACGTGATACAAAACCACAAATCTTTTACCTATATCATAATTTATTGGAAACGTGACACATTCGTCGTTGTGATAAAATAAGCAATGTCTGAATTCATGATATTCACTACTGCATATTTATGTGGCGATTTTCGGAATAATAAGTGTCGCTTCTAAGAACATGATTACATCGATAAATATACAGTGAGCAACAAAAGTAGCTGAACACTAAATTTTTTTGGATATAAAAGAATGCTTCAATTATCGAATACTATTTGTTTTGTTGCATCCATCCATCAATAATTACGATTTTCAGAATAAAGCGACTTTGAAAATTTGTTAATGTATAGCTACTTCTGTTGCTGACTGTACATGGCAATGTAATATATTTTATTCGTATGTTTGACTGTGCATACGTATGTAATATATTGTAAAAATCTAGTAAACCAAGATAATAAGTATAAATGTATTAGTGTCAGTTATTCTAGTACCCATAGTATAAGCTGTGCTTAGTTTGGGACTAGATAGCGTGGTGTGTAAGTTGTGAGATATTTATTATACGTAGCAGGCATCATTCAATTTTGTGCACATGTTATTGACATGATTACTATTTATTTATTCGTCATAAACGTTATGAACACCCTAAAAATTATACCGGGGATCTTACAGTCTTTCGTTGTTAATATTATTGTGATATGTTTTTAAACACTTTTATAGCTTTACCGGAACTGCATAAAAACTTGATCCACATCGTGAGAACAAGATAAATGATAAGAAAAACTGTATTTAAACATACAAAACTAACCAAATTAAGAACAATGTAATTATTTTATACCAAATTCGTATAATTAACCCGTTATTGAACCAAAATTAGCAATCTGAGTACTGTCTGTCTGAATTATCGCACAAAGTAAAAAGGCCGTGCGAATAAATGCACATTCCATTTAAATATATAAAAAAAACTTATGAAATCGTGTGAAAACCAAAAAAGCGTGTTACGTGTTTATTTTATTCTCTTCATTTTGTTCCGGTCAACGAAAATGTAATATTTAAAAGTTTCAATGGTTGTAAAACATATATATATATAATATTTTCTAATTTCTACTTACTTAAAGGTATTTTTTTTCTACACACCAATTAAACATACATTGCTGCTGCAAACAATTATTATTTTTTTAAAATTTTTTGAATTTTAAATGTATTTTACTTCTGAAACTGCGCAATTTACAGGGTTTTGCTCGGTTAGCGCAGTGGTTAAAGCGGTCGCCACGCCGCTTTCAACTGTGTTGTGGGTTCGATCGTGGGGAGACACGGAACAAATCTTTGTGTGATCTGCAAAGATTTGTAGTAAAATGTATGTTTTACGTACTCCCCCGCGACACAGCAGTTATTAAGAAAAAAACCAATTGACACTTAAGTAAAAGCCAATCGTGACATAATTTTTGAATAATCTCAATGCTACATGCTGCTTTACTAGAGTCAGTTTTACGGTATAACTAATTTCTTCAAAATAGACTAAAATATGTTTACAAACAGACGGTATCAGTAATAAAACCGCACATCTCAATTAAGAACGTTACGTAAACGATCTCGGAAAGTAACACTTTTCTAGGCCGCTGCCTTCACACATTTGGATTACTAAAACTGTGCGAAATTATACAAGGCAGCTTCAGGCTATGTTCAAATTTAACAAAAATATTTGTCTAAATTACCCGCCAATTTTAAGAGCCACTAGTCTAAGGCAAAACACGGAACCAGCTAAGCGTTATTGTTCACTTTAGGATTCAAAATATTAATACAAATTTTTCGCAGTCCCGAACTTAATTTGTGCCTATTTTTATCAATGTTAGTTCTAGAATAGCTTGTAGCATGTTTGATATTGTTGTTTACAAAATAATCAATCGTGTATTCTCTATCGTTCTTATGATTGTTTGTTGTATGCTCGTAGATAGTACATCCCGTAGTCTGCTCTGTGTGAATGACCGAATAAACCCACACTCTCATCATCACAGACGACCAGTTGCCACTTCAGGTAGTGTCTACTAAAAACCCTTGAACTGTGGTTTGAAAAAAACCTATTTCATTTAAATTTAAAAAATGCTACAAGCTTATAAAAAACACACACACAAACAGCCAGAAAGACGAGCAAATCTTTAAAAATCTTTACTCTCAAAATCACTGATTTAAAAGTATTTAAGTAGAACTCGTATGCTATTGTAGACCATCGGAAGGACTTCAAACTACTGAATTGAATTCAGTTATGTTTTAGTTATTTAGTCAGATCTTAGAATTACTAGTAAAGGAGTTTTCTCCGATTTACTTAATCTATCGAAGTGAAAACCTCCTTCGTATTTTCGCCGGTTAAACTAGTTAGGCAAATACAAAATATTATACCATAAAATTACAACATAATTTATTATTTAAATCTTATGCAACGATGTTAATAATAGAAACAGTTAACCAAAATTGCGTCCCATATGGTATTGTTGTAATAATAATACATTTGTATGTACAAAAGTAAAAATAACGGCGTCCACGTAATTTGGTTAGCAGAAAAAATTGCAAGAACCGGCTCCGATGTTCAGACACCGTTAAGTTTGAATCAACAATATGCTTGTAAAGGTCTGTTACACTGGTGTGACTGCATGCTCAAGAATATGGAAAACGAGTTTTATAATTGTTTATTATATTATATTTTTATCTCGTAGTACTCCTATTTTTGTATTGTACATGTTGATTTATATTATTGTATTTAATGAAGGATCTGAATTGATGCCAACAGAAACCTGAGGTCTCAGTGCCCAGCTATTTTCCTACCATGGATGGATAAGGTAGAATTATAACGCATGCGCGCTTTTCACACAAGCATTAAGCTCGTATGATTGGCCAACTTGACCTGTTATCAATGTAGCGCCAACTGGTGGCGGAAATTATTGTTAAAATCCTCATCTAACAGCTTCAGTCAAAGGACCTAGATTGTAGTTTCCCTGTACTTGATCCTCAAACTTCTTCAGGTTGATCAGTCTCATACCGTTTGGTTCATTACCATATGCCCTGAGACATTTGTTTCGATCTGAAGCTGCTCAAATTACTCTCCATATTTGGAATATAATTTTAATCGTAGTCAACATATTATGTACTTCGTATTTTTGTGCATGTTGTTTAATATGAGATGTATTTTCCTGCTAGACATCAAATTTACAACGCAATGCAATGTGACAACGACTGAATGATCATTCCACCATAAAATGGGTATTCAAATTACTTATTTCTGCAGTGGTTACGTATCGAATTAGTCATATTCAGTATTCATATTCATATATTTCATCACTAGCAAGCTTGCCTTCTGGTTAAGCGAAGTCATACCTAGATTACTTGTCAGAATATCACAGCTATGATTACCATGACATCCGATTTATTCAGGTGTATTATTAAGATTACTGCCTCGATGGTCTAGTGGTTAGCGTATGTGCCGCTCCCCGCGAGGAATTGGGTACAATTCCCGGGTCAGGCAAAGTGTTATAAGTGAATTTTCCGCCTGGAAATTCACAATAGCAGAGTTGTGTACGGTGGATGGCGATAGGTTCATCCCCTATCCCATGAGACCTTAACATAAACGGGTGAAATGTGGGTGTTGTACACCTCTGCCACATCCCTCTGGGTAATATAGGCGTGATGTTATGTTATGTTATTATTAAGTCTAGATTGAACCAACAGCGCTCTAGCCCTGGCTTATATAATGTGGTATATTATTTAGGAACTTGTTCTTGATTAGTTGTAGAAAATGACTCCTTTTCTACGCCCGGGCTATGAATATAAATGAGGCAAGGAGTGGGCGAGTTGCTACAATTTTGCTGCATTAACTAAGCTCTCATATTTTATCGTGTATTATAAAATAACTGTATCTATATTCAGTTTGTTGACAAAGTAAATAATTGAACCCTGTGACAAATTGTCTGATCTATTTGGGTTCGTTAATTAGAACACTATTGTTTAATTTAAATATCTCTCGCGACAGTAATCTTTTCCTTAGTATAAAAAAACTAAAAAACCAAGAAGGTAAGAAGAAATGCATATTAATTATCAGTTTTCCATACAAAAGTAATTAATAGAGTTTTAACTGTAATAATATTATATCTTAAACACTAAAGCGCATGTTTTTCGTGGTCATTTTGTCAAAATTGTTTTTATCATAAATTGAGTTACATAAAAACTGAAAAATTAAAATAATAATTTTCAAGTAGGTGCCAAGAAACATGCATTTTAGTGTTTACATTGAATTGGTCTATAATATATAAATTAAAACTTAATAATATAAAATTCAAACTCATATTATGTTAGTATGAAAACACGGCGCTCGAGAGTCTACCCTTAATTGGTCGTAATATCACAAGAAGTATCGTTTTTATTTAAATAATCACATTTATTCGTAGCCTTAACATGTCGGCTAGTTTCCATCTCTTCATGTCACAATAATAACACTATTTATCAACAAAGCGTCTAACTAAACCTTTGAACTCATTCCAGTTGATCTACTGAGAAAGGTCAACTGTCCAAACAACGTAAACAATCATCTTTACACCTTTCACTCTCGCACCTCCAACACAATGTGAAGGCACCTTAACGTTGACTTTGGGATAATTGCAATAATTCACATGTTAGGTTACGTGTACATTATATCATAATTGTACCTTTCCATACGGTCGTATTGTAGTAAAGGTCATCTCTAATTACAAGAAGAGCCTAATGACTTCATTTAGACAAATTTATGTACATTATCGACTTCGGTGGCGGGTTACGTAGACAAATCTGTGAATCTGTGTTCTATATTTCATACGTAATGAGGGGTAATCATACAAATAATAGCAGCGATAGCCGAGTGGGAGACCGTAGGACTGCTTAGTCAATGGACTCAGGTTTGAACCCACTACGGCTCGCATCTCTGTCAAGAAATCATTTAGATTCATCTTTTCGAAGATATGTGTGTATTTATCATATAAATTATCGCTCACTAACGGTGAAGGAAAACATCGTGGGGAAACCTGCATGCTTGAGAGTGCCTTAAAAGTGCTCAAGGTCGTGTGAAGTCTACCAATCCGCACTTGGCTAGCGTGGTGGACTATGGCCTAACCCTTTTCATCATGAGAAGAGGCCCGAGCCCAGCAGTGGGACATGTATAAGATACAGGGCTGCTATTATTATACGGTGGTATTGTGGTTAAGCATCTCTAATTACATGAAGAGGCTAATGACTTTATTTAGATAATTTAGGATCATTATCGACTTCGGTGGCGAGTTACGTAGATAAATTCTTTGTTCTATATGTAATGAGAGGTAATCATACAAATAATGTTGTTATGTGAGGCGTTTATGTTAGCAATAAACTGTGAATTACAATGGATGGTGTAACGTCTTGCCTTGTCTTACATTTGGTTATTTGTTTGGTCGTTGTGGTTGTACTCAATGTCTGATATTAAATGAAGATTGCGACTCAATTCTTATATGTGTATTATTATTTTGACGCATCGTTTAATAAAATTACCGTTCTAACGATCCATTATAAAAAAATATATACAAATTTCGCAGCACAGAAGTAGTAATCGACTCCTTCGAAAGGGTTTGACAGATTTTTATAAAATTTTATGATTTATCTGAGAAAAGTTATTTTTCTTTCTTTTTTAGGGAGAGGTGAAAGTTGATATACCACGCGAGTAGCGTCGAGGGTGGCAGATAGTAATAATTAAAACTTATATAAGGTGGATTCCATGGTTCGATTCTCGGGTCAGGTAATGTGTTATTTGTGGTCTTTCCTTCAGGAAATTCAAAATAGCAGCACGGAGTTGGAATTGTGCCCGGTGGATGGCGATAGGCTCACCCCCTATCCTATTAGACCTAAACATGACAGGTGAAATGTGGGTGTTGTACACCTTTCTGGGTATCAGTTATGTTATATTAAGGTGTTTTATAAGTTGGACTACGACAATGGGTATACATTCTCAAGTTTTTCACAAACGGTATATGCAGCTATAAGTTCGATAAGTCTACAAGTGACTTATCCTAACAACTCTGGCAAGCACACGAACACCGCAAAATTCCAAAAGTCTTATTACAAAGATGGTAAGATAAGCACAGTGCGATTATACAATTTAACTGTAAAATAACATAACAGTGCACGTTATTTTATTTGTAACGTTATTCGTCACGGTAGGTAACGTTATAAGACGTTATGACAACTGTTACTCTCTGTCTCTTGAACTTCGAGTTCTAGGAAAAAGAGACAATAATAATAAAAAAAGGTACAAAAAACAAACACTTAAAACTAGTTGCACAAACGACGGTGTTATTGCTTAAAGCAATTTCTTCCACACAACCGGGCATGGTGAAGAATCATAGGAAAACAATAGCTATGGTATACGTTAAAAAAAAATAAGATAGGATAACATTCTGAGACATTGTTATTATGAGATCATAATGTGTTGCAAGTAGCAATACTTGTCTGTAGATACGTTACTATACCGGAGAATTATGATGGGTAAATTTTATGGTCTTCTTAGCTTGTAATTTTTGGTCGTACACTTAATTTTTTTCATCCAGTTTACTTTTTTTATTTAACCGACGAAAAAGAAGGTGGTTCTCAATTTGATTGCTTTTTCTTTTGTTTTTTTTTGGCTTTCGTTGATTTTTGTACCATGTAGCAAACGAGCTTACAGTGTTCATATGCCGTATAATGTAGGAATTTATCTTCAATCTCCTTATTACCATTACAAAATGATAGAATCCCATGGGTATACGAAAAAAAAGATTGTGTTCATGATACTCAACAATGTTAATTTTTTACAGGATGCAACAAGAAAGTAATTCGTCTGGTATATTACATTTATATGCATATTATTATATTTTAAACGCCATACGAACATACTTCGTTTTGTAGTTTGAACAAGGTTCTAGATTCATAATGCTAAAACGCTTTAGTTACATATTATTCATTTTTGTTATAATTAAGATATTATTCAAATAATTGTTACATAACTACGCATTGCGCAGTTGTGTATCTTCTCTCTTAGCCAGAGTTAAAAAAGTCATTTTTAGATTTAATTTTAAAATCGATTTTTATGATGTGGTAATGTCAAGCTAATATTATTGCGAAAATCTTATTGATTCGTTAATACAGTTACACATCATGCAATAAATTGCCAGGACAAGTTGATCTAACATTGTATGGGCAGTTAATTCAATGCGAGACCATCTTATACAGAAATGTATAGTTAACTTGATATGTAGTACATAATATTAAATACATAGATACATATTACAATTTTATTCAACAACCATTTGAATATTTAATCATATAGTTTTCCTTGGTAATTCTAGACATACATTATTACAAGTCAATTATACGTGAATAGTGTGAGAAGAACGACTCAAAGTAATGAGAATGATAATAATTTACTGAATAACTATTTTAGTTAGCGATCACACGGTCCTGCTGCAGTAAATAATCTTTAACAAGATATGCAGAGCTACTATTTATTAGAAGCGACTGCATAATTATATAGTCAATAGTTTTTAGTCAACCCAGATATATTATACATAGATATGATATTGAGTGCACGGTTAGCGCCTTGCACCGATCTCCACTGCGCTAGTGTTGTGTGTTCGATCCCACACGGGACAAATCTTTGTGTCATCCGCAATAATTTGTTCCGACTCTAAGTGTGCTTTGTTTTGTGGAATTAACGTTTGTGAACACCCCCGCGATACAGGAATTATTCCCATTTCCAGTCCGGGTGTAGTTTTTTTTTTAAAAGAAAGTTAGAGATAGATAGATAGATAAAACTCTATTTGCATACCATTCCATTACAAACTAAAGATAACTATTGAAAGATAATAACAATATGCAAAGGGCGGCCTTATCGCTTGACGCAATTTCTGCCAGGCAACCTTTGATAGAGATATCCAGCAACAAGAAATTTTCTTAGCGATATGAAAACTTTGTAAAATACAGATCCTCCCGATTTTTAGACATTTCACTTTGTTCAAATGTAATCAATCTTACATAAGAGCTTATTTTGAACGCTAGCGCTAAAAAGCTGATAAATCTATTCTATTCTGATATTTGATGCCAAATAATATGGTCTACTTTCTGCTGTAAAGAAGCTTAATGTAAATATTTAGATTTACGTGAATATGTACCTAAGAGTTTTGTCAGCCGTATCAACTTTAAGCATCGTGTAGTCAGTGCAAAATATTATAATATAATTACATTATTTTTTAACCACGCTAACCAGTATTACTAACACCTTTATGTAGTAACCATGTGTTCTTCGTGACAAAACTGACACAATATTTTTAATCACATCTCATTATCTTATGCCACCTGTACCCCAGATCTGTTCACATTATTATGCTCTAAGTCCTAAGGTAATTGGCATTGCACTACTTGAGTCATAGGCTTAGCTGACGACAGACAGGGAGCAGTCGCTAGCTTGACACACGGTGTCTTAAGCTTCGAATTCCTAGAAAAGCGGTGTGGAATAATGCGGCCGTAATATTATGGCCGTAACACAATTAGTACGTAATACGTTATGTCGATCACCGCTCTTTAGGAAACCACTACATTTACTTTACATGGGCAACGTTCTAGTGACGTCATTCAACCGTTATCTTTACGGCCGCTTTATTCCACACCGCTTTCCTAGGAAACCGAAGCTTTAGTGACACCTTTTTGCAACTCAGCTTCGATTTAAAATTAGAACGTGTGTGTTTGGAGTGTCACAACTGGATAACGACCTGCACGGTTATCTGGTCCGGTGTCAATATTAAATCTGTAGCAAAATTGTGCGCCAAAAAGTAATTAACAAATATTTTTTTTTGAATAACATTTTGAAGCTCGATTTTATCTATCTGATTTTGATAACTTACGGTTATCAAAATCAAATTTCATATGGAACTGTATTTTTTCTGACATTTGAATACAGAGAGAGCATTGAGTGGCAATTTTTTTATAAAGTAGTAAATATTTGTTATTGAAAAGTCAATGGTCAACCATTCAACAAACATAAACAAGGAATGATAATGGATGATTTTTTTAAGCTAACTCCTTATTCATAATAAATAAAATCTTTTTAAACTAAGTCCGTTCACTAAACTCCGATTGGAGTATAGGCTTACTTTCGCAAATTATTGTTATGTATTAGACTTGATACTCTATTTATTATCATAATCCCGTTACTATCGTGATTAACCAAACCTTGATATTCAATTGTACTGTCAACTCGTTAACGGTGAAAAATACATATATATATCATTATATATCTATTTCGTATTTTCACATCGGTTTATTTAATAAAACATAATATAAATACCATAAAAATCACAGAATATTCACAGAACGCAATCTAGTCTCAAACTATGTTTTGTCACACAAAAAAATAAGTCCTAATAGTGACTTAACTGACTATTAACTCTCACGGAAGGTGCATTTGCAATTACATTAAAATAACCAAACATCTTATAAAACAAACAAATATCATGCATAGATTAAAGTTTCAATTAAAGAGGTTATATAATTTATGACTGGGCAATCACAGAATGATGTAGAGCACTTAAGCATCCTTAATAACTTCATCAGAGACCAGAAGTTAAATAACAATTTATGTGCGTTTAATTGACTTCTTTATTATATGCTAGGCGCGTATAGCTTTCTCTCCGAAATGACAGTATTTCCTTGCAAAAAATGTATACAAGTTAAAATAACCATGTGCTTTGTTAGTAGCACATGACGTGTCTATCGTACCCATGGGATTAAAAGACGTGATTTTATGTATTGCTATTGACAAAAAAATAACATCACATAACATCATGCCTATATTACCCAGAAGGGTGTGGCATAAGTGTACAACACCCACACTTCACCTGTCATGTTAAGGTCCCACGGGATAGGAGGTGAGCCTATCGTCATCCAACGGGCACAATTCCAACTCCGTGCTGCTATTGTGAATTTTCTGTCGGGTTAAGAAATAACACTTCTCCCGACCCGGGAATCGACATGAGACCTCACGGTGAGAGGCGCATACGCTAACTACCATCGACGCAGTCAAAGTTGAAGTGCTTTTATATAGTTACTCTTGAGACTTTACGGAGATATTGTAGTCAAATTAAAAAAATATATATATACTACAGCGAACGAACGTGTAGTCCACCTGATGGTAAGTGGAGTACAGCCCATGGACATCAACAATCCACAAAAGCAGATTATAGGTGCGTCGCTGCAGCTGAGGACTACGTTGTTATGCCTGATGTGCCAGTAATTTCAGGGCCTGATCTCACCACCATACCGGAACACAGTAATGGAAGCACTACTATTTGGCGGCAGGTTAAAGGTGAGACGGTGGTGCTGCCGCCCTCCAGCTCTACCACCAATAAATTTAGCATTTAATTTTAGTCCTAAGTACAACTTTACTAAATAAATCGTAATATAAACGTACGTGGCTGATATTAATTATTTCGGCCGCTTTTATATGAATTACGTAACGCGGTAACAGTCGGTATATTTTGCATCTTGTTTATCTGTGGGAAATGGAACATTCGAAGATTTGAATAATGAAATGACATAATAATTTATTCAATTTGTAATTATTCAATCTCCTTGGCGAATGTAACAATATCGTAAACAGGAATTTTATTGAATTGAGTGTGAGAATTAAGGATCTTGGCAATTAATTTTATTGTGTAATCCAATCAGAACTAATGGGTTGATGGAATGTGACGTCATTATTATACTACCAAATTGGCGAAAACTAAGCGAAATCGGTTTTAATAACAAAAAAAAAATAAACTATCGACACCTATTTTAATCGATTTTAGATGTTTTTGATAGATAAAAGTTGGGTTTTTGTACTTTATACTACACCTACGTAGAAAGTACCTCATTGCAGTACATCATACGGAGAATATCTATCAAAGAAAGTTAATGTTTTCAGTCTATTTTTTAAACGATTTGAGATGATTTTGATTCCTAAAAGTAGGGGTATATAAAAAAAAAATGCTAATAACAGTCGTTCGAACTTGGGTTACCGCACTGAACCTAATCTAATATAGGAGGTATAACTGCTTCGATGTTCTATTGGTTAACGTATGCATCTCTCACTGCGAAGTCTTGGATTCGATGCCCAGGTCGGGCAATTATTTGTGACCTTTCCGTCTGGAAATTCACAATGGTAGCAACACGGCGTTGGAATTGTGCTAAGTAGATGGCAATAGGCTCACCTCTTTTCCCATGGAACCTAAACATAACAGGTGAAATGTGGGTGTTGTTCACCTCTGCCACACCCTTCTAGGTAATATAGGCGTGATGTTATGTTGCAGTATAAGTTTGTGGTTTGGTCCGATATTTTTTTATGCGACAAAAATCGTTTGAGCCACATTTATATGCATTTTTACTAACTTTTTGTTTATTTTTGTTACAGGTACCTATTTCACCAATCAATGTCCTAAATATATAGAAGAAAATCGTAAGTACAACGTTAAATATTGCAAACCAAAACAAAAAAAAAGTTTTCACGAACTTGACTGAAATGCTTTTTACTAAATAAACTACACTAATAAAGTACTGTGGAGTCTTTACTGCAATTACAACTCTAACAATAACAAAATTAGATTTAAAATCAAATACACATAACTTAGCTTTTGGGTTTGTATTAATAAAATAGTATAGCAACACCTTCACGTATTAAAACAAAGATATTCTATATTCACACAGAAAAGTGGCACTTATAGTTTGGAATGTAGAGTTCAAATTCATATACCACGTCAAGTGTGTTACGATATTTTAACTTGTAAGGGCTCTTTCTGGCGCGATTGTACGCACGGCTCCCGATCAATCTAATCATATCCAGTATAACCTGGTCTTGCATTGCACGGAAAGCCTATACAACACAAGACCATCCTATACTGGAAATGTACAAGTTGATGTGAACCCGTCTGTACGCGTTGTTTGCACGCAAATTCAGAAAGTCTGATTGATGATGGCACGATGGTGGTAGATGGTAGATTGCAGTATTACGTGGAGTAAATAGCCATGTGGGCGGGATGGTCTGACAACGATTAAACTTTTACTTTGGAGTAAAAACTTTGATAGATTGTGTTTTCGATTTCAGGAGTGACGTAGATAGTTATTAATTTACGTTTTCTTGTATTAAGATGGTAAGATCACATTATTAATAATGTTAATGCAATTTGTTTTTGTACCAATATTGCGCTCAGTTGCAGTCTTCTTCTTCATTCGTGTCGATGGCTGCAGTCATATTCTATCAGCCCATTGCGAGGTGGTGGAGCTAGTGGGACAGGTCATGAGATGGGACATTGTCTGTACAGCACCACACTCGCAATGTAGTTGCAGTAAATACCTACGTATAAGCCTGAGAGCAGGAGTAATTTATCAAGTTTACATGTTGCCAGGCAAATTATAGGTTTAATTTACTGGGATCTGAAATAAGTAGTTTCTAGGACTATTCTAAAGACCTTGTTGATACTGAAGTAGATAAAAGCAATGTCATAATTGGTGACTTCAGACTAACATAGTGTGAGTCAACGTGGCCGTGACCTACGGCAACAAAAATAATGTTTTACAGACGTTTTTATATTTCAGTTTTGTGAATAGACGATGCTGACAAAAAATGGTTAGTAAACATTGGTAGTATTTTGATGATGTTAATATTTATGGAACATAAAAAATTTCAAGACTTCCGATTCGAATCTGTATCTAATTTCATTAATTGTTCAGTGCTTAACCAACCGCACATAGGCGTATTTATTTAGCAGATTTTTTTATACAAGCGTAAATGGCAAGCGCGATGTAGTCTTAGCAACACGTAGTAGACACACAACGATCAGTCAAGCACTGAAATCGGCCCTAATTTTTTAAAATTGTAGCATGGAGTTGGTATAGTACCCGGTGGATGGCGATAGGCTCATCCCCTATTCTATGGGGCCTAACCATAACAGGTAAAGTGTAGGTGTTACACACCTCTGCCACTCCCTTATAGAGCGTTATATTATGTATGAATGTTACGGTATTCATCCGATCAAAGACCACTATCGTTTTCGTCTCGAATTCAAAATTCGCTACGAACACCGTATTCCCACCTCCAGCCTACCGTTAACCACATGAGACTACAAAGCCTTCCATATATGACGCAATCGGAACTTCACAAAAGTCCTGTTATACTCACAATGGTTCCCACGAGGTTAGGCCGACTGCAAACGAATAATAACAAAACATTCCCATCGCGACGAACAATGAAATTGTTTTTTGCAAGTCTGCAGCGATCCTTATCGGTGTAATTTCCGTATTCTTGCTAATTTATTTGCTAATTGCTGGTTTTCATGGGGCTAAGATGCTGACATCTAAAAAGTACTATTATGGACATGTAAAAGTACATAATGGACTAGAAAGTAAAGCTGAAAAGTTGAGCTTAATAAAGACTAACATTGTTAAAGTAGAATATGTAAGTATATAGATATATATAGCCTAGTTCTTTTAATTAAGTCTCTTATTTATTTTTTTATCACTCTCTTTGTTTGTACACTTCACTCTCACACGAGTCTCTTTTTCCTCTGGCCCTCAATCAAAGGTTTGCTGGCAGAAAACTCATTATTGGGTCAAGTTCACCTTTTGTCATCACCACATTTATGTTATTTTATTATTCTAATTTTATGTACAATAAAGTATTAAACTAAACTAAAGTTGACGAGGTTAGACTGAGATTTGGTAGAGAGAAAAATGTTGGCGGCCATTGTAATAAGCATTTCTCCTACCATTAGTAAGGTAGTAAAGTAAAATCCCAAAGTTACCAGCTTTTATAGCAATTTGATCGCCGTCTTCCAGTCCGGACCTACGATATTTTTTTAACCGACTTCTAAAAAAGGAGGAGGTTCTCAATTCGATTCGTATATATGTTGCTTTTTTTTTATGTTTGTTCACGGATATCTCCGTCGTTTTTGAACTGATTTTGATGATTCTTTTTTTGTTGGACAGGAGATGATTCCAAAGGGGTCCCATTGTCAGCATGTCGTGATCTGATGATGGGATCTCAGAGAAATCGAGGGCAACCCTCGAATTTTATAGGCACATGTAATGTTTTTAGTGTGTTTTTCAAAGCTACACCAGTATTTACGTATTTTTATGTGGATGAGCTGATGATGGAAGGTCAACTCCTCAATGGTAAGGAGTTAAAGGATAATTCTTTCACTACTGTACACATATTCAGACTGCTAGTTATGATTTCAAGTGAGCTGTTGGAACGGAGATATTTCAAAGGTGGTCCCATTGTCAGCATGTCATGATCTGATGATGGGACCCCAGAGAAATCGGGAGCAACCCTAATATTTTATTATCCGGGGTCAGGATTTACGCTTGGTCGCAATAATTTTATGTGGTTGAGCTGATGATGGAAGGTCAACTCCTCAATAGTTAGGAGTTAAAGGATAATTCTTTCACTACTGTACGCATATTCCTACTGCTAGTTATTGTGTAAAATGAGCTGATGATGGAAGGTCGTGACCCTCAATAGTCAGGAGAAAGGATTTAATTCTTGTTTATTATAAATAAGTTTTCCGTCTCAAGTAACCATCGTTTCCTCATTCGAGAATCATTCTTGCTCGGTCTACCCATCACTGAAAATCGTAAAATAAAATAATTTTTAACAAAAAAAAAAACCGACTTCAAAAAGTAGGTAAACTAAAAAGCAAAAAATAAATTTACTTCGCACAAAATAATACGTTTTTTCATTTACTTAAATAGAAATTATGAAATAATTATTTTATAATTCTGAAGTCGGTGCCAAGTAAACAATTAATAACTCTGTATAGATAATATCAATCGTTCTAACAACATTTTTCTAACTGAATATTAGTTATATTTCTGTGGTAAGTACCAATACTGGGCGACCGCGCACTAGCACAACTACGCCTCCCTTTTTGTGTGTACTGTAATTTGATATTGTAGAAAGGTTGTTTTTACTTGGCACCGACTTCAGAATTATAAAATAATTATTTAATAATTTCTATTTAACTAAATGAAAAAACGTATTATTTTGTGCGAAGTAAATTAATTTTTTGCTTTTTAGTTTACCTACTTTTTGAAGTCGGTTTTTTTTTTTGTTAAAAATTATTTTTTGATGTTTTAGTAATATAATTGGCACTATGCTTAATGTCTAACGTATATATTTAATGTTCGGTAGACAGTGTGGATGCTATTTACCTATATGTATTTAAGTATTTAGCAAAATTGATATGACTAACTCTCAACGTTTAAACCTTAGGTTTGATCCGGTCAGAAAACCTTTAACATACATTAACATAACATAACATCACGACTATATTACCCAGAAGGGTGTGGCATCACCCACATTTCACCTGTTATGTTTAGGTTCCATGGGATAGGGGGTGAGCCTATCGCCATTCACCGGGCACAATTGTAACTCCGTACTGCTACTATTGTGAATTTCCTGGAGGAAAGTTCACAAATAACACTTTGCGCGACCCGGGAATCAATGCCAAGACCTCGCGGTAAAAGGCGCATATCCTAACATCTAGACCATCAGAGGCCATCAAAAATATTACTTCAGCTATGTAAAAAAAAAGTTCCGAATACATAACCTCCTCTTTGATATAAGTTACAATATGCTCCCATACACGTCAAATAATTTGATACACAATCGTGATAGAGAATTATTACAGTTATATTACAATGTAACACCGTGATATAGCATATTATGTTATGTTATAGTTGTTACAATGCTATTGTTTTGTCATTGTATCGCGATCGCGTGTCGATCGGTTCGTACGCAACGCCAATTTCAGCTAAAGCCTCTAGGCTCTATGCCAGTGATGCTCAAACTGTAGTTATATACGCTGAAAAAAAAAAAAAAAAAAATACAAAGGTATTGACTTGAATTGGCCGACATAGCTCGCAAAATAAGCTCGCTTAAGTATATGGCTGGTCACGTCTACCAAAGGACCGACAGCCGTTGAAGCATATGAGTCAGGCCAGGTGTACTGACGACCTGAAGAAGGTCGCTGGGGGGGACTGGATGCGGAAGGCGCAGGACCGGGTGTTGTGGTGCAAATTGGGAGAGGTCTATGTCCAGCTGTGGACTACGAGCGGCTGAATGATGAATGATATGTTTGGGTTATATCGTATTTTTATTAGTTAAGGAATGTTTTCTATTAGGGTGTTATTACATATAGTCTACTCGATAAGTTGAAAATGGTACAAAATAGAGATACTGGTCTTAAAATTATGTGCGATACCTCATTGGATTCGGAATGACGCCTAGAAAAATGTGCCAAAAGAGTGTATTAGCACATAAAAAATTGCAAAAGTTATAAACAATTAAAGATGAAAAAAAAAAATGGCATTTTGTTTTTGCCAATATTTCATTAACGATTAATATTTAAGAAATTTCAAAATAAGATTCTGAAAGAAGAGGAAATTTCCAACAAAAAACTTACAGCTCCCGGAACTCTATCTCCATTATTTATAATTTTAATTTGACGCTGAAAATAGGTCTGCGCGCGACATTTTTAGGTTGCACGCGTGGCGTCAAAAGCGAGTACGGCACATGAATGAATTTATTTAAGGTATTGAATATATTTCTTTTAATTTGAAAAAAATATGGTATGTTTTGAATACTATAAATAATTTATTCCCGTTGGAAATTCTACTTAAAGTTAATTTTTCAACAAGTTAAACAATTATTAACTAACGAAATTTTCTCGAACTACTGTCTTAATTGTAAGTGAAAAAAAAATATTAAATAATGGTCGTAAAAAAATTTCGCTTCGTAGAGCCTTTCTTACATACATAATAAACAAGATCGTGCCATAAAAGTTACAAAAATATTTATACTTTGTTTATAACAGTTTTTTTACTTGAACAACATTACTAGGATTTTTAAGTTTTGGTTAAAGTAGAAAAATTGTTAGAAACGAAGTATAAATATTTTTTTTAACTTTTATGGCACGATCTTGTTTATTATGTATGTAAGAAAGGCTCTACGAAGCGAATTTTTTTTACGACCATTATTTAATCATTTTTTTTCCCTTACAATTAAGACAGTAGTTCGAGAAAATTTCGTTAGTTAATAATTGTTTAACTTGTTGAAAAATTAACTTTTGGTAGAATTTCCAACGGGAATAAATTATTTATAGTATTCAAAACATACCATATTTTTTTCAAATTAAAAAAAATATATTTAATACCTTAAATAAATTCATTCAGTGCCGTACTAGCTTTTAACGCCACGCGTGCAATCTAAAAATGTCGCGCGCAGACCTATTTTCAGCGTTAAATTAAAATTATAAATAATGGAGATAGAGTTGCGGGAGTTGTAAGTTTTTTGTTGGAAATTTCCTCTTCTTTCAGAATCTTATTTTGAAATTTCTTAAATATTAATCGTTAATGAAATATTGGCAAAAACAAAATGCCATTTTTTTTTCATCTTTAATTGTTTATAACTTTTGCAATTTTTTATGTGCTAATACACTCTTTTGGCACATTTTTCTAGGCGTCATTCCGAATCCAATGAGGTATCGCACATAATTTTAAGATCAGTATCTCTATTTTGTACCATTTTCAACTTATCGAGTAGACTAATATATATCAATTGAATTGAATTGAATTGAAAATTTTCATCCTTATTGGTGTATTTAAGACATCCGCGGTCGGATTCTAGTATTAGGTTAAGTAGATCTATGGAGATAAATGTTGAGAAGGACTGATCTATTATGAAAATATATACAAAACATTGCGTATTCGTTTGGTCACTCTAAATACCATTTCTTTTATAAGCAAACAGCCTACAGGCCGTCTCGTTAGCCTATTATAGGCCTACGTCTGAAAGCCAATCATGATAAGAATGGCTGAATAGGAACCTTTTTACTTCTTCTGTATTACGTAAGTTCTTTAAATTAATTGTATTTGTAAGCTATTTTATTGTACGAGTCTTTATGTATTTATCTTTAGAGACAAACTAATGCCTTTATAAACGAAATACCGCAGAGTGGATTTTTTTTTTTATACTACGCCCACAGCGAACGAACGTGTGGTAAGTGGAGTACAGCCCATGGACATCAACAATCCACAAAAGCAGATTATAGATGCGTCGCTCAAGCTTAGGACTACGGTGTAGGGCTGATCTCACCACCATACCGAAACAGTAATGGAAGCACTACTATTTGGCGGCAGTTTAACGGTGAGACGGTGGTGCTGCCGCCCTCGAACTCATTCACAAGAGCTCTACCACCAGTAGCTGATCATCAGAAAAAAGTTTGCTGTCTATCATAAATCCCAAATAACATTTTTGCCTGGCCTAAGAATCAAACCCGAGACCTAACCAACCTAACCACTAAACCAATTAGGCAATAAAATGTTTTATATTGTAGTAATTTATCGAGATACCATATCTTATTAATATAGTTATCGATACGGTACGCAATCAAACTAAATACGCCTAATAACTGTCTAAAGAGCAATAAAATCATATCCGAACATTGACGTATAAAGTATATTTCTATGTATCCGAAAAACAAATATACATATAAACATACATTAATAAACATATCAATTCTCATATTATATCAATACAAATAAATAAAATTGAAGTGTCTGTTTTTATTGTCAAAATATTTTTTTTTTCAGTTGATATAGTTATTTGCACTATGCCTAAAATACAGTTTTTAAAATTGTTTGTTTGTATTGGCTAATCTTCTAAACGGCTAGACCGATTTTAATAAAATTTTATATGCAGGTAACTGATTACAAGGCGCGTAACAAAAGCTACATTTTATTGATGTACCTACCACGCGGACGAAACCGCGGCCGAAAGTTAGTTTGTTTGTTTATTAGCGCTAATCTCAGTAACTAATGATCGGATTTTAATAATTATTTTTGTGTTTTATAGTTTAACTATGCACAAAAGTTTTTTGATATTTAACATTACGCTGAACTCCATGGAAGCGGGGCAGTAACGTTTAACGTGGGTCAAAGCGCGGAAGCAGCTACTACTTAATATAACTAACTCCACGCAGACGAAGTCGCGAGTAAAATCTAGTTTATTCTCATTGTAAAAGCTCAAGCAATAATTAGTATCTGGCGATAAATCAAGTGAATCGGCTTTCTACATCCTGCCGGACCAATTGATATAATGTAGTTATATTAATTAATAGTATTCGCACCGACAAACGATATTTATCATGGGGATAGTTTCATGGTGTTTTCTAGCTTTGCCTGACTGGATCAGCGATATATACGGCCGGAAATTAGATGTTAGGCATTTAAACAAAGGATTATATATCTCGTACAATTTATTGATTTTAGTGTTTATACACTCTATATTCACGCAATAAATTATACATAAAGATTTGAGAATGTCAACTGTAAGGTAGGACGCCCCCTGCCAGGTGGACTGACGACCTGATGAAGGTCGCTGGAGAGGAATGGATGCGGAAGGCGCAGGACCAGGTGTTGTGACGCAAATTGGGAGAAGCCTATGTCCAGCTGTGGACTCCGAGCGGCTGAGTGATGATGAATGATGAAAGATTTGAGCCTATTAGAGCCGCTAATTAAACCGATATTTTTTCCGTGAACAACGTTTTACGGTGTCGCGTTGGTTCACTACCTTAGGTTGTGTCAGCGCCGATCAGACATTTATGACAACCATTTAAATCGTTTGATTTTTGTCACATGCCGACATCAAATGATAATGTTCTATGTAAGGTGATTTTTGGCCAAATGAGACTCGGTTTTATACGCCCAGATAATTTAATAAAACCTAATATAAGTAAAAAAGTAAAGTTCAAGGCCTACTGACAGTGACTTATTAAGTTTAGATTATGTTAATATATAAAGATAAAGATAATTTTCTTTTGCTAAAGACAATGGTACAATAAGGTCTTAATATTAAATACATGTTTAGCAATGTTTTGCCATAATTATGACATGCAAAAATTTCATGCATTTTATTATAAAATAGTGTCTAATATAATAATCGAAACAGTGATCAAGATATTCATTAATTCAAAGAGAAATAGTAAAAGTAAAATGTCCACAATTTATAATAACCTAATAATAATAATAAATTAATAATTCCATCAATAATAACAATTCATATAGTTTTATCATTAAAATAATTCATAATTTATATCCAAAAAACTCATGTATACTATAAAAACCCCTTTAGTTTATGTTATTAGTTTAGTTTAATACAAGATTCAATATGAATATTTTTTTCTGCTAATCTGCCGTGCCTTTTTTCTAATTACTTTGAAGTCGGCTTTGGCTGAATATCGGTATTTTATGTGGAACGACTGCCGTCAGACCGCCACTATCTAGTACCAGGTAATACGATACTGTTTGTTAGACTAGTTGTCAGACTTTCTGACCTCTGACTACACGTAACGACTGCCATAGATGTTAAAATGAGTCCGATCAACCGGGTCCGACGGCCTAACGTGCTCTTCGAGGCACAGAGGAAAGCTCGTTACGTTAAAGATGTTCACCCATCCACGGCCAACCGCGGCTAGCATTGCTTAAGGCTGCTATCTCAAAAAATTTGAGACCTTACTGCACTTCAAATATAAAAGCTTGGATTCTTATACTACTATACCTAATATTTCATTTCATTCTGTACAGAAACGCCAGGACAGTTTTTTGATTAGATGCATTATGTTCGATATAAAAAATATCTAAAATACCTCTATTTTATTATATTTTTGCCTTCTTCTCTCAACCAATATGACTTGATTTTTATATTAAAAAATAAAGCAAAGGCAGGATTACAATTTTACCAACAACAATTTTTGATTTTTTGAAAAGTACGTTATAAATTTTAAGAAATAGTTTTGGCGCTTACGCCTTTACTTCCAAGTATCTGCGGGGCTCTTGCGCGGTGCGGGGGACGAGCTCTCATTGCCGCTCCTGCTTAACTAAACGACGGCCATATGCTCAAGGTCGTCGGCTATTCCCCAAGCCTTAACCTGCAAGATCAATCAGTCCGCGCGGCGTTGACTTAGCCATGATCTCCTCTATGATTATTTTTCTGTAAGTAAACATAATTATAATCATTCACTAGAATTGGCAAACCATAAATATTCGCATATCTCTTAGTCTTGTCAATCAAGTTCAATCAGTTACGATACGAAATAACTTGTCTCCCAATAATTACTGCTTGACAGTCACTCGGTGACAGAAATATGTATGGCTTACTTAATATACATAGTCTACTTATTCATGGCTAACAGCGACTACTAGAGGTGCTGAAGTGATTCATACTTAATGCTAAATCAAATCAAATCAAATCATTTATTTCCATGGGCCCCAAGGGGCGCTTGAACACGTCAAAACAAACATCAAAATACAAAAAATTTCAAATAAAAATAAAAATAAAATTATAATACTCATTGCAATAAAATGATTTGACACCGAAGCTTAGATTGACTTTAATTCAACTTAGAAATTTGAATAAAAATCAATCCAAGTATCTCTCTCAACTCGATCCGGAGTAGGTACACAAAGATACATGAAATGTATTTTTGAAGGGAAGAAGATGTGAAAAATCACGTCTTTTTCAAATGGGGGTAGAAATAGGCGATGAAACGCCATGATTGTGCTTTGCTTCCTTAGCATCTACTTATCTATCTGTCGTGGTCCAAGTAGTACTGGTGTGCGAAAAAAAATTAAAATAAATATGTTGCGTATCATTAATGTCACAATAAAACTTTATTAAAATAATAATATGGCATAGGCGATGAGCCTATTGCCATCCACCGGGCACAATTCCAACTCCGTGCCGCTATTGTGAGTTTACAGACGGAAAGTTCACAAATAACACTTTGCCTGACTCGGGCATCGAACCCGGGACCTCGCGGTGAGAGGCGCATACGCTAACCACTAGACTATAATAAATAATAAATGTCCACATCATTTTAGCTGTTTAGTACTTAAAGCTGGGTTTAGAAAGATTTGTCAGTCAGTAGGAAAGGGTAGAGTGGTTAATCTATGAAGATATACTGATAATATATCTCTTCGAAAACCCAAAGGCTTGGCTTATGAATCATGAAGGAAAAGACGTTGGGACTTTCCAATTGCAAGATACAAACTAGTGTGTCACATATTATAAGAATAATAAAAACGTTCAATGTTCATTAAAGTGTTACCAAATTTATTTGACATTAAAACTCGCAGGTTGCTCTTCAGTTACAAAAAATAAATACCTACATTTAATGGAGTTGATTACTATCAAACAGTTTCAAAGGCCACACGTCCATACTGCGGATGGACCCCTAATAAAGGTTCTTGCCCATTTAATCGCTGAGCTTTCAGTAATCTGGCCCTATTGTTTGAAACAGGCTTAAATACATTCTAATTTTAATTTTCAAAGTGCGAAATTAAACGCAGATTATTTGATCGATATTTGACAAATCTTTAAGTGCCTGATTAAAAACGTTCGACATTTAAAAAGCTGTCTGATTCCTGTTTCGAAATACATTTGTAATTCGAAAAGCCGTAGAGCCGTGCCGTCTATAAAAGCGAATCATAATAAAATAATATCGAACGGAAACGCTATCGATAAATCATGGCGGCACAGACAGTTGTTTTTCTATCGAATAATTTTGCAAAACCAATACTTCACTTGTCTACTTGTGATTTACTGCGGTGCCTTCAATCTTAGGGTATTTATATTGTTATTGAAAACATTTCTTATTTATGATAGTAAAGAGTTTTTGACTTCTGATATTTCAAGTATTCTTTAAAATTTTAGTGATCCTTTGACATAACGTCCTATTTTACGTTTACATTTGAGTCTAGTTCAACAAATTTTTTTTTTTTTTTTGGTAGCCGGATTTAGTGTGGACAAATTGGCTCTAATCGTTTTTGAAGGGTTGACAATTTGTGTTGATTATTTTATTTAATAATAATAATAGCTTTATTTCAAGTAACAAGACTCTTAAGTGTTAGTAACAATATTCCTTATACCTATATTAGTATTCTTATTCTAACTACTTAGACCTAAGTCATGAATTCATGTGAATCATCGCCACACGTCTATCACCGAGGTGGACAACTTGCAGCAACGATTCACATGCAAACAATCAAGTCTACTCGCTATTTAAGCATTCTCATGAATGTTAAGCTAATCGATTATTGTTGATCTCGGTGATGCAATAGATAGGATCCAAGACCAGATTCTAAGTGTTAATCTTATGGTCAGGCCGATTTAATTTATATTGTGAAATACTCGTATGTCCTTTACGTACAGACGGCTACACATTAAGCTATACATTTCCAGTATATAAGATGGTCACGCATTGTAAAGGCTATTTTTTTTTTATACTACGCCCACAGCGAACGATCGTGTAGTCCACCTGATGAAGTACAGCCCATGGATATCAACAATCCACAAAAGCAGATTATAGATGCGTCGCTGCAGCTGAGGACTACGGTGGTATGCCTCATGTGCCAGTAATTTCAGGGCCTGATCTCACCACCAAACCGGAAAACAGTAATGGTAGCACTACTATTTGGCGGCAGGTTAAAGGTGAGACGGTGGTGCTGCCGCCCTCGAGCTCATTCACAAGAGCTCTACCACCAGTAAACCATCATATACTGCCAATGTATAGCTTGATTTGTAGTGCGTGTATTCACTTAACAGTTCAGCATAGCCAATAAATTCCAAGCACTTACGAAACCACATATTCGGTTTATCACTTCCAGGAAATACACATTAAAACAGTTACATTCAAAGAGCAATTAATCAGCCCTTATCTAGACAATCAAACCTTTATTGAGTCGTTTGACGTAATGAGCCGGCACCTTACCAAATTGTCGATTCTAATTGCATTTCATCTGTCAATCAGTCTGATAGAGCTGGGCAATCGAGAAATATCGATATCAATATTGCCAATATTGTACATATTAAAGACTGGTATCGCAGATTAATTAGTATTGATAAACTGCTGCTAATTTACATCATTTTGTATTTGTGAATAGTGTAACATATGAAGTAAATGTTATATTATATTATAGATTAATATCATTAGTAGAAACAACTACTAGTAACATTACATTTAGCTGGTGATTTAACATACCTTTAGAGCCGAGCTGGCTCTAATGTATTTTTAATTAAGAACTGATTTTTCTGTAATATTGCCGCAGACATCATGACACCTTACTTTGAGAAATAGAGATAGGGTGAGATATAAACAATGTATGTACATAGAATAAATAAACAGATGATTTCCTTAAAACTAATTTTTTTACAAGTTGTTTGTATAATTGTTGAATGATTCTAAGTGCTTTTTGAAGTCTAAGGAATAAATATACTTGCATTTAATTTCAATAAAGTGATGAGAAATAATTCAATTAAAAAGATATCACAAAGAAAATTGATTATACATCATTATTAGATTCTTAATGTCATGATTCTGTCGATACTTTACTTCCTAACATCGATATATGTTGACCACAACTAACGCGCAGCACTCATTACGTGTCATTACCTCTCATTACACGTTTTATTAGCAATTTAGAAGTAATTATATTACGTGTACAATAATAGAGTGTTAAAGACGCACAGAGATCGTTTGTTTGTTATTGGTAAACCCCGATTTCACTCAACGTTTTTTAGAACCTAAATATAAATATGCATCTCTCGCTCCCTCTCATTCATGTGTGTACGTGTACGTTTATACGAAGAGAGATCGAATACTATAGCTTAGTGTTTAACTTGAGTTTAACACGTTGGTGAAGTCGGTACTAAATAATAATGCGATGTTGAGTATACTTATTTATTACATAATGTTAGTAGTGATAGTTTTTCGCACTGATTCAAGGAGTTCACAGTTTAGTGATGCCGCAAACAGTTTGATAAATGATCGAAAGTTTCCGGCCGAAACAAAAGATGATGTAATTTCGGTGTTCAGTTTTATGAAGCGTCTTCCTACATCCGTCTTCATTTTATAACTGTATTTTTTTACCAAAATATATCTATATGTAATATTTGTTTACCTGGTTCAGTCTGAAATAGTAATAGTTTTATCGTCCAAAGATTGTTTTTTTTTAAATTGGTACTACAAACCAAGCAAGTATATTTATTTAATCGTTATTACGCATTTGAGCATAAGAGTACGGTAAATTGAACATATTATAGAGAATCAACTTTTTTTACTGACGGTACCTATTTTTTAGGATCATAGATGTTTTAAAATAATAACATGGTAGACAAAATCACCAATTAAGACGCGTAAAACAATTACACACTATCTATTCCATCAACTATTAAAACTTAATGTTATCATAAAATTTCATAAGGTTCGCCGTTTTGGCAACGCACGCACGGTCAGTCACCTCACTGACACACTCAAGGACGACCAATCCTGTCCACATGTTACGGTACAGTGTGCGATCACCTTTAAACTGCGTTGCGGTATTCTTATTACAAATTCGCAGAAATTTTCGTTTTATTTAAAAGAAAGCGTTAATGTATGGTACTGAATCAGGTGATCTTGGATTCGTATAATTTTACTGCCCGAGGTAACAGGATTCATGGTGTTAAGAAATCTTTATAGTACGTACCGAAAGAAGAAGTAATCAGGATTGGACTCACAAATCTTATGCCCACTGTGCAATGCCAAATCTTTGACAGACTAGATAAAAAGGTTTTATACCAACTTACTTTTTAAAATATAATCTAGTAAAACATGTGTCTTTGATACTTATATCATAGGCATTACTATCTTACTCACGATCAGGGCGCATCAGAATACCAGCGCTGTGATGCAAATGTGCTCCAGTATTATAAGGTGCATCATACCTTTTCTGGAACATGAGTATTTTAAAAAGAAATAAGTCGATTTAAAATTGTCCATATACCTTTAAGATTTGCCGGAATAAATGTCAAAATCTTATCCTTATTCTTATTTTTACAAATTTTGACAAAAGCTCAGCGACAAGATGTCGCTCATTCTTATAGACGAAAATTGCAGTTCTAATTGTTCTAGAAGACTTTAAGATTAGAAAATAATGTCAAACTCAATATCAATATGACTATTTGAAAGTATTTTTATTAAAACTGACGTGAGTTTGTAACATTATTCAAATTATGAAATACGGGTGTTACTCACGTAATATTGGTTTAGTCGACCGCGGTTTTTAGGCATCTTTAAGAGAGTGCGACACGTCGCGCCAGTTTCAGTGCAAGACTGGTGGACATAATTGGAACAATATTTGGAAGTAATTTTCTTAAAAACATTAATTCACCCTTTCTTAAATTATACTTTTAAAGTCCAAATAATACAAGTATATTATTTGCTACTGATATTTAAATTAAGTAAAATTAAGTGAACAAAAATACTAAAAAAATCATAAAATTTTATTTTTACATCATAATTGTTTTATTATGTAAAATATGTAACACAGAAAAGCAAAAAGGCTTTATTTCTTACCTAGTGTTTGTTCTCTGTTTTAGAGCGTGAATCCGGACGGTTTATGTATTAACATAATGTATTAGGTATTCTGTAATCGTCTGCTATATATATTAGCTGTGTTATCGTAGGTTAGTGAATGAATAGTGATTGGATTAGTCTGTACTATATATCTGTGCTATACTTACTTATACTTATAGGTAATTTAGTTATAGTGCCTTTGTACTTGTTGCTCTCTATACTATGTTTGTCCTTCTAACCATTCTTGTGTGTGTACATACATACATTGTTAAATAAATAAATAAAATATTTCAAAAGTAAAATATAATAGAGCGAAAGCTTTCGTGGGAATATTAGAAGCTTTTAAACACGACATGTATTCAAACGATAGATAAGGCATTTAAAATAGATTGTTTGTCTATATTAAATAGGCGATTTTTTAGGCAATACTTATAGAATATTTGTTCACTATTTTAATCTTTTTATTAAGATTCAAGATTGTTTGTGCTGCAGAGATGAAACAAGTGGTAAACAAGGATGTACCTATGAAAACATGTCTAATTAATATTATTATAATAATCCACAGTGTCTGCCTGCATGGTCTGGTGGTAAGCGTATGTGTCTCTCATCGCGAGGTTTCGGGTTCGATTCCCGGGTCGGGTAACGTTGTTACTCGTGAACTTTCCTACAGGAAATTCACAATAGCAGAGCGATAGGCTCACCCCCTATTCCATGAAACTTAAAAAAAAACATAACAAGTGAAGTTTGGGTGTTGTACACCTCTGCCAAACCCTTCTGGGTAATATAGGCGTGATGTTATGTCATGCTAATGTATGATAAAGGTTTTCTGATGACCACAGAAGAGATGAAGCACAGTGTTATTTATTAGTCTACTAAAACATATTATACATAAACTCATAAACTTATTTATTGGTCATTATAATTACACGCTATTAAAGTACAGGAGTTAATCGTTTTACCTTCGACGAAGAACGATTTTCTAAAGTAAAACACCTGGATAAAATGTTTGCTTGTTTACACCACCTATCTCACCCTAGATCTGCCAGAAGATAGATCGCAACACTACCAGTACAAGTTGGGTAGTTAATAGGTGAATAGATCACACAGTACTTGTATGAGTTTGTTAATTAATACAGATAAATAAAATTGAAGTGTCTCTTTTTATATCAAAATAACAATGTTTTGATGCCTCTTTAATTTTCTTGTCTGTCTGTCTGTTTGTATCGGCTAATCTTCATAACGATTGGACTGATTTTGATCAAAATTAAATATGCAAGTATCTGACTACAAGGCGCGTCACATAGGTTACTTTTTAATGATGCACCTACCACGCAGACGAAACCGCGGGTGAGAGTTAGTTTGTTTGTTTGTTAGCGCTAATCTAGAGAACTCATGATAGATAGATAGATAGAGTAATCTTTATTGGACACCAATATTAACAAAGAAATTTATGATGTAAACAAATGCACTTAAAAATTATGTTGCACAATGGGCGGCCTTATCGCTATAAGCAATTTCTTACAGGCAACCTTAGGATGGACAAGTAAGTAATGAGCAAAGTTATGGGCAGTTGTTGTTGCGTTAATTAAAAAAAAAAGAAAAATAAAGTAAAATGAAACGTCATGATAATGACAATGGAGATTATAAAATATAAATGATACAGAAATATTTGAAATTGATAATGATCGGATTTTTAAAAATTATTTTGCTTTTAATAGTTTAACTTATTAAATATTTATTATTACGCTGAACTTTATGGAAGCGGGGCAGTACTACTTAATAATAACTAACTCCACGCGGACGAAGTCGCGGGTATAAGCTAGTCGATGAATAAATGGTATATCGACATTATTGACCTGTAGTGTGCACACTCAAGTCCTGTATGAATGGGGCAGTACCGTTTGCTTTATGGACTTAAGTGCTATGGCCTTCCGGCTTTTGATGGAACCTTGCATTTTACTCCTTATTTAGTATGTACTGTTAACAAAAAGTCGGTTAAAATATACAGCTGCTAAATATTTTAGTCACTTGGTTACAAATTGGCTAATGGCTTCAAGGAATGGATGGTGCGACCGTGTCTGTTTGCCCAACTTGACGGGGATACTACTTACCTTGTCCCCTGATAAAAGTGTGTTACATCAAGATCGGTTAAACAGTTTAACCGTAAAAGTGTTACAGACATACAAACAGAGTTACTTTTTCATTTATAACTCTAGTAAGGATAGTAATATTCTGTTTATATTGCCCTCAAGTCGGATAACTTTGAATTGCCATCTAACTTTAACGAAGTTGTGATATATATTAATATATAATTTTACACAGTTAAGAAAACTATATAAAACGAATCGATAATATGTGTGTAGCGAATGAAAAGTTAAAAAATAAACTGTAAAAATTATAATTTTGCTAACGACGACTTTCCATGGTGATGTTGTCGGAAGTGTTGTTTGCTCTGATTTAGAATCGTCTTTAAGGGCCTATTACAAAATCGACGATAAATAGATAATCGTCAGATAAATTATAACTTGAGCAAATATAAAAGTAACACAATTAAAATTGAAATCAAACACTTTTAATATTATCCAAACTTTAAAATATCTCATCATCCTACAAAAAAATATAATTTAAAGTTACCCAACACTCATTATAACATGAGTGTTTGGGCAAATTGCGGGTACTTCTACTGTTTTCCTAAAATAGTTTAATAAAATAAATGAAATCGTGATAAAATCTTATAAATAAAAAAATAAAAAGAACACTTTTTAATCTGTAAAATATAAATTTAATAACATTGTGAAATTTAAAATTCTGTCAAATACGTTCAAAGTTACCCGACTTGACTGCACGTATTTTAATAATACATACTAATTTTAATGGTTTTTGTTACAGGTACTGAACCCGATAATCTACTAAACGCTTAATAGAATATTGTAAGTACACGATAACGTAACAAAACAATGGATGCAGCGATCAAGCCTTCAGGCCACCGACTGCATCACAGCAACCACGGCTCATGAACAAACATAAAAGTTTGTGGACGCGTTTCTAGCCCTTTATAAATTTCAATTTTCAACTTTACCTTTATTAAAAAGTTGGACAATATATAATTGGATCTGATCACAGTGTGGCGGTATCCGCACATAAATACACGTGACATTTGTCAAAAAGCGCTGAATCGCGATAACAAAGTGTTCACAGAGAGTGTACATATATACCACTTCCAATACGCTATCGTGTCCGCCAGGCAATACCACTGAGCCTGGTCGGAGGATCCTCCCTTTGTGGTGGAGGAACATCACACCCTGTTCCTCTACAACAGCATTGTTAAAACACATATTCACCAGCAGGTTTTTTGTGTGAGATATGACGAAATTAGTATTCAGTATTTTAACTTAGTTACTAAAATGATAAGCAAATATAACCTCCGTGAATAAAATGTCTGTTTGAGATTTTGTAGTATGCTATTTTATAAATTACTATCTAGACTGTCTCGACGGTCTAGTGGTTAGCGTATGCGCCTCTCACTGCGACGTCTCCGGTTCAATTCCCGGGTCGGGCAAAGTATTATTTGTGCACTTTTCGTCAGGCAATTCCATAGAGCAAATACAGAGGGCAATTCACAATAGCAGGACGGAGTTGGAATTGTGCCCGGTAGATGGCGATAGGCTCACCCCCTGTCCCATGGGACCTTAACATTACAGGTAAAGTATGAGTGTTGTATACCTCTACTACACCCGTCTAGGTAATATAGTCGTGATGTTATGTAATAATGTTATATATGTTATAAATAAATAAAACCACTAAAGCTGCTATTCCGTTTTCTGCAAAGCAAAAGATTCACCGCTAATTATCCAGAAGTGCAATCTAAGACCTTATTAAATGAAATAAGCTGACACAATTTTTGACGTAACACCATTGTGAACAACATTACTTCAACTAAAGATGAAATCACACTGGGTAGACTGGTGAGGAATGTAGGTCTCATTATTGAAAGCAATTTAGAGCAACATAGATACAGGCTATGCCAAAATAAACCTCATACAGCCTTAATTAATGGTCCAAAACCCTTAAATACCTTGTTTAATTTAATAAAAATATTATGATTATTTTTCCTGCATTTAAAACTTGGATACCCCTAAATCTAAAGCGTCGCCATGATCACACCTTTAACCAAAAGTAGAATTTGCACTAATATGTTTGGTGACGGGACGAGTCCCTTACATCTCTAGACGGGAAACATAATACTGGCTTGCTGTGGTCTACGAGCCTGTTTGCCGTGGAATAATGTGTCCTATTAGCCATTTTAACATCAATGGCAGTCGTTACGTGTCGTCAGAGTAGTCAGAGGTCAGAATGTCTGACAACTAGCTTAACAAAGAGTACCGTATCGCTCCGTATTAGGTTGTGGAGATCTGATGACTGTTGCTCTACGTAAAACACAGATATTTTGTTTAATTCGGTAGACTAGACACCGGCCCCAATATAATTGGGAAAATGCTTGGTAAATGATGTATTCTTTTGTAATTTGTCTCAAACATTGCATGTGTATTCATCCTAAAGTTTACGGCATAATAACCTCTGATAGAAAGTGAGTCGGGTCACGACGCGCGGAAAATTGCACGGACTAAACTGCACACTGTTTGTGCATAATTTGTGTTCTTGTGCACAATTTGTGCATTTGTGCATAATAGTGCACAATCAGGGCTGTGACATCATTAATGGAGCGTAAGGTTATGTATTAGAGTATGCTGGCTGGTTTATGTGGAAGGGCGTGTTGGTTTTATGGTTTTGGAGGTCAAAATGGCAAGAAGACCACCAGACCATATTTGCAATAGGGCTCTACAGATTTCAATTCTCGGACAGCGGTCCCGTGGCAAGCCGAAGACCAGATGGTCTCATATAATAGAAAGAGACAAGTTGGCATGCAAGGTTACCGACACAGACGAAGATAGAGCGAAGTAGAGAGAGTAGAGAGAAAAGATAGAGGTCAAATGCTATGTGAAATATGCTATATCTATCACATGTTCTTGACCACCCCAATTGCTACACATTTTTTTTGCAACTTATAATATAGTAAAATAGAGTCTCGTCTTGTGAAAACAGAAACACACCAAAAATACTAAAAAACGGTATACGAAACAAACAAACATTAAGTCTGCATGAAGATCGATATCTTACAAAATTGTTTCCATTAAACCAAAAATACTGGCATTTAAGAAACAACTTGAATGCCGTTAAATACCTTTTATCAAACCTTTATTTTATTTTGTATTCCGAATTAAATGAAGCTACTTTATAAAGTGCCATAAATTCTTAACTTCTCTGGAGTACCATTGCATTTTGAATTTCGAATTTTAATGTCGTTATTTCATTATCGATGGTTGCGTGCAGAGACAACGCAAGCAACTTTTTATTGCTTGCTCGTTTATTTATGGCTGTGTCATTGTAAATAGAGGAACTCATTTGCGACGACCTTTGTGGAGGAAGAGAATTATTTCAGTAAGTATTGAGGAAGTGGGGTTAATGACCGGAAAATAATAGGTTTGTAACCTATAAAGGGTTTATTATTAAGTACTTACTAAGTATCGTCGTTAAGTGATGTAAATAAATACGCATGTTGTCAATTTATAAGTCTTTAAATAATAATTGTTAATTTAAATTAGCCAATGTTCAAAGTGGAAATATTTTATAAGATACATTTTGCTGCAACAAAAACTAAGTGTTGTTTGAAACATTCACAATTATATTGTCTATTGCCCGCATATTGTAAGGTTATAAAATAAACTATAGCTGTCCAAGTGGCAAGCAAGTTGACCACTTCAAAATATAAAACAAGAAGATTGTCTGACCTGATGAAGCTGGCTAATTATGTATGAAAGTGTATATAGAAAAATTACAGTGGCATTGTTTCAAATAAGCAAGGTCAAGATTGACTTTTCAATGCTGTCACCTCATTTGTAGAAAGTTTCAGTATATAAAGCTTTCAGAGCTTTATTTAGTTCTAGGTAATGAGGTCAACTAGTGACGTTGTGACCTATTAACGATTGACGTCACGAATACGTCATAATAAATGAAATGGAGACCGTTTGTTTTGGACCAATGAGGTTCTAAACTGCCTTTTTATCACGGTAGGTGGCGCATAGTCGGGATGGCCAATGATAGCTGTCAATTCAAATATTTTGTAACCTATTGTTTATAAATTTAAATTTTCTCTTAAAATGCCTCTGTGTGCTGTTCTTGGATGTAATAATACCGGCGTGCATTTATTTCCCAAAGATAAAAAAGGAGTTGGAAAGGCTATACGTCGCCAAAATTGCGTAGCGACAAAGTATAGCAGGTTATGCCGAAATAATTTCCAAGAATCTGATTATTTCGGAGATTAAGCTTATACAAGTGAGTTATTATTAACAATTTGTTGATTATGGGCATAAATCAGATCACTGTGAAGGTTAATTTTAGATTTGGATCATATGTTTCTAACCTAAAAGTAACAATACCATTTACCATTAAAGTAATGTTCTCCCATTTCTCGTAAATTTTCCTACCAAGAGTCAAGCTACAATTAACAGGTTACAACTAAAAAAATAACAAAATCTGGAGCATACTACTGATAAAAAATATTTTAGGCCTACCACTCAATGTGATCTACTTTTCTTCCAGTTATCCTTTCTTCTCGTTTTTTTAGCTCATATTTTAATTCTTTGAGCTTCCATGTACCGTACATGTTGTCAATAACGATAGCGGACCGGTTTCAAACGGTTTAAACACAAAAAATAGCACAAAACAAAGTGTAAACAAAGCGTATACGATTTGACAGCGGCCATCCCGCCGCTAGCGACATCTACGATAAGCTTTGCGTTTACATCCTCTTTGTAGTGTTGTTATCTACGTAGCCACACTAGCTACTAATATAATTAGCGACACAGGTAAGTATTAGGCTGCGTATTATATATATCCACGCTGCTATTTGTTTGTTAAAAACTAAGCTACATGCAGAGCTGACTTTTCCAACCAAAACGTAACAAAATCCGAGCGCAGTTCTGAAACTAAAGTACCAAGTTGAATCATTTAAGAGGTAAGAGAATAAGCATTGCCATACAACGTGGCAATACTGGCAATGCTGCCAGCCTTCTGAACACGATGTCTCCCTTTGATATCGATGCGGAGGAGTTTTTTTGATGCTGTATATTTTTTTAAATATCATATAATTTTTTTTGTGGGTAAATTATTGTATACAAATATTTTTTTTTTCTTACTAGGTATAGTTGATAGGAAGCAATTTCTTTAATTTCTTTAATAAATGTGTACATATTTATATTATTTAAAAGGTTTAATATAATTCAATTACATGCAACTAGAGCGGCTTAAATAGTTCTGAAAGTAGGTTGTAGGTAAATAAAAATATCGAAACTTCTTATCAAATATTTATTAAAACCGCTACTGGAATACATTTCGTTAATCATGCAAAAAACGCATGTCATCAATCACCGTACATTTTATTACCGCTGGAGGCTCGCCCTTTGATCACATTTGCATTTTCCATGCATGAATATGATATGCACACCGGGTGTTGCCAGACCAATATTTTTTGATGCTGAGCCCCGCTGAGGTGTTTATTGATTTATTTTGGACTGTTGCGAGCGCGAAAATTATATTGTATGATAAAATATTACATTTTTTTTTGGCTACTACATTACATACCCATTTTACCGTTTAAGTACCTACCTGAGAATTTACTGAAAGCTTAGCAACCAGATGTGGTTCAGATATGATTCGCAATGGGCTGCTCTCATTGGTCGAGATCTACAAATGTCAAACTCATAATAAGCTTAAAATGTATGAAAGTTAGTTTGCTTGTCTATGGAACCATTTGACAGTAAACTTCTCTATTGTCACAATACTGTTTTGTAATATTGTCTTTACCTTTATACACTGCAATTGCAAGATCTAAACAAGAAAACATCTTGACATAATTGTTTAATTAATTCCTCTCACATCAAAGCTCTCACGTCACAAACCAGGACAGAACACGTAACCTATTGCAGAGACACACCAGATCACATTTTAATTAGTCTAACTGTACCCGCCGCCATATACAATAAACATCTCATCGTAACAGTGCGTGTACAAACTAAATTAAAACAAAATAAGACCAGAAATATTTTAAATGATGTATTACATGCCATTGTAACGAAAACGCTTAATGAATAAAACCACTTATGTCATATTATGTAAAATGTATGTAATTGTTGTGTAACATTTAATGATTTGTGTCAGAATGTAGGTGACATACCGTTGGGTTTTGAAGTGAATGTAAGGTTGTGCGTTAATTGCTTTTAATATCCATTTCTCATGGTGATTGTCGGTATTTTTGAACCATGTGTTTAGTGAATTTAATTGTGGTATGAATTTCCCTAAGGTGTTATTACAATTGATCAACTGTTAAAGAGTCAACGGCCATCGACTGTTTTAGAGAAGAAAGCTGTCAAACTATGATCAAAGTCGATCGATTTTGATGCAATAACTTTGTATATACCAAACGTCAAACTTCTTGGCGGCTCGCGAGAGCGTGAGCGAGGTATACGTGAAGCGTGAACCCTACACGACTGACTGAGACAATGCATTTTACGACCCGCCAAGATCTTTGATTCTACCCATAAAAGTGTAACTTTAAAAATTATGCGTTAAAAAGTATACACCTTATTTATTTCGAGGATTACACTACCAAAATATGCGTATAATTCTGATCATCAATCAGAGATCAAACCCGGATCACAAAAGTGGTCCGTATCTCACGCTGAGTCCACTTATTATGCTTATAATAAGTGGTAGACTGGAAGTTAGATAGTGCTACCAAGAATTAAAAATATTTGGTTAGATAGCAAAAAAAGAAATCTGACTGTAAAATTCGATTCCATTTCAGATTTACCCATACATAAATCAAACCATAGCTTTCCCAATTTCCTTTTAAAATTCGATATAACGATGTGCAAAACTTATCGCAGGTCTGATAACTAGCTGTAATGACTAAGTACTGAATCGCACGCGATGCTCGGCTAAAATCCAGCTTTGCTGTAAAATTACATGCTTTTAAAACAGTTTACTTAACTAGAACGACGTAATTGGTCATGTTGGCGCTAATTTCCAAGCTTTTGTGCTTGTAATTGAATGGTTTACTGATTATTAGCCGTGGAAGTAAACGTGCTGTTTAAATACTAAGATCTTTATAGCATTTTACTAGGTATACTGATGGCTATTTTATTTCAATTTCGAGACTAAACATGGTTATTTTCTAACAACATATTAGATACCAAGGGATATTTACAATGTGTATTTGTTATAGCGAGTTATTTTAATATTACAGAGATGTTGCAATCTCTTTGTTCACGATAAAGCTAAAACTTAAACACTATAGTCATTGCGGGTAATGTGAAAACAGTTTTATTGACAGACAAACCGATCTTTCAGTTTCTGATGAGATGGGATGATAGATTATATCATAAATTCTTTTATTTCCGCAATATCCGACATCATTTAATGCCCCATCGCTACATTGTCTCAAAACGGTCTAGACTTCCTATTTCCCCACGACTTCCTTTATAAAGCTTCCCACCATAGTTTAAATTTAATGTAACAAAACACGGACAGTGGTCGGGGTGTTACGATGTATTGCCAACATTATAGTCTGATGGCTCCATTCTGTTTTATATCTGCAATCTCGATGTACTACCCGTTCAATGTTGCCAGTAACGACGGGAATTCCCCTGAAAATGCCTCATTTAGGTACAGGGTAATTATCGTTGGTATTCGTTGGAAAACGTTTGGCAACACTAGTTGCCTCAATTATTGCATTAAAATCTGTCTAGGTTTTGTATTTTTTATGTAAGAGGTAGTATTATGTATAATAAGGTGCTTTTACAGTAAAATGTACTTACTAACGAAACATTTTCAACATCTCATACATATAGGTAATATATTGTGCAGGGTTCTTCAACGAAAAAGTACCTCACACGATTTTTGGCAAAAGGTAAAAATGAACCTTATTGCAAATGTCGTCTAAGCCTAATCAGAGGGTGGGCCGGAAAAGTCCACTTATGTAGTATCTACCTATTCAAGTCTTTGTGACCGTTAATCCGTTATAAGTAGATACATCTTCAACCCTTTTTTGGGTGAGAATACCTATAATTACATGTACTTCTCCCCAAAAAGGGGACTAACTTAGTTTAATCGCCCTTGTCATTTTCACCTTTTTCTCTTGTCTATCACAAATATAGCTCTACATATTATCTATATTAAACTAGACGATTTAGATACCTTTTGACTACCTATTTTTTTATATATTGTAAATCAAAATGTATACATGTCTTACCATGGTAAACTTTGATTGCACCTACCACTTTTAATCTCTGCATTACCCTAGGTTGACTGTCAGACAATGCCTCAGGCATTCGCCTAGTACATACTTTTGTTACCAGAACGCATTTTTTTTCTTTGGATCGTGATCATAATTGTTAGCAACTAGGTATTTCCATAAACACACACAAAATTGAATAACACATTCTCGAACTAATGTGCCATACTATCATCTAAAAAGCCATAAACCTTCTTTTCCATTATAACACCTTCTAATAACGTTCATTAGAAAACAAAACCTTAGAACAATTCATCATAAAAACTTCGTTATTATCGCACATGAGACAGGAGATCCAATTTGGTCATTAACCTTTCTACCAGCCCCGGGGTAACACAGCGTAATGTTACTCACGCAATGTAAGAAATTAGACGATAGTTTATCTCTCAAACGGTAATGTTCCGAGTTATGTAAGGAAGTTGGCGGAAGTTGGTATTGTTCTAGCACTTTTTGGATGAAAGTTTGGTTTAATTGTAGGTTAAGGTGACGGGTAAAGTTATATATGACTTCATTATTGGAGTATGTGGTGCAGAGGAGTGTAGCCATTGGAGAAAAATACGGGTACTTTACTAGGTCTCCGGTTCGAATAGTGTTGCGTTAAGAACGTCTGAGTTTTAGAACACTTAAATATGAAAAACAGGTGGGTTACTGTGCTCTTCTTATTATTATGGTATACAGATTTGCCGGGAGAGTCCGCGTTGTAATTTGGTCCAAATACTGATGATAAAATCAAAACGTGGCAATGCTTCCAAAGACGTTCCCTGCAGTCGAGGTCGATGCGGAGGAATTCTATGTCACCTTACCTGTAAATTTGTAAATAGTTATTTGTTTTATTTATTTATTTTTATTAACTTATATATTAATATTTCATTTAATATTAATTAGAAAATTTATATTATTGTAAATATTTGTAAAATTGTAATAATTTTAATATTGAAAAAATCATTTATTGCCTAAAAAAAATTTAAACGCTGCTTTTTGCTATGAACAGAGTTATCTACTACTCTTAAACTAATTCACTGATTCCAACTGATATTGGCAGAGAGAAATGTCATAATTTACAGCTATCTACTCTTCTAAGGTTACTAAAGAGGTTATTTTAAAATATTGTATTGTAATGCGGCCGTGGCACAATGGATAAGGCATAATATCGGTCTTACGATCGAGAGGTCGTGGGTTCGAATCCTGGCCACCACGGACGTGAACTTCCTTCTAACACAAGCGAATTAAGCTTAGCTGGAGGGGTTAACAAGAATACAGTAATTTGTATTTGCAAATTACTAGTACGCTTTAAAAAAAAAAAAAAACAAAAAATGCTTTTAGACATATTTACAAAATTAAGAAAAAATAAAGCTCTCTATTCAGAAGTGGGCTACGCAACGCGTGGCGAGGTTGAAGCGATAAGTAATTAACGATGTCGCTCAACTGTCTGTCAAATTAACGCCATTTTGTTGGTTGGTACGAGTGATAGACTGACGGCGGGTTGTCGAGATAAAAGTAGAAGAAAGATTTAAATAAAGCAAGGCGGTCATTTGTCAAAGAGTTACTACGGTATGCGGAGAAGTTTTATTTTTGATGGAAAATGGTGACTTATTGAGACAAATGTGTGAAAGGATGAAGATGTTTATGCAAAACAGAAGATACAGTTAATGAATAACCCTACGTGGGCATTGGACATCAGCAATTTTAAGATCTAGAATTTAATAAATTAAAATAATTGGTATCAGCAATTTTATTCTGAAATATGTCTAACATAATGCTTAACGAAAACTTTAATGGTCTCGTGGTTAGCGTAAGCGCTTCTCACTGCGAGGTTTGATTCTCGGGTCGGTTAAAGTGTTATCTGTGAACTTTCCGTTAATTGGCATTGTGCCCGGTGGATGGCGATAGGTTCACCCTCTATACCATGGGACCTAATCATAAAAGGTGAAATGTAGGTGTTGTACATTTCAGCCCTTCTGAGTAATATAGGCGTAATATTATGTTATGATATCTTATAAAAGCTTTATTATATCCCAAAATTATAGCTTCATTCTTCATTCTCAAGCTAAACGTCTAACATATTGTAGGTACTATTCTTATTTAATTTGCCAACATAACATGGCTAATGCATCTCAAGCACGAAAACACCGGAAGCTATTCTACAAAGTTAATTCCAAACTAATTTCACGTTCAAAGGTTTATAAAACCGATAATTGTTTTAGCAAAATGCTTTCGCCTTTCCCCACATCGTCCCCTTTCCTTAAAATGCATAATGCCTGGCTGACTTGTCAAATTTTATAATAATTGCTGTTGCAGGGGTAATGCCCTGCGTCATTAGAGTTCGGGGCGATGGTTCCAAGGGCTGCCAAAGACAGATTTATTGGGGACCACTCTTTTGGAAAACGCGACATAATGCCCCTATTTGCAATATTTACTGCCATTTGTGGGTAAAAAGTTACATATTACGGTTAGCTGTTTAGGGTTACAAGATTCAGGGTAATTGAACAGTTTGATTTCATTGCTTTATTCGTATTTTTTTTTTTTTTATTTAAAGAATCCAAATTCAGAACATAGGTATTTACTAATGATGTGTCTAGTCTTCCACTTTCGTAGGCGCCAATTAGTCGGTGACTAGTCGGCCTATTACGCCTACTTGTCGGCGTCACTATAAATGTCTTGGATTAGAGGTGCCACATAACCTTTTGCCGCTTTGTAATATACTGCATGTGGTGGTGCAACGAACAATACGAAATATATGGGAGGGCCCATCCCTCGATAGTAACTAATGATATACATATATCTTTCGATTGCGCTTTTAAACAGAACATTTATGCGAAAATGGTTAGGCATATGGAGTATGTTTTTAACAAAATACATCGTAAATTTAGTGCTCTACAATTTCTTAGTACAGTAAAATCGTCAGAGCGATTGAAACTGAGATAATTGCGAACTGATTTTTGGGACTATGGAATTACTTACGACGAAAACACGAGATTTAATCAGAGTTTTGATTCAACATTAAGAACGCTTTGATGAAGGTATTTAACAAAATCCTACTTATTTTCTCTCATTCGTAGGTAAACTACTTAAACGACATTTGGTAATCCAAAACTCTTTTATAAAGACATGCAAAGCGTTTTACAGCTAAAAAGTTCAACAATATAATTTTCCCTCAAAAAGATTTTTTATTCTCAAACACTGTCAGTGGCCGTAAACATTGCCATTTCTCACTAGTGAACAAAAATGCGTTTGAACTGCTGCCAAGAACGCTCGCCTCAAGAAGAAATATGTCAACAGTAAGGCTGTGGGCTCGCGACCATTGGTTTATGGGATTTTATGAAATATGGCGACTAATAAAATGGCAACTGGGGGTAACTGCTTTAACAGCCACGTTATAGGTGTGAGGGAGATAATATTTGTTATGGTTATGTTAATATATGTTGTATAGGTCGCGCGGTGGTTTAAGATCGCTCGCCGTCGGCGCACACCCGCCCCCCTCACTCCGCACGCCTTCAAATAGACCTTAAAATTGAACACTGCGCATCCCTTTCCACTTTTGCCGAGCGATCATAAACCACCGCGCGACCTGTACCTAAGCGTAATTCGATTTCTTTCGATCGATAAGCTTTTTAAATAAGCTCCATAGAGACATTGAATTTAGTTTGTCCCGGTAGTAAAAGTAATTAGTTAAGCTTTTTTTTTTTAAACTTACTAGCAATTTGCAAATACAAATTACTAGTATTCTTGTTAACCCCTCCAGCTAAGCTTAATTCGCTTGTGTAGGAGGAAGTTTACGTCCGTGGTGTAATGGCCAGGATTCGAACCCACGACCTCTCGATCGTAAGACCGATACCTTATCCATTGCGCCACGGCCGCTTGTAGTAACGTCACTAGAATACAAAAAGATTTGGCTAATATCCTGAGCTATAGTTAAATTACCAAGTGGTAATTTTCACCGTGTTACTGAATTGACAACGGTTTGTTGAAAATCTCAACTGCTTATTACACTAGGGAAGAAAAAATAAATTGCTTAAATAATAAGCAGAATTTACTACTGATTTCCGCTCTCGCTCGTATTCTAGCCAATGCCTTACCTTAGCATTTGCACTGTTTGTGTACTTAAAATGTAAAGTGCTAAAGTGATTTTATTTCTTACCATTCCTTAGTTATATAAAATGTATTACCTGTGCTTGAGTGACTTGTTTACATATGCAGCCCATTAACTTTTGTGCTTTATTATTTTTTTATTGAGGAGAATAAAAATACGATATGTCGATATTTTTAGCGAGTATTTTATTATTTTTAGTGCGTATAAATCATACTAATTAGTTGAATTTATGATGATAATAAACTGCTCTGCAGATTGCTGGGTGACTTAAAAGGCAAATTCTCGTTTGGGCCCACGCGTTTCGAGTGTTATAAATAAAATTTGAATTACAATATATTCTTATAATTAGGAGGTTTTGTTAGAAATATTGGTAGTCTTTATACTTAGGAAGATATAATTTAAAATATACGCGTTCGAAATTATTCATGTTTTTCTTAGGTAATCCATATTTGGCAATAACGAATATATCAAAGTTTTATAATTTAATTAACAATAATATTATTGACTAGTTTACACTTTAATAAGTATCGTTTGTCTGCTATAATAAACAAGTAGGTCAATATTACTGATTCCAAAGTAAAATTTATAAAAAAAAACGTACTTCGCTGCTTACCTCTAAAATCAACCTTATTAAGCTGCGTACGGATAGCGCGTACCCAGGCACGCGTAGCTGTCCACGCGTATATTGGATACGCGTACAGCTCCTGTACGGACCGCCGCGAACCTGTACGCGAGGTCAATCGATCCAGAGCGCTCCGCGAGCCCCAGTCATTCGTCATGGCTCCGACGAACTTAGCGGTTGCGTGCACCACCACTGCTGCAGCATTACTCATTATTCAACACATTTTAAATAAAAAAAAGAGAAACAAACGGAAACCTAGATGGTGGATGAAAAAATTGTATCGTGAAAGATTAAAGTGTGGAAATAGGCTTGAAGACATTGGCTTGAGAAACTCAAACAACACGCGTGACTATTCATTTTGCCGTCCAAATATAGCGTACCCGGTCGAGCGCGTCCTCTTTGACGCGCGACCGAAAACCGACAGACGGCGGCTCGCGCGCGAGCTAGCTCGTGTGGTACGCGTTCCCCAAGAGTCTACGCGTAGCTGCAGGTATGGACATGGCGTTCCGGACACGCGTATACTGACTACGCGTGCCAGGGTACGCGCTATCCGTACGCAGCTTTATATTTAACTGTAGACTCCCGAGCGCCATCAAACATTTTAGTGTTTTATTTATTTATTCATTTATTTATTTACAGGATCTCCAACAAGAAATACACAACACATTATTAATAATAACATTCACAATATATAAATTATGTGTTTCCTCAATTAGAGGAGACCACAGCGTCTACATTTATAAGAACAGAAATAAAATTTGAAATTAATAAATACTAAAATGCATGCAAAAACAGACAAACTTAAAATCTACTCAACATGTCATATTACATTATAATTGACAACATTTCAAAATTTGAAAGTGTCTAAAACAAAAATACCGTTTCTTTATTATCCTATCCGGAGTACAAAAACATTTTTTTTAATTTTTTTGGATCAGTAGTTTTGGAGAAAAAAAATAAAAACGAAAAAATGCGTCGTGACGTCACATATACGGCTTAATAAAGTATTACCTTTGCCCATTGTACGACAGAATGAAGAGTAATCGAAAATGACAGTTGTAATGTCAGTATTGTCAGTTGCCTGTCAACTAACGATAAACACATATTTTACAATAATGAAAATATAAGCAATATTTATTGATTGCAACTATTATTCTTCCTAAATCGAACTGAATCCAAGTGAGGAATATACACCTACGATGGATTTAAAATATTGTTTTGTACGAACATGTAAAAACAAATCTAAAGACGCCAATTCAAACACGAAAGAATAGTGTAATGCACTGGATGTAGTTTGTTCGAAACGAGTTCTATATGAGTGTGAAGAAGCTATAGACTACATAACATTACACTTCAACTTAAAGGAACGCAGCAGTATTGAAAAAAGTAGCAAAAACTGGGAACATTTTAGAAACGGGACTGGAAAAGTAAAACCTTGATCATCATATTCATCATCATTTAGTTTAATGATATAATGTTATTAAAAAATTTAATTTACTTTTATGTTCTCATCAGTAATGTTTAGATGTGGACAAGACCTGGGCCATGTGAAAATAAATTATTTAAAATATTGTACAAGTATCTTTTTATTTATGATTGCTGTTTCATATTTTGTTTATAAAAACTAACACACATGTAATATAACATAACATCAACCCCATATCACCCAAAAATAAGTATTAATAAAAGTATTTATTAGTTTTTAACATGAGAGAAAAAGTTATGACATGTGTGAGCGAAGCAGTTACATAGCTAAACATACACTGTATAACTAAAATACAATTGTATACATTGAAGAACACAAAAATAAACATAAATAAATAATCAAAATTTATTTAGCACTTTCTAAAATATTTTCAAATATAAATTGCTTCCAAATATGTTCAGCTTCTTGCACAATCTTTGCTGTATAATCTTGATCATACTCAACCTTGTATTTGTGGATTAGCTTGTTCTTCTCATAATCTGGATCAGCAATACAAAATAAGACCATAGGTTTGTTTGCAGCATGCATTTGTACCATTATTTAAGCTTTACATTTTTCTTTAAGTTTGCTATCCTTGATGTAATTTTTGATTGTGTTTTTGCTAATAGGGTATTATATTTCTATAACAAAGTCTGCACAAAGCCCATCTGTTGAAACACCAATAATAGGGGGTATAAGAATTAGACCTGTGCTTTCAATAACTCCAAAATCTTTTTCTAAAATATTAATGATGAGTTTTTTTAAAGTTTTACCCCGTGTTATGGCTTTTGTTTAAGGCACCTTGTAACCACCTAAAATGCTTTGCACTAATACTCCTTGTTCTGTTTCGCAAGGGACAGCTTCATGAATTCTAGACCCTGTCACTCAACCTTGACGCATTGAATGTAGTTTGTAATCCACTTGATTTGTTGTAGCTTTAGCAACACTGTTAAATACTTCTTCACTGAGCTTTTCCTGGCAAAATCATATAAAATTATGTACCTAAGTATTGTCTTGTTGGATGTGTACAAACTGCAGCATTAAGTTCAAAGTAGGTTGACGGTTACCACAGTACTTCATTTCCTGTCCTCATCTTCTGCCTGTTGCACTCTTCAGTAAACTTGTCATTATATTAACATTTACATTGTCAGGGGTAATTTTCCTTTTGCCTATATTTTTGCTAAAATAAACTTCTGATCACCAGCACTAGCTTGTCTTGGTTTACCCCAATAACACGCAGTAGATGTGACAGAAGGTTCATCTGACAGTTTTATCAGCCACATGGCAAAGCAGATAGCGTGTTTGCACCCTCCTGAAGACGCAGTATAATCATGACACTGAACAGAAATGATATTTTCCTTAGACTCGTCAATTTCAGCAGTTACCATGTACAACTTGGCTCTTACTTTAAGTTCAGGTGTCACCCTACATTTAATGGTGCACGAGTTGGTATCACGCTTTACTTCCACACATATCCTACAGCTGTGTCTACGTAAACATCCCTGGAAGCTAATAATGCTTTGGCACTACGCGTTTCGGCGGCATTGTAGCAGTCGTTTTTCTACCATATAATGCCAAAAGCATAACGTAGTTAACTTTTGGCAAATTCTTGCTATCAGCAGCTTGAAATCCATCTGATACCTTCATGGTTGATGAATGAACAGCAGAATAGAGATAATAATACGATTTTTATGCAAGAAAATAAAGGTAAACAAACAAAGGTGTAAACAAGTATGACAATTATGACATTTATGTCACTTCAAAAAAAAAAAAAAAAGCAAAGGCATATCATTATTCCACTGTATATGTGACGTCATTTGGCGCTTACGTCTATTTAGAATGCACTAACTTTCAAAAAGGAAATAATTAATGAAAATAATAAAATTTCGCAAAAAGAAAAAATATGGGTCCGTTTATTTTACATCTAGTTTCAATTAAAATAATAATTTATATATGTTAAAAAAATGAAATGTTGTCAATTGGAAGTAGAAATAGAAATTAATTTAATAATCTAAAGTAAAAAAAATATTCTTTTATATCATTTGTCTAAAAAAGAGATAAAAATTTAATAATATTAAAGAAGCATATATTACTTTTACATGGAAAACAGCCAAGCAATAGTGCCCTCTTAACACTTATTTAAATAAAACACATATTTACACGACACTCCTTTAAGTTGAGTAATAATAATAGCAGCCCTGTATCTAATATCTGGGCTCGGGCCTCTTCTCATGATGAGAAGGGTTAGACCATAGTCCACCTCGCTGGCCAAGTGCGGATAGACTTCACACGACCTCGAGTACTTTTAAGGCACTCTCAGGCATGCAGGTTTCCTCGCGATGTTTTTCCTTCACCGTTAGCGAGCGATTCGGACACATTCAAAACTAGAGTACGTCATCTTCTCCTAAGTGAATCGACAGCAGAGTCATTAAAAGCTTAATATCTACTGTGTAAATATTATAATATATATTATTTTAATGTATGTATTAGTATATTTGTTACCATATTTATGTATTCGAATTGTTGATATAACATTATTTTCACATTATTTTAATTTATTTATGCACCTACCTTTGTTCGCTCTGCATCACCTTAAGGTTGACTGGTAGAAATGCCTATGGCATTAAGTCCGCCGTTGTACTATTTTTAAGTGCAAAATGTTGTAAAATAAATAATTTGTAAATAAATATGATAAATACACACATATCTTCAAAAAGACGAATCTTAACAATTTTTTGACAGAGGTGTGTGCCGTGGGTTCGAACCCGAGACCTTTGACTTCGCAGTCCTACGGTCTCCCACTCGGCTATTGATGCTTGTTGAGTAATAAAAGAACAAAATGATCTCAAGGTTACCAACAACATAATTAGTACTAACGGCAACACATCAAGCTATACATTTCCTGTATAAGCTGGTCTTGCATTGCACAAGAAGTCTATGCAATGCCAGACCATCTTGTACTGGAATTGTATAGGTTGTTCGGTAACCGTATACAACATTTCATCTTGTCGAACATGAATCAAATCTCACTCATTAGCATACCACTTATCTCTGGACTTGCTTATCAACTACTAGGTTGTGAAAACGCCTTGATTAGGGATAGACCAATAAAAATATCGAGTAATAATCGAAATTGATGAAATATCGATATCGATTTACTGATATCGAATAATCATAACAATATTGTTACGAATATTGACACAAGTTAAGCGGTAGCTAAGCTCAATATCAATAACTGTCGATATATCTGTACAGATATAGTATCGGAAATCGACTCTTTTTTATTATCATGCTTGTGTGTGTGTGAATGTATGTATTTAGCCATGTCATAGGAGCCATTGGATAGTGTTATGGCTTTTGGCGTTTTAACATCACAAAAAAATATTATGTCATTACTAACATAATAATTTTTAATATTAGATAAAACGCTACACGCAATATTAGACAAATACACTATCCAATGGCTCCTATGACATGGCCAAATACACACATTCACATACTCAAGCACTATAAAAAAAGAGCCGCTATCCATATAGGATATCAATTCGATTCGATAAAATTATATCGATATCTATTATCACTTGCATCCCTAGTCTTGATACCGCTGTTATGACTTACTAAACAACTTGTACGGTACAAAGAAAGTAACTTGCCAAATTTACATAAACTACACTTCAAGTAGCTGACATTGTACTTAATCGTGTACACTTGCTTGCAAATAAACTGGACAGATAAGGTCATTTAATATGTAGACTTTTATAATGTGGCAGAGATTTTGTGAATTGCCTCGGTCGGCACCATCACTGGATGACTGGCAATCAAGTCCTGATATTTTATTATTGTCACAGGAGGCGTAATCTGCCTTCAGTAGTGTATTCTTACGAAGTATTGTTATTGGGCTATGAAGTTATCTTTATCATTACGTGAACTAAATATTTTTATATTACGTGAACTAAACATTTTTAAGCTCGTATAAAAATATTGTTTTAATTTTTTGACGATTAATTGACCTTCATCTTGTGCGTAGATGATAAGCATATTGCCTGTTCTTAGTAATATATTCCGCTTCCTAATGCCTTATGTGTTTATTGACCGTATAAGGTTGCGAAGGTGATATTTACCGCACAATCTATTTCTAAATGAATTAAACCGAGAATATTTCATTTAAATGTACTATTAGTTTATAATTATAGCTGTTTACGGTGTGTTGAACAAACTTGTTATCCAATAAGGCATACCGATATGTTGTAGTAGTTTAACGAGATGAAAAAGATTGAAAATAACGGCTAAGTACTACGTTGTTTCCTTTATGGGTAAATTTAATCTAAACCTGAATTGATTCGAATGGTAATCTGTTGACTAAAAGATTCATTACACACAAATAAACACCGCCTATTAGATAAACCCGTATCAATGATAGTGAAAATAATGAGCAGGTTAATCAAACAATCTGACTGATGGAGAGGGGTTGCTGCAAAATTCTGGCTTTTTGAAACAATTAGCCAAAAATCGGCAAACAAGGGGAAAAGTTGCTTCTACCTTTATAGCCAAACATACTTATGACAAGATTAATAGAAGTTACAAAAAAATATTTAAGCTACTTTACACGCAAAAATGATAAGTAGTTATAACAAGATCCGTTAAATTAGTTAAACAAACAAACAACAGTAACTATTAGACAGGCATGACAGGTTTAATTACAGTCTAACCCCTGCCCTGGCCGAAACTTTGCTCCTCAAGTGTAACCCAGCATTTGTTCCTGACATATTTTGACTTGTTCTGACGTGGCCCTCACGCGGTGAACGACAGCTGCTGACAGGTTTCACTGACTTCTACAAACACAATAAAAAAAACTGTTTACAATTTAATATTCAGTATTATTTAATTGTCTTAAATATAAGGTCTGTTTAAGACACTTTTCAGTTTTGTAACTGCATGTTAATTGTAGAATTTAATACGCATTTGGTGCGCAAAAAATAATTGCAACGCCACGTGTATACTTATTTGTGAAAGGTACGTTAAGTGTTAGGATTTTCATAGTTTATTTTGTAGCTTGATGATTTTATGTTTTTGCTTTCCTAAAACTTTTATTAGTCGTATTTTTTTTCACGTATTTAATGTTTTTGAATCAAATTGTGGATACATTTTTTCTTCAAAATAGCTTAATTAAATCGTTTTGTCTTGAAGTAAGTTCTAAGCTTGTTAGTACAGTAGTCATTCGCTCAAGTAAGATTCAAAAGCTGATGACTATCTTTCGTTCAAATCGTTCTCCCTTCCGATCAATACGTATCTCACCAATACTCGAGACAAAAACCGGACAAAATCGGGGTTCAGTGTATTAGTCACTTAAGCTTCTGCGTTTGACAGATGGGGTGCAACCCTGCAACCATCCATATAAACATGACCCCTTATCCTCGTATACAAGGACAGTTTTTCCTTTGTTTTGTTCTAATTGCAGGCGGGTGGGCAGGTCATGTTATATTGGTGTTGGATATAGGTGCTCCAGTTGAGAGGTGACGTTAGAAATATTTGATGAGACGCTTATTTTATAGCGGTCGATAACTGCCGTGCATTCAGAATTGAGTGTCTCGTGTTAGGTTAAATGATTTTTGATTTAAATTAACTTTTACCTGAAGGTTTCCTTTATGGACGATTATATTTTCCAGGCGTTTGACGGATATAGTAAAGTAGACTTACTGAAAATTCATGGAGGTGAAATAAAATTAAAAGGAACTAATTAAATGTCATAAACATTTGCATGTATTTTTTTGCTTAGTTAATTATACATATATAAAACAGTTGCAAAATAAGAAATGACGTAGCATACAGTTGAGAAATTTAGGGTCCTGGCAACAGGCGACCGTATCTTAATGGTTTAAAGTCGCTGTCAGTATGTAGAGGTCGCAGGTTCAAATCTTTTTTTTACTGTTTCTTAGTACAAATTACACGGTAAGAGAAAACGTTAGCTTCAAAATGAAATCAAAGCAAAATAAGAAATTTTCTTCAATTGAGGGTTTTGTTACTGTTTTCAAAAAGTTAAATATTATCTGTAATTGACAGTTACGGTTTTCAAAGTTTATATTTAAGTAAATAACTAAAATTGCTTAGCGATATTTGCAAAGGTATATCCACACAAGTCTCACCACTATCTCATGTTGAGTAGGGTAGGGTAATAGCATTAGGCTGGCGGACAGACTGACTTATGTTATTAGGTGTAGATACAATCAATAACCCGGGGACAGATAGTGCATCAATCTGCTACGGTGCTTAGTGGTTGTGGGTATATAAGCATGGCTACATAAGTACAAGGCATTACGATAAGTTATCTTCTCAGTTAAGCGTCTGCATCCTCCAAGATCTACATATACATATTTTTTTAATGTTTTGCATGTTGCCTTTATATCACTATTTTAAAGTGTGTTGAATTCAATTCAATTTATTTATTTTGTGAAACACAGGTTGAGATATTTGCAAAAGTTTAATCAAAATAACCTTCAAAACAAATATTCAACGCAACTGGATTCACACAACGTGCATCGAAAAACTACAATTGGAATTTTCGTTTGTGAAAACATGCTGGAAAGGTGCCCAAAACAGCGATAGAGGCGTGTGACATTGTTTATGGAAAACGCTCAACTGTGAACAAGGGATACAAGGTTTCACTGCCAATACCCATTTTTACGACGTATTTCAGTAAAAGGTTACATTTTGCTCTCGGCATACATTTTTGAAAGTCAGAGGTCTATGTTTTGAAATATTTTCTAACGACGACGAGTTTAGCTGTTGTCTGATTACTCGGCGCGGGAGCGGTGCAGTAAAATATTCTTAAAATAAAATGAAATGAAATAAAATGAAAAAAGCTTTCCCCCTTAGACTTCACAAGCACTTAGAATCGACGATTATATTATAGATTATAATAGCCAGTATTTATAGTCAGTGACGAATAGTCAGTATTTTTTTTCCTTAATTTGCATTTTTTTTACATTTGTACATAGTTAGGTATTTCCTTAATTTTCTTTAGTTTAAAAAATATTATATTCATTTATTTAATGAATTATAAAAACTAAAATAAATCTGTAAATACACCTAAATTGGATAAAAAATACTTTAATATTCTTATAAGCTTTGTTTACATAAGATATGTGCTTAAGTTTTTTTAAAAAAACCTATCGGTGCGTCTAACTGAATAGTTCCCAAAATGGCAGCATTTTCCTTCGTTAGTAGCAGACGTCGTTATCTTTTATGGTTCACCTGCAGTGGCGTCCTCAGACGTAAGGGGCTGCATACAAATCGATGGCGCTGCCGTCTGCACGAATGTTATTTGGTTCCCCAGGGTTACGAGTCTTCAGATTTCATAAGGAAACCATTGCTTTTTGCCGGCACTTATCTTTTATTTTACTATATAATTAAGCTAAAATTATACTATTCCAAGCTTATTGCCTTAGCTTCTACACGGTGGGCCTTTAGTTCAATTATACGAAAAAGCTTTTAACATATGAAGGGTGCAATATACCTATATTAACATTTTCAGACTACCATTGGGATTGCCGCGTTTCTGTAGTGCATTTGGCATGTTTGCGCAAGGGCGAACTGATGACTTCTTTGCCGTGATTCGAAAGAATACCTCTCTGATGACAGAACCGCAATCAAATCCCAACAGCATTCTTGGAATGTTCAGTAAAAAATTTGACTCAACGATGGCGGGCCATTTAATGAATGTACTAATGCGTGCCCAAACATTTTAATAATGCTGTTTATGTTATGATTAATAATTAATGATTGTATGTTATTTTATTTATTAAAAAATCGTTCTAATTCTGATAATATAAAATGAGATGAATTATGATTTTATTATAAATAATGTTACCTCTCTTTAAAAGAGAGGTGATTTGTTTTCAAAACGGTATTATTCTGCATTTCTTTCGCAATATTATTATTAACCTAAATTAGATTAAAATGTATTTGTCATAGACAAAGCATCACTCGCTCCGCTCGTTGACTAGACGTGACATAAACTTTTTAGTCCTGCCAATTCCTACTGCGCGTAAAAAGCTGCGCGTGCCAGATAATTTGACGTCTTAAACGTCTATGACACGGCCCGGGTCTTATTTCGCTTGGTGTTTTTTAAAATTAAACCAACAAAAGCTCTTCATAAAAGTAAAAAACCCTGTAGGATACAATGGGATGGTGTACAGTACCCGGCTGCGAAAGCAAAACGGGGGATATGACGCCGAATAACGTTAAAGTTTCTTTCCATCGGTAAGTCGATTTTAATATTATTCAGTTTCCATCCGTGAATCACAAAACTCTACTAATAATACAATTCAATGACGATTATTGGATGTTTAGCCAAGTCTACATAGGGTCTAACACCTCGCTTAATGTAGTTATATGCTAAAAACTAAAAATATTCAGTTTACTAGAACTAAGTAGTGTTGTGAAAGTATCGATAAACTGTTCAATGCATAAATGTGATAAACCTATAAAAATAAAACCTTATTCTGAAAGTCTCATGTCACAACGTTAGATCGATTTTAATAAAATGTTATGTGTCGCGACTTTATTAAACAGTGTGAAACTAGATATCATTTTAATACTAGAAAAATAAAATATTCATAGGTCTTTACCTTTGATATTGCCGTTTTGCAGCACTGGCCATTGCAAATCAAAATATTTTTGTTTGTTTAAGAATTTTAATTTCAAACTAATTTTATTTGAAAAACATGGAATTATTTTTTCAAAAGTAGTCATTTGTTTATTGTTAGTGTTACATTTTCATCGCATTTCAATCTTCTTCGTCATGAGGGATACGTACTGTACTGAATCATGTACTGAGTCACTGGTAAGCGGCTTCGTCACCATGTCATTTACACCCTGTATAAACATATCAATAATCGGCGTTTGATCAAAATTACATAATTTTTATTGGGTTATAGATCATGTAGTTAATAAGCAGTAAATTTTACTAGATAACATGATATCTAAGATTGATAATATTCATTGTATTTCCTTTTCAAATTATGTGAGTTTCATCTTTCAAAACGATCGGCATCGATTCCCGAGCTCAGTACAAGTTTAAAAAAAAATATAAGTGCTTATGCAGATTTTGTTTTTACTAAAATCGATGTCATGGTCCCTAAGAACAGATCTTTGCATCTCTTATAATAACAGACTTCCCCATACTGACCGTTATAAATGAGCCACCCTGTATAGAAATTTAGATAACTGTCACTAATAAGTTCAAATTTTATGATAATACTTCATGTTCCATTTAGTTTGCACCAAATTGGATGACTTTGAGCGCTTTGGGTTACGTTTTCTTGCGCTGATCCAAGGCCCATTTGATTTTACGTTAATGCATAAGTGATCATATTTGTATTATTGTATTTTCTAATTTCTTGTGTAATAAATAAATGTATTTCATGTTATCTATTTCTTGTTTTTTTTTAATGCAACAGCGTCTTCACAATCTTCTATATGCAGACGAATTCCCTGAATATTAAAATATATTATATTGACATAGTATGCAATGCAATCTTTCAATATCGATGGGCACATCGACAATGAAGGCCATCACTATAGCAGTGACAATAAAATTTTTGCAAATGTGAAACTGTCAAATTGCCTTTATATTTCTTCTTTGACATCTATGTTCTCTGGTATTTGTATTCTATCATCATTTAGCCTCTCGTAGTCCACTGCTGGACATAGGCCATTAGACCTAGGACATAGGTATTCTATAATAAGCTTTAAAAAGCTTATCTAAAACTTATCAGAAGGAAATATCCTTAGCGGTGTATACTCTAAATTATTACCAAAATGGTTTTTCCTTCGTTAGTAGCAGACAAAATATTGTATGGTTCACCTGCAGTGCTGCCCTCAGACGTAAGGTGCTGCATACAAATCGATGGCGGTGCCGTCTGCACCAATGCTGTTTGCTTTCCCTAGGGTACGCGAAGTCAGATTTAATAAGGAAACTAAGTTTTTTGCTGGAGCTTAAATTTAACTATTTAAATAATATGTGATTAATGTTATACATACATTTTATACTGCTTCGTTGGTCTAGTAGTTAGCGTATACGACCTTTCGTCGCGAGGTCTCGGGTTTGATTACCCTTTCTGAGTCGGGCAAAAATGTTATGTATAATTTTGCTACCAGCAAACTGCCCGGTGGATGGCGATAGAATCAACCCCTATTAGATTGGACTTCCGTACCGTCTTCGGACCCAAGTTGGTCGCTGCAAAGACAACCTGGCCAAGTGGGGATTCACAAATACATCCAACAATAGTTGCGAATGTGGATCGCCCACCCAAAATATATATTTTTTTTTTAAACGACGCCCGCACTAGAAGCTGTGCTAGAAGTAGCTTCTGTGTCGCGGGGGTGTTCACAAACATACATTTCACACACACAAAGTACACCCAGAGTCAGAACAAATCTTTGCGAATCACACAAAGATTTGTCCCATGTGGGGATCGTTCGACACCAGCGTAGTTGAAAGCGGCGAGGCGACCGCTTTAACCACTACGCCAACCGTGCACTCATCAATATGGCCCATTTGTTGTCCTGCCCACATCTGCCCACCCTTTGTACCATAAAAGACCTTATGCAGGCCAACCAAAAAGGCGTCACAGTCGCATCCTATTGGTCTAAAATCATATAGATAGAAGAAAAACATTTGTATTATAGTCATTGACACGACAAGAAGAAGAAGAAGATTGGACTTAAACGTAAAAGGTGAAGTGTAAAGTTATCACACCGTTTTAGGTAATATAGGCGTGATAATTTTCGTTGTGCTATTTTTTTTTTTTTTTTAAAGCTTACTAGCAATTTGCAAATACAAATTTTCGCTTGTGTTAGGAGGAAGTTTACGTCTGTGGTGTAATGGCCAGGATTCGAACCCACGACCTTTCGATTGTAAGACCGATGCCTTATCCATTGCGCCACGGCCGCTTGTTTTATTTGCGATTTGTAAACTTCGCGATGCAGAAAAAATCAATGCAATTGAATTGAATGATTTACGTTTTCGTGAGTGTACAATGTTTATAAACACGAAACAAGGAATCAAACTTATCAAATTAAATCGAAACATTAAACTCAAGATAATAAAAACCTATTTAATCTATTCTTAGGTACAAGCTCAAGGTTTCAATTGTAGTCTAGACCAATTAAATGTGCCATTGTTCTGTGTAATTACTGTAAAGAAATGGCGGCTTGGATTTCATTAGAGAGAAAAACCACAACCTCAGCTAACTTTTCATTTAATTACCTGCTAAGAACATGACTAAAATAATTCTATATGCGATACTATCTAATTACATCTTTTATTTTCGCTTGAACGTTAGATTGGAGATCTTCAGAACCACCGATTTGCCCATAGGATTTATCCTAAGAAATGTTTTTGTGAGTGCACGGATGGCGATCGCCGCTTTCAACTACGCTAGTGTTGTAAGTTCGATCCCCCACGGGACAAATGTTTGTTCGCAAAGATTTGTTTTGACACTGGGTGTGTTTTGTGTGTGTGACATGTATGTTTGTAAACACCCCCGTGACACAGGCGTTATTCCTGATGCGGGCGTCGTTTAAAAAATATATATAGGGTATAAATTATATCGTGACGAAGCCACTTACCAGTGATGATTACATACCAGTACATGGTTCTGAGACCCTGGGTGCAAGAGACCTGAGGAATCAAACCCGTAACCTCGCATTTAGAGGCGCTCGAGGCAGTTAATCAACGACAAACGACGAGCTAATAAACATATAATTATTATTTTATAATTTTTTAATATTGTTTCCAAATGATATATCTTGTATTCTTTGTATAGGTAATTCAACTGTGTTAAGTACACAACTATCTATAATTATAGTAATTGGTGTAATTACCGTTATAATTTACGTAAATAAATAAATAAAAATATAAATAGGTACAAGGTATAGGTATCCTTTCACTACGATGGCAAGTCAACACTATGAAAATATGACTGCAGCCATCGATACGAAAGAAGAAGAATAGGTACACAAACAACACCGAAGCGTTTCCACATCAATGATATTTGAACACGTCTACGATCAACCTATAGTAACCATCTTAAAACGAAAACAATAGTGTTTAGATACACTACAAACGAGCCGTTATAAAAGCACGGGCGTATTCGCGCTATGCCAGTAACATGTTATCAAACCAATCGAGCTTCGTTCCGGATGATTGAAACAGCTGCTACTTCTGCAACTCGAAAGTGATACGATTGAAGTTTTTAGTATGTAATATATTATTGAGTTGTTCGTGAAGTGTTAAATTTTCTGCAAGGCAATATATAGCTGAGGCAAGCGACCAAAAATTACAGCTGCTATCCACCAAAATAGTATATAACATAACATAACATCACGCCTATATTACCCAGAAGGCTGTGGCAAAGGCGTACAACACCCATATTTAACGTGTTATGTTTAGGTAGGGGGTGAGCCGTCCCGTCTCGTCATCCACTGGGCACAGTTACAATTCTGTGCTGCTATTGTTAATTTCCTGACGGAAAGTTCACAAATAACAATTTGTTCGAGCCGGGAATCGACCCCGAGACACCGCGTTGGGAGGCGCATACGCTAACCACTAGACCATCGAGGCAGTATAACATTATCGTTTAGTTTTATTGTCTTTTCATTCAGTAATACCTACTTTTCAGTAATTTTATGTTCAACTCCATTTTATTTAAAGTGGTAAATTGATATCTAAATAAAAATTTATGCCACTTTATCTAAAAAATAAATTTTAATGGTTAACATAACATCTAAAATAGATAATTTACCTCAAATTAATACCAGTTTCATCAAAACTCCAACACTGTAAACAATTCACAAAATAGCGTTCAAATTGATTAGATCGATTTAGAGCCTTGTTGCAATAAAACCATTATCATGAACTCATTTACATATTTTGGACTTTACCTACGAAACTGTACATAAAATCAATATATTCAAGTGATCACTTAAAACTAGGAAGTTTACAAACTTCCCAAATAGTTTCATCTACTTCCTAAACTCTATTTTCTACTTGGCTGTTTTTATATCAAAGATGAGCGAGTTAGCCAGGCTCTGCGGAGCTGTGTAAATGATGTAAAACGATGTGGCTGTTCTCATTAAAATTGCAAGGAGTCTGCGTGGTGTGAGCAATCTAGCAAACTGTAAGATGGTTAGCAGTACAACTTACATCTCTCGGGACGAGTAAATTAAATATTGCACAAAGTTTCTACTTAAAGTACTCGCGTTTCACAAAATAAAGTGAAGAAGGTATGAGCTATCACATATTATTATGTATTTATCTAGCATTTCTCTCTCGGCTTCACTAAGCTAGAATACAAGAACGAAATACTTAATGCAACTGATACATTTTATCCTGGCTGTCTGCCTAGCTTCCTCACACATCTCAATTGAAACCCATCCTAACTACGTGTTACGTGGTTTTACTACCTTGTTTACCGGCCCCAGCCAAGATTCAGTCGTATATTCCACCAAACTACTCCTTACACATTGCTCGAAGTCTATGAGTTCGATTACAGTGGTAATTTATCGGCAATAGGAGACGCAATTGGCTTTTTCGCCCACCAATAGCACAGCCTGAATTGGCCGATTTATTGGCAGAACTATCCGTAGTTTGGTATTTTGTACTTGTATTGTATTAATTTGGCCCGTTTTGGCTTGATAAGGATTGACTTGTAGTTGGTATGGCTGTTTCGTCGTTTAGCGGTTGCCTTTATAGGCATTTTTGTATGGCGAAGTTGTGTGGGTTTCTGTAGGCTTGTAATTGATTTAGCAAGGACGGCCGAGGTATCTATTACATTGCACTCTTGTAGGATACAATACTTTATTATTTATTATTTCCAGAGAATAGATATAATTTAAGATACAAACATCGAATGAATCTTGATTGTTCCAAATAGCATTACATATAATATCAACTACATCTCCGATGATATAACAATGTCAAAGGCCAAAAAACGCGCGCCAAAGAAGACTTTTGTCCGCCATCGATCTTATTGACGTATTGAGAGCATACTGAAAGTTACCACTAAAGCGTAATTGATACCACCCTGGGGTATAACTGTCTAAGGTCAGAAGTCAACTTATGTAATGGCGTAAATGTAATTTAGAAAGACTAGTAAGCGAATTATCTTTGATACACACGCTTCATTAAAACAACAAACTTGCGCAAGGTATACCTCGATGACGTTCTAATTTTTGGCCGCGCTGAAGCGTTACATTGAAAGGTGAAACATATTTGATTGAGAGTGATGGATTGGCGCGAGATAATACCAAATTGAGGACAAAAGATTTATTAATCTCAATATTAATATTGTCAGTGAATATAAATAATGAGCCTATATTTGAAATTCATAGCCTGACCCGGAGTTTTTGCATAGGCTTACGGATCGTGCTAACATTATGTAAGTGATGACAATCTAAAGCTAAATATCAATCAAATCAAGATTTAGTGGGAGATAAATGATGATTATCATCATCAATCTTTAAAGGTGCTAAAGACAAAAAAACGAATGGTTGATTTGGAAATCACAGAGTTATAGAAGTACTCATCTATATGTGAGGCGTTCAGCTATGCTTACAACTGAAGAACTGATATTGAATGCATGCAAGCTTTTTACAAGGAGTGACTCATCTCATCATCTGTAACATACCATACCCCAAAAATTTGTACTCGTTTGTTATTTAGTCGGTGGTTCCGTTTGGCGAAGAACTCTAAAATAAGGCATAAAGTAGGTACTGTTAGTAAGGCATTGGTAATATGCAATTTTCTTCTTTTTATGGCCTGCTATCATAACCTATTAGATTTAACAACAAGCTCGATTACTACTAGAATCGCATACAAAAGCATTTTACTATGTTGGACCAGCACTTGATCCGTGAGTAGGAAACGTATTGCAACTACATCATATAATTTTATACGGGCATTTTAACGTAAGTGCTAAAGTGATAGACTATGATTTTGATAACTCAATTATTGTGCACTAGCTGTTACTAGCTGACTACGTCCGCGTAGAATTTCTTATTAATAAAGCAGGTAATACCGTGGTTAATACTACATTCTTTCTCGCATTAAACGTTACTGATGCCTCGCGTTTAGTGTAACGCTTAAGCTTTCAAATGAAATAAATTTCTCCCGTTTTTGCTGATTCGTTCCTATTAGTGATAGCGTGATAATGCATAGCTTAAAACCTTCTTCAGTAAATGGGCTATCCAACACAGAAGTATTTTCAATTCGGACTAGTAGCGCTTGAGATTAGCGCGTTCAAACAAACAAACAAATTTGTATTAGTCTAGATATAATTATAAGTACTAAAGTGATAGACAATAGTTTTGATAACTCAATTATTATACAGAAATATCGATCAGTTTATACGATACAGTTGAGAAACACTATTTGTTCTTACCCAACTGTATTAACGATTATTTGATAGGTCTGTTGTTTATAGCCGCTTTAAAAGGTTATTGCATTCTCTTATTGCTTTGATAACTTGATAAAATATTATTGGAGCGGTGAGGTATCATTTGTATTTTATTTAAAAATGTTTACTTAACATTATTCGTGTCCCTTTTTCGAAAAGGAAATTAATAGGAAAAAAACTATTTTACTCCAAGAACGTTGACCAATAAGATAATGGGAACATTAAATACTTAGCTGCTCAATAGGACTTAATTCCGAAGTGGGACACCACACAATAAGTGGTTACTAGATACTATATATTGTATCATCTTTAATGGCAATTTGATGCTGTGAACCGTACATCCGGACGATGCTCGTCTTAGATTTGACTGATAAATGTACGACTGTAGGTTATTGTTATAAATTTCTGATTGAATAAAAAAGATTTATTTATATTTCGTTCGTAGCGTAATATATATACTTAACATCACGCTTATTTTACCCAGAAGGGTGTGGCAGAGGACCAGAGCCACATTTCACCTGTTATGTTTAGGTCTCGTATGATATGCGTATCGTCATATACCGGGCACAATTTAATTTTCTTGAATAAATAAATATTTAATTAAATATCTCACAACTTACAAACAACACCATCTAGTCCCAAACTAAGCAGAGCTTGTATTTTGGGTACTAGAATAACTGATATTAATACATATATACTTTTCTTTGGTAAATACATACTTATTATACATAGAAACACCCAGCCTAAGACAAATCTTCATGTTCATGCACACAAAAGATTTGTCTTAAGCGGGAATCGAACTCGCGACCTCGGCGTCGCAGGGAGGTACTCTACCCACTCCGCCATCCGGTCGTCTTACAAACCTAATTATATTTTCCAGTGAAATACAGCAGCTGAAATTACAACCTTTTGTTAAGATCTTCTTTCAACATAATCTTTCATATCTTAAAGGCACTGACGCGATATCCTTTGTAGAACAAATTCCTGTCTACAGACAAATCCATTCATACTTCGGATCATTCAAATGGGTTAATGGATAACTCAAAACTTTTCCAATTCTCCTTTACTGTCAATAAGTTCATCTTAGTTAAACTTTTGTTCATGTTGAGTAATATGTACTTGATCTTTACTAATATAAGTATAATACAGAGGAAGGACTTCTTCGTTTGTTTTTTTATACAAATGGGGTCTAAAACTACTAGATCGATTTAAATAACAATTAGTGTGAAGAAAAGTGACAGTTCTATATTAATGGCCAGTTTTTACAGGTGCCGATAAATTTTATCCACCATTCAAAATATAACCTGACCGAATACCAAGTTAGGTACTAAAACGTTTTTGTTACCAATAGGTGACACAATTTACACTCAATAAATAAAAGTTTAAAAACTAAAAAACACTCTTTTATTTCTTTTTATTTTGGTTTATTTTCTCCTTTTTAGTTTGGTTTATTTATAAGAGCGTTTTTTTTTAATTTTTTTTATCGAATTATTGCATTGTCATCGATCTTTGACAGGTGTGCCAAATTTTAATGAAATCTGTCCGTTTAAAGTGGGTCAAAATAGAGTCCAAAGGAGTCGGTTACATACATATATACATACAGGTGAAGCTAATTTAAGCGTGTTAAAAATAGAACACAACTGTTACTTTAATTTGTGTGTGCTATTTGTTTATATATCTGATGCTTCTAAGCATGAGCCCCAATTTCACTGGTGTTAGATAAACCTTATTGGCAGGATAAGCATATACCTAAAACACATATATTAAAGTCACAGCTGTGTTCGTGTTTCAGTGCTACTTGTGTCACTTTTAAAATCGGTCGAATTATATTTTATGTAAACTGGCCCTTAGAATCGTATTTAAACTGAAAAGATTTCCTTTATTTCTTTATTTACCATAGACCACTATTTAAATAAGTTCAACGTTTCAACAACGTCGTCAATAAATCTAAAATCACTACCGATCCCTCTAAATCAAAGTAACTAAGCGAAAGTCAACGAGACCCGGAACAACTGCAATCCAGTCTGATTTCAACTAGTCCACTTGACCTGCCCATATACGTGGGGAAAACAATATTTCCATTGAACTAATGCTACCATTTCTAAGGAATGCGGCCCTTGAAATACATATGGCCAGTTTGTTGAATGAAAGAGATTTCATTGATTTATATGCTTTCACTTCATTGATCAGTTTATTGATAGATTAAGCAGCAACAATTTCCTCGCTGTTTTTCATACAACAGTAATGTAGGTTTGATTTTGATATTATTAAGTTTTATCTATTATTATTGACAAATCATATTTAAAACACTAAAAGCATGTTCCTCCGTGGCCATTTTGTCTAAATTGTTTAAATGATTTATTGGGTTACATAAAAACTGGAAAAATCAAATAATAGTTTCGGAAAAACTCATTAACCCAATTAATCATTTAAACAATTTAGACAAAATGGCCACGGACGAACATCCTTTTAGTGTTTTAAATATTATTTGTCTATAAAAATAGACCTTAATAATATCATAGTTAAACCCATATTACGATAGTATGAAAACACGGCGCTCGGGAGTCTATCCTTATGGGCTAGGGATATAGGGATAGAACTTTAATTTTTCATTTAATTACTATGACAATAACAGTTGTAAGGACACCGGCATTTTAGACTCCACACCAGTAAACTGTTTTGCATGATGCATTTTCAAATGTTGTCCCAAATCAAAACATTGGGCATTGTATCAATCTGCCGAACCTTTTCCTAATTATAACATTACGCCTGTAGTACATGCATAATACATAATATGTTATACAATGAATTAAAACAATTTGATAGAAAAAAAAACACAAAATTATAAACATGGTTGGCAATAGTTGGCAAAGTACATAACTAAAGATAAATCTATCAAAGTTGCACATTGAATAAAAGAAATCAACAGCTTAACTTCAAATCATAATCTTCTTAAGTTGAATGAATACACCTCATAGTATTTTTCCGTCACTAAAATCTCATTATCTCGTTGTCTCTGACATTTGTATTGCCATTACAAACTATTCCGTTCAATCAATCTCTTCATAATCGAATCTGGCAACACTGACCTCTTCCGACCCGATTAGACGGCAGATTGAACTCGTTTAACCGACAATGTACCGAATTATCGCATTGCATAACTAAATCTAATAATAAAACAATAAATCATACAATCAAGGGTCGTGTTTGACTGAACTGTAAAGTAACGCTTATTTGGAAACATTTATTGTTCGTATACATTAGGCAGATAGTTTGCGGCAAAATTTAGCATTGTAAAACTTACACAAGTATGACATTGGATACGTCTATTGCTTTTATTCTATGGACTTGAAATTCATGGCTTTTTAGCATTCTATTGGGATAAGTTATGTAAAATTCAATGTTATTACCATTTTGTTACATATTGAAGTGTCAATCTGAAAGTCATAGCAGAATAGATTTACTATTGTTTGTTTATATTAAGGACCCGAATATATTTTTTTTTTCAATTTCGCTCTTATAACAACGCAAAGTTATTTTGAATATATCTATCTGTTAATAATATGTTATTATTTATGGAGTATAAAGTCAGCCAAGGCAAGCAAACAGTTTTTCACAAACTCATAGCGAAGTACAATTTACCATAAGTTTATTCGAAGTCAAATTTAACAGTGGACAATGTCGTAATATGATACGCAATCGTCGTAAATCTCAATCAGAAGTATTGTTAGGTCCGTTGCACTTTATTGTCAATTTAGTACATTATGTAAGTACACTATTTGTACGCTAGTTCAACTGTAAAGTATGCGTTATCTAATAAAAATATAGACATTTGTTTAGGAGATTCTCACGGGTCCTTTTGTAACTGGCTGATTTGGTGATAAGATCGCAATAAATTTAGACATAACGGTCGGCTTTGTTTCGTGGATTACTTACTTAACCGAATAGTATTGAACCTACTTTTCAATGGGATACGTAATTTGCCATTACGATGGTCTGTAATTTTGTTTTTTGTTCTTTAGTGCCAATAATCGCGATAGTTTTGTTAATTTCAAGATTTTTTTTTTGTTGGGCACAATAATTATTGTTACTCAACAGATAATTAAATAGACAAATTATTAATCTTATAAATAAACTAAATTGCAAGCGGATTAAATGTTTATTTTTTCAGTTCTTTTTTGATGTCTATAAAGTTTGTCGTTGGAAGCAAGCGTCAGCGTCAACGGACGAAGTATGTATATATTTTCATACAAAAAAAATGCGCACATCTTTTTTGTATGAAAATATGCCGTCACGCTACGCTCCGGTTCGCTCCGCTCCCTGTCAACTTCGACCGTAAACTGTTGATGCTACTTTTCAATTGGATGAGCTTCAAACCTGTATTCTAGATACGTGGCAGTAAAGTGCTGTAAAATATTTGACTAATTTAAGAATTAAATCTACATTGTCTTCACTTCTTCTTTTTTGAGTGTCAATGAAAAACACGGACTGTTAAATTCTGTTTGCGCAGAACTAAACCTCAAGAACAGCTATCAAAGTATCAAAATTTTTATATAGATATGTTTACATCTTCCTCCACAAATCGACAGGACATTAAATCTTGTTATTTTACATAAACATCGAACGCCATCATTCTGTGAGCGAATTTATGAAACATTCATGATTATAAACACGACATCTTTGAGTAACAACTCTGGGACTTTGTTAACAGTTTTAGTGGGTTTTTAGCTTATATATTGAACGCTTAATTTTCTACGATGCTTAATAACTCTTCTTCTTAAATTTTTAAAACCTAGACAAGTCGTTTATGAGTCAATTCATTTCCTTCATTCTTGAAATAATAAATAAATTAACGAATGAAAGATTTATATTTTCAGATAGTTTCGGTATTCGGTATCGGTGGTCATCACTGAAACCTCAACTCTTTTACAACTAATATAAGGCACACAGGATTGTATCTAAAATGTCAATCACGTGTTAAGTCTTCTTCTTCTTCGTCGTGTCGATGGCAGAATCCAAATTTTTCTTTTTTTTCTTTTTTGTTTTAAAAAAACGACGGCCGCACTGGGAATAACTCCTGTGTTGCGGGGGTGTTCACAAACATACATTTCACACACACAAAGCACACCCAGAGTCAGAACAAATCTTTGCGAATCACACAAAGATTTTAGACTTGCCATCGTGATGAAAGGATTAACCAATTTGCTTTGCAAAACTCGCAAATTGCCCAGGGAAGTGTTAAGTAAGATATACGTACATGTTGTATTACCTTTATATGGTGATCTATTCGTATCTTATTATCTATTTCTTCTTGTTTTGTTACTTTTTATTTCGTGCTCTATATTTTGATTAAGTATATTTTGACATAAAATGAGCATAGATAGTGACCAGCATTCACGCCTTGATTAGTTGGGCTAACAAGTTTTAAATTCGTTGAAAACCGACAAAACGTGTTAATAAAAATAAATATTCTAATAAAATTAAACGACGCGTGTAATTTAGCCTCATCTAAAATAAGTCACATAAAAATATTGTTTCAAAATATAGGAAACGTAACTGAGAATGCGTCAATAAAGATCAATAACGCGGATAAACTACATAAATAGAATAAAAAATACTTCTTTGGCGGTTTCCTGTATTTGACATTCCTTTAACACTAAGGAAACGCATCGTAAATCCTAATACGATTGCTATTAAAGTTCACAGCGTGTGTTAGTGATTAAAAAAAAACTAAAAATAGGTTGAACGTCTACAAGAGATTGCTTTTTAGCGGCGCGTGCAGTAAAAATAGTTTTGGGGCGACTATTCGGCTGTCTGGATGAATTCCTTTGCCAATTATACGTTTAAAAGGTTTACGTGGTTTTTAAAATTGGAAGGGCAAAACAAGGAATGCCACTCAAATGTCGGCCTATTCGCAGTAGTTCGGTGGTTAGTCCGGTATACCGAACTAATGCTACATTTTAGTCGCAGTAGTTCGGTAAGCACAACGCACCGTACTATTGCTACATTTTTAGTAGCAATAGTTCGCGAAGTAACGTAAGCAAAGAAAACGAAAAAGACAATAACAATATATAATTATTTTAAAATGACAAAGTAAAGAGAGCCACTTTATATAAAAATAACTGTGTAGAAATATCGCCACAAGTTAACTGTAGCTGAGCATCCCTTATGAAATCATCTGTTTCAATGCATTTCTTACTTCTTTTTAATAATGTCTTTTTTCCGAATCTTGTGTACTGATCGACTTTTAAATTCGCAAGAGTATTGTCATCATGTAGCACGTGCAAAATTTGAATCATAGTTGGGTTTTTCTTAATGAGCCCATTTATTTTGTAATTCCAACCTTCTACAATATTGTTTGTCCGATGACGATTAGCGAAAACTGACCATATATGAATAAAATCAGGCCTCATCCAAAAGTTTTCGAAATATTTCTGAAACTTTTCTAGATTTTCATCACCAGAGACTATTTCATTACATTTTATGTATTGCCAACCTGCATTAATTTCATGATCAGGTAGCAAAGCTAATGTGGAACATAAATTAACAATATATTTATGTTTTTTTGACGTTAGGTTATATTCAGTCGCTTTACGCTTTAAACAATTACGGTAATGAAAATAACAACCGATTATTGTGGCATTTTCAAATACACATTTTATGGCTTTTATAGTGGCCATTGCGTAATCAACGTGTATTTCTTTAGGATCCCACTGCGGAATTTGTGACTTAAATAATTCAAAAACTATTCTATACGCCTTTTCGCTCTTATGTGACATAAAGGCAAATGCTAGTGGTACCACAATATTTGTTTCATTGGTACTACCTAAGTCACCATGAATGCTAAATAACTGAGCAAATGGACTAGGGCTGGCCTTAAAGGTACCATCCATAAAGTATACTTTAATAGTTTTCATTTGAGCCCGAGCTATACTGTTACAAAATATAAGTATTCTGATGTCGTCATTACAATAATCCGCCAGTAAATAATCTAAAAATAACTTTGGAACTTGCACTTCAGAATGGGATGATGAAAGTAATTTATGCACTCCAGCATGTTTACGAATCTTGCGATAAATAGTATCTTTTTTTTGTGAGAATGTAGGGATTGGATTAGAAGATGCCAAATCTAGACCCTTATTTCTTAATTCCACTAGACATTTTCGATAGATTCTGGGTGCAGGTTCTCTACCCTTTCCAGCATCCGTTATGCATTTACTGATAGTTTCATCAATCGTATTTTGCGATTCATCAGAATTACAATTATGATCGCCTGTTTTGACGATTGAGTCTTCTTTCTAAAAAAACATGAATTCGAATTACTAACTTTCCCATAACAAAGTACAGAACAGGATAAAATATATTACTGGTAAGTATACATAGGTAGGTCTTACCTTTGTTATTGTAACATAGCCTTTACAACGTATATTTTTATCCTTGTAGTTTTTACAACGCCAATAACTGTTTTGCCCACTAATAACAGAATTTCTGTAAAACTGATACCCATTAAACAATAAAACCCTCCCTCGTCCACGTTCAATGATTTTAAAATCAATTATATCATTCATTATGAATTACTAAACAGCAATAAACACCAATTCGCATTGAGGAGGAAAAATATTTATTAAACAATTGAAATTAGACATTGACATTATATTTAATACCTATCTTGCAACTGAAGAGTCTTTATACCTATATCTTAAAGAGGTTTGCATCTACTTTGTGGCGATATTTCTACACAGTTATTTTTATATAAAGTGGCTCTCTTTACTTTGTCATTTTAAAATAATTATATATTGTTATTGTCTTTTTCGTTTTCTTTGCTTACGTTACTTCGCGAACTATTGCTACTAAAAATGTAGCAATAGTACGGTGCGTTGTGCTTACCGAACTACTGCGACTAAAATGTAGCATTAGTTCGGTATACCGGACTAACCACCGAACTACTGCGAATAGGCCCAAATGTCGACAATAATTTTATTTCAAGTAGCGTTGTAACGATTTAGAAGAAGTTTTTATTAGTTGTTTGAAAGAATAATAAAGGCTGTAGACTGCAGTAGCCGTTTATAAGTGCTTACTTGCACACATTTCTTTTAACCTTGCCGGATTCCAATGTCAAAATTGATATTTTAATTGATTAATTACTAATTTGCAATAACTAAAAAACTTACTAGCATGACCAACATTTTTTTAAACTTGCATACCTTTAAATTGCCACTTCTTATGATTACATGACACCTAAAAAATATTTCGATTTTATTATAGAAGCTTAAAACGTCAATAAACTAACTATTAACCAACTATCAAAACTTTTAAAAATAATGATGTCGGTTTATCTGTCATTACCTCAATTTCCTAACGTAAAACGATCTGTCAAACGCCTTTTGTAAACGCAATGTCATTCCATTTACAAATGGGAAGTACTTTTTTCGAATTTCACATGCAATGATAGTCGTTTTTACAGAAATTGCAGTTAAATATGTAATGGAGTCTAGACGGCCTCACACGGGAATCGGCGACGGACCGTAACACAATGTGTATTATCTGTGGATCCAAGATGGCGATAGTGCTGGCAATCTTGGGTTTCTCACAGACCGCCAATGGCCAATGTTGGTGCAGTTTTTGCAGGTTGTAAGAAAGTGAGATGATTATTCGGATTATGAGAATAAAACAAAATAATATAAAGCTCTATTATTGTATAAAATCGTCGGCTTCCCTATAATGTATATGAACATGTAGATAATATTATGACAAATATTACAAGATATTGACTTACCTACAGCTTGACGTTTCGAGATAACAAAGTTCACAACTAGTTCACTATATCGTAGATTTTAAAATAGGGTGTGCTGATTGGTTTACTTGTAATTGGATGGCCATAAGAAGATTACAGTGTCGCTGCCATTATTTTCTACATTATTTTCCCAAGCTTTATATATTTGCCTAAATTGGAAACACATTGTTATCTACATAATTCATAACTGATGTGATTTTTAAATACTATTTTTTTAGATTAACTTGTAAACTTTCGCGGTGCATGATTAACTAAAATCTTACGGGTATTTACCAAGTCAAGAACCGTCTAATCATCAAATTGGGGATTGCAGAGTATATACTCGAATCATCTATGTATAATAAGTATGTATTTACAAAAGAAAAAAAAGTATATAGAAAGAAGAAAGAAAGAAAGAAAATTATTTTTTATTTTCTTACATAACTAACATATATATACAGCAAAAAAAACAGGTAAACAATAAACAAATATGTAAGAAAACAGTGGCGGTTGCTCAGCTTTAATGCTGTGGAGTCTTGCATTTCTGCAAAACTTTCACAGCGCTGATTTTCAGCAACCACCACGGTTGACGGCACGAACAGAAAACAGGTACAGTAACATATAAAGAGACAGTGACGTAAAATTAAATTAAGCTAAGTTCGAGAAAACACAAAAATATACACTTAAAAGAATAGGTACATTATACGAGAGAATAATATATAATAAATAATAAAACATAAATTAGGTTATAAATACATGCTTAGAAAATTATAATTTTATAATATATGGTTACAAAGTAGTTACACAGACGGCAAGAAAAAAAAAAAAAGAAAACAAAACAAATAAAAATAGTAAATTTAAAACAATTATTATCTAGATATTATCTAACTAAACTAATCATAATATAATAAACATAAAAAATATACGGATGGCGCTAGTATCGCCTTGCGCTGGCGACGCGACGACAGTTGGTACACTGTTTATGGCCTGCCTGACCAATCACAGTGAATGTCAGTTTAACGCTTAATTGTCTTTTCCGGTTAAAATACTTCGCATTCTTTGCAGTGTTGAAATAATATCAAAGAATTTGTAAACAAGAGAAAAAAAAAAAAAAAAAAAAAAAAAAATGTGAATATGTTTTAGTATCAGTTATTCTAGTACCCACAGTACAAGCTGTGCTTAGTTTGGGACTATATGGCGTTAGTTGTGAGATTTTTTTTTAACACCCAGTCCGATCGCCATTTCTACTCAAAAGTTGTGCGTGAAGCGGTTGAAATTCGTAAAAATCAAAATTTCAATTGGGAAGATGTAACCATCTTAAATGATGATGATGTAAATTGTCTTCCACGTTGAATCCAGTGATTACAAAACAAAACCTCGCTTTGATTCGCTAGCGGTAAAATCTAAGAATCCGGACACGGTTAGTGTAGCGTGTACTTGACTTTATTATGAAAAAAGTTAAGAAGTGAGGGTAGACGAAGATTCATCGGCCTCACTAACGAAGACGCTAGGACTTCTAGCTTTCGACCACAGCCAGTGTAACCTTTCTGCCGAAACGTCAAGCCTAAAAGTTAAATAATGCATGATCGCTTTAATTCTTGTTAGATTTTAGATTACTTTTTTTTAATTTTAGTATAGTCATGAAGATATATTAATAAAACCATTTAAATAAATATTTCCTCATTTTAACCAATTCATAATCAAACTTTTCTGTCTGTTCTCCTTTCACGTACGAGTATCAGTCACGAACATAATCTAATCAGATAATGTAGAAATGCAAGTGATTTCTGTCTGACCTAAGCCACCTCTAGGGACCGATATTGTAATATTCAGGCCTCTGACACGATAAGAATTAAAGGTATTTATATCTGTAATACTATTAAATACAGTACACAGCTCACTATATGGATAAGATTAGAAATAACATTATACAGCCTCATACGTTCAGATACGTTAGTAAAAAGTAGCTTGTATCATATTTAAGTATTTAAGCCATCAGTATACCAAATTTTTTCACAATCGTACCATCCGTTTGAGTGTAAAAAGTCGCAAACAACAGACTCTCAAAAACTTTCGCCTTCATAATATTAGAAGGATTTTGCTAGGATTTACTTTCATCCAGTGTTTTGTGAATCAATTCCTTTTAATCAGGAATTAGGTCAAATAAAAAAGAATCGTCACTCGGCAGCAACACGTCGTGTGTTGCTGCCGAGTGACGTGTGTGCAGACAGCGCGCCCACACGCCCAACGATCGCGCACGTCTAATGTGGGGCCAGCCTAAATTGTTTCAATTCCAGCCACAAACGTAATTACATTATTCCCAGTGCCTGAAAGTTCACTGCTTAAATACTGGCTGGATTAATTCAAACCAGCTTTTATAACAGTGATGTGCACGTAAATTAAAAATAAGAAAGCTTTTGTACTATTCGAATAAATTGCGAACGGCAACTTGTGTATTTTCTGAAACTAAAGATGAGCAAAATTGCGCTTTTTATACAACCACTATTATATTTCTGCTGCTTTACTCAAGTGGCATGTTGATACAAGGTAGTGTAACATGTACTTCCTGCAATCTTGATTTATTTCCATATCAAATAATTCATCAAGAATTGTTCAGTGGTTTAGCCGTGTAGGCATAAAGCCATATCTCCAGCAACCCTAACATATTGCTAAATGAACGATATTTGAATGATTTTATCATTCAGTTCTAATGGAATTGAGCCGATATCAAGCGTTTTGATTGGCTGTAAAATATTTTGCTCGGGTGTTTAGGTTTCTAATATTAGTACGAAGAAGTATTAAGGGACAACTTACAGAGAACTGTGGTAAAATGAATGTTTTTGATATAATTAAACTAGGGCAAGAAATTAAAAAAATGAACCTAAAAAGCTGATTTTGAATATGTTATAGAAAAAGACTAAAAGAGCCTCGAACCTCGATTCCATATGAGCTTTCTTTTTGTTTCCTCTACAAAATCAGCTTTTTAGATTAATTTGCAAAATCTAGGAAATTCACGTAAATTTTTCTCTAAACAGACAAATAGGCAAAACCGTCAATCGTAGTCTACATTCAACTTAAAGCTTTCACTGCCACTCAAACATTTGCTCATTTGAACCAACATTGGTCCCAACACGTTTATTCCCCGCTTCCGAGTTTGCACGCTTAATTAAACAGATTGCATTGTTATTAGATAAGTATGGAAACTTTTTGCGACACGTTTTTCTATGCATTTGCTGAACAATGAAAGCTGGGAATTGAACTTATGATTATGTTTATTTATTAGACGCGGTATGAAGAAAGTTGTTTGATAAAATTAAATGATGCATGACAATTTGAGTTTTGTTGTGTTGATTTGACGGGTATATAAACATTTCTCAATCTAGGATGTAGAATATTATTTTTTCTGTAAAACCTACTTGTATAGTTTTGCTACCAGTATTTTTGTCATCTATCGCGATTGTGAACATTTTAAAAAAAATAGACAACGGGTCTAAATCGCGTTGACGATACGCGAAACGTCGAGCATACGTATCTATTAACCTTTATAATAATTGGACCGGATGGCGGAGTAGGTAGTGTACCTGCCTGCGACGCCGAGGTCGTGGGTTCGATTCCCACTTAAGACAAATCTTTGTGTGCATGAACATAGGGGTTTGTCTTAGTCTGGGTGTTTCTATGTATAATAAGTATGTATTTACAAAAGAAAAGTATATATGTATTAGTATCAGTTATTCTAGTACCCATAGTACAAGCTCTGCTTAGTTTGGGACTAGATGGCGTTGTGTGTGAGTTGTGAAATATTTATTTATTTATTTATTTTAATTACGCGATATAGACCCATTGTCAAATTTTTGAAAAATATTGGCATATCCTTCTTCCTCCCGAGCCTTTTCCCAATTACATTGGGTCGGCTTCTAGTCTAACGGATTTAGTCGAGTATCAGTATTTTACGTGGAGCGACTGCCATCAGGCCTCCACAACCCAGTACGAGGTAATACGATACTCATTGTTAGACTAGTTTTCAGACTTTCTGGTCTCTGACTACCCGTAACGACTGCCATGGATGTTCAAATGGCATCCGGGACCGACGGCTCAAGGTGCTCTCTGAGACATGGAGTAAAACTCGTAACGTTAAAGATGGACACCCATCCACGGCCGACCGCGGTTAACATTGCTTAACCTGGAAGATCGAACGATCGATCTGTCCACGCGGCTTGAACATACTCTAATTAATACCACTCGTTTTGTTAATCCATTCGTTGATAATCCTTACGAAAAAAATATAAGTAACAAAAATATAGTAATTTTGTTTTACCTATTCAATGCCATATGAATCGCGTTAAATCATGTGTCAAGTTTTTTTAATAGTGATGTCATTCTAAGGTCAATATACCGAGTTATGCTAGTGATCTAAGGCTTGGCAACATTTTTGATCGATAGCTCACCGGCATTTTTATTCGACAATATTTTTAGATTTTTGTTTTCCTTTTGCTTTTCATTCTAAATATGTTGTTAAAAATAATTTTACAAAAAAAACAGGGTTCAATTACTAAAAATGCACTATAAATTAAGAAAGACTTTATTAATAATTTAAAATATAATCGAATTGAGAACCACCTCCTCTTTTTTGAAGTCGGTTATTGTATTTTATAAAATAATGTAGATACGTGACTAATACGATCGAGACGTCACGTCAATCCATGTCGATCGTCGAATTATTGTTTATACTACGCCCACAGCGAACGAACGTGTAGTCCACCTGATGGTAAGTGGAGTACAGCCCATGGACATCAACAATCCACAATAGCAGATTATAGATGCGTCGCTGCAGCTGAGGACTACGGTGTTATGCCTCATGTGCCAGTAATTTCAGGGCCTGATCTCACCACCAAACCGGAACACAGTAATGGAGGCACTATTATTTGGCGGCAGGTTAAAGGTGAGACGGTGGTGCTGCCGCCCTCGAGCTCATTCACAACGGCTCTTTAAGCGACAAATGCATCAATAGACATTGATCGATTTCAGTGTAATAACGCCCTTACACTATTTGATGTCAAGACGGTGGCATTGTCTCTGAATTATGATAACATCCTGAGTAAAATATTGTTTAAAATATTGTAAGGACATTTTTATAATGTGTTAGAACGAAGGAACCGAGTGAAGTTCTATTACTTTTAGTACGCTGTGGGGAGTATTTAAGCCGACAGTGAAAAATGGTTTAATGGTGGTTCTCTAATAACTATCATAGAGAATACAAACTACTAACAGTTATTTATACCATATTGCTTATTATTAACCGACTTAAAAAAAAAAGATTAAAATTTGATTTTTTTAAATTAATAGGCTTCGGTAATTAAAATCATATTACTTTGATTAGGGAAATTTCAATTTATTTAATTCTTTACATTATTTTTATTCGCTCTGTAACTATATTTAATGTTCGTTGACGTGAAGCGCCCCTTGGGGTTTATGAAAATAAATGATTTGACTTTGATTTTGACTTTGGACTTCGCATTTTCTTCCTTTTTGCTCTATGTTGAACGCGTACATTTTATTCTATGTTTGTTCAAGTTACAGACTATTAGTAAACAACAATATTTTTTATTCTTGTAATCAGAAAATGAATAGTAAAGTCCATTTAAAAAAAAAAGTGTACAGTACTGCAGTTACATATTGCCATTCAAACGCGATTCAAAATGGAACCGTTTCTGTATGCAAACTGTAAAACATTACAGACATCATGGTACAATCTGAGAACTAATTTACCAACAAAGCCTTTAATATTATTAGTCTGACATTTAACCCGCCTACCGCTACAATATTGAATCGCCACAAGCAAATTCATACACAGAAATAATCGTAACTTAATAAATTCTCATTTGCGATCGATAAAATTTTATGAGACAATATAATAATGAGTAACCATAGCCTACTGTAGAATTAATGTCTGTCCGGAGCCCTTGTTCATCCACTTTCTCGAGTATACTTATTAGTTATTATATACCTGTCGTATTCACACCCAGGAAAATGCTAATCTAGATAGGCTGTGTCTACACTGATAAGGTTGCAGGAACGTTACTAACAAAGTGATGGAATTTATTGTCAGCTAGTTTTATCCGCAGTCATATACTCATGATATATCGACAAAAGTAGCCCGTGTCATCAAGATCGGTTGAGCGGACGAAAAGTGTTTTTATTTTACAATATTAATAAAATAAAACTTGGTTTGCCACATGTTTTATTCGAACATAATACGGACTGATAATTAAATAACCATAATTCAAAATAACAACCTATTCTTGGATTAAAGACAAATACCTGATATGAGTTCCTTACATTTTAAAGCAAATATCTAACTCTAGTGAGATAACCTATAGATGGGGGGGATACTTGAAATAGCCCGTAAACAGGTTCAGTGCTTTAATCGTTTTAAAGATTTGTTTTTATTTTATTAGATAATATATATAAAAAAGTGGTAATACAGACTAGTACATACTTAATTTAATTAACGTGACATTTCGATTCAGCTATGTTGTAATTAGTTATCAATATTGAATTGTCAAAAGTCAAACGAAACTGACGTTTCGATGTTTATGACTACGTCGAATCGAAATGTCAACAGTGGCAAGTCGTGCTAAGGGGGCCAGTGAGGACGTGGTATAACATAAAATTATTAAAAGGCGGCAATTTACTCTTTATAGTTTAGACAAGTTTTCCCTTTTCGCACAAATGGTGGGGCAGCTAATATAAACCACCCATCATAATGGAAACCATAATCGTTTCTGTTTTCTAACACTGTAATTAAAACTGTTTTCTACAATTTTCTTATTTCATACTAGTTTTTGTATTTAATTTTATGATTTACATAAAAAATATTTATTGAAACCCCTCTGAGTTTAAGGATTAATTAATGATAGTTTGTTGATATTGACTACAATAATGCTATTTTTTTAATTAAACAATAACCACGTTAATTTATTATCTTTATAGTCTTTACACAGGCTTGGGTCTTGAGTGGTGGTTAAAAGTTTTCCCTTTGATATTACAATGGATTTGGTATAGTGTTTCTATTATTTTTATAGGCAGATGCACACCTAATAGCACATACACAGCCCAGAGCTTTTCGAGTCATATTTAGAGAGAATACAGATGTTGCAGTTTACTATCTTGACGACCTTCACCGATTCAGATCACATCATACTTATAATCGTATTCTTCAGACATCAATCTCAATATAGAATTTCAAAACATGATTTCTCTGAAAGGGACCTTTCAGTGTAATCAAAGCTTCCTTTCATTACCAATTATTACATTACATTAAGTGGCACATTAAACGTATGTGTATCATGGGCACTCCTTGCACAACGGCCTATGTAGTGCAGGACTAAAGAGTACCGTTGTGAAACAACCAAATGCCAAATGCCAGGCAAGTGTCAAGGACTACGGATGTCGGAATTTCGTATTGAGAGTGCGGTCAAGTGGACCGGCTACTTTTAGTTGAAATTACAGCTATATACTTACCTACAACGTCATAAACTCGACAAAAAAAGTTATGTTAATGCTTATTTCATTGAATATATTAACGTATGTCCTTACATGATATGAAGATACATGACAAAAACGTGACGAATCTCACGCATGTATGCTAGTTAGCTATGCAGCTGGAATACTTTAGTATCTGTAGTGCAAAGTCTACTAGCTTTTAAGCCGTGAGATGGTGATGCTTTCTTCTTAGCTTCTTCACTAAATGGTCTATGAAGTGCAGGACTAAATAGTACCTTCGTGAAGCACCCAAATGCCAAATGACAGGCTGAAGTGTCAAAGAATACGGATGTCGGAATTACGTATGGAGAGCCCGGTTAAGTGGACAGTACAGTATGGAGTGGTACTTTTAGTGGTATTGCGTGTAATTGTACATTTAGAGGTGCTACATTTGTAACTTTTTATACACATAATTATATGCGGTGCTGTAATTGACGAATGTGAAGTGACGTGTGCGCGCGATTGGTATGTATGTGAGCATGCGAGTGGAGTTTCGGTAAATGCGTTTAATTACTGCTTGTGGAGCGTTTTGGAAGCGTCGCGAACACATTTTACTAGCGTGTGAAGTGCTAACTACAGCCCAGCCCATTAAATTAAATTGAATAAAAGATTGCAGTTTGTCGCTACCAATAAATTCAGAGCCTAATCTCACAATCAAATCAGATCACAGTAGAGCAAACACCATTATTTGGAAACGGGTAAAAAATTATGGAAAATTAAAATTGTTGGAATACCGCAATGATGCATTTTTCGAGTACGTGTACAAAATGTGAGTGTGAGAATGTTTATTTAGTACTAAACAAGTGAGACATACAGAAATTACAATCACATTTATTAGGTATTTGTACATACATACAGTACACTAAATAACTACTGATTCGCTTGTATACAATATTGGTTCCAATAAATCTACGGAGATGAAAGTAATTTTATTAGACAGACAATATTTTAAAATACCAACTCTGAAAATTTGGCAGACCTTGGTAATTTGAGAGCATAGTTTAAATGAATTATAAATTAAACCTTTTTGTGCTGGGCCCACGCTGTTTATTCTCCTTTGATATTTAATAAAAATATAAGCACTATTATCGGACTTACAATACAGCTTGAACGACCAATAAAATACGAAATCTAGATTGACAGGTCAGTATTTTTCTACAATGAGGTGATGCTATCAACTATATCAAGGCAACAAAAAGTTGCTTGTCTGTAACCTTTACAGGCCATTCACTAAAGGATCCAAGTTTCACGATTCGCCTTCAATAACTTTCGATTTGAGGCAACAAGTTGATTTGATAGTTTATCTATGCTATTAATAAGGATTTAAATATAGTTCTTTGAGCTATTAATTTTGTTTATTATAGTTTATGATTAAACCGTTTAACGCGTATAGAACGTTTAATTAATATCTAACTTCTGATCTAGACTATTAAGGCGGTCTATGTATGAATTATTTATTGGTTACATTATTTTCATGTTTCATTAATATTTCGACATTTAGGGGGCAAGCATACGAGCGGTCATATTTTATATAGGGAAAAATTACAAAAACGCGACAAAATCTAACTTGCTCTCGTATGTTTGCCTAGCTAGAGCCAAAACTACTACGATCCAAATTCTACATTAGGTGATCGTTAATACCTTTGTCCACAAGCTCCTAGTCTACTAGATATTACGTTATTGAAAATTAGTCTATGCATCGTAGAACTAATAATATTTCATTGTTTTTGATTGTATTCTCCGCGGTATCAATATGTTTTTCTTGCTTCAACTTCCATCTGACCTTAACCAACCAGTACGAAGTGATACGATTTGAATAAAATTATATTCCTATAAAATGTTTGCATTTTATTGATAACCAGTTAAAATCGCACGATTTTTAACAATCTACAACCGTAGCTAGGCATCGACTGCATTTAACGCGTGTCGTACACATCGAATTACTTCACATTTTGGAGGCGCTTCGTCCGTTTTGGCAACGAATTTAAAATTTAGTTTCTGTTCAGTACGTTTGATGGCGACGATGTCCATATATGCAATCACCTTATTGGTAGAGTAAATAGTATTAATGCGACAAACTCGACTTATCTTTCTTTTTCTTTCTTTCTAGAGCTTCCTATCAGCGAACGCAAAATGTTGGTGGGCCGGGGCCCTAGCGGCTGCGACGGCGGAGCTGCGGTACGCCGGGTACGTAGCCCCTGGGGTCCTGCTTGTAGCCGGGGCCCCCAGGGCACTGGAGATAGTGAGGGGTGCGTACGCCAGGTCCGTGCTGAAACCACCGCCGACGTACCTCATTTGTGGACTTGGTGAGTACTTAAAATATTTTTTATTTGATATAAAATGTGTTGTTATTTTCATAAAATACTCTGTCAATTACTTTTTCAGCATTTAAATCAAAATAGGTATTATTTTTTGCAAGCTTAAAAATTCTTGCTCACGTTAACAATATCGTGTAATGGCACTGCTCAAATAATAATTTCCGGTAACGGTAACTGTAAAACTTTATGAAAACTAATAAGATTTACTTCCACCCTACCTCAGTTGTTAACAAGATTAAGTAATTAAGATAAAAATAAATTAGAATGGTTGAGAGCTTTGCAAGGTGCACTATTGAAATGGACTCTCAATACAATAGCCGCTAATGACTCTTGACAGTCACGCCCACTATGACAACTTGACTGACAAATTGCTGGTTAACATCCAACTTGCGAATTAATTGTATAGCAATTGTTGTACAGAAAGATTCTAATAAATAGGCTGTTACTAGACGCGTAGATAATTTATTTTTATAAGTAGAAAACTGTAGGGGGTTCGTCATGGTGATTGTTAATGATAGAGGTTGCGTGGTAATTATAAACTTTATTTACTGGTACCAGAAATACATACTTATGTTATTAACTAAACCTAATGACCGAACGGCGTGAATGTGGAGAGACGACTGCCGAGCCAAGCAACTGCGCATTTGCGCCTTAGTACAATTTGTAGCGTCAGCAGTCGTACGCTACAAAAACAAACATTAAAACAGTCACGGTGTGCGAAAGCATTGATTAGATTTTTTGTGATCGGGAAGGTTTTTGTGTAGAAATAAGAGTATTGAATTGCCTCGTACTAGGTTGTGGCAATTAAAAATACACACAGTGCTGTGGGAGAGCGATAGGACGGAATCCTAGGGACACAGGATCAAATCCTGCTTCTAGTCAAAAAAATATAATCTGTTCTTAGTATTTAATCCTTTAGAAACTAGGCCGGTCCATATTTAATTGCGAGGATGAGGGAAGATGTCATGGAAGGTTGTACTACTACTTTGCTGTAAACTTGCCTCAAAATAGTAGAGCTCAGGCACATTGTGTTCTAGTTAGGTAGTATTATTAAATCTTGTAATAAGAACTCGAGCACATAATAGTCATTCGCTTTAGTTTAATTTCTCAGTTAGTGCATATACTTATCTATTTTCTTGCCTTATTTCTGGTTCACTAAAGTTGAGAGTTGGTATATAGAGCTTAAAAGCCAGTTTCTTAGGTTCCGGATAGATCTTATCCGACCAATAAAATATAACTTGACCGAATTGAAAAGTGACACAAGTAACATTTGAAAAAAGAACACAGTTATCACTTTCATTTATGTGTGTGTGTGCTTATCCTGCCAAAAAGGTTCATCTAAAGCTTGTGAAATTATGGCCAAGTATATTATTTTTCTTTTAATTTACAAGGCAAACTTCATTGAAGCTGGTTTTAGACAGGTGTGGTCATATACTCATTTCTAAGAAGATAATAATATAGTCATGTATAGTGATGTCATGTTGGTAGATGTCGTATAAAGTTGCGCCATTTTTTTGCTGCCAGTCATTTGAAGGTGATGGGAATATAAATAAGAAACGGGCAAAATATTGCTTGGAACTTATGCCCGAAATAAAATTTAAATTCTGTGTCTACCGTGCATCCAGCTGGAATAATTTTACATTCAACTGAGAAAATTGTATGATGATTTTGATAAATTTGTATTATACTCGTGTTAATTTAATTTCGATACAATTCAGTCTTCTTAAAATACATCACTTATCATTTAGCCTTTCGTAGTCCACTGCTGGACATAGGCCTCTCTCAATTTGCGCCACAATACCCGGTCCTGCGCCTTCCGCATCCAGTCCCCTCCAGCGACCTTTTTCAGGTCGTCAGTCCACCTGGCAGGGGGGCGTCCTACCTTACGGTTGCCGAGTCGAGTTCACTTATAAAGAATACATTTAAAAATATTTGTTTAATACATTTTAGTAGAAATTATCTCTTTGCACTGCAGTTATTAAATATCCTGGTAACTCAGACTAAAAAACCAGACACGCCAAAACTCACGGGGAGCGGGGGATGAAAGCCGCGCTAGTCTCAAATAACAGTATTTGACAGCTAGTTTTGTATGGCGTGCAAGAGCGGCGCTCTTCTACATTCGGCAGCGGGGGACGCCTGGCAATGACTCTTCCAGTTAGTTAATTGCTCTGAGGCTGATAATGCCTAAAATGATTTCTTTTGATGATCGAATAAATATAAAAACTGTTCCACATTGTCGCCATTTCTATAGCTTGCTAAATATGTTCAATAAAATATTTATGATTCCAGTTTTACTAAAATTTTATAACATGACAGTATAAAATTAAGTTGTTTCTTTTATTATACGGGTTTCAATATAAACTAAGACATCAAACAATGAAGGTCCGTCGTATAAACTTGCTATTTTTAACTGAAGCTATTAAAACTGAATTTATATACTATGTACCAATAACTTGATTTTGAAATATCTATTGTAACCAAATTGACTTTGGGTACAATATATTTATTATAATAATGACATAAGTGCTTGAAACTTCCTAAAAACATAACTAAAGAGGTAGGAACTGTGTCAAAAACGTTGTCAAATTAAACTTATCAGAACAAAATATCTAGCCTTGCAATGCTGACTCAGATTTTTTATGTACTTCAATCTAGACTTCCTGATACAGTTAACATAAATCACAAAAAATGTGTTATAGGCACTTGAATTATATAAGTGGATATAAATAAATGATTAAAAGCAGCGCCTTATAGGTAACGTGGGTACCTATATCCCGTGAAGGGTATATAACTGTACCTGAAGGTTATTGTTTTTGTATATAACAACTGTTGGTGATACAGTATTATGAGGGGTTCTTTGCTGGATATTGTTCGTAAGATGAGCTAATTATTATGTATACTACTTATTAACCAACTTCAAAAAAGGAGGAGGTTCTAAATTCGTCTGAATTTTTCTTTTTCTCTGTTTGTTACCTCATAACTTTCTACTGGGCGAAGCGATTTTAATGATTATTTTTTATATGATACCATGTGGTCCAAATTCAATTTGGTCCAGTTCTGACAATGGCACTCATGAGAAAACTATATAAGTCTAAAATTACTGTAATTGAAGACGTTTTTTTTTGGAAAATCATTTTAATACTCATGTATGTATAATCTGTAAGAAATAGTGTCTTGCTACAGTCAATAGATTCAAAATTTTTGTTTATTACCATTACAATGTTTTCTGACTGACTGGTATCTCCAAACTGATAAAAACTATACTTTCTGTTGTTTAGGTATAAAAAGACATAATTGCACAAAATATCGCAAGGCACAATCCTGTTCCCACGAGGAGCAACAAAGACGGTACTACACACATCGCATAGCAGGCGCCTACTGCCTACACCCACACTCGCAAGGACGATGATTGTGCAATACAGATTTTACGCTTATACCTAAAATTACATTTAAAGGAACTTAAACATATTTATGAATATGAGTCATTTTTGCAATCATAGTTTTTTAAGCTTTCGTTTGATATTTCAAATGAAGGTCACTATATAGCACACCTTCATTAACGAGCTAAATAAGGTACCTGAGAGGTTTACGGAGACTACGTCAAGTATTGAAAGAATCTGTAGTGAAATATCAATTAAAAAAGATCTCCTACACGAATTAATGATCATTTCTATTCTGTAGGTACCCCCTATTACTCGGTTTCGGCTTGACGAGCCAAACTGAGACACCCAGTATAAGTACCTCGGAAATTCCGTGGGACAATCTACTGGGAACTATTATGATTCAGCCCTTTGTCAAGGATTTATCTATCCGTCAAAGTGACGTTAATGACAATTGGAAGACGCGAGCTCATACGGACATTCTTGATTACGTCAGGTTAGCGAGAAAGGCGCCAACAACCTTATTATCCTTTTCTCACGAAGTTGTTGCTTCGACAGCATAATGGACTCGTTGCCCCCGCGCAGCCCACGGCCTTGCAAGGACGCAATACATAACTATTAGAGCGCCCCTCGTTAAATGCCACTATCTTCAAAAGTGTTACCTAGTACCTAATAGTAATACACAGTATGGTACATCACAAAACCAACAATTCATATTTGACAATACGTTTCATTAATCCTTTTCTCACGAAGCAACACTGGCGGTAAATAACTACCTCACTGGTTGCCCCCGCGCAGCCCACGGCCTTGCAAGGACGCATTACATAACCATTAGCGCTCCACTCGTTAAATGGCATTATCTTCAAAAGTGTTACCTGGGCGTTTTTCAAAAAAAATGGGCACCCCAGGAATGAGTTGTCCACCAAAAGCAACAGTGTATTTCTTAGCAACCCTATAAAATTTCACTAGCAAAATTAATATTTCTACTACATAAATTATAAATGATTATATTTAATTATAATATAGCAGTGAAATCCATTGTAAAAATTTAATATTGGCAAAAATGTATCTCAAAAAAGCAGAATTTAATATGTCCACCATTCGCCATGTTAACTTTAAAGTTAAAAAAAACGCCCAAATTACATTTATATAATATTAAATTGTTTGCAATCGAAGTATTATTGTTATTATTATTGATCATAAGATGATAAAAAAATATATAAAGGAATTTGAATAAATAAAATAGGTTTGAAATTTGTCTACCAAAAACGAAAGTGGTGGAATTTCCAGCTAAGTAACGATAAAAACAAGGACTAGACAATAAAAAAATACTCTGTATTTTATGTTTTGTTTTAGTCTTGGCAATATTCGTTTTATCCCAAAAACACTGTCCTCTCTTTCCCGCTTGTTTTAGTCGCATTCCGTTACGTTGTGTTGTGAGGTTACATGGTGTGAAAAAATTGTTCCATTAAGAACGGCTCGTTAACGAGTAAGTAAAGAGTTTATTAATATGAATTTATGCTGTAGTTGCTTGTTAATTATCAGTTAGTAATTTTTAAGGCACAAATTAAGAATATTTATCAGATTTCTTATAAAATCATTGCCAGCAATAGTTTGAGGTAATGATTCGTAACATCCATTAAGTAATGTTACGTATAAGCGGACCACAAACGTTACTTAATGGAATTATAAGGACGTGTTTGCATAGATTTTTAATCAGATACCCGACTGCGGAAAAATTAGTAAGTTATGCTTTTACGAGAATAACGCTTACCAGGACCAGAGTCTTTAAAATGATTTATTGTCTGTTTTTTTCATTCCTTCACTTTATATTATATTACGCCCAATATTTTATATCTATCATAGAAACTTTGCTTTGTATAGTAGTTAAAAATTTTGTAGAGCGTAGGTTGTTGTTAACTGTATCGCTGTAACTCTCCTCTTATATCATGTTATAACTATTTTATTTCAGATAATAATATTAGTATATTATGCTTCTCACCGGAGCAGAGCGCGCAAAGCGGTTCAGAGAGAAATTGAAGCAAGACCCAACAAGAAATGATGCATACAAGAAAAAACAACTTAAAACTGTCTGTCATGGGCAGGCGTATCATTTACCATTAGATGAGCGACCTGCTCGTCTAGTCACCGATAAGATGAAAAAAAAACTTTATTTAAACTGACTCTAATGACTGACTAAGTTAAGTACAATTATAAACGTAGCCTTACTTTATCCCATAAGTAACTATAAGTTCCACCTAAGTAACTGTCCTATGAAAATGTGATTTAAAATTCGATATTTCTTTAAATTCAACTAACTTAGAGGTATCTTAGAAATATAATATTGTTTTACATCTCCAAAATTTATTTTGTATTACCTTCAAATTGTGATAACTTTAATGTGATGTTAAATATAAGATATTTTGTTTGGTGTTTCTGGCACTAAAGTTACGTAATGGATGTTTCACCGATAAATTCTCGGTTATTAAGAAATTATCTTTAAGTTTAATGTTGATTTTTTAAAAGAAGAGTATCATATTAGTTAATAAACAAATAAGTGATTTTAAATAAATAGTTTTATTTGTGTAATTATGCCAAGTTAAACTGTTATGTAATGGAATAAGAAGTGTTTTACTTTTGAAAAGAGATTGATTTTTTTGGTGTTTATTTTCATTTATCTAATATAAATTTTATTAAGTCATTTAATTTATTACATTATCTACATATTTATCAACTATTTCATACAAATACAGTTTATTGGAAATTATGGTTCCACTTAAGTAACGACCCATTTTATTTGAAAAAAGCCCACCTAAGTTTGATACACAGCATGGTGCATCAAAACCAACAATTCATATTTGACAATACGTTTCATTAATCCTTTTCTCACGAAGCAACACTGGCGGTAAATAACCACCTCGCTGGTTGCCCCCGCGCAGCCCACGGCCTTGCAAGGACGCATTACATAACCATTAGCGCTCCACTCGTTAAATGTCAAACAGACTCAAACCGTTCAGTTACGTCACTATATTACTGAAGCGTATGCACTTGTTAGTTTTTTTTAATTTGACATGAAAGAGGTTTTGATTACAAGTAGTTTGTTTATGCAAATTAGCTCAGTGAGCTTTTGTGTCGTAATGTAATAGTTAGTAGTTAAGTGAGATTATAAAATTTATTCAAATCGGGACGCTGGTTTAGTTTGAACGAGTTTATTTCACAAGCTTGGTGTAATGTAATAGTTCATTACGAGTAATTGTAGAAAAAAACTAAAGGGAGTATTGGCTTTTAGCACGACGCGGACGGCACGCTTCCAGGTTTATACAATACTGATTCGTTATTCTTACTTTATGATAATTATGTATACTCAAGTATCTGTGCGATTATGTCGATTTGAGAATCTGTCATTTTACGATTTAGTCCCTTTGCGAATAAATTTAATAAATTGCCATTATAGACCCATTTACTAATGCAAGTTTTGCAAGGCACTCTTAATTATTATTATTATTATTTATTATGAAAACATTTATTTCTGATAAAAATGCGTAGTTTTTTATCGCGATTCAAAAGTCAAGAATTGCTTTGCAATATTTGCATTGTGTATATTTGCCGTAATAGATAAAACTACACATTCAGGATTCAAAAGGCACTTCCAGGAAACCCTAATATTATAATTTCACATCTCATTCGTTTGAGCAAGGATTAGCATCAGAATACCAGCTATCCTAATGGGAAATCTTCATGACCTCCATAATAACCAAATGTCATGTTACATTCTTGGGACATTTGACAAGCCCATGGGTTGTATTACGGTCACACCATAAACCTTGACCCCTAGAAACAAGGGCTGGGTCATAACCCTCATGAACCTCACGTAAAGCTGTACGTTGACGCTCCTAATTGCTAGTAAAAATGGTTTTATGGCGGTAACACGTTATTCTAGAAAACGTTTTGTTTGTTACCAAATATCGTAATGTTTGTTGGGTTAAGGCAACGTTTTGGATTGTTTTATGTTTATTTTGATTGTTTTTTTACTTACCTGTGAACTTACCTTTATTATGTATTCATAATAAAGGTAAGTGCACAGGTGAGTAAAAAACACACAAACTTTTTCTTCTTTTTTTTAATAAGATTTATCTAAATGTCATTGCATGTAAAATATATTATGATTTTGAATGTAACTTAGTAGCATGGAATGAAGGCTATTTTACTTTTTATTTTTATTTTATCATACATAATGTTCTTAGCAGTATAATTACTATTATGATGTAACCAAGACAAAACTATAACCATAATTGATCAAAAACACAAAATTCATTATCATTATGTGCTCATAATTATGAGTGCTAAGATTAACCATAAAGGCAAAGATAAAAGTGACTCATAATCTGTCTACTACATCATACAAGGGCACATAACATAACAACCGAAGTTATTAAGCTTACGGTCATTTTAATCACGCATAATAAGAACTTATTATTAGTCAAATAGAAAATTATGCGAACAAATTAAACAGTAAGTTTTACTATTCAACAAAATATTGTTTTTATTTAACATTAGAACTGTGCACTTGACATACATATATACAGGTTATGTCGAACAATCTCAAGGTTGTGAAAATCCAAGAGCATTCTAGATTCCCTTACTTAGATAAAATGGCACACGCGACCGTTAGCTTCCTGAGTTTCGTTTGCTAATGAGATTTTCTTAACAGAAAAACCTTTTTTGTCTCCATGGTTCACAGCTTCATACTATGGCAATTAGACTATGAAGTTAATAATTACATTGTATGTAAGGTTCTTTAAATACGATCTTTCACAAATGACCAAATAATAAAGCTCAGCTCACATAATTTGGATTAAGCTCTTACTAGCTTACTTATTCATAGACATAACAAAAGTAAGCTGGCGTATACACGTTCTGAAACTCAAACAAGGTTCAACATAACTTAATAAAGACGCTACTCAATAACTGAACTTCAATAGATTTGCTTATCAAAATTGACACCACATTCCTTAATAAAAAATAGTCTCTGCCAATTTTTGGCGATCCATTATTGGCAAGATATAATCTATAAAAGGATAGGTACGACAAGGATGGAATGGCGGGTGCTAAGTCCATATTTATTTTAGTTGCTATTAAGTACTGTGCCTTGATTAGAATAAATTTACTTATCAAGATTGCTATCGATTTCAGTAAGTAGATGATTGAATTAAAAACAAGGAAGAAACACACACGTACGTTTCCTAATTGAAATAATTCCTGTCAATTTTTGCGATCCGAATTGGAACTACGTAACGAACCGACAAGAAAAGAGCGGTAGCAAGCCTTCAATATTTGTATACTGTTCGTTTATACATCTTGATAAGAATTAATTATGGCAACAAATCAAGATTGCAACCATTATTAACGACGTTGAAGATGTTCGTTTACATTCCTTAAATGAAATAGTTTCTGCCAATTTTTGCGACCCAAAATTGGAACCAAAAGCAAACCGACGAGGAAGGAACGGCGCCATGTCCTTATAAAGATGCTTTTAAATATTGTTCACGTTTCTTGATTAGAATTAATTATGTTATTAAAGATTGCAATCTTTTTCATTTAGACGATATTAATGAATGAGTTATACGGAAGAAGATCTGGCATAGTGACAATGGGTAATGGGAATACTTCCTAAACATGTTTGGATAGTTATGAAGTCAGGACTTGTAATATATTTAAAGCAAATTTTAGCTTTGCTATGCCTTTTTGTATTTTATACAAAAAGGCATAGTAAAGCACTTGGGGCGTATACCCAGGGGGTGCAGGTTCGAGTCCTGTTGGATTCTTAATTTTTCAACTTTAATATTATATAAAGTCAGGACTTGTTCATTTGTATATTCCTATGCGAATAGGGCTAGGCAGCATGTTACACCCAAATTGTATCTGTTTTGTTTATACTAGAAGATTGAATGAGTGCCCATTCAATTCAAATAACGGTATGGTTAGGTATACATTTTTATCATTTACATAAAGTCAGTTTCTGTAATTTTTCTTATATTACGCCTGCAGCAAACGAACGTGTAGTCCACCTGGTGGGAAGTGGAGTATAGCCCAGGGACAAACACTACTATTTGCGGCAAGGTAAAGCCGCTCACGAGCTCGTTTACAAGAGCTCTGCAGCTGTAAAAAAAAACATTATAGATCTTAAGTCTGCCAAAATAAGAAATGTAATACCTCATTAGCGGCAAGACATTATAGTGTGATAAGCTCCCATTTATATAATACCTTAAATAGATATTGTTATATATATACACTTCTCCGACCCGATTGAAAGAAAAGAGTTACAGACTGGCTTTTATGTAAAACATATGAAGAGACTGAGGGACTTCTTAAATTATCCATTATTTAATCTCATGGACATCTTATATACACACATACACATACACACACACTCACACACACAGACATTCACCACTAATATAGGTACGAGTATTAATGTATAATTATTATGTAAGTGCAAAACTTATTGTGTTCTTTTACTTGCTGTAGCCTGATACCCATAACAAGTTAGATCTTACTATGGGTATCAGTGTTCATAAACTTTTTATGCGTCTAGTTTCTGTGTAAATGTGTTAGTTTGTAAATTAGCTGTAATTTTTGGAAATAAATATATTATTATTATATTATTATTATTAAGTAAAATGCATGGAACTATGAGAACTATTTAACTCTAGTCTAGTAAGTCTAAGTTCAAGTTCGGAACTACTTTATTTCTAAATTAGACGGCACCACACCCACTCGCAAACAATTTAATTTCATTTAAACTACCTTATCTATTGTCAATTACATTCCTTCGGTGCTTAAGAAGTTCCCTCGAAGGTGGCTATTAAACAACAATATGCAAAACAAGCCCACTTAAGTCTTAAATATGTGTATGTTAATAGTTATGATGGCTTGCATTGTTTCAAGTACGTGACCGAGATAAATGGCTTGACATTGAATCGTCGGTGGTTCGAATTAGGTTCGATGAGTATAATTAGGTAGATAATTCTTAATATTATGTAGGTAAATGTTATGCCTTGATGGTTTAGTGGTTAGAGTATAAGGCTCTTACCGTGAGGTCTCGGGTTCGATTCCTGGGTCGGGAAAAGTGTTATTTGTGAACTTTTCGAATTGTGCCCGCTGGATAGTGATAGGCTCACCCCCTATCCAATGGGCCCTTAACCTCTGCCACACCCTTCTGGGTAATATAGGCGTGATGTTATGTTAAGTTATGTTTAGTAATTTTTTTTTTTGAAATGTGAGGAAAATAAGAATTATAGTAAAATTATGGTGAAAGAGCTTTCTTGAAGAGGCTCGAGGCAGCAGGCCTCACAGTCTTACCTTTAACCTGCCGCCAAATAGTAGTGTACACCCTACTAGGGTTGTCCGAAAAAACTTTATCTCGATCGATTTTCATCCCTTCACCCCCCAAATATGTTACATGTATCATAAGTGATGACATTGTACATTTTCAGTGGACTAGCAAATAAAAGTCGTGATCGTGATTTTTTTTTTATGGACTGTCATCTCTTTTTTTATATTATTATATCGTGCTTAAAATTGTAAACCTAACAATCTTACTAAAAAAACAAAAATTGAAAAAAATGAAATTAAAACGTAACATTCAGTGTTTATCGAACAAAACAAAACCTAGGTTTTTACTTACATCTAATTTTGTTTGCCTGTTTTATTGACTAATATTTTCATGAATTTATTTTGTTTGCTACATTTTATGTTAAAAAAAATACAATTTGTACACAGATCAGTAATGTTTAACTCTTTCAGTCCTGGTTAAAGATGTTGACCTCCTCCTTACGGCTGTTAGGAGATGATCAACATCACAAAACAATTTTTGAAGGTTTTATTGATAAATTGGTTAAAACTTGATATCATTCAAAGCATTTACCTAGCCGCAGCACCCTAGCACCAACTAATACTTAAACAGTTCTTTTATTCTGAATTTTCATATTAGGTCACACCTCTGCCACACCCTTCTGGATAATATTGGCGTGATAATATGTTATGTCATATCAGGTGAATGACCAGAAAGGTGCCCACCGGCCAATCCAAGATCAGTACAATTTTAATACTTCTTCTTCTACGTCGTGTCGATGGCTGAGTCAACTTTAATTTGACTTGCCATCGTGGAGAAAGGATTAGCCAATTCGCTTTGGAGAACTCGCGAATTGCCCAGGGTGCGCCGGACGTAGGGAATCGTTGTGTACGTCACTCGGGTAGGCTCCTTTCATGCACCCAACTATTATTAAGATAAAAACAATGAAAATTAAAGCATGAATGAAGGTGTAAATTACATATCATGCTCAATAATCAGATATTTTACCTTTCCGATATAATCAAAATATAAAACGGGCCGAATATATTTTTACCTTTTACTTTCATTCGAGTGGCGAAATAAGGTACGATAATGCGATCAAGTGATATTTTAATTACAAAGTGTAACAAGGGCTCTGAAATTTAAAACACCGAAAGGTTATATATATCCACTTTCACAAGCTTATTTTTAACTTGAAGTATTGCTATAGATTTTATCAGAGTAATTCATGATAAGATGATATAATTAAGGTATAATTATTCCGTAATTAGGTACGTATAATATTTTGAGGAAATAAATTCGATTAAAATTAAAAGGCTTTTAATATTTTTGGCTTTGATATGGTTTAAATGTCATTTGTTTGAATGGAGACCTTTTGTGGCAACATGTTTAATATGCACGTATAAAAATAATTCTACATTTTAATTTATATCGTTACGGATATTGAAATGGAAGGCCTGTAATGGCCCTGTCTTGTTGTAGGACATAATAATATTACATGTCATATGTTTAGCAATATTTATCAATCTATGACTCTACCAGACACCGTTCCATGACTATTAATTTCACTTCTTCTTTCGTGTCGATGGCTTCAGTCATATTCTATGAGCCCAGTGCGTAGCCACGCGCATAGCGCTTTCATCGGCTTTCATGAGCGCCTCCTTTGTGCAGGTGGAACAGGTTATAAGGTGGGCCATAGTCTGTCATTAATTGCACTTAAACTGGATAGCACGAGCTTTAACATTTAGCCATAAAAAAAACAATTGATACCCTATGAAGTATATTATGATCGCAGCTATAAAAAAACATCCTATGAAGTATATTATGATCGCAGCTATAAAAAAATACGAATCATCATCATCATCATTCAGCCGCTCGTAGTCCACTGCTAGACATAAGTCTCTCCCAATTTGCGCCATAACACCCGGTCCTGCTTCTTCCGCATCCAGTCCCCTCTAGCGACCTTCTTCAGGTCGTCAGTCGACCTGGCAGAGGGGTGTCCTACCTTACAAGTAAAGAGTATAAACTTATAAAAAGTAAGTATATATAATCTCATTGTATCTATAAAAGTCTCGATTCTAAAATCGAATTAGAATCCCTATGCCGATTTCACGGCTGTCAAACGAAGAATGAAACTGTAATGAATTCCAAGTGAAAAGTAACCGAGGCTGAAAAAAACCAATAGGAATTGGACAAATACAATCGGTTTCTACAACTGGAATGTGCGAATATCGAATTGTACTTATTCGCTTTTTATAGCCCGGTTAGTGCTAGTGAAAATAACAGTTTAGTTAGGAGGTAACAATTGGTAGCCTGTTTTCCATAAAAAAGTAATATGGGTTTACTTTAATAATATTAAGATTTTATCTATTTTATAGACAAATCTTATATTGAAACAATTTTGACAAAATGGCTACGAACAAACAAATATGCGTTTTAGTGTTTAAGGTATGATATATATATATATATAATATCATCCTTTATATATAGTTAAATAATTAATAATATTACACCTATATAATAATGAAATATATAATAATAGTAATAGTATGAAAACACAGCGCTCGGGAGTCTAGTCTCGGAAATTACGAAGTCAAATAAACTTTCCCTGTTATTATTTTTACCTTATATTTCAGTCGTACATCATCGAGTCAAATATTCATTATATAATTACCAATCCTCATTACTTCTAAGTGTGCATTAGGTTATGCACACGTAGAAGTAACGAGTTCAAATTTTAAATCTTAATGATAAATAATGCTGAAATACTCAAACACGCCGTTTAATAAATATAAACACGATTATAATTTTATTTTTCAACTGCTGTGTATATTTTTTTTTCAAAAATGAACTGAGGCACATTGTTTGCGTAGCATATTTTTCTGTACACTAAGCCCCAATTTCATAAATGTTAAATAAACCTATTTGACAGAAAGCTGTGTTCTTTTTTCAAATGTAGCCTGTGCCACTTTTAAATTCGGTCAAGTGATATTTTATGACTCGGATAAGATCTATCCGGAACCTAAGAAACTGGGCCTAAATTAGATATAATTATTATTACTTATCCAATCATCGAACGTAACTCCCATACATTTTGGAATCGAAACCTAACTAACATAACAATACAATAAAATAAATGTACATACAATAAAAAACAAAACTTTCTAGTTTCTAGATGGTTATGACAATCGATTGATTTGATGATAATGATGACTTTAATCAATGTTATGATGATTTTAATCAATTAATTGATAATTTGAACATGGCGGGTATTGATCATGGTACTTGTAGGTGATATCGTATCGCTTTTGTTGAAAAAGTACTGAAGATGTAAGATGACTACATGACTGTATGTAGTTTTAAATAAGTTTTTGCTGAAGGCACTACCCATAGAAATCTTAATAACTAGTCAATAGAAATGCTATCGACTATCTTTTAACACTGGGACGCATGTCGCCGGTTTTCAAATACTACTACATAACCAAACAATAAAAACACAATTTCGCCTACACATACATTTTGTATTCCTGCAAACAAAATTATTCTTTTTGCGATGACATTAAGCAATATTTTCTAAAAACGAATAATCTTTAGGCGTCCCAAACAACACTGGTAACCACGACAACTCCTCAACTCGCACTTGTGTTCGACTAGACACATGCGCGGCGACAAGGTCACGCGTCTTTGACATTTCTATTGCCTTGTTATTAAGATTTCTATGGCACTACCTGTTAAATTGGATCCCATTTTTCGCATAATTTAATTTAATTTTAATTAATTTAATTAATTTAATTTAACGAAATACAAATTATACCGCTAGACCAACGTGGCAGTTATCAGTGTCTAATAGACGATCAAGTTACCAGTCAAAGCATTTCATAGCAATATCCATGGGACCTAAACATAACGGGTGAAATGTAAGTGTTGTACACCTCTGCCACATTTTCTGGGTAATATAGTCGTAATGGTAGGCAACTTATTATCGACTTACCACGCAGGCACCTTGACGAAACCGTGGACAAAAACTATTCTAAAAACCAGCCAAGTGCGTGTCGGGCCACACGCAATAGGGTTCCGTAGCTAGTCGTAACGACATTAAACGTACTGATTATCGACAAATAGCCAATATACCAACATTTTTTCGCCAGCAATAATAACTTTGTTTTTCATAGTGTTTTATGGAATATGTATCAATAACAAAGTTATAATCTGTGGTTGCTGAAAAAGTGCTATATCTCAAAAACTGCCGACTGTATCTCATTCAAAACAATTTTGGTTGAAAGTTTTTATTAATATCTATAATATATATTTTTTTTTAGATTTTTCACTCCTGTGGTTTAAAAGTTAGAGGAGGGGGGGGGACACTCATTTTAGCACTTTGAAAGTGTCTATCTTTGGAACGATTGACATTGAAAAAAATGGTTCTAGAAACCTCAATGTAATTTTTAAAGACCTATCTATAGACACCCCACACGTATAGGTAGATTGAAAAAAAAAAATAGTTTCAGTTCAATGTATCTAATATTATTATTTTTTTTGTGTCAAAATCGTAAAGCGGTTAACAGAATACATCTACCTACTTAGTTTCAATTGTGTAGTTCTAATAGTTTCGGAATAAAGTGTCTGTGACATACGGACGGACGGACAGACAGACAGACAGACATGACGAATTTATAAGGGACGGAACCAGAACTGTAAAAGCTACTAGTTTCTTACTAGTCGGTTAGGTATTAATGAAGCATAATTATTTTATTGGCAATAAGACCAGTTCAAAAGGCGAGGCTTTCAACCCACGTTGAATAACTACGATTGTTTTATTGTTGTTTTGAATAGTAGCCATTCAGGTATTTAATTAATGTGGTTTCATTTACAGGTACTTATTGCATTTATGCTTATTCTTTAGTCGGTTAGTAGTATTACTGGGATTATTCTAGCACTAATAATTGAGACAGCACTTAGATATATAATATTAGATATCACATGCATTTTACCGTTATAAAACTAAAACGGAAGAGTCTATTGAGACTTGTTTAAAGGTTTTATTAAGTCCTTCAAGGAGATTATAATATTTTTAACGAAATTGTGGATTTTCTGTTTAAAATGCATTAGATATCGGATAAAAATATCATTATCGTGTTTAGGTACTAATGATAAGTATTGTTTTATACAATATAACATGCACTATGTTAAGGTAATATTCAGTTTTTTTAATTAGACAAGATTTTTTCTTTTTATTTTCTTTTAAATAAGCGACTCTCGCACTAGGAATAATTCCTGTGTCACGAGGGTGTTCACAATGATACATTTCACACACACAAAAGACACCCAGAGTCAGAACAAATCTTTGCGGATCACACAAAGATTTGTCCCGTGTGAAGATCGAACCCACAACACCAGCGCAGTTAAAAGCGACGAGGTGACTGATTTAACCTCTACGCCAACTGTGAACTCAAATCAGATTATATCTAAGATTAATAACAATACATTATGATACTATAACAAAAACAATAAGCATCGTCATTAGCTTCAAGTATCAATTTGTCAGCACCATAGAAATCTTAATAACTAGTCAATAGAAATGCTATCGACTATCTTTTAACACTGGGACGCATGTCGCCGGTTTTCAAATACCGCTTTTTGTATTCCTGCAAACAAAATTATTCTTTTTGGCGATGACATTAAGACGACAATTCCTCAACTCGCACTTGTGTTCGATTAGACAAATGCGCTTGTATTCCTGCAAACAAAATTATTCTTTTTGCGATGACATTAAGACGACAATTCCTCAACTCGCACTTGTGTTTGACTAGACAGATGCGCGGCGACAAGGTCACGCGTCTTTGACATTTCTATTGCCTTATTATTATGATTTCTATGGTCAGCACCATCAGTCATACTTGTCAAACTTAACAAAGAAATTCTTGCTCGCTCGTTTTACATAAGGATCGTTTCACATAATTTTGTTTACGTAACTACTGAACACTGAGAGTGTAAAGTACAGAAATTAAACTACACATACATTGTTTTCACGTGCGGTGTAGTTGTTTAAGCGGTCGCCGCTCTGGACAACACATGGGACCCACATGGGACAAATCTTTATGTAATTAAATATTTAAATAAATATAAATAAATAAAAAAAAATCCGTTTTTTTATGGTGGATAGGTGGAAACACTAAAATGCATGTTCGTTGGCGCTCACTTTTTCAAAATGATTATTTAAATTTTTTGGTTTGTATGTATCTCAATCAACTAACAAATTTAAACAATTTTGACAAAATGACCACAAAAAACATGTATTTAAGTGTTTAAGATATGATTTGTCTATTAAAATAGATAAAAACTTAATAATATTAAAGTTAGAACCATAGAGTAAACTGTCTCAAGTTGCCTATATTTAAAGAATTGCCTTGTACTCCTAACCGTTAAGGAGTTTGCCTTTCAGCATCAGCTCAGAAACATGAAATGCTGTCTCTTAGATGCAAATATCTTATTAGTAATATACGAAAAACAATATTGAAACCTTTAAAACTTGAGAGCTGCCCTCGATTTCTCTAGGATTCCGTCATCAGATAGGACCTGATGAGAATGGGATCACATGACAAGTATATTCATAAAAGAAAAAAAAATCAAATTGGTCCAGGCGTCTTGAGTAATCGGCAAAAAAAAAAAAAACGAAAAAAGAATAAAAATTTAAAACCTCCTCCTTTTTTTTATGTCAGCTAAAAAGAAGAAAAGGTCGTATTTAAATAACTACGTTCTTACGCTAATCCCTTTCAGCAGTTGTCTAAACCACATGTATAAATCAAAGTACACGTCTAAGCTTGACTTCTGTTCTTGTTATTTTGTGACGTAACACAGTGGGAAACGGTCAGTAGGGAAGTAAGCGCACTGCATCCGCTCACTGTACGGTTAATTGTATGTTGACTTATTGACGAGTGTGTAGAGTTAAACCAGTTAACGAGTTGTCTTGCAGGGATTCAACTATTCAGTCCAAGATTCTTGTAAACAATATAGTTTCTTGGTAAATTTCTATTCATGGTCTTGCAAATGCTTCAACTTCTTGAAAAGACCAAAATTGGCTGAGAACCTTTAATATAATCAGTTACGATTTAAAGCAGCGAAACGCTTATTTAATTATTTTTTTTATAAAGTTGTTTTTAAAATTCTTATAAGACTACAAAAATATTTTCGTTTTCTACTTTAATAATAATTAATTAGAGTTGAAAATGGCATTTTCTTGTTCAATTATTAAAATTAAATTCAATTAAGACCTTGTAATCGCGTAACAAAATATTAGTATTACAGTAAGGCCATTTTAATAGGTGACATTTGACAGTTCATTTATGCCAAGCAAAGTGCTACTTATGTACATCAGCAGTAGAGTCTAATTTTCTAAATAAATAATTGGATTAAAAAAAACTGATGTTGTTTTCTTGAGTTTTATTCCTTTAGCGTAAGGTATAATTTTCTTTGCATAAATGAACTGTCAAACGATACCTCTTAGATTTGAAAAATTATACGAACAAACTTTTTATGTGTTAACGCATGGTGCTTGAGTTTTCTCACACTTTTCCAATAACTTCCTAATCATAGACTATTATCACGTATTATGTCCCAGTTACTTTACTCTTATTACCGGATATTATTGGCGGGAACACCCTTATGTAATGAGATCTAATGCGAGTTCAACACTTTTGATCTGGTATAAAATATTGTTGCAACATAACATCACGCCTATATTATCCAGAAGGGTGTGGCAGAGATGTACAACACCCACATTTCTGTAATTTTTAGTTCCCATGGGATAGCGGGTGAGCTAATCGCCATCCACCAGGCACAATTCTAACTCCGTGCTGCTATTGTGAATTTCCTGACAGAAAGTTCACAAATCACATTTTGTCCGGCCGGGAATCGAACCCACTAGACGATCGAGGACTGCCAATTAACGTATTGTTTAAGTATATTGTTGCTTATTATAAATGTGGCTAATCTGTGTTCTGCTTACATGTTACGCGGGCCAAACCCAAATATCTTGAAAATTACAAGCAAGGTACAACTTTTTTAAAGGCTATTCTAAAATAGATCGACGCATCGATCAATAGGTGATCATATATTTATACACAGTTTTCTTCGCTAAAGCAGTCAAATGACGTCAACTATACAGCAATTCGGCCGATCAATTTACGGTTGATCAATTGATGTAATAGCAGCTTAAGTGAAAGATAAAGAGGATGATATTATAAAGGTGCCATTTTAACTGAAAATATTGAAACAATTAATCATTTATCGATTATTTATCTAAGTACTAAGTATTAAGCCCGAGTGCGAGTAATTAAGTTCGTTAGTTATAGAATTATTCATAGATTTATTTCGAACCTTCCACAACTTTCGACTAATATCTAAATTTAATGACAAATTATAAACTGAACTTTGTGTAACTAGTTTCAAAAACTTATAAAAAATACTTTTTCATGAAAAACTGTACCTTAAATTGTTACTGGAGCCTAAACTATTTAACTGTAATGTGCAATTAAAATATTTTCTTGATAGACAATATAATTAAATCCAAAGCTTTTATAATAATACCCTTATTAAGGGGATAAAAAGACTCCATTTTATTAGTTTATTAAAATATACCATATAAAATACACGAATGAAGCTATGATCGACCAGTAACAAAAAAAATATCGATAGTTTCTATCAATTTTAAAAGGTTTGGTATTTGGTATCTTTGTAACAAATGTTAACAAACTAATTTTCAATAAGTATAGTATTATGATATTTCTCTGTCAAAGCAACAAACCTTAACAAATATGTTTTCACTCGTTAGCTCCTAATGGTAAAATGTATTTTGTAGACGTGGGCGAAAACACTTGGATATTTAAATTGTAGATACTCAAGATATCGGTATTTTATTGTTTTGAATTTCATGAATATTATAATAGAAGTATTGAATAAAGATAGTGTTCTCAACGAACTATACTAGGATAAGCGCCGTTATATTATTTACAATCTGCACGAGTGCACGTTTGACGTAGCGGTTAAAGCGGTCGCCTCGCCGCTTTCAACTACGTTGGTGTTGTGGGTTCAATCCCCACATAGGACCAATCTTTGTGTGATTCTGACTCTGGGTGTGCTTTGTGTGTGTGTGAAATGTATGTTTGTGAACACCCCCGCGACACAGGAGTTATTCCTAATGCGGGCGTCGTTTTAAAAAAAAAAAAAAAAAAATCTACTGCTTAATATTTTTTACCCGACTACGGCGAAGCCAAAAGGAAGGGTTATTTTTACTATATTTTAGTATATTGTAAGCTCAAACCACACTTTTCTTTTTCCAACAACTCTGCTATAGGCTGACCGTTTAACTGAATCCTCGCCCGCGCGGTACAGAGGCGCGGGGGTATGACGACAAAGGGGACTGAAACAGCTATTTTCATTACATTTTTTATCAAGATCAGTTCAGTAATTTGGCCGTGGAAGCGTAACAGACAAACATACAGACAGAGTTACTTTCGCATTTTTAGGGTTCCGTAGTACCTACAAGGAACCCTTATAGTTTCGCCATGTCCGTCTGTCCGTCTGTCTGTCCGAGGCATAGCGACGAAACCGTTGGTGCTAGAAAACTGAAATTTGCATAAACATGTATGTTAACTATACAAAGAAAGTCGTAGAATAAAATTTGGAAACAAATTTTTTTTTCGGGTAGCTTTTGTCGCCTTCCCCATAGTGTGGGGTATTGTTAGATAGGACTTTTAAAAACGTTTAGGGGTTGCTAAGACAGTTTTTTGATATAGAGATCCGTTTGCGAGATAATTAACTTTAAAGAGCAAATTTTTGTTCGAGTAGAGCGTCCCCCCCCCCCCTCTAAAAGCTAAACTACTGGATCCCAAAATCTGAAAAAAATTGTGTCGGTAGTACATGTAATGAACTTTAAAGGAAAACTATAGCGGATAAGTTCACTTCATTAGTTCAAGAGGAATAGGGGTCCGAAATGTCAGATGCAGTTACTCAGCCTAAAATTCTTGAAACATAAATAAACATACATAATACATATATAAAATCACGCCTTTATCCCACGGGGGTAGGCAGAGACGATGGAACGCCATGTGTTTCACTCCTTACATACTTCTTTTGCTTCCTCAACATTCATACATCTCGTCATACGTGCTAGCTGGTTTCGTGTACTACAAACATTTCCTTTCTGAAGGACGCCATTTAAAGATAATCTGAAAAAAATCACGGTGGTAGTATATGTAATAAACTTTTCATGAAAACTATAGCAGTTACTTTAACTTTATTAGTTCTAGAGTAATTGGGGTCCAAAGTGTAAAATGTAGTTACTTAAAATAATTCGTGCAAATTACAAAAACCTTTGAAAGTAATGACTTGTATGAAGATGTTACTTGTTTAATACAGATAGTAAATCCCTTTTAAGTCGAAATATGTTGTAACGACTAGCTACGGAACCCTACTGCGCGTGGCCCGACACGCACTTGGCCGGTTTTTAATATTAGTAAGAAGTAATATTAGTAATGACTATTTATCACAAGTTTACAATAAAGATTTCCGCATGTATTGTGTATGAATTCAGTACAATTTCTCTCGAATGGCAATAGCACATCTGTGCTTTTATCCGAGGCAGGCTTTCTCGGATATTGTCAATAAACAGCACCTGTCCGTCACACGACTGCTATAAACGTGAAACGATTTCCTTTACTGTTCAGTGTGAATGGTAAATGGTCGAGGTGGTAAAAATGCTGAGTTGCCACAATTCAATGCTGTATTTGATATACGATCAGTTTTATTCCAACATTTTCTTGGAAAGCAACCCATGCCTGTAATATGTTTGTAGAACAGAACGGTGATATAATTTGAATAAGTGCAAACAATATTTTAAGTGACTTATTGAATTTCTAATGTATAATTGTTTAATGTATATATATCTTAATCGTATATGTATCTTAAATATACGTAAAAGTGAACAAACAAGGATAGAGTAAACCTTGGACGACTATTTAGCCTCTAAACCAGTGAGGACGACCTTATGTGCATACTAACATACTATCTCTTTAAATCGTCATTTGTCTATATATGTATATATACATACCTATATACACTTTACACTTACATAAGATATTATGATGATTGATGAAAGTGAGTGTAAGCGCCGCAAATTTAGAGTAGAAATATTTTTGTATAACAATTTTAAGTGCTTCGTGAAGTCTAGGAAATACAGATAATTCATTTCATTTCATAAAAAGTCAAATCTGTAACGTTCCATTACAAACTAATGCTCGCTAGTTCATTTAGAAGAATGTCCAACAATTTAGACACGGTTTCAGACACAACAACAAATCTAACGAAAATCACGTCGACATGAATTTTCGCAAGAATCTGTCAATTACATAAGATTACGTGTGTGTCTATTGTCATCTTATTGTGTGTGAACATTTGAAGGCCGCAGGTTTGTTTTAACGTGCAATTAGTAATAGCTTGTAAAACGAATGTCCTCTTTTTATAATTGCGTGATACGTGGGTACTAATGTTAGATATTACGTGGAATGTAATAAAATGGTTGAGTATATAGGTATACCTAATTCGTGACCTAGAGTGTGATTGAGATGTAACTGCAACTTCCACGTATTGTATAGTAAAATAAAGCTTATATAAATGTGTTTGTGAACAGTCCCGCGACCTAGGGGTTATTCTGAAAAAATGTTTGTTGCTGGTTACTACGCGAAAATTTCGTTTAGTTGGTTAAAAAATATTATTTGCTGAATGTGCTTAATGCCTATTAAATCTTTGTCTATTATGAAAAACCTGTTGGACATATTAAATGCTAGGTAGTGATTTGACGATTAAAGTAACATCAGTCCCACACAAGCCAATAAAAACATCAATTTACCAACCGAAAAGATAAAACCTAAAACCATCTAAATATTACAGTTCTACATAAGGTCGCCACATAACTGAGTAACGCAATAAGATCCATTTGACATTTACAACATGGCGGAAATGTCAAACGAAACTGATCCGGATTACGTTGAATTACATGATTAGATTACAACCCGATGTATTTCCTTTAAATACTGACAGCAGTATTTACGCAAATGTGTGGTTGGAATGTATTGGTCTGTATTCAGGTCGCGGTTTTTATTTCTATGAGTAGCATGATTTACTTACCGAGTGTTAACATCTCTATTCATAATTATTTATGAGTCAGTGTGATAACACCCTAAAAATAAATTTCTTAGGTTTCTTTTATATAATGGAAGGAGCAAGTGATCCTCAGTTTATAATTGTTTACTACATACATACATAAAATCACGCTTTTATCCCACGGGGGTAGGCAATGACGATGGAACGCCTCGTTTTTCGCTCCTTACATACTTCTTTCGCTTCTACAACATTCATACATCTCGTCATACATGCGGTTTCATGTCCGTAGGTACATGTCCTTTCTGAAAGTCGCCAACAATGTATAATTTTATTAAAGATTTTATTAATTTAAAATAGAAGATTTTTTTTCTATGTATAGATATTATTGTATATAATTTTTTTTTTTAATTTTAAGTGTATAGTTGTAAATATCTAATTAATTAATTATTAATTTAGTTGTATGTTGAAAATAAATATTTTGTCTATTTAAAAATAAAAATAAAAACAATATTTAAAATTGATATTAAGTTTTTATTATAAACGAAGAGCATTTTGAAGGACTATATGGTAGGTAAAAAAAAATCTTGAGACTTAAATGGTCGCAAATTAAGGCACACCTAGATCCAGTCCCATTACCTTCTTTACTATCTTAACTGGCAAGAAAAGTCAACTTTTCAACCAAATCAGTCAAGGAAACGTTTCCCACGTTCAACCATTTTAACGTCAGCAATAAGGCTACGAGCCCGTACACTCCTCAATGTTCACCCCTAATTAGGAATATGTGCCCGTACACTCCTTGAAAAAAGAGCAGTACCCGTTCACCCCTTAATGCAGATACATTCAAAGTACAGTCAGCAGCACAATGGTATTATAAAATAAATAAAACAAACAGTACACGGAAAAAGTTTTATTTAACGAATTAGTTACGCTAATAAATATTCTAAAATAACCATTGTTAGCATTTAAAAAAATAGTTCTTCAATAACAATAACAGTTTAAATGGTTTAGTATAATAAAATAATTTACTGTAGATATTGAATAAACATAATAATTATATATATACTAGCGGCCCGTCCCGGATTGGCACGGGTAGACATTAGATTTATTTTTAAATTTCTTAGCATTTTTTGTCTAACGGTACTTTTTCATTTGTAAAATAATTCAAATAATATAGATTATACGTAAGGGGTGTACGGGCTCGTCAAAAAATATTAAATTAATTTTGTCTTGATACACCCCTTCAAAAGGGGTGTAAAGGCTCTCCAAAAAGGGGTGAATATGCAATTTTAATCTGAGGGGTGAACATTGAGGAGTGTACGGGCTCGTAGCCAGCAATAAAACGTTCACATTCTCAGTCCCAACCTATCGTTTCATATTGTAGTTTAGAAATCAGCCTACACTTCTTAGAACTTACAAATGAAGATACATCAGCCCAAGTTAATAGCTAGAAAGACTAGAAAGCCAAACCTAATGTGTCTCCATTACCGTTTTTATTTGCATATCGTTATGTCAAAATGATATTGTTCACTTGGACGGATGCATGCTGTCATTTAGCTGAACTTTCATCTTCGTCATATCACGGCGGGTATCTAAGGTGATTAGGCCGTGACAGCTTTTTGTGTCTATATTCTATATAGTTTATACAGAATAATATAGACAATATATTTATTTTTTTATATAGTTTCATGTTTTCGATGTCTGCTGGTTACACTAAGTTTATTTTTAAACTGCTGAGCTGCTGCTGAGAGCAGCATGAAATTAGCCTTGAGATTTTTTGTTTATTCTTGAGTCTTTTTCTTCTTCTATACCCTTGTCAGTCAGCTTATTACAAACTTGGACAACATTTTCAATAATCGTCTGAAAATAACTTTTAACTTTAATACAGATTCGTTAGCTGTTATAATGCTTCTGAGATCTTCGAAGGGTAACAGTATTGAAATGCGTTCCCGTATTCAAAATTAATTTACCTGTTATTATGTGAATTGTATACCTGGTGCCTAATTATATAGCTAAGTTTAATTTATACCTCCCTATTTTCAAAAACTTTATGGATAGCCTTCTTGGAACATCACACAAAATTACAGACAGACAAAATACGTATCATATCTTGGCATGAGCAGATATAATTTAATTCAAATTAACATATTCAAACACTCCAAATTCGTGATTATTTAAATCTCAGTCAGAATTCCGAGAAGGGCACGAAACGTCCTTCTGATAAGTTTGGGTGCATTGCGTGAAAAGGCATGCGGCAACGGCCTTGCGATCCGGTGCCGGTGCAGAACCGGTCCCATTTCTGTTACTTTCTTATTCCTACTGTACTACAATGTCTGTAATGCAACAACGGCATTTTTGCAATTGTTTCACTTGCAGGTACTTTGCATATAGCTTTGCTGTTTCTGTTTCATCTTTATCTGATCCTACCAATTATGCGTCTTTCAGAATTTGATTACTTGGTATCGTCTCTTCTTTATTTGTACACGCGTGTCACGAAAATGATCCTTGCATGATTTTACTCTCATCACGCCTTCTACTTTGTCTCTTTGTGACCTATTGTATTTGAGACTTTCCTTTTCCACCACTCCATGTTTAACAACACATGTTGAACTTTAACCTACAAGTACTTAATGACAACGCACGACGATAGGCTTACACGATTACCACCATAGAAAAATGGTGGACAGATCCATATAAGAGACAGATAGCTTGTTCACAAAAGGAGAGTAAAACAATATGTACTCCTTTCACCATAACCCTTATAAGGGCCGGGGCTGAGCGTGAACAAACATGAGGAAATGGTTTAAAAAGTGAAAGCATTCTTATGTTAAATGGCCTATCGATAGACTTGGTCAGGATTAATCAAAACTTCAAACGAACACATTATTAGCAATGACCGTCAAAAATGAGCACAGAACTGCAAAATTGATTCTAAGCATGAAAATCAATGCGAGAACGATTATTCATTTATGTATGTAAATTAAATTCAGTGAAGAGCAGCATATTCAACAATCTCTTGGTTTCTCAGTCTCCAGAAAGCTTTGAATATGTTAAACTTATCCTACGTTGGTGTCATTTGCTATTAACGCTGGTCCCAGTGAAATGCAAAACGTTGTCGCAATGATGATACTATCTCAAGCAGACGACTATTCAAGTGCCATAAATCCTGAAATGCCCATTATACACGGGAAGTAATCACCTCTGTTTATTTTATTAACTTTCCCTCAAATAACCTTAAATCAAAATGTTCAAATACAAGCAAATAATTTGAAAGATGTCTGTGGAGACGTCAACGAATAGGCAAGATGTGTCTTCATAAAATCTACATCCACGTAATGGGACACGATTTAAACGTGTATCTTCATATATCAGAAAATGTCGAACCAATGAAATACTCGTAGTAGCAAATAAAATAACTTGCAGTGTGCGCAGTGATGAAATTTATTGAATTTATTGACACGATTGCATTAGATGTGAGAGATTTGAATGTTTTATTTGATTCGACAAATAATCGTGACAGTTTATTAGTGCTTTGGATTATGATTTCAACCAAAGTGACATGAATGATCAATTTAGAATGGGTGTTGCGGTTTGGTCAAATATGATTAGTGATGAATTATAAATATTTTAATTAGATTATGCAATCCAAAAGCGAGTACTATTAAAACCTGTAATTGACTTAAGAGTGATGTGATGAGTATATTTTGAGTTCCTGAAACCTCATTATACTAGATTAAACTTTAAATCCAAATAAATATCATCTTTGAATAACTAATTATGCATTTCGCAACTTATTTGTAAAACCACAAGTCATAATATTTTCGCAATTTGTTACGTTACAGTTCGCAAATTTACATTTGCATCGTTTAATTGAGACGCACTAACATAATAAAGAATATTTATCATAGTAACTGTCCTTATTACGGACAATCAGAGTATTGGAATTGTTGATTACATGTCTATATCCGGGTCTGTAGCTGAAAAAGACCATCTATCATCAGTAAAGAAATAAAGTCCAAAATTGAAAAGCAAACTTGAATCAGAAAGCACAGCTGTATCTCACTTGTCGTCATTCATATTGCAGACTCATCTATCAACATCGACACTTACACACAGAGGTGCAAGATTACTTTTGCAAGTGTAACAAATGAATTTGGTCTTTAAAACCAAGTGCCATATAGTTAATTGCTTGTTTTGTAGGTTAATAAATACGTTTGTTGTAGTATTGAATGCAGTGGATGATGGAACGTCAAATCTTACTTAGGAGATAGCATCGTGTCGTGACTTCTGTGCGATCAGCTTTGATCTGAAGCCGATCATCCATTTTATAACGGCGATAAAGTAGATATTTAAAAAATAAACGAGTGCAAATTCTTTGGTCGTCAAGTTATTAAACTTCGGCCATGGGTGATGAAACTTATATTACAATGTTTACTTTTGTACTTAAAGCCAACTAACAATAAAAAAAATCAATCTACCATGCTTATTTAAATAAAAAACTGTATGCTAACAAACAAAATTAGTAAAGCATTTGTGCATGTCAGATAACAAGGGATATTTTCTTTTTTACTGTATCCGTTGTCAATTGAAATTATATGATAAAATGATCCTATTATAATTATGTTTTAAAATTAAGACGATTATAACTCATAAGCTCATTAAAGTTCTTAAATATCCTCCGCTATGGAAAATTGGTCATTTCCTGTAAACCTTTCATGGCATTTCGAAATCAATCATCGATATCAGCAAAATTGAAAATCGATATTAGTTTTGGAGTTACGAAATATTAATTTGCAGGCAGGAAATTACGGTTGAACGAATTCACTTCGTGTGAATTCGATTCCTATTCGAAGCAAGATCTGAAAGAGGTGGCGGTAATGATAAAAGAACAAGTATATCACGTCATGAAAACAGCGAAAGTAATCTTAATGAGTTGCACCTCAGGCTATCTGCGGCAATGCGGCATACAGCCTCTAAACATCAAATTGACTCTCATTTGACACACTCTTCCAACTTGAAGAAGCTAAACTCTAAAGTGAATGAAAAATAAAACTTATCATAACCATTCACGGTATAAATTTGATTGCTTCTCATTTATTAGTAAGTAATGAAGAATACACTATTATTTAGAAACAAGCAAAAGAAGATCATAATAAGAAAGTAGAAGGTCCAATTTTGTTTGCAGATAGTAAGCTCATTGGACCCGCAAGTCAACTCTAGATCAATGTTGATTATTTTGTACTGACAAACAAATTAGCTGATGCCTTTGTCTCGTTTAGACATATTAACCATGGTAGGTGATTGAAAGAGTCCAGATAAGGAACCTGACGTAGTGTTCAATTAAACAGTTCATTTGATATTGTATGAATGGAATTACATAGCCGATATGACCAGACTGTTACCCAATATGAGTTAACTAGAGAAACTTTCTTTAATCGAGCGTGCATTGTTATATACAAAGCTTTAGTTTACGGTTACTTTCACATCACCGTAAGGTACAAAACAAATAAAGGTCACACGCAACTAATTATTATCAACTATAATTAAATCATTTCCTTTGCTTATAATCTAGACTTTCGCTAATGATAACAAGCTGGCTTCGTTTATGATCTATAATATGTTCTAGAAAGTTTGCAATCATGTTTATTTCTACTTTTCTTTCTTATTTTATGGCAGTAGTATTTTTCATATTTATCTGTTAATTAATTTTAAGACGTCACTTTTTATTTTATTTTAATCAATAATTAAATCAATTAGTGTTTCTTTAACAGCACAAACCTCGTCTGAGAATACTTTAATAACAATAAGATTTGCGTCCTACTTTTAAATTGCGCTCTCAGTTTGTAAATTAAAAGCCGGTAAAGTATTGTGTATGCATTTAGCCTGGATTCCAGCTACAGCAGTAAACAATAACCCACTCTTAGGCCCATAAATGCACGAGCGTCACGACGTGATCACATATGACCCTGGCTTTTACCCGAGCTCCATTGAAAGCGATCCCTGTACACTAGAAAGTTACAGTAATTGTATGGAATTCACTTACACCTATAATAAGATGCGGACAATCTGATAATTGTGTGAAAATGTCAACAGTGCAAACTTAAATAGTTTCTTTTGTTTTAGACTAATAAAACTTCATAATTTGTTTTATGTATGGCAAGACTGACTTTAATTTTAGACTAGTTCTTATCAAAACAACAAGTGCAACGGTAGAATTTGTAGACTTTATAGAACGCTTTCCCTCGTCTCATAGGCTTTTCCTGTCTTGCGGCTTGTGGGTATTTAAATGTTGTGGATGCAAATCGAGAAAACATGTTCTCATAGATTTTCACCAGTCAACGATTGTCACGACAGTTAGACACTGTTGTGATAGACCGGACATAAGCAGACACATGTGTCATTTGACAAACATCACATTAGACGAGACAAACGACACTTTGATGAATTGAGACTTTATCACAATAGCACACGATACACATGCTGATTTACTTTCGATTGTAACGGCAGACCTGCGGCGTGCCGTAGTTGACGAGCGGTTAAATGATCTCGATGGTTATCAAGACGTGTAAGTTGTGATCGATATTGACGAAAGTGAATGTGAAATTTGAGAAGCAGCCCAAAAGAAAGCAAGAGTGAACTATCTGGGTGATTAACATGCACATCTGATATTAGCGTTCAGTCTTGACAGTGGCAATTTGTTTCCTCTATCTTTAACATTATGTCTGGACGTCAATAAAAAGTTGTCAATCTCGACTGTCTTGGTTTCGGCGTCTTTGACATTATTATCTACAATTTGCATTGTTGCTAGTGTCAAAGTGTCAGTAGCAGGCGTTCTGGGAATAGTTGGAGAGCAATAAACAGTAACGTATTATCTGGGTTTATCATCGGAGCGTATTTTATGTTTGTCGCAGCGGTTTGCAAGGCTCGAACGGGTTTCTTGTGGTTGACATCCGTGCACCGTTACCTAGCTGAATCGTTGACCCGAGCCTTTCTTTGTGTTACATACATGGAGTTCAATCAGTTATGACATTTCTTGTCAAATTGCTGGCTATAAGAGATGGTATTTTATTTCCATGAATCAATTAATTTACCTTTCTTTGTATAGTAATTAATAAGTATCGTTTTAGAGTACGTAAAAGAAAATTACTGGTATTCAATCGACTTGTATAAGTGGATGATGATGATAAAGTAGCAGTTATTGTAGATTACGTTGACAAATTGTTGGTCGTTTAGTTATCAAGATTGGCAGTTAGTAAATAGAAATTAACATGACATGTTTCGTAACTAATGTGTTATGTCTTGTTGGTGTTCGAATGTCAATATAATTAAATGCTGTGGCTTCATATTTTGTTCTACGAGCATCCGGATTAAGAAAGTATATTATGTTCTTCTATTCATTTATTAATTCTATGGTGTATTTAAACATTATTTCTGCACGGCTTTGTATCGAATTATTTTCTATGACACTAAATAGATTCCGTGTTAATATTATAATTGTTGACTTTTGCCTTAACAAAATATTACCAAAGGCACAGTTTTACTGCTGTGGTTATACCCTTAAGAGTATCTATTTATAACTGCCGTTATTATCGCATGCAATCGTTTCCATTTCTTCACAATACCTGAGTACGGGTTACAGACCATAGACCCATCATTCCTTTGTTACGCATCACAATGGCTTCCTAGCTTCTAACAGGTACCTACTGAACGTATTGTGATATCAGACCTTGGCATTGAACCATTTGTCTCACATACCCAGTTCTCAAGCAATTTCGTCTTTTCTAATTGACCAAACCGTTGTAATTTCCTTTCTTCTCATCTTACTTTAATTAGTGCTTTTGGCAGTCTTACTTCGATGGACTGCCTGCAGCAAATTACTTCATTAAGGTGGTCTAGATAGAATGAAATCAAAATGTTATCTTTTCATCTATCTTAATTATTTGGTACATATGAAATTGATTTCGAGATCTTGTTAAAGGCTATTTGCTTTTATGTGATTAGGTTGATTGCGATATTATTGTGGCGATAGAGAACTAGCATGACGGATAGGCTATTCAGTCAGACTGTACGTCTTTGTAACTGTAGAATTTAATTAGACTTTTGTATGTCCGAGAACTGCAACTATTTGCTCCCTGCGTGTTCTTGTTTTACATTCAAGAAATTAACAAGTTAACAAAATAAGTACATATTGCAGAAGAATTAACTAATTTCTCATGTCAAAGACCTTGACCCTTGTAAAGTAACTCTCACATGAAATGGTTTATCGAAATTTTAATGTACTTTATGGTGAGCAAAGACAATAAAACATTTCGGTCGCATTATAGTTAGTTACTGTATTAGCAATTTCCGTTGTCACTTATTTTGTTTAAGTTCTGATTACCTACCGTTTGAAAAAGAATCTCGGTAATTCAATTAAGTGAGTGATTGGACCACTTTGTTTTTTTCTTTATATATTATAACTATAAATAAAAGTGTAACACATTTTATAATATCAATCTCGTAAAACTGTGCCAAATACAAAATTGCAAATAACAAAAGGTTGTGTCCCACATAACAATAGATTTGTGGTCAGTAGCAAATGAACGAATAAATTACTCAAATAAACCAAATTATGTCTTCAATAGGCTAATAAATTTCTTATTATCGATCTCGACCAAAAATTGTGCTCATTGAATTGTTTCTCATTGGCGCGATGATATTGTTCCGTGAAAGTACGAGGAGTGTTGAAAAAAAAGGGAAGTTTCTATTAACTGAAATAAAGTGATAACGAAGTTGGAACCAACAATGGCATCTCGCATCTCGCTCCAGTTCCCAGTGACAGCGATAGTTTCTAATCCTAAACCATAATAAGCAAACCATATTCACACGTATCATATTCAGTCAACGGAAAAAGCCTCACGTTTCCTATTCCGGTTGAATCTCATTTTATACGCGAGTAGCTCTAATTTCGGCGTTTTCTTTTGTTCTGAGCAACGGTTCCTTAGTTGTGTTGACCTTGTTGATGAAAGTATTGCTATTGTCCTCGGGCGGGTCAAAGAGCCGACGATATTGTAAACCCCCAAACCGGAGAAGGCTCGTCACGAAACAGCATCACGATACAATTTCACGATGTAATGTCCCGCGATTTTCGCTAAGATATTGTCGCCAGGAGCCCCATTCAAATCCGTTTGAATTATTAAATGCGCTTGGCACCGTTGAACAATGAAAGGTTATCAAGATTCAAGGACCTATTCTATTGGGGATGTGCAATCGTTTCGCGGAAGCATGCACTTATGTAATAGGAATTTCACTTTCGGAAACCGTTGGCAGTTTAATAATTAAGTGCATTAAAGGTCAGAGGGTTGGCGTAATGAACGAAAGAGTGGACGCGTAGCTAACGAGTCTAATATGAGACAATTTCTATCCTAAGGCGCCTGTCGCGCCATCGGTGTACCATATTGTTTAATCGTTATCGACACTTTCTAACACCTCGAGTAAATATCAATCGCTGGAGGCAAGATGCTCACATTGTTATTTAAGAACTTAAGTGAAGGTTTCCTTTCCCTTTTAAGGCGTTTTAGAACCGTGTAATCTTGTATTCCGGTGTCTTTAATAACCGTTCTTTGCTATTGTATTAATACACAATCATGTTCGTTAGGTCATCCATGAAGAAGCAAGAGCCCAAGCCATAAATAATATTTTATACAATACAAAACATCAAACGGATAACAGATAAATGTTTTTATAGGAGGTATATCAATTTAACGCAATAATCTATAGGCCTATTTATGAAATTCTAAAGATTGGTTCTCATAAAAAAACTACTTCAAAACTACATAGGCCTAGTAATTAAATGGTCTAACGCTACTATAAAATTGAAACTCAATTGTAGTAGTTATTCCTTTTAACGGTAGTTTAAAGATAAGACGAGGACGAAGTTCTGATCTCACCTACCCCATATTCAGCAACACTGTCACCTTTGCCCCCTATTACGCTCATAAACAATGGTTCCCATTGTGAATGAAACACCATGATTCTATGGATATTGCTAACAAGGCAACAGGATGAAGCCAATTGCCAATGATTGTGTTTAATAGTCATGATTGTATTTACTTTTATTCTTCAAAGGAAATAAGGCTCATGGGTTTTGATTCATGTTGCTTGATTGTATCTAAGTAAGGTGTTTAAGAGGATTGTATTTTAAGTCTTACAATGTAAAGGTTTTGTGAACGAGCTCAAAGGGCACACTGCAATTATATAATTATTTACCTGTCGTCAGCAGTTTAATAGTTTAGCTTGTATATTCGTATGAAAGTTGTAACTATTGATTGATTGATCCTTTAAAGACATATTTTTTCCAAAAATACTTACTTCTCATTCTGAATGTAAATAAAATAACTGTTTAAGACTGTTTTTGAGACGTGTATACAATCAAATTGCATAAATTTAACACTATACTTATAATTTATCGTACATGATTTCACTAAATTATTTTATAGATAGAAAAACCTAAGCACACCTTATAGTGTTGAAAATGTTAAATACACAAAGTATCTAAACTATTTTCCTAAATACATAAAGTTATTAAACTATTCAACATGAACATAATGTTTTTCGAGGACAGTTCACTTATAATTATTAGAAGTGGGTACAGCACTAGATTTATCAACAATCCTTATTATATTGAACATTTTTACATTGTGTACACAATTTTTCAGGTAAATTATGCCAAACACTTTATCACAAAATTTATACAGGAAACTCCAATTCTGTTCAGCTACACAGTTTGAAATTTCGAAAAGATTTCGCCGAGCTTTATGGAAGTTGGGCGCAAATTGTCATACGATTCATTCATATTTATACATACAACAAACACTGCCTTCTATTATTAAAACTTTGAAGATATTTTATTTCTTTTCTACCTAGAAAATGTAAATAATCAAGAAAAATATTTATAATGTTGGCTCTTGTGAAAAAAAAATCACAAGTGGCCATCTGACCAATCAATCAATCTTCCAAACCTTTTTTCCCAATTACATTGGGGTCGGATTCTATTTTATCAAATTTAGCTAAATATTAGTATGTTACGTTTAACGACTGCCATCTTACCATCACGAATATTTTACATCGTTCATAAGCAGTCATTACCATTTACATTCTACAAATATAAACTACGCAGAGTTTTCCCTACAATAATGATGAAGCGTATTGTAAAACTACTACCTACAAAGCTCACATCAGTCCCCACACAAACAGCTCGCGGCATTCGACGTGATTCGCGTACACCTCGTTGTGAGACGAGTACTCGCTTTGTAACAACCATCTATCAGCAACTGAGCAAATATCTGTTTGCTACCGCTGTCCTTTCTATTGAGAACTCAGTCGGTGAAAATTCATATTATTATATTCTTTTCTAGTTTTGCGTCAGTTCTTCATCAGAGTGGATCACGTTTTTCATGAACGTCTAAAGATATTAAATAAAATACAAATATTAAAAAAAAATTGTTAAAAAGTTAGGTCATAGTTTGAAGCGTAATTTTTGGATTTGTTGACCTTGGTGATGGAAATTGTGTGACTATTGGCAGAATTTAAGTTTAAGTTAAAGTTTGAATGTTTAGGGGTATTTATCTGGGGTTGTAGCCATGTTTTGTGTCTGCCAAAAGTGGGGTATAGTTTTTACCATCACAAAGGTCAACTTATCCTAAACTTACGCTTTATTCTGTGACATGGCCTTTCCCCAACTCTTTTTAGGGTTCCGTAGTACCTACAAGGAACCCTTATAGTTTCGCCATGTCTGTCTGTCTGTCCACGGCATAGCGACGAAACCGTTGGTGCTAGAAAACTGAAATTTTGCATAAACATGTATGTTAACTAAACAAAGAAAGTCGTAGAGTAAAATTTAGAGATTTTTTTTTTTTTCAGGTAGCTCCCCTACATGTAAAGTAGGGATGTTTTTTTTTTTGTCGCCTACCCCATAGTGTGGGCTATTGTTAGATAGGACTTTTAAAAACGTTTAGGGGTTGCTAAGACAGTTTTTTGATTTAGGGATCCGTTTGCGAGATAATTAACTTTAAAGAGCAAATTTTTGTTCGAGTAGGGCGTCCCCCCCCCTCTAAAAGCTAAACTACTGGATCCTAAAATCTGAAAAAAATTGTGTCGGTAGTACATGTAATGAACTTTAAAGGAAAACTATAGCGGATAAGTTCACTTCATTAGTTCAAGAGGAATAGGGGTCCGAAATGTCAGATGCAGTTACTCAGAATATTTCGTTCAAAATTCTTGAAACATAAATAAACATACATAATACATATATAAAATCACGCCTTTATCCCACGGGGGTAGGCAGAGACGATGGAACGCCATGTGCTTCGCTCCTTACATACTTCTTTCGCTTCCTTAACATTCATACATCTCGTCATACGTGCTAGCTGGTTTCGTGTACTACAAACATTTCCTATCTGAAGGACGCTATTTATCTGGTTACTTTAACTTAATTAGTTCTAGAGTAATTGGGGTTCAAAGTGTAAAATGCAGTTACTTAGAATAATTCGTGCAAATTACAAAAACCTTTGAAAGTAATGACTTGTATGAAGATGTTACTTGTTTAATACAGATAGTAAATCCCTTTTAAGTCGAAATATGTTGTTACGACTAGCTACGGAAGCCTACTGCGCGTGGCCCGACACGCACTTGGCCGGTTTTTTTATGTTGCCTAAAGCCACCACGATTCAAATTACATATATAAGGTGACCGTTTTAACCTGTATTACAGGACAGGAATCAGGACAACGATTAAAGTAAAAACTAAACTGCATACTTAGATTTAACTTTGTATAGAGGCTCACTTATCTGCTTTCTTAGTCTTAAATCAATTATTCTGTAGAATGTCTACAATAGACAGTCATATCATCATAAAGAACACAAACACCGTTATCTTTGTCTATAATATGTCCAACCTATTGATTCCATATTGATGACCGTACAGTTATACCCAAATAAGAATAACAATATGACTAAACCGTTCATAATAATTATTTAATAGGCACAATAAATTACGGTATTAAATCTAGATCAACGATGGCCATGAATATTTATTAAAAACCTACTTATAACGGGGCATTCCTTCGCGTAATAGAACTTTTTAGCATAAAACATGACAATGAAATATCAAACTAGCCGTTATGCCTCTAAATAGTTTGCCATAGATATTAAAGGCAGGCCACACTGTAGCCTTGTCGTCGTGGTACGGTATCGTCGGATTGGAAATGCGTGCGCGACCAAAAATGGCAATGAATTGTGTCCGCTTGCCATTGAAATCAAATCACTTTAAAACAATTTATCGCTTATCATTTTGTTTATTATCAATTGGTTATTGTTCTGATTTTATTATGGGTAGCAACCGTTTTGTTTGTTATTTGAAATATTTAAATGTATGTATAAACATGTTCCATTGTGGACATTTCGTTTTACAAAGTAGCTGAAGAAGCTTGTGAACATGGAAGAATAACTAAAACACCTTCCTGCCCACTATTTAATAATTTGTCAATAAAAGCTCTTTTTCACAACTTTTAATAAATAGTATAGTTTTATTATTTGGAAAAGCACAGCATATTACCGTCAGCCAAGGGGCATCCGATTCAAGAACCGTGAATGTCACGGTACACTACATTGTAGACATAGTTTAATAGAAAAGAAAAAGCCTATTGAACATAATTATCCACGGCTTCACGGGGTGAAAACTGTGAGTGGGAAAAGCATCGTTTACGTGACCATACAACTTATTATCATTTTGTAGAATGCCATGGATTTATTAGAATGACACACTTTTGACGGCGAACGTGCTGATTTAGTGATGGGAACACCGTATTACCACAGTATAAATATGTACAAACAGTACGGAAACTGCCTACAAACGTGCGAAACGGCACGCACTTATAAACATGCACACCGACGAGACCCCTAAGCGGTTGTCGCGGTGCTCTCAGTAGCGAGTGCCGCTTAGGGGTCTCGTTGGTGTGCATGTTTATGTGTGCGTGCTGTTTCGCACGTTTGTAGGCAGTTTCCGTACTGTTTGTACATATTTATACTGTGGTATTACTCTACTTAGTTTTATATCTACTGTTCTTTTTATGATATGCAATAAGAGCGCGGATGAGATGAATTGCGAACAAAAATGATGATAGCTCTTTAACAGTTTCAAAGGTACTTATAAAGTTACCTAAAGTTATCATTGATTGATTTAACAATATAGAGCTAAGCAATAGTGTAGCAAATTGTTTATCCGATTTACAATAGTAGGTATGATTTATCTGGACCGTTAAAAACATTGACAGATTGATTTAGTATAAACTAGATTTAAGATAAATTTAAGCAAGTTGCCCCTATTGTTCCATTTAAGTTGTTTTGTGACCATCATATCGTTTGATAACTCAATTGCGATTCAAAACTGTAATGTTTATATTTGCGAAATGATAAAACTGACACAAACCCGCTTCGAATAGCTATTGAGAGGAAATCGGTGGTCAGGTTATTGTATGCGCCTTTTACCGCGGGATTTCGGGTTCGATTTCCAGGTTGGACAAAGTGTTATTTCGTGACGTTCATCTATTTGTTCCTATCTTAAGTAGGACAAATATATAGGATAGGAGAACAAATGGATGAACGTGACGTCACGAAATGACGTATCATACAGTTGAGAAATTTAGGGTTCTGGTAAAAGGCGACCGTAGCTGGATGGCTAAAGCGGCTGCCCGGTGTGCAGTAAGGTCGCAGGTTCAAATCCTGTCGGTCCCATATCTTTTTCAACTGTATAATGTGCTAAGCATAGCAAAATTCTATAAAAATAATCAATTAGAAAGTGTTAGTTGTGAACTTTCCGTCAGAAAATTCACAATAGCAGCACGGAGTTGGAATTGTGCCCGGTGAATGGTGATACGCTTACCCGCTATCCCATGGGACCTAGGCATAGCAGGTGAAATGTGGGTGATGTAGACCTCTGACACACCCTTCTAGGAAATAAAGGCGTGATGTTATTTTATGTAGTATAGTACGGCTTCTATAAATCTAAACCAGTATCTTTTCCATTATAAATTACCGACATTCAAATGAACAGATGCTCTTTAGAATGAATTATATTAATGCAAAGTTGCAAGATCTCACCACCACTCACCGAGCGAGCCGTTAAGGAAGCAGATTGAATTTGTAACGGAAAAGTGGCTGCTCAAGACTTCACAAGATTTACGCTTCTCTGTTTGCTGACGACGATTTGGTTTACTTTCAACTTGTAACAAGTGCTTACTAGTCTTTCTTGGGTTTGAGTTGGGTTGGTGTTTGTTGGTATGTAACTTAGGCAGCAACTCCGTATTTATGGGCAGATATTTCGATAGCACTGTTAACGAATACTTGAAGTAATTTATTAATAATAATGAGGAAGTGAGGATGAGTTATGTTAAAAGAATCAACTAATAAATACTCCTAATTGACTATTTTTATAGCATCTAGCTATGCTTAGCAAATTATACTAAGAAACAGTTGAAAAAGATATGGGACCCGCAGCAATTATTAAAAAAAAAAAACTATAAATAAACCATTCAAACCATTTATTCACCCCACAATATCTTACAATTAGAAAAAAATAAACAGTTCACAGAAAATGTGCGGCAAGGGATCTAGCTCAGTATTTGCTGCGCGCAATGCACAGCACTGATTTTCACCAAGTCCCTGCCAGAAAGAACAACACAAAAGACTAAGGTCAAATGTTTCAAATTTTCTTTGTTTATACATACAACATTTTCTTTGTTTATACATATTTGAAAGCTACAAAGAGCTTCCAGTAAAGAATCTGAAGTTGTAGTATATTCCTCAGCCCTTTTAATGTACAAACTGTTAAAATAACATGATTTACAAACGCTTCTACACATAAACACACAAACAAATCACAGGAGTCGCAAATGATTTATCATTTAAGATATATGTAGATGTTAATTGCAAATAAACAGATATTTCATTCCTGGCAAATATTACATAAAATTTATAATATCGTTAGTATCTACCATTTATTTAGCATGAATACTAAAGTAAGTAATGTTGTTGATATAAGTGCCTGTACTGGGGCCCTTATGTAACGTACTAACGAAGTAAAATTAGTGAGATATTAAATTATCTGTTTCTTGAGAAATACTTACAAAGTATCTATATCGTAATCTAAAATGTAACTGTAGACATATCTATAGTCGTTACCGCATGTCAAGTGGTAAAACCTACTGGTTTTTCAGATTTGTCGATCATGTGACGAGCATAAGCTAGCTTGGAATAGAAAAGTTATCTAGTACGTATTGATGATGAGTTTTATAAAAATAGTGTATTCCTATATTTAAGCCTATCTCCATCAAAACAGATAGCAACGACATAGTGCTAATAATAACGTCGAAAAAAATGTTTTCTGCAAAAGTTTTAATTTGTTCCAATAGTTTTGTGTTTGTAAAATTGGCGTATTAGAATAAAAAATCATCATTTTCCGTAACCATCATTCTCGAGCCTTTTCCCAATTGCATAGGAGTCGGTTTAAATTTTGCCGTAGTAATGACCAAAATTTAAGTTTGCCAAACTTTTACTTAAAATTCTTAGTGTATATCATAAATTTATTAAGCAGTAGGTATCGCGTGACGCTCTAGAAAACGTTTCGATGCTTTATTAGTCTAGACTAGAATAGAAACAGACGATATTAATTATAACAACTAATTTATTTGTTTGTTTGTTGTCTTACTTTCTGGTTATTTTGTTTTGTTAATATGTTTAGAAAGTTCGAGTGGGTTTTGTCATCGAGTTTAGAAGAATCAATTCCCAAATAGTACGAGTAGCTGTCTAATTATTTTCTAAATAACATATTAAATTGTTAGGCGGTCAGATCCTCACAAAAGGTTGTCTGCTAGCTCGTTCATTCAATTTATTCGATACATAAAAGAGTTACTTTATAAATATGTTTTGATCTATCTGCAGCAGTTGTCTAAGTTATATTCAAGAAAAAGCTTCTTGAATAGAACGTATTCGAAAGCTGCAATAAATAATACCTCAGCAAACAACAGAGACATGTCTGATCTGTAATAATAAAATGTTAATAAAGACAGCAAGTATACACTCTGCAATCATTGAATAGAGTCACCTAACTTGACTTTGTATAATATGTTTTCAATTACTTAGTAAAGCCTGTCCCTGACCTAACACGTTTGCTAAACGGTAACAAAGCACTCACGTCGGTGGCCCTTAAGGGAGTTATGTGGGCGACACACCTTATTGACAACTGTAAGGACACATAAATACTGTAGGAAGTTATTGCCTGCGTTTCTTGTGGGAGCAAGCCGTAAAGATTTGATCCTGTTACTTGTAAAACTTTAACTTGTCTCAATGTGAAGGTTAGGTATGTTTCTACCTACTTCGGATGTCGTTTGTTAGAATCTGGTTCACTTTATTGACAGAAATCTTTGTGAAAACTTACACTACCTCTTGAAACGACTGCAGTGAATAATGGCTGATCTTCAATATTCGCATTATGCATTAAATTGAATCATCGTGCTCAATTGGATCAGTGATAAAAAAAAATTCTATTTATTAACAAAATAATATAACATAACATCACGCCTATATTAACCAGTAGGAAGTTGCAGTGGTGTACAACACCCTTAATTCCCTTGTAATGTAGATAGGCTCACCTCATTGTGCAATTCCTGACGGAGAGTTCACTTCGTTCAACCCGGGAATCGAACCTGAGACCTCGTGGTGAGAGGCGCATACGCTAACTATTAGACCATCGAGGCAGTTTAATAAAATGACAGGGTAAAATGGCAGTTGACATCAACATTATTTCTATATTATTGAAGAAATCCGAACATGAATGGGATCTTCTCTAAAACTGCTAATTTCAGACCCGATATTATTTTCGCTGCAGACGAAAAAATATGTCTCTGGTCTAATCAATCACACGTATTTTGTCTAGTAATTATACCGCCGACGTCTTATGATTTGATAAATGAATACCCTGTGTTTTTCTTACATTCTAGCATCACTAATTACTCTTTTGTTTTTTATCCCTTATTGATTCCAAAACACGTGATGACAGGCTGTTCAACCCATAACTTGTTAACACAACATACAATTCATTCACCTACAAAAACTCAATGTAACTCTTACTATTAATGTATTTGAGCTAATCGCATAATCATACAATTACTTAAAGCTCCAACAGTAATTTATAATATGCAGGTACATAATACTATCACAATACATTGAAAAGTGATGGATCACATATTGAATAATACATGTTGTAATTTTATACTAATTATTTAAACATTAGTACTTACGAATTTCAATAGTTAACTAATTTGGAAATTGTACTTTTTAATATTAGTTTTTTTGGAGTATGCTCCAGTTCTTTTTTAAAGTTAATCTCTATGGGTTTTAACATTAGGATTACATCAATCAAACGTATTTCAGACATTAAGAACAGGTACATTGCAATGATAATCTGATGAAACTATAGCTATATAAGCTTCAATGATGACTTTGAAATTATTGATTTCAAACATTTTTTTTAGTTCATCTGTTACTTTATTGTAAGCCTCATTTAAGTACCACTTTTATTGTGACGACACCATAATATAGTGGTTAAGTTTAATTAGAAAATATTGATAAGTCCAACTGCAGAAATTTATGCGGAGGGTGCAGTTATCATTGACTATCTACTACTACCAACTAACTACCAACGGCCAAATTTTTGCGTCAAGTGTCAAATAAAAAAAGAACCTATACTGTATGGTGGATATACATATAGTCACTTATTGCCGACGACAATAGCCGTAACTAAATGTAAATAACCAATTGGCGTATGAATAGACAAAATATGTCTCTTTCTTTTGGATAGCTGTCAACCTAAAGCTCGGCGTTTATCGGTAATGAGTGACGGTCTATCTTTATTAACGTTACTCGTAGCATAAATCTTGCATTTAACTAGAGAGACTGCGCGAGAAGAGCTGGGTGTTCCAAATAAAATTCACGTCAATGTTTAAAAATGTATAATATAATAATAATAATAATGTTTATTGGAACCAAAAAAAAAAAAATTGTTAAAAATAAACTGTGTTGCAGCTATTAACGCTCACCCTCAAGGAGTTGAGTACATCAGTGGTCCTGTTCCCCGTCCTGTATGGGTTTTGACAGCATTTCCCGGCCCGGGGATTTCTTTTATGAAATTTGACAGTCTAATTACTGCAAAAGTATGACCATCAATTTTCTTCTGGTTACATCTTGACATCTATTATCTCTGTCTATAACTTACACAAAGTGACAGCTGTGTTCCATTTCATGTTTAAATTGTGTCGGTTATATCCTACTTGACAATTAACATAAATGTACTTTTTATAATTTAGTAATGTTGACACTTACAAGTTAAAATTTAATTACATAAAAGAGAAATTTAAGTGATTTTGTTCCAATGTACCGTAACATAAGAGACTGAAATATTCAAAAAACCAAAAACAATGAGTTAAGAAACTTTTACACTAAGTTAATTGAGCTACGACCAAATCCGATAAGTTATAAGCTAGAAACTCCAGTAACTTAAATTAACTATTTAAGTCATTACTATTAACATGCACGCTAGCTAATAAAGTTAGAACTTATTCATTTGCATCTGCATGCCGACTTTTGTTAAGTTTTAGTTAAGTTATTCAAGTTATAAGCATGCGAGCGCCGCGCAGCTATGTACAAATTAGAAATGCAATTATTTTTGTGGGTTTTTAGGTTTTAGTAAATTATTAGCGTGAACTGTTCTCATTCATAAATTCGTGTAAAATTTTACAGAATAAATCTCACTCTATTGTAAAATGCATAAAAGATATTTTTGTTATTTTTTTATTTATCACTAAACATTACTTAGCAATCTTATACTAAGAAACAGACTAAAAATTTTTTGGAAAGCTCAGACAGAAATGCAATACGACGAAATCCCAAGATTTTCACTCCAAATCTAGCTTCAAGTAAAAAAAAATCCACTATTTCTTGGTACATAAAACATGTAACATTTAAAAAATCCCTTCCCAGTAGGCCCCTCAATCAGTCAGTCGGGTGAACAATTACATCAGTATAGATAGATATGTGGTATTAAAAAAAAACGCATAAATTCGTACATTTACTTGATGTCGATAGTTCCACTGCCCACGTTTGATATTTTACACAGAGCCACCATTTAAGGACAATACCTCACTTACGAACTATACAAACCAGAAAAAATAAAACATTCACAATAATTTATATAATAACATTAATGATTTATAATAATCAGCATGGCTCGCCTTGGCCCGACCATTTCTTTATTTCATGCACATAATGACACACATTGGTGAATGAGTTAATAAAATTAATTGCTAATGACTGCCAAATTGTGGTCCTGTCAATCCTGACGTGTTTATAATGGAGATAGGTTGACGTCTTAAAATAAAAGACCTCGTGTAATTTTTGATTGTGTTCTGAATCGAATTAAGGTTAACGCACGCTTATCGGAGCGTTTCACATCGACGACTCGAAGTTTACAAAAACGTTTAATTTAAATAATCTACGTATGCTGGTTCGCCTCAAATTCCGAATATAGAATTATCCTAAAAAACCTTAACTAAATCAAATGACGTCTTGAGAATTCGTGCTGCTGAGCTGCTGCAGTCAAACTCACTATATTACTCGATTCTTACAAGATATTCATATTTTTAATAATAAAAATATTGATTTTCTCTAATTTTACAGCAATTACTGAAGTACCAAAAGTATTATTGGAAAAAAAGGTTTCTTATACAAATAAGACACTGTAATTTAAAGTGAGAGATAGCTATTTAAACAATATAGATGATAGCATTGCTTATCACATGAAATTAGTTGGCGCAGTCGATGAGGATAGTGACGCTGTTTTTTTCTTTTTGTTGGAAGTGTGTGATCACCTTTAGTTAGCATTTGAATGATTAAGATTCACGAAATGATCACAACTTTGAAGTAAGCGATCGATATCGAAAGGGCTGGTCAAAGGTCTGCCATAATTCAAACTAAGTCACGAATTTACTAGTTCTCATAAAATGACATAAAATAGGAGTATTTTGTGTCTGCGTTTGTAACTAAACATATATCAATACTAAAAACATAATCGATAGTTTTAAAGCGGCCATGGCGCCATGGATAAAGCATCTGTCTTACGATCGAAAGGTTTGAATCCTGGTCATTACACCACGGACGTGAACCTCCTCGTAACACAAGCGAATTATGTTTAACTGGAGGGGGTAAGAATACTAGTTTTTTGATATGGCAAACTAATAGTAAGCTTTAAAAAAAAAACAAAAAACTTTTATTATTATCAATATGTTACTACAGCACTACATTCTGTTGTATTGTAAGACCTTTGCCAGGGGATTTTTTAACATTTTATGGTAGGAACATAGTGTAGATACTTATTTTTTTAAATTTCATTATTTTCATAACATGTCATTTCTGAAATACAACATTTCAAATTAAGAACTGCATACATAGTAACCAATCGAAAAACGAAACTAACCAGCATCATAAAATTGCAATGCCGGCCACAGAAAGGGGCACAGTCATTTTATTTATTTTTTTAGCAACGAGGCCGGTGATAAAGTGTGGTATTTACGATTACGATGCATTGGGACTACCCACGTGGACAAACTGGTTGAGAGCTAAACGAACTGCAAATTCCGAACGCGTCGAACTAATATTGTGAATAAACAGGTACTTGGCAATAACTTGATTGTTTCGACTGTGCTATGTGGACTTCATAGATTTGCAAATCTTGTTTAAATATTTTATGTCATTTGACATCTTTACCTTAGATTTAACTTTGGATGAGATAATAGAATAGTTGTTAGTTTATTTCTTCCCCCTTATAACATACTGCGGATCATAACTTTACTATAGATTCCCTATGGATAATTAATTAAGAAAGCTACACTATACCTAGAATATGGGAATGCAATAATTGACACCCGCTGACGTGCAATGAATCAGACCTAATTGTCGTTGTATTGAACAATCTATGAGCTAAATTATGTTATTGGCCATCAAATTCAATTCAGCGTGTGACCTTATTGAAACCATCAGGCAAATGGGTTGCAGCTGCATACTTACTTTAGTATACGCAAAGATTTTATTGTACTATCAACCCAATAGATTTATGATCCACCTTATGCGAAGAAATTCCAACACATTTAAGTGTAAATGCGCTGGACAATTTATTTAGAATTTCATAATAAATATTAGTAAGTGTCAAGGTTAAACCAACCAATTGCCACCTTATCGAAAGTGACAACTTCAAACATAATGTTATTTCGTCAAATTGGTCATGAGTCTATGAGTCTAATAGTACCTACATCAAAATATTTGACACTTCTATTCAAATTGTATATTTGATTTGGAATTTATTCGAAAACCTACATAATTTAAATAAATACAAAAAAAAATTGCATCGTGGCCGAACCATTAAATTAAATATTACCCAGCGTTTTCGCGATAATTCCCGTTTTCATTCAACCATTATCCCGCAATGCGAAAATGATTAATATAAAATTATACACCATAAGTTTGACCAAAATGACCATAACTGATACTTTATGTTGACTTCTTACTTAAAAGTAACTTTATGGCTTTTTGCAGCAGGTTCGCACTAAACTTGATTTTTATACCAAAACGGTAAAGTGACTCAGAATGCTGCTATAATTATACCGTTCGGAATACCATGAATGTGACTGCAAAAAAATAAATGTTATTCACAAAAATGTTTACAATATACACCTTATTTTCTAAGTCTGAAAGTGTGTTTATTGGTAACCTCGTGAAGTCTGACCTCCTAATTTTTATAAAATGGAGCAGATAGCTCTTCACTAACTAGCAAAATTTAATTTTATATAGCTGGTCCTTATATTCAGTAAGTATAAGATATCACAGTCAAATGTTTGCTTTGATTGAATACTTCAATATAAACATTTATTAATTCCTCTCATAAAGGGATGTACATTTTAAACATACATTATTGGTGATGCCCGAGGCCCAGCCAGCGCTGACAACGCCCTACTAAATCAAATCAAATCAAATCATTTATTTTGCAAGAATGTAGTACAAATACAGGTGTTAGTAATTAAACAATAGTTCAATACATTCTACCATAACAATGGCGTGCAAAAAAATAAAAATATATGGAGTCATGCAGTAGAAATTCAACTTTCTTAGATTAAATTTTAACAATAATTATTATAATATTAATTTCATTCTCAATTCAATTATTCATTATTACATAATTATTAATATCATTCTTCATATGTCATATAATCTTTAACTAGCAACTGTAGTAGGTATTCAATAAAATAAAATGAAATGAAATGATTTAAAAAATAATAATATTTAAGTAATAATGAAACAAGCAGAACGGCCCAACGCTAGCCTGAACCCGGGCACCACGAGCAAATAACAGCTGAAATTTGGTCCTTTATAAGACCTGGAGTCTGTAAAAGGTTCAAGACCTGTATAACAGATCTCCAAGCTCCCTCCTTCTTATCAATTTTATTGTGTTTTATACAGCTTATAAAATAGATTCCAAATAATTATAATAAGCCCGTTATAATTTTCAGTTTACCTTATTTATCTCTTTCTATTAGTTATTCAGCTAAATTAATTCCTGATTTGAATGCCCCAAAAATCCTCCATAAATCAGGTCTTCACTCCCTGCCTTGGCCGCGACCCACGCACACAAGCGAACACGCACTAATGACATACATAACACTCCTACATGAACACGTTTATCGATGCATTTGCAAATTGCTAACTGTTCAGTTATTTTGGCCGCAAGTGTATTCGTGGGTTTCGAGAGGAATGCAATGCCGTTAATTTGGTTGAGAGTGCGTTGATAAAAGCAAGATTAAATATTATGGGTTTAAGAGAATGAATTTGACTCCGTTATGTTCGTTATTAATAAAGGTTTCTTGAATTTGGCTACCGATTTACAGAAAAAGAATTGTTGGAAAAAAAACGATTGTACAGGGGGCCAAGCAATTAGGTATGCATCGCAAAAACTTGTACGTCACAATAAAGACTAAATACACTAGTTATGCATGTGTGAATTACATATTTAAGAAGTAATTTACCTACTATCTAGGCATGTAACTTCCATAATTCCATAACTGGTGAACTATAACGTAGATGTTTTTTTTTTTAATTTTTTTTTACGTTATTCAATTTATTCAACAGAAAAACAATACAAGCTTACAGTTTTGCAACCAAATCGCTCATATGGTAGGTACAATACAATGTCAAAACAAAAAAGTATATTAAATTATCATACAACTAATACACGTTTAACAAGTAATACAAAATTCATCACACAGAAACAATTGATATTCAATAATTCTGATAATATTAAGATGCATTAAGGTATAACCTAATAATCATGACATACCTTTTGCCCTGCATACCGAATTCCTTGGCTCACTGTACACTTATTTTTTGATAGTACACTTATTATTTATTAAAACCACCACCGAAAGAGTTCTGAGTTCAACTAAAGCATTATGTTAACTTCAACTATGCGATGGTCAACTATATCTGATCAACAACACATAACATCACGACCATATTACACAGAAGGATGAGGTAGAGGTGAATAACACCCACACTTCTGATATATTTAGGTCCCACGTAATAGGTGGTGAGCCTATGGCAGTCCACTGGGCACAATTAGAACTCTGTGCTGCCATTGAGAATTTTCCGACGACAAAACCCCAATTAAAACTTGTGCCCAACCCGAGAATCGAACCCGAGACTTCGCAGTCAGAGGTCGCATACGCTTACTACGAGGCCAACAAGGCAGATCTGTCAAAGTTTAAATCTAAACAATAATTCAATAAGCATTTTTATATCAACTTAATTGCTATCATTATCACCGTCTCACCTTTAACCTGCCGCCAAATAGTAGTGCTTCCATTACTGTGTTCCGGTTTGGTGGTGAGATCAGGCCCTGAAATTACTGGCACATGAGGCATAACACCGTAGACCTCAGCTGCAGCGACGCATCTATAATCTGGCTCTGTGTATTGTTGATGTTCATGGGCTGTACTCCACTTACCATCAGGTGGACTACACGTTCGTTCGCTGTGGGAGTAGCATAAAAAAAAAATATGATAATTTTATCCGAATAAATTAATAACATCTCTCATAACTTGTCTTCTTTTATCTTTGCCACAATCCATCTATATTTCTACTATCCCCTTGACACAATTCCTTGGCCGGTATCCTCACGGGGGATGTAGGTTACCCGAGAGCTCTACAGTCTTTTGTGTTATGTGCAAACTGCTGGCGAGAACATAACTGGTCACAATGTTACATTCAGAGGAAAACTGTGGGGAGATGAAAATAGCCTTTGAGGGCTCTGTGTAATGACTGTGTGATATCTAGACTTTTTTCATAATTATAACGTATTAGCTTCCGCCCGCGGCTCTGCTCACGTGGTTAGTCGATAAAAAAGCTACAAAATTTCATCAATATATTTGCCGTAGTTCTTGCGTGAAAGAGTATGATACATCCATACATCTATACTCACAAATATTGGCATTTGTAATACGTAGGATGTAGCGACAAGGGATGTTGTCCACCTGATGTGGTGTGGCAACTTCAGACTCTAATCAATCTGCAAAAAGAGGTAGATATCTCACCACATCTGAGCCCTACAATATTGTATTGTATGCCATATTTCATAGTACCATAAGTTAGTACCTTAAACTGAATATCAGTCTAACTATCGTTTTATCCATCCAAAGGTAAGGTAAGTCATTGATTTTTAGCGATAAGGCCACCTATTGTACATGTCATTATGCTTATTAAAGTTCTTTTTGTATTTATTTTGGTGTGCAATTATGATTATTCTATCTATTTATCTACTAATCTGATCTGTAGAAGCATCACGTTGACACTAATTTCTAGTCATTTTTATACTATCAAATTCTATTTTTTTCTTTTCAAAATGTTACATAATAAACAAAGTACTTAATAAATATATTATTCTTACTTCATACAGATGGCTCTATAAATTTAAATCGCAGCAATCCAGTACCTAACCATTCGAACTTGCCAACACCTATATTTTAAAATCTAACTACCTTTAAACCTGTCCGTATCTACCTGTTTACGTCCCTACCTTTCAAATAGCGCCAATCGGAAATGCCGTCTGAAAAGTTTAGTTACAGCATCTCTATAGAGATGTGTATTGGGTAGACTACCCGTGTCTACTAACTCTTACACTTGCTTCCATTGATCGCTATGGGTAGATTGCGTGTAATGGGTAGTGGGTTCACTTAGTATTCAAAGCATGCCAAAATTACACTAGTTTGGGCAGTTAGAGATAGGAATAGTTATTCGGGAATAAGTAGCTCTTTGGGTTGCTGTTTGCAAAGTACTACATGATCTGGATTTAAATATAGAAATCACCTGTACAGAATACCTAGATCCAGTTACATTTGTATACTTTGCACGGCATAGTACCCTTATGTGAAACGTCTAGATGAGATTTTGTCCTATATATTGGACTAGCCTAGGGTTATAAACAGTAATTCTAAAAACTGTCAAAAGTTTGATTTTTAACAAGCCTGTCATTTTCAAGGCTTAATAGGTAAATAGATTGAAATTAAGCAAAGGCGCTAAGCAAAACTTAAATGCTGGAATAAATCGTTAAATCAATTTAAAACATTGCTGGAGAAAACGATAGTCTTCCTTAGAACACTAGCTCTCTAATAATATCTAACCCGTTTTTATCGTACATCTCTTTCCTTCTACCTTCTATTGTCCATTTTGTATAATATATATTTTTATGTATTTATATATAATATAGTATGTATGTTTTAATATCGCTTAATTATATTAGTATATAAGTATTTTATCATTTTTCAACTATACGTAGGTATATTTATTCGTCATAATTGATAACTGTATGCATTTATATTCTTTCTCTATTCTCAATTCTCGCTTGTACACCTTGAACTTCCCTTTCGCATTTATTTCTTACTCTCCATCCAATGATTGTGTGTAAGCTTGCCTTAGTTGCGATAAGACCTCCATTTATACTATATATTTTCTGTATTTATTTTTTTCTTATACTCTGTACTAAAATCAGAGTGACGAAAATCGAGCTCCAAAACGTTTGACAAATGATTTTTGTCTCTCTGATTCGGTACAGAGTATAACAATGTTTCGCCATGCCGTGAAAATCACAGATAAACCATTAACATACCTGAGGAATCGATAAACAAACAATCACTTAGAAGTATTAAGTTGCAGAAACTACTACTGGAGTTCTTGTGACAAATAGTTTGCTTAAGAAATGGGTGAGGAAGAAATCATTAAATGTATGGAAAGATAATTTTATTGCGCTCCGTACAAAACAAATAAAAATAGTTTCTGATTCTGATATTACCTACTGCTTACTAGACCATCTTTTAATAACCATGGTACAGATCAACGGTAATTCGATTGTTATATTAAACTAAACATAACATAACATCACGCCTATATTACCCAGAAGGGAGTGACAGTGGTGTACAACACCCACAATTCGCCTGTTATGTTTATGTCATATGGGATAGGGGGTGAGCCTCTCGCGATTCTCCTGAGATAGTTTTAACTCCGTGCTCCTATTACAGATATCACTTTGCCTGACCCGGGAATTGAACCTGAGACCTAATACCTAACCACTAGACCATCGAGGCAGTATATTAAACTTACTAAGTGAAAATTTCAATAACCTAGTGTTTATTATCATAAATAATCATTGGCACGTATACAAAGAAGTATGCACGTTGAAAAATCTGATTCGATAATAAAAATCGTTTCATAATGTGTCACAGTTAACTAGTTTTATTCATGTTCCTCATAAAACATTCATAATTTGAATACCAAATAAACAAATCTGTGGTGGAAATTACTATTGTTCAAAACCAAGCTCCGTCGCGCAGCCTGCGAATGTACAGATAAGCTTGCCAATTTCACCGAACAACACAGATTCATTAATTTATGGCACCATGCAACTATACTCAAATGTTTGTGGTAATCATTATTTATTCATTTATTTAACTTTTATTAATTTAACATGGCAATTGTGGCCAAATGGATGCCACACTGCGTAGTTGATGTGGACGCAACTTTAATTCATTATGCAACGTTTGTGAACACCCCCGCGACACAGAAGATATTCCTAGCGCGAGCGTTATTTGAAAAAAATAAAAGTTGTTGATTCTGTTAGAATACCAACAGAAATATATTTGATGAGCAGAGTATATATGGGGTGGATGCGACATAGCGACATTTATTGAAACCACAGCTTCTATACATGGTAAGTATCAATTTCCACCGTATAAAAATTCTCTGGCGAAAAAAAAAAATCACGTTCTCCGAACAATTTGAACATTGCGATCGTGCAATTTGTTCGGAAGACGTGGATTTTTTTTTTCGCCAGAGAATTTTTTATCCGGTGGAAATGCATACTGGCCATGTATAGAAGCTGTGGTTTCAATAAATGTCGCTATGTCGCATCCACCCTGTATATTTATACATAGGATTATTTACAAAATCAAGTAAGGCATCTTAACAAGTGAAATACAAAAAAAATAAAACTTTAAATCAACAAATCCATTGCAATAAACTACCGCAAATATCCATTCTATTATGTCCATCCTAAGGTTGCCTGGAAGAGATCGCGTCAAGCGTTAAGGCCGCCCTTTGTACGTTAGTTTTAAGTACCTATTTCTTTGTATGTTTGTTACAAATTTGATGTGCAAATAAAGTTTTATCTATTTATCTATAAACTCAGAGTATTTACGTCTTGGAATTTTTAGGTCTATGTGATTTTTGTTAGCCTATTACGTTTGTATTATGAACATTTACAACTACGAGTTAATTCGACAAAGTCGAAATGAAAACTAAATAACAAAGTGTACAGTGTACAGTTGGACGATTCGGGCACGATGTACAGTAATTTGTTTGCTGGAGGCATGTGTCGCAATAACTTGACGAAATTTACAGGGTGCTTGACGGACAAATATACAGCGTGTTTGTGTAAATGTGGCGTAAAATGTCATCGCAGCATAGATGGCACAAATGAGTACATCTGTGGAATAGGATATTATGCCCCATGAGCCTGTATTTTCAAGGTCTTATCGCAACAACCGTAACACGGCGCGGCGCTTCACTGCAATCAGGATCGTCACAAGAACTCAACTATCATTAAAATTAATCGCCTGCTGAAATTGTCATTTCCCAATCTTTCCCACAGCTTGCCCGCGTTTCCCTCACTCCTCACGTCCTCGCGTTTGGCGCAGCTCCAACGAGCCTGCCCTAGGGACATCCAGTATTGTGTGGACACGATTTATGACGATAACGCCACTGGTACTTGATACCATGGCTTTAATTGAGAAATGTACCTATTGAACTAACTGGGCAACTACTCTACTACTCTCATAGCCATATGTTTGGATAATGCATTGATGCATTGTCCGATCGAATTCTCAATGATCGGCAGTTTTTCAGATTATTATTGATTGTACTTTTATGTTTCTAAGTAAATAATGATTTTGAAAATTATGGTGATGACTTTAATTTGCACTTAAAACAGATCTAATTTTGGTAAATTGTTGTTTCAATTTAAATAGACATATGAGACCGTAACATTAATGTTGCAGTTGGAAGCAGGCGTCAGCGTCAACGTCCGACGTATGTTTACATATTTTCAAACAAAAAAAACGTCTTTTTTGTATGAAAATATGCAGTCGATACGCTTTGCTCCCTTCCAACTGCAACCCTTAAGGGTAGACTTCCGGACGCCTTGTTTTCATACTCATTTGATAAAATGGGTGCCAACAAACATGCATTTTAGTGTTTTAGATATGATTTGTTTATAACAATAGATATAAACTTAATAATATTAAAGTTAAACCCATATTACTTTTGTATGGAAGCAATTGTTTCCCCTTAACCGCTTATTACTGACTACAACGATAGAGTAAAGACATTCCTTCACCGTACAAAAACAAAGAAACAATCTAGTTTCAGTGGCAATACAATAGCAATACAAAGCCATGGTACGATCCTTGGTCAATGACGCCACCTTTCAACTAGAAACAATAAGGATGGTAAGAGTCCGAAGTAAACGAACGGACAGCTTAATTGGAATCGAAGTGCTATGAAAGAGTTTGCAACTTTTATACTTCCACATCTTGGCAAAAATATCTTGATTTCTATAGAGATATCCGAATAAATTTACTGGTCCATTCGGTTTTCCAAATTCAAGACCTGGCAATGGTACTACAAATCGGTATTGGGCTTATTTATGACTGATGATTAAGGCCGCATTGGAGTATTTTTCCACTTTAAATTTGACATGTTTATAAAGTAGGTATACTACATGTATAATAATAATAAAACTAAAATAAAACTATGATTCTTCTCCATGCCAGGTTGTGTGGAAGAAATTGCTTTAAGCAATAACACCGCCGCTTGTACAACTAGTTTTAAGTGTTTGTTTTATGTATCTTTCTTTTGTATTTTGGTGTACAATAAAGAATATTTATTATTATTATTATTATAAAAATTAAAACCGGATGTGATACTACTGTCCTGAAATACAGACTCGTTCTCGCTCTTATGCTTTTTTGGTACTGTTTTCTTCTAATGTTTCAAATATCTTGTAGCATAGTGTTTGCTATCGAACGCCTTCAAACCAACTTAAGCGATTTTTATGTCTTTTTGAGTATATATTTGTAGGACCGAGAATAAGTCGTGTACTATTTTTATACTCCTAGGTGACGCAGGTCCATGCTCGTACGTTTTTAAATATATGCCAATACAGGAATACTATATCTCTTACAGGGAGGCTATTTTGATTCTTGAATAGCCATTTAATATTGATATCTATTGTTTCAGGTGACATAGAAGACTGCATAGTAACTCCAGCGTACCAGGGACAGTTCACTCCATTACCGGAGGCGTTGTGCGACTGCATCATGGACCTTACGTCTCAGGTAATATGTACCTAATTACGATACAGAGCTTATAACTTACTATAATCAAATAGGCCATCGGATTCAGCTTTTAAAAGGAACTAGAACGAATCAGATAACCTTTTTGTTTTGTTTAAAAAAACTTTACTTTAACTAAAAGAAAAATAATCGGATCTTTTGTTAACCGAATGGGTACTTCAAAAGAGTTTATTTTAGAACTTACTAAGTTAAAACTAAATAATCATCAACTTTTTAAATGAAAATCGAAACCTCAGAATTAATTAAACATTTTTTTCATCTGGACTAATTTCACCAGTTTTAGATAAGTAGCCCGGGTAGCCGATTGGAATTTATTTGACAGACAGAATTTTTTTAGAATAGAAAAGTTTACCGACTAATAGTTCCATAGACAAACATGCCCATTTCAATACATTTTGACTAATCATCTGAGCGACATCTGGTGGTTGAGCTTTTAGTAATCTCATCCAATAACTCAAATTTAACTAAGAAACAGTTAAGCGGCAGGATATAAACTTTGCGACTTCTGCATACCGGGCAGCCGCTTTCACCACTCAGCTTCGGTCACATGCCAGGACCCTAAATTTCTCAACTGTATGTCACGTTCATCCATTTGTACCTATCTTAATTAGGATAAATTTAATTATAATTTCTTCAACTGTTTCTTAGTATAATTTGCTAAGCATAGCTAAAATGGTATGAAGATAATCAATAAGAAGTTGGAATTTAACTATCCAATACTAACAAAATGTAAGCGTCATCGGATAAAATGTCGTCGTTGCCTCCCTGATGCGTCGGGATAGTCCCTACAGCCTCCTAAACTCCATACTGGAGAGGGTGGCTGTCCAGTTGTGCGTCACTGGAATGGCATACATGTTGACGGCAAAATAATAATATTTCATGTTGGATAAAAATGGAAATATAACAATGAAAAATTATTACTAACATAGATCATAAGATATTTTTTCCTAACAAGCGAGGTAAATCTGAAATAAAATTATAAATAAAAAATCTTTGAAACTACCAAATTCAAAAATATCAAAATGAAATAAAAGAGATAACGAGATAAAGCGAGTTATCATTTTTCAATTGAATCCGGTAACACCTGCATTGAATAAATCGAAGCCCGTGTATGTATAGTGCTGTCTGGTCTGGGTGCGATCCTTATTTATGAATCGAAATGTGGCTCTGTTTTGTATTGCAACCAAAATATATTTTGGTATTGTATTTGGACAGCCATTTTCGGGATATTGATCATAGAATTTGCGTTATTATCGACAATGGTGGTGAGAATGGTTGCTAAATTTATAGCCACGGCTCCCGTGGCATACCTGCAACATAATCCTGAGAGAGACTAGCATAAAGATCTTTTTATATTTTTTCTTATTTTTGTACGGGGAAACATGACAACATAACATAACAAAACATCACTTGACGACCGGATGGCGGAGTGGGTAGTGTACTTGCCTGCGACGCCGAGGTCGTGGGTTCGATTCCCACTTAAGACAAATCTTTGTGTGCATGAACATGGGGGTTTGTCTTAGTCTGGGTGTTTCTATGTATAATAAGTATGTATTTACAAAAGAAAAGTATATATGTATTAGTATCAGTTATTCTAGTACCCATAGTACAAGCTCTGCTTAGTTTGGGACTAGATGGCGTTGTGTGTGAGTTGTGAAATATTTATTTATTATTATTATTTATTATTTATCAGAAAGAAAGAAAGAAAGAAAGAAATATATTTCCCTTCACGCCTATTTTCCCAAAAAGGGTGCGGCAGAGGTGTACAACGACCACATTGTGCATTCATAATTCCAACTACGTGCTGCTATTGTGAATATCGTCAAGTAAAATTTTTCAAATAACACTTTACATGACCCGGGAATCGAACCCGAAACCTCGCGGTATGAGGCGTAGACGCTTACCACTAGACCATCAAGAAAGTTTAGTGATCTACAATCTTTTATAGACGTTGTAACTATTAAAAATCAATATGATTCTTCCGGAGCTAATAATTTGTTAGCCTCTATTTTCTACGTACCTTCTCCGATACCTAGCGGATATAAATACGGCAACAGCAATTTCCTTCTAGATGGTAAAATCTCTACCTCCCCAAATTATACTGGGAAAATAATATCGCAATAATGTCGCAATATAAAATTACCGCACACATAGTAACACCTACATCATGCATAATTTATGATATCTCTACTCGCATAAATTGGGTAACAATCGGCGGCGCTTTTACGATCCTTTTTGTATAATTACTTGCCTTTATAAGTTTAATATACTTTTAACGAGGTGATAAACCTGTGTATGGCATATTACAGGTAACATATTAAAGGTACAGTCTTGGGATATCCCATTGATATCGCAATGTTCCATAATGTAATAGCTATTAAAAATCTGTTATGATATCAATTTGGCTTTTATTGAATAAATGAGTACAGTTTTCTGAGTTTTACCGCCTTAGGTTTAATAATAAGGTAACAATTATAATTATTAATTACTTGGCTTATATTTTTACGACTTAAGCAATAAAAATAATAGTACATTGTAAGGCAAGGCATGTAAGAAGGTGTTTCATTGAGAGTGTAGTTTGAGCTTAATAAACCTGAAAGAAATTGATATTTCTTTCGAGTGATACATAGTGTTTTACTCTTACAAAGAAACAAAAATTACCAAAAGCAAAAAAATCTGCCAAATATCTACCAAAAATTATACCAAATAAAAAAAAAATACCAATAACAACTATAATTTACCAAATAAAAATAAAATTATAGAACAAAGACTTCGCTCTCGTAGCAGAGGGAGTTTTTCCTACTATACCCCCCCCCTCACTGCACTCTGCAGCGTGTGGAAAAGTAGGAAAAGCCCCGCACTTTTCCGTTGCTTTTCTTTAAAAAATATTCTCCGTATGACATACTGCAATGGGTACTTTCTACGTAGACGTAAAACTCATTGTATGTCTACAAAATCCATTTTCTTTGTACGATCTGAACTAATTCTTGAACTTAGCGTCTGCTCTGGGTCAAACAAATTATAGCCTCGTACTTTACAACTTAGCCCCGATTACACCAAAATTTTACGGTTTTCTTAAATTCGTATTTGCATCTCACTCTCCCTCTCTCTATCTCTCTCTCTCTCTCACACATAGTAATTAATTATTGTAAGGTACGTAGAGATCAAAAGCTGTAGCTTAAGGTTAAACTTATGTTTAATACGTTTTGGTGAGAACGGCACTAAATATTCTCGTTTTCCCAAAACGGCTCTTTTAATTACAATTCTAATGCAGCAGCAATGATACTCAAATGTTTATTAAATTAAAGAGAATTGAAACAAAGCCATGAGAACGGTGCCGAGATTACAATTGATTTCGTTTACATTTGATTACGTCCAAATTCTCAGACTACTTTCTCCGTCATGTTGCTTTTTGGAGCAAAACTTACTGTACATCGGCATTGGTACATATTAAGGTTTTTGTGAGCCGAATTTTCTGCACAATAATAATTGACAGTACACATATAACCAGCGATAGCCGAGTGGGAGACCGTAGGACTGCTAAGTCAGATGTCTCGGGTTCGAACCCGGCACACACCTCTGTCGATAAATCGTTAAGATTCGTCTTTTCAAAGATATGTGTGTATTTGTCATTTAAATTATCGCTCGCTAACGGTAAAGGAAAACATCGTGAGGAAACCTGCATGGCTGAGAGTGCCTAAAAAGTACTCAAGGGTGTGTGAAGTCTACCAATCCGCACTTGGCCAGCGTGGTAGACTATGGCCTAACCCGAAGAGGCCCGAGCCTAGCAGTGGGACATGTATTGTATACAGAGCTGCTATTATTATTATTTATTATTTATATATACCTATAACAAAACTAAAAAGTAGTATAAATTGAGTTTTATTCGAATATGAGGCTAGTCCGTACAACGTGTTTTGCCTTACACCTATTAATCCACTATCTACAATTTTCTTAAGAATCTAAACATGGGAAATACAATCATCTTACATAACACAGGAAGACACAAAATAAAATAGCCATCGCAATTTTCTCAAGCAAAAATAACTTGAGAATCAAAGGTGAGTTAAGTCGCAAGCGCATAGGGTTCATCGTAAAAGTTACCTAGTAATTTGAACACAGATATAGATCTACATAGATAACGCAGATGCATGTACTTCGCGTGTCTCAACCCTGACCAAGCGTCGAGGTTGGTCGTCTCTAACTTCATTCCATGCGCGTCTTTTGTCAGAGAAAATCATAGCGGACGGCTCCAGTTGAACGTACTGGGCGGATTGGCGTCGGCGGCATCGGTGTCTTTGAATCGGTTTGGATTACCCGTCACTAAATTTCGGCTGTGACGTCACAAAAGGTATTAAAAAGTCGGCACGCTTGGTTTCAATACAAATCGTGATACTTGCGTTATCTATGTAGATCTATATCTGTGAATTTAAACTTCCAACCTTTTGATAGTCATTTATCATCAGTAATGATTAAGTACAAGAATTCACTTAGTTAAGTGATATTAAACTTTACTTAACATGTAAGTCACGATCGGACTGGTTGTGCGATGACAGAATAATGATAATGACAATGTGTTTTTAACAAGAAAATATTTTTGGAGAAATGTTTACGGCTGCTTGTGATTGCTCTGTTTATTAATTAAACGATAAGTAGATATTATTTATTTCTAGTCAAGTCAGTGAGAACCGAGATTTCCCTGTTTTTTCTTTTTTTTATTAATAATTAATTTATTCAGTTGCAAATTGTGCATAGAATAGATAGATAATACATGGTAGATGCGACATATTGACGTTTATTAAATCCACCGATCCTTGACGTGTTTCTCGCATCAGTCTTTATTTCCGCCAGTTAAATCTTTCTTTACAAAAAAAAACGTTTTTCGATCAAATTGCATGATCTCAACGTTCAAATTGTTTGATAAGCGAGAAATTTTGTTTTCGCAAACAAAAATGTGGTTCCAATAAATGTCGCTTAGATATTTTGCATTAGATTTTTTTTTTACTTGAATAATATTGTGCCAATCTAAGCCAATTATTTTGTTATCTAAATCTGACCATCAAACCGGAACACAATAGTATTTGGCAATAATGCACAGTTTTCGCATTGAGTGTAATGTTTTGACATATTAGTTTGTATTCCAAATCTTATCAACAATCTGGATGTTTTATACACCGAGATGGATTTATTTCGTTTGGCAGTCAGCCAAGCAATCTCATGTATAATAGATAACAAGTTCCCATTCATTCACTAAATAAAAAGAAAAAAAAAACTGTACACAGTACAGCACTCTCCTTCATAATTTACTTCTTCGTTAATCAAATCTTCTTCTAATATAACACATAACATATTATCACGCCTATATACCCTTTTAATGTTTAGGTCCCATGTGATAGGGGGTGAGCCTATCGCCATCCACCGGGCAAAAGTCCAACTCCGTGCTGCTATTGAAGATTTCCTGACGGAAAATCACAAATAACACTTTACCTTTACTTTGAGTTAAGTATAGTTATCGAACTTCTTCAAACCGGCTTGACCGATTTTTAGGTTTTTTTTTTCTATTTTTGATACATCTACGAATAGGCTAGACAATTTTTTTTACATAATTATCGACACCAGTCGCGAGCGGCAGCTCCCCAAAACATTCCTCCTTAATTTAAAATAAACACATCCAAATACAATCTAAAAACATGTCAAGCATGCAACTTCATTAAAATATTTGAGCAAAATAATTTGCATGCGAAAACAGACTATAACCGTCGTCGGGTCGTTAGAAGACACATGACCGTGAAACTTCACACATAAGTGTATTCATACTGGTTTAAATATAAACCTGTTCTGTTGTTTGTTTTTATTCTGTGGCACAAGTTTCTATAGTAAAGCAATTAATTTCTAATGCGTAGGAAATTGCGTGAAGAATAAAATTGATGTTTGTACTATTTAATGATTAAAAGAGAAAATGTATCAGTAAGGTCTTTTGTAGGCATTTAAACAGTTTTTGAAGAATGGTATTACGCATTTTAAGCGTTGCAATTTTTTAACAATGTTAGGCCTTAATTGAAGATAAACGAATAGAATATTAACGCTTGTTACTTTGACCAATGTTAACTTTTTGTTATTTTCTCTCAATTAGATGTTTTTGAATAAACGATCTTTTACAAAATATGAATAAATAATAGCAGTCCTGTATCTAATACATGTTCCACTGCTGAGCTCGGGCCTCTTCTCATGATGAGAAGTGTTAGGGCATAGTCCACCACGTTGACCAAGTGCGGATTGGTAGACTTCACCTTGAGCGCTTTTTAGGCACTCTCAGGCATGCAAGTTTCCTCACAATGTTTTCCTTCACCGTTAGGGAGCGATAATTTATAATATATGATAAATACACAATTATCTTCGAAAATATGAATCTTAACGATTTATTGACAAACGTGTGTACCGTGGGTATGAACCCGAGACCTTTGACTTCGCAGTCTTACGGTCTCCCACTCAGCTTTCGCTGCTTTTTACTTTACAAAATACGTATTTATAATTTGATGGTTATTTCTAGCAGAGAAATATGCAGAAATAAAAAAGTAGGAATCTCAGGAAATAGTCTCCCACAGATGTCTCCTTTAATGATTATCTAGAAAACATCTGTGATTGCATATACACTTAAGTGCTCTATATTTAGAAAATATCCAATAGAAGGAGCTCGCGTTCAATTAACATAATTTTATCAACATAATAGCATTCATTTGCTTACATTCCATCGCAATATACATTCCAGCTAAGTGAATATTACACTCTCGGACACAAAAATGACCCAGCACAGAAATGTAATTTAAACCGTCGGCGTCTGCAAAAGGGGCTTAAAATCGATGGTATCAACAATTAAAGCTCGCTTGCACTTCAGACTTGTACCGAAACCAGTCTGGTCATCAGCGGCATGGAATTTCACACTCATGGTCCTTTTGCACACTCCTAAAAATAGCAACACCGTGAGCTCATTGCAACGTAAACTTTAAGTTTAAAATAACGAACCTTAATTAATTCAGCACTTAATTTAATTTATCGTAATTGGATAATTAGTTGAAAAAGTTCGAATTAACGGTTATTCAATATGTACTGGTATATTGAATAACCGTTAATTCGAACTTTTTCAACTAATTATCCAATTACGATAAATTAAATTAAGTGCTGAATTAATTAAGGTTCGTTATTTTAAACTTAAAGTTTAATAAATAAATTAATTGAAAATAGGTGCACTTGGGCAGAAGTTAAATCTTAAACAAGGGACTTAAATAAACATTTTTCATTCGCATTTTCTTCCACCTTCTAAAGGGTGAATACATAGAGTACATAAAGTATTGGTGCAAAATATCTAAAAAAATACTGAACTGTAAAGGAAAACTATTGCAACTAACTTTACTTAGTATGTTTAAGAGTTATAGGGATCCAAAATGAACCATCTTTTGTATTGTGATTTTTTGTATAAACTTGTGCAATCATATTATATATTTAATGAATTAATTGCATTGTTACGTATGTAATACTGGTAGTAGACCTCTTTAATGTCCGTATGCAGCAACGGCTGCCTACGGAACCCTACACTGCGCGTGGCCCGACTCGCACGTGACCGTTTTTTATACTCTTGTTGGATTATTCTTAATCTTGTTACTGTGTTATTAAACATTGCATCTAAAAGATTGAATGACAAATCCTAATAAAATAATAAATTACTCAACCTGTCTCGATAAACACAGCTCTAGCTTACCCGATAAAATTTATAGCATTTAGATCAACATAACGTGGTCTCATAAAATATTCTGCAGGTAAGCTTAGCTCAATTAATTTGTCAGTTACACAATAATTGGCCCAATTCCTAGAGTGGTAAGAATGTCGCACGGACAGGTTACAGACAATGGCACCAGGAATTTCAATCAGAAATGCATGAACATTGCAGTGTCATGTTTAACATTAGTGGGCTTAGTATAGCTGCAGGCTATAGACGAAGTGGTAAAACAAAATACGAAATGAAACAGAATAATAACGATGTAGGACACACATACTGTTAATAGTCCAAGATCTACGCGCTTTGTGTAACTTGCCGAGTGACACCTGGGCAAGTTCAAAGCTCGTAGGTATTCAAGGCACACGAGACGCTACTGAAAACTTCAGGTTTCATCCGTGTGAAAATAAGTTATGTCTGTCAGCTCTGGGATCTTACTCTATAAGTACTCGAAACTCACCCAATCTTGCCATATCTGATCTACAATTCGGGAAATTAAAACAAATGATGTCAAAAAATTATAAATGGTTTCTTTTTTTCAAAATAAATAGCTTCCATAAAAACAAAAGAAGGTGAATGATGTCCATGCAGCAGGATCTTAGTGCGGAAGAGACAACCCAACAGTAAGTATGTTGGAGAAGACTCAGAATATTGTGGTCAAAAAACAGTTAAACGGACACAATAAAACCTCCTTCCTTTCAGTATTTTTAATTATAAGTGTAATGTTAAAATAATTGTTACAAAAAAGTAAATTAAGTTTAAATCAATTATGAATGTTGTTAGTTGGGCCTCCATTACTTCTCTCGTTTATTTTTATTTCTAAAACATGTAAAATATCGCAGTTCATGGATCCGTTGGAGGAAACATTTTTTGTAACCTCACGATTTTAGCGGAATTCTGTCCTTAATTGCCAAATTGTTTTGTTTATAACAGAAACTAGTTTCTTATTTACTTTCTTTTGATTTAAGTTAAAACGTTATTTTGTAAATTGTTCAGAAATATGAACAAAACCATCTTAATCATAGTTAAGCCATAGATATTATAATGTCAGTAGATACTAGCAACGTTGATCGCAATGAGATAAGAAAGTGGCATTCTCATAAATAAACCCACTAAAATGGATCACCGAATTAGAATTATCTGACAACTCATCGATCTATTATTGTCCTCTAGACGTGTTACAACACCTAAAATTATTAGATCTGTAGAGGACAGAGAAACAAGAGACAAATAAATTAAGATAAGACTATGGACTATACATAATATTACAAAATTGCCTATAGAATATTTTGCTATTCAGATCACCGTTAAAGGTTCAATAACACTTATTACAAAATGGTTCATTCAAAAGCTAAATCGAGTTGATTTTATCGTCCTCAATAAAAACGGTTCTAACAAAAATCCTATTCATTGCAATCTAATTCTTATGAATCATTTCAACATCAGGACAGACGACATCGCAATTCATTGAATGTATTTTGGCCCCGCCCGTGCCAAATCGTACAATATAAAGGTCTCATATCGTAACACATTAATAGCTTAAACAGGTTCTCATATACCACAACCGGTCTTATACCCCGATTATTCTGACTAAGAGACTCATTAAACAACTATGTGTCAATTGCTACCATTATTATAATTGTTGCTGAAGCAACGGCAAATGAGAGATTTTCGGCTAAAAATGCAATAGCTTCATTAAAAGCAATGTTTCTAATTCCTGAAATGTTAAGATTTTTGTAATTATGGTACTTTAAGTAATCACTCACTCTTCAGTGAATCTGTATAGGTGGAATTGGCGTTTTGCATCAAACAATTTTATTGATTCCTATCTCAAGAGTCGAATACAATTTATAATCGGAACAATCATTGGCATCCAAAACAGTTTAGTTCACAATAGCAACAATACAATTGACGACTCTTAAATTAACCACAATATCAATTACACCTTGCGCATTCACAAGACCGTTAATCTCAATCACTACTACTAATAAACAATTGTTTCAATCTGCGTACGCTTTATCAAACATGGTTCTACTTTGTATAATATTTTAAGCATAAATTTACCCACATTTCACAATAGATTCTCATTAATATCTGCCACATTCTATGTCTCGAAGGCTGGCTTGGCCAACAATATTTAGATTGCTCGTTGATAATTGAACAAGATCGAATTTGCTTTGATTGAGTTTGATTTATTGTTTATAGGGCATAGTACAAGGTTGTAAGCAAGTGAATTCTTGTTGATGCGGTTAAAGCGCAAGTGAAAGATGTTGATGACAATTAAAATGATGGTACAGGTCGTAAGGAACATGTAATATTACTAGTATCACAACGTGTGCGGCCACAAATTCACGTGCGTGCTACAAATATAATATACATAAGACCTAGACAGGTACCTAGTAATAAATTATCAGGTTTAAAGACCGCCATAATGCAGTGGCAGTGACAAGTTGCTTATAGCTCGCGTGCACATTACCAGTCGCTGCCTTACAGTTTATTTTAAAAAATTTGCGATAAATTGGTAGCAGTTAGTATTTCTACTAATCTTAGTGTCGTTATACAATTTGCAAGTCCATTAAATCCATTATCCAACTCCAATATTATCAAAGCTTACTGACATCGTTTGTTATGTTGGACACAACAGAAGAATAAAAGAATCCTTTCGAACAAACCAGGTCAAGTCCATCACCGAAAGTGAATCTTACAAGAGCAATGACATCAAACAGTGCCTGTATTAAGTCCTATTGTGTAATTCTTCTTATCTTAACCAAATATGAGATTCAATGCCAAATGCCCAAACGTGCTGAAGGTTAGATTAGATGAAGACATCTTGCCTATTGAGGCACATCTAGATTGTAATTGATTGATGGCCAAAGTTGTATTCACGGTTGAGTAGGTCCAATGAGGAGTTTGATTAATCGATCGCGTCAGTGATGCTTGCAGATCCTGTGCAATTGTTTGGATTAGTAAGCAAAATAATGTAAGCACGACAGAAATGAGAATAACATAGGCAAAACATTTTGACTATTTTTGTGTCAATGTTTATAATAAAATATTTATTGTTTAGGATTAAAATAAAAAGTCTCAATATAATCTCTTCATTCCTAGGATTCATCAGGTTAAATATGACTTCTGCGGTTTATTTTAATAAAATAAAAAATATTACTTAGGTTACTTTGAAACTAGCATTTCTTTTAAACCAATAGTTGCTTAATTCCAACACAGCTAACATAACCAATTATCTTGCAGGGGCAATCAGCAACACTGGAGAGTATAAGGACCTCTCTATCGGCGAAGTTCCCATCGATGCAGACACCCTCACAAGAAGTGGTGTACGACACCCTAGCACAACTCATGCAGGAGAGGAAAATATACCAAACGTCGAGGGGATTCTTCATAGTCACTCCAGAGTAAGTAAATTATAGTCTTTAGAAACTGTCAAATGCATTTTTACTCCAAAAATGATGCTTTTGAATTGACTTGAAATTTTTAAATTTTCCTTTTCTAGATATTTTCGGATTTCGGAGATATTTATTTATTTATTATTTATTTTATTTATTTATTAAATTAGATACTTATTGCGCTAACAGTATTACCCAATACGCACAATAAGCCTGGTATACATTTGTATGACATAAATAGATTACAATATATTACAAAAAAATTGGACACATATTTTTAAAAATTCAGCAAACTTCATGTAAAAAATATCAATCTCTGGATGCTGAGCAATCAGTGTGTTGATCAATGCCATAGCGTGGTTGGTTGGCGCAAATTGTGCAGTGCACGTCCGAACGGGTACTATCGCCATGAGTCGGCGCGAGCGCAGCCGCGTGTACTGGTTAGGAGCTGATAAGGAGCAACGTGATAAAGCAGTTGCATTGTCAATATTATTATTCATTAATGAGTAATAATGTATTAACAAAGCACACTGCCGGCGTAATTGTAACGTATCGATACCCACCATACCAGATACGAACAGAGACGGATACAAATGAGGATAATATCCGTATAATTTCCTATATAAAAAACGGGCGAATTTTCTTTGAACACGCTCAAGCATTGTGCCATACTTAGCCTCGTGTGGGTCCTAGATTACAGAATTGAATTCTAAACTGCTTCGCACAAAGGCATAGTATAACGCAACGATAGCGCTCCTGTCCTGAAATCGAGCAGACTGTCTCATTACAAACCCAAGCGACTTGAACCCTTTGCAGCAGATACTAGTTATATGCGTATTGAAGGTTAAAGCACTGTCGAGAATTACACCAAGATCACGTATCTGTGTGACGCGCTCCAGCGGGTCACCTATTAATTCATAAGTGTGAATATACGGTGTACGTGACCGTGTAAAGGATATAACTTTACACTTAGATGTGATAAAGTCCAGATGGTTATTAAATGCCCAGGTATCTACACTATCAATGTCCCGCTGGAGCGCCTCACTGTCCTCCTGGCATCCAATGCCCAAGTACAATTTCAGATCATCAGCAAACATAAGACAATGAGCCGTTCTGACAACATTTGGTAGGTCATTAACCATAATAAGGAACTGAGATGGTCCCAAATTACTTCCCCTATATATAGCTAAGTTACTTCTTACTACTCTAAGCTGATTCTTTAATTTTCAAATATAAACAGCTGTCTAGAAATAATAATTGACCGTTGTCAAAAGGTATAATAAAAATTCATAAGCTGACAAATAGTAAATCATGCTTATATTTATATAATATTGTGACTGAAAAAGTGACTTACAAATTTTGTTAAGATGACATGAAATTGGATACTAATATTTAATTTGGGTAAGTAGAGTAGGAATGTAGGTCTCACTTTTTGTAAGCAGAAATAATTATAAAATATTGGTAGTTAATAATAGCTGTCACTTCTATGGATTGATTGTAGAAAATATTATTTTAACCGACAAAAAAAAAGGAGGAGATAATATAATAATCAATCAAAACTGTCGTTGTTACAGTAATAACAAGTCTGAGAGGAGTCTAAAACTATATTAATTAGATAGAAATGAGGCTTTTGTGCATTCAATTAGCTCTTTTAATGATGCCGGGGCATTTGCGAGGTAGGAATTATTTTGTCTATGTATTGGTAACAAATAGTTTTGGATCCTGGTTAATTTCTTTTAAGGCAAATCACTTACTTTTTTTGTCAAACTTTGAAACCTTAATGTATGAATCCGTGACGCATACAAAATATTTTAATAACGTCAAAACCATACCATTCGATAAAGTTCGAAAGGGATCAGAGCAAGCGCTTTATATTTATTTAATCTCAAATATGAGTCACTCTCCATTTTAGTATGTTGACGATCTCAGTCGTACATGTTGTACAAAATTGAACGCGATCTGCGTACACAGTTCCAAATTTGGACGCAAACTTGACACTACGCGCATTTGTAATGGAGGCAGGTCGATTTTGGACCTAAGCACTTGTGACTTATCAATTCAGTGATGCATATTTGTACTTGCCGAATATAAAGAATTTAAAGAGCTAGTTTTACCAGAACTGGACATGAAACTTTTTAAATAAAATGCATGGCGTGTAATGTATAGAATTAACTGGCACTCAACTTTTCGAATCTTTATCACAGACTGGGGTATTTGTAATAGCAAAATTATTTAAAAATAAACGTATTTTCATCATCACGCATCGTAAAATATATAAATATAATACAAATACGCATGAGTATTGTATTAGTATTCGCCGAAGTATACCAGCCATTCGTTGCATCACTTCAACTGATATGCATAGATCCGAATCGCATCGTAATACCTGATGGTTTTGAAGTTATTGTTTTCAACCAACTAAAAGTTATTCAAATCATTGGATATGCTCCTTGTGGCTATTAAGATTGTTAACGTTTCAACACTGACCATGTAACAAATTCACAACAGTCTCCCATAAAATGTGCTTAAACCTAGTTTCATAAATGTTTGTTACGCTTAACTTATTAACCATAGCTTCTTCTTCTTTTAAGTCATTGTCTTCATTTCTGAATGACTTTACATACACAATAGAAATAATATCTTGTGTTTTTAAATCGTAGGTGTTTTTAACACTTTGTCTTGACCTGACATCATTACATACATGCATTTGTCCTTCCTTTGCCGCGACAACGAATAATTCTTCCAGTCGCTTATTGAGAAGTGATGTAGGTGTCATGTAATAATGTGTGAGGTCAATACATCATTATTTCGTGAAGGTAATTGCTAATAATCATTTTTATTCATCCATTATCCACCTTATGAGAATTTGCAAAAGAAACAAGGCTGAGAAGATTCGAATTAGATTATTTTTTGGCAGTAAATTACGCTTGGCCTTTACCTCAATATTTATAATCGCAATATTATTAATAACTTGCTGAGGCTTATCGATCAATAATTAATTGGTATTATGATGTATATTTGATGTTTTTAATACTCGAATACACATGATTAATGTGGTTATCGATAAAACGGCACTTAAGTTATCTTTCATATTTAACGCAAGCACTATCGATCTTATTCCAACCTGTTATTTTTATACCTCTCTTAACAAGATACTTATCTGTTGTTGAGCAAAAAGTAAAAACTAGTGCTTAGTCAATACTATAACTATTAATAGCAAATATTACTACATCATGCAAGCAGCGATAGCCGAGTGGGAGACCGTACCGACTGCGACGTCAAAGGTTCGGGTTCGAACCCACGGCACACACCTCATTTAATAAATCGTTAAGATTCGTCTTTTCTAAGATATGTGTGTAAGTATTTATTATATAAATTGTATGAAATACATAATATATAATTGTACGATACGAAAAACATCGTGAGGAAACCTGCATGCATGAGAGTGCCTAAAAAGGGCTAGAGGGAGTGCGAAGATTACCAATCTGCACTTGCCAACGTTGTGCACTATGGCCTAACCCTTCTCATCATGAGAAGAGGCCCGAGCCCAGCAGTAGGACATGTATAAGATACAGGGCTACTATTATTATTACCACATCATAAAATTTAACTACTTTGGCAGACTTAACACAACTTGTTCTGTTCTAAGCTTGTCGAGTCATTGTCGTGATGAACATTCCATCTCAAATAAACACTAATGATAGACTACGAAATCTTTGCGTTGGCTGCCAAATTGGTAAAACAAAAACACCATGATGTTTTAATGAACACAAAAACTATCACCATTGGCAATTGAATCCGGGTTACGATGAACACAGATATTTACAATCAAACATCAACCTTAATGCATTAACTAAAGGTTTGAAACTAAATAGCACTGAAACGAAAGAGTCAATTCTGCCTAATCAATTCTAAAGTTGTGTAAAAAGCGTAAAAAATATAGTTAAGTTACGTAAATCACACTAAACAATCATTACGATATGTTGCATGTCTTATTAACGAATTTAATATTAACAAACACACACGAAAAGGATTACGCAAGTCGGTCAAATATATCAAGATTACTCACCTAAATCCAACTTAATAATAAAATGATACAATTAATGTCATCATTGCATTCACTTACTTAAATATTAATAAGATTTTTTTTTTAAATTGACAACGCGTCTAAATCGCGTAATTATTATAAAGGTAAATAAATACCTATGCTCGACTTTTCGTAAAAATAAAATAAAAAAACTAATAAAAAAAAATAAAAAAAACTAATTAAAAAAAAAGAATACTAATTTTTTTCAAAGAAAAAGGAACCGCCTTAAAAAACTCAAAAGTAAAAAATAAAATATTCGCTTAACTTTGCTTACCTTTATATTAATTTGTTTAAAACAATAAACCCAAATAATTATGTAATACCAATGAATTATATTTTTTTGAAGTCGGCGCCAAATTACAAAATCAAATACCAATTAAAACCGTATTTACCGAAATAATTGTTGAAAAAAGTTTTTTTTATTTTTTTTATTAGTTTTTTTATTTTATTTTTTTATTTTAAGCTTTTTAGTGTCTTAGTTTTTTAGATTTAACGATGGGGTTAGAAAGAAATACTAAGGCATCATTACGCATGAAACACAATAGAAACAATCAAAATATAGCCCAAAGAATACGACGGCGCCTCCAATACTTAAGATCTTTTATCAAATCCTTATATATTATCAAAAAATTCTTTCTGAGATCTTCATGATCATAAGCTATCACTACGATAATAACAAATATGCTGAAACGTAAGCCCCGTCCAAACCTAAGCAGAGCTTTCGGTAGGTACTTTAAGGGAAGGTAAGTAGGCTGTCTCTGCTTACCCTTCAAAGCATACACAGGCATGATGTTATGTTATGTAGTGGTGAAAACAATACATAGATACACGATTGCACAAAACGTGGTTCATTAGCTATTCGTTTTTGAAGAGTTCCGTTGCCTGTCTCCAAAGATCTTCATCAGATTCTGATAAATTATATACTAAAACCTTCCTTAAAACACAAGGATTAAAATACCGAAAACTGCATTCAAATCGGATCAGTAGTTTCCGAGAAAATCGCGAACATAAAAAGGTGACATACATACATACATACGGATCGAATACAGAACCGAAGTCGGTTAAAAAGATGAACTTCACCAGTCGGCTCGTGACCACGAATGATGAAGTCATTTTGAAACGTCGAGCATAGGTATTTATTTACATTAATAATTATTACGCGATTTAGACCCTTTGTCTATTTTTTAAAAAATGTTCTCAAATCGAGCAAATTTTAAAAAATATATTAAAAAGATCTTCTCCTTATACCCTGCTACGATAATTAACCTAATCGCCAATATGTTTTAAATAATCAAGTCACAATGTTACAATAAATTATGTCAATTTAATGAACAATTAACATTACACTTGTCAATTGAAGTACTTGTACGCATGCAAATACCCGGGTAGTAAATACATCAAAATGTCTACATTCTAAACAACCAGGTCCTAATCAATTTGTTGCAATGCGATTGGCTTCAACTAGTTCTTGTTATCAGAATGAGGCCAGACTTGTACATATCTCGGCGAAACCTGATCCTGGCTCAGATTCCAGTCCTTCATATCAGTTTTCACAAGAAAACTTTAGTGCGTGTGTATGAATTACCTGCCCTCGTGAGGTTACGAAAGAATTGACTGAAGGTAAAGAAATATTTGTACGAGAATTTATTGATTTATTATCTTCAGCAAAAAATGCCGTAACATTAGCTGGTCCATTGTACATAAATGTATCTTTACTGATACTTGTTGTTTGCAGAAGTTCTTCTGTAGACAGAAATACGTTATGGGATATGTCTTGGTCTTCTTACGATATAACATAACTTAACATTACGCCTTTAATACCCAGAAGGGTGTGACAGAGGTGTATAACACCCACATTTCACCTGTTAAATTTAGGTGCCATGGGATAGGAAGTGAGTTTATCGCCATCCACCAGGCACAATTCCAACTCCGTGCTGCTATTGTGAATTTCCTGACGGAGAGTTCACAAATAACACTTTGCCCGACCCGGGCATCGAATCCGAGATCTCGCGGTGAGAGGCGCTTATGCTAACCACTAGACCATCGAGGCAGTTACTTACGATATCATTCTGATCTATCCCAGAGTCATGTGAAAATATTTCTCCACTTTTGAAGTACGCCAAAAAAACAGCAGTGTTACATTACTATCATAGAATATTAAAGTTGAAAAATTAAGAATCCAGCAGGACTCGAACCTGCACCCCCTGGGTATACGCCCCAAGTGCTTTGCCAATTTTTTAAATATTATATAAAATACAAAAAGGCATAGCAAAGCTAAAATTTGCTTTAAAATATTACAAGTACTATCATAGATTTAAACATAATTATAGTCTACTATCATTACATCATACGTAGGTAAGACTCCTGTGGCTTCATTGAAAAGATAAATTAGCGAATCATTATCAGATTAAGCACAATCATTTCTAAGTCACACATAACCTAGAAGCACCATCTATGTATAAACAAGATTACCATCCTACTTACTTGATTAGGCTTGAGAATAATAAGGTTATTTTTTTAGTCACCCTAACATTGTTACTTTAGGAAATCATATCTCAATCTTTATGATATATTCCAGACGCCGCCGATCACGATCCCGCTCATCCTCACGGCACCACTCGAATGGCATCGATGACGACTGCCCCTCCCCGCGCACCATCCTCATGTCGGACCAGGAGGCCTTGCACCAGCTCTATGGGGAGATCACGACCTTGAGAGACGGTGCCGTGACCCACCAGTGCGTGCAGACAAACCTCGCTGATGTTATTTGTGGTGGTGAGTATTGTATCAAGTTTACCAAGTATTCTAGATCAAATTATGTGAAACTATAATGGGCAGAAATCTTGGTTAACTTGAGATTTGGGCAGAAGTATCGTTGTTCGCTCCAATTGAGCTTTCCAAGTCTCATTTCATATTCATAATAACATATTTGCTGGCCTTTCAACCCTGTCGTTAGTAAGTTAGTAAGCTATCTATTACTTAATTTGTATAGCATATCTTATAACTCACACGGCATAGCATAATAAATTTGGGTAATCTTCGACCAAAGGGTGGCTTAATTATAAAACCGTTGAAAGGCAAATTCTGAGTACATTTAATAAAGTTCGCTGTTCCTCGCGTTTTTAACATTTAACGTAGTCCATTAAGCTTTAGTGCTTCCACTCCATGTGATTCATGACTTTAGTTTTCAACGTCAATTTCTTAACAAAATGGCATGAATTTGTGCCAGAACACGTCTAATTAATTGCCTACGAAATAGGTTATTACTGCGTTCCCAGAAAATTCAAGCAACACATTACATTTTATCTCCATGAAATTTTATACTCAGCAAGTCTGTCTGGTTCAACAAACTCATATAGGTTAGTAAGGTCAAACGAATAAGTTTCCACAAAGTTAAATCCTTGGCAAATCCACAAACAATTCAAGATACGGAATATATTTTTTAATCCCACAGACGCGGGCTTAAAGACTAAATTCGCGTAATGAATGCTGAAAAACAAAGTGGAATGGAATGTGGGGCAGGCCTGCAGTGGCCTGATTCCGCACTGCATTGCTCGACCTGGTACTATGAAGTTTCTTGTTGATTTTACATTCCCTTCGATATGCAGAGTATTCGAAATTGCAGCACCACTTACGAACGATGCAAATTTGATAATTTCCATTTACAATCTTATTTGTCGGAAGCGAATATTCGCTTATAAGTATATGCGGAGAATGTGCCAACGCATGCCTTTGAAGATTTAATCTTATTTAGTACTTGGAACAAACAATGATCTGACTCGTACTGTAAAGCCTCAATTCACGTGCCGTTACGTTTACCTATATTTTTATTCAGGTGTGAAAAATCACTGCTGAATGCAATCGTTAATATTAATCGTGAACTTTGACTGCAAGAAAGTGTAATTAACCGAAATGGCCTACTGTAACCCACACAAAAGCTGGATCTTGAATGTTTGACCAAACTTTGCTTCTAAGAATGTTGCAATCAAAAATTTTTCCTACAAAGGTTTTTTTCTATTCGTAACCCGATAGTAAGGCCGAGATATGCTTCTAGCCTTTATTCAGGGTGTATTATGGCTAGCTTCAAAGCAGGGCTGAACCAAAGCGTGGCTTAAAATAGCCTGAATAGTGGCATTAGTCGCCTGCCATCTATTCATCGTCGTGTCGCTGAGCACCTAACCTACTAAATTTTGAGAAGTTTACTGTTTTGTTTCAAGATTTACGTTGAGTTGGAATATTAAGTGGGAATGCTTCATAATATTTTGCTGGTGCTGCTACATTTTGCAGTATACATGTGTATGCAATGAAACAGTGAAATTCATTGACCGACATTAGAGCTAATGATATATAAAACTGATTACAACTAAAATTGTGGAATAATTGAATTGAGACAGCAATATTTATTTATCTTTGGGTGGATAATATATATGCCACTATAATTATACCACGTATTAGTGTAATATCTATATTCAACCACAATAGATGTTCCACTAATACGCACTAAGCGTTTCGCCTCTACATTTCTTATGCGTTTTCTCATTTAGGTATAATAATAATAATAATAATAAGGAGGTTCCTCTCTCTGGAGCCCTAACCATCGGCAGCTTGGTCCCTGCACCTGATGTCGGTGGGACACTGTTTTTTATATTTTTAAATGTTTTTTTGTATTTTTTATAAATCATATTTAAAAATATATAAAATAAGTTAAAAATTAAATATAGAGGAATAATAATAATAAAGCTTTATTTAATTTCACACAAACAAAATACTAAAAAGAATATGTTTATAAATCTAAACTTAAAAATAGTCATGCTTATTAATTCAATAATAATATATAATACAATTCCATTCAAAATTCAAAATCAAATTTGTTAGTTAGGAGTTAACAGGTATCTGATAGGTAAAAATAACACTCAAAATATTGGACGACATCATATATATATTTTTTTATAGACTAACTAACCTAGCAAGAGTTATCTAAACTGAAACAGATTAACTGTACTCTGGTCGTGATACTTTTATTACTGTCCTCGAGACTTCCAGTTTTTTAAGTAATCTTGACTACATGTAGTCAGTAGTCAGGCTGGAAGGTCATGGCGGTCACACGAAAGTTCGTGACTCCACCAATTTGTTTTAAGAAGTACTAACTGTATAAATATGAATACATTCAGTCGTTTGTCACGGCCTAAATTTTATTACAGTATCTTTACTATTGTTTGACCATTCTCAGAGAAATGTCCGATTCAGATTCGATTGGTCATGATTGGTTCGACGGAATCGATTACTGATACTCGACGATAAAACGAATCAATATTAATACAAATACCAGCTATTTTTAAGAATTCACACGATTTTTGTAAGTTTTTCATTTTTGAATATTTGGACTGAATTTCAGCACGTAAACGATTTTAGGGTAATTTGTGGGTCTTTTAATCAGGTTTTTCTACTAGGCTGGCAGTAACGTGGTCGTTTTGAACGATTTTATAAATTAAAAACTATAGGTATGTATCAACAGGAAAATGCTAAAAGGATAAATTTTCATGTATGATTTCGACGTCACATTGTCTTATTCGTAATCCTCTAACATTCAAGTTTAGATACTTATAGAGTACTGGTGCGGCTTCAGAATCACATGGTTCACGTGTATTTCAATAATAGCTTTAGTCCGCAACTTCGTACGTGTGAAATTCGATATGCTATTTCCTACACCAATGAGGAACTTCCTTATACACTTTGGACCCTAAATTTACCCCTTTGGGGAGTGGTGTTTTCAAAATAAATATCTTCTTGTTAATTTAAGACGTGTAGGGAACCTATTACCCACCAGAATTTCGTGGAATTTTCTTCATAATTTAGTAACTTCTCATATAAACTTACAATGCAGTAGTTTTTGCGTGATGCGTGTACGAACTTACAGACAGACAGGCAAAAATCCAAAAAAATATGTATTACTATTCCTGTTATAAAGACTCCTCGTATAAATTTCTCTTAAATATCTTTAATGTACAGACATTGCAAATTTTCAATTTTATTATATGTATACATAGATGAATGGCTATTACTAAGAAGTGGCGTGTACGTAATTAGACCGGTGGAAAGTAAAATCCGTATACACAGGAAGCTGCATGTATGAATCTTATGCTATTATGTAAAGGAAGACTAATACAGTTGCAATTAATCGGACGACCACGTGAAAAGTATTTTTTTTATCAATTCATCACATCAACATTGCAACTTTGTGCCGTGCTTAGATGTTGACTTTATTGTCAACATTTTTAAGAATAACCTTAATCCTAATATGTAAATATTCTAGTACATTGAAATGCAGTGTCCATGTATGTAATAAAGTAGGTTCACAATCTTTTCAAAGTAATAACTTAGATAGAACTGTCGGGTACTATCTAGTCTACTATTTTAAAATATAGACCACAGTAAATAAACATTAGCAGTACCTGTTCATCTTATCACCTCAATCTACGACCGACACAAGTTGATCAATCTGAGCCAGCCTTAAGGCCACCTAGGTCAAGAGCCCACCATTCAAAACATGCACCTATCTCAACTGCAGAAGGTTGAAAATCAAATGGCTGTAGAGTGAGGTTCACAGTGAGTCATGTAAGGTAGGGTCAGCAAAAAGCCTGATATCGTTGCAAGTATCGTCCGGCTAACTCGCTGTCAGTTTTTATGCTAGATTCATTCATTAGAATGAATCTAGCGTGTCATGCTCAGGAACTCGAGAAAAAGTAGAATGTAAACGTTTATTTTTTCGCGGGAGAGTTGTGTGAATGGTAATAAAACGGATTTGTCATGCCCTTTTAGGAAAGACGGATTCGCTATTAGGATGTGGCTGTAGAATATTTAGTTTAGTTCGTGCGACTAATTTAGTCATGTAGACTGCGCTGACTAACGAGACAACCGCAAATCAGGCCGGTGGCGGAGTCGGACTAATTTTCAATTAAGTTCGTCGCGTGGCTTTTTCGTTACTGTATTTTGTATGGGTTTTGTACTGAATGGAAAAACCTATCATACCTTTATAGAAATAAATGTTAATTTTGATATTTAGCAAACTTGTATTTGCGGTCGTAATAAAAACAAAGAAAACTTCAGGATCTGGTGGTTTATTGATTTAAGCTTTAAATTATCGGTAAAAAATGTCTTGGTTCCAACATTTTTTGAAAAGGTAACCTAAGGAAGGCAATATTAACATCATGCTAGACCTCACGGGAGCGAAGCAGTACCGGTTAAAACGGATGAAACCGAGAGGATCAGCTACTTCAACATAATACTAAAAACATGTGTTGTTGATAGCTGTAACATAAAATAAACAAACCAGATAGCATCACATAATAAACAATACACGTGTAATTTCTGACCCTTCTCGTAATAGGTTATAGCTTTCATGGCGTGCCTACATTCCACCATGGCTGACATCCGGAACTCTAATATGTTTCGTGAGGACTATCACGTTATATAAACGTGGTTTAGTTTGGTTCACAGCAGTTTAGGTTTGTCGTCGTAGTAGCACGATTAGCCTTGTGATGCAAAATTCCTCTAGAATGATAAAATATGAGACAAGAAATTATATAAGTGTTTGTTTGAATCTAGAAACAATTGTGGCGTAACTTTTCTGCTCTTTAATTTACATGTATAGATATGTAAAAAAGACGACAATGTTTCAGCGAAGTTCTTGACCTCGAATATAAAAAAATAGATTTTATAGATATCCGTATTAATATTGGGTATAAGGAATCGATGTTTATCTACTAATAGATAACATACAGACTTTAAGCTTAGAAAAGTTAACAGGTTTTTTAAAACTTTTATGTAACTTATAATTGGTTATTTTAATAGCATTTAGCGATCCAAATGCCAAATGCAAATGGAGCAAGAGGCGACCGTTGCTGGTTGGTTAAAGTGACTGCCCAGTGTGCAGAAGGTCGCAGGTTCAAATATTGCCAGTCCAATTTTTCAACTGTTTCTTAGTATAGTAATATGTAGCTTGATAGTTTTTAACTTGTACCACCACATGTCTATTACATTGAGATATGACTCCTAATCCAAAAACTAAACGAAGTCGCGAGCAACAGTTAGTTATTGATACAAAAACAAGTCCGGTGTCTCATTAGAAAAGAGTCAATCAATGGTCTCGAAGAAAGTGATATCCAGTGCTAACGATCAGTCATTACTGTCAAATTAAAGGTGAGCCGTGGAAAGTATCATCCGAGAGGTTTTCCTTGCTGAACGGACACTTTCCTCGCGATGATAGGAAAATTTGCAATGTAGTCCGGGAGATTGCGGTAACATTTTGTAATTATTTATTTATTTTACACTCAGCTGCTCTCTGTGCTTTCAGTTACCTAATGCGCACAGTGAGCCACACAAGTAGATGAAAAATTACACACAGATTATAGGTTATCTCTTAAAAATAACAAACATAAACATACAAATTGGCTAAATTTGGTACAGAACAAGTCTACTTCTGAGTAACTACCGGTCAGACCATTCAGGAGCGAAATTGCCTGATTAGTAGGTGCAAATTTGGCAGTACAGGTTCGTGCTATAGGTAGGTACCAGGTAGATAGGTACCTGTAGGTAATGTTTTGATTAAAAACGTATTTTGTTGCAATTGAATGGTTAGTTACACTTTGCACTGTAAGTATTTATTCGCATATAACCAGCGGCTACCAGTCTCAACAGAGATTTATGAGATATATTCGATATGCTATTGTTTTATATCTATAGCTACCGACATTATATTCTCACACCTATATAGGTATAGACATAGTCTGAAGGTGTTCATGAGCTCTTCAAGATCACAATCGTTTGTAATCCACAATATCTTTCAAATCAATCTAAACAACAGCTATCTTATAAAAAGAGGCTATTAAATCTATAACTATGATCTAAAACTGTATTTTTCAAATAGCAAGGTCGATCTAGTGTTCGTATATGGACCAAAAACAATCAAAATCAATTAGAAGTAGGTCGGCCGTGACTAACAGTGTTTTGTTTTTATTTATTTATTTATTTAACTTTTGCACAAATAAATAGTACATAGGCGGACTTAATGCCTTATGGCATTCTCTTACAGTCAACCTAGGGTGGTGCAGAGATAAGCATAGGTAGGTGCAGATAAGACAAATGAATAATTATTGATATGTAAATAGACGAAGTACATATTATATAAAATTCGTAATAAATATACATAGTACTGAAAAAAAATAAAAAATATATAATAATTTATAACATATTAAATACATACATTTATAAATAAAATAATAATAATAATATATACATAATTATACAGGTTAGCCTTACAGGAGAAGTTGATAATTATATAAGATAAATAAGAAATATTATGATGATTCTGCCAATTGCTCAGTCAAGAGTTTACGCACATTAATCTTAAAACTGTAAGGAGTTGTTGCCATCCTGATTTCCAGAGGTAGCGCATTCCACAGAAGAACGGATTGAACGAAGAAAGAAGAATGGACAAAGCCAGTAGTGTGTGAGGTACATAAAAGCAGTCTGTTATTAGATGACCGTAGATCTCTAGCATGATTAGAGCTCAAATACTGGAGGTAAGGTGTTAAATAGAAGGGTGGAGTTGGGGAGTTAAGGAAGGAGAAAAGAGTGGTGAGGGCACGCAAACTACGGCGTGGGCGAATAGGTAGCCATTTGAGCTCAGAGCGATAAGCAGATACATGATCATACTTGCGAAGATTAAAAACAAATCGAATGCAGTTATTAGGAAGGTCGGTTTTGTTATTGCGGATGCGGTGGAAGCTAGATTCTTATGTTTACTGACAGACTATTATGCTAACAATTAGAACGATTACGATTAATTCCATTTGAAAAAAGAAAAATAAGTAAATTGGATATCACACCTTCATAGTGCCACCACTATCACGGTGTCTTTATCCAATTTACATCATTGTGTCCTTTATCTAATAGTTACATACACGATTATGTACCTTTGTTTTGATAGTGATATTAAGGTCATAAATTATATAGATACCATATATATATATATCTTTCAGCAAGTATTGATGGTAAGACAAGCCCATGAAACCTTGGGGTGTACTTACATTGTATCCGGGTAGATTCTGTCACAAGTTATCAATAAAATTAATTAGCGTTGTCAAAATGTGTGAATGTCGAATTTATTTTAAAAAGGTCACCATAAATTAAATATTCTATAACACAAGGTCAATACTAGTTCTGATACAAAGAAACGCGAATTATAATGATAATAAAAATGTCTTTAACCAGATATTTATCAAATGTAATATATTATTATATTAATAAAAACCTTGAGGTGGAGCCTATTAGAACCAGAATAAGAAATGAATTGATTTTGTTCAATTTGTTGGTATCCACTATTTAATAAAACTATTTAAGACTAGATATCTATAGTCAAGTTTAGACAGAATCTAAATATTGAAATCGCAAATAAAGATAATACGTGGTAAGTAACTCCTTTTCTTATTATAAACATGTTAGTGACCATGACTATTAAAAAAAAAATATACTACCTATCTTATGGTCAAGTGGCTACACGTGTGGACCACGATCCAAATTTCACTTTTATCATCAGTAAACTAATCTGTTGGATCCAAATTACTGATTAATTTATTACGATCATTAATCATTTCTGGCAATAATTTGATTTGAATGAGTTACAAACCGATGAGTATGTTTTTAATGACACTATCGCCTGGCCTAACCGGTTAAGATAAGTAGTTCACCATAAGTGCTTGTACTAGTTTACGTAAATACGGTTCCTGTTGTAATAACTCACTTTCTTCATAACACGTGTCGTAAAGTATGAATGAAAATACTCATAGTTTTAACGATAGAACGTAACATCATGGATTCATGGTACAGCTTCTGTAGCTGTACCATGAATCCATGATGTCTTACACTCAAATGTTGTCCGGTAAGACTTTAGTCAAACAAAAAGTAGTTAAGTAAGTAGTTAAGCAAATAAAGTGGTCCAGCCCAGCATAATATAATATCTACTGGATATAGTACAAGATAACAATTGTAACAAAAAATGTTGCTAAGCGCCACACACCCTGAAACTACAACGCTTTTTCTTTTAAATCTGTCCATCCAAAGGTTGCCTGGCAGAAATTGCGTCAAGCGAAAAGGCCGCCTTTTGCATATTGTTATTATCTTTCAATAGTTATCTTTAGTTTGTAATAGAATGGTATGCAAATAAAGTTTCTATCTATCTATCTATAACATAACATAACATCACGCCTGAATCACCCAGAAGGATGTGGCAGAGATGTAAAACACCCACATTACATATATTATGTTATGTTTAGGTCCCATGGGATAGGGGATGAGCCTATCGCCATATACCAGGCACAATTCCAACTCCGTGCTGCTATTGAGAATTTCTAGACGGAAAGTTCACGAATAACAATTTGCACGACCCGGGAATCGAACTCGAGACCTCGCGGTGAGAGGCGCATACGCATATCAATCAAGACCATCGAGGATATTGTACAAATGCGATTAAAATCTTCAAAGCGAATGTTTCACGTAATTATTATATAATAATATAATATAATTATTGAGTAAACAATTTCTATACAATAGTGTCATTAGAGAATCAGCTATGTGTAGAAAAAGGGAAGATGATAAAGATGCAAGTTATAAAGCAATTGACCAAGATATTTAATACTACTTTAAAATTAATGGGCAATCATTTCACAATTAAATATTAAATACACATAAAATGGTTATAAAAGTGCCTCCGGTAGCAGTACCTTAATAGTCGTATAATTGCGTTTTAACTCTTTTTGTCTCAATCTAAAGTTTATCTACCTAATGCTTACTCGTTTTAGAGGAAACATTTAATCCAACGATTTGCTACAATATTTAATTACAGCATAGAACGTTAATGATGTGTCCAGGATATAGTTTTACCCGGTTAATTGCTCAATCAGATAAACTAAAACGCAGTAAGTTTTTTTTATTTTGGAAGTAGTTTTTTTACATATTTTCCATAGAAAATTAAACTGTAAACGTAAATAGCTTAGTAAACGCATTACAAGTAAAGTTCCATGCAAGTCTAAAAACGGTATCTGACGTGCGTTTAAGAAGTTAGTAAAACATTATAATCGTAATAATTTTTTTTTTTTTTCGTTTTAAACGTATGAGCATGCATTTCGTTTTATGAGCAAGCGATGTTATGATGTTAGCCTTAGTTTTGTCCGCACTAAATTGTTATTTCGCCACTAGAAGCGAAAACTTCTAATTAGATTTATTTATTTTCTATTTATTTCACTTCTCGCACACATACAAGTGTCGAAGGCAAACTTAATGCTTAAGGCATTTTTTACCAGTCAACTTTAAGGTGACTTTTAAAAAATCATCTTGTCGACCTTAAGGCAGAGGCATGTTTGGATAGGTACATAAAATATCGAGAATGGTTCCTAAACTATTGTTATTGAAGTTATACTAGCTGTAAGTTTTCCATGCGTTAAATAAATAAATACATAATATTTTTATTTTGACACTTCGTTTCAAGGCTCTAATTATTGTTTTGCTTCCTTCATCATAATCATCTGCTTACGTCGACTATCCTTTATCGCACTTTGTACCAAGTCTGGCACCAGCCTAAAAGCTTTGTAGATAGCATCTTTTCACGGCTAAACCTAACGACAGGTTGTCCTAGATCCTGTCTAGATAAACCCAGTGATTTTCTATCTTAATTATTCAAATCAATCTAAGTTCCCTCCATGTTCTCCATATAAATCAAACCGGGCAAATTAAAGAGGAATTTGTACAGGCATTTTGAAAGTGTTGAAGTGGTGGCAATTGGTTTGACTGCAGATAAATGATTTAATTTCTAGGGATGTAGTCGATAGCTTAGTTTCTAATTGGACTGTAGCTAACTAAGATGGAACCTAGTCCAAAGGACTAGAGCGGCTCTAGTCCTATGGACTTGTAAGGCTCGTAGAGGCCTACAAGTCGTATTATGTCTGTACCACTTGGTACAAGTTTTGACCGTAGCTGAAGCAAAGAAAATATGAAGGTCGAAATAATAACATAACTTTACGTATACAGGGTGTATTTTTGAAACGGGTCAGTAAGGGCAAGTACCTTAACCGTTGCAGTTACAGCAAAACGTTCTTAAAAGACCTTCCCTAACTTTTTGGGACATTTTGAACTGCATTCACAGATTTTGTAAAAAACTTTCAGTTAGCAAAAAAAATGCAAAAAGTTCAAATTTTTTTTTTTTATGCCAATCGATTCTATTTCATGTGGGGATCAAAAAACTCTATGGGACTATTTTAGCTTTCAGTACTAGAAAAGACAGAAATCGCCAAAAACGTTTGCCATACATTTCGGCAACAGAAACGAATTTCTACGATGGTCTAACTTTTTGTTATGGCCTGGAAGTGGGTAGAATTGACTGTAAAGTAAATAAAAAGAATTTTTACCCTCAAATTTCGAATTTGATTCAAAAATCTGTGTGTTATACTTAGTTTTAGGTGAGAAACTTCGTATGAGTTATTAATTAAGGATTTTCGCTAAAATGTCTTCTAATCGTGAAAAAATTGACTTATTAGAAGCGTCAAGTAATAAGTCAATTTTTTCACGATTAGAAGACATTTTAGCGAATTTTGCTAACTGTAAGTTTTTTACAAAATCTGTGAATGCAGTTCAAAATGTCCCAAAAAGTTAGGGAAGGTCTTTTAAGAACGTTTTGCTGTAACTGCAACGGTTAAGGTACTTGCCCTTACTGCCCCGTTTCAAAAATACACCCTGTATATAACCTAGAAGGCACTTAACCTATTATGTTTAGGTCCCATGGGATATAGCCTGAGCCTATCGCCATCCACCGGGCACAAATTCAACTCCGTGCTGCTATTGTGAATTTCCTGACGATAAGTTCACAAATAACACTTTGCACGATCCGGGAATCGAACACGAGACCTCGCGATCAGAGACGCATACGCACGATACCATCGTGCGATAAAGATGTATTTGATTCAATCACAATATTGTTTAATCAACAAAAAAAATAGTTAAATAACTGTGAGTATAACCATAGTAAAGTATAACTTGGAACAGAGAATAAAATAGGTATGATATTAAACTGTCTTAAATTTCGTTAAAAATAAATAAGTACATATTTAATATAGATTCTTGTTTAGAGTGGTAGAGCTCTTGTGAAGGAGCTCGAGGGCGGCAGCACCACCGTCTCACCTTTAACCTGCCGCCAAATAGTAGTGCTTCCATTACTGTGTTCCGGTTTGGTGGTGAGATCAGGCCCTGAAATTACTGGCACATGAGGCATACCACCGTAGTCCTCAGCTGCAGCGACGCATCTATAATCTGCTTTTGTGGATTGTTGATATCCATGGGCTGTACTCCACTTACCATCAGGTGGACTACACGTTCGTTCGCTGTGGGCGTAGTATAAAAAAAAAAAAAGATTAAATAGCTTCCGAGTTTAAAAAAAACGATAATATAAATTAATAAAACAAACCATAGGAAGTTTATTCCAGGCGATTAATCGATTTGATTATATCGATTGCGGTTAAAATCGATTTGGCGTTATTGCCGTACTCGGCTAGCTTCTTTATTGGTGTGGTAAGCCGCAGGCTGGGGTCTGGCCTTTGTTTCCTCGGGTACAGTTAAGTAATTGGGATGCCTACCTGTGTAGTTATTGTTATGATAAGGTACCCTTATAAACAGTTCTATTTAACACGTTTTTCTTAGATCAGTTTCATGAGTTTCTACTATTATAGAATAAGATAATAACAAAGATATTTATGCTTCGATATAAACACCGACTTTAAGAACTTTTTTACTATTTAACCGAGTTGGAAAATGCCTTATATGAAATAAACATAATTTCATATGAGCCATTTTCATTTTAATTTTCGTTTGGGTGAATTTTCAGGTGGCATCCTGTAACAACATACTTACTAAGGAAAATGTAAAATTAATACAGATATAAAAACATTTCAATGAAACTTCTACAAAAGAGCATAGTCATGTCTGCTGCCCCTACAGTGGTACTCGCTCGCTCATATACATTTTGGTATAAACTTTGTGCTACCTAGAAATTTTCTAAAGAATCCCAAATCACACTTTTGTTCGACCAGAAATCGAGCCTAAAACCTCGAGGTGAGATTAAATGCAATTATAATGCATACACTATCCACTAGACCAACGGGCCATTTTTTTTCATTATATCAAATTCCACGCGAACAAAGTCACGTGTAACAGCTAGTGCCAAATCAAGACGTGAAAAAATAAAAATCATCCGCATCAACATAGATCTCATCAATCAATGTTAAGGTTTTCCTCAGCCCCGCAACCTACTTTTGCCATTCACAGTTCCCTGTGGGTTCCGTGGCTTTGGGGAGAGCTCGCTGCATCAATCTTTTAGATGCATTGGGGGTTAGAGAGGCTCTAGGGCTGCTAATGATCTAATTGGCCACATCGTCCACAACGGGTGTAGTTAAGACTGAAGATTTTGATTGAATTGAAAAACCTGTGAAAAACGGTGTGCGTTCATTGTTCCGTACAAAATCCGGCTCGAAGGACCAAAATGTCAGTTGATCTTGTTGCTATCGGCTGACAGTACTTGATAGGTCTTGATAAATGATAAATCCTTGGCGGTTATATTAAATTGTTAGTTGATACACGAGGTTCTAATGACATTGACTTGGCTCAAGTAACTTAAAATTAAATGTATAATTATGAATTTGCTGACGCGGTGCGATGTGCGGTCATTGTCCCGTACATGCGGTATACACAGGCTCTATTGATAGCCCTGTTGCAATAATATAGGTGATTATCATTGGGTATTCAATAAGACCTAATTTTTAAAAATTTTGTTTATCACTTGTTATTGTTGCTATATTTATATAAGAAGCATATAATACATACTAAGAAGCAGTTACAAAAATTATGGGACCGGCAGGATTTTAACCTGCGACCATCTGCACACCGGGCAGTCACTTTAAACAACCAGCTACGGTTGGCTCTTGCCAGGAATGACGAAACATACAGTTAAGAATTTTGGTCATGGTTGATAATAATTATTTTCAACAAGTAAAACTCTTGTTTTTGACCAGTACCCATTTCACGTATTCTATCCTGATGTAAATAAATTTATTTTATTTTATTTTATTTATTGTGGGATAATAAATTTAATTAATTAATTAATTTAAATATCATTAAGATAATTAATATTTTATGATACACACCAGAATAGCTTTACATAACATGCTAAAACGAAATTAATAACAAAGCCCAAGGCACCATAGGCCTATATTGCCTGTATTTAATTCACTACAATCACCACTTCGATACGCCATACGCCACCTAAATAAGTTATGTCAGGCAACTCACTTACGGTATCCGATCTAGGCTAATCATATTCAGCTTTTGGCGCATAGGTTACGTCACGAGGTCGTTACGTGGCCGTCGCGTGTCCGTCCCGTCGCCTGATCGCCTCCAGTTCACACGAATACACGGCTCCTTACGAAAATTTCAATCTAGATTAAGTGCTAAAATTGCCAGACAAAATTGTGCGGTATATTTTGTTTGAAAATATATTTGTAATTTTAGCATTAAAAGGATCAAAACAGATAACATAACATCATGGCTATATTACCCAGAATGGTGTGGCAGAGGTGTTAACACTTATATTTCAACTGTTATGTTTAGGTCCCATGGGATAGGAGGTGAGCCTATCGCCATTTATGAGGCACAATATCAACTCCGGGCTGCTATTGAGAATTTCCTGACGGAAACACATGTAACACATTTTTTTTTTAAACTTAATTAAATTAATTTTAGTTGAAATGTATTTATTCCCCGATATTTTATTTTAGTTCAAGTTTTTATGAAATAACTTAAATTCCTGTCTATACCAAGACCTTCACACAAGAATTCCTAAAAGCATCAAGCAAGTTTGACCTACTTAATTGGGTTAACAGAAACAATAGAAGATAGGGTGCTGTTTGTGTCATCCGCAGAATAGGAAAATGTTAAAGAAAATTCAACAATTTTTCGGGACTAGTGCATTAAATACCTAATATATACGATTTTAGGTTTATATAATATTGTATTTTCAATGGCAGCTACGTGCCTATAAGTATAACAAGTAGGTGTAGTAGGTTCAAAGAACAATATTTTCAAGTACATTATGTAATTATATGGGATAAATAAATAAATAAGCCCAGCCTTCTGGGCACGTCACACTTAGCCGTTTGACATTGATACGAAAGTATTTTTAGACGCATAACTTTTTCATTTTTATTTCTCTTTCAGCTGTACATAGTTAGGTATGACTTTGGTTTTAGTATTATTTAATATTTAAGGGTGTTAATTTTAATTTATGATTGTTTACACTTTTTTTTTTTATTCTATGTCAAAAATATTTTGCTTATTTTATGTAAATTAAAGACTTAAATGATTAATAATACTAACACATTTACGCTCCGCACAAAATACGAGTAGCTACAATTTTCTTAGACACTCCAATTCTCATAAAATAAAGCTTATTAAAGCTATCTGTTCTATCCAGCTACTATGCTCGTAAATTAGTCAAGATAAGGCTAGTGCTTCCGATAGACCCAGACAGCTGACTAGTGGTTCGCCCAGTCACCCACTGAAGCCTGAACGTTGACATTTACTCGACCCATTTTACAGAACAGCCTTCTTTTTGTAACCACGAGACGGGTTGATTCGCTGATACATGTAACGTATATGGGTTACAAGATAATACTGTATATTTTATTTAGAGTGTTAAAATTTAGGAAATAATGTGTAGGATTATTATGTACGACAAAAACCAGCCAAGTCGGGCCACGCGCAATAGGGTTCATATTTAGTTTTATTTTGTTTTTGTGTTTTCTATCTGTATTAAACAAGTAACAACTGTATACAAATTATTATTTTTAAAAGTTTTTGTATTATGTACGAACTATTCCAAGTTACTGCATTTTCTAATTAGGCCCGATATAACTCTTGCTAATAAAGTTACAGGACCTAAAAAGGCCAGTTGCTGTTATAAAGCCTCTTACTATCACAGAGCCAATTTCAATCAAGACGAACGGATTAGATATAAGAGCGAAACAAACAGACAAACAGAAATTTTCTTTGTTTTTTTTTCTAAAAGTTTAAAGCAAACCAAACGCTTCGTAATCCATCGAGCTAAACTCACGCAATCGAATTTTCTGACGGGATCATAAAAGCTTTTCGTACTAAAATCCCTATTCTTCAAAAGATAGCCGCAAAACATTCACTGAACGCCGATTTATTCATGCAAAAAGATGACGGAAACGGTAGCAATGGCATTATCGAGAATTAAAATTTTGCCGGCAGTAAATTTTTTTTGTAAACCATCATTAAAATTAATCGTAAAAATTTTGCTACTAGAGCAGTTGGTGTAGAACCAAGATTACTGTATGATCTAACACTTCTACTTATGGCATAAACTGCGGTTAAAAACCGCAAATCTTATACCAAAATATTTACACACATATTATATCCTGGCACAAACATTACATAATAATGACACATCTCCATGTTTGTAAAAATCTAATTGGTATTAAACACAAACATTCGGCTTGATTCAAGCTTTAATAGTATTATGTAAAAGTAACACCATTTTTGTATTATGAACATCATCCATTTAAATGAAAATTAGTGCAAAATGCAGTGTTTTCTTCAGTTTGTCATCGTTATCAAATAACATAACATTTCTCTCAAAGAATGTAGGTACATACAATAAACTTCCTGTATTTGAGCAGACAAACAAATGTGTACCAAAATAGGAAAGCGAAAAGAAATCGAAAACACCATTATTATTTATTATAATTTGTTTCAATGACTTGTTACTTTTCGAATGAGCACTACCAATTTCAGCAAAAAAACCCCTCAAATGAAATTGTATCTTGCTGTGTCCGTCTAGGGCGTAAATTGATTTGTCGCGTTTTAGATTGATATGTCACAATTTACTGGAGTGTGTCTCATTGCATGAGTAGTTAATCTAGCCTACGAAATGTGGACGGTGTTATTCAACACGTTGACAGTTTAATTATGAGTAGAAAAGTTGAAATGATAAGTTGGTGCGGTGGTTTTCTGTCAGGAAATTCGCAACAGCCCTGGAGCACTTGATTATGATAAAATAAAGATAAACTTAAATACAAAATCTGGGTGCGATACTTCGAAAGAAGCGATTCACTGGTTATTTTTACATTAAAATTGGTCAAGCGAGACTTACTCAATATTAAACGTAATGTTTAGTAATTAAGGCACAAAAACACTTCATTTTATGTTTTTAACAAACGCATATTTTAACAAAATTAACTAAAATTAAATTTATTTATTTTTAATTACTCTTGATTTCCTCAAATCTATCAATCATCTTGACTAAATATAAGCTATTAAGTTCAAACACGTATCATACGTAATATTTTGATTTGTGTTACCGTTTATCCACTTTTTGATTAATATGTTATTGTTTACTAAAATTACATCTTATAATTTCCTTGGTACCAAATTTACGATTGCGGAACTATGAGACCCTTCACCCGAAGATGCTGCAATGAAACAGCGAAGGACGACCCCTAATTTCACACATGAATGCCTTAATCTTCAACCAAATTGTCAAACCTCACAAACTTGATTGACCGTTTTTTGCACCAAAATAATCAATTGATGAATCACTAAGTACTCAAAAAACACAAATAGAATTTGCAACAAAATGACGCAACACCTTTTTTGTGAAATATTGTCTTGTCTTGGGTTGATCGTGTAGGCGGTAACGGATATTAATGGTATGAAAAAAGGGGAATTGTATTTTATAGGTATTTCCAGTCGTTAACAAGCATCTCCGTCTCGAGTTTTAAACAGCCCAAGCGTGAGTTTCTTTAATTATTAGAAACAATTGACAATATGGTGTAGTATAGTGAGATCTATGATAGATCTCTCTATAAAATAATAGCAGCCCTGTATCTAATACAAGTCCCACTGCTGGGCTCAGGCCTCTTCTTATGATGAAAAGGGTTAAGCCCTAGTCCAACACGCCTGGCCAAGTGCGGATTGGTAGACTTCACACTCCCTCGAAAACTATTTTAGGCACTCGCAGGCATGCAGGTTTTGACACGATATTTTCCTTCACCGTTAGCGAGCGATAATTTATATGACAAATACACACATATCTTAAAAAAGACGAATCTTAACGATTTATTGACAGAGGTGTGTGCCGTGGGTTTGAACTCGAGACCTTTGAATTAGCAATCCTACGGTCTCGCACTCGGCTATCGCTCCTAGTTAGATCTCTCTTTACTACTTCTCATATAATCATCTGTGCAACTCCCTTACTTTTAATCACATCCAAAGATATTGCTGTTAGGCCTTTTACAAGATCACATTTAATTTATCATAGAAAACATCCTAACTATGCGTAATGAATGAAATTAATATTATTTTGACATATTTCTCTAAAGTTCTTTACCTACCAAAAAACAAACTGAGGAAGACAGGATAAAGCATCATAAATAATTATGGATTTAACTACATGACGCAGCCATATATTTTGATAATGTTTCCTCTAATCAAGGTCTTATCAAAGTACAAAGATATTTTTTAGAAAACCACAAGTGCTATCAAATTAAGGAAGTGTTAGAGGCCGAGAAAAAAGTTAATTTTCATGATTTTATCTTAAATCGTGATACAAAACTGGAAATGTCGTGTTTGCATACTTTTTATGGCTTAATATGTATTTGGGTTGTTAAAGTTTATCGTCTGTCTATTTTTGGACAAAATTCTAGATAAACCAGAATTGATTTTAATTTATTGATGCCTTGATAGCGACGGCGACGCTTCATAATTAAATTTTTTGGCAAAACCAGATATTAACGTAAATTCTTAACCAACTACCAACTTAACATGTGAGATGGCATTTTTATGTAACTTAAGTCACTTTATGTCCAATATTATTACTCAATCGTGTTTTAGCAAATTCCAAGCAGGTTACTGAAGATCACTTGAATTTGTTGAATGCATGAAGAGGGACACTCATGCGATTTACTAGGGAATTTCAAGACAATTTTGCTGAATCATTTGGTCATCATAAAAGAGCGATAAATTACCATAAAAGCATGTGTCTGACGTAATTTCAAGCGGCTTGTGTTTAAGTATTTTGTTTCTTAACCAGTTATCTACTTTCCTTACACCCACTCATTGTTGATCATTCTTTACATATCCTATGTCATTTACATGGAAAATACAAAAAGTTGCCAATAGCTTCGGCAGTCAATCAAAAAAAATAAAATGTAAATTGCAGAATTAGGAACTAACTACGTTTTCTATTGGTATCTACAAAAAAAAAATATTATTTTTCAAATATAATTACTATTCTCAGAACCTTGGTAGACCTATTTTAATAGTGACCCCTTTATCTACTATACTATAAAAGCATAAGCAACTCCAATAACGCGGCGTCGTTCAATCACCTTTTGCAGCATTTATACTTAAACAAATGAATGAACGAAACATTTGTGTTCAAAATCTAAGTATTAATCGTTAGAAATACAAACAATATCAAGATCAAAGCGCAGGAAGATTTTATCCCGATTTCCTCAACTCATAATGTTTACATCCCATTATTATACTTAACCCACAAGTAAAACCCTTACAATTTAATGTAAACTTTATCTCACCGATTTAAGGTTGATATTACAAGTGATTAGAGCTAAATAATATTTGTTATTCTGACACTAATTGATTTAGACATTTGTTATAGAATAGTTTCGTAAATCAGGAAGCCCACTCCTCGCTCCCTTATTAACTGAGATGTTTCCGTTTTTATGATTATTTATTAACGTACAAAAATTTCGTAATCCGTCTATTAAATTTATTACAGACATAAATAATTTGATGATACGTAAGCAAAGTGAAAAATAATGCTATTAAAACAAAGACATTTTAAAATTTAATTTAAATATGTATAGTTTAGGTCATCTAAGGCACATTATAAATACTACTTGCTTGTCTGACTGTATAGACAGCACAATCTGCCCTAACTAAAATAACTTAATCAAATTCTAAAGTAAATCTTACTCGAAAACCAAACATGAAGATGTTCAAATATCTCAAAATAATATACCAAACTTTACCAGACAGACAAATGATATAAAACCGCTGAAAAATATTCCCCATTTAAAATTAGAAACTCCACTAATTACCGTTCCTGTGAAAGAAATATGGTGTCAAAAAAAATGCGCTCCGGCAATAAATCGGCCCTCTTCTAATGCGTTTCGTCTCAATTTTACATCCTGCATTCCAAATTATATCTCTAATTTTCTGATACACGAAATCCCAATGATGCGATCAAAAATAAAATATGCGCTTATCTTCCCACGTGGTTGTAAATCAGCAAAAAAGTTGCACCATGATGGACTGATCGTAGGCGAAGAACGGTTATCCAAATCCGCCATTTTTAAATTAGATTTTGAAGTCACAATTTGAAAACCGTTACGCATTAACGAAATAGAATCGTTTGTTATATTTTTATAGATAAAATATATCGGCCATGGGTGTGGTTAAATGCTTTTGTTATAATTTAGCGCTTTATATGTATTTATTTTGACTAAATCCGATGCCGAACCTTGCATTCTCGACACATGACGTGTTCTGTTAACGTAGTATGCATTTCATCTTGATACATCAGTGTGGCATTTTACAGTTCATTCAACTTTTGTTTGTTGTTTAATTCCATCGAAACTGTTCAAAAAATGCACTGCATGTAACTGTAAATAACATTTCATTCATTCATTCATTCAACGTCCTTGATCGTTTTAAATTTCAATGCACTCGTCTAAAACGGTTTCCTATTTTAGGAGAAGTTCTGTTGGCAATATGTAGATGCAATTAAAAATGCACTTGAGATTTGATTTACGATCGAACAGTACCACGATTCAATAGATGATGATAGCTTCCATGCAATAGACCTTGCATGGAAGCTATCATTCTTTAACATTTGTTTCATCATACTGAAGTACCTGCCTATTATTATGTAGAGCAAATAGATAGGAGATATATCTTTTATGTATGTCTTAAGACTACCTCTTTGGTCTAGTCTAGTGGTAAGCGAAATCGATTGTTTACTATGCGCCGTGAGGTCTCGATATAAATCCAAGGTCGGCAAAAACAGTTATTTAGATATTTTCGGTCTGAAAATTCTGAGAAAACTTAGGCCCGAACTATGACCAGTTAGATGGCGATAGGCTCTATTATTACATGGAACCTAAACATCACAGGATGTTATACACTTCATCCTTACTCTAGTGAACAAAAAGGCGTAATAGTTTTTCTAAAGAATCTTAGCACCCTCGACTTATCGGCTAGGTTTACAGCTACCCAGCATTAAACAACATCGTTTGCGTTTTGTTATTAGTTATAAATACCAACGGTATTCTTATCTATGCTTCTTAGATTCTGTTTATAGATTAATAGATATTAATGCAAAATACTGTTTTACAAGACACAGTTAAAAACTTTGTATTTTTAACCGACGAAAATAAAAACGGAGGAAGTTTTCTAGTCAACGTGTATATATTTTGTTTTTTTTTTTTATGGTAGATCACGTATAACTTTTTACTGAGTGTAGCTTAAGGGTGGTCCCATGGCTGGACCATTATTTGACACCGACCTAAAATTAGTAAATATAATATTTCATAGTTTATATAACTAAGTTCAATACCCAAGACTTAAAATGTTCACTTATTTTTTACTTTTTAGTTCTTTTTCGTCGGTTTATTTCAAATACTTCTTTTTTGACAAATTGTTGACATTTACATTTCCTCTTTGTGTTTTGTTTCAAATTCATTAATTCTACAATTCGTTGTACAGTCGGCCAATGAGTTGGGTATGCAGGGCAAAAACTTCTAAGTCATAGTAAAGACTTATGACACCAGTTATGGATAAGTGAGTTATATATCTAAATAGTGGGTATATTACACTAATTAAATATGAAATACAAACTTGCATATCTATTGCAGTCAGTTTTTACTATGGCGTAGAAGTTTATGCTCTGCATACCCAACTCATTGACCGACGGTACATGATCACTATCATTCGGATTGAAGCAATCCTACCCAACGCGTTTCAACACTTTTTAGATGCTGCAAAAAGGCTCATTAGCAAAATTAATTCGATAGTTGCTAAACTATTGTAATGCAATAGGTATGGCACACAATAGACAACTTTTTGACTTCCAATCATCTTTGAAATGAATTTGCCAGTTGCAAGTTGCAATTTTTGCCACTCTAGTAGTTTTCAGACAAAAAACAATATGAAGATATAGTGGTAGAACTAATATACTTAGATTAGATAATTACATGATTTTTTAAGTAAAGCTTCATTTTATTTCTATTTGCTGTAACAATGTATAAACATCATGAGTTAATTAACAGAAAACGGGGGTTACAAAAAAGCAATTAATGTTAATGATGTAAAATATGTTTTACAGTAAACGATATATCGAAAAAAACTGGGAAATGGTTAGTTAATATTAATTTACTTTTATTATATTTTTTTTTTATTATAATTCACAAAACTGGTGTACATACAATCTGACTTATTAATTAACATGTTAAAATTCAATGCACCTGACTGACACCTGCTACTAGATGTGAATCCAACATGCTATACTACACAAACCATAGACCTATATTAAGTTGTAAGTTTGAAATCTGAATTATTCTTGTGTTTTATTATATTGTTTATGTGTATTATGAAATTGTAATTTATGTAAATTCAGCATGCAAGCGATTTGGTTACGACACTGTGAGTTTGCATTGCTTAATAAATAAATAAATGCAAGATCAAGGACACACTCAAATAAATTATTAAATTAAACTAAAATTAGTGCTATGGCAGAATATAAATATCTAGAAACTAATTACTAATGAATCAAAATTGCAAGTTTAGACCTACCTATATTCACAAAGTCTACTTATAAAAAATTGGCAATCAAAACAGATGCGATAAATCAACACGTCTGGATATACATTCAATATCTTATCATTACCTGATGAAAGTTATCACTGTAATAAGCTAATAATAGCAGGCGAGAAAGGAAGCCGACGTGGACACGGCAAGAACTACTATTAATTCATAAATTAATTAATATTCTAAGGCAGCTATTACCTTATTATATTTTCAAAGCACAAAAGGCGCACAATGAAGGATATTTCGAAAATTTACATATGTCACTAGTTGTCGCCACTATGGCAAGAGGTTTCACCCATTACCAATACCGACCAATCATTCATGCACCCTTCTTTAATTATAGAATTATTTTATCCAAGGCACGCTGCATCATGCAAAATGCTCATGTCACATACCTGCATGCAACATTTTTTTTTACTGGGATATGTCTGACGCAAACCATCGACCCGGGCATGGTCACTGGTTATGTCCGAGTTGCACGGACTAAAACCCAGTGTGTTCCGTCAACGTGATATAACCGGGGTGGCAGGTATCGCTCCAGCATTGACGCTTGCATGCAATGACTTTTATATATTACGCCTGCATAACAGTAATAGTATGTCAAAGGCGAGCTTAACTCAGTGCTTGAATTCTCTACCAACAAACCTAGAGCAATAGAGGAGACGATGATGTCATATTTGAAATTCATTCCATTGACAATATTTTTTTACTCTCAATCCACTTCAACATCTATAGTGGGATTAAACCGAAGACGCTCCCTTGCGTCTTTTTTGTTGTCAGTACAGAAATGCACTTAACCCCAATTAAAGATAAACCATATTGGCAGGATAAGCACATAACACACATAATCCAAATTATAAATGAAATAATGACATCTGTGCTCTCTTTTCTAGTGTAACTTGTGACTCTTTTAAATTCGGTCAGATTATTATTATAGGTCGGATGAGATCTATCCGGCATCACAGATACTGGCCCTCAGTACTACTACTACTACTACTATTTATAGCATTGTTTTATAGTAGTTTGATCTGTAACACGTGCGACGTGTTAACTGCAGCGATAATGTGATCGTAGATCGATCCTGAGGGTCGTTTGCTGTGATGTAAAGTGTTTGGTGACTTATTAATGTGTTGTCTTTTATTTTTGTTTATTCAAACGTTATTTTGTTTTATAATTGTAATTTTTAATTACATGGCCGGAACGTTTTGACCATTTAGGCGTTCCAATTTTTGCTTCGTAGCGACGGATGTAGCAAATAGCTGGCGATTGCAAGCAGACTATTTAAGTATTTAGTCATGAACGCTTACTAATGAATAGATGCAGTATTAGCATAACATCACGCTTATACTACCCAGAAGTCTGTCGCAGAGGTGTACAACACCCACATTTCATCTGTTATGTTTAGGTGCCAGGGACTAAGCCTGTAGCCATCCACCAGGTACAATTGCAACTCCGGCATTTTCACAAATAACATGCACAGAATATGATACTCTTTCCTGTTCATCTTAACGATAGCTCAAAAACCAGCAAACAGTAGTATAAATAGTAGCAAAGCACAAAATAATAATAGCATGCTTTTAACATAAAGGCCATTCACAAAACCCATTTCATTCTAAAACCACTTGACGAACTTAAACAAACCTCAAGAGCGCCTAAACTTGGCTTTAATTTCCGAACGAAAAAAGTAGATAACGTCAATAAATATGGCGTTGCAGCGTTGCACTCATCTGCATGCCCGGAGTGACCTACATCCAACCTAGTCACATCCGTATCATTAAAAATAAACCGTTCATTAAAATAATCATTAAGGTGATGGTTTCCGACTGGTGTAAATTTCATAAAATCGAGAGCATATTTTGATTTTTAACTAAATATAATTAAGTTACGGATGAGCCTTTATATGCTGTAATTATTGTCTCTCATTTTATTTTATTGCACTTAACTTTTTTAGGATTATCTGAAACTACGCAGCAGCACTGAGACGTCAGCTTTAGAAACCTGTCAAAAGTATCACATTGCATATATTTAGCATATAAATATATATATTTATTTATTTGTTATCTTTTGTGTACAATAAAGTATAAAAAAAATAGTTCCATAGATAATAATAAAGATTTGAGTTTGACATTGGCTGACTTCTAGTGGCTGAGCTTTCAGCAATCTTCCTTAAAGCCGTAAAAGACAAAACATCACGCCTGTATTACCCAGAAAGTTGTGGCAGAGGTCTATAACACCCACATTTCACCTTTGGAGAGGGATGAGCCTATCGCCATGCAACAGGCACACTTCCAACTCCGTGCTGCTATTGTTAATTTCCTGAAGGAAAGTTCACAAATAACACTTTGCCTGACGAATCAAACCCGAGACCTCGCGGTGAGAGGCGGATACGCTAACCATTAGACTATCGAGGCAGTCGATATTGCCAGATTTATAAATAAATAAACTAGAAATATAATATAAATATCACACAACTTACAGCAGAGCTTGTACTATGGGTACTAGAATAACGGATACTAATACATATATACTTTTATTTTGTAAATACATACTTATTATACATAGAAATGTATATTTGTTGGTTATTTATCGATCCTACGAGTATATACATTGCAATAGCAATATATAATATACGTATAAAATCACATTCCCCGGTATCAAACCACGAATATAAATCATGTTTGCATTCAAATCACATTATCGTGCTGTTAACACGTTGCACGTGTTATAGAACGTTTTAGTAGTTAGAGCTTTTTGATCTTTCAATACTGATTTTGCTGTGTGCACATATGTATTATGTTACGATCCAGATCTGAACTGTACATTATCTATTTTTAAAGTTATCATGATTGTAATGTGTTTTGTGCGCATAATAAATAAAGAACAAGCTGTACTATAAAATACTACTTAGGAACGATACCGAAATAGTACACTAACTGCATTTGTGTATGGCAGAAAAAAGCGGTGGAGAGAGTGAGCTGTTCGATCCCACTTCTGTTGTCAGAGGCAACTAATCGTATCCATTTAGATGTAGAATTGGTAGATCTAATTATTGACGACCGGATAGCATAGTCGGTTAGAGCATCACAGATTTGATGCACGCTCAATACAAATATTTGTGTGTGAAAACAATGCTTTTGCATATTGTATTATGAAATAATCATTAATTACAAAATAGTTATAGACAATTTTTTTTTAACCTTTAAAATAGTTTATTTAATTAATAATTAAGAATAGAAAAAAAACAAAATTTCTATTAACCTAAAATTAAAAAAAAACTTTGTGAAAAACACTACGCTAAGTGATAGTTATGGCAAGTAAAGGTATGCGAAGCTAAATGGTGCCAATAAGAATTACGCGAAACAAAAGCTCCATTTTGTTTATACATAGTTTTTATACATAGAAAGACAATAGAAGAAAAATTATGAGTAATGTAATATGCTCAAGTAAATTATGCAAAAAAAGGGATCCTATAATAAGTGTAAAGTACCTAGGTATATACAAAAGAAAAAGTACCTATATACTCGTATGTAATAGTATCAGTTATTCTTGTACCCATAGTACAACCTCTGCTTAGTTTGGGACTAGATGACTTTGTGTGAACTTCATGACTTTTGAAAGGTTTGTGATAGATTTCATAGTTATATATATTTCGTTAAGTTATTACCTTCCCATAAATAAATAAAGGTTGCACATGTCATGTCACCACATATTTTTGAGGAATGTTTCATGTCTCCAGCGCACTATAATTTCAGGCTCTACCTGTCAATAAACGACTGTCCAATCATCCAATGTAAGTCAAAACCTGCAATTAGATATTCTTTGATCTGGAAGCATTTTGAACATTATAATGTATTTAAATAGAACGACTTTTGATTCTGACTCTACCATGTGCTGTAAAGATCTGCTCACTTTAACTTTGAAATATTGATTTTTGCAGTCAATCCGGGTGACTGACATACAGGTAAGACGCACTTCTTTTTAGCTCATGATTTTAATTTCATCTGCTTTTTAGGAAATAGGGGTATCCGGATTGAAAATGTTGATTTAATTTTAACTTCACAGGAAGATAATTTTAAGGAAGAAAGCTATTAAATACTTATCGGAATGGACGTAGTTAGAATTTCTTAGGACGATTAAAAGTAATGAGCATCTATTTGAATATGAATAAACATAATTAAGTTAGGAATTTAAGGTATGAGCTTAACTCAGAATGGAGATGCCCCATTGAATGCAATGAAAAGGATAGGAAATAATTACCTCAAGCATTTCGTAGACAAAAAATACATAGAGTAAGAACTAAGCACAGATCCTTATTACATTGTTTTGCAACATGAAAATATTCAGAACGAAAGCCAAAAGACATTACGTAGACGCCACACGAACGAAATATTCACTTCTAAAAACAGATAAGTAATAAGTGAAAACACTATCGTAATCTAAATCTAGCGTTGAATAATAACAAAACGTGTGCTAACCTAAGCCGAAGAATTTGCTCACATATAGCTATCGGTAAATTAAATCTAGCAACAATATTTTGCGAGCAAAATAACCTTTATTAACACCACGGAATAAAGTTCAATAAAAAGTAACAGGAGGATCAGTTTTGTGGGATAAAGTCCCGGCTTCTAGTATGTGAAGTGCACTTGGTGGTATGCAAATGTGACTACATTCCGTCCAGGATGCGCTGGCGCATGGTTGCCTTTCTTTGGCAGGACGTGTATTTCAGTTTAAGATAAGAATGCACTTAGGAAGATATGTCGGAACGTCCAGCATACAGCGTGCATGTTCAGAAGTTAAGCTTACGTATGGAATTGATTTTTAATATTTAGTTACGCTATATGGGCATCCCCGCTACGAGTTATAAGAGACTCGTATTTTCTATCGTTTTCGTCTCGTTCTAGGTTTTAGAGGATTGATGGCAGGCGTTTTACGTAACATACTGAAATTCAACAAAAGCTGTAACAATTTATTTTCTTACCACCAATGTAATTGAGAAAAGGCTTGGCTATTGATAAATGATTGGCAGGACAAACTTCTCTCAGCGTTTGCCTATGTGCGGTGCATTTGTGCTAAATAAGTCAATCTAGTACCCAAAATTCGTTGCTGGGGAACGGATTGTATAAAGTTTAATTTCTGCACTTTCTACGTTATGTGACCGAGTTATTATTGGACGAAGATGAAGATTGCAGGACGTTGGATACATCATAATAGTTAATTGCGTACAACTCTGTTTGCCTTGCGTTTCTGCACAGCTAATGAAATGCGTTTGTAATGGTGCTTACAATGTTGAGATCGACGATATCTCGCGAGTATCTGGCACTTTATTATGGTCATTTTATTTGTTGCTAAATCCTAGACATTATTGTGGTAGTGTCAAGCCTAGTTTCTAAATGGAACAAGAATTTAAGCGGACGTAAATTTAGTTGAATAATAAACCATTAAAATAACTCGTAAATTAGTATTTTTTCGCTTTTAATCATAGTTAAAACATATTGCAGATAGATCAATAATCTATCTGCAATATGTTTTATTCGTAAAATTCAAGGTTAAAGACTCTTACTACAGTTTTTCTTCTACCACCCACACTGTATACGATTACGATTTATTATTTGCCTTTTTTAATTTTTTCTCTTTTTAACATCATTCCTTTCTCCACCTTAAAAATACCTATTAGACTGCAACAAAAACACTTTTTTGGCCTCTCCGAGAAACAATAATAAAGCTTCCACGACAGAACACGTAGCCAACAGCACGATTTTCAACCTAGTAATTTAAACTAGCTGATAATGTAGACATTAGCCTGTCCACTTTACACTTGAGTACCTGACTTCGTACTTGATGATGATAAGATCGGCATGGCGGTGGATAAGATCAGCATTTAGCTGCTGCTTCACGCTTGGCTATTTTTATATCTGGCTCGATTGTATCAGTACGGTTCGTTGGCAATTGGCATAACACTAGGTGGTAGGTACCTGAGTATGTGTACGAGATTATCTAGAAAATTATTCAAGATTTTTTCGATGCTTTGACAAAAAATCTGACGACAAAATTTTGCAAAATCACCTAACAGAAAGTGCACTGTGTAATATCAAAAGATGCACTCTTTAAAAAATATTGTTAGAAGATGCACCCATTCTCATGTAGGTACTTCACAGTCATAAATGTACCTATCTTGTCCTTCAGCTCGCTATTTCGTCAGCAAAAACAGACATCTACCTGCTCCGGTAAATACCAGGTAAATGCTTCTAATCCAGAAATAGCCGCTTCATCTAAATACCGACCCGTCAAATAATATCTAAGAAGCTCTCCAGCATAGGTGTGCTAAAATTATGCGGCGACATTCCAGTTTATTTGCGATATGTGCTGGATGCTGGACTGGCATCTTAATGGGACGCGTGCCTCTCTTAGGACTCTTGGGTTATGTTGTGATGAGATAACTTCTTAAGATAATGTATGAACTTGGGATGTAAGAAGATGTGGTACTTTTTAATGACGTCCTCATTTTGATGACTTTGTTGTCTCTAGATCACAGTCTAGAGTTGTTTGTATTTTTCAACTGTGATAAAAATTTTTTGGTGTAACTAAAGAAATGGGTATTTCTTTAACTGACATTGGGGTAGTTATTAGTTCGGTAGTCTATAATGTAAGACAAGATTGAATAATGTTAATACTAATTCAGATGAACCTCAGAATACCAAAAGCTCTGGGCTCGAAGGAGATAAGTCTCACAACTAATTAACAAGAGGAAAAGCAGCTGATATACTTAATTGCTTGTGTAAACAATCTAATGCTAATAAACAAGTAATAAAGCGGTAAGTTACAGCTTGGCACACTGAATAAACATTGAGTAAATAACGTTATTAATTGGCGCACAAGTAATTCCTTGTTTACAAAAGGATTTAAGTGAAAGGAGGTAGCAGGTATACCACCTATTAGGTACCTTGTAGGTACCTATTTTGTCCAAATTGGGAAAAGGATATAAAAATTGTGACGGAAGAACCTTGGCATTTCTTCTTATTAATCTTTTTCTATCTATATATAATCTAAGCGCCGATGGTCGTCTTGTTTTATAAATGTTGTGTTTAGTTATGGTATCTAAGATAAATTTTATTAATAAATTATGTTTATTTGCCCTCCCATTTTTGTCTTTCTTCTTCGACAACCGTCTGGCAATTCTGGCATAGTGATGGAAATCCGAAGTTCTACATAATTTGATTCATACATAATACTTTAAGGACAAGGAATCTTTGAAATAACCACGTTCCATGTTTACTTCCCGACAAGTGAAAGTCTTACATTTGTTTGAAGAATACGAATAAATCACTTCACTTTCTTCAATACAGCTCAGTTTGTTTGTTATTGTAGGCATATCCGTACATACCCAATCGGGAAAAGCACGGTCACAACTACAAATACTCAATGTTTACAATAAGAGTAACACAGACATACCAACATTGCGCGCGCGCCTGTCAAGTTCACTCTTGATTTATAAGCGCAACTGTTAGCTTTGAAGCAAGCTCTTTGTGCGTCATGCGTGTGCGCATGTTTCAATGCTTTTTCAGTTTTTAACGAGATTTCTGTGTCGTGTCAAACATTTGACGTTTCGTGAACAATTTTGGACAATGGACGTGTCAGCTTTTTGGCACAAATTTGGACGGCCTACTTCGAATAAGAATACAATGTACGAAATAAAGGTCTGACATATGTGTACAAGTAAAGGCTATTTTGCAAACAATCAGCGGAAATTCTTTACTTTTCACGCATTCAACAGCACGTGAATATTATTTGTTTGATTATTGTTTCAGTCCTAAATGAGCTTTTGTTTCAGTTCATTTGTACATGTTTGCCCTTTCTCATGACCTAGGTGTGCAACGTTCACACACAACTTTGTATTCTTTGTAATCCCCTACGCTTGGTGAATATGCCTAGGTTTCATTTTACAACTTAAATTACTGGCTAGGCACTCAAAGCCATTGTTGTTTCGTAAGCTTTAGCTTGTTATTTTTAATGCATTCGTGTAGTAAACGCATTTGCCAACTTGAGCAAGAATTTATAACGTCCACAAATCAATCGCAGCATAAACGTTCTCAAGCCTGGGCTTAAACAAACAAATACCTTAGAATTTATTTCCATACAAAATGAACTGAAAGGCACGTTTGGTATACAACAATACTAAACAGTACACTGAATTGCTGCGATTAAAATGTACACGGCTGTTTTGTCGCATATTTTAGATAACTTAATGAAACAGGTGGATTGGACGAAGGTTTCGTCGTTTAAAAGACTGACTTTAAGTTTAATTAACTGGAAACAAGAATTAAACAAATGCCTGGCTTTGTATCCCACGATCTCTCGCCGATCGGTGCGAATGTTTCTGTAATGACTTGAGATTAAGTTTTAATTTGGTTGTAGTTGACAAATTTATTTGTTGCAAGGCGATTAAGTATCGTATTATTGTATTTATCTTGATGCCTTTCTAAATAGTATGTGTCTGCTTATTACAGCGTATACAAATACATACGTAGTTTGTCAAATATCTTTTAGTATGCTTCAACTTCTGCATTTTCTGGTTATTACTTTTGTACATTCCCTTTCTAATTTTACACTTTGGTACCATATATTAGGCATACATAAGATTGCTCATCAAATCATGATTTCCATCATCATGACGACAGGGTGTGCACCGATGTTTGTGCTCTAAACCATATTCTGCGGACATGGCTGGTCACTGTTGAGAAATCTTCCTAAATAATTTTACCAAGAACACTAACTTATCATCAACCAATTCTTTTCCAGGTAACCCTAACGACAAGATCCTATACGGTCGTCCGAACAAACGCCGGAGCGCCTCCTTCCCGGCCCCGAGATCCTTAGACCGAAGAAACTCCTTGCGGATCTTCGGCTCCTCCAGCAAGTACCTGCAGCGATGCGCCTCGACCAGAAGCCTGCACCACAAGAACGCTAATACTACCGACAGTTCGTCCTCCACCGATTACCCGCCCAGCGTCGAATCTGCGTCGCCTAGTAAGTTGAACCTTCATAAAATTTATAAAATCTGAGATGACGGTACGCCACATGCTTCGGTGCTTATATTCTCATTCTTGGATCTTGCCTCTCTGTAGTAGATAAGATTAAGTCTTTTTTTGGGTCTAAAATTCCGACGCCAGACATTGGAATTTCAAACCTTGGAATCGAATATAGGATAGGGATCGAAGTAGCTTCCACCATTTATACTTTTTACAATTTTTCCTATTTTAAAATATTGGGTACCTACCTACTCATTTTTTAACGGTGCCCGGTAACTCTTTAGTCAGCTTGTCAACCTTAACTTATTATGAATATCATCGGTTTGGCGAAGCTATATTTACAATTACACCTGTAAATGAACAGCTAGTGTCCGGGTATATAATTAATTTAAAATCTAATGCCGAGGGTTGCGACGGTATAGGCTTGAACATGTTATTATCGACGTTGCCCTACACATTATAAATTATTACGTATATTCTAAACGAGTCTATACATTCGTCAACTTTTCCAGATTATTGGAAACTGGCTGCTGTTAGACCGCTGCCTAAGAATACTAATCCTAGTACGATGGCGGATTTGCGGCCTATCAGTATTTTGCCTTGCTTATCTAAGCTTATGGAGAAGGCAGTGTGCAAACAACTGACAGATTTTTTGGAACAAAATAACATCTTGCCGAGCCTCCAGTCCGGATTTAGGAAGCGCCGTGGTACTTGTACCGCTTTACTGGACGTAACAGACAATATACTGGCAGCCCAGGATCAGGGTATGTGCTCGATACTGGTGTTGCTTGATTACACCCGGGCGTTCGATTGTTTAAATATACCGTTACTATTATCGAAATTAAAGTACTACGGATTTGACGCCAAAACTATCCAGTGGTTCCACAGCTACCTCGAAAACCGCCAGCAATATGTAGAATTAAAGATGAATGACGGAACCTCGCGTTTGTCTGATGTTTACTCCCTAAAAAGGGGAGTTCCCCAGGGATCAATTCTAGGACCGATTCTTTTTATACTTTATACCGCGGATATAGTACGTTGCCTTCAAAATTGTAAATACCATATTTATGCTGATGACCTACAGGTTTATGTGTCATTTAAACCTTCTGAGTACAATTTTGCCACGAAAGCTCTAAATGAGGACCTTGGAAGAATATTCGAGTGGTCGGAGAGTAATACCTTAGTGCTTAACCCTCAGAAAACTAAGTACATGCTTTTTGGTACAAAACATCAAATAAAACAACTGCCTGCACTCAACATAACTCTTATGGGACAATCAATAGAGAAAGTAGAGGAGTGTCGCAATTTAGGCTTATGCTTGGACTCGCATCTTAGGTACGAGAAACATGTGGCTCAGTCGGTGCGGAATTCCTTCTATAGGCTTGGAATTTTGTATAGGATGAGGCCCTACATTTCGGAAGAAATGCGAGTCCGCCTGGTTGAGTCACTTGTGTTATCAAAACTTAATTACGCCGACACCGTAGTCGGCCCGCGCTTGCTATCGCGTACCGATAGGCTCATTCAGAGAGTGCAGAACGCGTGCGCCCGTTTCTGTTTTAACATCTCACCTCGAAGCCATGTCACTCCGTTTCTAAATGAACATCTCATTATAAAAATGAAGACTAGGCGTAAACTTCATTTAGCATGTCTCATGTTTGGTATCATAAAGTATCAGGAACCGGCGTACCTATATGACAAGCTTAAATTTTTGTCTCAAAGACTTGAGTCTGGGGGCAGGCAATTTTCAGCTGTGCTGTCTTTACAACCGCACAAAACATCTGCTTTCACGGGTACTTTTAGATACGCGGCATCCAAAGTTTGGAATAATATTCCTCTTCCCATTAGGAAAATTAACACAGTAAACACCTTTAGAATGCATTTGCGCCGATACCTGATGAATGCTCAACAACAGTTGGGCATGATCGATGTTAACATGTCGTTTATCTAATATACCTATACATTATGTTATTTTTGTTATTTGATTTTTATTGTAAATAAGATCTCAAAATGTAAAGCTCAGCTCAGCTCAGTAGCCTTTTTTTTTTTTTTTGATTATTGTTTTATGTTTCATGCTATAAATCTTTTGTTTTGTTTTTTGTTGTTTATTTTTCTATTATTTCTGCCCACTAGTGTTTTATGACTGGTTCATGTATCTGCTGTTTATTTTATTTGTTTGATGTATTTTATTATTAAGAGCATACTGATATCCGTGTTGTCACGAAGGCCTGATTGAAAATCAGCGTCAGACCTTAGTCTGACAATATGCTGAATCAGGACCTATTTGGTGCAACCATGGGGCATAACTCAAAATGTTGTATTTATATAATCTGTATTTTGTTTACTTTCTGTGTCCCATTTTTTGGAACCAAATAAATTTATTTTCTTTCTTTCTTTCTTCTTTCTACCTACACAAAAAAGATGGATAATATCTTTAAGCAGATATTTGTTTTATGTACACTAGTAGTAGTAAAATACACTACTAATTATATTTTTACGTGTTTCAGAGAAAGTGTCCCTGCTGTCCCGCTTATTCAGACGAAGCGGCCGCAGCAAGCAGACGCGCGCGATGAGCACCTTCTCTGCGCAGTTCCCGCCCACCGAGTGGTTCAACTCCAAGGCGGTGCATCTACACTGCGTCGCTACGCAGACCAACTCGAAGGTAGGTAACTATATCATAAATATCCATATATACCTATATTTCAATAAAATCAGGAGAATTATCCAAAAATTTGATAAGTTTATAGAACGGTAACGACCAATCTTCCTATCCAGGCGATTATCGATCAAAAAAGATGGTAGGTACATAAATGACGAATAAATTATTAGAAGCACTAACTAGAGTTCAGGCATTGTAGGTAAATGACCACGCCACCACTTCTCTGACTAAAATCATTGCAAAATGCTGAGGTGAATATTAATTTTTAATTTGATGTGTTTCAGGAGTCACTGCAGAGTCAAACATCATTCGTCTCATCGTACTACGACGGTTCGGAGATCAGTAATCGGTCGTCGACGCTGCCTCGCAGGCACAAGCGACACCTATCCACCGAGTCGGGGCTCGCTGGCTCCGTCACCGGCAACTACGACCACTCACCTGTCAGGCACTCCAGTCCTAGCTCCGGCAGCCTTCCAAGATCAACTTTAAGCAGAAGCTCCACCAACAAAACAATCCTCGACCATTTCGGATCACCACAAAGAAACAGCGACCCCAAACTAAGAGACAGCCCCAGCGGCAGTCTTAGAAGAGTAGACTATTCAAACTCAGACCACATCATGTCCACCAGTGGCCCCTCTAGCCTAGAAAGTACGACTCCACACCGTACACCCCGTAAGGATGCCAAAAATGGTCAGTTAGACCATAACTCACCAATGAAAAGGACTAACTATCACACTAGTGGGAGTAGCGGTCATTCAAGCCTCGAATCCCACATATCAGATCGCACATTAAAGCCTTCGCCTAGTCATAGCAACCCGCACGGAGCGCCCGGGCTTAGCAGAGCACAATCACTCGTCAAAGTACAGAGCCTCCAAAGCTCCCCAAAAAGCCTGCACAAGTACAGAACGAAACCACCTATGGTCGGTGGCGAAACGGTAAAAAACGGTAACACGTCACCAAAAAACTGTCCAAACACACCCAAAAAAACCGCAACCCCTCTGCATAAGGCCTTAGGGTCGAAAGTAGAAAACCCCTCAACGACTATGTTGGCCAGCTCCAATTCTAACAATTCAATCACACTAAAAGTTACCACGAATACTATCTCTCAGAACGGTGGTGGTACTAACACCAAAGTTTATGTACAAAATTCGCCAGTAAGATCCGTTATCACTTTTGAGAACGGTAAAGTCACTGAAACTACGAATGGAAGTAATATTTACATCATCAATGATGATAGACAAGTCGTATCTGTGTCTCAAAATGGTGTCCAAAACAAACCACCAAAAAATCCCACTGAAACATCGTTTGATGTTTGTGCTGAAAAGAATAAACAGAAGTATCAAGAATCAGAACCGATTAAAGTACAAGAGAATAAGTTTAATAAAAATTCAATAAACGACACGGGTATGAACAATAATCGTAAGCTTTCTTTACAAATAGGTGCAACTAATAACAATAGTTTTGTGTACAAAAATCAATTGAACAATACGAATGAAATTTCATCGAACCCCGCCTCTCCGGCCATACATAATAATATTAATAATTTGGAAACCACTGCAAATAGTATTCCCTCGACGCCAACTAAAAGTTACGATAACATTATAGGATCGTTGGGCAGTCTGAGGTACCAGAAGAATTCTTTATCGTCGGCCAACAGCGGAATTCAGTCGAATATAAACTCGAACAGTGAGCTAAAAAGTGTCGATTTGTTAAAGAAGGCAGCGGCGCTTCAGATGCTGAACGGACTGCCGAATGTAAATAACAGGGTTAGTTCAGACTCCATAGCGAATCTGTTAACGAAAGCTATCGACCAGAAGCCAACAGTTCTGGGATCCGAGCCGAATCTGGCGCTGAAGAACCAGGATCAAATAAAGGATATAAATACGTCGGCGGAGAAGATAAACTGCTTGGATAACAAGCAGAAGAGGTACAGCCTTAGTCAGGAGAGCAAGAAGGAGAATCAAGATTTCTACAACTTTCCAAGCTTAAGCGATTTGAGCTTTAATTTTACGAGTTTAGCTGCGCAGAAGATATTGAAGGGCGTCAGTATAAACAGCGTGGACACTTTGGTGGAGCTAAACATGGCCGCCAACAACTCGGAGAAGCAGAACAACCGCGAAGTCGCCGCAGTGTGTACGGATTTTGGCCTTGTATAGCAGTTAACGTATAATATTTTTTGTTGTAAAATGTACAATAGTAGACATAACACAGTATGATGTAAGGTAGTTGTATAACTTATTCTTAACTACTTTATAACACGCTTTAGATATGCAATACCTACATATATTTAGTTCCAAACTTTTACTCGTTTAAGAATTTTGTACTCCCTACTTACGGAATTTATCTCTTAAACGCATTGTATCCCCTATTATTAAAATTTTGTTTGTCTTTACTAACTTATTATCATCGAAAGTATCAACGTAGAAATTATTTAACACAGTATTCATAATGTAATCGTTAAATTTAATCGGAAATTCTTAGTTTGTAGCTCACTTTGAAAGAATCGAGACAATAAATATAAACATCTGTGAGAGCAAAAAGTGGCCTAAAAGAAACCCTATTACATGGAAATTTAGTGCTTAATTCGGTCATAATAGAGTCGTAATACAATTGTAGTCATAACGTAGTCTTTCACTATTCCTTAGTAAATATAGGGTTGGTACTATGAGTAGATACTGTAGGTACTTAAATTGATCCCCTCCAAGCACTTCTGTTCGTGCCATCACAATATTTCCAGTGAAAAGTCGAGTACAAACTAGAATACCTAACTCCAAACAGATTCCATCCAACAATGGGAATTTATAGGAATGATTTGTTAAATGTATGTCATGTATTAAGTGCCATAAAACCATAGTATTACATAAAGTGGGCGAATTATGGAATGGGAAGCGGTATTTGAAATCTTTTCATGATAATGAATTTGCTGAATTTGTGTATGAAAGCAATGGGTATTTATTCATTAGGGAACATAATCAGAAGTCATATCGCAATTAGCATAAATCAGTAATAACGCCATTTGTAAAAATATTAACAATATAAGATGATGCTTTAAACAATTTGGTTTTATTTCTCTACCTTAACTGCTGGATCAAGTGGCAATGTTTTGAGTTTTGCCATCCCTGACATCTTAGGCTCAAGGAAATGATAAATCTTCCAATTCATTGCAATACTTGGTCATCGCTACTATACTAATATTCTGCACCAAGAACGAAGACTTATAATACAGAATTAGATCTTACGAGAACTAAGAGAATACAAAAATCTTTGTGACGTAAATTCACATTCGAAAGAAGTTACGATATGTTAATTGTGATTGAATCATATTCAAATGTAAATTTTTGATACAAATTTTGACACATGATCTGAACACAACATCAATAAGGTAGAAGGCATGCAATACACAAACTTTTACTGAAATGAAGTTCCTTTTTACGCGATCAGCTTGCCACGCGCGACTGTTGCGTATACCAGGTTCGATTTCCACACGGAAATTGTATTTAAAGTATTAAGTATTCTCATTATTTTCTTATACAACTTGTATAGGAAACAGGTTGGTACTGCACCTGATACATGGATTATATAGGTACTGCTTAGGAACATCCACAAATAATGCTACAACTGAGCATAACTGTAGAATGCCTCCTGTGTCAATAATTTGTAAATGCTGTGAGTGTTCTTGTCCTGTCAGACAAATGGTCAGCTCTGCAGGTATAACTCTGCCAACATACCATAATGTCTATGTCTAAGCCCCACAAAACTTCTTAATTAGCAGTTAACATTAAATCTGCATTCAATGTTTAAATGGTGTGAATATGGATAAAAATAAATGTTTATTATAGCATGTGTTAAAATAATGATTTACAACATTGGTGAAGTTGTGGCTTGATAACTCAGGCCGGGGTAATAGACAATATGAATCATTTTTATTTGTTTTATTTAAATAATTACTTTGTTAACCTGTTAACTTCCTGAGATAATACAATTTTAAATTTACATTAATAATAGACTCGCCCAAATGCTCCAAACAAACTGCTACATAAGCATGACGTCATGATTATGTGTTTTGTTTGTTAAGGTATAATTTTTGGTAGATAGCTATACAAAATATTGTGTTTATAAAAATGGTTTTGTTAGAAAAGTTGGTATAAATTGTGTGGGTAAAATTGAAAGTTAAAATTAATGTTTAATAATTTCGTACTTTAAAAATAAACTCACCCATGAAACTTTGAATTTTGATAAAATGAGAGACAAACAAGAATTTATAGTATGTAACAAATCTTGCATTTTGTTTGTTTTCTTATACTTTGATAAAGCATCCTATATTTTACTATATATGGATCCGTCACCCTCAGCATCCAGAGAAGAAAAATAAATCACTGATTAGGGCTCCACTTTCATCCAAGTTCAGAATCACCGACTTCACTTTAAATGGAATTCAATCAATAACTGGGTTCTTAAATCTGTTAAAAAACAAAGTTTTATACAAAATATAAAACTTTATTATATCTAAGGAGGTAAACTGTAAATTCATATCAACACTACATCTACAATTGGCTATAAACAGGTTATGGTGCTATGTTCCATTACATCCGTCACTTGCGAGGGCTCCGTTTCAGTCTGACTCTTAATAGAATTCAACCAGTCATCTGTAGGATCAATTTTCTTCATATCAGCATCAGAGCTATCACTTTTGTCATCCTCAGTACTTTCCTGGCTCTCTACACAATCAGATACTTTATCATCTATAATACTTGGACTATTTTCATGTACCTTCACTGGTGATACATTCTTTTCTACATCTCTAAATTGTTTGGAAACCTCTTCAGATTTTATATTTACATTACACACGCAATTATCTGTAGCAATAACTTGTTTTAGGGCAGCCTCTTCTATAGCCTCTAGTTCTTCATTTTCCACCTCCGCAGTGAGTTCCTCTATCGTCTTGTACGAGTACATGTGATCGTCTTCAGGGTTGACGTAATCTTCTAGTGTAAAAGTATTGCTATCAAAATGAAGCTTCTCAAAATCAATAACTCCATAGTTACTTACGTTATCTAGTAATGTGGACTCGTTATCGAAACATATTCGTATATTTTGAACACAGTGCTTCTTCAAGTCTTTGTCGTCTTGGCATTGTTTACGTATCGCATCAAGTTGACGCAAAGTTTTTAACTCCCTCGCTTTAATACTCGCATACACGCGCGCAAATGACTGCTTGACGGTACTTTTCAACTGAAAAAAAGGGGAATATATATTAAAAATTCTGGCAACATGATACGAAAGCAGCTTTCAGAAATAAAAATAATTACATTTTCTATATTTTTATCAAATTCGTCTGATTCACTCGCCATGTTTACGTTTTTAGAAAGTTTGACGTTTCTCGAGAAAGTTGCCGAAATATAATTTCCATTTCTACTTTTACCCAGCATGCTTGACAGCTTGCTGGGCAACTACATAAGTATACTACGGATATTTTTGCAAATCTCTTTTTGAGTTTTGATTTTTAATGTTTCTTTCTTTTTCTTTCAGAAATAATCAATTTCTTTGAATAACTTTGAATTTCGGTCAAACTTTGAATGATGATGTAATAATTATAGTATTTATTGATTTGTTTCACGATATCTTATTAATTTTATTAATATTAATATAGGGTTATTGGGTAAGTCGACCTAGATCCGTTAAGAGGTGGTAGTTCCCATCATTTCTGACTGATCTGACTATGAAACACCCCACCCTAAACCTAACCGTTTTCGAGATATTGGACTTAGAAGGTTTTTTTAAAAAATATCCCGATTTCTTAACTATAGCCTATTTTTTTTGTATCCTATGCCTTTTATTTTTTTTTATTCTGATTTTTGTGTGCCAGATAAGTTTGTTTATAATTCTCAACCCAAAAAGTGCAAGTATCTGAACCAATGGGATCGTAGTAGACGATTGATACCGTAAAAAAGTAATTAATTTGAAAAAAAAAATTGTTTCTTTTAGTAATATTTAAAAAAAAATCTATGGCGTTAGTTCTGCAGATGTTTTAAATAATATCTACGTTCCATTAGCTATCCAACAAGGTATCACAAGCTAGGGTCTTATCACAATTCATAGAAAAAAAATCGATAAAAGGCTCTCAGGTAGCAGTACAAATTTGGGTTCTTTGGTCCTATTGTTCTTCCACGGAGCTGTGGTGCGTGCGAGCGGGACAAACTGACCAGGTGCAAGCGAGATAAAATAATCCCGGCCAATTTGTTGTTATTGTTTCGTTTTAGTCTGCTTCCGTGATTCGTCCGTAGTAGATGCGATATTTAGTGCTCTTCATTTCTTACCCGACTTGGCTTGTATTTCTGGACTGTTTCCTACAAATTGTGACTGTGCTTGTTAACTGGACTTTGAATTGTGCTTCTGAATTGGAACTGTTGAAGATGGCAACCTTCACGAACGAGGAATACGCGGATATTCTACTTTGTTATGGGTACTGCAATGGTGTTTCTGCACGAGCTCGTGACGAATACATTGCACGTTATCCCGGCCGCCGAATACCGGATGTCACTGTCTTTGACGGCGCTTACCGGCGACTCAGAGAGACTGGCTCTGTTTTAAGGCGTCGAGCAGACCTAGGCCGACCACGGATCATTGTTGATGATGAAGATGAAGATAATCAAATAGTTCAACGGTTTAGAGCGGATCCAACTACTTCAACTAATGCTGTTGCCCGAGAACTTGGACTCTCGCAGTGGAAAGTGTGGTTTACGGTGAATACTGCAGGCCTCTACCCCTATCACTACACGCCAGTACATGTTATCGAAGAGGGAGATCCAGTGAGGAGGTTAGACTTTTGTAGATTTATGCTTCATGGAGATTTAGAAGACCCAGCATTTTTAAAACAAATCTTGTGGACAGATGAATCAAAATTTGATAAAGATGGAATTACAAATTACCACAACGCTCATTATTGGGCCCCAAAAGCGCAAAAAAATCCTAACCAGAAGAGGACAAAAGCCGCACAAAGAAGATTTAGTTTAAATGTCTGGATGGGAATCATAGCAAACAAATTAATTGGGCCCTTCTTTCTACCTGATAATTTAAACGGAGAATTTTACGAACATTTTCTAAGAGAAGAGTTACCAAATTTATTAGAGGATTTACCCCTAAATCTGATTAGAAACATGAAGTTCCAACACGACGGTTGCCCTGCACATTACAGAAGAGGGGTCAGGGAATGGCTAGACAACGAGTATCCTAATAGGTGGATCGGAAGAGGTGGACCCATACCGTGGCCAGCAAGAAGTCCTGACCTGACTCCCATGGATTTTTATGTGTGGGGACACATAAAGACATTAGTCTGCAATGAGAATAATCCAATTGAAACTATTGACATATTAAGACAGAAGATTATTGAGGCTGCTGACGAAATTCGAAGAGACTTAACGACTGTAGTAGTTAAAAGCGGACTAAGACACCGAATGAGAGTGTGTGTGCGAAACAGAGGCGGCCATGTAGAACAAGATTTATAAATTTAAATAAATGTTGTTTAATAATTATTTGTATTGTTTTATTTCGTTTCCTGGCCCAAAAGAGAAGTTTAATTTTAAGTACCATTGTTTTTTTTTACTACCTGGGAGCCTTTTATCGATTTTTTTTCTATGAATTGTGATAAGACCCTAGCTTATGATACCTTGTTGGATAGCTAATGGAACGTAGATATTATTTAAAATATCTGCAGAACTAACGCCATAGATTTTTTTTTAAATATTACTAAAAGAAACAATTTTTTTTTTCAAATTAATTACTTTTTTACGGTATCAATCGTCTACTACGATCCCATTGGTTCAGATACTTGCACTTTTTGGGTTGAGAATTATAAACAAACTTATCTGGCACACAAAAATCAGAATAAAAAAAAAATAAAAGGCATAGGATACAAAAAAAATAGGCTATAGTTAAGAAATCGGGATATTTTTTAAAAAAACCTTCTAAGTCCAATATCTCGAAAACGGTTAGGTTTAGGGTGGGGTGTTTCATAGTCAGATCAGTCAGAAATGATGGGAACTACCACCTCTTAACGGATCTAGGTCGACTTACCCAATAACCCTGTATAATCACATTAATCACTAATATCACTATCGTAACTGTGTAAAAACAAATCTGTAATATGTGCACATGTGGTGATGTTGACGGTAGATGTTTTCTTTTGGTCTAATATAAAATGGTTATTAAGGGCCTGTTATATAACCTTTAGAAAAATAATAACTTAAATGAATTTACAAATTATTTTATTTATTGCAACAAAATACATTCAGCAATTTATATATTAGCCCTGATTTCCAAACTAGCGTGAGCTGTGTGTTGAGAATTGAAATTGAAATCGATCATTTTTATTAAAATATTTAAAGTTTTTTTTTTAATCCTTAAAAAAATATGTAATGTTACCCAACTCTCATTATATTTTTGATCATTTGAACACAACCACTTGCCCCATAAATTTATTGTGTTCGATAAATAAAACCATTTTAAAAAACACTATTTATTTTATGCATTAAAATAAAGTAGTGAAAAAAAATAACATTTTAATAATGTAAAAAAAATTGTAAAATCTTTAGGCCGCGGATTAAAATCCCACTTCATGGTGATATTTGAATGACATTATTATTATGGTGACAAGTAAATTAAAATCACGATGGTGCATCGATGGAAATGTTTCCTTCAAAAAATACATTTTTGTAATTTTTTGGACCAACATGCTGTGACTGATTAATAAAATTCGTACTTAATAATTTTCTACCATTTCAGTTTGTTCAACAACTTGTTGTCGGCAACACTGATTAAAAAAAAGACATTATTGATTTTTCGTTTGACAACTGGCTGGAAAACATTCCTCTATTCTTTATTTTTCTAAATGGAATAAAATATACGCGTCAGTGAAGTGTTTTCGTGCGAAATCTGTTGATAGTGAAAAAAGTGTTGTAAAATTAACAAACAATGAGTGAATTGAGACATCGTCGTGGAGACGGCGATGGTAATAGCGACAAACTGGAGATCGCTGGTGAATCGGATCACGTACGTAATTATTTTAACGTAATTTGTACATAAAACTAGTTTTTTATGATGTTTGTGTAAATTAAAAATAACCTTTGTTTGCTAGGTGGATTCTGAAGAAGAGAAGGGTCTAGAAGAAAAGTATGTGGATGAAATGGCGAAGAATTTGCCTCAAGGCACGGACAAAACGCCGGAAATCCTTGACTCTGCGCTTTCTGGATTATCGTCAAGGTAACGCTAAATATCTTTATCTCTTCAATAACGAGACTAAACTAATAATGCATCTGAGATGCTGTTTCTATGTCATTAAGTGGGTATACAGTGAAGCCCTGGACTGTTTAGATTTACAATTTGTACATTTATGTATTTATTCAAATTCATTAAATTTAATAGTCATGTTAGGCCCATGTTACCGAAATTATTATGAAAAGAAAGCAGGTAATATGGTTTTGTGAATGATTGCCGCAAACAGTTACTATTTCAGAGAATTCCTTGACTTATTCACCATTTATTCATGTATTTAAATCATGTCTTTGATACTAATTGTAGGACATTACTGAAGTATGGTAGAATTCTGCTTGAAAACTATGACACTTGTATTAGTACTTACTTATATACTTGTCCTAATTGATATGGTATACCATATCAAGATAAACACACATAGTACACCTGTGCTTCAAACCTTAACAACAAAGTCTCAGTGCTACGGGTATAATAAAATATCAATTAAAGATCACGAGAAAAAAAAATACAAGATAATCCAGATTTTTATTTACTTCATATCAACATGCTGACAAAATTTTTATAACACTGTAGGTACAATAAAATATTGTATGTTATTAAATTATGTAAATTATTATAACCAGTTATTACGTAACACTGAGGTCAATCAGCTACATGGCTATTTAAAAAAACTTGTTTTTTTATCAAGTAATGTAACCTTTTTAGTTCAAAGATTAATAAGTATTTTTTTTTAAATATTAAGCTTTTATTTCATATTTCTCTTGCTAATATAAAATACTTGATTGGTACTTTAATGAGGAAGTATGTAAATGTATGTAAACAAATGAGTTTATCCCTGAGATAAATCTGAAAGACTTATAGGAAAATTTGATGGATATTCTATTAAAAACCATAAATTTGATTTCCTGCTGATTTGTGACATACAAATATAATTTACTGACATGTCACCACAGTATTTAGGTGATTAATCTTTATTTTTTATAGGTATATTATTATATTGAAGACACATAATTAAGTGTATCATTATATTGAAAACACATCATCAGGATATCACTACAGAATGTGGTTCTAAATTCATTTTAGACATAGGATTGGTTGGATATTTCAGACATTTACTGACAATATTCTCTCTGCTGTGCTTTTAGGGACAAATAAAAATAATACATTGTACTATTGTCATTTAAGGGACCTTCAAATCCAATAGGCTATTTATTTGTATAAACCATTTGCTATTTTTTAAATTGATTGTTTTTTTTTTACTTTTTACGTAGATGGAGGAACTGGGTGATCCGAGGTATCTTCACCTGGTTGATGATTGCGGCATTCTGTCTGCTCATCTATGGAGGACCTTTGGCTCTCATGATTACGGTATGTTTATATCCCTCAAGGCATATTTCTCTATATAAAGATGTGAAGTCCGTATTAATTTTTTTGTGATATAAGTTAGAAGAAATCTCTCTAAAACCAGTCACTATACAATATTAATAAAGTTATTGAGCAGACAAACATTAAATAACTCATGCAAAACTCTTATCAAATAACACTTAGAGAGTGAATGTAATAACGTAATTAATGATAATTACACAATAATATTATGATTGACTGTATTATTATGATGTTAAATTGAGTAGTAAATAGTTGCGTATGAAGTCTGCTATTTATATTTTTGTTGATACTTACAAAATCTGTACACGGAAAGGCATGTCATGCCTGTAGGGTTGCCAGATTTACAGGCACCGATTCCGGGACAGATCCAGGAAGGTAGATGATTAGGTCTGAAGTGAAGTGTATAGACTCGTAGCAGGCAGGCCAGTCGTCATGTGTGTCAGGTTAATAGTCAGGTAAAAGATAATTATCGAAATTGGACAAGGGACAATGCCATTGTAAAATTCAGCGCCTGAGGCTTACAAGGTCTGCCCTCCCATAAATAACCCCTTCACCATTGGTGAAATGGTGTGCAGTGCGGTCGCATGAGCCGCTCCTCTAGTAAATACGCTATTTGACTAGGGGCAAAATGCCGGGACATCTCGGAAATGCCGGCCATCGGCAACCCTACATGCATGGCAGGGAAGGCAAGTCACAAGGTCAAATATTGTTACGGTTTTCTTTCCCTTTGCCTCAGGATATCGGCATTTGTTAGTTGAATCATCCTCTTGCGGCATTAATGTTGGCTTCTAGTCCCTCCAGAAGAGGCCGTGTATCAGTATTATACGTTAACGGCTTCTAAATACCAGTATGGGTAAATAGGATAGATATTTTTTCAAATTTCTGCCTGCCGCAAATACTGCCTCGTTTATGAGGACCGACAATTGGTGAAACCACACATAAGTTTGCTATATTTTGGTAGTACAAATTCAAATCATCCAACCGTAGGCAGTATGCAACCAAATCACTACTAATATCCGGTTTTTATGCGACCTCCATACTCGGTTGTGTGGCAATGGACTTAAATGTTGCGTTTGTAATATTCATGAAACAAATTCAGAATATCGAATTAGTTCAAAGACACTTAAAAGTAAAATATGCGATAGGTATAAATTATAAATTCATTAGATTTAAAGTTGATAAATTGGCTTTTTACACGTTACTTTGTACTTAATTCTCACTTATCCGAACTTTTTAGTTTATGCTTATCAGGCTGCGTGTTTAAGTTTGTTGGAAGCTTAAATCGATTTAGTGAAAAATTGAGTTTAAGTAAAAAAATAAAAAAATATGTCACGGGACAATAACGTCATTGGTATAAAAATTAATAATGCCCTTAAAATATGGTTCGACATGGTGCCGCTGCTATGTAATATTTTTTGGTTTTGTATACCTAAAGAATAATCTTATGACGTTTGTCTAGATATTATGCGCAATATTAGGTAGTTCGACTAGTTTCGAATCTATTACAATTCATCAACTGGGCGATTATGCGATTAATCGCGTTTCGTCGCCGTCGCGCCGTCGAGTAACCCGTATTCTCAATAATTAATAATGTCTTCACCTCACGTCGGTTTTAATAATATTATAAGAAGTTTTTAACCGACTTCAAAAAAAGGAGGAGGTTCTCAATTCGGTTTTTTGTTTTTTTTTTTTTTTTTTTTTTTTTTTTTTATGTTTGTTCGCCGATTACTCGAAGACCCCTGGACCGATTTGAGAAATTCTTTTTTTGTTTGATAGGATATACTTGTCATGTGGTCCCATTTTTTTTAGTCACGTTCTGATGATGGGATCTTAGAGAAATCGAGGGCAACCCTCAAATTTAAAAGGCTTCTATATTGTTTTTTGTATATTATCTAAAGCTACTCGGATATTTGCATCTAGTAGTCAGCATTTTATGTTGCTGAGCTGATGCTGAAAGGTACAACTCCTCAACGGTTAGGAGTACGGGGATAATTCTTTAAATATAGGCTCTTTGAGGCCGTTTACTGTATTCTTTCAAGTAATCACAGATGAGGCGAGACGTTGAATATTACTTATGTATATTTATAATATGAGGTCATGATTTGATGATGGGATCCTAGAGAAATCATGGGTAACTCTCAAATTTCAAAGGCTTCTATATTGTTTTTCGTATATTACTTAAAACTACTTGGATATTTGCATTTTAAGTTGCTGAGCTGATGCTGGAAGGTACAACTCCTCAACGGATAGGAGTACGGGGATTATTATTAATGAGTTTTCCGTCTCAAGTAACCGTCGTCTCCTCATTCGAGAAACATTTCTGCTCAGTGTACCCATCACTAAAAATCGTAAAATAAAATAATTTTTAACAAAAAAAAAAACCGACTTCAAAAAGTAGGTAAACTAAAAATCAAAAAATAAATTTACTTCGCACAAAATAATACGTTTTTTCATTTATTTAAATAGAAATTATTAAATAATTATTTCATAATTCTGAAGTCGGTGCCAAGTAAACAATAACTCTGTATAGATAATATCAATCTTTCTAACAACTATTTTCTGACTGAATATTAGTTCTTAGTTATCCGATTTACTTGGCACCGACTTCAGAATTATGAAATAATTATTTAATAATTTCTATTTAAATAAATGAAAAAACGTATTATTTTGTGCGAAGTAAATTTATTTTTTGATTTTTAGTTTACCTACTTTTTGAAGTCGGTTTTTTTTTTTTTACACCGTCGACTATTTACTTTTCCCTCAGAGCGGGAAGTCATTGTTCCATTATATGAACCGTTAATAAAATATTTACTTTCACTTAAAGCTACCACTTCATGTTACAAAGGGATGGAAGTCGTGGAGCTGTTTGCGCAGCAGCCCTGTATCTAATATATTTCCCACTGCTGGGCTCGAGTATCTTCTCATGATGAGAAGGGTAAGGCCATAGTCCACCACGCTGGCCAAGTACTGATTGGTAGACTTCACACACTTTCGGGCATTTTTAGGCACTCTCAGGCATGTAGGTTTCCTCACGATGTTTTTCTTCACCGTTAGCAAGCGATAATTTATGTGATAAAGACGCATATTTCGGAAAGACGAATCTTAACGATTTATTGTTAGAGGGTTTTTTTATTTTTTATTGTTTATGTTACCTAGTTTTGTTCGCTTGTTTGTTTATAAAATTTCCTTTTCCTTCGTGCCTTGTGTTTTTCCGGGCTTGTGGCGAGTATTTTAAGGTGCAGTTCTGGTTCGTCCCAGTCTGAATCGCAAATGCATTCAGGATTGAATCCAAGTTTTTATTTGATTCACCTTCAATTTTGTCAAAAATTGACTGCTTGCTGTCGACGGCGAAGGGTGAAATGAGTCGGAGTCCCGAGGGATATTGTTAGAGGGTTTGAACCCTTCGAGACCTTTGACTTTACGGTCTCCCACTCGGTTACTTTAATATTTTCCTTTTTTGAAGTCTGTTATGACAGGAAAGGATACTAATGTGAAAATCATCTCTTAAAATACCCGCATTTTGAGTAGAATATTATGTAGGAGTATTTTATCATTGAACCTATTCAACGGCTACATTTATGTACTACTGAACTGAAGTACCCTTATAAATAAAACACATACATATATCTGATATCAAGTACGCGACACTACGTACCTACAACATATTTGCAATTATAGCCACTTGAATGAAATACATTCCAACATCCACGGAACCAAACATAATAGATTCTATAAATATTGAAATCGTAAAACGCGCTGTTGGTTGTGTAGAAAATTATTCATAAAATTGTATCAAAAGAACATTTTCTTAAGAGTGCCAATGGTATCTAATGAAATATTTTGTTGCTTTTTGTGTTTGGTCTGTAAATAGGTGGACCGTCACTGCGAGTATGATGCCTAAAGTTCAGACAAAATGGTCCTTTACTCTATCCAATGAAACGTATCTTCATACCTAAAATGTGCACTTTGCTCGAAAATTGTCCGCAACTAATGACAATATTATAGAATTGGAAAAAGAACTCGGTAACCTATAATAATATAACACTAAATTTTAATAGAGAAGGGAAAATTTTATACCTTTCTAATTTGTAAGATTTTAAGGAAGCGAACCACGTTGTAGTAATGTAACCATATTTTTATCAATAATTCTCCTGTCCAGGTACTCTGCGTCCAAGTGAAATGTTTCGAGGAGATCATCAACATCGGCTACGCTGTGTACCGCGTCCATGGCCTGCCGTGGTTCCGGTCCCTCTCCTGGTACTTCCTGCTGACTTCCAACTACTTCTTCTACGGGGAGAACCTCATTGATTATTTCGGAGTCGTCATTAATAGGACGGTGAGTGAACACTTTTTGTCACACAACTTTATTAAGACTGGCATTGATTAATTTCTTAAGATTTTTTACTACAGCTATGGTGACTATGTTAAGTGTGTAGTGTGTCATACGTGCTTACCTCCTAAATCTCTGAAAGTAGCTGTTCGCTTTGACGGTGTAGCGACTGTCTTACTGAATATTTAAAGAGAACAAGACACTTATGCTGCAAGAGCAGTCCCTTAATACTGAATACATAAGGAAACTGAGAACCAGGTTATATTTCCTTACTTCGGTAACTCCTAGGGTCGGGCTTGGCTTGAAGGGGCCAGATGGTATCTCATAATAATATTGCCCAGGGTAGTTTTTTCCACCTGTCGTTTTGTTGTCGATGTTTGTTCGTTTTTAAATAAGTACCTATGCAGTTTTTTACTGTTAACCAGCCAGGGCCCACGATAAACAAAGGAGAATTGATATCCAATCTACTTTATATGTAGAGTAGAGTATGTTTGTTTAATTAAACCTTATAACGAAACTAGCATCTAATTTGTGTACTTGGAAAGGCTACCAAACTTTATTAAATAGCTTTTAGGTACTTTGCTTGCCACTGGAAAGTAATTGGTAGCGAATTACATCGTTCATGTGTACATCGCGTTTGGTAGCATGTGTATTAATTTTATATAAATAGAACGTCGTACTTCCTACATATTTGAAAGCACTACCAAGTACCCATGCCTATTAATGTCATCCCTTGTCACATAAAATGTTCATGAAACGTAACTCAATTCGGGCTGTTTCCCGCCGAAAGTGATGCGGAAATGTGATTTCATAAACGGTAAGGGCTCTCATACACGACGGATTTTTCTTAACGATATTTAAGGTAAGGTTGGCACCTGAGCTATGTGAACCGGAGTATTACCGGATACAACGCTAACAGGTGCTCGATGGATAAAACCGGCGAATGGGGTAATTTGTTGAGCGATTCTTGTATAATTTGAGTGGACTATTCGTAAATAGTTCTACTAAGTATAGCTGAATAAATAATAAAATACCTTTTGTTTCTGTTTTCAAATTTTATGCCAATTTCAAAATAATATTTTACAAAAATTGTTTTTTATTTTTGCATTTTACAGCACATTTTTGTTAGGTAAAACTTTACCTTACAAAAATGTGCTGAAAAAGAGTACAAAAATATTTAGCTAACATAGTTATGTTTGGTCTTGAAGCTATGCCTGCAAAGATGTAGGTTATTGATTAATGTAACCATCGCACCCCTCGGTTCATTGCGTGTAGAATGATAGCTAAAAAATATAAACTCTTTGTATGGTTATGAAACTCATTAAAGTTAATAATCATATTTATTTGTAGACTTGTATTTGTATACAGTTATAAATTTAAATAGTTTCTAGTCATCCATCGAACGATGTTGATAAGATAACGCTGGCACTTTCATTTAATTCAATAGGTTCACGTCATTATCAAATGCTGTATTGATATAAATGATTTGTTTATAATTAAATTATGTTGTTAAAGCTTCTGCAGCTCCATTCGAACTGCGGACACTGCGGTTAAGCGTTAGGCGTTATATCGATTACAGATAAAATACCTATCTAAGGCTTCCAAGTCTTATTAAATCTAATGCCATCAAAACACTGAAGTCGCTTCTTTCATAGGTAAACAGAATCACGATCGAGTGATTAAAATTAAAGCCAGAAGATTTATAACATTATTTATTTATTTCGACGTCTATAGCTGCTGATAAGATATTAGATTACATTAAATCAATAAAGTACATGTAACAAGTTTCATACTTATCTAATTTATTATAGGTAAACACTGCAACGATCTGGGCCGTCTTTTATTTAAATTATTTAATAAAAATAAGATCACGTGGCCGATAAATGTGGCTCTTCATAACAAACTAAAGGAACCCAAACACGATGCGTTTACTAGCAATAATTGAAGAGTTCTACTCCAGGAAGTGTCATCAGATCAGACTGAGCCAACCAAACACTAAAGCAATGCTTCTGGCACTACTTGTAAATTAATATAAAAGTAAATTCAAATTCCAAGTTTCATACGTAGTAGATACACGTAGATAAAACGTTTTCTTTGTAAGATTATAACATGTTATGTCGACCCTAATTTAAGGCAAATTAGGGTAATTATTCCAATGTCACGAATAATTGCCGTATGATTATAGAATTGTTTGGTTAGAATCTCATCCGTTGCACCTACTGCCTGTTCGTACCGACCGTCGTCGTACAGTCGAGGTCATTTATAAAGTTGGCAGTTTGGACCCTTATTACGGAGGCAACAAGGTTTATATAAGTCGAACATAGAAGAGTCAAGTATACCAACTTAAACGTTCTACTGACTCCTAGCGCATTTGGCTAGAAAGCGCGTAGTCTTTAGTTTTGCGCCTGACATGATCGTGTCGTAAACTTCTGTGTTACGCGCAAGCATTTTACCCTACAATAATTTCTTGTGTAGTTTGGCTAATCGGCGCGACGTTGAAATAGACGGCATGAGACCGACCTATTGTTATTTTAGTAAATTTTATTTGGTTCCTAGACTGTCCAAATGTTTAGTTAAGTTAATCATTAATACAAACATGGTTCAACTACTGACCTTTTAGTAATTAGTGCATTGTTCTATCAATGCTTCAAATCACGCACGGGTGGTCGAAGCATCACGTTTTTATAATACTTACGGACTCTGATAAGAAATGACAGTAAATAAATAGTGCCTATTTTTGTGATGACCAGGTCATCTTTCTTATTAAGGCGATAATATAGTGATTGTTAAATAGGGCCAAAAATAACATGCATTACTTATTCATGAGTTAATCAAAAACAGCCATTCTTCTCATTCAAAGCAGAGTAATATACAGTTCAGAAGTTCAGAATTTCGTGAAAAGTTCCCTATTCACAAATTCTGAACTGCTGAGATGAATTTTAGTGTTTAAGTATGAGTTCGCATAGACTTAGCAGGTCTCTGCTGTATTGCCAAATCCAACGCTTATTACGCCTAAAAATAATGCTTATGCTAAGTTATTACCACGACGTACCAACGTATATGACAGATTCAAGTAATTCATTAGACTACATTTCAAACTGCGCAGTCTATAACAACATAGACGGTTCTTGAATACATTAACCCACTTGCAATATCGGATTAAGCAACCAATCAGCTAATTGGTCGGCCTGTATACGTCTGCCATGCCTGCTGCACAGCCGATCGTAAAACTGTAGTAATCAAACCCTTGTGTAATGAACACTAACGAGGTGGAACTGATGGTGGCGATAAATACTAGAAATGAAACGGATAGTAGTTTGGCCGGATACCGGGTCCCGAATAATCCGGCTGACCTCTTGGCCGGATAGCCGAATATCTATTGAAGTTAGAAGCACGAAATTTCGTATAGTTACTAAATTACAAAGTTAAGTTAGTAATACTTTACGAAAAATGTAACAGTGTGGTAAAATAAATAAAGAAAATATATCTTTTTGGGTCCCTCTCCTATTTATATTTTTCTTCTATCTTCTACCCCATACGTGTGGGGTGTCATAAGATAGGTCGTTTTAATTCACTGAAAGGTTGCTAAGACATTTTTTTACACAAGATCCGTTTGCAAGATGGTTAATTTAAAATATATTTTTTTGTTACCCCTAAGAAAGTTAAACCACTGGCTTGAAAAACAAGAAAATTATCTTTTTTTAAATCAAAAGTTAAAGGTAGAGTGTGGCAAAGGTCATCATTTTTTTTTTATTATTAGATAGAACGCCAAAAGCAATTACACTATCCAATGGTCCCAATGACAAGGCCGAATACACACATTCTCTCACACAAGCACACCATCATGCTGCTGTATTCCTTCTTTACAGAGTAAGTAACCTGTCGTACAATTTACCTGGGCAGTATTTACAATGCCTACAGGTAACCGTTTAGAAAATCTCGTTTACCTCTTATCAAATAAAAATATGGGTCTTCATTTACCCCTTCTATTTAGCATAACATTCCGAGAACAATAAAGTGCTTGATTTTTTTGAGCAATGTTAAAGGTACTATGCTAAAAGAAATAATAAATAAATAAATATCACACAACGCCATCTAAACATTTCTTTCGTATTTACATTTTTCTAGCTCCATCTAAAAGTCAATTACCTGGTCGGCTGGTCAATATTCATACAGAGTCTAGCATCGTTATTTAAAATTTACATAAATAGGTCTTTTGACAGATATTAATAATTCATGGAGCAAATCTTCCCATGTTTCACTGAAATATACCTATGTATTAGCGAGATCTCTGCTCATGACAAATGATATGAAAGCTTATGAATTATGTAGGTATGTGCATAAGAAACTGTAGAAACAGTATAATGCTGATCTTTACGGTGTAAAATTATAAAGCTGTGAGACTTACTCATAATTCATATTAAATAAATGTTGTCCTAAGAGAACACCAGATGCGGCGGCGCTTTCTTTGAATGCTTCTAATAATAAATACTCACTTTAAACAATTGGTAGAGAACGTAGCGGTCAATGGTAATAACTTTACTATAAAAGCGCACACGTGCTCCCGTGAATTATTGATAAAATTGCACATACGTTCTAAATTCTTTGTTTCTCATATATGACAGCAGTATTTTAAATTATATAATAACATACCTTATTTGTCCTCAGGACTACCTCAAATTTCTAGTCACATACCACCGCTTCATCTCATTCAGTCTGTACTGCGTGGGCTTCGTGTGGTTCGTGCTGTCCCTCGTCAAGAAGTACTACATGAGACAGTTCAGTCTCTTCGCCTGGACTCACGTTGCGCTGCTCATCGTGGTAACGCAGAGCTACCTCATCATCCAGAACATATTCGAAGGTAAGTTCACTGTACCCTCAGCAAAATTTTAATGTCATTCAATCTGGTCTGCGTGGGCTTCAAATGCCATTGTACGTATATTCGTCTCTCGTGACCAAAGGATTATAAAACGAAGTAGGAGGACTCTATCCTTATTTATAGCTAGATAACCTTTGCACAAGTGCCTAATAAAGTGCTACCGGACCCGTGGTAACAATATACCTGGTAATATAATTTCTTTGAGAGAAAAAGTTAATCGGAAATTGCTAAACGCTAAAGGTAGTATTTTTACCGCATTTTCGCTTGAAACAGCGATGTTTCGTGAATAAAGCATTACCTGTGGGATTCGCCGTCTAACTAAAAATATGCTATCGATCGATCTGGTCTCCGTAAAAAGGGGTTAGATACGTTTACGTAGTGCCCTCCAAAGTACTCCCTAATGTCCCCTTTTCATTTAGGTGAGGTACACGCTATAATGGACCGTAGACAATATTACTTAATGCCCTTAATGGTCATGTAAATTATTTTCTTTAGTATAAAAATATTATTTGAAAGCTTTTTTAATGTTGAGACATTAAAAAAGCTTGAAATTACGGTGGGCTGGCACAGGCAGATAACTTTAATGTATATATGTATGTCTAGGTAATAAATTGTCACTCCTGTGTTTTTTTTTAATTTGAATACTATATTTAAAGACTAGCGAGACTACCATGCAAAATATATAACATGAATTGGCGGGTAGTATCGTTCATTTTGCTATTATAATATAATATTTTCATAGAAAAAAAGTCGTTGAAAAAGAAACACAAGTCCAGATATCAATCAATATTCCAAACCGTTTCCCAAATTACATTAGAGTCGGCTCCTAGTCTAACGAATTTAGCTGCATATCAGTATTTTACGTGGAACGCCTGCCATCAGAGCTCAACAACCTAGTAAGAGGTAACACGATAGTCTTTCTTAGACTAGTTGTCTGACTTTCGGGTTTTTTGACTACCCTTGCATGAATACCCGCACAAACCAAAGTTTTGAAAATACTGGTGTATAATATTTTTTTTTTGTTAAAAAAACGACGCCCGCTTTAGGAATTACTCCTGTATCGCGGGGGTGTTCACAAACATACATTTCACACACACAAAGTACACCCAGAGTCAGCAACAAATCTTTTCGGGTTTCTTGACTGTAAAGACTGCCATAGATGTTCAATGGCAAACGGGACCGACGGCTTACCGTGCTCGCCCAAGACGCACGAAATCTCGTTATGTTGACGACCACCCACCCTCGGCCGACCGCGGCTAGCATTGCTTGACCTGAATGGCTTTGACAACCTGAAAGATCGATCGATCTGCGCGCTTTCGAGATAGCTACGATATATAAAAAAACACGAGTCCAATGTAAAGTTCTAGTTCAGTCAAAGCAAAGACAAAAGAAATAAAAAGGTCACTAAGCGATGTTGAAAAAGGTTTCATTATAGTCTATTGTGTGCAATACTAGGATACGACAGCCGTTTTGTAGCGTGTATGTGTATATTATTAATTTAATTATATGACGCGTGACGTTCAAGGGCGAGACGTTATGAAAGGTGTAACCAGAGAGATGCATTTAACTAAAGAGAACTATAAGATCTAAATAATTTTCCAAAAATAAAAACCCGACTTGTATAATATATGGTTTTCTGATGGGTGCCATTGTCAAAACTGGACCACACGGGAAGCACCAGCTTTCAAATAAAAAAAGAACCATTAAAATCGCTTCGCCCATTCCAAAGTTATGAGGTAGTAACAAAAAAAAAATGCGGACGAATTGAGAGCCTCCTCCTTTTTTGAAGTCGGTTAATAACATTATTTACCTTTGCGCTAGCAGAGCTGCGCGTTCCAGATAAAATTCTCGTTAAAGTTTAAAAATGTATGGGATTTGGGCCCCAGGAAAAATTCTATGAAATTTGACAGCCCCCCATTGTTGCAAAAATATTACCGTAAATTTTCTTTAAGTTAACATCTTGACATCTATTATCTCTGGATGTTACGTATTGATTGTGTGTCTCTGACTTGCAAAACCTTTTTAAAATGGATGTTTTAGAAATCATCATTCAGCCGCTTGTAGTACTCTACTCTCTTGTAGTCCACTGCTCAGACATAGGCCTCATTACGAATTTTATCTTTCAAAGAAACTACTTTAAAGAAATACTTAAGAAATGGAAGGGAATAAATAAGGCGATAAGTTAATAATGATACCAATTAACAAATTGCAACGTAACACAAAGTTGATTGTAGTGTAGACACACCGTGTATTTTTCTGCGTACCTTTTTACTAAAGTTATTTTAATAAATTAAGAATACTATTCTACTATCGTAAGGACCTTTCGTTCATAAATTCACAGGTAAAAAAATCGTACGCCTTAGTTAATATTTACTCGCTATTCTACTGATAAGTATTATCAGTCATTAAACTTGAACTCTGATAAAAATTAGCTCGGCGAAGGTCTGTAAGCTTAATTCGATCATCGTGTGAATTCGCGTCCTCGATCATATTTTTACATACATCAGGGTTTTGTTAACGACCACCGTGGAAATTGCAGTTACAATAAGATAGGGTCCACATTTTTATCACTTGCCCAATCCGATCACCGTAGCTGCTTCACCGACGTAGTCGTCACCGTCGCGTGTAGTGTAGTGGTTTAAGCGGTTACCTCGCCGCTCTCCACTGCACTGGTGTTGTGGGTTCGATCCCCACATGGGACAAATCTTTGTGTAATTCGCAAAGATTTCTTCTGAGACTGGATGTGCTTGCAAAAAAAAACCAGAAAAAAAATTAATGATTGCTTATTAGGACGGGTTAGTTTTGACTTGATACGCCGCTTTGATACGACATACGAAACAGTCTGACCCATGTCAAGTCGTTTTTTTTAATACAATCTATCTCAAAACTCAACGATAATCGGGCAACTAAAGAAAGGCCTAGTCATGAGGAGCTCTAAAAAAAATATTTAAAAATCTATATGCCGCCATTTAAAACTATAGCTAAGGATACATTTTAGCCAATTTGGTTTGGCAAAAGATGTACCAAACAACTTGTGTAAAGGCGTCCAGAACTAAATACATCATACGGCGATACGGATACGGTGATCGAATCGGGCAAGTGATACAAACCCCTTGATCCGGTTTTAGGTGTACCAAAAAGATACGAACAGTTTTTTTTCTTCGGTACTTTTTTAAATAGTCCATACATAGCTACAATCTCACTAAAATATGAATTATCCTAAGCAATTCTTATTCTTTCGGTTGTGTTAATGATAACGTTAGTCCATTATAAATGACGCAAACAGCGCCTATAGCAATTTAAATATGTACATGAGTAGGGTGGTACTACTGTTCGTAGGAAGTCTGTCGGTCATAGCAGACGATAGCTATTTAGACACACAAGCATTTTAGGCTATCGAGAAATAAATGAACTTGTGTTAAGGCAACGTAAACAATTAATAATATGCATGCTTTTACAATAGATATTCTAAAATAAGGTTTGTTAGCTATATTCTGCCCTCGTTTGTTATTACAACCGTACGTAGAAGACACAAAAAACAAAGTCTGGCATTCTTGGCAAATAAAATATTTCATTTCATTTCATTGCCATCCTGCAAAATATATATGTAAGTACGACGCTTTATACTCTAAGATATACCAGTGTTTAATTTGGTGGCAAGAAATGGTCGTATGTAGGGTGACTTTGTAGATAATGACACTCAAGTCACAGTGACTTACAAATAAACGAGGGCGGATCATCTATTTAGACCAATGATATTATATAAAAACAAAAGCAGATATGTTATAAGCGCTCGCGCTGTGAATACTCAAATACGTCCCAATTGGGACGTCTTGTGTTTAGTTTGCGTGTGGCCTGCGTCGAGCGCAGTCACGTGCCAGACGCCATGCGCCATGTTCAAGTTAAGAAAGAGAAAGCGATATTGTTTTGACGTTAGAGCGATAAGGATGCGTGCGCTGCGGACATTTTGTCAATGTGTGCAATTTGGAATAGCTCGGAACGGATTTAAATCGTAATTTCTATGAACGTAACATATCTATAGTTCTATAATATCATTGATTTAGACACACAAGCATTTAAGGTTATTGAGAAATAAATGTACTTGTAATAGGGCAACGCAACGTAAGCAATTAAAAATATGTATGCTTTTGAAATAGAGTTTCTAAAATAAGGTTTGTTAGCTATATTCTGCCCTCGTTTGTTATTACAACCATATGGTGCTCCCACATTGCCGTTAGAAAATGTTTAGTAACGTTAGTAAATATTTGTTAGCAAACATTTAATCACGGATGTTAAAAAATGTTTTCATGTTAGAAAATGTTTAGTAACGTTAAGTTAACAAATTATAACAAAATAAATCATGTGTTTCATTTGGCGCATCCATTTTTTTTCTTCTTTTTTAAACAAAAAATGAAAGCTATTCTAATGAGCAAATCCTCTCCCATTTTCGTGTAGACGCTCTCAGAACGCAAACCAAACTGCGAGCCAATACCAGATTTAAATGTCATCAAATGTTAGTAAACATTAGTAATCATTTTCTTTTAGTGTAGGAGCACTTATAACATCTAACAGTTTCTAACAAAATGTAACAATTGACAACATTTGTGAGTAAATGTTTTTATGTTAGAAAATGTTTACAAACATTTTCTAACGGCAGTGTGGGAGCACCACGTAGGAGACACATGAAACAAAGTCTGGCATTCCATCCTGCATAATATATATGTAGGTACGACGCTAGATATTTTAAGATAAAGAGTGTTAAATGTGGTGGTATGTAACTTTGGTATGTGACTTTGTAGACAATGACACTCAAGTCAATATAACCAGTGACTTACAAATAAACGAGGGTGAATCGTCGGTAGGTAGAGATTCCACAATAAGGTTGGTTAGCTATATTCTGCCCTCTTTTGTTATTACAACCATACGTAGAAGACACAAAAAACAAAATCTGGCATTCCATCCTGCGAAATATATATATAGGTACGCTATATACTCTAAGATAAACCAGTGTTAAATTTGGTGGTATGTACGGTGTCTTTGTAGACAATGACACTCAAGTCAATGTAACCAGTGACTTACAAATCAACGAGGGCGAATCGTCCCGATATCATTATCAACCGCAGTCCCTTCATTATCATATTTTAATTTACGCTTGCGTACTAAATGACTCATTAGAAAATTCAATATTTAAATAGACCTGAACTACGGAGGTTATTCGTGACTTTGCCGTAATTGTAAATCTGAAAAAGATTGCAGAGTATATCTGTACATATACGTACACATACTCTTGTATAGAATGGTGTACAGTCAGGTCCAGAGGAAACACGCCCTAAAGCACTTTAATGCACTGCTAAGGGCATGCTGCTGCATAGTGAGATTTCTACGCAACTGACTGTACACTGTACAAGCCTTTATCTTAAAACATTTAGCATAGTTCTTACTATTAAACTATTTGTTAACTATGTTCCCTTGGTACTGCCTCAATTGTTTAGTGGTTAGCGTATGCGGTCTCGGGTTCGATTCCCGGGTCGGGCAAAGGGTTATTTGTGAACTTCTTGTCAGGAAATTCACAACAGCAGCACGGAGTTGGAATTGTGCCCGGTGGATGACGATAGGCTCACCCCCTTATCCCATGGGATCTAAATAACAGGTGAAATGTGGGTGCTGAACACCTTTGCCACACCCTTCTGGGTAATATAGGCGTGATGTTATATTCCCTTGGTATGTTTCAAAAACACGAAAATCACGGCATCCATTGATTTGTTTGTTTTGATCACCATCGCATGATTGTTAGTAGAGCATAATTGTTTAACAATTATTCTAGCCTAGAATAACGCATTTATATAACACATCATAGTAAAGTCACGGAAACCTTATAACTGGCAATAAAACGCGCTAGTTATTTAGTCATAACTACACGTATTATTATACTCTGTCCATTCCTTTATTTTCTTTTTGACAGATTACATTTAGGGATGCCTTCACACGTAACTGAGTCGATTTGAAATCATAATCGATGTTGTCTAAGAAGAACTTTCAATCGATTAATTACATCGAAATGGTTTTAGTTCATTATTAATTATTCGTTTATTAGTAGTTTTTATTAGATGAAATAAATATACAAAATAATAATATAATAATAATGTCACATACTTAGTCTATGACGGTTTCCTAGTTACCTTTGTTTACATTTTGATATGTCATTCCAAGATTTCGACTTAATTTCTTGCAAATAATTATTCATGAAATCTTGATACTATTATTATATTCTTTTTTTATAAAAAATACAGACAATACACAAAAAAAAGTCAAATTATTCTTTTTCATAATGATCGATTTATTTCATTTCACGATTTGATTTATAGTCTGTGGTTGTTTGTTACAAACAGTGAACTTCCCTAAAAAGTGTCGCATGTCAATAAAGTACATTATTATTGTAGTACATTAATCTGACAAAAAAAAACGGTAATTCATAGGCGTGATCTGTCAAAAAGAAAATAAAGGAATGGACAAAGTATAGTTCTTACTTCTAGTCTATGAACACATTATTATCCATAATAATAGACTGCCAGTTAGACAGGACAATATGGGCGATAACATTGTGCCCACATCGGTGTCAAGTCAACATTGTCATGGGCAGGGAAGCCTTTCCAACGCGACTGTATCTAGGCCAAATAGATGTTACGATGAGAGGTTAGTGATACGAGACAGCGGGTAGCGTAGCGGTTTTCTGGGCGTTTTTATATCGCTTGCTATTAGCCTATGAAACAATTTGTCATGGGTTGAAAAGCTTTTCTAACATGACTGTCGGGCAGCGTAGTGGATAGCAGAGTGATTTATTAAACGTGTAGGCGCTATTGACTTGAAAATCATACAAATCAAGACTGTTTTGAATCTATTAATTTTTGAAATGCAAAAATGATGCAGATTCTAAATAGTGCATAAGCACTAAGTAAATATGTCCTTAGTTGTATTCTCAACTATGAGTTTTTATCGGTATATGTTAGTTACTAATTAAACATGTATTTTATGTTACGTAGTATGCATATCGGACGACACACAAGATCACGCCACATATTACAAATTATGGATAATATATAATAATTAATTAGTGACGCAAAATTATACTATTACTCATTCATCACCCGATCAAATACAATTTTCTGAAAATAAACTTTATGAGCAATTGGTTTCGTCATTCGATTAACGGAAAGTGACAAGTGTGCTAATAAGTCGAGATATCGATTAAAATTAATAACTTAATTAATCATGGTTGAACTGGCCAAGGGTGACGATTGCCAGCCCATCCTTTACGGGATTTGCCGCTCTTCGGCAGCACTGAGTCCAGGATTAGTACTTAAATCAAGTTCATTGGTTGTTTTTGTTTACTTATATGAGATTGGTTCATGTTTACAGTCGATTGCATTTGCTATCGCTTTCGCCTATGCATTGTAATCACAACCTAACACCAACAAGACTTGTTACGCAGGGAAGCCGTCGCAAAAATAGATTACGCTGGTTTGTGTCAGCATAAATACACGATGCAAACACTTATAATGAATCTTAACACCTACCACATTAGGTGCAAATTTCTAAAGCTGGTCCTGTTATTTAGCTCGACACGGTAACAGGTGATCGATATATTTCGCACAGAATTAAACTGTTTAGTTATATCGATTTGTTTATTGCATAGAGCAAAGTATTTGAAATGTTCAACCTTTGAACCGTGTAGCAGTGAGTAATTTCATTGTTTTAGTCTTTTATCCGGATTCTGATACTTTATCTGATGATGCAGTGTAAATTAAGACGGGTGTTTATATTTATACATCAAACGGCTGTCCTTTAAGATTTACAAAAAAAGGTATACCAAAATACTTCTAGTTAAAAAATTTTGGACTTACATATTAGTAGGTAGCAATCAACATGACTGATGTTACAATATTAATAAAATCAATACAAATGCTGTATCGATGAACACAATCTTTTTTTTTTAATTTTTATTGATCATATTTTTCTTCGACTTTTCTTAGTATAAGATTGCTAAGCATGGCTAAATGCTTTATGTAAATTAAATAAGAAATTATAATTAGATGTTTTTTTATGGGTTTAAACATGTTGTCTTTGCAAAATGAGTCTATCGTGATAGTTAACATTATAAGGCAAGTTTTATAATATAATTTTTCAGGCAATATCATATTATTATTATCAAAGCTTAAATTAAGACCTTGGCGGTTTAGAATTTTTGGCCACACTCGCGTACGGTGCTCGTCGATTGGTCGTACAGCTATCTCCAAGCAACTTTCAAAATATTAGTTTGATCAAAATTATTCAATATTATCAATGGTGTATTGACCCTTTGCTGGCTTGTTAAAATGTATAAATGAGATGCTGCAAAAACCGTCCGTGTCTACCGCCTAGATCTTTGTTTTGATCTATAGCTTTACTAATACTTATAAGAAATCTTTTACTTGTATACATGCACTAGGAAATACTATATTTACATAGATCTGATAAATACTACAAAGCGTATATGTTTCGGTCCGACGGCCATTTGTATGGTAAACATTATCTACACGTATAAAAAGTTAGATTACGATCTGACCCCATTACATTATACGGTCCAATTGGGCATCGAGGATCCGTTTAGGTCTGTATCTGTGTATGAAATTGCTTTTTATGTTATTCAATGGACGGATTTAATATTATTCAATGCTTTGTACCAGCCAAATCAAATTTTCAAAAAACTTTCATAAATCCCTATCGAAATTGCACGTGAAAAGCGTTCTTTTCTAAAATTAGTCATGACATGTATTAGTTGGTCTGATGGTAGGTACTAACTTAGAAGTGTAACAAACCAAATATAAAAAAATTCAAAATATTCTCTAAACGTCTCTTGTCAACAAATGTACGCCACATAACACAACATCACCTTCTATTTACTTGTTCCTAACAAACGAAAATGAAAAAAAAAAGTTCTCTTCTCATGAAGAGAAGGGTTAGACCATAGTCCACCACGCTGGCCAGGTGCGGGTCGGTAGACTTCACACGACGACCTCGAGTACTTTTTAGGCACTCTCAGGCATGCAGGTTACCTCACGTTGTTTTTCCTTCACCGTTAGCGAGCGATAATTTATAAATATGATAAATACACACATATCTTCGAAAAGACGGATCTTAACAATTTATTGACAGAGGTGCGTGCCGTGGGTTCCAACCCGAGACCTTTGGCTATGCAGTCCTACGGTCTCCCACTCGGCTATCGCTGCTGTTCATAAGTATACATGAATGTACTCAATTTGTACTTAGTTTTCGGTAACCCTTGATGAAAATTGTACTGTACATACAAAGTACAGCTAGGTTCGTAGTAGGTAACACAAGCATAGTGTTATAGGTACTACCTATAACACTACACTCTACATGCTGCATTATTATTAGGCGTTTGATCTTCAACCTCGACATTGTTTCCGCGCCTGGAGCAACGCTGTATGTAAATAAACTTCACTCATATACGTATAGGTACGTGAATGTACTCAATTTGTACTTACTTTTCGGTAGAGTTTAAAGTTCAAACATCTCTTGAAAATGACGGCCCAGTTAGATAATAATATAAAGATAAAAATAGAATTATTGATTACAATAATGGTGCAACGGGCGGTGTCTTCTTAGAAAATGTCCAAGTAAAGATAATTCTGAACCTGTAGTAGGCTTACATTACGTTTTCTTTACTTTTTTGACAAGTCGACTCATCGTGGACAGTCGGCGACACGTACGCGTCACCAGTTTCAATACGACTGCTTGCATTAGACCGATCTTATGCATTATTATCGATTTTATTGTACTGCCTACAGTAAACAATTTAAAATATCCATAAGAAGTAAATGAGGAAGAATAGCTAGTAAACGCAACTAATATGTGTACGCACTGTGACCGCAATTGTAAAAAATATCAATTGCTTCGATGGTGTAGTAATTAACGTACCTATGCGCCTATCAGAATCAGAATCAGAATATTTTATTTGTAAAACATAGGTACATACAATAATGGTCTTAACAATTTTTAGAGCGCTATGCTTTGTCATCACGACATACAAAATAGGTAGATATAAGATAGTGATAATTCATTATATAAGATTATAGAGTAATTAAATAAGTGATTTTAAATTGAGCAAATATTAAAATTAAAAAAATATAAAATTAATTAAAAAAATAAAAATTGAAATGTAGAATAAAGTCATTGTCAAAAAATATCACACAAGTCAAAAAAAAATAAAATAAAAAAATAATATCATTCCATAATTTTATCATTTAAATATTCTTCCACGGTATAATAAGCCTTTTGTAAAAGAAAAGATTTGACATTGTGTTTAAATTTGTGAAAATTCTTAATTTCTAGTAATACTTTCGGTAAATGATTATAAACCCGAGGAGCCATACAAAATACGCTTTGATTCATCCATGCACTCCTATTTTGAGGACAACAGACTTTTAGATGATGGCGCTTACTATTGTAGTGCTCAAATATACCCGGGTCGATTTCGATGAAATTTTGCACACATGTAGCTTATAGTCTGGATTAACATATAGGCTACTTTTAATTGACATACCACGCGGGCGGAGCCGCGGGCGGAAGCTTGTAGATAATATTACTGTTATAATGTAGTACTACTACCAATCACCGCGACGTTTTGGGTTCTATGCCCGGGTCTGGCAAAGTGTTATTTGTGAACGTTCCGTCAGGAAATTCACAATAGCAGCACGGAGTTGAAATTGAGACCGGTGGATGGTGTTAGGCTCACTACCTATCCCATGGGACCTAAACATAACAGGTGAAGTGTGGGTGCTGTACACCTCTGCCACACCCTTCTGGGTAATATAGGCGCGATGTTATGTTATCAACTGTGCAGAGACAAGAGTAGTAATGTTGTAATTAATGTAATGTTTGAAAGATAACGGTTTCCGAGGGAGCGCCGAGCAGTCTGGCATGCAGCCAGTGACTAATCAAATCGGTAATGCCACAAAACAACTAATGGGAAGGAAGTATTTTCGTCATCCAATTAGCGTAGGCCTAGGAATTTCGGGCGATGAACTGTGATCCGATTTACATTACATCTGCGCTGAGAGACTTAAGGCACGCATTGCGCTGTACACGATGCAAGTATTGCAGAGGAATACATGCTTTATTTATTTATTGCAGTAAAAAGACAGAGATGGCAAGAGAATTGACCCTGAGATTAAATTATAGAATCAATAAAACTTAAACTTCTTGAAATTATCCGTCGTGATCCTGAAATTACTAGAAAATACCTACTTATCAAAAGTCTACTTACAATAACAAATTATCTCCTTGTTCTTTAAAGCATATAAGTCATTTCATAGTTGTGGTGGAAATATGACTCGTCTTTTTCTGTTTCTATGTTACAATCCTAATGATAGGAAGGGAGAGAAATCAGTACACTATCATTAATCATACGTATCATACGTAAGGGGAACACAACATTAATAAAAATACATCGTGCCGTAGTACTACATTATAACAGTAATATTATCTACAAGCTTCCGCCCGCGGCTCCGCCCGCGTGGTATGTCAATTAAAAGTAGCCTATATGTTAATCCAGACTATAAGCTACATGTGTGCAAAATTTCATCGAAATCGACCCGGTAGTTTTGGCGTGAAAGAGTAACAAACATCCATCCATACATCCATACATACAAACTTTCGCCTTTATAATATTAGTAAGGATATTGTGTATAGAAAACGGTTTTTTATTAACGATTAATTATATAGAGAAAAGATTTTTAAATGTTTGTACTTAACAATCTTTAAATCTTATGGACCGATATTAATGACAATTTGTGTGGAGATAGCTCAGAAATAATAAAGGTTACTTTTATTGACGTACCACGAAGCTGCAAACGGCGGCTATTTGTTCATAAATGTATCATTGTCCGCTAGTCCATCATATCCCGAGAGACGACATCAATTCAAATCATACAAATCAAAAATGGACGCACAATTTCTTGCTTAGTTCATTGATCGACGCGACGCCGTTTAATGTGATTGACATTTTGAGGGTATCGCACTCCGGTCGAAGCCCTTTTCTTTTACTTTCTTTTTATGTCCCAAAATGTCCATAGGTGAATGTTTGTTAAATCAACTTTTAAAAGGAAATAACTTTTAAAAGTTTTACAATGCCTTGAACAAGATTTGAACATGCTCTACTATCTCATAATGTATCTCACAAGTGATTATAAGCAACAACGATTTTGTTAACAAACCTTATTAATCACTAAATTTCTTCCATTTTCTCAGTTAAATCTCAATGCCTTATATCCTGTAAATATCTCTAAAAACTGTAGCACATGATCAATATGAGTGGTTGTATATTGTCCAAAAGTGTTCAGTTAGTCGTTGCTCAAATTAAATAATATTGTGCTCAATTGGGTCATAAACTCTTTGGACGCACAATAATATCAATTGAATACGATACGAATCTACCGATAACACATGGTTGTAATCACACAACAGGTTTATGATATTTGCGTGTCTTTCATGGATATAAGGCGTGAATTTATGGAATAGACTAGATTTATGTGCAGAACAAATATCCTTCTCATAACACCCACGAGACGTTCCAAGTGCCATTTGTATGTCTTTTATTAGGTTAATATGCAGTGTTGTGGAACACCCACAATATAAATGTATGTGAGAATTACGTTTTATCAGGTTTAAACCACAGCTACCGCAATATTTTACCTACATACTACATTGTATTAGTACTTAATAGCTATAATCAGTTACATGTTAGTAATACTAATTGACACATTGTCTTAAATTTTAAATCAGAAATATTATTATGTATGGCAATTGTGTGAAGCAGCGTTAGCCGAGTGAGAGACTATAGGACTGCGAAGTCAAAGGTCTGGGGTTCGAACCCACGGCACACAATTCTGTCAATAAATCGTTAAGATTCGTATTTCTGAGGATATGTGTGTATTTATCATATAAATTATCGCTCGCTAACGGTGAAGGAAAACAAAGTGAGGAAACCTACATGCCTGAGAGTGCCCAAGAAGTGCTCGAGGGTGTGTGAAGTCTATTAATCCGCACTTGACCAGCGTGGTGAATTATGCCCTTACCCTTCTTATCATGAGAAGAAGCCCAAGCCCAGCAGTGGGACTAACAAGGCTGCTATTATTATAATGGTAATTATTCCCTTTATTCCAAATTGTTAGTACTAATAATGGTATGGTTGGTTTTGAACTCTCCTCGACCGTAATACGCATACTTTCGACGTTCAGCGTACTTTATAGGGCGCTGGGGATTTTCCCTTGTCGCGTGTCACATACTCCAGAATATTCTTAAAAAAATCTTTTTACTTTTATGTAAATAAATAAAATGATAATTTATCGCTTATGACCGATAGACGGCAATAAAATTAACCACCGGATACAAAACGCCATTCCCACATTGACAGAATATCGTTATCTGTATGCATGCCTATGATGGATGATACAGTGTCAAGTATCAAGCAGTAGCCACCGCCTGCGGCTTTTTCCACATTGCGGCAAGGTTTTAAAAGAATAAATGTAAATACTTTCTGCTTTTGGCTTCATTTGAGTTATCAAATAGATTCGATTTTGGGTTTTTTATATTTTCATACAGTTGGTCTGATGACAGACTTATATAAAACGATCACCATCAATGATTAGTAAACAAATATATTATCGAAGACTACCAAAATATGATGAGTTATTTTATCATGCATTCTCATCAATAACGATGATAAGTGGGTAGAATTTACTAACGAGAATACCGGCTTAATGTAGTCAGCAATTTTTCGTCGGAATAGGTTTACTGAATGAGAATGATTTTACAATTTGTTTATGTTCAGGAAATGCTATTGACTAAACCTTAATCTGCTACCGGAGAGTGAATTTGCACTACGGTGTTTTGGTTTTATGGTGATGGTACACCCTGAAATGAATGGTACAGCTTGCTTTTTATTATTGTCTGGACCTAATATGAGCCATACACGCTGGCAGTATACCTGCGCCGGAGAGTTTGTGGGAATAGTCCTGTGCAGTTTTTTAACTTGCGCGGGCGAACTAGCCAAATTAAATCTTTTGCGTGACATTACACGGTATACCAACAAGAAAGCAATTAAACGATCTAGATCCTTTTAGAGTAGCTTCCTCCACTCTAGATCTTCAACTGGGGATAGAGAGCAAATATCCGACATAGTCTGGCGGCCTCCCTTTCACATGGAAATACCATCGCAGCCCACTTGTAGCTTTTCGGCAATGTCACACTACATTCAACTAATAAAACCTTTTTTTTTCGTTTTCAGGGTTGATATGGTTCATAGTACCAGTATCCATGATAATCTGCAACGATGTGATGGCGTATGTGTTCGGGTTCTTCTTCGGCAAGACTCCACTCATCAAGCTGAGTCCTAAGAAGACCTGGGAGGGATTCATTGGAGGCGGCTTCTCTACCGTACTCTTTGGACTTATGGTAAGTAATTACTGGTTTGTACTGGTTCATAGTGCCAGTTTCCATTATAATCTGCAACGACTTGATGGCGTACTTGTTTGGCTTCTTCTTCGGCGAGAAAGTCCTAAGTAAACCTGGTAAGGATTCATTGGAGACGGATTATCTACTGTTGTGTTCGCTTGAGAGAAAATATAGAGTTTACCAGACAGGTAATAACATAAAGAACTGATGATGAGTGAAATAGGTTTATTGTTAGAGTCATTCTAAACTGATGTTTTATGTATAATTAGTATGTAGCTCTGCTTAGTTTGGGTCTAGTCCCAAACTTGTGCGTTGTGTGCAAGTTGTGAGATATTTATTTATTTTTTATTTATTTATAAAATATGTCAATTTAGTTTTACATGTCTCTGTTTTACTTACTTATAGTTGGACTAATGATGGAGCCAAAAGTTGGCCATAGAAATTCTATTATTATAAAATAAAACAGACTACATACAAGAAAAATAAATAATTCGGCTAAATAGGGGAATATATAATAAATAATTCGGCTACCATTAAATGCCTTTCTCATTGTCTTTGGTGACTAAAACGAATATTCCATCTCTTACAGCTTTCCTACTGGATGTCCCAGTACCCCTACCTGGTGTGTCCCATCGAGTACTCGGAATCCCTGGGCCGCATGACCATGGACTGCGAACCTTCTGGACTCTTCCGTCTGCATGAATACACTCCTCTGCAGTTCGTGCAGCCGCTTATGAAGATTGTGAGTATATTTGAAGTTCTTCTGTACCAAACTGAAATATATTGTAGAGGAACAGCGTGTGATGTTCCTCCATCACAAAGGGAGGATCCACCGACCAGGCTCGGTGGTATTGCCTGGCGGACAGCTGTCCGACGGTAGCATATTAGAAGTGGTATATATGTATACTCTCTGTGAACACTTCGTTATCGCGATTCAGCACTCGTCGACATATGTCACGTGATTATGTGCGAATACCGCCACAATATAAAAGAGGGAAAGAATAGACCTTAGGCCTTTTGATCCTGGACTGTGCTGTGACTATGGCAAACCTTATGTCGAAATGATTAAAGTCAAAAGTAAAACAATAGATAGTGGTTAATAGAAACATCTAGTCATGATGCTATGTTCGCCTATAATATTAATGCACTCCAAGTGCTTGCCTTTCTAATAGATTTTCTTAACTTATTTGTAAGGTTAATTTCCAGATCTCGATGGAGAAGTTCAGCATGTACCCATTCATGATCCACTCGCTGTGCCTGAGCACATTCAGCTCTGTCATCGGACCGTTTGGAGGTTTCTTCGCTTCAGGATTCAAGCGCGCTTTCAAGATTAAGGTAATGCTATTATTATATAAATTACTGACTTACCTCTGGGAATACATAGCATATTAGTGTAGTTCTACATAGTAAAATGTTGTATGCCAATAAATGTTGCATGTTTTATACATAAATCTTTTGTTATGAATCAATAATCTATTAAATAAACTGCATCAAAATCCGTTGTGTAGTTTTAAAGATCTAAGCATACATACGGTAAGACATGCAGCGGGAAGCGATTCTTTTTTTTAGGGATTTGGGATCCTTTGGTCAGGTGTTGAGTTGAATGAAAGTCTTCTTAACTACATTTGGTCAATGATTTTTATGTGCTTCTAACTAGAACATTCTCCAATGTAGGCACCATGCCTAACACACGTAGTCCACGACATTCAGCAAAAATTATTATGCCGACCAAAAACCCAGCGCGGTTTCCGAATAAAGAGCGAGTAGAATAGTCTGTAAGATGAATTGTGGATGTTATGAATCGGCCCCCGCTCATTAGCCCAGTATTTCTTTATAAATTTTTATTCTCTTGGTTTCAGGACTTCGGCGATGTGATCCCCGGCCACGGTGGTATTATGGACCGTTTCGACTGCCAGTTTCTCATGGCCACCTTCGTCAACGTGTACATCACCAGCTTCATCCGTACTGCCACTCCGCAGAAGTTGTTGCAACAGGTTAGTATAATGCCTTACCTCCACCTGACAACAGTTGTCGCCCAACACGTGACGCTCGACAAGTCCGGCAACGTTGAACAACAGCGCGCGACGTTGCCAGCGCAATTTGATGCGCGGCTTGTTGTTTAGTTACGTGCAGACTTCGATATAGTATTATAATAGTTATTTAGTGTTGTATTGATTGATAGTCAGCGATAGCCGAGTGGGAAGACCGTAGGACTGCGAAGTCAAAGGTCTCGGGTTCGAACCCACGGCATACACTTTGTCAATAAATCGTTAAGTTTCGTCTTTTCGAGGATATGTGTGTATTTATCATATAAATTTTTACTCGCTAACGGTGAAGGAAAACATCGTGAGTAAACCTGCATACCTAAGAGTGTCGAAAAAGTACTTGAAGTCGTGTGAAGTCTACCAATCTGCACTTGGCCAGCGTGGTGGACTATGGCCTAACCCTTCTCATCATGAGAAGAGGCCTGAGCCCAGCAGTGGTACATGTATTGGAGACAGGGCTGCTATTATTGTTATTATATGTACCTATATTAATCTTTCTTTGTCCACAGGTATACAACCTTAAACCAGAACAACAGTTGCAACTTTTCAACGCCCTGAAGGAATCGCTAGAACACAGGAATATACTTAACTTGGTACCTTAGACGCACTAGTTCAATAAAGGTAGGTAGATGGTCAACAGTCAAGTCATAGGGAACTTTTACACTGCACTGGTGAACGCTGCGGTTTGTGAAATGTTTGTATGGTGTGGAGTGTGTAAGAGAATTGGCTGGTTAATAAAATGTTGATGTCATGATGGATTGATAGACAAATAAATGGTTTTTAATTTATCTTTTAGGGCAATTTATTTATAAAAATAGTTTATATTTGCTTTTGTTTGGGTACTTCACGATATTACATATTTTTTGTCAATTATATTTAATTTATAAAAACATATTTTATATTATACTATACTCCTAAAGCCCACAAGTAATGGCTGAAATTAAACCTAAAGTAATGCTTGGTGTAGTTAATGGTTTTGTCTCTAAAATATGTCATATGCAAAGTATAAAAATTATTTGATAACTAAAGTGACATACCAAGGAGACTGACAATTTATTTCTTCCTATTTGCAAAACGCAGCGTTTTCCCAGTGTAGTGTAAAGTCCCTTCAGGTGGAACATATCCCGCATACCTTGAATGGAATATATTTTGTTCTAGTCTTATATTGTGTTTATCGTTTACTTTGAAATCAATGTTACTATTATTCTATATCAGGATATATCCAGTTCACTGAAGTGGCTGTTCTTTTTATTATTCTACACAATGTTTAACCTCCTCATGAGTAAGTATTGAAACTTGAGGAGGTTAAACATTGTGTAGTATAACCGCTGGTACAGCACCACTACACAGGACAAATCATTGTGTGATCCGCATAGATTTGTTCCGACTCTGGGTGTGCTTTGTGTGAGTGAAATGTATGTTTGTGAGCACCCCCGCGACAAATTACGAAGTCTTGAGGGGCACAAGAAAAATTGTCCAATTACTAAGGCCATCTACCACTCCTTATAATTAGAACTCTATTCCTGTTAACAAGGTTCCACTCCTTTCAACACAGCGAGAAATATGGATATTCCAATCCTCAACCTAGTACCTTATATATGTGATATGTTTTTAATCAAAATATTAGAACAACCAAAGACAATCAAAGTAAACGATGAACGCAATCCATGTAATGATAATGTAGTAGTAATTTATTTGTCTCCTTCATACACTGCAGTACTCATCGGGAGTTAAATATTGAATTTTAAAATAGCGATTTAAAATAGGCTAAATAGTAAATCTATAAAAACTTCACATGATATAAAAAAAACTTTCTGTGAAGATGCTAAAGCCATGTGCATACTAACGACTTTTTGACGCCGCGATAGTATATCTGTCTTTTTTGCATTTTTGAAGAGAGAAAAGGTCAAAAAGAAATATACAATTGCGACGACAAAAATTCGTAGAGTTCGCTTGGAATAAACGACATTGAAAAATGTTATTTAAAAAAAATATTTTATTGTGGTTCTTGTGCTAAATAGCATAATTATCTTCGTATTACTAAAAAAAGAAAATTAAAAAATAAATGTACTGCACATTGGGGCTGCCACATAATAATATTATAGTATAATATTCAATCTGAACCGCGGTCAGCAATATTATATTTAATTTTATATACAGTGTCTTATAATTATTGATTATTTAATTACATGATTCAAATATATTTTATGTGATGTGGACCCCAATGTAGCTGTATACTGCTTAATTATAATATACTACTCGAATTGATTTGGGTAATGGAAAATTACTATAAGTATTCATAATATTTCTTCCTCGAATTTCGTCGTGTAGTAAATGCCTCATACATTTTGTATTGAATCTATAGTTTGTATATTGTCTTGTGTACGTGTATGTTTCTCATTTGTATACTAGTATTATATAAATAGTTTGCTTTATTTCCAAGTTAGTTCATGGCGCTTAGATAACAGGTTAGCTAATTTTTTTATGATAAATGTGAATACCGCTAAACTTGGGTGTGCATTGCATATAAATTAACGCCAGAAAAATCACTGGTATCCCAAAAAAAATGCCGATAAAAATATGATTTGCACATTGTGTATTGAGAAATTGTATTAAACTTCTTACTGATTTTTTACAGCATATTTAGAAAATTATACTTAAAAACACTTGAAACATGATGACGTTACATATAGTTGATAAATTTAGGGTCCTGGCAAAAGGTGACCGTAGCTTAGTCGTTGAAGCGGCTGCTTTGAACTTAATGTCTGCGGAGGTCGCAGGTTCAAATGCTACCGGCCCAATAATCTTTCAGTATTTAGTAAAATTGTACAGAATAGATTTGTTTTCCGAAATTAAATAATGCATAAATGACCACCGAAGCATTTGGTGTATACTATTCGTAAAAAAAATATAAATGTAGCTAAGTTTAGCGCTATTTCCAATAGTATTTTATTTTTGGATTCGACAGGGAACATTGCATTTGTATTTATGCTTTAGACTGAAAACGAACGACTGTTCCATGTGCTAAAGACTTTTTGAGAGTTTACTTTTGGTATGATAACGAATTGTGACAAATATATGAAAACTTAAGCTCTTTACACACATGTCTACTTTATTTGGTCGATTTTGTATAAATTTGTAATTTTGGTAATATCGCGTGGTTCAGGCCTTAGTCACAATTGGAAAATAACATAGAATACTGCCTAGAAACGTTTAAAAATCCTAGGAATAGTTGATTGAAAAACTACAATAATTAGTATCAAAAAAGCGCGCTAACTTTATAAAACTGCTTACAAACGCTTGTCAAAACATTTTGTATTTCTTTTCGAAAAATATTTAATATATTATATTTTATCATGAAATGACTTATTTTTCCTATATAATTGTAATAAAAAATAATCAGCGTTGGATATGTGAACTTGTTAAGTTTGGTGATGTTTTTTATTGTGATTTTTAAGTAACGTTGTACTCTCATGTTGATTTATTGCTTATTTGCTCGTTCGCTAGCTTTTAGTGTTAGCATTTGTTAGGTTAGTTTAGTTTTTTTTCTGTTTGACATTGAGTTCCAGTTATACATTCTGTTAATATATTCTGGTAACTTGGCAATGTATTTATTATATATAAACGAAGTAAATCTTATGGAAACATTTGCTACAACTCACTGACTACATTTTTTTTTAATATTTTAATGTTTTTAGAAAATAGCTATAAAGGTATCGTTTGCAAGCGCCTTAATATATTTTCTTAAACTTATTTTTGAAAACGTCTAACATTAAATTTAATTTATTATTGATAATATATTTTTTATTTAAAATTAGTTAAAGTAAACAGTTTAATTTTCTCAAAATAAAAAGTTATCTAATATTTATTCTTCTTACTTCATTAATTATCTCAGAATGACTAAAAAAATTACGCTCAATTTGGGTAACTTTGAATTACCGTCAAACTTTAAAGTTGTGTAAAAGATATATTTATTTATTTGACGAAATATTATTAATATTTATAATAATATAATCACATTATTTATTAAATTAGTTATAAATTTAATAAGATTGTAATATCAAAAATACTGTAAAAAGACATTCAAAGTTACCCAACTTGATTGTATACTAAATACTGTTTATTTTTGACTTGCTAAATAATAAATATTTTGTCCTTTCGTATATTACAATATAAATAACTACCTAAGTAAATAACGATATACAGCCCCAATAATACATAAAAGTAATTTTAAAAATGTTGGTCCGTGTTTCTATTTTTCATTTAAAACATTTGTGTAAAAAGGACCAATCAAGCTATAATGTGTTGTTGAATACCTTTATTTGCCATGGGACAAACTACGATGTTCGTTTTATGATACTTTATGTATTTAGTATGTAATTTAATTGCCGTTAATGATTCCTGGAGTATTTAAATAATGTTACTTGTTTGTGGGTAAAATGTACTCATCAAATGTCTTACAAATAACTATGATTGAATACTATCCTATTTAAAATCTTGTGAGTTTATTATCAAGAAAAAGACTAAAATGAATTTGATAACGATACCCAAAATTAAAAAACTATACTTGATTCGTATAAGAGCCCTTGTACACCAGACCATTATTAGCGACGACTAAATGCGTCCACTAGTTGTGGCACATTTTTTTAATACACATTGGGTTTAGGCTGTCTCAATGGTGTAGTGGTTAGCATATGCGCCTCTCACCGCGAGGTCTCTGGTTTGATTCCCGGGACGGGCGAAGTGTTATTTGTGAAATTACCGGATATTATATATTACAGGATATTCACAGTAGCAGCACGGAGTTGAAATTGTGTCCACTCCTATCCCTTGCGACCTAAACATCACAGGTGAAATGTGGGTGTTGTACACCTCTGCCACACCCTTCTGGGCGATATAGGCGTGATGTTATGTTATTTGGTTTACTTGCTAAGTGTTGGACAGTACTCTTACCACTAGTGGTCTTATGTGTAGGCGCTCTAAATAAACATTGCGAGCTGTCAAGATGTGTATTCATCTATATAATTTATACCTCTTAAAATACTCAATATATATATACATTACCAAATAAACATAGAATACATTTTACCCACAAACAGAACACGTTGCTATATTGTAATAGTATTAAAAGTATTGATGTTATAGTTAAGATAGCTGTGTATATGCATTGTGCTAAATGTTCAGCGTATGTGATAATATATTTGAGGTAACTATATAACGAATTTAATTACAACATAGACGTTTTTTTAATAAACAGTCCATTGTAGCTCCATCAGTCCATTTATCTTTTTCGAAATATGATGATTTCAGCTGTATCTTTAGTTACCATATTTTTTATTACTTTAAAAATCAGTTATAATGAGTTATTTTCAAAATGTCCAACACATTATGTAGTTATATTTATTAGTTATTGATGACCAGATAGCGGAGTGTAAGTGCAAATACCTAAATAGGTCGCGGGTTCTATTCCCGCTCAAGACAAATCTTTGTGTGCAACATGGAGGTTTGTATTGGTCTCAGTGTTTCTATGTATAATAAGTATGTATTTACAAAAGAAAAAGTATATACGTATTAATATCAATTATTCTAGTACCCATATTACAAGCTCAGATTAGTTTGGGACTGGATGATGTTGTGTGATATTTATTTTATTTTTGCATTTTATTTAGGCGGACATAATAATGTTGTTACCCAATCAGTAGTGATGTGGTATCACAACAAATATTTTGTTTATGGTGATATCTAAAAAACGTGGAACTCTAGCTTTGTCTAGATTAATGTATTTTTATTGTTTAGTGATTGAATTCGTTATATAGTTATCTGTGCAATACTTACCAAATGATTACCAGCACTGCTCCATTAGAACTGTAAATTCGTCACAAAAAGATCTTGATTCACATTGTAAATTAATTTAATTGTTGTAAACGTCGTTCTTACTTCACACAAAATTAATAGTCGTTTAGAATTTGCCATAAGGATTCTTAAGATAGTTACCAGATAAATCTTATAGTAACTTGGAAACCTCAATCAATATCTTAAAGCCGAGAGTCCATTATTAAAAAAAGATTTGGCTTATCGAATTCAACTTGCAGTTATTGCCAAACAACAAAATCTATAAAAATAGATATGCTATAAGTACTTGTCGTGGGTTAGCCCCACGACAAGTACTTATAGCGTCTGCCTGCTAGTGGACGCTTGGCTTAAAATTATACATTTGAATTCAAATTTAAATTTGAAAACGAGGAGGTGTTTACGACATTAAATAACGTGTACCTAACGACTAATTATAGTGTCTGTATTGTAGACCTAGATGTGTTTTATGATATAAATTATTTATTGGATATGTGAAGGTAAATAAATGGAATTCTAAAGGTTTTATTGTTATTATTTCTTTCCTTATTCCACATCATTGCCCTTCATAAACATTTCACATCGTAAAACTTGGAAATATCAGGAGATTTTGTCTAACAGCAATAGTACAAAAACTGGAACTAACATTAGAACAGAACCGTACAGAATCAAGACGAATTCGCTTCGGTCTGCCGTTCATCCTATTTCCGCCCCGTCTGAAGGCTTACCCCTATTGTACTCGACCACATCCTACAACAGACAATAAACAATACATTACTGGGTATGGTGATGGATAGTTTTAGACACCATCCTTGTCCCCGACGTGACGACAACCTTGGGAAATGATCTTTTGGAGACAGCTCCGAATTAGCCTATGCTCGTGGCATAAATTAGGGACGAGTAAGTATAAATCTTTTCAACAGGCTTTGTGAACACGTACTCTGAGGTGAACACGTTCTTGCCTTGCTTAGATCGTGTCATTAGGCAACATAAAGGAAAGCCCTATCCAGTTGCACATAGATGGGCAGAGAGTCGGAGTAAGTGCTGGTGGTGGGGAGTTGCTACAAATACCCGAATAGCCCCACACAGGTAGGCCCGACTGGCACCACTTTGAATGTATGACCAGTCCGACCTCAAATTAGAACCAAACTGTTAATGAATTTTTGGTAACATAACATAAAATCACACCTTCATTACCCAGAAGGGTGTGGCAGAGGTGTACAGCACCCACATTTCACCTGTTATGTTTAGGTCCCATAGGTGAGCCTATCACCATCCACCGCGCACAATTCCAACTCCGTGTTGCTATTGTGTATTTCCTTACGGAAAGTTCACAAATAACACTGCCCGACCCGGGAATCAAACCCGAGACCTCGCGGGGATAGGTGCATACGCTAAACACCAGACCATCGAGGAACAACGGTCGAACAAAGGAATAAAACACCAGCAACACACAGTTCTATAACCCATCGATGGTACTTTGCATGCTTTTTGGATGTTTCGAACCACAATATTACATATTATATTGATAAGCCGAAATGATATGACATTTTATCAAATTATTACTATATAGTGGAAAAGTACTTTCATTAAATTGAAGGACAGATAAATGTTATCTTATTAGTTGAAAAATACAACTCATTAACATGATAAAAAAGCTATGGTATACACTAATGATCATACTTGTAATATTTTTTTTAAAACAAATTTTAGCTTTGCTTTGCCTTTTTATCACGAAGCTGGCACAAAAAGAGTTGAGAAATTTCGAGTCTAGCAGCATACGAATCCATAACTGAATTGGCAAAGCACTTGGGCGTATACCCAAGGGGTGCAGGTTCGAGTCCTGCTGGATTCTTAATTTTTCAACTTCAATATTATAATTTTTTTTTATTTCACTGAGGTGGCAAACAAGCATACGGCCCGCCCGATGGTAAGTAGTTACCGTAGCCTATGGACACTTGCAACGCCAGGGGCATCACGCGTGCGTTGCCGACTCTTTAAAAACCTATTTGCACTCTTTTTAAAGAACCCCATGCTGTATTCTCCTGGAAAAACCTTGGCATTCCACAACTTTATCGTGCGTGGGAGAAAATTCCTCGCGAACCGCACTGTGCGCGACGATATTATATAAAATTAATGATTATTATAAAGGATAATGGTCTACTAATGAAATGAAATCATGTTTTTTAAAAAATTGGTAAATCTACGTTTCGGATTTTATCTATTATTTCAATAGCGATGACTTCAACCTCATTTTGGAACATTTGTATTGCTCAGCGTAAAAAGCTTTGGTGCAAATTCAACATACTTATAATCTGCGCGGCAGTTTTGAACAATCTGTTTGTCATTTGTTTGTAATGTGTATCGGGCAGCTGAGATTAACGCTGTAGAAACGGCTACTGCCATCGATACGCTAGAAATAAAAGGTTTCCGCTCGAGATGAGAGAGGAAGAAGAGGAGGTTAGAAGGTGATTGAAATATTATTCCCACCCGCAATAGGACCAAAAGTTATATGCAAAGATTTAGTAAATGACGTTGCTCCGATTGACCAATAGATTACATCATAAGGATTCGATCCCACACTAGGCCAATTACAAAAGCTGAGTGAAGACAATACGGAAGTATGTTCCGTAGAGTTTTTGCATACAGAAGACTAGGAACGACGCGTTCCCACGCGCTTGCGCAAGCGAATCTCGGGCGTATTGTGTGAGATGCGCGTTTTCATTGTACTGTGGTAAGGTTCTAATGAGGGCTACCGCTGTCGTACTTTATATCACCAGTTGGCACTATAGAGTGATGTCCGAAAGTACGGCTTTCAAAGTTTGTTATTACGGGCGCCAAAACAAAAAAAAAACGTTTTTATTATGCCACCAAGCCGCGCAGTCTCGTATTGCTCGAAAACTCGAAAAAAGAAAGAATCGGCAACTAACTGTCTCAAAGCACTCACGTTCATTGATCCTTAACTTATATTTGCTCTAATTAAGTAAATGTATTGCTAAATATTCGCAAAATTAATCATAATAGAAATAAACCGCGTAGCCAACCGGCAAACAGTGGTAATTGACTTTTCGGAGACCTCACGCTACACAAGCGCCTCTAGCGGCTAATCATACGCGATAGCATACAATCGGTAGATAAACGTCATAAAATAAGACAAGTAGGTAATGTAGGTATATAATATAGGTATTTTGTATCGTGGGCAGTTTAAACTGAAACTATAAATAGTTTATGAGGTATGGCTAGTTCTGTGTCATATAGGATGTTTAGGTACCTAAAACATGACCAGGTAAGATTGCATTTAACCTTTAAATATTGGAGGTTAGTTGCACTCTTCCATAGAAACTACCTTCTTCAAGTTTGGCAACATTACGACTCCTAATTCAACGATTAGTTTATTTCATATCCAAATATTATTATTTTCTGTCATTAGAGTATCAAACAGGGTGTCCGTCACTAAAACGTACCTGATGCAGCCGTGTAGCCACACCCAAACAAGAGTAGGTATTACAAAGATGATATTATAATTCTAAGCGCGTCAAAGCAGCCGATCCGAATAAAAAGGGAAAGCAATAATGTACAGTTAACTTTTATTAACCAACGAAATCAGCGACATCTGGCGATAAATAGACCAAGCGTGGTGAGCTGCATACTGATGTCATATGGATAAATCCTGTGACTCATACGACACTTTCACTTCGGAGAAGTTACGTAGATCGTCTATTTATCAAGATTATACGTTTTAGGCGAATAAACCGAAATTGAATAAAACGGGACTGGAAAATATGGACAATTCAAAGTGAACGGGTTGCACCTAACATCCATAAGCTTGCAGTTGGATGTAGATGTAAGCGTCAACGTCAACGCCCAGCGTAGGTATATTATCATATTCTCATAGAAAAAGATGCGCGCGCAAACGTGACGTCGAGGCGCGCTTATGCTTAAAACAAGAAGATGAACTGGCGACACTCACTTGTTATAATTCTAACTTTATCACTAGCTTATAATTTCTAAAAACTATTGCAAATTGTCGTTATTTAGTCATTTTGTAATTTTAATTAGTTTGTTATTTAAAAAAGTATTTAATTTGACTTCTGTGTTCTCATTGGTCACGCGAATTAAGCTAGCCAATGAGATCACAGTAGTAAAATCGCGGTAAAGTGAATTAGGAAGTAATAGTGCGGTGGCAAGGGGCATTCGCTGCCTGGCTGTCAAAAAGTAAGGACGTTTAAAAGTGATAAGTGTGTTTAGTATAATATAAGTACTGCAAGAAGTAACACGTGTTAAAGTGATAAGTGCATTAAGTGTAATTTATGGAATAAACGGTGATTCTCATAAAGTTACATTGTTTATTATTGTTATCCTTGACTTCTGAGGTAACGGCAAGGTAACGCCACACACTAAACATAAACAAATTACAATTTAAGTTAGTTAGTTACTATCAATTTATCCTACTTATATTATAAAATATGCGAAAAATTGTGAATATGTGTGGATGTTTATTACTCTTTCCCGCAAAAACTATCGGGTCGGTGTCGATGAAAGTTTGCACACATATAGGTTAAGGCCTGGATTAACGTATAAGCTACGTTTTATCGACGTACCACGCGGGTGATACCGCGGGCGGAGGCTAGTCAACATTACGCCCATTTGCCAATGCAGTAATGGAACAAATTGGTATCGGCAATCGCATTTGCATAGGTTTTTTTACTTAACAACATTGTTATAGTACTTACTTACCACAGTTTGTCAAACGAGGGTAAAGGGTACCCCACGGAGTATTTTATTGTAAACGTTGTTATTTATACAAAATCATACAATAACATTGTAAATTTGCCATGTCTGTACATTGAAGATATTTAAGAATTAAATTATTATCAGGGGTCTTTATAACAGTAGTAAAAGGCAAAATGAAATTGTCAATTTTTTTTTGTGTCAGTCTCTGTCTGTATATTTTTATTCGTACGTGTAGCACGCAAAAACTACTGCACGGAATTGGATGCGGTTTTCACAGTTATGTAGCTGGAGGTAATGTTTAAAGTGTTACTCCCCTAATAGGTAAATTTTGAGTTAAAAGTGTCTGATAGAAGTGCCTCAATTTTGTAGAAAATAGTATGGAAATATCGAATTCACCCAAAACGTGACATTCATTTGGTCATGCCTCATCCGCGCCCTATCTTTTTTCTATGCTTTAGCCACGACGCATCTGCGCTCTGTCAGACGCGGTGTCGATTTACGACTATTGTGCTGGTCCCGTCTCCTAATATTTATTAAACTACCCTGTGTAGTACCCGCTTTCTAGTAATAAAAAGAGTTTTTTGGAAATGTTATATAAATACTGGGGACTACATAAGTAGATAATACTTTAAGAAACACAGTCATGTACAAACAGTACAATATTCCTTCCTAGTAAAGCTTAGCTTGAGGACCTTTAGTCTAAGACTTTCACCACAGCATTATGTACAATTATGTAATGCCACATAACTTTGTGACAATATCATGGAATAGTAATAGCACTCTATACAGATAGATATTTCCTTACGCTGAAATCAGTTAAGATATAGAAATATTTGTATTGAATTGAACACCATGTTATATCTGTAAGACCAAAAAAAGAACCAGTCTGATTGCGACCACGCCAGTGTAATCTGGCTGTTGAAACGTCAAGCCTAAAAGGTAAATTATGCATGATCGCGGTAATACCCGTTAGATACTTAATCATGCAACGCGTAAGTTAAAAAATTCTATACAGGGTGTAAATGACATCGTGACGTAGCCGCTTACCAGTACAGTGGGCCAACGAGTTAGGTATGCAGGCTAAAAACTTCTAAGTCATAGTAAACACTTACTACACTAGTTACGGATAAGTGAGTTACATAGCTTAATAGCGGGTATATTACACTTATTAAACATGTAATTTACACATGTATATCTATTGCAGATAGTTTTCACTATGGCGTAGAAGTTTTTGCCCTGCATCTCTAATTGATTTGCCCACTGTACATGATTCTGAGACCCTGAATGCATTTTGAACATTATTTGTACAGACGGCAAACCTACACATTTGCAGTATAAGATGATGATGATCTTGCGATGTATAGGTTTCCTGTGTAATGCGAGACCAGCTTATAATGGAAATGTATGGCTTGATCCGAAGCCGTTAGTACAGTCGGCCAATGAGTTGGGTATGCAGGGCAAAAACATCTAAGTCATAGTAAAGACTTCCGACACCAGTTATCGATAAGTGAGTTATTAATTTATCTAAATAGTAGGTATATAAAAAAAAAATAAAAAAAAAAAAGCTTTATTAATTCCTTACAGTTGGAATGAAAATAAGAAATATTTTAAAGTATAGCATAACACAGTATTTTAAGTATGTATTTTAATTAAATGCTAAAATTAGTGTATTAGTAATTAGGTAATTACGTATTTAAGTTTAAAATTCTTATAACATATTAAAAAAGTGGGTATATTACACTTATTAAATATGAAATACAAACTTGCATATCTATTGCAGTCAGTTTTTACTATGGCGTAGAAGTTTTTGCCCTGCATACCCAACTCATTGGCCGATTGTACGTATCACGCGCTGACAGGTTCGATTCCCGTACAAGACAAAACTTTGCGTGATCTAGTCTAGAGTAATTTTGAGTTTAGGGGTAAACTGTGTATGTTTTTTATGAGGTATTAAACAAGCATACCCTCGGCCCGCATGATGGGAAGCAGTTACCGTAGCCTATAAATACTGGTAACACCAGCGTGGGTATTACTCATGCATTCCTCAAGGTCACGACTGCCTTGTTGGTTAAGTGGTTAGCGTATGCGCCTCTCGCGAGGTTTCAGGTTCGATTCCCGGGTCGGCAGTTAGAATTGTGCAAGGTGGATTGCGATAAGCTCACCCCCTATCCCATGACATGACCTAAACATAACAGGGGAAGTGTGGGTACACCTCTGCCATACCTTTCTAGATAATATAGGCGTGTTGTTCATGGTGTACTAATGCATTACTAACTATTTAAAAACCAATTAGTACATTTTTCATGGTATGATTTTAATCGATCTTACGATTTACCTACCCAGTCTATTACTCCAGTATGGGCGAATATGTTTAAAACTCAAAGCATAAAACATAAAAAATCTCTCGAAAAATAGTTTTACCAAGACGCAAAAGAGCTTCAAAACATTTCTTTAAATCATCGCCAAAATTACTAATACGAATAAATTCCTTACAATAAAATGACGAAACTTAAAGCTCATAACTTTTCTAAAATACATTCAATTTTAAACTTTATTTTATCACATTATGGCTTAATTTAATTTGTATACCATTGATGTGCGGTCAACTCTATCAAACAAAATTCGATCACATCGCGATTTATTGGGTGATTATTAAAACCTGTCCACTTTTCTCCTAATCATTACATGTCTCTCTCGCACTTAAAGGATATGTGTTAGATAGAAAGAGATGGTAGAGGATAGGCTAAACAGAGGACAACAATAATGTGAGCGGGGTATTGCTTTCTTTGGCATGTAAGTAGGTTGCTTTGGTTATGTCAAGTGTTAGCTTGAGCAGAGTTGCTGGAGTGTGATTGGTATCGTTTTGGTGTGATTGTGTATTAGAAAAAGGTTGGTCGTACACAGCTGCAAATTCATATTCCTAACTCATTATCTTTATTCCGATGTGTGCGTACGACATCCCCGACGCTGGTCCTAGAAGATCGATCCGAAAAATCATAATCAGAAAATAACTGTGAGGAGGAAGGATAATTTATGCAATTCTGTGCTTCCAGAATTAAGATTATGAATGGAGAAAAAGACAAAAGTGACTTTTTTTTTGCTGTTGAATAGTTTGTTTTATTGTCACTCTATCATTCTGAACCAAACCAGTATATTCTGTTGTCATGGTTTCCATTAATCTCTACGAGGCTATTACCTAGTGACATTATATTGCTAACTTTATTAACGAAATAATAAGGCAATTATCAGTGATATTTACATAGGTACAATCAAGTTATTATTTTTATTACAAACAAATAATAAAGCGTATGATTTGCTTTAATGATATTGTAATCAAGATGTAGTTTATTCATGCCATGAAGTCATGAAATAGTCCAGCAAACATTTCGGAACCGAGTTTGACCGAAGCGTAAGTCAACTTATATTGTGACGTCACCCGTTAAGGCTTTCAATAACACTGGTCACACGCGGTTCAAGTATTATTATATGTATATATTGCACAAACTCCTGTCTCACGCCAAAGAAAAGATTTTGGAATATTTATGTTGTGAGATTCAGTTAAGGATGCAATATTTGAGCCTCGTGCGATCGCGCCGTGGCCCGGGTGTACGGTTCTGCTAAAACAAATAGGTACTATCACCTCCAAACAGTTCCTCTCACTTGATTATGCGATGTGTCTGCGATTAGCACACTGCCGGCCGGCCAGCTGACTCCAGTAAGCGTCGCGACACAGAACGCATTGCACGCGTTGATAGCGCACGCAATTGAAACCACACGCGTTTGAACCGCACGCGTTTGAAACAGCACGCGATTGTGATGTGCCTACTAACGATCCTGTTTTGTGTTTGTGATTGACTTCTGTGGTGTTTTAGTTGTTTTAATGTATGAAACTCGTGTTTAAAAGTTGGTATGTATTGTTTTGTTCTATTTGTTGTCACAAAAACATAGTTTGACATTTAGGTTGTGTTTTGTTTTCTCTTGTTCTGACAAAGTTGTATTTTACGTCGAATGCCAAAGATTACTAGGTGAATAGAAACTTGAAATGATTAAAGGCGTGACAGACAGACAAACCAAGTATTTCTTAAATTATATAAAACTGCGAAAAAATTTAAATCCAAAGATTTTTACATCCATATCCAATAGGGCTAGACAAAGACAATTAGAAGTCAAGTTTTTCTAAATAAACATGCAATCATTGATTTACATATTTTAATTTACTTATAAATTTTTCAGAGATGCCAGAATTACTAAGCAGGAACTAGGTATAAGATTAAACTACGTAAGGAATAGTAAAATTTATTAAAATCTTAATTCCTTTAGAAAAAGGAGGAAGTATTTTTATTTCCTACGAACATAATAACACAAAGTATATAACACAGGTCATAGGTACATTTTAAAATTACCAAATCCTAGACTGCCCAATGTTCTACTAGTGGTTAGGGTATGCCCTGCCCAACGCAAGGTTTCGGGTTGTTAACGCAAAGTGTTATTTGTGAACTTTCCGTTACACACAATTCACAATAGCAGCACGGACTTAATCATAACAGGTGAAATGTAGTTGTTGTACACCTCTGCCACATCCCTCTGGGTAACATAGGCGTGATGCTGTCATGACTATTACTCTTAACTAGTCACTCAAAGTATACAATGACAGACGTTAAAGAAATGCGGAAAAACCGCGCAATATTTCGCATCGTTTGGCCTTAGCCTATTTCCAAATGTTTCGAGCACAAACCTTGTCATCTATTGTTATTGTTATAACCGACACATAACAATACACAACGAATAAATAACTGAAAAGTTAACAAAGTGTAGTTTAATCGCCGGCCATGACATTGGTTTGAAAATGTTTAAAACTCGACGACCATTGAAATACAATATAATAACTTTTAGAACTGTCCTGTTGATCAAGAGGTTAGCGTATGGGTACTCCAATCGCGAGAAGTCAGGTTCGGTTCCCTGGTGTAAAAATTTAATTGTATTTACACGGCAAAACTGCTTTATTAGGGCAAAGTTTATTTATTTGCTTCTAAATCATACATTAAAATTTTAAGTTCGTACAAGAGATTGAGTTTATACGAATTTAGAAGTAAGATGATGAAAGTTATGTACAATAAAAGTTACTATAGTGTTGAAGAAATTATAAATTATACAATGATCTTCTTCTTTCGTATCGATGGCTGCAGTCATATTCTCATAGTGTTGACTTGCCATCGTGGTGAAAGGATTCGCCAGTCTGCTTGATGGAATTTGCAGACTGCCCAGGGTGCGCCGGACGTAGGGGTTGATTGTGTACGTCGCTCGGGGAGGCTCCTTTCATGCACCCCATGTGATATTAGTTCTAGCTTTGATTATATATATCTAGTTCTAGCATGGATATTTAATTGTATTTTGTTATTGTGAGCTTGGTAATTTTATATTTTATCTTATCTAATTATAAATTTTAATAATAATATATAAATTTACAATTAATTAAAATTGTTATAAGTTGTATCTATAATTATGAATATTTACATATAGATATTATGTTAATTTGAACGTTAGAACTGGCAGAATATGCTGGACTTATCTCATATCAATTCATCTATATTTTACCTTGTTCAACAAATGGATGGATGGAATTCTTATAGAAGCACGGCGTTGGAATTGTGAACAGGTGGTGGTTCATGGGATAGCTTAACTTACTATCACTTGGACGAAGACGCAGGCAAATGCTAATTAAAAATACAATTGAACAAAAACTTTTAGTTATTTAACTAAAAGTTAAGAGTTAAGCTATCAAAAGCTAATTTAGTTATTTCTCATTCATTTACTCTCTCATTTATTGTATCTTTAGATACAAATTATAAAAGAAAAGTACATTTAAAAATATACAACTATAAAATTCTACATTTTTAAATATAAAGTACAAAAAAATATTCAAAAATATAAAAAATAGTACCCCACCGGCAGCGGATGCAGGGACCAAGCTGTAGTTATTATTATGCTTTTAATTCCTAGTTGTTTAATGTTCTGGGCCTAAAAAAGTATCCCACGCAACTAATTTCAAAACAAAATACGTACAAATCAAGCTATAGATTTCCAGTTTAAGCTGAGCGCGCATTGTACGGGAACCCTATACAATACGAGATCAGCATAAACTAGAAATGTACAGCTGGATGTATACATTACCAGTGTATATTACCCATAACATACTTTTATTAAATAATAACCCAAGAAGGATAAGTTTTATTGTATAATACATTGCCAAAGGTGACATAAATGTAATGGAACAAAAGCAAATATAAAGTAATGAGCCATTTTCTTCGAATCTACACTTCCCACGGCATTATGTAGTCGGATTTCAACCACTTTATTATAAATTCAAGTATACGTTATTATAATTTGTTGGGATTATTGTAATTTTAGATGTATGATAGACGTTTTTGTAATGTATTTACATTTACTATTAACTGGCTCTTTCTGTCAGTCAGTGATAAGTTTGCAATAAACCTTCTTGCATTGCAAATACTTTTATAAAAATGACTGTCTTATGAAATTTGCGAAATCGTTCTCAATTTAGATTTTTCAAATTTAAGTACAACTCCAGTTACTGTTCTTTTTTTTTTAATTTAAAATAATGAAGAACATATAATGTAACATCCCGCCTATATTACCCAGAAGGGTGTGGTAGACGAGTACAACACCCACACTTCACCTGTTATGTTTAGGTCACATGGGATGGGGAGTGTGCCTATCGCCATCCACAGGGCACAATTCCAACTCCGTGCTGATATTGCGAATCTCCTGACGGAAAGTTCACAAATAACACTTTGCCCGACCTGGGAATCTAGCTCAAGACCTTGCGGTGAGAGGCGCATTCGCTAACCACTAGACCATCGAAGCAATTACTGGAAAAAATCGAATAATTTAAGGCATGGAGGGATACAACCTTAATTCTCTTCATCTCTTCATCTAAATATAAAACCTCTCAATGCACACATAAGTTATCTACTAAGTCAATGAGGCACTCAAACTTTGTCACACTAAATCTATGTTACTAACGATGTTGAAATAGCAGCAAGTGAGTGTAAATTTCGCACTGCCATACAAAAGACATCAACGCGCTTCTGCAAAACCAATAAATTATAAGTAAACATGAGTTAAGTACCATTTATTTCGATATTTATTACGTGCGTTAGTGGTAATATAGATAGATAGAAAATACTTTATTTGTACATAATTTCAAAAAATAACAGAAAAAATATACAGAGGGCGGCCTTATCGCTTAAAGCGATTTCTTCTAGGCAACCTTAGGATGGACATATTGGAAAGATAAAATAAAGCGGTAGTTTTTGCTTAGATAATTAGAAATTATTTGCAGTTTATATTTAACAAACATTATTATATAGTATATTATATCATTATTATATAATATATTATATTTTCTACTAGTGGTAGAGCTCTTGTGAATGAGCTCAAGGGCGGCAGCACCACCGTCTCACCTTTAACCTGCCGCCAAATAGTAGTGCTTCCATTACTGTGTTCCGGTTGGGTGGTGAGATCAGGCCCTGAAATTACTGGCACATGAGGCATAACACCGTAGTTCTCAGCTGCAGCGACGCATCTATAAATCTGCTTTTGTGGATTGTTGATGTCCATGGGCTGTACTCCACTTACCATCAGGTGGACTACACGTTCGTTCGCTGTAGGTGTAGTATAAAAAAAAAATATTACATCAATAAATTACATATAGTTTGACGATTTCTCACGAAATAAAAGTGTGTTCATATTACCTTAAATATAAATTTTGAGGTACGTATAATATGCACACACTTTGTTTGATTTCGTATGTAATACCACAAAATGAAAGTGCTAGTATTAAATAAGATTACGCGCTCAAACTTGAGGAGATAAAATGAAGACATAATTATTATCCAAACGGCATATTAGTCTGTCAATAACTTGAAGTGTTATTGACAGATTGAGGTCGCGAACTCACTACTTCATTCATTGAATACTCGGCATCTTTCGACGTTGTAATACAAATTGAATAAGACTTTTATCCTCTAACCAGTAGTAAATTGTGGTTAAGTGCAAGTTAATTGAACAAAATAGATATTTAGCTAGCGACCCGCCCTGGCTTCAGGTTTTTATACATAAAAACCTTCGCTATGAGTGGCTATGAATCATTATATCTATTAAAAAACCGCATGAAAATCCGTTGCTTAGTTTTAAAGATCTAAGTATACAAAGGGACAGACTGACAGGCAGACAGCGGGAAGCGACTTTGTTTTATACTATGAAGTGATGATAAAGAACAAATTTGTGCTAACTACACTTAGTATCTCCTTCATCGTCGTGTCGACGGCATTGGAGTCTGATTTGATTTAGATATGGGACCGGCAGGATTTGAACCTGCGACCTTACTGCACACCGGGCAGCCGCTTTAGCCATACAGCTACGGTCGCCTCTTACCGGAGCCCTAAATTTCTCAACTGTATGATACATCATTTCGTGACGTCACGTTCATCCATTTGTTCCTATCTTAAGCAGTACGCGTTCATTCTTTACAAATGTTGTAAAGAATGAACGCGTACGTTATTTCAATTTCTCATTGATTATTTTTATAGCATTTAGCTATGCTTAGTAAATTATACTAAGAAACAGTTGAAAAAGATATGATACAACTGTTTCTTAGTATAATTTGCTAAGCATAGCTAAATGCTATAAAAATAATCAATGAGAAGCTGATTTGATTTGTTGACGTGTCACGACGTGTCATCCATGTGCAGGACACAATTCCTATCCCCCAAACCTTATCTCATTCTTCCTATCTCATGGGACCTAAAAATAACTGGGGAAATGTGGATGTCTATACCCACTGTAAATATATATTATTATTATAGTATAATGACAAAACAAAATTTTAACATTTGAAATAAATCTACTAGAAATTCATTGTTATTAATTGACCCAGTTCATCATCATCTGCCGAGCCTTTTCCCAATTGGGGTCGGCTTCTAGTCTAACTATTTAGCTGAATATCAGTATGTAACCACACTCCACAACCCCGTATGAGGTAATACGATAATCTTTGTTATTCCAACTATCTCTCCGAGGCACGGAGGAAACTAGATATGAAAAGATAATCACCCATCCACAGCCGACCGCGCTTAGCATTACTTTACCTACAAGATTGCTTTGACTAAGGTTTTCGTTTGATTGACCCAGTTACGATCGACGTTTTCGGCCTTCAGTCTCAAACCAATTTGAAAGAAGCAATAATGCACTACAAGGAAATGCCACGGGTTCGCCTGGGTCACCACGATCCGGTGAAAGGTGGTTCGTGCCTCGTTAGCTTAATGCCAATAAAGAGATAAATGTGGATTCAGCTGTCTGTACTTTGTATTGTTCAAACTAGATCATGCAAAAGTTTCTCTGCTATAGTTATTTAAGTTTATGCGTGGAAAAGGTGTTTCAGCATTGCGTCACTAAAAATGAATGTGAAATTAGATTTATTGCAAGTTTAGTATAAAAATATCTTAAAGAAATAACATACGCACTGTGTTTTTTGTTCTTTTTATTGTTTGGTCCACTAAACTGGACAATACATAACTAAAGAAAAAAACATGCTTAAAATTAACATATAAAAATAATGTTTGACTTTCTAGAAGTGGACACAGCATGCGAAAGAATAACTCGAAAGTTTATGCAAAGAATTTAATTTTTATACCTTCAAAATGATAAACGTGGTGACAAAGTTAGATCCAACACCTACAGTACAGCCTTTGTAGCTAGATTTACATACCTTATTACACACTTTCTATGTAACAAAGCATTTAGACTCATCATTGTCAGACTATCTGGACTCTTTTTTTTAACGACTGCCATAGGCCATAGATGTTCATATAGACAACCGTTAATGTGCTCTCCAAGGCACGGAGGAAAATTTGTTATGGTAAGATGGTTACTCGTCCAACGACAGAACTGGACAACCATAGCTTAACCAGCCAGATCGGTACGTGCGGTTTTGACTTAGCTACGATTACCTCAGTCCCTGCTGAAAAGAAACCATTTTTAAGCAATGGTTTTTATTAAAAAATGGTGGAGTCTTAATCAGGTAGAAACAACCGATTTAGTTTGAAACATCTCTTAGCTTCCTGGCACATAAGGTGTGTTATGTCGATCTAAAATACTAAAATTAATCAATTTCTACATAAAAATTCCAATGCCGTAATAATTGCTCGACATACCACTGCACCAATATGTCACATTATATCCGTGTCTATTATATACAAAAATACATATTCAGCAGTCACGGGTGCTACCATAAATTTAAAAAAACATCCATTTTCATATAAAGAACAGCAAAATCTGACGATTATAAATCACAGGCAAAGATTTCTAGATCAATGTATGCATAAATATGTGGTTATAAGACGATATGACTTTATATGGAGTGCATTTCGAAAATGACGTTTGGAATCCGATCTCATAATGTGAAAGGCAACAGAAAGTAAAAACTTGACTCAGCTACTATATGCATTCGACTGAAAATCAGTATTTTACGCAGAACTACTGCCTAATCTAGTACGGAGCAATATGGTATTTGTCATAGAAATCTTAATAACTAGTCAATAGAAATGCTATCGACTATCTTTTAACACTGGGACGCATGTCGCCGTTTTTCAAATACCACTTTTTGTATTCCTGCAAACAAAATTATTCTTTTTGGCGATGACATTAAGACGACAATTCCTCAACTCGCACTTGTGTTCGATTAGACAGATGCGCTTGTATTCCTGCAAACAAAATTATTCTTTTTGCGATGACATTAAGACGACAATTCCTCAACTCGCACTTGTGTTTGACTAGACAGATGCGCGGCGACAAGGTCACGCGTCTTTGACATTTCTATTGCCTTATTATTAAGATTTCTATGGTATTTGTTGTTAGACCAGGCATTAGACTTTCTGGCCTCTGACGTACTGTACGTATAATAGATATTCAAATGACAACTAGCACCGCTTTTAACGCTGGTGTTGTGTGTTCGATCCCTACACAGCACAAATCTTTGCGAGCCACACAAAGATTTTTTCTGTCTCTGGGTGTGCTTTGTCTGTGTGAAATGTATGTTTGTGAAAACCCCTGCGACACAGAAGTTACTCCCAGTACGGGCGTCGACTAAAATAAACAAAAAAAAAATGGTAACCCATCCACGGCTAAGCATCGTAGCATTGTTCAATCCAAAGACTAATTGGTCCGCGGGTCTTTGACTTAGCAACAAACTTACAAGACCAGAGACTAAATAGGAGTGAATTTCGAAAATGACGTTCCGATTCCAATTCTAAAGGTGAAAGGAGTCAGAAAGTTAAAAACTGGACTGAATATCTATATAGAGCATTGGTGATGTATAGCGAGTATTATTTAATTGGTGGTACGTGAATCGACAGGCTTTTGACTGTGAGGAATTCGGTTGAAAGCTTTTACGGAGAAATTGATGTTTATGTAATATTAAAGTTGAAAAATTAAGAATCCAGCAGGACTCGAACCTGCACCTCTTGGGTATACGCCCCAAGTGCCCCGCCAATTCAGCTATGGATTCGCATGCTGCCGGACTCGAAATTTCTCAACTCTTTTGTGCCAGCCGAAGCTAGACGAACCATTACTTGGTTTTAGCGCCATCTATGCGTTACTTATTCACATAATCGCATACAGTACGTTTGAATTAAGATCAACTCATTACTGTCGAGAGATGACGCATTTTTATCAATACTTGTAATATTTAAAGCAAATTTTAGCTTTGCTATGCATTTATTTTTATGTAATATTAAAGTTGAAAAATTAAGAATCCAGCAGGACTCGAACCTGCACCTCTTGGGTATACGCCCCAAGTGCCCCGCCAATTCAGCTATGGATTCGCATGCTGCCGGACTCGAAATTTCTCAACTCTTTTGTGCCAGCCGAAGCTAGACGAACCATTACTTGGTTTTAGCGCCATCTATGCGTTACTTATTCACATAATCGCATACAGTACGTTTGAATTAAGATCAACTCATTACTGTCGAGAGATGACGCATTTTTATCAATACTTGTAATATTTAAAGCAAATTTTAGCTTTGCTATGCATTTATTTTTATGTAATATTAAAGTTGAAAAATTAAGAATCCAGCAGGACTCGAACCTGCACCTCTTGGGTATACGCCCCAAGTGCCCCGCCAATTCAGCTATGGATTCGCATGCTGCCGGACTCGAAATTTCTCAACTCTTTTGTGCCAGCCGAAGCTAGACGAACCATTACTTGGTTTTAGCGCCATCTATGCGTTACTTATTCACATAATCGCATACAGTACGTTTGAATTAAGATCAACTCATTACTGTCGAGAGATGACGCATTTTTATCAATACTTGTAATATTTAAAGCAAATTTTAGCTTTGCTATGCATTTATTTTTATGTAATATTAAAGTTGAAAAATTAAGAATCCAGCAGGACTCGAACCTGCACCTCTTGGGTATACGCCCCAAGTGCCCCGCCAATTCAGCTATGGATTCGCATGCTGCCGGACTCGAAATTTCTCAACTCTTTTGTGCCAGCCGAAGCTAGACGAACCATTACTTGGTTTTAGCGCCATCTATGCGTTACTTATTCACATAATCGCATACAGTACGTTTGAATTAAGATCAACTCATTACTGTCGAGAGATGACGCATTTTTATCAATACTTGTAATATTTAAAGCAAATTTTAGCTTTGCTATGCATTTATTTTTATGTAATATTAAAGTTGAAAAATTAAGAATCCAGCAGGACTCGAACCTGCACCTCTTGGGTATACGCCCCAAGTGCCCCGCCAATTCAGCTATGGATTCGCATGCTGCCGGACTCGAAATTTCTCAACTCTTTTGTGCCAGCCGAAGCTAGACGAACCATTACTTGGTTTTAGCGCCATCTATGCGTTACTTATTCACATAATCGCATACAGTACGTTTGAATTAAGATCAACTCATTACTGTCGAGAGATGACGCATTTTTATCAATACTTGTAATATTTAAAGCAAATTTTAGCTTTGCTATGCATTTATTTTTATGTAATATTAAAGTTGAAAAATTAAGAATCCAGCAGGACTCGAACCTGCACCTCTTGGGTATACGCCCCAAGTGCCCCGCCAATTCAGCTATGGATTCGCATGCTGCCGGACTCGAAATTTCTCAACTCTTTTGTGCCAGCCGAAGCTAGACGAACCATTACTTGGTTTTAGCGCCATCTATGCGTTACTTATTCACATAATCGCATACAGTACGTTTGAATTAAGATCAACTCATTACTGTCGAGAGATGACGCATTTTTATCAATACTTGTAATATTTAAAGCAAATTTTAGCTTTGCTATGCATTTATTTTTATGTAATATTAAAGTTGAAAAATTAAGAATCCAGCAGGACTCGAACCTGCACCTCTTGGGTATACGCCCCAAGTGCCCCGCCAATTCAGCTATGGATTCGCATGCTGCCGGACTCGAAATTTCTCAACTCTTTTGTGCCAGCCGAAGCTAGACGAACCATTACTTGGTTTTAGCGCCATCTATGCGTTACTTATTCACATAATCGCATACAGTACGTTTGAATTAAGATCAACTCATTACTGTCGAGAGATGACGCATTTTTATCAATACTTGTAATATTTAAAGCAAATTTTAGCTTTGCTATGCATTTATTTTTATGTAATATTAAAGTTGAAAAATTAAGAATCCAGCAGGACTCGAACCTGCACCTCTTGGGTATACGCCCCAAGTGCCCCGCCAATTCAGCTATGGATTCGCATGCTGCCGGACTCGAAATTTCTCAACTCTTTTGTGCCAGCCGAAGCTAGACGAACCATTACTTGGTTTTAGCGCCATCTATGCGTTACTTATTCACATAATCGCATACAGTACGTTTGAATTAAGATCAACTCATTACTGTCGAGAGATGACGCATTTTTATCAATACTTGTAATATTTAAAGCAAATTTTAGCTTTGCTATGCATTTATTTTTATGTAATATTAAAGTTGAAAAATTAAGAATCCAGCAGGACTCGAACCTGCACCTCTTGGGTATACGCCCCAAGTGCCCCGCCAATTCAGCTATGGATTCGCATGAGTCCGGCAGCATGCGAATCCATAGCTGAATTGGCGGGGCACTTGGGGCGTATACCCAAGAGGTGCAGGTTCGAGTCCTGCTGGATTCTTAATTTTTCAACTTTAATATTACATAAAAATAAATGCATAGCAAAGCTAAAATTTGCTTTAAATATTACAAGTATTGATAAAAATGCGTCATCTCTCGACAGTAATGAGTTGATCTTAATTCAAACGTACTGTATGCGATTATGTGAATAAGTAACGCATAGATGGCGCTAAAACCAAGTAATGGTTCGTCTAGCTTCGGCTGGCACAAAAGAGTTGAGAAATTTCGAGTCCGGCAGCATGCGAATCCATAGCTGAATTGGCGGGGCACTTGGGGCGTATACCCAAGAGGTGCAGGTTCGAGTCCTGCTGGATTCTTAATTTTTCAACTTTAATATTACATAAAAATAAATGCATAGCAAAGCTAAAATTTGCTTTAAATATTACAAGTATTGATAAAAATGCGTCATCTCTCGACAGTAATGAGTTGATCTTAATTCAAACGTACTGTATGCGATTATGTGAATAAGTAACGCATAGATGGCGCTAAAACCAAGTAATGGTTCGTCTAGCTTCGGCTGGCACAAAAGAGTTGAGAAATTTCGAGTCCGGCAGCATGCGAATCCATAGCTGAATTGGCGGGGCACTTGGGGCGTATACCCAAGAGGTGCAGGTTCGAGTCCTGCTGGATTCTTAATTTTTCAACTTTAATATTACATAAAAATAAATGCATAGCAAAGCTAAAATTTGCTTTAAATATTACAAGTATTGATAAAAATGCGTCATCTCTCGACAGTAATGAGTTGATCTTAATTCAAACGTACTGTATGCGATTATGTGAATAAGTAACGCATAGATGGCGCTAAAACCAAGTAATGGTTCGTCTAGCTTCGGCTGGCACAAAAGAGTTGAGAAATTTCGAGTCCGGCAGCATGCGAATCCATAGCTGAATTGGCGGGGCACTTGGGGCGTATACCCAAGAGGTGCAGGTTCGAGTCCTGCTGGATTCTTAATTTTTCAACTTTAATATTACATAAAAATAAATGCATAGCAAAGCTAAAATTTGCTTTAAATATTACAAGTATTGATAAAAATGCGTCATCTCTCGACAGTAATGAGTTGATCTTAATTCAAACGTACTGTATGCGATTATGTGAATAAGTAACGCATAGATGGCGCTAAAACCAAGTAATGGTTCGTCTAGCTTCGGCTGGCACAAAAGAGTTGAGAAATTTCGAGTCCGGCAGCATGCGAATCCATAGCTGAATTGGCGGGGCACTTGGGGCGTATACCCAAGAGGTGCAGGTTCGAGTCCTGCTGGATTCTTAATTTTTCAACTTTAATATTACATAAAAATAAATGCATAGCAAAGCTAAAATTTGCTTTAAATATTACAAGTATTGATAAAAATGCGTCATCTCTCGACAGTAATGAGTTGATCTTAATTCAAACGTACTGTATGCGATTATGTGAATAAGTAACGCATAGATGGCGCTAAAACCAAGTAATGGTTCGTCTAGCTTCGGCTGGCACAAAAGAGTTGAGAAATTTCGAGTCCGGCAGCATGCGAATCCATAGCTGAATTGGCGGGGCACTTGGGGCGTATACCCAAGAGGTGCAGGTTCGAGTCCTGCTGGATTCTTAATTTTTCAACTTTAATATTACATAAAAATAAATGCATAGCAAAGCTAAAATTTGCTTTAAATATTACAAAAATTGATGTTTGTTAAATGCAATAAATATTGCGCCTTTTACCCCCGGGCGGCGTTCATACAATACTCCGTATGGTGAATTATGGTGGGTTAATTTACAGAATATTACTGACTTATAGTGCAAACTCCCCTATTGCCAGAATGTGCAAGGTAGTGAATGCCTGCAGTGACTTATTGGACCTGCATCATGATAGCATAGGTCAGTTTTACAAATCTATTGTTAGCCACTGTATTCAAATGCCTTAAATCTAATTGATATTGATTATATTATTTTATTTGAATTAACTCTATTTTATACCCTATTTTTAAGATTATTATTTTAAGTATGTGAACTTAGATTGTAATGTTTTAAATTATTATTTTTTTATATTGTTATCTTGTGACAATATTTAATTTAATTTGTTGGACAATTTGGTTCATATTTCCATTTTAGAATTTTTTTTTTCTTCTTGTATTAATCTCAGTATATGTTTTTTTTTTGTTTAACTTAATTTATATTAATGATTCGTATTACCAATAACATGCAAGCGGTGATAGTCTGTAAGTAGTTGTTACACTTAGAAATTATAATATGAGCATGTTCATTTAAAAATGTAATGGTGTAAACAAACTGTAGACTAGCCTTCAATAAATAAATAAATAAATAGTGACCACACACCCGACCACAGCTAAGTAAAAAGTAAAGGTTATGATCATTGACGTATAAAGTAAGGACACGGCTAACGCGCGATAAATGAACTGAACCTTTTTGGAGTCAATCAGACTACAAAAAGCGCGTAGTGAAATTGTCTGTGGTTGGCTGCCTCCGTGAGCGGTCAAACACGACAAAATGCCTAATTGTGCACTGAAAAGTTGTACGAACTACCAAATTAAACATAACAAAAAAGATTATGGTATTACATATCACCGGTAAGTCACAAATATCTTATTATATCCACCTCTTTACATTATTTTATCAATTTTATTTGCTAAAATTTTTCGTTCCGACGCCATATTCCTTAATCGTGAATATCCGCGTGACATGACTTACTGCGCTTAGTTGAACTATGCCGCGGGCGTTCAAGAGAATATTTTTGGTAATTTAAAAAAGTATTTGTTATGAATTGTCACATGGTAGTTCAATGCAGATGGCGTTACTGATCCTGCTATTCATAATGTCAAATTTGAAGGGCAATTTGTTCGGACAAGCCATTTCTATAGTATATATTTCTATGGTTATGATTTAAACATTCTATGTATGTACGTATGTTTGTATGAACTTATGTTTCTCCTTATTGCCTTCGATATTCATCCGATTATGATAAATAAGCTGTCAATTGATTCGTTTACTTACATTATTATATACTTAGACCTATGTAAAAGTAGATGTTACCTTATCCGTTTCAATAACATAACATCACGCCTATATTACCCAGAAGGGTGTGGCAGAAGTATACAACACCCACATTTCACCTGTTATGTTAAGGCCCCATGAGATAGAGGGTGAGCCTATCGCTATCCACCGGGCACAATTCTAACTCCGTGCTGCCATTAAGGTGACAAATAAAACTTTGCCCGACCCGGGAATCGAACCCGAGACCACGCGGTGAGAGAGACACGTTAACCACTAGACCATCGAGGCACCGATTTCTCTCCTATCTTTTTGGAGTGGTCCGAGGTTTCAAATAGACTTCTACACGTATGGCTAAGTTAAAGAATGTACGCCTGGACAGAAAAATATAGAATAAAGTATTGAGTACATACCCATACATTTTTATGTGGTAACTAGATGTCCTGCGTGGTTTTACCTGCGTCAAACATTATTCTGGCCGGTGCCCGCACGGTAAAATATTCACAACGCCATCTATTGAATTTTGCGATAACTCACTTTTAACTGAAAAACCCTGAATTCAGCCTCTTGGGAATAAAATTTAGAAATATCCAAGTACAGAAATTCGATTATTTTTATTCAAGTTTAACTTTACGAAATTTCGTGCTTGTAACTTCATAAATGACACAACCGTTCATCTCCCATTTTACCCCCTTCAAAATGGAATTGCCAAAACTCCCTTCTTAGTGCGCCTCTATGCTATGTAAGGAACCTTCATGGAAAGTTTCAAGTTCCAAGCCCTAGCGGTTTAGGCTCTGCGTTGATGTATCAGTCAGTCGGGCGAACAATTATATAAGTATAGATAGATAGATAGAAGATAGATATAGATAAAACTTGACTTGTGTTGCCCTTTGATCTTGTCCTGTAGTGTATGGTAATTTGTAATTCTGATTATGACTTCTTTATTGATATTCATAACAGATATGTCAACAATATCAATAAGAAATTAACGAAGTTATCACTTAAAGCCAGGTCCGGACGCTTGGCGAACAATGGCAAACAGCGAACACCAAACAACAAACGCCAACAGTGTACGGGTGTTTGTTGCCAGATTTTGTTTATGTTTGCCAGTGTTAGGGCTTTCTGCACAAATCAAAAAATTAGTTTGCAATGTACCACACGCTTGTGTTTGGCGTTTACGACCTCAGCCAGCGTATAGAACTGGCATATATTTATTTTTGCGAATGTTATCTCAAGTATATAGTACCAATATAATTAATTATCGTTTCTCAGCATACTCATTTTTTAAATTTGTTGAAATAAGGTAAATGAAAACAGATATTTCGTTAGCTAAAATCTAACAAGAATTAACGCGATCATTCATTATTTACCTTTTAAGCTTGACTACCTTTTAAGCGTCACTAGCCGTGGTCGCAAGCAGACTGGTTCTAGCAACGCGCCGTCTCCGTTCGCGAGGGCGATGATTCCCATCTACCCTCTCTACTTCTTGACTTTTTCATTATAAACTCACACACTATACTGAACGTGTCCGGATGAGCGGATTCCGCCGACTGCGAATTAAAGCGGGGTTAGGTTCCCGTTAGATTTTAGTTAATCATGCAACGCAAAAGTTAAAGCCCGTGTATAACGCCAGTGACTTTGCTCAAATGGGTGTTACCACCGTAGAGGGAACGCGGGCGCGGGGCGGCCCGTACTTTCCCCCGATATCATAGTAAAATTAATAAGTACGCCAACTCCCGGCGTTTAGGAGCGCACGATACCTAAACTTGCTCGAGGCGTAGGGTTGTCACTTGTCAGATTGATATTTTAAATTACATGCACAGAAATCATTTTTTTAACTATAAAAAAGACGTTTTTTTTACAAAACAAAGCATTTATTTATGTCAAGTCAAAGCCAAATCATTTATTTCCATGGGCCCTAAAAGGTGCTTGAACACGTCAAAACAAACATCAACGTTCAAATAAATGAAATTAAAATAAAACTTAAGCTAATTAAATTATAATATTAATTGCAACAAAATGATTTGAATCACCGGAGCTTAGATTGATTTCAATTCAACTTTGAGGTTTGAATTAAAATCAATCCAAGTACCAGCTCCGATGGGTGTTGGGGCTATCTCGTCGTTGACTGTAACCCCGCTATCCCGATTGTATGTAAGTTATTGTTGTGAAAAGGTAGCTTGTAGTAACACCAAAATCACTTCAGGTTAAATAGTTTATTGTAAATAGTAAAGTTATAGTTAATTTCTAATGTTAATTGTTGTTACGTTTAGTAGTTGTGAGTCACGTTTATAAACAATATATGTTCACCAAACATACGTTTATGCGTTCCACTTATTTGGTAGCGACTAACGTAAACGACTGTTTTTTGTTTACAGTGTAATTCGCTGTACGAGCAGTATTGGCTCGTACAGCGAATTACAGCTCGTATTGCATCATGAGAAGAGCTGGTGAGAAACTCATGATCACCATCTTTTCAAATAATTCATACAATTTTGTTTGTTTATTGACAATAATTGTTAGGTGTAAGTTATACCAACCAAAATACAATGACTAGAAATGGTTATGGAGAGAATAATACTATGAAATTAAATTCTTTGTTAAATAGACCAATATTATATTAATAAAACTATCCGTAGTATATAAGGTTGCAATCTCTTACACTTAAAGCAGAAAGGAAAAGGAGTAAAAACAATGTGTGCATACATACTGGTTAGTACCAGTGAACAGACATAGAAAAATGAAAAAAAATCTAAACTGTAAAATTAAATGCTAATTATTTATGCTCCTCCTATCTCCTAACTCCTGCTAACTAAAATGAGAACCTCCTTTTTTTGAAGTCGGTTAAAATACCTAAAACCTCGAGAATTTTCTCAACATTTTTTTATTTTTTTTATTTTTATTTATTTATTTACATAAATACAGAGCCATCATTACAGGTAAACATAACCTAATGCAATGGATGTATAACTACAATATACTTAATCATCTAGTTTACTAATCTAAAATTTACCACGATTAACACAGTACAAATAAAACAAAAACTCTAACTTAATATCTTATAAGTACATACAGGTTAACATATAGGTTCTCTTCTGAAAACTACATTAAAACCAGCCAAATGCGAGATAATCGCAGACCAACATACATACAGACTATGAGAACTTCCTTTTTAATATCGGTTAAAATAAAAATAATTTAATAACACATCACAAAATTGCACATCATATTCATAATGTAACATCATTTTGTGAAATAAATAAACCAAAGAGGCAACGACACGGCGGCGTTTAAAAAACATACCTACATTATTATTAAGTATTTAGTAGTTATTACCAAATACGTATTTTATTAATTCACCTTTTGTGTTCAGAGGGTACCTTAAAGAACGTTAATTCTGGGTTTGAAATAGTGTCGTTTGAACAACCATAAACTTCACAATAATATCTATTGACTCGCGAAGACATTTTGCAGTGCAGCGCGTAACCGTACCTAATTTTTTAAACAAACAGCGACCGCTCACAGTAATGGCACGGCCCGCACTACCGCTGACCGAGAAACTGGCCGAGCGGCGTAGTGTCCGTGCGTACGTACATGAACCCGGGGCGTGGCAAGCGCTACGCGTACATACAAACGGCGCGATGTACCTTTGTTCGAAGATAACTTACTGTCTGTACTGTGCCGATATTGTGTATACTACTCGAGAAAATTGGAAGCAAAAAATTTTTGCAGGAATATAAAATCGTGGATTGAATATTTAAACAAAATCCATAAATTAATATTGTGATAAAAAAAATATTGACTTTTCTCTAAATCAGAATAAGTATTGTGTATAATTATAAAAGTTAATCTAGGTATTATATCTTTATCGATTAAAATTATCGCTTACTAACGCTAGATTGCCTAAAAGTACTCGAGGGTGTGTGAACTCCACTAATCCGCAGATGGCCAGCGTGGAGGACTATGGCCTAACCCTACTCCTAATGAGAAGAGATTCATGTGATCAATATAATAAAAGAAAAAAGCTTTTGACTTTTTTAGGACAGTCGACTTTGCACAAGTTTTGAACCGATATTTGCCCTAAATTTTAAATTTTCATTTAATTTCTTCTGTTAATTTTTAATTCATCTTTTTTTGTGCTGTACTGTTTTTGTTTTAGATTTTGCTATAAGATATGTATATTTGCGGCAACTTGTAATTGGCCTTCATCATGTTATTAATGTTTTTCTAGTTTTAAGTTAGCTGTAAGTTTCCCTATTAAATACAAAATAAAATAAAATAGATTAAAATAAAATCAGTATTTCAATTCTCATACAAGTTTGCCTCAGTATTCATAAAATTAATAACTCATCTCATTGCATTACCATGTATGTGGTAACACACGGCCTGTGAGAAATGCGCTATTGTGTCAAACTGCTAAGGTTGTATGCTAACTGAAGTTGCAAGCCTTCGTGGTACTATTGTTAGTCTGTCAAAGATATTGATGAGTTTAGCGGCAGAATGGCATTGGTTTTTGGGCCTCGAAGTAAATGAAATATATTTATCTTTCAAGAAACTTGTTACCTAAAGTAAATTAGGTATATTACGGTACAATGGGAATGACGACTGATACTGCAATAGTAATAAATATGAATACCTTATCAATTTAAAGGTAAACGGAAACCAAATGCTAAAAAAAATAGTTCCATTCTTTAAGTGAAACTCATTTTATGATCGTTCTAATTTTCATGGGCAAGTCCATTTTAAAGTACGAAATTTTTAAAAATATATTTTTCATTAAATAATCTTCACAATTTTGAGAAATTTTTGTAATAAAACCATTTTCATAAGCGCAACATTTCATATAGCTATCAAACAGAATTTATAACTTCACATACAATATACTCAAACGTGACGTCATTCTATTGTAGATGTTTGTTTGGAGCGTTTGGGCGAGTCTATTATTAATGTGAATTTAAAATAGTATTATCTTAGAAAGCTTATGTAATATCAAAGTAATTATTTTAAAGATATTTAATATCGGGAGATGTTTCAATTACATACGAAAATAAAAATTTGTGTCGTCATGCCTATTGTTGATGATTTTTTTTATATGTATGATGAATTTAATTAGACTCATTGTGAATCGCAGGTTACACAGCACGATTTAGGTAATGTGAGCAAAAAAATAAAAAAAATATTGAAAAAGCTTAGTATCATTCTACTGTAAATTACTGACCGACAATATTAATTAGTCATTATATCAACCAATACAATCATTATGGACAACCGTTAATATTAACCATCGTTATAATGTTACGTCCGGACTTAAAAATGAGATTAAATCCACTATAAAAGAACACTCACAAGTTCACAACACCTCCGAGAAAAAAAACTTAAAGTACACAATATTGCATTCCATACAATTAAAATGAAAATAATAACACCTTTAAACAACTTTAAAAGGCTCGACCTTATTTAAATGACGCAAATTGCCGCAAAAGAAATGTTCTTCCACGATGAAATTCAATTTTAATGTCCAACGGCGACCTTGACCGGTGACCGGACGCATTCACTCGACAAGTCCATCAATGGATTGAAAACCTTCGCTACTTTTCCGGAAGTGAAGTATTCGGTAATGTTCGAGTGTATTGTTTACTTGTAAAATTACCGGCCTTTTACGGTAAGTAATTACTAGTAATTAGCGATACAATGTCACTGTCGATGGAGGCAGTCGGCCTTAACCCTCAGTCGTAAGTAGTGAGTGACCTGAGCATTCTAGTTCAGTACTTTTAAGATATCTGTGTTGTGCGGGTCGTATTCGTATCTAGCGTGATGTAAAATTTTCGTGTTGTTTTATAGTTTAACTAATTTCAAAATAAGGAGGTTCATTTTAAGTGAGTACCTATATTTATAAGTAAAATTACTTAACCAACTACGTCCAGTTTAAGTTTATAGACAAAGTTTTGCAAGCTTATTAGTATTAATTAAAAGTCAAGATGTAATTTTACTCACTTGAAAAATAAGTTGAACTTTGGGCTTTCTTGCCCCAAAATACTTTACTCCGTACTTTAGGTCCGTACCTACTCACCCAATTAAGTGAAGCCGCCGTAACCGTTTACAAATTCAGTGCGAAGTAATTTTCAGCTAATTAACAGACTTTTTTTTTATTATTTATATTATGTTACCTCATAACTTTCGACTGGGCGAAGTGATTTAAATGATTCTTTTTTTATTTGATAGCTGGTGCTTCCTTGTGCCTAATGGTACCTATGAGAACCATATAAGTCTAAAATTGTTGTAATTAAACTCAGTTTTTATTTTTGGAAAATTATTTTATGTCAAGATTTAACTCGTCATGGAATAAAACCATGTAAATACGCAGAAATTGATTCGAAATATTTTTTTTATACCTCGTAATATCATTTTGAGTTAGTAGTACACATTTTCATGAGTAATTGAGGTTACTAGGTTTTTCGTTGGTTTTCAATTTCCCGTAGCAATAGATCTAGTATTTGGTCACGGCTTGCGGTTTCCGATCATTATCAAGTTCACGGTATTCCCAATGACCAATGGTATTTCAGCGCCAAATCTGTTTATAATGTTAAATTTAACCAGATCATAGGTGCATGACCTGGGTTGACGCATTTGGTAAAACCCTGTCTAGTATTAACTAGAAGTTTAACCCAGCTACATGTTTCGATCTCTCTGTCCTGTACAAACATTGAATGAGAGAGAGATGCAAATGTAAGTTTAATAAAATCATAGATTTAAAAGTTCGATGATTTATCTTAATAAACTTTGAACAATGTATGTTTTATCAAAGCATATATATTTTTGCAAGAGTTATTAACTTAATAACATAGATAAATAACATATAGCATTGAAGTCTAATTTACATAACGACACTAGTTGCTTATAGTATATAATTTAGTGCAAATTTCGAAGGTTTTGGATAGCTTATCTGCCCCATAAAATATAACCTATAAGAGAGTTACACAAGTGCCCCTCAAATAAAGAACTCAGCTGTCATTTTCATTTATATGTGTTATTGGTTTATCCTGTGAATAAGATTTATCTAACACCTCTGAATGTGGAGTTTAATGTTTAAATTAGGCCTTGCAATTTATTTAACTATTTACTATTGTATTAATATTCATGTATAAGTCTTCCTTAGATATTAAAGACACAATACTTTCATCACGTCAAAAGATCTAGAAAAAAAAATTGTTACAAATGGAAAGTATTGTTCTTTACTGACTTCAACAAATTATGCTTTTTCCAATAAAGAAAAGCAAAGACAATGTTATTCTTCGATTCTTAAAACCGTAGAGGCTCTTAGCCTCATAGCCCTATGGTATTACATACGTATACGTGACGAGCATTGTTTGGTAACGCCGCCGTGATGGTCGTGCCCTAACAAGGATATTATGGATTTGTTAACATGGCCATCAAACCTTGATGGCCTTATCTTTGAATAAGACGAAGGTTTGACGAAACTTAAACAATATAATTCTTACTCTTTTTAAACAATAATGAGATGTCCCTTTTAACTACTGTCCTAAGCTGTTTATGTTTTTAAACTTTCGCGATATGAGAACATTTTTCAAAAATTAGACAACGGGTCTAAATCGCGTATTTATTATAAAGGTAAAACCTATGCTCGACATTTCTACTACTGTCCTTTTCTTTTGACAGGAAGGCTATTTTTTAATGCACCAAAAAAACAAGTTGAAAAAATACTCATGTCATTTAGTGTGTCTCTTCACGTTAAATTGATTCTGTTTTATCTAATCATGTGCGGAATTGTGAGAAGTCGCGAAAGACGGCATTCCGAGGTCAATTTTAACAAAAACTAAAATTGCATTATGTTTTTCGAAAAATTTGCATCGTAATGCCTAATGTTGTGCATACAAAATTATTTACGTATAATATGTTGCACCATTGCTGCATTGTTACAAATCAAAAGAATTACGCAATTTCATCCACATTCTTTAGAGCAAACTTAACACGATATGAATGATCGATTAAAATTAGATCTTTACCCGAGTATTAAGCAAGCAAGAGAATATAAGCTCTTCGAGTACTCAACCGAGAGCACTATGTCTCGCTCGTTGGATGTCTCTGAATTACATTGGATGTTTTGAGAAATCGTTTAGTATTTTTCTTTAACCTAGTTTTTTTCTTTTCAGATAGAAACTAAAAGTCAGTGCAATGACAGTTAAAATGAGGCGGTTAAGTTCGCACGCCAGGACATTAATTTTGGTAAGTTTTTATTAGATTACACAACAAAAACATTCTGGTACAAAATTGTAGTACTATACAATTTAGTAGCAAACATTGGCTATGTTCAGACGTAATACTCTGTTGGAAACCGACTTGCACCATTTTAAGCTAGGTTAAGTCCTCTTGACATACTCAATAGGCTGATGTTTACCATATTATTATGTATGCGCAAGAATCCTTAACCCTAAAAGAATCATTGACACGATAGAACACCATAGAAGAAATTATGGTCCGTAATCACATACTAGACTGATTTACACGAGACGAATAAGACCTAACGTGTGGTCCGCGCGGCTCGATTGAAAACAAATGAAAGTTCCTTCGCAATTAATGTGTGGATGACCTAGACTGCTCTTCTTGATCGATTAAACAATTAGACAACGTGAACTATAATGAGTGTACCAGCGATAACCTAGTGGGAGTCCGTAGGACCATAGAGTAGAAGTAGGACTGCTAAGTCAAAGGTTTCGGATTCGAACCCATCACGGTAGAGCCGCGGTGGGTCGCGAGATTCTAGTCGTATAGAATTATAGAGCCTTGTTGGATTGGTGGCATTATTTGTGAATCGCTCAACGCGAGATTTCGGGTTCGATTCCCGGGACGGGAAAAAGTTTTATTATCGAACATTTCATCTGGAAATTAGCAATAACAGCACAGAGTTGGTATTGAGTCCGGTGAATGGCGAAACATAACAGGTGAAGTGTGGGTGTTCTACACCTGCCACACCCTTCTGGGTAATATAAGCGTGATTTTTTGCTTTCGAAAATGGCGCGAAACGCGTTAATTCCCGTTATACAGGGTGGATGCGACATAGCGACATTTCTTTAAACCACATATTCTGTGCACACTCAATATTGATTTCCAGTGGTCCAAAATCACATGACGAGAAAAATACGAGAAATATAACGTTAAACAAGTTACATGGCTCGTACAGTGTAAAGACCCATTACTTACCTAAACAGGCCATGGATGGCAACGTCGCATGCTACCGGCATCACTAAGGACGCCGACGCACTCATATCTAATCGCGTATTCACATTTGAATTTCACATACACAGCCACGGAAAGTCACACGTTATTATCACAAACATCACTTTGAATAAAATTCAATTGCATTCCTAAATTCACAGAGTGCCCATCCGCGCGAACTACTCATTTGGTCATATCGTCTCTATTTGCGGTCAAACGTTTTAATTTATTCGAACGCCACGAACACACAGAACACTATTATAATACTACATCTCAATTTTTTCTCTTTGCGTCGTGTCACATCACAATAAAACACTTAAATTTGATAATAAATAACAATGGCGCTTGCGCTTTCGTTTACGGACAAGGATGGGAGAACAGCCAGTGTTGCCAATTTAGCGTCTTTGTCACCAGATAGTGCAACTTTTGCCTTGCCTACAAAAAAAGTTTTAGCGACTTTTTCTAGGTTTATTCTATTCAGTCATTTATTTATTATTTTATTACATTTACTTAATTATTATAAAAAAAGGCCAATTAAAACTAAGCAAAATAAAAGCTCATTGTCGCCGGCGAGGATGCGGTGTTTAGCGACTTATGATATCAAATCTAACGATATGCAAATTATGGACTTGGCAGCAGTGAGTAAACCTTACTTATTGGTGTGTACAGAACGCTATAATAAGGATAGAAAATAAAGGTAGTAAATGGTAGAGCTTTTGGGAACGACTCGACGGAGAAGAGTGTCTCAGGTCGAATGTTATCAATTAATTTTAGTGCTTGGATTACTGTTATCTCGTTGATGGTAAATTTAAACCCTGAAGTTTCAGACACAAAAGCCAGCTCTGAGGTAAAAGGGTACGCAACTATGCATTGACAAAACTGCTGAATAATAATCTTCTTTTAAGTGATGGGACCAACATGATACTAATAGACAAAAAATTCCCTCTGATTTATGTTTAGTTCCAACTGTGGCCACAAGCAATGAGTAACGGCGCTGAGTCTACATGTTAGTAACGTTAGCCGGACGATTGGGGCTGTATGCTGTAGGTAGGTCTCGCCACTGACATTTATGAAAGAATTATTTCACGGCTTTGTCACTTTGTTACAAAATAAGAAACAAGATGGCACCTACCTGTGTAGTAATTTGGTAGTTATAATCTTATCATCAACCAGATAACGGGATTACTACTATTTAATGGCCCTTTATGTGAAACGGAAAAGCTTTTTGTCATGTTCGTTCACAATGGCTCTACCATTTTATACTTTCTATCTTTATTACAGCATTCTGTGGTATTTACAAAAAGTTTTTTTTTTGCAGAGCTTAATTTTCATCCTATCTTAAATCGATTTAACTTTGCGGTTCGAATGTACGCTTTGTTTGTAAAAATTCTATGAAAATTCAATCCTACCAACCTACCAACAGCCTAAACTGGTAACACTCAAGTACGTAACTTCCGGGCAGTTTAAATAACTTTATTTAAAGTATTGAGTTAGTTGCTTACTTGACTAATTATTACTAGAGAAGTAAATATAAGTAGTTCATCTCACTTTAATAATGTCTCCAATTCAATATGAGTAAAAGAGACGCAAATAGTTTACGCAAATTCAAATGCATTCAAACCGCGTCACCAACGAAAGATCATTAAATTTGTTTAGTGCAAAATCGGCAATCTTACGGGAAATAGATTGCGCATTCTCGGAAATATTTTAACCTCAAAGACGCCAGCGCCATGTTTTGTATTCAATTTTGTGATGTGAACGGACTCAAACTTAATTTGTAATTAGTGCTAAGTTTATTATTGTGACAGGACACAGATTTTTATTGGATATTTGTTTTGTGAGTGTTTATGAAAATGGTCGATTCGGGCCCGTCGGGTGGCCACCACGATCCCCGGACTTAACTCCTCTGGACTTTTTTTTGTGGGGATTTGTGAAAAACGAAGTGAAGAATTCTTCTATTGTGTTAATGTCTGTAGCGTATACAGACGTTAACACGATAGAAGAATTGCGAATACGTGTTATTTCGGCCTTTGATAAAGTAAATAGATTAGCTGCGAATAGTGATCTCATGACAAAATTAAAAAACAATATTGTGCGTCGCTACAATTTATGTATTGAACAAAACGGTGCACACATCGAAAATTTAAACATTTAATTGAAAATTATAATTGAAATTATACATCGTAATCAAACAGTGATTTTGTGCTAAATTATGTAATTTGTGATTTTTTAATACGGCCTGTAATTTGAAGCAATCACATGATTTTGACATAAGCTGTCAGCTGTGTGCGACGTTGCCGTTCCGCTTTGCCGGTGAGTAAAGATGTGTTTACATAAAATAATCCATTTAGTTTGTTTGAAAAAAAAAAATCGTAATTTTTGTGTCAGCTAATTTTGGACCACTGGAAATGAATACTGGGCATGTACAGATTATCTGGTTTAAAGAAATGTCGCTATGTCGCATCCACCCTGTATATTTTATTCAATCTAAACTAGACTAAACACTACGCCAAAACTCACGGGCGTCGATCAGTAACGTTTGAGCCAGGGGAAGCCCCAGAGAGCGGTTAGTTTATCAAAATAGAGCCACAACCTTGATATCACAGCAGGGCAGCCATGGAACTAATGAGACAAATGATCTGTAACGAAAATAATTCGCGTAGTTATAGTACAGCAGTACCAAGATGTATTAGAGACAATATTTATAAGGAAAATGCTGTTGCTAACGAAGGTGGTAGAGTATTTATTTATTTATTTATTTATAAGAACTACCAAAAAAAATAATTACAGAGTTAATTAACATTAACATTAAATTAAATTTAAAAATGTATTAAAAATTAAAACTAAATACTATTACAGCTTAAATTTTTTTTTTGAACCATAGGATATTTATTATATTAATTAATTATTGATCTTTACATATAACAAAAAAAATATTTTACAGGCATTAAAATTAAATATATATATATATATATCTGCTTAAATAGCATTCACGTTGTAACTTTAGTTATTGAGAGTACAAACTTTGACAAACGTGCGTATTATTATTACTAAAAAAAATATAATAAACAAGCAAGGCCAGACAAATTACGATAATATGTACCTATATAATATATAAAAATGTTTTTTAAAGTTTTCGTGTACATATTACACACGAGGTAGTATTAAGGATACTACTTTTTAAAGCGAAATTGATATTTATTTATTAGATATTCATATTCCCGCGTATCAGACAAATTATAATTTTTAAATGGATATCATGTTACAGATAAATAATTTATACATTCTTCGCTTGTTAATTTAGCTTTAAACAATTAAGTTGTTGACTATATCTTGTTTAATTACAAGAACTGGTTGCATATATGAATTACTCCTTACCAGATATTATAATTATTAGATAAATAAAGGAAAAAATCCGGCCATAACTTAAATGCTTACATTTAATTAATCTCAAGTATTCTTACTGATTATTTTTAAACTTTTAAGCTTAACGCCTAAGCTACGGTCGCCTCTTGCATCCTGGATAAAACAAATTTTCCTCAACCAGATATTTACTTAGCAAAATCAAAATATTGGTCAGGAAACCAACACTGTCCAAACAACTCGACTCGTGTTCTTTTACCGACGCGCCGCACGACGCACAACGCACAACGCACGACGTCTTGTGCGTTGCGTCACTGTACGCACTTGACACGTGCATTGTTGACATACATAGGACGGCATGTCACCGGCTTCTGGTCACCCTTAGGACTAGGCACCAGCATAGTTCCTGATGCAAGTGTGGCAAATTGTAGGCATACTATCATGCTGTTTGTTGCGAAATGCAAAGGTATATAGGAGTAGATACTGCCAGGTTTAATTCCATAAAAAGTTTCTTTAAAAATAAACCAACTTCAAGATACCTTTAAAAGCATTTAATAACGCAAAAAGTCGGTTATATAGCTCTTGAAGTTTGTGCTGATCATTTTCTTCCAATTGTTATTTAAGAGCACCGATTTTCTTTCGCAAAATCTTCAAAAAACATTAATTAATTCGAAATTATTGATCAAGCTTCATTCGTCATTGGTCATTTGGTCAGTGTATGAAATGATTGATATTTTAAGATTAAATTATCAGCATCCTTAGAGAGATCCTTGAGATTTTGGAACCGGACTTTACAAAGACAAATTTAAGATTAAGTCCCAGTTTCAGAAGTGTTAGATAATTTATAAATTGGATAAACATATATCACACAAACATCGTGACAGCTGTGTTCCATTCTTATATTTATTCAGTCAGTTTATATTTTATTTGGAGGAAGAAATTATACGGCACTGGTAAAATTGGCCCTTAGTTTTAAAAATCTATCTCGGCAGTAATTTCTAGGTCAAATAACGGCTAAATTATTGGTAGTTAAATCAATAAAACTTTGCTCACATTTTCTGACCACCACGGGCGCGGCGCCAGCGCCGGCTCGACGCATTACAGAGTTTGATAATACTTGGAACTTGTAAATTTTATGAGTATCGTTTAGATCAGACAATGACTCGTAATCTGACTGACCTATCGTCTGGGCCCGATTGAGGCTACCAACCTTTGATCTTCAATAATGTCGGATTAAATGTGATAAAAGGATCTATAATGCCATTACTGATACAAATATACAGTGCCGCAAAAATAAAAAAAAAATGATCGACATGCATAAGTTAATGAATATTTTTTTTGTGAAGGCAATGATTTTTCTTTAGACTATAATTGATTCTGAGGAACCTAATCGTAGAAATTAACATGAAAAAAAACAGGTTAAATGATTTGCGGTTCTTGTTATTTTCTGTAGACAAGAATTATGAACTTATAAACAAATCTGAAAGATATCTACACAACACGATTTGTATGCTTACGTCTTATTTTGGTCGGTGGTCCCAGAAAAGTATCCTTTTTCTATTACATTTTATTAGAAACATAATTGTCTTTACAGGCCTTCCATTATTACAGTTACCCAACTTTAATATATGATCACAACATCATTACAAAATCATTATACCATCTCTATCCCATTTCATCATATGACACTAACTCATAATTTGATCGAATAACTTTAGAGTTCCGTGTGCGCGTAGGCGGGTTACGCAAGCGCATACGCAGGCGATTTAGAATCGAGCGAGAAAGGACCTAATCGATTGCGACCCGCATACCAATGAGAATCGATTTGAATGTGTGGAAGGAAGTTAGCGTCTTGTACGTTTATTTTGAGACTGGACAACATTTAAGTCATAAAAGGAGAAAAAAGAGAATAATCCCAAAAGTTTAATTCGTATTGTATTTAATTTAGCGCAACAACGTCAACTGTTGAATATTCACTGAAATAAATTGATAATCTTATTGATTATCTGTTTGATTTTATATCGCTTTGCATGCTCGTTTTGGAATTGCAAAAGAAAGTGATTAATTTTCACAGAAGATTGTTGCCGCTATTGCAACAAATACTAAACATTGAATAGATAAACATTTAGGGACGGGAGATCCCATACAACAAACGTGATTTTTTTGCTCGTATCAGCTCTATATTCATAACGGTAATAGTCGCTTGAAATACTCACAAAATAGTTAGTAATATATATTTTTAATTTCTAAATAAATATATAATTAAAACAAAATAAATATTTAAGGGGAACTTCCATACAACAGACATGATTATTTTGCCGTTTTTATAGATCGACTCGCACATGGCCGGTTTTTTTATAAGCCGAAAAACCGGTGTAATCAATATCACAATTTTACAGAATGATATCAAATAGCAATTGAAATCGATACACTTGGAAAAGAAGCCGACTCAAAAAGCCTTCTTCAAACAAAATTCCGAAAAACAAGATATTTTGACTTTTACGCCCACTCTGAAATCATCTCGAAATTCTCGAAATCAATTACTACCGGAATTCGCTGCAAAAATTATGCATTTATTACAATAATTTTATTATGCAACATAAATTAATGAAATGTTAAAACAGGTTCGGAATGCCGAATGGATATAAAATTATAATGTATATTAGTCATCTAATAGTTATTTGTAACATAATCTTGGTTAATAAGAACATTTATTATAAGACACCTGGATGGAGTATCGAGTGACATAAAATTATTGTCGAAAAATAGATGCCATGCGGCGCTAGAACTAGAAAATATTATAATACCATAAGGCATCATTAATAATAGCAGCCATGTATCTAATACATGTCCCACTGCTGGGCTAAGGCCTCTTCTCATGATGAGAAGGATAATGCGGATTGGTAGACTTTACACACCTTCGATCACTTTTTAGGTATTCTCAGGCATGCCAGTTTCCTCACAATATTTTTCTTCACCGTTAGCAAGCGACACTTTAAACGAATCTTAACGATTTATTGACAGAGGTGTGTGCCATGGGTTCGAACCCGAGACCTTTGACTTCGCGGTCCTACGGTCTTCCACTCGGCTATCTCTGATTGAAGGCATCATTACTTACAGCTTATAAATTAGACTTTTTCATTGGTAAGGTTGAGCTATGTTCGGGTGTATTTTAGTACCAATACCTACTATTAATTACATATTAATAAAATAAAAAAAATCAACAGTATTGTAACATAATTTTGTAGCCGCCATGAATATTATTATTCATGGCGGCATTACATAAGTGACCTTGATGATTTTAATTCTTATATTAAAAACGTAAATAAAAAATTCGGGCATTTTATAATTATGGGTATAATATTGTCCCTTGTAAGGACATCCTGCAGACCCAATACTGTTTTAATGGGTGCCAAAAGGCAACTCCTCCTGTAAGGCTAACCTGTATAATTATGTATATATTATTATTATTTTATATAATATGTACTTCGTCTATTTACATATCAATAATTATTCCTCTGTCTTATCTGCACCTACCTATGCTTATCTCTGCACCACCCTAGGTTGACTGTAAGAGAATGCCATAAGGCATTAAGTCCGCCTATGTACTATTTGTTTGTGCAAAAAGTTAAATAATATAAATAAAAGGCGTGATGCGTTTCGTGATGTAGAATTAATATATGGACACTTCAATAGGCTAGTGTGTACAAGTTTGTAACTTTTAAATAAGCAAGAGGCTTAGTGGTTAAAGTGGCTGCCCAGTATGCAGAGGTTTTTTTGCATACTGTTTCTTAGTATAACTAAAAACACACAAAGATCTGTTTTCAGGAACGATGCCTTCGATTTAAGTGCAAATCAAAACTGTATGCATAGATTTAAAAAATACTTGTACTCAGCTCGGGACATTTCCTTTTAAAATATCTCACATGAAACACACAATTTTATTGCATCCCTTAATCTCGCGCTAGTAATTTTTCACTACTTTCCCTCGCATTATCTAGAAGAGAGTAGTTCATAAAGGTATAATTATGTTGTTTGTTTTAGGTATTGTACGTTGGTTTATTGCTACTAAAACAAGTTGTTGCAAAGTTGAAGCTCAATTTAGCAGTACGTTCATACTGTACACAAAATATGACCGTTCCGTTATTGCCAAAGAGAGTTAGCAAAGTTACGTACAATGACTAACAAAATAGAAGAATACCTATCCTACCTACCTACCTACTTCAATTTACCCAAGATCCGTATCCGCTTAAATGTTGCATTTGTATTTCATAACGAGGACTATTTCAAGATAAAGATTTATGAATGGACTCTACGGAGTACAGGCTCTATCGCAACACGATCATGTTTTGTTGCCAAATAGTAATATGCAATTGGGTGCACGGTTGGCGTAGTGGATAAAGCGGCCGCCTCGCCGCTTTTAACTGCACTGGTGTTGTGGGTTCGATCCCTGCACGGGACAAATTTTGACAAAGATTTGTTCTGACTCTGGGTGTGCTCTTAGTGTAAAATTTATGTTTGTGAACACCCCCGTGGCAAAAGAGTTATTCTTACGGCGTCGTTTTTTTTTAAACAAGAGAAAAAAAAAATTTAGGATCGATTTTATTTTCTTGTTACAATAAAATTTCTTTTGAATAAATTTGATTATGTTTGAAATATTTCAATATAATTAGTATTATATTTAAAAATAACTGAATACAAATTTCAAAGAATGAAAAGATGTAAGTACCGCGAAAATGAATAAAATGTATTTACTCCGTATGTAAGTGCAGTCAGCAACAAAAGGTACAGAGCAATTCGATTTTTCAACTTCCAATAATTACGAACTAATTTTGAGTGACTTTAATAAGTGACTTTAATTTTTTTCATGTGTAGTTACTACAATTGATAACTGTACATAAATAAAATACTATTTTCTATTACCTACCTACACAAATACTTAACTTTGACTTGCCTATAATATCTATAGCCAACTATTTAGAAACGCATTCTGTTGTCATTCCACAATATTCATTTCAAATAATTGTAAAGCCCGCTGTTTCCCTTGAATGGTCAATAAATTACTGTTTTGCAAATATTCACATAGTTGTAAGTACATTTTTATTACTCGGCACACAACATAGTAGGTACTTAATAAAATAATTGTTTATGTATTAGCACCTAACCATTAGGTAACCCTTGTTGGTCGGTAGAGCAGATTATTCATTTTGTTTATTTGTAAAATAAAGTTCCTAATATTTCTGGTCTCTACACACCTATGTAGAAACTATAAAGTTTTTCACATTAAAAAATAATAGAAACAATTTTAGCTAAAAATGTTTTATCTTCTACTCTCTAGTCAATTTGTTAATTTAATAGTGGCATAAAACTTTTTAATTCATTAAAACAATCTTTTAACTTTTTTAGAATATGATTTATAGTTTAGTCCACCAACCACCGTTTTTGGTAAACAATACTATATTTGTATAAATGTTTATTTAGCATACGAAATGATCAATTCTTAAGTAAAACGTGGTACAACTCGCCCACTTAATTTTCTTTTATTTTTCTTTTTTTTAGAAAGCTTACTAGTAATTTGCAAATACAAATTAATTGTATTCTTGTTAACCCCCTCCAGCTAAGCTCAATTTGCTTGTGTTAGAAGGAAGTTCAAGTCCATGGTGTAATGGCCAGGATTCGAGCCCACGACCTCTCGATCGAAAGACCGATGCCTTATCCATTGCGCCATGGCCGCTTCACTCGTTATTTAAAGTCTCCGTCAACAACAAACTACTTGATAGTCGCAAAAATTGCATAAAACATAATTATACTATGACGAAACTTGTCTAACAAATTAGTCAGAGAATAGCGACATTTTAGCGCATCCATTATGTGTAGACTGATTGATTAATTTCTAAATCATTATGCGACCTGGCGCCAGCTGTGTGCAAATTCCGCCCATCCTTTTATAGATCTATGAATATTAATGTTAGAAAAAATGTAAGCCCCCTATTTAGCATACAGTCTTCTTAACCAAGTTTGCGGTCAAAGTTAGCTAGTCTCATTCTGAACCATTGAAATAGGTGTGCAGGAATTGTGGATGTTCCATCGTCTTCTCCTACTCAGTGGCTCTTTTGTTTGGACTAAGGATGGATGGCGGAGTGGGTAGTGTACCTGCCTGCGACGCCGAGGTCGTGGGTTCGATTCCCACTTAAGACAAATCTTTGTGTGCATGAACATGGGGGTTTGTCTTAGTCTGGGTGTGTCTATGTATAATAAGTATGTATTTACAAAAGAAAAGTATATATGTATTAGTATCAGTTATTCTAGTACCCATAGTACAAGCTCTGCTTAGTTTGGGACTAGATGGCGTTGTGTGTGAGTTGTGGAATATTTATTTATTTATTTATTTATAAGTATACTACTCGGAACATATTACCGTACCGACTTAATATTTTTAATGATAGACACGATTTTAGTTGACAGTAAATGAGGTTGCAGTCTATCATTAACCAACGTTATTTTATATACACCAACACTAAATAACGTAGGTTTATTTTATTCATGTCAATTTTAAACATAAATGTATCAGTAAGTTTCAAAGTTTTTGTTATACCGTCCAGCAACTTCGGACGCCAGCACCAGGAATAATTCAACATTTACAATTCATTAGATGGATTGCAACCTCATTGACTGCTACCTTAGATCGTGTCCGTCATTAATAATATTAAGTCTGTACTAGTATAATACAAGACTTATGTTGACCATACCTCATACTCTCAGGCATGCAGGTTTCCTCACGATGCTTTCCTTCACCGTTAGCGAGCGATAATTTATATAAGGGGAATAGTTTACTTAACTGTTTATTGACAGAGGTGTGTGCCGTGGGTTCGATCCTGAGACCTTTGACTTAGCAGTCGTACTGTCTCCCACTCTTCTATCGCTGCTTTTATTTGATAATTAATCTCACTTTAAAAGTTCAACTAAATTATCATAAAGCAAACAATGGATTATTTAAAAACGTTTTCATACAAGCAAAACCTTTTACCAGAATAAGATACGATCTAATATAAAGTTCAGGCCATAGTTTTGCAATCAGGTATTAGTCGCGTTGCGAATGCATTTTTGCAGATTTTTGTCATCTTACGAAATATTCTTTAGCGACAGCATTTTTTGACTTATTACTAGGTACCTGTGGCGCCACCCACATATAACGTTTTAAGTAGCTTATAATAATATATGCTTGATCTATCTAGACTAATAAGCTAAATGTGCGCTAAATTTCATCCAAATCGGTCCGTCCGTTCGAGCGTGAACAAGTTACAAACATTCATACGCACGCACAAACATTGGCCTTAATAATATTAATGTGATTATTAGTAGATCATCATTTACCTTAATAATCTTAACAGTAAGCTAACAGCAACACGCATGGATAATGAGCATATTATTATTCATAAGCTCTTACATTACGTACAAGTAGTTGTCAAAAATTTGCGAGACTACTACATTATATTTGTAATATTTTAAAGCAAATTTTAGCTTTGCTATGCCTTTTTGTATTTATATAATATTAAAGTTGAAAAATTAAGAATCCAGCAGGACTCGAACCTGCACCCCCTGGGTATACGCCCCAAGTGCTTTGCCAATTCAGCTGCCAGGATTCGTATGCTGCCGGACTCGAAATTTCTCAACTCTTTTGTGCCAGCCGAAGCTAGACGAACCATTACTTGGTTCTAGCGCCATCTATGCGATGTAATAAGTTACTTATTCACATAATTACATTATATTTGTAATAGTTGGTTTTACAACGTGTTTTACATAATGTTTTTATATTAAATAGTTAATACCACGCGATATTTGTCATCAATTCGAAATATTTGACTGCGATTAACCAAACATTATTTTAATCAGACAAATTGAAAACGATTATTGAAATTCAAGGTATGACGAAACTAGAGTAATACATTAACTTATAATAGGTATGACATTAATGTAATTTTTTTTTTTTTTTTTTTCTCTTTAAAAAACGACGCCCGCACTAGGAATAACTCCTGTGTCGCGGGGGTGTTCACAAACATACATTTCACACACACAAAGCACACCCAGAGTCAGAACAAATCTTTGCGAATCACACAAAGATTTGAAAAAAAATTGATTAAATAAATTTAATTGAAGAGTACTAGCATCTTGAGCTAGCAACTAGTTTGGATCTAGTCAGAAAGTCAGAAAGTTATGCAACAGTCTGGTCGTAAGTATTCTCCAGTTGGATTGACTCATTTGTTGAGTTAAAAATATTGACGTGACGTGACGTCAATATTTTTAACTCAACAAATGAGTCAATTCGATTATTTGATATTGTATATGTTTATCTTTCTCTCTTCCTGACTATGCATGGAGGTGAGGTCAGCCTTCCGGGGCGTTTACTAACCCGTTGCGTCTTTGACTTCGTTTTTCCATCTTATCTTAGGTCTGCCTCTGGATCTTCGACCGGAGATTAAAAGCATATTTTTTATGTTTATTTAAAGGCCTATTAACAGTCTTGAAGAAAACATTTCAAATCAAACAGCGCAAATCTTTTAAAAACAAACAAACTATCCAACTGGAGAATACTTACGACCAGACTGTTGCATAACCGTATGTGTTGTGTACGCCGTTACCTGACTGCCAAAGGAAAGTCATGTGACACAAGGTCACGGCCAAATGCTGCGGATGCCAAACTATTGACTCTTCTGTTTAGAGATTTTTAAGTAGGTTTATTTTCTTAGTTTTCAAAATACTTTATAAATAATTTGCGGGCAGTTTACTGAAAACTAAGCAACCACATGTTCCTCAGATGAATCGAAATAGGCTGCTCTGATTGGTCGAAAACTACTGATATCACCACTAGATGTCGCTCAAATAATGCACTCAATATGTCTATGTTACCATTTAACTGTAAACATCACCATACAAAAGGTTTGTGCATAATTTAAATTATAAATTTAAATTATAATATGAGAATAACTGTTAACTAATACTAATAATAACTTAATACATCCTGATGGTCTATTGGTTAGAGTATGCGCCTATCACCGCAAGGTACCGGGTTTAATTCCCGGGACGGGCCAAGTGTAATTTGTGAACTTTCCGTCAGGAAATTCTGAATTACAGGGTGGAGTTAGAATTGAGTTCGCTGGATGGCGATAGGCTCACCTTCTATCCGATGAACCTTAAACATAACAGGTGAAATGTGGGTGATTTACACCTCTGACACACCATTCTGGGTAATATAGGCGTGACGTTATATTATGTTATGTTGCTCCAATTGGGGTCAAATCTTGGCTATCACCATGTATAATCTTTGATCGTACAACTTAATTCATAGAGACTCACATACCAACGGCATTCCAAAGTTATGTTAATAGCGCCATCTATCATATTAACACGTATATGAGCTTTTAAATATAGCCTCCTATGGTGAACTGAACTTTCTTATTAGAGGTTAGGGTCTAATGGCGAGGATCTCAATTATTTATTTATGATTAATAATATTATAATTAATGCTTTGTTGGTCTAGTGGTTAGGGTTTACAACCGCTCACTGCAAGGTCTCAGGTTAGATGCCCGGGTCGGGCAGAAGTGGTATTTAGGATTTTCCGATCAAGAAATACTCAATAGCAGCACGGAGTTGAAATTGTGCCCCGTAGATAGCGATTGGCTTACCTTTAACATGGGACATAAACATAGCAGGCAAAGTGTGGGTGACACACGTCTAGCACACCCTTCTGGGACTTGCGTTCGGACACACGAGTACGTACCGACGTAAATATATTAAATAAGTGGGTCCGTGTATTTAGTGCTATTTCAATTTAATTGCTTTTATTTCGTTGTGTTTTAGATATAATTGAGTAATTGTTAGTAATAAGAAGATTACAGTTTGTTACTTTTATTACTTACCATTATATTTGCATGCTGTTTAATGGCTGAATATACTAGAGTCTTTATACTATTGTACCATCTTAATGAACCATATTCTTGACAAATAAAATATTTCATTTCATTTCAACAAAGGCTAAAAGTGACCGACATAGCTCGCAAAATAAGCTCGCTGAAGTGGCAGTGGGCTGGTCACGTTTGCCGACGGACCGACAGCCGTTGGAGCAAACGAGTCCTGGAATGGAGACCGCGACTCGGCAACCGTAAGGTGGGACGCCCCCCTGCCAGGTGGACTGACGACCTGAAGAAGGTCGCTGGAGGGGACTGGATGCGGAAGGCACAGGACCGGGTGTTGTGGCGCACATTAAGAGAGGCCTATGTCCAGCAGTGGACTGCGAGAGGCTAATTGATGATGATGATTGATGAAAGGCTATTTAAAAATAAATTTAGTTAGATCTGTTGATTTCGGCACAAAGTATGTACTTTGATCTTTACATAAAAAATTGCTTATACAACATTACTTTTAACGAAAATACTCACTGTGAAAAATAATACTGGTACATAAAATCAAAGATCTTAGTAGTTTTGATTTTGGCCGCAAATGAAATGTCACGGGTAGGGATAGGTTACGCTCGAATGAGGTGTCAACAGTCATCTACAGCCAACTTTAAAACCGCCAAGACCTTTGTTTTAATCTATAATTAGCATTTGCAACTAACAAACTAACGTTGTGACGACCGTATGGCGGAGTGGGTAGTGTACCTGCCTGCGACGCCGAAATCGTGGGTACGATTCCCACTTAAGACAAATCTTTGTGTGCATGAACATGGGGGTTTGTCTTAGTCTGGGTGTTTCTATGTATAATATGTATGTATTTACAAAAGAAAAGTATATATGTATTAGTATCAGTTATTCTAGTACCCATAGTACAAGCTCTGCTTAGTTTGGGACTAGATGGCGTTGTGTGTGAGTTGTGAAATATTTATTTATTTATAACTTACTGCCGCAGTTTGGTCCGCGTGTTAGGTACATTAATAAAAAGTAGCCTATGATGCTATGTAGCTGCCTTGTAGTCAGTTACTTGCTTCTTAAATGTTACCGAAATCCTGGGTTTTAGGCGTAGGTTTCGTGTAAATACCTATTAAAATATTATAATAACCTATTAAAAAAAAATACATTGTTATTTTGACATTAAAAACGGACACACCAATTTTAGTTATTCGTATTGACTGATGACGTAACATAAGCACTGTAAAGTAGTTTCAAGATGAACTGTTTATCTTAACCAGGCCATTGACTCACCGAATCTGCAAGACGTGACCTTGTAACAGTAGGTACTCCAACATGTAACATTGTTAGATGTACGTCGCTAACATGTTATATGTAGACGACATTTAACATAGAGACAGTGGCTAAACAATCTAAAAAAAATATTTACAATTGTAAAAACTAATGTCATACACTAAATATGTTAAAAAAAAAACATATTTTAGCTGTTACAATAATAAATTTAACGATATTGATATTTTTCATGAAAAATTAAATAAGTTTATTTTAAAACTATTTTCTAATGCGGAATAACTCTAATAAAATTATTTAGGTTACTTTTATTATATATTATTTAATGTTCTATTAAATGTGTTAAATCTTATATAAGATATATATTATGCGAATATAAATACAAATATTATATTTATTTATATATTATCTTCTTAAATTGTTAAAATTGTAATATTTATTATTTATCTGTGCGATTAATTAAGCCGTCGAGTGTAATTTTATTATTAGAAACTTTGTTGGTGACAGTGTTAATTATGTATGTGTTGGTAATTGTTCTTAATTATAATACTGTTTGTTTCTTGTACCACAATAAATAAATAAATAAAATAAATAAATATTTACACTGACGTGAGTTTGTTTACATTATTCAAATTATGAAATACGGGTGTTACTCACGTAATGTTGGTCTATTTAGTCGACCGCGGTTTCACCTTTACTTTTAGGCATCTTCAATAGAGTGCGACACGACGCGCCTTAGTCGCAGCCAGTCTTGCACTGCGGTCAACTTAATATACCAACATCCACGTGAGTATTTCATAATTTCAATAATATTTATGTAATATGCACCCTGCATTTGTTTTATGTATTTACGTTTCCAATACGGTATCTCAAACATTAGTAAGTTTTATTTTCTCAATTTGGTATCTCAGCGTTGAGTTGTAATTATCTAAAACGTGGCATCCACGGCAGAAATCACGCTGGAGACACAGTTTTTCCGCAAAGGTGCGAAAAGTATACACAAGACTCTGCTGCGTGTACGCACAGGAAATAAAACGATACATAACAGATAACTACTATTTAATATACAATAACAATAAACTAATTATTGTAGTGCCTGTCTGTCTGTCACATTTCAAGGGAAGGCTGCGAACACTGCGAACTTCGATTTGCCATGCAAGAATGCAGCCATTTGTCATTTATTACGCCGCATAATCAAATAATTTAATAGAATTATAACGTTTTCATGGCTTGGTCACGAATGGGCGTGGTATTTATTGTTATAATTTTATTATTCAATTATAATATCATGTAAGTTGTGACAACGTTTGTCTGCTTGAATGTCTTATAGAAAATCTTGTCATATCGCCTTGCGTATTCTGTTAATGGAATCAAATTTAAATTGGGAAAAGATGCAGTTAAATTCAAAATTGACCGTTTTTTTTACAGAATCACACCACTGGATCCGATTAAAAAAATACCAATAGAGGTAATTCTTTTATCTTCTTAGACGTCGTTGGTTTTTCATTCTTATTTACTTTAGTAATCGATTTAAATCCTCATCATACATTAATAAAAGTCTTAAATCTGACATCTACCTATTAAATGCTTTTCTCGTACTATTTACATCAAGTATTATTTTAATATCTTGAAATTAAAAAAAAACTTATTAATTAATTAATTAAACGCACACAAAGCCATGAGGAAAACTTGGTTCATAATTATACAAATCAATTGAGACTGGATATCTGAATATTGTCCCCATTGGTACAATCACGATTGGTACAGTCGTGAACAAGGAGTAGTCGCATTAAAATAATATTTTTTGCGACAGGTTGTCATGTCATGTCACATTTTTTTAGTCACGTATTACCGTGACTAATAATCTGTATTAAAAGTAAAATGATAAATTCTTGATATCATAAATATTAATTATATTTCAATAATTAAATCTTTTTTATAAAGATAGGCCACGTCTGGTTCGACGTCTTCATTTAATTCCTATTTTTGACACTGCCGGTTTATGTCACTAAAATATCGAAAATAAGATTCACCGCATTTTAATTGGCTTTAAATCATTGATTGGAGAGTTTTGTATAATTCAAAAGCGTTATAATTCAAAACAGCAAAGTGTCAATTAGTATGGCTATTAATCATTTTGTGAAAGTTACGTAAAATGTCTCGTAGGTTTTTGGTAATAAACGAAAGTGCGATACTGTTTGGAGCGACACGATAAAATAATATTTAAGATAACTTAGCACTTAAGATAGCAACACTTGTTTTAGGTGCATTTTACCAAAAATAGATTTACTACATAATACTACAATCTCGAATGTAATGTGCACCCTCAAAATCATTCAGTTATTCGATGGTCTGTCAAATATTATGTTATAATAAACATGCTGTAGGAACCTAACGTTTTCTTTTGTTTTTTTATGCAATATATCAAATCGTTAGAGATATTTATAAATAAATCTAAGAAGTAATTTACAGGGCTTAACAGGAGGTTGACAGGAATACTCGAAATTGGTTTTAACTAATTACTAGTATTCTTGTTAACCTCCTTAGTTCCTCCCTGAACCTACTGTCCACGTAGATAAGGCCTCAAGCTTAGGCCTGATTCCACGTAAAAGACGAAAATGTGCTGTCTACGTGGTCAGTTGAAACTTTAACGTAGCCGGTATTAGAGCAATTATACAATACCTAATGATTATTAACAAAAGTTACGCGCGTCCTAAACTACAATTTTGCCTCTACCCAGAAATGACTTCAGACTATATCGACCAAACAAGGAGTAAAAACAACAATCTATGATGGCAAAAATATCACTTCCGTAGTCTACAAATCTAAATTTTGATTTGTTACGAATCGATCACAAAAAATAATCAGATTACTATCAGCCTATAATTAATGATATCACTTTTGTATGTCACTGTACTATTTAATTTAGCCGGCAAACGGATTTCCTCGTGGTCAATAGATATTGAATAACAGACAGACACACACACACTGACAGTTTGATTACGTCAAGATAGTCATAGATTAAGATATATGTGACATATTCAGCTCAGAATGACCATTTAGACATGAATTGAATTAGTTATAGAAATTATTGTAATGTTTTGTTATGCTGCGGATATAACTAATGAGATTGCATTCCATTTGATGATATATGGTAAGAACGATAGAATAACTGTGATCAAGATTTGACAATAGGTATTTGGACACTTCGGTAGCAAGTAAAGTGTATTTTTTATTAAATTAAGATAAAAACAGTAGAGCAGTGCTCTTTAGTGGTAGAGCTCTTTTGATGATGGTAGAGACTGGACGAGACCGGAAGGACTACCGTCTTACCATTATCCTACCGCCACGGCGCCGGTGTGGTGGTTATAGGCAAAACAATCAGGTGGACTACACGTTCGTTCGCAACATACCTTATATAAAGAAAAAGCTACCTTTAAGCTAATATGTTAATAATAATACTAATAGTTATTAATAGTTAATAATAATACTAATAGCTATTTAATAGGTTATTTTGTTATAGGCAGAAGGGTATGGCAGAGGTGTACAACACCCATATTTCATCTGTTATGTTTAGGTCCCATGGGATATGGGGTGAGCATATCGCCATCCACCGGGTACAATTCTAACTTCGTGGATGGAAAGTTCACAAATAATACTTTGCCTGACCTAATTCGAACCTGAAACCTCGCGGTGAGTGGCGCATACGATTACCACTAGACCAGCGAGGCAGTTTTTAATATTATGAATGTTCACTATGAATTCAAATCAATGTCAGAATGTCATAGGTCCAAGTTATATTGCCTCTCATTTGCATGCAAACGTCTTAACTACCATAACCGTTCCTTAATTACTTTAATTAGATAATAATGGCCATGAACTTGACACCTAATACTTAGGTTTATGTTAATTTAAGCTATAAAATAAATGATTCGTAACCTGTTTTGTTGCTAAGCCCTTTACATTTTGACTTTTTTTCGATAAACGAGTAAGAAAAAATGTTCTTTCCAGTAACTTGCTTTGGTATATAAGTTTTGTCATAACTTTTATGATATACCTAACAGTTAGATATATTTTTTTTTTATAATATTTTATTTCATTTATGTTTATTAAAATAATTTAAACAGTTAAAATATTCAAGGCAAGAATCTTAGTAACTTCTAGTTTTACGATTAAAATTGGAACAGGAAACTGTATTCTGATTGATTTATTTATATAGCATTTCGCTAAGAACCAGTTGAAAAATGCCGGTTACATGTTTTTTGATTCCATCCGTCTCATTACGCGGTACCCTACACGGCTAAAGAGATATGGAGATAGTTTAAGAAGGGAAAAGCACATAGGGTAGCTTATTATCCAAATAACTAGCAGGCGGTCGTTAGTAATGCCTAATTTGAGAATCCATCCTAGATTATCAAAATAAAAATGCGAATTCTGGCCTGGAAAATACTGCTAATGATACATGGATTTTTTTATTAGTAGCACAGAGTTGGAATTGTGCCCAGTGGAAGGCGATAGGTTCACTCCCATCTAGAAACGAAATAAAAAAACCGGCCAAGTGCGAGTCGACTCGCGCACGTAGGGTTCCGACAGACACATCTTTTCCACTTTGGAAGCGTCTCTCGCGCAAACTATTCAGTTTAGAAAAAAAAAATTAGAAACCTTAACATCATTTTTGAAGACCTATCCATAGATCCCACACGTATGGGTTTGATGAAAAAAAAATTGAGTTTCAGTTCTAAGTATGGCGAACCCCAAAAATTTATTGTTTTTTTTCTATTTTTGTATGAAAATCTTAATGCGGTTAACCGAATACATCTACCAAATTTCCACAGTATAGCTCTTATAGTTACCTACGGAATAAGTGGCTGTGACATACGGACGAACAGACATGACGAATCCGACGTTTTTTGCCATTTGGCTACGGAATCCTAAAAATAACGCAGCCGTAACTTTAATTTATGTGTGTTATATACTTATTCTGCCAATAAGGTTTATTATCTAACACCTGTGAAATTGGGGCTTAGTGTACAGAAAAATATGCATCGAAAACAATGTGCCTCAGTTATTTTTGAAAAAAAAATATACAAAGCAGTTGTAAAACAAAATTATAATCGTGTTCATATTTATTAAACGGAGTGTTTACCCGTTTGAGTATTTCAGCATTATTTAAATTCTAGGCTTGTTTTTTATGATTTAAATTGCATTACCTAATGAAGAAGAAGAAGAAGAAGAATGTTTATAACATAAAAGCACTTGACCGTCAACCGTTTATAACCATGTGTCCTGATCAGTTCCCAAGCCAGCAGATAGCATTCAACTCGATGCTAATCTTAACTATGTAAGCATGAAAGCCTGAGAACTATACCCTTCACAATTAGTTTAGGACCGATTTAAAGGTCGGGGTGAACGAACCTTAAGTGTCAACGAGACCTTTCACACGAATTGGAGCAGTTCATTTTCAAATTGTTTTTTTCAATTACATAGACAAAATAAAAATTAAACAATATTCTGAAGGTGGAAAAGAGTTTCAATCAGCTTGGTGTTGCCTAAAATTGCTAAAGTTATTAAACTTTTTCCTAGTAAATTGTGTAATAATAATAAATAACAAATCTTTATTGGTACAAAAGAGAGTATTTTACAAAAAAATATACAAAAGCGCTGGCCACCGCGGTAGTATTAACCGTGTTGCGGGTGCCAGTGTCTTTTCCAACAGATACTGTATACCTCCGATGCTTTTCTACAGGACGCTACGGCAAAATTAACCATTAGATGGGACTTTATACAATACATGTATTTTAGTTTCTTCTAAATCTTAATTTCAAGGAATGATAGGCTTTAGAGCTAAAATACACTGACTACAGGCAACAGTCATGGGAAGGTATTTGTTGCTAGCTTGTTTTCCATTTCGGTGGTTTATAAAATAGAACATACTTGATATAATTGGAAAGTCCTATTTGTACAGAAGACGGAAACGTCATAAATAAATTAAATAACAATTCATTGATATAATAATAAATAGATCGATTATTTATTTATCATTGACATATTGTCATGTTTGTACAATAAACATGCGCGATTAGTTCCTATCTGTCAATAATGTTAGTAGTACTTAGGTATTAAAATTAGTTATTAATTGGTACTATTCTTAGAACTAATGAATTTCAGTGGTTGTAAGACCTTCGTTTATAGGCTTAAGGAAATAAGCACACTGCTTTTACTTGTAACAGAAACTTACTTCCACCCGCAGCTCCAGCCGCGTGTTTCGTCGATAACCTTGACAAATTATATATACTTCAACATTTCTCGTCTGTCTGTTGGTAAAGAGCGCATGATTATCCGTTTAATCGTTTTTGGTTGATCATAAAATGACAGACAGGCAAACGTTGTGGATGACTATATCTATACATTTATAATTGTTTACTGGGTTGTGAAGGTCTGATGGCAATCACTCCACGTAAAATACTGATATTCTGCTTAATCTGTAAGACTATAAGCTAAACCCAATGTAATTGGGAAAGGGCTCGGAAGACTGATTTATAATTGTTTGCCCGACTGACTTACTTTCAACGCAGTACCAAAACCACTGAGCCTAGACTCTTGAAATTCTATTCTACAAGACATAGGCGCGCATTAAGAAGGGATATTTGGCAATTCCACCCGTAAGAGGGTAAAATAAGTATAGTTGTATGGAACTCCTTCGTCCTTATTACTCGTCATTATTATCGGACAAATCCGAGAAGTTCTAAGTTTACATTTAGATATGCAGGATGTTAAGTTTTTTTATAATTTACTTTCATTTACTTATTACTCCAAGACCTTGTTAACACGAACTTGAAAATCGTTTCAACTGCAATCACAAGTCAGCAAACAATTAGTTTTTGCCTCCATATCGTTATGTCTGCTTTATCAAGTAATCAATCAACAATCGTGGTTCTATTACATTCAATTGTAGTTCTATTGATTGGCCGGAACTTGTTACCCACAAAAAATAAAATAGTGTGATGGTAAAAAAACATTGTCACTAATGAGTTGTTTGATTTGTTATTGTATTATTAATGAGGTGTTTGGATCAAATAAACTAGTAATAATAAGGCTTATAGCAGCTGTCGACGCCCTCGTTGATTTTTCACGACTAGCGACTGTTGGCTATATTAATAATCATACTGTGGCGGTATCCGCAGATGATAAAATTAAATGACGGTTAACATTGACAACGTCAAGAAGTGACACATACGTCACAAATGTCAAAGAGCTCTGAATCGCGATAACGAGTGTCTACAGAGAGTGTACAAAATATATATTATACCACTTCCAAGACGCTAACGTTGGACAGCTGTCCGCCAGACAAAACCACCGAGCCTGGTTGAAGGATCCTCCCTGTGTAGTGGAGGAACGTTACACCCTGTTCCTCTACAATACTATATTTGACATAATAATGATGATGAAACAAAAAGTAAACTGACGAATAAAACTTGCACTGAAACGAAAAGTAATTTACTATAGAATTGTAAGACAAGTTACCTACTAAAGGAAAGTCGATAAATTGGGTTAAGATACCAATTTCTCGACTTTTTCTTAAGTCTTCCTTGAACTTTGATCCAACTGGTGCTTATTAAAATTATATATTATATCAATTTCCTAAAAATTAATAGCTCAATGCCTGATAAGCCTCTAAGACTTTGCTGGATAATAATTTATTATGACATTATTGACATTCATAATATATTAAAGGGACCTTTTACATTGCACCACAGCACCTAGCACTACGCCTTCCGTATTGAACCACTCTTGACAGAATAACTTACGACTGGCAAAGGTTTTCCTACCACTTACCATTACGGGGTTAGAGAGGTTATGGTACTTGCCATTAAGCCCCTGGCGCCAACACGCCCCGTTGTGAAATAATGATAATGGTAATAACTACAAATGTAAGTGTTTGATATAGTTGTATAAATTATGTGTGTTTTGGCTGTCAACGACTGGTGCTATAATTTGCTATTTAATAATATTTGTTTTGTAGTAAACGTGTTCCACTGTTGCACGTAGATTTTCTTATAAACAATAATATGCTTGTCTTGAGGCCGACTATACAATAGCAAATGTAACCGACTAAACGGCGTTACCGACTAGTTGTCAGGCCGATCATTAGATTCGGTTAAATTTAAATGCATTTAAAACCGTTATATTTTGTTTTGTTTGTTGCCTCGCCACATACAGTATATTTTTAAGCGGCTACTCAGCAAATCTCTAGTAGAAACATTGCATATTATGCATCGAGAACATATTTATTTTTATTTATTTAAAAAAAAACGACGACTGCAGAAGTAATAACTCGTGTGTCGCGGGGTCGTTCATAAAGATACATTATACACACCCAGAGTCAGAACAAATCTGGAGGAATCATGGAGAACCCTGTGTTTTTTTATTAATTCAACGAAACGAACATTTAATAAACAAACAAAACAAAAACGAGTATATTAGCAATGTATACCTTCCAGTTTGCCACAAAAAAAAATATGGTATGGATAAACTACACCAAGGAGGTAAGCATACAAGCACGAGATAGATTTAGTCACGTTTTTGTCATATTTTCATATGGGGAAACAGGACAAAATCTACCTCGCACTCATATGCGTGCCCAGCAAGTCCACTCATAATAAAGTCATTAAAATACTTTACAAGAACCACCATTCCAAGGGACAGATCCGTCCTAGCCACGGTATGTCTTAAGTGTTCATAATTATGGAATATGATAACTTGAGCTGTTGTTCGTATTGTCGTTTACAATGTGGTTAATGTGTTTATCTCGTAGATAATATCTAGTGCTAGAAAGAGTGTCTGTTCTTCACAGAGTTACCAGAATGATGGGTTACAATACATTTGGCAAAGATATTATAGACACAATCATGATGTATGGTGGAGTTAAAAACATCCCCATTGTTTTTAAAGGGGACCACGGGGAGGGTGGGGGGTACAATGGGGAGGTATCTGAAAGAAAACAGTTTTCTAACACTAACTGTCTTGACGAAAGGCCTTGGGTTGACGGACAGACAAACGGACATGGTAAATCTATAAGGGTTTTTTGTTGATACGGAACCTATACAAGGACTCGACTTCCGTGCAATAAAGGAGCTTTAATATTCAATAGATTTAAAAGTTTAATTTGACGTTTGACAGTCGCTTGATTGATCTACCAAATTTATCTTGTCGTTTTATTTAGTGTGTCGCTTAAATCCATTATTTATTGTTTTATAGAGAAATATCTCTTATATATCATAACATAAGATCACGCCTATATTACCCACATATCACATGTTATGTGTAGGTCCTATAGGAGCAGGGAGCCTATCGCCATCCACTGGAAAAAAATCCAACTCCGTGCTGCTATTGTGACGTATTCCTGACGGAAAGTTCACAAATAACACTTTGTCCGACCCGGGAATCGAACCCTAGACCTCGCGGTGAGTGGTGAATACTCTAACCACTAGACCCTTGCGGATATTAAAAACCTAACAAAATTCCACCAAAATATAACAGTTGGTAACTTAGCAATTACAAAGCCAAACAACATTTGAATAAAGACAAAGGACCGGCTCAAGCCTTGTTTTGTAACATTCAACACACAATTTCACTTTTATGAAATCGGTTAACGACAGCGCAAGTGTAAACTTAGATACACTGTACTATTTATCGTAATAAATAATAATAATTGCTCTTTCAGTGTATCGCAGATCAGATTAAAAATGTATAATTAAGTACTACCTGTTTACTTCAAGAAGGCCAAATTTCCCGTACCGCTTTTCCATACGTCACTTCTTGTAAGCATTTTTAATGGTTAATTACATTTACAAACTTTGATGGATTTTCTCGCCAAACAACGTTGTTTGTCGGCGAGATGCGTTCTTTATGTATTTAAATAACCTACCTATCCTATGTTAGTATGAAGTTTAATGTTAACAATAATTTATATTACACATAAATATACCTAATATAATATATAATTTTAAGTGTGCGAACGAAATAATCGATGAGATAATTTTTCAAGAGATCAAGAACTGCCTTACAACAGTTTTTTTTTTAATAATTGAACAACAACAAACAAAACAGTATAAAGGGTTTTTTTGAACTAACGCATGGAGAAGTATAATAGGAAAAAATCATATTAACAAAGTAAATGCGTAGTAATTGACATAATATTCCGAAAGAGACAGCATCTACCTATCGTATTCTAAGCTTAGAACAAAAGACATAAACGCGCTGCTATCCTACTAATTATAAATACAAAAAACTGTGAATATGTGTGTCAGTGTGTGTGTTTGTGAGTGTTGGTGTATGGATGTGTGTGTGTTTGGATGTTTGTTACTTTTTCACGCAAATTTTGATGAAATTTTGCACACATGTCGTGTTGCTTAATGTTAGATTAACATAAAGGTTACATTTTATTTATTTATTTACTTGAACTATAATGGTAATTACACCAATTACTATAATTTAAGATAGTTGTAACTTAATTAACACAGTTAAATTAACCTTACAGAGAATACAAGAGGTATCATTTGGAAACAATATTTATTAAAAAAAATATAAAAAATAATAATATACCCACATCTCTGCATCGCTCAAAGGTTGACTGGTAAAGAATACTTTCAGTATTAAGTCCGCCTTTGTACATTTTAGTGCATAAAGTTTAAATAAATAATTAAATAAAAAACACAAATGATAATTAATTCATTTCTTTCGCAAAAACTCAAACACACTGTTAACACATTTGGCCATCCATTCGCAAACAAATCACAGTCAGGGTTGGAATCCAGGAGAGCGTTAAATGCAGAGAGTCTGCGAGGTATAGGTGACTGAGCTCGTGCCACGGTGCGACACGCTGGCACTGGAAATAACACATTCGGGCCCTGAGGATGTAAGATCGATCCAGGGCTCGCCGACCTACCATCTTTCGGTGACGCATGGCACACAACGGTGTTTTAGTGGGTATACCCGTGCTGTTTACCATCCGTAGGCATGGGGAGTCCCACATAACCACCCTGCTCGCCCACGCGGGCGGGGTGGTATGCGTAATGCATTTTCCCGCGTAACGCGTAAAAAAAGGAAATAACACATGCGATTGCGACGATAGTATTCTGGGGCCAAGAATAGACACAACTCATCATGCAAATCTGGTGCATCAATTATTAATTATATGTTCTGCACTACGCTAGTACAGTACTAACAGCTAGTACTACGAGCTTAATCCAACACTTAATTATTACCAAATGTTTTTTTTTTGCCAGCAGGTGATAAAGCTCTCATTTTAAAAACGTTGCTTATCTATAACCTGTAGGCTGCGAAAACAATTATAAAGAATCTATTGTCATCCTACACTTAGCATGCATCTAGAGCGAGGTTATACACTCATGCACAAACGTGTTTGGCAATCTTTCTTCCTATTTTTTTTATTACAACATATTTGTTTTGTTTAATATTCGCATAATTTATGAAGAGAATTTGAATGCATTTGGCATTCGATATCATTTTTTACAACTTATACATAAATTGGTTTGAAGTTTGTAGCAGTCAGTTTGTGCATCTAATAATAAAATTTGAGTTATAACACTAGTATTTATCTGCAAATAAAAAGACGAAGCTATTTCATAGATGTAGCTAACTAGCTACTAGTGACTTTACAGACCACTATATTGAATCTTTTGTCTGTGAAAATATAGCAAAAATTTCACCCTGGCAAAAAAAAACACATATTAAGCTCGAGTTTAAAACATTTTGTTCTTATCTGTACTTCCAATAGAACTAGGCTAGCTTGTCGGAAGTGTCGTACAGTCGTGATCAACCTTGTAAAGACACTTTCGTATCGAACTGTACGCGTATTCAATGTAACTATTAATGGTGGAAAGTGGGTGGTATACACCTCTGCTTAGATCCTAGTAATTGACGGGTACTAGTGCAAGAGCTAAATCATAATTTTGAGGAAAAACGCTTTAGGGTAAATTTTACCAGCCGCTTTTATCAACGCTTAGCCTGGTTTAATTATTATCTCTAACTCTTATTCAATGTTTGACCGCGACAGATAGATCAAAAACCGCTCAGCGTTGAACTTAAGCCGAGAAAAAATAACAATAAAAATATAAATATTAAAATAAAAATTGTGTTAGACCTCTAAATTGTGTTTTTGCACGTGCACTAACTAGTAAACGTAGGACACGTCGAATTGTTGGTGAATATTATATTAAAATGCCTTAGAACCGCCTAAATCCATTTTGAACCAAATAGTTTTCTACCCTAACAATTTTTAATTAGCATAAGTATTTTTTTTTGTCTAAATATTCTAATATATATATATTTTTAATTATTACTGCATGAAAATGAAATCTTGTGTTAGGGTATTATTTGCTTGATATTTTTTTTTTTTTAGAAGCATGTTATGTACGTTTTTATAAAATTGATGGTCTTAATGGTGAAATAAAAGGCTTTTTATTTTTATTTGTATTATTATTTATTTATTATGTTTGCCATGCACTTGTATGAGACCGTTTACTTACGTATTTTTATACATCAGTACACTGGAGCATTCAATGAAGATATATATCAACAGTTATCTTCCTCTGAAGTTCGTTTGAGAAGCCGCAGAGAAGTGAAACCAGCCTAGCTCATAACTCCCAGTGAGTTATGAGCTAGGCTGTACAAGTAATACAACTATTATCTTGTGACAAAAGTTGACACGTACCATTAAATGTGACAAGTGGGAAGATTTCCGGAAAAGTGAAGCCTTGTTAGAAAGCTAACTTATGAAATTTGTAAATATACGGCAGTTTATTGTGATAGGACACGCAACGTTTGTGATATAGAGATTTAAATACTTACTTCCGATTACTGTTGTGTTCAAACTAGTTATTTTCATGTGTATGAGATAGATTTTGAGTTAGCTTATGCTTCAAATTTAAGTCTCCCTGTTTAATTTATTTTTTATTTATTTATTTTTTACTATATACCGATAAGGATTACACGATGAATGCAAAATGGACGATGAATTTAAATGAACTTTAATTTATCTAATAACTATGCATTATAAAAGAAAACATTTCCCTACTGTCCGATCTAAATAGGCTACTCTGTATAATCAAGTAAATTTAATTTATCAAGTAACTTGAAATAAATTACTTAAATACTAAATAAAGGAAATAACTATGTACAAACTTAACCTATACTAAGAAACAGTTGAAAAATTATGTAATTACATAAACATATATATAGTACATATAACTAGAGAAACATATTGCTAATTACAAGCCTCCACAATTAAGTAGCATAATAAATGAACATAAGTTATAGAACAATGTTTGACAGTTGTACAGCTTTGTGTTTTTATTGTTTTTTTCAACCATTACTGTTCGGATGTATCTAAGAAGTACTCATTAGCTAAACGTTTCCTCACTGTGTCAGCACTAGTGCAGAACAAATCAAAGTTTAGGTTTATTGGCAGTTTATTGAAGCCTATCGCAGCTCGAATGCAATATGCATTGCGCCTGTAATTAGTAATGGCAAAAAGAACCTGTAGTAGTGGTCTTTGACGAAAACCGATTTGATTAGTGCGTAAATTAAATTTGAATACAAGGATAGAATTGTTTAAAATTTTGATTAAGTAACAAATGTCACTAATATTTCGCCTACATTCAAGAGGTAAAAAATGGTACCTTTTGCAGCGGTGTTCGTAATCTATCGATCTTTGTTGTGCCTTGAAATCGAGATAACGCATAAATCTGCTTTGGATCCCCTCAATACGCATTTTATAAACATTGTATTGAGGGTTCCAAACTTTAGAAGCATATTCCAAGTGGCTGCACACAAAGGAGCAGTATAATATTTTTACGGGCTTGAGAGAACGAAAACAATCAGTGGTCCTTATTATAAATCCTAGAGCCTTGGATGCCTTATTCACTATATATATATATAAGTTCTATAACTTCTAGCTTATTAGCTAACCGTAGCTTAGTGGTTAAAGCAGCAGCTCGGTATGCAGAGGTCGCAGGTTGAAATCCGGTCCCATAATTTTTCAACTATTTCTTAGTAGGTATAGGTTAAGTTTGTACATAGTTATTTACTTTATTTAGTATTTAAGTCATTTATTTCAAGTAAAAAAAAAATATATATATATATATAAATATATATATATATATTTTCCATGTATATTATTGTATATAAATATTATTATTTTTTTTAAATCCTTAGTGTATAGTTGTAAATATTTAAGTTATACATATATTTTTCAGTTTGTATGTAACTCAATTAGTTGTCAAAAATTAAAATGTATTATATTTATTAAATTATAAAACTTATTTCAAGTTACTTGATAAATTAAATTTACTTGATTATACAGAGTAGCCTATTTAGATCGGACAGTAGGGAAATGTTTTCTTTTATAATGCATAGTTATTAGATAAATTAAAGTTCATTTAAATTCATCGTCCATTTTGCATTCATCGTGTAATCCTTATCGGTTATTCAATTTCCTATTGAAAAACTTAGAGGATGCTCTCGAAGTTTTTCATTACAATTAATCTTAAAAACAGTTTACAATATTCCCCCGTATATATCTGTATGGGTGTGTATGATAGGACTCATACTACTTGGTATTCAAACCCGCTACAGAAGACATGTGATCTCGCGAATTTCACTCACATCTCGTTTATTGCACTTTAGTTTTTATTCACTGTTTTTGGGACACTTTCTAATAGTGCCTGCTTTTCTTGTTATTCTAAATCTTATGAGGTACAGGAAAAATTGCGTTTATTGCTACTAGTTTGCTGAATGTTATTTAAACGAGGTAGATTGTTTAACTTATAACATAGTAGTGGAGACAGTAAAGCATATATCCTCTCAATTTTTAAAAACAGCTTTTATTTTTGTTTGTATGATTTTATTAAACCCTTCAAAATCATTTGAGAGTATAAAAAATTATCAAGGAATCTCCTGGGAACCTTCCAAAATCTATCATCAGACCTGAAAATCACTTGTCATAAAAGTGCTCATTGTGACAATTCTAATAAGTACACGCTTTTTGGATCAGTTGGAATAGAAGAAAGCATAAGAAGATGAAGATGCGCGTCCTAATAAAAAAGCTTTGGAAAGAATAGAATGACACAGATATATTTTGTACCAAATCTAGTTCGTTATTACAAAACTAATTGTATTTGAGTAGGTACGGCATTGTACACAAACCTTAAGCGATTTGGCCCAAGGGCAAGTGTGCATCCGCCATTACGTAACAGAGTATTTGCGGCAAACTGTCTGCTCTAGTTTTGTGCAAAATGAATGAGAGGCATGAAGGCAATGAAGTTGTAAAAAGAACCTAACAGAACGCTGCATATTATACACTACGTAGTGGGAGTCGTCCTTCAGATTATTATCTACTACAGCGTTACACACATAGGCGGGCAAGTTTATGTTCCTATTCGGCACGCCGCAGTAAGAGGATCATATTATTATCTATCTTGCGGCAGTAATTTTAGGGCATAATTTTAAGACCAAACCGGAATGCCTTGGCTTTTTCCAAATTACCTACTCAGTGCGGGAGCGGTGCGGTATAAAATTTGTATAGAAATATTGGCGGTTGATTTTTCCTTTCAATTAACACACACCGTGGGACAAAAGTTCTAAAATCTCAGAAATAGATCTGATTTTGATGTTATTTTTTTATTCGTTAGGTTTTATATACTTTTCAATTAGATAAGACAAGATATTATTAGTATTATTAAAACGATATTAATTGAGAGCGAAAGAGTTCTATGCTTATAGTTCACATAAACCCATTGAGTTTGGACCCTGGAGCTTTGTCACAATGCGCTTTTTTACAATAAATGCTGTTCGGATCTTACGATAGATTTTGGAAGGTACCCAGGGGCTTTCTTGGTCTTTTTTTATACTCTCAAATGATTTTGAAGAGTATAAAAAATCAAATAATTAAAAAAAACATCAGGATCGGAGCTATTTCTGAGAATTAAGCGGTGATATGCTATATTGTCTCCAATATATTATGTAATATTATAAGATAAACAATCTACCTCATTTAAAAACATTCAGCAAACAAGTAGCAATAAAAACACAACTTATCCTAAACCAAATAAAAATTTGAAAGTAACAATTAAAGCAGGAACTATTAGAAAGTGTCCCAAAACAGTGAATAAAATCTAAAGTGCAATAAACGAGATGTGAGTGAAATTCGCGAGATCACATGTCTTCTGTAGCAGGTTTGAATACCAAGTAGTATGAGTCCTATGTATGGGTGTGTATACACCCATACAGATATATACGGAGGAATATTATGAACAGTTTTTGAGATGACTTGTAATAAAAAACTTAGAGAGCATCCTCTGTAAGTTTCACATTACATTGGGACCGGCTTCTAATCAAACTGGCTTTAGCTGAATATTAGTATTTTACGTGGAGGCCTCCATCAGATCTCCACATCAGATCTTCACATCATAACCCAGTATGAGAGGATACAACACTCTTGTACTTAATCTTATGTTTACAAGCTTACGTCCGCGGCTTCGCCCATATGGTACGTCGTAAAAAGTAACCGAGATATAAATTAAGCTATAAACTACATGTGACAATTTTTATCTAAATCCATCTACTACATGTTTTGCAGGACTGGCTGGTAAAGGAAAATTTATATTCCATTAAAGACTTTTTTAAGAAAAGCTGCTGTTGTTGCCATTATGGAAAGATCGTGTAAATTGAACTTAAAATGCCTTCAACATTAGGTTTTTTGCTATACTAGTAGTCGTAATGTACTATAAAATAAGCCATAATTGTTAGCATACATTTAATAAACTAAGTTATATAATGTTATTAACACTTGCATACCTGTACAATAGGTGAAATATGTCTTGAACCATGAGATGGTTTGTAAGAACTATCTTTGTACCATATTTCAAGCAAATGAATAATGAATCATTGATTAATTGATACATCCACATAAACTTTCGGATTTAAAACATCAATAGGATAGGATTTTTGAAATAAATCCTTTTTTGAGGACATCTACTAGATACATAAGGTCAAATATGCATTAGAAAAACCTCAAAAGGATGACACTATAAAAAGGTTGAGAATTTGTCACAACATTATACTTATTCTAACTCAGAGGTCATCAACTGTATTTACAGTATCATCTTTTTTGATTTATAGATTGCCTTGCTATCGCCTTAAATCACAACTAGTTTAATTTGACGACCGGATGGCGGAGTGGGTAGTGTACCTGCCTGCGACGCCGAGGTCGTGGGTTCGATTCCCACTTAAGACAAATCTTTGTGTGCATGAACATGGTGGTTTGTCTTAGTCTGGGTGTTTCTATGTATAGTATGTATGTATTTACAAAAGAAAAGTATATATTTCATTAGTATCAGTTATTCTAGTACCCATAGTACAAGCTCTGCTTAGTTTGGGACTTGATGGCGTTGTGTGTGAGTTGTGAAATATTTATTTATTTAAAAAAAAATCATTTGATTGATGTCTTATTATAGACTCTGAGATTTGTAATTGAGCTACACTACATGATGAAATAAAACAACGATTAAAATACTGCCTCGACTACTACTGGTTAGTGTAGTCTTGCCGCGAGGTTTCGGGTTCGATTTCCGGGTCAGGCAAAGTGTTCTTAGTCTCAATAGCAGCTTGAAATTCGATTTGTGCCCGTTGTATGGCGATAGGCTCACCCCCTATCCCATTGGATCTAAACATAACAGGTGAAATGTGGCTGTTGTAAACCTCTGTCACACTCTTCTGGGTAATATAGGCGTGATGTTATGTTATGTTATATGTTATTAATTCTAATAAACGTTGATAAGCGGTTCTTTGGTATAATTTATTTGGTCAAATATTTTACATACTGCAATTATGTCTTCAAAATCAGCATTCCATTGCCCCGTGCCACTTTTCTGTCACAAGATTTGGTATTTCCCAAATGTATTCAGAAACTGCTCTTTAACCTACGTTTACACACAATTACTAGTTACATGTGCCCCACGCCATGATTACACTATGTAATTTGTTATTCAACTACGTTACATAAATACTAGATTGAAGAACAACCGCCGAAATTTAGAAGACTAGAATTCTATTCAACTTACAATATAAAATTTACCTTTAGAATTCAGTTGGTTAACATAACAATTGACAGATGATAGTCTCTCAATTTAAGAAGGTGTTTGCACGTATGAGATAGCTAATTAAAAGTGCAATTATAACTCAGCCGGTTAATAGGAAGTTACGTTGTTATTACAATTGTACCGGCAATATGAACAAGAAATCGGAAGATGGGATCTGAGTTACGTTATGGTTACGAGAGATTGCAGATATGGTATAATTGTGGAATAGATACGTGTTTTGTTGTTATGGGAAATAGTGGTGACGGCTTGGTATTATATTTGTGGGAAGGAAGTGAGAGAAAGCGAGGATATAGAAGATGTGTGAATTCGTTAAAGGCTTTGTTTATCTGTATTTGTTATCTAAAATTTAATTAATGTTTGTGATGAAGCTTAATTACCATTTTTGACGATCTTTATTTGCACAGTAGTAAGCCAGTTATCCATATACGGATTGACCCTATTATACCTTATAAGGTCATTCCGTATATCTATATCCGCTCTTGGATAGGATTCTAGGATCAGACGGTGAAAAGTGGTCTGTCTGAGCTTGGGTTGCCAACGGTGCATGACGTTACAGATAACATTGTCCATGTGTATCAACAGAATATTAGATGAGACATTTACAGTAGTATTGCAAATGAGGTGTATATCTATATAATATTAAAGTTGAAAAATTAAGAATCCAGCAGGACTCGAACCTGCACCCCCTGGGTATACGCCCCAAGTGCTTTGCCAATTCAGCTATGGATTCGTATGTTGCCGGACTCGAAATTTCTCAACTCTTTTGTGCCAGCCGAAGCTAGACGAACCATTACTTGGTTTTAGCGCCATCTATGCGATGTAATAAGTTACTTATTCACATAATCGCATACAGTACGTTTGAATTAAGATCAACACATTACTGTCGAGAGATGACGCATATTTATCAATACTTGTAATATTTAAAGCAAATTTTAGCTTTGCTATGCCTTTTTGTATTTATATAATATTAAAGTTGAAAAATTAAGAATCCAGCAGGACTCGAACCTGCACCCCCTGGGTATACGCCCCAAGTGCTTTGCCAATTCAGCTATGGATTCGTATGTTGCCGGACTCGAAATTTCTCAACTCTTTTGTGCCAGCCGAAGCTAGACGAACCATTACTTGGTTTTAGCGCCATCTATGCGATGTAATAAGTTACTTATTCACATAATCGCATACAGTACGTTTGAATTAAGATCAACACATTACTGTCGAGAGATGACGCATATTTATCAATACTTGTAATATTTAAAGCAAATTTTAGCTTTGCTATGCCTTTTTGTATTTATATAATATTAAAGTTGAAAAATTAAGAATCCAGCAGGACTCGAACCTGCACCCCCTGGGTATACGCCCCAAGTGCTTTGCCAATTCAGCTATGGATTCGTATGTTGCCGGACTCGAAATTTCTCAACTCTTTTGTGCCAGCCGAAACTAGACGAACCATTACTTGGTTTTAGCGCCATCTATGCGATGTAATAAGTTACTTATTCACATAATCGCATACAGTACGTTTGAATTAAGATCAACACATTACTGTCGAGAGATGACGCATATAGGTGTATATCACCTACATTTCACCTGTTATGTGAGGTTCCATGTGGTGAGGCTATCTCCATCCTTTGGAAAATCCAAATCCATGCTAATAATAAAAATTACCTGACTGAAAAATCTCAAATAACACTTTTTTCTCGACCCACGAACCGAACCCGATACCTTATAATGAGAAGCCACATACGCTAACCACGTGTCAAACGAGGCAGTTGACATACTTATTCATCAAATCTATGTCTTTAGGAGTACAAAGGGCTTACGCAAGGGTACTCTCTAAGCCTCTTTCTCACCAGCCTCTAATAGCAACCTTCACCCTCGTTTAATCGCACCATTACGAATAATCACATTTAATATCTGATCAATTTCTCGAAGGTCTTCGCATACAAACGTTTTGCAACATGGCATGACACATCACTGCGACAATCGGCAGTACAACACTACATGTGACAGTTCTCATTGATCCATTGTTGTGAATAGCCTCGGAGGAAAACAAATGGGCTATGTAATAGCTATATGTTTATTATGTTTCATTAAGGTGTGTGGGAGAGCACATCAGAGATACCTGACGTCTTAGGGCCATGGCATACACGTTGGATTTAGCATCGGTGATTATCGATGTTGTGTTTCTATTGATACAGCATCAAAATTTAGTGACTTCCTCCATTCGGATTCGAAATGCCGCGAAACACAAATGCTTAGCCAAATTGTTTTTTTTTTTTGCATGGCGAACTGTCAAAACTGGATAATAAGATTTCTAATTGATTTTAATATGGCATTTAGCTATGCTTAGCAATCTAATACTAAGAAACAGTCGAAAGCATTTTGGGCTTGAATCTGAGATCTGCTTGAAATTTTTGACTAAAATGATACACGTCTTTCCGGACGTCTTGTGTCATCTACTGTACCAACGCTTCAAGTCCAAAATGTTCTGAGTATTGGATAATAAGATATCATGGTACAACATCTAAAATCTTTTTTTTATTAAGAAACATGAATTTTCTAAATGAAGAATCTAGAACTTCATGATATTATTATCACACTCAACATACTTTCATTATCTGTATTACAAGTACTTACGACAGAAACGTTATCCAAAATAAATCTTTAACTTCACAAAGAAGCCGCTACTTCGAACTAATCTACGACAATCTTAATTCTGCTCACACAATCGAAAGTACAGACTTCGGACTTAATCTGACGCACTTCTTGAATAACGAATCGACTTCCCATCGAAAGTGCCTTCACTATAGCTATTAATACCATGGGTTTTCCATGGTTTACCTAACGTGGGATGTAGCCAACTGCGACAGCTCGTGATGTGAATGATATGTTGATAGCGGAGAGTTCAAACAGATGTTATGTATAATTTAATTGTAATCGAAAGTGCGGCATCTGTTTACTGGCTTTTTTTTTAATTAGAAGGAAAGAGGTATGGTGGTGATGATTAATATTGTTTTATGATAAACTAGCTTTTACACGCGACTTCCTCCGCGTGGAATTTTTTGTATGTATTAATAACTTACAGCTCCACTGCCGTGGATTTTAGCGTAATGTTTAATATATTTAAACCTTTCTAAGGACTAACTAACTTTCTGTAACTCAGTTTCGTCTGCGTGGTTCAGTACATCAATAAGAAGTAGGCAGGCGTTTGACGACTTATGGTAAGTGATGATGCGGTCTATGGTTTTAGGAAGGTACAAAAGATTGTTCAAAATAGTAGGAGATCATAGAAAATGTATTACATAGGTATTCTTTTTAATTTTTCAAACCAGTCAAGAGGTATAAAGACGTAGTTTTTTGAAATAACAACGCATTTTCTAGACTAAAAAAATCTAATCATACTGGAATACCTATATCATTAAAAAATGTAAGAATAAGTACATTAATGACAAGCAAAATTAATTAATAATACATTATTAAACGACATGACATCCAAATCGTATTTACTTAACAATAATATTATACCATCTCAAACAAAGAACGCTCGTCATCCAAAGATGTGTGATTTGGGTATAAATGATGAAACTATGATGAAGTGTAATGATAGAGTAAAAGATGCCTCTTTGATGAATGTAAAGTTAAATAGACCTTGTGCTCTGTGGATTATAAATGCTAAGAATGCAATTGTTACTTGACGTGGTATTATGAGCCAAAGGCACTGTAAGTAGCCGTAACTTACTTATACTTTTATTTACATAATTATAACCCTTGGTCACTGCTAAGTCAAAGGTCTCGGGTTCGAACCCACGGCACACACCTCTGTCAATAAATCGTTAAAATTCGTCTTTTTGGAGATATGTGTGTATTTATCATATAAATTATCGCTCACTATCGGTGAAGGAAAAACATCGTGAGGAACCTGCATGCCTGAGAGTGCCTAAAAAGTACTCGAGGGTGTGTGAAGTCTACCAATCCGCATCTGCCATTGGCCAGCGTGGTGGACTATGGCCTATACCCTTCTCATCACGAAAAGAGGCCCGAGCCCAGCAGTGGTACATGTATTAGATGGCTGCTATTATAACCCTTGGTCGCAACTTAGTCATTATGAGAAGGTTAACTGGAAAACTTTAATATACCTTAACAATAAGTATTTCTACTACCTACGATGAAATTTATCGATTAGTGTAATTATGACAGTTTTTCTTCGGTAAAACAGTTGAATGACGTCGAGTCTTAGGCCATTCGACCGTTTCGATCGCGCGGTAACACGTTTACGCGAAAACAGCTAGTGCTCAAAAAAATGGCAAAGAAAAAGCTCCAATTTATTCTTTATATATTTTTGATACAAAGTGATTCACACTTCTCACAAATAATGATGTAAGTGCACATTCGAAACATGCGCGTACGCAGCCCGAACAAGACAGGTTGCGCCCACTGATCACAAATGTCAATGTCGATCATACTCCCGGTAATCAAGTCATTCATTGAACGAGAAAGGCGGATAAAGATTTTAATTTTATAGCCATCGCGGTCAATGGAGAAATGTGAAAGATAACATAACATAACATCACGCCTATATTACCCAGAAGGGCGTGGCAGCGGTGTATAACACCCACACTTCACCTGTTATGTTTTGGTGCCTTGGTTAGAGGGTAAGCTTATCGCCGTCCACCGGGCAACATTCCAATTCCGTCCAGACGGAAAGTTCATAACTAACACATTCCCCAGCTGGAAATCGAACCCGAGACCTCGCGGTGAGAGGCGCATACGCTAATCACTAGACCATTAAGACAGTTAATGTGATAGATATTCGCATGAAATCGTTTTATTAAAAAAAAAATCTAATAATGTGGTCGTGTGTGTGTTGAAATAACAATATTTTAATGAAAATATTCACTGAAACATGGCTCATAGAAATATATATAGAAACAAGATAGCGTAGAATGCGGGGTGGTAGAATTTATAATATAAATCTTTTAGTAATTTTACGTAAGACGTCACTAATAAACATAAGTAGCTACTATTTATTTGATTTAGCCACCACTCTCTATTGTGAAATAAATTATAATCCGTATTTTGAGTACGGTTATTTACAAACAAATATCTTATTCTGGTCGGCCCCTCCTGACAGATCGCATCAGTAAATGTGGATAGATCTAAACTTGGTTGTTGATGATTAGCTTCTCACTTGTTCGCACCATCTACAAAACAAAACTATTTGATGTAGAACTAAGGGTACTAAGTGTAGACTAGAAAAATCATATCTAAAAAACTAAAATGCAAGTTATTGTGCAAGGCCGTGGCGCAATGGATAAGGCATCGGTCTTACGATCGAGAGGTCGTGGGTTCGAATCCTAGCCATTACACCACGGACGTGAACTTCCTTTTAACACAAGCGAATTCAGCTTAGCTGGAGGGGGTTAACAAGAATACTAGTAATTTGTATTTGCAAATTGCAAGAAAGCTTTTTAAAAAAAAAAAAAAAATTGTGTGGCCATTATGCAACATACAAACTGAAACAAGAAATAAATATTATAAAATAGGCGCCAACAAACTTGTATTTTAATGTTTTAGGTATGATTAGTCTATGAAAATGGTTGAAACCTTATTAGTATTAAAGTTAAACCCATATAACTTATGTATGGAAAACAGCCAAGCAATTATTCTCTTTTAACACCTGTATATTTATCCCCCTCGATTCTCGATGTGTAAGGCGTAGTAAAATAAGGCAGCACTTGTAAGCCCGCTCACATACATGCCCTATGCATGTATATTGCTTCTAAACAATCACTACTTTAAATATTTAACATCGGTTTTACCTCTTTCGAAATATACGAGTCACTTCTCACACCTAGAATTGATCAACCAGATTTCCAAATCTAGAATTACACAGTGAGTATGATAACATTGATTTTATCTAAATTATACACAAGATTTTAATTCTCGGTTGTTGTACACCTCTGCCACAGCCTTCTAGGTAATATGGGCGTGATTTTATGTTTTCTATTATATGCAATTTCAAGCAGGTTAACTTTTTATTACACTATATAATATTAAAAATTAAAGATTAAGATATCCATGCAAATTAACGGTTTCGGTGCTATGCTCGGACAGACAGACAGACAAAAAGAATGACAGACATATAGACAGACAGACCAACAGACAGACGGACATGGTGAAATTATAAAGGTTATTTTGTAGGTTCAGAATCCAAAAAATCGAGCTCGAAAATGTCAAATTCAAAAATAATCATTTAATTTTGTGAATTACATTTTAAACCTAACATTGTATAACTAACCTTGAGAATTATGAATAATATGATAGAATAAGTATCATTGATGTTTCCTAATTGAAATTACCATAGTTCTTACCATCATTAATGGCTCAAATTATAGACCAGTGACGACTCTAAATGCCAAATTCTTTCTCAAGCGTACTTCATAATCTAAATAATTTGACATTTCATTACATAACCACACTTCACCTACAATTCTATTGAATTTCGCGAATATGTACTTAAGCGGCTTTTTTGTCGTACAGCGGCATGTAATTATGGGTGAAGTATTATAAATTTAATCACTAATAATCCTCAAATTATGGTGTATTTAGTTTCTTCATCACCTTTCCATTGATCTGTGAAGTAAACTGTTTATGAATTTGCAATATGTCTTTACTCACTCTTTGATAAGCTAAGATCTTATTAAAAACGCTTATTTATTACTATTTAATTGAAAACTTAAATGAGTCTTAGTTAGTAAAGACATATACATTTTTAATAAAGTAACTGGTCACCAACACTATTATCACTATTTGTAACCCAACATTATTTTACCTGATATTATATATTTCTTTTCATTTACAATTTTATCACCACAAACTGAACTATTCGGTCCACTGTGTATCTGTGTCCCATAATTTAGTTAGTTAAGCTTCGGTTTCCTAGGAAAGCGGTGTGGAATAAAGCGGCCGTAAAGATAACGGTTGAGTGACGTTACTAGTACGTTGCCCATGTAAAGTAAATGTACCTAGTGGTTTCCTAAAGAGCGGTGATCGACATATCGTATTACGTACTAATCGTGTTACGGCCATAATATTACGCCCGCATTACTCCACACCGCTTTCCTAGGAAATCGAAGCTTTAGTGAGTTAAATAAAACAACGCCCGCACTAGGAATAACTCCTGTATCGCGGGAGTGTTCACAAACATACATTACACACACACAAAGCACACCCAGAGTCAGAACAAATCTTTGCGAATCACTCAAAGATTTGTCCCGTATGGGTATCGAACCTACTACACTATCGTAGTTGAAAGCGGCAAGGCGACCGCTTTAAGAATATCAACAAACACTTTAAATTGTGACCTAGTTAGTATTTATTTTTTCATTTTTCTCTTTTCACAGCTCCTGTTCACGCTATCACCAGGGGACGGGTACAACTGTCCCTACGGACAGAACTGCGTACTGGAGCCTGCACCTCCTGGTAGAACGCCCGGCTGCGCTAGACCAGGCCTCACCTACTGCGTGCATCCGGATCCATACCCAGAGTGAGTTATTACAATATAAAATAAAGCCTCTATTATCCAGATGGGTGTGGCAGAAGTGTGTAACGCTCACATTTCATCTGTCATGTCTATTTGCCATGTGCGAGGAGTTAAGTCTATCGCCATTCATCAGGCACAATTCATGGTACATAAGGTGCTGCTAATGAGAATTTCCTGATGTAAATATCCCAAATAAAAAAGTAACAAAATCGAAATAATTAATTATTAATATTTACATAATTATACCCTTGGTCACTGTTAAGTCAAGTTACAAGAACTGCTATTGGGCAAATAAACTGCACACACCTCTGTCATTAAATCGTTAAGATTCTTCTTTTCGAAGATATGTGTGTATTTATCATATAAATTATCGCTCACTATCGGTGAAGGAAAAACATCGTGAGGAACCTGCATGCCTGAGAGTGCCTAAAAAGTACTCGAGGGTGTGTGAAGTCTACCAATCCGCATCTGCCATTGGCCAGCGTGGTGGACTATGGCCTAACCTTTCTAATCATGAGAAGAGGCCCGAGCCCAGCAGTGGGACATGTACTAGATACAGGGCTGCTATTATTTATACAGAATCACACCTTAATCCCATAAAGGTAGGCAAAGCCGATGGAATTTCATGAAATAAAACGAAATGAAAATATTTGTAATATTTAAAGCAAATTTTAGCTTTGCTATGCATTTATTTTTATGTAATATTAAAGTTGAAAAATTAAGAATCCAGCAGGACTCGAACCTGCACCTCTTGGGTATACGCCCCAAGTGCTTTGCCAATTCAGCTATGGATTCGCATGCTGCCGGACTCGAAATTTCTCAACTCTTTTGTGCCAGCCGAAGCTAGACGAACCATTACTTGGTTTTAGCGCCATCTATGCGTTACTTATTCGTTACAAATTTCGAGTCCGGCAGCATGCGAATCCATAGCTGAATTGGCAAAGCACTTGGGGCGTATACCCAAGAGGTGCAGGTTCGAGTCCTGCTGGATTCTTAATTTTTCAACTTTAATATTACATAAATGAAAATATCTTTATTCCTTAGACTTCACAAAGCACAAAGACGATGTTATCGTCATACAAAAATAATTCTACTCTAATTTTGCGGAGCTTAAACTCACTTTTATCATCATCATCATTCATGTGCTATACTCCTTACATGTCTCTTTTGCTTCTCCAACACTGATACATCATACATACACCCTCCGGTTTCGTGTAATACGTACCTATCGACCTCTTCCAGTACTTATATGTTGAACTTTGTTGACAGTTGCGATTATGATAGCTTCCAGCTATACCAAAATGTTCTTTTATTGCTTCTCTAATTAAGGTCCTTTTTTTTCCAGAAAGGTAATACGCCAGTTAATAGAAGCAGGGCAGTACGACATAAGCACACTGCTGTCAGATGAGAGCAGAGACGAGTTCGCCTTCACTCAAAAAAATGACTACCCTTATGACTACGGGCCTAATTCTCTACCACATGTGGACCAGATCTCACTGGTCAATGACCCGTTCACCAAGAATTATAATACCAAGTTTCATACGAGATATAATCATGGTTAGTAATCTTCGACGAGAATTATGAACGAAATCAAGTATATTTTTATGTTATTAGATGTGTTAATTGCAATGCGTTTTTATGGCAAATGAATCATTGAAATCATTTTATTAAACAACAATAATATCGTGACTTATGTTATGACACATTAAACAGTGAGGGAATAAGTCTGCCTCCTTCAAGTTAAAACACTTTGTAGAAGAAGCTTTATAATAAGCTCAAAATTTTCTTTTCAACCTTTTCCAGATATATTCTCTCAAAAAACACCACTTCAGCCGCCAACAGCGAGCGACGCGCCGCCATACAATATCAACGCATACCAATCGACAAATTTTTCCAAGTTTGGCTTCCACGGCTACTCCCCCAACGGCTACTGGAACCCGCCCAGCAACGTTGGCAATCTCGGTGACTTCGACAAGAAGATCCGCCAGGGATCACTGGGGTTCAACCAGAATTTCTTCGACACTTCGAACTTTTACCCTAATTATGATGCTAACAACTGGTTCAGACAGACCTCGGCTGGGGTTACGAATTATAACCCTAATGAGTGGTGGAAGTAAGTGATTTTATACTTTTACCTTTATTTTGTTTATGTATAAGATTATAATAGCAGCCTTGTATCTGTATGTCCTTACGTAGAGTTCCTACACCTTTGAGCACTTTTTAGGCACTCTCAGGCATGTAGGTGTGGTCGTAGGCACGTAGGCGATAAATCTATAAGATATCTTAATACACACATATCTTCAAAAAGACGAATCTTATCGATTTAGTGACAGAGCTGCGTGACCTTTGATTTCGCAGTCCTACTGTCTCCCACTGGACTATCATATATAAGTACATACAAATATTTATAAAAAAATTATTATAGAAAAAAAAAATAACTATGAACAAGGCGGTCGGTAATATTATAGATTTGTGAATTATGGTCAAATCAGCTTCCGACAGCCAACTGCCAGCTAGTTATAAAATGTTTAGTTTACGTTTATTAGTGAAACTTACTTCGGAAATAATTAAGAACAGCTAATTATATCGACTTTCCATTAGTTCGTCAGATTCGGCGTATATCATAGAGATCGCAAGAAATCAATGAATAATAATCATAAAGTTTCAAATTTTAATTTAAATGGATGTGCCACAGCTGGCCATGGGTCCGCCCCTTTGTGCTATAATTAAAACTTTGTATTGGCAGATTGGTAAATATAATGTAGGGTTTATAAAATGAAGTAAAAGCCCGTATCTAATTACTTGACAATTGTGGTTGCATTGTGTGTGTGTTACCTTAAACGGCTTATCTAATTAATATTAATTATGTTCTAGGTCAATGAAAGAAAAATTGTATCTTTGTTGTATAAAATACAAACAAAAATATCTGTTTTTTTTATTACTCTTCAGATATGTTTCTCCATCCCGCTCTGACGTGACGATTGAGCGGTCCGTGACGTTCCCAACGCGGACGTCAACGTCACGACGTCGCAGGAACGCAGAGCTCGTTAGAGAGAGCAAGAAACGCACGCTGAGTGGAGCCGAAGCATTAAGGATAGCGCTGGGACTTGCCAAGTAGGTGATAGGGGGTGACGATGAGCCTATTTCCATCCACGAGCACAATTCCATATCTTTGTTGCTATTAAGAATTTCCTGCCCGACCGCATTCGAGGTCGCATGTACACGCTAACCACTAGACCAACGAGGCATTTTAGAATCGGTGCACAGTTGGCGTAGTGGTTAAAGCGGTCGCCTCGCCGCTTTTAACTGCGCTAGTGTTGCGGGTTTGATCCCCACACGGGACAAATTTTTGTGTGGTTCACAAAAAAATATTATGACTGAGTGTGCTTTGTGCGTGTGAATGTTTGTGAACACCTCCGCGACACAGGCGTTAGTACTAGTGCGGACGTCGTTATCCCAACTAATATTATAAATGCGAAAGTAACTCTGTCTGTCTGTCTGTTACGCTTTCCCGCTTAAACCTCGCGACCGATTTTGATGAAATTTGGTACAGACAATCTTTAGACCCTGAGACAGAACATAGGCTACTTTAAAAAAAAAAAAAAGGGGATGAAGGGGTTGAAATAGAGGTTGAAAGTTTGTATGGGATTTCTTAATTTTAAAAGATAAAACCATGAATCTTTATATTTAAGTACTTTTAAGATTAGATTAAGATTATAGAAGTATCAACTAATATTATAAATGCGAAAGTAACTCTGTCTGTCTGTCTGTTACGCTTTCCCGCTTAAACCTCGCGACCGATTTTGATGAAATTTGGTACAGACAATCTTTAGACCCTGAGACAGAACATAGGCTACTTTAAAAAAAAAAAAAAGGGGATGAAGGGGTTGAAATAGAGGTTGAAAGTTTGTATGGGATTTCTTAATTTTAAAAGATAAAACCATGAATCTTTATATTTAAGTACTTTTAAGATTAGATTAAGATTATAGAAGTATAGATCAAATCCACTCAGAACATGCAAGTATCCCAACTAATATTATAAATGCGAAAGTAACTCTGTCTGTCTGTCTGTTACGCTTTCCCGCTTAAACCTCGCGACCGATTTTGATGAAATTTGGTACAGACAATCTTTAGACCCTGAGACAGAACATAGGCTACTTTAAAAAAAAAAAAAAAAGGGGATGAAGGGGTTGAAATAGAGGTTGAAAGTTTGTATGGGATTTCTTAATTTTAAAAGATAAAACCATGAATCTTTATATTTAAGTACTTGATAAGAAATCATTCGCTTTTGAAGTTTAAATTTCTTTTAACGAATGCTCTGCATCGCCACCGCTGCCGTCGGTCGTAGTCGCGTACATTCGCCGAAGTGTGGCGGCATCTGCGGCAGGCATCGTTGTCGGACGCATGCGATAAATACATTTTTCGATCCAGTAAAATTATTTTATTGTTTCGTATAACTTTTTAAGTGTTTTTTATTAATTAGGTCCTGTAAATTAATTTTGTTCATTTTGTTCATACTTGATATTTCTTTTAGTTTATAGTTATAAGTAGGTTAGATAGTTTCCTTTACTTTAAAAAAATCCGATTTGATTTTATTTCCTTTTTTCCCTAATAGGGTATTTTTAATCTAATAGGTCGTAGTAGGTAATAATATACAATAAAATACAAACTTAACTTTGCGGTTTGCTCCCGAACCGCAAAGTTAAGTTTGTCGTAGGTTATAAATGACCTATGACAAACTTAAATTTGCGGTTCGACTTATAAAGATAAACCGAAAAGTTTATTTTTATATAAGTCGTACTGTATAGATTTTAATTTTAAAGTATTGGTATAGGTAGTATATTTGATATTGTACGTAGGGACCTTAGGTTATTTTATAATACTGTTAGGTAGGATAAAACATTCGTATAGATATTAGTTTATAGGGATTTTGCTTATTTATTGAGTTTAGATTAGTTATTATCAGAAATAGGTTTATTTAGGTAGGTAGGCATTTTATTTTCTGTTATTGAGTTTTTTTATTGATGTACCTACCACACAGATGAAATCGCGGGAGATAGTTTGTTTGTTTGAAAGCGCTAAGTTTAAAAACAACTGGGTGAATTTTGATATTTAACATTACGCTAAACTCTACGGGCTGTCTCGGACGCACGTGTCGCAATTTCTATTATTTCGCCAACTAATATTATAAATGCGAAAGTAACTCTGTCTGTCTGTCTGTTACGCTTTCCCGCTTAAACCTCGCGACCGATTTTGATGAAATTTGGTACAGACAATCTTTAGACCCTGAGACAGAACATAGGCTACTTTAAAAAAAAAAAAAAGGGGATGAAGGGGTTGAAATAGAGGTTGAAAGTTTGTATGGGATTTCTTAATTTTAAAAGATAAAACCATGAATCTTTATATTTAAGTACTTTTAAGATTAGATTAAGATTATAGAAGTATCAACTAATATTATAAATGCGAAAGTAACTCTGTCTGTCTGTCTGTTACGCTTTCCCGCTTAAACCTCGCGACCGATTTTGATGAAATTTGGTACAGACAATCTTTAGACCCTGAGACAGAACATAGGCTACTTTAAAAAAAAAAAAAAGGGGATTGAAGGGGTTGAAATAGAGGTTGAAAGTTTGTATGGGATTTCTTAATTTTAAAAGATAAAACCATGAATCTTTATATTTAAGTACTTTTAAGATTAGATTAAGATTATAGAAGTATAGATCAAATCCACTCAGAACATGCAAGTATCCCAACTAATATTATAAATGCGAAAGTAACTCTGTCTGTCTGTCTGTTACGCTTTCCCGCTTAAACCTCGCGACCGATTTTGATGAAATTTGGTACAGACAATCTTTAGACCCTGAGACAGAACATAGGCTACTTTAAAAAAAAAAAAAAAGGGGATGAAGGGGTTGAAATAGAGGTTGAAAGTTTGTATGGGATTTCTTAATTTTAAAAGATAAAACCATGAATCTTTATATTTAAGTACTTGATAAGAAATCATTCGCTTTTGAAGTTTAAATTTCTTTTAACGAATGCTCTGCATCGCCACCGCTGCCGTCGGTCGTAGTCGCGTACATTCGCCGAAGTGTGGCGGCATCTGCGGCAGGCATCGTTGTCGGACGCATGCGATAAATACATTTTTCGATCCAGTAAAATTATTTTATTGTTTCGTATAACTTTTTAAGTGTTTTTTATTAATTAGGTCCTGTAAATTAATTTTGTTCATTTTGTTCATACTTGATATTTCTTTTAGTTTATAGTTATAAGTAGGTTAGATAGTTTCCTTTACTTTAAAAAAATCCGATTTGATTTTATTTCCTTTTTTCCCTAATAGGGTATTTTTAATCTAATAGGTCGTAGTAGGTAATAATATACAATAAAATACAAACTTAACTTTGCGGTTTGCTCCCGAACCGCAAAGTTAAGTTTGTCGTAGGTTATAAATGACCTATGACAAACTTAAATTTGCGGTTCGACTTATAAAGATAAACCGAAAAGTTTATTTTTATATAAGTCGTACTGTATAGATTTTAATTTTAAAGTATTGGTATAGGTAGTATATTTGATATTGTACGTAGGGACCTTAGGTTATTTTATAATACTGTTAGGTAGGATAAAACATTCGTATAGATATTAGTTTATAGGGATTTTGCTTATTTATTGAGTTTAGATTAGTTATTATCAGAAATAGGTTTATTTAGGTAGGTAGGCATTTTATTTTCTGTTATTGAGTTTTTTTATTGATGTACCTACCACACAGATGAAATCGCGGGAGATAGTTTGTTTGTTTGAAAGCGCTAAGTTTAAAAACAACTGGGTGAATTTTGATATTTAACATTACGCTAAACTCTACGGGCTGTCTCGGACGCACGTGTCGCAATTTCTATTATTTCGCCAACTAATATTATAAATGCGAAAGTAACTCTGTCTGTCTGTCTGTTACGCTTTCCCGCTTAAACCTCGCGACCGATTTTGATGAAATTTGGTACAGACAATCTTTAGACCCTGAGACAGAACATAGGCTACTTTAAAAAAAAAAAAAAGGGGATGAAGGGGTTGAAATAGAGGTTGAAAGTTTGTATGGGATTTCTTAATTTTAAAAGATAAAACCATGAATCTTTATATTTAAGTACTTTTAAGATTAGATTAAGATTATAGAAGTATCAACTAATATTATAAATGCGAAAGTAACTCTGTCTGTCTGTCTGTTACGCTTTCCCGCTTAAACCTCGCGACCGATTTTGATGAAATTTGGTACAGACAATCTTTAGACCCTGAGACAGAACATAGGCTACTTTAAAAAAAAAAAAAAGGGGATGAAGGGGTTGAAATAGAGGTTGAAAGTTTGTATGGGATTTCTTAATTTTAAAAGATAAAACCATGAATCTTTATATTTAAGTACTTTTAAGATTAGATTAAGATTATAGAAGTATAGATCAAATCCACTCAGAACATGCAAGTATCCCAACTAATATTATAAATGCGAAAGTAACTCTGTCTGTCTGTCTGTTACGCTTTCCCGCTTAAACCTCGCGACCGATTTTGATGAAATTTGGTACAGACAATCTTTAGACCCTGAGACAGAACATAGGCTACTTTAAAAAAAAAAAAAAAGGGGATGAAGGGGTTGAAATAGAGGTTGAAAGTTTGTATGGGATTTCTTAATTTTAAAAGATAAAACCATGAATCTTTATATTTAAGTACTTGATAAGAAATCATTCGCTTTTGAAGTTTAAATTTCTTTTAACGAATGCTCTGCATCGCCACCGCTGCCGTCGGTCGTAGTCGCGTACATTCGCCGAAGTGTGGCGGCATCTGCGGCAGGCATCGTTGTCGGACGCATGCGATAAATACATTTTTCGATCCAGTAAAATTATTTTATTGTTTCGTATAACTTTTTAAGTGTTTTTTATTAATTAGGTCCTGTAAATTAATTTTGTTCATTTTGTTCATACTTGATATTTCTTTTAGTTTATAGTTATAAGTAGGTTAGATAGTTTCCTTTACTTTAAAAAAATCCGATTTGATTTTATTTCCTTTTTTCCCTAATAGGGTATTTTTAATCTAATAGGTCGTAGTAGGTAATAATATACAATAAAATACAAACTTAACTTTGCGGTTTGCTCCCGAACCGCAAAGTTAAGTTTGTCGTAGGTTATAAATGACCTATGACAAACTTAAATTTGCGGTTCGACTTATAAAGATAAACCGAAAAGTTTATTTTTATATAAGTCGTACTGTATAGATTTTAATTTTAAAGTATTGGTATAGGTAGTATATTTGATATTGTACGTAGGGACCTTAGGTTATTTTATAATACTGTTAGGTAGGATAAAACATTCGTATAGATATTAGTTTATAGGGATTTTGCTTATTTATTGAGTTTAGATTAGTTATTATCAGAAATAGGTTTATTTAGGTAGGTAGGCATTTTATTTTCTGTTATTGAGTTTTTTTATTGATGTACCTACCACACAGATGAAATCGCGGGAGATAGTTTGTTTGTTTGAAAGCGCTAAGTTTAAAAACAACTGGGTGAATTTTGATATTTAACATTACGCTAAACTCTACGGGCTGTCTCGGACGCACGTGTCGCAATTTCTATTATTTCGCCAACTAATATTATAAATGCGAAAGTAACTCTGTCTGTCTGTCTGTTACGCTTTCCCGCTTAAACCTCGCGACCGATTTTGATGAAATTTGGTACAGACAATCTTTAGACCCTGAGACAGAACATAGGCTACTTTAAAAAAAAAAAAAAAGGGGATGAAGGGGTTGAAATAGAGGTTGAAAGTTTGTATGGGATTTCTTAATTTTAAAAGATAAAACCATGAATCTTTATATTTAAGTACTTTTAAGATTAGATTAAGATTATAGAAGTATCAACTAATATTATAAATGCGAAAGTAACTCTGTCTGTCTGTCTGTTACGCTTTCCCGCTTAAACCTCGCGACCGATTTTGATGAAATTTGGTACAGACAATCTTTAGACCCTGAGACAGAACATAGGCTACTTTAAAAAAAAAAAAAAGGGGATGAAGGGGTTGAAATAGAGGTTGAAAGTTTGTATGGGATTTCTTAATTTTAAAAGATAAAACCATGAATCTTTATATTTAAGTACTTTTAAGATTAGATTAAGATTATAGAAGTATAGATCAAATCCACTCAGAACATGCAAGTATCCCAACTAATATTATAAATGCGAAAGTAACTCTGTCTGTCTGTCTGTTACGCTTTCCCGCTTAAACCTCGCGACCGATTTTGATGAAATTTGGTACAGACAATCTTTAGACCCTGAGACAGAACATAGGCTACTTTAAAAAAAAAAAAAAAGGGGATGAAGGGGTTGAAATAGAGGTTGAAAGTTTGTATGGGATTTCTTAATTTTAAAAGATAAAACCATGAATCTTTATATTTAAGTACTTGATAAGAAATCATTCGCTTTTGAAGTTTAAATTTCTTTTAACGAATGCTCTGCATCGCCACCGCTGCCGTCGGTCGTAGTCGCGTACATTCGCCGAAGTGTGGCGGCATCTGCGGCAGGCATCGTTGTCGGACGCATGCGATAAATACATTTTTCGATCCAGTAAAATTATTTTATTGTTTCGTATAACTTTTTAAGTGTTTTTTATTAATTAGGTCCTGTAAATTAATTTTGTTCATTTTGTTCATACTTGATATTTCTTTTAGTTTATAGTTATAAGTAGGTTAGATAGTTTCCTTTACTTTAAAAAAATCCGATTTGATTTTATTTCCTTTTTTCCCTAATAGGGTATTTTTAATCTAATAGGTCGTAGTAGGTAATAATATACAATAAAATACAAACTTAACTTTGCGGTTTGCTCCCGAACCGCAAAGTTAAGTTTGTCGTAGGTTATAAATGACCTATGACAAACTTAAATTTGCGGTTCGACTTATAAAGATAAACCGAAAAGTTTATTTTTATATAAGTCGTACTGTATAGATTTTAATTTTAAAGTATTGGTATAGGTAGTATATTTGATATTGTACGTAGGGACCTTAGGTTATTTTATAATACTGTTAGGTAGGATAAAACATTCGTATAGATATTAGTTTATAGGGATTTTGCTTATTTATTGAGTTTAGATTAGTTATTATCAGAAATAGGTTTATTTAGGTAGGTAGGCATTTTATTTTCTGTTATTGAGTTTTTTTATTGATGTACCTACCACACAGATGAAATCGCGGGAGATAGTTTGTTTGTTTGAAAGCGCTAAGTTTAAAAACAACTGGGTGAATTTTGATATTTAACATTACGCTAAACTCTACGGGCTGTCTCGGACGCACGTGTCGCAATTTCTATTATTTCGAAATTTGAAGTAGTTTCGAAGTAGGTACATGAGTTGTTCCTATTTGTCTGTTTTGATTTGTTTGAATATTATTTTCCTTGAGTTTTTGTCGTATATTTGTTTTGGTCAGTTTGGTAATAGATAGGTAAGTAAGTGCATGAGTTGTACCTACTATTGTTATATTGACATTGTTACCTTTAGCATTTTTTGTTCATAAAACGACATCCACGCGGACGAAGTCGCGGGTAACAGCTAGTATATATATATAAATAATAGTTTAAAAAAACTAAAAAACACGCTGTTAAAGTACTTCTAACTAAAAAGTGAAAAATAATTCCTAATATAAGCTGAAAATGGTAATGAACAAAAAATACTAGTATTACTGTGAAAAAGCGTGGGTTGCTCGGTAGACGAAAAATATGGCATAGAGCGCCCACGCTTTTTCACAATAATACTAGTATTTTTTGTTCATTACCATTTTCAGCTTATATTAGGAATTATTTTTCACTTTTTAGTTAGAAGTACTTTAAAAGCGTGGTTTTTAGTTTTTTAAACTATTATTTATTTTTTACTTTTTAGTTTGATTTATTTATAAGAGCGTTTTTTTTTTTTTTTTTTTTTTTTTTTTTTTTTTTTTTTTTTTTTTTTTATTGAATTATTGCATTATCATCGGTCTTTGACAGGTGTGCAAAATTTTTATGAAATCTGTCCTTTTAAAGTGGGTCAAAATCGAGTCCAAAGGAGTCGGTTACATACATACATACATACAGGTGAAGCTAATATAAGCGTGTTAAAAAAACAGGATGAATAATTGATAAATCGTCATGTTTTGCCAGTGAAGACACATCAGCAGAGCGAACTCGACGTCAAGCGTCGGACCCAAACGCCGAGCCTCCTCTATGTTCAATCCGAGCGGACTACATCAACCCTCGAGCTGCTCTCAACAACAAAGGGAGCTGGAAGTACGTCGTCAACATGCCTGGGAGCATGTCACAGCTGGTACGAACTGAAGTCTGCACGTGAGTCTTACAAGATTTATTATTCCAGTAGTTAACTGTAGGAAACTTTATCAGGAACTAACTGTTCCTAGCAGTTACGCCCTCTAACTCAAATATGAGAAACTAAAACAGTGCGGTTTTAGTAGCGCCATCTATTGTTGTGTAGAAATACCATACATTCCAACACGATTTTTTTATTTAAATAATAATTATATTTAATAATATATTTCTCAACTCACACACAATGCCATCTAGTCCCAAACTAAGCAGAGCTTGTACTATGGGTACTAGAATAACTGATACTAATACATATACCTATATATCTACTTTTCTTTTGGAAATACATACTTATTATACATAGAAACACCCAGTTGTTAGTGAATTATTAAATTACTAAAAAATGATATTTTTTATTTTATAGATCTACCACCTGCAGCAACTTATGTTCGGTACCCACTGGATACACCTCAACTTGTGAACAAAAATACATACAGAAACGACTCGTGGCACTTCAATCGAACGGGCAAAATCTCTACACGGACGTCTTTTGGATACCAAGTTGTTGCCAATGCACAATTAAACGCAATGTTTAAAACCATTTAACTTGTGATTTTATACTTAGGAAAAAAACTTTGCTTTGTTGAAAAATAGATGTTATGCTATCCGATACTAGATGGCGCTAGCCATTCTAACTTACAACAAATTAAAATTATATTACAAAGCTTGAAAAGAATATACACGTCGAACATAAAACATTCTCCTTTTTGAAAGTCGGTTAAAAACTAGTGAATATGACATATTTTAGAATGATTACTTGATAAATTGAAGTATATTTATCTATTATAAATTATCCTGAAGCAGAGTATTAATTAATTTTAATTGGATATTACAATTTTACCATAAAATTAAGTATTAATTAGCGTATAAGGGCAAATATTACTGAACGCACTGAACCGATTTCAAGAGATCGAAATATTTTAAACCGAGTTCAGCACTAAACTCAGTTCAACACGATCGATAAACTGGACTCATGGACAATATGTAAATATTAGACAATTGTACTATATTAAGATATTTTAATATTTTGTGCGCTTTCTTTGTATATGTTGCATGTTGCTTTTATATTTAACTTTATCTCCCTTGAGCAAAAATAAATATAATAATTCTTATTTTTCATTATATACTTTGATATTGCCATTAATTAAGTTTTTTATTTTTTTGTATGTGATGTCATACTATTAAAAATCATATTGAGAAAAAAAACAGTATACTTTATAATAATTATTACTTACTCATACTTAAGATTATTTCATTATCTTATATTACTCTCAGACGAAACAATCACTCTAGTTTTTAAGACAATGATCTCAGAAATAATCTGAGCTATATAACAAAGAAATACCGATAATAAGCGCACAGGTTTCTTTTAAAGTATTTCTGTAGTTGTAAACAAATCCGTAATAATAATTTTAGTTTGTGCCTCACTACATTTGGAGTATATGTTTATCGGGCCTCTGCGCTGTTAGCTCTGGCCCCACGCATGCCTTCCAAAAGTCCGGGACACTATTGGCCCGAGATGTGGAAACTAAACAACAAATTTTAATTTACCTTAGGGACCGAAACGGTAATCTCGTATACTTACTTCAAATTTATTTTTAACTTTGTATAAAGTTGTTCTTGACTCTTATTGACAACACTTTGACTTTTATATTATCCTTATTATGAAGTATCTTAAGGATTCAGGATCAACGTAACTTTGTCCGTTATAAAACATTTGAGTACATAAAACGGAAAGTTGTTTATGACATAAACCTAGTTATGTAAAGCGAAAATATTGAAACATACTGGTAAACTGATTTTATATATTTAAGCGAGGCAATATACTTGGTGATTACTTTATTATTACTTTATAGATAGCTGGGACATACAGTTTTGTAATGTAACTTATCAAATCGATCTAGGCGTTATTAGTCTAGGTATATTAAGAACTCATGTATCGAAAGTCTTCATACAGCTTTGTCGTTTCTCAGTGTAATAATTCTATGATCACAACCAGAATTAAATACTTTGTTATACTACCTTCATAGTTATCTCATATGCTTAGAATAAATTATTTTATCTCTATTGTACATTCCGTTCTTAATTATTATTGTAAGATGAAATAAATAAAGATAACAAATCTCAATGCAGTCTTTTTAATACCTAGCTGAGCACCTGCCACCTGGAAGAAGGCTTCAGTGGCTGATCTGGAAGTCTCTCAACCGCCTTCGAATACAAGTTGGTCGCTGCAGGGAGAATCTGGCCAAATGGGGAATCACAAACTCCAATTATACCTCGTGCGATTGTGGATTCCCCATTCAAAACCTGACTCGTCTTTCGTGCCCATTGTCGTCGTCTACGTGTGCCCGTGAAGACCTAATGCAAGCCACAAGCAAGGAATAGAAGTAGCTACCTACTGGGCAAAAACAACATAATTAAAAAAATAGAAAACAAAATGCCATTGACACGTAAGAAGAATAAGAATACCTGTATTATTTTATCATCCTGTCGCATGAATATTTTGCGTCTAGTAAAAAACGTTGGAAAGATTGAAGCGGCAATTCTAGACGCAAGATGCTTGAACTGTTTAATAGGATGGATCCCCCATACCTACCAGTTTTTATTCGACCTACGTAACAAATGGGCATTAATCTACCTGATGGTAAGTTGCAGAACAGTCCATTCAAATGTAGGTTAAAAAGATTTTTAAATTAAAATTGCCATGGACTTTTCTTTCACTTTTTATTGATTGCCGAGACAACCGATTGGGAAATAGAAAATAAAATAACTTTAAAGGCAACTAGTTACCATATAAAATTGGTATAAACTATCACTCTTTTGTAAATGAATCGCAGGCAGAATGACCTAAAATTATCTTGAAGATTGATCGGCTATCAAAATGGGCACCTTACCCACTGTATCAATAAATTTAATTTATATTAGACAGCTTATTAATTTTGTCGTAAAATTTATATAAAATGTAAACCTATCTGAGTAGTGAATCAGTGTACCTATTCGAAATTTGGCGATTGAAATCACATAAAGTTTATGTAATAGTATGTATTTAATCTTGCTTTGTTTATAATGAGTTACTTATTATGTGCAATACGATAGTCCGTTCGTCAGTTTATTTGAAAATACACATAACTATATCACTTTAAGTTAAATCCAATTTGTTTCAAGTCTAGTGATTAGTTAAACTCAATTTAATATCGGTGTTCCATCATACATTTTATGACGTTGCAATGTTTTTAAAGGTGATTCATTCGGCAAAACAGCAAATTATTAATTTGTTGTTTTAATTTAGAATAAGATCATTTGTAAAACGTTTGTGAATGTTAAAAAGAAAAAAAAATACCATGTATAATGAATAAAGGTATGTATTTCAAAATCAAGGATGATAGGTATGACAAACAAACAATATAATCAACTCAGAATTTGTATAGTCGTAAAACATTTTTTTTTATCTTGGATTTGTTTATTGTATTATTTAATTGTGGAGGCTTGTAATTAGCAATATGTTTTCCTAATTATATACTTACTATATATACGACAATGTTATTAGTCTGTTAGCCTTCTGTAAAAGCAAAAAATAAAATAAAATGCATAAAGGCTAGGGCTTTTAAGTTATATCTCTCTTGCTTTGTTATCAAACAAGAGCATATCAGTGCAATGTCTACATTTCGATGGCATCGGCGCGTGCCGTGACTGCACTCAAAACCTTACAATCTCAGGCGCTGAGGTTTTAATTAGACTGCATACATTTCAGTTCAATCTCGGTCCCATGTGATTGGGAGTAAGATTCTTATAGTAAGAATGACTATAGGGTAGACTGGTAGGTTATATATATATATAGGAATTTGGAAATGAGTCCGGTTCATTTCGAATTCCTTATAACTGATAACTTTTTGACGGAAAACCCCCAAATAATCATTTTTTGCCTATCTAAGTATTCATGATAATTACCATATATATATATATATATATATATATATATATATATATATATATATATATATATATATATATATATATTTTACTAACCTACAGGCCTCTCCTCATGACTGCCAAGTCTTTCTGTTATTTGCTATCTCTGGCCAATCGTTCTGAAATGCATCTTAGTATATATATCTTAAAGTACCTTTTAAATAAACTAAATTAAACTAATTAATTTGCATAATTAGGCTATGAATTACCGGGTATCAGATCACTTTAAATCCATTTCATATGACTTGCATTACCGGGACACAATTCAATCAAACTGGCCCAGGAAATCGAGCATTCACAAACGCTTACCACTAGACCATAGACACAATAATTAATTAGGGGACCAATAATCTTGTGTTTTAAAGCAGACCTGTTGTACGACGCAACAGGTCTGTGTGACCTGAATCACAAGAGCGCCCCCTATGATATTTACGACGAATTAATTGCCAATGCATTTGGGTAGGGTGCTAAAGCATGCCTGAAACCTATGCCTCAATTGTGGTGGCTTCTTTGTAAAGTTCGCCACGATAAAATCTGCACTGAGCCTCAGAACGCGAGCAATTTTCCTGTAAAATAACATTGTATTTGAGCATATATTGTATCCTACTTAAGATGGGTACAAATGGATGAATGGGACGTCACAAAATGAATTAATATACAGTTGAGAAATTTAGGGTCGTGGCAAGAGACGACTGTAGCTGGTTGGTTAAAGCGGCTGCCCGTTGTGCAAAAGGTCGCAAGTCCAAATCCTGCCGGTCCCATATTTTTTTCAGCTGTTTCTTATCATAATTTAAGCATATAGTTACAGACTGCCTTCCTGAAAGACGAGCATTCACTTGTAGTGTAAACTTTAAATTGTATCATTACTGGTTGCGAATGGTAATGATCAGGTCGCCCCACACTGGTGTTATATTCGTATCTGTAACGTTTCATTGCAAACAAATGCTTTCGGTTTGGAAGCACCTCAAGACGATTGCTATGCAAAAGTTGTGTCATTCATCATAGGTTTAGATTATATACAATTTTTATACTTCTTGTTCACAAAATACGTCTTCGAAAAGGTTATGGGGCTTTAGCAATATTGTATTTCTACCAGTCATTTCAGAAATAACATCATGATATCAGTCTTATGAGGAAACAATTGCTTAGCTGTTTTCCATACAAAAGTAATATGGGTTTAACTTTAATATTATTAAGTTTCTATGAAAAATCATATCACAAACTATTAAATGCATGTTTGTTGAAACAATTTTTTAAAAATTATTAATTAAATTTTTCAGTTTGTATGTGACTCATTTAATGATTAAAACAATTTTAACTACGTAACCACGAAAAAACATACAGTTTAGTGTTTTAGATATGATACATTTATCTCATTGACACCAATTCAGAAATTGATATATTTTCAAATGAATATGATGTAACATTGGTTTTTTATAACAATTTTGAGAATGTTAGTAATAATATATGTTCTTATAAATTGTGATTAATATAATTGGTTCCTGTAGCCATTTTAGTCAAATATAAAAATAAAGAAATGATTTGTCTATAAAAATATAATAATGTAAGATAAATTTAAAGTAAAATCCATATTAAGTTAGTATGAAAACACGGCGCTCGGGAGACTACCCTTAAAGGGAAATGCCGTAAAAAAAAAATAAGACACCTCTATCATATTCCAGCCACAGATATTAAGACACATTTTTGCGGTGTTCATGCGGTAGGTAACATATTTTCTTTCTATTGAGTTAACGAGTCGTAGGGGTGGTATGGCCGATCTGAGGGGATGAAATCCAACCCTTGGACCTTTAGCCCGCACCCCGGGGTTGCTGAGCCTACCTTAACAAATTTTCCCTTAGGCTTAGCGCGTTCTGTATCAAGAAAGTCCTTTGAAGTGTTTACTTTTAACTTGATTAAAGGAAACTTTGAGAAAAAACGAGCAAAGTTAATGTAATTATTGTTTCTACTTGTTGGTTTTCTAAGGCTGCTTGCTACCTTTTTTCTCGAGGCGTGGGAGAATGCTTTAAAAAAAATATATTATGCTAAGTAAAATTCAAAGAAAGTTAGAAAAAAATGAATTTACCAACTTTATAAAAAAAATGCATACCAATAAATTAAAAAAAAAAACAAAATAACGTAATATAATACGAGGGAAATTTTTAAGAAAAATTTTACCGAAAAATATGCAATTTCATTATACTACGATGCATTTGTTAAGAAATAATAATACGATGAAAGTAACACAAAAACAAAACAATTCTCTGAAAAACATAACGCCGCGCCGCAAAAAAATCCTATGTGGTATTTAAGTCAATGTGTAAGGGTTGAAAATAAAAACATCAGATCAAAGCAACATCAGAAAGAGAGAACAGAAGAATGCTGAATAACAATTTATTTCTTAACAATGCGTATTTGAGTAAAATGCACACACCAGCAATATTTGCAGATATCAAACATTTATGCCACTATAAATTTGAAAGCACTTAGCAAGCGCAAAAGCTGACGCGATTTCGCTTTCGAAAAAAATCGAGCAAAAAGTCGCTCGACACGCGTAAAAGTAAAAGAGGAAGCGGGGAAAAAATCAATGCCTGCGTTTTATGTTCTGTGCGTGTGACAGATCCGTCGCCATGGCAACCGTGACGGGGGCTGCAGCCGGCAGGAAAAAAGGTCTTATGTCAAACGCGAAAACGACAAAATGGCGGCTACGTTTCCCGCGCAAAGTCGCACTCAACTCGATGCGTTCGCGTTTAAGCTTTTATTGTTTTCGGAAGTGGAGTGTGCGTCGTGCGAGCGAGACGGAAGATGGGGTAAGGGATCCGGTAATCGATATTACGCACTTTTGTAGCAATGGAATTGGCGCGCCTCGGTGCAAGAACCACGTTCGCGCGCGTTGCAATCATTTTTTCATTTTTGATCTAATGCGTTTCTTCGGCAACTTTAGGAATCATTTATGAAATCACTACCCTTTTGGTACATACTTCTTTTATTGATCTTACTAAATAGGATGCAGTAAAAAATATGAATTCAGTAAAACAGTTTTAATTAGCATTATAATTAACAACTAACTTCACAATACTTTACGTTAGAAAAGGCAATTATTCCGGGCCACGTTTGCCAGATGTTGCAATTATGAGGTATGTTATGGGAAATAATGAGTTTTATAAAAATGAGTAAGAGGCAGGGCGGTGAAATTCTGATGAGTCACTTACGGGCAATACTTGCGATTCATACATTTCTCGGAAAGGAAAATGTTTTCAGTTCTACGAATCAAATAAAGTATTTTAACGTCATTCGACGGCGGAGCTTTATTGGAAAGGTTTATGTCTTGAGTTGATAGGTAAGGTTCATGATAGATTATTTTTATGTTTATACCACGAAACATGGTCAGCTCATGACAACAAGTAAGTATCTATGCCCAATTTTAAAATGTTTTTAGATCCTTTAAGAGAGTTCAAATAAGGAATATATTTTCAATTCGGCTGTGTTATTATGTATTGTTTGATACACAAACTTCTACGTTTTATTTTAGACATTGATATTAAATATTCTTTACTTGCGCCAAAATAAGCCCCAATAAAAAAATAAAACTTATAATAAACATAATTTTCCAATGCATTATTGATTATAGGAGATAATAAACTAAATACATTTAATATAACTTTACAAGAACTAGGTAGCTTGTACAGTCTACAAAATAAATCGTAGGCGTAAACGCGGTATTATTTACTTCTAATTTACAGATATTAAGAACAGACATGCTGTATTCGCTCGAGCTTACCAAAAGCACTACCAGCAAGCTCTGAAGAACTGTATGCAGAAACGGAACGGATTTTTCTCGCTTGGGGCTAAGCAGAATAATCATACAAGCTGTGGTACGTCTTTTTTATAGTTTACTGGTCATTTCCAGATACAAATGAATAACATAACCACATAATGAGTAAGTTCACGTCCGTGGTGCAATGGCACGGATTCGTACTCACGACCTCTTGATAGTAAGACCGATGCCTTGACCATTGCGCCACGGTCGCTTTTGCTTCAACAATATTTTTAAATCTTGTCAAACCTGCCCGCTGAGTTCTAGAAGTAACAACACGTTTTTACATCCTGCTATTATATAACTTATGTTTCGAATAATGTAAGGCAGTGAATAAATACTCACAAAGTCAAGCCTTTCTCACTTGGGGAAAGGTAGAGGTAATTAAAGTTAACAGCAGCGATAGCAGAGTGTTAGACCGTAGGACTGCAAAGTCAAAGGTCTCGGGTTCGAACCCACGGCACACACCTCTGTCAATATATCGTTAAGATTAGTCTTTACGAAGATATGGGTGTATTTATTATATAAATTATCCCTGGCTAACGGTGATGGAAAACATCGTGAGGAAACCTTCATGCCTGAGAGTGCCTAAAAAGTACTTGTGGTCGTGTGGGACCATGGCCTAACCGTTCTCAGCATATCATGAGAAGAGGCCCGAGACCAGCAATGGGACATGTATTAGTAACAGGGCTGCTATTATAATCAAAGTTGAGCAATCATTTTACACACCAGTGATAATTTAGTGAAGTTGAGCAATTATTTTTACACATCTACTCATTTTGCCGCTTCAACACTTATACATGCCACTGATTTCGTGTTCTAACCTAGCCTTGTCAAACGCTTAAGAGCATAAATACGAAACTATGCATAGTTATTCTATTACGGTAATTACACTAAAATGACTGCAACAAAGACACTCCTGGCTGCAGCATCAGACCGATGCTGCAGCCAGGAGTGTCTTCTCATGGGAGAACGCCTTGACATTTAGGAGCATAGATACGTATCCTTTGCATAGTTATCAGTTTTTGTGGCAATACACGAAATATCGCTCACAAACGCGCACACACGCACCACACACATGTAAAAGTTGCTGCAGAAGACGAGAAACATTATACTATAAAGTTAAATATAAAATTAAAATGTTTTTTTTTTTAAAACAAGCTTTTATTTAGATTGTTCTTAAAAGGTGAAAATAACCCTACATCTAATAATATGAATAAAATAGTGTTAATTTCTGCTCATATCTCCTGCTGTCAAGTAACACGCTTTTACTTTGCTTATAGTTAGAATTTATATTTTTTACTATGCTAAGTACAACTTGAGCGAAGCCGTGGGCGAAGTTTAGGTACATATATAAATACAGGTAACTAAAATTGTAAACACGCTAATTTAGCACATAACAGAGGTTTCAATGGCGTTCATTTGAATATGCGAAGAGAAATACCGGTCATTCCCCGACGGACGTTTCGATCAAATCACACCGACCGGCGCTGTTATTTGATTATTAGAGTTATTAGGCATTTCTGTGGTTTGTTTTGCAAATTAGAGTTATATTATTATGTGGTTGTTTACTTGTACTAAGTTGGGATGGCCCATTGGCCGCATAACAAGCGCTTCTTTTAGACGGCTGGTTACAGGACTTTCGTTCGTGAGCTTGGTCACAAAAGCTACACAACTAATTTAAATACGTAAGTAGCTATTTACACTTTACTAGAACGTTTCAACCACTAGTAGCTTTTACTGTCATCTGGCAAAGATATGACCTTTACAGATGTCAGAAGAAGCTACTAGTGATATAAACAGCAAAGGGAATGCTTATGGGTCATGGCTGCTAAACTTATCTTTATTGAAAAAAGGTGAAATATTAAAAAAATGTGGGTGATTTACATTAATAAGATACAATATGAAAACAGGAAAAGTAAGGAAGTATATGCTGGTACAGGAGCTGGATTCTGAAGTGAAAATCTACATCAAATAGTGATAGGTATCGATAATGTAAGTATAATATTTACCATCGACAATTCGACATAATGTTCACAGAATTTAAAATTATAAAAACAATGAGACGAACAGAACGAAAAATAGACAAATTTTGAATGTAGAAATATTCATAGTAAACAAAAACTTTGAATGTTTTATTGACGCTATCGTTTTCTTTTGGCAATTGCACTTTGGCCTTAATGTAACTTTTTAAAACTTAGGACGTAACAACCTGTGCCTAATGTTCACCTGAAGTATATTGGAGAGGGTTGATTCGAAACTTATACAGACGGTACAATAAAGAGTACAGGTCTGTAGCGAAGCTTAGTCAACTTTTCAATGGCTCATTTGGAGATAAAGAGGATTGCGATATATAATGTAAAGGGCAAAATGATCGTGTGCTCATCATAATTGAGTGGGGTCTGCGGAAACAGATCGCTTTTTGGACAAGTAAGATATGAGGGGTTCAATTGAAAATGACTTCGTCAAGTGTCCTATCCCTTGGTGCCAGCAGCGGGACACCTCAGCTCACAGATTTAGACAGAGGGGAATGTACCGACACCATGCGCTGGGGTTCAAACCCTCTTTGCACCTTACGTCCTGAACGCAAAACAATCGGAAACATCAACCTGTCGCGAAATGGGGACGACTGTCGCACCCTCTTAGCGAAAATTGCGTAATAATTTTATTAACCCTTTCGAAAAATTTACCTATCATTACTCGCAAACAAGATTTGCCCTCGCTCGATTGCCCTGTACAGCGACGGAAGTAGTAACAAGATTAGATCCAAAATAATTATTAACGTAAATAATAATTGTAAAGCATACGAAAAGCGGTGCAAAGTTGCGTACGGATCGATAGAACGCCGACGCGAAAGCTCCAAGTAAACAGATCGAAGCTTTGAGCGAATGTGCTCCGAATCGAATCCCGCCAAATGCAACGACAGCTGTGCGTAGCTCGTAGCGCGTAGCCGCGCGGTGTAGAGGCGGCGCCACCGGCCGTATTATTATTATTTGTAAACAAGCGTGTGCGGGTGCGGGGTGCGGGGCGCGTCACGTGACCGCCGCCGCCATTGGCCGCCGCTCGCAGCTGCGTCGCCGCGCGCGCCAGTCCGCCGCCGCCCGCTGCCGCGTACACTTCACGCAGCTCGTCGCACAGCGACGCGACACGCGCACCACTGACGCGATCGCGAACTCCGATTCCCTTTTTGTTTATTTTTCGCTTGCGTCCTTCGGACCGTTTTGTTTCCGAGGCAGCGAGACGAAGAAAAAAAGGAGGCGCGGATGGATCGAGCGACCGGAGAAGGTACGGAGTTCGCGTCAGTATACAAAAGTTTTGTGGCGAAATGTGCAAGTGTTTCAAAGTAGTGCCATAGAAGCTTTCGGTTTTGTGAATTGTTTAGTTAGAGGTATATAGAGCGACGGCAGCAGAGCGTGAAGCGAGGTCCGGTGCGCCTTCGCGTGCTTCCGCCAGAGCTTTAGTTGTGTGCTTTCGCGAATCGATCCCTGTTTTCCTGCAACGCGCGTGTTGTTGCAACAGAAGACTTTGAACTGTTTCTGTAAGAATTGTCCCAGCAGATCTCATTGAGAGTCTGCATTGTCTCACGCTTATCTGAAGCCAATTGGACGTAATCTTGTTGGTTGTAATCAAGAGTCATGCTCGTTCGCGGCGTGTGAGAGTTGCAAAGCCGCGCGTCAGGGAAATGGGGATGGCATCCGGAGACACGTCGTGGTGACGCATTGGCTGTCATTGTCTGATGCGCATGATGTCACATCATTTAGCCCCTAATTGTAGTGAGCGAAATTATTGCGAGCACGACTTTAATCTACTTTTTTGCAGTTCACAAGTTCACAGTAGCTATCTCAATCATTTGTAATTTGTTTCACTCAGCTAAGGGTCGTGTTTGATGCTTCCGTTCGCAACGATCCCACGGAAGCAGTATTTTGATAAACCAATCAAAAATTGGCTGGTTTCCAGCGGACTAAGGTCAAGACAATCAAAGCGTTTAACTTGAGAACCATGCTGCATTTCAATTTGGACGTTTGATTGCCAGGAATTGCAAATAATTAGACTTCTGTAGTCAACTCTAATTTGCTCGTTATTTCTTATCATATTGGAATCATCTGCATAATATTGCTGGTTTAGAGCTTTTATGTGATTTGCAACTCTTTAGTTTGTAGTTAATTTTCATGTCATATAGTTTTCTAGCACGTTTAGCACCTTTTTCTCTAGGCAGTTAGCTCATTAGATAATAATGGATAGATGGAACTTATGGCTCACTATAGAAGATGTTTTATTTATTTTGAATTAATTAATAATATTTTATTGACTTCAGAAGATATATCTTAGTTTGACTTATTTAATTGTAAATAAAGAACAGATCATGTTATATTTATCAACTTTTAACATAACATAATATAACATTCTTCTTCTTCGTCGTGTCGATGGCTGAGTCAAATTTTATTTTGGCTTGCCATCGTGGTGAAAGGATTAGCCAATTCGCTTAGGTGAAGTCGCAAATTGCCCAGGGTGCGCCGGACGTAGGGAATCGTTGTGTACGTCACTCGGGGAGGCTCCTTTCATGCATATAACATTACGTTTATATTACCCAGAAGGGTGTGGTAGAGGTGTACAAAACCCACACTTCACCTGTTATGTTTAGGTCCAATGGGATAGTGGGTGAGCCTATCGCCATCCATCGGGCACAATTTCCACTCCATGCTCCTATTATGAATTATATGTATTATATAATTCATAACTCATTAAACTTAATAACATACCTATTTAATCGTCAATTTTAAAATTATGAATCTCTTTCAATATTTAAAAAAAATATATTTATGAAGTAAAGCTGGCATTCTTAGAATACACGCACTATAATAGCTATGAAATACTAATAATAAAAGGTAATCCGAAAAAAGAAAAGATATCATCCAATACCCAACACGCCACAAATCCAGAAACAGCAGCTTTGGATACTAAAAACAATCGAGATTACTTTGGATCGGATATTGGAATATTGGAAGATTAATACTTTTGAGTGCTGAAGTTCGAAGACAATCCCGGTCCCACGGAATAATCGAATAAATAATACGCCTTCCTCCCGTGAATGCGATAATAGGGAGTCAAGTTCAGAGAGGCCAATGAAAACAAATAAACAAATTGGCCAATTTCGCCGGAGCTAACTGTTGGTACATAACAAGAGGAGAGCAACGCAACGGATTGTGCAATGCCACATGCTTCCTTTTTAGTTAAACAAGCGAGTTATGTTTCCTCTGACTCTAGTTTCGTATCTTGTTTGATAGCTTGAAGTTTGTCTTTTTTGATGGTGTTAGCGATTATTGTTTCCAAATTCTGTTGCTACTTCTAGGGGTAGAACATACGTACATTATTCAATTCATTTTATAGGTCAAAAAGCAATTAGTCTGAGTTTGATTTGTGTTCTTTCAAATTCTATTCGGACATTTATCTGTCTAGTTCTTTCAATTAACTTAGATGTCTTTTAGTTAAAAATATTTATTTTTTATAGACTACCAAATGCCGATTCTGTAGGTTTCATCATTTTCAATTCTGTTTCACGTGTTTTATAACTCCAAAGGTTAGTTATATAAAGCTGAAGTATTTTTAAACCCTAAAAATATTTCAACCCTACAAATATTAATATCTTTCTGAAATCGAACCGTTCAAACCGAGTATACTCCATCGGTCTATAGTCTGAAATCTCGCGATTATTGCCACAAGTAATATCATAAGTTGATTCATACTTTCTCTGTGGGATAATCCTCCTCTTATTGCTCCCAAGCAAACGCGACGCTGACGCTATTCTACCTATACGATATACATAGCTGCGGATGTATAAGGACACTCGTCTAGGTAAAAGTTTAAACATCGATGTAGTGAAAAGTTTCTTGAAAATGTAATTGTGGTGGATATTTTATTTGGATAAGGGCGGGAGTCGCGACGGTGAACGCTCGCTTTTCAATGAGAATTCAGTTTTAAGTTTCTGCAAAACGTTTACCGTGGAAGTTGATATTAAATTTTTATAGTTCCAGCGAGTCATACGCTTATTTATGAAGTTATTTCAGTCTATTGGATTGCTGCTTAGCTTTAGTATTTTCGAGTACATTCTAGATTCATATTTTTTTAAGGACCAATTGGAAAGATATTGGATGAATACTTGGATTTTATAAATATTTGGCGAATTGGATCCAAATCCACATTTAAATGCATTATATAGTCAAACAGCAAAAATGCCCTTGAGAAAGGTTGTTCACCTCACACTCATTATAGAAATAGGAAACTTACAACAGGGAAATTAAAAAAAATGTTTTGTAAGAAGAAAAACATTTTAAAGTAGGCGCGGTGTCAATGTGTAAAGGAAACAATACTAAATCATACAATCATCGTCATACACATGTGACTTCCTTCAAACAATTTCATCTTATAGGTGCGTATAGAAAAACGCTCAATTTCCGATGTCGCATCCGATAGCACGGACAGACGTGCCTACAAAAAACCTTTACAAAATTGTATCGACCAACACAAAGGTGCGTTTTGAGAAATTCAAAAATTCTTTATCCCCTTGTCTTAGAGATTAAATTTGAATGCGTTTGGTCGCGAGAAAGTGCAACAATGAGTTGGTAGAAGTATTAAGGCATCAGAAAAAGTGGTAGTGTGGGAAAGATTGTCGTAAAAAACACAACATCTGCGTCTCTATTGAACTGGATTCGAGTGGCTGAATGGGATGCTCGGTAACTCTATACACGACAGCGGCCTTATCATTCTAATGTGTTTTAATTTTGATGGCGTTTTTGATATCATGCTGGTGTATTCCTGCATTTTCTACAGCTTTTATTTCTAAATGAGGATCTATTGTAGTAGTTTTATCTGAGTCTTTATTTATGTGTCTAGCTTTGATGTCTGTCGGGTTCCTTCTCTATGATGCTATATCAAACTTTTTAAAATACCCAATGAAAGATTTGTATGTTTCCATCTTTCTCTTAAAAATTGGAAATACATAGTGGATATTTAAACTCACCTAAGTCACTTCTATTTTCGCTTGAATCATTTCGTCCAAATGTTCCGTATAGTGTCAAAATATTACGTCATCAGCAAACATTATTGCTTGCATTGACAAAAGCCTGTACTATTTGCGTTGAAGTGATATTTTGTGTAATGCAATATATTTCTACAAAGTCATAGAAATTTTCATAATGGCAAGCCATTGTCAAAGAATCAGAAATTGAAGAAATGCCGAGAATAAAAGCAACCGAATATATCATTTGATATCGAACAACGTCGTCGGTATGTCGTCTAAAATAATAGAGCGGATTGAATCCGCGTTCGCGTACCGGCAATCACACTGATGTACGTATCCTGTCGGCCGTGTCATTACTGTGGATTTATACGCTGTAGTGTGAGAAACAACCACTCAAAAATCTCTATCATTTACTTGTTACATTATGAATTCAAATATCAGTTGTTATTTTATCGTCTTCCACGAATGTGATATTTATTTCGGGTTGACTGATTCTGCAAGTAAATTAACCAACTAAAGATAGGTACATACTTTCCAACTCCAACTATATACTTCTGATTAAATTCGTTGCGGGTTCCAAGACAATTTTAACTCTCCCTGGGATTGCCCGTGTGTCATGCACGGTGCCTTTCAGTTGGTTACCGCTGTAGATCCTGGCGTCACAGGAGTCACAGTGGTGGGCGTGTGGGTGGGATTATATCCCGTAAAAAAAAGTAAATTAACCGAAAAGATTATTAAAGATACATATCGAAATATATGATATACAGAATGACAAAAATAGAGAAAATGTTGTCCGGTATCTTCTTCTTTCACTTTTAAATAAAGTTTACACTGTGTATGTGTGTGTAGTGACATACTGTAAAAAATATCTGGCTTAATTATAAAACTAACCCAATACAACATACACACAAGGATAAATATATTTATTCTGCACATATACATAAAGATAATCATATGGAAGTACGGCCAAAGTTAGTATATTTGATAGATGATGACAATAAAATGCCTAATTGATACGACATACATTTACAACGATTATACATTAAAAGACACGAATTCAAGTTTAAATTTTGACGCGAATAATTTTATCTGCGTGCATAGAATAAAATGTCTCTATATACTTTAATGTATCCAGTTATTTTACCTGCAGTTTTTATACGTAACATCCACCGTTAGTTGCGCAACCCTTTGAAATTGTCCATCCGTATATTAAATTGCATTAGTCATCAAAACAGATCTGAAAAATGATTTAACAATAAAACTATTTATCTTAAAGTGCTCTTTGAAAATAGAAGACGCTAATTACAGCAATGACATTTAAATTTTATAATAATTTTTAAAAACAGAATGATTTGCGTATCTCTAAAAATAAAATAAGTTTACAATCATTGATATAGGAACTCCTTACAAATATAGGTATCGTTATCAATAGATTATTATCGAGTGATCATCGCGCCTGAGATATCAGTTTCCTGTGCAGGTATTATGCGCAAACGCCGGATGTTACTTTGTACACAGCTGGTTGGAGAAAAAACTGGACTATTTAGTTCACTTGAGTATTTAATGTTTTTTCGTCCATATATTTTTAATGTTCAATCTGACATTTAAATATAAAATAAGTTATGCTCGAGTAGTCTTAAGTAGACTTTTTTGTAACTACTCTTACATTGATGATGTTCTCATCAGCTGCAATTATTAGTACTTACATTCCCTCTACTACTCCTTAAAACGCTTTGCCAAATGCGAGCTTAAAGTGGTGAGGTTATATTTAATTAAGACAAGATAAACATTTATCTTAGCTCCGAACATATTACCCACATTCTTCAAACTAACAAGATTCAATGATTGCCGAACGCCTAAACGCAGCGTTCGCTGCACCGCTTCGCGCGTCGCACAAAAAAGCGACAACATCCGACTCTAAAAATAAGCCGTGTAATTGCAGCTCAAAGCTGAAAGCGCAATGCTTTCGCTGCAGCGGTTGTACGGTTGCCCTTGACAACCGAGACCCAGATACTATCGCGTTCCACACACACATCCTCGTCCACCCACACATGTACAACCCACGAATCCTTCCAACACACACGTTTACATGTCCTACACATATCTTTAGCACACACGTGAATGCCGTGCGTTCTGAAGTGAGCTTTTTAATTTTTTTTCGAGGAACGTTCTTTGTGCGCATCTACAAAGAGTTTTGCCCTGTGATTACTAGTCGGGACGTTTTGTAGTGACGGTGATGTAATGCGGAATGATTTCTGAACGTTTTGACGCGAGTTTGAATTTAGAATGAATATATTTTATTCACGAATGCTTGTTTTTCATGATTCAAGGACTTCTATTACTTTGATGGTTACTAATATGATGAAAGTATTTATTTTGATTGTAACTAGGCGAACAATTGAAAAGTCATTAAAGCTACGGTACATTCGTTAGAAGAGGATAGACCCAATTTTTTTTTTTAAGTTGCTTAGACAAATGGAGCCAAGTACTAAAATGAAAGTGAAAAGTCGAAACAAGCAAGTTGCAATTTACTCCCTCTTTGTACACGAAACAAAAGACATTTCTTTTGATGCGCATCCTATAGGACGTAGTTATAGGCCGATTCCCGAAAGTTTTATAATGAGAAGAGAATTTGATCAAAGAAAATACATTTAGTAATGTTAATCGTACTTGAAAGCTGATGTATTAAAATTATAATATCACTTTTCAGGTAATTATAAAGTAAATCTAGATTACCTACTATAATAAAAAGTGGTTGACGTCATAATTCTGCAAATGAAGTGCTGTCAAAGATCCAAATCGATTTCACCATCTCTTTACAGCATGAAATGCTTGTATCAAATAAAAAAATACACCTTCTACACCTATTGATGTGTCATTTGAAACATTCGGCATTTTTTATATTTAGAACCGCACGTGGGAGATTGAATAAAATTAGAACAGTTTGTTCTATTTTTCCCTAATCCATTTTTAGACGAATTAACTAAGTACGTAGATTGTGTGACGTCAATGAATTTGTAAAAATAAATTATTTCTGGATTATTTGAATGAATTTAGAATTGGTGCCATTAACAGAACGTTATTAATACAGAACAACATTATTAATAAAATTTTAGTATCCCTCTCAATTTATTTAAAACACAAAATATATGAGAAGGAAAAATTAAAATACCGTAAATAAAAAAATATTTCTATCAAATACCAATCCAAAAATAAATCTGAAAATGTGTCAAACCGAGTCCCGATAGGTGAAAATAGACAGTTTTAAATCGAAACAGTCAAAAATAGTCCTCCCTTAAAATAGTGTAACCGAAATAGAGCGAAGCATTAGGCACTATGTCCGCACCCTTCTAATTATAGAGTTTGTTTGCTTCTCTATGATAACGCTACCAAATTATATAGTTCCCAAAAGGTTTAAGACTTCGTTCGCCGAAGTTACTCTTGAAATGGTACGCACTGTAAAAGCTTGCATTTTATTGTTGTCTCATAAACATTTGGTAGCACACATGTCAAAAATACGGACATGAATTTGAGAATTCTTTGAAGAATGGGTACATCACAAAAAATATTAATCAAGCTTATGTTGAGTGGTGCCTAAGAGTATGCAGATTTAACCTATTAAGATATTTGAATTTTTAGTTAGATTCGGCTGAAATGGGACTGGTTGTTTCCAAAATATAAATCATTCAGAAAGAAAATGTCGCACTAGTCGGAAACCGATCTATAGTGGCCAACATCACTCATTACCGATCAGCGCTATATTTCAGTTGACAGCTGACCAATAGCACGGGAAATATTTTGTTTGGTCATTTACACAGTTTTGGCTATTGCCTGTGGGGATGAGTGTTGACACGGACTCTAACATTCACGAACCAGATAGCTTTTTAACTAACGAAAGATTTTGTTATTGAGAATACGGGTTACTCACGTTACTTTAGCCGGGATATGCCGACTAGTTTCGAATCTAGTACGTAGATTCATCAACTGGGCTAGTCGTTCGATAATATTATTAAAATATATGCCATATTTTAATAATATTAACGAAAGATTCTAAAATATTATAAAATTTCAAACTTTAGATTCTCATTCAAAGGAAATAATATTTAAAACCGCAATATCTTGGTGAATGGGACAAATACATTTGATTTAATAATAAATTGCCAAGCAAAACAGTAGCTTTAAGTAAAAACAATCGAGAATATTCTATTATTTTTCTTCGCTTTCTTGCACGAGCTTGCACGCACGACTATCGGGGTCAGGTTAAAGGGGTGAAACGCAGGGTGGAGGGGGGTTGTGACGTCACCCCGCGAAATGTTACCGGCACATGACAACGTGATTATCGCGCCACGCCAGCTTTATCAACGCGCATTAACTGCAAACGATTTGCTAATGTTAGTTTGGATAAGGTTGAGATGGTTGTATCAAATATGTTTTACAAGAACCTATGTAAGGAGGCTTCGCTTAAATCAAAATATTAAATATCACGGGTTATATACTTTGTTTTTGTTGTTACGAGTTCCCGAGGTTTTGAACTATTTATTCGAACCGTGATTATTACAATTGAACTATGAACTAATAGTGATAGATAGTAAAACAGATTTCCTTATTAAAATATGGGTAAAAAAAACCTAATTCATTTAATGATTATTTAAAGTTTCATTTCACATTCAAAGAGTCCATTTTTAAACTACGAAATTACACACACAATTTATAGCAACTATTGTAATGAAACCATTTTCATAAACGCAATATTTCTTATAACTATCAAACAAAATTCATAACTTCACATACAAAATACTAAAACTTGATGTCACGCCATTGTAGCCGTTTGGGCGAGTCTATTATTTATGTAAATTTTAAATAGTATTATCTCAGGATACTTATGTGGTGTAATGTAAATGTGAGGTATTTAATTACATACGATATTAAAAATTTGTCATCGTACTTATTGTGATCATGATATTTATAAAGTATCTTATATTTCAAATTAAAAAGACTAAAGACTATGCTACCGTGGCAACGTAGTTATCGCACCACGTAGGCTTTATCAATACACAATAACTGCAAACGATTTGCTAATGTTAGTTTGTATATGGTTAAGATTGTATTGAATATATATTAAGGAGGCTAAGCTTAAATCTCGAAAGTTTAGATTCTGAAAGTGAGTCCTGGATGTGGCGGCTATATATTATCTATGCTAAGCTGTAGTTGACTGATATTGAGAAAAGTTTGGTCTTAGTGTACGAGGATTGTTTTCAAATTTAAAATTACAGTATGATTTCTTGGAATTGAAGTATTTATTAGAGCAATTTTGACCTTATTCTTTCAAAATTGCTCTAGACTAGGGTAATTATTGTCATAGTACAGTTCGCAAAATAAGTACAGAACTTACCCCACTCAAAGTTCGACTGCAAAATAAACTAAACAACCTATAATGATGGATCATGTAATACAATGTGCATTATGATTTACAACAGGTCATTATTATGAATTACTTGAAATAGTTCTATTCGCGCCATTGCATCGATTCTCTCTACTCAAAACACTTTAACGCGCATGCGCCCGCCGTCGCAGTAAACATGCCGCCTTGGCCCATAACTTGCCAATTCTCTTACCTCCCTTTATTCTTCCCTATTCACAATTTACATCCCTCCCCTATAAAGTTAGTTTTCAATTTTTCCGCTATTATATGTATTTCCTTTGTCGACAGATTGGTGCCGGCCGCCCGAATAGCAGCCTCGCCGTCGCCTCGTGCGCCGCTGCAATTGACAACAACCAAACACAACCCACAAACCAAAGCCTCCAGTCATATCTTTCGTTTCGAAAAATTTAATATAAGCACTATTTTTTTAACCTTTTAACGATAATCTAATCGTACATAGTATACGCTAACTCCCAAACAGTACAAATTAATTTAAGTCTGAAGTGATCGGTATTTACAATAAAGAAGCCTTTGAACGAGCAGAAGAAATCAACCAACGACCAGTATTTAAACGTTCCAAAATAATAGATATCGTTAAACGAGTGCACAAATATTTTATCGATCGTTAACAAATATAATACGAACCGAGTCCTCGAGCATTTTGTAAAAAAAGTCAGCCAAAGATTTTATAAACCCTTAGACTTTAAGAGTTTGCGTGAGGTAAACTGCCTCTCGTTAAGGACTTTTATATTTATTCCGTAGTTGGATAACGAAGCTATTGTGATTAGATTTAGTGAAAACCAGTGTGCCGTATAACCGTAACGTTTAAGTGCTATTTAGAATACCGCGAACATTACCTAAGTAACGGAGCCACGTCATAGAGTACAAATCGCAAGTTCCAGTGCAGTTCCGTGTGTTCAGTACAACAATAGACTTAGAGCTTATTTTTGTAAGGATTTTTGCACGTGACGCGATGAGGCAGCGTCGCGGCAAAGCGTCATGAGCGAAACGCTCCGGAGCGAGGCGGGCGCGGATAGCTCGCACCTACCGCCCTTCTCCAGCTTCGGCGACATGGCCGAGAACGAGCAACGCATCCTAACGGCCGACGGTCGTCTGCTCGACCCCGCCTGGGAGTACTACGAGCGCACCGGTGACACCGTGTCTGTCATTGCCAGCCAGGCACAGTACCGGCCCTGGGAGTCCATGCCTATCACCGTTAACTCCAAGGACGCTATTCTGCGTGCCGGCTTCTCCACGGCGCTGGAATACCACCCTGTCACGCTGCAGCCCATCTCCAACAAGCTGCCGTCCTTCCAGAGCCAGTTCCAATCGTTCCCGGAGACTTCGGTGATACCAGAAACGGGACTGCCAAGCGTGACCCCGGTGCCTGTGACGGCGAATACCACGCCGAGCGCGAGTCCTAGTCACTTAACTCAGCTCACGCAACTGACCACACCCTCGTCGCCGGCGCATCTCACCACACTGGCGCAGGTTACGCCACTATCCACGACTCTGACGACACTCTCACCTGTAAACGCAACAACATTCCATACGCTGACAGCTGTCAATGCTAGAAGCTATCCCATCGTCCCGGCTCCCTTGCAGGCGAGAGAGCTGACACAAGCCCCACAGGCGTACATCGACGACCGGCACATACAATTATACCAGCCAAACATCGCCACAATTAACGCCTTCCCGACGCAAAATGGAATACTACACCAGAATGGTACACTCTTACATCAAAACGGGAGTTTAATACAGAATATACAAAGTCCGACAGTAGTCCATGTGTTGAAAAACGAGCCTTTTGATGTGAAAGCGCTACAAGACAAATATACTCCAAATGGAATGCACCATCCAAATTTCCAGAATCCAATGTTGATTGATAACGGTTATGAGAAAAAGACGAATGGTTTTGGAAGTGGATCATCACCGACAAGGTCGGACTTTAGGAAGAAAGAGAGACGGAAAATGAGAGCAAACAGTACAGAGTCTGATGGATCTAATATGGAGATGGGATCAGAGAGCAGTGGGCAGGTCTCAGCGGTGTCCTCCACAGCAGGGTTCAAGTCACCCATGCACGGAGCACCGCCGATGGCGACGGGGCCCATGGAACTCGACGACATATCCAGTGAAAAACAGGTGAGCATCTACAATGACCTATAATTTCCCACTTTAATATTTACTAGGCCGCAATACGTAGTTAATGAAAATAATATTTCCTTGCAATATTCTGAAAATAGTTATAGCAAAGATCAAACGGACGTTAGCTCGTTGCTATAATTACAGCCAATGTTAGCCTTTGTTGATGAAGTGCGTACATACAAACATTAAATTTATAGTTAGTCGATTCGTTTGTTTTCGATTATGACAGTTTCGACTTCGCTGAATTATTTTATTCGGTCATTAGTGGGTGATATGTGAGGCCGAATAAATGTAGTAAACAAAATGATATGTATCAACGTATCGCATCACCTACATCCGGAGGCAACTTGAAAAGCAACACAATAAAATCGAGAACGACAACTAATCTCCCTTCCCACGAATTGGCGAATTGCGTAAACAAGCCGCGCGGGAATCGCAAAGCCGACTGTATATTCGACGAAAGATATGAGAATTCTCAGAATTTTCATTCAGCTAACGCCCGCTGAAAGTGGGTATTCGAGAGAACCCGAAAAAGAGAAACTTTCCCCGTAATTCCACCTTTTATTATTCGGAAGCAGTTTTTATTCTCGGTCTCGAGTTCCAAATGGCCGAACTCTCTGTCTTCGCGGCTATAAATTTAATAGTTAGCCGATTCTCTTGCTCCACCAATAAATTAACTTCCTCTCTCGTTTAAAACACAAATTAAAGTCGGCGATTTACGCGTGTCCTGCTTAGAAAATTTTATGACTTTGGAATTTAACAGCGAATGCAATTAGTCGGCAGTTTTGAAAAGCCTTCGATATTAACGGAGTTAGTGACTTTTAAGTGCGTCTTTTGAGATTTTAAAGTTTTTGATCACGTAGCAATCATTAGAGCATTAGTGCTTATATATCGAGTTGCAGGATCACTTTATGATAATCTTGCTTCAATAAGATAGATCAACTGAATAGAACTAACTATCTGTAATTTAACAATCAATTAAAGATTGTTATTTCTGCACCATTAAAAGTACACACTAATGAGTACGTATAAGGATACCTACTCATTAAACAAATGTGTTCCTAATCAATAAGAAAAACTACAAATTATTCTTACTAGCTTTTCCACTGCTATTCTTCTATAATTTGTTATAATTAAAGTCAAGTTGAAGTTGTAAGAAAAAAGTGAGGTGAGGTCCAGAGAATGACGGCATTCCAGGACAATAAATGTCAGTGTTTCCTAGTCTAATAACGAACACCTTTGCTAGGAGCAGCTGCCGCCCCACAATAGCTCTAATTATTATTAGAGATGCACCTACACGTTTAGTCGATCGTAGCTTTTTGATCGGTAATCGGTCATCACTAAAATTTAATTATGATTATATTATATTGAAAAGCAGTTATGTTCAGTGTGGTATATAGTTATTAAATTTCAAGGTAGTAGTAAAAATTATAAAACTTGACGGAATTTCTAATTGTTTTTCTTTAACTTTGCGATTATCATAGTTGAGATGTAAGCTTTAACGGCCATTAGTCATAAAGGAATCCTAATTGGCAGGATGCGGTAATTTTAAACATACGCATTCAACTCGAATTGAAACAGCTATTTTTCAACTTCAGCCAGACACTTTTTATATACTTACTAATAACAGATGTATATCCCAAGCTCTTTAATTACTCTTTGCGCAATTGTCAACATTACTAGCTCAATCGAGTTAAAATCGAGTAATTTTTAATTGATCGAATGACTCGACGAAAAAATTGATTTGATGTGTTAATGCATCGAGTTCAGCTGCCGATAACTTTAATAGGCAGCGATTGCTATCTGACATTGTAAGTTGATCATAGAATAATTCATTACACTCGTACTTAGTTTTATACTTCCTTTGACAACGTCAATCAAATAAAACAATACCATTCATTTGAAACAATATTTTCCGTAAATAACATTTTACCTCGTCCCAACTATAAAAACGAAAATATAACATCAGTTCAAAAAATAAGGCTTACAATAAAATATTATCTTTATTACCTTACGCTAGACTACATTTTCCTTCGTCATAGAGCCGCTATTACTCATTATGCGAATGAGTCAAACGGGGAAAATCCGAAAGCTTCCTAGAATCGCGGACAAAACATTAGAAAAGCGGAAAAGAACGATATTTTAGTGACGTATAAGAACAAGAGATATAGATAATGTACCCATTTGGGTTTTTGGAGGGAAATTAGGTGACAAGACAAGCTTGATGACGTTTTATTTGTAAACGTGGCAGCCTTGATTTTAATAACATGATTATGTTGGCTATAAATTAGAACTTAGTGTAAATAGTGTCAAATGTAAGCTCTTTAATAATAAAAACAACCATAGAATGATATGTACTTTTAAAACAATTTTAAACAAAAATAACCGTTGCGCGCATTCAAAAGGACTGCATTCATGAAATAAGTATTTGTTTTGACAGACACATAATATATTTTAATTTTATATGTCAGCTTATAATCATAACGCAAGTAGTTTAGTCTTTTGACTATATTTATGGTTTTTGTGCATTTCGTGTCGCAAGACATGTGTTTTTATAGCAAACAGATTAAAGGTTAGTTCACACCAGCAGGTTTATGTTCTTTATTCAATACTTAGCTTATATAACTTGAAAAAATAAACATCTGCTGGATAAAACGATTAGAATAGTCTGAACTCGTATATCTTTTAAGTAGGAATTCTGGTTTTTTATACGATCTTCAGTGTTTTTGTTGAAAATGTGAATATAATAATGAGTATATCAGGTATAGGAATATTTAATTACAAGATACCATTACCTTTAAAGTTTACTTACTTACTAATGCTTCGTTAAGAGCAAATTATGGTATATTTTAAATAAAGAAAATAACAAACCTTTTTGCGGTTACAATTAAAAAAGTCAACATTTTTAAAACAATCGTTCTCTAACGAAATTTGAAAAGAATTCCATATTTAAATAATCGTCAGCTGTTTGTCGGTAGCACAATCGGTCGGTTTCGATTACGACCGGAGATAAAGTTCGAATGCACGAATTAAATTGCGCCAAATAATGGCGGCTCTTCTTACAAGTTCACAGCTGTTACGGATACTTATTTATTGGACATAATTTATTTACGCAGGCATTGTAGCATATATAGTACCATATGTGAAAAAAACTATGGTAACTGACCATTAATCGATCCGATCACAAGCTAGCAAAATGACCCTTTGAAAAACAAAACGGTGGATTAATAAATAATAGTACTGCTCTATATCAAAGCAAATATAACAAAACAAGAGAATTCTTGCCGCAAAAAGAAAATTCCTTAAATTGTATGTTTGAAATGCAAAAGTCGTAATAAGAGTAAACGAGATCGCTCCGATTGAATGCGCCGGCGCAGGACCGAGACGAGTCATTATAATGAGCGCGGAATACTCCGAAATTGTTGTCTGCCAGTAATTGCAATATTGGCCAAACATTTGCTATATTCCCATCCCTCTCCTCCTCATATGAAATGAAAGGGATTGCCAACATTGGCGATTTTGAAAAAGGTTGGCTGCATGCAACCAATGTTATGTTACGGGTTCGTGAATGAACCGCACACGCAACCAACGGGAATGTGATCAGATATGACATTCGTAACAGTAAAATATTACTTAATGAAGACTCCGAAGCCATTTTAGCAAATTAAAATTTTAAAACGAAAATTTTATCGTTGTTAAGTGCAATTGTTAAAATGAACGTGTCAGAATTTACAACAGATTAATATTAAGTTATAAATTGAGTCAATTAATCGCTACCCATCTTTAAAGTATACGGCGAAGTCGAAACTTGTAGTCACCAAATTGAATATGAATAAATAATTAATCGGGTCTCTTTTTCATGCAACAAGAATTAATGATACATAATTACTTATTTTAATTAGTTGGACCTGCTGTTTTACCCGCGTGTAATGTTTAATAGCTTTATTAAGAATAGGAGAGAGTAATGTGCGAACTTTTGCGTGTCCTCAGCAAAACAGTTGAAAGTATTAGAAACAATATATAGAGATGGTTCTTATTTTTATTTAAATACACCAAAATCTTATCAAGCAAGGAAAATAAACTAAAAAAGAACACTGAACCTAGGAAGATAACCAAAAGACTGACATGAAACTTAAATGGCAAAACAAGACAAATTCTTGTAAAAAACTAAATATGTACAAAAATATACAAAAAGGTCCGATTGGGCACATCGTTCTATATTATGTAATGGGTTGAAGCAAATGAGCTTACAATTCTTTGTATACTTACAAAGGACTTGAGAATCGATACTCGTTAAGAGGCTTTTAGTGTTAAAAATCCTCCAATCCCTTAATTACCACTAAATGCAAAAAGAAATGGGCTCGTAGACGGTAATTTTAATAATAAATCAGTATTACCATTCGCAGACAAAGAAGAAGCGCAAGCGGTGCGGGGAGTGCATCGGCTGCCAGCGCAAGGACAACTGCGGGGACTGCGCGCCGTGCCGCAACGACAAGTCGCATCAAATATGCAAGCAGCGACGGTGCGAGAAGTTGACCGAAAAGAAGGTAGGTTTTTAGTTCGAAGTTTCGAAGTTCAAATTCAGAATAGGTGTCAACCGATCTACGAGGCTGGAATACGAGTAGAGAAATTGTATATGACAATATCATTAATTGAAAGTCGATCTTCGCAGTTGGATGATAATCAGATTGGATTATGAATTTCTGGGTGAAGTGTTTTTAGTAGTAGTTGATAGTTTACTAGCTATTAGAAAAATTACAGGATTGTGTTTGAAGGCTAAATAGCTACTTAGACTCGTTGGCAAGATGTGATCAAATTAATTCTTGTTATATTTTGAGGTTTATGTTTATTTAAAAAACATAAAATACTTATTAGTACGACATTTTGTATCGTGTAAAAATTAAGTAAATTAGGGAAACTAAAAGTTATCAAATGACAAGAAAACGTGTCATCGCGCAAAATAACTATATTGAATGGAAACACCTGGTTAATTTTTGAGTGAAAAGGCTACTAGTTACAAATATAGTGTAAATTGCTCATTACTTATGTAAATATTATAATTTTTAATAAAATACGCGTGAATGCCTATACGATGACAAGCATAGTTAAAAACGAATAAGTAATACATTTTACTTGCAGTACATTATACCAGGTTCACGAGCCAACAATGCGATTTTTTAAGCTGGATGTATGAATATTGATATAAGGACGCGCAATAAAATATGGCGACATGATAGAACCTCAGCTTAGAAAAGTGAAATTAATAAAAAAATAAAAATAAATACAAAGTGTTACCTAGACGAGGTCATAATATGGCCTACAGTGTCAAAAAGTTATCAGATCTCATAAAAACCAAGCTTCCCACTCGACATATCCTTACTTTACAAGCCCTCAATTCACAAACTCTACACCATAATCAAAATATATGACCTGGCCATTTTGGAAATGTTTTTGGTCGTATCATTTCTTCGCCAAAAACAAACAGTCAACAAAAGCATTGAACATTTTTTACGGAGAATGCTTGTATTTTATTGAATTCATTTATTTATTTCCTACAATAAATTTACATTAAAAAATCACTAGAACAACCCACAGTCTACCAAAAACTCAAAAACAAGGTTTAGAAAGTTTTTCGACCATACATTACAATATTTTTTTATTCCGGAGTAAATTTTAATATTTTATGCCTGCCTTATTCTGCCTTAATAATTCGAATATTTAAAGTTAAGATAAAAATAACCCAAGTTGACCGTAAGTCAAATTAAATAATTACTTATTTTTCTTCGAGAGAATTTGAGATACTTCACTGTGCTAAAAATGAACTACTGCACAAGAATATCCAAAGACTTTTTTACTATCTTGCTATGTGCGATACTACTAGATAGAAAACGGCAGATAAATAAACTTGAGATGTTTTTATCACCATCATCCACCTGATTCCTTTCTTGTTTCCCATTCAATTCATTAGACGACAAAATTAATTTAAATAATTAATAATATACCTTACAACGACCGATTTAAATCGATTTTCCAGTTTATCATTCTCGAAAATTCAGACTAGTATCAATAACACGTTGATTTCGATTTCAATACGATACATTATACATTCGATTGAATTGAGATATTTCATAAAAAAAATGTTGAATCGATTTGCGATTGACGCAAATAGCTCGTCGCCTTGTCGTGGTGCCATTTGCATTAATTTATTCTGTGGCGTAGCCGACATCTTGTGTGATGCTTCACAAAATGGCGTATGACGTGTGATGGTTAGCGTTATTTGGATTAATTTGATGCAAATTATTCATTTATCGAATCATCTAATTTTACAACAATGGTTAGCATTAAAAGCGTTAATCCCATTTCATGCTATGGTAAATCTCGAAAGCTCAGGATATTATGTGAATACGATTTTATGTTACATAATTTAAAAAAAAACAACTTCAAACTATCAACTTCTACAGAAAATGCACTAAAACGTAAAAAAATAAATTATATATTAAAAGAATTATCCCCGTACCGACCTGAACCGTTGAGAAGTTGTACCTTCCAGCATCAGCTCAGAAACGTGATATGCTGACCGCTAGATGCAAATAGTTTAGGTAATGTACGAAAAACAATATCTAATAGAAGTCTTTAAAATTTGAAGGTTGCCCTCGACTTCTCTAGGATCCCATCATCAGATCGTGACCTGATGAAAATAGCACCGCATGACAAGTATACTCTTTCAGACGAAAAAAGAATTTGTCAAATCGGTGTAAGCATCTTCGAGTAATTCGCGAACAAACAAAAATAATATGCAATCGAATTGAGAAACTCCTCCTTTTTTTGAAGTCAGTTAATAATATGTATGATTTGCTTAAGCTATGATTTATGTTCCCAATTCACATAAAATAAGTAAAGCCTTCTAGACAGCAATAAAAGCTTTTATTGTTAAAATAATGCAAAAGTTAAACTTTTATCCCCATTGTCATCAAATACAAATGTATCATCTACCAAAGAGAAATGGCTATATTTCAAAACAAAACACAAAGATAAGCTTATTAGCATAAAATGGCAATAAAAATATAACAGCAAAATTAATAGCGCGTGAAAAGAGCATTCGCACTCTGCTTTATACACTCAGCCTGTACTGAATTTCTCTTTAATTAGGTCGCGAATAATTAACCATAGACAATTAAGACTGACAAGGATCTTTGGGCACTTTTCATACACAAAATAGATTCAAACTGAAAATGTGACAAAGTTATCTGTGCCGGTGGAGTTGTCAAATTTTAAATGGAAACCTCAAGTTTAATACGAAATCAATGACAGCTTTACTGTATTATATAAGTTTGTCGGTCAATACAGACTTAACTACGAATAACATTCGTTCAATTGTCTTCAATTCATTCACCCCTTTAAAGTTTTCAAGAACTTATAATGCAGATCGCAAGACGATAGCTTTTTGTATCACTCTTGATGAGACAGTTTATTTTTAAACTTATATACGAACCTACTTACAATATTTATGGGTGCAATTTCAAGTGCAAAAACATGTGTGCAAAAATGATTTGTTGCGTTAATGATATATTATCCTAACATAAAGACATGAAAAATGTAACGCTTAGGTCACCGGTTGAATTACAGACTGAAAAATACGATGAGCAAATGTATTAAGTGACACCATCGAAACGAAATAAAAAACAGTCATCTGAAATTCCGTTTGTTGCTATTTCAGTTTTTTTGCTTCCACGCGATGTTTCTATTTAGTCTAATAAAATACATTTATTTTCAATATATTTTTTAAATCTAGTATAATCGTCCATTAAATACATTCTGGTTTCATGTGTTCTAACTTCAATGTCAAGTTTTCGTATAATCATAGTGACTGAGCCATAGATAGTAAAATATAGGATATTAAAAAACTACTGTAATAAATAAACTTTCATAAACGCAATATTTCATAACTTTACATACAAAATACATAAGCCTGACGTCACGTTTGTTCGGAGAGTTTGGGCGACTCTATTAATAAAAAGAATTTAAAATTGTATTATCTCATGAAAATACGTGCAAAGTCGCAACAAAGTTATTCTTTTAATGATTTTTATAATATTGAGAGTTGTTTCAATTGCATTTAAAAATAGAAATTGGTCATCATGCCTATTCCATGCACTAGATAATCGATCGAAAAAGAACAATTAATATAACGGCAACATTTTCTTCTATAAAAGCATAACCTAAATCTTATTACAAAGTAACTTAGGATTAAGTAAAAAGTAGATATTTATCTACTTGATTGATTTATGGTGTAACTCTGTAGTCTGTACACACTTGTAGATATTCCAAAATATTTTTTCTTTTCTATAATTGTAATGGAGTTTTCGACTACAGTTTTCGAATAAGTTACCGAAATATAAGTAAATGAATAATACTTAGAATGACGAGTGAATATTGAGAACGCGGGCTTTTCTTTCGTTGCTAATGATCCATTACAGGCTTATTCTTACGCTTCCTTATACTTTTATTCGTGTTTTATTACAGCTACTGAAACTTTGAGAACAATTTTTTTAGCTTTGCTTAATATCAAAAAGATTTGTATGTATTAAACAAGTACATTTAAGTTGTAAATTTCTTGTATAGTTAATCATCGTACGGTTTTTTTCTACTTCTGCGGTTTGTAGTTACTTATATGTCGGTATTATCTTTATGCAATACCAAAAATAAACAATAATAATAATAAATCTAAAAACTCTAATCGAATTATTACAACAAAATTCCAGAACCAACTGTATCTGAAATTCAGCCACTATTTCGTTTCCACTACCTTCTTACTACGATCCACTAAACTTACCTAGAAAACTTTTCTCTAAAGTTTTCCTCACAATTTATCACCAACCCCTTTCATTCCGTTTACGCAATCTACCATCAATTGCTGACGCCAACAAAATTCTAAATTAGCTTTAAAATAAAAACTCAATATAATCACGGTCTTATCTTCTTATTAAAAGGCTATACTGAAAAAAGTAGGCTCTAAAAAATCTAAAATTATTCGGATACGTTTTTTGCGTAACCGAAAAAAGAAGTTTTTGCAAAGAAAGTGCGAAGCGAGAAACGTACTTGACTTAATTTACGATTATAAGTTACCGACTGCGAAGTAACTTTAGCAAATTAGTTTTAAAACAAGCACCGTAAAGCTTTTTGGGGGGAAGGGGGGAACACCTTTGTTCGTAGTCCAGGAATTACGTTTATTTAAGGCTTTAAGGCCTACTTTGAATAAGTGCTAGGGCAACCTCTGAAAGAAGAAACTAATTTGGAGGCTGATAATAACTGCCGCGGAAGAATAGTGGTTGCTGGCTCTGTTGAATGGTGGAAAGAACTTATTAAAAAGTAAAAATTACTTTCGTTTGTGACAATACAAAATACGTTGGTTTAGCATTATAATTTGTGTATTGCTCACCACGAGGAGTTAGGTTCTAATCCCGGGTCGGGCAAAGTGTTATTTGTGAACTTTCCGTCAGGAAATTTTCAATAGCAGCACGGAGTTGGAATTATGCCCGGTGAAACCCCCCTAAACATAACAGTTGAAATGTGGGTGCTGTACACTCCTGCCACACCCTTCTGGGTAATATAGGCCTCTTCTTGTGAGGAGAAGGGCTAGGCCATAGTCCACCATGCTGGCCAAGTGCGGATTGGCAGACTTCACATTCCTTTGAGAAACTTTCCACGATGTTTTCCTTTACCGTTAGAGAGCAATAATTTTTACGATAAATACACACATATCTTCGAAAAGACGAATCTTAACGATTTATTGACAGAGGTGTGTGCTGTGGGTTCGAAGCAGACTTCGCAGTCCCACGGTCTCCCACTTGGCTATCGCTGCTTGCCAATTCAAATTGCTGAAAATTGCAATTTTGTCGTTTATACACTGTATTAGGCCATAAAGTAATATTTTAAGCGATATTTTACAACCCAATACAGTGTATGACAATAAAAATCGTTTCCTTTTATGTAGAACATTACGATCAAAAATTACTTCCTTTGAATATTAACAACTTGGTAGCCGAGTACGATACTTAATAGCACTAAATGATAGTTTAGTACAGGTTTTAATGAGAAATTAATAAAATGTAGCGCGATAAAGCTACTGGAAGTTAATTACTAAGGTATATACACCTGGTTCGTTTATAAAAATGTACAATGTAAATGTTAGCTTTAATACTTTTGTTGAAAACCACGTCAGGTCATAAAAGTGGCAGATAACCCTACAAAAATATTTTAAAACTCAATGTAGAGCAGACATCTGCCAATATCTCGTAAAATGAATAATACTGGTTACTTGGAATAGTTAGTACACAATACAAAAACCTTTGAAAACTAACTTTCACGCGCAATTTTCTAGTTAAACTTTAACAAATGAATCAATTACGTAATACTAGAACGAAGAATTGCATTTTCTATTTGGGTGAATCGGTTTAAAATTTTGTGTGTAAGAAAAATTGCAATCAAAATTGAGCCTGCGTCGCAACACGGTAGTAAAAAAGAAGTTCTATTTTTTTATCAATATCTAAGCATTATCTCCTCAAATAGATCTGCAACTTGCATGTCTATTAATAGTTTAATGCACCATGACAACTGTCAAACACAACTTTACAGCAAAAAAATCAGTTCAGCTGTTATTTGAACACCTTTTTCATAAACCATAGGTATTTATATACGGTTCATACTTCATATGGCATTATCTGGGCAGGCAGGCAGGCACGAGCGGGGCAGCAGATGGTCCGCGCATGCGCCGGTACGCTCGACCAATGGCGGCGCGGCGCAGGCGCAGCGACGCCTCTCTTTATCTGATGTAGCTATTGTTGAAAAGGTGTGATTTGTTATCGCGTTTTGTGTACAAGATTTGTTAACGGATTTTGTAGTAGGAAATGAGATTTAATTGAAGTAGTGTTTGATGGAACGATTTAAAAATCTTACTCCTAAACTATAAGTTTAATAAGTACTTCGGAACCCTATAAATGAGTAATTAAGTAAATAAATTATAAAAAAAAACAATCTAGAGCGTTTATATATAAAAAAAAAATATGTGTTTATTATTATTCTGTACTGAATGATAGTGTTTTTCATGTTCGTAATTTTACTGCCATTATGTTATTTGTTTCTTTACTACTTTCAGTATTATTTTTCGCTCACTATAGCAATATTTTTTAAATATGGCTGGCTCTCCATTATTATGTTATGTATATTTTATTACCAAACTATTACCATTAGACATAAATAAGACTACATCGTTGTCAGGACAAAGTTGTCTATGATTCACTACAGCACAATATTTTTGCTGATGACATAGACGCCATTAGAATGTTTTTACATCTGGATATTGTCTTACTACATCTACTAAAACAAATAAGGTAAGAAAAATAGGTACAAAAAGAGCTTTTTCATAAAAAAAAGTTAAAGTATTTTATGTTTTTTTTAAGAAGGCGTAGACGTAAAAGGTAAAAAGTTTGAGCTGAATTTAGTGTAGCTCTGCTTTTAGACTATACTTAGAGCTCTAGTTTTAACGGCATAATTAACTTAGGTAATTTTGGCGGCCGTGACAGGACATTTTTTTTTTAATTTAATAAATAAACATAACAAAATATATAACTTAATAGTCTATTGAAATTGTATCGCCCGCCAATAAATTTCACGAGTCACACCACAAAAGCAAATACAGCCTTAGAAACGACAAATCGATGCCGCAAATGTCTCAGTAAACGAATAATAGTGTTGTTCTTCCAATTTTAGCAAACAAATTCTACAATAAACATGCCATAAATCACTAGCAATTTTATCGCACATTTTAATGGCCTTTTTGTTTTTCGATAATTCATTCATACATTTTACTGAAACTTTTTTTTCGCCCAGATTAATAGCGCGGGGATACGTCGCCATCTTGAAATTAAACTAAATTTATTGCCCCAAAAGCAATTTCTATTTTATCATAAGAATATCGAAAAACTTGAGTTTATTAAGCTTAGGATTTACGACGAAACTTTGTTCTATTGTAATTTAGTTTCATACAAAACTAATATTGGTTGACAAACAATGAATATTTATGGATGATTGCGATCCCGTAAACCATAAACAATCTGATTTAATCTTTAATGCATGATGTAGACACTGCGTTATTAAGATCAGATTTAAAAAAAAAGAACGGGTAGTAGAAATTAAGGTAACAGTAGCGTTATCGGCAAAAAATCGAATTTTAAACTTGGCCCCTAACCGTGATCGTCCACCCACAGGCGAGGCGATTATAACGGTCGGCGGGAGTTTACACTTTTGATTTTTTTCTTTTTTTTTGAGGCGGCACGCGCCAGGACCGGTGATTCACGGCCTCTGGGCCGGCAGATGTTAGGTCGAGCTTTTTGTGCTATCAGCTGATGTAACGGGCAGGCGAAGGACTTGTTAATGATGCATCTTGCATGCTCACAACTATTACTTGTAAAAAAACGTCGGTGTTGCGCAATTGTTATTTTTCTTTTATTCTTTTTTTGCACATGTGCGTTTTTGTACAGAATCTTTTCAATTGATGTCAATTAAATAATGTACATTGTAAAACAAAGTCTGAGTAAAGCGCCATTTGAATACAAAAATGTTGTAGGTGACGCAGTTTTTATCAAAAACAGTGAATTTGACTTCAATTAAGTCCGCAAAAGTATTCAGATCACTCTACATCTCATAACCGTCAATTGTGTTTATTTCAACGAGTTATTACGAGGTGTTAAGGTTGAATATTGAGTGTCAAACGCTGTTCAATATTCCGTTAACAGCAAAATTACGTGGCACACAAAAACAAACAGGATGCGGCTCAGACGCATGTTTATGTCAAAGTTATCTTTATAAATATAACTGTATGAGACTCAGAGTTGCGGAAAATTGTTCCAACTTGTATCCAGTCACCAACTAACTTTATTTGATTGAGTTGGCCTATATTCTACATTAACAATTACAAAACATATTATTTTAATTTATAAATCGAATGAATCGTTTTTTTTGAACACACCAGATTAAAAGAGTTTTTTTTATATAAAAAAAGGGAAACACCTAAGGGCACGCTGGCCAGTGTGTATTTATGAAACAAACATCCTTTGTTTTAAAAGCTAGAATTAAACAATACATTAGTTTTCTAACTCACCGCAAACAAAAAATTTGCTCGTTGGCAGAATTTAGAATATTTTTTCCCGAGTCCATCATTATTTTATACACCGAGCTTTCATTAGAGTATTGTTTTTTTATATACAGTTTCTAATTTGTCTAATGTAGAGACTTTTTAAATGTCGTGTTTGGAACCTACGCTTTTTAGATATAAACATTCAGATATCAAATTATACGTTACTACCAAATTTTATTTATATTTAATATATTAATCTTATGTATGTAATAGTATGTATGTATATAAATAAAAAACAAATATACTACGATTACGTGTTATAAAAGTTCTTGCAATGGATAAAATAAAACAGTTTAAAGCGTATCCAACATGGCCGCTGTACCAAGAATAAATCCTTTATTGTTGGTTGATAATAAAAACTTTAAATATTAAAGCCGTGCTCATTGAAGTATTTACAAAGGACCGTTGCTCGCCATAGACCGGTTTTACACATCTGCATTTTAATCTAATAAAATAACACTTCGGTTAAAAAACTGTCACCTTGTATTTTTTTTTATTTTACCTATTGATTGTATACTTTCTTTTATCTGGCATTCTTATTTTAAAATGTGTTCAGAAAATTATTTTGAATTCGACTTTTTAAAAGTTGTCGCTAAGATTTAAGAGCCACTTGTTGCTTTCTGAAAGCTAACTCTTAAGTCTATTTTTACTATTAATATTTTCAACTCAAAATCAACTAACAAACTACCCTATAAATTGCATTATGTCGAAATAAAATCTAATTTATAATTCTATCACGCACAAATATTTTCAAAAATCATCATCCGCTCGCAAAAGCCCGCGTTAAGGCGGGCTACTGTGCAACAAATCAATACTTTTTCCTAGCCAAGACTACCCCAATGCACGCAACTAATTCATACTGCCTAGAACACGATATAAATAACTACATCCATACGACCTCTTTTCTACAACCAAACAGGTACGCACACATAGCTACCGCCGACCAATCGCGGCCCACTTTCCTATAACAAGTGTTGATGTGTGCGTGTGTGTGCGTGAGGGGTGCGTCGATGCACCCTTACCACGCATCAAACACGAAACTAAACTCGATGCATTTTATTATTATTAAATCGAATTTTTGTAGTTATGACCGGTGGTATATTTATTGATATTTCGCTATTTCATGGCCGCACTCCAGTATTTTATTCTGGAAAGACAGTAAAATTATTGCTGCTGTAGACCTTTATTACCTTTTGCTTTCAGAATTTGTTTGTCTACGAATTTATGTATTTTTTCCTTTCCATTAAGGATAGTAAAATAAAGTACGGTCCTTAGTCTTGACATTGTAGAGACTATAAAGGTTGTTGAAGACATTTACTTCTGATTGTAAGACCAGGGGTGATATTTAACTTTTTTTATTAAGGCTCTATTTAAATATAGAATTCCAAATTGTAAAAGAAAATCATTAGATTAGACCAAAAAAAACATTGAATTACAAAATTCTAATTCAGAACAGTTTACTTCTAAACGGGCATACAGTTTAATAAATATTTAATATTTTTTATGACAACATTGCAGTAAGATTGCAAGTATAATGACGTATGGCAACACGCGGGGGTGCGTTCAGAAGCAGTGCGGCGGTAAATGCAAGCGTGCTCACGCATACGCGCAGCTTTAACACAACGCGGTGACTTGAAGAGCTTTTAACACATTTAAATATACATAAGATTGTAGTTTTACTGAAATAATGAGGTCGGGATGAAATGTGAAAGTTGTTTTGATATAAAATGAGAGCAACTATGCGATTAAGTAAAAGATATCGTTCGAAATAGGGTCACGTTTGATGCTTTGAAGTTGAACGTTGATATTGGAGCAAAATATCCGATTAAACAAAAAATGAAAACGACTCATGTTTATAGCAAAACAAACGTAACTTGCCCATATTTAGCCTGTAAATAAGGCCAGCAAAGTACATTACAAAATATTTTAAATGAAAACTAGTAATGAGGTCAAAGTTTTGCTATCGATATCTCTAAGAATCCAGCACTATCGCAAAGCTAACCTCAAATTACGCACCTATTCCTTCCTTTCTACCTACCTAGTGGTAACCTATATAGTTTTAGCTACGCATCACCTAGGTACACTAGTTCATACAGTTCATTAGAGAGTTCCCCACTGACACGCGTCGATGCCGTGCAGCGTGAAACACCCTCGCCCACCCCTTGCTACCCCCACCTAAGAGAGATCTATATCTGCACGCGCTCGAATACGTAAATACGCAACCTGTTTAAGAACTTTCGTGGAATAAATTACAATTTAGGATTAAAAAGAAAAAATGGCATTTGAATTTAGAATGTCAAATTTAAACATTTTATTCATTTAAAACAAAAAAAAAAAAAGTTTTCTTTTAAATTTTGAACGCCAGCGTCAGTCAATGCTTGATGGTAAAGGAGTCATTTTATAATTTGTTACATGATGGTTATCCCTCCATGATAGGAATTAGGTTTAAAATGCCCTATTTTATTTATATTGCGGTTAACTAAATAAGCCTCAGGCAGTTCGCTTGATAATAAAACAGAAGGAAAACACACAGCAAGTGAGTAATCATAGTAGCACGTCATAATTTTCCCGAAGGAACGCACGGTGAGATTTTCATTGCGTGTGTATGAGGCACATAGGTTTATGTGATAAGTGGCGCTCCGCCCTCTGTGGGGCAAGCCACCTGCACGCGTAACCTACAAATCTGCACTCCTAACGACCGGGTGCCCATACTGCATGGAATGCGTACAGAACCTGTTCCACAAACATTTAATTAATACCTCTTTAATTATACATTTCTTTAAGTCAATGCGCTTTAAGTTTTATGTTTATTCGCAACGTAAGGTTGGAACGCAATGACCGACCATACAATTTTGATTAAAAAAAGAAATATACACAATAAAATTTTAGTTTTTAAAGCTAAATTTTAAATAACATTAACACTGTTAATGAAAAACATTTCAACAAAATTTTATGTAACCATAATCTTAACAGCAATTCGATTTGAGAAAATTGACAAATCTATCACAAAATCTAAACTAATAGATATTATAAAGACATAAAAATTATTGACTTTAGTTTTGTATTTTTTTTATGAATAATATCTAAAACTACGGAAACTATTAAAAAAATACATTTTACCTAAATAAAGTTACGTTATTATTAGTGATTAATATCGATAGACTATATTTTTGAAAATTCCAACTGGACAGCGGCTCGGCCAACAACTAGTCTACAAATAAATAAAGAGAATGTTCCATGGTAATTTAACGCGAAGAAGATATCCCAGCACAAACACAAGTCAGCACACCTCATCATTTCCCACTTACCAACTGCAGAAACAACATTTGACTTCACCGCGTCCTACATAAATCCTTATGTATTACGTAACTACATGTTTAGGTATGTAACTACCACATAGGGGGGAGAGAGGGGAGCTACCTGGGGGTGGCACGCGTAACCTAGTGAACGCACTCCCCAGTTAGAAGCTATCGGGAAAAGAACTATTGTCAGGTAATTGCAATGAAATATGGACGCGTAAAAGCTCGCCTCTTTTCCAATTCTTTGCGGGTTTGGCTATTCAATAGGCAGAATAAAGGATAAAGCTTTTAGCGTCATTGTTTGCGAAGTAACGCGTAGTTTCAATATTTAAAACAAAAGAAAAAAACAAAATAAATTAATCAAGCTTACAAGAGAAAATAGTCACCTCTATTTTTTTAAGTAGCAAATCCAATTTTCAGAAACAATAATTTTGCTCGAGTAATATTTTCTTGAAAGAGAAATAGTGAAGACATTTTTCTTGGCAAAAGCTAACGTAACTTATTTACAGGGGGCGTCTGTAGCGATTATGCCTTTACCATTTTCCCTGTAACTTTTAAAGAGATTGTGTTATTCTTTTTTTTATTTGTTGCATTGTTGGTGGTTTGTTCTATGTTTAATTGTTAATGGATGCATTATACTGTCGATTTCTCAATGGCCTGGATAGACCTAATAAGCTCCATCATGATGCTCTCAATGTTCCCTACATATTTTTCCCGTTTATTTACATACACAAGTGAGTCATTGCACCACTCATCGAACAATCAACGCCAGGCTAACGACCTCCCAGCTTCAAGCCTTCCATACCCTTTCAGTACCGACCACTATCATAAAAGCCCTCGTTACTCACACTTACCCCCCTTTTTCTCCATATGAGTGAAGCTGCAGAGACGCAAGGGAGATCTAAGTAAAATGGCGAGGGTCTAAGCCAAGTTTATTGTGTGACCCAAGCACTGATAGGCAAATTGCAGTTTTTTATGCATCAGTAGGGTAAGGGAGATAGGGTGCACACGTAATTGAGGTAAATAGTATGCTTTTAAAGATGGATCGCAGATATGTGTTGATGAATGACGATAATTATCATCCTCATCGCGATTAAACGAGGTTTTACGGTGGAGAAAATTACATTATTCGAGAAACAAATTGCCGACGACGGCTGATAACTATCGAAAAAATAGCTTGCGTATTAAACCTCTTTTTTAAATATGTAGTTTTTTTAATAATTTTATGTCGTACTAGTTGTTTTTGAAGTTGTATTCTGGAATTAGCATAATTGTTTTAGTAATATAGGCCCTTTCAACGCATCTAACGAGGTGTCTACCTACGCGCACCACTTACCCTAAGCTTACATAATTTATTCAGCCGTGAAACTTGTTTTCACCGAACTAACTTTACAATGAACATAGCTAACGATCGATTCGGTCGAGTTCACGTGGTATATCGATTAAAATCGACACATCTCGAGCTATAATCGTAATTACGTGACAACGCGTAACTCGATCCTGGCGGGAACTGTAAAGTGTAATTTATGATTTAGCTCCGGTTTTTGAACGTCGCCATCGCTTCCGCCGCGCTCAAACATTGTAACACGAACGCACCTTTATTTGATTTATGCTTTTATTTTTTTTTTCATCGGAAGGCTTGGGAAACACTTGGTGACAACATGTTGGTAACTTGAGTTACTTATCGTTTCATTGAAAACGTCAACGGATGATTTATATGACATCCTCGTGGCTTCTTTACTTGATAACGTAATAAAAAAGTAACTGCCACTTATTACGTATATTGTGCATACAGCTGCTTGTAATTATGCGCCATATTTTAATACGATGTCACAATAATTGATAATCGCGAAGGCTTTCATCTATTTCATTACATTATCTAAATTGGTCGACTTCTATCTTGGGCACTGTAAATAAGTGACACTGTTATTTTTAATGGCATCCTAGAAATAATCAAATCTTGTTTTATTTTTTTTATGGATAAAAGTTCGGCAGTCATTGATAACCAGACAAGGATAAATTGCGAAACCATTATCACAGTGATCGCCGATAATGGGGTAACACCTTTACGTACCACAAACCAACTTTTTAAATTTAGGTCACCGCCTCGAGGCATCCTTTTCGTGTAACTGGCCAGAGCAGCACCGGCATAACAACAATTACAACCTTATTTGAAAACTTTTTTATTTGTTTTTATAATAACGCGATGAAATATCTGTCAACTGCATACTATTTGATCAGTCAACCACGTTTAATGACGGCATATTATAATAAAAGGCGAAATTATAGACTTGACGATGTCATTTTGCATCCCAAATGCGACATTTAGTACGTGAGCGAAATAGTCTGAATATACACAATACGAATTAGTAATAAAGTGACTAATGAGTTTTAATAAAGATATCAACTATTGGGCATAAAAAGTAAATAATGTTGCTAGTACATTATAATTATTAAGACTGGTTATCATGTCTATTTTAGGAAGTCATAATTAACTTAAGTAGCTACTGATGTAAGAGAATGCTAAATGAGACGAGACTTGGTAAAATACCGAGAATCGATTCTTACAATGAATAACGAATACTATAAAACATTATTATTAAATATACCATCTGTCTTTTATAGCAAATTATAAAATGTATTTATTTTCGAACCTAGCAATAGAACATTGTTAATACTTAACACCTTAAAATTTATTAACCTAACATAACATAACATCACGCCTGTATTACACAGAAGGGTGTGACAGAGGTGTACAACACCCTCATTTCATCCGTTAAGTTTTAGGTCCCATGTTATAGGAGGTGAGCCTATTGCCATCCACCGGGCACAATTCCAACTCCGTGCTGCTATTGTGAATTTCCTGACGGAAAGTTTACAACACTTTGCCCGACCCGGGAATCTTACCCGTGACCTCGTGGTGGGAGGCGAATACGCTAACCACTAGACTATCGAGACAACTTAATACTACCTAAAATACCATAATAATAAATTATTTGAAACTAAAAACAACCTCTTCCTGACAGTAATAGCGTTAAAACATATGGTGTATGGCCATTGTAGCTGCCTATTTTCACATCGAAAATAAAATGTAATTACAGCGGACGAACCAGAGACATTTGACACGCATCTGTCGTCTATTGTCTATGTTTTAAAAAAAAGTTGTGTGGACACCGTATGCCTGTATGAAGTTCTTAAAAAGGTGCGTTTGTTTTAATTTGGTGTAACGGATTGATTAATATTCGATTTAGATTCATATTTTATTGTTATAATTACGGAGCTTTCATCCCCTTAACATAGAACATTGTTTAAATGCCAGTTTTGGGCTAAAATACAAGCGTGTTTCAATTGAGGTTGTTAACAATAATAACTGGTAGCTGTAACCCATTGACATTCATCAAAGGATCAGACTTACCCTAGACCACCATATTTAAAAAAAAAATGCTACATTACAATTACTACAGTTCTTGAACAATATAAAAATGTTCTTACCTAACCTAAATAGAGCTTCTTATCTAAACTTTCATCAAAGTATTTTGAAGTACCATCGTAACGAAAAACCAAAAACCTCCTTAACACACTGGCCACAAAAAAAGTCATAAAAATACAAATTTCATAATATCAAGCCGATATTAAGTGCATACAAAACGGAACGGCCAAGCAAATCGTTCTACACAATCCATCATACGAAAACAGGCTTGCATTTATTAATTTTTGACATAAACGACCGCCATCTTGAATTGGAGCAGCTGTTGTTGGAGAGTTCGTTGACCTGTTTTTTTACGATTCAGGTAGAACATTTCTATAGTTCGTACCATAAACTAAGCTGATCTCATGGTCCTTTTATTACTATTATTATAGTTCTTTGTTCGAAATTTGAATCTTCAATGTTTATCCGTTGGTATTACCTCTATGGTTATTTATTTAATTTAAAATTAATTTTGTATTTAAGAAACATATCTGCAATATATTGCATATTATCTTGCATAAGCCCGACTTGAATGAAATGCCAGTTATAAGTAAAATTATGGGCCAGTTTCACTGGTTCTATTTAAGTCCCTGGTAGCCTATTCAGAACTTCTTGACAGATGAACGTCAAATTTGCTAAGCAATTTAAAGAGCCAACTAGCACTTACTAAATAGGTAGGAAATACTTATGTAATATTCAACGTCTCGCTTCTGCGATTAACTTGAAAGAATACAGTAAACGACCTTAGGTGCCTTTATTTAAAGAATTATCCCCGTTTTCCTAAACGTTAAGGCGTTGTTCCTTCCAGCATCAGTTCAGCAACATTAAATGCTAACTACTAGATGTACACCAACAATTACGTACCTATAACGTATTAATTCCACCGCCTTCAATTCAATTATTTTTTACTTTTGTTAGCAAATAGTCAACAAGGGTGTAAAGTAGAATATCATTCGATACATGATACGCGCCGGCCCCAGACCTTGTTTACTTTATAATGGATAAGTTATCCAATACAATCAAATAACCAATTAAAATTGAATTAATAAACGCAAAATATAAAATTGCATGTTTCTTTCATCGTAAGAAATCTTGTGAAATATAAATTGTATTACATCTTTAAAATGTTTTATTTGAATAAAGCTAATATTTCTTTGTAATTTTTTGGAAAAAATAAGGATTTAATTAAGTTTCCTGTAACCATCAATGTAACGTGAATTTTGTGTTTTACTAATAAAATGCACAACATAATGGAAATAATTGAATCGTTTCGTTTTATATTTAATCAGATATCTTTTATTTTTAAACATTCAGTAGTAAATTAAGTTTATCATTAAAACCATGCTAAAAGAAGGAATACTGAATTAATGAAGGATTTAATGAGACCACACACACTTTTAGTTCAATTTGAACGGTTAATACAAAATTTATTTATGTTAAAAGCAATAAATAATACTGCACAAAACAGTTTTTATTTTTTGTGTCATCGTAAACTTGTCAAAAGATGAAAGTTGCGAAGTTACCAGTTTAAAATGTCTCTGTATATGCGGCTCTAGAAAAAAAAAACAAGTGAGAAAAGACTATGTAGTTCCTTTTTTTTAGGTTTAGTGCTAGCTTAATATTTACTTAAAAATGTTCCGAAAAACAACATTAAAATGTTAAATTACTACGAGTGTCAAATTATCTAAATGGCTCATAAGTATCCTAACATCTAACAGAACTATTTTTGACAACCAATCAGAATTAACTAAAACCATTCAATGTTAGGTTTTACGGTCGCAGGAGACTCAGTTTGGCTTTTATACCGTCATTAAACTTTTATTTACGCAACTCCAATCTACACAAGAAACCTTTAAATATCTGTCGTCTACTTATTATCTTAAACCTTTTAATTTTTTGCAAAAAATAACAAAATTCCATATTTTTTCTTCTAACAACACAAATGGAATGACCTATTCGCGTGTCTTTCAACGTAACCTTTTATCAGTGGGTGCGCACGCGCGCTAGCAGCTGCGCGCGCAGGTAAAACTATCAGGAAGTACACCGCTTCCATGACATCTCACTGAAGTACACGATAAATACACTCTTACGTCTTAAGAAATAAGACTTAAAATTGAATACTGATATTTGACAGATGTATTTATTCTGCAGTGACATGATCTGAGAAATGTTGATTCGAATTTCAACTTTATGTCTTTATCATAGAGTTGGGAATTATGTGTGTATTTCTGACAGATGTATGAGTTCTGTACCATATGCCGGGGTATACCTCGTCAGCTGCACGGCATACCGTCGATGGATTTATCGCATTGTTCCATTATACGCGATTAATCATGATAACCTACGAAAAGCGACGTTTTTTGACCCGACCTCACTTTTTAATGTGGTTTATTTTCTTTGACATTATGACAAAGGCATAGACTACAATGCTATGATAGTATAACAATAGATGCTCTAGTAATTGTGATTTTCTCTAGTTCTAAACAAATACGAAGTTTGTCAGCATCGATTTGCTGTTACTGAGCTTCTATGATTGTTAAAGAGTAGGACGTAACAAAGCTTGTGTAAAAAGCTTAAGTATGTGAATCAGCATGCGTATTCAATAAATGAAATCACATGAAATACAAAATTCGAAATCAATCGTTTCCTTTACAGAATCGCCACCGATCCTTCAATCAATTATTTAGCCCTCGTAAGCCACTGCTGTGCACAGACCTCTTTAAATTTTGATCGACACACTAATGAATCTGCTTCCAAATAGTTACTGTCTAGTAACGTACCAGTGAATGAACGCCACTCCATTGGGTTCTATTTTCAAATAACTTTCTACAACTATTCTCTATACCTGCACGTGTGGTGTAGTGGTTTAAGCGGTCGCCTTCCGCTCTCCACTACTGTGTTGTGGGTTCGATCCCCACATGGGACAAATCTTTGTGTGATTCGCAATGATTTGTTCTGAGACTGGGTGTGCTTGTGTGAGTGAATGTGTGTATTTGGCCTTGTCATTGGGACCATTGGATAGTGGAATTGCTTCTGGCGTTCTATCTAATGTAAAAAATCCAAATTTATCTTTATCTTTACACTCTTTCAGCAATATAATGCTAAGTTATAGAGCTTTTAGTTCCCATTTCGCATATAAATAAATTTACTGATGTTAAGAGTCCTATGTAGGACTTAAATGAAAAGCGGACTGTACAAATATACTGGTATATTAAATTAAAACACCGTTATAACTATAATTAAAAACCCGGTATAAAACTTAGAGGAGCGAATACGTTATGTTCACTATAGTTCGTGAAGGCAAGTGCCCCCGGCGCCGCTCTGCTTCCTTATATAGGTAGGGCCGTCCTGTGCACGCGCCGCTCGCCTCGTGTTCGACCGGTACAGGCGTCGCTCGCCGCGTGTCCCCAAATGTGCAACACGTGCAGTCCCGTTATGTTCGACCGGTACAGGCGTCGCTCGCCGCGTGTCCCCAAATGTGCAACACGTGCAGTCCCGTTATGATGCGCGGCACCTTTGTTAGATAGATAGGTAGATATCTAACAAGCTGCCCGGGTTGAAGTAGCGTAAGCAGTGTAACTTCAAAAATCTGGAAGCGGGCAAACATTAGTAAAGGCTCTACGTATGGTACCTCGCTTTGTTTTAAGCTCCACCACACGTGTAACGCCGTCGTTCCCGGGATAGAGTTTGATGACTCGCCCAAGTGACCATAATAGAGGAGGTAGAGTTCTATCTTTGATTAGCACAAGTGATCCATTTTGTAACTCTTTCCCATGTGATTGCCATTTCACCTTCTGCTGCAGTTGAGTCACGTATTCTAGGGAAAATCTTTGCCAGAAATGCTGTTTTATGTGCTCAATACGTTTGTATCGTTCAAGGCGGTTAATGTTCGCCTCAGACACTTGTGGATGTGGTATTGATGTCAGTGTTCGTCCAATTAGGAAATGAGCAGGAGTTAGAGCAAGGAAATCGTTAGAGTCAGAGGATAATGGAGTAAGAGGACGTGAATTTAGGATTGCTTCTATTTGAGTGAGGCAAGTTGCCATTTCTTCGTATGTTAAATGAGTAGTGTGTAACAATCTTTTTAAATGATGTTTGGTGGATCGAACACCTGCCTCGGCTAACCCGTTGAAATGTGGACTATATGCGGGTACGAATTTAAACTCTATGCCTTCTTGGGCGATACAACTCTGTAGGTCAGACTGAACTAGGAACTTTGCTATATCATTGTCTGCACCAACGAAGTTAGTGCCATTGTCTGAAGTGATGCTCTGAGGCTTTCCCCGGCGAGATACGAATCGATTTAAAGCTGCTATATACGCTTCGCTAGAGAGCGCCGTGACAAGCTCGATGTGACAGGCTTTCACTGAATTGCACACAAAAATTGCCAAATATGACTTTAGTAATTTGCAACCTCTACCCTTTCGGTCAGCTATCAGCACTGGCCCTGCGTAATCAACGGAGCAATGTAAAAATGGGAATTCAAGTTTAGTCCTTGATAATGGCAACTGCCCCATTATGGGTTGGACAGTTTCTGCCTTATATCTATGACAAGACATACATTTGTTTACAGTTGCTTTGGATAGATTTTTGCCTTTCAAAGGCCAATATGTTTGTCTCACTATTGCTAATAAAAGTTGAGGACCAGCATGTAGGTGTTTGAAATGATAGTGATTAAAAATTATTTTTGTTAAATTATGTTTACTGCATAGTAAAATAGGGTGCTTAATGTTATAACTATATGGGGAATTATCAAGCCTACCACCAACTCTAATTATATCATTATTATCTAAAAACGGGGTCAGTGACATGAGTCTATTCTTTTTTGGTAAAGGTTTGCCTGTTTTAAGAATCGTATATTCCTGAGGGAACATTTCCAACTGAGCCTTTTGAATGGTTAGAACTAGTGCATTTTTTAGTTCTTGTACTGACAAATACCCATTATTTTTTTCTTTATGTGTGCAATTGTAAATAAACCTTTGTAAATATGCTACTATTCTTTGCAAATTAGTGAAACTTGATTTATTATTTATTAAGTTATTTAACGAATCAGCAGTATCAATTTTTGAAATTATATTTGTGTGGAAACAGTTAACCAATTCAGGTAGATCCTGTTTTACATTTTCATTCGGCATTTTGGGCCAATCAATATCATTTTCAAATAGAAATTTTGGACCTGACCACCACAAAGAACAATCGCTGATAACGTCAGCCCTAAGCCCTCGAGAGATAAGGTCCGCCGGATTGTCCTTTGACGGCACGTAGCTCCACGTATGATTATTAGTACATTCCTGAATTTCGTGGACACGGTTTCGAACAAAACTTGTAAGTTGCAGTGATGGTGTCTTTAGCCACCCTAAGACGATTGTGGAGTCACACCAGAATCTACACCTACTTATGTTAATTGTCAACGCAAGTAAAACCTTTGTGCACAGTCTTGCAGCCAATAGTGCTCCACATAATTCAAGACGTGGAATTGTAGTTGGGTGTATGGGTGATATACGACTTTTAGATGTTAACAGTTTGACTCTTACTTGTCCGCATCTGTCTATAGAACGAATGTATAATGCACATCCATACGCACGCTCAGATGCGTCAGAGAATATATGAATTTCATGTATATCACTGTTAATATGAAGTACCCAACGAGGAATTTTTAAATTGTTTAAATTTGGTAACGCATTTGCAAACTCCCACCAAAGTTTTTTGATTTCTTGCGAAACTTCATCATCCCAAGAATATTGTTGCATCCATAATTTTTGCATTATCATTTTTGCGACGACAATGCATGGCCCTACTAGACCTAACGGATCAAAAACTTGGCTAATAACTGAAAGTATGTGACGTTTGGTAACTTTTTCCTTAAATTCTATATTTATTGAAAATGATAAAACATCTGCATCACATATCCAATTTAAGCCTAACGTTTTTGTGGATTTGTTTATATTGTTAATTGACAAATCTAAAATATTATCAGACTGAATAGATGGAGAAATTGCATCTAAAATTTCGTGAGAGTTGGACCGAAATTTTCTTAAATTAAACTGAGCTCCTTTTAAAGCATTTATGACACCTTTACATATTTTTATTGTTTTCTCTATGTCAGGTCCTCCTCCTAAATAATCATCTACATAAAAATCGCGTTGAATTGCTCGCCTGACTGCTTCGTTAGAAACTTCTGATGCCAAACTAACCAAACATTTTGTAGCTAAATATGGCGACGATGACATTCCGTATGTTAAAGTATTTAATGTGTAGGTTTTTAATGGTTGTTTTGTATCAGAACGAAATATTATTTGTTGTAGAGATCGTTGAGTTGGATTTAATTCTATGGCCCTATACATTTTTTCAATGTCACCAGTAACTACGTATTTGTGCTGACGAAACCCTAATAAAATTGAATATAGGTCTTCTTGCACTGTGGGACCAACTAACTGAATATCATTAAGCGATATTCCAGTGCTTGTAGCCGCTGAACCATCAAAAACTGTACGATGCTTGCTTGTAAAACTAGTATCACGAGTAATACCGTGATGAGGGAGAAAATAATTAATGTCATGAGTTTTGTCTGTAGAAGGCTTATTATTAACTGTCATATGACCTAGCCGTTCATATTCGTCCATAAATTCAACGTACCTTTTTTTAAAATCGGGGTATTTAATAAATTTACGTTCAAGAGATAAAAAACGACATTTTGCTCTTTGAAATGAATCTCCTAATACCGACGGGTCTCGTTTAAATGGCATTGTTACTACAAACCGACCATTAGAACTACGTTTGGTATTAATCATAAAAAAATTTTCACAAGCACGTTCTTCGGGGGATAATGAGTGCTTTTCTGCTACGCTATCCAATTCCCAAAAACGAGACAAGTCAGGGTTCAATGATTCATTTAAAAAATTACAAACAAGTAAAGGGGAATCGGTTTTAGGACGGGCGACATATCCAGACACTAGCCAACCAAGTTTTGTCTCATAAAGTTTTGGTAAATTTTTACCTAAATCGATTGAATTGTTGCAAAGAACCGCCCAGAATATGTCTGCCCCAACGAGAATGTCTATTTCTGAAGGTACATTGAAGGATGGATCGGCAAGGGCAATCCCGATTGGTAACGGTATATCGGTTACGTCTATTAAAGAAGATGGCATGGCCTCAGTAATTTTTTGAATTACGTGACAGTCAATTTTAAATTCATAATCACTTTGAATATTTGACATAATTGTCAGGTTGCAAGACTGAGTGCTAGGAAAAATATTGTTATTGATACCCGTTACCGTTGAGTTCGTGTTACGTCGTGACAGACCTAGCTTACTACATAGCGTGTGTGTCACGAAATTGGCCGTGCTGCCGTTGTCGAGAAGCAAACGCGCATTGTGCACGTTACCCCTGCTGTCAGCGACTTTTACCACTGCTGTTGATAGTAATATTACTCGAGAAGTAGTAATCTGTTTTGTGTTAGCTGAACCGGCAAAATTAGATATCGCTAGCTCAGGGGGTTGTTCGTTTACTTCTTGAGAGTCTAAATGCAATAGCGTATTGTGTTTTTTCCTGCAATATTTACATGTAGCAGAATTGCAATTATTTTCTGTGTGACCTGGTCTTAGACAATTAATGCATACTTTAGCTTCTTTGGCTTTTTGTATGCGATTTTCAATACTGAAAGATCTAAATGTTTCGCAATTAAACAAAAAATGCGTCTGGTCGCATATAGGACATCTAAATATTTTTTTATTATAACTTTTGACTGTCTGTTTGTTATTAACTTGTTTAATACTTGTAAAATTTGTGTTACAATTACAACTTGTTGATTGCCTACAGTTCCCTTTACCTCTTTCTTCTAAACTCACTAAAAAGTCGGCTCTATTACCAAGGAAAGTAAGAAACATGTTTAAAGAGGGAGATTTCGTCAAAGTATTTCGTCGTTCTTCCCATTCTCTGTTTGTAACAATGTCGAGTTTTTTCGACATAATATGTATAATAAGTGTGTCCCAATGTTCCGTTGGTTCACCTAAAGTTGAAAGAGCTCGAAGATTTTTATTTGTTACATCTATAATGTTACGAATAGAGGCGCATGATTCTTTTTCCATATTTGGTGCATTGAATAATGCAATGACGTGATTGTTAACTAATAATCTTTTATTGTCATATTTGTCGCAAAGTAACTGCCATGCGGATTGATAATTGTCTCCTTTGATATCTAAAGCATCCACAACTAAAAAAGCACTTTCCTTAAGGGAAGCTCGGAGATAGCGTAATTTATTTATGTTGTCAATATCTGACCTTGAATGAATTAAGGAAACGTATGTATCTCTGAAACCTAGCCAGTGCTGATAATGGCCGCTAAAGGTAGGTAACTCGATTTTAGGCAATCTGACGCAATTAGAAATGAAAGCACTTGCCTGCACATCTTCTTGAGTTGTCACGGCACCCCCTTGAAGCTGTCCTTGACTGGATAGACAGGCTCCAAGAAGATTGCGACCCTCAGCTAGTAGATGAAAATACTGGCTTTCAAACCGCTCACGGTCGGCGGAGTCGTCCACCTCAGAGATCACCTCAATTTCTTCCTGTAATTTATCGTAATCACTATATAAGGCATCTATTTTTTCTAATCTCGTTTTAAGTTCTAACTGTTGTACGTTGGTAAGCTCATTGTCTTTAATAAGCGACAAAAAATTACTGAAAATTGTTAATTTAGCTTTAAAACTGCCACGCTTTTTAATAAGCTGTGAGGTCGTTACTTTATCCTCAGTCATTGCAATAAATTCTCAATACTAATTAAAAGAAAAAGGGTAGGTAAGATTAAACAAGAATTAAAAAATATAAAGAAATATTTTTAGTTGGTAAGCCAGCCTATAAAGTTGCAAGCATGTGAAAAAATGTTATAAGGGATAGGCACTCTTGGCTACCTAACGGACAAGCACGTGCGCGAGCGGCAGGTAACCGGTTGCTTTGCTATTTTTTGCACTATAATTATTAACACAAAAAGTTGTATTTTACATTTACAACGTAGAGTAACCGTTGGATAAATAAAAAATATGACTAAACCTTCACTCAAATAAAAAACACTATGAAAGGGAAGGAAGAAAAAAATTGGAACGACTCACTGTTATCCAAACCAAACCACGTGTCATTGGTGAATTGAGGTTTCTTCGCGTATGATTTGGATCTTGCTCGGGTCAACGGTCTGTTTTCGTTGCCTGCGGCCAATTTGATTTTCTTCTTAGCTCGTTCCGTGCAGATAGCAGGTAGGTTGTATTCCGTCCACAGCTATAGGATCGAGACTTGAAGCGTTTTTTCCGGGACGTTAAATTACGTTATTGTTTTTCGAATGAAAAATTTAACGGCGATCCAGAAGGACCATGTTAAGAGTCCTATGTAGGACTTAAATGAAAAGCGGACTGTACAAATATACTGGTATATTAAATTAAAACACCGTTATAACTATAATTAAAAACCCGGTATAAAACTTAGAGGAGCGAATACGTTATGTTCACTATAGTTCGTGAAGGCAAGTGCCCCCGGCGCCGCTCTGCTTCCTTATATAGGTAGGGCCGTCCTGTGCACGCGCCGCTCGCCTCGTGTTCGACCGGTACAGGCGTCGCTCGCCGCGTGTCCCCAAATGTGCAACACGTGCAGTCCCGTTATGTTCGACCGGTACAGGCGTCGCTCGCCGCGTGTCCCCAAATGTGCAACACGTGCAGTCCCGTTATGATGCGCGGCACCTTTGTTAGATAGATAGGTAGATATCTAACAACTGATCTTAATATTACATATTTTCTTTTTTCCAGGTAAGTGACTCTCGGTCAATTTCAGAAACAACAGACATGCAGGATGGCGACCAACACAGAGGTAACTTGTAATGTAGAGTAGAGTAGCTTTTATTAAGTAATTAGAACTTTTTTGTTTTGATGAAAACTATAAAAACTACATACATATACATAGATTGTTTTTGACGATGAAATCAATCAAAACAAACTTTAACGTAACCAACTTCAGAAACTCGCATTTGATCGAACAAGGTTTGATATATTAAAATCATAGTTTAAAAAAAAAACAACATTTGAAAAATAAGAACTTCCACCTAATACATTTAGAAAGCTACAAGCTCAAACGCTAACGATTTCGTAAAAGGAACTAAAGCTTCGGTCCGGTAACAGTGGCTCTGTCTACACGTCCCAAAACTCGAAAGGTTGAATGAGTCACCGCGGGGCGCGGGGCGGGAAAACGATCGAGGGTGAAAATGCGACGTTGCATTTTTCTCGGTCCCGTTTCTACACGAACGTTGCCGTTTCTTTAATTACGCCGCGCCCGGTGATTTTCTCTTTTTCAACGCTATAATTAGTTCTTTTTTGTCCAAATTCGAATGTTAATCTCTAAAATAGATTCCCGGTTGCAGTTTTAGCTACGTAAATATTTAATTAGTTTTGTTTTGTCCGAATGTTTTCACATTTTTATATCAAAGCTAAGATGATCATAAGAGGGGTCATTAATGTTATAAACCAATAAGTCTCAATAGCCATAAAAAAAGCCCTGAGTTTTCATTGCATATTTTGTACACAACAAAATAATAATACAGATCATTTTAAATTACAATCATCCTTATTAAGAATTAATAGTTTTAATATAACTTATATTCAGGCAAGTCACGTCTCAAAGATAAAGTCTAGTCAGCTTTGATTAGACTTAATTAATAAAAAGATACTAAAAGTCGAATTATGTCTTCTTTTTTGTTCTTTAATTAATCACAGTTCTATAATTTAATAATATGCGTTGAAATTTAGTATTCCTTTTTCAAATTAGTCCTTTGGCGAGCAGATAATTACCATAGAGATTTTTATATTCTTTTACATTTCGTAAGCTTGCAAGAAGAACACGAACTTTATCGAGTTTCGATGGTGTTTGAAGGTTTATTTATTGTTAGCAGTTGCGTTTAAAAGCAAGAAAGGTACACAAAGATAAAACATTTTCGTACAGACTATCACCAGGTGCGATCTTCGCACACTAAATTAGCAAATAATTTATCAGCTATTGTGCGTCCGCGCATCGAAATCGTAAGCTTTTGTTACCAACGTTGTGCAAGCGCATTCACAGCTCAACAAAAGATCTTTTACCTGCGCCTTTGATTTTTTTTAAATTCACGCTACAATGTGATTTTATTCAGCCATCTAAAATGTCAAATGTCAAATAGTATACCTTAGAAGCTTTCTACTCTATTTTAAATGGTATAGAGTCGATATTTATTTTCAGTCGTACTTAGTTTTGAAATAATAAACATTGCTGATCCGATAAGAATTTATTGTCACCAAAGAAAATTTTCTCACTTCTTTTTGTGACAGGATCTATAAAAGATTATGTCCCACAGATTTTGTTACACTATTCATTCCTTACATCCAATAACATTATGTATGGAAGACTTATTTTTAAACAAACACCCACCGTCACAACCATCCTTTGAAATTCAAAATGTTTAAAAAAATCAATTTACTCGGATTAAAACTACATCAAGTACAACAAGAAGTTTAATAGCTTAATTGACATTCCATTTAAAAAATAGTTTCCTACTCGGTAAAAACTGGCTGGTGTGTGAAAAATAAAAAGAAAAAACAAGACATCCGCGTGCGCGCGCAAAGAGCAAAATCAAGATGGCGTGCGTCCGGCGGCCATGCCACTTCCGCAGCCGCATCCGCCCGTAACTCGACTCCTGCGCAGCCTGCGGCGCAGCCTTAGCCAATCGATTTGCATCGACCGTGAACTTAAAAGCTTTTATGACCTAAAAAACTGTACGTAATTTCTGTTTAAAAAGGATGAAATTCAATCAAATTATACTGGGTGATGAAGCACCAATTTTGCGTTCACAGTCGACAATGCCGAAGAAAATATAAAGTAATTTGTTATTTATATTTTTTTATAAATGAGCACATTATCTAACACGCCACTAAGAGATAATGTACTACTAAAGAGCAATAGTACTAAATAGCCCACTGTAAATAATAAACTTGCGTTCCTATACCTGTAGACTTCCACTTAGGCCAAGTTTGAAATAAAGATAAAACGTTGAAGATACAGATAGAAACAAATTCATAGTCTTTTGTAGTAACGTCTAGTCTGCAATTAAAAGGGTGAATAAGAAATAAATGACATTACATACTCTAATCAAATCAAGGTCAATAGTTATTTTTTTTTATAAATAACATCTTTCCTGCTTCGTTGATCAAGTAGTTATTCCGTATGGGTTCGATTTTCAGGATGACCTTAAGTATTATAGGTAATTTTTTCGTCAGAAAATTCTCAGTAGCTGCACAGAGATGGAATTGTTGTAATATTTTAAAGCAAATTTTAGCTTTGCTATGCCTTTTTGTATTTTATAAAATATTAAAGTTGAAAAATTAAGAATCCAGCAGGACTCGAACCTGCACCCCCTGGGTATACGCCCCAAGTGCTTTGCCAATTCAGCTATGGATTCGTATGCTGCCGGACTCGAAATTTCTCAACTCTTTTGTGCCAGCCTTAGCTAGACAAACCTTATTTGGTTTTAGCGCCATCTATGTGATGTGATAAGTCACTATTCACATACAGTAAGTTTGAATCAAGATGGAATTGTGTGTCCGGTGGATGGCGATAGACTCACCCTTTGTCACATGGGACCTAAACATAACAGGTGAAATGTAAGCGTTTAACAACTCTGACACTCCATCATGTTATGATATCATCTATTCTTTTTCAAACAATCTACGTCACAAACCATAGATCAAACAGTATTGTCGCCCAATCTGAGGCAGTGTCGTCCGAAGTCCCAGTTAGGGCGCCAACTGTACTCAAAGTGGCTCTCGAGCAATCTTGACCTGGAATCAACCCGATCGACCCTCTTCAACATCTAAGCAAACCACCTCCAATCACGGCAAGTATATTTATAACATAACATTACGCTTATTTTACCAGAGAAGTGTGACAGACACACTTCACCTGATACCAAAACATAGCAGGTGCAATGTGGGTATACCTCTGCCGCACTACTGTGGGTAATATAGGCGCGATGATATGTTGTTACTTGTCCTGTTTTAAATCTATCTGATAGGGAGTGAGCATGTCGCTATCAACCGGACACAATTCTAGGTTATGTGCTGCTGTTAAGCATGTCCTCACGGAAAATGCTAAACTTAACTTTTGCCTAACCGGGACCGAACCTTATATACCTCAAATGTGCGGTCGCATACACTATCGCTAAATTAACGAGGCAACGAGCAATTTTAGTAGCAATATTTTGGTGGTAGATATTTTAGTAGCAATCTTTTGGTGGTAGATATTTTACAAAGAAGTTGTGAGTAAAAGTAATCAATGCCTTATCTATAACCGAATATTTGCCAAAACCGAAATAAAACTTGAAACATAATTCTTTACCACTGTAAGGCCGGGTACTCACTAAAACCGTAACCGCTGCATCTACAGTAACCTGGAAAAACACAGTGTGTACACTATGCTGTTTTGGTTGTAGTAGAAGCAACGGTTACGGTTACAGCTTTCTGGTGAGTACCTGGCTTTAAAGCAAACAATCCAGAAACGCCACCAAATTGCTTACCATCAGCAAAGCCGTACGTTTTTAAAAAAAGATAAACTTGCATCGCAAATAGAGTACTCACTTCAAGACAATACGCAAAAGGTACAAATAAGAAACAATATTCAAGATAAAGTTATAAATGTACATAAAAATAAAGGATTGAAACCTAAAAAAGCAAAAAAAGTGTAACTACTTACTCCACAAGCGAGACCTTGATATTATCGTAATGAATTCACAACAACAAAGACCGTTTCACTTCCATCGAATTTATATATTCACATACAAATCAATCGCGACTTAATGAAGATGTACTTTAAATATTTATTTTGCAGTTTTTGCTTATTCGAATTTATAATTTTCTGCTTGTTTATATCCTTTTGCGAGAATTCGAGAGATCCATCTTGTTTGTGTTTTCTGATCGGTTTGTTTATAGCATGATGATTAAGTTCCAATTGCACCGTATTAAACCGACGTTTAATGCTGAATGAATCGATATCGATGTCCCGTTTAGAGATTGAATGAGAAAGAGAGAGATTGTATCTAAGTTTTTGTAATAACCACAGATAGAGATGAATGAAAAAGAAATTGAAATTTGGGCTAACATTTAAAAGCGTACCATCTTGAAAATTGATTTTATCTTGAACGTTCTTCTTAACATCAAAATTTAAAAGAAGTATATTATGTATTTTTTTACTAAGATGTGTTGTATCATAATAAAAGCAATGAACAATATTTTGAATCCATTTAAATGAGCACGCGCAGTTGTTATTATTTTTATGTTTGACATTCCTTTCCATTACTCAAAATAATTAAATTTAGTCAAACATTAATCTTTGTATATTACAATTTCAATTTTAACATTACGCTAACTGAATTATAATAAACTGTAAAATGAACGAAAAATATTCTACTCGCGTCCCTTTGTGAGTCAATAGTCGTGAGACTAAGTCGGCGATATATTCGCATCTCCCTCACACATTAGAGGATGACACTTCCGAGAATCGTCTGAGCTTTTGAAGTATTTGAAATGCCCCACACACAGTACCGTTACTTTACTACAACTCACTTTCCGTTTTTTTTGCGTCTCTCGAGCTTTTGTCATAATTCCTCCCCTTTTATTGTCTATGCGAATTTACCGTGCAAACTTTTGAATCGCTCGTTCAACCGTGATGGCCTTTGAATAGATCACAATTATTATTATTTCATTGCGATTCACTTTTGTAGTAAATCACAAAACATTCAGTTTTTCCGCAACTCTTTCAGTATTTTGTTTTTCAAATAGGAATGCCGATATCGCTCGCAATTACAACCGCGGTGGCAATGTTAAAAATGAAAATGTCGGGTTTGTGAACGAACTAGCCGTGCACCCACCCCTGTTCAAATGTCGACGAACGGGGAGGCGCGTCGCGCGACGTTGCCAAAACGGAAAGTGAAATTTCGTCACACTCTCTCTCTCATTCACACACACCAAGCAACACACTCATAGAATAGTTCACTCCTCGTAACTTACCTCTGTGTGAGTTTAATTCGGCAGACGCTTTACATCTGTGTGCGTTTGTTTTGATGAATATTATACGGTGATGTTTTGGATGTGTGCGTCAGACGAATTTGTATGAACGCTGCAATATAACTACGCTACGAACGTTTCCGTTTTCGATCGACTTTCGTAGACGCCGACTTTGAGTCGTGATTCTGGACAATTAAAGTTATTAAACGAATAGAGTAGAAATTCTTTTCAAAAAACTTAAGGAAAGCTTCGAGAAAAAAATATTTTAAGATTTATTGTTTACTTGCTCCTTTTTTTCTATTAAAGAAACCGACTTGACGTGTTTTTACAAATAGCGTAGAAAAGACGCTTCATTAAAAAGTTTCTATTACAAAATAAGGACTCTTTACATTTTTTCGACTCAAAATCCGAACAAAATATCTACAAAGACTGTAGAGATCGTTGTGGAGATAAACAGAAAATCGATACGGCACATTTAAGCGGTATAGTGGTGGTCAAAATTTCGCCAATCCGTAAAATTGAGGGGAGCCGGATGACGTCATGGCCACAATGTATTCCTAAACGGTGCCGTTGTAGGTACAACTTTAAATAGGGTAGAATTGGAACTAAGACGTAGTAGGGAATTATTGTCTCAGTGTGGGTACGGAACTACATAGAGTTTAGTAGATATTAAAAGAGATTCTATGGCTATTCAAGTATATATCGCCTATATGTACTATTAGAGTCAGCTTTGTAGTAAATATGCATTTTTGCAATATAAACAATATTTAACTGCCCATTGTTCTAGTGGTTAGCGTTATGTGCCACTCAACACACAGGTCTCGTGTGCGATTCCCGAGTTGATCAAAGTGTTATTTTGCATTTTTCCTTCAGGAAATTCTCAATAGCAGCACGAAGTTTGATTTGTGCCACCCCCATCGCATACCCTTCTGGGTAATATAGGCTTCTGGATACATACAATTGATTTCTTTATGTGGTTATTAGAAATAAATAACACAACTGGCATAATGTCTTAACTCGTGCGTTTGTGATTTGCAAACAGTTCATTGGTCAGTGATCGTTGAGGAGACCTGAGGCTTGAACCGATCGGTCAGATGGCATGTTATTAATAAACTATTATTAAATTATAAATATCTACTCTGGCCATAGTCTGAAATGATAGGTATGTGATAGTAAGGCAGTCTACCGTGGGCCTTGGTTATCAAAATTGAAGGAAGCCTATTCTGTCTTTCTAAAAGCTTTGAGGACATGTATCATGTAGATATCGGTCGATGGGTGTGTCACTTCGTGTTTTTTTTACTATTGCAAGCACATAAGGTTTAAAATTGGATAATAAAACAGATTATACTATAGCAGTTTTGGATCAGACACCGACGATATTAAATGCATTTTAATTTTTTTTTAAAGAAAATCTAATTTTCTGTAATTGGTAAAGACAAACCCGAAGTCTTTTTTTCAAAAATTAGACAACGGGTCTGAATCGCGTAATTATTATAAAGGTAAATAAATACCTATGCTCGACGTTTCGAATGACTTGCATCATTCTTGGTCACGAGCCGACTGGTGAAGCTCAGCGTCGTCTCCGTGAAGCGCGGATATTGTCTTTATAATAATCACGCGATTCAGACCCGTTGTCTAATTTTTGAAAAATGTTCTCAAATCGCGAAAGTTTAAAAACATAAACCGAAGTCGTAAATAACGTTCTGGCTAAGGCAACTTCGTTGATTACCCGTTTTTTTATGCTTTTACTAGTCAATACTGATAATATTGTCAATATTATTGCGTGCGTGTGGCTAGCCTAACGTAAGTAGTACAAGGGAGGCAATGGCCGCTGTCATTACATTGAGAACGTAATGGAGTCGTAAAGTTTGTCATTGTCATGGTCATACACTTCCTACCCCTGTCACAGTGTCTCGTTTGCTATTAACAAGGCTGCGATCTGTGGCGGGAAGAAAATAATTTACCTGAACCTTTAGTCCCATTTTTCTATTCTCTTATTCTATTGTTTAATAACACCACTGTCATCAACTGACACACGCCACAAACATATTATTTTAGCGTTAGTACTATTATACAATTACTATAGCATTAAAAACTCTAATTAAAATATTAATATATAATTTTCGTGTCAAACTAATTCTAATGTTTAAAGACCTAATTAGAAGAAAATTTAAGTAGTGAATTATGTTAAATTACGATGCTTTTAAAAGTACTATATTATTTAAATTTAAATCAGTTTTGTGAAAACGTTTCCTCTCAGCGTTTGACCTTTCAATTAACTTGTATAAAATTATTTTAATAGACGCTCTGAAGTTTCTAAGAAAAAGCTTAGTTATTTAGAATTTTGTGAAACATATTTTGCTTGTTTTGAAATGATACCCAAGTTTAATATAATTAAAAGAAATTATTTAAGAACTTGTTATTGTTAAAATTAAAGTAACAATATAAAAGTATAAAGTCCAATAGCGTAGATTAAACCTGTTCTGATAAAGTTTAATATCATTCAGAAGATTGAAAAAGATTTCAAGACATTTAAAATGAAGACAAAAATCCCGAAGAATTGAGACCTAATGAAAAACTCGGCGCTCAAACAACAGTAATTCCAATCCCAGAGTCTACTTAACTTCACAAACTCAGCGAGTACTCAACATTACAACGTAGTTATTGTATTTATAACACTGGCAACATTGAATAAAGTTGTTAACCTTCATACCGTTGTGCGGGGGCTCACAGCTCGAGGCGCGAAAATCCGATAACTTTCGTGTTCCCCTCACTGCCCGCCGCCGCTTCGTCTCACCCCCGCTCCCGCCTTTAATGGCATAAAAAATCAATTTCCCGCCCAAATTACGCAGAGTCGACAAATTGCGAACGCGTCTAGTCTATAATCGAGTGTTTTTCGGTCTACCGTTCACGACCTCTGCCTCTGCCACAATGCCTAAAGTATTACCTGAGGTTTAGAGTGATGCTTGCTAAGCTGATTAACCCCCGATCACAGGAAAGTTGCGATTTACTACGATAAACAGAAAACGCGAGCGTAAATTAGTTTTGTTTTAATTCTATTTTATAGAGCCGTTTGCAAAACTTAATAATTCTAGAAATCGTTGGTTTCAACTAGACTTTTAAATTACAATATGTATTAAGTTAAACACGCATTGTTAACTTGGCATACTAGATTAGATTAGGTACTGGTACTTAAAACGATAAAATTTTACTAGAAATGTTTTGCGTCTACTTGAACACTTGAGACAATAAAGCGCAGAGCTCTTGTATGCAATTCAAATATTTTCTTATTAAATATATTCAAAAGATAAACATGGTCGAAACTTTGGAATTTACGTACAAAACGTGCTATCTGTCCACACGCCAGACGCCATAAAGACACACACACACAGAAACGTACATAACAATGTAATTTTCATTACCACATGTACGTAAACACAACCGAAAACGAATACATACACCCACACATTTACATGTGTCCCGTTGCAGTGTCCGTGTGACCTTGGTGCGAGGGTGAAAGTGCCCGCCCGCGACCCCCGCATACCCCCGCACATACCTTCCGCGATCTATTTCGAAATTCGAATACAACCTTTCATTTGATTCTGATAGCCTGTGGAATTTAAACCGATAGAACGTTTTTCTTTATTGTTCTATTTTACGTTTCGTGTCAGCCAGTGTCGGTTCTATTTTTAATTCTGTTTCTTTCGTGAAATATAATTTATTAGTTTTTCTTTCCAAGCACATTGTTGCATTAACGGCCAGTCTCAATTTTTATTTTCTTGTTTTGTAACACCAACAGTGCAAGCTATAAAAAGTTTGGAAGTAAAATATTTCCGAAGCCATGAATCCGTCTTGTAATTCATGCCGTTACAGGAAAACATCTAATGATACGTTTTTACTGTTATAGACCTCACAAGTTTATATCGTAATAAATTTTATGAAAGCATACATCATACTATAAAACCATTGACATAAAAAATAAAATCGATTGGGAATACATAAAATTAAGGTACTGTTTTACTGTCGAGATATAAAGTCTGTATTATTTTCAGGAAATAAAAATATGATATTACGCTTCCTCTATAAACTAGTAGATACTCCAATAAAATCTGCTTATATTATATTATTGAAGGTACTAAAACACTAGAGTGATAGAAAAATGGAATAAAGATGATAATTTTAATTAGCTCGTAAACAGGATTTCTTCTGGTAGCACGTTTATCATATTTGATTATTACCTCATAAATTATAACAAAAATCAAAATAATCTTTATATTAATGTTATGTAAATTTTGTTCATTTTTAGTACGTAGAACTGTAGTGCTGTATTAATAATAACTCTAACCTAACTCATATCTTTAAATATTTTGCTTTGAAATTATTTTCTATTATTTTTTTTACGCAATTAGTACTTGTGTTGTGGTCTATATCGGTATATCTTTTAAGCAGTATACAATTTTAAAACTAAATAAATAACTTCATATCTTTTTCCTAGTTTTCTGTCCATTTCAAAATATCACGGTTCGAGACTAAATAAAAACAGTACATACGTCTAACAAAATAAAACTTCGTAGTTCATTCCGTAGCTAGTCGTCTACGACACGTAGCAGCTAGCCGCGTAGCCGCTGGCTACGAACTACGAACACCGCCTCTATTAAATACTTCCGAGCGTGTACGTTTTTCTTTTTCTTTTTTCTTTTATGAGAAAAGTATTTTATCCAAGTGCTAAGCATTCCTCATTATGTCTGCCAAACGAGGTATACTTTTATCTTCGAGGATAGCTTGATGATTTAGCCAGTTGAAGCGCCTTTAAGTTTTATTCAAGAACGAACCAAGAGTGCCTGAAAATAAGTATGATTGTATTTTATTGTACTTTACTAGATTTTTTTCACGCCTGTCTAGGAAGGGATATACATTACTACAGGTTCTATAAGTTCAGATTCAATAAAAATAACAAAAGTATTCTAACGAAACTTAAAGTAACTAAATAAAGCACACAGTAATCAGACTTTACTTGCTTAGACTGGTATTACTGAGTCATCCAAAATAAGCAGGTCTAAATTCATCCAGCCCGTCTAACCTCTAAACACAGATTTGCCCGAATTAAAAATAAACATACGACCCACGTGCTCGAGGGGTCAGTTTGTCCTTCGACTCGTCCTCAGAAATTACCGTTCGAAAAAGGAGTAAAAAGTGGTGATACACACATTGGGCAAAAACGTAAACGTGACCTTGGCGTAACCACAGGAGTATTGGTCGTCCGTGCGGCAGACGCGCGCCAGACGGACCGCCCCCGGAGCGACCACTGATATCGCCATATTCACCCGTAGGGCTGGGCCCTTCCGGGATGGGATCACGGTTTGGGATGGTGAAGGGCAGGTCAGCTATAAATTGTGAATGATCCTGTGTCCTTTTTTCTTCAGATGCAATTATCGTTGCCAGAGGACGCTGTCGATACGATAACGTGCCGCGAGCGTAGCCCAATGTTGATCTTACTATATTTCAGAATAATCAAAATAATTGTGATTACAATTATGTGCAAAACACAAGGCTGTTTGTTTTTCGTTCTTCAAATAACCAACAAACTTTAAGAACCAAATTCAGGTATATAAAGTGTTAACAAAGACAAGGTACAACATAACTTTATTCAAAACTTTTGAAAAAAAACAACTCACGGCAATGATTTCTATACAAGAAAACATGTAAGCTAGAAATTAAACCCACTACATGTGTTTTCCGTTGTATACAAACAGAGATTACCCACTGCTAACCTGCTTTCAAGACCCACAATCCCGTGCTGCCAACCCTAGCCCCGGGATGTTGACGACACAATTCAGGCAACAAGTGTAGCAGAATAATGACCATTTATTTTAGGGAACGTTTACGATATTGTACTCTTGAGTATTGATAGCTCTCGATTGGAAGGAAGCGGGACCGATCGAGTAAGTACGGTACAGGCAGTTTCCAGCGAAAATATTTATTCAAGTGACGCTGGTTCTTATTTTTGTAATATCTACGTTATTGCATTGAGATTTCCAGGCTATTTCGTTCAAAGTAACATTCGTTTTATCGCTATTCTAGATTTTACAATCATAAATAAATAAATATTTCACAACTCACACACAACGCCATCTAGTCCCAAACTAAGCAGAGCTTGGGCTATGGGTACTAGAATAACTGATACTAATATATATATACTTTTCTTTTGTAAATACGTACTTATCATCATCATAGAGACACCCAGACTAAGACAAATCCCCATGTTCATGCACACAAAGATTTGTCTTAAGTGTGAATCGAACTCACGATCTCGGCGTCGCAGGCAGGTACTACAGGCTACCCACTCCACCATCCAGTGGTCAATCATAGATTTCGCATATTAAGTTCATACGTTACTATCGGCACGTATTGTTAGTCATTCAATTCGTATCTCCTTTAGACCTAAAATATCCAATAATAACTACACTATAATATTCCTATTTTCATTATTCAGCTTGTTTATAAAGGAACCTGTTTCTTACTTATAGTTTCTCCATAAACATTCACAACAACAAGATCCTGAAAAAATAATGCGCAAAAAAACAGTCATGTCACGATTCCCCATTCTTGTTAGTGATTACGTTACTGTCCCCCCGGGACCCAGCCCTGTCCTGCCTTGTCCCATACAAGAACAAGATACATGAACCACGACATGTTGTGATAATGATTATGGCTTTTCTCCGCTTAGAAGATTAAGGTGATGACGATTAAATGGTAATTGTATTGGGGTATTTACACGGAGACCACCATTTTTTGTAAATGATAAGTACATCAATAAGAAATTTTTAGAATATTAAAAATTGCTGGCTAATTTCAATCATTGTATACAAACACAGTTCAGCAAATGAAAAATGCAAAATTTTGATTTTATTCCCGTAATAATAATTTACGTTTCAATTCAGTCTACTTAATTAAAATTTAATTTGCCTTTTGAAAACTTTTAACATCTAAAGTATCTTAGATCTAATTAAATGTTCACCCATTCTGATTTTCTGAAATGTCTCTCTTCAAATCTGTATCAAAACTTTCTTTACCCGATTCGAAATGCCAAAAATTCATCTTGAGAATATTGAGTTGAGATACAAAATAAAATTGAAGGCATATTGGTATTAGCAAGGGTGTGCGTCCGTCTGTGCGATCTGCGTCGCGGGATAGGGGTCCCGGTCCCGGGATGCCGGGGCCCCAGGGTGCGCCGTCAGCCGAATCACGGAGGTCAGGTTCAAGATTATCAAACCTTGCTGCATATAGAAACAGATGTTTATATTTTAAGAAGAGTTTTCTGTTATCTTTTATATGATTGGCTAACAAAATCACGAACTACATAATTAAGAACCTCTTTTTGTACCTTTGCTTGACTAAGAATAAAAATGTGTACATCAGTATTTTTTAACCAATACAAAGACGTGATTTTCTTACTTTTATTATTTTATAACTTACCTTCAAAGGCATTAAGCGTAACTAAAACAAAGTTTCGATATTTTTAATTTTTTTTACATAAAAATCACACTGTAAAAAGCAAATTTCTTTATGGCGTTCAGAATGCTATCAATTTCTTTTTGCAAAATTGAGATACTGCTAATATAATGATATCTATATAAATCATGAAAATTACTGATATCCTAAAGAAATCCCAGCAATGAATGGAACTAAAACACTATGTTTATATTGAGGTTGAATCACAATCTAAAAATGTCAGCACCATTCATACAAGAGGTACATATTTTGCACCTCATCCTTCAGTGGTATTTGAGAGAGATTACTGTGAACCGACGCGCCGGGACCATAATCCTTCCGAGGTCAGGTTCAGTGCGGTCGTATGCAAAGCGTTTCTGAACTGATTTATATTAAAAGATACTGTTTTTGAACGGTTATGATGTTTCAATGTTGGCGCAGCAAAATTGTACTTTTTTAAAATGTCTACTTTTAAAAACAGAAGATGTAAATAGTGAATCGTTTTTTTAAATTAGGTGTAATATTATTATCTTATTTGACACTGTTTTTGTTATTTAAAAAAATACTTCATTCTTCTGAAGTCTGGTTGATTGACCGATTTTAAACTAATACTTTTTTTGATGTGTTAATGTAGGCATAGAAAGCTTGTTCTTTATCTTAAAAAGTTATAAAAAAGAAAGTTTTTTTTAAAGCAGATACCAATTTTTTTTAAATTTCTTCTTTATTGTAATTCGATTATTAATTAAAGTATCACGGTTCTCGGCTCCGTTCTCAAACGTTTGACATCTTTATTTTATCCAGTATACATAAAATATACGAGGAAATCAGAAATCTCCCTTAAATTCTTTCCCTAATCGAAGACAGTGCGTAATAGATAGGGTGAAGGTACAAATTGTCGGCACCGCGGGTCGCTCGCCTCACTGACAACCTCCCCCCTCCCCCCCACTGTTGTCAATCTACGACGCAGGAAATCACTTGGATGCTAGGATTTTATTCGCGCGAGAAAATAGAAATTTCAACAAACTCCTTCTATTTTTTATGTGACATGAGAGAATTACTCTGCCAAGTATATTGGCTAATGTATTTCCCGCGTGGCAACTGCCAAATATTTAAGTGAAAATCGTTTTTTTTTTTGGGAAAACTGGCAATCATATGCTTAAATATGTACAATTTAAATGTTGCTAAAATACGACATTATTAACTTATTTGGGTGAATTGCACAAGCGCAAAAAATGCAAAGGCAAACCTGAGAATGGTAGTGCAATGTGCTGATTTTTTATTTTATATATTTTTTATCAAAAAAGTAAGTACTTCTCTACCTTGGCAAAAAAAATCATTGATTTCTACCCTATAATATACCAAAAAAAATTACAAAGTGTCATTTTATCATCACGTACGTTTTCGTATTATTATTGCGATATTTTCCTAAAGACGCTATGAACATAGTTGTTAACCACCAAATAAAAAACAAAACAATGTATCATAGCAACCTTGAAGCCTTCCAAACAGTTAAAGGTATCCCCATTTTTCATTTCCACGGAGCTTTTAACTATTCACACTCCTTTAATAGAAAAGCGAGCGTTTTTATCACGGAGTTGTTCAATATTCGGCGTTTTTCAATGTCGACGCCGTTTTTAATCAGAAAGGGGTTTGGTTGAAGTGTGGATGTGGTGCATTTGCGATATCACGCTGTATATCATAAAGGTTTACTGTTATGGCGCATTCGTTCGTTTTATGGCGATCCTGTAAAACTTGTATGCATTTGAATGGTGTTGTATGAAAGTGTTGCTATCCCCTAACAATTTATGACAGTTAAATACTACTTTCGATATTAAATGGCCGCGGTTTATATAGCGTTTCATTATTTAAATGTGTTTTGGTAATAAATATTTCAAATTTTTGGTACGGGATGCAATTTTATATTTTTTGTTCTATTATTCAATCTTCTGCCGCGATTTACTTTCGTTAATGATATTATTACATCAGAATAATATATATTTTTATATACGGTTACTTGTTGTTAATTTTACCCTACAGCTATTTAGATCTTCCAAATAATATTTTCTTAAGTCTAGAACAGTGGTTCCCAATTAGTGGTACGCGTACCCCCAGGGGTACGCGAGACTGCATCAAGGGGTACGCGCAGCAATCTCAACTAAAATCCTTAAATAAAAAAAATTCAATATTGACAGATAAAGAATCTCTATTTCTATTTCTACAACTGCCAAAAAAATATTCTATTTAATTAAACGGCAGTAGCCGGTAAGTAAATCGCATGCATCAAGCGCTTTGGCACGGTATAAATATGTACAAACAGTACGGAAACTGCCTACAAACGTTCGAAACGGCACGCACACATAAACATGCACATCGACGAGACCCCTAAGCGATTGTCGCGGTGCTGTCAGTAGCGAGTGCCGCGTGGAAGCGAGTGGTAACGTCTAAAATTTCGCCGACCACCAGATGATTTTGTACAATATATCGAGAAAATGGATGAAATTTTTCGTTATTGCTTTAAAAAGTAGCTGAATTCATTTACAAAGTATTAGACAAAATCACTTTTATAGTACCCTGTCCTTGTTTATTTAAAAAAGCTGTTTATAAGAATGAGAATTTTTTACACAATTAAATTTAATAATAAAGAATTTCGTACCTGTCGTAGCAGACGAAAGTATTTTTAAGTAAATAATTTGTAACTTTTACCCTTTTAGCCCTCTCTTTTATTTTAATTTGTAATGTTATGTTAAATTACATTTTGTACGCCGCGTGCTGTAATATTTAGATAAATATCTACAAAACAAAAACAAAGATCTACAAGTTGTTAATTAAACTGTGTATCGTATTGTGTCGTGATTAACCGATGCTCTGAGATTACCTATTTAAATTTTATTTGTTAACTAGTTATTCTAATACGATTGAATGATCATTAAAAAACACTTTTTTTCAGAAAAAGTCAATATCAAAAAGTTTGAAAGTGTCAACCCTATAGCTTCAATAGAGCGTAGGTAATTATTTTATGAAATAGGCTTAGTTTCCATACTGTTACATATTTATACTGTGGCTTTGGCCCGCGGCGGCGGCGATTGACCCGTGTTTCCCGCGACTCCCGCGCCTCGCGTCGCCCGATCGCGGCCGCTACCGCTGCCGCCTATTTGCTCGTCATTGTCAATCATTCAGTTCGGCTTATGTCGCGTGAGCGTGTCGCTGTGCTTGTGTTATCGGTTTTAAGGGTAATAAACGTTTTTTCTCGATTTCCGGCAAAACTAAGTCCTATGGAAAAAAGTCGAATGACAAAGTTGTTGGTAATAAAAAGCTCAAAACTTTTGTATTTGCACTTTTTTCTTATAACCTCAAAATTTATGTGAAATTACACAAACAATTTTTTTTCACGAAATTTGGTGAAAACTTACCTTTTTATGTCCCAAATACGCTGTAATTTATTTGATTGGAAATATTCATTTTTTTCACCTTATTTTTAATGAATATCAAAAAAGCACCCTTATTTTCGATCGAAAATTCACCCGTCAAAATATCAGCTTTTTTCAAAAAGTTGGTATGTTTTCTGTTCGTTGAAATCTCTACTTTAAATTACTACAAAATTGTATATATTAATTATATATTTATATTTTGTTTGATTTTTGTTTTGCATTTTCTGTGAAGATTTACTATAGTAACATATTTTTTTTTTCACCATCGTAAGTTAGAAATTTCAACAAACAGGAAACATGCCAACTTTTTGAAAAAAGCTGATATTTTGACGGGTGAATTTTCGATCGAAAATTAGGGTGCTTTTTCGATATTAATTCAAAGTAAGGTGAAAAAAATAAATATTTCTAATCAAATAAATTACAGCGTATTTGGGACATAAAAAGGTAAGTTTTCACCAAATTTGGTAAAAAAAAAATTGTTTGTGAAAGATAAAAATAAAAAACCAAAAACTTGAATTTTTTAAATTTTTCCCATAAATTATGAGGTTATATGAAAAAAGTGTAAATACAAAAGTTTTAGATCTTTTATTATCAACAACTTTGCCATTCGACTTTTTCCATAGGACTTTTAGTTTTGCCGGAAATCGAAAAAAAACATTTTTTACCCTTGAACCAAACCCCTTATCCCCTTCCTGACCTCAGACCGCCCGTAAATTATTTTTGCTTTCATTTTTATAATATTCTCCTCTTTAGGGTTCCGTAGTACCTACAAGGAACCCTTATAGTTTCGCCATGTCCGTCTGTCCGTCCGTCTGTCCGAGGCATAGCGACGAAACCGTTGGTGCAAGAAAACTGAAATTTTGCATAAACATGTATGTTAACTACACAAAGAAAGTCATAGAATAAAATTTGGAAAAATATTTTTTTTTCGGGTAGCTCCCCTACATGTAAAGTAGGGATGTTTTTTTTTGTCACCTACCCCATAGTGTGGGGTATTGTTAGATAGGACTTTTAAAAACGTTCAGGCTTTGCTAAGACAGTTTTTTGATTTAGAGATCCGTTTGCGAGATAATTAACTTTAAAGAGCAAATTTTTGTTCGAGTAGAGCGTCCCCCCCCCTCTAAAAGCTAAACTACTGGATCCCAAAATCTGAAAAAAATTGTGTCGGTAGTACATGTAATGAACTTTAAAGGAAAACTATAGCGGATAAGTTCACTTCATTAGTTCAAGAGGAATAGGGGTCCGAAATGTCAGATGTAGTTACTCAGAATATTTCGTTCAAAATTCTTGAAACATAAATAAACATACATAATACATATATAAAATCACGCCTTTATCCCACGGGGGTAGGCAGAGACGATGGAACGCCATGTGCTTCGCTCCTTACATACTTCTTTCGCTTCCTCAACATTCATACATCTTATCATACGTGCTAGCTGATTTTTCAAATTAATTCGTGCAAATTACAAAAACCTTTGAAAGTAATGACTTGTATGAAGATGTTACTTGTTTAATACAGATAGTAAATCCCTTTTAAGTCGAAATATGTTGTTACGACTAGCTACGGAACCCTACTGCGCGTGGCCCGACACGCACTTGGCCGGTATTTTTCTAATGGGTTTCATCCTACTATATTTTTTTTTTGGTTTTACAAATTATCGACCCTGGTCTATAAAGGGGTACGCAAGTTGGAGGTCTTTCTTAAAGGGGTACGTAGAAAAAACTAATTGGGAACCACTGGTCTAGAACATCAGAAATTGTTTAAGTTCACAGATGCACAGCTCTAACAGCTTCAAAAACACATATTTTAAAAAGCAAATTTGACTATGTATATCCCTTTAAATCGCACAATACCGTACCCACAATTCTAATTAAAACTAAAACTACTATGAAAAATAATAAACTAACAAGTTGTCCAATTATCTCATAAGTTACTACAGTTATTATAGTTAATTCCCGTTAAATCCCGAATTCGGTGAATGGCCATTGTTACTCATATAATAACTGGAGCAGCTATTGTCAAAGTTTCATATTAAATTTTAACTTAAATCTGTTTGAGATTCGCAATATGGCAGTTAGTCTATGCGATTAAGCGGTTAGCTATGTTTTAGTTTCAAACTACATTTTACACGTCGTTTTAGACAATATTAAATACTGTATTGTTTAGGTATTCGCGAAATTTTCTCATATCTCGAACCAATTGTCTGAAAATATGATGTTTCATTGCATGGAATATCGTATTTTCATAAACTACTTCCACATATACATTCCTTTGAATATAATTCTTAAGAAGTAATATCAGTTTTTAAATAGATACTTACATCACAACAGCTAAATGCCTGAAACAACAGAAAAACTAAAAATACATTTATTCCATGCGCATCCCGATAAAAAATATCATATATTTATTTGCGAAGTAATACATCACATGGTTATATTACATACTAATGAGAAAAATAGTTATTTATGGTACAAGTGAGAAAAAGTTTATATTTCTGTTGTGAGTGCCAATTTTAAATCTTGAGCTTGCGAAGTAGTCTTAAATTGAATCACGAGCATAGCGAGTGATTCTAATAAAGACTACTTCGCAAGCGAAAGATTTTAAGAGGTCACGAACTGGAAATTAAATTTTTCTTACGCGTTGCAATACAAAACTTTTCACCTCTTCCAGTGAGAAAATATTAAGATTTAAATAAACTCGTACTCGATTGCTTAACCTGAAATAATTACATGAAATACGACAGTAATACCGATTCATAATGCGTTTTAGGGCCTTTAGAAAGTCGCCACTAATTAAATATGTCGTACGCTTTCAAATACTTTTCACGTGAATTTTCTGGTAAAAAAGCAAACTTCTGTGTTAGAAGCAAGTTTCCGCAACTCTTTTGGAGTTCCACAAAGTTCTTCATCACTGGATTCACTATTTTTTTGTTAAAAAGTTCCAGTAAACAATTAAACATAAACTGAAAAGAATTTATAGTTGCCCGCGATGACTGACACAGACACAGACTTTTTTTTTTAAATCGTGCGTTCGGAAATTCGTTCCGTAACACTTATTTATAGAGTCTAATATTAAGTACCCGATTTTAATTAATTTAATGGTTAATCACGAATATAAAACCATGAAAATACTAAATAAGCGTGTATTTATATAATTTAAAATAATTAAAACGTATCGTTTGTAGTTTTTAAATAAAATTGATGTCAATGTTTATTACTAACCTACATGGTGACTGTTTTGTTTTTTTTTTGCGCCTATTCATTGGAAGGATTTAGTGTTTCGAAATTTAAATCACTTTGCCTCACTAGTGAGTAATAAGCGTTATTACTCACTGAATTCTCGCAAGCAAACGATCTTTTTCGTGCTGGTGTGGTGAAAAAGTTATTTTCTATATCGAATCAAAAGTAAAAGATATATTTTTTTTTATTCTACGCCCACAGCGAACGAACGTGTAGACCACCTGATGGTAAGTGGAGTACAGCCCATGGACATCAACAATCCACAAAAGCAGATTATAGATGCGTCGCTGCAGCTGAGAACTACGGTGTTATGCCTCATGTGCCAGTAATTTCAGGGCCTGATCTCACCACCAATCCGGAACACAGCAATGAAAGCACTACTATTTGGCGGCAGGTTAAAGGTGAGACGGTGGTGCTGCCGCCCTCGAGCTCATTCACAAGAGCTCTACCACCAGTGAGATAGCGATTTAATATCGCAATACAACGCGGTAATGCTGCCAGCATTTTAGGTAAAACAGTGACTTATTAACTTTAGATTAAGTTATTATGACTAGTTTAATTTATGATCCAATATGTATATTTTCTGTAAATAAAGACTATCTACTAATAATAACTTATAATAAACTTCTCCACTTTAAATTAATTATAAGTTTATTAAGCTAAAGTATCCGACTGAAATAATGAGAGTAATGAGTGTCGAATTGAAACTTATCTCAAGTCATTGTATCGCTCACAAAGGAGAATACAACCTTTCAAATGTATTTTATATTCTAAAAGATATACTTATTTACTATGCAGATTATTATGAGAAATATTATTTTATTTGCTGTTTTTGCTTGTGGCTTACTGTAACCCATTTTTTTTATTGTTTTAATTTCGCGATTTTATTGAATACTAGTATCGATTGTAAGATTAGTTGATTTCTTGTACCAAATGATAATATTGTATTATTTTTAGAGTATATTGATTATAGTCGCAATTGGCACGCAGCAGCAAATATACAAGTCGTAATGAACAAATCGAGAATGTAAAATAACGAACCTTTTGAAGTCTAACTAATTTAAATTTAGATCATATGGCTACCAACCTCATAAAAAATTGTCAACGTCAAAAATACTTCATTCACAATGTTCTATTTTTAAACCAGCCTCATAAAACGAAGGAGGTCGTACAAGGAAAACGGCTGGTCCCTTACCCGGGTATAATCGAGTACCGGGTAGGGTAAAGTACCACCGGCCGAGGTCAGCCTGACCTTGAACTTAGATCCTTGGATATGGTTTGTTTACAAACATACGTTTTAACGTGTCCACGACCTTTCTTGGGATAAATTCGGGGTTTCATGTGAAAGCGTGACGTCTGTCCGTCGATTTGATCCCTCGTAAATTGCTCTGCGACTGACTGAGGATAGGTTCTGTCATACTATCTGATGCAATTCCACGACTTATTTTCAGTTGACTTGTTCCTCACTTATATAAAAAGTAAGTTTGATTTAGTTTCAAATATTCAATTGTCCTAATTCTTAAATATAAGCTAGTGTACACATTGTAATATCTAGTTTCGGACTTACCGTTGCAATTAGTTGTTTAGTGTAAAATAACACATCATCTTCATTATTATTATAGACTAGCTGTTTCAACTCCTTCGTGAATTCCACCGTGTAATTTGCAAAAAATCTATCTTATTGTTAATTTATGTTGTGTAACAATGACGAACCTGTCGTATAAACTTACACCCCTTAATTTTTACCCCCTAAGGGATAAAATATAAAAATGAACATATATAACCAGTTGTTTACAAAAATTCTTATAAAATGTAATTTGGCTTCTTCTGTTGGTTTACTCGTAATTACCCTCGTATAATTTTTTTTCTAAATGTTTCGATGTACAAGCATGGCAAATTTTCAATTTTATTACAATAATCATGTAAGCATGGATATTCGTGTTTAAACATTAAAAAGGACGTAAAACTTATTACGTCCATTACAAGCATTACATAAAGGAAACTTCCATAAACAAAAGTATTAAGAGGTAAGGGCAACAAAGCGCACAAATTTCTGCCCAAAATCAGCAAGCTCACACTTTATTCACATAACTAGCTTCCGCCCGCGGCTCCGCCCGCGTGGTATGTCAATTAAAAGTAGCCTATATGTTAATCCAGACTATAAGCTACATGTGTGCAAAATTTCATCGAAATCGACCCGGTAGTTATGGCGTGAAAGAGTAACAAACATCCATCCATACATCCATACATACAAACTTTCGCCTTTATAATATTAGTAAGGATTCAGAGCCAATTATCATAATGTCGATAATTTTATTGTTCGACAGTGTTGCCAACATAATAAAGTAAATGAATGAATGAGTCAACCATGGGACAATGCATCATACTGACTCACCCGCCAATCAATGCGAGCTTTACACCAATTCCAAATTTAAATTATTCGGATGTTCGAGTTCTTTGTTTCGAATGAAATGTTTTGCTAAAATGAAAAAGAATTGACCTGATTTTTTAAATCAACTGTCTTACAGAAATGTGATTTCAGACGTTGAGGAAATGTTTCTGACGGAATTAGGCGTTGCATAATAAATTTAATTTTTCTGGTTATTTACTTAAAGTTTCTGGTAAGATAGAATGAGCATAGAAATCATTAGGGTATAAACTACAAAATAGTTGGCTGCCTTGACTACAATTTTATTCTACTTAATCCGAAGGCCTGCATTTACCATTTAGAAATGGTAAATGCAGGTCTAAAGACCATAAAATGTCAAAAAATAAGCACTTGAATATCAAAAATAAGCTTTTATTTTTTGCGATGCCATACTTCCTATCCCAGTAATCTTGACTTCATCATCAAACACAATCGTCACAACTTTTCAGCAGCAGCCCTTTCATTATGATTAATGAGATTGATACTGATTGTTATTGAATTCGAGTTACACTGTCAAAATGTGAACTAAAAATTGACATACGAATCTAATTCAATCAAAATCAGCATCTGTAGTGCTACGACCACGTTGACAAAGGCTCTACCACGTTGCCAGCGCGTCAGCGTTGATGTGCGTCATGAGAGCGGCATCGGCATCACGGCATATCCGCCACTTGTTCGGCGGATGGCGGCACAATTTGTTGAATTAAACTACGGCATGCACAGATTCATTCGCTGCAAATGCAGGATGGCCACTTTGCGTGTTCATTACATAAACAATAACGTGGAAGACAACGCAGTCGCAGAACGCAGAAGATATTTTAAAGCCAACATTCAAACAAAAATGTCAATCGTTAAGAAACAACAAAAGCAGAGAAACATTATCCAAAGGTAATGCGTTCTAAATTCGAATCCGTACACAGACTACACAGCCGATAGGATTAAAAATGAAACTTTAGTGCCGCTACTCGCCGCAAAAGCGCCACCGTCTACGTGAACCGACAACTATAATGCGTACTGCGTCACCGCGCTGTGATTGCACTGAATTGAGCTTCCGTCGTCGACAGGATAAAAAAACCCGGCCGTGTCCTCGGCGGCATTAAACAATAGCCAATCGCGAGCTGAATAAAGCTTTAGGAAGCGCGCACACTGGGCTAAATAAGAAAAGATCCCGACAACATTTTTCATTTTTTTAAATCATATATAAAACCTTATAATGTTTCTTATTTAATGTATTATAGACTCAAAGAGCTGGGCCCTCGATCATTCAATTACTGACCGTCCCCGTCCGCTAATCACACGGGGCTAGGCTTTCCGATTATGTTATTGGATCACCTGAGGGTGTGTCTACACACCCGCAACAGGCTTAAATCACAGTTTTATTAGGCTTTTAAAAAATTATGTAACTATTTTTGTATACTTATATCAAATCGTAATACTTTTTAGCATTATAAAAAGTTTGGTCCTTTCCTCTGAAAGTTCTATTCCTGTGTCTGTATTAAAAGTAATCTTTACAATCTTTCTTCCTGTTCTAGTCCAAATTTAAATATGCATCTGTATGTTTTTTGGCAAAGGCTTATTGTTATTACTTAACATTTTAATATTTATTTATTTAAACTTTATGCACAAAAATGTACATAGACAGACTAATACTAAAAGTATTATTTACCAGTGAACAGTGATATCAGTGTGTATCAGTGGCAATTAGAACTACATGCCACATCAAAGAGGCTAATTGAATTCTTACTTATTTCAAAGTTTATAACATTTTTAAACATTAACACATAAAATTACGCCTCTATCCCATGCAGGTTTAAATTCTAAACATTTTAAAATGTTATATTCTAAACTTTTTAAAATGTTAGTAAAGGAGGTTTATATTCTGAACATTTTAAAATGTTAGTAACCTCAAGTTCCCTTCTATTTGGTTACATAGAAGTGTGTCCGTGTTATACGCTCCAGTTTGGGTGATCAGTGCCCAGCCTGCTTAACACGGTGTCGCGCCAGCCCGTCAATTTTGATTGGCTGCTGATTGAATTGTCGGAGAGCTCTATTCCACGGCTTTGCTCCAGCCACGTTTACACAACAAAACATGCTAACTAGTGTGCTAACACTACACGTACTACCTTTCTTGTTGAAGCTATTTTATTGAAGTGCTGTGTACAGATATAATTCGGCGTCAGATTTACATATTTTTTTTATGTAAAACATAATTATGTATGAAGTGTTTAATCTGTCATCTACCTATTTCTGTACCTTCTAAATAAAATAAAATAAAATAAACACACTCTCTTGCAGCAGTAGTAGTTTAGCCGTGGAAATAGCGGCAATAGATTCTGGTATAAAACTATATTTGGCAGAGGTATACAATCTGTGTTCGGGACCTACCTTTGGTTAAAATTTGATATATTATTATGTGAAGTTTAATTTCCCTTTCATCTCTCTGTCTTTATTTCCATCCAATGGTTGTCTGTAAGAGATTGCCTTGATTGCGATAAGACCGCCATTTGTACTAACTTTATTTTCTTGTCTTATGTTGGAATATTCCTTGGTGTAGAATCAAGTTTTTTATTATATTATTATTATAAAATTTGGGTTTTCATACAAAATAAAGTTAACAGAAGCCAATTGGTAGTAATTAGTATCAGCGGGGATTATTAACTTTAACTTGAAAGAAATTTCCAGTATGAGCTGGTCTCGAATTGCACGGGAAGCCTTTAAAAAGCGAGACCATACTAAACTGGCAATGTAAAGCTTTATATGTAGCCGTGTGCATTCACATCAATACTATAAACAACACTTAAACACGCGTTAATTCAGTCCAAATTAATCCCTTCATCAGCTGATCGAATGCGCGAGTAATAGACGATCCAATTATCTTTTATTTTAGCGCCCTCGAATGCCGCTAAGCCCTTAATACCTGCAATCTAGCATGCCTGCACTAGGGCGGGTGTTTCTGACTAATTTATCCTTCCCCCCTGTTTGACCCTCAGGTATGAACTCGAACCTGTTAGCTTGCTTTTAAGAGTGATTGGGGTGAATGGAATGGTTTCAATGCCAAGCGACTAAATTGTTGTGAACAGTTTTTGGCGTAACAAGTTTGTTTTGAGCTGAAAGGTTTGGGGGAAACGCCTATATAACCCAGAAGGGTGAAGCAGAGGTGTACAACCCACACTTCACCTGTTATATTTAGGTCCCATGGGATAGGGGGTGAGCCTATCGCTTTTAGAATTAATTCAGAATAATGTCTGAGATTAATAAACTTTGACATTATTCAACCAATTTTATTTGAAGATGAAGATGGTCCTGCAGATATCATTGGCATCAACTAAAAATTCAAATCAAATCATTTATTTCCATGGGCCCCAAGGGGCGCTTGAACACGTCAAAACAAACATCAAAACAAAAAAAAAATAAAATTAAAATAAAACTTAGCTAACTAAATTATAATACTTATTGTAATAAAATTATTTAACACCGGAGCTTAGATTGACTTTAATTCAATCCAAGTACCAGCTCCGATGGGTATTGCATCATGAGAAGAGCTGGTGAGAAACTCATGTGCAATTGGATTTAACTACTTTGACTCCGTAAGTGTAATTGTAATTACCAATAAAGAAGTTTATGAGTTTATGAGTCCTTTAAAAAAATCACCTTCCTATAAATAACTTAGATTTGCTAACGGAATATTGATATCATGAATGATAGAATATCTACATTAAGGATTTCTCAAGTACAAAACAGATAGTTTCTTATCGTTCGTTGATTAAATTTGCTCGGGTGTAAAATTAGTTGGTAGACGTGTCTTCGTTCACAATATAATTTATTGGTAAACTTTCCTAAAAGCAATTGTTGTACTAGATAAACTTGCTGACTCCCTCTATTGTTCCACAAGATATTCAAAAGAATGCGATGGAAGGAAAGCTAAAACTTTGAGCTTAGAGGTAATTAAATAGTTAAGATTGAATTATTAATAAACTTGTTTATTTGTGTTAGCGGCTGAAGTTTAACTCATTTTGATATATTTATAGTAAACCATTTAATGAGATATATTATATCTTAATCTAACGTTGAATAAATAGCTTAGCTATCGGCTATCTATGTATGAATATGCTTTTGATCTCTGGGATACCAACTAGTACATTTTGGCAAAAAGGTAAAAGATAAAAAAAAATATAATTCTAGATGTATCAATTTCCAATTCCTAATAAAAAATCCAATTGTATTCCAATACTGAAAGTTTAAAAGCAATCTTTATTCAAAAACGGTTTGCGTGCAAAGAGGTAAATAATTCCACTGTACGCAGTCGATATTGTCGCGTCGAATCGCATTCTGATTCAAATAAAACCGCTGAATCGCAGCAGACGCGCCGAATCGCCACTTTGAGGCGAATATCGCCAATTTCAAATTCACTTAGGCTCGTTGTCTGTCGACTTATTTTACTTTACCTTGAATTTTCAGCCAGCAAATTTCCCTCAAACATTTTTATATTACCTCACCGAATTCTTTAGATACATTCAAGACTACATTTAGGAGAAATGTTAAGAATACAAAATGCAACAAAATGCTTCAAAAAGACTTCATGTGAAACGAAACAGCATTTACGAAGGCGTAGTTCCGCAATTTAGTAAGCATGCCATCTGTCGTGGAGTAGCGGCACTAAACACGGGCCCATTGTAATTTACTAACGGTCTGCAAAAAACGGACATACCAAACGAAACAAAACATATTCCAATTAACCTCGTTATTTTACTGTACAGATTAACGTTCGAGATTATCTTCTGCCTTTATTATCTTGGCCGATGCGATGCACCTGCCTTTTAACCGATTTTAAATAACTGCCATTTCCATCCATCATGTCGGTACAATTTCAATGGACGCTTGTCTTGATGTATTATATTATTTAACATATAACATGAAATATAATTAGGTTGCATTATTTTGATATTATAGCATCTGCTATGTTGCACGTCAATACAATTTTGAAAAATAAATCCATAACATTGAACGAAGGCAGTCAATACTTACTGACAGAAATTATCAAAAATATTTTGCCAAATGTTAGATTTGTTTCGGGATCGCAAAAGTTTAAATTGCGACGTTAAAACATCGAAACAGCGAGTCACCTCCAAAACACCGTACCGCAAACACCAAGACCCAAGGGCACACATGACACCGAATCCGCGTAAATTCTCGGTCGTCAATGGGGCAATCAGGCATTGCGTGAGCCGACCTGCCTTAACATTGCCGAGACGCACCCACGGCCACGATATTACCGTACTACTGTATGTGTGGCGGTATCCGCACATAATAAATGTCACGTGATCGCGAGTGCTGAATCGCGATATCGAAATGTTCACAGCAAGTGGCTATATATACCACTTCCATTACGGTACCGTCGGACAGCTGTCCGCCAGGCAATACCACTGAGCCTGGTCGGAGGATCCTCCCTTTGTGGTGGAGGAACATCACACCCTGTTCCTCTACATATGATCTGCTAAGAGTAAGTAATTTGTTTATTTACGCCGTAAATTGTACTGAGACTTGGGGAAGCGTAGGTTCGGAAAGGATTTAATCTTTAGGTGATTAAGAATCTACGTCTGTTTGATAGAATTACTTCATCCACTTATAATTACGTGTTCCTGTTTGCCTAGTATCAATGAGTATTTAACTAGTTTCAAGAGTTTATAGCCGTCAAGATGGCTAAAAGCTTAACTTCGTTTAAGACGTAATAGTATTATACAAAGTGAAGAATAGTAAAACGTAGATGCGAAATTACTCAAAGTAAAAACAATAATTTATTCACAATCATATTACTCACAACCAGGTAGGTCAAAATACTGGCAAAGAATATGAAAAACATAACATTACGATCAATAAAAATAATCATTTTGAACTCATCAAAATTCTGAACACATCAAAGGATATTGAATTTAATAACCAAAACGTGTTTTAATTTTAATAAATTAATCAAATAAGTATTAAAATTAATAAGTTAATAAAGACAGTTGGGATTTCAAAAGATTTTATCGGTAAGTAGGTAGCACTGCCAACTAATTTCTAGGCAGCTTAATTAATATTTTTGTATGAAGTGCGGTGATGGCACTTGATAATAATTATAATTAATATTTGAATAACGGTAAAGTTATTTATCGTTTGTTTCCGTATTTAAAAGTGTGTCATTGTGCGTAACGTGTGGAACTTTTTATTACTTCCTTCCCAAAAAAGCTTGTTACTTTTTTTAATTCCACAGAGTTTTTATTTATCTCTCTTATTTTTTGACTATTAACATTTCATAGAACCTAGAAACTTCTGTTTGCAAATTACAAATCTATTAATTCTAATAGAAAAAAAGAATACAATTATTGACATCATCGATGATGTGGCGATTCGCAATTTTTATTTAATTGTAGTGTATACAATTAAATAAAAATTGCGAATCGCCACATCACCAAAGCGCACATAGGAGGTTTATAATATTATAGCACAATATAAAATGTTAATATTGTACGGAAATTTTAAATAGACTCACATCCTGGAAATAAAAATACGAATGTTCCAGAACGAATCGCGATAGTTTGTTTGTAACGGCCTCACAGCTCGACGACATCAAATTTATTCCTGCCAGTTCTCACTATTAAAGAAAGATTAGCATTAATCATTCTTATTACAATTTCATATTAAGCAAAAAAGATTTTCTTCAAACTAGTTACAAACTTTACGATAATAATGCAGCTGCCATAGGCCGTTCTAATGTTTATTCATCTTGTAAACATTTCTGAACGAAAAATGAGCCCAGGACCTGTTCAAGAAATACAAGGATAATTACAAATCCCGCGATTTGAATAAGAATAGATAAAGATAGAAAGAGAGGGATTGTTAGAGTGTGACGGGGATATAACAAATGTCGTGCGCGTCTAACACAAAAACAGGAGTAACGAACTAAAACGCCAGGTGTGACGCCATGCCATGTGCTCGGTAACAGAAACTATATTTATTTATTCGTGCGGCCTCAGTTGAAGTAACCTATTTAATTAGTGTGGCTAGAAACGAAAAAGCTCGTTAGGTTTCCGAACGCGGCCATTGACAGCTGTCATGTGTTTTACATTTGACAAAGTAATATTTGCTTACTAATTAATGTTTAGAAACTACACTTTTGATCTTAAAGTATAATTATTATATCGGTATGGCACACAAAAATAATAACATTTTCGTTATCTAACTATTATTTAGACAAACATCATAATAATACTTTTATGTTACTCTTCGAAACTTCTTATGTTGCAATTGCAAGCATGGACCTATACAGTTAAGGATAGCCTTACACGCTATAAATTTGGTAATACTAGCTGGTGCCATAATGGTGCCACACAAAGTGCGTTTTATTTTTGCCCGTGGTTGGCTATCACCGTGAGCACATCAAAATGCCTCATTGTGTGGTGAAGGGTTTCAGAAACTACCAACTACTAAATCACCAATCCGCGATCCTTTTTTAAGGTGACGAATTCGTAAGTCAAATTGTTCGCAAAGGCCTATCTTTGTATGTAAATCAGTGATTGCAAGTTAAAATATCACAAGCCCCGATTTCCCCAGAACAGATTTACAGTTTCTGATAAATAGTTAACAGCTTGATCATAACATTTCATAACATCACGGCTATATTACCCAGAATGGTGTGGCAGAGGTGTTTAACACCCACACTTTATCTGTTATGTTTTAGGTCCAATGTGCCTATCACCGCAGTTTCATCACTTTATTCGAATTTGACATTTGATCCGATAAAAAGTGCCGAATAGGTTTATCAGGAACCTGTGAAACATTTTTAATAATTTAAACATTAAATTACAAACATTATTTTTAAAAGTATTTAACTAACGACACCCCGATATTGGATTTAATTTTTTAAATAGTATTTGTATCAAATATCACTGTTGTAAAAATCAATAAAATCTGAATTTTAATAAATATTTCAAGTATTGTTTTATAACATGCACAATTTGACACTTCGCAAATTTACAAATCGCCGCGTCTCCGTAGTTTTATAAAGCGCTACCTAGCGGGGAATAGCCGAACCAACATGAACCTCTCATGAGAACCATGGCGCCGCGTTCGTTTGGTTCTGTACGTTAGCGTTGATACGTCGTTGTAGACTTAGATGGCGCTGCTAGTACTAGTGGCGCTGCAATCACAATGTACATTTTTCAGTTACCTCGGTCAATAATGAAAATTAGAAAATTTTGATGATTTATAATTTTAGAAATAAAACATTGATGAATTTTGATAAAAATGAAAAAAAATCTCGTACGTATTTCAGAAAATTCATGTTTATAACGTTTTCATACTAAAACACTAATCTGTCGCCATCTAACCTCCTCCATTGCATGTTTGTTTCTATTCATTTTCCCTTATTTTGTGTTAACTTTTCCTTTGTTTTACTTACTTTTATTTGCTTTATGTTAAGTCTGTGGTGTGTCTGTGTTGTTATAGCTTATTTTGGCTCCGGACGGGACCTTGCAGACGGTGAAGAGCGAGTCGCGGCGCGGTCGCGGCAGGGGACGCTCGGCAACCACGCCAGTGAGTACACACCTTTACTTTTCTTATCTTTTCCTTTTTTTTGTTTTTTCATTTCTTTCATGTCATGTGTCCTTACCTTTTGGTGACTAATGATTAACAACGCCATGATTAACCAAAACAAATTAATCATTCAAATAATGCCGCGAAGAAAATATAGGGAAAAGATAAAACGATTTTACTCATGATGAGCAGAAACTATACGCGATATATCGATAGATACAGATACTGTCTTGGAATAGGTGGATAAAGAATATTCGCAATCCGTCGCGGAGATTGACTCAAATCGATATTGGCATTTGCTGGCAATGGCAATGGTCGTGTCAGCGTGACCGCGCGTAAATGCCACCTCTACGTAACGGCTATAAATCAAACACGAACAAAAAGCAGGCCACTCTCGCTTTCAAAACGAAATATCCGAATATAGGAATAAAGTGTAACCCCGTACCGCGGCCGGTTCACGGCCACTCAGCATTCGTAAACAATCCCCATTCACCGAGATTAACACGCAGTCAAACGACGCCAACCAACGTGCAAAATTCACTGCTCGTTTTGTACTCTAGTTTCGTTCTCGCTTGTGTATCTGGGGAGTATTGTGCGACGTTTAACGGGTTGTTCGACTGGGTGCGGGGGATTTGTAGGATATTTTTCCGCATGCCCGCTGCTGTCCCACCTGTTCATTCAGCGAATCGAGTGGGCTGCGAATTGTAAATTAATTGAAAGATTATTCCACAAGGTCTTTTGATGTCGTTCACCTATTTGTCCGAGTTTAATCTGCCGCTTTCACTCTATCTCTTTTACGTATTTATTGAAACAGAATTATTTTGCGAGCGTTGACCTATTTAATGCGTTACATTGGCCTCATTTTCTGAACGTAAACATGTCGTTGTGTTATAGAGTATAAATTTAGAAAGAAAGAAAGAAAGACAAGAAAAAGCATTTAATTAGATCATAAAAGGAGTACAATGGTAAAAGTAAGTTTAAGCAAAAGTAAACTTAAACAAAAAAGAACATATAAATTAAAAATAAGCACATGGTAAAGTAAACAAGTGGAACACTCCTGTATGAGCCTAAAAAGGAGACTATCTCAGCAATTGCTGCAGTTTCAATACTACAGCGCTGATTTTCAGATAGCACCTATGTATTGACACTATGGTCAATAAGATTTATATATAATTTATAAGATAATATAATACTAGATAATAAAATATATATTTATATAAGAGAATAATAGAAAATATATTAATACCTAAATAAATATGTGCAAGAACTATAATTATATAATATGATAACTGCCTCCAAATATAATCTGCCCAATTCAAATTCATACTAGTGTCGTTACAAAGCTGGGATTTATTCTAGGTGTTTTGTATTTGTTGTATTAATAAATATTTTTTTAAATTAAACTTAAAAGTACCCACAGTTTTAGCAGCACGTATCGGAGGTGGCAGATTTACAATATTTATGTACAAAATACCTACTCCTAGTATTTTTTTTTTTTTATTTCAATAACAATTTATATTACAAGATTATTACACTAAACCGATTGACGTCGAACGATGCCACCGATCGATCGAATGATGAAAAAGAGTAGTTACGGTTTTCCGTCACAAAAACATTCGGCGTTGACTTTTTTGCCATTCTGTCATCGATCGACGTTTGATCGATTGGCATTCAATCGCAGTTTTGCAATTATTTAAACAGCATCAAAAGTTTATTTTCCAGTTTTACTTTACTACTACTACTACGTTTATTAGTTAACTACCTACTACATAACGTGAAAAGTTAGTCATTTATAAAAAAAGGAAAAGTTTATTTAACATAGAACCTACGTAGTGCACGTAAATAGGTCTTCTTTCCTGGAACAAATCCTGTAATAAAACACGGCTTCGTCTTTTAGTCTACGTTTAGTTCATTAAAGTTCTAAGTATTACGGAAACTGTGCTCATTAAATACGTGTTACTGGGTTTCACCTGCATCTTTCTTAAAATAAAACCTTCACGAAACTGAAAACAAAGCATGTGATACAACTTTTTAGTTAAATCACCAGATAATTTTAACTATGGTAATATACCACCAAAGTATGAAACTGGTTCTGATAGTGGCTACTAAGATGGTAAAAAATAGAGGGTGTAAATTATGATTCGATGCCGAAACCCACGGTAAAAAACTTTTTTACCGACAATTTTTAAACATCGAAATATCGGTCTTGTTAAAATTTTAGACGTCATGAAAACATCGCAAATGTATGAGAATAAGCTTGCAAAACCACTTTCCAGTGATCCGGAACATAATTTTGAGGCTCTTGGTGTGACATTTTTCTTTTGCAACCGGGATCTCAGAAGCATATAGTGAATCACTAGATAGCGGCTTCGTCACGATGTCTATTATATCCTCTATGTGTAGTTGATGCATTGTTTATTTATGGTGGAGCTTTTGTGAATAAGCTCCAGGGTAGAAGCTCCATTGTCTCACTTTTACCCTGCTTCTAACTAGTGGTAGTGTGAGCACTAAGGGGTCCAGTTTAGATATAAAGTTGACACTGAAATCACTGGCACATGACGCATAACATCGTCCTCAGATAAAGTGATCCATCTACAATAAACATCAATAATAATAAATTGTGGATAACTAAATCTTTGTTATCTACAGTGCAATACAATATAAGAAAATAAAACGCTGATTAGTCTACTGACACATTTCTAGAATCCAAACATGATTTTACCAAGCTTCTTTTTTTTTCTAAAACGAGGCACTTGCCACCAATTTCTTTGCCACATTTCAATTCCCTAATGGACGACACAACGGTCAGCGTCGCTACAAAAATGCATTGTAGAGCAACACTGCATTTGATTAACTAATGTACTCTTTAAGACTGCGAGAAACTCTTCCAATCCATTATCACTGTACAAGATGTCTCGACATCCCGTTGTACAAATGGTGCTTTGAGTTAGAAATTCTATAATAGCAGCACTTTTGATATTATTTTGAACTGTCTTCAAGCTACAACTTTATCCAAATAAAACTAATAGCTGCCATGCACATTACACAATCAAATTTTTTTTTTTAATATTTATAATATTTAGAGGCTTTTTCTACTAAAGTTTGTTATATTTATCAATACAAAGCTCCGTATATATTATATATTTTAATAACATTGAGTATTTAAAAGTTCTCAGTAACAACACAAAGTCTGTAACTGTGCCCGATAGTGGCCTACTCTCTATATCAAGCGATCTGAGAAATCTAGAAGTACAGTAACAGTAACATCTCTGTCTAATGTTAATGTTATACAATGTCAAAATGTGATAACAAATAAATATTATTTAGTGATTTAGATAAACATACTCACCTAAAAATACTATTCTCCATGGTTGTACAATTTTCCTCTGATCTATCTCACTACATATAGGCCCAATTTCACAAGTGTTAGATAAACCTTATAGCAGCATAAACATATAACACACTTTTATTGAAAGTGTCAGCTGTGTTCTTTTTTCAAGAGTAACTTGCGTCACTTTTAACCGTGGGGTAATATCTATCCAGAACCTCTGAAAGCTTATTATTATTGAAGCCAGTCTCAAGTTAATTGGGGCGTACAAGTGTTGTTGCTCTACAATTACACGTAGCGAGTAATCGTAATTACCCGATCCAATAAGCAGAATCTTGTAAGAATGTTGTTTTTTTATTATTTATAATTATTGTTCTGTATATTTTATTTAATTTTCTTTTTATTATTTGTAAGTTTCTAATTTTTTTTTATTATTATTTTGATTTTAATTTTATTTGATGGTGATTTAATAAATAATTTTTACTTTACGTTTTTTTTTTGAAGAATATGTGCTTTTGCATATAAGTATTGCTAAATTTCATTTTAAAATGTACGTAGTAATAAAAGGAAACTATTAAACTGCATTATACCTTAAGGTAATTCCCAATAGTCGCACGGAGTGGTCTGCCCCTACAAGAGACTTAATAGAATTAGCCAAATTAGAGTGCAAAGTGAAATACATATATCTAAAGGGACTGCAACAAGCGAAGAATACCTCTAATAATGACTTTTAAGTGGCGATTTGACCAACGTATTAAACTCAAGTTTAAAGTTTAGTAACAGTAGTCAACCTCACTTGTACCAATATTTAATGAGACTGATATGCAAATACGGGTTTAATATAACTGTCAGTTGATAAGTTTGATGAAATTGGCCCTTAAGCTGAAATCTCAGACTTACTTTGAACAGAGCACTGCTTTTGTCTATTTGTAACAAAGACAGAGTCTAAGGCGCCCCCCACACGCTGGCTGCACACACATCTCACGTGTGTGCAGGCAGCGCGCCCACACGCCTGACAAACGCGCACGCCTAATGAGAGATCAGCTTAAGCTACTCGTAAGTGTAAACACGCTCTAAAGATCGTAGCCTAAATCTATGGTAAATAAATTATATATAACTTGTTAGTTGTGTTAAAACCTTGCTCATTAATGCATTCGTTTAGGAGTCTACGATTCATTTTATCTTTTCTCGTCGGAAATAGTGCGATGTGCATTTTCCGGCAGGAATTACACCCCATGCGGACTCTAGGAAATTGACTATTAAGCGCCAAATTTCATTCAAATACGTTCGTCGATTACGTCGCGATGTATCGATCAGTGAGGTATTATTTACAATGTAAGTTTTCTATAATACTGAATAACTTTCATGTGTTGATGTACAGTTAGGTTACTTATTATTTAATAAGTGATAATACATATAGACATTTTTAGCTGGCTAAGTGGATGTTAACTAGAATATTTCAAAAATGCATGTATGACGAGATGAATGAATGTTGAGGAAGCGAAAGAAGTATGTAAGGAGCGAAGCATATGGCTTTCCATCGTCTCTGCCTGCCCCCGTGGGATTTCGACATGATTCAATGTATGCATGTATGTATGATGTGGGTTAAGCACTTCGAACTTTTAACTAAGAGATAAAACAACTTGTCCATATGTAGCCTGAACGCAAAGATTCCTTAGATATTCTCACGCTAAACCTCGATTTCAACTAACGGTTTTATTTTAATCTATATATAATTTTCTAATCCTATAATGCCATTCTTGTGGTAAACTTTTGGTCAGACAAAATTTAAATATTATGCATTAATCTTTTTTTTTTCATTATAACATTACATTTAAGAAGAAGAATTTAAATATAATGCAATATTATCCATGTGTTTTCCATTGACACGCAAAGAAGAAGAATTCATTGTTTATACTGACAGGGAGATCGTAAGCTTTAGATTAGCGTTAAACGTCGGTTTATCATGCTGGGGAAATCAGTACTAAAATACTCTATACTATCCATATCCATCTAATATACTATCCATTACACGAATTTTTAAAACCATATGCACTCTTTTACCATGAGTGACACAAAAGTAACTTCGCACTTCACACAAACATGACAGCTTTTTGCCACAACTCACAACTTTTCAAAGCAAAGCGAAATGTTTGTGCTCTGCTGATTGAAAAACTCACTCACGGTTTAATTTTAAAAAGTACAAAAAACATATAGTTATCATTATCATTTCGTAAACTGTCTCGTTGTTTAATAGTTAGCGTATGCGCCTCACTACGAGGTCGATTCCCGGGTCGGGCAAACTGTATTTGTGAACTTTCTGTCAGGAAATTCACAATAGCAGCACGGAGTGCCAAGGATAGCGCTAGGCTCACCCCCGATTCCATGGGACCTAAACATAACAGTTGAAATATGGGTGTTGTACATCTCTGCCGCACACTTCTGGGTAATATAGGCGTGATGTTATGTTATGTTATCATTACATTCTTCTATTTATGACCAAGTCAAAGTATATAATAATTATAGTTGAATTCCGAGAGATCTCAGATCAGGTTCGAAACCTGGGTCGCAGAAAAAGATTTTTTGCGATTTTTTCGTCACAAAATTCATTATTCACCCCTCCACCATCCACTAGTGCCATCTAACTATCGGCAGAATAGCTTTGTCCGGAGAGCTAGTAAGACCCTTAATGATGCAAGCAAATTACATGATGTTACATCATGTAATTTGCTTGCATCATTAAGGGTCTTACTAGCTCTCCGGACAAAGCTATTCTCGACTCCAGGTTTGCATTAAATATATCAATATTTAATGCAAACCTGGAGTCGACGAGACAGGTGCTAAGCCGTGATTTCTTTTTTCAATGTCAAGGTGTTTAAGTATTATTTAAGCAATTGATTTGTATAAGGCTCTGTAATGATTTGTTGTAGTACATTCGCATTTCTTAATTTTATAATATATTGTTATCTACTTATTCGTGAGGACCTGTAATTGGCTGAATGTTGCATAATATTTTTATTAATATTAATTGTTACTGCTGTTGGTATTCCAATAAATAAATAAATAAATAAATAAATAAATTCTCATTAGCAGCACGGAATTGAAATTGTGCTCGGTGGAGCGATAGGCCCACTCTATTACATTGGACCTAAAATTAACTGATAAGTGAGTGTTATACACGTCTGCAATACGTTTATGGGTAATATAGGCGTGATGATATGGTATTTGTAAAAGTAGAGTGCCTAGTAGACTTTTATAAAGAGGTTTCAAAGATATCAGCACTTATTTTCTTTCTGTCTAGAGTCCCCGGCGTACGGTAGTAATTGCACTAAGACTGTTCTAATTTGATAATAACACTAACGAAGGACAGTATACGCTAAGTACTAATAGCGTATTCTGTTCTTCTTGGAAGTGCTTTGAAATATTTAGTCGGATTGATTTCATATTTTTATTTAATGTAAATATGTTTTAATTGCCATTATTCCTCTCTCATAAAGGAGAAAATTAAAGATTAGTATCATATTATTTTTGTACTAAGAAAAACTATTCATAAAAATATGTATTTTATTCGTTTCGGGTATGGTGGACATGGATACGTTGAGGTTAAGAAGATCTATGTCTCAAATAGGGCATTATCTATCAATCATACGTAACAGAATCGATAGTCCTCAAATAGTAGAGCGAGTTCGTATCGTGGTCCCCGGAAACATATCAGCAGATTTGGAGGGTCGGCAGGTAGCGCCGCGCCGCCGCCCTCGCCTGCTGGAGCCGCCCGCCGCGCGCACTGAGCGTGGCCGGCACGCGCCCACCAACCGCGCACTCCGTACTATCGGGGACACGCTTGTCCAGCACCATGAACTTGACTTATTTGCCGATGGATTAGGACATTTGTTTAATCAATTTTATATATTTTTAAATGACATAAATTAGACATTTATTTATTGTGACATGATTATTATTAGAACTAAGTACAATTTTTTATTTTTTATTACTTCGGATTTGACATTATACTTGATATTTTTATTAATTTTATCATTTGTATCTATTGTTATTATTGTTTTAAAATTTGTATTGACATTAAAATTCTATTATTTGTTATAAAAATCTTTTGTAAAAAGCTTGTAAATAATTTAATTTCATATATAATTTTTCTATGTTTAATATTGACTTAACACTAATCTTGTAAGCGTTTTGGATGTAACATCTGTTAGCTTGTAAGATGAAATGAATAAATAAATAATAAATAATAAATAATGTATAACATCGCCGTGATCCGTCAAAGTTCGGTACAACGGCATAACAAAAGTTAACATAACCAAAGCTCAATATCCCGTTATCCAAATCTAAACACGCAACCAATCATATTGACAGGCGCTTCACATACAAACAGTCAAACTAGCTAAACTAATACAGATTCTAATCTACGTTCAATTCGGAAATAAATTGAAATTCGACATAATGAAGACGGGATGCATAAAGGCTGCAGACGGACTAATTTCGCGGCCGCCATCTTGGCGTAGCCATGGCAACGAGACTGGCGACCCCCTCCCTCGCCGCCCGCGCACCTCGCCGCACACCGCTCGCCCCGCCGCCTGCACTTGCGTTGCACTTCCCAATGGCTAGACTACGCTATGTGTAGAGCTTAGATAGTGGGCTTGAATATTTCGACTCTGGTATTGATGGCTGATTGAGATTGATACGAATTCACGTATTCTTGTTTAGAGAGATGCATATTCAAAACATCTGCACATTGTTTTTTAGAACCAAGAAATGATGTTGCTGCTGATATCGCATTAATACAATATGGCGTAGACAACGTAGAATATGTCGTAGCACTTTGCGTGGCGTAGACGAGATTTTTTACAACGCCGTATAAAGAATTCACTCTTAAATTAGCATAGATCTTTTTTTTTAATATCTTGTTTTCTCCTTTTCAATTACGAGTCTATTAGGTGTACGTATTCGATTTTAACTTCATAAGATTTGATACGCCTTGCGGAAAAACTACCTTAGGTACTTAACTTCATTAACGTGTTATGCTCAAGTTCGACGCTAGCTATCGTTCTCTCTGCCCGTCAATGTTTGTACTTTGAATGAGAGAGAGATGCATATACGTGTTTATTAAAACCATAGATTAAAAAGTTCAAGTAATTTCAGCACCAAACGAATTCATATCATATTCACGTCGAGTAACAAAAACTTTACTTGATCAAGTTGTGATTCGACAATAATGTATTTAAATGCTTAAAAAAAAAAAAAACTGTGAACTAACTCACCAGATGGCGTTGCTTTCGCACAAGTTGTGACAGAATAAGTTCAAACATGCTCTGTCTTTTAACGTTTATAAGTTTGAAATCTTAACTGAGATATTACTGGACTTATGGCTGGAAAGCTTTTCTTTATGATACTATTTTTCATGAAATTATTTATTGGAAAATAATTTCAAACACTGTATAATTTATTTTCTTATTATTTCATTTTTTGGCAATTTAATGAATATATCATTTTAAAGTATAAAGTTTTTTTTTTAAATACTACCTAACTCATAAAATTCACATTAACGTAGTTAAGAGAGCCCTACGTCTTCTGCAAAAAGTCTAAATAAGTTTACAAAAATTTAAACAGGGATGTAAACGCCCTCATATGAGACAGTTAAAATAAAATTTGAGACACATTTGCACTAACCAATCCACGGTCAATGTAACTATGACCGAAACAATAAACACTGAAAGGTATATAAGCATAATCGCCCACTCCGCACGTATTACTGAATCGGATCAGACAGTGGTAAGTGATTCAATCAATCATTTACACAGATTGTGGACGAAGCTGCAGGGTGTCGGCTAGTCGTACACACGGCAACACATCAAGCTGTACATTTCCAGTATAACCTGGTCTTGCATTGTACGGGAAGCCTATGCAATGAGATATCATTTAATACTGGGAATGTGTAGAGGAACAGGGTGTGATGTTCCTCCACCACAAAGGGAGGATCCTCCGACCAGGCTCGGTGGTATTGCCTGGCGGACAGCTGTCCAACGGTAGTCTATTGGAAGTGGTATATATAGTCACTTGCTGTGAACATTTCGATATCGCGATTCAGCACTCGTCGATATATGTCACGTGACTGGTTTTTGTGCAGATACCGCCACAAATGTATAGCTTGATGTAGCAACGTGTGTACAGTGGGCCAAGCAATTGTATTTAAATAAACTTCTACGCCACAGTGAAAACTGACTGCAATAGATATGCATGTGTGAATTATATATTTAATAAGTTTTCTCGAAATTCAGTTCAAATTGCCGTGCATTTAGCCGTTTCTGCCATACCTATTATAGCAATCAAATTTAAGTCCTATTGTTTTGTCACTGTCCGTGGTGTCTACACTCTTTCCATATAGACACTTTGTCTATATTTGGCATTACTCAGTTTCCCGCTTTGCTTTGGAGGGAAGTAAAGATACACACTTTCCAACTCCAACTATATACCTACTTCTGATTAAATTCGTTGCGGGTTCCAAGACAATTTTAACTCTGCTTGGGATTGCCCGTGTGTCATGCACGGTGCCTTTCAGCTGGTTACCGCTGTAGATCCTGGCGTCACAGGAGTCACAGTGGTGGGCATGTGGGTGGGATTATATCCCGTTAGAAATTTAATAAGTGTATATACCAACTATTTAGATATGTAACTCGCTTATCCATATCTGGTCTGGTGTAATAAATTTTTACTTTTACTAAGAAGATTTTGCCCTGCATACCTAACTCGTTGGCCCACTGTACATGTCATTTATTATTATTATTAAATAACGTCACGCCATTATTACCAAGAAGGGTGTGGCTTAGGTTTGTATAACCCACATTTCATCCATTTAACTTAGGTCCCATGTGACATGGTATTCGACTTTCTCATAATTTCAATCTAAGAACTAAATAATCCTATACAACCTCTGTACTGTTGTTTTTGCCTTAAATTCAGTGCATATTAAAATGTTAAACTTCTTTTTCTATGCTAAACTTAACATAAACGGGTTATATTCTTGCGGTAGCGATAAAAGTCAATTGAGGAGAAAACGGTTCAAGGAAAATGTAACAACGCAAGCAGAAGAAATTAAATTTTATATTTTTGCATGAATTTTAGCTTTAAAGTACCGATTTCATATTAATTTATAACGTTACATGGTATGTCTAATACATAAGGATGTATTAAATAAATTAAATTAAATAAAACTAAGGAGTTTTAATATTAAATTAAATTTTAATAATAGATTATTGATGATAGAAAAGAGTTTTTAGTCTCCTGGTGCCATAGTATTGCTAAATGGCGAAAGTGTCCACATTTTATGAAAATAAATAAAAGGTCAATTAATTAATTCATTTATTTATATAATGTGGACACATTATATAAATGAATTGAATTGAATAGACAAGAAGCACCTTAAGAAAGTCGATGAGTAAACAAAATTAAAATAATAAATCCATCATAAAATTTAAAAGCTTTTCCGTAAATATCCAAATTATTGGATTTAAAAATTAATCAACTCACTAAAAAAAGAAATTCCTTATAGCTTTTTCGATCTGTTTCCTGACCAGACAAGATAATAATATAACTAAAGCTTATTAAGTATAATTTGAAGCATTTCCGTAGCCAACTAAAATTTATTTGTAACTATCTCCTTCTTTTTCGACGGCGAGGCCGCGACGCGAATATCGACGCTAGAGTCCGCCTTCGAATTATAAACTCGGGCGAAATTTGCACAGAGCACTTTGTAATTGCAAATTTCCTTACTGTGCGCATGCGTCACCCGACGATCAATACGCCAAGACTTTATTATTGTTTTTTCTTAATACAATAACAGTTTGCGCGCCAAACCGTCCGAAGTAAGGTTACGTTTTTAAAAATAGAATTTAAGAAAAATAATCCTTCGTTCGAAAATGTAACTAAATAAAAATTTTAATATAATATTGTGTCGGCAAGACGGGGAGTTGCCCGGGGAAGGGGGAGGCCCGCTCCTATTGGATAGTTACTCTAAACTATTGCCTGAAACTTTCATTAATGCATTCTATTACCTCGTTTATGCAATATTCGGTATTCTATTGCTTTGCGGAATGCGTAATTTTATGTTAAACTTGTATCTGCATAAAGAAATATTTTATAAACTTGGAGAATATACGGAGCGTGGTAAAAGGCGATTTATAGATAAAATTTGTGTAAGCCTGTATTTGAAGTAAGCGACCGTAAAACGGGATTTCTGAACGTGTAAAATAAATTCTCTGAGTTGTTATTCTAGCGTGAAATATGTAAGCGTTTCTTATATTACATTTAACGAACGCGTTCCGTAATTTCCGGCAGATATTTGAAAATTTCATAACTTTTCATACTGTTTCAATGTTATAAAGAGTCGTTAAATATTTTATTCGGGCCGCAGTTGGTGAAAATTGCTCCTTTTGATTACAACCCCCGGGATAGGAGGCTGTACTGTTACAATTGATTTTGTAAATATGTAACGCTTGTTATAAAAACTAAATTATTGAAAATGTCTGTGCCATTTAATTAAGTTTAACGTCATGTACCTACAGAATAAATGCTAGAACTGCATAGAAAGAATGTAGAGTATGATTATGTAAATTTAATGAACAAGGAATACGACAGTATAATTTTTCACGTAGTTTTTTCCGGACAGTCTTTGTCTTGGGTCAAAAAGAGTACGAATAAATTTATAAAATGTTACTGTCTTTTATTGAAGAGTTCTTACCATCAAATGATACTTAAGTAAACCCATCACTTGTTCCATCTTCAAAATTTCCACAGACAATTAACTCAAGGCTGCCAACTTTTAACTAAAAAAAAACTACTCCACACAATGGGCTATTGTAACCCTGTGTCTGCACTCACACACACTCGGCTACACACACGAAATGATCACAAAAGCTTTGGTGTAGTGTGTAAACACAGCTACACATTTCCAGTACAAGATGGTATCTCATTGCATAGGCTTCCCGTACAATACAAGACCAGCTTATATTGGAAATGTATAGCTTGATGTGAAGCCGTATGTACGTACGTCGTCGCTTGCATTCTCCTCAATCTTACTAACGAACCAATATGCTGATGCTTTCGTCTGCTCAAACTTCTCGTACAAACTAATGTGAATCTTTAAGCAGTGGTTTGAGATTGCTTCCATTCACTCGAATGTGCATTGGGAAAACATTGAGAAAATAAATTTTCGTGAAATTGATTCGGTTTATTAAAAGCTATAGAATCGATATCGTATCGATTACTGATGAGTGTTTATCCTGTTGATAGAATATACTAGCTGATTGATAGAGTAGCATACAGATTTAAATCTGTTATGAACAAAAATCTTCAGACATTAAATTCTCAAATCATACTAAATCTATTCCTAATGTCTACTGCTCCAAAAGCGTCACTAAACTGACGATATCGTCGGTCCTAAACCCAGAAAAGCGATGTTACGGTCAAAGGCTAGTCAGATATCTTGTAAAGTGCCTTCGAATTGGAAACATCCGATAGAACATGCTATTACATTTTTATAGCGCCATTCTCAAGAAAAGGTATTTCGTTCGTTCCGCAATCTGCTCCGTGGCTGCCAATTTTTTAATACTTTCCAAACGGAAATGTTTTTCTTTTTTATCAATTTGCTGATTTGCTGCGTTCATGGCCATTTTTAATTAAAATATTGATTGAGCTTTCATACTGAACGTGCTTAGTAATAAAACAATATTTTTATTCTTAAAATAGCGTTTGTTTCCGAAGAAAACAATGTCATCAACTTAGTAATGAATCTTATTATTTTTGGATACAATTTACAGTCATATCAGCGGTATTGGCATCTTTCCATTATTTTGCAAGACAGTAATATTGTGCCAAGTTTACTACGAACGTGAATTTGACGAAGTTATTTTTAAGCAGGTATGTTTAATTACTTGAATATACATCAACGATCTAATGGCCACTCAAGGTATGCCTTAACCTGTAACATAGGTGAAATGAAAATTGCCAATAGCTCTAACCGCCTTTGAATGATACAGGTTTTTAATCCTATAGTCAGTTGTATCACTAGTATATCTGTTCTGAATTAAGTGCTCACTAAACCAACCGGTCAGTCAGATCTAACGAGCTTCCCTTCTTATATACCGCATCGTTTGTCTATAGATCGGTAATCGAAATCGAGATGTTCCCAATGGAGTAACTGTGTATGTTACTCAATAAAAATCCTTTATATCAATGAATCTTTTCCGCGAATATTTTTTTATTAACGTGTCTAAGCGTCTTGTCTAGTCACACAACATGGCACTTAAAGGTGATTTATTTATCTGTGAAACCAGGTTAGCCAACCGTAACAAAAAATGGCTGCCATTAAATACATTTATTTTGTCTTTGATTTGGCTTTAGAAATTTAAATATTTATGTTACTCCTTGCGTTAAATTATATGAGACAGTTCGTTTGAAAATAAAATTAGACAAATTGCTTCAAAACATGTGCCTAATCTTTGAGACATATGTAAATTCACGTCTCGTCGTAAATCGAATTTAATAATGGCCTCCTCTCCCCAGATATAGGCATAAATTAAGCCTAAATTCATACATTAATTTGAATTTTAATGCGCCTTGTTCATTCGTTTTGATTACATTTCATTATGTTATGTTAAAGTCGAGCGACTATTTAATAATATTTGTTTCTCGTCTAGACCAAAATTTATTTTTGATGAGTTCTTAAGGTTAGGTATAAATTGAAATGATGGGCAAATTTTCTCTAATCAGCAAGATAGCTGCTTGTTTTAGATATTCACAGACTGCTGTGGAGGCTCTTGCGGCATAGCATGAGTGGGATTAAACGAATTATATCTAAATAATATCAATTATTGACGTCTTTTAAGCTTCTACCCTTGAGGGGTGATTCCTGAGAGAAGCGTTCCTGGCGTAAGATCCATGGCATTTTTTTTTTTTAAGTTTTGTGAAAACAAAAAATATGTAGCAAAAGAGAGCTTAAAAACAAACTTTTCTATACATAAGGCACTCACGTAAACATAATAGTTTCGGAAATAAAAATATGTTTGTTTTGGGTCGCCACGGATCTCACGTAGAAAACCATGGATCTTAGGTAGCATATGAAATACGAGGCGGCATAGCTTAAAAGTCGTTTATTTTAAAGAATATTAAACGAAATTGTAAATAAAACATCATTTGTCTAGTAATAATATTTTTATTCACTTAATCAGCAAAAAAAAAAAATTAACAAAATTATTAAAATTATGAAATACGTAATGTTGGTATATTTAGTCGACCGCGGTTGCGGTCGACTAAATAGACCAACATTACGTGAGTAACACCCGTATTTCATAATTTTAATAATGTTACAAACTCACGTCAGTTTTAATAAAAATAAATTAACAAAAGTTAAAATAATTATAAAAACGTGTTTAATTTTAACAAATAATATCCAGTCTTTAATAAAAGTCTTTAAAATCACCCATATTCACTTAAACGTATTGATAAGCAATTATTATAATAATGTTATATGATTCTTATTAAAAAATAGGAACATTGACCTGAAACGATCCAAAATCAAAAAATCTCTTTCATCCTCATAGGTATTTATTTTTAATTAATTTGATGTAAAGCCTGGAAATGTAAACCAAACTATCGCAAATTTTTGTTTTTATATGTTTTGGTATAATAGTATAATAAAAACAATAAAAGCTACATGAAATTTAAATCATATTTTAACAGTCTTTAAGTTTCTAAAACAACCATGATTACTTACTAGACAACAATCACAATAATTATACGTAATTCTTATAAAAATAGCAACATCAATGGCGTAAACCTATCCTTAATCAACAAAAAAACGATACATAACTCTCTATCAGCCTCATAATTACTCATAATTAATTTTACGTTAAACCTAGTAATCAAATTAAACTGGCTCAAACTTTTCTTTGTACCTTTTTGGTATATTAGTATAATAAAAACAATAAAAGCTACATGAAATTTAAATCATATTTTAACAGTAATTAAGTTTGTAAAACAACCATGCTTACTTACTAGACAACAATCACAATAATAATACGTAATTCTTATAAAAATAGCAACATCAATGGCGTAAACCTATCCTAAATTAACAAAAAACGATACATAACTCTCTATCAATCTCATAATTACTCATAATTAATTTAACGTTAAACCTAGTAATCAAATTGAACTGGCTCAAATTTTTGTTTGTACCTTTTTGGTATAATAGTATAATAAAAACAATAAAAGCTACATGAAATTTAAATCATATTTTAACAGTCTTTTAGTTTCCTAAACAACCATGATTACTTAGACAACAATCACAATAATAATACGTAATTCTTATAAAAATAGGAACATCCATGGCGTAAATCTATCCAAAATCAATAAAAAACAATACTTAACCTTTTACCTGCATGCCATACAGCTTGATGCACTTTCATCGTGCCTCTGAAGTTTGGTAGGACACGAGGAATCAAGAGGTCTTTCTCAAATATACTATAACTCTAAAAAACACTTTCATTAATTGACATCATTAGTAAATAGATAAATAGCAAGAACAGTGTCAGTCTACAAGTCTTTGGCAGAACTCGCCAGCGTACACGACAAAGATCCATGGCCGAAAACAAAGATCCGTGGCTTAAAACCCAAGGATCTGCGCCCACGGATCTCACGACAATTTACATTTTAGGATATAACAATGAATCTATTAATAATATTGTACCTATTTTTACTTGAAAGTTTACTCAAGGATATAAGTATTCATGATCTTAAAGCATTAAGGTGAAACTATTTTCAACTACGTAGTAAAACAAGCCATGGAATGTATCAACCCTGTAGGACAAAAACGTGTAGTAGTCAAAGAACTCACCTAACTTCTTTTGCGCGAAACTGAGCGACACCACCTTTACGTCTGAGCATTGCCAATAAACTGGCAATGTGTCGAACCAATCGCGAGATGCCTACCACGTTCGAACCGAATTTGGTTGCTATAGTTACGTCGCACGGTTGAAACGACGCCCGCCGCGTGACATGTTTTTGAATGACTATAGCTACAATAAGTTTTATTTTTTTATAACAGTTTGATTATAATAGGATAGCAGCACTTTCTAGGTATTCAAAAATATATGAATTAATATAAAGCTATAAGCGTAGACAAAATAAATCGTCATTACAAAGTACAGGTTACGCGTGTGACACGTAAAATTCAAGCTAAATCACCCCGTTTTTCAGTTTCAAATGGATTTTAAACCAATTTTCAGTTTTACATTGTTATTTTAATCAATAGGCCTCATTACTATAATAGTCAAGGAATCGTATGAGTGCTAAGTTAAGTTATGTATGTCTATTATTATAGATAATATTACGATGTGACCGTCAAAATTTAGCTTCCCAGGAATCACCCTGAGCTATGTCTATTACAAGTGTTGCAATATCAAGAATAATTATGTAGCGCCTCGAAGTCAATGTTGTTTTAGTTCCTGGTTAGGCTTAATTACTAATTAATTATTACTTGCTTTTTAAACACATTCTCTCCAAAACGACAGGCTTGAAATGTCATTGACCCACCCGAACTTTACAAGAAAGGTAAACAAACCACATTTTATTACAAAAAAGAAACTTCGTCAAGTTTAGAAATCGTCTCAAATATACAAAAATGTTCAAAAGATTTCAATAAAAACATTTTTTCTAATAAAATGCGAAAAAAAACTAGCTCAACCACAAACTTAAGTAATACTTGCACATAACGAAAAGGAACTTAATACGCCATTTTGAATAAAAATAACGACGCTGAGCTACAACAGTAAACAAGCGAAATATTCATGTTAACTTGAAATAAAACAGTGTTCGCGCCAAGCGTATTGAAATAGTGCTTGCCACAGTACGATCCCGCAACCACTTAGCCCCGAATCCCGGGAATCCCACGGGTTGTCACGTCCCGGGGCGCGCGTACCGTGAAACGTTGCGAGAGGTGAGCAACAAGTGAATCGATGTGACTTTTGAGACCGTTAATAAGACGCGGGTGACAACCCTCGGCGATTAGGGATGCGGTGACGTCGTTTAAAGATTAGACCAATGAAGCGTGTGTTTGGTGGTAATGTCTCAGGTGGATGAACGAGCAGCCGCTTATGTTGATGGCATATTTGATTTTCGCTACGAACTGTAGACAAAATTATTGATTGTGGCCATACTAGATCTAAGTTTCATCTATAAGGGCAGAGCAGTGTCAAGGAGAAAGTGGTTTAATCTAATCAGGTTGAAAAAGGTTGTAGCAGAGTCTGAATGTGTAGCGATATGGGCGCTTACTGTGCTTATCTAGACATGCCATTGAAGCACTATTATTAATCACGAGATTGATAAACGAAACATATTACACACATATTATGTCCTAAAATAAACACTTGAATGGTCACATGATCAAATCCCATTATATTTGCACGGTTTTATTACAGAACGCAAATTTTCACTTTAGCTAGCCGTGTAGTGCAGGATTGTGCACGAACATCGCAGAAAGAAAAAATAAATTGTAAAGCGTTTCATACGTGGCTCATGCGAACGTGTGACATTCAAACCACACGGTGCGATTTGTCGTGAAAGAATCTAAGCAACAAGTGGTGCCCGCCATAAATTGGACGCCACATTCGATGATGTGGCGCTAGTGATGCGCCATCGTGTCACGTACGCGGGAACTCCATTCTAATGCAAATCGATTTCACCCTATAAAAATTGTATTCTACGTTTGAATACGTGAGCAATAATTTTACTTTATGAAATTTGAAACAATTTATGGGGCTTTTGAAGTTGAATAAAATTGAAGGAAGAAATTTATTTTCTCTTGGCAACCTATTTCAGCGAATAAATAAGATCGGAAACGATCTTATAATGGTATTCGTCAGAAAAATATTTTTATTCAACAAAAATATTTAATACCATTAAAAAATATTAAAATCAAACTTACCTGTTTCAGAAAATTTTATCCTTGTGTAAAATAGGTAAAGAGAATCTGCATCCGGCGCTAAGACCCGTAGCTGGTGCGTGTTTATATTTCATTTTCTGTTATGAAATAAAATTTCCTTCCTAGAATATAAAATCAAACGCCGATAATATTTCAAACTGAAACAATTATTTATAAATAATTGTGTTTCTAAAGGTAGATAATATAGTTTGTATAATATATTATAACACACTTATGAGTCCTTGTTCTACATAATAAAATATACATAATGTATTAGTGTGTTCCTGAATAATTCATGTAACGTGTCGATATCCAGAAACTTCCACGACATTTACATATTATCTATGTAGTACATGGAAAAACTTATGTTTAATTTAAATATTTACCGCTGGCGACACAAAAAAAGTTTGTAGATGGCCACAATATTGAAACGTGCTTTATAGCATCTGCTTCATAATATTTTTTTGAAAGGGAAAGTTTTCAAAATGGTGGACTTTTTGAACATGTTTTTATCCTTATTTTAAAGAATAATTTTGTGAAATAAGTAATGCAAGTTTATAAAGGTACTGTCCTATTTTATTTTTACCCTTATGATAAAGAACAGACAGAGTCTCAAGTTCTATTTCATAATTTTGTATTTCGCTTCTTCTTCTTCTTTCGTATCGATGGCTGCAGTCATATTCTGATGGTGTTGACTTGCCATCGTGGTGAAAGGATTCGCCAGTCTGCTTGGTGCAAATTTGCAGACTGCCCAGGGTGCGCTGGACGTAGGGGTTGATTGTGTACGTCGCTCGGGGAGGCTCATTTCGCTTGATAGGGTGTTATTTTATATAATATTTTTAGGTAATACAGTAATTACAGAGTCTTTAGCAAAATGTATCACCTCACTTATGTTAACCCAAGCACAGCTCTAATTATCCGAAAAAAGCCCTAATTTCTCATGTAAAACGTTAATGTCCTTTAATTCATAGACAAATTACATTTGACATATTATTTTTCTTAACTCTGGCACGTGAGCCGTAAGAGGCTTAACTGTTGGCTTTTAATATATCGCGGATTACCCGGGTACGCTCGCAATCTGTTTTATTGCTGGATTATATTTCCGCATAACGTGAAAGCCGTCCGTGTGTTTTACTACCGTTTTCAATATTTATGTTATCAAATTGTTCTGGGATATTTCCGTAAGCCTTTAGATTTTGACATAACACCTCCCTGTCAAATGATTTTTAAACTGAGGGGTGTCATCTTTGCTGATCTTTTACGGGATATAAAGGGATATAAGTTTGTAGATTCTAATTATCAATTGATCATGATTCGGCAGAGATTAAATGGTGTGAATACACAGCTCTAATCAAGTGCACACTCTAGCCAACTTTAGCCTGATAAAGAACGTAGATGTTGACAACGTTACCTTTCAGGAGTTATTTTATTTTTTTGCTGTAGATTTAATATCAATTTTATTTGTTATAAAATCTGAAAGCATTTCAAAACGTTTCCTGAAATATTCGAAACACTCTTGCGTCGGGTTCCGCAACAAATAAAATGTCTATTACATTACTAGTTGTAAAAACCGTCTATTCCGAGAATTCAAACATAAAAACGTACAAGTCACCGTTCGGGGCCTTAACTTTTTCCGGGTGAGCGGAAAATTTAATTTTCTCTGGAAATTGGTATCCCGGGGCACGCGGAGCTGCAATGAATCGAATTTGCCCGATAAAACTCTTATAAATACCCATTGTTGTTGGTAGCGGCTAATAAAAATGATGACTCCGATGTTTATATAAAAATATTGTTATTAACTTAGGCTTTGTCGTATTGTTCCTCGTTGGAACTTCGAATCAGTTTAATGGATGAAAATCGTATTATAACTTTTCTCTGACCCGCGACTTTCATTGGTAATTCTCAGGCTAGTTACACAAGTATCTATGTTTATTTTTAGGGCATTCTCTAAGATTTTTCACAATAACTATTAAAAATAAGTGTTCTTTATATTTGCGAAACTATCGTAGTATCAAATCATTAACTACTACCTTCCTTACTATTTTACTGACTATGGTCAATAAAGTAGTAATTCGCTCACTGTATAAAAACAGGCATCTGGTAGGATATTTACCCAAGAACAAGTTTATAGGCAACTTGTATAACTTACAACCGATCATACATCAAAGCAATAAAGTCGAGTAAAATTTACAACACATGATCGTCACATAAACAAATAAATGAATCATAGCGCTATCGCCGACACATATAAATCTTATTCCCGATAAATCTTGCCTTGAACCCGCCATTATCGATAATGTCGTAAATCACTTAAAGATATTTTAATTAAACATCCTCTATATATCAGGGAGATAGCGCAGGGTTGCTACTTGCTAGTGCTGTACTTCCCGGGATTCGGCCAAACTTACATACGTTTACGTCGGGCGCCTTAACGAATGTGCGCCAATTTCGGTTAAGTTTGTTCCACTGGAACTAAGATTTAAGTCCCCGTATTTTAGCTCGTGAAATTTGGGTCATGCACACGATTATGTAGATTCCTTGGTAGAAAATCTAAAGGTAGCAAGATGCACTTTACCAATTATATGCCCCCAAATTAAAAGAATAGATATACTGTCTTCTAAGTCAAAAATTATAGCTGAGGACTTGAAATTACGTCCGCCAAAGAAATACTTTGTATTGGATAGTCTTATGGATGTTCATGAACTGCAGCAAGTTCATGTAACTCTACGTCAGATTAAAGCGAGTGCAAGCTGCGACATGGCTATAAATTGATGTACAACATATATATTCTGCATACATATTTCGGGTTACATAATAATTTATTCACGTATTATTCAGTGTGGCAACCCTGCCGCTATCCAAAAGGAGGAGGAGGATAAAATTAATTTAATTTCTAACTTGATAATATATCACTTTGCAGTCTTCTAATAATGGAATAATGTTTGCACTAGAATTCATTTACATTCTTATTAGGTTCGACGAGCTAATCAAAACGTACAAAGGGTACTAGAATAGATTTTACTTAACTATTGTATAGATGTTGTCTATATGTATAGCTTACACGGGTACAAGGTTTCGTTGGGATTGTTCTAGGTTTCATAACAATATGTTGCCCTTGTGAAAAATGCTGTCATGAAATTCATATGCAGACTCCCCTGCATATATTTAAAAAAGTTTGAAAGTTAAAACCACAACGAACTTCTTTCAGAGAAGATTTTTTTTTAGAAGATATCCAAAACTCAGTATCAAACACGCAATAAAAACATCAGTCTATAGTTGAATTAATGATCAGTATTATAATGTACAATTATAGAAATCGATCTCACAGTTTTCCATTTTCACAATTTCAGTACGGTACTCTAACAACGTAGGGAACACAGATTCACTAAGCGGAAGACATAGCAGACATAAAAGGAATAACGCACAATCACCATACCTCGATCAATAATGGCGACGCGTTCTGACTCCGGCCTCCTACATTCTACACGTTAAACGTTCAACGGCCGCCTCATCTACGAAACCTAATGCATTTTCGTAGGCCTGATGGCCAGTCCGCAACGCTAGATATTTCATTCAACCGCCCAGACTATTCAAGCTCCCTAAATTGCTATTCTGACCCCACTGCCCCCCTGATGGGGGCAGACTACACCCCTTCCCCCTTTAACGCTACGGCGCTTAATTTCCGTATCGTATGGTCATTAATTTGTAAAGTGATATTTGGTTTGTGTATTTCTCGATAGTTTATGTTTGCTAGCAGATCTTGGTAATCTAATTGCTGGCATGTTTGTAAAAAGTGCTCAAATCTTTACAAATAATAAAACTTTTGAGGATCCAATTCTGTAAATTGAGGATATTTAAAAAAAAATATCTAGCTTCTATCGATACTAAAGCAAAAAAAAAATTATCGGTCTGTCTCTTGAACACTTTTACTGGCGAAAGTTCTGATTAGATTTAAATAAAATTGTAACTGAAACCTAAAATAACTCCTCTTAAATTCTAAAATCGTATTTCATACCACTGTGAACTATAGTGTCGCAAATCTGCAGCATGACCGTGGCAAGGTTGCTTTACTTACTATTATAATAAATATAGTAGAACTAATAAAAGAAGCTTTAACAATGACCTTTTTTCATTCAACCACGTGAAGCTCCAAAAGTACGCAAATCTCAGCAGTGTAGGTGGTGTACCAGAGACAATACTAACATATCAGCGTTCAGAAACTCCATTAAAACAAACCGCTGCATTAGACCACATCAAAGTGAATGCAACAAAAAGGCGGGAAGTTGTTTATCTGCGGGAGTTTGGCGCCCTTTTTGCGCCCTCTGGCGGCGGGATTATGGCGGATTGCCGCTGTCACCAGCGCATTGCCGCCAACTTTTAATTACGACCATTGTGAACTAAGTTTAAGTCGACGACAAAAGAACTTTTTCTAATGAAACTTTGGCCGCCGGTGTCGTTATTACCGAGTACTTGTTGGTCTAGTTAGTTTTTGTTTTAATAGAAATCTAGGTGGCTGCTCTTGTGCTTCATAAGCGGCGATAAGGGTTACAGCTTGCTCTGAATACAACTTTAGCTACGAAGGAAAATTTATCAAAAACCTCTTGCAAAATGCGTCAATGGTGCCGAACCTAGAAACGAGCATTATGTAACTGAAATGCCGAAGGAGGTCTGTAAACTTCCAATAAGGTTCTACTGCACATTTCCGAACGCAAATTAAGCTTGTTCGTAATGTTTACACAGAAAACTGAGACACGGCCGTGCATAAATTGCAGAGCTCCATATAATTAAAAATCAACATTTACATTCAATTCGATCTCCGTTGCCTCGCCTACGTCACGACACGACACGCCATGTTGTTTTCTTACGTGAATGTTTGTTCTTCATAAATGATTGAGAAATGGTAGTTAGTTAATATTATTCCTTGTAATGTAATTGAGTGCCATATATCGCTTTATATTAAGCTAAAGAGGCGAAAATAAATTGAATATAAGGTATTTCAGAGCTGTGTTTATTCTTGAAACTAAAACACATAATATGCATTATATCTTAAATCAGGCTATTTCAACCGTATTTTCTGTCACAGATACTTGAAAGTTTGGCATAAAAGCCTTATTCTAAGACACAGATGAGATTCACGGGTTGACAGTAAAAAATACTTTAAGAAAAATATTATTTTTCTAAATTAGCAAGTAACAATTTAAATTTGCTATATACCTAATAAACAAGTATTATATTACAAACACACTTATGTTTGCTTCGACAATGGCTTCCAATTGAATATTATTTTGAAAGTAAACCACAGGTCTTGGACAGGTTAAGTCGATAATAAGTATAACTAAAGCTATTGTAAACAACCGATACCCGCAATTTGTGTAATGGCAGTAATTGGAGTAATAGTATATCGGCCATGACAGTTTTAATGTTGCCAGTTACCGGCTGGAAAATCCAAAGAGTTTAAGCTTAGTGACTTTACGGAGAGTATATTAAAAAATAACATGTTTTCACAATTCACAATGATAGACATTAATATGAATTGTGAAACGTAAGATGTGTGCCAAAAAAGGGTCATTCTTTATGAAATCCTGCCAAGAATAGATTAATATAATGGACTATCCATGTTTGTACATTGTACACAAAGGGATGAAAGTAGTCGATTTCATTGAGTGTGTCGTTTAAGATTTAATACATTCGAGTGAAATCGATTACTTTCATTCTTTGAAAACTACCAAAAACCACAAATTAATCATAAAATAATGTAATAAAGACTTCGCCCTTGTAGCAGAGGGAGTTTTCTACTTTTACTACTGCTCTGCAGCGGGAGAAAAAGTAAGAAAAGACCCACTGTGCAGAACTCGCCTGAAAACACTAACTTTCTTTGATGACATTCTCCGTATGACATACTGCAATGAGGTACTTACTACGTATGTGCAGTATAAAAGCTTTTTTATCATAACCAGTCTCAAATCAGTGTGCATGTAGTTAACGGAAGATATATAACCTGAAACTGCTGTTCTCATGGTCATAACACACTGGAGCAGAAGATTATTTTTACTGAAGCAAATATTTTTGTTTAAAATTCGCAAGAAGATTAACAAACTAAGTTTAAAGCGTCTAAATTATAAGCCTTTTAATTAAGACTTAAATTAATAATGTTAACTCTTAATTCAAAGTTCACAATTTATTTTCTCATAAACCAACGAAAAGGAAATTTCCTACAACCAAGTTTTGTTTCGTTTGACTTGCATCTCGTACCGTTAAATATTTTCTGATACAATACATATTAATGATGAATAGCATTACTGCATTATGCATGTGTAGATCGAAACAGGTCAGACCGAAGATAAAAGTACATTTTTGTATAATATTATCATCCTTAAAGGATATGCTTGAGGGTCTTATGCTTGCGTATTTTGTTTGGGTAAATAAAGCACTTTATAAGGTTCTTGAAACTGCACTTGTGGTAAAGTCTATTCCCATCTTTGTGAAGTCAAAAACATTTAGTCTGAGCTAGAAGCCCTGTATCTAATACATGTCCCACTTCTGGTCGCCGGCCTCTTTTCGCGATAAGAAGGGTTAGACCATAGTCCACCGCGCTGGCCATGTGCGGATTGGAAGACTTCTCACACCCTTAGGCACTTTTTAGGAACTCTCAGGCATTTTTTTCCTCATGATGTTTTCCTTGAACCGAGAACATCATCCCATTTTATTTATTCATACGACATATTTAGTGTCCTGATCTCATCATTAAACCGCAACATAGTGATGCAAGCACTACTATTTAAGGTTAAAGGCTTCCGCCCTCAAGATCCTTCGCAAGAGCTCTACCATAATCCCATATTAAAATGTCGATGTTATATGGATGACTGTCTATTACAATGTGGGTGTGTAAGTGTATTGTTTCATACTTCTGAGCAACTATAACTCAATAGAGCAAAAGATGTCGAAACCAAATAGAATTTAAATCTAGGGATGATTGATATTTCTCTTTTGCGCGAAGCGACCGGTTAGAATTTCTATCGGTTAAACAAACATCACGATTTTTCATTTCAATCTAAAATGGAAACACCAAAAAACGCTATAGGTTGTATTGATATCAGTTTTATCCACCGCGAATATAGATATGACACTGTACCAACATAGAAATGAAAATGACTAAGAGAGCCTTGTGCCTTGTGCCTTGACACATTATTACTACACATTAAATCACGCCTATATTACCCAGAAGTGTATGACAAGTAGGAGTTTATAACACCTACACTTCACCTGTAATATTTATGACCCATGTGAGCCTATCGCCATCCACCGGGCACAATTCCAACTTCGTGCTGCTATTGAGAATAACCTGAAGGCAAAATTCAAAATAACAGTTTTCCTCAACCCGGGCATTATGAATCGAGACTTTGCGGTAAGAGACCGCATACGCTAAGCACTAGACTAACGAAGCAGTTGCATAAATAAGGATGTAAAAATACAAACAAGAACTACGAATTCGATTTTCAGGTACATTTATTTTCATAAACTCGATCAATACCCCCTTTCGCCTATAAGAAATTGTGTAGCTTAACACTTTCAGAACAAACATTATTTCCGAGCGATAAAGTAGAAAACTTTAACAAATCTATTTGAAGCAAAAGAAACTAACAGAGCTATAAAAGCGAAATAATAGTTATGGAAATAGTCTTTCATTTTCCACGAAAGAAAACTACGCGAAACTACCGACAATATGAATGAAACTATAATATTAGAAAAGTTTCGTCCCGGGAAATGAGAAAACGTTGTACGAACTCGTTCGTCTAATACACGTAGTTATAAACTTGTTCAATATAATATCGAGTGGCGGGTGTTTCGTCTCGCTCGCACTCACGGCTTTGCTCAGACTGCCCTCGTTTAATTGCATATTCAGCTGAATAATGCCCCAACCGCATACGTATACCACTCTCTGGCCAAACTTCACCGTCTACATTTTAAAGGTTCGGCCTTGAAATAAAAATAAACCTTGAAATGTTGCTGAGACGAAAAATTAAAAAGAATTTTGTAACCGAACAGCCGATGACAGCTAGAGATGGTATCGCGGTATCGATTGCTGTTTCGATAATATCTTTATTGGACAAGGAATCGATTTTATATTGTTACTACAAGCACAATGTATTCATTTAACAAGATGTTGTAAAGCATTTGTGTTCGATATCAAGATAGTAGAAGTAACATCTTGGATATCAATTGACAGATAGGTGTAACCCCGATATATTACAGGCATAGTAAGGATATTAGCCTGGTATTAGAGGGCCTGCAGTTACCGTTTACTATGAACTTGGCTATGAATTTCGGAAATATACTGAAATAAAAAACTGTATTATATTCATGAATTATTGCCAAAATATTTATACAAAGGCTCACAAAATGATGATTACGTAGGGAAGGCTAGTACATAGACGCGATTGTTATGATAATGCCGGCTGCAATAGACAGAGGAGCGATGAAATATTGGCCTCTTTTGCATAAGCACCGCGGCGTAGCTCCACTGAAACGGTCTACGATGTGCTACGCCGCTACGAACGGAACTCGTAGCCATCTAATTGCTCATTAAGTGTGACGCTAATGAAAACAAATTTGTCGTATAAATGTAAAATATAATTTTTGGTACACAATAAATTCGGCTCCAATTTTAGTAAATGGTTATTTGTCGAGATTTAAACCATTGTTAGTCAAATTAACGGTTGCTATTCTAATGGGTGTCGCGATGGAATCAAGCATTAATTTTGTTTGGTGGAATGATGGTAGTAACTTAATAGAGATAATGTCGTAATTTTACTATTGTAAATCAAAACTTCTGGGTAAATAACCAAAAAAAAAACCTTGAAATTAAAAGATTTTATAATTATTTATTATTACGACGAGTTCGAATCGTTCAGTATATTTTTGATTTTTATTTTTATTATGACTTTTAATAGCTATTTTAATAGTTAGTAAAACGCGGCAATTTTTTTCTAAAAAACTAATTAAAGAAATCAAATTAGTTTTTGTCGTACATTATTACCAATCTCATTTTGAGAAGTGCAATCGATGACAATAATTTTGCATTAAGTACACCTATCGCTGCAGATTATCACTGTCTTAAAAAAAGGCTTTAGCTTTTAAGCTCTTCTATCACTTGAACTAATTTTCCAGAAGAGCTGTTTAATTTTAGCGTCTCCTTGACCTACCATTCTTCCGGTTGGTACGGCGAATGACGATGTTAATATCGAGGCCATAGACAACATCAACGTATCTATAAACTATAGACCACATCATTAATCAACATTACTTCGTATAGAGGTCGCATTAAACATGCCATAGATCAGGAAGTGATGCGACAGTTTTCGTTAGAATCGATTTTATGTGACACTAGTGATATTAGTATTTTGTTATTCATTTTTTGAGTGTAGAAAAATCAGAAAATAATTAAATAGTATAACAATATTATAAATTTGTTGAGTAATAAATTGAGAATTGTTATAATGTACGTATAGAATTTTATAAGTGTTATTAAAGTTATCCTTGTTGGATATAAATCATCCTTTTGCAATGAAATATGCGTATTAAATAAATAAATAAATTAATTAATTTAATTTTTAATTAAATTCAATATTTTGGATATTGACATACAGTGTGTAAATTACTTCCGCACCACCTATCACTCCGAGGCGCTTATCAGTGATTTTGAGAGGTGATTTTTTTTGGATAAAATTGTAGGTTTTCGCGATTTTTTCATTGACTATGAAAAAGTATCTCTACGCTTCCTTTATATTCCAATACATTCGGAATTTTTCGGTCAACCTTGGGTTTTGAGATATTCGCACATGGAGTTTAAAAACTTTGTTCTTAATCGCGAAAAGTGTTTTCACAAGCATAAAATTCTACCGATTTGCCCTTGTGTGGAAATTTCCGATTATTTTTTTTACACCTAGAGAAGAAGAGAAGTAGAATCATTTTCTGAATCACTGATAATCAACTTCTTCGTGATATTATAAAATGTCACAATCGTGATGTCACTGACAAAAATGTCTGCCATATACTCGTTTTCATAATAGCTCTCACAACCAAGAAATTCGTGGACCCGCCTTGTAGAAGTACTGTCTACCTTGAACGGCATATGCCTGAAGCTTGGACATGACACGATAGATGTGCAAGATTGTGTGTGTGAAATGTATGTTTGTGAACACACCCGCGACACAGAAGGTATTCCTAGTGCGGGTGTCGTTTTAAAAAAAATAAACACATACGACACATAAATTAACCAGACAATTTTGAATTAAAAAATTAAATTACAAAAGTTGATAGACCGATGTAGACGTAGCTCAATTTAACCCCGTCATTCACAACAAAATAAAAAGCAAAAACGCAACCAAAACAAAAACTATCTAGCATTTATGTTCATAATGTAGCAGTTTTAGTTTGAAATGCATGCGACCGTTACGATTTACGTAATTTTGTGTTCACCGAGCTTTCATTTCCAAGCTAAAGTTACGTCTAAACTTTGTCCTTACCACTAACTGATTTACTAAATAACATTTATTTACCCGATATACAACATCGTTATTAGCATCTTATTCGACTCAGAGAAGGACACACTTATCGGAAAACAACACACAGCTTGAGGAAAAGAAATAATTCAATATAAGTGCGGAATCGAATTGATTGAATTAATAAATAATACAGATTACTTCTCCCAACTATATCGAACGCCTAATTAATTCATTTTGTTTCAACTGTTTAGTAGCTTAATGTTTACTCGTAAAATACTATTAACAAAGTTTTACACTTCGTAAAGAACTTCATTATAAGTTTAATAACGACGTTAAAGAATTTCGGCACTCTTATTATATCTTACAGCTGCTTTTTATAAAAGACTTGTAAAACAACCTATTAAAGCGCAAGCTCATCTCAACGTATATCTAAAATTTGTAATTTGTTTATCAAGCGCCTGCTATACGTATAGTAAGATGTGTACGGGGAGTGCGCGGGTGGAGCGGGCGGCGGGCGGGGAGGGCGGGTGCCGCGTTTGCCGCGCTCGTTCCGTCACACGGGCAGCAGTCACGTGCGACGACGCCGGCTCACAACGCGTTTTACGTAACATATCGATTCCCGCTGCAGCTATCGATCGCCGATCTGCCGATGCACATCACTATAAGTCGGTTTCCCGCGCAAATTTAATTTTTGAATTTTGTACGCGTCGCGTGTGTTGTGTTTTTATTTTATTTTTTAATTTTGTGAGGCGGCCTTGGATTTTTCGGTGGAGCCAAGGTTCCTTGAAGAGTTTCAAGGTAGGTTTTAGTTATTAGTTGTGTGATATGATGGGTAATTGAAACCGGTTGTACTGCGCTAAATCGCTTTGGTTTGAGGTCATTACTCCGGCTGGCACGCGAGCAGGGCAGCGCCGAGCGGTGCTGGTGGCAGGCTGGCTGCAGTCGCTCTCGGCCTGACGGACGTCGGTGCACATCTCACTGCACTACTTCTATATTTACGACTGCTCAATCTGCCTGTCTCGTGCCTATGTTTTCCGAAGTTTTCTTTTTTGCCATGCGCATTATTTTGTTTAAAATTCATTTATAACAATTTGTGTATGAAATCTTAATTTTATTTAACATTTTGCCGTCAAATTATTGCTATCTTAAGTCATACTTTTAACTAGCATTTTATTTTAAAGCTTGGTTGATAAATTAGACACAAATATTTTAAATTATAATGTTTTTTTTACTAATTGCTCAATTAAAATGTATGAATTTAAGACAGTACAATTACCGTTAAAATTTAATTTATGTTTCGAGGTCGTATCTTGTACCGAAGTATTTTAATTTACTTCTGTACCTAAAGTACTCAATCAGTTACAATTTTATAGCTCGTACAATTATAATGTAAATTGTATTATTATTTTATTAAATAAGACGACTAGATATTAAATAAGGCAAGTAAATAATTATATTGTTTTCGAAGATAATACTATAAGTAGTTAGCAACATCAGAACTCACTTATCACAAGAAATTACAGTTTAAGGACAATTTAAAACTATTAAAAAAGTGAGTTTCCCGCAATGGCGAACTCTACATTACAGAAAAACTTTTTTTAATTACCGAAACGGCATTTCGTAATAAAAATGGCAATCCTCAAGGTATAATTTATAAACTTAAATCAATTTTATCATTCCATAAAAGAAAAACATTTAAGGTATGAAATTTATAAAAAACTAAATAATTTTCTCGGGATATTCGGGCATTGAGATGAACATAAGGGACACTGTCTTGCCATAAATGCAAGTCAGTGATTCTAATGTTTCTCTAACCCACTAAATTGTATACAATATAAGCAGTTTTACCATAAATCTTCATAAAATAACAATTTATGGGTGCCTTCAACGACAAAACAACAATTCGTGTTTTTTGAGGAAAATTGCACTTTGATTTTCCGACTTTTTTATAAGACGTCGCTGACCGATGCTTCGGGCAACAAAAAAAAACAATTTATTATATGTATGCCTGACTTAAAGGACCTGGAATCTGATTCTATAGTATTTTTTTTATAAATAAATATGTAATCATTTTGTGTATCAGTAATATTTTAATTAGAAACAGATCAAATATTTAACGGCTCTGAAGTTAACATAAATATATGTGGGTAAAGCCTTCACAACTTCATCCACCTCAGAGTTCTTTTTGCATCTTCATTTTAGATAATAAGTGATTCTCAAAAGGAAATTCTTGACCTTCGTAACCTTTATATTATAACCACAATCAACTTTATTTTACACCGCAGGTACCTAATTTACATAGATTACAAAAATAGGCACGAATATTTTGCACAAAGTAACTGAAAAATGTAGCAATTTCCGGTTATTTTTCTGTTTTATGCGTCACGTTCCACCGATTGATCATCAAGCAAAATGATCGCGAATATGGAGCACAAAACCATCCCGTCCCAAAACACTTGCATTCTTTCAATTTCTAATTAATTTATATATCTAACCATTTAGCCATGCTTAGCAATCTAATACTAAGAAAGTCGACATGTTTTTCTGGACTTGAAGCGGTATTTGAACCCGTGACTAAAGGATTCCAGCTTATCGTTTACCACTCAGCCATACAAGCCCTGATCCAAATCCAAGAATCTTTTGACTGTATGCAACATCTTTTGCATTCTTTGTTAAAACAGAGATGAATCAACAATATGAAAACGGACATCACTAAATAATTTAAAAACCCGATAAGATAAATCGTGTCCATTTATCATTTATTCTCCCAAACGATTCATTCTTGTCAACAACCAAACCTTGTATTCCATGCCTGAATCACTCCTCTCTCTTATCTCCTCTTATCGTGATGTAAAGTGTACATAGCACACTCAATTTAGATTATGTACCTTTAGATAAGCCTTATCTTCCGTCCCCGTTTCTGATTTGCTCGTTTTTAACAAAAATATCATTCCAATGCTCTTGGGCTGACCTCCGACCGTTGACGAAGCCAGTTTTTAAATATGGCGGTTGATAGCGTTCTAAAATTAAAACAAAATATCTCGCGTGGGGTGCTCACATGCTGACTTCTTGCACGGAGCAGCATGTTTGTCTCCACTGGCTAGTGATCACACACGGTAGTGACAATGACAACACTCTGGTCTGGTATACATTATGCGTGGCGAATAAAAATTCAGGTCAGTCTCGCATTGGCTGGCCTCGATTCATTGAGAGCTCGTGGCGATCGTGCGTTGTCGGGTCGATGTTTGATAGTGTTGTAAATAAAAACACGTGGTCACGCATCGCATCTGGCCGAGCGCAGATAACTACGCGATACTAGGAAACAATATGTATCACTACAAACCGCGTGCACTCTGTTTTCCATTCACTACGCTCAATTAACAACCATTGACGGGGATTCGCGGACACGTATAAAATGCTGCTACACTTTTCAATATTTGTCAATACACCAACCAAGTTTCTTGAGCAAACGTTACATATTCATGCACTCGTGAAAAAAGCAATCAGAAATTAAAATTTAAGCCATAAATCAAGAACAAAATGCTTTTACTTTGTTACGTGTATATTAAAGCAATCGGATGAGTGATCGCAGCTCTGTATTAAATTAACGAACGATGCATTATTTTAATAAGCCGGTATATTTTTAAAACAAACCATAAAAGCTGTCTGCGGACAAGCGGTCGCATAAAAAGTGAAAATCAATATTGTCGGCAGCCGGCGGTAGGAGTCTGGATAATTGGAAATTCTCTGTACGTTGAAAGCTATAAATTTTCACTTTTGTCCACGCAGAACCTTTTCCGTGTTGCATTAAGGTTGATAAATTAAAACTAAATGCAAGCAGAGTGGTTTTTACTGCGAATCAATTTTAAGTGGTCACTATTAATGACTTGGATGACTGATAGATTTTATTGTACATACTCGTATTTTGACAGTATTATTACCTTTTGGAAGATAATATATTACCATATTACTGCATTGATAGTACAACGCTTGCAGTAAGGGTGCTATACATATACACACGTATAAGAAGCCGCACATATCAGAAATCGATTCGTTAATCCTCTCCACTGGGACCAAAATAAAGCAAAAACCTTATTTAACGTAGGTATTCAATGTAAAAAAAAAATGATTTAAGTATCATTTCTTCCGTGAAAAGTTCTTTCGCAGCCATTTTTCGCGTAGGCCATCTAGCCCTTTCATATTGAATGCGATCATAAAAGTATATACGTAAAGTACATTTTATACGTATAGAGCTTTTAACAGAGAACGTAAATTTTAATTCTGGACATTTTCACGAGCGCCATAATTGAGTTTACGAGTCATATCAACTGCAATTAGCCGCGGCGCGCCTGCCACCTTTATGTGTTTATTCTGCTTTTGATATACACGCTAAAATCTACCTGGTGTTGTAGTCTGAAATATCTTTGTTATCCGGCGCAGAATAGTTTACTTTTATCAGAGAATTTCATGAAAACAGGTTACATGTTTTCTTTTTGGATTTATTATTACCTCATTACCGAATTATCCAACGGTCAAGATTTGGACATACATTAAATTACGCCTGTATTTCATAGAGAATAGGCAGATATAGGTTTGGTCATTAGAAAAATAAAGGTAAATCTAAAAGAAAAGAGCCGAAAAGAGAGAGAAAATAATACTTTTTCAGGGTTAAGCGTTTACCAGTAGCGTTTTAAGTGAATAATATCATCAAACCTTGGGCAAGTCGACCTTAGCTTGACCAGCGGCCATGAGATCATATTTGTAATAAAATTATGAATAACAATGTGGGATGACCTCCGGATAAGTTTTCATAGAGTCACCTGAAACTCTGAACGTTGAGGGTTAAAAACATTTTTAACATTTTTGCACAACGATATCAACTAATTTAGTCTTGTCTAGAAGTAGCAGTTAAAGGATTACATTATGTATTAAGATACACTTAGTAAAACTATTTTGTTTTGTGATAACATTATATCCTATAGAGACATTATTAAAATAAAGACAAAGGCAAGTAAAGCAATATAGTAACCAAAAACTAAGAATTATAAAAAGAATTTATATTTTCAGAAAAAAAACAGCTTGAAGCCAGACATAATTTAAAATGATATATTCTGATCATAAAATGAGCCATATTTCATTGGCATAGACATTTACGATCATTTGAGTCTATAAAACAGCCGTAAATGTGTACCTAAGGGTAAAACATTTCCTATGTACTTTCACCGCAGAGAACTTTCTACAACAAATGAGGCGGTATTAGCATTTTTGTGAAGAGGTCATAACGGTCACTTGTCACCGAGATGCGTTTATAATTTTTGACAACACGTGCACTATGTCTTTTGTAACTTTTTACTGTCTTCAAAACGTGGAAAGAAAATAATTACCCATTTTTCTGTCATTTTCAACTGCTACACGTTATTCTGGTTAGGTCATCGGAATTTGACTTAAGGAAATGTTCCTACTTCTTTAAAAAAATCACTAAATAGTCATGTTTGTCATAAGTAGGTTATATAAAAGTCTATACACCAATAATGTTTTTTGTGAACTCCCTTCATTTCTGTCGGATGAGAGTTTGATATTAACACCATATTGTGGTGAATTTTCAAAATGAGTTTGCAAGTTACATAACCGACTTGATCCAAAAAGATATAGTATAAAGATTACTGCGTATACAACAAGTAAAGCTGATAACACAGTTTCGTTGTATTTATCACGCATAGAGATAACGAAGAAAAACATTGTAATAATAACTGCAAAGATAACAGTTCTCAGAACATTAAATCAATCTTGCCTTTCAAACATAAATAAAGTAACAATATAAGAAATTATATGCATTATCGTTTTGAATAAATAATATAATACTACTAATAGTGTTGAAAGACGGATAGTACATACAATGTAAGGCAGATAATATAAGAGATATGAATTTAGCCACTTAGAAATCCTTTCTAGAAAACTTTCCAGTTCTCCTTTACACATTACGGAAAGACAAATAGTTTAATGATTCGGTTACGCAAAATTTTGAATTGCAACTGTCTAAAACACTTTTTGATTCTTTTCGTGGAAAAAAATATTGACCAATTATTAGAAACATCCAACCAGTCGTATCAGGAGTAAATAAGAAAAGAAGGCTTCGCGGCCGGGAAGTTACAATCGCGTTAAGGATCAACCACGTATGAAGAAAGGTAGTTTTACTGGTTTGGTACATTTGAATAGTTGTTGCCACAGCTGATCACAATACAAAACAAACAGATCGATAGCAACACGTTGTTTTTATATGCACGTAATCACAAGTAAGTGGCAGACCTCGCGGCGCGCGGCGTCACGCACGCCAGCCGCGGCGCGCCGACGTGTCACACACACTATTCCATTCATGCTGCTCTGTGTCCACGTGCACCGCTGTTTGTGCATCGCAAAACGCATTATCATGCTGTTTTATCTCGCTATAAACCCGCTCACCCACTGCCAACGGCTTGCCTTCACTAGTTAATTTCGCGATTAGATTAAAACGACTCCATAATTAACTGTGGAAGTAAACTTCGACAATTTTGTCAACAGCCGCTCACGGCGTAAACCAAACTTTATCAAAGCAAACAATCAAAGAGCAATCGCGATGTTGTTTACAAACAGAGCCAAATGACTTCATTCACGATCCCACGGCGCCCTTCTCATATTTCGCTCGGGAAGCCCTCGGGATCCGGCGGTAGACAAGCGTAAGATATCCGCAGGAGTGCGGATCCTGCCCTTGAACTTGTACCCGTCACGCCTGACAATGGGGACGTTTACCTCCTTACTCCTTATAGAAAACAGATTTATTCCTCGGTCTATTTTTGGCCGATCTCGCAACGAAATTACGTCAAACATTTCCGCACAAACTTTCCAAGATAAGATAAGCTTATCGAAACCGACAGAGAACGTTGAGCGCGGCCTGCTACAACTCACAATAACGTTCGAGGTAATGGCGCAGAGAAAATTGTACAACGTCTGAATAGCCTATTTCGCGAAGTAAAAATATAAAATTAAACTAGCGATAGTCTAGCTGCAGTCTAGTGGCAATAAAAACATCGTTAAACCGCGAACGTGTGAACTTTCCCTGTGTTTACAGCGAGGTGTTCGTGCAAAGAACTGGTAAAGCCGGGTGCCAAGACCGGGTGAAATATATCCGGTCGCCGGGGAATACGCGTAGACGGGCGGCAGACGGCCCTTGAACTTTGCCCGGGTACGCCGGCAATAGAGCGGTTCAATGTGCGTGAAACTATGCGTAAGGCACCGACACACAGCTTCCCAACCGTACATGAATTCTCTCGCCACTATCCCTCTCCGAGGCGTCACAAGACGAATGTGGCACGTCACACGTCACGCCACCGATAAATTAGTATTCGGTTTAGGTTTATTCCAAGGTGTTTTGAATGTCGAACTGCCATCATTATGGTGAATGCCTTTGTCAGAGGACAGATATTTGCCTTTGTTTCGTAAATTGTGTATTTGTACTGGGTCGTTGTGGAATAATTACTGAAATTTACCGGCCTCTGGCGTGACGAGCTATATCGATATGAATACCAAATTAGTTAAAGGGTTTCGGGTCAAATTTCAAAACAATTTACCAAAGTTTAAATTGTTTTAGTCCAAGGCAAAGACCGCGAAAATGTGATAGTACAGGATGACGTTTAGTCTTTTTCAAATAACGTCGTAACCCTTGATCGCGGGAATCGTTTTGTGACACGATGACAAATGGCGGGTCCGGGACCAGATAGCCGTTTACCCGGGTCTCGTTCACGCCTTATGTTGTCCCGCCACAAACGTTCCATTGATATGTCTTTTACGTCACTTATCTTTTTATACGTCATTTAATGTTAGGACACCGATAGCTTTGAATTTTAGGTAAGGAATATAATACCTATATTCTACAGCAGTTTTAGTTTAAGGCTTTCAACTGCCGTATATTTTATCTATTTAACTGGTCAATCGAATATAATTGCACCGCACTATAAAGTAGATTAAAGCATAAATACTACCATTGCATTTATGGTTTTCACAGTGCAACTTCACCGGATAAAAGAATATTAATCACAACTATTTTACAATTATATTAAGCAGGATGGAACTTTATGAAAAAGATCTACCAACTATTATGAAATTGGACATGGAAGTTTGAAGTTTACATATTTTTCTTAGCAACAATGTTTAATCTGTATAGTACTTAAAGTACGCTATTTTATTTGGATAGATCCAATAATGTTGCAGCTTACAATATCTCAAAGAAGGCCAATGTCGTCCCGGACCTAGGGCAATGTAACAAATGGTTATTCCCGGGTTAGGTCCGTCTCAGCGGTCACTTTACCCGGGCAACGACCCCAACGCCCGGATATCGACCTCTAATTAATTGTTTCAAGCATTTATAACTCCGCAATTCTTGGCATGCTCTTGATAGGACTAATTATGTTTTTTTATAATGCGCCGAACTAAGAAGTGATCCACGTGGGACCTAAACAGGTGAAATGTGGGTATAATGCTCTTCTGCCACACCCTTTCGGGGTATATAAACTTGATGCTATGTTTATGTATAAATAAAAAACAGAATTGTAGTATTACACCAAAGTTTGTTGTAAGGGGTAGTGGTATGTTAATGAACGTAAATGTTCTACAAAATCATAGCAACAAAGAGCAGTCTGCTGCAGAATATGCCAGAGTAGTTTTCTTGTCGAAATTTCCTTAATTCTAGCTAGCTAGTATTAAACATGTATCAATTTAATTAATTGAAATCTCAAATTAGGAATATATTAATGGTTTTCAATTATTTTCTTGCACATCAGAGTATTTAAACCTGAATGCGTCATTACCTTCGCAGTGTTCGAAGCCATTTTTCAATAAAATATTTCGTCCATAAATCAGAGCTGAATCATCTATTTAACAAATAATATGATTCATTCATACTGTTTTAAACATCATATGGTAACAACACGGTGTTATCTGGGTTTTCATCCGGTTTATCGTACCCGGGCGGTGACATGTCCGGGTCGACCGATAAACTACCCGCATACGGGCAAAGTTTATTAATCAGGACTTCGTAATCTAAATCTATTAACCATGCTTATTTTTATCTTTATTATTTAGGGTGTTTTAAAATGAATTTGTCGCAGATGATCGCGAGTCCTCCACGGGTAGCGCAGCGTTAATCATTTTAATAATAATAATAATTTGGATATTTTACATTAGATAGGACGCCAGAAGCAATTACACACTATCCAATGGTCCCAATGACAAGGCCAAATACACACATTCACTCACACAAGCATACCCCCAACAAATCTTTGCGAATCACAGAAAGATTTGTCCCATGTGGGATTCGAACCCACAACACCAGTGCAATGGAGAGCGGCGAGGCGACCGCTTAAACGACTACACCACACGTGCAGACAAAAAAGCGTTGGTGATACGAAGCCTTTTCTGCTTTATATTGTCCAGCCAGGCTTCGTCAAGTTTTGTCGTACCGACTAACAGGTCACGTCTCTAATCGTATCGTATTTTAAATATGTTCTAGACTGCGATTACCTATAAAAATTTACTTATAATTAAGCACGTTGATACGTTTTGCGCCACACTTATTTCAGTCTATATTTCTAAGACGTAGTTCTGTTTTAGACGCATTAATATAGGAAAACAACGAAATAACAATGTTACTACGCATCTCATTATTTGCGTACATATAAACTCAAGGTTTTTGGTAGGAAACTCATACAGATGGTCACTACTTTACCTGGTTACAATAATTTTGTTACCTAACATAACAAAACGCCTCTATTACCCCGAAGGGTGTCGCAGAAGTATATAACACATACCTTTTCCTGTTATGATAATTTCCTGAAGAAAAATGCCAAATAACGCAATATAGATATATAATTAATAGAGATGGCCCATCTCTTTGCGACTAAGGTTTTGGCCGACTAGTCGGTTACAGCTAATGTTTTCCGACTATTCGGCATAACCATATTAGATTCGATTAAATTTGAATGCATTTAAAATAAATAAAATAATAATAACCCCCTTTACACAAATATTATGATTTTGTAATCAAATTATAGAAATACTAATATGTATTTATTGTTTTCAGGTCTTACAAGACATCAAGGTAAATATACTTTGTCCCTGTCTAGCGCATTAGTTGAATAGCTCTTGCTCTTTCTGTTGCGTTTTCTTTTGCACGATTTTCTTTTGTTTTCTTACAATTTAATGCTTTCACTTACCGACTACTAATTCTGTAGATTGTTTTCTATTTTGTAGATTGTCTTACCGACTAAACTATGTAGGTAATTGGAATACAAGTATTTATGTTATTTGCAACTAGTAATCACGATATCTTCAGGTGATATCTCGATAAAAATTAGACCATGTTACTCAGAATACTCTAACTATTTAATGGTAAAGATTTTTTTGAAATTGGCACAGTATTTTTAGTTAAATCGTAACAAACAAGCAAACAAAATATCAAAGACTTAAGCTTAGACCACATAGATTTGTTTCAGACTGAGTCTAGTGACGTTACTTCACGTTACTATTCGAAAATATTCATACATTTTAAGAAATACTTATAATATTTTTTTATGTTGATAATAGAATCAGAATTACTATTAATTCATAGTACTACCATTTTGCTCTACTACTTTATATGCACTCTACGTTCTCTCCACACCTGCGCAAAAAACTGAAAATCTTTTAAGTACATAGATATTTTAATAGAAATTCCAAAACGGTGATCTTTATGATACAGTTTTTGAAATAACGCTATTTAATCTTAGAGCAAAAGATTTGATATTACAAATTTCTGTATGTAGATATTGTAAAAACTTTGATATTTTGTATTGTTTCCAAATAAAATCACCACAGCCGCGTCGTTGCATCCGTCTTGAGTAAAAAAGATCCATCGTTTGAATGCAAAAAGTCCCTAAATACTAAAATACATAGGAACTAAGACACATGACATCCGCGAAGGTTCGATACGTCGTGGGGGTGGGTAGGGGTGCGCGGGGGGTCGGTCGATGGGTCAACGCCCTCGGGAGGATTTCGAACCACCCCCACTTATTTATTTATTAAAATTTACCTACATTGTGCTGGTTAATAAGATATTTAATTTTCATCTCGCAAATGAGACGGGTACGAAAATTTGGGTTTTATCTTTGTTTAATAAGTTTCGGTTGGATTTCTACTCTTTAGTCTAGTCTAGATAAGTAGATTATATACAAATAATATTGCTCAAATACATTGTTTAGTAGTAGTCATCTGCGTGGAATCTTTCTTCATTCGCTTTATTAAAAGTTTATAATCCTGAAAATGTTGAAGTCTTTGAAAGTACATTTCCGTCTGGCGTCTGGTATTTCAATTTTATATAGATGTAAAACATAATTGCGTAGATAGGTATAGCTACTCGTCTGTCTGGCCCTCCCTGTTTTAATTAGAATTTGCATACCGTATGTAGAATAGGTATGCGTTCGTTCTATAATGATAACATTGGAGCCATTTCCTCGGAAAATTTATTGAAGCCGCAAATACCATGATTTTACGGTGCCACGAGACCATTGACTGGTAAATTAATCAGGTCATTGATAAACGATATCAGGACCAACTGAAGTTATTATTATTCCTAGCGATAACTGTTGTACAGCATACATACAATCATAACAGTGTGTCGGCCTGGACGGAATATCGGACAAAATCATAACGAACATAAAACGTATTGTGGATTCCATATTTCCACCACATAAAGTCCTGTTTCATTCTGATTTTGACAGCTTCTTCATCTCTCTCTTACTTAATGAGCCCTCTCGCTCATACAACAATCGCTATCCAATATTCTATTTACAAAACATTCGGCGCGACGTTGCCGTCCCGCTGCGCTTGCGCCGATGACGTCACGAGCTGGAGTAACGCTGTCCTTGTCTTAGTTTCTCTCTCTAAACAGTTCGTATTCCGCTTAGAACTTGCGCAAAGTACTATGTAAATATTGTACAGGAAATACTTTACAAAACTATAGATAAGACAATATGGTTTCTTGGTTTTGACTTTTGACTATAATATTATGAGGGTACTTAATTAATTTGCTAACCATACATATTTCTTAACACACAAGAAAAGTCGTAGGTTCAGTAGCATACCTATATCCTGAAGTTGTATAATCTTGTATTGCAGCCCATTGCACAATAGGTATTAGGTATGACTACATGAAGTAAACATGCTTATCCACAAAAAATATGCATCTTGTCTTCCCTATCTTCTGAAATTGACTCAATGGCCAAAAATTATTGTGATTGATTTAACGATTTACAACTATCTTATAAAAATTACTTCCACTTTCAATTCTTAGTAAAGATTATTTTTCCCTGTCTCAAGTTTTACCCAGATACTTTTCAAACAAACGATGATTGTACAAAAAATATTTGGAATTTATTTCAAGTTATAACTTATTAACAGTAACCCTTGACGGAAGATGTTTAATAATATGATTGTAGTCATAATTAATCAAGTCTAGCTCAGACTAGAACTTTCTTCAATACATTAGTCATAATTTTATTATGTCTTCTCCTGTCCAGAACTTTCTTTAATAAATTGCACAAGAATTAGTTTACCAAGACTAAACATTAGCAATAAGAACATAAGTGAGCTCCTTATAGATCAGTACAAAAGTGTCATCGTCCTTAAACAAATCGATTACGCTAATAATAGGACAAATTGCTTGTATAACACTACTTTCTACCACATTCTATTGTTATGTTTTGTTATAACAATAGCTCTGATGTTTATTAAATAACAAAATGATCACGGCAACAATTGCTAATGATTTGCTTCGTTATTTCCATAACATCCGCTTATGATATCCAAACATTGATGTCGTAATCTGGTCATGGTTTAGACAATATTGAACCATCAAATTGCTCGTTTAAATATATTGTAATGTATTTGCCTTTTTCGTGACCGAGTTTTTCATTAAAATCAAGTGTGAATTTCCATTTTGATTTATTTTGCTGTATTCTGGTTTTGTATATTAGCAATGAAGTTGCTTGTCGTCCTGTGGTGTCCAAAACTGTCGTAAAAAAATTAAGTCTTAATATCATTTTCGACTGATATAGTAATTATAGTTGATAAATACAGACAGCAAATGTTAAATTCAAATACTTCATCAGTTAAAGTAACCAACGTGTCCAAACTTAACTTCATTATGTATTAACATGTCATAAATATAAATGACATTTCCCCACTTGACCAGTCGCACTACTGTAGGATAAATTGGACAATAATCTAGTTAATGCGATGGTGTCACCTCTGCAGCTTCAAGGAGAATTCAATTACTCATATCAATGCTGTCAGCACAACCTTGAAAACTCTTCATCCAGTTACGTGGTTTAAATTGCATTATTTCAAATCTACCTGCTTATCTTTAATATATTCTATTATTTTACAAATGAACCACATACTTTTGGTTTCGTTTTTGTATTATTTATCTCAGTGTTTTTTTACGACTGGTGTCTGGACTGGATCTTCTGTATAAGGAAACAGGTCTAAAAACTTAAAATTTATACATCTGTTCCTTCCTTTTTTGGCTTCTCATTTTTTGTTGGTCAAATTCTTTTTCCTTTTTGGTCAGGGTCAAAACAGGTTAAATGTTCTTCATTTCTCTGAGGAGATTCGCTAAAGATGTTTGCAGAATCAACGAAAGGACGATTGTCTTGACCTCAGGTATCTTAAGACAACAAATTGCTTGGTTCCACACAATAAAAGACATGAGCAGACCGGAAGCAATCAATTCATGGCACAATAGACCCAATGTAGGAAGGTTAAGGATCAATCGAAGTACAATGCTGCTAACCTTCGGGCTCGTTTAACTGATACTGCGCACTCTGACTCTTATTCTGTTATGATTCTTTCTCTACAATGCTTTTAAGGAAATTGGATACATGTCGTAGATATGAAAGATGACGCACGATTTGGAGGGAAAAAATTGGTTGATTATTTTCAATGCAAAAGTAATATGGGTTTTACATAATGGTCACGAACAAAAATGCATTTTAGTGTTTTAGATATAATTTGTCTAAAAAAAAAGATAAAAACTTAATAATATTAAAGTTAAACCAATATAGTATTAAACTTTAGTTTAAAAACACGACCCTACTCTTAAGATTGCTTCGTATGAAAATGCCATAAATAAATAAATAAAACTTATTTGCGGAATAGTGAACTTCCATGATTTCTATTAACACTTTATAACTTAAAAAGTTTTTCCTTTACATTAAATTAATCGATCTATTTGTTAACTAAATTCATACGCATTTTTATGTTATTGTATTTGAAGTTTAGTTTGTCTCCATGGACATTTTAAAAGTTTTATATTGAACTCTGAATATAGCCTAATGGCTTTTTACTACGCTAACAGATATAGTTCTAGTTTTATAAGCCTACAAAATAATATTCTTATGCCTAAAATAGTTACCATTCATGTTAGATTAAAAGTATGCCAAAACTGGATCGCCTTGAATTTTTTCTTCTTACTCATGTTAGGTTTTATTAATAGTTCGTTTGATATCACGTACGCGGTCACAATTAATTATAACTAGTTCCTAAGATACTCTCAAAGCCGCTTATATGATATATTATAATATTTAATAATCGTTGTCCTCTTTTGCTTGAACCCACGTTATTGAACTAAAAAGTACTTGGATTTCAATTAACGACGCAAGCGCCAAATTGCTTGTTGTAAAATAACTAAAGAATAATGCAAGATAGCTATCATCGGCGTCAAGCAGGTTTTATGGCAAACGCCACATTCAATCTTAGTATTATATACGAGCAGGTATAATAACTGGTTCAATATATAATTATACCCTTTAGATATTTAACGCCTAGTGACAAAAATGTCTGATAAGCCTTATCTGATCTAGGAAGCCTTAAAATAGTAAGCAGCTCATTATTTTAATACGCCGCAAAAACCAGTACAAATTAGTTGTTAGGTTATTGCAGCAGGCGGTGGTCAGCGCATTTGGGTAGCCCTCAAACCGCTGTTAAACGAACGCAAAACCTTGAGCACGGTTTATGGGTAATTTTGTTACTGTTGTTAGGCATTCGGGCTAGTTAGCTCTACGGTTTGTAGCTCTGCCACGAGGTTTGGTTAGATTTGTGGTGGATTTAACGGTTGAGTAGTTGAACACTTAGATCTTCGATGCTAGATGTGGTCTTTGTTGAAGAGACCACTGGTTGTTTATACCTAGATACCACCAACAGTTTTTCTAGTTTTTACGTTGTTTTATTTGAATAGTCTTATAGTCATTAAAATTATACTGTCTATTACATGTATTGCAAAAAACATTAAATTATACTTACTTACAATTTATATAACATAATATTTCTATATTTGACAAAATATTTAAAGAAGTGATCAAAACGATTGCAAATGAGATTTCTGGAGTGATGTCACATGACTTTTATTTACATCAGAAAAAAACTGGAGCGTGTAATTGAAAAAAAATACATTCCTAGTGCAATAAGTAAACTATAAGTATAGTTAGCAGTTGTATAAAATAAAATCAGCAAAATATAATAAAATCAATAAATTAAATTGTGTATAATATTGTTGTTTGAGAGAACATAATATATTATGCCATTCACGAACCAGTGAAATGTTAGGTTAGTTTTGGTACAAGCTACAATCGTAAGCGACTTTCACGACCTTCAAAATATCCGCTCTTACATATTTTCTCGATTTTGTCAGCATTTGTATTCCTAGTTTAAATTTATTACCGATATGTAAGGTAGTCTAGGTCCAATTTCACCAGTTCTGAATAAGTCCCTGGTAGCCTATTCGGAATTAACAACATAAATTAATTCAATTCTCCAACACTTGACTACCCAAAACCTTATTGAAACTGGTGAAATGGGCCTTAGTCCCGATTTCACTAGATGACATTTTATGTGTCAAAAAGTGCCGAATAGGCTCATCAAGAACTTATTAGGAACTTGTGAAACTTGTACATAATCGGGTACGTCTTTATGCTCTTTACTAGTTCTTCTTAGTTTACACAATTTTAATTTTCCTTGGATCTCTCGATATTGCATTTCTTACGCGATTAATTATTTGTCCGTGATTAAGTATTAAGTCCATAACTGGTAATTTATATACTTATGATTGCTCATGTTTTGCACCTCATGCTCTCACAGCCGGTTGGTTCAAGAATAGCTTGGCCAACGTGGTGGTGCACGTGTACACCGGCTCTTGTATTCGTGTCTGTCGATGCCAATACACGGTTACTGGTGTACCGACCGTGTTCTACTCCAATGCTCACTTTGTACTGTTTTATCAGCACCCATTTGGTCTTCAGTTGAGGGTAGTTTTGAATATAAACTGGGTTCTTCGGCGATCGAATATGGGTGTTGTTACCATTTCAGCGTTTTATTGACAACTTTAGTTGATTTTGCCGTAAAGATGCAACCTCCTTTAACAAAAATCTGACTAAAAAAAATTTAAAAAAGAAATATTGAGACCGACTAGGTATTTTAATTTTCAACCGAAAAAAAAACCAAGGAGGCTGCCAAATCAACGTGTATATATATTTATGTTAGAGCACGCATAACTACAGAACACAAGTAGTTCGATTTTGATAATGCCTTAATACAGTCAGTCGACTTAAGATTAGTAAAAAAGTTATATTTTATAGATTATGTAACTAAGCTCAATACCCAAGACTTATTTTTTTACTTTTTAGTTATTTTTTGTCGGTTCATTTTTTTTTTATTTTAAACGGGTTTTAATAGCCATAAAGAATGCTCAAGTTATTAATTATATCCACAATTTCGCCTGTCTCAACATTTCATGTTACAAAAACATACAAACAACAATATGTTTGGTTCATGTTCCCATGATTACACGGCTGTCTTATAAAACTTTGCATCAATAAATAACGAGATGAACAGAACTCGCTTGCCAAGCCAAACCAAACAAAATACTGAATGTAACAGATGTATTTATGAGCTAACAATACAATATTGTACATGATACATCTTCACTTGTTGAAGCACAGTTTATTAGCGTATTTATTGATGTTAGTGTTAACTGATCGTGTTACTGAATAGTGATTCAATCGCTTGAGCTTTCAAATGAACTTCATAACGTAATTCTTAGAAACGGGGTCATTGAATCAGCTTTCCTCTATAAGTTACAGATATTTTTTTTCATAATTCTTGAGGTAGATGAATAATCTGTAAAGATATTCTTATGATGTAAACCTGATACGATAGCAGCCATAGCCTAGTGGGAGACCGTAGAACTGCTAAGTCAATGGTCTCTGGTTCGAACCCATGGCATACACCTCTGTCAATAAATCGTTAAGATTTGTCTTTGCGAAGATATTATGTGTGTATTTATCATATAAATTGTCGCTTGCTACCGGTGAACGAAAACATCGTCAGGAAACCTAAATGCCTGAGAGTGTCTTAAAAGTGCTCGAGGAAGTGAGAAGTCTACCAATCCGCACTTGGCCTGCGTGGTGGACTATGGCCTAACCCTTCTCGAGCCCAGTAGTGGGACATGTATAAGACACAGGGCTGCAATTATAAAGATGTAAATAGATAATGAGATAAGCTATAGCGATAGATACCTCAATGGAAAATGTTCACACAACTGCAACGTCCGTAAAAAATCTTATGCAAATTCAGGCAGTAACTACATAGTTACAAATAAATTAACCCATTCTTAGCAGTAAATAATTTGCAACATGCAAATACACCCACTTAACATTAACAACATATTCGAGGTATTACAATAAAATTTATTAACCGCATAATACAAATATTGTGGATTCCGTAGATTTACATCTACATAATGGTGTTGTGTCGCGGACAGTGATTCATACTCATTCACCATGGATTTATGGCTTTCGTTCACACGCCATCATAGGTATAGGTTCACTAGAATGTTTCTAGACCTCATTACATGCATGTTAGTATATTTCGTGCCCGCTTCAATAATGTTTAAATATACTTACGTCTCAAAAATATTATATATTATGTCTTCAAACGATATATAGAATATTCCTTCTCTAAATTTTACTTCCCAAACTTTTTTCTTTATCTATCTTTCTAAATACATCTTCTTTTCTTTACATTGTCAATCATCGATATGATATCATCTTCTTTTATTTGTTTGGTCGGTCAGTTAATCCAAAGCTTAATGATTGAATTAATTAGTCTAAGTAATCACTCGACAATCTTGCCCGTCCATCATTAATTTTAATTCGATTTACTACACCTTGCCAAAAATCTTTATCACACACTTATCTATGTTATCATCTAGTTTATTCGTGTAGTTTACTAACTAAAGCTTAAATCGCGATAACGACATTAAATTCCAAAATAGATGAAGGTAAGTTCGTGGGCATTAATTAGGTGTTGTGTCGTGATAAGCTTATCTATGTGGGTCGCGGTTAGCGCTACCCATCCCGAATCGCCTTCATCGATCAACTCGGCAAACAACATATTTTGATAATCGTTATCTATTTACCTGACTACTGGCTTCCGTTTATTTAGTACTTCTATTTATTTGGTATTTTTCGATCTGAATTTGTGTTCTTCTTCAGTACTGAAATCTGAAAGTGTAGCATTGTCCCACAAAAAAAAGATTCATCAAGAGAGTCCGGGCTATGTCAGTATTTGGGGAAGGCGCTTGAAAGTTTTCTGTAGATTCAACCAAACTTTGTGTGGTTTTAATTAAAAACACTAACCTACTTTGTTTCTAGTTTATGTCAAAATATTCCCGCTTAAAGTTGGTTCTGATTTGAGATTGAAATATCAATTTAGTTTTATCTCGAGCTATATGTATTATCCTATCGATAATAGACACTTATTGCCATAATAATAGTTCATATATATATTATGATTTGAGTAAATTAGAGTCATATTTAAAAATAACTTTACTAGAAACACAAAAACCAACTACCTTTTATCTACATTTTAAATTGGCGTTAATTATAATTTTAATTAGCCATTATTATAATTGGCATAATTATATAATGCATTTTATAAGTTATAATATATAAGTGTAATAATAATAATTTCAACAGATAATAAAAATAATAATAAGATTAGGCATCGAAATACTCATTATACTAATCGCATAAATTAAAAATTAACTTGTGATTTCTGTAAAGTAGTTTAAACCACATGTTAATACATGTGGTGTAAACTTCGTTAAAATTATATAGCACGCAGTATCTTATAATAGCTATTTTTTCCTTATCGTCTAAGGTCGTTTCATGAGTAGTATTGAAGTACTAGAGTACGTACATTGTTATTTTATTAGACAATGTGTGTTAGTTATGGTTATTTAAACATGGATTGATATTATAATATTAAATACCAGAAGTTTTTTTTAAACGACTTACATTTATCAAGCAACAATTAATGTGATATTACCTCGATGTAAATTAGGCTATTACGCTGAAAGTTTCGCATTATTTGCTATTTCAATATGGTCGGAATTTTTGCATGCAGTTATTTTTGTATTCCACACAAACGATCATGTAAAAGAAATAATTTAACTGCGAGCTGCGAGTGTGTCAAACACGAGCATTATTTGTCAGAAACAATGCGTTACACCTGCCAATTTTGTGTAAATACGAGTTAGTTCCAGTTTCATAACATTTACGAAAATAGGATTTGAGATTTATGAACTTGCGTGACTGTAGAATAATGTTATGAAATATTACATACGCATTAATAAACAACCATTAAACTTGTTTCGTCATATTGTAGACCCGAATTATTTGTTTTTTGGAAGTAATTTATTCAGAAAAAGGGCGAATCTTTTTGTTAATTATTTTATCATTTTCGTCTCGATCTAAATTAAAACTCAATAGATATGTCATCGAATAATAAAGAGTAGGCACAAATGTAAGAATTTATATGCAAAATTGAAAATGAAAAAGAAAAATGTTGTTGAAAATATTAAACAGTAAACGTAGTTAATTTTTCGCAGGTCGCTGCATAAATTATGCGATGTCAGATATTTATCCGACATAATTTCATGACGGCCGACTCGTAAATTTAATTTATTCAACCATCATACCGCATTGCCCGAATAAAAGTTGAAAAATAAAATATCGTCGAAGAATTACATTTACTACTTGCGTAAATCGTGAGGAAAACAAACAATGAATAGTATAAAATGTAAATAGTGACCTATATTAATGGGTAGTCGCAAACGTTACGGGTTCTGGTGGTCTGCCAAAAAGATCAAAGGAATAACCTTGGTCGTGTGCGCATGATAAATAACGTTTTGCGAAGAACCCGTATATTATACTGCGGATGATGTGTACTACCTGTCAATCAAATTCCAGCCTTTAAATATAACAGGCTTTATTGCTTCAGAAAATTGCAGGCTATATATCATAAGTTACAACTATGACACGCAGTCATGCAGTTTTGGTAACTCGCAAATAAAATTCACGGAGAAGCAGTGCCATCTACTAGACACATTTATAAAATTAAGTGACAATTGAAATAATAGTTGTCAAGTTATACTATGTTTTGAAAATATTCCTCGGTATCAAGTAAGAGAAAAATTCCAGTCAATTAGAAGATTTCATAATTAAAATAAAATATAGTTCTTTTTTCCCTTCTTAAGAAGAGATCCGTGACCTATGATTTGATATATCAAACACAAGACAAACACTACTACGATACCAATTCTTATCTTCATCGTTAGATGTAGGAATTTGTAACAACGATACGAAGAGCGATAAATTTCCTGAAACCTCAAACAAAAATAACCTTTTGCCCTTTGTAACTAAATCTGCAATAAATACCCGCTAAGTGGTCGCTGACATTAGGACTCTCAAGGATTATGATCTGAATCCCTAAGACAATTAAATAAAGCCTAAAGCCGTGGAACAAAAGCGGCGTCCCCGGGCAAGTTGCGGGACAAAGCGCCTTTGTTTACGGGTAATATACGACTGGCTTTGTCTGAAGCTGAATTTTGACTTATTGCGGCCTACGTGACGGTGTACATGCACCTTTTGATGTTCTACATTCATGTTAATGTTGAGAAGTGTGTTATTTGGGTATGAATTGGTGCTTTCGTCTAGTTTTCTAGTTTACAATATTAAAATTGTAGAAGTGTTGCTTCTTGTAGCACCACAATATTATGATTTCTTTACATGTGATAGTTCAATACATTGTAGGTATGTAATGCCTGAACTTGCATTTTAATTAACAAGCAATCCTGAGGACGAAAATAGTACCGCATAGTTTTACCCTCGAGGCTGTATCACAAAGCCTTAGAATCTGTCAATCTCACTAATACAGAATATAATTACTCTTTTCCGAGGCGAAATACAAGTCAAAGTCAAAATTTCAATACTTTTAAGTGATAAACAAAGCACTTGTTGAACTAAATTCTTTTTACTTATCGTCATAATTTCTTTCACTTTCACGGTAGCAGCCACCGAGTGAATCATCCCTCTCAAATGCAAAAAGTAACAACAAACAGCACAAAAATGTCCGCACAGAACATTTGCATAGCTTTTCACACATTCAAATTGCAGAATAAAGCACGTGTCAGCTCTCGCTTTCATTTATTTACTCGGCAACACTTAACTGTAAATGTTTGCAGCACTTAGCACGGACTTATCGCTTTTATAAGTTGGCACAAATTGGCACTTGGTCAGGTGCTCACCTGGACGCTTTAGTGCTCGTTTGTTAAGAAAATAGAGATGAGAGCAGTTTTAAATGCAGCGAATTGTTGTGTCGTGTGGTGGTTTGTCTGAGCTCTTTACTTAATTGAATTGTAACAAAATTTGTCAGTATCTTTTTGAAAGATATTTTTGTAAGTAACATTAAGTAAGTAGATAAAATTCAAGCTCATAAACTTTTAAAAGCTTTAGAGAACCCGATCAGTTTTTTTTTTATGTTTTTAAGCAGGTAGAAAAAATTATTGCCCAACACATCATACAGTAATTGTTACCCAACTCAATACCGTAAAATGACGTAATAATAGGATTTAAATGATCTGCAAATATTAAATTACTTTTAAAGTTCACGGGAGCGTAAGGAAGATGCATTCTCAGGGCCACAGCTGCAGTCCAAATGTCTGAAGATGATGTAGGTACATTCAGTTTGTTAAGTCAAGTGCACAGTATTTATTTTATTTGAATTGCATATTCGAAAACGTATTGTGTATCATTCAAAATTTTTAATAAAACTTTATTGTTATGTAACTTAAGAAGGTACAAACTAAAGTACGATTGAAAACCTTTTTAAAATCAATTTTAAAGTATATCGCTGATAAGGTTGTTTCTCAGTACCATATTGTTGGTGGTGCCATCTATATAATAATACGAGCCCAGTATCTTATACATGTCCCACTGCTGGGCTCGGGCCTCTTCTTATGATGAGAAGGGTTAAGCCATAGTCTTCCACGCGGGCCAAGTTCGGATTGGTAGACTTCACACACCCTCGAGCATTTTTAAACACTCTACAGGCACCTGGGCAGAACCTTGATCTTTGACTACGGTCTCCTACACGACTATCGCTGCTGTATTTTACCTATACTAGTCTACAACCTAAACTTTATACAGATATAGATCGAATAATGTCAGATAATTTGTCTCTTTCTATCATCAGTAATTTGACATTCAAAATAATATTATGAAATTATTTATTGCGCAAGCAATTCAACAATTGAAAGCTAGCAGTTCAATAGACATAAACGCGCTCGAGCCCCATTTATGCAAATGAAAGAATATGAGCAATTGCATCAAAGGTCGTATTTAGAAAGTTATTGTTTAGTTATTTCTTTTCTAATGCATGCAATCTTGTCATCTGACTTTCTAAGAGATGTGACAGACAAATCGCCCGAATAATAAAATTAATGTCAGAAATTTTATCAAACTGCAACGGACCGATTCGTTACGGTTAGATCTGATCTTGAGTTGATTGATTGCCGCGTTTTTAGTTTGCTTTGTTGTTATTAAGTGCTTTTCTATTTTAGTCTTTACTGGGAGTTGTAATTTTTTTCTTACATAGCTATTTAAGGCCTCAGATGCAGGAATCGGTATCAAAACAGCTTTTAATTCTCATCAATCAGAATAATTTCTTCTAATTTCCTAGACTTTATATTTTAAAACATAAATGTAATACGTCGTACGGAATGACGTTAACTTCTGCAACACAGAACTAGTGCAGGTGTAACTAGTGTAACAAGTGCGAGAAAATTAGGTAAAAACTACTTGTGGATTCACAAGTAGTTTTTACCTAATTTTCTCGCACTACTAATAACACCAACATACAATTCACATACACAAAGCACACCCAGAGTCAGAACAAATTTTGAATTGAATCCTCAAAAACTGCCTCGATAGTCACTGGACTACTGAAAGACGCATACCTAACCGCTGGGTTAGCGTATGCGTCTTTCACCGCGAGGTCTAGATTCCTGGGTCGGGCAAAGTGTTATTTGGGAAGTTTTCGTGAGGAAATTCACATCGTGCCCGGTGGATGGCGATAGGCTCACCCCCTACCCCATGGGACCTAAACATAGCAGGTGAAATGTGGGTGTTATACACCTCTGCCATACCCTTCTGGGTAATAAAGGCGTGATGTTACGTTATATTTGAATTGTATACTCTCTACCAAAAAAATAATTCTCCGTAACACAGGATGAAAAATATGTCGGAAAAGTTGCTAGTTTTTAATAAAAATAAGCTCACAGTAGAGTCATTTGACGTTAGGGCAAGCACCAGAGCGTGTCGAGCAACGATCACACGCCGCTTGCACAGCGATACGTCTAAACACTTCAATTACATTACCTACATTACACATTACATTACATTGCACTTGTAATGCTATACCATTTCCCTGTTTCGCGTATCGTTACTTTTGAATTCGCTGAACTTGATTTTGCGGCCACTGGTTTTGTCTAGGTACTCTGTAACGTGTAATAGATGGGCGGCATCGGAATACATATTTATTCAGTTATCTTCTAATAATGGTGATACTTTTTGATTTCGAAAACTTTATATCTTATTATTACGTTTGTATTCAAAATCTCAAGTCATAAAGAAAAATAAATGATAATACTGCATCATATTTCTTACGAGTTGAATCACGAAATGACCTCATTGCTGCATACTCTGCATAGGCTAACGGTTAATTCCCGTACCAAAAATATTATTGCGCAAGCATCTAGCAATCCATCACAATGTTGGTATTATGCGACGCAATCCTACCTGTATACCGCTATTTATACAACAAACACATCAGGTTCCATCGAAAATAAGTCTTATTATACCATGCAATAACTAATATCTGCTTCTAACCAGTAATTTAAATTTTTCTATTTCCAATTTCAAATTACGAGCTCGCATTCGAGCACATTTCACTGTGTCCGTCGGCCGCAGCGGGCCAATGGCAACGCTGGATTTGAAAAAGGAAGACGCCATTGAGATAGATAGGTCGCATTACCGTTAATTCTATTCGAACACTGGTTATTACCAGTCGTTATGCGATTGTTTATCAAGCAACATTACCAATAATGTTAGCTATGGCATTAATTTACGTAAATATTGCTATAACTACGATTGTTTATTCTTTGCCTACTTAGTTCTAGAATAACTTTGTTAGTACTTAGCAACTTTCTCTTGCATTTTCTTAAGCGACAGTATTAGATAATAAGGAAATAGAGCCAAACATTTACGACACTGTTATCGAAAGAAAATGATCACATTTAAGTTCTTCAAGAAGATCTGCTTCTGCTTTTTCGAAAATCCTCTTTCTTGGTAGAGTGCAGTTTTATTGAACATTGTTACTATAACTAGTACTTTCGTTCCATCATCCCTGTCTGCTCAACCTTTTGTACCTCTCAAAATATTTTAGCTTTCTCTGGATTAAATAGTTTACTCTTTACCATTTTTAGCCAAAGTGGCTTCGTTCACTTCATGCATATGCTCTTACATGACTCCTGAAATGATTGCTCTTGTTTATCGTTTTCCTCCTCCCTGTGAAGTCAACTTTTAACTCTATCTCCTCTTCTTTCACAGAGCTATCGCGGCCGCAAGCCCCTCGGAGGTACAGCAGGAGTGGCAGGAGCGGTGGCCGTCCCAGGCGTGCAGGCCGCGTCCCCTAGCCCCGCGCCGCAGGCCCCTGCGGCGCCAAGCCCGGCCCCAGCGACCACGCCAGCTATGAAGCAGGAGCACCCTAGTCAACCAATGGTTAGTGGCCAAGAAGCCATGGTATGACGATGATCGCTATATAGAATAGATAGTCAGCTTCCCGCACCAGTTTTAGTTGTAGTTCAATGAGATAATACGTCGCACCAGCGCCCACTATAACATAACATTAGAGCCGTGTTTCCTGCGCCAAGAATAATTATATAATTTTTTTAAATATATATATACAAATTACTAATATTCTTGTTAACCCCCTCCAGCTAAGCTTAATTAGCATGTGTTAGGAGGGAGTTTACTTCCGTGGTGTATTGACCAGGAGGCGACCTCTAGATCGTAAGACCGATGCCTTATCCATTGCGCTACGGCCGCATAATTTAAACATTTATCGATATCATATAATTTAACGAAAATGAGCAGAAATCAAGCGAATTGATTGGTTGCCAAAATTAACTTCCGTTAGAATTGTACTATCAGTAGCAATATTTTGTTAGTTTTGGTCGCAGGACACGGTTTTACTTTGTTTTTTTGTCTAGAACCATAGAGCTGAACCATTTCTATAATATTTTCACTACAATCTTATATTTCATAGTTACGATTGCCTTAGCTAACCTCTCGGGTTTGGCTTCTATAGGATAAAACTAGCACGCTTTATTTTTACCTGCACACGTACGTAATAATAGCAACAACTTCTTATAATGTTTGGTTTCGTATTTCAATCTGTAAAGAAGTTTAAGGTCTAATATATAAATATAATAAAAATAATAGTTATGGTCATGTTTCTAGAAGGTCTAGTACCTTATAGAAACATGACCATAACTATTATTTTAACAGTCAATCATGGAACTCATAGGTCTATAGACATTAATTGATTTAATTATTCTTACACCAATTACCGTCAATGGGCAGTTATCGAATTGTTCTTTTAAATTAAAATGAATACCGCAATAAAAGTCTAGTACATGATTAAGTTAATTGTAATGTTCATTGGGGCCAGGTGACTTGTGGACGGAAAAAACAAACAACACGAGCAAGCTTCAACCAATGAATTAACATTTTGGGAATAATTGCCGCTTCTGAATTACGGCCATATTAATAACGTGTAAAATTTCATTGCATAGAAATAAATTATTAATTAATTACATTTATTAGAATTCGAAAATTTCTGTGCATATTTTCATGAAATAAGTCAGATATAAATTGACAGTTTTAATTGTAAGTTGATTTGCCACACTAAAAAAACACCGCGTCTCTATGTGGAAAGACCATAAACAAAACTTCAATATTCAATTAGAAGAGAAAGAAAGAAAGAAAGAAAATACATTTATTTGGAAGTACACGATACACACAACAAAAATAGAATAATTATACATAATGCTAAGAAACAATACAGTTAATAAAATGCTAGAAATAACAGATAAGAAGTGTCTTATTATATACATACAAAGTCAATTTCACTTAAAAATACAGTGTTTCGTGCTGACTACCAAATTGGTAACCAGTTCAGCATATTGCCAGACACAGGTGCCTGGCGCTGGTTTTCAACTGGTACCTGATTATTTTATAAATAAATAAATACAATAAGTTATAGTAAATAAATGCTGAGGAATTTATATAATTACAAAAACAATAATGAAAAAAATAGTTCAATACTGGCAATTATATTATAAAAATAGTAAATACATAAAAGGATAAATAAATAATAGGACATTTAAAAAAATGATGTTTGTATGCTTGCTTGTTGAGATATACCACATTAATGAATAGAAGATTTTTGTATGCTTAAAAGATATTTTTTAAATTTATATTTAAAACTATAAGGACCTCTTAAAGTTCTTAAAGGAGGCGGTATGTTGTTCCAACAACGGGTGGCAGCATATCTAAAGCATCCCCTAAAAGCTGTGGTTTTATACCGAGGTATGGAAAGCGGAACAGTTGAGGATCGGATGGACTCATGTTTCTGGTTTAGAGTGTGAAATAAGTATGCCGGCTTGTGAGTTCTAAAAATACCAAATAATAAGTTTGCCAAATGAAGTTGCCTCCGAGCCGTCATTTTCAAAACATTATTCTGGTTCAAATAAGGAGTCACATGAGAACGTCGTGGTATGCTGAAGCAGTATCGGGCACATGCATTTTGTACGCGTTGTATTAAGCGGTCTGTACGAGACAACAGGCACGGCCCAAATACAACATCTCCATAATTAAATCTAGATAGCACTAAGCTATCAACTAACCGTTTCCTTAATTCTACTGTTAGATAATCTCTGACCCTGTATAAAATTTTTAATCTATAAAAGCAATTCCTAACTACATTATTTATGTGATTTTCAAACCGCAATTTTGAATCCATCATCAAGCCTAAATTACGTGTTAGATCTACTCTTTCCAAACAGCCGTTTGCTAGTTTTACCATCGGATTTGCTAACAGAATTATTATTACATATTTTTTTCAAATGTGTTAAAGGCTACCCAAAGAGCACTGAATCAATATGGAGAGTAAATCAAAGCAAATATCATTGGAAATATGTCGGCCACAACTCGCAGCGGAGCGGGATCGTAGATTGTCGCATCTTTGATTTTACTAGTTTTTTATGACATGCAAGAGCGGCGCTCTTCCATATTTGGCAATGGGGGACGCCTGACAATGACTATAGGCTGACCGTTTAACTGAGTCCTCGCCTGCGCGGTACAGGGTCGCAGGGGTATGACGACAAAGGGGACTGAAACAGGTGCGGACGGTGGGCAAATTTTTGTAATTGTTCATTTCGTTCGCTACATGGGTAGCGATCGCATGTGTTGACTGTTGCGGACACCTTGTGAGAGGTACACATTTAATAACTATCTCAAGATAAATCGAAAAATCTTCGGACATAAAGTAAACAGTCAGTGCAAGCAAATGGCTTTTAACGTATACGAATATTTTAGAAAAAAGAAAATGAACCCAAAAAATGTTTTGACTTTCTTACGATTTAATTATATGTTTAGATAACAAATAGTATAATAGTTTATTCCCAATTATTTTATTTACGTAGATAAGTTCATTAAAATTTTGTATCTTCTTAACTATTTTTCATTTGATAAATCACTACTTCTTTTTTCCTATTATGTCACATATCTTAGGAAGTATCTTGGTGCATTTCATCTCCTGTATATTTCATTAAGGCCCCCACCGCCCGCATCTGTTTCAGTCCCCTTTGTCGTCATACCCCCGCGCACCTGTACCGCGCAGGCGAGGACTCAGTTAAACGGTCAGCCTATAGTCCTTTTAGTTCGAAACTATGGAAACACGATCGAAAACATGGCTTCAAAATATTTTATACCTTTCATTACGGTACACTAAAGATTATGTGTAAGCATAAGTACCCATATTCATAATAATAAACGATGCTTTTAACAGGCGACATAATTGCTTTATATTATGCCTGTAATTATAGGTCTTACTTACAGACATACAGTAATTGTGTATTTATGGTCATTTTAGGATATACGGAACACAAACGATAATTCTTTTAAGTGTCTTGTTATTGCCATATATGAATACCCATGGCAATTATTGGTAATTAACAAAGGTATACGTAAAAGACAAAAAAGGGGTTACGATATTATTTACAATATCCATAGTGTATATTGTCATTTCTGTTTACTGTTTTATAAACAAAATACAAACGTTATCATAATATTTGGTCGCATTTGCATATTAATTAGGCAAAGACGTGATTCAATCGTGTCTAATTTGGGTGGGTTAATTAAGGGATAAACAAATTAAATTAGTTTATAGTTGGACGAACTACCAAATTCTCCAATATAATATTTAAATTCTATATTTTTATATTTATTTCATCAAGTGAAGTAATAATTATAAACAGAAACAAACTAAGTCGATATCACAAAAACAGTCCTTTTACTTCGTTTGCCTCACGAACTTTTTAATTAAAACTTTCTTGTTGATTGATTTTTTATCTCATTCATTGTTTATGAAAGAATGGCGTTTTTGTCAGGTTTTAAACAATAATTGGACGCAGTTGTCAGATCAGTATCGGTAATCGTTTCCGTGATCGGATAAATTATTAAGATTAACTTTATGGACGTGTAATTTTTAACTTGCTACAACATATTTTATTATTATTGCTTAAATTTATTTTCAGTTTTAATACCTACCTTTTTTGCTAAAATTACCTTTTTTTTCTTTTACACCTTATTTGGACTATTACAAACAAAATAAGATAGATTTTTTCGAGTCATGCACTTACAAAAAAACTGTTAAAAATAAAGAAAATAACACGCTATTTTCCCAAACTCAAGATATAAAATACACTACAAACTAACCGAATAAACTCAAAAGAAGGAAAATTGAATTGTAGAATTTGGTAGGTGAGTGCGCTCAACTCCAAACTTATTTAATTTGTTTATCCTTTTTTCGTCCGTTTGCATTTGACGAATAAAACCTCGTTGGAGACGGTTTTCATAAAATTATAATTGAGTTTGTTTTCAACAATTATGTTTGTTAAATGCTGGAAAGGATAAAGAAATTTGTTACAATGAGTTCATTGTAAATGGTTTCTCATTGAGTAAAGTTCAAGCTGAAACAATTTTTTTTTTTCTGGAATGTTTATTTTTGATCAGGCGATGCTCGGTGGTTTGCATTAGGTACCTAAAATAGCTTGGTAGTATCTAAAACAATATTTTGTTAAAGCAAATCGTATAGACTTGTCAGTGCTCCAACAGCTGAGAAAAATCTCTGTTTTCCACAACACATTTCTATTGTGCGGCGATAGTTTCGTGAGCACAATAGTATTCGTCAAAATACAAGTAAGAAGAGTGAAATTCTAAAACCTTTGTCAGCCAAGGCTTTTCACCAAACTCTCTACATAACTATCCTAAAAACAAATTCAAAACGCAGCGTCTAGTTCAAATAACTAGTTCTCTATAACAAGATGTCAAAGTGGAAAATTTTTAATTTGCGCTGCGCCCAACTTTTGCAATTTCGGTGCAGCGCGCCAGCGGAACCCAATTTATCGTTCGTTTATACTATTTTTGTACGCCTTTCTATTTAAAAACAAAACTTTCGCGAAACAAGCATTAATATCGCTGAAAATAATAAGTAAATTGTGTTTCTTAAACTACAGTTAGCAGTTGTAGCCAAGGTACAGTAACTCTGTAACATGTGCTAGCAATATATTTCTTACGGCTTCTACTGCATCAATTCGTACAATTTTATATACAATTTCATTAGGTATGTAAACGCTTTAAGTCTAGCTATTTTCGTGAATATTCTTATTATCAAATCTTTATTACCTACGATAACCCAATTATCAATTTGTTCCCAAATACCCCCAAGGCATATTGTGGTACAATAAAGGAAAGTGTAGCACAAATTGTTTTCACAAATAAATACGTAAACATTGTTCCAATGTTCCAAATGTTCACTGAAATCGCGAAAAGCCGCTCCTACACGCATTTCGGCAAATTCAATTGGGTCCGGACAATGTATCGGAATGGCTTCATAATACGAATTTGTAATAATCGCCATAGTTTTGACAGCTTTGTTTCATGGAATGCGATAATTCATTTTAACAAAGTGTTTATTATTGTCGCTGTTTCGATGTTTGTTTACCTTATCTTAGTAATTTATTCTAATTGATTGTTTTGTTCAATTTTAGTTTTAAACTTTACATGGATTGAAGCACTTAACGTATTGTAAAACAATCTTAAGTGTAACAACCAAAAGGTAAATAATATGCATGTTACGCGTTAATCTAGCGCAATTTTTTTTATCTATCTTCTTCTTCTTATCGTGTCAATGACTATAGTAATTCTGTTTAATAATTTCTGTTTATATAGTTTAAAAACCAATAGGATGCGACTTTTTGGTTGGCCTGCAAAAGGTCTGTTATAGTACAAGGGATAGGAAGTAATGAAGTAATTTAATCAATATCAAACGTTTCTATTTATTTCCGTAGTTTCATCTCTATGTAGTTAATTCTGTATACCACCAATTCTGAATATACCATGGTTTTACAGGACGGAGAGATACCCATAATTGGTTCAATTATGCACTGAACGCAATCCCGGGCGCGTGATTTATGATTATTTTGTAATTGGGTAATAAAGATGTGTAATTCTGGTATACGGAAACAGTTTATTCGATAAACTATGGACGTTCGATTAATTCGCAAAAGATTAATATAACATAACATCACGCCTATATTACCCAGAAGGGTGTGGCAGAGATGTACAACACTCACACTTCACCGGTAATGCTAAGGTCCCATGGGATAGGAGGTGAGCCTATCGCCATCCACCGGGCACAATTCCAACTCCGTGCTACTATTGTGAATTGTGAAAAGTTCACAAACATCACTTTGCCCGACCCGGGCATCAAACCCGAGACCTCGCGGTGAGAGGCGCATACGCTAACCACTAGACCATCGAGGCAGTTTCAAGAGATTTACCTTAGTAAACCTGAAATACCTGAAAATACTCAATATAAATCAAATATATTTCCGTACAATAAATATTAAATGTCAACTAAAAATATGAAGTTCAAAGGTTTACAGCGTGCATTTAAAGCGCAAACGAAAATGCGAAACGTTTAAGTCATACATTTTTTGCAACCTTATCTGTCTGGTAGGTACTCATAATCTTAACACATAATTAACACACCTCTAAGCAAACTATAACAACTTGTAAACGATGATTACGTAGCTGAAATGATAAACACATCGCAAGGTACGACGCTCCGGCAATAAACAAGAATAATCTCGTTATGGAATCTCATTACGCGACATAACAAACTTTTAATTACTAACGACGTACGTACGGTGGCATGTTAATAAAATATTACCTAACTTACTAAAAGGCGAGAGGGGCGTACAAATTAAAATCTTACAAAGTTCGAACAAGGTTACCTTATAATTTGCTCACAAGGCGTTTACATGCTTAACTTTTGTAATTTCATAACGTGAAGTGTACGAAAAAGTTTCGGTTTGTTTTTTAATTACGGGCTTCGTGACAAAAGAACAAAGAGGTTTTAAATACGTTGGAACTTATACAGGCTTTTCAATGTTTAAAAATAAAGTGTATTTTTATTACAAGATGTGAGTGTGGTTAAAAAATTTGAAGTCATCAAAGTTTTGAAGATTACGCCTTCCTTCGGTTGTGATTCTCACATCAGAATGCAGTTTTCCTTTTTCTAAGAAATCTCAATATTCCATTAAATGTTACGTAAGGAAAAAATACATCTTTGTTCATCTGTATTGATACTACAAAGTATCAACACTATTCACACATCGTACGACCTCATGAAAACATGTATAACTCTGTAAATGCCGACAATATAAACAGATTCATCGCTACGGCCTCGGTCAACGTATGATTACGTTAGGGCAGTTCACACGTACTATTGTAATAAACAGTGTCCGAGGACCAACAAGCCTCGACCCACATAACACAATATTAAACGACGTATGACGCTAATTATCTCAAATACTACAACTATTGTAATAAAAACCGCGAGGACAATACTATTATACATATTTTATTTACATATTATTTTGAAAGAAATCGTTGGTTTTAAAGGACTGTGTGTGAAAAGTGATTAAGGTTTTTCACGTTTTGTTTCAGGCTCCAATGCCGTTCTATGCAGGCGATCCGAACAGGTTCCCGACAGCGTGGCAAACTGATCCATCTCAAGGTAAGAGATACATTAAAATTAAATTCACTTGAAATATAGTCATTAGAATCGAGCAGTTCTTCTAAAATGATTTTTCATTTTTACAGGTTGGCAGAACCAGTTTATCCAACAACTCCCCACGCAGACCGGACAAACGACGTTGGACTACCAAGGCAATCACACAGCGTATGCCACGTCACCACACTACCAGGCGAACACCACGTACACCGTCCAGAACGTAGCAACCACCTTCGACGTCACCAATAATACGTACTATCAGGCAGGCGTCCAATCCGTACCAGCACAGCGACCGCCATCAAACCGTGGTGCCTACACACCAGTCCCTTCACCTAGAGCGCCGCATTACGCCACAGAATACCAACAACAGTACGCCCAACAAGCACCAACACCCGGCGTAACAACAGGCAGTGAATCCCGACCAGCGTCTGCGGCATCGTATCAAACCGCTGTACCTACAACGGTCGCTCCTGTCTACACAGTTAGCCAAGCGAACTACGAGCGCACGGAGTATTCAACTGACCATCAAGAGGAATATAGTAATCCAGAAAATGGATCAGGTGATTCCAACAACGAAGGCGAAAGACAGGAACAAAACACGCCGAATGGACAGCATTCGGGAAACGCCGAGCCTGGATACCTGCAGGGGAGCAACGGTCCGCGAGCTTCACTAGATTGTAGCGGGTATTCGGGCGGCTATAACAGCGGACAGTTCAGAGATAACGGTACTGTTCAGTCGCAGAGCCAAAATGACTGGCAGCAACATCAATGGCAGCAAAACCAAAGATTACAAAACCAACAAATGCAAAATCAGCAACAGATTCAAAATCAACAACAGCAGATGCAGAATCAGCAAATGCAAAACCAACAGCAACAACAGCAGCAGATGCAAAATCAACAACAACAATTGCAAAATCAGCTGCAAAATCAGCAGATGCAAAATCAACAGATGCAAAGGCAGGAGTCAGAACAGCAGATGTTCTCGCAATCAGACAGGGTGAATTTGAACTCGAGACTGAAAACGATGATATTAAATAAACAAAACCACACTCGGGATGGCACCAACACGCCACCGGACAAAGGTGATCCTGGAGAAGAGCCGCCTCGAGTGATTGACGACAGAAAAACCGGAGCTGTCTCCGTCAATGATGATAGGAACACTACCGGTCATTTTTTATCGTATAGCCACCATCTCCGAGATAATTACCGCTTAGGCGAACAGGCGTATCCTGTCGCTGGTAATTATTCACAAAACGCCCAAGCTTATGGCGCGGGTGAGTTCGGAGGTGGTGGCCACCACGTGTGGGAGGGGGGGACGGAGGTCCCGAGAGGTTATGATAAACAAGCTGCGTTAAAAAGCGTTTCTAAAACTCCTCAAAAGTTGCCGCCATATGCGGATGTGAGAGGACAATACGGTACATACTCAAACGTACCATATGATGTGCAAAAATATGCAGAAATTTATGGTAACGATAATTTAAGTTATACTCAACAAGATAGTAAGGATTTTCAATCTAAAATGCTCATTGGACCAGTGTCGGAGATGAACCAACAAAATTTAAACCCACCAAGAGATGTGAACGCACAAAGAAGAGCTTATGATAGGGAAGCATACGATGCCAAATTTAGGCATCCGTCAGCACCCTTGATTCCTAAGTTAGAAATGCCTGATACTTACCAGTATCACAAAGACGACCGATTAATGAAAACTGAACCGCAGAGAGCATATTCTAAGCCAAACGAGATACCTACGAATGTATATAGAGAGTATCCAAACGGTATAACTAGACAACAGCAGAATACCGTATTACCGCCAATATCGACAATTAAACAGGAAAACTTTGGTCAAAAAGCACAAGGCTACCAAAACTTCCAAACATTTCCTTATGAAGCTCTGCGAAGACAAGAGCCAACTGAAAACTACGCTCAAATACCTCGAATGCAAGAAAACATAGGTTTCCAAAAATATAATCGCAATTTTGATAATATCCCAAAGCCTAATAAAGAACCTGAAAAAGCGAATGACCGTATCGCACCAGTTGAGCTAAAGCCTCCATATTATATAGAACAAATAAAGTCTGAACACTCTCCACCAGGGCACAAGATCTACAAAAATATGGCGTACAATCCGCCACCCAGAAACGAGCCTTTTCTTTTCTCAGGCGATGGTGGCCCAGCGACCATAAGAAACGAAGTCGGTTACGCATGTTGTCGTCAAGGGTCCACTAAAAAGCCACCACCTGAACATCTTAGGGACGGTGCATGCCCAGGTCTTCAAACCAAAGATGAAATACTAGAAGACGACCCTGAAACAAACGAAAAAGACCCAAAAAATCCATCAAAGCCAAGTACTCCAGTACCAGATATAAACAAACCCAAAGAAAATAAATTCAATTATTCCAAAGAATACCTAGATAATTTGGAAAGGCTACGGAACAATTCAAGGACTGAAGTACCCGACTGTAACTGTTTCCCTGCAGATAAGAATCCTCCTGAGCCTGGCAGTTATTATACACACCTAGGTAAGTTAGCTGTGCTGAAATCTGTTTTAAATCACTCATAAATCTTAACATCAAAATAACATTCTGATTTTTTTTAACAGGCGCTGCATCAACATTAGCAGAATTAAGGAAAGACTTAGAAGGTCGGACGGGACTTTCCGGCAAAGAACTGAGAATAGAAAAGATTTGTTACACCGGCAAAGAAGGAAAGTCCGCCCAGGGATGCCCAATGGCTAAGTGGGTGAGTGTATGGATCCAACAATTTTTATTACTTAAAATAAATATTTCACTAAAATATTTACAATAAATGCTCAAACCTTTGAATTGAGATCGATTCATAGTCCATTTATTAAAACTCTAAATCCAGAATTGTCGTCTTCCAGGTGATTCGCCGGACTAACTACACAGAAAAAGTTTTAGTGGTTGTAAAATTCCGTAATGGTCACAAATGCGTGACATCCTGGATCGTCGTATGCTTAGTCGCTTGGGAGGGAATACCACAATCTGAAGCCGATCTAGATTACACTCTGCTATCGCATAAACTCAATAGATATGGTCTACCCACGACAAGGAGATGTGCTACTAATGAAAACAGAACATGTGCTTGCCAAGGTAAGTATTGTTTATCAAATGCTATACTGTTCTCTCTTAAACATATACCATCTTTTAATCTACGACGCATAGCCATAAAAAGCACTGTTTCCCCGCAGTTTACAATTCAAGTTTACACAATCACAATTTTAACCAGAATTCTCAACTTTCCAGGCTTGGACCCCGAGACATGCGGCGCATCCTACAGCTTCGGTTGTTCCTGGTCCATGTACTACAACGGATGCAAATACGCCCGTTCAAAAACTGTTCGCAAATTCCGTCTGTCCGTGAAGACTGAGGAAAGCGAGATCGAAGAACGCGTCCACGTGTTGGCGACTCTTTTGAGTCCATTGTACATGAACCTGGCTCCGAAGGCCTTTGAGAACCAGTGCCAGTTTGAGAAGGAGGCGTCGGATTGTCGACTCGGGTTTAAGCCGGGCAGGCCATTTTCTGGTAAGTCTTAGTTAATCAACCGATTTTATTAAACGTAAACACGATCAATTTTAAAATACTGTTGCCAAGTCATTTGGGTGTTAGAACTTAAGCTTTAGCACCTCAGTATGTATTTGAAACTAAAAAAAATAATTGTTCTATTATGAATTGTAAACTAACCTGCCGCTCATAATTTTCCAGGTGTCACAGCATGCATAGACTTCTGCGCGCATGCCCACCGCGACCTCCACAACATGAACAACGGCTGCACCGCAGTGGTGACTCTGGGCAAACACCGCTCTTTGACCAAACCGTCTGATGAACAACTTCATGTGCTGCCACTGTATGTCCTTGATACTACTGATGAATACGGATCTAAGGAGGGACAGGACGAGAAAGTCAAGAGTGGTGCGCTTGAGATTCTGGACAAGTGAGTGGTGATGTACAAGTTTAATATTTTAATCGTTATAAATATTTGTGTCAAGTTTGAAATATACATAGATAAACTACTATAATAAATAGGTCCATGTGGTGGTCTTTGAAATAGCTACGTAGAGCAATAATGCCTGTTTAGTAGTAATCTTAAAATAAACCAGTATGCATAATTTACTTGACACAGTCTCAAAGTCCTTTTTATACAAAACCCTGAATACATCTAATTATTACTATTTCTGTTCTTTACAGATATCCGATGGAGGTTCGCGTTCGTTCAGTACCACTCCAGCCGTGCCGTCGTCATGGCAAGAAACGGAAAGATGAAGCAGAAACCGCCGAGTCTAATTCTTCAGCGAATAACTCGTCTCAAAGCCCTGGAAACAATCAGAAAAAAGCCCAGCAATCGCCAGCACCCCGGACACCACAGCCAACAGATGCGAGAAACAACGCCAGTCCACGAAGCCAAAGTAGTGCTTCACCAAGAGCTCATACGCCAGCATTAAACCAGTCCAACCCTTCAGCTTTCACTAATAATGCTCACTATAACTCGGCATTTGTCAACCCTAATATGCAACACCAAAATACAGGACTGATCAATCCGAATCTTGGAAATCCTGCCTTATTAGATATGGCTACCATGATCGACAATTTCACGGATGCTCAACTTCAGAGTAATCAGATATCAAGTACAGTTTTAGATTCACCATATAATTCTTACGATCAAAGCTACAATTTACATCATCAGAATGCGTTGTATAATCCAAATCATGTATCTCCGATAGCTGAAGGCAATAATACATGCCAGATGCCAAACCCTAATCCGAACCCAAATCAATTACCAAGCTTTGCGGCTGGTTTGCAAAAGCGAGAACAACAGTTTTCCAACCAAATGCCTCATCAGAACCAATGGCCAGATTTTGCTAACGCGGAAATGTTCAATAATGTTATAAAGGAGGATCCTGATTCCACCACAGCTCATTTGAACGTCGCGCCTAACAACTACAGTCCAGACTCGAGTAGGAGCGAAACAAATTCTAATTCGGAACAAATGATACCGAAAAATAATACGGAGCCAGAAAAGCCTAATCTTATTGCTGACATTACGAATAAAATAGCAGAATTTGATATGCCAAGCTCACCTCGTTTGACGGAGATCTCACACAATTCTCAAAGCACGCCTGCATCTCCTGCTTCCTCTCAAATTCCAGAGTTAAAATCGCCAAACAACGAAATGTTAAACTGTAAAGGAGTTTGGAAATCGCCTGATTCCAAAAACTGGGATACAAAACCTAAGGAACAGTCAACCCCAGAAAATGAAAATGCATTATTTAGAATTCCAAAAGCGAGACCTCCATCTAGATCTCAACACACAAATCCACCTGAGGGGGTAGAAAATTCAACATTCTTAAAGCCATATCCGCCCTCAGACAGGCCTCAATTAAACCAAGGTTATGAACATAGAAGTCCGTACGATCCCAGGCTAAATAACACGGCACTACAGACACCTACTTCTCCAGCGAATTTCACAATTAATCATGAGGAGCAAAACATGGCAGCGGCGGCGGCCACCAAACCAGCTCCAGAATTCGCATTAAATAATTTTCATGCGGTAAATCAGAGTGCTTACGCTAATCAAACGCCAATACAGGGCTACGGCAACTATCCTCAGGTGACTAATGCATATCCATTTACATCAAACCCTTACGGCCATTTCAATCCCTACGAGAACACATACAACGACTACAATAGCTTAGCGTACTACAACGCTGAAAAATATAAAAGGGAAGAACTTCTGCGTAATCCTCATTGCTATAATTCGTACGGTTACCAGTACAATCCAAACTTTGCTCCAAACTTCTACCAAAATCCAAGCCCTAACTGGTGCCAATCCTCACCAAACTGGTGCATATATCCACCACCGTTTTCTATTCCCTACCCGCCGGAACCACCAAAAGCGGAACCTATCGGAGAAGTGACAGATTTCACTGATAACTTAGAATGTTTTAAAGACAGTCAGATGGGAGGAGTCGCTATTGCGCTTGGCCATGGAAGCGTTTTATTTGAATGCGCAAAACACGAAATGCACTCCACGTCTGCTGTTAAAAGCCCAAACAGGGTTAATCCTACTCGGATATCACTCGTATTCTACCAACATCGTAATTTAAATCGACCCAAACACGGTCTTGAAGAATGGGAAGAAAAGATGAGATTGAAGAAACTTGGACTGAATCCACCAACACCCGGCACTCCCGGACCAAACTCAAACACAACATCACCAGCAACAACACCAGGGCCCGAACGCCAGCCTTCTGCTGCAGATAAGTGGAAGGGCGGTAGTGGGTCTGACTCCATACCCGGAGGATTCTCGTCCCTGGCAGCGCTCGTGGAAGCCACGGCCGCCGCCAGACGGTCAGGGCAGCTGATGCTGCGCACCGACACACAGACAACGATGTCGTGGACCACCCTGTTCCCCATGCACCCGTGCACCGTGACAGGTCCGTATCAGGAGTCCAGCACCTGACGCAAGCCCCCCGCGCTCGGCGCGCGACGAAGGAGCGACAATCCCCCCTAGCTATGTAAGCTCTGTGTTGCCTTTCCATGTTTAGGTCTAATCGACGATTAGGACCATGTGCTTTCCAATATATTTTGTAGTTCCTCAAATTTAAATTATAAGTAGGTGCGGCCGGACACTGGCCCGCGAGTTTGAAAATCCAGCGATTCCTTTTATGCATTTAAAATTGGAATTGAGTACTGTTTTTAACTGAAGTATTTTTTAAATCGTATACCGAGTGAGTTTTTAATCAAAGATGTATGTTTAAGTTTTAATTTTAAATAGTGTTTATCGCATTTCAGCTAGTCTTACGTTACGTTAGTATCGATTGTGTATTGTCCGAGTGACCGTAATCGTGTAGATTTTTTTGTATATTCTTGTCTTATATTAAGTTGACGAGCGTCGATCCGACCACTGAGCGGTTAGTTTAATTTAAAACAGACTTTTGCTGTATAAAATAGTAACGTTAATGTATGTTTTGTCTGCATATTTTGTCGATGATTTTTCTAATTAAGCGCATAATCGAAAGTTTTGTGCGACACGATGATCTCATAACTACTAACCCTACATTTACGAAACGTTATTCAGAACAAAAGTACAAAACACAGCATTGAGCCCGCGCCGGTCACATCGGCGGTCGTGTTATTCATATTTTTGTACCTTTGTCTGTTTATTAGTTGATTTATTTTATTTGTAATATTATTTACCATTCCTGTCATTCTGGACAATTATTTTGGCGTATATTTTAAATCGTAATTCATTGAAATGGTAGCGTTATTGCTATGTGTATTACCACAAAGATACGAGTGCTTTTCTATTAGGTTAAGACGTGTGTATTTTTAACTTTTTAGAATATTTAACTTATTTATATTGTATTACGTGAACCATTATCGTATCATTTTCTTTGAAATAATTTTAGCGTTACTGTAGACATTAATATTTAATATATTTGCTTTACGGCTCGATCATTAAATTATTACAGTTGTTTTAAGCATGTTTCAATCTCGCCTTCTTTATTTGTCAAATCGAGTGCCTGTATGTTTGGCTATAATGTTATCGTTGATATTATGATGAATCTAATTTTTCGATTTAAATATTGGTAAAGTTATTTTTTTAGATTTGCGATTGCATTACGAACATTCTTCTAACTTAGCGACGATAAAATTTTATGAATTAGATACCCTACAATAAAAGATGAATAATAAATTACGTATAGGATAGAATATTGCGAGAATAAAAAACAATTTTTCAGGCGCTTGGAAAGATTATAAAGTAGGCATATTATTGAAAGTGAATGAAAACATACTGATGAATAGTTATTAATATATAATTAGATGTAAGGAAAAGTTTGTTTTAAAGATTAAACTATTGATATAGTTTATATTTTTTACGTGTACGTATTTATTGAATGGTAAATTTATTGGGACGAACGTGAAAATTATTTATAGGTACAAGTTTTGGATAGACAAAACTTATAAAAACTAAGCAATAATAGACATCGGGGTCTATGTACATTGTAACGTAGGAGTGAAAAATATTAAAATTAACGAATGGTGCGATATTGTCGACGGTCTTATGGTAACGCTTGACGTTTGGTAACTTACCGAAATTTGCCTAAATTGTATTTGGATATTATTTGTGTATAGCATTGGTAAAATGCCCTGTAGTTCTTGCCATTAATAGTTGCCAATCGAAATTCAGCTGTATGCATTGTGTGACAAGACATATCAAAAGCAATCACAGTATTTTTAAACGATATACAAATCACAGAACAGTGCGATAATATTTGTAAAAAGTTTACACTAAACTCTGAGGCATTTTTTGACACCAAATTGTAATTGTAAATTGTTGTGGAAGCAACGTTCATTTGTAAGGTAATTGTATCATTTAGGTCGCACTAGAAACCTGTGATATACATTAACTCACGAGTGTGCTTGTTCGTATGTCTGTTCCGGTGTGTGTCATGAGCGTGACGTTACGTAACTGAACTTTTCAAACCAAAAACGACCAGTATTGTCAGATTGTAACCAAAAATGTGGTTTTATGTTATTTTTACCTGATATTGTGGGAAATGGGTTTATTACCAATGTTTTTAAGAATGTTAGTTTGCGCGTCCGCGGCGCGTTGAGTTAGGCGAACGTATTGTGTAACAATATTTTTATTGTCTTCTGCCAAAACAAAAGAGTAATCGAATGTGTCATGTAAATAGAACTACCATTATTTATTAATACAATTAATTTAAAAAAAGTTTATAGTTTTTATTTGATACACCTCCTCTACCTATAATAGTACACATCAATGATAGCGTATCCATAAAATGAATTTTAAAACAGTTAAAGCTTAAAGCAACTTGGTGGCGTTTTCAAAGATAACTTTATTTAATGGGTACGTCAATTTGATTCAATGGTACGAAATATTGAGTGGCATTAGTGGAATACAAAAAGATTTTAATCAGAATGACTAAAGAAGGAAGAGGGAGGGACCATTTTCAATGTTTCTGCGATCGCAAACAGTGTTTCCGTGACTTCATAGGTGACCTCAAGTCAAATGAGAAAATAAGAAAACTTTTCAATTTTCTTTTCACCTTTTAACAAGCTAGATGGGAACTAAAATTCATTTTTTTGCGGTAGGACGCACAATTACTGATCTAGTTTTTTTTTTAAAACCTCTTTTATGACCAAGTTTTTTAAAGAAATACTAGAATTTGAAAATTTTCGAATTTTTCAACCTATAAAATCGCTTGAATGATGGAAACGGTGCTATCGCAAAAAATAACAATAAGCCCTTCAGTTGCACTGTACACCTCTAAAAACTGCACTTCGAAAAGAATACAATCCTTTATTGATAACATATTGTCTCAGGTCAGTCTATTAAATCCTTATAACATTTCACATAAATAATAAATAAATATCTCCCAACTTACACACAACGCCATCTAGTTCAAACTGATACTAATACATAATATATACTTTTCTTTTGTAAATACATACTTATTATACACAGAAAAACCCTGACTAAGACAAACCTCAATGTTTATGCACACAAAGATTTGTCTTAAGTGGGAATCGAACCCACGACCTCGGCGTCGCAGGCAGGTACACTACCCACTCCGCCATCCAGTCGTCATCTACCCACTCCGCCATCCGGTCGTCAATGTTATTAATAGATAAACTTTGAGAAAGTAATAATATCTGTAAAGTCACTTTAAATTAGGTACTTGAAATAAGTAATATATTAATAGGATCTCCATTATCTACATAATGGCAAAAGTATTGGATAATCCAAAGCTAAAAATGTCTAACTATAGCTTGTATCAATTTCTCGTAATTTACGGGATATAATCCCACCCACACGCCCACCACTGTGACTCCTGTGACGCCAGGATCTACAGCGGTAACCAACTGAAAGGCACCGTGCATGACACACGGGCAATCCCAGGGAGAGTTAAAATTGTCTTGGAACCCGCAACGAATTTAATCAGAAGTATATAGTTGGAGTTGGAAAGTATGTATCTTTACTTCCCTCCAGAGCAAAGTGGGAGACTGAGCAATGCCAAATATAGACAAAGTGTCTATATGGAAAGAGTGTAGACACCACGGATAGTGACAAAAATTATGGGGCCTAAATTTGATTGCTGTAATAGGTATGGCAGAAACGGCTAAATGCACGGAAATTTATTCTGTTCGATACAAGATCCTCATAGTATACCACTCCAGATGTCAATTGTAAGCTATTTAACATAACATTACGTTCGTTGTGCCAAAGACTACACTCCCAGATGATATGGTGGGCGGTTTGTTCGTGCTCAGATGTAGAACATGTACAGAATGGAGAATCGATTAGCTTAAACGAAAATAGTTTGCTCTTAAAATTGCCATGACCCGTCAGGAATTGAGCCACACAGTGATTAACCTCTAGCCATGGTTTCGCAAGTCTGTCGCGAATGGATGGAAAGAAATGATAGAGGTGGCGGCCCTTAGGTGATGTGTCCCAGCGTTGCTGCCATTCGTCTATGAGGTGGTTATAGACATCCGTTGGATTATTAAATAGTCTTGTGATCTTTGTGCGGTCAATTTCTCGTAATATAAAAATAAAGCCAGGACTAAAATGTACACAATTTTTAACTCATTTAGACATAGCCGTAGCCAGAGGAAGACGAGTTTGGGGTGGAGAATTGATGATGCAAATACAAAAAGATAATATCAATATTTTATTTAAAGTACAAATTTACAATTACCTTCATAATAGGTACAGTTTCGTATAATTAATAATACAGATTACATATAATTTTCGTAAATGTTAATCAATAATCTATAAAAGTCATTATAAAAGCATCCTATATGAAAAAGGTTAATACAAAATAATCTATTTTAAATATAAGAATACAAAGTTGTATTTAAGCTTTTTTAAGTACACATTCGCTTAAATAACTAAATTAAATAATTTGAGCATTAAATTGTAATTCTTTTCAATAGTTATGTACTTAAATTTAAAAAAAAATCTCTTAATATAAAGAGTGTAGGTAAATGATATCATGACTAAACCGCTTACCCGTTATTAAGTACATGATTCTTTGACACCAGTTGAAAATTACATAGAAAATACTTTTAGTAGTTAGGATTTTGAAGTTCTTGGCATGAAAATTTTTATCAGAAAATTCTACAAAAAAATTAAAAAAACATTAAAAAATACTAAAGATGAAAAAGAAATTGCAAATGTTTAGGGATAGTCTACACATTCACGTAACTCTGCCATCGCAATAAAACGAGTTTTTTCCTCGGCAATGTCGTGAATTTTTCGGTGAAATATTTTTATAATTATTGGAACGAAGTTGTAACGACACATTTCGTAGCAATTCTCGTAGCGGCGTTGTAATTACAGCTACGGTGCTACATCATCAGACACAAAGCAGCGTGCGCATTTTTTGTGTCTGTTATTTCTTTACTAATTAATCGAAAGGAACTTCGTTCCATCCGGGTGTCCCTTGACACCTCAGTAGTTCTTTTTATTATATACTGAATCACTGGTAAGCACAATTCATCAAGTTATAATTTATACCCATTAATGGAATGTTCATACATAATTATGGTAACTCTGCGTTATACAAAATTCGATACAATAAAATGGCAGTTCTATAGATTCTCATTTTAAATACACTTCATTTAGTACAAATTGTTGTACTACTTTCGTTAAAATTAAAGTAACCGGAATATAATAGTCATGTTTTCCGAAAAAAACATTACAATGACCACAGAATAGTTTATGAGTATTTTCTTAATAAAATAAATAGGTCGCTCCTGAGTCATATGAAATCATTGATTCAGTACAATAATGTACTCCGAGCGTAAAATTAATATCGGCAGGGTATTTACAAAAATATAGCCTATATATTTCTTTACGATATCTTCATAATCATAGATAATAATAACGATTAGTAAAAATTATGGAAATATCTCCCAACTTACACACAACGCCATCTAGTCCCAAACTAAGCAGAGCTTGTACTATGGGTACTAGAATAACTGATACTAATACATATATACTTTTCTTTCGTAAATACATACTTATTATACATAGAAACACCCAGACTAAGACAAACCCCCATGTTCATGCACACAAAGATTTGTCTTAAGCGGTAATCGAACCCATCCAAGCCATCCGGTCGGCATAAATATAACATTTAAACAAACATAACATAATTAATTACATGTTATGTAAAGTATATCCTCATCATCTCAGCCTAACGACGTCCACTGTTGGACATAGGCCTCACCTAATTTCCGCCACATCGTGCGGTTTTATCGGTTCGTGGCCGCCACTCGAGAACTTTTCTGCCCTAACAGCCATCTGTTCTGCGAGCTATGTGCCCTGCCCATTGCCACTTCAGCTTAAAAATCCGGTAAGCTATGTCGGTAACTAAGGTAATGTATATAATATCTAATATTATACAAAAATACAGGTTACCGTGACTCTTCGAGTATAAAGTGGTATAAACATTTAACTAATCTAATATAATTCGCTAAAAAGACTTCTAAATGGAGTATTTGCCATCCAATTCTTGGTTGTCTAACTGGCGCATAACCGCATAAGTAGGATACAGGTCATACAGGCACCCTGTATGCAATTGTGTTAATAGCCTCATAGGATAGAGTATTTTTACTACATATTTGATCAAGGAAACTTACAAGGAATTACAGATATATTTGGTCTTTTTATAAAAAAAATACAGGTTATGCATCTATGGTTTAAAGGAGCTCTGCTAAGTGGGGCTCCTATTTTTGTGCACCTTTTTTTTAAACGGGATATAATCCCACCCACACGCCCACCACTGTCTCCTGTGACGCCAGGATCTACAGCGGTAACCAACTGAAAGGCACCGTGCATGACACACGGGCAATCCCAGGGAGAGTTCAAATTGTCTTGGAACCCGCAACGAATTTAATCAGAAGTATATAGTTGGAGTTGGAAAGTAAGTAAGTTTTCAGATCTGGTGATTGTCTTTTATTTCAATATTTAATAGCAAATTTAGATAGACGATAACCCTACTAGGTGGGGTATAACGTTGTTATAAAAAATAACTTTATTGAATGGATGGAACCATAGACTTGTATATCTAGATACATAGAGTGTACAATCAGCTGCAGAGTAAACTCACCCGTTTGAAGTGCAACAAAGTACTTAAGGGATCATAGCCAATCATAGGCCCAGGGTGCAAACTTTTTCAGTACTTAAATCATCGCATGACGTCATATTCTTCATTTGTTTGGTAGTCAAAATTTACAAGCTTGGTATCAATTCAATTGGGCGGACTTACCCTGCATAGCCCTGACTTGCGGAGCTACAATGTTTGCGGATAAGTACATCTAGCTACTCTACATAGGTCTAACTAACTATCTCCTTACGTAATTAGCTACATTACAAATGTTCATGGTGCATAGCTACGATAATGTTAGCGAGTGCCGTCCGCGCGTCGCAGTTGGGGAAGGAGTCCAGCACGGTGACGGCGCGCGCCACGTGCTCCCGCTGCAGCTGCTTCGTGCGCTCGATGCCGTCGCCTTCTACTACCGCTTTGTACAGCTAAAAGAAATAAATAAATAAATATCTCACAACTTACACACAACGCCATCTAGTCAAAACTAATCAGATCCTTTACCATAGTAAAAATAGATAAGTAGGCCAACTCCCGGCGTTTAGGAGCGCACGATACCTAAACTTGCTCGAGGCGCAGGGTTGTCACTTGTCAGATTGATATTTTAAATGAGCTGAACTGAAATTATTTTTTTAATTATAAAAAAACCTTTTTTTTCAAAACAAAGCATTTATTTATGTCAAGTCAAAGTCAAATCATTTATTTCCATAGGCCCCAAAGGGCGCTTGAACACGTCAAAACAAACATCAACGTTCAAATAAATAAAATTAAAATAAAACTTAAGCTAATTAAATTATAATATTAATTGCAACAAAATGATTTGAATCACCGGAGCTTAGATTGATTTCAATTCAACTTTGAGGTTTGAATTAAAATCAATGCAAGTACCAGCTCCGATGGGTATTGCATCATGAGAAGAGCTGGTGAGAAACTCATGTTCACCATCTTTTCAAATAATTCATACAATTTTGTTTGTTTATTGACAATAATTGTTATGTGTAAGTTATAGCAACCAAAATACAATGACTAGAAATGGTTATGGAGAGAATAATACTATGAAATTAAATTCTTTGTCAAATAGACCAATATTATATTAATAAAATTATCCGTAGTATATAAGGTTGCAATCTCTTACACTTAAAGCAGAATTTTTTTGGGGTTTGAAATAGTGTCGTTTGAACAACCATAAACTTCACAATAATATCTTTTGACTCGCGAAGACATTTTGCAGTGCAGCGCGTAACCGTACCTAATTTTTAGGGTTCCGTAGTACCTACAAGGAACCCTTATAGTTTCGCCATGTCCGTCTGTCCGTCTGTCCACGGCATAGCGACGAAACCGTTGGTGCTAGAAAACTGAAATTTTGCATAAACATGTATGTTAACTAAACAAAGAAAGTTGTAGAGTAAAATTTGGAAAAATATTTTTTTTTCAGGTAGCTCCCCTACATGCAAAGTAGGGATGTTTTTTTTTTTTGTCGCCTACCCCATAGTGTGGGTTATTGTTAGATAGGACTTTTAAAAACGTTTAGTGGTTGCTAAGACAGTTTTTTGATTTAGGGATCCGTTTGCGAGATAATTAACTTTAAAGACCAAATTTTTGTTCGAGTAGGGCGTCCCCCCCCCTCTAAAAGCTAAACTACTGGATCCTAAAATCTGAAAAAAATTGTGTCGGTAGTACATGTAATGAACTTTAAAGGAAAACTATAGCGGATAAGTTCACTTCATTAGTTCAAGAGGAATAGGGGTCCGAAATGTCAGATGCAGTTACTCAGAATATTTCGTTTAAAATTCTTGAAACATAAATAAACATACATAATACATATATAAAATCACGCCTTTATCCCACAGAGGTAGGCAGAGACGATGGAACGCCATGTGCTTCGCTCCTTACATACTTCTTTCGCTTCCTCAACATTCATACATCTCGTCATACGTGCTAGCTGGTTTCGCGTACTACAAACATTTCCTTTCTGAAGGACGCCATTTAGTTATAAAGTAAAATTAAAAATATTTTTCTATGGAACCCTACTGCGCGTGGCCCGACACGCACTTGGCCGGTTTTTTAAACAAACACCGACCGCTCATAGTAATGACACGGTCCGCACTACCGGTGACCGAGTGAGTGGCCGAGCGGCGTAGTGTGCGTGCGTACGTACATGAACCCGGGGCGTGGCAAGCGCTACGCGTACACACAAACGGCGCGATGTACCTTTGTTCGAAGATAACATACTTATCTATTTTTACTATGCCTTTACTATGGGTACTAGGATAACTGATACTTATACATTATATACTTTTCTTTTGTAAATAAATACTTATTATACATAAAAAAACACTACTGAAAGAAGAAAGCGAATGATTTAGATGTACAAATCTTGGGTAGATCCGTTTATTACACAGTGAGTGCGAACCACGACGTTAAATACTAAGAGGAGATAGTATTAAATATTAAAAAAATAACCGACTTCAATTACAATCATTTTAGTCTTATATGTTTTTCTCATGGGTGCCATTGACAGAACTGGACCAAATTGAAATGGGACCACACGGAAAGCACCAACTTTCAAATTAAAAAACATTAAAATCGCTTCGCCCAGTCGAAAGTTATGAGGGAACAAACATTAAAACGATCCCTATTAAACAACGCGTGACATTTTGCGGGTCGAGAAAGTGTTAGATCACACCTACTTATTACCCATCTGCCGATTACAGCCAAACTACACTACGATTACAATACTACAAAATATCGCCATCTAGACTCATATTAGAAGTACCTGATAATCTTAAGCTCAATCTGTTGGAATTGATATGAACCACACTATGAAATCCGACTTTCACCAATTAGAATCAGAAAATTGAAAATATAATTGCATCACGACTCTCGCACTAGAAAAGAGGTTATACGGTACGGATGCTGCAATTTTCTTCGCAGCAAAGATCCAGGCGTTGTAAGTGTGACAGTCATTCCACATGTCTACATTATGTATATTATTAAATAGTCTCTAGTGGACTCCCACTTGTATTGTGTCCACTTGGACCCCACAAAAGATAAGCTAATAACACTAGAATACACTCACAGCGTGATAATCAACGTCTTGCACGCTCTTGCGTCCCGCTTCGATGTATTCGTATAACTCAGGTCTGGCTTCTAGCGTGAAGGCGAACGGGGCCCCCACTAGGGAGAAGCTAGACGGTTCGGGACCGGTGAATGCCTCTAAGTCCAGGAATGCTTGCCATGCCAGGGCTAGGTGACAGCCGAAGAGGTACCCCTAGAAAAATAGACATTACAGATGCATCATCATATTACTGCATTGATTTTCAAAATTGGTTGCTTAGAACAGACAGATCAGATGTGCTACATTCTGAATAAAACTGATTGTGGTGCTATGGACTTTAATCTATATTCTTCAGATTAGAAGGAGCCACTTGCGCGTTCCAGAGCTCAATAATAAATAACTCTAAATTCTGTGTTAGCAGTTGCTGTTAATCCTGTGTTAGCTATTAATTCGAATTTATTAAACTATTTAGATCATATAATTAAGCGTCCAAAATTAACTTTATGCGTCGAATATCCTGTTCTGTACTACTATAAACTTTCATCACACATATTTCCTTAACAGATTTCGTCTTACCTGAGTCTGCAACTGAGGTTGATGTCCCGCCAGCTTAAGAGCAGCGGAACAGCTCTTGCCAAGCAGAGCCCCAGCAGCTAATACGTGACGAGCTGCCCATTCGCGACCGGCTGATCCGATCACTCCTACCATGGGCAGAGGGTCTACGATGCAGTCCCACTCTATTGAAACAAATGATCTGGTTAGTATAACAGTGGCACTGAATGTTCTAACCTAGAGAAGCATACTTTTTATCTCATAGAATTACTGTATCAGTAACAGGGAGAGACTTTCGATTCCTTCTTCTTCTACACAAAGTATATCTATATAGTCATATATAAATCTATGTAGGTAACACATACAGTATCGGACATGGCTAGTGTTACTAATCAATTAACGTAATCAATTAGCAATTCAAAAGCTTTCTTGGCATATCTATTCTTAGAAATGTGGTAACGATAGCGATTCTGCCAAGCAAATACACCTGTTAACTGTTTTAAGGGTCACGATCATAACTCCATTATGATCGAAATATATATGTCAATAGTATCCGTTTGTAGTAGATGTGATAGGAAAACGAAAGTTTCCATTTCATGCACAACACGGTAGCTTGAGCCATCAAAGCTCTCCTTCATTGGAAACCGGACTCGCGACATTCGACGCAGAGAAACGTACAAAGAAACTGAATCCGGATGACGTAGAGCAATACGACGTCATGAAGATTCGATCACAGAAAGCAGTTTACCACTCCGTCATAAAAGGATCAACAACTGTTTTACCTTGAAATCATTTATAAAACAAAATGACGTCAACACGGAACAGAAACCAAAAGTCGTCCAAATGCAGTGCAAAACGGCCAGGCTGTTTTCATTTCGCGGCTATCGACGATCAGGCGTCGCAAGCGCAATTCCTTATGTGTGTGTATGTGTGTGACGATATGTGAATACTAATGAAGCATTATAGTAAGTCCTGTGCTGCTAAGGACGCGGTAACGAACGCTAGTCTCAAATTTACCTAGTACAACCCGTCTCTAAAATTCAGCTTTAACATGTTAAGCCGTTTAATGTTCTCATTCCATACTTATCGACTATCACGTATCGCATTCAGGGCGTCGCAGGCGCGATTCTTTGTGTGTGCCTACGACGGCATGTGCATACTAATTGATCAATATAGGGCCGTGGCTAGGAATGCGATGATGTAGGCTCTGGTTTATTTGGGTGGGAAACTCCGATCGTATTGTTGGTGACTGGTGGCGTTTCAATCAAATAATTGTTTTAAGAGAAGTGTTATAATTTTTCAGCCTTCTCTCATAATATATTTTTGTGATAATGTCGAATTGATGGGGCCAATGAACTAAGACGTTTATACTACGAACCATTTTACATCTACTCTTATATCATGTTTATGCGGTTTATTTATTAAAGACAGTACTCTCTCTAAAAAGCCATGGCAGCCGTGGAAGACCTGTCCTATCAGTCCTATTTCACTGTTTTATTTCCTATTTCATAGCAACTATTTGTAAAGTTTCTATATAGTTATCGGTGCTACTATCTAAATATAACTACGTCAGGTCGTATAGACAATTGCACCAAGAATGTAAACTACGATAGCTGTTATATTGAGAACCTTTCCCTCTGCCAACTTTTACTTTCTTAGAATGCAAATAAATGGCGTTTACTGTGTTACTTGCATTCGAATAGCGCACCTTCCTATTTACAATATGCAGATTTGCAGACATCCTTTCTTGTACACTAGTTAGACTAGTTACTGTTACTTTCTTCCGAACAAATAGGTCAAGTAATGTCAATAATATAGTAGCATAAAATCCGCATCCGGGGGTACTGAATTTCAATACACGGCTGATCTGTATAAAAACATCGCAAGTAAAAAATGGCTGTAAAATATTGAAGCCTAATATCAATATATAGCAAGACGATTTATTTTATGTTTCAGCAATACATCTTCTCATCAAGAATTACCCATTTCGGGTCGGGGCACAATTTTTTGATTCATTTAGATAATTCTCCGCAGTAGCCTAAAAGCCTTTCGAAGACACACGGTAGAGTCGCGGTTCCTGTTTTAAATTGCCTTGCAAACAATCCAGCATCAGAGTAATGTAAACTATTTTCCACGACATGATTGAGAAATTTTGATAGTATACTCTAGCTTTACGTAGTTAGCTGGACTCCGTTGCGATTTGTAACTGTAGGCCGTGACCAAAAATCGGTCAATCACCTATTGCAATAAATACAATATTGAAATTGTCATTTGACCTTTTTTAAACAAACATCAACCTAACTACATATTATTGTCAAATTAAATAAGTTTCTCTCAACCTTCATATTTACGTCATCAGTGATCACGTACTGAACGTGCAAACAGAATAGCTACACCCAAGTTTGCTCTACCCGAATCTTGCTTAAGTATATTTATCTCAGGTAATTAACTACAAATATCCGTACTTGGTCGAACCGGTCTAAGTACATAGTGAATTACTAAAGCAATTTAAGCAATGCCTGTATACGGAACCTGGATGCGGATAGTTTTAGTCAACATAAGTAGGTACGGATACTGGGCCAATGTACTTTGTGCGACTGTGTGCAATTTTTTCAATGAAAATATGCTTGCACCTGGGTCGCTTCACACATAGGCAAACCGGCACGTTTTCGTGCCGATACATTTCATATTATATTGCAGCGTCCATCTGAGTCAACAGTCACTTGACTGCCTGGCCTGCTTATGTGTGCAAACTGAGTGATAAGTACCATCGCGGTTACACACTTCAAATGTATACTGGAACTAGCGTACATTCTTGTACTTGAAGAAAATAGTAGACTACACAATTATCCATACTGAATATTTAAAACATAACAGAAACAAAGTACGGTCTAGCTAGCCATATAAGGTCGCATGCTAGAAATTCAGTTAAGTTTCTGGGGTCACCGTCATCAAAATCGATAAGGAGGACTATATAATATATACTGCTTACTACTTTAGACTTGATGAGACACGACTTTAGACAGCTTCTGTGTGGAATTTTTTTGACCAGGTATTAGGTCCACTCAGACTTTGATAGAAAAGCTAAGAGGTCATTTGCATGTGTTCAATAGTAGAGTTATATTATGTGCATATGACTATGGTGGCAGCGCAGCGGCGGATAGAATCCTCGTCTCCGAGACTAATCTAGCTAGGAAAACTAACATAATCACAGTATTTATTATTTTTACCTAAAGTGGGCTGCCTCTCCTCCTTGGGTAGTGGTCGTGAAGGCAATGGGTTGTTCTGCTCATCCCTTTCACCCAGGAACTCTGCTTCGGCTAAGTCACGGACCGCTGATGACATCAGTTCTACCAGTTCTTGGTTTCTGAAAAAGCAAATGTTTGGTAAGCGTAAATTGGTTATTGAAGAAGAATTGCCTAAAAATAACGCGAATAATAATAAAAACAGTGACAATAACAATAAATTCCTAGTCAATTACTTACATTATACATAGAAGATAACACATAACAATAAAATACTCTAATACATTTCAAGAAAAATAAACAAATTTATGATAATAAGTTGACATTTCTTTTGAGCTATATCACCACCTATCCAGCGAATACTCTAGTCTAGAAAATCTAATATCTAATCTAATAAACAAATAATCACAAACAACACAACGTACTTGATTTGGTATATAAGTAAGTAATCGTAATTAAAGCTTGAACTGGAAATGTATAGCTAAATGTGTAGCCCTGTGTACAAACTTAACGCAACCTCGTCGCATGAATTTCTATTATCGTAGTGATAATTTGTGTCATCACTCATCAGTCAGTCGCCATCATGTCAAAGCTCGCGTGCTCACAATAGATGGTATAACATGTTAAGTGATGTCTCGAGTAGTTTTGACATCGGCAACGGGTCAACCGAGACGAGGTCTTGCGACGTTAATTTCTTCACTTTTCTGTGATTCGCGTCTTCGTTCTTTTGGGTAAAGAGATAAGATGAATTGTTCCGTAATAGACATACGAAAGCGATAACTGTACGTGTGGTTGGTTAAATTCGGTAAACATACACGCCTGTTCAATATTGTTCAGCGATGAAAAAAAGAAGATTTTTTACTTTATCATAAATAGTAATTTCTGGTAACCAAATTTCAACTAGCTATGAATGGGAATAACGAGATATAATTGAGGCGGGATTCAAAATTCTATAAGAGAGCGATCGCAATATTCGGGTGTGAACGCGTTGATGTCTTTTAAAGGCAAAACATTATGAAACTTAAGCCATACAAATACTACACGCGTGATATAGGTCGGTTATACTGTTGGTTAAGCTGCAATTAGCAAATAAAATAAGCAATAACTGAAAATTAAAAGTGAAAAAAAAAAAATTCAACATTTATATTCAAGTCATCACCATTGCCCTATTTTATCCGCATTTAACACAATTACTACACGGGCACAAAAACTGTACAGTTTATTGTTAACTTTCACTAGCTATGTTGCATAATGCCGTCCATTACGTTGCAGCGGCTGTTACAGCCTCATACCGGTTTGCGCATCAAAAACGCATATAACTAGTACTTGTGCGCTTGGTCAAGTTTATGCGACCGAGAAACACCCATTTTATGTTATGCTGAGGAACTGGCTTTGCAAGTTTAGTTTACAATTTGCTAGTGAGTTATATCTAACAAACTCGGAAATCTTGGCATTGAGGAAATATTATTTAAATTTAATTTTGACTGCTAAACAGAACTGCTAGTCAGTGCAATTTTATTTAGCACCAACACCTTTTTAGGGTTCCGTAGTATTTACAAGAAACCATTACAGTTTCGCCATGTCCGTCTGTCCGAAGCATAGCGTCGAAACCGTAAAGATTAAAAATGATTCAAAACAATCATGGCTACAAGTCGTTTAAAAACACTGAAGAGTTGCAAAGACGTTTCATAAAATTTCTAATAGATATTTATATAGCATTTAGACATTCTTAGCAATCTAATACTAAGAACAGTCAAACAAATGTAGAACTTGAAGCGGGATTTGAACCTACGACCAGTGTCGTAACTATAAGATGGCAGGGATGGACAAATGCCACGGGCCCCGGCACAAGATGCCACGACTTTGAAAGTGGGTTGCTCGATAGACGAAAAATATGGCACAGAGCGCCCCACGCTTTTTCACAATAATACTAGTATTTTTTGTTCATTACCATTTTCAGCTTATATTAAGAATTATTTTTCACTTTTTAGTTAGAAGTACTTTAAAAGCGTGTTGTTTAGTTTTTTTAAACTATTATTTATTTTAAATCAATATCTAATATTGCATTTATAATAAAAGCGAACAAGAAATTTTCACGTACACCCCGTGTGGGTGTACGTGAAAACTCCTAAAAAAATACATAAACAAAGAAAAACATTGCTTGGTATAATTTAAACTACCATTGCAGGGAAACTCAAAACAAATTATTTTAGAAGACAGACAATAAAATATACGACCCAGAACAACGTACAATTTGCGGTAAAACATGCTTGAACAAATTGAAATTTTAAACACCAATAACCATATGGTTACCATATACTTTCTCCTAAACTACTCAATTGAATTAAAATAATAGCGTTGTTTGTTATTTTACCAAATTTTACCGTCTAACAATAACAATCAACTTTAACTTCTTAACACGCATTCCTATAATATTCCAATTAGTTCTGACATTTCAGATACCGTACTAGCTTGTGGAAACAAGCACACAGTAAATTTGTAAGACTCGAGACGGCTGACAGAGGTGAATGGAGGTAAAAGACGTATTGCGCCGATCCTAAATAAAATAGGATAAGGGCAGGAGGAAGAAGAAGATCTGTGGGACTAAATGCCGATTCTAATGTAATTAGGTAAAGGCAATGTACTAATCTGTATTAAAGCACTACTTTGTGCTTTAACACACCATTCAAAGAAAATATAGTAAAATATTAACCCAAACGGCACGGCCGAATGACCCACACAATGCTTCCGAGTTTGACTTCTTTCGTGGTCTGACTATGGACGAAGCTACATGAAAACCAAAAGAAATAGTTTATAAATTATAAATTAGCCAAAATTTATAAATTAGATCTATGTACAAATTATGACAAAATACCCAAAACTTGAACTATTTTAATAAACATTTGCAAAATTTCCATGTTAGTCCGTAGAACAAGAAAGTAGGCAAAGACACGTTTTTATAATCCTTATCCCTATTCTGGTCTCATTTTGTCCTTTGTATTTTTAGTCTAAGTTAATAAATATTCATGCCGTCATCAACTAAAAGTCTCCATGTGACGTCATCACCACCGTATTAAGTTGGCCACAGTACGAATTTATGAATTAAAATTAAAGCTTTTGTTACGCACATTGTTATTGAACACGATCATTCTTAGCGAAATGCTGTATCTTCCTATTATCTTTGTGGGACTATGACTTGGAAGTAATCTACTATCTATAAACTCTAAATATGCAAAGTTAGAACCAAGTTCAAGATATTTTCTTAAAATATGCACAAACGTGATCTTTCACCTGCATTATGTAAGACAATCATGTTTTGCATCATGTCAATGTCGAAAAACAGGTTCTATATATGCTAATATTTGTGAATAAATTTTGTAAACTGAATTAAAAAAACGTAAATATGTCTCAAAGAAATTCTATAATGCAGATGAGATGCCAATAAAAATATTATTCATCAATCAAGCCTTCTTCTTCTTTCCTGTCGATGGCTGCAGTCATATTCTATGAGCCCAGTGCGTAGCCACGCGAATAGCGCTTTCATCTGCTTTCATGAGCGCCTCCTTTGTGCAGGTGGTGGAGCACGTGGGGCAGGTCATGAAGTGGGCCATAGTCTTTACAGCACCACACTCGCAATATAGGTCCGATCCGTCAACAAAACCCCACCTTACCTACATGGATCAAGCCTAATAAAGATCGACTTATTACATAAAATTCAATGTTAGCTGAGAAAAAGAACTTCATTCCAAAAAATATATATCCTGCTCTTACATCCTTACCTCAAATTTGCCAGCTCTGAACAAGAGTTAGCTAGCAGATAGTCTCCACTGAGTAGTGCGATCTTGTTCCCAAACATCATGTCATCGGGTTCCGCGGCGATGGGCTGGCGAGAGTTCATGTTCACCAGCCCTTTGTGCACCAGGTGGGAAGTGCGGATCATTTCTGTTACCTCGGCAAGGGCGCGTTGGCTGCAAAAATCATTTTTTTTTAATTACGCGTTTGTTCTACTTTTCCATACTTCAATCTCTTGTTAATTTATTTTTATTTTTTTTATTTCAGAAGCAGGACGAAATAATTTGGAAAACTAATAGTAAATAAATAATAGTATTAATATAATGGTAAAAATGGTAAGATAAAGTTTTAGAAAAATAAAATGTTTATATTGTTATAAAAAAATTTCGACCTGATATGTATTTAATGTAAAAGACAAAATACACAACAGACAAATAAAAACCAGGACAAGGAGGTGTTTTAATGTAGTACCTAACTTCTGCAGAAAAACTTGATTATACATATCGATCAATTCGGCAACCACTGGTACAATGTTATTCGAGACGATACCTATGTGAAATCACAACCCTAGTGCAAACATTATCGAATAATTAATCGTTTGTTACATAATGTTTTTCTTTATCATTCCGTATTTTTTTAGTTCATTTACATCCTTAATATGAAGGCTCAATAACAATGAGTATAAATTGGAATACCGTCAAGAATATATTTTCAAGGACCAACCAACAACTTTTAGATTTGGACGTTGTTATCAACATAATGACGTCAATTTCATTTGTTGTACAGGACTTTTGGTTATTCAACGTATCATACCTTGAGTGAGTGATACAATGTTCAATAATCTGAGAATAATCTTTTCAATAATCAAATTGCAATAATCTGAGCCGAAATCAGCAGTTTTTCAGATATTTTATTTTTAGGATTTTAATAAAATATTCCTGATACTGCTGGACACTTTTATTTCACCCTGCAAGAGATACGTCGAATTTGAATGTCAAGAGTGGCAAGCCGTGCTACCTACGACTGTCGGATTTGTAAATGACCTATCAAAACCCAAAAGACGCTTATAAAGGTCCATACTAATTGTTTTCACTTTCTTCTAGCGTTAACTGAACATAACTGCAAAGGCCAAGGTGTCAAAGTTACCACGTTTCTGTCAATAGAAAGCGTATGCATAACCGCATTCTTGTCCTTGTTCTATAGCCCATGTGCACAAGCGGGCATCAATAGCATAATTTACGAATTTAAGGTTTAGCACTCTTCAAACGAGCTTTGTTACAGATAGTACTATAAAATGCTTAAGCTATACGGATACTTTTGGCAAAATATCTCAGCCAATCTACTAGTCCAGATTATCGCAAACAATGACATCATTTTGGACTGCTATATTTATTTTCCTGGCGATTTTGTTATTAATTTCGTACTACTTTTAGTGTTTGAGATGCCATCTGCCGTAAAAACTGCATGAATACTTCTTAATAATTACCGTCGCACTCTAATCTTATTAAACATGTTGTTACGTAATACCACCAATACAACTGATATAGAATGTAATATTCTGTAGACCACACATGTTTAAAGCAAATAAATATATCTTTATCTTTATCTTTATCTTTAAAGCTTTTATTATAATATTCTGTTTCCAAATCAAAAGACAAAAATCGAGCGAGTACAGTTCGATTCCCGGTTGAATATTAATTATAAATTATATTATAATATATTTACAATAATCTATGAATGTTGTTTAAATTGTTTTTAAAAATAAAATAAAGAATTTTTAAGTAAAATCTGGTATCATTATTTGTGAATTTGACATTTGGGTGCTCGAATTTTGAACAGAGTATAATTTTATAACTGGACGAATAACGTTCCAAATTACATATAATAGCCGCTCAGTGCAAGTAATTCCGAAGCCAAGCGACATTATGGAAGACAGAAGAATGACATACCAGAAGTTGTAAGCTTATTAATTTATGTACAAAATGTTGTAGTTATATAAAATTGATTACGGAACTCATCAATCAACCGGACTAAAGGTGCTTTACGGATAGTTGAGGCACGTTGACCCCAATAAGGAAGTAGCTTTACTCTTTAGCAAGTTGTAAGTGCACTCTCGAACCTTCGGCGAACGATGCCCTTTGACAATTTGTTGCTGCAATTTGTAGGTAAATATGTAAGCTTGTTTAACTTGCAGTCGTTTAATAAATACGGTGTCTTATACGGAAATCACTTGGTTAAATTAAATTGTCTGTTGTAGTGATAGTATTGTAATAACAAAAATATAATAATACTTTACGAAAATACAATTTACGTGCAACCGTAGAACTTATTATAAACCTTGATCAAAGAATTAAGATATCTTAGATTTTAAGGCCAAAAAGCATAAAGTCGTTGATCTAGTGAAGTTTAATTTAAAAACTAGTTAATTATGAATAACATAAAGCGGTGTTTAATGACTTTATTTATACTGATTTTATCATTTACGCATTTTTTTTATAATATACAATTATATACTTACTCCACACATGATCAGATCCAGGAAAGAGAAATGGACAAGTGCCATAACAGAGTGGTTCCCTCGAAACGGCAAACGTCGAAAAGGACGGCAGGTGATACGATGGGAGGATGATCTACCCATGGGTTGGAGAAGGATAGGGCGAGACAGGGAAGAATGGAAGAATCTGGTGGAGGCCTATGTCAAGGGACAACCTTGCTTACCGATGTCTTAGTAAAGAAACAAAATTTAATGTAATCAAAAAATATGATTGTTAAGACAGAGTAATAAAGGCTATTTTTATTTTATTTTATTTATTTTTATATACTTACTACTATGTTGGCAACATTAGAATACGAACGCCATATACGAGTATGTCAGCGGCGGTCTCAACTACAATCGCCATCACCAAGGAGGTTAACATTGTTATGACGTTCATGCACGGAAAAGAAAATAGGTGGAGCACTGATATTATTTATGGTATTAACGCATGCGCAATTAAAATGATGCTTGACGAAAGCTGTACGCTGTCGTAATCTGTTTTTACTGAATTTGAAAAGTTCTAGAAAAAAATCCAATATTTAGCTGCAATAAAGTGTTGTATGTGTACCTACTAATAATGTTTATCTTTTACATCTATTTTCTTTGCAGTTAGCAAAGGATTATGAAACTTATTTAAATATTAAATCTTTTGTTTAATGTCAAACGTAGTAATAATTACCTTGATATATTGGGTACACTTAAGATAATGAAATTACTGTAGAGGACGCATACTACAATCACAAATCATAAGCTGACATTGTACAGAACGAGAAAAACATATAAAGCAATAATGTGTTGAAAATGTGTACCTACGTACTCTAAAAGACAAGTCATGTTACAAGCTCTGCTTAGCTAGGGACAAGATGAAAGTTGTATCAATGTTATATAATTATATATTATGTTATATTTATGTTTTTATTGTTTCCTGAGTCTTAGCTGGTGAAAAATCAATTGCAACATTGTAGTGAGAGAGATTACGAATTTATTGGAGACTGAAGATAAGCTACAAAAATACAGCTTTAAAATATGAAAGCTGAATTAAACAGAGCAACACTAGGTTGAAAGGAAGAGTAAAACGTTAATCATAGATTGAAGGACTGCCTAGTTTGTCTCTAGTGGTTAGCATATGCGGCCTCTCACCACTAGGATTCAGGTTCGATTCTCGTGTCGAGCAAGTGTTATTTGGGATTTAAATTCTCATTAACAGTACGGATTTCGAATTGTATCTGGTGAATGGCGATAAGTTCACCCTGTGCCATTTGCTACATTTAGATTGTATAGGTACCTCTGCCACCATTCTGGGTAATGTTACGTTATGTAGATTGAAAGAATAGAAAGATTATTTCTTATAGCATTTAGCTATGCTTAGCAAATTATACTAAGAAACAGTTAAAAAATTATGGGACCGACGGGATTTGAATCTGCGCCCTCTGCATACCGGGCAGCCGCTTTAAACCACTAAGATACGGTTGTATCCTGGTGGATACAACCGTATCCACCAGGTTGTATCCACCTGTTGCCAGGACTCTACATTTCTCAACTGTATGTTACGTCATTATGAGACGTCATATTCATATTCATATCATTTAATGCAAATATAGGTCAAAAAAGATGTTACATTGATTTGTTTTTACACAAATATTGAACACAACTATACTTTGCCATTCAGTATGCAATGTTAGAGTTATTAGAATTATCGCTACAATTATACATGTCAAAAAAAGGTATTACAAACAATTTGCAAAAAAATATTAAATAATTATTTGAGAATTATTACAAATAAGAATGTCAGTATTTAAATTAATCATAAATAAATTTGTCATTAAGATAATCTTTCACTGTGTAGTATGCTTTACTAAAAAGAAATTTATACAATTAAATTTTGAACATATTGATGGTAGAGCACTTTAATATATATAATGGAAGATGATTATAAATAGGCGGTAACAAAACATACTAAATATACTATTATTTAATTGTGCTGTCCTATTTGCTGGGAAAGACACTTTGTGATTATTTCGTTTTCCCTTGAGACGCTCAAACATCGACATATGCTTGGTTACAAATAAAACTACTTCACGTCACGTTCATCTATTTATTTTAAGAAGAATAGTTAGTCCAGCGTGAGCCCCATAATTTTTTTTAACTGTTTCTTAGAATGATTTATTATACTATCGAAAGGTAGTTTTTACCTGTGCAACACACCAGCAGCTTTGTCCTGCTCCAAGTCAGGAATCTCAGGGCTGTGGCCGGCTGCCTTGGAGACCAGTAACACGATGAGGCCCCACGCCTGCATGTTATTCTTGCCATTGTAGATAAGGTTCCTGCAAAAAAAGATAATAGATTAGGATTAATTAATAAATAGTATCAAAACCTTTTCGACTGTGTTGTTACACATTATCATAATATATATATATATACATAAGTAAAGACGAATAAATATATCAACTCTTATTGATTATTTTATAGCATTTAGCTATGCCTAGCTAATTATATTAAAAAATAGTTGAAAAAATTATGGGACCAGCAAGATGAACCTGCGACCTTCTGCACTCCGGGCGATTTAACCAACCAGCTACGGTCGCCTCTTGCCAGGACTCTAAATTTCTCAACTGTATGTTACGTCATTTCGTGACGTCACGAAAGTCGCTGGTTCAAATCCTGCCGGTCCCATAATTTTTCAACTGTTCCTTAGTAGAATTAATATAATGTTAAAATATGGAGCAAAATCAGTCAACTTCAATCTCTCAATTTATTGATACTGTTCTGTTGAATCTGTTTAGATGCAAATCATACATCTATTGGTGCCTATGTAGAAATAGCAATTTACGTGCAATTGAAAAAAAAATTACTTTTCCTAGTTTTTCGGAGATGGTAGTACCTACATGTTTCCAGTGTGGGAGCTTAGCAAATATATTCATAACGCGAAAATCTGCGACAAACTCGCTGAACAAATTTACATATTGTAATGTGTATTTTGCATACATTTTCTTCATACGAGATTGGAATAGACGTAAATCTTAATCGTTCTAGACGTGAAACAACGGTGTGTAAGATTCGTGATGTACGAAATCTCGTTAATATTATAAATGCTTACTGGCTGACTAAATTGCTTTTGAATGCCTTAGTTTTCATGTGATTAATAGGTATATAAAAGCTTATCGAAAGCATGACAAAATTATATTAAAAGAATTCTATGGTGCTTATATTTAAAGAATTATTCTCGTAATAAAAGATGCGTTATGTAATATACGAACAACAATGTTGAAACCTTTAAAATTTGAGGGTTGTCCTCAAATTCTTTAGGATCCACAACATGACAAGAATACTTTATCAGAAAAAAAAGAATTTCTTAAATCGAACCTTCTGTTAAAAAGGTTCTCTATTTCCAATTTCGTTTCAGATAGAGTTACTGATTTTGATAGTGTGTCTTATATTAACCTTCTCTTACATAACCTTAGTTCTAGTAAAAATCCGTATTTTTTTCGATTCAATAAACGTTCAATGTGTACTTAGAACAAATACAATTCGATTTCAGCACAATTTCAGCGGACACACCCAAGAAAACAACTAAGGACTTACTGTGGAGGATCGGATTTATTGTACTTTGAGGATACCTACACCAAAATAGACAATCAGTTAGTTATTTATTAATAAACTAGATGCCCTGCGCGGTTTCACCCGCGTCAAACGGTTCGGCCGGTGCCCGCAAGTTAAAAAATATTAACAACGCCATCTATTATTTTTTTGCGTCAACTCGCTTCTTACTGAAAAACCCGAAATTCTAAAAAATAAATCTTGGGAATAACATTTTGAAAACCCCGGTACTTTTCACCCTGTAAGAGGCCGAATTTCCAAATTCTAAATCCCTTCTTAGTGAACACCTACGTCATGGAATGAAGCTTTGTACAAAATTTCAAATTCCTTGGCCTAGTGGTTTAGGCCCTGCGTTGATGAATCAGTCAATCGGGCGTACAGTTATTGATTTTTTTTATTTATTATTTATTTAACAATTTACGTACACACACAAGAATTGTTAGAAGGACATACACAATAGAAACAACAACAAGTAAAAAAACCGGCCAAGTGCGTGTCGGGCCACGCGCAGTAGGGTTCCGTAGCTAGTCGTAACAACATATTTCGACTTAAAAGGGATTTACTATCTGTATTAAACAAGTAACATCTTCATACAAGTCATTACTTTCAAAGGTTTTTGTAATTTGCACGAATTATTCTAAGTAACTGCATTTTACACTTTGGAGCCCAATTACTCTAGAACTAATTAAGTTAAAGTAACCGCTATAGTTTTCATGAAAAGTTTATTACATATACTACCACCGTGATTTTTTTCAGATTTATAAGCTATCGGTTTAGCTTTTAGAGGGGGTGGGACGCCCTACTCGTACAAAAATTTGCTCTTCAAAGTTAATTATCTCGCAAACGGATCCCTAAATCAAAAAACTGTATTAGAAAACCCATTATGTTTTTAAAGACCTATCTAACGATACCCCACACTATGGGGTAGGCGACAGAAATGACGAGATGTATGAATGTTGAGGAAGCGAAAGAAGTATGTAAGGAGCGAAGCACATGGCGTTCCATCGTCTTTGCCTACCCCCGTGGGATAAAGGCGTGATTTTATATATGTATTATGTATGTTTATTTATGTTTCAAGAATTTTGAACGAAATATTCTGAGTAACTGCATCTGACATTTCGGACCCCTATTCCTCTTGAACTAACGAAGTGAACTTATCCGCTATAGTTTTCCTTTAAAGTTCATTACATGTACTACCGACACAATTTTTTTCAGATTTTGGGATCCAGTAATTTAGCTTTTAGAGGGGGGGGGACGCTCTACTCGAACAAAAATTTGCTCTTTAAAGTTAATTATCTCGCAAACGGATCTCTAAATCAAAAAACTGTCTTAGCAACCCCTAAACGTTTTTAAAAGTCCTATCTAACAATACCCCACACTATGGGGTAGGCGACAAAAAAAAAAAACATCCCTACTTTACATGTAGGGGAGCTACCCGAAAAAAATGTATGCCTTGGATAGACGGACGGACAGACGGACATGGCGAAACTATAAGGGTTCCTTGTAGGTACTACGGAACCCTAAAAGGCACTGCTTATTTCTTAAAGAAATTTCTTCCAGCAGACCCGCGAGAGGAGATCGTAAAAACTATGAAAAAAGAAATAAAACAATGTATGATAGAAATAAACAAAAGGATAGGTTATACACGCAAACATAGTATATATTATATTATACTAAATAAATCATACATACATAATAATAAATAATATATACATATATATATAAAATAATTTTAATTATGATATTAAATCATTTCTTAAGGAGTTAGTTATTATTTAAGTATAGATTAGCGCTCGCTCTATCAATTCGCAATAAATCAATCAGAGCACAATCAATTCGCACTGTCTTCACATACCGAGGCTACAAATTTATTAAGACATTCTTAAGTTTCCATCCATCGTATAAATCTGGTTATGACGTGATAATCGATGCATTGGAGTAGAGGCAATATGCGATTGAATTAGCGATGAGTGCAATGTTGTAATCAATGCAGCAGTCGTAACCTTCGCACGCAATGTGTTTAATAACTACGTAAATCGTAGTGCACATCATATTATAGTACATAACTTAACGGTTTAGTTGAATTCGTGTTTAGAACTTTAGAGATTTCATTCAGTTTATAATATTTTTACTGCCTAGCGTTTATACGCTAACCACCACCATCAAGGCAGACTCGGGTTCGATACCCGGATCGGGCAATCATCCTCCAATTTATGAACTTTAGGCAATTCACAATAGCAGCACGAAGTTGGAATTGTGCCCGATGGATGGCGATAGACTCACCCCCTATCCCATGGGACCTAAACATTACAGGTGAAATATGTGTGTTGTACACCTCCACCACACCCTTCTAAGTAATATAGGCGTGATGTTATGTAATGTTATGTTATGTATAATATTTTGTAGAAATTCTTGAAGCAAACAATCACTAATTGTGATTACGTAGAGTAATTGCATTAGGTACTTTAATAAACCGAACGGCTATACGAATCCTTATTAGGTAGATGCTGATGCTACATGAATCTTGAAAAATAAAATATTATGGAGGAACTGCCTCGTTGATCTAGTAGTTTAGTTAGTTTTAAAAGGTCTTTATTTCACTTTGAAAAACAAATTTGATACAATTAGATCTTATTCTAATAGTATACCGTATAATCATATTAAATAACTGTTTACTTAGGTTGTTAGCACCTCTTTGAACACTAAACATCACATTATAAAACTATTTAAATCATATTTTAGTGGTTATATCTAGTGGTTAGCGCAAGCGGCCGCTCACCACGAAGTTGGAGGAGATGCCCGGATCGGACCAAAATGTTATTTTGGATTTTCCGTCCATAAATTGTCAATAGCAGCACGAAGTTGGAATTGATAACCTTACCACATAGGATATAAATATAGCAGGTGAAATGTGGGTGTTATACACAATCGCGGATTTACAATTTTTTAAGGTTTAGGCTGGGAAGTTTTTGCCGCCCTTGCCTCTATAATTGTCAAGTCCTTGATTATATTTACGATCCAAAAATTAAACGTGAATAATGCAGAAATCTTCTTGATTTCTATGAGCAAATTGTAAGCAGCCAAAAAAAAAAAGACGGTCTCCAAATTTGCCGCCCCAAAATTCTACCGCCCTAAGCTCCAGCCTACTCAGCCTGCTGGTAAATGCGCCGCTGCTGGTTATACAACTATTTTACACTTCAGGGCGTGATATTTTGTTATGTAGCAATTAGTATTAAACATCTATCTTACTTCAAGAGAGAAAAGTAGAAGAAGTTTCGTTTGTTTTCAACTGCCATTTGAAATTTGCTGCTGGATTTTTATAGTTTTACAATGTAAATGGGAACATTTTTAACAGTGTAAAAAAAGAGAAATTAGTCGGAATATCCAATAATAATGGACGGTACAACGCTACTAGAATTATCTACTTACTGACATAAAAATTAATGTTCTGATACATACTTACAAAATATTTCACGTGACAGACATACAGACATAAAAGTGTATTTAAACCTTCTTGAAATCTTTAACACCTGCTAGGTTATATACTTATGTGGCCAGCTAAAGAATTGCTGGTAAATAACATTCAAACGTGAAATCGACTGAGTGAAGGATTTAGAAAGAACCCAGCATATATTACCAAATAATAAAACGATTAAACGATGCCTGACTAAATTAAATGGAAATAGGCTAATAGCAATATAAATACCTGGCGATGGATGCGCTAGAAAACTATTTCAAAAAGGACGGAAATGTGTGACTCTAGGATCTAACACAACTAAAATAAATAAGTTATCAAAATAAATATAAAACGTTTTAATTAAGAATTCGGTGACTTAGGCGCTCCCAGCCTCTTCTGCGGCTAAGACACTTCGATGCAGCAACTTAGTTTTTTTTTTTTAAAAGAAATATTATTATTTTAACAAAGTCGACGCCTTCGTTGCCACCGGCCTTTGGGTGGTGAAGACGCTTTTGTGCTGATATTTGTTATTGAAGAAAATTATTAATACGAGTTGGGGCCTTCAGCGCTCTCTGACTCTTGGGTGGTGAAGACGCTTGCTTATTCTAAGTTTTTTAATAAAATATTTTAAAAACTTGCGCTCTGTCTCTAAGCCCAGGACACAGTGCGCAGAGCCCTGCAAAGAGGAAGCGATCGCCACCCTAAAAGTATGGCCTTTCCGACTCTTGCTAACGACACGGCTAAATATAGAGATGGATTACATAAACAAAACAAACAGCTGTTGTAGCTTTACGAAGTTCTTACAATACTTAGTTATGTTATTAATTATACTATTTATGCGAGTGCATCTAGAATTGGTGTTACCTAAATAATTCGCTAGCAGTGGCTAGGAAGCGAGTATATACCCATTTGAGTATAGAAAGAAGGTAAACAATAGGTACGTACCTACCTACCTAAAATACAAATTATTTACGGTTTTTAATCAGTAGGACTTTTGTGATTATAACTTAAACTTTCTTATTTAATTTCGCAATTGATTCTTTTCCGACAATCCTACTGTCTACAGTCGAGCATGCTAGATTATTCTTTAACATCTGGTAGATGGTGTTCTAAGATTTAATATTCTCCAGATGGCTAGGGATTAAAATGGATAACTAAATCATACTTGAATCGTAGACGACATCCTCGTTCTTGTTGTAGTATAGGTGCACAAAAAAAGATACGTACTTTGCTGTCTTCAGCAAAGGATGATTGCTGCCGACCAATTTACGCAGATGGAGCGCTACGTTGGCGATTTCATCACTCAGGACCCATCGGAGGCTCAGGAAGGAAGTAGGATAGCCCACGATCTTCTCCGCTTCGCTCACGGCTCGGTTCCAGTCCGGCTTCGAGTTGTGTTGGGCAACACTCGCTCGCTGCGTACTGCAGGTGCGTACTTCCCTAGTACTACAAGGTCCCCAAAGTTTCGAAATTATCGCACTGGATGACTGAACTTTCACCAGATCGCATCTAACCACACCAGCCAAACGACTCAAACTCATTTTGTTAAATAAATATGACAAACTAGGAGTACAAACAATCCCAACAAGTACGCAAATCAAATTTCGAAAGCGCGAAAGTGATTATTTGTTTAGCGAACACTACAAAAACACGAAAAAAATACGTAATTAAACACTACCTGATATCACTTCAATTTTTTTTATTTACTTTCAATTGAATGCTGCCGACTAAAATACAATATTTTATGCGAATATGGCATGAATGATTTATTTCGTAAATAATTTGTACTAGAAATACAAACGTCCAATACTTTCGCGCTAAAATTATTAACTGACCGAATGATGAACGAGATCTACGAACTGCATTCAAATTAAGAACGACTTTAACCTATTGCAAATAAGGAGTATGACACACTGATAGAAGACGAATAGGATTTATTGCCGCGGCTGCGACTAAGTCTGATATTTTATGTAATATATTGAACACAGATTGAACTTACTAATGGCTTTTTTTTGTTATTTGCTATATAGTTTTTACGGTTAATGTTTTGCGTGTCATTCAATATTTCAACATTTAGCCTAGCTGTGTTTGCTATACCACTCGAGTAATAATTAATACGCTTGTTTGTAGATATTTGAATTAACTTTTGTAGAGTTCAAGTACTAACTGCTAACTAGTATACGTTTTATCATTGCTCATTATCTGCAGCAATCGAACACTTCGTGTAATCATGTCTTTATTCGTTGTATATTGAATGAACGCAGTCTTAGTTTAATGTTGCCAAAGTTCAGAGCTAGTAGGTAACCATTTTTATTTGTTCCAAATCAGCTTGCATTATCATAAAGTAATAACGCCTAGATTGAGTCTATATACAGGCACTTTGTCTAACGTGAGGCAAAAATGTAATAGAAGTAAAGATATAAGATAGGAGTGTAATATAGATACAGGAAAAAAAAAAGACCAAAAAATATGGTGGTGGATTATTTAGTTTTTTTTTTTAATTACTTTAACAATTGACAGTTTCATAATAAGCAGCATGACAAAATAATCTAGAAAAAGTATAATTATATTTTTTACTGACATCGTTGTCAATTAATAATGTTTAGTCTAATACTCTAAAGGCTCAAAAGCTAATGATTGATTTATAATTTTGGTTCTATACGATCGGCACAGGGTCGTGCATTATTTATTATTTATTTTGTAAAGCTGTAATTATAATACTAGCAGTGCCCACTGCATCCTTTATGGTGCATTTGCCCCCGTGCCACTTTTTAGTATTAAAGGATGATTTAAACTATAAGTCAAGGGTTCATAAGGAACCTAACATAATGTGAAGAGAAGAAAGTAAATAAAATGAATTTTGAAACATCTGAAACAGGTGGAATATATGTATTCCTCTACACTATGTCTATAATAATAAAGTTATTGGCATGTAATTTATGTAACTGTACCGAATGACCGCGACAAAATAAAATAAAAAACAACTTCTTTACGAAACTAGTGCTGGCAACCTTTTTTTCAACTACGTCATCACTCTGCGGCTCTATTGGTTCAGTTTAGTTCTCTCTCATTCACTTTGTTCAATAGTTCGGCAGTTCGGCTCATGCCATTCCGTTCGTTCATCTGCTTCTTTACCTTCATGCCTTCATTCAGTTATTCGCGTTTTGCCGGGTAGTGTAGTCGTCTGTTGAGCGGTCACTACGCCCTGCCGGTTTATTTTAGTGTTCCAGTTTCTTGAGATTCTCTGTACTGCACAACTGTTGTTATTTGATAACATTTGTGTAATAAAGTGAGGACGTTACGTTGTGGTGTAGGCGAGAAAGGTTCTTTGAATTAACCGAACGTACTTCGAGGTGAGGCTTTTTTATTTTAGTTGCATTCTTCCGAAATGAAATTTAACTCTTTACTTAACTGTCTGGCAAGTCTTTACCAAACTGATCTCCACGTGTATTGCATACGTGGTGAACATTCGTGCAATGATTGCAATGGAAAATACTCTACCTCAGTCAACGTGCGGTTAATATTAGCGCCTCTGAGTGTAATGCGCATTTAGACATACAAATTTCCTGTTACCCTGCTGCTAAAAAAATCATGGATACTTTACTATCATGCGTTTAACTGCAGTTACATATAATCTTGCTATTTTTATCTTCGTAAAAATGCTATTTTTTAAAATTTTACGGATACGTCTCTTAATCAATATATTTTTGTTGCATCATTATTATTAATAAAATATATTACAAGAAATACTTTTTGTACAATTACAAGTTTTATAACATATTTAGACACCAATCCAATTTGCCGAGCCTTTTCCCAATTACATGGGGTCAGCTTCTAGTCTAACGGATTTAGCTGAATATCAGTATTTTACGAGAATTAACTGCCATCAGAGCTCCCCAACCCAGTATGAGGTAATATTATATTCTTTGTTTGACTAATTGTCAGGCACCTCTATGGCATCTGGGACCAAGGGCTAAACATGCTCTCCGAGGCACAGAGGAAATCTTGTTATGTTAAAGATGGTCAACCAACCATGGTGAGCATTGCTTTACCTGGAAGATCTATCAGTCCAGGCTGGGGCGACTTAGCCACAAGCTCCTAGTCACTTATTTAGACACCATTAATTATTATTAAAAGTTATTAAATAATAACAATTGAAAATCACTTTTCACCTATTATGTATGTCATTTATTCATTTTCCCTATGAAAATAACAAGAAACAAGGCTGTTTAGATAGGTTTTGTATATAAACAACACAGTTATCAGACCCGCTAAACATTTTACATTTCTACTATACATTTCATTTCATTTAAAATTTTAACAATATAAACTCAGTGCAATAAAGTTATGTGATTTGGTGGAGAATTTAATAAATTTAAGAAAATGTCTACTTTTATATGAAAAAAATTAAAACATCAGTGTGTCTGATGATGATAGTAATTATCTATTTTTCTATAAAAAATTATTAGTGCAGTTCAGTTTAATCACTGTAAATACACTACAATTAGGTGCCCTTTGGCTCCTTAATCTACTGAGTATAACTGAACATATAACTTGACCGAGATGACATAAATGTTACTTTATTTTGTAAATTAAAAAAAAATGTATAAATTATAATCCTTACTTACTAGTCTTACTTTCATTTTGACCTCAACCTTCTTTATAAACAACATCCATTAAATTAAGATAATACCCGCACATTTTGCATTATTCATTATAGAGTTTTCTCATTATCAAATCAAGTAGTTATTTACACAAGGCTTGTCTATCATTAACTACACACATAATTATATGTGCTCTGTGGCTGTATGTAATCATTGTGAAATATTAAAAAAAAATTGTTTGTGGCAGTAATCTTTGTCTAAAGGTTGTCTCTTGTCTGCCAGAGCAGACATTAAAGGTCAATGAAATCTTAAGCAATGTCACATGCATCCGAAACATGTAAAACAAATATTTGAATGATATCGTTCAATTCTAACGGAAAATATGAACAGCCAATCAAGCATGTTGATTGTTGTTGCAGGAGACAGATTTACTGAAATTATATTTAGGTACTTTACTTAAATGAAGTTAAAAGGAATCAAACAAATTTAGTGATTCTCTTAATCACCGTCAGAGTCAGAAATAACCAGCCCGCTGACTCTGTAATTGCATTACATTCTTCTTTAAGAAGAAAAGTACACATTATGTAACTCTTCTCTAATGTACTAATCTAGTGTCTAATGGTATTAGTCATGAATCATAATGATAACTCATGCTAATAGTAAAATATCTTAACTACTGTGTGGAAATCCATCCCACAACACCAGCGCAGTTGAAAGGGTTGAGGCAACCACTTCAACCACTACGCCAGTTATGCAGTGTTGTACTTTGTAAAATTTGAATGGGATCTAAATATAAGCAACATTCAGCTGAGTTTCTCAGGTTAGGTACCAACTGTCAAATATCCACATGATTACTTTTTTAAATATGCCTGTTAAGCACATCTGCGAGCGGTGCTAGGTGATTAATAATCTCTAAGGTAATACGGAAGGTTTGATCTTCATAGTTACCACATGACTAATATACAATCCAATACCACAGTCAAATTTTCTATAAAAAAAAATTACAGTTACATACAAAATTTGTTGGTATTAATGCAGTGTGTTCCTTGAATGGGGCACCTTAGTTTTGTTTCTACAATAACAATCATCAATTTGTTACAACATGTAAATGCATTCATCAATGCAGCAATCAGAGTTAAACCCTGCAGTTCTAAATTATCTTGAACAGGTTCCAACTGTCATGAATAATTTATAGTTATCCAGTATATTATTGTCTGTTTATTATGCTATGTACAATAAATATTAGATCTAATCTGTTTCGTGCGTCAGTGTTGTACCAATGAACAATTTGGTATGCTTTTTAACCGACTTCAAAAAAAGGAGGAGGTTCTCAATTCGGTTGTATTTTTTTTTTTATGTTTGTTCGCTGATTACTCAAAGACGCCTGGACCGTTTTGAGAAATTATTTTTTTGTTTGAAAGGATATACTTGTCATGTGGTCCCATTTTTTTCAAGTCACGTTCTGATGATGGGATCCTAGAGAAATTGAGGGCAACCCTCAAATTTAAAAGGCTTATATATTGTTTTTTGTATATTATCTAAAGCTACTCGGATATTTGCATCTAGCAGTCAGAATTTTAAGTTGCTGAGCTGATGCTGGAAGGTACAACTCCTTAACGGTTAGGAGTATGGGGATTATTATTAATAAGTAACCGCCGTCTCCTCATTCGAGAAACATTCTTGCTTAGTCTACCCATCACTTAAAATCGTAAAATAAAATAATTTTTTACAAAAAAAAAACCGACTTCAAAAAGAAGGTAAACTAAAAAGCAAAAAATAAATTTACCTCGCACAAAATAATACGTTTTTTTCATTTAGTTACCTAAATAGAAATTGTTAAATTATTATTTTATAATTCTGAAGTTGGTGCCAAGTAAACAATAACTCTGTATAGATAATATCAATCTTTCTATCAACTATTTTCTGACTGAATTAGTTCTTAATTATCCGATTTACTTGGCACCGACTTCAGAATTATAAAATAATAATTTAACAATTTCTATATAGGTAACTAAATGAAGAAAACGTATTATTTTGTGCGAGGTAAATTTATTTTTTGCTTTTTAGTTTACCTTCTTTTTGAAGTCTTTTTTTTTTTGTTAAAAATTATTTTTATAATGGCAAATAATACGTAAATTACGTGTAAACTTGCATTGTTATAACTAGGTAGTGCACTGATGAGCTTTGAAGTACCATAACATCCATATTTATGCTATTATATACCTATATACCTATCTTTAAAAGACATCAACGCGATTACTCCCGGTACCACTTTAGAAATAGTTTTTACGCGTTGATTATTTTAACCGAGCAGACACACTTTGGCATATTAGAATAGAATACTAGTATAGTTGTAACAATTTAGCGGTTCTGGAGTGAGCTACAAAAATGCGCTGTTTCGGTCGCTCTAACGCTTATGTGCTGCGAGCGACTGAGATATCGCATTTTCCATGTTGACTCCAGAAACGCCTGCAAGCTTGATAATAATTCTGATAAGTAGGTATAATGATTTCGAATCGTTGGATTAGTAACAAAAGGATAGATAATACAAAATAGTTATTCATAACTTGAACCTGTGTCAATTTTGACAATATAATGTGTAACGCGTGGAGTTCGTTTTATTAAGTAGTAACGCTTCAAACGTTACTGCCCCGCTTCTATGGAGTTAAGCGTAATGTTAAATATCAAAAACGTTAATAAATAGTTAGAGTATCAGCCACAAAAATAATTATTAAAATCCAATTATTTTATTTTTATAGAGATTAGTGCATTCAAACAAACTAACTATCGCCCGCGGTTTTGTCTACGTGGTAGGTACATCAATATAAAGTAGCCTATGTTACGCGCCTTGTAGTAGCCAGTTACCTGCATATAAATTTTTATCAAAATCGGTCTAGCCGTTTAGAAGATTACCCGATACAAACAGACATACAGACAAAAATTTTTGTAATGTATTTTATATCAACTATAAAAACCTTTTTTTTTACATTAAAAACAGTCTTTTAATTTATTGATTGTTATTTGTATATTGATATTTTTAGGTAATACTAGGGATGCTGTACTCCTCAAGAAACACCCGTTTAACGGGTTCAAAAAACTTAATAAAAAAAAATTACCGCAAGTGCACGATCGAATTCCGTCACTGAAACCGGCTTGCGTGCTAAGTCCGATGATATTATTTTTAGTGTTAATGTCATTGAACTGTATTTCTAGGACAAGGCGAATAGCTTTATCTGAGCCTTGGAGTTTGTCAACTCCACGTGGTTTGTGCATGTTAAGGAATGCCGTCTGTTTATATTAGCATTATTAAAAACTATAACTGTTAACAAAGATTTTAGACCAGTAATTTTGCTTACCGAAAAATACTAAAATATGGCAGCCTAGGTCAGTGATGGCGATCCTTTGGTACGCGTGCCACCGATAGTACGCAGCATATTTTTTTTGCTATATTAAAAGAGGGCCACGAACAAACATGTATTCTAGTGATTTAGATATATTAAAGTTAAATGTTAGTATGAAAACACGGCCCCCGGGAGTCTACACTTTATGCAGGAGCAGCTAGTCTGGTATAAATATCATTATTTATTAATTCAGTTTTTTCTTTGTGCAGGTATGGAGTGGGAAGGGCCGCCCAAGCAAGGCTTGTACGACCCCCAGAACGAGCACGAAGCCTGCGGTGTTGGTTTTGTTGTTGCTATCGACGGGAAACGTACTCATAAAGTAAGTATTATAATCTTCTTTCCTTTTTAGGGTTCCGTAGTACCTACAAGGAACCCTTATAGTTTCGCCATGTCCGTCTGTCCGTCTGTCCACGGCATAGCGACGAAACCGTTGGTGCTAGAAAACTGAAATTTTGCATGAACATGTATGTTAACTAAACAAAGAAAGACGTAGAATAAAATTTGGAAAAATATTTTTTTTTCAGGTTGCTCCCCTACATGTAAAGTAGGGATGTTTTTTTTTTTGTCGCCTACCCCATAGTGTGGGGTATTGTTAGATAGGCCTTTTAAAAACGTTTAGGGGTTGCTAAGACAGTTTTTTTGATTTAGAGATTTGTTTGCGAGATAATTAACTTTAAAGAGCAAATTTTTGTTCGAGTAGGGCGTCCCCCCCCCCCCTCTAAAAGCTAAACTACTGGATCCCAAAATCTGAAAAAAATTGTGTCGGTAGTACATGTAATGAACTTTAAAGGAAAACTATAGCGGATAAGTTCACTTCATTAGTTCAAGAGGAATAGGGGTCCGAAATGTCAGATGCAGTTACTCAGAATATTTCGTTCAAAATTCTTGAAACATAAATAAACATACATAATACATATATAAAATCACGTCTTTATCCCACGGGGGTAGGCAGAGACGATGGAACGCCATGTGCTTCGCTCCTTACATACTTCTTTCGCTTCCTCAACATTCATACATCTCGTCATACGTGCTAGCTGGTTTCGTGTACTACAAACATTTCCTTTCTGAAGGACGCCATTTAGTTAAAAAGTAAAATTAAAAATATTTTTCTACGGAACCCTACTGCGCGTGGCCCGACACGCACTTGGCCGGTTTTTACCATAATCATTCCCTCAAACCAAAGAATAAAACTTGTCCTATCGTCATCGAGCCCTTATCCCAATTACTTGGAGACGGCGCAATATGTTTATATATTGCATACTTTTCTATGAGACGTGATCACAGAACTTACAATCTATCCATCTGTTCGTCGGCCTTCCCTTCCCCTTGTAGCCTTCAACATTAATTCTTTGAATGCTATTGATAATATACCCCATACATTCTCCATGTCCATACCACGTTAATCTCTCAGTCGTTAATATCTCAGTCACCTTTGCAACTTTCATGCTTCCCCTAATATACTAATTTCTCATTTTACGCGACTGCATCAGAAAGAGGCTTATATTTTATCCATTAGATAGTCACACCACAACGACACCTCAACAATCGCAATAGTGTTATGCAATCGCGTCTTTCATCCGTCACTTTCGTGGTCTAATATGACGATCCATATACAAGACCTCCTTCTATCATCGTTACAAATTCTTGGGAAATTTCAGCCTTCCCGATCTGTTTCGAATTTATATCCAATAAAATGCAATAACAGGAGACAATTACAAACAAATCTTTCTATAGAAGTAACCTTTTAAATTTCTTTGAACTGTAATTACTATTGATAGCGTTCCGTGACTAGTATAGATTAGTAGACCAATTACTACGCCATGTTCTACCATCTCACGTATTTACTATGATCTTGCATAAAATTATTAACATAATAATATACTTGTATTACCCCTTTAGCTTACGTAATCATTAAAATTCCTATGCAGATATTGGCACATTTGGCACGAACTTTTCGCTATAGAAAAATACCAACCATTTATGGAGGAATTCAAAATCTTTTTCGAGCTCTTTTGGACGTAGTTCAAAGACAAGTTCAGGGCTGACATTGGAGGCAAGGTCAAGCATAAACTTTAAAGCTTAGCCTCGAAAGTTACATCACCGATGAACAAAATACATAATTTAAGATGTCAGGGATTTTAATTGGAAAAGCTTTTTTAATAAATAGAGACCAGAGCTTAACGAGATCTTTAAAGGCGACAAAATCTATTCGCGCTCTTTATGCTAGCACTACATGATAACTTATCATCTTGATCATTTATATGCACACAATCTGGATAATAATGACCTTCCTAGGTAACATTGTTTAATTTGCGGGCTTGTCTGGATTTAGTTAATCAACAACAACCAGACAAATGCCATTAATAAAATGCAGACAAGATTTATGTAGAAAACAGTACGAATTGTATTTTTTGCATATAAGTTGAATGTTCTATTTAATACCATTTGTATAATTGATTTTAACAGTTTAAAATTAAAGATCAGCTTACATTTTAGAGTCTCCAGCCCCAGTTTGAGAAAAAAAAGGACGTTTTTGCTTGGTTACCTTCGGCGCATCCTAACTCTTGGCGGCTAAGATACTTCGGTGCCGCTTCTTTTGTTATTAAAGAAAATGCGTAAAAAATTCGGCGCCTTTGACACTAGCTAACCCTTGGCAGCAAAGATATTCCTATGGCACTTTCGTTTTAAAGAAATGTCAGCGCTTTAGGCGCCGCTATTAAGATTTACATCAGTATTTTTCAAGAGCCTCGCTGTTGGAGGCTAAGATACTTCAGTACCACTTCGCCGAGGTTTTACTTTTTCTGATGTCTCCAGATCGTTCGTGATGCCGAAGTCCTCGCCAAGCGCATGGAGCACCGCGGTGCTTGCGCGTGCGACAATGATACCGGCGACGGCGCGGGTGTGCTGACTGCCATCCCGCATCAGTTCTACTGCGCTCAGCTAAGGTATGTGAAAAATATTATAGCAACAATAATCAAGACATCTTGTCAATACTTAACGATTTGGGTTATTCGCTTATTGAACGCAAACTTTCCTGATATAGTTATGTACGCAGCCGCGCTGTGTATAAGTGGCAAATTATACGGGGTATGCGCGTGCGCTTCTTGTGGCAATTTTGATATATTGGGCAAAGACAATATAGAAAAATACAAGCCGAATACTGAAGCAAAACCTACATTTATATTATCGTTATTTAACGCAAACATTACACAGTTTTTTCCTAACTAATCGTAATTGCACAATTTTATGAATGAACAGTCCATTAAAACAATTTAAATACGGAAAATATCGAACTCGAGACTTGCAAAAAATGGGTTCTAGTCTGTGCCACTTGGCATTTTGCCAGTAAGAAACAATCGCGCCCATAGCCTTACACTTGGCATTGCGCCAAACCGGCATGGTTAGAGAATCGATACGACAAGATAAACTGGAACACTTTTTGTTACCAAAAAAATATACATTCAACTAAAATCAATTTTAGCTTTTTTTTCGGCCGTGTCGAGATACTTGAAAAGAGTGAATATTTTATATGATAGAAGCATCTCATGAAAAAGTGTACATTTAAAGAATCCGTTACCTTACTTTACAAACCAATAAAATTATATTAATCTTTACGGTTTAAATCATTGTTCAAGAAATAAGTATGAGGAAGAATATGCGGTATTATAGTGAGACATTAACAATATTGATTGAGGAATTATTGATAGGTATTTTCACTCATACATAAGTGACAAAATAGGTTCTGTGAAGTTTGCTTTAATCAGAGGGTTATTCGCAGATCGCCCCATTCGCTCTTCGTCACTCGCAGTTTGTCTTATTTGCTTTCGATCCATTCGCACTTCGGCCCTTTCGCGATGGGTTCATGTTCGTATATCTGTTTGGACTTCTACTTCTGCTGTTATATGTATACAAAGCGCGTTTAAAAGCTAAAACTCTGGTTAAATGTATTCACGAACTCCATTATCACAAGGATCATTAAACCATCGCAGTACAGGCGATTTGCACTGACCCAGTCACCTATTCGCTCTCAAGTAGATAAACGTACTATTATCCTCCACACCGCGGTCTAGCCTAACTGCGCAGTTATACGATATCTGCTTGTTTATCGTTAGCTTGTTATGGCCAATATTATACTTGTGGCATTATAGCTTGTAGTCTTGTTGATAATTTTTTATCTTAGCTGGTATAATTATTGAGAAAACGGGTTACTCACGTTATTTTAGCCGGGATATGCCGACTAGTTTCGAATCTAGTACGTAGATTCCTAACACGTTTTAAGAATATTTAGGTATATTTTGCTAAGTAAACTTTATCTTTTTTACTACACTCGCATGTATCTTTGATTCCTTCAGCAGTACCTTGGGATTTGAAAATTCGAGCACTTAATGAGCTCTATTGGTCAGTGCATATTAATAACACTACCCACAAGCTGGATCTTATTCACGCGTTCTTAAAGAAATCAAGCGTAGAATCTCTGTTCAAAATGGTATTAAAGTTAACCACTTGCATTATTGTCATGCCTACATTCAATTATAGTTACATCACAATTACAAAGCCTCAATAATACGTAATTCTGAAACATTACATAAAAGCATATGCGCTACGAACAAATTAATAGCGCGCAATAACAACCTAGCGACAATCTTGACATTGAACTTAGTAAATGCACTGATATGCAGTGCATGTGCTAATTGCTATTATCACAGTCTTGAAGTAATACTCGTACTCGATTCTCGACAATGAGTCGCATTGTTACATAGATAACAAATAGTATTTTTGTTTTGTAGTAGGGCTGTCACAAACAAGACCTTTCAATTTAAACACTGATTTTAATCTAATATCAGCCAAACGCCCGCATGCTCACCATTTCTGTCTTGCACTGCTCTCGTTTTGTGGACTGGAATATTCTTCTAGTTGCGCTCCAAATGAATACTGCTTAAATTGAGCTTGCTAAAGTTTTACTGATCGCACAAGATGTATTCATATGGCCTTCTTACTTTAGCAAGATCTTGATATCAAATCTACGACTCGAAATGTATGCTGCAGAGTTTATAAGTTTTACAGCTGATGAAAACTGAGTGTTTTTAATAATATGGTGTACATTATCTTCCGTTACACATCATGTACGTAAATGCATGGTATGATTTGCCACTTATCTCGGCATTTGCTCCTAAAAATGAGGATGTATTATAACGATAACATGACCGATCTCCTGAATAACACATAATATTATGTGATTAGTGGTAGCCCTACTTGAATGGCGACTGATTCAAGGACGTTTTCCTTGTCCTGTATTATGTGACGTAGACTGTTTTTTTCTGCCATTTATCTTACTGTGGTTATGAGTTTATTTTGTCTAGCTGAATAGCGTCAATATTCTGAACAAAATTGTTAAGCAAAGGTCTGAAGGATCCCTTGGTGTGTTGACTGTAAGCTCATTATTGTTTATATCATCGCGCCCGTTGTGTCCGGGTACCGAAAATGCTCACGCTTAAGCATTTCTCGTGCTACACGCTTCATAGCTGTTAGTCAAGAAGACACACAAGGGCACATGCATATTGTTTGATATTTCGACAACACTGCGTGACAACTGCCTACTAAAATAACAATAGAATTTCAACGATTACGTTGTCAGTATTACTTGTATTATTACCTCGGTAGCATTATGAAATATTATCGGATGTTGACATAGTTTATGATGGTTTTGTGTTTACTTTGTACACTACAAACTTCTGCTTCTACAGAGTGAATCAAAATCATGGGGCATTCTCTAAACTAAAATATCTATATATAAGATCTATAGTAAAGCCAGTATAACAATTTCTGGCTTTTACTATAGATCACGTCCCGGATTTCTCTGAATCTATCTTCTTACTTATTGAAAAGTAGAAAAGCAGTTAATGCCAATATTCTTTTATTTGTCAAATACTGTGTCATGCATGACAGAAACACTAAATTAATTAATAGTTAATGAAGTCTTGTAAGTATAGCAATTTTATACGGCTATGCTTCAGCTTCTAACTGAAGATCGCAACCAATAGCTATAACGAATAAGAGTCTGTTTTTCCACTACGTTAATTTCATCTTACAGTCGATGAAATGAGGCAAGAAAATTGACTATTGTGTTGTGGTTTATCGCTGATTCGATTAATAGAGCAAAATGAAGTAGATTATACAAATACACAAGTGTTTAAAATTTAAAGTTAAATTGAAATCGTAGGTGTCAGAATTTATTATAGTAAACAACGTTTACAATGAAACATATAGAAGAATAAATGCAATTTTACATCATCATCACTACATAGTATAAAACAAAGTCGCGTTCTCTTTCCCTATGTCCCTATGTACGCTTAGATCTTTAAAACAATGCAACGGATTTTGATGCGTTTTTTTTAATGAATAGAGTGATTCAAGAGGATGGTTTTTATGTATAATACATGCATATTATAGTAGAGAAAAGTCGAGAAATTTAAAGATTTGTAATGTGATGTCGTAACAAACATATTTTTCTGCGCTTACATTGCAAACGCTGGCTAAACCTTACGAGATAGATCAAATTTATGTACTACGGAATTGACAACATTTCAAAATTTGAAAGTGTCTAAAACAAAAATACCGTTTCTTTATTATCCTATCCGGAGTACAAAATCATTTTTTTTAATTTTTTTGGATCAGTAGTTTTGGAGAAAAAAAATGAAAACGAAAAAATGCGTCGTGACGTCACATATACGGCTTAATAAAGTATTACCTTTGCCCATGCTACGACAGAATGAAGAGTAATCGAAAATGACAGTTGTAATGTCAGTATTGTCAGTTGCTTGTCAACTAACGTTAAATAGTTAAATACATATTTCGCAATAATGAAAATATAAGCAATATTTATTGATTGCAACTATAATTCTTCCTAAATCGAACTGAATCCAAGTGAGGAATATGATACACCTACGATGGATTTAAAATATTATTTTGTACGAACATGTAAAAACAAATCTAAAGACGCCAACTCAAACAAGAAAGAATAGTGTAATGCACTGGATGTAGTTTGTTCGAAACAACTATAAACACATATAGAACTATGTGTGTGAAGAAGCTATAGACTACATAACATTACACTACAACTTAAAGGAACGCAGCAGTAATGAAATAAGTAGCAAAAACTGGGAACATTTCAGAAACGGGACTGGAAAAGTAAAACCTTGGGGATCAGTTATTTTAATGATATAATGTTATTAAAATAATTTAATTTACTTTCATGTTCTCATCAGTAATGTTTAGATATGGACAAGACCTGGGCCATGTGAAAATAAATTATTTAAAATATTATACAAGTATCTTTTTATTTATGATTGCTGTTTCATATTTTGTTTATGAAAACTAACACACATGTAATATAACATAACATCAACCCCATATCACCCAAAAATAAGTATTAATAAAAGTATTTATTTGTTTTTAACATAAGAGAAAAAGTTATGACATGTAAGCGAAGCAGTTACATAGCTACACATACACTGTATAACTAAAATACAATTGTATTCAATAAAGAACACAAAAATAAAAACATAAATAAATAATCAAAATTTATTTAGCACTTTCTAAAATATTTTCAAATATAAATTGCTTCCAAAAATGTTCAGCTTCTTGCACAATCTTTGCTGTTTAATCTTTATCATACTCAACCTAGTATTTGTGGATTAGCTTGTTCTTTTCATAATCTGGATCAGCAATACAAAATAAGACCATAGGTTTGTTTGCAGCATGCATTTTGTACCATTATTTGAGCTTTACATTTTTCTTTAAGTTTGCCATCCTTGATGTAATTTTTGATAGTGTTTTTGCTAATAGGGCATTATATTTCTATTACAAAGTCTGCACAAAGCCCATCTGGTGCAACACCAATAATAGGGGGTATATGAATTAGACCTGTGCTTTCAATAACTCCAAAATCTTTTGCTAAAATATTAATGATGAGTTTTTGTAACGTTTTACTCCGTCTTATGGCTTTTGTTTAAGGCACCTTGTAACCACCTAAAATGCTTTGCACTAATACACCTTATTCTGTTTCGCAAGGGACAGCTTCATGTATTCTAGACTCAACCTTGACGCATTGAATGTCATAGTTCGGAATCCACTTGTTTTGTTGTAGCTTTAGCAACACTGTTAATTACTTCTTCACTGAGCTTTTCCTGGCAGAATCATATAAAATTAGGTAAGTATTGTCTTGTTGGATGTGTACAAACTGCAGCATTAAGTTCAAAGTAGGTTGACGGTTACCACAGTACTTCATTTCATGTCCTCATCTTCTGTCTGTTGCACTCTTCAGTAAACATGGATAAACTTATATTAACATTTACATTGTCAGTGGTAATTTTCCTTTTGCCTATATTTTTGCTAAAATAATCTTCTGATCACCAGCACTAGCTTGTCTTGGTTTACCCCAATAACACGCAGTAGATGTGACAGAAGGTTCATCTGACAGTTTTATCAGCCACATGGCAAAGCAGATAGCGTGTTTGCACCCTCCTGAAGACGCAGTATAATCATGACACTGAACAGAAATGATATTTTCCTTAGACTCGTCAATTTCAGCAGTTACCATGTACAACTTGGCTCTTACTTTAAGTTTAGGCGTCACCCTACATTGAATGGTGCACGAGTTGGTATCACGCTTTACTTCCACACATATCCTACAGCTGTGTCTACGTAAACATCCCTGGAAGCTAATAATGCTTTGGCACTACGCGTTTCGGCGGCATTGTAGCAGTCGTTTTCTACCATATATTCCAAAAGCATAACGTAGTTAACTTTTGGCAAATTCTTGCTATCAGCAGCTTGAAATCCATCTGATACCTTCATGGTTGATGAATGAAGAGCAGAATAGAGAGAATAATACGATTTTTATGCAAGAAAATAAATGTAAACAAACAAAGTTGTAAACAAGTATGACAATTATGACATATGTCACTTCAAAAAAAAAAAATAAGCAAAGGCATATCATTATTCCACCGTATATGTGACGTCATTTGGCGCTTACGTCTATTTAGAATGCACTTGCTTTCAAAAATAAAATAATTAATGAAAATAATAAAATTTCGCAAAAAGAAAAAATACGGGTTTGTTTATTTTACATCTAGTTTCAATTAAAATAATAATTTATATATGTTAAAAAAATGAAATGTTGTCAATTGTATATCTTAAAAAGATGAATAAAAAGTCCCCAACAGCATATGTTTATCTCCATATGGATAAAAACGATAAGGATATTACAACAAAAAAATGGGTTATAAATGGGTTATTTTGCAAGCTATTTTAAACGATACAGTATAATTCCTTATCCAAATACGTTGTGCATTTCATGTAGATCAAAGTTGCCCTTTACAGCATGTGATTTAAATGAATATTTTCGAAGATATTACAGATTTAAAAAATGCGGGACGTAGCGTTTGCGGCCGCTGTGTTTTTATATACAACGTTCACAGTTTTTCTGTAGTGTATTTAGTATCAGCATTGTACCCGTGCGAAGCCGGGGCGGGTCGCTAGTATTGTTATAAGTCGGATGTACCGTAGTTTTCTTTCATTGACATCGGAGTAGTCAAAACACTTAATAAAAGTTAAAACATTGATAATATTTATAAACATAACTTTTGTGACAAACACGCAGCAATGTAAATATTTGATATTGATAGTGTTCACGACCCAAATTTACTGAAAGCACAAAGCATAGTATGAGATCCACTCATTGCGTGCATGATAGCCAAACAATAACAAATTGACGTTTTTATCTACTACATACTTATTTTAAAAACAATAAGCCCGTTATCATGTAGTTGTAGTAAAAGTAGATTGGGAATCGTATGTTGGGAGGCGAAGTCGACGACATACGACGACACGTCTTGTTGCCATCCAGTTTTGACAGCGCGCTTTTCAAAAAACGTCTAATTATGCATTAGAGTGGTCAAAGAGATGATATTAGTGTGTAAGGCCCGATTTCCACCAAAGTGGATAGGTGTGTTTCAAATCAGGATCCAAAAGTATCAGATAATTATTTTCTTTGAAAATTATCCATTACGATTCATTACTTGGGCCTCTCTTATTTTCCTACATTTCGTCTATAATCCACTGTTTATCCCTATTTTTTACACTTAGTCTGCTTAAATACTTATTATTCTTTATTTCTTGGCATATTTATTAATTTGTACACATCACAGTCGACAATCACCAACAGAAAACGAAATTTATCAAAAATGCATTTGGATGAGCGCTAAAGCGGTAACTTGTGTATGGGATACACGTGTGGAGTGTGGGAGTCAATGGTGTCATTAGAGTTCATTACCTAAAATTTTATAATTATCAATGATCACTTCGAACCCTAGTTTGAATAACCAATCGGGTTTCGTGATTTTCACAACTCTCTGCTTAGCTTCGGTAACGGAACCTAATTGGTTATCCAAACACATCTCCGCTTTGGTGGAAACTGAAGAAAATGATTGTATGATCGACACGACATATCAAAGTTTATATCATATCAAGCCAAACCACCATATTTGTGGTGGTTTGTTCTGGAAGACAATAATATTGAAGATTAACATTTTCCAACTTAAATTTTAAGCTTAGAAGTTTATGTCGCACTGTAGCCAATTTCAGCTGAATATAAAATCTTAAGCACTCGGTCTTATGTTTAAATTAGTTCTGCCATCTTAAAACTGGTTTATTAGGCCGTTATTTATTTTGGTTGTATGCTGGTGTCAGAGTAGACGTTTTGTACAACAATTATTTGGTTAATAGTAACCATTCCTCAAAACTAATAAACTTATGTTTGTACCAATAACAATGGCATATTTTTTTCATATTCATACATTTTCATTTTAAAATCAATAGCCCTCATTGTCATAACATCAATGTTATTTTTCCTTTATGCATTCCTTGAAAAGACATTACTCACCTTTCTTTAAATTAATACCATTATGTGTTATAGGTATTAGGTATACTTGATTAATTTACCTTATTTTTTTTCCTTGAGATAAGAATTGCTCAGATTCCATGATTTCTTGGAATAATAAACTGGCATCCTACTTTTCAATATAGAATCCAGAATACGCTGCACAGTCCTTATATATAATAACAACATATTTGCTTCAGTAAGTGGTCGTGCATAGCAAATTACAAAAGCAACAATGTACTAAAATAATTAGAGTCCATTAGAGCACGTCCAGGTCTAGCAAGTCTTGCTGCGTAGTACCAGTCCAAGGGCACGCTTTCTTCTATAGTGCATGTGTATTGGCATTTCTTACGGTGATTCCTATTTATAGTCTTCGACCCGTATTGTATTATTACGTCCACCATAAAATCGATTCGATCCATTTGTTCGAAGTTTGCCAATGCATTTTCTTAAGTAAAAGCTTTAATGACGTATATTTACGTGACTGCGATCGCCAATATGCGACCATCTTTACATAAATTCAATGCATCTATTGGAAAATTGCTCGATTAAGTTTAATTAACAGTAGCGTTTCTTTTACCAACCTTTTACCAGGTATTCGTCATTGGTATAACAAAATAATGTCATTCTTCGAGTAGTTTACGTTCGTAAATAGAAGTGTAGACATTGTTTTTGTATTGGAGTAATCTGGGTTAATATGGTTGTTGAGCAGCAAGAGCTGAAAGGGCTTTTAAGACGATTGGGTTGTTTTTCTAGTGAGCTCACGTTCTATGGCGTATAAATGTTGGAAAACAACACTATATTTATTTAGTGACTTATGTACGAACTAACATAGAGAACAACAAAGGACAGATACTAAAGTTTATATCAGACTACCTCACCATGATTGTACTGGCGGGACCATGATGAAAATCCCATAATTAGACCAAAAAGATGAGGCTTCTTATTTCATCTTTTCTTGAAACCACCTGAACTCCGAACAACTGTCTTATACATCGACGCATACGAACATGGTTCACACACTTTACCACATAAGGTCAATAACTTGTCCGTTCTGATAAAAAAAAATATTTGTAAACACTGAAGACATTGCAAAAGTGAATAACAGGCATTGAAACAATTACCAGGAGCTGAAAAAGAAAACAGCTGTTTTTTTTCTTGTGATATAGCCGCAAACACAATGATGAAAATAGAAAGACTTTTAATTGACTGTCTTGTGCGTCATGTCTGGAGCTTATGTAATGATAACTTATTGCTTATTGATAATGTTTATTGTTTTTTTATTGACTCATAAATTATCAGTTGGTATGAGATTGGTTGGTTGAGTGATTATCACTATGCAAAAATATGTCGAATGAATTGCCCTGCCCGAATCTGTGTTGCCGCATGAGTACAATCTGGGTGCCTTCAAAGCAATTGTAAATAAGTATCTCTTAGGTAACCGTGATCCACCGCAGACCGCATCATCTCTTCCATCGCGTGCTTATTAGTGATGTAACGAAAATTTTTAAGCATTCTCGAAAACGAATACGATTATCTGCCGCCGATATTCGCGAATCCTAATACGAATTTAAAGTTTTTTCTTTAATAAAAATAAGCAGAAAAGAGGTGCCTTCGGCCCGTAAGCTTAAGGAAGCGCTGTAGGCGCCAACTTTTATAAATAATTTCTTCAATAAAAATAAGAGAGCCCACTGGTAACATAATGTACGAGCTAAGTTTGATTGAAACGATGATTTCTTTGTATCATATTGTGTAAAGCCGTAGGCGGTATGTTATTTTGTTACTTACAATAAATAAAAAATAAAAATAGTGTGTGCTTGTGTCATGCATGCTCAGTTGCTCACAATTACAGATAATCTTGTCAAATGTAATAACTTAATCAAATGTGTTTTCGATGGTCTAGTTTACAGCATATTAACCACACTTCAATACTTGACGTGAACAAACAGTATAACTTTCAAAACATCATTATTTTTATTGCTCACTCGAGTGCTATAAAATGCAGGTATAATATCAACGGCCTTGTAGTAAAACTTTATTGTTTTCTCTGTACATAATGGCCTGATAAAGAATTATCTGATGCCCACTTGAACATCTACTATCTAATGCCTTTCCGGGTAATTTATTGTCATTTATCAGTCGCATACTGCATATCGTTCGTCTAATAATAATAATTAAAAGCTGTGGTAAAAGATAAATCAAAAGAAAATCGCGCTTTGTTATTATTGCCCATGAAGTAAGTCAAATCTTCAGTCATTGCTTTACAAAACAAGCAATATTTTGGCTTTTCGCCGTACAAATGAACGATTTGGTTCTGTTAGAGGCTACGAATAATAAGAGTCGTTAGAGGTCATGCATGGTACGACTTCGAATCACTTTTTATTATTTATTTAGGGTCACGCACACTATGATACATAATTTTTTTACAGGCTACAGATTTTCGACCACCACGTTTGGTGTAGGTTTTCATCTGATATTCATGAATATACAACAGGAGTCTTAGAGAGAGGATATATTCTTGTTATGTCAATAAATTGTCAATCATGTCAAGCATTCTCTTGTCTCTAAACAGACAACTTGTCTCTAATCAATCTCTTCAAACCATACCTAGTTAATATCGTGACCAAGTATAATGCATTAGTTACCTACTGTAATTTATTGATAAACAGTAATTCAATACAAACCATAATACGTGTGAAGTGTAAACGAACCACATTGTGTATGTACGAAGGACAGATACGTAGTTCGCTAGTAAATAGAGTCATAATTCTAGATTCAGCTGTTCTAGAACTAAATCTGTTTTACTACTATACTGATACTTGCAGTGTTAATCACTTTGAAGACCAGCAAAGGAGTATCATATTTGGATTTTTAGGTGTCCTCGAAGTTTTTATTTTTAATGTTTTCTAGTTAGTTACTTGCGAGCATTCTCAACTTTTGAGTATCGCGTAGCGTACCTAATTTATTTCTGACACACATGTTTGCACAACGTGTAAGTGCACACGTGGATATTTATTTATTCTCAGACTGCCGAAGAAACGTTCACATATTTAAATATGTTTGCTAGATTTTCCTGGTTCATAAATTTTAATCCAACCACTATTCACTCCACGGAACCATGTTTCCTGAGCATAATTTTCTAAGTATTTAGTTTAGTAGGTTTATTAGCTGCTTAGTAGTAAGCTTAAGATTATATTCCGATTACCTTGATAAAAATTACCACAGGCGGCGCGACGGTGACACGCGAGGGCTTCGTGCTCATGACTGCTTACTGATTATAGGAACAAGGGGGGCAGCCAGATATGGTGTTAGACCAACAATCATAAAGGTCTCGATGGCTCGATTTCCTCCATTTATTGCCGTGCGCTTGTGAGTGTTCATACCACTACAAACACATAAACCTAAAACCAACATGATTAGCTACTATGACAAAAGACAATAAGATCAAAATGTCGCGTAACTTGTAACTTTACTCAAGCCGTTTTACACACAAAAGTAGAAAATAAAAAGTAAGCAAAAAAAAAAAAAGCCATAACAAATGTTTTAGTTCGAAGTATGCTATGCCAGTGCCTGTTTACCTAAATATCATCAAATAAGAGGATGAAAGAACTGAAGCCCAGAAAGAAAGCAGCCATTTTGAAATTATTTCCACCTAAGTCACATACTTAATATAATAAAATTATTCAATAAAATCTTTTTCTAGATTTTAGGTTCATTTATTTACAGATCTCAAAGAATTATTAAGTGTATCAACACGTAATGTCGCTGACCTGTAATTCCAGTTTTGGTTGTTTTGACAAATCAAAGGTTTGACCAAGTATAAAGGGGTCAAGACAGTTTATACCGATAATGGTTTTTCTGACCATTTAATATGAAGTCACTGAACTTAACACGGCATTTGACCAACGATAACTGTTAAGAGGTAGTCCAGTCATGCGAATTCCTTTGATATTGCCCTAAGATTATGAAAATACGAAAAAAAAACTGTTTTATGTAATTTTTTAAGTACTCAAAAGCTGTATAGATTAGCCAGTTATGTATTTTCTGTCATTGACATTTTATCCATGCGGAAGATTAGCTCTACATTTATGATGCTCCACCCATTTTCGGCTAGTCCTCCTCTCACCTTCATTTTCTTCTTCTTGGGTTCCAAGTTCATATTAAGTTTAAAGTATACAACTATACAGTATACGTATTTGACTTTGTGAATCCTTGATTAATAGCCCAATACTCCTTCTTCTGTGTGCTTACATAATGTAATGCTTACACATAGTTCAAGTAAGATTTCTTCATGTTAACCAAATCAAGTTTACATCCAAGTGTAAACGACATGAAATAACAAGAACATGGTCACATCCTAAGCATGAATAAATTTTAGATCGATTAGTAGTTGCCACTAAGATTAATCGATAAAATGGACAGGACACACACAATTCATTCGATTACTAGCACGTCCCCACCGTGTGATCAGGCTTCGTTATGTTTCTATAGCCACGCTGTCATCACGCGAGGAAGGCGTGAAAATCTTGTCTTTATCATCTTTTTTTATTTTATTTCAGCAGACGATAAGTAAATCGCATCACAAACTGTCTACTGTTATGCTTTATGTTTTTATTTGTTGTCATTAGTTAATAAACATTAAATAAGAAAAGGCGGATATGCTTTACCGCGATAAACTTCCAAATATGTTAAGTTCTCACGAACTGTACTTTGCGGTATTCTATTTTATCCCAATATAGATATCTAAGTATATGTCTTATGAGGAAAAAGTGATTTTCCTTATTCTTAGTAAATACCTGTTTTCAATTCACATGTAATATGCAAATTTTGTATGACAACTCGAAGCTTTTTTTTAATAAGTAATTTTTAGAAGAAATTTGGCGCCTTTCCTGTACTCTCGAATAGATCGATCAATTTCAAAATATTTCATTATATGTATTAGGCATGTTACGATTGTAAATACTGCAATTCAAGTGTCGGGAAGTTTGTTCAGCTGATAAGATAACGTTACACGATCACTTGATCCGACTGATTGCTATTCAAAACATTGTTGTGCCATGTTAATATTTGTCATTATGGTAGGGCTGGCAGTTGGTATACATCCCAATATTAGGATTATAATTATTTATTTGTCATTGATAGTTTATATATAAAATTCTCGTGTCACAATGTTGTCAACTACACTGGTGTTGTGGGTTCGATCCCCGTTCGAACAAATCTTTGCGAATCACTCAAAGATTTATCCCATCAAATCTTTGAGTGATTCGCAAAGATTTGTTCTTAGACTGGGTGTGCTTGTGTGTGTCTTTGGTCTTGTCATTCGGACTATTGGATAGTGTAATAATTGCTACCTAAAGTAAAAAAAATAAAAAAATAATTTTAAGAAACCGTTTGCCTGTTACATTTCACTGGTAAGCCACAGGAATATCTTCATATAAATAACCGTAATAATCTTAATGTTTCATAAACGGTAGCTCTGAACCCAATCGATAAAGCGTTATAAAACATATTATCTTCTTTAAATATGAAATATAATCAAATATACAAACGTTTGCTCGCGCCTCCCCCGCATTTTCAGAAGGTACGGTCGCATGCAATTTTCTTGTAAACATTCGACCTCATTGTCTGAAGCCTTGGAAGTAGAAAAACTACAAATTATTTGCGCGGGACTGACAGACAGAGGCTGAACTAAAATTACTTTTTAAATGTCTTGTGACTGCATGAGTAATGAAATTATTTGACTGAAAGAGTCTAGAATTAAAACTATTTGTTGTTCTATTTTTTTTCTGGATTATTTAATTCTAAAACAAAATGCGTATTTTTAAATAATACTTGATAATAGACACGGATTGTTAATCAATTTGAAGACTCACGAAAAGAATCAGCTTCATTACTTCAGCACTAGTACTTATTTATCACAATAAAATTATCAAAACAATCGACATATCTCAGACGACTCAGACAGATAAGCTTATTTTTTTATTAATTTGTCTACGTTAATAAATGCCTGGTAATCGTAAGTAATATTTTTGTATATAATGCTGCTAGTATTTTTATATTATTTGTGCGGAACTCTAGTAGACGGTACAAGGCGCGTAAGACATAATTGGCAAACAAAACGATTGTTTATTTACAATGGCTGTTGACATAACAAATTATAACGCCTACGGCAGATACTAATCTTGTATGAAATAAATCAATATCTAAAGTATACCTACACATAATAATTATGTACATACATATTTTAAACCATAATTGCCGATATTGTTACCATGTGTGTGGAAGAACTCGCTGACGAGATGTAGTGGTAAAAGGATTCTCCTTCTCCTCCTCTAAGTAACCATTCTGAAAGGTACAAGTGATATATTTATGAAACAAAACATTATAATTTAAATCTATATTGCATGAAGCGTAGGTTTGTGCGCTTCAGTTCAATGGATTCGTTTATGATCGTTAGAGACAAGGCCCGCACAAATTGCCGGGACTGTGATTGGTGTGTACTTTGAACTGTACGTTGTATACTATGCAATAAAGTCTATAATAATATGTATTGACGAATGCTAATTTAGTAGAGGACGAAAAAACTAAAACCAATTAGCTGAAGAGTTCTTACGAATTTGGCTTCGCGGTACCTATATTGTTATGTAAATTCTATACAAGAAAGAACACGCCAACTCGGTAACTTTTCATAACATTTAGAAGCTACAAGTTCACGGATAATATAGTTATTGCACTTGCCTTTTTATATAGTTTTTTAACAGTAGAATAATAAGCAGCATAGCTTGTTGTGCTTTACACTCTTGTACTGACGTTATAATTGCCAATTATCGGCGAGAGACTGAACATAATCAATAACAATCTTTTTAATAGTGTTGTGTCGATGAACGCCCTCACATTATGAGAATTAATATCAATCAGAACCTATTAATAGTAATTTACTATATATATTTATGTCGAGTTAAGCAGTACAATGACGTATGAATCAATTTAATCTTACATAATTATGATCTATTCTAGCACATTCTTCATAGTAAAAGTTCTGCTGAATATGGGACTAGATGGCATTGTGTGAATGTTGTGTGATATTTATTTTATCTACAATCTATCTACATGATCCAATAGCTTCTGCCGACCTAACTAATCTTCAAGAGCTTTCACATTCAGATTATTGCTGAATGGATTTACTGAATACGTACAGCCATTTATTTAGTTAACCCAAGGGATAAAATATTTGTGCCTGTTCCATATCTTTTTACTTATTTTAGATAATTTTGGCAAATCTGTTCATCGTTAATTAATTTTTTATGTTTTCTTTATTTTTTGTCGGCATCTATTTAGAGAGTCGTAGTTATGTTTAGTTATTATGCTGCTGTTTGAGCAACGTCAAAGTTAGTTATTTTGGTCTTCCATGTAGGCAGTCATTGTTGTCGCTGTGCACTATGGTGAGCTATACAGCTTTCATACTTTTTTTAAATAAACGGAAATACGTACGTAATGGTTATTTCATGTGTAGTAGAGATTCCATAATTTTTGCCGCATTATTGCGTCACAAAAACCGAATCCCAACTTGGCACGTTTCACCCGAACCCTGACCTTTTACTTTAGAAACAATGTAGAAGCTTGAATGTACTCATATATTGCTCGTTAAAAAATAATAGTGCAAGCAGGGACAGCTTGTTATTTAATACTTTTTACTTTACAACTTTTAATGACTATTTTTGGCAAATCGCCACGTGTGACAACATTTGCCGTGTTCATGGAACTTTCCATATCTCTCACCCTGATAGATTTTGACCTTTTTACTTTTTATTATGAAGATACATAATTCTTTCTGTTGGCCTTTTTGCATATACTTTACTGTAAGAATATGATGTCCTCAAAGCAAAAATCGTGGGCGTGGCAATTTTACGTGTACCAGATTGACAAATTCAAGAATATCAACTTTCAATTAATAAATTAGTTACTCACCAATCCGCTATTTTTGGAAACACTTTCCTTAGTGTCCTTCACCTGACCGCTTCAGGTATTTTTAACCGACTTCTTGTCTTTCAATGTTGTTTACTTTCTTAGAATTACGTGAATTATACAATGGTATTGATTGTAGGTCCTATCTGGGTCAATAGTCGGTCATTCAACGCTCACCGCCGATAACCTGTACTTAATATTGATTGCATTAACTTACATGAACTTTAATACGCTACATTACATCTAAAATAATATACAATGTGAATCTGATAAGAATTATTAGCTATATTCGGTTGGTAGGTCAGTTTATGTAAATTTTTCCTCATCGTTTCCTGAGGTTGATTTAAATTAACGTGTCATTCACCCGAATGAAGATTTTCGCACTGATCTAGATTCTCCATTGATTTAATTCATTTGCAATTCTTGTTTAATTTATTGTTTACTTATTTGTCAATGCGAGAAGTGTTTTAATAAACTTTAAATAAGTTATTATTTTTCGGTAGTGCTGATTTGATCATTATTAAATTTATTGACTTACCTATAGGTCCTATTTTAGAATCCTTGAGTATTTTCTCAATACGTCATACGAAAAATATATTCTTAGAACCTGATTGATGTCGAAAAATTTCCATTACATCAGATATCGTTTGAACGCAAATAAATATGAAAATCTGAAAGTTCTCTATTACGTAATGGAAAACTTGGTTATAAATTACTGTTATAAATAGCTACGTCTCTAATGATCTTTTAAAAGAACGTTGTTATTGTGTTACCTTTTTGGTTTCTACAGTACGTAACTTTATACCCATCTGCCGACTTAACTGCGTATAATATTCAAGAATTGCCTCGGGCTAACCAAATTATGAATATTCTAGATTATTTTAATCCTGACTAAATTTTATCCTACTTAGTGTACTACCTATGTTATTCTTAAGTTAATAAACATAGCAGCAAAAACATTGTTTTTTTTGGCTGAACTATGAAGTGAACAAAACATCTAGTAAAGTAGTATAATAACTTTAGCTCTTCATTAATCGTAAACAAATTACGAGGTATATTATTATAATCCACACTTGTGCAAATAAAACATCTGTCTGTGACTATATTGTTTGCTCCGACTTCTTAATATATGAGTCTATAAATTATACAAGCTTTGAACTGATTTAATCTGTGAGTAAATCTGACTGCTCGTGTATAATAATGATTAATGCATTGTTGACGAGTTGGCAAATAAGGATTCTGAAGTTTCTAGAAGTCTTAGTGCCTTATCTATGCAAGTAGATCATAGAGAAAAGGAATTAGTGAGATAATTATATAGATGTAACTTCTTGGTTAACGGAACTGACTTGGAATTGATGTAACATGAGTATAAGGTTAAGTAAACTTTACTAGAACAGTTTGGGGTCGACAGAGAGTGGTTATAACCAGGTTTTGCTTATCACGGCCTTAACTGGTTACAGCTATATTTCACCTATTAATCACGTCGATCTAAGACAAGACTTAAGTTCAGCGTCCGCGACAAGCGCTATTGTAAATATCCCGATTTGGCCGGCACGCTGGCTGGCTGCCAGCACACAGCGCATTCCAGTCTGCCTCACAGCTAGTACTAGATCACGCCATGTGCGTTGTCACATGGCGGTACTAATGTCAAACGGAATTCATCTCCTTGATCATAAGATGTATTTGATATCCTAAAATCTAGATGATTCACAAGTAAATGTTCAGATTTGTGATATGTTGGTAGTGATACAATAAAGTTAGGTAGATATTTAGTATTTTATGACCTGCGGTGGCAGGCGAGGAAACGGCTCATCTAAAGTTAAATGATATGGGCAACGGCCCATTGACTTTGGCAACACCAGGCGCAACGCGAGGCTACTGCCTACCCTGAATTGCTCTCTGTAAACATGTTGTGTTGTAGCGCTCGGGAAACACCGCAGAAAGTTCATCTTAAATGCTATTTCACTTTCTTCCTGTCCCGTGTCTTCGTATGTTACAGACACTTCACACTTTCTACCAAAGTGTGTCTGTGTTCTACATCCATCAACTTTAAATTCTTTGAGATGAGCACATTAATCACTGTCCCATTCCCTTCCCTTCGACACTTGCAAAGCATTGTTCTTTCGTATATTACGCGTGTCATTAATCCTCTTCCATAACACCTTTAACTCGAATCGATTGGCGCTTACTCGTCGAATAACTAATAAAATACTTGGTTACTTTACCCTTGTCGAAGACTGGGAATAACTGGCATCTGCATTTACCCAACAACCTAATAGAATTTAAGACGAAAGCTTTTATCTGTGTAGTAAAATGAACGATCATTTCATCTTAAACGAGCATAACATATCTTGTTCCGCAGTGTCGATGTCATGGTGTATATTTTATGCATTCGTGTTATCTATTCTCATTCATATTATGTACCCCTTATCGGCGGATGCTAGACGCATACATGCATACAATATTTCGTTGTCCTTGGTTATCTATGCGCCCGATATTTGTGTAGTGGTATTGTAATGATTTTTGTAGTATAATATTAATTAGCTATCAATTTAGTTTTACGAAAAGATTGTTGAAGTAGGTCGTATTTGCTTTCTTCTAATCTTATGGCCGTATTAGTAGGAAGCTGGCGCCGGCATTTTGGCATTGGTTTTTCGATCAATGCATAGGCTGCTGTTTTCTTTTAAAGTCTTGGCACCATCTGAGCTAAACCAAAGCATTGGTTGAAAGGGATTAATTGCAAAGAGCATTGAGCGTCCTTTGTTCTACGCTCAGCTAAAGTTACTACATACTCAATAGATACCGAAAGAAATTGAAGTTCCATGGAATTGAAAATCAGGTGTTGGATATTGCTTACATACAAACTTCGAGTAGGTAATAATATTAGCTTTACTTGATCTCTCAAAATAACAAAAAGTACGTAATGAACTTTCTTATAATAGTTTAGTTACTCATATTGTTGTTTATTACCAGAAATTGGAGCTGTGCCCGATAAATAGCAGTAGGCTCGTCATTCTCAACAGTCGTACTATGCGATGCCGCTGCCAACGTATTCGGCAGTTTTCCTAATGAAAATTAAATTATAGGTTAATATTATTTATTACCTTGGTTCAAGCCAAGTGCGCTTTAGCATTTATTAATAAAAACGCTTTAATTTACTGCTCAGTCTAGATTTAATCATATCATTTTGTATTCAGATTTTATTTAATAGTCAACGAGTTTGGTTTTATTATGATGGATATTAAAATTACCCTATTGTTATTGATTGAATAAAAATATATTTTCTTTATAGACTGACCTTCTCAAAGCTATAAGATCACTTGAAATAAATCGCTGAACCACGCAAAGAGCGGACATTCCTGACGCGAATAAAATAAGGTCGTGTCTAAGCTTAGTTCAGAAGTAATAAATAGACATGATAATACTTACCTTAAAAAAAATTGTTACTTGCCGTAGTGAGATAGTTCATTAAACCGACCATTTCCCTTCATGGAATGTCAATTATGAAAAGCAACTTATAACAACACGTTCCTCTGTAATTAAAGTCACAGAATAGTACTGAAAACACAGGAATTTCCAAGTATTTCTGTCCAGAATTCCCGGCATGATGCAATTTCTAGCAGCATACCCAAAACAAATGTCGCAAATTTCGCATAATTTAGCAAATAACTTAAGTTTGTAGGGTACCACCATATTTTTAGAACCGATGGTCTTATTAACATAAATACATTTAAGTCTGGTTAATTTTATACATGTTCTAGCAACCCTATATAAACTCGTATTTATTCGTTAACCAAAAGGTCATTATTCGTATCTGGCACTTAGCGTCACCAATAAAGTTTATTGCACTTCAGTAATTACACAAGTTTTATGAGTAAAAACATCATGCAACTTGCAAATAAGTACAAATATTCAAGGCAATAGTTATTCGTTATCTGAATCAAATTACACGGGCTAGACGTATTGACGTTTGACTGGCTTCGCAAAGACGGCATTACTGTTTGTTTATTTGGAAAAACTCCATTGTGCTCGCTTTATGCCGCAAATTGAGTCTTTGATCTTATCGCGGAATCGGAATGTTGGCTTGTTGATCATTATACTGTTTCATAATATGAGCTCAATTGCTTTTATGGTGTAATGACGATGGCATCGAGTTATCAACTTCTATCGTTGCAGTTACACATGTAAAAGACAATAATCAGACTCAGATGGCTGGAACTGCATCACAAATGGACTTCTATTTTTCCTCAATAGTTTTTATGGCGACAGAAGGAGACTATCAGCATCTAACTGCTGAATTTTACTACGGTTTGTCTATATTTTTCATAATAATAGATAACTTACTTCAGGACTTTTTTTCACTTTACTGTAAAGTTCTATCTTACAATATTCTAAAACCAGACTTTGATCTACGTTATCCGTGAATTTAGACTTACTCGCTTGCTGTGGCAAATTTAATTATGAAAGCCCGTCGAAATATTCAACATCAATCAATCACGAACTATTGGAAGTTCCATCGTTGCTCTTATTGCAATTTGGCTATAATCTACGATAGATATGGATATCGACGCTTGCCGGCTTGTTGGTCAATATTGCGGTGTGACGTCATGGCTGCGCGCGCAGGCGTCCGTGTGACCTTTACGCGATAACGATACCGGCGTACTGAGCTTTTAGGTTGTGTATGAAACGTAGAGGTTACATAAATACTGTAATTATCGTTATGCTTTTGCTTGTGATTCGTGCACATCTACAAAACTTATGGGTTATGAGGCCATACGGCTTTTGTAAATGAAACCTTCGTTTCCCTTATATTATTTTATCCCTTCGGCGGCTCAATGACGTAACGTTGCCGGCTCAGGTCTTGTAGGCGTCTTGACATAGAACTACGTTATGCTTCTTGCACCAGCAATTGAGTCTTCATTGTAGGCAAACCGAAAACAAGAGTGAATACACTACGGCCGGTTATATGTTACATTAAAAGCGTACTCGCCGTTTTGAAGCATAAACTACACAGCCATTGTAAAAACATTCCATCTATTCGCACTTCGCAAGCTCCCGCTGCGTATAACCATTTTCAATTGAATGATTGCATCAAAATAGGACAGAATACAATCATGTCAGGATCGTCTGCGTCGCGGCGACGACCTATTGCGTTCTCACATCGTTTGTCCATTAAAAACAATCGCTGTATAGTTATCAATTAACGACGCGATTGTCTTGACACCGCTTCCTTTGCCAAACATAGTTGGAACACGTGAAACGATTTAGGCGGATGCTATAAAAACAAAATTAAATGAATGAAATGCAATTTTGTAAAGCGTAGTATTTAGACATGTATTCTATCATCACATAGTAAAATTGTACTATGTATATTCCTATGCGGTTGTTTATGATAACCGCAGTTAAAATCTGAAATCACTACGAAAAATTATTTATCGTAGTTTTTATAAAACGCATATTATAAGAAAATCAGCAAAACGTTTTTACTTTTGACTACACTTTACGAGATTAAGATCCTGTCTAAATCTAGATTGATTCCAGATTGTGGCCCGCACACTGGCAATATTGTTTTCAATATCATACATTTTGACTAGAAACAGCACCACAAAAACTAGTCAAAGTGCAAAATATTGACAATAATATTGTAGGAGTGTCCCCATTGAGTAATAGAATTATCGTGTGATGATACTACTTTATTGATATATTTTTTTCTTAGCTCTTTAATTCTAGGTAGTGGACACAGAAAGAGATATGTATGAAGAATAATGCAAAACTACTGTATCTACTATTTATGTATAATAAACACTAACACTTTGTTTATTTAAACTAGCATCAACCAGTTCTTAGTTGATGGATCGTGTTGTGGTTGACAACACTTTGTTATATTGTTGATAATGTAATTCTCGTATTAATCTTAATGAAGCAAGCACGTTTCTTAGTAGAATTATCAAATCGTGTCATTTATCACTTAATTAGCATAACATTCTCTCAAACTCAAAGAAAACTACGTGCTGTTAATATTCCAGGTATCCTTATAAAATATTAATATCAGCGATAGATAGACTCTTTTGATTGATTCTTTTGCCTAAATAATTGTTGTGTAATCTTTAGAAAGTTTACTGAGTCTATCGCTCTGTGTATCTTTGTACTTTAATGAGAGCCAACAACATGATTAATAATTCAATCTTTTTCTTCCACAGAGACACTCACCAGATCGACTTGCCGGCTTTCGGGCGCTATGCCACCGGAATCTTCTTCCTGGACAAGCTCCATCACCAGGACATCGAGAAGAAGTTCGGAGAGCTTGCCGACAGTCTTGGACTGAAGGTGCTATGCTGGCGCACGGTACCCACCAATAATTCCACCATAGGTAAGGAGCATCACCAAAAATATAGTCAAATAGAATAGAAGAAAATTGTTCTCAGTTCCATGTTCACTAGTCTCTGTGTCATTATAGGATTCACGCTTAAATGGGGTTTCAATCTATAGGAGTATAGAAGATATATAGTTTTTGTTTATGATGCAACTGGTTGTGATCTTAATGTTCTGCTGACATGAATTTTCAGTATACAGATTCCTAGTCGTTTAATATTTTTCCAATTCCCCTTCTCTCAAACTATATAATACTTTTATGAATGTTCAAATTAATAAACTTATGTACAGAACATCAATATCAGCATCAGCTGTAAAACTAAATGTTTAGCAAATATCCTGAATTCTACCTTTGATCAATGTCACTTAAAATTTTATCAAACTCCTTTACTAGCTGATAGATTATGTTTGCTAGTATCACACACATAAATAAGAGATCAATATGGAAGTATTTGTTGAGATGTTGATACTTATTAGACAGACCATTCGGTAAAACGTAAAACGAATGTTATTTAAATAATATGATTCATTTTCGGGTCAAGTTTTTTAAAGACTGCAAATAAACTGCTGAAGATAAATTATTATGCTGTAGGTACTTAGCATAAATACCGATCAATTAGTAATTGGAACTAATTACTCTAAATACTGAGTCTAGGTATGTACATTTTCTACCTGATTTTGCGAAAGCAAGGCTAGCAATTCAGTGTAATTATTAATTAAATTTTACGAGATACAAGTGTCTGCGCTTATGTAATTTGCAATTGAATTCCATTTATGTCAAGCCATTCTAGATTAAGACTACAAATTAGAACCGAAGCTTGTTCTTTCATCGTGGACTAGATCTTTCAGACTGACAATTATCTTCTTTAAAATTTTTTCTTGCTTACAAATGAGAAATAAAATTATTATTGAGAATACGGGTTACTCACGTTACTTTAGCCGGAGAAATAAAATGCTTGCTTAAGTAAATTTGCATTATTCTTTTTCAAAAAGAAATATTTTAAAAAACATTGATCAAATGTTCTGAAGGAAAGTTTGATGCATGAATGCCTACCTACATGTTTTTTTGTTAAATTCTACTTAATATTTTGGGGATACTAATAAAAAAAAATAAAAAACTGTTAGAAGCAACCAGCCTTTATCCTGAGAACCTTTTTATATTAAAACCTATATGCATCATGTCAAAGCATTGCGTTCATGCAAACATCATAATAATATTAATAAGGATAACAGGGCTCTCGTTAAATCAGTAAAGGCTGAGTTGAAAAAATCATTTATATTGTGCTGTCAATCATTTGGTCTTGTCCAAGAATCGTTTTTCGGTACAAGACCAGCATCGATTCAGAATTATTTGAAAAAGATTCAATTGGATATCGATTTCATACATAAATTCAACTTTCGCGCAATAACGATCAATTGATGTAATTTTTCAACATTTTGTGAATCGATTCTCTCGATATCTAATCGAATCGCTTCATAACTAGTTGTCGTGAGGAAGTTTCGGCGTTGCGATTTTTGTTTGCGACTATCATTCCAGGTCGTACACGTAGTAAAGTCGGGTCGTAAAAACGCGGCTGACGCGGTCATGCGAAGCTTGACCAAACGGTTTGTTCGATTTGACATCAGATAATGGCCGTACTGTGCGTAATTGAATCCTTGACGGATCTTTCCATACGAACAATCTGTATAATAATTCCAAAAAAATAATGTATTGTTAGATATTTGAAGTGTAATAGTTACAGGTCTACTTGTTATTTCTGATGCATGTTACGATTCTATTACGCATAGTTAAGTCTAATACTAATTTCGCTAAGAGTATCCGCTGTATTGTTATTCCAAATTCATGAAAAACTATTACCTAGTCGTGTATTATCTTGTATTGCTGGCCATGTAATTGAAATTTGCAATTCTAATATGCGGATACTCTTACAAAAAGAATTAAGTTGCCTTAAATATCAAACGATATTTTCAAATTATAGTTTTAACATAGTGTATATGAAGTATTGACACAAACTAAGATTATTATTATTATTTAAATGTGTAATTTTAACCCAAGGTTCGCAAACAACTTCAGTACTAAAAATAATTTGTTTACATTCAGATAACTTTTTGTTGAATCTTGAGTTAAATTGAGCATTAAGTTTGAAAAAACAAATCACAGTCATAAAACAAAGCTTTAATGGTTATTTCATACACGAATAGTCATAAATAACTTTGAATGACATTTGTAGTCTCCATTCGGTACCATGAACTGTAGTTGTATCTAGAGTAAGGTAACCGCCATTATCCCTTGATGAAGTTAGTAATGGGGTATTTTGGCTCGCTTTCAGGTCAGGTGGCTCGTAACTCGGAGCCCTATATGCGTCAAGTGTTTGTTACGGGCGATACCGACGACGAGCAGCTGACCAGGCAGGTAAGACCCCGAAGATGCGGCGCGCCGGACACCAAGGATGAACTCCCAACACGTTACACCGTTGGGATTTCATTCTTCTCTCGTTAGTTAGAAGGTATAGTCGTAAGGAATTCTTATAGGTGTTTTTTCAGATCGTTCCGTGAGCCGCCGCCCGGAGCGACCTCTTCGCGTCAAACGTAAATTTTACTCTACCTAATAAATCTATACCCTATGGGGTGCTTGTGGTTGAAAGTTAATTCTAGAAGTGGCAATTTATGTGCTAATTGAAGCAGTTAAAAAGATTTATGTGAATTGCCTTTTAGCCACGAGGATCCCTATTGTTTGCAGTGTCTGCAGGTTTTGGAGAGTGTGTGCGTGATTTCAGATCTTTGTGCTGCGCAAACGCGCGTCACACGAGCTGGTGGTGCCTGGAGCAAGGTTCTACATCTGCAGTCTTTCCTTGAAGACTGTGGTCTACAAGGGACTGCTAACTTCTAACCAATTATGGGTGAGTACTTCTGAATAGATTGATTTGTATTTTAATTACCTTTGTATTTGAATGAAAACTTACCTTTAGTTTTAACCCTTCAGGCATATTTTGTACTTCAAAATACATGAACTTATGGCCAGACGTGTGATCAAATGTAGTCTTCTGCCAAAGATAATTGACATGTTCTGTTTTTCCAGGAATACTTCAAGGATCTGTGCAACCCAGCGTTCACTACGTACCTGGCGTTGGTGCACACCAGGTTCTCCACCAACACCTTCCCAAGCTGGGAACGAGCTCATCCATTGAGGTCAGTGTCTCTTACGAGTATAAACATTTCTGAAGTTATTAGACTACTTCACATATTATGTTATATGTTGCTTTATATAATTTGATAGTCCAACTGATATCTTATCAAAATTTGTGAGGTTTTGACCGCACACTATAATAATAGTCCATATTATTGTTTCTTTTTTTAACATGCTTATTATTAGCTTCACCTGTATGTATGTATGTAACCGACTCCTTTGGACTCGATTTTGACCCACTTTAAACGGACAGATTTCATTAAAATTTTGCACACCTGTCAAAGATCGATGACAATGCAATAATTCGATAAAAAAAAATGAAATAAAAAAATAAATAAAAAAAACGCTCTTATAAATAAACCAAACTAAAAAGTAGAAAATAAATAATAGTTTAAAAAAACTAAAAAACCATTTTCAGCTTATATTAGGAATTATTTTTCACTTTTTAGTTAGAAGTACTTTAAAAGCGTGTTTTTAGTTTTTTTTAACTATTATTTATTTTTAACTTAATGTTTTGGTTTAAGATTCAAAATCAATTAAACACATAATTGTGTCCTTTTATCCTGCAGAGTCCTTGCGCACAATGGCGAGATCAATACGTTGCGCGGTAACGTTAACCTGATGAAAGCCCGCGAAGGCGTCATGAAGAGTGAACTCTTCGGAGACGGTGAGTTATTCAACGTCCTTTCAACTTTACCACTTTACTCAAGTAACAGAATCGGTTCTTAGTGAATTTAAATGAGGTTTACCGTACTTCGTTTAAGTCTTCTTCATAAATTAGACAACGGGTCTAAATCGCGTAATTATTATAAAGGTAAATACCGACTGGTGAAGCTCAGCGTCGTCTCCGTGAAGCGCGGATATTTGTCCACTACCCTCACTTGGTCGTCACAATTTTTATTTTTATTTAGTTCGGAACCGTCGGTAGTCTTCTATTGATTATTTTAATAGCATTTAGCTATGCTTAGCAAATTATATTAAGAAACGGTTGACAAATTTTTGTGGCACACCGGGCAGTTGCTTTAACCAACCAGCTACGGTCGCCTCTTTCCGGGACCCTAAATTTCTCAACTATGTCACGTCATTTCGGACGTCACGTTCATCCATTTGTTCGTATCTTAAGTAAGACACAAACCAATATCGCAAAGCACAAATGTCGAGCGACTTCACATCTCGACTTCAACAAGATTAACATTTCACAGATCTTAAGAAACTCTACCCAGTGGTGGAGCCGAATCTCTCAGACTCAGGCTCAGCCGACTGCGTCCTGGAATTCTTACTGCACTGCGGACAGCGCACCCTGCCCGAGGCTGTCATGACCATGGTGCCCGAAGCTTGGCAGAATGACGCTACCATGCCTAAGGAGAAGAGAGACTATTACCAATGGGCGTCTTCTGCTATGGAACCATGGGACGGCCCTGCTCTGGTGTCCTTTACTGATGGACGATACATCGGTAAGTAAATCTCAATTTATAATTTCAAACTGCTTATTACGGAGGTAGACCAGGATCTCTTATGATGTGTATACTACAAATAGTTGCAAAATAGATATTCGAAGTAATGATGTAATTAATAGTATCCTTGTTCTAATCATGTGGCATCTTTTTGCCTGCATATTTTGGGGTTAGTGAGGCAATTAAAGAGAGTATATGAGAGAGATAGAGTGAGACCAAAACTGGGCGAGAATTACCTAATCATTAATACATAAAAGATAAATAGATAGAATAATCTTTATTGTACACCAAAATTAACAAAGTTCATTTTGTAATAGCTACATCATTATATTGTTTTTAGGTGCCATTTTGGACAGGAACGGTTTGCGTCCGTCTCGTTTCTATGTGACTAATGAGAACATCCTCGTGATGGCTTCTGAAGTAGGAGTCTATGATGTTGACCCTGAAAAGGTCATTCACAAGGTAAGAAATCACTGTATTAATTATTGTGAATTATGTTATCAAAGTTGAATCTATTATTTTCTAGTTTTTTCAACAAGGAGCAATAATCATTTTAGTGGCATATCATAGATTTTTTTTCTTTCTTTTTTCTGTTATATTTTTTTTTTTAATGTTTAATATAAAGAAATAATATATTTATTTACAACCAATAAAATTAAAACAAAAAAAACTAAATAAACTAACCTAAAATAAATTACTTCAAAACTAGCGATACCTAACCTAATCTAATAAATCGCAGTGCGTTCCCGAAATGCTGGCAACATTGCCACGCTGGATGGCACGCTGGATGGCAATGCTAATTATAGTATATAATTATTAATAAATTTTATAAATAATAATCTAATCATATTCATAGAATTAATACAATTAGGAAATAATCTCTTACACGCAAAATACTAACTGTTCGGACAATACACAGTCAAGGTTAAAAGTCACTTATCCATAGAATTTAACTGCAGAATATTCCTATCCTTGATTTTCTTTTGTTAATTACATTTTCTTTTTCCAGAGTCGTCTGAAGCCCGGGCGCATGTTGTTGGTGGACACAGAAGAGAAGAAGATCATCCAGGATGTAGAACTCAAGTTGAAGATTGCTCGCAGCAGACCACACTCCGAGTGGCTTCAGGACAAGGTGATTATATATATTTTTAAGGGTTAATGTTTACACTTACTTCAAACATGGACAATCTCGAACCAGATTATTTATTTCCAGGGATTATACTCTAATCCTTGCCATAAAAGACTTTGTATTGCACAGTCTTGATAGGTGCCAAAAGTTTTCTTACTTATCTGTATTTATTTATTTATATACACCTATTGCACTCACAGTTACAATACGTGCAATTGGGCCATACAGTTTCACATACACCATAGTTAAACAATAATATAAACTGTTAAATGTTGCATTAAAGTATTGTTTGTATATTTTGTTACCTCAATCACATAAAACATTTGAACTTTGCACAATATGTATTAACCAATACGTCTAACATCCACTCATTACACTCATAAATATTCACCACACTGATCTAACATACAATTTTCATTACATGTTTATTGGTGAAAAATTCAAAATTTCTAAACATTGATTTCTCTTTTCTATGCATACCGACCGGCCACATTATATAAATTATTCAGATGGTGAGTTCACTAGCATGGAGATGAGGTTTTTTTTCGCTAAATCTTTTTGAGTCTGCACTAATTTAATTCAAAATGAACCTATTTTTACTTTTAATTTTACTTTTAATGGACATAGATGATTAAATAATTTTCCACCGAATGACCAACCAACTTCAATTACAATAATTTATATGGCTTTGTGTGCATTATCGGAACTAGACTAAATTGAAATGGGACCACACGGGAAGTCGAAGGTTATGTATGAGTTAACAAACTTAAAAAATACAGAGGAATTGAGAACCTCCTCCTTTTTTGAAGTCGGTTAAAAATATTGATTCGCGCGGCAAAATTACTTGTGCTTATTTATTATATTACAAGTAAAGTTTATTTTGTTTCATTTTGCATCAAATTGTGCAGAAAAAATAACAGAGCGAGTGACTTATTGCTGCGTTTCGAATACAAGCCGTATCTAGTAAGGACTTAATATTATGGTTATTGCATGGTTCTAGTTACGACGTTATAGGCTTATCTAACACGACAGTTTGTTTGTTTTATCTATTAACTTAAAGTTACGACATTTTAACCACAACGTGAATCGTCGTAGTAGTGTTACTTTATTAGATTTGTCTAAGATATTGATTTTATGAAGCTTTAAATATTTTTTGAAGTGTTTAGGTGTTATGGATTCAAAAGCTTTTCTATATATATAAAAATGAAACCCGTTTTCCGTTGTCACGCACGACATAGCATGAAAACGGCTGAACCGATTTGGCTGATTTTTTTTTGTAGTTTTCTACTACTCTGTACAAGGTTCTTAGGGGAAAAAAAATATAAAAAAAATAAATAAATATATATTAATAAATTTTCTGTAAAAATATAAGTGAAATTATTGAACCCTACGGAATAAACACTATTATGAAAAAATATATTCTTTTTTTATTTAATAAAATTAGTAAAGTTCTTCTCAGGTATGACGAGACCAGAAAAATAGGTATTCATTTTTATATGGAGAATATTATAGCTTCCAGTTCAAATTGAAGCATACATAAGATAAAATAAGGTCAGCTATACAAAATAAAGTAGTGCATCAAATTTACGCTAAGGCGGTACGAAGTTCGCCGGGTCAGCTAGTATTTTATATATTTTTTTAAATTGCTCCCTGAGCGGTCTGAATGAGGCCACAGAAAATGCAATTTAAATGTAGCCACTCTGGGGTGGTATTAAAACTTTGACTATTGACTCGTAAGAAGGAGAAGAATAGCTTTTAACTACAAAATTAATTATTAGATCAACTATTCGACCTAAAATGCTTAAATATAAGTGACAACATTTTCTACTTCATGTTATCGCTTTGGATCAAAGGGTCCTCCTGACTTCCCTTCAATCCAAAAGGCTTTAAGACTTACATAAATCTATTGAACAATTCTAGATCACAATGGAAGACATCCACAAGTCAGTGGCTTCACTGAACGGGACTCCCAACTTAATATGGAATGGGACAAACGGACACAACGGATCTACTATCACAGGCCTGGCTGATTCTCGATTAGGACTGTTTGGATACACAATCGAATCTATTCATATGCTGCTACTGCCAATGATTCAAAACAAGTAAGTGTTATTGTAAAAAATATTGTAAATTCTACTAGTCCAGTGCACCAGCAAGGCCAATTTACAGGCCTAGATGTAACAGTGGCCATGACCTCCACATTTGTGGTCTCATAGAACTGTACTTCTATCATAGCCTTAAATTTTTTTCCTTAATTAAATTCACTTTCATGGGTTTACATGGGTAGGTTATTAGAAAAGCAAAGAAAAGAAAAAATATTAGCACAAAACAAAGAGAATTTTGGAGGTTTTTCTTGGTCTGAGTGTTTCTATGTATATACAATATCCAAGTATTTACAAAAGAAAAGTATTATCTAGCTTTGCTTAGTTTGGGATGGAGTTGATTTTACATTCATATAAGAAATACAGCGAAATTAAGTACACAACAGCTCAGCATAATGCTAAGTGACTGCAATTAAATACAGTCACCTAACGCTGATATTCAGCTGCAGCCCACGAGTGCCGTAATACCAGACCAAAATCACTGTAGATATTAATATACAATGATTTTACTGCATTTGTAGTACTAGTAACTAACATAATGCATTTGTTTTCAGGAAAGAAGCGCTCGGTAGTATGGGTAACGACGCACCTCTGGCGTGTCTTTCGCAGTTCCAGCCTCTGCCGTACGAATACTTTAAGCAGCTCTTCGCGCAAGTCACCAACCCACCTATTGATCCATTCAGGTATGTAACGTTCAATGATTGCGTTATAATAATACTATAGCAGCCTTTTGAATTATTTCAACATTTTACTGGTAATTCGTCCAGTGCAGTTTCGACCAGTTTGCTAAATTGTATGTTTCTATATAACTAAAATTAAATTAATATCAATGGGGGTGCATTCAGTGTGGATGATGCTGATAGATATGCAATGTTTAAAGTTACTTTATTTGTTGAATATGGTAAAATATAGACAACATAACGCCTATCTTTTATCCAGAAGGGTGTGGCAGAGGTGTACAACACCCACATTTCACCTGTGATGTTTAGGTTCCATTTGATAGGAGGTGCGCTTATCACCATCCACCGAGCACAATTCCAACTCTGTGCTCCTATTGTAAATTATGTGACGAAAATTCATAAATAACACTTTGTTTGACATACGGTAACCGCTAGACCATCAAGGCAGTAAAATACAGATGTCATATTATATTTGTTCACCATTATTCTGTTAGTTCTGGCGTTCAAATTACATAATATCTATCACCTAAAGGGGCCTTTAAAATAAAACTGAAGCTAATTCGACAATTTAGAGCTTTCCAAGAGTGTTAATTTCGACGAAAACACTTGATTACGATAACGGCTGATATATCAAGTGCTGTATGTTTTGAATTGTGCTTGTGTTGAGCAGAGAGAAGATAGTGATGTCCCTGCTGTGCCCCATCGGGCCGGCACCCAACATCCTGTCGCCGGACGCTTCGTTCGTGCACCGCCTGTTCCTGGCGCAGCCCGTGCTGGCGCTGCCCGAGCTGTGGGCGCTCACGCACTCCACGCACCGCGGCTGGAAGGTGAGGCAATATCTGCCAGTTTTTGTATGTTGTAAACTTTGACATCAATGCCTATATATTGTCTTTTTCTTGCTCTTATTCCATTTTATTAAGGCTTTTTATACAAGACACTGCAAGATAAAACTTACATATCAGTTTACAGATCAGTTATAGAAAGTTACCTGTCATAATGAAAAGGTAGTATAACTTCCGTGTACTTAAAAAAGCAATTAATCTTATAATAGTGCACTAGGCTCTTGAGCTATATTCCAGCCTTCAATAGGCTTGTGTCCTAAAGAAAACATTGATGGCCACTTTGTAGATATTTTCTTTTGGATTCTTTTTAGATTTCATTTTTCACGTATACAAAAAAAATATTTCAAATTTCACGTGACGTGACGTGCTAGTTCGCATCGCGTGGTGTGCCCTTTCGATCCTCCAAACCTTAACTTTAATTCGCTTCTTTTAAGTAATTTTTCGTAAATACAAATAAAAATAAAAGTGTTTGTTATTAACCTAACTGACATACTAATTAGATCTTTTATCTTCATACTCTGAAAACTACCCTATTATATTTAAAATACACAAAATTACCGATTTAATAAGCAATATTGTCCACAGACAAAAGTAATAGACTGCACATTCGACTACCTGGACGGTCCGGGCGGCCTGGAGCCCGCTCTCACGCGCATCTCCGGCGAGGCCTACCACGCGGCTGCCAGCGGCTACCAGCTCATGGTGCTGTCCGACAGAGCGGCCGGGCCCAGCCGAGTGCCCGTCAGCTCACTGCTGGCTCTTGGTAAATATCCTGAACTTATTGCAACACTTTATTGTTTAATACTTAACTCTACAAGACTCGTGAGGCTTCATTATGGTTTTAATAAAGGTAAATATTGACCTTTATAATAATTTAGACCCGAAGTCAAATTTTAGAATAATATTTTAAAATGCATAAAAACATTATTTTGATTAAATTTGTTCTAAAGTCAGAGCCTCTCCTAGACTACTTAAAGCCTTCATCATCATCAGCCTAACCCTGCAGGAGATAGACCTCACCAATGGATTTCCTCAGCGCGCGATTTTGGGTTGACTAAAACCAACCACTCCCCGCGATCTTGACAAGATCGTCCGCCCATCTAGCGGGAGCAGTCCCACGCTTTGTTTGCCAGTTCGTGGCCGCCATTCAAGAACTTTTTAAAAGCATAAACCCAGTTGTGTCTGGTTAAGAAAAAAAAAGTCCTCTAAGATTGTTCATCCAAGGCAAGGCCCCAAAGTTATATTTTTAGATTTTTATGAAATAGAAATAGAAATATTCTTAATTTGTAAATGTAGGTATTATTTTACAACAAGGTATACAAATCATGTTAAACTTAACATACAAAACAATATCTTACTAATCTTTCAAATAATATAAATACATTATGCCAGTAATAAACCATGCGCTTAATTTAAGGTGCGGTGCATCATCACTTGATTGAAACGCGTCAACGCATGAAGGTTGGCATCATTATAGAGACTGCCGAAGCGAGGGAGGTTCACCACATGTGCGTTCTCTTAGGTGAGTACCTACTACTGGAAATCATTACTAATATTATAAAAGGCAAAGTAACACTGTCTGTCTGTCGGTTACGCTTCCTTATGCTACTTTGCATCGACATACCTACTAATAATAGAATACAGATTAAGGATTTATAGATTACTTGTAGTTTTATAAATTAAATCTATTCTTATTCACAAAACTTGAATAGTTGAATAAACATTAATTAGGATTGTAAATTTATAGATTGAACTTTTTTTTTTTTAATTCTAAAAGCATCTACCATTTTTGTCTCTGTACCTCCTCATGGTTGACTAGTAGAGAATGCCTTAGGCATTAAGTCCGCCATTGTACTTGTGAGGTGCATAAAGTTTAAAATAAATAAAAATAAATAAATAAAACTTAAAGTTCCAAAATATTTAACTTTTCTAAGCTCAAGCAATGTTTAATGATAAACAGAACAGAGAGAGATGTACACTCATCTTTCACCTGTTATGTTTAAGTCCCATGGATGTGAGCCTATTGCCATCCACCGGGTACAATTCCAACTCCGTGTTGATCATCTTTAATGTCGTTAAACGCAATTAATCACATTTTAGTCTAACATTTTTAATTAACGCCGTTATAGTTTAACAATAGTAAACATCTTTAATAAGGAAAGAACAACAATAAAACAGTTATAGTACCTTTACCGCTTTGTAGTGTACAGAAGACTGTTAACGACAATCTAGACAGTCAACCATACGGAATGGTTGTGATAAAAATATGAGTTGATGAGCTTTAGCGGCGTTATACTCACAATGTTACTTAATTACATTTTTGCTTATTACCCACGAGAAAAATGTGTTCTTAACGGCATTTTTAAAATTATTATTTCCAAAACTCGATATTCGATATCGCTGGAAATTCGATAAACACAAATCGATAGATATTTTTTTTCTTATTAACATAGCATCAAATAGTAAAAATCGACCAGATGTCAGATAACGGCATTTTAGTTATACCACGGCAGATATACTAAACACAGACCATTTTGGTGTGCTTTGTGTGTGTGAATTGTATGTTTGTGAACCCCCCAGCTGCACAGGAGTTATTCCTAGTGCGGGAGTCGTTTTTTAAACAGGATAATTTTATTACTTTTAATATTACCAGGTTACGGTGCCGACGCAATCTGTCCATACCTAGCCTTCGAGCTAGCATTCGCTCTCCGCAACGACAACATCCTGGACCCCAACCTTACGGACGCAGACATCTACCAAGCGTACCAAGGCGCTATCGAAACTGGTCTGGCTAAAGTCATGGCCAAGATGGGCATCAGTACTCTGCAGTCTTACAAGAGTGCTCAGATATTCGAAGCCGTGGGGTTGAGTGAGGAAGTTATTGAAAAATGCTTCAGGGGAACGCAGTCTAGGATTGGTGAGTTCTTAATTATTTTTTTTTATACTTCGCCTACATCGATCGAACGTGTAGTCCACCTGATGGTAAGTGGAGTACAGCCCATGGACATCAACAATCCACAAAAGCAGATTAAATATGCGTCGCTGCAGCTGAGGACTACGGTGTTACGCCTCATGTGCCAGTAATTTCAGGGCCTGATCTCACCACCAAACCGGAACACAGTAATGGAAGCACTACTATTTGGCGGCAGGTTAAAGGTGAGACGGTGGTGCTGCCGCCCTCGAGCTCATTCACAAGAGCTCTACCACCAGGAAATTTAATATTTCTCTTATTGTTTTAGCATAATGCTAAAAGCAGCGATAGCCGAGTGGGAAACTGTAGGACTGCGAAGTCAAAGGTCTCGGGTTTGAACCCACGGTACACACTTCCTCTTTCAATAAATCGTTGAGATTCGTCTTTTTGAGGATATGAATGTATTAATCATATAAATTATCGCTCGCTAATAGTAAAGGAAAACATCGTTAGGAAACCTTCATGCCTGAGAGTGCCTAAAAAGTGCTTGAGGGTGTGTGAAGTCCACTACGCACTTGGCCAGCGTGGTAGATTAAGGCCTAACACTTCTCATCGTGAGAAGAGGCCCAAGCCCAGCTGTGGGACATGTATTAGATACAGGGCAGCTATTATTATTATAATACCAAAAAATACGGTTCCCTAATGATTGATTATTATTCGAGAAGAGTTTCTTGCATCTTTTGTCTCATCTAAATCTAAAATTGAGGATTTACCTATGAAAGGGTGTTACCGGAAGTCCGGAAGTGACCCTCAAAGGCTAGATGTCTTACTGTACCATCTTGGAATCGTAGATGAAGTAAATATTTTCAATTTGATTATTGAAGCAAATATTTTAAAGTGCACGGTTGGCGTAGTGGTTAAAGCGGTTGCCTCGTCGCTTTCAACTGCTCTGGTGTTGTGGGTTCGAACCCCACACAGGACAAATCCGTGATCCGCAAAAAATTGTTCTGACTCTGGGTGTGCTTTGTGTTTTGAAATGTTTGTTTGTGAACATCCCTGTGACACAGAAGTGAAAATATATATAATTACTTAATTAAAGTATTTCTGGTTTGCAGGTGGTGTGACCTTCGAGATTTTATCAAAGGAGATATTCGACAGGCATGCCTTGACATTCGGCGAACTTAAAGACGCTTTGGTTTTGAGGTAATTATTATTTCACTTTTATTGTACAAGTTCTAATCATTTTGCTGGCATTTAATGACCTTTATATAAAAAATGTAAAAAAAAATATGGGACCAGTAGGATTTGAAATAATTTTAGTATAATTTGCTAAATGCTTTAAAAATAATCAATGAAGTGAAAAGTATGCTATCTTAAATTAAAGCAAATTATTCAATATCATATTTGCAGAAACCCTGGTAACTACCACTGGCGCGCGGGAGGAGAGAAACATATCAACGATCCGATGTCCATTGCCAACCTGCAAGAGGCGACCATGAACAAGAGCTCCTCTGCTTATGACAAATACAGGTACCGTATTATAGCTTGACTTACTTGACTTAAGGTCCTGTGTCCCCTAGATGGGGCAGAGGGCATCCACAGTGCGCCGCCATCCCGTATTATAGCTGATAGACCAAATATATACAAGATACTAACGAAACTAAATAAATAAATAAATATTTCACAACTCACACACAACGCCATTTAGTCTTAAATTAAGCAGAGCTTGTACTACGGGTACTAGAATAACTGATACTAATACATATATACTTATCTTTTGTAAATACATACTTATTATACATAGAAACACCCAGACTAAGACAAACCCCCATGTTCATGCACACAAAGATTTGTCTTAAGCGGGAATCGAACCCGCGACCTCGGCGTCGCAGGCAGGTACACTACCCACTCCGCCATCCGGTCGTCAAATGATGTTTAAGTTTAATACATAAAAGAGATGGAGAGAAGAAGATGAGAATGGAAGATCTATAAGGAAAGATAGTGCTTTAATAAAAACATTTAGAGATTGAGCACGTCTGATAGGTACAGGCAATGCATTCCACAACCGTGCATGCCGTTCTATTATTTGTACAATAGACCCCAGTCTATAGAACGGGCAAAAATATCTTTATCGCTAATCTTTGTATCATATCTCCTACTTGTTTATATAGTAAAGTACATATTGAATGTTCGCAGGGAGAGCGCGTTGGAGTCCGTCCGCGCGTGCACGCTGCGAGGGCAGTTGGAGCTCGTGAAGCTGGACGAACCCATCCCCATCGACGAAGTGGAGTCCGCTGCTGAAATCGTCAAGCGATTCGCTACTGGTAACTTATTATTACATTTACACAAGGGTTCAAAATTAAGAAGATAATTATTTTCTTTGATAAGTATCACGATAATTATTAGATAACTATCAATTTCTTGATACGCTATGATTCATTACATCACAAGTTGTGCCCAAATACATTATTATCTTTATTTCTCGGCATATTTATTAATACACCACAAAAAAAACATTTTTTGCATTTGTATATGCGCAATTGCAATAGGATACACTTGTAAATAGTGGCATTGGAGTTCCATAATTAGAATTTTATAATTATCAAGATAATTATAAATTATATTTATCAACATAATTATCAATCATAATTATCGATGATTTGTAACAACCACATTGCATGAGAGATAATATATTATTTTGCAGTATCGTTTCATCATATTTCGTTCGTGTAAACGATACACTCGTATTAAATCTTTACTACTATCTTTTTAGGTGCTATGTCCTTTGGGTCAATTTCTCTGGAGGCTCACACGACACTGGCCATCGCCATGAACCGCATCGGTGGCAAGTCTAACACCGGCGAGGGAGGAGAGAACGCTGACAGATATCTAAACCAGGTAAATAGCTTGGATAATAAATTCACTTCGTTATGGCAATTCAAAATGTGTGACCATTACAAAATTCTAAATAATCTAACTTAGCTACTGTGAGGGTAAGTTTCTGCTTGCACCAAGTACCAAATACAAAGTAAACATCGTAGCAGATAACGGTCTATTGTAGAGTCAATGGTACAAACATCTCTTTTGCCTATCCAACATTCATAAGTCATTTTAACACGCTTATATTAGCTTCACCTGTATGTATGTATGTAACCGACTACTTTGGACTCGATTTTGATCCACTTTAAACGGACAGATTTCATTAAAATTTTGCACACCTGTCTAAGATCGATGACAATGCAATAATTCAATAAATAAAATTAAAAAAAAAATTAAATTATTTTTAAAAACGCTCTTATAAATAAACCAAACTAAAAAGTATAAAATATATAACGCTTTTTTCAGCTTATATTAGGAATTATTATTCACTTTTTAGTTAGAAGTACTTTAAAAGCGTGTTTTTTAGTTTTTAAACTATTATTTATTATCAAACATTCTTCCAGGTTTCGTGTACTATGCATTTGCCTTTGACATTATTTATTTATTTATTCTTAACACAACAACAATCGTCCTTACAGGATAACCCCAATGCGATGATGACGTTAAAATGTTAATCTGTCATCTTAATCACATAATAATGTGTTCCAGGACCCCGAATTCAACAAGCGCTCGGCTATAAAGCAGGTGGCATCAGGTCGCTTCGGAGTGACGGCGTCGTACCTGGCGCACGCTGACGATCTGCAGATCAAGATGGCTCAGGGCGCCAAGCCTGGCGAGGGAGGAGAACTGCCTGGTATGTACACTTACACTATGTCATTGTCTTCTTGAAATATCTAGCATGGATTTTAGGGCGTGTTTTTGTGTATATATGTAGAAAAGCCTATCAGACTGTAATTTTCATAAACTAAGTAAGCCTTTTCGAACAGTTGTTATAGTGTATTTTTGTTCATCAAAATTCAAAATTCAAATCATTTATTTTCATAGGCCCCAGGAGGCGCTTGAACACGTCAAAACATTACAAAAAATGATATAAAAATAAATTATAGATAATACTAAATTATACTAATTACATTGTCTCTGCTTTATTGTTTAATGCATACAGTACGTCACTAAATAGGGCATGTCTACTTTATTCCAACCCGATCTCGGTCGCTCATGTCTCTCTTAAGCTTATAATAATTTTGCTTCTAGTAAATTTTTAACATTTCTTCTTCAGGCTACAAAGTGACAGAAGACATCGCGAAGACGCGTTGCTCAGTCGCAGGCGTAGGTTTGATCTCTCCGCCGCCTCATCACGACATCTACTCCATTGAGGACTTGGCAGAACTCATTTACGATCTGAAGTGCGCCAACCCAAGAGCAAGGATATCAGTGAAGCTGGTGTCTGAAGTTGGAGTTGGTGTTGTAGCTTCAGGTGTCGCTAAGGTAAGTCTTCGCGCCTGGTACGCGATCTCCAGTATTAAACTGGTTTCTATCTCTGTCCCTTTCTTTCCCATAGCTTTGTTTTATATGCAAGCCACAGAGCAGACCAGTCAGTTACTGGTCGATCAGTCACCATTTCAGGCTCGCTACCGAAAGCATTTATGACAGATTTTGTTTGTTTATGAAATGTGTAAGTCGTTAGAGTAAATAGAGTTAATATAATAATGTCCTTAAGTCTTGTACAAAATCTAACTTCATTGAATAACAACCAGTACTATAAACTATAATAATAGCAGCCCATCTTATACATGTCCCACTGCTGGGCTCGGGTCTCTTCTCATGATGAGAAGGATTAGGCCTTTAATCTACCACGCTGGCCAAGTGTGGATTGGTAGACTTCGCATTCCCTCGAGTAATTTTTTGGCACTCTCAGGCATGCAGGTTTCCTACAGATGTTTTTTTTATAAATACACACATATCTCCGAAAAGACGAAACAATGATTTATTGACAGAGGTGTGTGCCGTGGCTTCGAACCCGAGTCCTTTGAATTCGCAGTCCTATAGTCTCCCACTAGGTTATCGCTACTATCTATATACTATAAACTTATAATTCACAATAATTTGTATAGTTAAGTAATTAATTATTAAGCAAAGGCATTATTTACCAGTTAATGCTGATATTCTCTTACCACTTCTACTCTATAATCAAAGCATTATGTTTTAACTAATCCCTTGTATCATGTTCCAGGGTAAAGCAGAGCACATAGTGATATCAGGTCACGACGGAGGCACGGGCGCCAGTTCTTGGACGGGCATCAAGAGTGCGGGATTGCCGTGGGAACTCGGGGTAGCCGAGACGCATCAGGTGCTGGTGCTCAACGACCTTAGATCTAGGTAATGCTTGTCATTTTCCATCGTTACTTACTGCTTCTCAAAAGGCAACATTACGCTTAACTTAGTGTAGAGGACGCCATAAGAACGTACCGTAAACAAACAGCCCGCGTCGTGGTAGACCGCCGAAAAAAATCTTGTGAGCGTCAGCTGGCGCTCCGTTGGTGCAATGAGCTGTAGCACGGTAGATTATATGTCAGGTATAGGCCCATACATGTAAAAAAATCTTAGTTTAAATTGTTATTTTAGCATTATATTGAATAAATCAAATGTATAATTTGGTATTGTTGTCATAACAATTTTATCGCACTTTGAACAAACGCTTGTGGTGCTCTCTGGTGCCAAAATATACAGTTTTATCACCTATTTTATTGTTTATTTTGAAGCAATAGGGTATTATATTTATAATTGACCCTTGGATAAATTTTTAATTTCAGAGTGGTAGTGCAAGCGGACGGACAGATCCGTACAGGCTTCGATGTGATGGTAGCGGCGCTATTAGGTGCTGATGAGTTTGGATTCAGTACTGCACCTCTTATTGCACTCGGTAAGTACAATTAAATTTACATTCAAGATAGGAAGATCAACTTTAAACTCACTCTATACGAACATGTTATTGTTATATTTTTTATACATTTTAGGTTGTACAATGATGAGGAAATGTCATTTGAACACATGCCCCGTGGGTATCGCTACTCAAGACCCCGTGCTTCGCAAGAAGTTCGCAGGAAAACCAGAACATGTCGTCAACTATCTGTTTATGCTGGCTGAAGAGGTATAGCTAGAATATAATTATTTACTAGATCTGAATACTAAATAATAATAAGCTGAAGTGCAATGTTTTTAAGTAACAGGGGATGCAAGATGAATTTCTTCTTGGAACAATTGTTGTTATAATGCCTCTTTTGAAATAGTCTGCTGGATTATTATTCTTAAGTACTGTGTAAATACCAACCATATTTTCGTTATCTCCAGGTCCGTACCCACATGTCGGAGGTAGGCGTGCGTCGCTTCCAGGACCTCATCGGGCGCACAGACCTGCTGAAGGTGCGGGAGAACAACGACAACCCCAAAGCCAGGCTGCTCAACCTCAGTCTTATACTCAAGAACGCGCTGCATATGCGACCCGGCGTTAACATCATTGGAGGATCTAAGTCACAGGTAACATGATTTCTATCAGGTCAGCTCGACTTGCGACAATATTATTTGCGTCCAATTACAGATATTAATTTTAGAGATTAGACCTTACTTACACAGCTGTGTGTGAAAAATAAATGTTGAGAATATCCGAAATATAAACGATAACTTTTTGGAAGATAATTTATGAGCATTTAAACCGGCTACGGAAGCAATCATCAAAGCCAATCACCATTAGACGCTTATTATTATACATACCCAACCATATCGGTTCATCAAAAATGCCAATCCGGCTCGAAGGACCAAACAATAAGGTCGAGCTCTTTATACAATTAAACCTCAAGTTGTGGACTATACAGGATTGAATACGTCATGAATTTACGTCAAACTGCTACAGTTCAAAATGTAGGTCAAGTTATGAGAGACACAAGACAGTACATGACAAATCCAGACTAGTGTTACATATTCTTTTTTTCTGTCTGTAGGACTTCCAACTAGAGAAACGTCTAGACAACCAGCTGATCGAGCAATGCGCCGGCATCCTAGACGGCTCACAGAAGCACGTGGATATTACCATGAGGATCACTAACGAAGACAGAGCCTTCACGTCGACACTGTCGTATCACATTGCCATGTAAGTTTAATCATCAATCACTACATAGTATAAAAGAAAGAAAGGATTTTTTTATGAATAAAACATGAATATTTTAGTACTTCATATAATCAAATCAAATCATTTATTTCCATAGGTCCCAAGGGGCGCTTAAACACGTCAAAATACAAAAATATAAAATTAAAATAAAACTTAGCTAACTAAATTATAAGACTTATTGTAATAAAATGATTTGACACCGGAGCTTAGATTGACTTAAATCAATCCAAGTACCAGCTCCGATGGGTATTGCATCATGAGAAGAGCTGGTGAGAAACTCATGTGCACCATCTTTTCAAATAATTCATACAATATTTGTTTGTTTTTTGACAATAATACTATGTGTAAGTTATAGCAACCAAAACAACATTATAGCTAAAGATGGATGGAATCAAATTATAGTACCCGGAGCGAAGCCAGGACAGGTCTCTAGTTATATTATAAGTAGAAACATTCAACAACAAGGTTTCCCGTGCACAGAGATATCAGCTAGTACTGGGCAAATAATTTGTATAGGTTGATCGGTAGCCGTTGGTACATACTAACTAGTAGACTAAAAACCAACACATTAAGTATATAACATATAGCGAGTTGAACATGCAAACATTAAATCACTCCCTTATCCCACGGGGGTTGGCAGAGACAATGTAATATCGTCTGATAAATACATTCGATTAAGGTATCGGGAGGATGTTCCAATGCAACATAATTTAGCTTTTTACACGTTCATTCTTTACAACATTTGTGCTGAATGTAACTTCGCCACGTTGGTTTGTATCCTACTTAAGGTAGGAACAAATGAATGAACGTGACAACACGAAATAACGTATCATACAGTTAAGAGGCAACCGTAGGTGAATGGCTAAAGCGGCTGTCCTGTGTGCAGTAAGGTCGCATGTTCAAATCCTGCCGGTCCCATATCTTTTTCAACTGTTTCTTAGTATACCCTAAGGTACCCAGGATCTCTGCAATAAAATGATCAACCTAACCAATCAATATATTGACGACCAGATGGCGAAGTGGGTTCTATTCCCACTCAAGACAAATCTTTGTGTGGCTGAACATGAAGGTTTGTCTTGGCTTTGGTGTTTCTATGTATAATAAGTATTTATTTAAGAAAGAAAAGTTAATATGTATTCGTTAGTTTTGTTGTGTGATATTTATTGATTTATTTACATGTTTTTAGGAAATACAGCGAAGAGGGTCTCCCCGACGGCACTACCGTAGACATTTCATTGACTGGATCTGCTGGACAGAGCTTCTGTGCCTTTCTGTCTAAGGGCATCACTGTTACGTTAGAAGGCGACTCTAACGACTATGTGGGTAAGTGACCGAACTAACCAATATCTATTAGTTGTCAAAATAGTTAAGGTTGTCCCCCGGCATTTCGGTTTAAAAACAATTTATTTCTCAAAAATACATGAGAAATCAAATTAAAACCTAATTACAGATCAAGAAATGACCCAGCTGACCCAGCGTGGGTATATTAACATTATTTCATTCGCACAAAGGATGCGAGCGCGCAAGTCCGCGCAACGACCGTATTTGGCGGTGGTCCAAGTTATATGCGATCATAATTATTTAAAATACTGGATAAGATTAATTTTTCTTTCCTTATTTTTCATTTTATAGTAACTAAGTAAGATTAGAGTAGTGTTGTATCATTGAGAACATTACTGGATAGTCTTTTCTTAAAAATGTTGAGCTAATTTGCATCTCTGACATTTCTATAATAAGGATCATGTATTTCTAAGGTACTATACATATATACATATCTCTGTCTCTCTATAATAAGAAAATTGTATGTGGTTATTCTGAGACATAGAAACCATAAAGCGACTACAGCGCTGGACAATTCGCAAGTTATCAGTCATATCATAGATTGTATTAACTACAGAGCCAATTCTGATAAAATCTCTTGGAATATATTTTGATTGCGGTATTCACTTTATGTTTAATATTTCAGGCAAGGGTCTTTCTGGTGGTAAGATCATCATCTACCCACCAAAGGTTTCACCATTCGAATCTCACCTGAACGTCATTGTTGGCAATGTGTGCTTGTACGGAGCTACTTCTGGAAGAGCTTATTTCAGGTATGTTTGCAAATTCAAAATTAAGCTATTCATAGTAAATACATATTTCATAAAAAAATTATTAAGTGCACGGTTGGCGTAGTGGTTTAAGCGGGGTTGTGGGTTCGATCCCTACACAAATCTTTGTGTAATCCGCAAAGAAATATTTTGACTCTGGGTGTTCTTTGTGTGTGTAAAATGTACGTACCCCCGCGACACAGGAGTTTATCCTAGTGCGGGAATCGTTTTTAAAGAAATAAATTGTTAATGACGGATGGGTTCTTTTTTAAAACCCAGCGTAGCCATTTAGCCAGAGTTAAATAATTGATAGCAGTAAATTATTGGTTTTGACTGGAGATCAATATTTTGAACTATCAATGACTGTTGCATTCTTCCGTATTTGTTCTGCCACGCACCTTGTAAACGTATTAAATGCCAGTTACTGCGTTAGAGTTGATAAGATATTTGAAATACTGACATTAAGATTTATAAGAATAAAAAACCCGTTTAATTATATATTTATTAGAAATGCAATAAAACATAATTATGTATAATAAGCAGGGCTCGGCATTAGGTAGAGTTTTTTATGTACTTGCATCGAAATGTTGATATTAATGTGGACCTTCCCTGGATTTCTAATGGACAATCCCGTGTGGCCAACAATATTACGAATAAATAAATAATAATAAAAACCTCAGAGATAGATAAATAAAACAAAGATAATTAACATAATTTTTTTATTAGTTTACATTAATTCACAATACAAATTGTTGATAGTCTGTAGTAAATTATCATACGCATATTTCGCCTTTTTTTATAAATACGAGCAAATATTTTTGCTTCTAGCCTAGACTCGTGAGGTTTTGCTTATTCAAACGGCCCATCAGAATCATTTCCCTTGTCCGATTCATTACCAGTAAGATTTGAAGTGTTCGCTTCCGACATTACTGTATAACTTTTGTGAGAATTAAAATATTTAGTCGCGCGTGCAGTAGTTTAAATTGTGTAAAAAAGTAAATAACTTTTTTTATTTAAAAAATCATGGGATTTATTTCTTCTCTTTAAAATTAATCTCGGGATTTGAGGCATATCCACTTTATTCTTTCGCTGTATGAAATCAGTGTAAGTACATTAAAAACTCTACCTAATTCCGACCTCTGATAATAAGTGTGTATTTACAAAAAAGTATAAATGTATTAGTATCAGTTATTCTAGTACCCAAAGTACAAGCTCTGCTTAGTTTGGGACTAGATGGCGTTGTGTGTAAGTAGTGAGATATTTATGTATTTATTTCTATGCTAAATAAATTGTGGGTACGGGTTAGAACATAATTTCAACTTCGTGGTTTTCTTGTGTTTATGAATCGTGTAGCAGTGTCTGTGTCCATGTCCATTTACATTGTTACCTGCATGTATTCACCATACTGCTGTACGTTCCCAGAGGCATAGCGTCGGAACGTTTCTGCGTGCGCAACAGCGGGTGCGTGGCCGTGGTGGAGGGCGTGGGCGACCACGGCTGCGAGTACATGACGGCCGGCACGTGCCTCGTGCTCGGACTCACCGGACGGAACTTCGCAGCCGGCATGAGCGGTAAGCAACACTTCTTTTTATTGAATTAAATAAAATAAAAATTACTGAGGTGTCAAGGGACACCCGGATGGAGCGAAGTTACTATCGATTAATTAGTAAAGAAATTTTTATTTATCTAAGTTATAAAAAAAAAATTAAGTTATAATAATATTGTTTTTATTATTAACAGGCGTGCCCATTTTTCTCTGTGTGTCTGATGATGTAGCACCGTAGCTGTAACGTAGCATGTTATTACTACGCCGCTAAGAGAATTGCTACGAAATGTGTCGTTACAACTTTTCGTCCCAATTTTTTCCGTCTAGCCCCCTTTAGCAACGCGCGATAAGGAACTTCGTTCCAAAAAATAGCCTTTATTACTCTGACTTAACAATAATATTTTTGATTACATAAAATTTTGTTTCTTCACCAAGACATCGGTAAGCCAGGTTGTCCCTTGACATAGGCCTCCTCCAGATTCTTCCATTCTTCCCTGTCTCGCCTTATCCTTCTCCAACCCTTGGGTAGATTATCCTCCCAACGTGTCACCTGCCGTCCTTTTCGACGTTTGCCGTTTCGTTCGTTTTTATTGAATTAGTCACTAATAAATAGATAGAGAAAACTTTATTTGCACATCAAATTTGTAACAAACATACAGAGAAATTGGTATTTAAAACTATAACGTACAAAAGGCGGCCTTATCGCTTGACGCGATCTCTTCCAAGCAAGCTTAGGATAGACATAATAGAAGGGATATTAACTTATACTAATCTTCTATAGCAAGTTGGTTACCAGGACCGCCGCACGCGGGCGGCACGTCCAGGAGCGGCAAATCTAGGGTCCATCTCATAATATTCAGTCATGATATAACATCACGTCTAAGGATGTGGCGGAAGTGTACAACACCCACATTTCAACTGTTATGTTTAGATCCCATGGTAAATGGGATGAGCCTATCGCCATCCACCGATCTATTCTAACTACGTGCTGCTATTGAGAATTGCCTGACGGAAAGTTCACAAATAACACTTTGCCCGACCCGGGAATTGAAACCGCGACCTCACGGACAGCAGAGCAGCATACGCTACCCACTTGACTAACGAAGCAGTATATTTAAAGTAATTTTTATAATATTTTTTTAATCTTTCCATGGGGCAACGGAACGGTCGCTCTAAGTGCCAAGGGTCAGGCTCCTTATTTATTAAAAATACAAATTAAAAAGTCTTTACGTCCGGCGCTCTCTGATACTTAGTGGTGAAGACGCTTTGGTGTCATTAGCAACCACAGTGGCCGATACGTAGTAATTTTCAAGTACATTGCATCGTTACAGTGTACGGACATAGATATCCGTACTCTGTTTTGAGCTAATTTACTATCGGCAAAATTAATTCATGATCAACTTGAGAAATATTTCATTTGAAATTGTCACAATCCATGTATTTTTTGATAGAACAAGCTAGTAAAATTATCAGTATAAAATTATATAATCATGAATCTACTTTGTTAATAGTACTTCCAAATGGCAGAGTATAAGTGATTTTGATAGCATTGTAGACGAACGGGCTTGTTTTCATATTATTGTTTTCCCCAGGTGGTATTGCATACGTGTACGACATTGACGGCTCGTTCTCTGGTAAATGCAACCACGAGATGGTGGAATTATTGCCATTAGAGCTGCAGGAAGACTTGGACTTTGTTCAACAACTGCTAGAAGAGTTCGTGCAGTATACTGGGTAAGTTTTAATCAATATTCAATTAATTATGTAATAATTCATAAATGAATTAAGAATAACATTAATATTACAGTAATTATTGGTAAAATTTAATCAATGCATGTTTAGTTTCCACTGCAAGACTTTTTATTTTTTGTACGCCATTGTTATGGTAGAAAGTATTGAACCATTCCTTAATTATTAACACCTGTATTTGTACTACATTCTTGCAAAATAAATCAAAATAAACGTGTTCAAGCGCCTCCTGGGGCCTATGAAAATAAATGATTTGAATTTGAATTTGAATTAAATGATTTGTGTTCGTATAATAAAAAATATATACGTAATTATACTGAATTAAATACTTGGCGGGCTGCATAGCCAAGGAGCCACTGAAGAGTTTAACTATTACCTTTTTGATGCATTACAACTTGAGGTCATTGGAACTATTATTTTTGTAGAATAACGCCTGGTAGATGACAATAATTATTTGTTTAATTTTGTCTATTTTTGAGATACAAGTGTGAAGTTAATTTAGGTTTATTTTCTTTCCTTAGCTCAATAATCGCTAAAGAAATGCTAGAAACCTGGCCGGAGCCAGCCAAGAAGTTCATTAAGGTGTTCCCTCACGAATACCAGCGTGCCCTCAAACAGATGGCAGTCAAACAACAGACGCCCGCTAAAGTGGAGAACGGCAACCATGAGAACGGAATACTCGATATTGAGGAAACTATACGAGATGTGGAATTGGATAAGAAGAATCTGGAAAAGATTCTCGATAAGACTAGGTAAGTTTTTTAAGCTATTGCATAGCTTCGATCGCGGGCCTTGAGCGTGGAGACCGAATCCAGAAATTCCGTAACGAAAATAACCTCAAAGTCAAAGTCTTGGCTTTGTTGGAGAGAATAAATAAAAGAGTGGACTGTACTACGTAAATTTGTAATGGCTAGATTATTAAATACAGCGAGTGTCGCGGGTGGGTTTGCGATGCCGAGTGAGTTCTCGATGCCTCGAAGCGCGCCGCTCGCCGCGTTGAATGGGACCGGCTTACCGCCGCCCCCCCACGTCTCCTCCCGTGCGTCGGTGAGGCGATGATGGTCGGAATTTGCTCCGACATGCTGCCCAGGGTTGAAGTATTGGTACTTCAAAGAAGTGGTAAGGGGCAGATTGAATTGAACCCTCGGACCAGGGTTCCAGACTTCGTCTTCACTTCGACGACCCGTGCCACGTCGTCGTTGCCTGGATGCAATTTCGTTACTCGGCCTAACGGCCACAGAAGAGGTGGCAGCTTCAGGTCCTTCACCAGAACCAGCATACCAAGCTCCAGCTTGCCACTTGATGACGTCCATTTGGATTTCTGTTGTAGTAACGAAATGTACTCATTAGTAAAGCGCTTCCAAAAATGTTGCCTGATGAGCTCGATGCGTTGATAGCGTTCCAAGCGTGTGATGTTGCCGTCAGCGACCTGTGGATGCGGAATGGTTATGAGTGTTCGTCCAACTAAAAAATGGGCAGGTGTAAGGGCTGTGAAGTCTAAAGGATCAGAGGAAGTAGGGGTAAGAGGGCGAGAATTTAGTATAGCCTCAATCTGACATAGACAAGTAGCCATTTCCTCGTAGACTAAATGGGTAAGAGTTAAAAGCTTTTTAAGGTGGCATTTTGTTGCCTTAACAGTCGCTTCGGCGACTCCATTGTAATGAGGGGAGTATGGGGGACTAAAATGGAATTCAATGCCTTCCTGTGCTAAGTCCGCAGCAACGTTCGAATCGGACAGAATGCTATTAATTTCCTTGCAGGCGCCGACAAAGTTTGTTCCATTGTCCGACAAAATGCTATGAGGCTTACCTCGACGAGATATAAACCTCTTAAGAGCAGACATATAAGCTTCGGAAGTCAACGCCGTGACGAGCTCGAGGTGAACAGCTTTCACTGCAAGACACACAAAAATGCATAGGTATGACTTGATAAGTCTACACCCCCGTCCCTTCCGATCAGCGATCAGAATTGGCCCAGCATAGTCCACACTACAATTTAGAAAGGGGAACTGAAGGTCAGTTCGCGAAGAAGGTAGATTACCCATAATAGGCTGAACATTTTGAGCTCTAAATCTGAAACATTTAACGCATTGTTTGACAATTTGTTTTGCTAAATTTCTGCCTCCTAACGGCCAGAAACGTTGACGTAAAGACGATAATAAAAGCTGTGGTCCAGCATGTAAAAGCTTTAAATGTTCGCTTTGAAAGATAAGCTTTGTTAAGGCATGTTTACAACAAAGTAAAATGGGATGTTTAATGTTAAAATCATAAGGGGAGTTGTCAAGTCTGCCGCCCACGCGCATAATGTTTTCGGAATCTATAAAAGGTGTCAATGAGATCAGGCGATTACTACGCGACAGGGACTTTCCTGATTTTAATTGTAGATATTCATCAGGGAACATATCAAGCTGAGCATTTAGAATAATTACATTAAAAGCGTTATGTAGCTCCTCCGTAGAGAGAAAACCAAAGCGTTTATTTACTTTAAGCTTAAAATTGTTAGTAGCTCTAAGTACATAAGCAACTACCTTTTGTAATTTATAAAAGTTAGAATATTTTACTAAAAGTTGATTGATTAAAGTATTATTTGGATAGCTATTATCATTAATTTCACAAACTACATGACAAACTACTTCCGGTAAATCTTGTTTCGGGATATTATTTGGTTTCTGAGGCCATTTATTTTGTGATTCCATTAAGAAGGTGGGCCCGGACCACCACAATGAACTGGTGCTGATAGCATCAGCCTTCAGCCCTCGGGAAACAAGATCGGCCGGATTCTCTTTTGACGGCACATAGTTCCAGGTACAACCAACCGTACTCTCTTGTATTTCTGTGACTCTGTTACGCACAAATGTTTTTAGTCGGATTGGTGATGTAGACAACCAAGCAAGAACAATCGTGGAATCGCACCACATGTAGGTTTCATCTATACGCATGGTAAGAGAGTCACGTACTTTAGTACACAGTCTTGTAGCGACCAGGGCCGCATTTAGCTCCGATTTGGGTATTGTAATTGCTGGCTTAATCGGTGACACACGATTTTTAGATGCTAAAAGCCGAACGCGAACAGAACCCGAACTATCAATTGAACGAATGTATAGACACGCTCCGTATGCCCTTTCCGAGGCATCAGAAAAGACGTGAATTTCGTTTATTACAGAATCGCTACAAGAAATAAATCTAGGTATGATTAACTGATTAAGACAAGGCAAACCTTCTACAAATGAAATCCATCGATCCCTTATCTCTTGTGAAACTATGTTCTCCCAATTATACTTATCTAACCAAAGTTGACGCATAATAAACTTTCCTTCAACAACGCACGGACCTACCAAGCCCAGTGGATCGAAAACCTGACTCAAAACTGACAATATGTGACGTTTTGTAATCTTTTGAGTGTTTTGGTCAACATTAATTGAATACGAGAGACAATCACTATCGCATAACCAATGAAGGCCTAGAGTCTTTGATGGTGCATTGATAGCATCGCTATTTAAATCAAGTGAACTAATAAGAGGCGAATTATCTTTGTCAGTTATTTGAGCTAAGATATTGGGATTGTTGGACTTAAATTTGCGTAAATTAAATTTAGCCGAGGAAAGTATGCTAATGATTTCTTTACATATTTTAACCGTGCTTTCAATGGAATTGGAGCCAGTTAATAGGTCATCAACATAAAAATCATGTTTTATTGCTCGTTTGACCTCTGTTTTGGAAGCTAAAGAAGCCAAACTTGAGAGACATTTGGTGGCTAAATATGGAGCCGAGCTTGAACCATAAGTGACAGTATTTAAATTGTACACTTTAAGTGGCTCATTTGGTTTGGCGCGAAATACTATACGCTGAAGACATCGCTGTGATGGATGAATTTCAACTGCCCTATACATTTTTTCGATGTCCCCAGCTATGACGTATTTATGTTGCCGGAAGCGTAACAAGATAGACAATAGATCGTCTTGAACTACGGGGCCTACCATCTGAATCGCATTCAACGATACTCCTGTAGTGGTTGGGGCAGAAGCGTCAAAGACTGTTCTTAGTTTCGTGGTAGAACTCGATTCGCGAATTACACCATGGTGAGCAAGAAAATAACTACATTTTTGGTTAGAAGAAGACAACGAATATTTATGAACAGTGGTTTCGAATGACATATGACCTAGCTGTTCATATTCGTGCATAAATTCTATGTAGCGCTGTTTAAAAATATCATCGCGTTGAAATCGTCGTTCTAATGATAAGAAACGGCTTATTGCCATTTGAAGTGAGTCACCTAACACTTGAGGATTCTTTTTTAGAGGCATAGTAACTACAAAACGTCCTGCGTCATTGCGGTATGTATTCATAGAAAAATTTTGTTCACAGTCGTTTTCTTCTTTTGTTAAAGAATACTTAACAGGAATCGTGTCAAGTTCCCAGAATCGATCAAGATTTATTTCATCATTTGCAACGTTGCAAAAGTGGGAAAAAGGTTGTGGGCGTGGTAAAGACATGACTTGGCCCGAAACTATCCAACCTAATTTGGTTTCGTGGAGCTTAGGTTGGCGTTTCCCTAGGTTAATAGAATTATGCCCTAAGACGTTCCAGAAAATTTCAGCCCCAGCCAGAATATCTATAACTGACGGAATGTTAAAAGTAGGGTCAGCTAATTGTAATCCTGACGGAAGAGGGATCTGACTAATATTTACGAAACGCGATGGCAATACTTTAGTTATTTCAGGTAATATAAGGCAATTTAAATCGACCGTGTAGTCACCGTAATAAGACTCGAGCGTGAGATTACAAGACTGTGTACTATAAGAGGTCTGATTGTTTATACCTGTTACTGCTGCTGAGCCTGTACTTTGTATTGATAGGCCCAGATTCGACGATAAAGCATGGGAAATGAAGTTGGCAGTACTACCGTTGTCCAGTAAGACTCGGGCGGAGTGTTTAGAGCCATCGGCCCCACGCACTCGCACCAAAGCTGTGGAAAGTAATACAGACGTAGATGTATTATTATGTTCAAAATTGGTTGATAAAGCAACATTGTCCATGTTAGGCATGGGGTTGATAGGGATACTAGACTCAGGTTCAGAATGCAAAAGCGTATTGTGACGAATTTTGCAGTATTTGCAATGTGACAACTTGCAATCTTTCTCATCATGACCTGAGCGTAGGCAGTTCATACAAACTTTGAATTGTTGTGCCTTTTGAAGTCGCGTTTCAATAGGCAACTTCCTGAATGTTTCACAGGAATAAAGCAAGTGATTGTCTGTACATAAAGGACATTTTGTAGTAAATTTACGAGAATTATTATTTGAAGCCACAATAAAACTCTTAGATTTTATGTTGTTATGATTATTGTTTTCAGGCACTTTATTTTTATTATTGTTGTTAATTTTATTATTTTCTTCCAATTTCTCTAAAAGGTTAATCTGATTTTCTAAAAAATTTATAAATTGGTCTAACGTAGGAGGATTAGACAAAGTATTCCGGTATTCTTCCCAGTAACGACTGGTACTGTTATCTAATTTTTGAGCAATCATAAATATTATTAATGTGTCCCAATGTTCTGTAGGCTGTTTTAATGATTTAAGAGCCCTTATATTTTTATAAGTAACATCAACAATTAATCGCAAACCTTGACTAGACTCTTTTGAACACACTTGAACATTGAACAACGCTTGGACATGATTGTGGATAAGTAACTGGTTGTTATCATACCTTTGACAAAGTAAATCCCAAGCATTTGTATAGTTATCGCTTGAAAAATCTATGTTTTTAATTACCAAAGCGGCGCTGCCGCGTAAACAAGATCTCAGATAGTGAAATTTCATTATATTGTCACTCAAATCGTTATTGTGAATCAGAGAAATGTAGGTGTTCTTGAACTCAAGCCAACCCTGAACGGATCCATCATAAAATGGTAAATTAATTTTTGGAAGGCGGACATTTGTGTGTGCCTTACCTGACCCATCTTTAGAGCTGGACTCGGCCGCAAGAAAGCTGCGTGCCAGCGCCAAGCTTGAGAAGTACTGGTCCTCGAACTCGGCACGCGCTTTGAATTCGTCCTCGGGTTTGTCCAACAACGACTCAATCTCCGTCTGTAATGCATCGAATTCACCATATAAGTTTTGGAAACGCTCATAACGTCCCTCCAACTCGAGACGTTGAAGCGGAGACAAGCGGAAATCACTGCTAAAAGGCTTTAAATAATTTTTAAATAAAGTTAATTTACCCTTTTGGGCACTGCGTCGTTTTTTAAGCGAATCTAAATTAAATTGTTCAGTCATATTTTAGAAATAACAAGGCAGCAAGCTAATTAACTTAAAGAAAACTTGTTTTGCACGATAAAAAGGCGCGGTCGTTAACCTTGAAGCGATCGGTCAGCTGTGCAATAAACCGGTTAGCTTGCAGCAATATTAACGGACGGCTAATAAAACTATAGATAAGAATCGTGCGTATACGCAGGCAGTGTATAAATAAGTAAGATAAATAAGCAAGAGATATAGAATATTTAAAGATATTAAGTTTTAAAAAATTAGGCAACGGTCACAAAATTTGAAATTTAAACTTTGTCTATGCAAATTAAGGCAAACTGGAAAGGAAGGAAGGCAAAATAAAGGAAATCCAATTGGAACGAGCTCACTCAGATGACCAAATCCGTCCCGTGAAGCTGGATCTTCTTCGGCGATGCTCTGACTCAGCTTCGTTGCGACCGTTAATTTACGTATTAACGATCCAAAGTCCACCAACGCCGACCTCTGCAATGGTATTCTTCTAGCTTCTGGTTTTATTCCGGCGAGTTTTAACTTACAAAACAAAGGACCATGTCAAAGTCTTGGCTTTGTTGGAGAGAATAAATAAAAGAGTGGACTGTACTACGTAAATTTGTAATGGCTAGATTATTAAATACAGCGAGTGTCGCGGGTGGGTTTGCGATGCCGAGTGAGTTCTCGATGCCTCGAAGCGCGCCGCTCGCCGCGTTGAATGGGACCGGCTTACCGCCGCCCCCCCACGTCTCCTCCCGTGCGTCGGTGAGGCGATGATGGTCGGAATTTGCTCCGACAACCACCCTCCACTCCGACCGGCACAGCGGTGATACATTTTAGTTTTGCCATCTATCGATGAATAGCAGAATATTAATGACTTTTTTGAAATATCACGCTTGTCTCTTTAGTTCAGCAACTCGCCTCTAGGAGGCATTGGTTGTGTCGGCGTTACTGCGCATGCGTCATGCTCCTTTTCGCTCCGCAATCTGGTGACTCATTGGCCTGCTTAGTGTTTCGGCGTTAGGGCACCCCCTCTTTGTATTTACTTCATGGTACTACTCTACGAAGCTCGCACGAATTGAGACAAGCTGCTCCGAAACCGGATGAAAAAAAATACTGCATAAATAAAATAAATAAATAATAATAATTGCATAAGTTGATAAAAATGTTATGCAATAGCTTTACCGCGCCAGTCCCCAAGTGCCACACGTCTCTTTTAATTAAAGATCAACTCACAAGGCGACTGTCATCAGATCCCATAACTCCTTGTGCCTTACTCTCTAGCTTCCTATTGTCCGTAAAGATAAAATTTCCGTGTAACGCGTCGCAATGCCATAAAAGTGGTAGTTCGTGCCTCGCGTCAGCTTTCGACCGCGCGCGACGGTTGCACCCTTTTATAGAAACTATTTACGTTAATTAACGGTTTTTTATAATTACCTTTTTTAAACGAGGAATATCTCCCGTGTCGCGAGGGTGTTCACAATCATACATTTCGCACCCAGAGTTAGAACACGCTTCCTCGCTTGCAGGGGCTTCATCAAGTACCCGCGCGAGACGTCACTGTACCGGCCGGCCGAGAAGCGCATGCGCGACTGGGCCGAGGTGTACAACGCCGCGCACGTGCGCCGCGGTCTGCGTGTGCAGGCGGCGCGCTGCATGGACTGCGGCGTGCCGTTCTGCCAGTCGGCGCACGGCTGCCCGCTCGGCAACATCGTGCCCAAGTGGAACGACCTCGTGTTCAAGGGCGACTGGCGCCAGGCGCTCGGCCAGCTGCTGCAAACCAACAACTTCCCAGGTATCCGACTGTTCTATGTATTGGCCAAAAACGCTCCATGACGGACCATTCATATTCAGGTTGACACATTTCCGTATCCTATTGCCTCAGTTCATCGCACAAGAGAAGGAAACGTGGCAATCCTTGGAAGAGGCCTTCGCCTGGCAGGAGTTCCTTACAAATAGTTATTTATGGTACAAGTGAGAACAAGTTTATATTTCTGTTGTGAGTGCCAATTTTAAATCTTGAGCTTGCGAAGTAGTCTCGAATTGAATCACGAGCGTAGCGAGTGATTCTAACAAAGACTACTTCGCAAGAGAAAGATTTGAGAGGTCACGAACTGGAAATTATTTTTTCTCACGTATTACATACAAAACATTTTTACCTCTTCCAATGAGAAAATATTAACATTTAAATAAACTCGTACTCAATTGCTTAACCTAGGATAATTCCATGAAATACGACAGTAATACCGATTCAGAATGCGTTTTAGGGCCTTTTGTAAGTCGCCACTTATTAAATATGTCGTACGCTTTCAAATACTTTTCACGTGATTTTTCTGGTAAAAAACAAACTTCTGTGTTAAACTCTTTTGGAGTTCCACAAAGTTCTTCATCATTGCATTCACTATTTTTTTTGTTAAAAAGTTCCAGTTAACAATTAAACATAAACTGAAAAGAATTTATAGTTGCCTCGATGACAGACACAGACTTTTTTTTTAAGAATGCGTTCGGAAATTCTTACCGTAACATTTATTTATAAAGTCTAATATTACGTAATTTAATAGTCAATTACGAATATAGAAACATTAAAATACTAAATAAGCGTGTATTTAATAAAATTGATGTCAACGTTTATAAATAATGGTGGCTGCTTTGTTTTTTTTAGCGCCTATTCATTGGAAGGATTTTGTGTTTCGAAATTTGAATCACTTTGCCTCACTAGTGAGTAAAAACGGTTTTTACTCACTGAATTCTAGCAAGCAAACGATTTTTTTCGTGCTGGTGTGGTGAAAAAAAATTAAAATATTCCAAGCCATCTGAAATATTTATTAAAAAACTATATTAGATTAAATTTTATTAAGTGAGCTGTGTAATTTTAGTGAAATAAAATTTGTAAGATAATTTTTAATTTGGGTTTTTGGGAAATAAAAGGCTTTTTTATTTATTACTTGCTGACCCGGCAAACATTGTTTTGCCAAAACAAATTAATCGAAATAGAGTTAAAACATTTATAAAAAAGACGATTACTGATCAGTTATCGAGCGGGATGCAAAATGATTCAATTACTAAAATGGCTCTTAAAAACTAGGGGTTGGTGATAAAAGGGTAAAAATTAGGGGTTGTATGTATTTTGTATTGCCACATTATAGAAAAATAAAAACAAAAATTGTTGTCCAAAAATTTTTAAAAAAAATGTTAAGGGTGAACAACCCTTATCACTTAGAGGTATAAAAAATAGATAGTAACCGATTCTCAGACTTACTGAATATGCCTATATAATTTGGTAAAAATCAGTAAAGCCGTTTCGGAAGAGTTTGGTAACTAACATTGTGATACGAGAATTTTATATATAAGATTTAATTTTTTTGCGCCAACTTAACTCTGAGACGAGCTATCTAAAAGTGCCAACTCAAATATATGTTAAATAGACTTAATTAACACTATGTACAGTTTGTAAATTATCTTTTTTTCCCAGAGTTCACGGGTCGCGTGTGCCCCGCCCCTTGTGAGGGAGCTTGTGTGTTAGGCATTTCTGAGCCTCCCGTCACCATCAAGAACATTGAATGCGCTATCATCGACCACGCCTTCGAAAGCGGATGGATCGTACCTGAGGTAACCTTTATATTTTTATTTATTTATTAGGAATAAACAAACAGTTACACATTAAAAATAAATTAGATTGATTGTGATAAATTATCAGTGATAATTATAAGTGTGCATTCACAACGGTACACACAAAATATTAATTAAATATTTATGACTTTTTTTTGCAACTTAATTAAGAAAAGACATATAAAAGATTTAAATCATGTAAATGAATACATTATCCTACAGTTGATTTAACCTAAGTTGTCTTGAAAGGTCTCGTTTAAAAGACAAATATATATTAAAATTGTGAAATTTTTAGGTACCAAAATACAGGAATGGAAAGACGGTGGCAGTGGTTGGTGCAGGACCGGCTGGATTAGCTGCTGCACACCAGTTAAACAAGGTAAATTATGCAATTAAAAAGTTATTTAACCGCTAATAAAAAAAATAATTAAGAGACAATCAGAAAATAACTATATAAGAACGCCATGAATCCAAAACCTTCCTATTTATTTAAAGTTGGTATTTAATAACATTTACAGTAAGTACTCCTTACCTTTTTAACACTTTTTTTTTTCTCGTAGGCTGGCTACACAGTAACAGTATTTGAACGCAACGACCGCCCGGGTGGTTTGCTGCAGTACGGCATTCCTACCATGAAGTTAAGCAAGGAGGTGGTAGGCAGGAGGATCAAGCTCATGACTGCTGAGGGCATCGCGTTCAAGTGCAACGTCGACGTGGGCAGGGACATCTCTGCTAGCGATCTTGCTAACGAGTAAGTTTTACAAGTTATAAGGAACTTGAAAAATGTAATTGATTTGAAGAAATCAACATCAAAATTCTCTATTATTTCAAAATCATTCACCCTTGTTCGCTGAGTACTACCATTTTGCTTTAAGAAAACCAAGTTTTGTCGTCCCGCTGCTGCATAGAGGTATGCAAAAACGGGATCTTCTAATCTCCTAATATCCTAATATCTCAAAAACAACACTGTCAATACAATCAAAATTAGTTTATTAAAGGTGATGTATAGAAAAGTGAGGCAGGTAAATTGGTCAAAACGAAGCGAACGCGTAGTATGCGCTACCTAAAATGACGATACACCGATGATCCCAACTTATCGACTTTGATTCTGTATGCAATATCCTCTGCTTCTTCGCTCTTTAATATTTCTTGAGATTCCGAATCACCGCAATTCTTTACTTATTATAATTAATCTTTTCCAGATACAATGCCCTAATCCTGTGCATGGGAGCGACGTGGCCTCGCGACCTGCCGCTGAAGGGTCGACAACTCAACGGCATTCACTTCGCCATGGACTTCCTGGAGAGCTGGCAGAAGAAGCAGATGGGCGCCGCGCCGGGACATCACCAGACCAAGGACAACCCTGAGCTAAATGCCAAGGACAAACATGTGCTCATTATTGGAGGGGGAGATACTGGGTCAGTCATAGAAGAAGTACATGATAGCTTTATGAATGAGAACGCAGCACTATTATCATAGCAGGGGTTGCATTATATGCAGTGGCATAGCGTGCCTTGGCGGGGCCTCGTTTAAATTAAATTAAATTAAATATTCATTTATTTAATTTGAAACACCATAGATTACATTACACATTAATTACAAAAATTAAAATTGACACATTTGATTGCATGGTAAATAATATAAAATCGTCATTTCAATTAATCATAAAATCAAATAAATAAATATCACAATTCATTAAAAATATAAAATTTCATAATTCATAATTCATAATTCATAATTCTTTATTTGTGAAACATAGGAAATTTACAATGGTCTTATAATATATTATATGTGCGCTATGTTCTACCACTTATTGTGGTGTACAAATTAATTAAATGAAAATAACTCATACATGCATGCTTACTTGACAGAAAAAACATAATAATACTCAGAATAATCGAAAATCATCATCATTCTAATAAAAATAAGTCAAAGAAATAATAACAAAAATCAGTAGGTACATTATAACTTTACTCCCATCAGCGTTTTCATTTTTCAATGTTTTATTCCATTTATAAAAAAATATATTGGCCTACATTATTATTATGTAGGGTAAAGATTACTCACAAAAGAAAAAGCATAAAATTATATTTATTCATCATGATTACCTGTTACTTATACCATATTTTTTACATACAATTCAAATTAAATATACACTCTTCTTGCCTTTTTTTAAATAATTTATAGCTGATGACGACTTTAGATTTTGTAAAGTTTTTACCTCTATGGACAATACTGACAGGCGTTCATGTCCCATCGAAGTTGTTAGGTGAATTTTTACTTTCTTACTTACGCACTTTGGGGGACATCGTATGCCGGGGGCCCTGTATAATTGATACGGCAGATACAGCGCTAGCTACGCCTGTTATTATATGGTTCAGTTATGAAAGCATGCAGATGTGAATTTACTCCGCGTTCGTCCGTCCACCATCAGCAAGGACAACCCGTCCAGGGCGAACAGTATGTGGTTCTTTTAAGAGTGCAAATAGTTATCTAAAAGGTTGGCAAAGCACGAGTGATACCTCTGCCTTGTTTGCTATCGGAGTAGACTAAAATATAAAAACGAATGTTTAGTTCTTAAAGGTGAATTGTTGGAGCGGTTTAGTGTTGCTTTTTATTCTTTAAGGAAAAATGGTGGTAAAGGCGCTTCGGTGGCTATCCCAAAAGGTCGTTCCTAGTAGCCTTCTTAGATGCCTTCTAAACATATTGTTGCTTTTTCTGTAATTCATGAAATATTTTTTTCTATTCTCAGATGTGACTGCATAGCGACATCTCTACGACAGGGTGCCAAGTCTATCACAACATTCGAGATATTGCCTGAACCCAAGCCAACTAGAGGACAGGACAATCCCTGGCCACAATGGCCTAGAGTATTCAGGTAAATTCCAATGCTTCCGACTGCTTAAAACCTAACAACACAGCTACGACAGTATAACTAAGCACAGTCGGCCAACGAGTTCGGTATGCAGGCCACACTACTATATAAGCTTGTGTGAGTACCGTATTATAGCTTACCTACACGCATACATACTTTACATATTACACAATTCTACACTCACACCAATGTATACTATTCCAAAACATGCATTATTAGAACCGTAATTTAATAATGCCTACATGCTCTTTGATGCAAAAGAATATTACAATAACTTTATTTTTCTACAGGGTTGATTACGGACATGAAGAGGTGAAAGTGAAGTTCGGAAATGATCCAAGGAAGTTCTCCACTCTCACCAAAGAGTTCTTGGATGACGGTAATTTATAGAAACATTCCTTACTAATCTTTAATTGAAAACATATAGGGCTAGCTTCAGAGGTTCTGGATAGTTGTTATCAGTCTCATTAAAAATATAACCATACACATATTATATATATATAAAAGTGACACATACAAACCAACATGGCTGAAATTACATTCAGCACAAATGTTGTAAAGAATGAACGCGTACGTTATAATTTAATTAAGATAAGAACAAATGGATGAACGTGACGTCACAAAATGACGTAACATACAGTTAAGATATTTAGGGTTCTGGCAAGAGGCAGGCGTAGCTGGATGGCTCAAGCGACTGCCCGATGTGCAGTAGGTCCATGTTCAAATCCTGCCGGTCCTATATCTTTTTCAACTGTTTCTTAGTATAATGTGCTAAGCATAGCTAAATGCTATAAAAATAATCAATTAGTAAAAGTGACACCATTTACACTTGGAAAAAGAACTCAGCAGTCACTTTAATTTATGTGTGCTATTGGCTTATCCTACTGATAAAGTTAATCTAACACCTCTGAAACTCGGGCTTAGTCTAATGTAGTATCTACCGAATTTAGATACCACATTAGATGTCTATGGACCCAAACCTAGTCAAGTATTTGTGTTGTACAAAAAAACGGCTTATACCATCAATATTGATTGCCGTAATCGGCAAACTATTAATAATAAATAATAAACCATTTATTTCAGGCTGCATAGGTCTATAGATATGAATATACCTTAACCTAAAAATACATAATTATAAATTCACTTCCTTTGCACTAAGTCTTTGTGCGTTCCTGGGGTATGGTTCCGCGGAAGCGACGGCAAACAACACCCTGCGGCCAAAAACTTTCATGAAGCAACTGTTCCAGTATACAGGTCGGCACTCGCACCACGAACGCCTTGAAGTTGACGTTGCGGCGTGACTCCAACAGCTGCACTCTTAGCACATGATACAGCTTCTGGCTGAAATATCTCGCGATATCCTCTGCCTCAGTGGTGTAGTGCAGGCGCGAGATAAACACCGAGGTGTTCGGCGTATTAAGTTTGTATTTACAATAATACATTTTATTTCTCTTTTTTCATGTAATAGGCGAAGGCAACGTAACAGGCGTCTCGGCAGTAGAAGTGGAATGGACGCGCGGTGCGGGCGGCCGGTGGGAGATGAAGGAGATCCCCGGCACTGACAAGATATACAAGACGGATCTCGTGCTACTGGCTATGGGCTTCCTCGGACCTGAGAGATATGTTGCTAACCAGCTGGGTAAGGAAGAATACATTCAATTCATCTATTACGTTATTAGTAGTAGTTATACCTAGTTTAGAAAAGCAGCGATAGTCGAGTGGGACACCGTAGGACTGAGAAGTCAACGGCCAAAGTTTCAAACCCACGGCACACACCTCTGTCAATAAATCGTTAAGGTTCGCCTTTTCGAGGATAAGTATGTTTTTATCATATAAATTATCGCTCGCTAATGGTAAAGGAAAACATCGTGAGGAAACCATGCATGCCTGAGGGTGCATAAAAAGTACTCGAGGTCGTGTGAAGTCTACCAATCCGCACTTGACCAGCGTGGCTATGGCCTAACCCTTCTCATCATGAGAAGAGGCCTGAGCCCAGCAGTGGGACATATATTAGATACAGGGCTGTTATTATTATACCTAGTTCCTGGCTTGTATGATTTACACAATACACTCAACTAACTTTTGCCTCAAGATCTCGAAAAAAAAAGTTCGAGTACGAACTGAATAAGCAAAATAAGTAAATATCCTCGCTAGATTACGGCGTGATATGAATATAAGTGTGTCGCGTGTAGACGTGATAAGACTTCCGAAGGAATACGAAAGCCGATATTACTTCTTGATGCAAAATCTTTTATATGAATTATATTCTTGTTTACAGATCTGCCACTAGACGCTCGCAGCAATTTGGAAACGGAGAAATCGAATATTTACAAGACACCTGTCAACAATGTATTCGCGGCTGGAGGTAACTCTTCTTTAATCCTATCCAATTAACTTATCTACCAATTGTACTAGAAAATATGCATTATCATCGCCAACTCTAATACTTACCACGCAGACGAAACCGTGGGAGAAAGTTACTTTGTTTGTTTGATAGCGCTAATCTTAAGAACTACTGCTTGGATTTTGTTTTTTTTTTTTTGGGTTTGATAATCTAACTCTTAATAAAGGTCTTTACATATTTAACATGACGCTAAACGCCAGTGGAGCGGAGCAGTAAGGTTAAACGCGGGTCAAAGCGGGAAGCAGCCACTACTTAATACAACGAATTCCACGCGGACGAAGTCGTTGGCAAAAGCTAGTCGTAAAAAAAAATTGTTTGTGTAATTGCATAAAATGTCTCGTATGTAACCAAATGACCATGAATGTCATTAAAACTACCGACCGAACCGATCCGACCTAAGCTGTTTTCATCATATAATAAATTAATCGTGGACTTTTGATTAAAATTGATTGCAGGCAGTTTATCATTAATTTATTTAGGCATAAATTAAAGGCGTTACTTATTGAAAAGGCTTATTATAATGTTCAAGATTTTTTATGTGATAAGTCTTTTTGAACAATGACTGATTATTATTATTATTATAAGTGTTTAATATTATTAATGTTTAGATATAGATTTATGTTATGTTTTATAAGCCTGTTTTAAAGTGTTAGTTTGTATTATTATTAGTTTTACTTTTAACCAATTTTTTGTACATTTTACTTTTAAAAAATGACACAAAAATTTTGCATGCCTTTAATAGGCAAGATATGGATAGAAACTACGTAATATTTACCTATATACCACCTTTGTTACCCATATTTTGCAAATAAAAAAATTTGATTTTGATTTCATATTATATGCATTATGCTGTTTACAGATTGCCGCCGTGGTCAATCGTTAGTAGTATGGGCGATAACAGAGGGCAGACAGGCGGCTCGAGCGGTGGACATCTTCCTATCCGGGAAATCTGCGTTACCGGGACCTGGAGGCGTCATCTACGATCACTGAACCGTCGATCCAACACCTAGGACATAATGACGTCACTCGACGCCCGCGGTGACCTCGGCGACTGCGGGCACATCACGTAGGAACTAGATACTTAGCCGCTTTATCAAGAAAGTGCCAAGTCAAAAGAAGGTTTAAGAATGATATCAAAACTTTTTACTAACTTATTTAAAACCAAATAAACTATATTTAAGTTCAACTTTAGAACGAACGAGATTTGATTTGTTATAAAATTGTATTTATAATTTCGATTTAATAAGTGCCAGTATAAGACAATAAGGATCTGAGGAGGTGTGTGCTATTTAGATAAGCTATGAAGTATTGAATTGTCCCGCAGTCGCCGAATCAAAATGTTACGTTCCGTAGAATATTAGAACAATTTACCGTTGAATAGATGCTTTGATAGGCGAACGTTATTTATCGTTAACAAAAATAGATCTTATTTATAAGCATATAAGGTTCTAATCCATTGATGTGATGTTGAAATATAAAGTTTAATTTATAAAGAAGGGCTGTATCTAGCTATGTAGTAGATTTGGCTACGTTCTAACCAAACAGTAAATAATTATTTCAGTAATTACATGAGAAATAATGATCTTTGTGTTTGTTAGACACTTTGTAATATTGTATTATATTTTCGTGATGTATTCAGATAAGGAATAAGTTGTTATTAATATTATTACAATCAGTGTCATTCTTGTTATAAACTGAAGCCAAAAACTATAAATACGTTAGATGCCCACAACATCCTATCCAGTTAAAATTAAAAAGGTAAAATTGATGTCAAAAACCTGTCTCAAAATCCTCCTAGCAAAACATGAAATTTATAAAGGCTAACCATTTTTAAATCCACTTTAAAAAAAATTGTAAAAAAGATTTCATGATATTTTTACTCCTGGCTGGAAAGCTTCAACACTGTTATATCATTTGATAGATATTTCTAAAAAAAAATTATAATACCATGAAGTTATATTTTAGATCTTAATTTATTTTAGGAGGCCTATATACAGTTTGATATAATCGTTTTGTGTAACATTCCGTTTTGTAGACTTTTTGGTCGTTTTTGCGTTTTAGAGAGTTGTTTCAATGCTATACATATCTCATGCCAAATATTTGGTTGCGGTCGCCATCTATTTTATATGTGAAGTAATACGTTTTATTGCTTTTGTGTTAGGATTGCTGATTTGGTAGATTTTAGACATATCTTACAAGGCTTATAACAACAATATGTCACGATGCTGCCCATGCCATTTTGATCTAAAACAATTTGAGAACAATCATTTGTAGGTTCCCTGTAACTAAAACAACAATATTACCTAATTGACATTACAAAACATCACACCTGTATTGCCCAGAAGGGAGTGGCAGAGGTGTACAGCACCAACATTTCACCTGTTATGTTTAGCCATCCACCGGGCGCAATACAAACTCCATGTTGCTATCGTGAATTTCTTGATGGAAAAACACATTGCGCGACTCGGGAATCGAACCCGAACCTCGCAGTATACACAAATTATACCGCAAAACAATCGCGGCAGTGCATGACACTAATTAAATATCAAATAAAAAAATCTTCCACCACCGTCACGCAAATATTGACGTATGTTTAATTGTTTTATTAATTTGTTATATAAGATGGCCGACGTGATCTCGGTAACTTGAATCGATATTGTTGGTTAATATGTTTTTAATATTATTGCATTGTTATACATGTTACGATTTAGTCAGTATTCTATCTTATTATTTTACACAGGAACAATAGAACTGTTATTTAAATATGAATTTTAAATTGCTTGTTATAGGACTGGCAAACTTGTTATAATACATATTATTATAATTATCTTTTTAACACTGGCAGTCCATGAACAAAACAATTCAATTTATATTTAAGTAGCAGTTTGATAGCAATAGTGTATTTGTATGGTTATTGTTCCTTCCTACCCTAAAACCATACCACAGGGCAGAGCATGATGTGCCATATAGGAGCATTATTATATCAATCATTTGGGCACGTAAAACAGCTCAAATATCGTTTTTTTATTTGGAATTCTTATGGAATAGATAAAACACTTTGCTACCACAACACGGCAGTTGATGCACTTTGATGCATTTATGTATGAAATTACACGCTTTTTATGTACCAACCACGTACCTTGAATGTACGTAACTGCATATTATAACATAATCAGTGAGTGATTATAGGTAATCTGTGATTCTTATGAAAATGCGTCCAAGCTGTATGTTAAGGAAAAGTGTATAATTAAGTGTCTCACGACCAAAAATTCATTCATTGATTCTTTCAACCTTTTTTTAAAAGTGTTAAGGATAACAAGGGGCTTTATATTTTTTAATAATCCATTAAGTACTATCTAACCATATACAAAACCAAGCTGTTTGGATACTCAGAGTATATGCTTAAGTGCCCCAATTGTTTAATATGTAATTGAATTTGTTTCATTCCCTCGTATATGTTGGACGTATTTTTGTCAGTGAGATTAACATCGAAATTACAAAACGAGGTATTGTGTACGTGTAGAAGTTCCTATGTATTTACATAAGTTTATTGTCTGTTCATTTAAGTAAATTAATCATTGATGTTGTTCTATCAAAAGTAATAATAATATATTGTGAGATTTGTCCTTCAATTATATTGACATGACGAAAATATACTGAAGACATATTTTGTGTATAAAAAAACGTATAAAAATCCTATCAATCTTAATAAAAAGCTGAAGAGACAATCTGTATGTATATTATTTAAATATTTTAATGTTCGTGTTATTAGTGTTGATAAGCTTGTCATGTTACTCTAACCAATATAATTATATTGTAAGTTCTATCAATATTTTCGCCAAATCATCTGTATAAGATTCACAAAATTATTTAAAATATTATTTAACGTTCCTTTCATTTGTTAACTTCATTTTATTTGGAATAAATATTTTATTTTAATTTAAAACTTTTTATTTTTAAAATCGTCTTGAATGATACCTGTGACCTGCTTTTTTAATCTAGCCATAGCTTGTCATGTAGAATTAAACAGTTAAATTAACCATACAAGGAAATCATCATTTGGAAACAATATTTAAAACAAAATAAAAATAAAATAAAAACAACCATAATGAGAATTCATCCATCTCTTTCGCAAAAACTCAAACACACTGTTAACACATTTGGCCATCCACCCGCAAACAAATCACAGTCAGGGTTGGAATCCAGGCGAGCGTTGAATGCCGAGAGGGTGCGTGGTATTGGGTGACTGAGTCCGTGCCACGGTGCGACACGCTGCTCGTCAATCGACGTTGGCAGAAGAGTCGACGTCATTTCATTGCTTTTGTGAATAAAACTCAAAAACTTACACCAAACGATCGACGTAATAATATACTTAATATTCTGTGGTAATAACACTAACTCATTATGTCCGAAATTTCTCGACTACTTGCTTATTCGATATGCCGTTCTGCGCCATTTTGATAGCAACAAATATTAAAACTATTTAAATAAAACGTTGACAAAACAAATTAATGGTTAGTTAATAGTTTGTTAATGAATGCGAACGAATATGGTATAGTTATATGATTGACAATAATATGTGTCTACTATAAACGGATCTGTATCGATTATGATTACTGCGGTGGAGAAATAAATATTTCAGCAATTAAAATGTGTTTTAATTCAATTAATATTATGTAGAGGGCCATTACGTAGATACCCATTCAACTACTTGGAAAATAGCTTCCAAAATTAGGCATAAGAGGAGTCAAATATTTAAGATACCCAGAATTATTCTTAATATTCTTCTAATGAGTTCTTCATTTACTTAGTTCATTTTAATAAGGTAAAGCAGCGGTAACTTATGCATGAGACAAGGGCGTAGCGGGACCCGTATAGAAAAAAAAATTGCATAAAATTATATTTGTTATATAATTTTTACAAACAATTCGAATTAAATATACTCTCCCCTTGCCTTTTTTCGGCAAACTGATTTATTAAATTATTTATGTTGCAGCTGATGATGACTTTATCTAATTTTCTACTTACTTACTTGGACTTTGGAGGTCCTCGTATGGCGGCGCCCCGTATAATTGATACGGGGCGGTAGCTACTCCCCTGGCAGGAGTAGATATATTATACTTAATTTTGATAGTTAAGATTAAGTACTCGTCGGCCAATGCTGCCATTCCATATTTTTTATTTATTTAAAAACTTTATGCACAAAAATTGGTACATGGGCGGACTTAATGCCGTAGGCATTATCTACCAGTCAACCTTTAGGTGATGCAGAGACGACAAGTGGTAGGTGCAAGAGCTGAGAGTTGGTTGGAAACTAGAACCATTAAAATAATTCAATCTACTACACTAAAATTATATTGCAATACAAAATACATAACATAAACTATTTAGAATATTTAAATAATATATAGATCTATAATATACACGATTCTAATATACATTTATAAATATTTAGGTATGATTGTATTTTCATACCTAAATATTTATAAATATTATATATATATATATTATAAAGACGTTGTTTTAACTATGTTTGAGTTAACTTTGCCAATTCATTAAAGAGGTGATCACGCACTTTAGTTTTAAACACATAACGGTTGGTGGACATCCTGATTTCTAAGGGGAGCGAATTCCAAAGATGGACTGACTGAACGATGAAAGATGAATTAACGAAACCAGAGGTATGCGAGGGGCACAAAAGGAGAAGATTATTAGAGGAGCGAAGGTTAAGTCATGATTGGAACAGAGATACTGGAAATAAGGAGTTAAATAAGATGGTGGCAAGGGAGAGTTGAGGATAGAAAAGACAGTAGTTAATGCACAATGTTCCTGACGAAAGCTAGACACATGATCATATTTCCGGCGGTTAAAAATAAATCGAATGCAGTTATTAAGAAGACGATCTAATTTGTTGAGGAGGTCTGCATTCATATCCATGTATCCATATCGTAACATCTTTTAATTTGAATAACTTCTATAATAAATGAATACTTCTAAATGTTTTCTATAAACATAATGTACCTGGAAAATATGCATGGTTAATAGATCATGCCAATTTTTCCAGATCAACAAATGTATTTTTTTATATAGGTATATTACGATGCCGCATACTCTAAGTTGTGTTATTCTTTATTATGCTCAAAATGCATTATCCGAATAGCAAAAACAAGTCCTCTTAGGAAAGCAAACCAGAAAAACAGATAATAATTCAAGTGGTTTCAGGAGGTCAACTGAACGCCGTTCTGTGAATTTTGAAATCAATCGTCGATAAATAATCTCAATCTCACTTATTCAGCAACAGATTGTCTAGAGTTAAAAGATGTTTTTTGAGTAAAAAGTGGTTCATACCGAATTTGTCAAATCTTCTTTAATTAATGATTATCAAAGAAATAACAGACATGTCACCAAAAAGTTAGTTAGGTAGATGTAGGTTTATGTACTGCTCTTTTACTTAAAAAGATGTCTATTATTAGTTTGGGTAGAATAGTGTTATTATTTACTGTACTAAGAAATGGGGCACTACATCTTGTTGGTGATATATTGCGAGTGGTGAAATGATTTCATCTTCTCATGCTAAAGACTTATTATGTGGCTGAAAATAGAGCAAGCCGACACTTTTGTTGCCTGATTTGCCTGAACTATTAATTACACGGTGTAACCTACGAAATGTTGTTTACTGTACTGGGTACCTCCTGAACAATGTTTCAGTGTAACTTACACCGAAAAATTACTTCATAATGCAGTTTTTTTTGCTTGGTTATAAATTTATAAACGATAAAAAAGGCGTCGTAGAGCTATAGGGAGTAAGCTTATTTAAAAAAGTGGTCAATTTGAAGTAGTTTCGAGTCTCGGGTTCGATTCCCATTGTCAGGGCAGTTGAAACTGCCGACTTTTAACAGCAATTCAATAACCGATCATCTTGAGCTTCTCCGTATCTCGCTGACTTCGAAACTCAATTTTGACTCACACATTGAGTCAAAGGCTGAGCTAGCTGCAAAAAAACTGGGTGTCCTCAACAAGGTGAGGTTGTTCTTTACATTTAGGCAGCTGCTTGATCTTTACCAAGGCCAAGTGCGGTCGGGGGTTGAATCTTGCTCACATCCGTGGGATGGTTCAGCAAAATACCTACTCGAGGCGCTCGAATCAGTCGAGAGAAGAGCCAAGAGAATATTAAACGATTACGATCTGACATAGTCGAGTTTCAAAGTCTGAACATCGTAAGGTTGTTAGCCAATCGGTCTTTTATTGGATACATTTCGAAAAGTATTATTAAAACCGACGTGAGGAGAGGACATTATTATTGAGAATACGGGTTACTCACGTTACTTTAGCCGGGATATGCCGTCTGCCGCGGAGGCGACGACACGCGAATAACAGCCCAGTTGATGAATCTACGTACTAGATTCGAAACTAGTCGGCATATCCCGGCTAAAGTAACGTGAGTAACCCGTATTCTCAATAATAATTTCGAAAAGTGTTTCGAGGAATTCCACAACCCTATTCCTCCGTCCCCATTTCATCATCGGACTACCAGACAAACGTTATCCGGTATCGCTTCCTAGTAGATATTCCTCAAATACGCACGAAGCGATTCGCTTTAACATTCCCTTTGCAAACTGCGAAAGATTGGAACGCCCTGCCTAAGTTTGTGTTAGCACCGTAGACCGTATTATCACTTACCATCAGGTAAGATCGTGATCAAACGCGTGCCTAACCAAAAGATCTAGGCGCCTAAATTTTCAGTTATCAAAAGAACATTACATAACTAGATAGACTACCAAATTACATTAAAATTGTGTAAGTAGTTAAATTTTTTAGTTCGGTTATCTTTAAAAAGCGTTTTTTTTTAGTTTGTTAAAACTATTATTTATTGTTTGAAATAACAACTTAATGACGAAGTAAACACCTTTATTCGTGAGAAGATGCATAGAGGTGACTTGCCTTTGTATTTTTACTGCTATTCTTAGGTATTACTTTTTAGTCTTTTTAGTTTCAACAAGTTGGTGGTACGTCTGCACATAATATATGTAAACGTGTTTTTATTGACTTTTTTCGCGGATGGGGTCGGTTTGGCCATATACCTGCTCGTTACGTTACGAATTTAGAAGAAATAGATTATTTCCTCTGAAGTTACGAAGTTCTTTTCGGTGGATCTCATTTCTGGTTACGCTGTCCTGCTTTGAATTGGACATTATGGGAATTGGACATTATGGGAATTGGACATTTTGGGAATTGGACAATTCGGGAATTGGACATTTTGAAACCGTTGGACATTTTGGGAATTGGACATTCTGAACTTAAACGCTGCTTTGGTTTACGTGTAGAAGTACAATCATTATATTAAAATAGTGAAAAACGAACCGTAGTAAATTCTATGTTTAGTTTTGGTAAGTATCTGAAAAACACTTTATAATAGGTAGTAAGACAAATCTGTATCAAAGAAACATTTAATTACTCGAGTATAAAAAAAATACTTACGTCCATGACGTCCTTACGTATTACATATTATTCATAATAATAATACTATCAACAAAATTGATTTCTGTGAGACCATTTTGACAAATATTTACTTTGAAATGTCAAAGTCGATAAGGTTGACTTTTGTTAATAGAACAATCGAATTTAGAGTCTCGTGTTTTGAAAAGTCTATATGTTGTATTGTACACATAACAAATAACAGAAAATAATACACAATTAAGCCACTGTAAAATAATAATAAAAATGGCTACGCCACTATGTTATAGTCAAACCTCGAAGCACCGGCGCTCCTGCTTGGACTAGTCAATCCTCTGATATAACATATTTAAAAATAATATTATGGTGGATCATGAATCTACTTTGTGGATAGTAGTACATAAGGTACCTGCTTTATATTCTAGGTGTTCGAAGATGTGAGTGGAAACTTTGAAGACACTGGTTCGACACGACACATAAGCACTCATTAACATAATCGAAGCAACATTTAACCCCAAATGACATACTGTTGACTTAACTTGTTAACAGTACATAATTAATGTGACATAATGAACACTAAGAAATGGGTTTTATACCGATGTTTATTATAATATAGGTAAAATAATATGTGAGGTGGAGTGGTAGCTTCAGTCGAGTGTCAGGGCCCGTGGTGAGAGCTTTCTTCTTGTGATCAGCTGCCTGTAAATCGGTAAGTTATTAGCTCAGGGAAACGGGAAAAAACTAGGGCTAAGAAAACTTGAACCTTATTATATGCTAAAAATAAATGACTACATCTAAAACTATGTACAAACCTAGTCTAAAAGACCGCTACCAGTGCGCAACGTTCCCAAAATGCTGGCAGCATTGCCACGTTGTATGGCAATGCTCAAATTCTTTATGCTTAAATCTAAAATTGAACTGTAATACTTTATGTGTCACCCAAATAAAGTATTAACTTATAAGAGTTAGAATGTCTTCAGCAACTTAAACATTTTCAGTTATTTTCAAGAATTACCGAAGAAAACATGAAAGCAATAGAAAAGCTTAGCGCTCTGTATGAAAAGCTGGACATCAAATGTGCGAAGCAGTTTGGGTTTAACATAAAAGATGTAACATTTAACAAGATCATGGACTACATGTACGCACCGAAGGATGCTTCGAGCTTGGCCGTTACCAGGATATTGTTTGGTACGTCTAAGTCTGGGTACTTCTTGTTTTGTTCAATGGTGAGCACCCAGAGTCGAAACAAATTTTTGCGAATCATACAAAAAATTGTTCCGCGTTGGAATCGAACTCACAACGCAGTGGAGAGCGGTGAGGCTACCGCTCCACTACGTCATCTTTGCATTCTGTAACTAGGCTGTTAATATATGTATATATATTTTTTGATATTTTAGAGGGGATAGATTTTTTGTGAAAAGTGATTCGTCTTGTGTAAGCTAGGAAATTAGGAATAGACTTATTATTATTTGACGAAGAGGCTTCGGTTATCCACGTCGACCTTCGTGGGTCTATTGTGAGTATAGCCTCCATAGGCCTTCTTTAGACCAATTGCCTCCAAAAATTGGAGGAATCGGACGCTCGGGAGTGACTTGACATCATTCAGATCCATGATCTTTTTGGTCGGTTCCTCAAGGCTGAGAGTCGTGACCACCAGGAGCGCTTTAACTATCTCTTTCCACACCCTTCTGTTTTGGGTTAGCTGTATTGCCCCCAGGATGATGGCACCCGTAGTGTCTCATATGGCATCTGTCCATCGTGTAGGGGCTCTGCCTCTACTTCTCCTTCCCTTAGTGCTGCCAACCATGATGAGCTTCTCGAGGTTGTCCTGGTGGGCCCTGTACAAAGGTCAGTAATTTCCGGAAGCACGTAGTTGACAGCCGGGCTTTGATCTGAAGCTGTTCGAGAATAGGTACATTGTTTATTTGTGTCCTTTTTCCATAAGTTTTTTCACGCTAACACCACGTGTAATCTCCTTGCACGAGTCTGTAAATACCCAGTTTACGTGTATTTAGACTTGCACTTAAGTACTAATAAATAATGTCATAAGTTCTTAGGAGCATGGCGCATATCTAAACTGAGCCAAGCATACACATAGCAAAACTAACATTGACTGTAAATACTATAATACTTATAGTAAATATTAAGTTTAAACTTTGGAATGGACGGGTACAACATGACATCATCCGCCATCATCTTCACTGTAATTGTTTGAAGTGATTAGCACTCGTCTCTATTGTAAAATGTTACCGAAACAAACAACTTACATTACATCCTGTTCCTTACTAAGTAAATATTTGGTACATGCGAAATTCTGTTTGCCTGTCTATCATGCTATTACTGCTAAATCATTTGGCCGATGCTGATGGAAATTAAGATATACAGAGTTATAGGCTTAGTTCAGTTTAGTTTAGAGGATTAGTTAACTGCCTTGTTGGTCTAGTGACTACTGGTTAGCGTATGCGACCTCTCATTGTCTCGGGTTCGATTTTTATTTAGGCTATCGTTTGCCCGCGAGTTAGTCCGCGTTTCGAAATTTCCCCAATACACTTAAGTACACGTAACACCTCATACACTTAGGTACACAGCGTACACTCCCGGGTGTGGAATTTCCAAAATCTATCTTAATGTTAATTTCACGAATTTGCCTTCAACACTAGTCAGCATTGAAGGACTTCTCATAAAATCTTACAACCCTTAATTCATCACCTTGGAGAATAATAAATATCTATTAAATAAAAATCTATTTTACTATTCACTTCACACTTACTTCATGTAAGGAACTTAAGTGCCGAATTTCATGCATTCATTTAAAATTGACGAACCCCCTCCACAAACAACCTCCATGTGAAGTGTGGGTGCTATACACTACTGCCACACCCTTCTATGTAATATATGCGTGATGTTATGTTATGTTATGTTATATCACTGTCAGGTCTGGCGATGCTATTCGACATCCCGGAAGAGCGCGGCGGTGCAACCATGGTGAAGCGATGGGGGGACCCCCTGACGTGCCACTTCCCATTGCTGCCGGTCCTACAGCCCTTGACAATGCCCTACATGGCGATGGTGTATGCTGCAATGTGGTTTGGTAAATTTAACACTAGTTCTAAGTTCTTAGCTCTCAGATCGTTGCTTCGTTGGTCTAGTGCTTATAGCGTGTAAGATGTGATATTCCCGGATCGACCAAAAGTGTTATGTAGGTTTTTCTGTAAGGAAATTTTCAATAGCAGCAGGGAGTTGGATTTGTGCCCGGTGGATGGCGATAGGCTCACTCCCTATCGCATGGAACCTAAACATAACAGGTGAACTGTGGTGTTATTCACCTCTGCCCACCACTCTGATTAATTATAGGTGTGATGCCAGAGAAATGTAAAAGTAGATAGAACGGTTTAGTTGTCTATATATTAAATGAAACATCAGCGTGTAACCCACCCACACATATAAATACAGAAATTATGTATGTTTTTTCGATTTTCATAAACATTAATAGATGAATTTTGATATTCATAAGTACAAAAACTTTACTACGCTTTCTTTTTGATTTCTTGATTTTTATGCCTCTCTAGTTGGAAAAGAGTTATTAACTAACCTCTTTGTGTGATGTAATGTTAAGAAAAGAAAAAAAAAATGGCACATAACAAAAAAGGATCAATAAAGGAAATACAATGAAATAAATTAATACAGTCTGTATCTATAGCCATAATAGGCCAGCAGCTAGCTCACATAATGCTAAGTGAAGCTAACCTAACGCAAATTTTCAGCTGCAGCCCACGAGTGTCGTACGCTTAAAACTACTAAAAAGAAATTTAATTATAAGAAAGGATACACCATACATAAATAAATAAAAGCCATTTACAAATTAATCATACAAAATGAATTTAACAAAAAAAAAACAAAAGTAGATAATTATATACTTACTTACTTGATGTGTTATCTAGTTCTTAATAATCGATACGGTTGATACGGTTGACATTTGACTTCAACTTCTTTTCCTCGGTGCGATGGTTCGATATCATCGGCCAAGCCATTTGTTCAATAATGTATGCCACTTAGGAAATAAAGCTTGACTGACATTAAACCGATATCCGATATTGAATAAGTAATGATTTCGATGTAGTCCATGTTTTGGCCTTGGATACTTAAAATATGAACTTACAAATTCGTGATGAACTAAAATCTAACGGGAATTGACGCGAACATGCATTATTTATCTTTTAGGCTTTACGTTTCGGCAAACAGATTACACTAGCCGTGGTCTGAAGCAACAGTTTGCTAGCGACCAGAGTAATCTTTCAGCGTGATCGCGTTAATTCTAATTAGATTTTAATTAATCACGCAACGAAATTTTAAAAGTTAATAAATTCGTGATAACTTTGAGTTGTCATTGAATAATCATGAATAGAAGTAGTTTTTTAATAAGTAATTTAGGCTTTAGCTTAGAACTTTAATGCAAAGAACCCAATTTATCTCTAAACATGAATATTCTATTACATTCACAGACGTGATGAGTAGATTAATTTGAAAAGTTTCGCCCAAATCTGTACCAGAAGTTAACCAGATAGTCAAATTATACAAAGCGTCCGCGTCGTTCGAAACTATAAGTATAATCTTAACGTACATGGATAATAATATTGGATTTAGGGTTTTAATAACTAATTCTTACTTAGGAGTAAGAGAGGTAACTTATCATGGTTTCGTCATGGACGAGGTATGTGGCAAATTAATCACATTTGGGTTGATATATCCACCGAAATGTCCGAAATATTAACAAACAGTATAAACAATTATGGGACGGGAGGGGAGGATTTGAACCCTCGACGTTTGCATACCGGGCAGCCACTTTAACCATTCAGCTAAGGGTGCCTCTTGCCAGTACCCTAAATTTCTCAAATGTATTTTACGTCATTACGGGACTATTAACCATCTTTTATAAACTGTTATTTTTGTATAATTTGCTAAGCTTAGCTAAATGCTTTAAAAATAATCAATAAGATCAATAACAATAATAACAAGAATATTGCAGGTTAAAATTTTTCTTGTTAGTATACCTTCGACGCCGAGGTCGTGGGTTCGATTCCCACTTAAGAAAAATCTTTGTGTGCATGAACATGGGAGTTTGTTTTAGTCTAGGTGTTTCTATGTATAATAAGTATGTATTTACAAAAGATCAATTAGTATCATTTATTCTAGTACCCCTAGTACAGGCTCTGCTTAGTTTGGGACTAGATGGCGTTGTGTGTGAGTTGTGGAATATTGATATATTTATACCTAGATTTTTCAGTATTTTTTTATCTTCAACGAATCACCCTGCCGTCACCTTGCAGGCGCGCTAGGCATAATGCTAGGCTACAAGTTCAGGATCACGGCTCCTATGTTCACGGCGTGCTACTGGTACCTGTTCCTCATCGAGAAGAGCTTCTGGAACAACCACAGCTACCTCTTCGGGCTGGTCGGCTTGCTGATCAGCTGCACTGAAGCTGATTGTTACTGGTATGGAAAATTAAATAATCTTAAGTACGCGCTATTTTCCCGATTCTATTGGGGTAGGGTTCTAATATAACGAATATAGCTGAACATAAGTGGCAGAGATATAATTATCACAAATGCAAACCTGTGCGGGCGGTGACGATACCACAATTTAAAGAAGTATTTTATATATTTTTTTACTTTTGCATAATATTAAATTTTATTGATCTTTTTCCATATAATTAAATAAATTAAAAAAATATATTATTATTTAGACGTCAAAAATAGATAGATGCGGAGGGCATCTATGTCAGCCGCGGGTAACGTGCCCAAAAGGCTGGCGGCATTGCCACGTTAGATGCCAATATAAACCGTCAGTTTTTCTGGTTTTATAGATAATTCTTTACATTGGTAAAAAAATATTTGATTAATTTGCGTGCCGTGTTATAGTGAATTATTTCGCAAAACACAGATTGTAGGTAACATAGTTTTACTCTAAAAGCCCGTCAGTCCCACTACTCTAAGCAGTCGTAATTTCCCTAGTGGTGGCAAGTACTGGTGGTAGAGCTCTTGTGAATGAGCTCAAGGGCGGCAGCACCACTGTCTCACTTTTAACCTACCGCCAAATAGTAGAGCTTCCATTACTGTGTTCCGGTTTGGTGGTGAGATCAGGCCCTGAAATTACTGGCACATGAGGCATATATATAACAGTCCTAGCTGCAGCAACGCATCTATAATCTGCTTTGTGGATTGTTGATGTCCATGGGCTGTACTCCACTTACCATCAGGTGGACTACACGTTCGTTCGCTGTGGGCGTAGTATAAAAAAATAAATAAAAAGCGTATGCAACCTCTCACCGCAAGGTCTCGAGTTCGGCTCGTGCCCAGTGGATGACGATAGGCTCTAAGCATAACAGGTGAAGTGTGAGTGTTAAACACCTCTGTGACGCCCTTCTGGGTAATATGGACGTTTGGTTTTACCAATGTTTCGCATTAGACATGAGTTTTGGCGCTCAACATGGTACACCAACAAAATTACAGTACATATTATATGTACGGCGTCAATAAACGAAGCGATCTCAATTCAGAGTGGCATTATGGCAAATCAAATTGCCCAACTGCTAAATTAACCAAGGCTGCCCAACTGCTAATTTGAATGTTATGAGTTAATTAATGTATACCAGGTCCATAGACTGCTATCGAGACCCTACCAAGAAGCGTTCAACAGTTCCGTACTGGAACTACTTCGTGCTGAAGTACCAGTTCTTTATCCTGTACTTCATGGCTGGTATTAAGAAGGGGACTGCCGAGTGGCTGACCGGATACTCCGTTCAGAACCTCAGCGAGCATTGGGTCTTTGATCCTTTCAAGTAAGTGACCAGTTGATAGTACCAAACTTAGATTCTATGGTATCTGACCATAACTGTATTCTTGTTGAAAGTTAAGAGACATCACTGGGTTCTTCAGAAATGCTTTCAAGTGGGTTAGCAATACGCGATTGGTTTTTCTTTCCTTTTCTACTTGTAACTTCGTCTTTTCCAATCAATGGATTAAGTATTTCATAAGTTAAGAATTCCTAGTGAGTGGCCACTTTACCGGCGCTCTCTTCTGCCAATGTCTACTATAGCGTCTATAGCCAATGTTGTCATCTACGGGTAAAATATTGTCTCCCCAGATACTTCTTCACGGTTAAACAAACGGACTACCTGGTGGTGCACTGGTTCGTGTTCATGTTCGACCTGACCGTAGCCTTGTGGATGATGTGGGCGTACACCAGGCATGTGGCCATGGTCTTCTGTGCGCTGTTCCATCTTATGAATAGTAGGCTTTTCAGGATTGGTCTGTATTTACACTTTGCCTTTAATATGGCTACTAACTGATTTGAATATTCACTCAAAATTAATTTTTTTTTCAGGCATGTTTCCGTGGGTATGCTTAGCAACGATGCCTCTGTTTTACCCATTCGATTGGCCCAAAGTTATTGCAATTTATTCCAAGAACTACTACAACAGTATAAAGAATCGGATTCGTGCCGAAACTGCTGCAGTCGAAAGAAAAATAATTTGTGAAGGCAAAAGGAAAGATTCTGATGAAGACATCATTGATAAAAGAGAGAAAAGTGACTTAATTACGAAAGATGAAGACATTTTAGAAGAAATTTCTGAGGAATTAACAGACGAAACCATTTCTTGTAATATTGACCAATATGATGATCAAAACAACGGGAAAGATGATGATGATGTTTTCAAAGATTCGTCAGATGACAGCTTTAAAAAGAGGAAGACGATTATTTTGATCGCATGTTTCGTTTTCATTCAAGCTTTTCTGCCATTTTCTCATTTTATTACGAAGGTAAATGGCAATCTAAATTTAATGTATTTGATGTATTGTTTTGTTGCACATTTTGGGCTAGAGAACCGATGGCAGTTGCTCCATTTCCGTTAGAGTAGAAACTGCTCTCGATGAAGTTGGGAAAATGCATGGATCATGATAACTATTTTGTTTTTCTAGGGCTACAATAACTGGACGAATGGTCTCTACGGTTATTCCTGGGACATGATGGTCCACACTTGGGATAACAGCGCCGTTGTCGTCAAAGTCGTCGACAATGACAGCAAGGAGGAAATCTACATCGACTCTGATCGCTATACCCTCAATGACAGGTGGTCGAGACATGGAGACATGGTATACCAATATACCCAATGTCTAAAGAATAATATCGACTTGCAAATAAAGAAAGCAACCTGTCCTGAAGATTCAACGCTTAAAGATATTTCAATTTATGTCGATATCTGGTGTGGAATGAATGGCAGGTTCATTCAAAGAATGTTTGATCCTAAAGTGGATCTATTAAGAACTACTTGGTCACCGTTCCAAAGGGTTCCTTACCTGATGCCCCTGTTAGACGAAGCGCTTCACTGGAGAAAAGATTTAGATGAGATCAGGAAAGAAGTGAATTCTTGGAGCAATTATAGTGATGTTGTTTTTTACGCTGATTTTCCAGGTAAGTCTTCTGCCGTGTTTGGTCTTAATATTTGTTAATTTGGCAATCATGTTTTTTCAGTAAGGTCAGGCAGGATATTAATTTAAAAAGAAAAAAATTAAGAAGAAAATCGACAAGTGTAAATAAGTCTTACGTGTGGTAAAATATTCTCATGGAAATATCTTAGGTACTTTTTTTTGCGTATGTTTTCTATGAAAATATTTTACCACATCGATCCCGCGCCTGGTAATCAGAACGCTGCTTTAGAGCTTATTTTCTTTTGCCAGCTCTCAATAAAATATCTGCACAAAGCTATATATTATATTTTTCTTTTTCAGGCTATGAACAAGAAAAATACATCCCGTTGGATTTTAACAACGTTACGCTTACCGTACTGGAAGGAGTGGTCATTTTCGACCCTGAGGTGGCCAAGGACCGGTTCGGAAGGTCCTACAAATTAATCAGTCATGAAAAAATCAAGGTGACCCCTGGGACACTGCATAAAGTAATAAACATTGGAGAATCCCCCGCATTTTATATGTACACTTTTGTCAATGTAACTCAACCGAAAATAGAAAAAGATTTAATTGAACCTCAACCTCGACTGCCTATTCTTAAAGAATTGTATAGAAGATTTTATGGTATGTCTATTTTTGCAAATTCGGTCATAAATAACTTATTTCAGATATTTATATATATGATATAATATAATATTTCTTACTTTCAGTACAATTAATTTTATAATTAGTTAGTTTAATGAAAGCTGTTTTTTCGTTACATAGTATTTCTTATTTTTTGTAAATGGAATGTCATCTTATATATATACACAGTGGCGGATTTACCGGAAATCATACGAAGCAATTGCTTGGGGCCCCGCTTGGATAGGGGCCCCGGAGGGGTTATATTAGAACGAAGGCCCCGAAAATCAGTAGTTGCTTGGGGCCCCGTTTAAGGTAAATCCGGACCTGTATACAACATTATTAGTTTACAAGTCTAGATAAGAGATGACAATGTAAAAGTGCGGTAGTCTATTGTATTTTCCTTGTTGAAAATTGCCTAAAAAATAAAAATGTAATCTATAATATATTTATTAATAAGGTAGTTTTTGTAGTAATCGATAGTCTAGTATACTATAGTAAAAAAAAAAAAAAAAAATTTGTCTGGTCTGAATATGCTTTGAATATACTAAATATGGTTGAAATGCACAGAAATTCAAACATGAAATGGTATTTTAAGTTTTTTAAAATATATCTATATAATTATATATAATATATCCATACATATTTAATTACATACCCGACTGACTGGTTGGTTCATCAACGCAGCTCAAAACCGCTGGGGCTAGGAATTTGCCCTTAATATGACGTAGGAGCGCATTAAGAGATGATTTTTGAAAATGCCACCTCCAAAATTTGAAAATATTTAATAATTTTAGTGCGAGTCTACATTATGCAGAGGATTTTTTTTTTAAATTTTAAGTTTTTAGCCATAGTGAATATGAAGTAAAATTTAAAAATAAATGATCATTATGATCAGTGAAGTTTAATTAGATACTACGTAATAATTTGTAACAAAATCGTACTAAAATATCGTAAAAATTGAAACTTTAATAGGTATTTGTGCACTAAGAGAGCAAAGTTCGTATTTTGTTCTATAATAGAATCTTGAGCGCAGTGAAGGATTTAATAGCACGAGATGTAATACTAATACTTTGATCTCGTGTCGTACGTAATACTAAATTTCACCTCGGCAGCTCGAAATAGTTTGGGACTAGATAAGGTGGTTTGAAAGTTGTGAGACATAATAACGGCGAGAAGTGAGCAAAACTCAAAGCAAAATTGACTTTTGCTCACTGTTTTCATATTATAACGAACGACTTTTAGTATTAAAAACTGAATCAAAGTATAAATTACATAAACTACCGTCACTTATGGTAGACTACTGGTAGTCTATAATATTCTTCTGGACATTTATTCTTAACATCGAACGCAGCCTTGTCATAATCTTGACAATCTTGTATGTTGATGAACGCAGTCGTAGTTTAATGTTGCTAGCATAAGCACAACAAAAGCGTAGACTTTTTGATAAATAAGTTTATGATAATATTTATTTACATAACTTTTATATGGGTTATTTTTCCATGGTCCCCGCACTAGGCCAGCCTGTATCGTATCCATGAAAAAAAATACATTTTAGAAATAAAAATATAAAATTTAAATTAAGTGATCTGTACTAGTAGTTAAGGAAGATTAATATAATAATGTCATATATTTCTTATTGTATTATTAATTATACAAATATTAATTATTAAAGTGCAGGTTAAGCGCGTTCTAGGACTATTATGTTTGTTTTTTGCTGAAGCTTCCCAGGACAAGATGCAGGAGGTGAACAGTAATTGGCACAAGGCAAATTAAGTTAGATTTAGTGATTCCAAAGTTGCATAACCTCTGAGCTGTCTCATAATATATATTGATTTTCTAACTCATATTGAAAGAATTTCAATGTGTGACTGAAAGTATAATTTTTCGTGTATCATCAATATTTATTTTACCTTTTTAACTTTTATATTAATTTCTTGGGATTTGTTGAGCTTCAAACGTAAACTAAAATTAGTTTTTCTTCTTCCTCATCAGTTATTTTTTACTTTTCTCATTCTACAAGAATAAAAACGTTAGGATTGTTCAGGTAAATAAAATAAAAACTAAATAAAACATAAAAAGTTAGTAGTTTTATTATTTTTTTAATAAATAATAATATATGCCATTATAAGCACTGCAATCCTCGAAGCCATTTTCCCCATTTACATTGAGGTTGCTTCTGGTCTAGCGGATATCGTTGAATATCAGCATTTTACGTAGAGCGATTGCTATCAGACCTGCACAACCCTGAACGAAGTGATACGATACACTTTGTTAATCTCTTTAGCCGCTGACTACTCGTAACGACTGCCATAGATCTTCAATTGGCAGACGAGACCAAAAACTTTAAGTGCTCGCCGAGGCATAGAGGTCGCCTATTCACAGCCAACCGCAGATAGCATTACTTAAACAGTTACATCGATCGGTCCGCGTGGTGGACTTAGCCACAACTGCCACGGTCCAAGCCAGCTATAATTAGAATTTTCAAATATAAATAAGACATGTGGCACCTATGTTCTTTATTTGCAAAAATTTTGCTGAGTGACATTCTTTACGAAACGGCGATCTAGTATAAAAGATTTAACGGGAATAGACAGATTTCGTTTCTAAATACATAAGCGCGGTAAATGTTTGGAAAAAAGGATTGTAAAAGATCTCTGCTAACTACTGTAAGTACAAAAATATTGGTGAAATATCTTCAAATCATATCGGTCAAATTGGGAGCCTCCTCCTTCTTTTTTAACCGATACTTTATATTTGGTATAGTTTAAACAAATATGACAGAAGTGGCAACCCTCGAGCAGCGCGGCAGGCGGTTTCTCCTGTCAAATAGAAAATGAAGTCGACACACGGCGTGGCGTGGAGCGAGTTCATTCATCTTTTCCTCTTGTCGCTGTGACGAATCAAATAAGTTCGGGCTCGAACGGACGCGGCGACGCCTCGTCACTGCGAATAAATAGTTACACCGAGGACATTCTGTGATCATTACTAAAATTAGTGTCATAAAAGCAACACGCCTCACCACCCTGAGAAATATTGACATTTTAGTCATCTGTGATATAACGATACAGCGGTATCCTGTTTTTAAATTTTAGGTTAAAATCTCATGTGATTTATTAGTGAAACCTTTACAAAATAATAGTTGTGTGCGCGATCGCTTCCCGTGACCGGTATACGGGCCGAGCGAAAAAATGGAGTCCCAGGTGATGGATTATAGTTTGGACATAGCACCGAATTACTCGTACATTTTCGATTTCGAGAGCGACTTTATTCATACCGATTATCGGAAATGGATGACAGAAAATTGGACTGTAGCGTTTTACTATGTTGGGGTGTACATGGCGTTTATTTTCGGCGGTCAATACTACATGCAGAACCGACCAAGGTAAGTTATACTCATTATCCTCTTATATTATACTCTATTTAAATTGTGTGGCATTGTATTATTGATAAAAATATGTATTTAAAATAACAAAGTCTGTATGGCCTATAAAATCTTATTGGATCATGATAAGTTAAGTTTTTCAAACATTTTTTATAATTTATCTGGGCTAGACTCATGACAACGAATTTAGGCGATGAGAAAGTTCAAGACAGCACTACTTTCTAATACTATTCACACAGAGGAAATAGAAAACATTCCTATCTAGACACTTTTTTTAAAAAGTTAATATTGAAGTTTACGAACAGCAAAGTTTCTTGTTATTTGCTTTGCTTGCCATAGAGTAGAGGACACCATACCATATTCCATGGCCCCAATAACCCTTCTCTTCATACATAGTCTGTACCCCTAGCATAGTTTGTCATTCAAATATGATTTATAAATACTCTCCAAAGCTATTGCTTGCCAAGACGTTATTTACCACTGTTCTATACCACTGCATATGTAATTATGTTTCTCGGCTGGTTGTCATCTAAGATCTTCAATCTTTTAATTTGGATTGTTGGGAATTTTGGAACACAATTTTTCTAATATATACTAGGTACTACAATTTTTATTCTCTTGATAACTCGTGAATCAAGTTTGATAAGTTTGTTATTGTATAAAGTGCTTCACACACGGCTAATGTATATTTATGTATGTCTAAGTACATAGATATAGAAGTATTAATTAATTACAGCTGCTGTGTGTTTTCAACTGTCAAATTATATGGAAAGATGTAATGAAATCAAGATATAAATATATATTTTTTTTTAATTATAGCTGCAGTGTGATATCTGCTTATGTCTGGTGGATGTTAATTAATTCTGATATCTCATGAAACTTAATACAAATTTTGTGGTTTTTTCACTTCTCTTTTTGTGATCACTACTTTTTTTTTAATGAGTATTTTGAATTTACAGCACTTGTCCATGTGTCTACCTATTTGTATATTTGATTAAAGATTGGATTGGATTGGATGATTGGATGATTTCATCAAATAATCATGAACAAAAATCAAGCTTTGTATAGTTAATCACGGAAAGAGGACAAAGATCTATGATAAATGTAATACCGCTCTATCCTCATGTTTTGTATAGGTACTCATAGATAAATAATCAAATTAAATATCCAATAATTTTTCTAATGACTCACCATCAATGTCTTGTTCATGACTCCATCTAAGAAGTTTTATTTTTAATTGGCCAATTAAATCAATTGTTCTTAATCATGAATGTCATCAAACAAGTCCTATGGTCAAGTTCAGTCTAATAATATCCTAGTACATTGATAATTTTCTCATTTTGATGTTATCTGTAATATCCACTATCCAGTATGTACTGTTGCAGTACAAATCATGATTACTAAATCAATCAATGATTATGAATATCATTTAAATCAAGAATGTCCAATTAATCAGTATCATTACAGAAGTGAAGATGGTTAAGATGGACATTACAGTTTCAACATACTCAGTTAATGAGGTCTGTTAGCTTAGATAAGTGAGTTTAGACCTTAGTATACCATACTGGACAAGAGCCGCTTGGATGACTTTGATACCCTGCCAGCACATTTAGGTATACAGATTTCCTCACAATGTTTTCCTTTACCATAAATCGCTAAAACTAATTGCTAAACACAAATTATAAAAATAATACCTTTCTTTAGGGCAAGGGGCCATAGATATAATATAACTCTAATTATTCAGTTATTATAATTCCTTATTATTGAAAATACGGGTTACTCAAGTTACTTTAGCCGGGATATGCCGCGACGTCTAGCACTGCGCGCGGAGGTGACGACACGCGAATAACAGCCCAGTTGATGAATCTACGTATTAGATTCGAAACTAGTCGGCATATCCCGGCTAAAGTAACGTGAGTAACCCGTATTTTCAATAATAATGTCTTCACCTCACATCGGTTTTAATAATATTATTATAATTCCTGTCAACGATCATGACATCTGACCTTGTAAGTGCACTAAGTGATTTGAAGTATAATAACTAATAGAAAATAATAGTGTTATTAAGAATATTACTGTAGGTTTCTTGTTGTTCCTACTGACCTAGTAATTATATAAAAGAATAATGGAGATGGTAGTGACATGATAATGTTATTCAAACCATTAATTACATGGAAGACATAATAAACAATAAGACAATTTAATGTATTCTACTATGTTTATTTTAACTGTTGTTTGAAATTTTTAATTATAGTTAATTGATTCTAACTGATTTAAATTTACATTTATTTGTCTCATTGAACATTAAGACCCTGGTTTTGAGGTACCGGATAATTCTTATTCAACCCATAAAAGACAACCCACAACATAATTTAAAAGTGACACAACTAAAAAAGAACACAGCTGTCACTTTCATTTAGGTGTGTTAGGTATATGCTTATCTTGCCGATAAGGTTTATCCATAGAAATCTTAATAACTAGTCAATAGAAATGCTATCGACTATCTTTTAACACTGGGACGCATGTCGCCGGTTTTCAAATACCACTTTTTGTATTCCTGCAAACAAAATTATTCTTTTTGGCGATGACATTAAGACGACAATTCCTCAACTCGCACTTGTGTTCGATTAGACAAATGCGCTTGTATTCCTGCAAACAAAATTATTCTTTTTGCGATGACATTAAGACGACAATTCCTCAACTCGCACTTGTGTTTGACTTGACAGATGCGCGGCGACAAGGTCACGCGTCTTTGACATTTCTATTGCCTTATTATTAAGATTTCTATGGGTTTATCCAACACCTGTGAAATTGCGGCTAAATCTTTGTTCATAATTAGGTATTATAGAGTTCTTAGTAACGATTTTTTTCATTATTCAATTATGAAATACAGGTGTCACTCACGTAATGTTGGTCTATTTAGACGACCGCGGTTTCGCCTATACGTCTAGGCATTATCAAGAGAGTGCGATACGTCGCGCCTTCGAAAATTACGTGAGTAACACCCGTATTTCATAATTTGAATAATGTTACAAACTCACGTCAGTTTTAATAAAAAATAAAAAAATAAGGACAGCATTGCAAAAAGATTAAAAAGAAATGAGGGCGACACCGTGCCGTTCGTATGGCAACAAAATTACTGATAAACCAATCAGCGCAACCCAATTTAAATACATCGAAATCGCGAATCAATTAGCGCTTTGTTTACGTGAAACGTCATTACTTCGACTATGTTGTCGGCAAACAAAGAATAGTTTTCGTTTCTAGACTATTTTGTCAAGCTATAGATATATTTACAAAAAAAAACTGACCTCAAATATGCACAAAAAAAAATATATATTTAATGTCTCGCCTCATCTGTGTTTAACTTAAAATAACACAGTAAACGGCCTTAAGGTGCCATTATTTACAGAATCATCCCCGTACTCCTAACCGTTGAGGAGTTGGACCTGCCAGCATCAGCTCAGAAATATGAAATGTTGCCTGCTAGATGCAAATATCCGAGTAACTTTAGGTATATATACGGAAAACAATAAAGAAGCCTTTTAAATTTGAAGGTAGCATCTCATCACCTGATCGAAACCTGATACTCATGGAACTACATGACAAGTATACTCTTTTAAACAATAAAATAATTGATCAAATCGGTCCAGGCATATTCTAGTAATCGGCAAACAAACATTAAAAGAAAAATAAAGAATACAATCGAATAGAGAACCTCCTTATTTTAAAGTCGATTACAAATAAAAGTAAATAGGCAGAAATCCCTGTCCTATTTATATTTTCCTTTGTAACATTCAATTTAATTCAACAACCCATATTTAAGGTCAGAGTGATCTATTATTTGGTGTCCTAAACGTCGCCGATTCCTCTATTTACGGCCGTTCAATTATTCATTGGGTCCTTTCCCAGGACACAACTTCGTCTCGAATTATCCAAGAACTGGTGACTTTAGTATCTCGTAAAGACGTAAATTAATGAATGCCTACTTTGATCGCAATAGAATGATGGACAGATTTCTCAATGAACTTTTTGCGTTGCAGAGTTTATCAAATCATCGGAAGTTGAAAGATTTGAATTGAGGAATTTTGGGATATCACCAATGCGAAAATGTATCTGAAAGTCCATTTTTCTTTTATTAGCGATATTTTTATGCTGTGTTTTTAGCTTTGTCTAGACTTCGTTTCAGTACATTCGTTTTCTACGCCGTGCATTCCTTCAATTAATTTAAATTAGCGCAATTGGTATTAAGTAACTTCGGCGTCAATATATCAAAGCACTTCGACATAAATATTATGTTTATCAAAAACATATTTTTCATGATAAATATTTTAGAGTCCCACCTATAAAGGCCCTTATCAATACAATCCAAAATCTTAATATTTTTTGTAGTTTTGACATAAACACTTCGTATCTGCTGTTCAATCGATAATTCGAAACCAATCTCTTGGTATGATATGATAAATGATAAACTTTCATAACCCAGATGATGTAGTCAGTCATTACGTAAAACAAAAATCGTTTTCGTAATACGTGAATTTGGTTATCTAATACGAATATGATATGTTTACAACTTGGAAGTATACGGGTCGAGACGCGGCGTGGGCGTCTGGGGGTGATTCTCGTTCGAGTTTTAGGAGGGAGAGGGGGAGGCAGACGGGGTGATTCTCATGAATGAAACTCCGCATCTGATCTGCAGCGTTACGTAACCGTTTGGCACGATTTCATGAATAAGAACGGTGCACACTGCATCCGACTCCATTCACCAATATAATATTCATGATTTCAATTAAAAACGGCTTTAAAACCTCGTTTAAATCTTTTGGGAGTCCGGCACTTTCGTTCTCGCCTTCAATAGAGTGAAAGTTTTGGGTATGATTAATCATGTTCAGATATTATGATACTGCGGTTTCTATAGAGCATTATGACAAGAATATTGTAATAATATACGATACGCTGGTACTGAACTGATTCGCTATGAGATCACTATCCTATTGTATTCTGAAAATAGCACAGATAGCACAATGTACTGAAGACGGCAAAATTCAATGATGTCCAATCGATTACCAATCTTATTACAGTATAAAACAACGTGTTTAAATGTAGGTCAAGGTGTAAGTATATTCTCATTGTAATCCGTAGGCTTCGATGACATAACAGACTCGATGTTTAATACAAACGTTTCATCGTTTATGGTATAAAATAGAGCAAAAATAGCAAAATATACGACCTGTTTACCATTGACGAAATGAAACTCATTTTGTGAAGGTTTAGTTAGACTAGACGGGAAACTTGTAAGAGACCAAGGTCATGTCTCTTCTTACCTTTGATATATTTTCTGAATCATCTGCATTCGGCAAGATAAATCGGAGGAATCTATTTATATCAGAAGTTAGAGAAACATTTTTGACTAGGTACCAAACAAATCGTTCGATTTCTCTCAGAATTGAATAATATCGTTTATTTAATATTCGGCAGGTATTGACTCATGGCTTTAAGCCGTGTCCTCTTCGACCAATACTAACAAAACGTTGAATGATATCATTCAATTCTGACATGAATAAAGCATTTTCTATCTCTATCTGATTATTTGTTTCAAATGTTTTAAAACATCTGAATGTTGGTGGTTTTTGGGTAACAGGAGACAGGCAGACATTTTATTCCTATTCTAAAGGTTTGTATCTGTGATCTTAATTATAAAAAAAGATAGGTGGTTGTGTTTATTAGATTTATTTTGAGCTATCTGCCAAGGCTGATAGAAGACTGATCTTCGTATCGTTTGAATATCAACACCCTTTAAAATTCCAACATCATAACGAATACAAATTATTTTGGAAAAGGAGTTGAAATGATGAATCAGCAATCAAGGCTGAGAGTGAGCGGGTGGTTCTCTACGATCGATTCAAGTTAAACAACGTCGTAAAACGCTCAAATCGTCAATTATTCGCAAATTACAGCCTGCTTCCATTGTGTAATTATACTATTAAGCTTCAAGATCGACATTACTAGGGACACCCTAGTAGTAGTATGTAGTAGAAAACTGGTTTTTGGGACGTAAGACTGGTCTAGTGGTTAGTGTATGCCTATGCTCATCTCGGTTTTGATGCCCGGGTCGAGCAAAACTGTTATTAGGGATTTTTTTTGGTCAGGAAGTTTTCGGTAGCTGCGAGGAGTCTGAAATTGTAACTGGTCTCACCGGCTAGACCAGAGCTAAATATTAGTGACTTTTGAGTGAGTGTAGTAATATAGGCGTGATGCTATGTAGGCTATTTCTCGTGACGTGGTAAGTCTCACATTGACACGAGATCAGGAGTAGATTTCCCCCCACCTACATTCTCAGTTGATGACTGAAGTAGGTAAACAACGTTTTATTACTTCGTCGCCGGTGTTAATTAACTCTATAGAATTCTACTCTAGTGGCATAGGCAAGAAGAACATTGTGTTGGATGAAAATGCACGGATTTAAGAATAACAAAACGCTCAAGATTCTCGCTCAAGTGCAGCTTCAACCGGCATTGTGTCGACTCTGAGAAAAATTTCGCTTGGCTAGAATATTGTTGAGTTTATCTGATAATTGAAAGCTTTGTAAAAACTTTCAGTCTATTGTTTCAATTTATACTTATTATATAAAAAGGGAAATCGAATGGTGAGGCCTATGTCCTGCAGTGGAAGTCTCTGGGTTGAGAATGATGATGATGATATAAAGAGGAATGATTTTTTGTTTATTTGTTTGTACCAAAATATCTTCGAATCTAATGAAAATTGGTGTGGAGATAGTTTAAGACCCGAATAACATAGGTTACTTTTTATCGACGCACCACCAAAATGATTAAAATAGACTGCTTAATGTACCTTCAGTATGAACCACCCGCTCCCACTGTGATGTATTTTTTTATAGTAGGTAGGCATGCGTTTGATCGCGATCTCATCTGGTGATAAGTGATGATGCGGTCTACGGTGGAGATATGAGATACCTTTTTACTCTTGCTTTGAGGACACCCGGCTTGAACTGATGTGGCAACGCAGACTCGGGTAGGGTATTCCATTCTTTGGCAGTTCGCATATGGAAGCTCAAAGCGTAACCCTTTGTACGTATTTGTAGAATATCTACAATGAAGCGAAGGCAGAGTATCGTTTGTCTGGCAGTCCGATGGTGAAATGGGGACGGAGACGGAGGAATACGATTCTGCAATAAGAAGCAAATCTAACGTGAACGCTTCGATGATTCATTATAACCTACTTATTTTATTTTCATATACAATCACATTACTCAACCCCAATGTCATATCAACACATACTTGTAGGAGACGCGGGAATCTCCCTTTTGTCATGTCGCGTAAAGTAGCCTCAAGTTATACGAGAAAAATGTGCCTAAAAATGAAATTTATAAAATCACTACATAATATAAAACAAAGTCTTACCGCTGTCTGTTACGCTACGGATTTTGATGCGGTTTTTTTAATAGATAGAATGTTTCATAACGAAGTTTTTATGTTTATACATACCTAGTACCTGGAGCGAAGCCAGGGCAGTTCGCTATAAACTATTAGTTAAACTATAGGTCCAGTTCTTTTAGTCATGTTTTACAATTTAATATTACTCCTAGTATGTAGGTCCCATACAAATTGTATTGCTCATTTTCCTATAGGTAAAGTAAAGTTCTGAATAAATTACCTTTAAACATAACTAGCTTTCGCGTGGTACAAACCAAAAAACGAAAAATTCTTTAACTTTAAAATTAGTAGAGACAAGTACACTACCTACTTTATTAATGGTCGCTGAAGTCTCTTAGTTACTATTTTGTGTGCATTCCTTATGAATCTTTAGATCACGTTATACTTAACCTACCCACACTACAGGAAATATCTCAGTACATGCTTGGGCATATTCTGTTTAATATTTCGACGTCACAGTCGTTATTGCCACGAAAAGGCACGTTCGTGTGCATTCACTATTATTGCACGAAATTCCATTCATAGGTAGTTGCATGTTAGGCAATGTTTCATCCTCAAGTTTGTTTACATTATTTTGGATTTTCTTGAACGTATTAATAGCAAGGATCCCTTCGAAATAGAGCACTTTGGTTTGGTAATGTTCACCTTTGATGTTTAAAAGTCTCGTTTAAACTGTTTACAAGTTATTTAATGAGGAAACTTTGTTTTTGCCTACCGATTCACAAGGACATCGTCCTAATATTTTTTTGCTATGTGCAGTCAAGTTCATTAATATATTGCCAGTTTTTTAATTTTTGTATTAGTCCTGTAAAACCACATTTTTTATAATAAATTTAATCATTTATTTACCTATTTAAAACTAACCTATAACGCATAACCTATTATAATTAATTAAAAACATCATTTTTTCTTAACTTACGAAAGAAAAAAAATTACAATTTAATCGGAGAGTTCTGTTCTATCAGCGTGGAACTAGAACCTTATAATAGAGATGACAAAGTTCAAAACTGGCAATGTACAGAGATACAACTTGATTGTACAGGTAGCCGGTATTATATTGGTCTGATAGATTAGTCACATAAAAACGAAAGTGAAAGGAAAACATTCTAATATAAAAAATCCATGTTGAAAGAAAACTAGAACGGCTGTCGCCAAACACTCGATACTCGCAATCGGCTTAGAACCTTCGGCTTGGATTAGCGAGGCAGTAAGGTCACCGACCTCGTAGCTAATGGCAAGCTACGTGGCTGGCGGTATTGACATTCATAGGAAATAGCTTAATAACTACATAGACTAATCTGAGCCTTATTAAATCTTATGGTCTAGGTCTAAAGGTCACGAAGGTTAAGGTAAGTAAGGTAAAGGTATCAAGGTTTTGCCGAGACAGCTACAACTTTAATGGTAGGCTACATATTCATGGCTGTACTAATAGCTTAATGACTACATAAATTGATATCACACTTGTTAGTATGTAGAGGAACAGGGTGTGATGTTCCTCCACCACAGAGGGAGGATCCTCAGACCAGGCTCGGTAGTATTGCCTGGTGGACAGCTGTCCAACGGTAGCGTATTGGAAGTGATGTATATGTACACTCTCTGTGAACACTTCGTTATCGCGATTCAACGCTCTTTGAGACGTGATTGTCACTACTTGACGTTGTCAATGTCATTCGTCATATATTATGTGCGGATACCGCCACAAACAATATAGTCTTGCTCCCGATTGTCTAGCTAGGTCGAAAAGTTAAAAAAAGGCTAAGGTCGGCAATTAAAGCCGTCATTCACAAGCCTGCATCTGTTTCATGTCTATAGATATTTTTGACAGGAGATTGGAAAAGAATCCTGAATTTACTATTGGCCTCGACATAATCGACACTATTTGATACCTCATGAATCTCGTTGAATTTTAATTTAATGTCACTTTTTTATTAGCAAAAGTAGGGTGTCGCTTTGCTGTAAAGAAGGTAGACAAGTTGTTTTGTTATGCTAAGTCAATGGAGTGTGTAGGATGATCACTTCATTTTATTTAAATGACGAAGTTTACTGTCAAATGGTATAAAAAAACTTGGTTATTGCCATATATTTTGGTTCATCATCAGAGCGACACCTGGTGGCTAAGCTTTCCTTAATCTCGTCCATAAGAGCATCAAACATCAAGTCTTGCAAAAAGTTACGTTCTCTCCCAGATAGATTATTATTGAGTCACGTTTTAGATCTAGCGCACATAAAACTTTATTGGCCAACCCTTAGGTGAGTTCAATTTCCTTTTAGACTAATCGAAAAATATTGTTTTCAAGGAAAAGCTGTGTGACCCATATTTGTCTTTTACAGACACAAATAGGTATTACGTAATGGAATAAAAGCCGTAATAAACGTTAGGTTTAGCGCTCTAGTTTTCAAGAAAACACTAAGTCACGTCTCTTAGATTCCCAGTAACAGTTTGTTCAAATAAACGAAACAAAAAAACTGTCACGTTCCACCGCTGTGATTTACTCTTGTTATTTGAATGGGAATGCAATATTCGCAGAATTTTGTAGATAACGCTTCTTTATCTTATTAGGGGCTTAGTTTTGTCAAAGCCGAGAGTTATTTTCTGCTCTTGAATCTCGTGTTATAGGTATTTTAGCGTCATGGATCTCCAATACGCTAAAAACATGTAAAATGTTCTGCTTCCATTTAGCTAGAGGGCACATTTCAACTTCACGTTTACGATTTGACATTAACCTTGTTTGCCCAAGTCGTAATCTTGAATATTTTTATATCTAGTCTGGTAAAAGCTTACTATCATATCGTCCAAAAGATAAAATAATAAACATAGGCTAGACAAAGACGCTTAAATTTCAAATAAACCTCAAGGCCGAGGGTCCAAACCGCAACCACTTTCAGGCTGCCCAGTTCTCGAGAATTTATTCAAAGTGGAGAATCGTTGAACATTACCTAAAAGTTTATGGTTACCCGCAGCTGTTACAAGTAGAAAGTGCTTGTTATTGTATTGATTTTTCGATACGCAAAGCCTTTGATTAGGTTCTGATGGCCTTTGTTTATAAACTAGTACACGTTGTGATATTATAAGTGCATTATCTTGACTATTAGGTACAACTGCCACTAGAAAATAAAATTCGCATTCACCACGGTAAAAATATCTTCTTATCTGCTGCTGCTGTGAGGGAGTGGAAGTTGCCACTAACTGGGCAAGAACAACTTATATTAAAACATAGTCAAAGCCATTGACTAAAGTTCGTCTTTCGATTATCAGTTTGGTATAGTATTCTGGGTTGATGAGTCAAAATAAAAAAAAGAAGTATTTAAAATTTTCATCGTTTAAAATTGCTTCAATGTATTTTTCAGCAGTCCACTGAAAGGAGACTGCTAGTCTCGCTTATTCTAAATAGCGAGATGGAAACACTACTTTTATATCTATATAATATCTAATTATACGTAATAATTATGCTGATGTATTCACGTATAAAATATTGTTTTTCGGCCATTGACATCATGGAGAGTAATTGAATGATAGTGTCAATTGAATAGTAGGTCATTTCTGTACCTTTTCGAATATTGGATGAAACAAATGTAACAATTATTTTTTCATTTCATTGCATTTTTGCTTTTCTGCGATTCATTTCAATACCCAATGTAATATCGCGATAAAACTTTTTAAATGTCGATAGCTGTTTTTCGTTCGGGAGTATAATTTGGTTGAACAAACAATGTGAAATATTCAGGGCCCTTTGGGACACAATAGACTGATTTATTCGAACATTGTATGGTATAAAAACGTAAAATTTTGTTTAATCAGAAGGCAACATTGTTTCATACAAAAATAACGAGACTTTCTCTTATCAATGCGCAAGACCTATATTATTAAAATTAAATAATTATGCATTATAAGAATTAAAAAAAAAGATGCACATAATATTAATTCGAAATTGTATTATTGTATTCGGACGTTAAAAGTTAACCCAATGACAATTTAAATACAATTGCGATAATAATTCATAATAAATTTATTTGCAAACAGTATCACTCCATTTCGCCTTAGGTCGGTTTCAAAGAGTGATTTTAATTAATTATCTGATTAAATTATCTAATAAGGTAAATGTCTCTAAAAACAGATTAAAGCTTCATTACTGTCATCGCTTTCAAATACTTCTGAAAATGGCAAAGAATTTATGCAATCAATAAATTTATTTATATTTTCATGGTTATAGTCACGTCTTTTAATGTACCATTGCTTGAGTGAACAGTTCAATTATACCGGAACACGTATTTGCGCGGAGTGGTCAGACAATGCCAGCTCCATAACCGATGGTTAATAAGCTTATTTATGTTATCTAAAGCTATGATTTTTTAAAAGTAACACTCTTAAACGCCCATTCAGGCTCTACCGAGTACAATTTCAGGGCCTGTTCCTGTAATATTATTACTCTGATGGTATTCTATAAAAGAAAAATATTTTATATGCCTGAGAGTGCCTAAAAAGTGCTCGAGGGTGTGTGAAGTCTACCAATCCGCACTTAGCCATCGTGGTGGACTATGGCCTAACCCTTCTCATCACAAGAAAAGGCCCGAGCCCAGCAGTGGGACATGTGTTAGATGCAGGGCTGCTATTATAATTTTATTATTATTATATTTTTGACGAAACATGGCCCATTGTCTGTGCTTTAAGTGTTTCCACGAACAAAAGTAATTTCTAATAAAAAACTGCGGATGGTGAGGGTTTTCCAACAAATGTATTATTTGTTATGTTCTGCAGAGCTTTACCAGTTAATTACTTAACGTAACAAGAGAATGACTGAGACTGATCTATTCTTAATTCTGAGAAAATTGTCTTGAATAGCTCTTTTTACAAATGAGCGGGCAATTGTGAATAACGTGAAGACTGTCGGCTTGCGGTTATGCTGCAAAATATAGTCACTATTAAAAGTATTAATCATTGGTACAGAAAAAGCTCTGTTAATTATACACCGGAAGGTTACATAAACTCATGAGACGTTATATATCCTTTGACAGAAATCCATTGCTTAACATTTTGTGTTTCATTTCTTAACTCATACTTGTTATGCAGTCGTTAATATTCTTTAATGATCATTTGTCTGATAATTGTAAAACTAGCTAAACAAAAGATAATGACTTTGCCGCGTTCGGCTAAAACTGTAAATCATAATTATTATGCATAAGAAGTTTATTGTGACTCGTAATGTAGTAACTAGCTAGGAGCATCCAGTAGTTTATGCGTTAAAGATAAATAAATATCCACCCATCTTCACAAACTATCGCATTTAAAATATAAGGTGAATATTTAGTACATCTGAGATTTAGCCTACCTTCTTATTAAAGATGTATTCATTAACTACTCGAAACTCGAAACTAACGCTCGCTGTCTCTTATTTAAGTTAGGTACACTGCTAATAACTTGTACCTGCCTTGTAATCTAGTTATTTACTCAGGCAAATAATTGTTTATCTTAATCTTCTTCTTCTTCTTCTTCTTTCGTGTCGATGGCTGCATGTTTATCTTAATAAAATTGACTTACTAATGATGTTTGCATATGTGTTCCAACATGCCACATTTTGCATGATAAAATCATGCTTATAAACCATAGGTTACAGTGGATCGTTCGATGTTGTTTTATTAGCTTTCATATATATTTTGTTGCGACGAGAATGATAAAAAGGGATTGAATAGTCACTCTCACACCCAACGAATAGCCACAAAGGAGGTGTAGAACACGTGCCTCGAGACACGCCAACTGTTGGTCTGTTGACTCTCTAAGTACCCTAAACAACTTTCCTAAGAAATTGCTTGGGTTCCAGGCTCCTAGCTCACACACTCTACAACTCCCTATTTAGTATTTTAATTATTTATTTATTTTTATTTTAGTCTTTAATCTTGACAAGACTTGAACAAAATTAAAAAGAAAAAAGTATCAACAAATCCAATGCAATAAACTACCGCAAATATCCATTCTATTATGTCCATCCTAAGGTTGCCTGGAAGAGATCGCGTTAAGCGATAAGGCCGCCCTTTGTACATTATAGTTTTAAGTACCTATTTCTTTGTATGTTTTTTACAAATTTGATGTGCAAATAAAGTTTTCTCTATCTATCTATCTATCTATCTCCCTTACTCAGTGGACTAAATTAGCGATTTATAGGGTAAGGGTGACAAACTCTTGTAATGTCATTGATCACTGACATGTCATGATCACGTAGTAGCTCACCTTATCTGTTAATTTAATCACAAAAATTATCCAAGCTCTAGTTTAATTGCACGACACACTCGTTATTAGGACTATTTTCTAATACACTCTTGAAAGTAAAGTTAGATTTGACTATGATGTATTTATCGATATAAAAACGTCAAATTATGCCGTAGTCGAAATTAAATGTCAAGAGTGGCTCTCTCTGCGGTCGGTCCCTCATGGCTGAAGATCGTGGTCATCAGTTTATGTGGATGGCCTGCATCTGCGTCTGTTCGTAGCGTCTGTGACGACCGAGCTAAACTTAGCTGTTGATGGGCCTCGCACTGAGTCGCTCCATCAAGTTGGGGATCGACCCCGGGCTCGCTTACCACTCATTTCCCACCACGATCAGCTTTTCAAGGTTCTCATCACCCCTCCTAATTATGTGGCAGAAGTAGGACAGTATCCGCTGCTTCGCTTGGCTAATTGGCTTGTTAACTCACATCATAATTCATAAGAATCATTAGAAAAAGTAATTGAAACATTGTTGAAGCTTAAAAAGCTTGTCCAGATTGTTATGTAAATTGACCTAGTTTTCTCAGTTCAATCTTGACGACAGAATAGGTAACTTGTTCAAGTTTCTTTCTGAAAATCGATAGCGCCCTTTTATGAAAGACTGACTTGTTTCTTTTGCATATAAACTCACTAGCAACCTGACCTCGGTCCGCTCCGGGTACCATGTATTTCTAAATTGTCCATTTATTTTACATAAAAATCTTCCTCTTGAATTGAACTCTATATATTCAAAAAATGTATATATATACGCGTCAAATATAGAACTTCCTTTTTTGAAAGTAGGTTAAAAACTGCATCAAAGACAGAAACGTGTTTATTTTATACTTTGTAGTGATATTGTGGTTATGTTTTTGGTTTGGTTAGCTAATAAATTGTGGTTACGGAATTCATTGTTTAAATTATTTAATCATTTGGTTTACAGTATGTCAAATCAGGTACTTCAATCTGAGTGTATGATGAGTAGTTCCATAAATAAATCTAAATATCATGTCAATTCTTCGAATACTTTCGCTGGTTGTTTCATATTTTTCAACTAACTACCTAGTTATTTTAAATAAGAAAAGTTGTTACGAAGTAAAGATGTTGTTATTCTTTCATGTTAAAAACTACTGAACGGCTTTTGATGAAACTTTGAATACTGTGAAAACAAGGATTTTGTTCGACTTACTTATTGATTTCTTGATCTCAATCTTTACCTTATGTTTTTCAATATAAATTTTATTGATATTTCATAGATATTAAAAAGATGTTTTTAATATCTATGAAATTTCCTAAAAGAAAATATAACAGTGGTTGTTAAAGTGCACGTGCGAGTAAGTTCCTTGTATGTTATTCTTGTGATAAAAAAAGATTAGATAGTAGTGATAGTTCAAATAATCTTGCAAAGGTTTGGTTGTATATCCATTTTGTACAAGATGTTATGATATTCAAGTGCGTATTTGAATAAGATTTATTTACTGATAAATAAATAGATTTGGGACTAGATTGATCACGCGTTATAAAGCTAGTTGATATACATCAACTAGCTTATCTTCAGGTTTATTGGCACCTTGATACAGTTTTAAGTTCGTATAGGCACAATTACAACTATTATACAATTCAACTTGCCTAACAATATGACCCCTACTGGACATATTCCCTGATTCAGTGTCGAGATCTGTCAAAATCTCTCTCGATTTTAAAATGGAAAACAATTTTCGAGGTATAATACAAATCTTGGTGCTGCCTATGTGCATTCATATAACAGTTATTAAGACAGTCATCATTCATCACATGTTTGTTTTATTAATTCAAGCGTAGTGCTTGAATGATATTGTACTGTATTGTATGTCGTAGTGTTTTAACGTTTTGTTAATACATCAGATTCTCTCTCGCGTACACGTTTAGTGCCGCGCACGTGTTACTTCAGCACTAGTTAAAAACTCTAAAGTGCAATATTATAAATTACTATTTAATCATATCACTACTATTTCGGTTCTTGCCGTTTTTAGACAACCGACGAGTTAATAAATAGAAAATAAGGTTTATCATAGAAGATGCAACACAATAGTACATTGGTTACCAAGGGATAAAAGTGGACGATTTAATTGAGGGTGTTGTTTGAGCCTTGATTCACCCGAAAGAAATCGAACTTTCGCCCGAGTGATACATAGTGCTTTATACTACACCTACAAAGAAACAAAAACTAGTAAAAACAATAAAATCTTCAAAATATCTACCAAAAATTACAGTAACTATCAAAATTTACAAAGTCCTACAAAATTACCAAACACAACCATAATTTTCCAAAACTACCAAAATCAACAAATAAAGAAAATTAATCATAAAATGAGAGAAAAAGCCGTCGCCTTCGTAGCAGTGGGAGTTTTGCCTACTGTTTTTCTGCAGCGGGTGGCAAATTAAAAAAAGTCCCGCTGTTCAGAACTCGCCCGAAACCACTATCTTTCTTGAAAATATATTCTCCGTATGACATACTGCAATGAGGTTTTTTCTACGTTGATGTATTATAACAAATTTAAATAATACCTGTGTTAAGTTTTATATTTCATTGTACTTTAATATTCGTTCACGTGATAATTTATTCGACTATTTTATTTATTTTCGATGCTGAAACAGGATGTAAACGTTATCATCGAAGTTTATACTTATCCCTGTCACAAAGTTATTAATTTTGTCGGAACTATTTATGACTATAATCAGCAAAACAAAATGATTACAAAGCTTAGTTATTATATTGATAACCTCTTAGAAGATAGTATTTATTGCAGTAGTTACGGGCCTGCCTTTATCAGTATCGTACCACTTGCCATCATGGACTGATAACGCTTATCGCGATAACAACGCAGACTGTTTGTGATGTAACACTGCTCAATGTGAAACTGCTATGTCTATATTTGTGTCATTTTATCGTCAGACACATAAGATCTCTGCTAGTTTACTATCGGAGTTAACTGATTGATCTATCAATCATGCCTATTATAGGCCATAATGGCCTATGGACTTCTAAGGCCATAGGCGATTTTGCGACTGTTTCCATCGAAACAGAGTTGTAAAACCATTGTCATAAACGATATTTCATATAGCTATCAAACAAAATTTATAACTCCACATACAAATTACTCACGCGTGACGTCACGCCATTGTAGCCGATTGTTTGGAGCGTTTGGGCGAGTATATTTTTAATGCAAATTTAAAATAATATTATCTCAGGTAGCATATGTGATATTAAAGTAATTATAATGATGTTTCTAATATCGAGAGCTGTTTCAATTACATACGAAAATGAAAATTAGTCATCATGCCTAATAATATCCTCGCATTCTTTACATTCTCACTTTCAAGTACTATTTTATACCCTTGTCCATTCCGAAGTACATCACTGATAAGATACACGAAAGTGTATGTGTTCTTTTCAACAAATTAAATGTTGCAATCGCACTGAAAATTGCTCTATTTTATCCCTCTTCTCTAGCAAGTCCCCCTTTTTGGAGGTGGCGAGATGGTAGTTGCAACTTCAACTCATTTTTGTACAATATCTCTAAACATTTATTTATTTCCATCTTATCGACTCTATCAAAAAAGTGCTATGTAATGTAGAAACGAGCAGGTAATTAAATTTAGTGGATAATTATAATACATATTCTACCGGCCGTATTGTATGCCTGATTAATATCCTCTAATACTATGCAGCGTTTTTGAGTTTAATGCTGAGTTGGCATTGCATTCGTCCTAACATTCAATTTTGTTTGTTAATTCATTGTTAATAGACGCTAGTTAAACGTCGCCGATTATATCAAACTATACGCTATTTACATAGTGTGTGGCGTATTTATGCAGTATAGTTTATAATAAGGCGACATCAAAGTATCTTAATTATATATGATACATCTTCACGCTATTAATTAATTACAGTCTGACTGATTTCCTTGGCTTCCTTGGCGTAACAACTTGGTACAAAGGAATACAGTTGTCTTCACATTCCCAAAGAGATTCTATTTTCAGAGTAATCTATTGAATAACGAATTTGGAAGACAATAAACAATCGATTTGGATATTAGACAAGCAAGAAGCTTGCGGTATTCTATAGAATTCTTATCTAACACGAGTAATGTGACTGTTATAATCGATCGGAATTTATTCAGCGACCATCTTTTAGTAATAAGATGTACTTTAACCCGTATTCTCAAATATAATGTCTTTACCTCACGTCGGTTTGATTAGATGTACTTTTATTAAAATAATCAATTAATAATTATTAGTATGCTAAGCAAACATTAAATACGTAAATGACCGATCCTCGTGTATGCTAAGCGAACTCTCACACAATCAGTATGCTGGTGTGATCCTGATTATTGTATGACGCACTTACCTGACGCATGTGTGGTTTTATCAGTAGTATTATATACCTCTGATAATATAATATATCCATTAAGTTTTTTTGTTAGGCTTTTTAAACCAGCTGTCAGATTTGCTGACTTCCGACTATATATTGTAAGGTAAAGTCAGAAGTCAGAATAATTGTAGACTATCGATCCTCATGGCAGATTTGTAACTCAATTATTGTATTATTTACTTAGGGCTAGTTTTACCAGTTCTGGATAAGTTTCTGAAAGCCTATTTGAAACATTTTGGGCAAATGAAATGGACGATTTTTATGGAAATTTACTAAAATAACTGCCATTTTAGTATTCGTAACTTGATAAGGGTCTTAGCATTAAATTTTTTCTTATCTCTTTTTGATACAAGCCAATTCCGAGTTGATCTTCCCGGCCTTTTTAAAATATTGAAATATAGACGATATCATTTGAGACTGGTTACCGTCAACGACCGAGTGGCCCTGAAATTCTTACTTTTTAGGCATTTCATCCGTGGCACTGGTTGTCGTTGATTTGTTTTCTTATTTTAGTCCCTTTCGAGGACTAAAAAAAAGTACAAAACCTTTCGGATGAATTGAATTATCATAAGCAATCAATTTTAGATTAACATTGATATGATCGTATGCCTCGATGGTCTAGTGGTTAGCGTATGCGCCTCTTACCACGAGGTCTCGGGTTCGATTCCCGGGTCGGGCTAAGTGTTATTTGTGAACTTTACCTCAGAAATTCATAATAGCAGCACGGAGTTGGAATTGTGCCCGATGGATGGCAATAGGCTCACTCCCTATCCCATGGGACCTAAACATAACAGGTGAAATGTGGTTGTTGTACACCTCTGCCACACCGTTCAGGGTAATATAGACGTGATGTTATGTTCATATTCATATTCATATTCATTTAATTTCATAAAGTCAATTTACACGTCATTTTTTTCCCATATCCACAATTGCATAGTATATGTCAATTTTAATTACATACATCCAAATTAATTTTAAAATAACAAGTCCGTGAATTTAGTCAAGTAAATACAATGTCAATAAATATAGTCAAAAATAAATAATAAAGTTGTCAGATTTTTTTTTTAAAACTAACTAAAACAATGTCAATACTAATTAAATGTCAAATTGTTACAAATAATAATAATTATGTCAAATATGTTATGTTATGATCATCTTGGCCTCTTGACAGTTTGATTCCTGAGTGTTTTGATTAAATGTTGTTGCTTTCCGCACTGATCTTCAAAACAAATGACTACACATAATATTATGTAACTCGCAACATAAACAACGTATTGCAAGCTAATCTTATTTACTTGCCAAGTCGATGTATCAGCTGAAATAGATAACCTCAGTGATTCAGTAATATTACATAATATATACCTGCCTACCTCAGGCCTACAAAATATACACACAAAAAAAATCGTAATTATAAATGGTCTAGCTGTCGGTGAAGAAGTCGATGTATCAGCTGGAATAGATTACCTATAATTATGTCAGTGATTCAGTAACATAATATACGGGGTGGATGCGACATAGCGACATTTATTGAAACCACAGCTCCTATACATGGTAAGTATCAATTTCCACCGGATAAAAATTCTCTGGCGAAAAAAAAAAATCACGTTCTCCGAACAATTTGAACATTGCGATCGTGCAATTTGTTCGGAAGACGTGGCTTTTTTTTTTTCGCCAGAGAATTTTTTATCCGGTGGAAATGCATACTGGCCATGTATAGAAGCTGTGGTTTCAATAAATGTCGCTATGTCGCATCCACCCTGTATACCAAGCTGCCACCCGCGGCACCGCTCGCGTTGTACCCAGGAGTATAAAAAATAACTAACCTGTTCTTAAACCTACCAAATATTTGTTTTTTTTTCTACCCTTTGATGTCCAGCTGCTGAGCAAAGGTCACCCATACACGACCACAATTTTCTGTTTTGGGCTCTGTCTATCCAATCCCTCTGAAACGAGTCCAAATCATCCCTCCAGCGCTTTTAAAAAATTCTACCAAATATTACACAAAAATATTTTTTTTACCTAAAAATAGGTCTAGTTTTGATAACTAATACAGTGACACGCGATTTGATATATTATTATCTTATTATCATAAATGTCAATGGTCGAACCTTGGGCTCCTGAGCTGATTACAAGTTCAAGTTTAAGTTTATCTAATTAGCTACTGACATATAGCTGTTGATTCGCAGTTTTTTTGACAATCATTCTTTTTTATTAACGTGTGTTGTTGGTTGGCAAACAAATTGAATGGTATCCATTCAATTTGTTTCAAGTTTCAGTTAGGTAATTTATTTTCGTTTTTCCAGTTCAAATTTTTACTGTCTCTCTCATCTTTGCCACCTTTTTTAAGCCCCTAACTAAAGTGTCAAAACAATCTAAAGGAGTTTACAAGAGACGAGGTACGGTAAGAAGAAGAAGAAGTTGCGTCCCTACAACTCGTCTCTTTTTAACCGACGTCCCAAAAAGGAGGAGGTTCTCAATTCGGCCGGTATGTTTTTTTCTATGTATGTACATCGATTACGTCGCGGTTAATGGACCGATTCGCGTGATTATGTTCGACGCGAAATAGCTGCCAGGTGGTCCCATAAAAATTTCTTTCAGTTTAGTTTAGTAGTTTTTATTTTATAAGCATTATTAGTAATTGAAGTCGGTTTTTTAAAGGGAAAATTATTATCTCCATATTTTTGTTACTCCATTCAAAAGTCAGCGAACATAACGCAAACTCGCATGATATGACGGTACTATGTGGAAGTTATTATTAATGAAGAAACCTCGAAATTGATTGCAATCGTCTGAAGTCGTAAAGGGTAAGGACTGCTCAAGGTGACGCCATTGACAGCTGTCAGTGTAAGGTCAATTTTCCCCATGAGGTAAAAAATAACGCATCGGTAGACAACCATTAAATATGTATTGTACAATATTACGGTTGAAAAATTATGATTCCAATGGGGCTCGAACCCACACCTCAGGGTTCTACGTAACCAGCGCACTAACCACTTTGGCTACGGAATCGAGTACCAGCGTAATCGATTTTTTTTTGTATTCGAGGCCCACTGCGTTTATAATTTTTATCCGTAAATTGTGCTTCAGAATGCTAAAATTTTGCTTTTAAATTACCAAACTATTTTATTGGTCATTATTTTTTTTTAGAAATATTGTTATCCTTTTGCAGTATCAGTTTCTCTCATTAAAATTCTACAGACAATTCACCATTCTACGTCGTTCTATTCGACCATATATTTATAATGAGGGTTGCAATATACACCTCGAGACGTTCTGTTTTTAGGTCATCACCTAGGTACAAATATTTTGAAAACAATGCCCTTTTCAGGGCTGTATCTTTGTTCCATAAACAAAGATAAAGCCGAGTTTAGTTCCATAATCATGCAGGAAGGCAACTTTCAGGGGTGGCAAGGTTATTCGCTCGCTGTAAGTACGTAGCAATACACAGGACCCATGGTTTAATCCAGCGGCAGATGTTGTCTCAGTAAATATGCGAGGAAGGCTCAAGTTTACACAGAAATGAATGAAAACTTTTGGCAGAGAAGAACACAGATATTCACACGCTGAAATGTGAAAGTTTCGTGAAAAAGATTTTATCCGTAGATTGACTTTCGTCTCTAAATCATTTCGCTTAGCTCTGACTTTTTTTTACAATCAATTGCTTCGCTATAGAAATCGTCGTCGTGATTAAAGTTGAAAATAATCGTGTAGTTTATTCGATGTTTTTGTAAACAAATTCGTTTAAAATTTGGACTTGGTCTTGAACTTCACAACATGACATACATTAAAACAACAATGAACTTGAAACAGTGTCTAAATACGTTCATTCATTGTTGATGTTAAGACGAACTTTCACCAGATTGTTTTGTGGTAATATGTAAATGGAATGAATAAGAGATGGTTGTCTTTTTAGTTATTATTTACAAGAGCCACTATAATACGTCGCGTCTTAAAGTTTCACGTGCATAAACGATTCAACTTATCGATGAATAAATACATGTCATAACAAAATCGTAATTTAGTTTTCTTTTATCAGATCGGGAAATACCGTAAATTCTATTGATATTAGGTACTTTATCTCGCTAAGCTCAGGGTGCCTATTCTTTAATGTGATATGCATGCCTTCCTTTTGAATTACTATTGATTGCTAAAAAAGTGAAAACTGCATTAAAATCTGTTGCGTAGTTTATTAGATCTAAGCTCCGACAGCAGTAGCAACTTAATTGAATACTGTATTAAGAAAAGATTAATAGTAATGATACGGCAAATGTTACTAGGATCCTAATTAATTAAAGAAATGTAATCACAAATCAATTATTACTAGAGTAATCTATAAAATATGCTTCCGACGTTCTGATAACAATACATTTGATAGATTTGTTTACATCTATGCCACTAATTGATTAATAAATGAGAGCGGAAGGCTTTTAATTGTTTTATCAAGAATTTGTTTGATTGATTGACTTGTAATTAAATAATTTGTATAAACATATGACTCATGTTTATACAAATTATTTAATTACAAGTCAATATTGCTGGATTTATTAGGAAGTGATAAGATTACAGTATGATGAATAGTCTAGTTGAACTATTTTTTCACGCGATAAGGGCGTTACAAGTATTAGATAATACTTAGTTTATAAAATCTGTTTAGACAAAGGTGTATGAATTCTTTTTTTGTGCTTATTTTATTATAGCCGGTTTCGAAGTTCATTTTGTGAGCGTTTAAACACGTTCGGAGCTGATGTAGGTATTTGTTTGCAAGTGTGACCATTTCTAAACGTGATAAAATGCCGATAATTGATGAATAGATGGACACGTCGTCCTAAGGCCCTGATAGTATTGTAAGTTCAGTTCTTTAACACTTCGTCACTATTTTGAAAATTTTGCAATTTAAAAAGATGATAAATCGCAAATAATCAAACCGGATATAGGAAGTTTACATACTAAGCCAACGGCATTATATTTTCTTGATGATTTTATCAAACTGATAGCAGTAAAGTAGTTTTTACTTGGTTGGTCGACCAATAAACTTAATGATCATTTTTTCCTTCAGTTATTTTGATGAGCCGTTTTTGTCGATATGCAAAAATGAAAAGTTTTTTTGAAATGATGACTGCATTGTTTTTAGTTTTCACTTAAATATCATTATTACATCATCAGATCATAGACAAACAGTCAAAACGTAATGATAAAATTGCATTTTTTTTAATAACCGGCAAAATGCGGATGTATTATATTTCCATTATTTTAACATACGGTTATAAACTGACGTTGCCTTACATCCATCAAATCATCCCATCAAAAACATTTTCATGTAAAATGTTGCCCAGACGAGGTCTATGGCCTTCAGTAAAAAAAGTTATCAGATCTTATGTAGAGCCAAGCTCTTCGCTTTGCTGGCTCGTATTTTTGGGACCGGTATCGTGGCCCAAGATTTGAAGGATGTTACATTACAAGCGAATGCTTGCCGGTCTGGGGGCACCTTGATATGAAACTAATTCATAGTAAATATGATGTATTGAACAATATCACTAATGATCGCCACGTTACACGTTTCTCATGCCATTACTCAAATTGAATGCTTTGTCGTCAAGCCGAGCACGTGTTAATGTTTTCCTTGAACTTGGGCCGCGGAAACACTTGATGATGTGTTTTATTTTACCTGTTGCCTTGAATGCGTATAATTTAAAAATAATGGCGTCGTCAGGAACCACTTCCATGATGAACATGTATGTAAAAGGTAAAGATAAAGATAAAGACAAAAAGATATATTTATTTGCTTAAAACATACCACACATGTTTTAAGCAAATAAATATATCTTTATCTACTACAGAATATTACTTTCTATAACAGTTGTGTACAGGTATTTTTTATGAGTGCATTATTTATCATAGTTGCAAGTTAATACCCAGAAGGGTGTGGCTGAGGTCTTAAACACCCACATTTCATCTGTTATGTTAAGGTCTCATGTGAGTTGAGCTATCGCCATCTACTGGACAGAACTCCAGACTCCGTGCTGCTACTGAGAAATTTCTAACAGCAAAATCGACGACTTTTACCCTACCCGGGGATAGGACCCTAGACCTCACGGTAAGCGGACGCTTGCAAGCATTACGAGCCAGAACTTAAATACTTATGTAAGAAAAAGAGTACCACTATCTATGTGGACGACATTACCATAACATGCATTTCGAATTTCATGCAGGGTCATGCTTATAAAATACATGACGTTGTATAATGAACTTTCATAATACAACATACTCGTAGTTAGCGTGCCTAGCTGGCCCGGCACAGTAAATCGATTAGAGTTGGGTAAGTAATGCGTGTAATGAAACTCGGGTAGCGCTACGCGGCTGCGACATGCTACAGTACACATCACGCGAGAGTTTTAACCATTGCACCATGGCACCATGTCTCGGTACGCGTATTCGGGCATGTTCGGTAAACATCGAGTCATGGAACGATGCGAAACAGAGTCATTGAATGAATAGTATGAACAAGCGAGATTGATTTATAGCTTTGGATATTAAAACTTATTGTGTACGCCATAGGGGTCATTTTAATTAGCTTCGTCAAATGAAACACGTGCAAATAGATACCTGTTATTACTTGTAAACATTGCAAATGTCGCGAACAAAACAGCACAAGTAAGTTTTTTTATTTTGTTGTTATTATTTTAGTTGTTTGTTGTTGTTAGTGGCGAATCTTAATGACTTTTTTATTGTGTAATAGTGTAAATATAACAACAAGGGCCAAATGTCAACATTGCTCGAAGGTACTAGCAATGTCTTCAAACTCAATCGGAAGTTTAGATACACATGAAAAAGGTACATCTTACGGTTAATATAGTTATTAATAGGTATTACTACCATACTCTTATTTTGTACACATAAAAATAACTAATAATATTAAATTTAGTATTTCTATATGTACGTAATGAATTTATAAAGTTACGCCTATCCTCAAGCCGACATTACTTATTATAACATACCATTTCATGTCCATTTCATTCGAGTAATGTTACGCGTACTGAGACATGGTTGCGGGTGATGGAACTTCGGCCAGTGTGATGTGACATGTTCCATTACAGTAGTGGGTACTGTTTTGCCCATGTCTAAAATCGATGCAGCGCACAACGAATCCGCTAAATATTTTAATGTTCGACCTTTACCAACTGCACCCGATGTGGCGTCATCGCCCAAACTTATAATTGAGTAAAGTTTACTTATATATATATTATACTTTTTATCATTAAACTAACTAGGTGTGACTTTTCCTCTGCACGAAACATCGCTTTAGCACCTGAGGTTATCCTTGTTGTAGTTTCTTATAATAACCAAAAATTGTTGGGTTTTTTTCCGCAGATAGTTTTCCAAATATTTTTACTCTGATAGACTGAAAATACCATGTGGTCTACAATGAAATACCCGTCTTCTGCATGTGTACACATAAGAATTAAGTTTATACATGTACATATTAGCTAACTCTAAGTTAGCGATAGCCGAGTGGGAGACCGTAGGCACAGTATAAATTTATACATATTTATACTGTGCCGTAGGTTCGAACCCACGGCACACACCTCTGTCAATAAATCGTTAAAATTCGTCTTTTCGAAGATATGTGTGTATTTATATATAAATTATTGCTTGCGGTAAAGGATATCATCGTGAGGAAACCTGCATGCCGGAAAGTGCCAAAAAGTACTCGAGGGTGTGTGAAGTCTACCAATCCGCACTTGGCTAGCGTGGTGGACTATGGCCTGACCCTTCTCATCATGATAAGAGGCCCGAGCCCAGCGGTGGGACATGTATTAGATACAGTGCTGCTATTATTATTTTATTATAATATGTTCATTTTGCAAACAACTACGTAATGTGAATCCGTTTGTTATTCTATCAATAATACAAACATTTAAACAACCATTTAGGCGAAGTAATCCATTGTTAAGTAAAATTAGATTCGTTTACCCATTCATAGGCATTGTTGAACCGACAAAGCGATCTTTATTCTATTATGCCTTCCTTAATACATCCGAGCCTCCTTTGTGAGACTGTATTTAACAAAGAGTGAATTTCGCAATAAAATGCTGTCTGCTACACAGACTGTGCCCAATCGGACCTTTTTGTATATTTTTGTACATATTTAGTTTTTTTATAAGAATTTGCTTTTGTTTTGACAATATGGTTTCTTGTCAGTCTTTCGGTTCTAGGTTTCTAGGTTCAGTGTTTTTCTTTAGTTTATTTTCCTAATATAATTTATTTCCTTTATTCCTGGTTTCTTTGTATTAATCCAATCCACAACAGACTACAGTCGCATATTGGTTCAACCATGTCTAGAATAGATTTAATTGGTTCGTTTAGCAATACCATTTTCGTGACGTTATTTTTTGATTCGATGTTTTTGATTTAAGGTATCTTGATGTATTGATAATTTTCCAAATAAAAACCGACTTCAATTATTACAATAAATACTACTTACTTATAAGGTTTTCTCATGGGTGCCATTGTCAGAACTGGACCAAATTGAAAAAGGACCACACGGGAAGCACCAGCTTTAAAATAAAAAAAAGAATTAAGAGGTAACAAACATCTCATAATTTTAATTTTGTTTTGCATGCGTATAATTTCATTGCGCGTGTAGGTATGTTATAATTTACAGTGGAAACTTTGTTGCATTAGGTTAAACCCATATTTTGTATTTTTAGTTTTTTATAGTTCTGTTTGTTTCCCGAATAAATAAAAATAAAAAATAAATAAAAATAAATTATGTATTTTAAGATAGTTTCACGGTCTAGAATGTGTTTTGGTCGTATTTTAGGGCAAGACTCTAGGCTTAAAATAAGACGATAACACATTAACGAAAATACTTAATACATGTATATTTTTCATGTTGAAGCAAAAAATCCTGGCGATGGTAATGACGAGTCAAATTTAAAGACTGTTTGATTGCTTTCATAAACTGAGAAATCGACTACGGCAGCCTTTGCGGCTTAGTATTTTATAACGTGTATTTAATTTCACCTTTCTTGTATATTAAAAATCCTGTTTCTGGTGTCGCTTAGACATTTTCCTGCAAAAGTAATATAGGAGGAGAATTACCAAGTCTTGGTACATTTTACGAGAAGATTAAATCTCAGCTTTATGTCAAGTGGACTCGTTTAATCAGATCACTTTTTCACTCGCTGCCTCCAAAGCTTGCTGTATTCGTATTTTCACAGAGACTTTCAGGAAATACACGGAATATTGTACGAATAAGCTGAAAAATTATGTAGAATACGAGGATGTTTACAAAGCAAATTAATTAAGCTTTACGGGATTTATTCAGTTCTCTTCACGATGGAAGAGGTGTTCAATAAACATTCTGTGATTGGAACTTCACCGCACGCAATATAATATGCTAGAGAACTAATTTAATTCTAATTAGTTTTTAAGACTTGCGATTCTTAATAATCTACCTAAATTGTACCCCTGGTTGTAATGCTGTATTCGATCTTAATTGGTTACTCACTGATAAGAACGTCCTTCATTTAAAACCATTGTAAATGGAGGATCCTGGATATCATAGCATTTTTTTTTATAAAGTTATTTATCTTTTTCTCAGATTCGAGCTCCGACGCACGTTAATGGTCTGGAACTGTTCCCTGGCTGCGTTCAGCATCATGGGCGCCTGTCGGACGTTGCCTGAGTTCATCCACGTGTTACGGAACTACGGCATCTATCACTCCATCTGTGTGCCAAGGTCAGTACAAATATTATTAAAACTAATCTTAATTTGTAGCCATGTTTCGAGATATAGACGTAGACTATTTATCTCAAAATAAAGCGACCGGTATTATGAAGTCAAGGACCGCTCTGATCTTTTATATGCGATATAAGAACAAACGTTAAAATAGCTATTCAAGTGTAGGTAGGTTGTTTGTTTTAGTAAATTAATTTAGACAACGTGTTCTCCACTAATCATTGACATAAAAAGTAGAGCTCTAATTACTAATAACAGTAGTAGTGGGTAGACTTCTAATTAAACTCCCAAAGAATGGTTTTTATGAGCCTGCAATAAGTCTACCCACGGATACGGCCTCAACCTGGTATTTCCTTGATAACTCCAAATACCATTTGTATGACCCTGACGTAACTTAACACGTGGCGTAACTAATGGTCCTTCGAACCAGATTTCATGTCAGAATTATCAAGTCTATTAGTGCAGCTTTGGCAAAGTTAGGAAACTTGAGGCGGTTTTAGGTGGAGATTACTTCTAACAAAATGTAGACTAACATATTAGATAAACCTAAATGGTGTCGCAATCTCTATTATGTAATGTATTGTATCAAATTTACAATACTTAACATTAATTATTTCTTGAACCTTTAAAATATGTTACTTTTGTTTTCATTACTTTCCATACTTGCATACATTTTTAATTAATGAGTAAATAATTTGTTGTTATATCAGTTAGTTTAATTCTGAAAAGGAAAATTCAAAACATTACAGTTATATATACTCCTTGAAAGTTGTGTTACGTGATGTATTTAGTATTCTGATAGTAAGTTACCCTATGTATGCCCGTTGTCATTTGCATACAGGGTTCAGAAAACTTAGCCTAATATCAAACATAATAACTAAAGCAAGGTGACATCTTAGGATAACATTGACTTTTACCACAGTTCAACAGTCATGCATATTTGATGATTCGAGTGTTAAAATTTAGGTTTAATAACCCTTGCCCTAAAGTTTATATTTCAGTATTGAGGTTATTTTTAGGGTTCCAAAGTAATATTATTATTTTCACACGAGAGCATTGATTTACGCATAAAGATAGGCCCGTGCGAACAAATTGACTTACGAATTCGTCACCTTTTAATGGATCGCGAATTTGTGACTTAGCGGTGATATAATATATTAAAGTGTTATTTGTTTGTGCAACCTTTCACCACACAAAGAGGCATTTTGATGTGTGCGACCGCTCACGGTGACCGCCAACCACGGACAAAATCTACGCGCTTGGGGTGGCACCATTGTGCCACCAGAAAGCATTACTACTGTAATCGCGTGGTTAGATAGATAGATAGATAGATAACTCTTTATTGTACACAAATAAGAAAGTCAGTTTCATAAAGCACATCATTTAGATAGTACAATGGGCGGCCTTATCGCTATAAAAGCAATTTCTTACAGGCAACCTTTGGATGGACAAGAGAGCTTAAGAAATTATAAATAGGTAGTTATTTTTTTTTAGTGCACTAGAAATAATTATGAAACGGATATAATGGGTATATTAATACTTACATATAATACTAATATAGTTACATATAAATAATATACTGTACATACGATTAGCAGTATAATATATACATTATTGGTTAGGCCTCTCCGTAAGTTTATAAATATATGCACGAGCGATATTTATTTAATTTAGTCAATTGATGAAACCATTCACTTAATCATTTAACAATTTAAAGTTCCCCTTTAGGCCCAATGATTTGAAAACAGACAACAGTTGACTGACACTTTTCTACTAATCATATAGAATCGAACCGGCGGCATTAAAATATCTAAAGCTAAATGAAACAAAGAGGCAAAAGTAAAAAAAAAACAAATATGTAATCTGAATCGAGTTCGAGGTTAACGGTGCTTAAGTCGAGTTTAAAAGTAAAGATACTGTTATATCATTTTGAATAACAGTAATGTTAAGTTAAAACTAAACGGGTTTAATTATTGTTATAAAAATAACTAAAGTATTTTTATCCACGCTAACCTACAAAGTGAGACGGTAAAATTATATGTTGATATATATGATCATGAATAAACAAAACCTGTAGAATATGTACTAAGGACGATTTTTTTTTTTTTTAATTATCTCAACAAAAATATTATTTATCTATTTGATATAATTTGACCTTTCATTTCCTCACAAGTCAATAGTATTTACGACCCATAAAAGAAAATCGCTAACAATGAAGTTTAATGCAACATAAAAATTATCGGTATGTAACACTTTTAGCATAAAATTATCGCATTCAATTTCATTGGATTGGGTCGCCTGCATAGAAAGGTGTGGCGGTATCCTTGCATGACAAATGACGGATAACATTGACAACGTCAAGAAGTGACACACGCGTCACAAATGTCAAAGAGCGCTGAATCGCGATATCGAAGTGTTCACAGAGAGTGTACATAATTATATACCATTTCCAAGGCGCTACCGTTGGACAGCAGGTTGTCCACCGAGCCTGGTTGGAGGATCCTTCTTATGTGGTGGAGGAACATCACACCCAGTTCCTCTACAGATTACCTTCTTCCATGAAACGAACTTTACTTGTTCAATACAAATTTTCTTCAATGACAGTTCCGCTTGCGACCTATCCAAGGTATTCCATCGTTATTTTCTTACGCAATCTCGTACCAGCTCAAACGAGTCCGTAGAAAAAGTGCTTAGTCCATAACACCATGTTTACATATCTCAGCACACGAGGATCTACGTAAGATGTGCTATCTTTTAAATGTCACGTACGTCGAATAACATCAATATTATCGACGCTATATCACGTATGTACGTATATAAATATTCTAATCATGATCTATCCGATGTTTTAATATTATTCTATCAATGTGCGAAGCGAAAGTTCACGTGGCGAAGCTATTTCACGTTGTTATGCTAATAATATTTATGTGCCAATGATCGCGGTTTTCGGCTGTCGTTTTAATATCTTTGTACGATTGGTCTGTAGGTTTACTGTGAAGTCTTTGGATGATGTTTGTCATGAAGATTAGATCCGTGTCGTCAGAAAGTTCTCGATTGACTGCAGCTAACTCGACATTTCCCAAATTAATACGGCAACTATTATGAATATGAGGAAAACCACTAAGATTAATCAGCATTATTATAACGAAGATTGAATAGGTATCTTAGTAAAAAGCTTATTATACAACTTCATTAGATTGGACCATCATTCCATCTAATGGAAATCCTCAAGTTGTACTAGCAGTAAACAAAAGAAAAGTGCTTGATCTTAAAGCAGTCACTGAACATTTTGTGTTATAATCATAAAGTATAACTGTTGAAGAAATTATAACTTATTTTGTATAAAGAGCTCCGCTTAGGGACTACAAACAAAAACAGACTATAATGTCAACAGTGTCATTTGAAATGTAACAACTAATTAGGTCTAGCCGCCCCATCCAACTTGAAGCCTACCTATGTCCCGTGAAGGCCCTTTTAGCAATTAAGGCGAAATTGCCTGGCCTCTAAAAACTAGGCGTCAGGGAAAAATATACAGTCTATATAACAATTTTATGTTCCATATGTTTATATTTAGACTAAATTGTTGTGACATTGATTATTAAAATTTTATTTTTCAAAAATCTATTTTGTCAGTTATACTCGTATATTAGTTTAAGCTCATAAAAGTTAGCAGATACTTCGCTACTGCGAACAAACTTTTGCCACCTGTACATACCTGAATTTTTATGGCCTAAACTCACCAACAATATGTGACCTATGATCTTATGAAAATAAATGAATTATGAATTATTATTATGAATTATGAATTACAAATCAAAACGCAGTCAATAGTGTAAATTGTAAATACATACACTAGATACATATGCGAGATGTGGAAACTATCATTGCTTCATAATAGTAACGCTCATAATTATGTAATGTGTATTCTTTATTGTCCCACAAGGCGGTAAACCAGAATTACTAGTTTCCGTAATGTCTAAAATAACGTGACTCGTTCCAAGTATGTTAACGCATAAATTACATATATGACATTGCTTTACCCACATTGATAAATATAAAAATATTATCTTAAACACTATACAAAACAAAACTTTACCCGAACTAACTTTCGACCGTGAATCTTACTCGCGTTTTATGTCGATAAAAATTGATAATTAATAATTGATAAACAACTATACAAAATTAGAATCCATCCACTAGTTTTTGCATGACAGTGCACTTCTATCCTCAAAAACGTTCGCGTTTATAATATAGTAGGATATGGAATCTTACACTACACTATAAACGTCATACATTATTTCTTTCAAGTAATTTGCACACGTGATTCACGTTATTTGCTTGATCAATGAAGATACCGTCCCACGTGCTTTTTTTATTTGACATGACGTCATTTATTTATCTAATCTAACTTCATTAGATAGATCACAAAAACGTACATTTGCAAATGAAATCACGGACTGAGTAGTTTTAGTCTTAAAGTATTTAAGTGCGTATATTCTAGCAACAGATCATTGCCGTTCTTTTTGTATGAATGGACATACATGTAATACATGAAACAAAACAGCAACGATATTCAGCCAGTCTATTGTAAACATTAAAGTGTTACGATTCTCTGATTCTCACACTTTCGTAGAACTCGTCGCACTTCTTCAAAAATTATATAAATAAACGTATAAATTAAATAGTAGTTTTTCTTTTTTCATTACGTCTAACTCGTTTTGTATAAATGGCAATACCGATAGCCTTTCTACTATGATTGCAACGCAATACAATTGAGAGACCATTGGAGACAATTGTTAATTTAGTAGACTACGAACTTTTGGCACAATGATAATTTAATAATTGTATTGTGTCAAAATGACATATCGCTTAAAATTTGTGGACTTGGGCCCCTGTTCACATTCGTTAATATTCAAGGGGTTATTTCTATTTCCATCACTTCATTACATAGTATAAAACAAAGTCACTCCTGCTGTCTGTCAGACTTTCTGTCTGTGCTACGCAACGAATTTTGATGCGGTTTTTTAATAGATAGAATGATTTATAAAGAAGGTTTTTGTGTATTTAACATGCATATTTTAGTACTACTACTACTAAGGTACTATACCTTGAGCGAACCCAGGGCGGGCCGTCAATTTATAAATTAAAGAAAAGCATGCAGTATAAACACACAAAATATTATTATATTGTTTTATAATATTGTCTAGGAACTACGATATGAAAACAGAAATGTGAAGTAAAATTGTACATATTTTTCTATAATACGATGATGACTTTAGTTAGATTGTTATCAGCAATTTTATAATTCTTTAGTATATCAGCTAAATTTATTTTATTTATTTATTTATTTATTATTAACAAATACAGTATAACTTATACTTAACAGAGTTCCACAAAACAACTTTCGTTGTTTTCTGTGGGAAAGTGTATTACATTTTTAAATTCTAAAGAAGTACATATATAACTATAGTCACATATACTATATAACTATAGTACATATTATGTACTATAGTTATACAGTCTCATGTTAATATTTGAGAGCCTAATAGGTACATCATTGATGTAATGGAAGAAAGTTATGAAATAAACTGCTACAAGTTGCCTTTTCTGTCGTGTCTATACTTTTTCTCATGTTGAAAATACCTGTGAAAGTTTTTCGTATGAGGACCAATTTCACCTCTTTAATCTGGCGTATGATTCATGTTACCTAACTAGTAATGAATATTTCAGATATGAGATGACACACATTACACATTCTATAATTTAAAACTTTTTGAATTCCAGTGAGCAACTCTAAGTAAATACATACATAAAAGATACCGACGAATTAAGAACCGTCCTTATTATTAGGTCGGTAAATGCATAATTTCCTACTAATTCAAATTCAAATTCAAATCATTTATTTTCATAGGCCCCAGGAGGCGCTTGAACACGTCAAAACATTACAAAAATGATATAAAATAAATATATAATAAATAATACTAACTTCTCAAATCTCTTCACAAATTAAAATGTTGCCGGACCCCGCTGGTCGATTTACGGTTTTGTGTTTGCAAGCGAACACGTCTACTTGGAATGCAATACCATATATCTTGCGGAACCCTATTCAATTCCAAGTGACATGGTTGTTTCTGCTGCCTATTTGTTTGGACTGTTCAACTTTGTTTAAACTGCGAGACTATTCGATTACTCGGTTTACCCGATTTGGTATTCAGAAAATAAATTATGGAAACCCTTCGGTGATTGATTTCAATTTAAGTACTGTAACTATCTTCTCCATTGCTTATTGATACCATTATTTCATGGTTCACGGGCAGTCAGCAAAACCCATTAGCTGTTAGGTTGGCTAAAATTGAATCTTATTGCTCAATAAATAGATATCAAAACCTTGTGATAAGGTTAAGCAATAACATAAATTTTCGTAGCCAGTCATAAATAATGTTGTCAGTAAACCGTTTTACCAAGATGTGTTTCCACGGAGTTGACACCTGAAATATCTACTGCTCAAAGTTCTAGAACACAATAATAAACGACCACTTAGCTATATTATATTTGATGTGTTTGAAAGTTGCCATACTTGCCATCGCGTCATATATAATCGATATGAGACAATTAGGTTGATTGGTATTCGTAAAATAGTAAGCAATTAATTTACTTCAGCTCAAGTGTGCGGTCGAGCTTTCTGTAATGGTCAGGTTGATTGATCTGTTTGAAGATTTTAGGTAATAAACTTGTATGGGTCTTCTTTCGAAAGCTTTACAGATATAATATTTTGGACAGAGTATGAACTGATAAATAATTTAAGAATTTACCAAAAAGGACCTCAAAATTTTCCTATTCTTCTGGTAAGTTTATTGCCCCAAAATCGTCGTGTTAAATGTGTATAATCTTTAAATATTGTTTGATATGATTACGCTAATTCGACATTACCGGCGATCTCCTTAGGTTTGGATTGTATCTTTTAGAATACACTCTTTAAAACGGTAAGGCACCTAAATTACTACGATTACTAAACCCACAATTGAAGAAACCTGATTGATATTAATTATGTAGATGTCTGTCATATTTTCATCTCACTCTACATCTACACTTGTCTAATAAATGTACACTTATTATTCTGCACCGATATATCATTGAGTAAACCTACATGTCCCGAGAGTGCCTAATAACTGCTCGAGGATGTGTGAAGTCTACCAATCCGCACTGTACCAGCGTAGTGGACTATGGGCTAACCCTTCTCATCATGAGAAGAGGCCCGAGCCCAGCTGTGGGACATGTATTAGATACAGGGCTGCTATTATTATTATTCACCGACCTAATTAGTCTATCTCCCCACATATTGTACTATTCTAACAAGAGAAACAATTCAGTTACTTAGCAATTAGAATTAGACAGCAGGCCGACACAAACGCTCTCGGGAGGACTCGAGCGAGATGAGTTAATGTACTTTGAGTGTTTCAATCTAAGTCCGATTACTGGTTTATTGCCTCCACAATTCAATTAAAATGGACGGGAATTTTGGTTATCTTGTTTGTGTCCCTTATTTTAATGCTTGATATTAATGCTGTTTATTGCAGATTTAGTAAAAACAAAGTATGATTTGTAGGGTGTTATCGGGTGAAGAAACACTATACTAAGAAACAGTTGAAAAATATATGGGACCGGCAGGATTTGAACCTGCGACCTACTGCACTTCTTAGTATAATTTACTAAGCATAGCTAAATGCTAAAAAAATAATCAATTAGAAGTTGAAGAAAAACTGTTGTGTATTACACCATTCGGTCGATGCATCGATCGACGTCGATCGATTTAGTTGTTCAGCACAAAATATAACTGCTGCGAAGTTGATCGCTGACAATTTCAGAAAGCGATTTTGACATTCTATCCGCAAGAGTTCTAAAAAATTAAACGTATAGTCCATTATGTAAAGTCCAGTGGCCATTGCTGATGTTTGTTATTGAGATCATACGTCGTCGTATAGGCACATTGCTACAGCACAGTATAATATGTAGGTATCCATGTCCCATATATAAGTGCTCATGTACGCACGAGACCGGCAGATCTAAATTCACAATATGTAATTGTATTTTGATTTGCGCCGATATAGGCAATGAATTGACTTACTTCTCAGCCAACGCAATTGTCACCTTTATTATATTGGTATTAATGTTCATTCTTGTGTACCTACTTGTGATCTGAGTACAGAAATAGCCTCAATAAGATGTCAATTGATGGATTCTGTTCGAGTTTTCATCGGCGTCCATGTTATTAAATGTTGTTATTTCCTACAGTGTAATGTCTTGTAATTATGGTTACTATGAATACCGGTTATATACTTGCAAAGATATCGTATATGAAATCGCAATTAAAAGTTTATTGACTTCAAAATTATGATATTATTGTTCGTTGTTATGTTACGAGAGCCTACCATAAAAATTATATAAGGAAATGCTAATTTGGGTCATAAAAATGGTAACGCTAATTGTTTTTACCCGACAAGGGCGAAGCCAAAATAAGGGTTATAACAAATTAGTTTAGATAGAGTAGATTTTTCTTTGTATAGGTAGAAATCCAATTTTATATCCTATTACGGAAACGTGTAGGTAGGAAATTTCGCTCGAACAACTCTGATTACATTTTAGGACCTCAGATTTTCGTTGTTCTCCTACCTAACACCCTAACCTGACAAAACTTTTTTTTATATTTGGAGACTTCCACTTTTATCTATAAAGTAAGTCCTATAACAAGAACTAGACTTACAAGTTTATTCGCACACTGTTTTCCGCAATGGAAATTTTCATTGTCAATATCAATAAAGCAAGCGAGCAATTCTAACAACAAGTTAAACTGGAATTATTAAGTACTAGTAATGTGTTTGTGTGAGTTTTGCACACTTCGGTGACTACAGATTGCATCGTACTATTTATAGCCCATACTGCATTAATAACTTTTTAATCTCAGTTATTTTTAAGATAAATGTGTGGGCCGACCTAATTATAAACCTGTGATATTTTTGTACAAGGTTATTGACTGATAATGATTTATTGATTGGTTCTTATGCAATACCTTTTATATGCTTTTGATAATTTATAATCAGTTTATTTGTATATTTTGAACCCTTCTTTTCCTCTCGCAATTTGTAATGATTTGAATTAGATTTCAGAGATTTTGTTAAGTTTATGCGAATATTTTGTTTTGTTTTAGACGAAAAAATCTTAGGGCACTTGACGCTTTCAGTGTAGCAACGGATACATACATAGGTTCTTATACTACTCTTTAATGTTATCAATTTTAATTTCTAACCAATTAAACTTCCAGACCAACGTTCTTCGTATGGATGTCGGAAATGAGGAAAAAGCCGATAAATCGATATTTATAGAAATATCAATATCGACATCGATATATCGGGAAAATTTAAAAAAAAATACAGTCGAGTTTATTAATTTGTTGGCAGTTTTGAACCTTTTTGGACAAGTAATAAAGTCCAGAAATTAAAAAATATTACTGAACCCGACTGTTCGTAAACAGAGTTTTGTTTACGTAGGGACAGATACGTCAATGCCGGATTTCTAAAAAAAAAAAGATTTCCACTCAAGTGTAAAATTAATCAGTAATGTGTTAATGCGACCAATTTGAGCTATTAGTTACGTTTGTTTTTACTAAAACGATAATATTTCATGCACACACGGAACCGAGCATCCACCATCAGATTTTAAATGACATCATTAAGTGTTTTGTTCATATTTTATGTGATGACTACAAACTGTAATGTTAAATGCACACATGGAATTGACCATCCATGACGATTTTCAATGGTGTTGTTTATATTATATATAATTTCGATAAAAACTGTAATGTTAAATGTACACACGGAACTGATCATCCATGACGATTTTTAATGACATCATTCATTGTTATAGTGTTTTGTTTATATTTTGATATTCACCTTGTACCCTACTTACCTTATAGCTCAATAACCAGGGGTCGGAGTAGGTATATTGATTTTACGTACTTGCATCATGAATAGTCATAGAAGTCATAACATGGATAAGCCTTTTTACGGAATTTCATTTTGGTACTCACGGGATTGCATCAAAAATTGTGAATATAATGAAAAACTACTACATTTGAAATTTAATATATATTATTTAATAAAATGCGATAGTTAAACGTTTAAAATTATTTGTTCTTATTTATCAAGTAATAAAGTGAAATTTACTTTTGTGCGTCAATTCGTAACTTACAAATTACTAATTTAGTTACTTTAATACCTACTGTTTGTAATTATTCAAAATTCAAAATTCAAAATCCTTTATTTGTAGATCATAGGTATACAGATGTTCTCTTAAATACTTATAACACATTGATCGCTATGTCTTGCCATCATTGGCGTACAAATATAACATAATATACAGTTAAAATATAATAGTAGTAAAAGGTAGTACAGCAGTATTAGAATAATTTACAATTGATGGCTATTTATCCGTTAGATATTTATTCACAGTATAATAAGCTTTTGTGCATAATAATGTTAATAGTGCACTTTTTTATTACATATTATATTCATGAATAAATAAATAAAAATAACTTTTTATACTCCTTAATATTTTTTCGCATTCAGTCTATATAATTTACTTCATTATCCTGACTCTTTAAACAATTAAAATAAATAACCATAAGTTTTTTAATATTTTCTAGTTGTAATCTAAATCCCGGAATCCCGAAGGCATATCCATATTAATATATACGTGCCAGTTCATTGACTCCAAATCAATATACCTACTCCGACCCCTGTTAATAACCGTGTAAGGTAGCCAAATAACATGTACTTAAGATACTTATTATTTGCTTAAACAAAATTCCCAAAATAATGATAATAATAATTTGGATTTTTTACATTAGATAGAACGCCAGAAGCAATTACACTATCCAATGGTCCCAATGACAGAACAAATCTTTGCGAATCACACAAAGATTTGTCCCATGTGGGGATCGAACCCACAACACCAGTGCAGTGGAGAACGGCGAGGCGACCGCTTAAACCACTACGCCACACGTGCAGACAATAAGTAGATACCTAAAATTATCATATCTAGAGAATAAGATTGTATAAACTTGTGTGTATGTACTGTACTGTACCTAAATGTGGGTACAATAAATAGTAGCTACCTGCTGGTAATTATTTAGTTTTATTAACATGGATAATTAATAGACTAATAGTTCCTACGAGTAAGTCAGGTTAGTCAGGCTATCAGATCCCAGAGGTGTTGTAAAACAAAGTAATTATGACTGGGAAATCAGCCAATCAACGGCCATCTAATAAACTATTAATTAATAGACATAGGGGAAATTTTAATTTTATTCATACATTCAGTATTAATAATATTAAAATTACCCATATATAGTATTAATCCAGATCCAAAATTGACGACCAATAAAAAGGCTTCGTTCGTTCTTTCGTTGAAATTTACTAGTATATTTATGTTAGGTTATTTTTTTCAGCTGCTCCTGGAGACATAGTCATGTACAAATGCTATTGAACTAAATCAATTCTAATGTCCATAAAAATAATAGTTTAAAATCTAAAAAACACGCTTTTAAAGCGTGGGGCGCTCTGTGCCATATTTTTCGTCTATCGAGCAACCCACGCTTTTTCGCAATAATACTAGTACTTTTTGTTCATTACCATTATCATTATCAACTGCGAATGGGACTAACAGCGAATGGGACAATTTGCGAACGGAGGACGAAGCGCGAATGGGACGAAGTGCGCATAACCCTTTCAGCTTATAAGCTTATAAGCTGAAAGGGAAATAATTCCTAATGGAATTATTTTTCACTTATTAGTTAGAAGTACTCTAAAAGCTTGTTTTTTAGTTTTTTAAACTATTATTTATTTTCTACTTTTTAGTTTGGTTTATTTATAAGAGCGTTTTTTTTTATTTTTTTATCGAATTATTGCATTGTCGTCGATCTTTGACAGGTGTGCAAAATTTTAATGAAATCTGTCCGTTTAAAGTGGGTCAAAATCGAGTCCAAAGGAGTCGGTTACATACATAATTATACATACATACATACAGGTGAAACTAATATAAGCGTGTTAAAAATAGATAATGTAACGATGAGTTCCTATGCACATAAGAGTGTAAATAGATATTCTTTGATGAAGCGCCGTCAAAAGATATTAATAACCCATTGCACGAGATTTATTCATAGCCACAGGGCGCCTAGTCTTAGCTATATCGTGTACAAACTACGTCTAACGGCTGTTGTGAACGAACTCAAGGGGAGCACCTTTGAACTGTCGCCAAATAGCAGTGCCTGCATAATAGTGCAGGCACTGGTGTTACGGTTTGATGGAAATATTAGACCTTGATATTACTGTCTCAGGTTTTCTGATGAAGCGAAACAACTGCAACCATTACATCCTCCGAATCATTTTTCCCCAAATTACAGTAGTGTCGGCTCAGTGTTGCCAATTCTAAATTTTTCACGTCGCCAGAATCAGTTTAAAGTCGCTAGATCGCTTGATCCCTCATTCCTGCTCCTGATAAACTTTTTTTTTGTTTCTTTTAGGCTTCCAACCGACAGAAAGTAGTTAACACTCAACTTCTGATGTTAAAAAATATTAATCATTATTTACTATTTACATGACTTTTTCGTATCTAATGAAATTTATGGAAAACTGCAGTCTGTCTAATAATATAGTAATGAAAAGTTTTGGTGCACTCAAACGTCGCTAGTCGTGTAAAGGTATCAATAAAGTATGTAAGAAAGTCTATTGTTAGGATTGGCTTTGGAATGAAACACAAGCAGGTACGAAATGATACTAACTTTTTTAAGAATAACAAGGTTTATATATGGGTTACATCAGTCACATGACTTAACTATTATGGGTACATACGTATACACTACAAAAGTCAAAAAGAAAATAAACGGTTGACAAGGTATACACGCTCAATCACTACCTTAGCCGTAAAAAAGTACATCTTTCTATCCTATCTAGGTTAGTAAATGTTAGAATTTGACATCGCGAATTCGCGAGATCTATGCCAGATAGCATTCATTTTAATGCAGCGCCTTTCTGCGGATATACTTTTGTTTCTCGAACACAATAAAATTGTTCCCTTCTAACATAGTATAACTAGTAAGTTATCTTCGAACAAAGGTACATCGCGCCGTTTGTATGTACGCGTAGCGCTTGCCACGCCCCGTGTTCATGTACGTACGCACGCACACTACGCCGCTCGGCCCAAACTCGGTCAGCAGTAGTGCGGGCCGTGTCATTACTGTGAGCGGTCGGTGTTTGTTTAAAAAATTAGGTACGGTTACGCGCTGCACTGCAAAATGTCTTCGCGAGTCAAAAGATATTATTGTGCAGTTTATGGTTGTTCAAACGACATTATTTCAAACCCAGAATTAACGTTCTTTAAGGTACCCTCTGAACACGAAAGGTGAACTTTAATAAAATACGTATTTGATAATAACTACTAAATACTTAATAATAATGTAGGTATGTTTTTTAAACGCTGCCGTTGCCTCTTTGGTTTATTTATTTCACAAAATGGATGTTACATTATAAATATGATGCGCAATTTTGTGATGTGTTATTAAATTATTTTTATTTTAACCGATATAAAAAAGGAAGTTCTCATAGTGTGTATGTATGTTGGTCTGCGATTATCTCGCATTTGGCTGATTTTGATGTAGTTTTCAGAAGAGAACCTATATATTGAGAAAATTCTCGAGGTTTTAGGTATTTTAACCGACTTCAAAAAAGGAGGTTCTCATTTTAATTGTAGTTAAAGTTAAAAGAGAGAAGAACATGGTATTTGTTTTTTTTGCTTTAATGGTAGGTAAAGTATATGCATGTAACTTCCTAGTGTTAACTAACTAATATTATAAATGTGAAAGTTTGTAAAAAAGTTTGCGAAAGTTTGACTTTGATTTATTTGACATAAATAAATGCTTTGATTTGTAATAAAAACGTTTTTTTTATAATTAAAAAAATTATTTCAGTACAGGTAATTTAAAATATCAATCTGACAAGTGACAACCTTAAGCCTCGAGCAAGTTTAGGTATCGTGCGCTCCTAAACGCCGGGAGTTGGCTTACTATTTATTTTTACTATGCTTCTAATGGCGGTTTCTTTTGACATCCGTTTCGAGATGCGAATGAAAAGTTGATCTACTTGCCTTAAAACTTGGCTGAAATTTTGCTCTAGATTTATATGACGTTGATATATTTTTTTTTTTTATAACAATAACTTTCTGTTGTATTTATTTTATCACCTTGATTTTTATGGTTATGCGTATTATACAATTTTAGGATACTAAATCACAAAGTCAATAAATACTATAATATAAAACAACTTTCAAATTAAGGCAACTGTTATTACTCTTTATCAGCGCCACAAAGCTTTTAACTAAACTATAGCTCTACAAGTGCATTAAACTCGAGAAAATATATATTTTCTGAAATTCAGGTTGACACTTTCGTTGTCATAACTTTTAAAAGGATATCATTTTCGATACATTAACTTTTTTTATTGTTGTCAGCCCTACCGATTTAGGCCGCTAAAACAAAACGGAAAAGCGGTGACTTCTCTCACATCAAAACGCTGAGTCTGATTCCATTCTTGAGATTCTTTTGAGACTTCGCTCTCTCTCACACTCGAATCAAAGGGAAGAGATTCTTGTACTCTCGGAAATGTTGTCGTATGGCTAGCAGGCATGCCCGCCCTAATCGCTAGGGTTGTCTATAAGTAACAATAAAAACGTAAAATATGTGGAAACCAGGGAAGGTTACGAATAGTCTTACGATTTCTATTTAACACGTAATGAAAATCGTTAAAAAGAAACGTTACGCGTATTTGCGACGGTATCTTTAAGCTTATCTGCTGTTTTCCTGTTTAGGTTGTAGACTTATTTTTTTACTTTTGTAGTAAATACTTTCGTGATGTTAGAAAATACCTACCTACTTCCAAGATGCAGAGGCAATGCATCATATCGGTCACGAACAAATGTTTGGCAGCATCTGGTCGAAACCTTGCCAACTCCGAAGTCATTGTTGTTATCGCCTATAATTTAATACCTCGTTTTCGTTGAATTTCTATGAATATTCAATTGCGGTAGGTCATAATTGTTATTGTATTTTGTAATTATTGTATAACGATAGTCCAAGATCAGGGGTTTTAGTGTTATATTGAGGCAAGAGATCAAAGTCAAAAGTTCTTTATTTTAGCAGTACATAGTGCTTTTAAACGTCTACAAAATGAAAAAAAACAAAAAAAATGAAGTAAAAATCGCGAAGCTTCGATGGACATCGCCTTCGCATGTAAGTGGATTGTGCCAGATCCGTCACCGTCCGATCATAACCAATTCGTGCTGAGTATTCGGTATCAGTCGGTAGGTAGTATTTGAAATTAGGCACTAAGATCAAAATTATAGGCAATTGAGGGCATTATAGTTTATATCTGCGGAAACAGGTACTACATTTCATAATAATAATATATGTTTGATAAATAAATCAATAATGGATCGATACCATGTTGTAATTCTTAAATGTTTGACTCAATACCAAATGAACCAATGTTTATAAAGAAAGATCATTTAAAATATTGAATCATAAAGTTGCACAACAAGGGACTTAGATATCAATGAATAGTCCTTAATACCGTGTGCCCAATATTCCAATTGGGTTTGAACCAAGCATTTATTGGTGGTTCACTTCATGTCATTGGTGTACCATTTGACCTCATGACCGTTTGGACTGTACACGCCGTAGCCAGTCTAATGCTCCAATATTACAAATTGAATAAATTTTATGAGACTGTTATCGCTTTAGCATTCATTTATGTTATTTCTATTAAGCCTGGTATTTCCTCGCGTTTATTCACGTACAAAATACTATGACTAGTTAGAGGTAGAGAGGAAGTAACAATAGCTATATTAGGCTTCTAAGTGATGGGTTCATGATCAAAATTGTTCAAACGTGAACCCAACAAGGCACGCAACTGAAAATTTTCCTCAATTATGTTACGAATGTGCGGTAATTGGTTGGGAAAGATGTCATTTAGGTATTTGTGTTTCTGATACTGATTTAATTAGACATAAGGATTAAGTATAGCATTGGAACTAAGTAAGGATTTGAAAATTATGGAGATGGGCGTTAATAGCTGCGTCACAGTTTCTAACTATAGCGGCTATCTTCGTATATCTATAAACAACAACATTGACACTTTAAAACGTGTTTTTTGTTCCCAATAAATATTTTTGAATTTGTAATTATAGCGCTGATACCAAGTCCAAAGTTAAAGCCATCATATAATTAAAATCTATAGAATTAGTAGGACTACCGAACTGTAGCCAATATAATTAAATTATACCCACCACAAACGCTTCGTTGGGTAAGGTCAGATTTTGCAAAAGGATCAAATGAAATAACCCTAATATAATAGGTACAGCGGGAGCCTTTGACTAAATAATCGATTTAGAATACAAGATAGACGTTAGTCAAAAGGAATTGACATAAGGATACATTAGTAGTCGTCTATGTTAATATGTAAGCGGCATTGATTATAATCTTTTGCGTGTATTTATGGTTCTAGACATGTGTAAATAAATAAATAAATAAATAAATATTTCACAACTCACACACAACGCCATCTAGTCCCAAACTAAGCAGAGCTTGTACTATGGGTACTAGAATAACTGATACTAATACATAGATACTTTTGTTTTGTAAATACATACATATTATACATAGAAACACCCAGACTAAAACAAACCCCTATGTTCTTGCACACAAAGATTTGTCTTAAGTGGGAATCGAACCCACAACCTCGGCGTCGCAGGCAGTTACTACATTATTCTCAAGGTAATCTTAGATTACTAAGACTTGTCAACTCAAAGACTCGAGACATTTTCTTAGTATCTACTACCTATGTATTTTTTCTAATGAGCGTATTCTAAAGCATAATCGAACAATATTTTAGCTATTCAAGTTCTCGAGATCGGCTCTTCACAACTCAATTTTGAATGAGGTCTATGTAAACATAACAGACCTATTTGCCATTTAAGATGTTTATATTCATCATCGTACTTCACAATTTTGAGGCCGAACTTCGTGACTTACAATATGTAACCACTGAAAGATAGATGAAACAAACTGACAAGTCCCTGTTCGCCTTGGGCGATAAATTTTCCCTCATAACATAACATAACATGACATCTCTAGAGTAACCTCGAGCAGAGCAGGTCTCTCGACCAGTCATTCCTTGACCTCTTATGTAACCCTATTTGATAGGTCGGACTCGTACAGAAATGTACCCCTTTTCTTCAAAATTCCTTGAAAAGTGTACGGCATAAATAAACCTGGTCACGTTTTCTGTACCGTCGTACGCCTTTATCCAATTTTTTGATATATCCATATACCTTACGACTCTACGACATTCGTGTCAGGTGTGGGTAGGTTTATATTTAATACAAAAATGCAAGGTTTTATCTAGATGTTCGTTAAAGCTTTTTTATCTTTTTGAATGCGTTCATTTAGCTATTTTTCTCTCTGGGAAATGCCGTACTAGAGACTTAACGAACCGAAAAGAAAACGAAGTAGGTACATTCTTCTTCAAGCCTGCAGCTATCGTAGTGTATGATGTTTTTTTTTGTTATTGTGATCAATTTTATCATGTCTAGAACGAATAATTTGTTTAACTAATTTAGTAGGTATATTTAAAAGGTTTGTTTCACACCATTTGTTTGACTAATAACATTAGCGTTTAACTTCCGGGAGACTTTGTAACATTAACGCATTAAAAACATTGACAAAATCTTTTAGATGGTAAACAGTACAAATTTTCATAAATTTTCCGGTGTCACAAATTTATAATCATTTTCAAGGTTTATTATAACTTATTTATGTATTACGTATGTAAAACGTAAAACATAAACAACTGTAACTATTATCTAACGAAACTTTAATAAAGATTAAAATTAATTAAATCAAATGGGATTCATTAAGAATTTTATTTAAGGCGTAGAACACATAAGCTTTTAAGAGCTAAGCTTCATATTTCTACCTGTACCTGTAAGAAACATCTTACCATCGCGACTAAAACATCAACATAAATTGTGAACAATTAGGTAGAGCACTATATTGATTTTATATTCAAGCCCAAACTGTTTATATGTATCTAGTAAAGCCCTGGCAACCCGCCAGCCTCCAACCAAGAAGCTTAGGCAACCTACTCTAGAATATCTCAGCTATTTTCCAAACCATATAGGTATGCTAGCTTGTGCGTCAATGTATGAGTAACATGACATTGACTTTGGAAGCTTGGAACACAGATTTCGAATGTATCTGCAATGTAAACTACACTTGTTTGATTTTCTTTGACGTTAATTGCTGTTGAATAATAGTACGTGATCTATAAGATACCTACGGATTCGATAATTACCATTCTTCTTACAAGGAAATCATCGAATCCAAGGGGCAAAGCAACCGGCAGGAATTGGACAATTCCATATTTTTCTTTGTGTTTTATTTAAGTTCTCTTTAAAAAGCTCTACTTTTTCATTACTAAACTTTTATAGTAACAATTACGTTATTTTTTTTATCGTTAAAATTTATTGTCCTTACCACTGAGGCTAAACGTTGATTTAATGTATTCCTTTTGGTGAATATTTCTCCGTTTCTCCGCTCCAGACCTTCGGAGGACAGGCAAATTAAAGTTTGTCGTAGTTCTCAATACCTGTAGAACCGGAGACCGAAATTCTATGTTTTATTTTAGTTTCTTTTTTACGGCAAACTAAACGTTTGCCGATCAATTATTCTCAAACTAAGTAAGTATTTCTGTAAGTTATTTGTTCATTATTTGCTCAGTCCTTGTCCGTACTTAATACTACTTATACAGAACACTCATCGGCAACTTTGGGTAGTTGTAAATAAAGTTAGTAAGGACTGTAGTTGGTGTAGTGGTGTGCAAACATTTGGCCAAGCATTTGTCACGTGTTTCCACCGGGTTGTGCTGGAGTGAAGCAAAAAATTCACGTAAATATCGTGATTTGTCACATTTGCTAGCTTAAATAGCACTTCTCTCACGATTATACTTGATTATGCTTACTTTTTTTTGGTAATGCTCAATCCACGGGCTATTTTAGTCAAATTGTGAGAAGATTTTTTGTCAATATTATGCTTAAACAAAATATAAAGCCATTATGGCGTAAAAAGTGAGGCTGTTGTTACCGAACAAAAATAATAGATCCAATTTAGAGTAACTACTTCGAAGGAGCGCTGACTTCAGGTCTAACAAGTACTTTTTATTCAGCGTACGATGTACTGCCAAATTACAAGGCTAAATAACATCGAGATTTTCCATACCGGGAACAAATTCAATATATTAACTCCGTTTGAACGCTGCTACGACAGCGAAATAATTTTTCTTCTTAAAAGAACGTTCGTGTAATACAGTTCGTTGATTTATTTATTTATAGGAAGATCAACAGCATGTAACAATTTGAATAGCTTAACGTAAATTAGTGACAGAGAGCCAATAATAGATCATCACGAATAAACTTATGAATATAAATACAAATTTTGTGAACATCAGAACAAAAGTACAAAAGTAAGTGCTTAATTATTAGACTAAAAACTAAAAAACACATCAAAGATCGCTATAAATATTTGGAAAAGAAGTCCTGACTGAGTATCCGTCCAGCCGGTCCAACTTTTGTATTATATAATATCAATGTCTAAATATTTGCATAGTTTGTTAGTACTACTGCTCGCTCGCCACAAAAATGCATTCTGACGATAATTAGTGGTCACCAAGGGGAGATGGATAGGATTGGTATTCCTTGCTGTCGTTCTAGGCACGTTAATTGACAATCGCGAGACAAGATCAGGGATCTTGTCTTGATTGATTGATCATTGGGTATCTTGATTGCGTACATTACTTAATCCCGCATAGCTTAAAAAATACAATAAATATGGACTTTACTGAAGCTATTTTTTAGTTTTTTCGTAAGATGACACCAGTAAAGTGGAAGTTATTATTTTTTTCTCTCTATTTTCTCCTTATATTTCTTTTCTTTGCCTTCAGCTTTTTTAAAGTATCCGGGCAGACTATAACGTTACCACCATGTCATACACCAAAAATAATTAAAGGCAAAGTGTTGTGGTAAGCAGCAGCTACGTATAATAATCAAGCTTTTGCCCATTGTTTTTTATAGTGCGTGTTACCAAAAATGGAGTTTTTTGAACTTCAAAAAACCCAGGAAAATGGTTCCATAGTTATGGTGCCATTATAAAAAATGCTGAAGAGTTCTAATATAGAACATTTTTTTTTTTGCCTATACTATCGAATTTAGATCAAAAATGTATGGAGCGTGGCGGTTGTCCTTTAAACTCATTTTTACAGTAATTTTACCAATACATGGACGTAATTAAATACATTCAAAACGTTAAAACTATAGTTGAATTAAAAACAATGGACAAAACATAAATAATTAATATCATTCTTATCGTATCGAAACAGAAACATTATTTTCCTATTGATGTGTAATACAATATACATACAAGTTTATGGGCAAATTTGTCCTATAAAAAGAACAATGGCCGATTTGACCTCTACTGCAATTTTTTTATTATGACTTTTATTCGCCGATGACACTGCGACAAAATGTATTGTATAGGAGAATTCCGAACACCCCCGCGACACAGGAGTTATTCCTAGTGCGGAAATAGTTTAAAAAAAAAAAAATACAACACGTTGTGTTAGAATCTTCTGAAAGTAAGTAGCTTGCGACGAATCAACAAAATACTTTGAAGGTAGCAACTTACTGATCGCATTCTTCATCGAAACAGACTCATATCGTCATGTCACTGGGTTCGTCCTGTTTTAGTTAAAATCTCATTTAAATAGCCATGTAGATAATTAATACTTACATAAGGCACTAGTTAAATATACACGGAAAACTATTACGGAAACGCACATTTGCGTATTCGTATAATTTTTATGCCATTACGGTAACAAGAGGAAAATTGTATGTCTTTTGTGCATAATTCTATATCTTTAAACATGTATTATCTCTTAACCACGACATAATTTTAATTTTACTTATTTACCTACTCAAACTGTTGCAGTTTCTTATTTTATCAGTTATTTTCACATATCCTTATTTGCCTTGTATGTAACTATTTTTTTTTTATAATGGATAGGCACGCGTTTGACCACGATCTCACCTGATGGTAAGTGATGATACGGTCTACGGTGAAAAGCACGCTTACCTATGAGATACCGATTAACTCTTGCTTTGAAGAGATGTAAGTTGATACCAGTTTTTCAATATTCATAATAAATTGAAAAGTACAGAAACATTTCACAAATACGAAAATATTAATTATCCATTATAATTGAATTCCTTATGTTACTAACGAGAACGAGTTTAAATAATAAATGAAGTGGTTAATATTTGCCAACCCTATTCAAATATCGATTTTGGGCCAGTATTTGCGGACGACTGTCGCCCTGTCACGGTCAATGTCAAATCCCGATCGATCATGGTCCTGCAAGGTCGTACAATATCGTTTTTTTTAATTTAGTACTCTTTACTTAATTAATATTCTTTTGCAAATAGATCATCCTCACGCAAAGAACGCACGCACGTCCGAACATTCGACAATATTGAATTTTATTTTTTATTTTATAGCCTTGCCATTAGTTATGAGAACTGTCAGTGTTTTTTTAACATTTTGTAATAAGAATAAAAAATAGTACCCATTTCACAAAATTACCTTTCACTTAAAGCTCATTGCTTTCTAAATATTCGACTATTACTTTTTTATTACGTTGTCGTTGCAATTCTCGATAACGACTATTTTATATTTAGGACGTAATAAACTTAATACGTTTTGAATTACAACATTCATAATTTACTATGAATAAAAACATTAAGTGCATACTTATAACAACGATGTTTAATTTCTTATATTGACCATTATGACAATAAAAATGTTAAATACATACCTTATTATAAATTGTTTGATGTTTATCTTGGTATTGGTTCCGTGCACGACACTTACGCTGCCTGTTAGGCGCAACTTTTTAGGGTCCGAACTAGTCCGAAGTAAAAAAAATATAGATATATCGCCCCGAAATAAATTAATAGATAGCTTGAGGTCTAAATATTTTCGGCAGTGTGACAAAATATTTAGACCTCAAGCTATATATTAATTTATTTTCTATTTTGTAATTGAGTAAAAAAAAATCGGTTAGGTAATTTTTGATGAGGTATGTAAAATTCATGCAAAATGTTTGTTTATTTTCCATTTGTCTTAGATGATTACTTAATCTTTTATTATAATAAAAAAATAATATAGTAAAACTATAGTTTTACTGTTAAATAATGAGATTAAGCTACTTAAATTATGGTAATATTACACAAAATATAACTGTATATTCTTGTATCGCTAGTAATAAATTCAATAATAGTGTGGATTTCAGATCTAAATGTGTTTCATTCTTGAAACCGCTGGCAACACCGTTTCCACCCACTTCTTCTTTTTAAATCTCTGTTATCTTCTAAGATATTCCTTTAAATGATAAGCTGTAAAGGACAATTCTGATCTATATCAAATCAAACCGCATCAAATAGATTTATAAGAAATAATACTGTATAGTTTAAAACAGCTTAGAGAATAAACTCATATTTTTTTTGTAATATCTAAAAGATAAAAACGGTTTCTGTGGGTTATCTTTTAAAGATATACAATTCCGTCGTACATTTATTTGAAATTTTTTTTCGTAAAATTTTACCAGCGTTTGCAGTGTCAGCGCACTATAATAGGTTTCTTTTCCATTACAAATCATTCAATTTCTTGATTTTTCTCTACAAATAATATGCATGTATTGTACATATAATCCTTCCTTTTTAACAACTTTATCTATTGAAAACCCTAATAAAATTCATGGTATATTTTAAATAATAACTAAGCGAACAAACAGGAACCTTTTCTTATCAATTACTTTATCTGTTGATGAAAACCGCATTGAAATTAATTGTGTATTTTAAATAATAACTAACTGAACAAACAGGAGGTGCGACATCATTTTAAATTAGAAAAGAAGGAATAGCCTGTAGTTCTATTTTTGGCCGCCATGGGCGCCGTGATCAACAACATTACGATAAATGTGTGCCCAGCCAATATCACCCTGACATAAACCTCAACTAGACTACAACTAGTGTATAGTTATAAAACCCAGATTGTACAAACTTCTTAATCTACGGTTTGATGAAACCCGTATTTGCATTTCTCTCATTCAAAGTTTATACGGGCGGGATCGAATCGATCTTAGCGTTAAACGTCGGTTGGACACGTTGATGAAATCGGAACTTAGTTATATTAGTATTATTAGACATATTAATTTATCGAACACGAGGAAAACCGCATTTCCCGCTCTTCAATGGTCATTCTATTTACTTCCACATTATCCGGTATAATTATGGAAGGAAAATACTGCATAACTATATTATTGTTTTGACTATGCAAGCTTATGTTATATTTTAAGTACCTAATTCAGCCGTGTCTATCGCTGATGTAAAAATAATCCTGATGTTACTCAAATAATGTATGATAATTGTTTAAATTACAGATAGATTTTCCATCTCTTCGTAATATTGTAGATTAAACTATTTGGGTGCACTTACAATTTTATAAAATGTTTCGAATTCGAGATTGTCTGATGTTAAGGTAAAATACTTTGCCGGGAGTGTACCTCCCGGCAAAGTATTTTCATACAAACGTAATTTGGTTGTAATTTTAATAATATTACGTTACTTTTCGTGTTTGGCTTATCGTTTTGTTATTACATGTTGTTACTTCATTTAAATTTATAATGGAATTAATTTACGTGTCCTTGCATTGCTTTTGTTAATTAATACATTCACCAAATTTATATGATGTTGACGCACGCACTTGTTTTAAATAAGGTAGGTACTTTTATTTACTTTTTTATAACATGACCATAGATAATTATATCGTAGTTAGTAAATTGATGACTTTAACCCCTGTTAGTGTAGTGCACTGGTAAATGGGGGTCATAAGTGCAAAACGTGATATTTTTTATTCAATTCTTCTAATAGAAGATAGATAAGTTTTTGTGCGTGGGTAGCGAGACGTTTGACGTAACTGGCGACTAATTGTCTGTTGGATAAATGGGAAGACAACATAAATAATCTTCAATGTAAACTGCTAATTTCGTTTGAGCAAAGCAGTCTAGCAAACTAGCCAGACAAAAAACACTACCGGTATTGCCTGGAAAAAAAATACTCTGCTGATATTTTTTTGGGTGAGACCTCTCGCGAAAAATATGAATGGCAATAAGGCAAAATCCTGGCACACAAAAATATTCGTCCAGCTACAATCTAGTTTTTATATTGAAACTAGAAAAATCTAAATCTGAACAGAAAAATCTAGTATTCAAAGCGAGGTATAAATCCAGTGCAATCCGGAATGGAATATTATATGTTGACGTTGTCTATTGATTGATCGATGAGTTTTGGCATCTGTACGACGCAATCGCGATGGGATAACTTTAATTTAGACAAGTTTCACCAAAGATTCGGAATATTTTAGCTTTACTTCGTTGCATTAATCTATTTATTTGATATTATCTTCGTGTGTAGTTAAATCCAAATCACTTTTTATGTGCTGACTGAATCGAGTGTTGCAACTTGATTAATAAATCTAGATTATCTTTATCTTTAGATAAAATTTTCATTGTTTGAATATTCCGCAGGGGATTCTTTGATATTATTCCTAGTTGATATTATTTGCCTCTCAGACAAACATTGACATAATAATATTATTATCTAGAATGCAGGGGAAAAACCCGGCTATAACTTGCAGCCTCTATTTTCACAGTTAAACAAGAAAACGTTTAATTAACGATTGCTTGTTTAATATATTAGCATAATGTTTTATTTCCTCACACAAGGAAGTTATTGTAATGTCAAGTATAGACGTGTCATAAATTAAATAGACTAGACAGAAGGACATCGATATTGATAGCAGTGTCGAAACTCAGCAACATGCTTGGATACAGTAGTGCTAGCTAAACGATGGCTCACCTTCTTACATGCCCTTTATGTCCCACCACCTGTACCATAGACGACCTGTGGAGCGCCACCGATAATGTGTTCTTGTGGCAAATTTTTGGTCAGAACAAATCTTTGTGTGATTCGCAAAGATTTGTTCTGACTCTGGGTGTGCTCTGTATGTGTGAAATGTATGTTTGTGAACACCCCCGCGGCACAGGAGTTATTCCTAGTGCGGGCGTCGTTTTAAAAAAAAAGGAAAATAAAATAAAGTGTTATGAATTACCATGTGTTTTCCTCCATTAACACACAGCGAAGAGGCAGGTTAGGCAGGTTACAGGTGCCAAGTTGAGACGGTGGGATCACCTCACTCGTGCTCGTTCACTAAACCTCTACTACGTCCAAAAGAAAGACAGATGAAAAAGGTTGTCAAACCCTTATATACCGTAAGCAATATTAATGTTTCTATCGGCTTGCTATTGCGAGCAACAGCTTAGAAAATCTTCAGTGATGATAAGCTGTGGTTTCGTATTCCTGAGACGCTTCACCATGCCTACGGGGAGAGGGTTGTACCTACGACTTGATAAAGGGGGTTGAGATATCCCGTGATTTATTTTACTCGGGTATCTTGGTTAAGAATTATCTCTTCCTTGCTTAGTTATTCTGAAGTTGACTGAATTACATAAATTAAAAATACAAATACTTGCAGTTCGCACTTCTGTTTTGATTTTACTGTCAGTTCTACCTGTGTAATCTCTTTTCTTCTATCTCTTTATGTGTCAGACAATTATATCGATTACCTGGACAAACAGTCTGATTGCATTGTCCGAAGACGTTCCAAAAAAAATATCTCAAAAGATTATGTCAGAAAGTGACAACATAATTAGCTAGATAAATCTACTATAACAACTATTCCAACAGATTTTCCTCTAGCCTGCCGTAATGCGAGCACGCTTAAGAAATAATCGGGCACATTTCAGCTTGGTCCTTGGTTATCGGAAGGAAATCTGCCCTTAGGGATGATAGCTTAATATACCCTTCGCAGATCTTAATTTCTCCACGGAGCTGAAGGCTTTTTCTTTTATTACGATTCGTTTAAGATAGTGAAAGAAATTAGTATAAAATACTAAAAATATTGATACCTATTCTGACTCGTTCACCCGTTGTGGCGAGATTTTTTTTAATTTTCCTGTAGTTCGACGAAACGTACTGGCAGACAATATTTCCAAAAAAACCTCGGAGAGTTGCCATAGTTATCAGGAATTTTATCTTCATCTAGCAACGTTAGTTTAACTTTATTGATTTATGATGTTAATTATTTCTAGAAAATGGTTCCATGCGGTATTAAACCTAATAACCCCATAATTACCATAGTAGTCAATAATTACTATTCTTTGAATGTTAATTATGCGTACGCCATGATGGTTCCATTTTTATTTGTGAATTGTATATTGCTATTATATCATTTATGACTAGCATTAAAGCACTTCCGTATTATAAAATGATTTTTAAAACAAATAAAGATGCGCTTAGTAGTGCTGTTTACTCAGCCTTCAAATATTAGATGTGCTTAATATTGATTCTAGCTTTAAAAAAAGCTTCATCAAAAATGGTTTTAAAATACTTTGCATTACGCTAAACTCCACGGGAGCGGAGCAGTAAGGTTGAACGCGAGTCAAAGCGCGAAAGCAGCTACTACTTATTACAACGATTTCCACGAGGGCAATCGCGGGCAAAAACTAGTTCTTCATAAAATCGCCAGTCCGAATTTGTTCTTCATAACATTTTCCTTTATAATAAAAAAATATTTTTAATCATAATGTAGGTGAGAGGTAGCCTTAGCCACCAACATGTTTATTTTATATTATTATGAGAAAAAAGTATGACAAAAGACAATTATGGTAAATGAGTATTTTATAAAAAATAACTAATAGTTTTTTTTTGTTTTAATTGTAAAGAAAAAGTAAAACAAATGACTGTAAAAAAAATTAACGACGAAAAAAATATGAAGAGTGATTATTATGAAAAGAAAAAGATATGAAAAACGATAATTATGAAGAAACAATAGTATGAAGGCAGGAATGAATGTAAATAATAATATTCTTATGTAATCATCTAAAGATGAAGCAGAATCTATGGATCAAAATAATCTATGTTATAACATCAGTATAAGAATTACTCGTATTACACAAAATAAATTCAAAATTAACGCAATTTAAACAAATATAACATCTAGCCCCTTAAAGTCTTAGTTAATCCTAGACTAAACTAAATCCTTAGATTAGACTAGCTTTACGCAAAATCTTTTTGTGATATTTTAGACTAAGTATATTAGTAGATTTTATGTTTTTTTTTTAATGTTTTATGATTTTAAAATTGATCTCACATAACCTTAACCAATTAGTTGTTACATTTTTGTTATCTTTAGATTTAAGTTTTTGCATCCTGTATTCTTTCTTTCTTTTTCATTATTTTAATAACGTGTCTATAAACTACAAAGAGTGTTGCGTACATTTATAAAAGATATGCATACAAGACCCAAACAATTTCAAGCACGTGTTACAGTAATATTATTGTATGTATATTGTTGATGTACCTATTAAATAAATAAATAAATAGACTAGTCAATTTATGCAACATATGCTAAAGTCACTTACTTAAGGATACTTTTTCTTTTAATAAGGACTAATCTTGTCTTGGCTGATGTTTTTTTTCTGCGTTTGGTGCGTGTGGTTACCCTTATAAAATTATAAATATTCAAAAAGATTCAATGCTAACCGTGTATTCAAAGTGTATACATATTTATTCAAGTAAATCGTATTGTAAATCCGTATGAGATTGAAACTTCTCACGTGCACTGATTCGAAAAACAAATCAAATCAACTCCCTCGGGGAAAGCGGATTGCTATTCTTTTTTCAAATTAGTGTTGCATCTTGCAAGACCAAGACCAAGACCGCCTAATTATAGCAAGAACAAGACTAAGACTCTTGCGTCTTGCAGCTAGGACTGAGCGCCGTTTCACGGAGTAGGTAGGTATAACATTTTGGGGTATAGGGTATAGGTACGCATAGGGACTCTATGAGACGCAAAAAAACTGTTTTAAAGAATATGAAAAACTGGACCTATGCGCATTGATACCAATACCATAAACATACATAGCGAATGAAAATATCCATTAAAAGAAAACAGAGTGCATTCATAGTTTTAACCATCGGCACTTTGATTATGCGCGGCGCCTTGTCGTCGGCATCATCAAAGGTTTTGTACTGACTTCTCAAAGACATTTTGCAGCTTTTCGGCAGTACATGGTGACGATACACGCGCCGCCGGCGCGGCGGCTTCTATTGAAATCACATATACAAACAATCGTCGCAGCCGCGCCGAACGCACAACATTTGACACTATTTGATTGCCGCCACAGGGCCTAGGTATACTCACACAGGCTCACGTTCCGTGCCGCCTATGCCTTGTACATGCATTGGCGCCTTTTTACCTTGCAGTCCCAATTGTCTTCGCGATTTCGTGGTCCAACAATGTAACTGTGCTTCCTTCATCATTCTATTATTCATCAAAGTCAAGCAGAGTACGCATGACCTTGTATCGCTGTCGCTGTGTTCGATGCGCTTAGTACGAGTGTGGGCGGGGCTTGCGCGGGCGCAGCGGCGACGAAGGTCGGCGTATCTGGGCGGCCGGGTGGCCGGGCGCTGCGCTGGCGTCTTGCTTGCGCTCACTCGATGGTTCGTGATGCATACATACGTGCGCCGTGGTTTCGCTCGTTCGTTCGGCGTGTAATAATTTATGATGCGGTTGTTCGCATCCGTTATTACCGCACTTCTTCGCTTCATGCATGCTTACTATACAATTAAAGCACAATTTATTTTGGCGTACTATGTTCCATCGTTTGTTCGTATCATAGTTTAAAAACTTAGGTCACTTAATCAGTACGTGTTCTGCTTTACACACAGGGCACTTTTTATTATTTGAATCATTCGATAAATACGTACGTTCATGGTTTCTACGATTACTGCTAGATGATTTTTCTTCTTTTCGTGATAATTGTTCTGGGGCTGCGTAGGGTGCGCGCTTGTCCGCTTCGCATATAGCTCAGTTGATAACCATGAGGCAGATGATTTTTCGAATTTCTCATAAAATCTTTAGACATTTATTAATCTGGTTGGTCTTTACTATGGCTATGTTAATTCAAGCTCAAAATGTTCCTATTCTGATACGTTTTTCTAAGTTCTAAAGTAAACTTTAATAAACACCAATAGTCTAATAGGTAATTGCAAGACTTGCTTGACTCTTGCAGCAAGACCAAGACCAAGACCAAGACCAAGACCAGGCGTATTGCTGCAAGACCAAGACCAAGACTGGCTAAGTCTAGTCTTGTTCTTGCATTTGGGCAACACTATTTCAAATCTAACATATCGTTAGCTGCCTTCCTACATTAATTTTGCAGAATAGGCAACATTCAGTGGATGGCTGGACGCAAAAAGGTTGCTCGTTTTTTAATTTAAATGGTTTATTTTATTAAAATATTGTTCTGCTAGGTATATGATTATTACATTTGTGTTCATTTTAATATGGTTTTACATGGTTGAGATCCTGTATTTATAAAAAAGAGGAATTTTACGGAATTTTAAAGCACTTATTAGGCAACCAAGTGTGGGAACTGATTCAGTTCAAGAACAGAATCAGTTCCCACAATCAGCCACGCACTTGCGATTACTAAACCAACAGAGCATAGCGACTGCTCATCAAAAAAATATAACAAAAAGTCATACGCAGCATAAATCTGCTATTTTTAGCCATCCACTTCTAGCCTATATTGCTTCACTATTACATAAACATAGCTAACTTCCTCACTCAACGTGTAAAACGCGGTCAGAAATACGTACAAACAACATTTTTAAGGCGAAAATTACATCATGATGGGTCCGGCGTCGGTCATAGCTGGAACAGTCGGCGTTAGGGCTACTAACAATTTTTTGTTCATAAGGGACGAATAAAGATAACGCTTTTTTAAAATATGGCATTTTTTTTTTTTATTCGGGACAAGTAAATTTTCGTTTCATTTCTGTCTCTATGGTCTAGTGGTTAGAACTGCCTCAATGGTGTCTTGTTTAGCGAGGTCTCGGGTTCGATTTCCTGGCTCGGGTAGTGTTATTTGTGAACTTTCTGTCAGGAAATTCACAATAGCAGCACGGAGTTGGAGTTGTGACCGGTGGATAGCGATAGGCTCACCCCCTATCCCATGGGACCTAAACATAAGAGGTGAAATGTGGGTGTTGTACACCTCTGCCACACTCTTCTGGGTATAAAGGCGTGATGTTAAGTTTATGTTTTAATTTAAAAATATACTTAGTCTCAGATTTTACAGCAGACAACTTGTTAAATACGGTGACTCGGTTATTATTATAGTATTGTACATCTGAAATAGCCCTTAGATTTGGGCTTCCAAGCGGAACATTTAATTAATGCAAAAAATACGAGACGTCTCAACCTACCTCAACGTCACATCGCTGGCAACCCTAGTCCAGCGGCCGTAGCTGGGACAGTCGGCGGCCAGGGCAATAGAAAGTGATGTGTGTTGCATAACGTGGAAATGTGTGCGTCGAATGCCATGAGTACTCGTACGAGGCGAATACTAGGGTTTCATTAACCTGGTTTCACTCCGTGGAGCCGCTAAGAACTTTATTCAGCGCCTGCTGTTGCAGCAATGCTGTAAGCTATAAAGATATGCGTAGGACTATGAGGTTATTCAGAATATTCAGGATACCTTCATGTAATCCATGTTAGGAGCTGCAATTTATTTGTAGAAAGAAGAACATCAATAATTTTCCAAAAAAAAAAAACCGACGTCAATTACAATAATTTTAGACTTATGTATATGGTTTTCCATGGCTGGACCGAATTGAAATAGGACCACACAGGAAGCACCAGCTTTCAAATAAAAAAGAATCATTAAAATCGCTTCGCCCAGTCAAAAGTTATGAGATAACAAACAAAAAAAAAACAGACGAATTGAGAACTTCCTTCTTTTTTGAAGTCTGTTAAAAACAGTCCTTGCAAGTTTATTAAAGGATGTTTGTCGTAAATCCTTTTTGTTTCTGATTCATTTGCGGGATCAAGACAATTTTAATCTGCCCTTGAAATCGCCCACTTACCATCCCATCTACCTCAAACGAAAAAAGATTTAAGTGCCGCCAAATTACTCTTTTATAAATAGAAGACTACGCGAATCTAAGAAAGCGTCAAAATGTCTTGGAAAGTTAAACATCCGTTCAGCCAAAATCGCTTTTCATTGAATTCTGTGCGGCTGACTTCAAGGAGATTTGCGGCTAAAAATAGAACATTTACAGAAACCGAGATGTGTAGTGATGTATGGATGATTTAATCTTTGATTTACAGATCTCAAATATTCTTATATAACGCCATTTTGTTAGCTAACTGCATGTGATTAAGTTCATAGAGCAATGGAACATGTTTACACGTGCAAAGCATAAAAAAAAATCTTAAACAATTATAGCGTTTATTTGCCATTGTTAAACGCAAATCAACGGTTTTATAATTATAACATTGTTGTACAAGAATAGATTTGTATACCGCAATGAGTCGCTCATTGACAGCGCTATTATAACCAAATTTCATTCATTCGGAACTAGCCTATCACACTATTGCGATTCAAAATTCCCCACTAGATAGACGTGAATTAGCATATTTAAAAGGCTCACGATTTCGCGATACCACGATACAACTTCATTCGGTATGGGGGATACCATCGCGTGACCGTTCCCATACTTGTACACGCGATATCTATTGTCAGTAGTGATGCGACGTGTAATACTTGTTTTACTGTTCGACGAATACTAATACCAATATATGTTTACAAATTTACATGTATTCTAATGCGCTATTTCGGTGTGAACCCAGTCTTTAATACTTGCAGCTTAAGGGTGTTCAGCGATCGGCCGCATATAGGTGATGTCGATCGACACGACACTGAAACATTCAAGCAAGATCTGAATCACAACAAACGAAAGATACATTACATAGGTTGACTATACTATGGGTATTTCAACTACAGGTTAATGTGAAAAGTTTGTAAATAATTATTCAATTGGGATCTAACGATTTCAGTTGAATACAAAATTGATGAACTGATGCACAGTTTCATTCTGTCATTATTATAAATAGATTAATACATCGGCTGATCTGACTGACTGTCTCTTGAGATACAGGACTAGGTACCTAGTTAAGAGGCAGGGACATTATTATGAATGTATATTACAGATATAGCAACATGAATAACATCTTTGTACTTTGTAATATACCATTTAATATTGAATATACACCATTGTTGTAACTCTGTAGGTATTTTATGGACAATAAATTTCATTAGTATTATTATTATTATAGGTATAAACTATTTTAAAGGGTCCATAGCATTATGATATTTTTGTAAGTATTCGCCGAGTATAATTCTTTTATGTAGTGAATACAAATATTGTAAAATTGAAGATTTTTTTGGTGAATACGCATATGCGTATTTCGTTGCATCACTAGTTACCATATAAACAAGTAAAAAAGTTTTTGTGACTTTTCACTCCATTACCTCCAATAATGATCGTGTATTGTATTCACATTCATCATATTACGTCTGCATCTTTAGACATGACAGATTTTGAATGCGATTACGGAGGCAGAAAACTTGGCAACAAAACTTGTCGGTCGAGTCGGTGATAAATTGTAGGAAAAATTCTTGACTAGACATTTTGTCGGCTACTGAGTTTGTTTTTATTAGTTTTCTGTTTACTAAACAGTATAAACGGAATCAAGTTTTGTGTAAAGCAAATTGCTCAAATTCTCGGTATTTTTTGACGGCTTTATTTCAAAGAAGTTCGAAATACTAAGGTTGAGGGATGAAGCTTTTCTTTTTACAACTTATTCAGTTTCTAATTAAACTTATTACGAACAGCTGTATATATTTTAAAATTCTTGCGGATTAGGCGTAAATAAAAAAAACCAAAGATTTCCTAAAAAATATAACTATTCCTTGATGACGGGCAAAAATATTGTACGAAGAAAATTGTCCTTAATCTTTAAGTGAAAATGCCGACAAATGTTTTGAATTCCATTTTCATAACAAAATTTCTAATATTAGCAGATGTAACATAACTTTTGCTATGAAATCATCGCTTATTGCCGTTATCCACTTGGTTGAAGAGCCACCCACTGGCATTCCACGCCTATATGTCCAAAATGCCAATGCGTCGGCTTGCGTACTTACATACAGACATCTCAACTTTACCGTTTACTATTGTTGTTTCTTATAGACATGACAAGCTTTGACATTTCTTGTTATCTGGTTAGTGGATCGTAGGAAGCAGAACATAAATTTTATTAGGACGTTCATCTCATCAACATAATGGTGATGACATTTATAAATCTTTTTCTGATACACTGTTTGTCATCCCATCAAAATTTTGAACAGTACCGAAGTGATGCTTAGTAAAAATCGTCAATGATTTGCGGTAATTTTACATTTTGATTTACAGATTCTACTTATCTAAACGCTCTTATCAGGATATTACAGGATTATGAGTACGCTCGAGGTCTCATTGATTAAAAATGCTCTTCTCATGATGAGAAGGGTTAGGCCATAGTCCACCACGCTGGCAAAAATGCCTTATTCATTCTGAAGTGTCAGCAAACCAGCTTTTGAGGAAACGGTTGTTTGCATCGTTACTGCTACTGAGTAGGTTTTGGCTACCAATATTTAACTCTTCATCTTTTCTAATTACAGCTTCATCGAACATGACAAAGTATCCGGTTTCTGGACATGGATGTTTGTCCTTTCCAAGCTGCCGGAGCTTGGAGACACGGTGTTCATCGTGCTGCGCAAGAAGCCGCTCATCTTCCTGCACTGGTACCACCACATCACCGTGCTGCTCTACACCTGGTACTCGTTCACGGAGTACACGTCGTCAGCGCGCTGGTTCGTCGTTATGAACTACTGCGTGCATAGGTAAGATCATCCCATATTTTTACAAAAAGATATTGGTACCGTACCGACCAACATGGGTAGAGGAATCAATTTAATTATTTTAGGAAATGGCGTAACTGTGATTAATTTTTAAGTGGTTAAAAAGGACCAAGACTATGTCCGTTTGTATACCTTATAGCAAGGTTATTTTTTGTAAGATTAAGTTAACTTATTGAAAAACATATTTACTTTTCTGACAATTCTGAACACGAACATAATTTCTTCTGATTTAAGAAAACAAAACTTACACGTATTCGTTTCCTGCACTCAAGCTCCGTAAATAATAAGATGTAGGCGGATCAAAGACGTCAATCAGACGTTTAATAGAATCGTTCCTAGAAACACATAAATAGCTTAGAAACGAATTAGTCACGTAAATTATTTCGTTCTCATGTGGTGAAGAGAGGTTACTACCATAAATTAGTGGTAAATAAGAGGCATAAGGAATAATCTTAGTTCTCTGATGTACATGACACGTTAGGCACCTCAGGATTAGGCCAACAAGAGTACACCTATATGTTCTACATGTCTCACCGAAAGATACATGGCCATATAATATTATGAAAACATTAAAAAGTAAAAGCGGCCTTGTAATATTATCGGGGACAGCAGAGTACGTGCTTAAACGAACCTTTTTAATGCCCTTCAGCTCATTTGTAGGTACGTTCGGAAACGGTGACGTAAGCTTGCGTTGGGAACGGGTTTGTTTTTGGTAAGGCTTCGCGTTAAGTAATCATTGTTGACATATTAAACAATGTCCAGTGGGTAAAATTTAATTAAAATTTAAGTAAATTAATATTTAGTTTACTCGGAAGGTAAAGTTTATATTAATGACCGTCATATTTAGGTGGGTCATGTTTTTAACATTAAATGTATTATGTATTTTGTTTTTACGAATTAGACGTGATCGTCAAGATTGAAATTGTTTAGTCATTTGCTACAGAACATCCTACACAGGCGATAATTTTAACTGAGCTATGGGTACCCTGCTGAGCTCTAATAATGGCGATACTATCTCATTGTAAAAGCATAAAAAATGGCAAGTCTCAACAGTTAGATTTGCTAATCGAAATTATTTGAAATTTATAGTCATATTTTAAAGAGTATCATGAACAAGCATTGATTGAAAATGTGATGCGGCCAACACAAGAAGAACACTACTGTTAGATAGATAGATAGATAGAGTAATCTTTATTGTACACCAATGTTAACAAAGAAGTTTATGATGTAAACAAATGCACTTAAAAATTATGTTGCACAATGGGCGGCCTTATCGCTATAAGCAATTTCTTACAGGCAACCTTAGGATGGACAAGTTAGTTCCACTGACTGTTCTTCTTGTGTTGGCCGCATCACATACGTGGTACATCGGGATCGTAGGATCCTGATCGACAACAGGGTATCAAAATGTAGTGGGCCACAGAAATGTTGACATTTCTGAGTGCACCAGTGTGTTATCAAAGTTACCTTAGGATAACCCGAACTCAGAAAAAAGGTTTCAAAAACATTTGAATAGTAGATGGCAAGAAAAAGGAAAGTTTGGTAGGCTCAGATGGCGATGCGTAGGTCATGGTTATGCTGAGGTTGCACAAATAAACAAATATTTGTTTGACCTACTGACGGACAGTAGTTTACCTCACCCGGCTTGTATTTGTGTATTTGTTTTACGTTTGAAGAATTCCCCATGCGCACTTATGAGATTTACGAGTCGGTCATCGCAGTTATTCAATCCTCCTTGATACGTAAAACTGAGATTTCGTAGTTATTAAATCTAAAATTTGCTTCATAACGGTAAACTTTTCTGGTTCCCATTTTAAGCTATCCGAGAGCAACAAAGTAAAGATATAAGCTTCCACCTGCGTACCACATTGACAAAAAGTAGCTTATAATATGTTAATGAGACCCTAGGCCACAAATATGTGCCAAATTTCAAAAGTCATCTATTATTATACAACGATTAACTTTGCCTGAAAGAATAACACCATCCTCACGAGCTCAGCGTAGGTTTTCTTCAATATCAGATCATGTTTGTTAAATTCATTATTAACCTGACTAACTGAGTCAATTTATCAAAGAGACAACAATTGCCAAAACAATAAAAAATAATATAATTCTTGTCCTGAAATAAAACGTTTATTAACATCTAATTAAGATTAATATCTACAAATTTATTTTATAAATTACTTCTTTCTTAGTATCTCTTGGCTGTAAACTTGAATAGCTTTTATTTAAAAGTTTTTATTCTACAAAATAACAAATTGTGTGGAATTACACGGCTATCACGAAAAAGAAGTAAAGTTAATTAAATATATATTTTTTTTATTGCTGAAAAGACAATAACAATCAATTATTCTATTAAATTCTTAATTTATATCTCGGACTGTGTTAATCAAACATAGTTTACAATTGTCCACGCTTGAAATCATTTGACTGACAAAATGGCAATTATCAATTTGCTAAGCTTACATTTTATTATTCAAGTCACTAACATAATTGATTAAATTATCATATTTTGAATATTTTATGTCGATCTTTACATAGCAACATAAATCTTCGACTTCGGCTATTCATTGAATGGGAAGTCTATGTTTTAATAACAAAATTAATTGTAGGTTTTGTGTCTTCTAAATTAGTCAATCGCCTAAGATGTAACTTTGATTATTTTTATAGCATTTAGCTATGCTTAGCAAATTATACTAAGAAACAGTTGAAAAAGATACGGGACCGGCAGGATTTGAACCTGCGACCTTACTGCACACCGGGCAGCCGCTCTTAGCCATCCAGCTACGGTCGCCTCTTACCGGCACCCTAAATTTCTCAACTGTATGATACGTCATTTCGTGACGTCACGTTCATCCATTTGTTCCTATCTTAGGTAGGATACAAACCAACATGGCGAAGTTACATTCAGCACAAATGTTGTAACGAATAAACGTGTACGATATTTTAACTTTGATTATTTTTATAGCATTTAGCTTTGCTTAGCAAATTATACTAAGAAACAGTTGAAAAAGATATGGGACCGGCAGGATTTCAACCTGCGACCTTACTGCACACCAGGCAGCCGCTCTTAGCCAAATTTAGGGTGCCGGTAAGAGGCGACCGTAGCTGGATGGCTAAGAGCGGCTGCCCGGTGTGCAGTAAGGTCGCAGGTTCAAATCCTGCCGGTCCCATATCTTTTTCAACTGTTTCTTGGTATAAGATGTAAAATTCTGACAGTTTTTTTACTGCCTTGATGGTCTTTGGTTCGTTTTCCGGGTCGGTCAAAGGTGTTTTTGGGATTTTTTCGTCAAGAAACTCACAAAAGCAGCGCGGAGTTGGAAATGTCAGAGTATTCTTCTTAAACTATGGATTTGTGCTCGGTGGATTACGACAGACTCATCCCCTTTCACATTGGACTTTTTTTTTTTTTTTATACGACGACCACAGCGAACGAACGTGTAGTCCACCTGATGGAAAGTGGAGTACAGCCCATGGACATCAACAATCTACAAAAGCAGATTAAAGATGCGTCGCTGCAGCTGAGGACTACGGTGTTGTGCCTCATGTGCCAGTAATTTCAGGGCCTGATCTCACCACCAAACCGGAACACAGTAATGGAAGCACTACTATTTAGCGGCAGGTTAAAGGTGAGACGGTGGTGCTGCCGCCCTCGAGCTCATTCACAAGAGCTCTACCACCAGTGTCACATAATAGGTGAAATGTGGGTGCTATACACCTCTTTCACATCCTTCTGGGTAATATAGCCCTGATGCTATGTCATATCAATAAATGAATACCGAAATAAAAGTTGCTAGAGTTAAAACGAAACTGTGCTTTTATTTTGCAAGTAACGCACAATATACCCTTAACACTGAGTTATACCGATGTCAGTTAGCGTAAATGATAATAATGGTTATGAGCGCATGCAGGGCAGGCTATGAGCTATGAATAGCACAATTTGTGGCAATCCTACACCGCCTACTGTGTAGTAACGATGCCATTCCACGCGGTAACGAGCCACGGTTTACGTGAATGAAATTGTTATACTTAGAGCCCTTCTTAAGTTCTGATTTTTGATTTTAAACAATTTTAGTACATTTTAATAACTGCGGAAGTGTTATTATTATGTGTATTGTCCAGAAACATCACGATATATTAGAGTGCACGACTGAAATGCGGAAGCGGCCCTTAATAATAGATATAGTTGTTACATACATAACATGACATTAACATAACATCACGCCGATATAAGAGGAGAGGTGTATAACACCTACACTTCACCTGTTATGCTTATGTCCCATGGGATAGAGGGTGAGCCTATCGCCAAATCGCCATCCACCGGGCACAATTCCAACTCTGCTGCTATTGTGAATTAGTATTACAGTTCTGTCGGTACAGCAAATACAATAAAATCTTGTTCTTATCACATCCATAAAAATTACATACCATTACTATAGCTAATGCCCCGATAAAGCGTATCGGCATGTTGACGCGATGTAATCATGTGTAGATTTACTTGTGACTATTACTCATAACGATATGACTCAAAATATTTTCATGAAAATTTTATGAAAACATTACATCATGTTTGTCCTTATCATTTTTCATTTTGGTGGTAACGTTACACCCAGAATTTCGACGACAAGAGTAAATTAGACATTCATTGTGAGCTACCCAATTGTTTCACGTTTCTCATATTTCCTTTTCTCTGTTTCCAGTGTAATGTATTCCTACTACGCGTTGGTGAGCATGGGCAAGTACCCGCCAAAGATGCTGGCGATGACGATCACCGTCCTGCAGCTCACGCAGATGATCGTCGGCTGTGCGATCAACATCTGGGCACACAACTACATCACGGCCGCCGCCTCCCACTCCTGCCACATCAGCGAAATCAACATCAAACTCTCTATGGCCATGTACTTCTCCTACTTCGTACTATTCGCACAGTTCTTCTACAAAGCCTATTTATCCCCTAAATCAAACAAGAAAGCCAAAGTAGAACCTATCCCCGACGTGCCCTCAAAGAAAACGGCCGTGACGTACAACAACGGTTACCCGCGACAAAGGAACGGCGTGCTCGCCCACTAGTCGACGTCACAATGTGATATGTGCTAGTTATATTGTAGAGGTTATGGCTGTTATTGCTTGAACGCGATTTGACACCGTCCTCCATTCACGGCAGTCTCCCATTCGTTCTTGTTCACAGGAATCGTAGAGAATGAGATACTATTTCAATTTAAATAAAAATGATTAATTGTAACTCTGTATAAAACACGGCCCACAATTGGGCATGTATCATCTCACGATGAGAAGGGTAAGGCCAATTTAAATAACCAGTGTATTTAAAAATAACTGTCAATTCTATGATTCGGATTTCAATTTACGATTTTTAATAATTTTGCTTTTAAAATGGGTGTATGAATGGAAGGTTAAGTCCAATCGTGGTCAAAACACTCTGGAGGCGTCGCCACGTTACATTCCACGCCACACTGTTTTGTTTGCGGACGCGGACGGTGCATGGCTTTTGTTAAACTACCCTCTTGCAACGACTGTCGCAACTCTTTAGTTTTAGTGTATCATAGAAGCTTTTAAGAAAACTAGAATTAATAGCAAGTTCAATAACTGATGTTTTGAATTAGTACATGTTTGAGCCATTGAAATAGTGACAAAGTACATAGAAACTTTACATTCTTGAACAGAAAATAGTTGTTTTTGGTGTGCGATAGTCGTCACAATAGGTTAGTGTTCCATTGAATAAGGCGGCGTTCTCTCAGTGTCAAATACACGCTTTTATATGGGATCTGTGTACCGATAATTTAGGATGTGTGACTGAGGATGAATGCTGCATCGAATCGGAACGTGTGAACGCAAATAATTCACAATTGCGGTAATTACGGACGATGGTAAACATTAGTATTTTCGTTCCAACGTTTTTATCACTTTTTGTGCTGGCATCACCATGGCCATAAACAATAAAAATCGTAATCACGGTTTTTTATTGGTTCCATTTTCAATTATTTGTTGAACTTTTTCAGTATTGACGCGATTTCGATGCAGATCGGTCGGATAATGTTTATTATTAATTTGAGAATTATTTTTATTAAGTATTAAATGTAATACAAAAATATAAGAAGCCATTATATAATTGAGTACATAGTAATATTATGAAGAAATTATTTTTAACAGGGTCTCGGTATATTTAAGTTAAGAGATTAAGTTGTAATCTTCGAATTTATTCATTTATTCGTTGCTAGTGTGATTTGCGGGACCCTGATTATGTTTATGTATATTGTTTAAATTAACAAAAAATCATGGAAGATACATTCCCAGTATAGATCAATGTGTGAGAATTATTTTTAAGAGAAACAGTACATTTGTGTTTTGCTAAGGATTTGTACACTCTCCTAAATTATTGTGGAACGAGGCCTGTATAAAAGCTATACTTTGTTGTTATTGTGTCGTATTTATGACTTAAAGAAAAACTTAGTGATTTTTTTTAAATAATTTATTTTTAAAGGCATAGTTTACCTATACACTTTGTAAATGTTAAAACGACGTTTTGCGCTTCGTGTGACCGCTTCCGTGCGGTGTGTAGGTGTGATACTTTGGTATGCTTGTCAAACAAGTGCACAAAGTGTATTATGTCATTCCTGATAGCGGAATAAGCAATATTAATGAAAAGTTTCGGCTAAAATGACAGTTTAGGGCGCGTTTAGTGTACATTAGAACTAAATTTACTGCAAAGGCTGATTTACGACGGGACAACATGACGCATACCGAAAAATTAAGACACGCTTGTGCTAACCGAGCACTGGCATATAAGATTAGATTGTCATGTAACAATAATATACAACATGTTGTCCAGGTGTAAAAAGAGCTTTATCATTCACACGTCCTTTCTTAAACCTAATCGAAGAGATATAACAAAGGGTGTGTGAAACGTAACGCGCCGCGGATATACGGGCGAATCAAAGTTCAAATCAACGCTTCCACTGACGTAACGTTAACGCGCGCGTTACCGTTTTCGCGTGAACGCCTCTGCAACCGGCGTTATTTACGTAACGTAAACGCGGTCGTTGTGAAGATAGACTTAATTAGATATAGAACGACGCTCATATTGGACGCATACAAATTATGATATAAGGCGTCTTTTTAATGTCCAATAATTGCGTTCACGATTGTGTACGAATAATGCCAGGCAGTGATCCCACGGTATTATTATTACTGAAGTTATTGCTTTTCATCACATTTGTACTTCATAGAGGCGTCGATCTTATGCCCATCACAATATAATCGCAAAGCCAAATAAATATCGCGCCTTTATTTTATATCTATTCTAAACATTACTAAAGTATAGGCTTAAAGGTATTAAATATTAATTTCCTTATATAAAGTATGTTTATTGATAAAACAGTAAGTGCAGTAATCTTGTCGTTGTATCTCTGTCTACATTATCAGTCACGACAATGTTATTTATGAATTAGAATCGTTTAATCCGTAAATAAGTACACGAAAGCTTTGGATTAACGAAAGGACGATAAATAGCGATATTCTAACTTCACTACTAAATTAGACTAGTATAATGCCCTGTAACTGTCCGCTAAATGACCTACGGTGAATGGGTACTTCAAACAAATATTTCAAGCCATATATTTATGAGGAACGACTATGTTTTTTAGCGATCATTCCAAAAATACAAAAGTGAAAACTTAATTCAATTTAAAAACATACGAAATGTACACGTTTTTATATTTCTTATAGAGGAAAGCGATATAATAATCTGACCTATGGTACGTTATTGCCGTAGAGACAGCTTTCCAAATAATTTAATTTCGATGAAAAGGGATACCACTTCAAAAGTGCCTTAAGATATGTACCCTTTTTTTCAAAATATAGATATATTTTTTCGATATTTTGTAAATAGGGTACAATTTTAGTCACCTCAGTGGGTGTAATTTGTTTGAAACGTCGATCAGAAGAGCCGCCTATAAATTGTAATTGAATTTCGTTTTCACTATTAAACGTAATAAAAATTCCAGTTCAGATTAGATACGTTAAATAGTAGCTCTATTTAACGTATCTAATCTAAAGTGGAATTTTTGCATGCATGCATTATCGTTCGAACGTCAAACTTCTTGGCGGCTCGCGAGAGCGTGAGCGAGATATACGTAAAGCGTGAACCCTACACGAGTGACTGAGACAGTGCATTTTACGACCCGACAAGATTTTTGATTTTACCGAGGATATGGCTTAAAATATAATCGTCCAATGCGTTTGGGCCCAACGTGACGTGAGTCAGTGTGCAAGTTAGCATAGTTATTAGCCAAGGTCAATTTTGTCTAGTACCGTTTATAACGGGTGGCGCAAAAGTAAAGACCCTATTTGGTTCAGCTATAACATTTTTTCTAAATTAGAAAACTAGATTTAGATTTTTTTAAATGTATATTTGTGCCATTAAATTTCGTACCATTAGGATTTAAAGATGATGTCTTTTAAATGGTGACCTCCAGAGTTGATACACATTTGAGCCCTATTTATGACATTTTGCATAACTTGCCGTAACACTTCCTGCGATATGTTCGTTATTTCTTGACGAATGTTTTCTTTTAGAGCTGCGAGAGTCTGTGGCTTGTTCACATACACCCGAGATTTCAAAAAACCCCAAAGAAAGAAGTCTGGACTGGTCAGATCGGGTGATCTTGCAGGCCAAGGCAAATCGCCAAAACGAGAGATAACTCGGTCTGGAAAAGCGTCCCTCACTAAGTCCATAGTGTCGCGCGCTGTGTGTGCCGTAGCGCCGTCTTGTTGAAACCAGATGTGCTCCAGCCCCAATTCGTCCAAACTGGGTATCAAAAACTCACGTAACATGGTTCTGTAGCGTTCTCCAGTGACAGTTATCGCATTGCCTCCAGCGTCTTCGAAAAAATAGGGTCCGATCACTCTGTCAACACAGATGCCACACCATACAGTAACTTTTAGTGGGTGTAGAGGTGTTTCTTGAATAATGCGCGGATTATCAGTGCCCCAGAACCGAGTATTCTGCTTATTGACATGCCCTGAGAGATGGAAATGCGCTTCGTCACTCATAACCAATTTTGAAGGAAAATCATCCTCTTCAAGGTTGAGGTTTATGACGCGCTGGCAGTAATCTAGACGAGCTCGGTGGTCAGCAGGCAGCAGCTGATGAGTCATTTGAGTTTTATACGGGAACATCTTTAAGTCTTTCACCAAAATACGCTGTAGGGTCCGTCTGGAAATGCCCAATTGCGTGGCACGTCGCCTCGTTGATGTTTCTGGACACTCTTCGCGCACAGCATCGATATTTTCAGCTGAACGGCCTGTTCTTGGTCTCCCAGACTTAGGTCTATCCAATGTTGAGCCAGTTGCTTCAAGGCGTGTGGCAAAGCGTCGAATTGTGCGACCAATCGGTGCCGGACGGTGGGGAAATCGTCGACGAAATTCACGTTGTGTTCTTATCACTGATGAATTATTCCGTAAGAACATTGACACAATTATTCCACGTTCTTGGGGAGTAAAACGGTCCATGTTTATTTTCAGTGTATTTTACATTTGTTCACTACACAATTTTCAACAACAGAATGACAGAAAATGTCATATAAAAAAAAAAAAAGTATTTTCTTTAGTGCCAGTACTTTTGCGCCACCCAGTAGAAGTCACAATTTTTAATATAGGCTAAACAAATAGGCTGTTAATTTTGTCCAGTTCATTGCTTTCATACAATGGAGAGTTTTAGATACATTAGTATTAATTCAATTCATAAGGTGGAATGCTAGAATAGTGGGTTCGGGTATTAGGTACCTACTTAGTGCAAACGTACGCCTGTGTTACGCTACCTGATCAAAGTACAGCAAAGGTTATTTTGTATTAATTTATTTTTTTAATCATTTTTGTATTTTGTTCTCATCAATCTGTTATTAACTGTTATTTGTATAATAGTATGTACATAATAATATGATTTGCCTTAAATAATAAACGAAAAGCAATTTAGCTTGAGGTAATCTTTCGGAGGTAAAGTTCCAAACAATTTTTGTAAGATTTTTGACATCGTGTCGGTCAGTTTTGTTATCATATTATTTTATTTTCGCTTGCAACATTATGATTGGTCGTTATTTGCAACATTTTTCAACGAAAGATAATTTATAAATATTATTTCGCACTTTGAATGTTTTGAATTTGTTTATTTTTACATGTACCTATTGTATAAATATGATATAACCTTGTAACTACCAGACTTGAATTGTTTCTGGGAAATGATTCAAGCTAATCGTAGTTAATAAAATGTAATCACTTACGCATTTATTATTTATTATGTGATATATTTTGTCGCATTTACAAGGAATAAAGAAAACTGTTGTTGGAGATGTTCTTTATAGAACTATTTAGCGGTTACAGTTCCATATTCAATAACATATTTTAAAAATATATTTTTGTGAAGGATGTTTTGTGGTTACAACTTGTGCAGAACTAAAGATTATGATATAGCGACCGAGCATTGTAATCTACGACGTTACGTGGAAGATATTCTTGCAATCATTCATTTGTATTTTCTGGGCAAATAAAGAGTTATGCGTAATCAAATATTTTGTTTTATTTTATGATTTCTTACTTGACCTACCTATAGATGCTACATCTCATAAGCTACACTGTTTTAAACATACTATTCGTGAAGCTGTAACCGTAACCGCTACATCTAAGGAACCAAAATCTATTATGGTGACTGTAGTTGAAACGGTTACAAATTCTGCTCGCCGGTGAGTACTCTGATTTACATATTCATAATAAATATTAGTTACATTTTAAATTTCATGATTCGGTGAGGCATTAAAAATTTGGTAGAGTAGTTTTGTTCCTTTTTGAAAACATGGCAACATTAACACATTTGTCATATCGTTGTAGGGATGTCAAAAATTTGATTAAAATTATACTATGTACTTATCCGTACTTAAAATAGACATAAGATTCGAAAAGTACTCGATTGGAGATTGGACCAATTCTGATCGGATTCTGTCCGAATCTCATGTCAATTGCATTATAGTCATAACGGATAAAGTTCAGATGTAGTGCGAATGGGTCCTTATTTGTAAATTTGGATGCATGTGACAAAAAAAAAAAGAAAAGAAAAAAAAATATGTTCAAAGATTTGATGGTATACATATAAATCATTTCGTTTTTTTATTTAGGGGTGAAATCCAACCAATCATACATTATCGATACTCGTTCAACATGCCTACATCACTTCATCTGTCATTCTTCGATGACAGCTGTCAGAAGTGTCTGATAACATTTTCACGCTTTCATTCAGTCCGATTTCGATAAAGTCAATAAATTAAGATTTTCAATTGTTTTGTTAAATCTTTCATGATGGATTTGATTGATAACGATATCAGGCAGTGGAGCGCTGAGGAGATCAAAGAGCAATATGGAGAGAACCTGACGCTGCTTCCCCTAAACGACAACATTAAAGAGTTGCAAACTATTCTGAGAGACAAGTAAGTGAGGTTACATGCATTGTTGTGGCTGGCTGACTACGTGCAACCTTTGCCGAAGCATTCACTTTTTTATTTACATTTATAAAGTGGATTGAGTTGAATAGTTTTTCGGGGAAGTTTTTATCTATGTTGACTTCTCATGTTAGGCACATTGTGAAGAGACAGAAATGTTCATGTTTTATTTTTAGTTCTCTAGCTAAACTATTTGTTGTGTTAGCAGTGATTCACTCAATTTTCTTGAAAGTGATGCTGGTGATGTATTTTATTGTCAATTGTTTAAAGACAATATTAGCTTTTGTTAGTACCTATGGAACTTAGCAAACCTTTTTACTAAATATTAATATATATTTATGACCATAAATTATTAAATTAATCCTTACTATGATGTTTTAACTATAGGTATTTGCAGGGCTGGGCAGTATTTGAAATACTTGTAATTGAAATACGTAATTAAAATACAAATACGTATTTGGTATTTGTATTTTAAATACTTGCTATAAATGTATTTTGTAATTCGTATTTCAAATACCTGACGGTGGAGTATTTAGTATTTAGTATTTTAAATACTTATGGTCTCAAAATACATTTTAAGAAATACACCATGATCATAACGTCAAACGTGCTTTCTACTGAAAATATCGGTCGAAAGCTTCCGTAAGCAATAAGGCGACTGTTAAATAAAGCAATCTTGAGTTGGTAACACTGCGCTTGTACTGCGCTACACATTAACATATACAATTCCAGTTTAAGATGGTCTCGCGTTGTAAAGGCTTCCCGTGCAATGCGAGACCAGCTTATACTGGCAAAGTATAGGTTGATCGGTAGCCGTGTGATCGTCAAAATTTGACATTGATTTGGCGGTAAAACAGGTGAAAATTTTTGCACCCAGGGACTCAGAATCATGTACAGACTCACTAGTCTTCAGCTTCATCACGATGTCATTTACACCCTGAATAAAATTTGAGGGTTGCCCTCGATTTCTATGGGATTCCATCATCAGATCCTGCTTTAGTGGCCATGGAATCATTTGGAAAGTACACTCTCTCAAATACAAAAAGTTCATAAATAACGGAGATATCTCCTCCTTTTTGAAAGTCTTATAAAACTTGGGATCATCTAAAGTACTTGTTATGATATGAGAAAGGTTAGGTCATAATCCGGCCCACACTGGCCGAGTGCGGGTTAGTTAGTAGAACTATTTACATTACCTGTGTGTATTTTGTAATTTGTATTTTAAATAAAAACAGCTCATATACTGTATTTTGTATTTTGTATTTCAAATACAGGACGTAAAAGTATTTTGTATTTGGTATTTTAAATACATGCCCGAAAGTATCTTGTAATTTGTATTTCAATTAAAGCAATACATGCCCAGCCCTGGGTATTTGACAATTATATTTAATTCTATAGACAGGATTTTTTTATATCCGTTACATAAAAGCTAAATGTTTTAAAGCATATATTATTAAGTAAAGATATTATCTTTAGTGCTGCATGAAATAATGTGATTATAATCTTCCTTTATATGATATTTTAGTTTTCTTGCTAATTTGTAATATTTAAGCATGATGTAAAAATTGCTTTTATGAATTAATAAATTGACAATTGAATACTATTTTTAAAAACATAATAAAGAAGTAACATTTATACCATGTCTACTCTGAATACTCACCATTGTAAACATTTATGAATAATTTTGAGGCCATATTGAAAACCAAATTTTCTTTAATAAAGCAAATATATTTCTATGAAACTTCAGGAACACATCCCGCAGTGATTTCAAGTTCTACGCTGACCGCTTGATCCGCCTCGTCATAGAGGAGAGCTTGAACAAGTTGCCGTTCACAGACTGTGAAGTCATTACTCCCACTGGGGCATTGTACAAGGGTCTTAAGTATGGAGCTGGCAACTGTGGGGTGTCTATTGTCAGGTCTGGAGAGGCCATGGAACAGGTTGGTCCTATTATTATTGTAGTATAAATACACATGAGTTTCTCACCAGCTCTTCTCATGATGCAATAACCATCAGAGTTGGTACTTGGGTTGATTTTAATTCAAATTTCTAAGTTAAATTAAAGTCAATCTAAGCTCCCCTGTCAAATCATTTTATTGCAATAAGTATTATAATTTAATTAGTTAAGTTTTACTTTAATTTTATATTTTTTGTAGATATTTTGATGTTTGTTTTGACATGTTCAAGCTCCCTTGGGGCCCATGGAAATAAATAATTTGATTTGATAAGTTTGTTTTATATAGTCATTTGGGTAGCTGGTTAAGTGTACATGTTTATGCCTTGTGCCTTCAATAAAAAGCACTCTGTTCCAGTTTACTAGTGAGAGGAAATTCCTACGGGTGGTGGGAAGAAGGATTCATGTTGTGTTAACCAACCAATTTGTGAATGTTGCTGCTTTTAATTAGACTAATTACCCTCAATTGTATTTGAACTCCCTACTGAACATGTCATTGTACCTACCTACATTTCTTCTCAACAAGACCCTACGGAACTGGCTCTTAAATTCACTTTCACATTCAAGATATTGTTATGATTGATGAAAGTGAGTCTAAGCACTGCAAATTGAGAGTAGAATTATTTTTGTATGACCATTCTATGTGCTTTACGAAGTCTAAGGATAAAGATATTTGCATTTCATTTCACAACTGTGAATTTCATATAGATTGCTATATAACTTAAACACTACTGCATGACTCCTTATATTTTAATTTTTTTGCATGCCATTGTTATGGTAGAATGTATTATAGTAATTAACCATTGTTTAATTACTATAAGCTGTATTTGTACTACATTCGTGCAAAATAATTGATTTGATTTGAATCCAAAGATGTATGTCCGCACCAGAAATGCTTTTTTAAAGTGACAATTTATTAACAAACATAAGATATCATAATTTTCTTCTGTTTGCAGGGTCTTCGTGACTGCTGCCGTTCAATCCGCATCGGCAAGATCCTAGTAGAAAGTGACACCGACACACATGAGGCTCATGTGGTGTACGCCAAGTTCCCAGAGGATATCGCTCGGAGGCAGGTGCTGCTCATGTACCCAATCATGTCAACTGGAAATACCGTTAAACAGGTGAGAATGTACCATAACATCACGGCTATATTACCCAGAAGTGTGTGGCAGAGGTGTACAACACCCAGATTTCACCGTTATGTTTAGGTTCCATGGGATAGGGGGTTAGCATATCGTCATCCACCGGGCACAATTCCAATTATGTTCTGCTAATATGAAGTTCTTGACGAAAAGTTCACAAATAACACTTTGCCTGACCTGGAAATCGAACCCGAGACCTCGCGGTGAGTGGCGCATACGCTAACCACTAGACCATTGAGGCAGTTTAACTGAGAATGCGTTTAAATTTTAACCATAATGAATACTATTTCACCTTGACTATCGTGGCGGGGTTATTTATTTTGCTGATCTGGAAAATGAAAATCTGACAAAACAAATTAGGCTATAATGTTCATTCTATCAGATGGCAAAGAGCCTATGTATGATATCAGATGGGATTTACCTACATACATTATACTACCATAGTTACTATTATGTGGCTTAAAATTAAGTTGGTGCCTGTTCATTAATATCATTTCATTCAATAATTTTTTTTTTCCATACTTACAGGCCGTAAACGTCCTCACGCAGCACGGCGTGAAAGAAGACCGCATCATCCTATCCAACCTCTTCTGTACCCCTGCAGCGGCGCAGGCGGTGGTGGACTACGTGCCTAAGATGAAGATCCTCACCTCTGAACTACACCCCGTCGCGCCAAACCATTTCGGCATGAAGTACTTTGGAACTGACTGATACGAGGATGAATTTGAGGCTTAGATTGTAATTATTTAAGTATGACTTTATATGGGAGATTGCTAAACCCTTAATCATAACCAAAAAATATAGTGTGTATAGCTACTGCACACATACAACATAATTGTCAACATTTGCACATTGACTGGTTTTGTAATGATTTTTCTAGTCAATGCAGATAATATTGTCAATATTATAGAGTGTGTGTGAGGAGCCTATGTGGTTTTCAAACCCACTGGGATCAGCAGTGATGCTGTAAGGAAATTGCCGGTTTCAAAAATTTATTGCATCCCTATTTTTATATTAATATGGTCGATATTTGATTAACAGAAATTAAAATTTCAAATGTTTTCATTTATGGAGTACGCACACACACTATGTTTTTTTGGTTACAGTCTAGTGAGGCTTAACAGAAGAGGTGCACAGGTGCGGCGCGCTTTTGTAAGGAGTTGACGGATGTTGATGACGTCACAAGTACTAGTCTCGCTCCCCTATGCCGTACTCTTTTGTCAGCGACACGAAGATAGCAGGATATTATCAATAGAATGTAATGTGATGCCTGTATCGCCCACAAAGAGTACGTAAAAGCTAACTATGAACATTAGCCAGAAAAATATGTAGAAACTTATTACATATTTTAGCCTGGAATATTGCATGCTATTTACCTCGATTTATGTTTTGTGTTATTACACAAAATATATAATGACAGACGTTTCGTTGAAAAGAAAACCCACCTTCATCATTTTGTAGTTTTTTTAAATTAGGTTGCCATTCGAAGAGCACAGTGGCAATCCCATTAATTTCTAGCTGCTACCAAAAATAAATTTTAAATAAAAAGATAACACTATAAAAATATAGACAGTCTGGGTGTAAACAGGTGCAATATGTTGATCTCATTGATTTTATCCTGCTGCCTCGTTCTTGTATAATAGAAAATAGTATTAGTAATAATTAAGATGACATTTTTTTTTGTGGTGCATTTTATTATTCAAATTGAGCATTTTGGAGTACTGAATATCATGTAAAATAATGATGAACCCTATTCTTGTCGCCTCGCGGTTATTAGCTGTATTTTAAAAGTATTATTAATATCAATGCATTTTTGCACAAACACGCTAAAAACATGTAAACGTTACTTCTGCCGGCTTGGTATTTAATTGTTTTGACATATTGTAAAGTGTGACATGACATAATTTTTTATACTTAAAATAATCCTTACAATCAATTCCACCGAACATATTGGACTAAGTTCATTGTTGAACTGCCTAAACCGAGTTCAGTGTTGATTATTGTGTCTCTCCCTCTTGTCCAAAGTATGAATAGGACAGGGAGATCGATAATGGAGTTCAGTGTTGAAATTGGTTCAGTGTATTCGGTTAAATTGGTCCTAAAAATTTATGTGTAAAAAAAACTTGATACTTTTACCTTTTTTACTTAAAGTCAAATTATATTATTGCAGCATTCTATTTGCTTTACAATAAATATGGCTATTTCAAAATACGAATTATAATTATCCAAATCTCTAAATTTAGTGATAAATTAAATCTATTTATTATAAAATGCTATATTTATGATAATGTAAGCTTTTTGTAGTCAAAATTGTCTTATATGTAAATAAAAATGAAACTGCTGACTGAATAGTGTTTTACCTATAATAATTGTATTTTATTGACAGCAAAAGCGCTTAGGTGCCACCACTTCTTAGATTTTAGAAATCTTTAAAAAGTAGTTCTATGTAGAAATTAGTGGAATGAAATGGATTTTGTTACTGATCCTTAAAAACTGCTTTAGTTTCCAATACTAATACAACTTCTTGTTACGTTTTAGTACTATGTCCCGCCTTCGACGAAGGATTCCCGCTCATTAAAACTGAAAAAGGTTCGAAATTCAGACTTGAAAAAAAATATTCTGTCTATGCTGGCTTTCTAAGCTTTTCATGCAGTATGACTAGTGTTGTCAATGACTCAGTTGTTTAAGTCCTTTAAAATATGACTTAAACAACTAGTTCAGACTAAAAAGACTATCTTTAAACTAATAAGACTATCTTTAGACTAATAAGACTAGCTTGAAGACTTAAACAGCTTAACGAATCAGTCCTTTAAGGAAATGCTTACACCTTAGTCGGTTAATAAAATCTTATACAGCTAGCCTTTTAAGTCTTTGTCCCAATGATAATAACTATCCAGCAATATTCGTGGTTAATAAATCGCAACAAACCTTTTTCTCGGTCTCCTGCCGGCCCTGTCGGACATACAACATGTTTATTATATTAAACAAGCAAATTTTATTTTATATCGAGTATTTTATGCTAAACAAGACTCTGAAACGTCGCTTATACAATTTTAAAGTTTAAAATTGTTGTACGCTCTTGCACGTTACGTCTACATTGTAAATACACTTATCATGAGTAGATAGCTGTTTTGCAGACCTTTTAATCAATGATAAGTTCAATGTGTACTTATTTAATAAATTTAAAAATCTTTGTAACTAAAAGATAGTTTTACAATAATATAAATATCTTCTTATAATGAGCTGTTTTCGTAAAAAAAGTAAAAAAAAACTTTCCAATACACGGGAACACTAACATTCCGATAAACCACGGTAACATTAATTTTAACTGGCGAAAGGACGGATACTTTTGATATTTTTTATTGCGGGTATTCTGCAAAATAATATAAAAAGAGTCAGAAAATATACAGTCACAGAATACCAGAATTAACATTTTTCTTCTATTTACAAGCACACTTTCAGTGTCCAAAATGAAATAGAAAAGTACTTTTCATTACCACTTGAGACAGAAGACACAGAAGTTTTGTCTTGGTGGTCAAATCAAAAGTATCACTTACCTTGTCTGACAAAAATGGCATATGATGTATTTTGTGTGCCAGCATCAAGTGTTCCAAGCGAACAAGCTTTTTCCAAGTCTGGTAATTTAATTACAAAAAAACGAAATCGCTTGGAAACGCAAAACATTAGAGCGTCAATGTGTCTATCATCATGGATGAAAATCCTTTAACTTTCTATCTTCAATTTAACACAGCTACAAATTATTGTACAAATAAATAAATGATTATTTACAACTTAATATGGCTATTTTTTTTTACTTCTAATGAATGATACAAAAGATGTAGGATTTCTGTTTATATTGGCTGTCCAGTATTTCTTTTAGAGTTTAGCTAGTGCTTAGTAGTAGTTACTGCAATGGGGATTAGACTTTTTGATAATTCTTAAAAGATGGAGTAAATTTAAGTCTTTTTCATAACTAATCAATCATACACGACTCCCTAGGCGAGTCTTTTTAGTTCAAACTTAAAAGCCTTAACAGACTTACAAGCCTTATAAGACTAACACGCCTTATAAGTCTTAAAGCAATAGAGACTATGCTTATTCTACGCAAACCTTAGTCGAGAACTAAAAAGACTTAAGAGACTAAAAGCTAAGGGTTTAAAGGACTAAGTCAGTCTTTAGCTGTCAAAATGTAGTCTAGTCGCTTCTTACACGACTTATACGACTGAGTCTCTTTCATCACTAAGTATGACTGCATGAAAAGCTTCATGTGCTCTCGACTTTACCTACAATGCCTATTTTTCTCATTCTCCGTATTATTTGGCCAGGGCCATCGACTGGCGATGCTCCTGGCCGTTTGTATGAGATAATCATACTTCGCCTGACCCTTGACACGTTGAAAACGGCACTGAGAAATGAAAAGGTGAAACACAAATAAATAACAAACTATGTTTTTACTTTTAAATCGTTTATTTCAGTTTCATAGTTTACAATCTATGGATAGATAGAAATATTTAATTAGATCAGATCACACAGCTAAGCAGTTTGTTTTTAAGTGTACACATTATCATAAATTAATAATTCAACATTCGAATAATTTAATCTTAACAAGTAACGTGTATAAAGTGTTCCCCAATCATCATGGTCGATCAAAACACAGGTGTTATTTATTCACTTATATACGACTCTAAACGCTAAAATATTTTTCATCGTGTAAAAATATCGATAACATTCATTACATCATTGTAACACGACCGACTTATTCGAGAACAAAAATATTTTTATATTATTTATATTAGTAAAACTAGATGTCACTTAATCATTAGTGTTAGGTAGCGACCAACCGATGGCGTACATGGCAACACTACATCTAAAAATCTCATTTTTAATGTGACACGGCAGCACCATCGGTGTCCCCACAGATAATAAGTGCGTAATCCCGTATAAATAAATACTTAAAATATAACACGTACATTACTCTGTCAATAAATTTCTTATTCACTATGTTACATGACAAGCACTTATTTACCATCCATATGGATGTCTATTAATAAAGAGAAATTAAAAGTCTGGCAACCCCAGACAGGTTGTAGGACCTCTTTAGTTATAAATCTTGAACACAGCGGATTGTCCTTTAGAAATAGCGAGAAAGGCAAGACTTAGATCACAAAATTTATAAATAAGGTGGCTATACAACGAGAAATTATATATACCCTCGAAATTGACTTAGATATGTTATTAAGGCATCGTGTGAATCGCACTAGGTAAATTGACAATATAAATCTAAGACTAATACAACAGCCAAAGCGAAATTATATGGCAATTAGCACATAATACATACCTAAATATCGATAAATACAGGGATCGAATTAGTGATCGAACTAAACAGTCAATATATATAAATAAAAGATTTCAAAAAGCGAAATTAAATACTTGATAACACATTTTGTGCATTCACATTTTTTTGTGATTTTCGTTTTTTTTTGTATAAAAATAATCGTCAACAAGTTTTTTAATAATTAAGGGTTGACATGGACCTTGCGAAAGTTAACTTTGTCAATGAGGTCAAATAGCAAATCGCTGGAAGGCTGCTTATTGGATGCGCACCAGTCTCTGGCGTTAGCGATTACCGGTAGAATGGTTTTGTCGCTATAAAGCACACAAAAAAATATTAATTACAATCAATTGCAGAATCGATAGATAATATCGATATGATGAGAAGCTGATGTGTTGCCAGGTTGGTGTGTGCGTTAGTAGATGGGAGGTGACGTATTTACATGAGCTTTTGCTTGGCGCACTCGGGACAAATGATGTCCTGGGCGTCCGTGATGAATCCTTTGCCCACGAGCGAGGTCTTGCACTGCGCGCAGATGAAGCAGTCGTTGTGCCAGTGGCGGTCCTCGAACGAGATAAAGCGGGTGCCGCCGATGCCTGAAACGTAAAGAAGGCAAAATATTAGTTTAAAATTGACAAGACTGATCTCATGCGGTCGTTGGCAGTTTAAAGGGTATTGGGTTTAACCTTCCGACAGGTCGGACAAAATTGTCATTCGAGATTTGTCCGTCAGGAAGTTCTCATTAGCTGTAAGAAACCTGAAATTGTGACTGGTAGATGATGATAGGCTCACCCTATCACAAGAGAACTACATAACAATTGTAAGCTGGGAGTAAATACACCTTCGCTAAAATCCTTAAGGTAAAATAGGCCTGATAGCCCAGGGTAGATCCCTTAAAAAATGATAAAAAGTCAAAAAAATAATAGTAGGATGAAACCCATTAGAAAAGGAGGAGAATATTATAAAAATTTAAGGAAAAATAATTTACGGGCGATCTGAGGTCGGGAAGAGGGGGAGGGGGGGGTTTTAAGGGTAAAAAACGGATTTTCTCGATTTCCGGCAAAACTAAAAGTCCTATGGAAAAAAGTTGAATGGCAAAGTTGTTGGTAATAAAAAGATCTAAAACTTTTGTAGTTACACTTTTTTCATATAACCTCAAAATTTATGTAAAAAATTCAAAAAACCAAGTTTTTGGTTTTTTATTTTTATCTTTTACAAACAATAATTTTTTTTTCACGAAATTTGGTGAAAACTTACCTTTTTATGTCCCAAATACGCTGTAATTTATTTGATTAGAAAAATATATGTTTTCACCTTTTTTTTTATTAATATCGATTTTTTACCCGTATTTTCGATCGAAAAATCACCTGTCAAAATATCAGCTTTTTTCAAAAAGTTGGTATGTATTTTGTTCATTGAAATGTCTTCTTTCTGATGGTGAAAAAATATATATATGTTACTATAGTAAATCTTCACAGAAAATGCAAAACAAAGATCGTAAAAAACTATTAATATATAATTAATATATACACCTTATACAATTTTGAGCTATTTACAAATAAATAAGTTAATAAAATTAATATTTTATCAATGTAACATGTAATCTTACGTTTTTCGAGTAATTGAAGTGTAAATTTTAATAAATAACTCAAAATTGTATATGTTAATTATATATTAATAGTATTTTTCGATCTTTGTTTTGCATTTTCTGTGAAGATTTACTATAGTAACATATATATATTTTTTCACCATCAGAAAGAAGACATTTCAACGAACAAAATACATACCAACTTTTTGAAAAAAGCTGATACATTGACAGGTGATTTTTCGATCGAAAATACGGGTAAAAAATCGATATTAATTAAAAAAAAAGGTGAAAACATAAATATTTCTAATCAAATAAATTACAGCGTATTTGGGACATAAAAAGGTAAGTTTTCACCAAATTTCGTGAAAAAAAATTATTGTTTGTAAAAGATAAAAATAAAAAACCAAAAACTTGGTTTTTGAATTTTTTACATAAATTTTGAGGTTATATGAAAAAAGTGTAAATACAAAAGTTTTAGATCTTTTTATTACCAACAACTTTGCTATTCAACTTTTTTCCATAGGACTTTTAGTTTTGCCGGAAATCGAGAAAATCCGTTTTTTACCCTTAAAACCCCCCCCTCCCCCTCTTCCCGACCTCAGATCGCCCGTAAATTATTTTTCCTTAAATTTTTATAATATTCTCCTCCTTTTCTATTGGGTTTCATCCTACTATTAATTTCTTTGGTCTTAAAAATTAACGGCACTGGGCTATGATGATTAATGTTGTATTACTAATACTAAATGAAACTAGCGGATATACCTATCACTTCTAGTGTGTCCTGAAGATATCGCATTAAGCGATAACGAACGAATAATGATGCACAAATTAAGTTTAGTCTGTCTATCTCTATCGATATTCATCATACTGACCAGTGATGGGCTTGACGCAGGACGTGCACCTCTTGGCGAAGAGCTCTCCGAAGCACTCGGCGCAGTAGGGCTTCTCATCGCGTGATGTGAACCGCTGGCCAGCCAGGGACGTGTTGCAGTTTGTGCACGTGAAGCACTCGCGGTGCCATGGCTCGTTCTTGTAGGTTACGCCGCCTTGCGTGATGATCTGGAACAAACCAATAGCGGTGGGTAAGTAAAATGGCTAATTTAAATGCATTTCCCAAATTTTCACTTGTTATCACATGTGGGGATAGTTTAATGAGCGCCTTCGCCTTCGACTTCACCTAACGACTGCCGGTTAAAAAAGAAGGGCAATGCAAGCAAGGACTTGAATCCGCAGCACGGGCAGATTTAGGAAAAAAAACTTGACCAATGTGCGTAACTTAGTTCGTGTTGAAATGTTGTTTAATTTTGACAGAAGGAAGTAAGCATTTTAAAATGAAGTTAGTTAAATCTTAGTGGCCTTCTTTTTCGACATAGAAGTGGTGTGCATCCTAACGCTTTCTTTACCTTCCGTGAAAAACTACAGTCAGCAGCAAAAGTAGATGAACACTTGAAAATGTTCAAACATCCATAAAAAAAATCCACATTTTCCTCAATAAAAACATCCCTAATATAAAATAATGCACTTTTTATCGATTATTTTAAGTTTTAATTCCTCAAATCATTAAAGAATTACGATTCTAAGTTAGTGGCTTTAAATTTGCTTGTTTGTAGCTAACTACTTCTACTGTTGCTGAATCAGGTTAAACAGATACTGTTGAAGCACAAGGCATAACATTGTGGTCCTTCACTGTGGTGAAGCATCTGCAATTTTTTCGGGATGTCCATGAAATGTCCAAGTTAGTAGTAGCTAAAAAATAAATGTTTTCACCTTGTTGCACTTGACGCAGCGGGTGGCGAACTTGTCCTCATAGCATCCAGCGCAGTAGATCTCCTGCTCCCTGGGGATGAAGGACCTGGTGCCGATGGGGTTCTTGCACACCACGCAGCAGAAGCACTTCTCGTGCCACTGACGTGTCTTGTATTCCATCTTCTTGGTGCCTGGAGCAAGGAGAATAAACGTTAGATTTATGCAAGAATGTAGTGTAGCCGGTCAAATTTAGATTTTTTCTTTCGGTAGACAGATTTGCAAAATTTAAGTTATTATTATAAACGTTTTCTTTCAATAAAAAATCTATATAATGTGGATAGTATTCAATAATTTCGCATTGCTTATTAGATCGACTTCCAGACTTGACTTCCAAAAACATTGCCATAGCAATAAATTGATAAATATTCAGGAGCCTCATAATTTTCCGTCAAGTTACGTAAGTGACGTACGACCTAACCCAGTGATCGGACATCAAATAGTCGTCAAGTTCAAACCAATTTTCTAGAAACAATACTCAATTCTTATGCTATTCCTTCATTATTAGCTTCCGTATATTCATAGCACTCCCATTCCGATTTATCCAATACTTCCATTGCATATTGTCATGCGATCAATTTGAAGGAAGCTCAGTGTCCCAGGGGTACTCAAAGTGTGGATCGTGAACCCCCAGGGCCTACCAATAAAAGACGGCTGTCGATAAAATTTACGCTAGGGCGTGTGTAGCGACCTGTAATCGAGACATTTTTCTAAATTCAAATGTAAACTTAAACTATCGTCAGACAACTTACTCTAGTTTTCAAAGCAGCAGTAGCAAAATTTGTATTGAATTTCTATACTTAGAAACTACTAGTCCAATTTTTAAAAGTGTGCGTGAATTTTATCCCCCAATTACCAATTTTTTGGTGACTAAGCTAAAAGGTGTCGCTGCAAAATAATAGAGTGTCGTGTCGCTGTAACTTTGAGTAGCGCTGGTCCATGTTATGTAGACAATGCCCTTGGTGGTTGCACTGATCGGTAGGCAAGGCTGTCGTGCTCAGGAAATGACAAAAAGGAATGTCAACACCGTTATGTGCAGATGTTATTGTAATACTTGTAATTGGTGACTGAATCTTACGAAATACGTTCAGGAAGTGGTGTTTTAGTAAATAAACTCGTGCTAAACTGTGTTTTGTGTGTGTGTGTGTTCCGATTTAATGGACACCTAACTCACCTAAACTTATTTATAAGGTATAATACCTATTAACATTTTTTTTTTTATGTTGTGACACGGATAATTTATACTTTTTTTAAAGCAAGGTAGGTTTTTTCTTTATAATCTCGGAGTAAATTGATTACCTATTTTAAAAATAATCAATTTTATTATATTACATCGCTCGTCGTGTCAAATGTAAATAGTCGATAAGAACGATAACTTTATGATTTTCCACTAAAACTGGTCACTTGCCTGTAGTAAATATTATAATTTAAAGCAAACAGGTTGAAATTCTTTCACACTTATTTTTGATTAGCGGTTTGAAGATTAAAGTCGCAAACCATACTTTGGGCCATTAATTATGATTTACGACTATAAAATCCTTGTTTAACATGCAATTAATATTTACGTTAAAGGCAAGTAGATATGTAATTAACTTGAAAAGTTATTTCTATAGAGTATAATTATAATGTGGATAATGCCATATTGGAGAGCCATTAAAATATTATTATACAAACGCAATATATGAACACAGCCTACATAGTCGGTTTGACGGTCAATGTCGGGTCAAGGCCAAGAATAGTTCAACGTTTTGTTATTGCTATTATTTCTTTTTCTTCCTGGCCGAAAAAAATAACCAAATGTTACAGTTATTTTTTAAAATAGAAATTTGAAATTTTTTTATTTGATGTATTTATTTGATGTGTTCGGTATTTCTTAAATTAGTTTAAACGATTAAATTGTAGTTAGATTAATCTTGTAAATATAAATATTTTGGGTGAATAAATAATTAGTTAAAAAAAATACAGCATTTCACAAAAGGATTCAATAAATTTATGAAAAAAAATGACATGCCTACTACGTTGAAATGCATGTGAATTAAACAAGCAATTTTACATATTAATTTAAATAAGTAAACGTTTGAGAGACGTCATAAAAATTATAATAAGTAGCTGTGATAAATTGTTGAATATTTCTAAAACTAGTTTTAAGTAATTATGTGTGAATGCTAAAATTGAATCTAAATATATATTATCTTGCAAATTGTTTGATAAATATATACAATTATTTGATTTATGTAATTTTATTCATGGCATCATAAAATTAATTTTGTTTCGTGTTGGTAGTAAAGCTTTTAGTGTCACAGTATTTTAGATCGTTACAACTTTGATGTTAATGGCACTTGTACATTATTTCAAAGGAGTTCGTATCTTGACAAAAGTATCTTATTTCCATAAAGTTTCGTAAGTAATGGCCATAATCTCGCTTAACTAACTTTTGTTCGAGGCAAAGGCAATTTAATATAAAGCCAACAAAACTTTAAGGAACACTCCACCTTTCGTTTCATTTGAATTGGGAATGTCATTTCATATTTAAATTACAATTTGGAAAGAACAAAGTTTTTATTATGTCATTTCTGCGTACACCACAGGAGATATTATAATTCATTTACTAGACTTTAATAGTTTTCAAAGGAAAATTAAAGCTTGTTTGTTTTCTTCACAACGACTTCATGTTTTAAAATAATCTAATGAATATAGACAATATAACAACTTTTCAAAAAAAATTATTTGATGTGTAAACGAAATGGTGACCACCATTTCGTTTATGGTGTCTAGAATTTATGTTTATGGTAAGAGTGCATTGTTTGCGTGTCAAATGTATTTGTCCTTGATATTTGAATGACATTGGAACAGCGATATTTGGCTGATGCACGCAAGGGTGCATTGTCGATACTACGTGATAGGTGTGAAGCCATATTTCAAAATACACGCCATTACAAAGAAAGGAAAATGCACTTCGTGAAGTGTTATTTACTGTATTCAGTCAGTGTTATCGAAAGCTTTACACTGAACAAGTTTTCAGACATGCATTAAATATCTTCCGAGGTCATGAGCAGTTTTTCAATTTGAACATAATAGTACCGAAGTTCCACCATTTAAACCTACTTAACAATATTCCCTTAAAAGTGATTCTTCCAATATAATATTTACTATATAGTCGTCTTTATTTTTTTTCAAGTTGCTTTAGTTACCATATTAAAGGCCTATTTATAGCAAAAACTTAAAATACATACTGTAAAGTTAAATGTACGCAAAAAGCTTTATGCTTCTCTTCATTTATAGTAATTGATTAAACCTCATTAGTAAGCTTTTACTAGAACGTAGGTCGTTAACAACAAATTAAATGAAAGCATTAAATAAACGAGCTAAGTTGTGCCAGTAAATGAAACGCACATACATTAGTCTTAATCATTATAGGCGGCGACTTTGATGAGAAAAGTTTTCACTACATGTACCCAGCAAGGAAATAAGTCTAGCTAATGCGGTCTACTTTATAATAAAACAAAAACCTTTTTTTTGCTTAACTTCATTTGGCCAATTCAAATAAGAAATAAAATCTCAGTGTGAGGTCTTGAATTTGAAAATGGAACTATTTATTTTTAGAGTAAATGTTATTATTTGCAAAGTTGTGTGGCTTTAAAAATAAATATAGTTCCATTTTCAAATTCAAGACCTCGCACGAAGATTCTTTTAACTTATTCGAATTGGCACAGTAGTCTTTCATACAGTTGGAGTCGACAAAGACAAAGCCGATCGCATCTCTAGTTCTACAAACAAAAAGTTTAGTATCGTCGCGTGTATTCGACGGAAAACTATCAGGTTTCGTGACTCAAGCATATTGCTTGTTACATCTGCAGTTCTGGGGTCTACGAACTTTCGCGTCGTATTTTATATCGATTTAGGGAATCGATGCAATATGCGGTTTTTACGTTCAGGTATTTATGAGCTTGTGAGCTTGATAGAAGGACGTTTTTGTTTATGTCGGCTTTTGTATTTTATTTTTCTATCAATCAATAATTGAAATAAATTTAGATAGGATCTCTCAGAAACTTTTTTATGCCTGTTTTTTTGTATAGTTTTTCGAGATATACTTACTTATAAACAAAAAATCGAGTAAGTTAAATGAAATCTTTCATTTAATTTACTCGAGCGTTTGGACACTTTGTAAAAATTCAAAATAAATTATTTTAATGTTCTAGTTATAAAAAGATACTTATATTGTATAATAGGAAATTTACACCTAGAATAATAAATAAGGCTGGGAATCCACGATACAGTTAAATCGATCCACTTTTCCATTGTTAGCAGTGAAAGGCCCTTACGATCGGACAGTAATAACTGTGCTATTGCATTTACAAATTGTTCATATAAAGCCTTGAGTACACGAGCGGAAAATTACTAGTATTTAGGAGTAGGAAGGAAATTATTTAAATACTGAAAATGGTAATTTCTCGTATTAAATAAAAACAAACAAAACTTTAAATTAGGTTAAATTAAAAACTGTTAAATGATCGTAATAACTACTTACTTTATTTAATTGCATATTGTATAGGGATTATAAGAAGATAATCAGCTAAATCATGATATTACGTAATAGATTCGTTGCACAAAAATAAAATGATATTTTATTCATATTTTAAACGTTGTTTTAATTAATATTTTACTTTCTTTTGGGAGGAATAGAAAGTGTAAATTTGGCAAAAAAATGCATTTTATATGAATCAGATAAAGTAATTCAGAACGCCTATTTTATCTAGAAGGGCTAAGATAAAACCAACACTTCACCTGTCATGTTTTGGTCCCATCACCATCTACAAGACTCAATAAAATTCTCCGAGGTCCTACCGAGAATTTTCTGTCAAAATTAAAAAAAAACCTTTTTTTGACCTGAGACCTAACAGTGAGCAGTCTCTTTACAATTGAGGCAGTCTAAAGCATGTCCTTAATTAGTCTGAATCCTAGTAGGTGAAATTAAAAAAAAACCTAGTCCAGTTACGGTCAAGCTGCAGAATAAACATATCCCGTGGGCGCAGCAATGCCAGTGCATCGGTAATTAAATACGTTAGTCTAGCTCTTAGTGTCGCTGCAGAGAAAGTTGTTTGCTCCGATTCTGCTCGCGTAGGATGAGGATATGCTGAATATTAATGCGATAGTTTCTCACGAACCAAAAAGATTTAAGACCAAGTATTTATCCGTAGTTAGCCTGATTTTCCCGTTTCGAAGAAATCTTTGATAACGTAATAGGTTGTATGAGAATGACAACAATATGAGGTAATATATATGACATTTTAGGAAACGACATAAATATTTGTGACTCATTGGTTCAGACACACGGGTTTGCACCGTTATTAATACGTTTTAAAGGACATACGGCCGTAGCCCGATACGCTGGTCTGACCAAGTCCGCACTAACCTCAACACCACAGTTATGGAAAGAGACGCACCCGACTAAGTCTGAGCGTCTCTCTCCATAACTCCCACAACCTCTTCCAAATTTAATAAAAATGTAACGAATAAAAACAAGCAAAAATATAATAATAGATAAAATAACCAAATTAGTTTCCTCTTTTTATAAATTCATTAAAATACATACGTATAATAAAATAAATATAAGCAAAAATATAAAAATTAATTAAACAATCCAGTTAGCTTCTTCTTTATATATATTCATCTAAATACATACATATAATATAATAAAAAGCAACAATAACCACAGCACAATAAGGTCTCTGATCTTGTCAGGGGAACAATGGAAATAGGACCAAGAAAAAAAAAAAAAAAACCTCAACACCGCGGTCCACACCGCACTACACACAGCCCAAGACAGGCACACATGGCGGACCAACACACGGGATATGATGATCCAGAAAAGAGGTCACGACCCACAGAAATGAGGAAATCGAAGCAAGGAGGAAAGGACATAAAGTAGAAATTCTTTTGCATTATACCTTGCATATGATTACATTACGTTGCATTGTACGCATCAGAGTATGTCCAAGTTATTAACAAGGTTCAGATGATGTATTCATGAGTGAATTATGAAGGCCGGTGATGTCACTCGGTCAAGCGTGGGTCGTGCAAACATTAGCGGCTCTTGTTATGAGTAGTAGTAAAGCCAGATGAGTATCGATTTACCTAAGAAAAAAGACTACAAGAAATAATACCAGATGGTTTGTAAATGCCAATCATTGGATATCTTTTGATGATGATTATTCTGCGTGTCTCTGTGGTGTATTGGTAACTAAGAAACAACTGAACAATTATTTAGAGACCAGGCGTTACCAGAATCCCTAAAATTACTCGCTTCTTACTAGAATTTGGTAAGCATACCTAATGCTTTTAAAAGTCAAACCAAACAACCAACTATCTCCTAAATTTCTTTAGTAAAAGTATGCAATTCTAGTAAACTGTCGCTAGTGAAGAATAGACCTAAAAATAATTACGAGCGAGCAATGAACTTTTAAAAACCTTCAACTCATGAAAATTGCAAAATAAACCATTATTTTTCTAGCCATTTCCTTGTAACTCGTTTAAACGTTTTCAGCTGACATCGTACACGTAAATAATGAATGACATTATGCGCAGCAAAAACTAGATTTTTTTTATAATTTTTTACATTTTCTTTGCGACAAATCACGTCATATAATAGTCTAGTACAATGTTTGTAATGACGCAATGATAACATCGAATTTTCGTGCGATTTTCGATTTTATTTCAACGCAAGAACGAAGTGTGTTAAATCGATTATTTTTAGTCGATTTGTTCGTAACATGTGAGACATGACTAATGACAGATTTAAAGTCTATTGTGTGTAAGCTGTGATATGAATTGAAGGCTGTCGCTCTGCTATTATGTGCCAATGTCAATGCTACGGAAAAATACGTCTCAATCTTAATAGAAAATTCTAACAGATTTTCAGTAGCAGGACGTTATGTATGTACTTGTTGTATTTTTTATAGCATTTATCCATGCTTAGCAGATTATACTGAAAAAGCACTTGAAAAAATATAGGGCCGACACGATTTGAACCTGCGACCTCGACGATTTGAACGGTCGCCTATATTTTTTTCAACTGTTTATTAGTTATGTAACTCATTTTGTTCATACGACGAATATAGCAACTTAATAGCAGTAAACCTGATTGTACATAAGCGACTGTACCGGACATTATAAATCTAATTACATTCAAAATCCATGACTACTGATTTAACTATGTGGGATATGAAACTACAAAACTGAATTTCCCAAAAAGTGACGTTCAATTTGTGTAAAAATCAAGTTTTTGGGACACCGTAACAAGGTACAAACGAGCAGCTGTCCTTTGAAATTGTTTCCAAACTTTATCCATTTACCCTCCGCTTCCGAAGGTCTGATTCAATACAAAGAAAATAGAGAAAATACAATTTTACAAATTGTTACATCTTTCGATAAACGGAATGGAAGGTACAGAAATAATAATGAAATGACTGTAATATCGTTTGTACTAGTAAAATTGAAATACTGGCGTTTCTGGTTTTATAGACGCAATAAAGCAACGAAACAACGAAACAAAATTCTAGCATGCGAATCGAATTGTACTTTCAGAGTTTAAATGGCAGTCGTTTTGAGATATTCGTCTTCCAATAATTATATTAAACGTGCACGTGTTTGCGCACATGTGTTATAAGGAATTATCGATACGAAAGAAATAGGTCTTACTATAATTTGTATTTCATATTTTTTGTACAGATTTTTAAATGTAACATTCTAATCATTGCTGATCATTGTTTACAAATTTCCTTTTTGAGAAGCACGCTAGAATTCTAAATTCAATTTACCGACCTTTATATTGGATTTTGCAGTGCCAGTATTTTAATATTAAAAAATGACAGACGCTTACAAAGTTTGTGATTGCCTGCGTGATCCTTTTTCAAAGACAAACAATGTAATAAATTTAATTTTGAAATGAATGTTGTCAGTTAACAATTTTTTTTGTGATTTTTCGTCCTTGACCTCCGTCGTAAAATGTTCGATTAGTAACTGTAAACAAGGTTTGGCACGACGCACAGCACACCTTCGACTATAAAACCGAAGGGTACCATATGTTTTACATACACGCTTTCTTCATTTCCGCATAGTATGTCTGATCGAACCATGATTTATAGTCGGGAACTATTTTTTGATGGTATCACAGTACGCGTAGTAACGAAAGAATATCTAACAAAAAAAAGAGAAATAATAAGTGAAGCTTCAAAATTTATACTTTATCGTCAAAATTACTAACTCAGCCACGGGTTAGGTTAGGTTAGGTTGCTGACTTAGTAATTTAGAAGGCAACATACATTTTTGGGGGCGAATAATGGTATTAAAAAGAAGCCTGTTTAAATAGCACCCCAAAAAAAATACTAGGTAGGTACCGAAAGAAATGTGATATGACAATTTATATTCTACTTAAAACATACTCTAGACAATTACTATCACTTTTTGCATACTTTCTCCGGCTTTTAATTAGAGACGACCGCGTTTTACTAATGCCGTGACAAACAGCGATTGTCATCCTCGATTAAACCTTAAGAGCTAAATACATACTGTACCAGAAACGTATTAATGGTCCACGTGAACATCAATAAAGACCAGTCTATCATCGACTCTCTATGAGGTTAAAAGGAACAAGATAAGGGGTCCGAAGGTCATGGTTATCCACCATCTGTTCCTACAGCCATATAGGTCCAGCCGTAATGCATCACTGTCATTACCAAGAGCAATACAACCTTATTACCTCAATATAAGGCGCGTTTTTGAGTATCAGGTGTGGTGACGTCATAATAATTTCAGTTTAATTGGTGTAAGAGAATATTGGCCTTGAACTGTAACTTAAGGTTGACCGAAAGTGGGGTAAGTTGGGTTGAAGGATTCGTCTTTTGAAAACGCAGAGGCGAAAAACGATAGCGAATTGTCACGAAATAGCCTACGATTTGTAGTTTCTATTAATTTTAATTACATAGAAAGCAACAAGGAAGAATTTAATAAAATAGGGCTGGGAGGCAACTTTCATTTGAAGGACACTCAAGGGTACTTCAGTATTCAAAAGAAAAAAAGTGCTGTACCTACCTTCTTGAACGTTTCATATTTTGAAAATCGAATCACGAGTCTCTATGGTGTACTGAACTACTCCTTTTTTACGAATGAACTCTAAGATTTTACAAAAAGTATTACGAAACTTTATGAACAGTAAATCACTCGCCAATGACTCAAAACCGCTTCAATTATTACATCAACGCTATAAAAATTAAATTAATTCCCTTGACATATACGAAATTAAGTATAATTCACTTATTCGGCCATTCAAATAAAAATAAACGCGTTTTAATATGGAAATTATCGTAAAGAAAAATTATGATGATTGTAAACGATGTGGGCCACGTATTGTTATTGCTATAAACGGCAATGAAATAGCGTTTACTTGTGTAGAAAGCAGGTTATAATAACTTTTGATGGGCACGTGATACAGATTGGTGAATTAGAAAATGTGATTTAATATTTATTTTTTTATTGTTAAATTCGACATCAACGCGTCGTATCCGAACGGCTGATTTTTGACAAATTAATTTTGAAATAGCGCGATGCACCGCGAAATTGTAATGAAAATTCGGTATGAAATTTTATATGGCAATTGTGGTGGAAATTTGCACCGCAATAGATTGTGAGCAGGGACAGTCGAGGGCTCAAGATCGAACCTCTTTAAGGCTTTGATATACATTATTGAAAAAGTTACACCTTTTTATTGCCATGGACTCCATTTTTAAGGCCTGATTGTTATAAATCTCATCACCTAAAAAGGCACAATAGCTATAGCACGCCTATGGATAAAAATTATAATATAGTTAGTTTCTACTAAGTCCGTAAAATAGTAAAACCAACATTTAAAAGATCAAACAGATTATATTATTCCTAACATGGCGCATTTGGTTGTTTTACATTCGAAATTGACAAACAAAATCCTACGCATGCAAGATATCAATAAAAAGATATTTATGATATCCGTTGATTGCCTTGATCTTGTTAGTTTCGAAATATTAACGTTATAAAATATGAAACCATTTATAATAACTTATATACTATACATGATGAAAATATACTAATATACATGATGAAAGTTCACAGATCTAATAAGTGTAATAAAGAATAATTATGTTTAAAATTAATACTTGTAATTGCACAGTTGTGCGATTTTTGTGATCACCGTATGACGTAGATGCCGCCAATACAATATAACCATTATAATGGACATTCATTAATTGACTAGCTCTACTAAGCTTCATTAATTTCAAATTGGTTCAATGGGTACTTAACTACAGCCATTACCTAGAAAACGACATACGTTACTGTAATTACCGAAACTGGGTCAAATCTATCTTTGTACTTTTTGGTATTTTTTGTCAATTGAAACATTAGAACCTTATTTTGTAAACCTTGCATGAACCAAACATAAAAAAAAAATACATTTTCCACGCTGCCATTTGCAGAAATTGCACCCTAATTAAAAACTAGCTAAAATGCAGTTTTTTTTAAAGATGGCGGCTAAATGCCAACGCATAATGTCAGTGCCTACATTTGTAAGGGCAACGTGTAAAGCTGTTTCTGCCTGAGTACCCGGACATAAAATAACATTTTCCATGCGGAAATTACGGAATTATACGGGAACGTTTAAGTTTCCGACTTGTTTAACTCGACGCTCTAGGTTCAACGTTGTTTTTTATGCTAATGCGGGGAAAATATTTATGAGTGCGATTTGTTTTTCTCTCTGTAGGTATGCGTCGTAAACAAGTGCTAAATATTTAGAATATTTTTTTTGTTTGGCTCGAAAATATTGTACCTATGATAACCCGAGGTCCGGGTTCAATTCCTGCTTAAGACAAATTTTTGTGTGCATGAACATGGGGGTTTGTCTTAGTCTGGGTGTTTCTATGTAATAAGTATGTATTTACAAAAGCAAAATTATATATGTATCAGTATCAGTTATACTAGTACCCATAGTACAAGCTCTGATTAGTTTGGGACTAGATGGCGTAGTGTGTAAGTTGTGAGATATTTATTTATTTTTATTTTATTATGGTAGGGATAGTAGTATTTTTGGAAGGTAGAATAGTGTGTTGTGTAAATGTTGTTTCATCCCGATCAATCATACACCTTGCCTTGCCTATTTCACCTTTGAATGTAGGTCATCGACATTCGATCACATTCAGTTGTCTATGAATAAACTGCTTTCACTCCACTTTAAAGTCTAAATTAAAATCAAAAGTCGTAAAATTTATCTTAACTGTAAAAAGGTGGATTGCTTTTAGATTTCGACATCCGTGAGCGTGAGTTTGGGTATGTCATTTCCTGTGCATAGACTAGATATTATATTATTTTCATTTATTATATTATTATTATCTATTTTAGTGTATAACTAGAGCTACTTAAATCAATTCTCTTTTTAAACTTTAACTATTTTTATCTGCTAGAATACATCTCTTAAAATTTATTTAACCGACATTTGGGTGTTCCAAATTGGAAATTGTTAAAACTGTATTTTTTTTTATTGTTAGCCAAAGTCTATTATTGAGGTCAACTTTACCCTTTGAAAGACATGATCATCTCAAATTCGGGTTAAGGCTATGTAATTAATGTCTGGCGGCAAATTAACATTGACTGTATTTGTACACTACATGTATTTTCACTTAAATGCTTGGTAATTACCGCTTACTGTAAACATTGGGCATATATTAAGTGATTTTAATGACTCACTTATATCATTTTTGTTTGTTAATGAACCTAAGATCATGTAACATACGTTGAAGAATAATTTTATTTAATTATTTTTTATGATATTTTATATTTCATTAGATATAATGATAAAGAACATTTTTTTCTACTGTTTTAATTTTCGTCAACATTATCGCTTACAATCATATTTTATACATAACGTGTTAAATAAAAACTTAACACCATATTTGCATTTTGCTAATTACCTCACTATATGTATAAACACGTCTGTATATGTAGAAGTTAAACACGACCAGTCAAATATATTTACCCATCATCATTTACTTGGCAAACAAATGTGTGTTAATATGAATTAAACCCGACCTCCAATGACTGACAAGATTAATTGAATGAAAAGATAAAAGCTCTTCATTGTTCATTCATTCATTCAATTAAAATGAACTAATGGCTATGGCGGCCAGAATTAAGGAGGTAAATGTATTCCTTTTTCAAATTCAAATATTCGGAGGTGAATAGACGAATTTGAATAAAGACTTTTCCTCGAGTGGAATAATTAAGGAGTCGTGTCTTTTGACTTTTAAAAATAATAGCGAGATATTTTTGGTTCGTGTATGATTGTAAAGAGTAAATCGATGTATCAAACTTTGCTTCTCTGAAAAGTAATAACATGCTCAACATTCTGGGACGTTTACCTACGCTACGTGTCGTAAAGAATAATAAAGTAGAAACTTCGAACTTTTTACAGGGTTATTACAATTTCAGATTAGTTGAGGAATTGAACAAAAGTTATGAATAGACAAGGTTACTCATATATGGTTAAGCTAGACTTAATCATAATATAAAGCTGTTAAAAATAAATATCTTGTTTCGTTGTAAACGCGGTAATAAACTCGGAATAAAATTTTATTTTTATTTGCTAGTTGGAGTTTTTATTTGGAGCTTTTATCATCACAAATCGGTTCAACTAAGCTAATGTGTTTGATAAAATCTTTTGAGTTAGTGCTTTATTCCAGTCACGAATTTAAACCGTCGTTGTGAACTTAAGCACGAATGCAACATGTCCACCAAATGAGAATAGGCATTAAATTATTTTAAATTAAGAACATGTTACAGTATATAAAGTACAGGTTCCAAACCTCATTACTAAATTCATGAAAAGAGATTTGTGTTAGGTTTAGTGCAATGTCTGCGTTCACGCCTTTAAACCTGTTTTAATTGAGGCAACTCGTTTCTAGAAAGTGTTACTTTCGTACTTATTTATTCATAGGTGCTTTAATTTTGATAAAATAAATATTACTTTTCCATCTAATGGTTGTCTGTAAGAGATTGCCTTTGCAGCGATAAGACCGCCATTTGTACTTTTGTTATCTACATATTCTTCTGTATTATTTTCCCTTGGTGTGCAATAAAGTTTATTATTATTATTATTATTATTAATATTTATTAATATCATTTTGTCTTGATCTGCGACAAAACGATACAATGTACCTCCGTTTAGAACGTGATTTTCCACGAAGTGTTTTTCTTAATATCCTTAACATCTACGTGACTTCAACGTGCTTAGCCTGCGATTACAGTTATCAATCTAATTGCGTCAACATCTTCCTTCAGATGACGAAACAGACTAAGGCATAAATTAGCTGTTAATATATTAAATTAAAACTAAATATACACCTGCGATAGTTTTCCTTGAATCCCCTAGTAGGCACTGATCTCTTAATGCACAACAAAACTTCTTGTTTTCTCTATCAGCGGTTGCATTAGGAAGGAACATGGACAGTATGGCGACATCTTCATTATTCTCCCTTGCCCTTCGTATCCTGTCCTGTCCGACTGTTTTTGTGGTTAAATGGAGACGACGATTTAAATCTTCACTTAAAACATCCGCCGACATTTTGGATGTATGAAACTTTACAACGCTTTTAAAAAAATAATTTAAATAGTAATAAGCGCGCCAAGTTTGACGTTTGGCGTTTTGCGATTCGTCGAGGAACGCGCGTGTGTAGGCTTCGCGGCTCGCGGTGCGGTACTGAACCGTTTGACGGACTCCGTGGAGGGAGCGTGTTTGTGTAGGCACCGTGTAGGCTGACGATCGACTTAATTGATCCAAAGCGATAAGAAATGTTTCGAATTCTCTTCGGAGATATATCTCGTTAGTATGAGGAAGTTATTAATAGTGCGAATAGGCCGTATAGATAAATGCAACGATTAGGCATTTGATATTTGTTACTAGGCTAGGCATAGTTTAGCGCTTGGTTCCTTCATAGATTGCCATATAAATATAAGTTATATCAGGTTTATATGCATTAGGTACCTACTTATTCTTTTATCTACAATTGTTTTGGTACTCAAAGTACTTATTGAAAACAACTATTAACAAAGGTAAGCATTGTAGAGACTTTTAAGATTGTGGACGTCAGGTGCTTCAAAACTATGTTTACATGTCTCAAATAATATGCATAATAACAAACTTGGTTTTTAAAACAAAGAGTCTTTATGAATGGCACATGTAAGTATGTAACCGATAAACTAAACGCACGTGTCGCGGTTAACTAATGTCACGTTTCAGGAACGGATACACACGTTCTTTATTCGAAAAATAAAACAAGAAAATGTTTGCTTTACTTTTTAATTCAGAAATGAGATCTTTAACTAACCAACACCTTCTATATTTTTGACGGAGAATTAAATACTTCACGGAGGTCGTTAAACTAGTTTAGTTTTCAGTTGTCAACAGCTCGTGTTCACTCATCTCCACTAAAAAGGACCAAGTTCTATTCAAACTTTTGTTCAAAGGGCAACAAAGGGCTTATTGTTTCTTAGAAACCCGTTCTAGTTTCCACTGACTGACTACCCACACATTTTCCTTCTATTTAGTACGTAAATTGATGATAGAGATGTTCTTGTAACTCAAAGATAATAAGCGACTTTATTACTCCTAAGACCTAGTACTGGCATTGCTGCCTACGATCAATTGCTACTTATTTACCGATAAATGGAGGCTAAAACTGTATGTGGGTTACAACAGTTGTGCTAAATGGGCGGTAAAACGTTTGGAAATTGTAGTTTGTGCCATAAGCAAGAGTTCGATATTTATGGAACTAATTTAGAAAAGTATTATGTAGAAGGATCGATTATAATTATATTAAAATCTTTTGTGTTCCTTTTGTCGAACGTTGATAAGTAAATTATTGTGTATTTAAAATTTTAATTACTGCCATATTCTGCGACGTGTCATCTTATTTCATTTAGTGATTGTCCTCCAAACTAGGATGTCAATAAAGTTTAATCAAAAGGGAGGTCACTAATTAAGAGCATCGTTTGATTCAAAAACCAAGCCGCGTCCATTCGTCATACACACATAATGAAATCAACTTGATTAATATTTATTTGACGCCATATATCTTTTGAATGGGTGAACTAATCTGATGTTACGAACATTTGCAGTGAATATTAAATATTGTGTTATAAAAATTCAAATGATACAGTCGGCATGAGGTCTTTATTTATTGAGCAATGTACTTCTGCTTACACGTTGGGAATGCCGATATTTTATTTTGTTGTTTTTTTATTTTATACATATTATAATTTTAAAAAGAATTTTAAACAAAGGAACCTTATGCAAAACTTTACTTTAAAATTTTATTTGAATGGAGTATGGTAAAAGAACGTTTTGCTTTTTCTTTTTTTTCTTTTCGGTCTTTTCATTGGTGACTCTACACTACTCACAGTGACATATTACCGTTTTTGAACCATTTCAGTATTTTTATTTATACATAAATCCCATTACGTTTTGCAATCAAATTTTAATTGATTGATGGTGGTCAGTCCTTATGTCAATCACTGACAGTGATTATGACATTGAGTTGATTCCTGATTGTGTAATCGGTTGGGGTAGATTTAGGTAGAGTTAATTATGCATTATTAAAGGAGATTGATTGTCTGCTGGAGGAGTGGTATTTATTGGGAATTGGTGAGTGTGTATGTGTGTGTATGTGTTTTGTTGATGCAGACACTTTGAAATAATAAGTATTTTATCTGTTTATTTGTAAAGCTGATTTTAGGTAGCTGACTCAAAGTGGAGGATTTTCAGAAAATACTGTCGACTCGGCACAAGTAATTGTAATAAGGCCAAGAGGTGTAAGTAAATTATGTTTTTGTCACATTTTATTGACATGTGCTATCAATATAATAACGAATGTCAGTAAGATAAGTCCGAATGACCTTAGGTACTTTCAACGAGCTCAGATGAGTCATATCAGATATTAATACAAGATCGTGAAATGTGACGTATAAGGGCAGGCGATGCAAGGCCGGCTGTAGTAACATATTTATAGTAATATCGGATTTACTCACTATGTTCAGATTGCAATAGGAAAAGTGTTTTGTGTGCTAAACATATCGTTATTCAGATCTAATTAAGTATTTGACCGAAGGCTAAATTCAAGCACTACTATAGCACAGTTAGTCATCACTCTCTTTGTTTTTATACACTTCACGCTCACATTTTATGAGTGTCTTTTTTCCTCTGGTCCTCAAAGGTTTGCTGGCAGAAAACTCATTTTTGAGTTAAGTTCACCTTTTGTCATCACCACTTTTTTGTTTAATTTTTTTATTTAATGTAATTTATGTGTACAATAAAGTATTAAACTAAAAAAACTAAAACTAGTATTGCTAATGCGAAATTAACACATTTTTTTATTGTTTTCAGGAAGGCTTACAGTCTAACAACAAAATGTGAATATTACAATACCTACATAAATTTAAGAAAAGATTGCTTTTGAAAAGCTTCCAAATCCATTATAAATCTAGTTAACTTGGCAATTGATTTAATTCTGTTTATTTCGCTATTTTACTAAAGATCTTTAAAGCAAACCGTCACGGCTATCTGAGCTAAGTAATTTTCTCTATTGTTTTATCTACAAAATTCTACACAAAAAAAAAGTCATTCACATAATTTTATATAATAGTGTTGTAATTAGTTAGTCTTTAGTTATTCTGAGGTCTTAGTTCCCAGGAAAAATAGCGAAACGCGAGAGTAATATACATGGAAATTTTTAATTTATGTACTTGTCTTGTAATATCACGATTTAAAATGGAGATTTTATTAATGTTCAAATTTACATTAAACAAATATCATATCGCCCACATTGATGACTCAGATCTTTACTTAGTGTCACCGTGTTAAATAGATGAACATGTTAAAATTCGGGGCGGGGCATAGACAATCATTGTTTTTTTTATAAGCCACGTGGGTTTGTGGCACTGTAAAGTTGTTTTTCTATTAACAGTTATTAATAACCAGGCCGGTGATTGATCTTTCTCTTGAAACTGTATATTGATTTAGACAATGTTGTGAATTGTTATTAGTTTTGTGTTAATGTAAATACTAAGTGAAATCGAGCAGTAATTGTCTGCTTACCTCATTACTTCACTAATATATAAAGGCGAAAGTGTGTATTTGAGTGTGTGTGTGTGTGTATGTGTGTGTTAGTGTGTGTGTGTGTGTGTGGTGTGCATGCCTGTGATTGTATATTTATTATTTAACAAATGGACCGAATCTGATGCAACTTAGTATGAAAACTTAGTATAATAGTTAGCTGATACCCTAAATATTATAGAAGGTTTTTTATCGACGCACAACGCAGAGGAGACACGGGCAGAAGCTAGACAATAAGATGAAGCACTGGTGGTGAAAATGGTCTCCCTATCTTTACCAAAGCCAAAAACTGGTATGCATGATTTGATAATTGATGTAAAGTAGTATAATAGCCAATTAACCACTTATGTTCCGTTACTTCTTAAATTAAGCACGCGAATCCAAACTAATCAATCATAAAGCTTTTCATTTCACATAACTTTAGATTTTAATCAACTTTAATCAACTATTAATTCATAAAGAGAATCAAAAACCGTTGTGAAATATAACGGTTTTATATCAAAAGCAGTTCTAACGGTTATAGCATCCTGGTGCAAATAGTAAATTCAATTTATTTTAAAATTGCAGTAATGGGTATTAATTTATCTTGATCTCTCTATATCATGAGCGAAATGTTTCCAACTTCCTGTTGTTTTTTTATAAATATCATAGAACTATTTGTATTATTTTAAAAAAAGCTTTTTCACTGAGCATCAGTTCAAAGTATGTATTTTCAAAAGAAAAGTATATATCATGTATTTTAATATCAGTTATTCTGGTACCCATAGTACAAGCTCTGCTTACTTTTGGGCCAAGATAACGTATAAATATAAATATTATTAAAAAACTATATATATATATATATATATATATATATATATATATATATATATATATATATATATATATATATATATATATATATATATGTCATCACTATCACATTAGGTTTTTTGCTCTTCACTTTTGGTCAAGTGGTAAAGAACAAGCTGGATCATCGCCAATGATGTCCTGAAATCGATCCTCGATTCAATTTTTCTACTGGCATTGAAATCTGGGATGTATGCATGTTGTTCTACATAACATACAATTAAAAGTAGTAGAAGGTATTACAATTTAAGTGTCAATCTTTATCTAGTGGTACGAAATAAATCTAAGTTCTATTCATCAATCGAAAATCCGCTTTTTTTGCTGATTGATTTGAGTGGAACCTCGCCATTAGTGCCTCTATCAAAAACCACAGTAATGTACTTCGATTACTCATTACCAAAATTATCTTAAAAAGTAGTTACCACTGTAGTATCTTTAGACTACGTCATCGTCAAATCGGGCGCTGTGTAGGCGTCATTCAAGATTTTTGTCAAAAAAAGCATTGCTATGTTCCGTTACATCGAAATATCAATTTCTTTCTCGCTATTTCATATTAATCATTGCACTTTAAAAAAGAATACTGGATAGCACTCTTTTATTTATTGCCACATTGTTATTTTAAAATGGGTCAGAACAGAAGGCTGAATGATAGATGTTTCCTTTGCCATCTGTTGTTTTTTTTTCTATGAATAGAAGTAGGTTTTATTTTAGAACGTGTTTTGTTATTTAGTCAAGATACACCCTAAATAAAGCCATCAGATTTATAATTTAATTTGAGCAGTCCGCAAGCCATATAAGGATGTCGTAGTTACAATTTAATCACTACAGTAAATCTGTCTCCTCTCTCCAATTACGAGAGCCCATACAACAATCCTGTATAGTGTATGGTATCATAACATACAACGATCTTGTTCGTCTTTTAATTGGTCGTATATTTTGCAGTAGTTTTTGTTTTATTATGTACTTTGTATCTTGAACAATTTGTTTGAGTATTATGATCCATTTGAATTGTATTTGTATTGCAACTGATTAGTAAGGAGGTAATATTTCCTTGAAGTTATTGAACAGTAATGATGAGTGTGAGTCACTGTTGGGTAGGTATTAATGTTCATCAAGCTTACTTTGTCACCTGCTCAGATATAATTATGGAAAAAATTGTTACGGAAAAAAAAATGTATTTTTGTTGCGTCTCATCTGTAATATGAATTTGAATTTCGAACAGCGAATGTTTATTTTTTTGGGAATGACAAGGCTAGAGCAAAAGAAATAAACCGTACAGCCATGTGCAAAATTTGGCCTTACAGTGTTGCTATATCGAAAATTGAAAATTTTCTCCTCTTATGTACATGGAAGCGTCCACGAGGTTACGGCACTGGCAGTGGGCCGGTTTTTTCTTGTCTTTACCTTACAACACCTTATGGAGTGAGGGTAATGACGAACCGTATACGGCAAAGAGTTCGTAATATCATTCTCAGATACACAGGTGATAAGATTAGATAATTGATATATTGTTTTCTTGTGTTACGTGTGTTTTATTGCTTCCAAATTGGTTTCATTAGTAAATATTGTAAATATTGCTGAGTGATGAGTAACTACTGATGTGTTTCCTTAGCGGACTGGTTAAAAACCTTTCTGAATTTTATTTTGTTTGTCTATCCATTAATCTAAAAAAAAAAAAACTTAAAAAAAGTGTTAAATTAAGCAATTGAACATTTTTTTCTCAATATTAATATTTATTATTAATATTAATATTAAGTATTTCAGACATTTTTTTCTATAACCAGAACTACTAAAGTTAAGTATTAAATACACTTTAAGCTGAGTAACAACTTATATTTGATGACCAATCTATCCGTATGTATCGAAGTAAAGTGTTGGCAAGCATGAACACTATGCACTATTAGTAAAGGATATCACGTCACACCTTATTAAGACTCAATTGATCTATGGCAATAATACGGATTGATTATGTTATTATAATTATGTATTTTATATCGTGATTGAGTGATGTGTGGATTTGTGATTGATCGTGTTTTTGTTTAGAGATTTATTTAGAATATATTGACTGTTTTGCGAAGAAAAAGTGATTTAAGTTTAGTTAATGATAGATTAGAATCTATTTTATTTGATACGTCATTCGGTAGCAAACGTACTTCAGTGTGTCAATAAATCTTTAAAATTCGTGTTTTCGAAGATTTATGTGTGTTTTTATCATATAAACTATAGCTGCTAACGGTGAAGTAAAACATCGTGAGGAAACCTGCATGCCTGAAAGTGCCTAAAAAGTAATAGAGGTCGTGTGAAGTCTACCAATCCCCACTTGGCCAGCGTGGTGGACTATGGCCAAACCCGTCTCATTATGACAAGAGGCTCGATCGAGCCCAGCAGTGGGACATGTATTAGATACAGGGCTGCTATTATTATTTATTATTAAGTCTTTTATAATTTCAGACCAACCATAAACCTGAATTTGAACGTAATGTTTTTACACTATTGATTGATTAAGTGATTATCGAAACATATTGATATGATTTTAATGGAACGTTTTAAGATTTTTGGGTTACGAGTGTTGCCCCGATTCTGTTATCTCGAGTAATTTAGAACCGATCGATTTCGATCAAATATATAGCTTTTATTTTCAGTGCAGTTATTTTTGGCAGTGCGTTTTTATCTCGATGGGCTTGCTCTGATTCATCGATTCAAATTTGCAATGCTGTATCTTTTCATTTCTTCAACAAATAAATGATTCTTTAAAAAAAATGACGATTTTCCTTTTTATATTTATCGTTCTACATTTATAAAAAAAACGATACTGGAAGTCGACCTTACCATTGACTACAACGGTAATGAAAAATTTCCAATTCTTACCAATATTTTTCGCACTAGCAACCCCAAAAATAAAGGTCATAACTCACCAGCACGGAACACCTCTCCACAGCCATCGCAGCGGCTCGCGAACTGCGCATCGTAGCAGTTGCCGCAGTAAATCTTGTCGAGCTTGGAGCCGAACTGCTTGTCTACCAGGGAGACGCGGCACTTGGCGCAGAGGAAGCAGGCCTCGTGCCAGTGCTTGTCCTTGTACGACAGGTCCTGAGAAAAAAAGGAAATGTAAGTATGAGGAGTAAGGAATATCGAATGGTATTATGAATTTAAACTACTGATTTCAGCTTCTTTAAAATAAGATGTACATTTTAATCTTAGTGTGTTTTGGATAAATAATAATAAATATCACACAACATACACACAACGTCATCTAGTCCCACTAAGCTGGGCTTGTACTATGGGTACTAGAATAACTGATTTTAATACATATACCTATATATGTACTTTCTTTTGTTAATACACACTTATCATACATAGATACACCCAGACCAAGACAAACCATGTTCATGCACACAAAGATTTGTCTTGAGCAGGCATCGAACCCGAGACTTCGCGGTGAACGATACACAAATTTCTAGACCAACGAGGCAGAGACAAATTTCATATAAATGGGCTTAAATTGCCATTACACTATTACAGTCAATTCTGATTTATTACAGCTTAATAAATGTCGTGCGAATGCTTCCAATATTTAGAAATGCTCAGACACGTGCTGAATAATTAGACTGCTTGAATATAACATCGACCGAAATAGTACTGATATAACAAAAACTATTAATACCCATGACATAAGCCCTCTAAATTGTAATAAACAAAAAATAAATCTTCGTAAACTAATAATTATTGTGTTGAATCTAAGGCGGACAGCGATTAATCACTTGGTTACTCCCGATCGTCTACAATTACGTGGAAAAACCAGATTTTAAAGCAAAAACGTTTTATGCGACAGATGTTCTATTCAGTTGTAACGTGGGCGGCACTCAGACCTTCAACTTGGTAAAGCACACACAATCAATTGTTATCAACTTACTTATATGGAAAACATTATCGCTAACTCTAGTTGTTGTTCTCGCTAAATGTGCTTTCGAATCGTCCATAACCTCAGTAGTTTCAAGTATTATGTACCAAAGCGTTTTAGGTCAAGACTCGAGATGTGTGCATATTAAATGATTTAGTGTAAACACTCGAATGCAAATCCTATTTGTATCTGAAACGAGGTTCAGTAACCATATAACGATTGCACACATCGCATTACCCGAATCTCTCAATATATTCACTTTTATTTCCATATTTCGGGTCACCTCAAACATTCGTCCCAAATTAAAAAATCTAATACATTCTCTCACGTTGCATTTGACGTGTTTAGTTCAAGTTTCAAAATAAATCTCCCCTCATTCTGGATTCTATTCCTGGGCGCGGTGCGAGGACCGAGAACGTACCTACGCTTAAAACTGAATGTCGTAATGTCAATAAAATATGAATGTTTATTTTGGCTGATTACGAAACTCTTAAAGCTTCTTGTATTGCGTGTTAATCTTTAAAAAAATCGCCTGACGGATCCACCAAAGCTTTTCAAGGTTAAAAGAAAACTTCAAATACTGTATCCGACCCCGAAATAGTGTTAGCGTTTGTTTTGTTCAAGTCTCGTCTGCAACGAAAACAGTCGGGAGTAATGCTAACAATACCGTGGACGAAGGTAAACACTGCACTAATGTGCTCATGCCTTCACAAATACCACCGGCTTCACTCGTACTCATCAAGCGACACTTGACTATGTCGAATCTGTCCTTTACATCCATTAATACAATGATTTATAGCCAATTGTCCATTTACATTGAGTTGCTCTATTAGGGCAAAATGCAATTGTTTCGCCTAATAAGAATAAGAATAAGAATAAGAATACGTTTATTTGTCGTAATGACGCAGTTTAGTTTAGACTCAGCTAATTTCGCAGATAATTTTTATGTTCGGTTACGAATGTACGATAGTTAATTTGTCGTAAGTGCATTATGATGAGATTCGGGTTGTACGTGAGTGTTTACAGCTGCGTGCTGACAGGAAAAGTCATTGGTTGGTCGAGAAGGAGATAAATGTATAATGCGTAACGTTAACGTTATGTTGGCTTGGCAGCGGCCGCCTGGGGCCGTGTGCAGAGGTGCGCCCGAAGAATCTGGGCCGCCTGGAGTGACATTACTAAATTTGATCGGTGAAACAAAGCTGACGAATGCTTTGGATTCTAATCCTACTGACATTAAGAACACGAATAGATTAGAATTCTGTGTCAATGGTATTTTCAATGAAATATATTCTGTTACGGGTTGAATTTCGATTTGGCAATACGACAGAATCTGATCTGATACACCAGTTACAAGGAGGATTTTGTTTACAATTGGTTCTTAATCAAGCTGTCGCAGGCCGGGTATTCTGCCAATTTGCGTTTGTTGTTCGATTTATCTGTAAGATTATCTGTTTCTCGAAGCTATTATTTACTGCGCCGAAATAGCTGTTGTCTCACACATTTTATGGTGGCGTCGCTACTATTTTCGCATCTGTATTCTGAAGATATCCTATATCAAAACAAGTGTTATACAGCTGTCTGTTTTGTATCAACTCTAACTACGTTCGATTGCACAACGTTAATCGATGGAAAAAGTCTTTATGTCGTTTACCTTAGAGTCGATGCCGATGGTCTTGTTGCACTCTTCGCAGCCGTTGGCGAAGACGCTCTCGTAGCACTTGATGCAGTAGGGGTGCTCATCCCTCAGGACGTAGCGCTGGCCGGTCAGCGATTCGTCGCATTGCCAGCAGCAGAAGTGGCCGCTGTGCCAGTCCTTGTTCATCGCCTTGGTGTATTCTCCACTGAAAATAAGCTGTGGACAAAAAAGTTCAACTATTAATATACATTTTATACAACTTGCTAATTTATAAAGAAGCTTTTAGCAGTAGGTTTGGTGAGAGTTTGAGATCAAAGGGGTTAAACAGTTTCATACATTCAATGTTTGTATATTAATAAATATTTCTGATGTTTTTCAATTAGAATACTGCCGCGCAATTTTCAGTTTCAAGTTGTGCAGTCGCATGCATCTTAAGAAAAAAAAAAATTAAAAATGAATTCCATTTTTTTCTTTAATACCAAAGCAGTATATCTTTTTCTGTCATCTGATTTGGTAAAATGGTTATTTTGTTTGTGATATTGGCTTATACCATTGCTGCATGTTAGCGATAATCATTCCAAAATATCCGATAAGTACCTTAAATTAGGTTGGGTATGTGAGGGTGGCCAAACACGCCTAACTAACATAAACAAAATACGCATCATGTCACAGTTACTGTCACACACTTCACTACACGATTGGCCACCACAACACATACCCATCGTCGTTGGTGGTCGTGGTGTTGGTCTGATCCACTTCGGTGACGGTCACCTCGCCATCCTTCGACTCCCTGCGCTTCGAGGACTTTTTGACCTTCCTGGTTTTGCGCTCTGTGGTGGTGTACTGGACTTGAACGTCTACGTCAGCCATGGTTTCCAACTATGTCACTAGTTTCCGACTTTGAAGATACGATATCACTGGACGCGGTCGCGACCCGAATTCGAATGGCGAACGGTGGCCGAATCGTAGGAATTATTCCAGAATGTAAGCGCACGGTCGGTGGGGGGAGTTTGGGATTTAAATTTGGAAGAGTGACGGAGAGGGCAGGTGCGCGGGCGGCGTTTCCGAACTACAGCGACCCGAGAATCGCGCGTTTTCCTATCCGAGATTTTCTATCCGCTGCTAGCCTTCCCGGCTTGTAAGCGATACTTATATGAATATCTGTTATATCCGAAGTCTATCTTGGCATCGTTTAATTGGCGAACAATTACAGTTTAACACACATTCGACCTACAAGTGTAGAAACGTCATGTCGCACGGTGTATGCTGTCGGCTGATAGTGATGCGTTTGACGTGCATTAATCTCATTAATGCACGATTATGTCTTTGAAGTTTGGCATTTGATTTTATGAGCTAATACTGAGCAGACGGAGCTGACTAGATACAAGTAAAATAACCATTTCATTCGATAAACCTCGCTAAAGTAAATTTAACGCGGGCCTTTGCGCTTGATTAGTTCGTCACGATTATGGAAAAAAAATTGAGAAACGTTTTTTTGGATCTTCCACTAAAGCAAAAAAATAAAGCTCAAGATAACTTTGACAATCGATTAATATTACCTACTTTAATCGTACGGTCTTAAAACACGTAACATTCACTTATTCACATATTTCGGATCGTCAATAAAATGTTTACAAGTCACTTATAATATGCAAAGATACCTTATATTAATTCCGGTATGTGAGGGTGGCCAAGACATCCTCTTATCCAAAACACTTCTATATCTCTTCCACAAGACACCTCACATACCGGTCGTTGAGGATATACGTAGTATCGTCTTCTTCCGAGTAGATGGGCGTTCTCTCATTTTTGTTCTCCCTGAACATTTGGTTCCTGAGCTTCTTCTTAGTTTTAGTTGTGGTTATGGTAGTGTGAACTTGTACATCAGCCATTTTTTTAGATTTATGTTTTTTTTTAAAGATCAAGTATGGGAACTTTTTAAAAGCACTTTTTCAGGGTATGATCAGGTCACAGACGCGATCTCACTTCGAATGGTGACCAAGATATGCTGAGTAGAAGTAATATTCCAGGATTATTGAGAGGGGAGTATGGGGTTTAAATTTGGATAGGTGACGAAGAGCCGGCTGAAATTATAGCGAACCTAGGCCGGCTAGAAAATAATGTTTTTTTATAATCTTTTCTAATATTATCGTTTTGGGATTGGATTCATGTTTTCGTTCTAACTGAAGAGATGATGTCGTCACCTCCACGACAAACTTACGAATTTGTAAAAAATGAATCTCCTTTTTAGGAAATGCCGATATAAATTTGGTAAGTTTCTTATGCGGACAATCTCAATACTATAAACTACAGAATTAGAAATAGGTAAATTTGTCACAATGTTTTCACATTCTGTACAGTTTTTTTATCCCAACATCGATTTCTTTAAAACTGCAGATTCGTAAGTTTGCCACGGATGTGACGATGTCATTGGTCAACCAGAAAGGGTTATTACTTATTACACACATAGATAGGCAAAACATTTTATGTTCTATAGCAGCGTCCATCTGAGTCAACTGTGTTACTTGACTGAGATGTAGTGTGTAGCGACCCTGTGAGTATAGCTTAACTTTCAAGTCACTGAAATTATCTTGAGATGGCCCATGTGCATTCCGCAAGTGTTAAATTCTGTAGAGTTTCTAGGATAGTGGAATTCCATGTTTTTTACCTTTAATACAACTGTGGCGGTATCCACACATAAGTATTGACAGATGACAATGACAACGTCAAGTAGTGACACACACGTGACATATGTCAAAGAGCGCTGAAGCGCGATAACGAAGTGTTCACAGAGTGTACATATATACCACTTCCAATACGCTACAGCTGTCCGCCAGGCAATACCACCGAGCCCGGTCGGAGGATCGTCCCTTTGTGGTGGAGGAACATCACACCCTGTTCCTCTACACAACAAACAAAAAGTATTTTTCAAAAGGCATTCCGTTTGACGATTGCGATTTATATTTATCTTCGGTAGTATTAATTACTGATGAGATGCCATACGTATATTGAAACGGTGTAAGTAACTTCACAAGTGTCTAACAAAGTTTCGGTTTTCACAAGTTTCGGCGCTATAAGCTTTCGATTTTAATTGCTCTCTCGGTAATTGCATTTGAAACTTTTAACGATCTTTTCGGCGACTACAAGAGAATAGATTCACTTAGAATTAATTATTGGAAAAAGATTTAGGTATCTCAATATAAAAAAATGCGATGTTTTTTATTAATTCTTGAGTTTCAGATTTGGCGATACGTTTGCAATCAATTTCTTTGCATTTGTGAGTATTGGACAATTGACACTTGTGACTCAGAAAATAACAACATCTGGCGTAATTAAGGCGATGGATTTCAAATCGTGTGAAATGATCGGCGACCAGGAAAAACGAATAATTTAACAAATATACCTATTTTGATGTTTAAACCTATTTTTTGCACGGCCTACATTGCAAGAGAGCTTGTAGTTCACCTCATAGAATAGCTAACAGCAGCCTATGAATATCCACAATCCATTAAATATTACAGAACCGTATTACAAGTATTTTATTAGATACTAACCTTACTACTGGCAGATCAAGCACTATAGTCCATCTCATCTGTAAGCAGCTTTATTCTTTTGTATAAACTGCTTACAGATGAAATGGATTGCTCACTCCAGCTTCTTCGCAAAAGCTCTACCACCAAACAAATTCCGGAAACCGTCGCCTTAAATACACAAGAGACAGACTGGTGCCGATCGATTGTCGTCGATACGCTATTTTATCAACTGCTGGTTCATTGATACGTTTACTGAGTAAACAAACGAAGCAATACAATAAAAACAACAATTAGTAAAAAAAATAGAACAAAGATTAGTCTAGTACTTTTTCTAGATCTTGATTGTTTACCGACTCGCGATTTTTATTCGTATCATTTAAAGTATTTTCAAAAATCATTTGGAATCGTCTCTAACCTAACTAGACAAACGGCACTCCGCCATCGCTTCATCGTAGATATTCCTCAAACACGCACCAAGCGCTTCGCTTTAACATTGCTTATGCGGTCTGCCAAAGAATGGAACGCCCTACCTGAGTATGTTTCCTGATGAGACTCACTCTTCAAAGCAAGAGTAAATAGGTGTCTCATAGGTAAGCGTGCTGCACCGAAGACCGCATCATCACTTAACATCAGGGGAGATGGTGGTCAAACACATGCCTATATCCACCATAACAAAAAACCTAACAAGTAATGTTTTATTTAGATTTTCGTCACCTATTTTTTTTTTTTTAGATTTTCATATTAGTTTTTAATAGACAATTATGCCAATAGCAAGGTATATCCAGTTCTTGATATTTTATCTAAGTACCATTTTAAAAGGGCTTTTTCTAAGCCTATTATGATTAAGAAACGAGCGGAAAATTCACGCTCTTTAAAAAACAATTTATTACAAGTGTCCAATCAACATAAGTAATTGTAAATAACAAAGATAAACCAATACAATCAACAAAGTCAATACTTTAGCTAGGTACTCAGAAATAACTACATAAAGGAGATAAGTAAAGAATCATTATAATTCAGAATTACAACAAAACAGACTAAAAATGAGTTTAGGTATTTATATGCATATCCACGAAAAACATCTCGAACTCATGGAGTCGAAGACGCACGGACCGATCGATCTTACGGTTAAGTAATGCTAACCGCTTTTTAACCTGTAGTAAAATTTTATATACTATGTTTAATTTGGTATGTTTCAAGTGTAACATAATAAATTAGTTGAATATTTGAAAACTTGTGATCAATAATGTTTGTGTTGATCTGTGAGATAATAAGTTTTTATACAATTTGTAAATGTAATGGTCTTCAAGCCTTACATAAGTTTAAACCAACTTTCTTTTTATCAAACAATTTTATGGTGATAAGTGTTAATTTAAACGTGATGTCAAAATGTTTTTAAAAGGTGAGTCAGCCTGCAAAACAATTTTATTTTATGTGTGTTTGCAAATAGAATAAGATCATTTGTAAATCCTATGTACCTACATGTTTACTAATAAAGACATTTAAAAATCAATCAAACAATCAATGCTAACCGCGGCCGGCCGCTGGATGGATGACCATCTTAACTTAACAAGCATTCCTCAGAGAGCACGTTAATGTCTGATGGCTGTCGCTCTACGTACAGTACTGATATACAGCTCACCCTAATGTACCAGGGAAAAGCCTCGGCATTCACGAATAACATCTCTACGAAAAAAAAAATATAATATTATAATATTAAAGTTAAAAAAATTAGGAATCCAGCAAGACTCGAACCTGCACCCCCTGGGTATACGCCCCAAGTGCTTTGCCAATTCTTAATTTTTTCAACTTTAATATTATAATACAAAAAGGCATAGCAAAGCCAAATTTGCTTTAATATTACAAATATATAATATTGTCTAATTAACCAGCGTCAAACTCATAAAAATAATATTCACTTCATAATTTTAGGGCCATAGATAAAAAATCGTCAATAGAAAGGGCAATAGCCCAGGTGTACAATGTCGGAACTGTGTCTAAAATAGCAATGAACGGGCTGACCGAGACCTTGCTCTGAAGATCCCTGCACATCGACCGTTATTGAAGCTTTGGTACGTAGAAATTGCGTAGCAACACTAGCCGAAGAACGTAAATTCTTTTTTTTATACAACAGATGTGCAGGATAACCTTCAGCCGGCCTGAAGAAATGTGGCGAAAAATGCAAACTTAGAACATCAAAAACGATGTAGCTACATGAGATCTAACTGTTAAGAGGAGATATTACTAACTGATTGATAAAAAACTCTTACCAAATACCATTGTAGGACTGGTGAATAATAGTAGTTGAGTAATAGGTGAATTTATTACGAAGACGGCACGTTTTTTCTTTTATCTAATAGGTAATTAAATTTAAACATTAGGTACCCACCATCTTGCGCAGTCGGGTAAAAAGCTTTTGTATCTCCAAAGTTGTCACTTCAGGTTTTTCGCAGTCTTGTATAAAAGTTCAAGAAAATGATTCACATTCTAAAAGTTTCGAGAGAGAAAAGTTTTCCTCTGATTCGTAATTCCTAGAAATGTTTTCCATTTGCTCATTGTATGAAATAAATAAATGATGAGTTAGTTTTCGCGATACTGAATATGTCATTTTGAGATCGACTTAAAGACTCTTTTACCAACATTAAAAAATAAGGAGGTTATCAGTTTTATACACATGATAATAGCATGAGTTCCAATAAAAAAATACATTATTGCTCCAAAACGTTTAATTGTCAATATTCTTTCAACAGTGCAGTACACTACAGTTTCGTCAAACTGAAATATTTTTATAGGAAAATGTTTAATTAAGTCTGTTTATTTTTGTGTAACTAATCTTAAGTGTTTTTAACGTTTATTGTGTTTCTAATTGATTTGTCTTCATTATAATTAGTGGTAATTTAACTCCTATAAAATCAGTATCTGGCAGCACTACTCGGGTGGTGTGCAAAATCGCGTATACGTTACAAACAAACGAACTTGCACACCGCTCGATTGTAAAAAATGTGTTTATATCAAGCTCGCTTAAATGCCTCGACATAATACGACGTAATTTTTTTTTAATAGAAATGAGACAAAAACATGAAACGGATGTTGGGCAAATTGGCTCGTGTCTATTGTTGACGTTCCGGGCTTACAGTGTTCGTTTACTTATAAAAAAATTTGGTCAACGTCAATTTTATTGCAAATTGTATATAGCGTGACATACTTGCATACGCTTGTATATGGTTTTGTACCAAATGGGTTTGCTATCCGACTGTCCGGGTTTTGTCAGCTATATTTGATGGTATTCTAAGCATACACAGTGTTGAGAAAGCACAAAACGAACCGAGATTGGAACTTTTTGCTAGCTCTACAACTCTGAAAGTCCAAAAGCAATTATAAAACTCAATCATCGTTACAGCTGTTTTTACTTACTTTAAATTGTGCCCTTTTAAAGATGACAATACGACAATATTGTTACTTTTTGGCGCCAAACAGTTGGAAAATCACATTCTTATTTTAAAATTTGTTTAAATTATCGAACTGTTACTGTAGCTGCAACCAGTTAAAAAAAAATCTATTTGTACATTCACTAACTAATTTTATAGCTCTATCACTTGCATAACCTGTATATTCACTCTTCATAATCAAATGCAGAGTTGCAGACACATTAAAATTTACTTTTATTTCAGCCAAGAACAATAGTTTCTACGAAGAGCATCTAAAACAATTTGCCAAAAAGTTTCTATTTATTACAACTGTAAATTAAACGGACGATATATCATTTTTAACGTAAAATGCATGCTTTTAGCTTGAGTTGAAGCATGGAACATAAATATTTCTTGAAACATGTATCTAAAATTTGTTTTTAAAACTAATAGTGTTGTTACAGTTGCAGGTTTGGATACAAAAATATTTGTGGTGCGCTTTTGTATTGTGTAAATAGAGTTGCAACTTTAAATAGCCATAAAAATCTAAGAGACCAATATAATATACATTTTGGTTACATGTGTTTTCGGACGATGTAGATAATAGGAAATAGCTGATCAATATCGTCAAACCTATTCTGTTATTTCATACCAGTGAGGTGGCAGACAAATCTAAGGCAATATGTGCGGCCTGATCTGGTCTGTCAGGTTGTCGGATTGTCATCTTTATTAAATAGGGCACTGATTATGTAGTGTTTTGGTCAAAACAGAAATCGCACGGCGCGTTGACCCATTTCTTTGAGTTACAACACTCATGTGTTGACATACCACTGTTTTGTTCCACTAACTGAAATAGCTAATGGCTATTTCTGATATGTAACAGGTGTCGTAGAAAAAAACGCAATATTATAAAAAAAACTTTAGCTTTAGGTATACTTGCAAAAGTGTATTATAGTTATTTACAAAATCCTTTAAAAAGTAAAAGTTTATAGTAGTATACAGTCCGCTCCTTATATTAAGGCATAAACATATTCAGATATAAAGGAATGCCTAAAGTGAACAATGATATCAATACAATCAAAGTTTAATTATATAAATCATCGTTATTTAATTATATAAAAGGCCCATCATGCACAAATATATAGGAACATGGACACCGTCAAATATATGAGTACAGAGCCGACTGTACAAACAAAAATTAAAAAGAAAGCAATACCATGGTGAAGCAAGGTAAAAAAAATCACGCTTGGATAATTAGGTTCGCTTACACAATTTAAAATCTTATTCCGAGTTCGTTCGAATTTCAATATAACTTCTCAATACCCATGATGTTTATATTAAAAAAGTTATTTTAAGTTGTCAACATGTTGTTTTCAAGGGGCATAGACCATACAATATATTAAATCTACAATAGGTCAAGAACAAATTGAACCATAAAATGTTCTGGCAAAATTATGAGCGTATCAAATCGGACAAACTTGCACTATGTGTTTGGCACTGACTGTTACTGAGGTGCCAAAAGGAGAATCTGAGATAAAAAGGTAAATAAATAAGTAGTTTTTACTAACTAGACCAATAACAAGACTATTAAAAGAGCTAGAAAACAAATTAAAAATGCTTATAGAAATAAGTGTTTTTGCATTTTAGCATTGCTTGCAAGACTAATAATATAACAGCTATGGAAAGATTATATTTCCAAAGCGTATAACAATTAATATCCTGAATAAACAAACAACGTACATTGTAGAGTGGATTAAATTAGAGAATCAGAAATAATTTCCCCCTCATAAATTACCTATTAATTACTCTATGCGCGTCACAATGGTGTTACCATTTAATAAATCTAATCGAGCAGCAAAATATGAGTGTTGCCAGCAAGCCATTTGGCTCAAGTACCGTGATGATGATTTAATTTAAATTATGAATGGGCGGCACTGATATCTTTTGTTGTTGTTTGCGCCTTCGTGTTTTGGATCCAAAGATTGATTGGATGTAATAAATTATTATATAAATGTGATTTATTGTGACTTTTATTAAACAGCCTGTTTATTTCAGCATTGTTTAGGCAGGTTATATTATATTTGAATTTGATACACAAATAGGTATATAAAATGGGTAATTGGATCCAATAGCTGGCGGCACGAATTTTAAATTTATTTATTTGGTAATTTATTTGTAATAGAATAATCTATAAGTATTAGATACTTTTTCAAATTGATGCAAAAGTTTTTGGTTGCTGTCAAAACAGCGAAGCGATATTTCTAATATTGAATTCAAATTACAAGTGTATTAAACTTATACAAAACTAGGCAAATAGTAGTAACGTGTGGCACGAATTTGCGATTGTATTCTGACGATACGATTATAAACAAGCTGCGATATAAATAGGTCGCATGCTTTAAAACGTGACAAACCTGTGAAAGAAATGCCGAACATTTCTTCGTGTTATTAAAAAAATACTTTAAGAAGATATTTTGCAGCAAAATGCTACACATAGAATGAATAACAATACCTTCCTACCTAGAGTAAGATCTAAATTGTGTTAAAGTGATTTAAACTAACTGAAACCTTGAAAATTATATTCATTTTCATATTGTACTGATTTTTTTTTGTGTAGGTAAGAATATTAATCGTAATGTGTCTTTTACTAATTGAGCTGGTAGCACTGAGCTTAACCTATCATGGCTGCCTATTTTAAACGACGAAAATAAACGGAGGAGGTTCCCAAGTCAAAGTGTAATTTTTTTTTTATTAGGCTGCATCCATTGTGGTTGCAATAAGAATTTAATTCAAAAAAATTATTTGAACTGGAGTATCAGGTTGGCAACGTTTGGCATCTAATTTTAGAACTACCAATGTAACTCGGTCCAGTAGAAAATAGAAAGGAGATACATAATTTCGTCTTGATGTATGTACATATTTCTCGGGCAGGATGAAAAATGGCCGGCTGTTTTGTTGGCTCTCTTTAGAAGTTTGTTTTAATGTCATAAGGAATGACGTCATAATGTATGTCGAGTATGATAAAGGTAGACATCTCTGACAATTCGGACGTCCTAAAATACATTATTCTGCCTGTGCTAAATACAATGTGTATAAATAATTAAAATTATAATTACTAGAAAGTACTGACAATTTCATTTGCCAAATAAGCGTATGATCCTAAAATAATGAAAACAAAAAAGCTATTTCACGGATGACCGACAACACGTCAAGATCAAATGTCATTTAAATTAGGAATATGAAAAACAACGGCACAGACGTCAAATAAAACGACAATACATCAAACTCTAATCTAGAACGCAAGAAAAACAAAAGCTAATGGAGCAAAACAAAGGAGTCTTGCTATAAATTTTAGTTTTTTTTATTAAAGGCAAAATTAAAATGGCGGGGGCAGGTTTCCTGTCATAAAGTTTGTTTGCATGAGTTTTGACGAGAGCTTGCGGTTTAACGTGCGAACATTAGAGATGTGACCGCAGTAACGCATATCTCCTCCAGTGGTGTTGTTGGCTGTAATTTATACGTGTACTAGTAGAAAGTGACGGTGTTTTCATTGAAGTGATACACAAAAGTAGAACTCTGAATTTTGTTCTTTTTCTATGAATACTTGCTTAACTAAGTTTTTATTTGATTTAACCAAAGATTTAATTTTAATAAAATAATATAATTTTAAGACTTGTTTTCTACGAACCAATTGCCTACAAATCTAGTTTAAAAAAAATAAAAGAATTATGATTTATATTTTCACTAAAACGTATCTCCTAACGTTAATCTGATTTTATTGATAAACACTAAACAGTGCACTTTTGACGGTGTCATCTTTGAAAGTAATATTAATAAATTGTTATAGTTGGTTTAACTTGTTTTTTGTCACTACATACATTTTGGTTTATAGATAAACAAACGAAATGGCAACACTTAACTAATCAAATCTCGTCAAAAGAAATTGCGTTTAAAAAAGAACATCGTATTTTTTGTGGCTTGAATACAAGTTCATTAGTACAACGACTATGGTCACAAATAATCTCACTCTTTACTCTATTCCATAGACTGAAAAGACGGACGCCTACAGCAATCAACATTACGGCTTTCTATTCTCGTCAGTTTTTGGTATTCGTTATTTTACTTGTTTGACTTCGATTACAGATGTATAACCTGCTATTACGAGATGTGAGTTATGAATAGGGGTTTCTGCGGCTCATTTGCGAAGTATGAAATAATATAGTACAAGATAATGACGAGACTTCGTATAAACAGGGATTGTCTGTGGTAAGTACTGGTTCTTCGTTCAAATAAATATGTTTTGGGAGCTTAAAGTGCAGTAAGTTTGAGACTGTTCAGTTTCTTTATACTTACTTTTTTGCTGTAGATAACAAGATTTTCGCAGTTAGGCAGTTTAAAAGGGGTAGTATTTAAACGCAAATCATAAAATATCCTTTTTCTATGCAATTAAATACCGAATTCCCATCAAAATTACTGATTGCACAACAAAATATTTAACTCAAAATATCACTAAACACACTACAATTTATTTTCACAGCGCACAGCAATTTTTCCTAAAGTAAAAGCTTTTTTATCAATGCACAACTAATAATCTTAATGCACATTATACATGTTAACTCTTTTTCTTTTAAATATAGCTTCTATTTTTATAATATTTACAGCAGTTTTTCTAGATCAAACAACATTTTATTAGTCACAGTCATCTTATTATTTATTAATTATCACATAATGAGAACAGCAAAAAAAATATAAAATTAGATACAAAATTGTAATTTATTGAATTATTAAAGCGGGTCTTGCTTTCGCGGGGCGTCCACGCTTCCTTTTTTGCCCAATAGGCACATTTTTAGCTTCTGCAGGTGGCGCCACGTACTGTCGTCTGTTACGATCTATGATAATAAGAAATTGGTAGGTAGTATAATATTATTTTATTTAGTGGGTAGATTCAAAAAGGGGTCGGAGTATCACAAAGATTAGCTAGCACTCGCCGGCCGCTGCCGCGGCACGCTCGCTTCGCTCGCTCGGCTCGCGCTATGTTATGGTCGCAGTTCTAACCTAACCTAACCTACTACTTTACCCATAATTGACCTATGCCATAACTATAGCTTTTATTTTTATATTATTTACTCCAGTGACGAAAAAACGCGCGAAGTTTTTCAGTTAAGTTGTTCTGCTTTTAGAAATAATGCAATGTAAAAGGATTTTTTTGTTATAATAATCATTAAATTTACCGAGCATGGCTTCTTGAAAATTAAGACAAATATGATGAACAGATTTTGTTGTACTTACTGGTTAATATGCGACTGGGATAGTTATTTTGCTATGAAATATGGTAAATTTGATGTGCAGTCAGTATTTATGCTATGCATGTAGTATTTTTGTACAAAAATAAATTTAACTGTATTGCATTATGAGGAAAAAAGGAATGTCATATTGATGTGTAATTTCGAATTATGTGCAGTTTGAGTTTTGTTAAACATTTAGTTTATCTGTAGTGAAGTAAGTTATTTGATGCAAAAAAGAATATAAATGATGAGTATGTATTGATAGGCGATTATTTATTTGATATGCAATATAATATATCCCGTTTAAAAGTAAGGTCTTAAAGTCATTTGCTTGAAAGACATTTCGGTCTAGTTTTTTAGAAGATTGTAATTAAAATTATACAATTAATCTGTATTTTCTTGCATTAAACGAGTTACCAAATTTACAAATTGATAAAGCTCTAAGTTTCAATTCAAAATATATCTCGACAGTCTATTTTATTTATACAGTTAATTTCAATCAATTTAACTTCAAGGATGTTCAAAAAATCTATCAAATAAAAATTGCTATAATTTTTCTGTATCCAATGTTGTCACTAGATGGCGTTGTTACAAAGGTCGCTCTTGTACTTTATGAACGCTTTTATAGTGGCATAAGTAGGTCGAGGTTTGAATATTTTTGGCCCACTGTGCAACAATTATGACTAACGATTCACAATTTAACATGTTGGATTTATGGAATTTGTGGCTTATAGTTATAACTTTGGATTCTTTAGAGACAGAAGTACTTACGTACGTAAATAAAGTTAAGTCGCTATACAAACAAGGTTCCGCTACAAGAGTAGCTTCCAGTTTCTAAACTTTATACTGTACAACGACTTTTTTTACAAAATTCAATTGTGTGGCTGGTCTATGCTAGTTTAGACATTACATTATGTATGTATACATCCAATATTTGATTTCCGTATTCATAGTGCTCAAACTGATGGTTTTGCTTTGTATGAATCAACAGAATTGTTGACGAAAATCGACAGGTCAGACCATTTTAGGAAAAATTCTGTATTTTTTTTTCTAGCTTGGTTTAGGACGACTGTTATTATAGTAACGCATGTCTGTCGACTGTCGTCATGTATTTCTGATGTATATTTTGCTATTTCTTTTACCTTTTTATCATCGACAAAATATAGTCCGCACAGTTTTAGACATGGCGTCAGACTAATGGAAATAGGTCATTAAAACTAGTGGGCGATGAAGGATCACTTGTAAAGGTTGGCGGCAAATATCTTACCTACGCTACGGACATACACCTTGTGTGCCTTTGTTATTTATACATAGATACTAGTACTTTGTAATATCTATGTAATCTGACAGGAATGCATTGTTTGGCCTTTTGGATTTAAATCTGGGTGTTACCTCGACTTATACCAGAGACAATATTTAAGACGTTATATTTTTAAAAGTTCGTTGAAGAAACATGGAATATTCGAATTACTTACAGTGTGGAAAGTATTTATTGATGTTTTTTATTAAGTTTCATTGCTAGTCTTTACAAAAATAAAATATTCACTTGAAGTTTTGCCTTGTTTGGAGTAATTAAATTCTTCTTGGTAACCTAGAAATATCTGAAGAAACCCCAAGAGCAGGTATATTTATATCTGCATTAATAACGTGTTGTTTAATTACTAGCTTAAATTAAAACATTTATTTGAAGTAAATACCAGAACGTTTCAAACCAGACTAGACATAATCAAGAAGCGAGCCAATTAACATTCTAATAATAACCAGCCTCAGTGTCTCAGATATTCAGCCAATCATTGTCTCAAGATTTGGGTGTCTCATTTTTGGTTCTATAAATAAGCCAAACGGATTAGAGCCTACCTTAGGTTCCTGTCACAAAGGAAGTCACAACAGTTCTGTTATTTCTAAGGGCAGGAGCAGAATGACTTTACGAGGGTTCTCACAAGTCCCAAATATATACAATCAACTACATACTGCTGAGCAGAAGTAATTAGCTGCATATAAAATAGAGCTTTTGAGAATTCTGGTAACCTCATACTGCGACAACCCTAAGGGCATCAAAGAAAACAAACCACAAACCGGGGCATCATAATTTAATTCAGTCATGCTTACAGAAGCGCATAGTACAGTCACGCGTGCTACGTTACACTCCAGGCTAGTCCCCGGAGTTGCCCCAGAAATCTTCTTCGTCATCCTCTTCAATTACCTTTGTTTCCTTCGTATCCTCCTCGAAGGAGTTGTGATTGGGAACGTCTTTCAAGTGCGGCTTTAGCGTCCCACGGTCGTCGGACGCCACACTGTCCAGAGACCCGTCCAAGTGCTCGGGTCTCGCCTCCCTCGAGTTTTCCCTCGACCGACTTCTGGAATGAGAACGCGCTGATAGATTAGGAGTGCTGCCGAAGCTCTCGACCTTGTCGGCTATATTCATACGCTCGAACTCAGCTTCCTCGAGTGACGTGAACATCTTTACTTCTTCGTCGCGCGACGCTCGCGATTCTTTGGAAGAATTCGATGACGAAGAGTGACGCTTTTTGAAACTCCTGCGCCTGCCACTCGGGTCGCTTCGTTGTAACGGTCGGAACTTAATTCCGTCAAGCGATCTTAAACAAATTCATAATATATGAGTCGGTATAGTACAGATGAGACGGATGGAGCCGTGATTTAGCTTTCTACTCGTGCAAATGTTGCGAAGATCCATATGAGCACTCGTGATGGTATGGGATGTAGCTAGGTCACTAGCGCACTGCAAGCATGAAAGGCTACGTGAGAGATGCTCGTGCCGATTTCAATGAATATTAACCTGAGGAAGTCTTCGCTGTAAACGCCTCTATTGTTGTCGTCGAATGATTGGAAATGTATTTCGGGCAGTGTTTGCGGGGTGCGGATGGGGCTCTTTGGTCGGTAATGCCATTTTAATTTTTCGTTTGCCCCGTTTTTCTCTCCATCGTCCACAGGCTCAACAGAATTTGAAGTTAAGGTATTTGGATCTGAAATATTGTCACGAGCAGGTGATCTATTTCCGTGGCCAGTATTGTAGGACTCTGAAGCGTTCGTTAGTATGGTTGTCGGTGTCTCTGTTATGTACCTTTCGCTCCTGTAGTCGCCGTTGGCTTGACTTTCGTTGTCTTCGACGGATTCTTGGCCGAAGCTGGATATTTTGGTGGAGAAAAGTATGGCGGTGGAGGTAGTGTCGTTGCCGTAGTATTTTACGGCGGCGGATTCGAGTTTGCCGTTCTTATTCTCGGTCAGTATAAGGTATCCTTGGCCGCAGTCCTTGGTCCAGTCAGCGGAGGAGGGGTTGGCGCTCTTGCATTTCCTAAGTTGCAGAGAGTAGTATTCGACGAGGTCCTGGAAGTCGGGCTGCGTTTCGGGCACGACACCGCTGAGTATGTGTTTGATGCACTCGATGAGCTCGTGCGCGCCGGCGTACGAGATAACCACAGACAGAAGGATTCCCATTTCAACGTCCTCGAATAAACACAGCTGTATCAAAAGGAATGGAAAAGGGGTACTTTTGTAAAGGGTCTCGGGGGAGCGGGACGGTGCAGCGCTATTACGCCGAGACAAGATTTGAACAACTGAAATTAAAGTGTAATAGTTGCCAAACTGTTGTGTCCCGATTTAGAATTCATTTGGCTATGTGGCCAGTGCCAGACATTAGGTTTATGTGTCGTTCGATCATCGAGCCGAAGGTGAAGGGTTTTGTAGACAATGAGCATGTTTTACCGATGATTGATTCGTCAGTTCATGGTATGGGGCTGAGGTGAATTATGGCGTACGTTTATGGCGTGATTTATTGCCGGCATTTTAGTGCTTGCACCTTGCTCCGATGATACTAACTGGTTTGTTTAAATGTTTAACAGTGTAAATGCATTATTATTTTTTATCAGGTAAGTACACTGATAAATTTAAACGTGAAATTGGCAGTTTTTTTTTTTTTCTTAAAAAAAAAACCTTACTAGCAATTTGCAAATACAAATTACTAGTATTCTTGTTAAATGTCACGTATTGTTCGTTGTTTGTGTTTCCAGAATAATTGTAAATTGTAATGAATCTATCAATCTGTTTTATATGCATTTAAATGTAACGTAAATTTTATAGTCGTTGCACGCATATGAAATTGTGTTTATTGATCAATTTACTGTCGAGGTAAAGAGATGTACTATGCCCCTGTTCAATAAATTCAGTACATAAGTAGTTAAGTATACACTGTACAGGTATTGGGTCATGGACAAAAGTTCTGGCGCCGTTGCATATAGTACCACGAATTTATAGTTATTAGAGACTCATACGTTCGGATGTCACTGTCACAAAGCTGATTTATGACATTAAATAATAGCTGCTCCGCATCTAATACATGTCCCACTGCTGGGCTCGGGAATCTTCTCATGATGAGAAGGGTTAGGTTATAGTCCACCACGCTGGCCAAGTGCGGATTGGTAGACTTTAGAATCACTCGAGCACTTTAAAGACAATCTCAGGCATGCAGGTTACGCACGTGCACGATGTTTTTCTTCCCCGTTAGCGAGCGATAATTTATATGATAAATACACACATATCTTCGAAAAGACAAATCTTAACGATTTATTGACAGAGGTGTGTGCCGTAGGTTCGAACCCGAGACCTTTGACTTCGCAGTCCTTGGGTCTTCCACTCGGCTATCGTTGCTTAATTATGACTTTGTTTGATTTACGACATTGGTTTATTTAAAATATGTCGACCAATTTCCTTCAATGTCTTCTCATACAACTTAAAGCCTAATTATTTCGGTGCATAAAATAAAATCAACTGTATGTGTTGTCTCAAACATAAATAAATTCCATCGCATTATTTTAGAAAACCAATTATTCCGTTTCCTGACTTGCTAAAATACAACATCTAGCAGATAGTTTTTTAAACTTAATGTTTTTTTTTATTGTTAAATAATTGTAAATTTATGTTGTTCAATGATATATTAATATATTAATTTATATAATGGTTCGATACCCGCTTAAGACAAATCTTTGTGTGTATGAACATGAGGATTTGTCTTAGTCTGGGTGTTTCTTTGGTTAATAAGTATGTATTTACAAAAGAAAAGAATGCATTAGTATCAGTTATTGTAGTAACCATAGTACAAGCTCTGCTTAGATTGGGACTAGATAGCGTTGTGTGTAAGTTGTGGGCTATTTTTTTTTCATTTATGCCAGAGTTATCCAATATTCATAAAAGGCATATTTCGGCCGTCAGTTTGTAGTAAACAAAGAGTTTCTTAGTTTAGCCTCTGACTAATTACTAGCCAAGATTGTTGCCAACAAAACTAGACGACTCGACCCTCAGCGGCGGAGGTCATCAAATCTCACTTGGCAATAAATCTTCCAAATATCGCCTGAAGTGTTTGATTTGAAGGACAATGGAAGTAAGAATCATGATACGAAAATTTATCATCGGTGGATACGAAGAAAATATATATTTATATAAAAAAACTATTTTTTTATAAAAATATTATGATGGGATCTTTTAATTTGTTCGCAAAACGTGTTTTTTGTCTTTAATCGGCAGGAAAAAAATGAAACCCTGACCACTTCTAAGTATCTGTTTTTAAGAATTATCCCTGTATCACATCCACTTCCTAACAGTAGGTTGGTATGCCAATATTATTTTTAGCTATATATCACTTTATGCTTATCTAAATAGGTGTGGCAGAGGTGTACAACACCAACATTTCACCTGTTATGTTTGGGTCCCATGGGATAGGGGGTGAGCCTATCGCCATCCACCGGGCACAATTCCAACTCCGTGCTGCTGTTGTGAATTTCTGACGGAAAGTTCACAAATTACACTTTGTCCGACCTGGGAATCGAACCTGAAACCTCGCGGTGAGAGGCGCATACGCTAGCTACTTAACTATCGAGGCTGTTTGTGGATCTTGATATAAAAATGCTACAATAAATCATAATTAAATATTTATTTTCTCTTTCACTAATTGATAAATAAGTACATGAGAATGTTGTACAAACTGAGACTGGTGTCTGATTTAAGATAGACCTGTGGTTCAGATCACCCGGGGGTTATTCGCTATTTGAGATTTACCATTTCTTAGCAAATAGTTACTGTCAATTTATAATCGTTTCTGTCAATTAGTAATTGTTTCACTCAAAACATGCATTTTTGACATAACGAAACCACGGATTATTTATTTTATTTTATTTTACAACTTTTTGCACTTAAAAATTAGTACAACGGCGGACTTAATGCCTTAGGCATTTTCTACCAGTCAACCTTAAGGTGATGCAGAGAGAACAAAGGTAGGTGCATAAATAAATTAAAATAATTACTCTCCTGGTTACTTGCCTGATATTAATACTTACGCTTAAAAATTTTAAATTAGTCGCATTTACAAAATAGCATAGCCGGTGTATTACTACCAGATTTGTCTTAATGCTAGATTTACAGCAATGACTGAAGTACCAAAAGTATTATTTGACAAAATAGGTTTCGTAAACAAATGTGAAAATGTAATTTAAAGTGAGAGATGGCAATTTAAACAATATATCTATCAAAAAGAATACTCAAATTCAACATCATAATAATATATTACTAGTTATAATTTTGAACTAATAGTTCATTAGTCAATCGATCTTAGCTGAACAATTTTATTGTAAAAATATCGCGGCCAATTCTAATACGTGATGTGTACTAAACGGCGTAACGTGTGAAAAGAAAATCTATTTAGGTATTCCAGATCGTTTTCAATGTCAAGATCCCACGCCGTATCTCGATGATTGAGCTAGATTTAATATATGTCTAGCATTCTAGAGCAATGTGCAGACATTCATGTGTTGTGTTACTATGTTGTAATACATGATAGAGGTATTTGTGCTTTTTATGAAAAAAAAAGCATTTTCCGAGGTTTATTATACAACTTTGTTTAACGAATAAGTTTGTTGTAAATATTTAATAAGTGTTAATGTTCGAAGTACTTGTAATTGAGTAACTTTTTTTCGTATTTATTTTAAAAGAAAAAGAAAAATTTACTGAACTTTTTAAATATTTTCGCGATGCAGATCTAATAATTATAGTTTGTAATTGTGTTTACAAATCGAAATAACTAATTATTTTAATAACTTTTAAACTTTCGCGTTGCATATTTATTGATGTAATTTGAACGGGAATTAACGCTTTTAATTATTACCTTGACCATGACAAAGTGCAACCTTATCGAAACGTCAAGCACCGAGAGGTAAAAAATAATCGCGTTAATTCCCGTTCAAATTATATCAATAACTAATATTTTATTTATATATATTTTTATTTATAACTAATTATTTTATTTATTTATTTATTTTGGTTTACCAACATTTGTTTACACTAATATTACACAGGATTGTTTTAAATTATACATCATACAAAAGTGTAACAAACTCTTATAAATGATTTTTCTTTCTTTCTTCTTTCTTTCTTCTTATAGGTAAACACCACATGCGCACTTATAAGCTAAAAGTCAAAAAGCTTTTGTCAAATACTCAATCTACCTACCACAACAACATATTTAACTATTGCTTCCAGTAATGTGTAGAACAGGAAACATAAAACAATTGTAAATACAGTTCACTAGAACACTAGATCTTGATTGATCACCGTAGAACCATTTCCATGTACTATCAAGACATCTGTCGACGTATACACAGCTTCACATGAAGCTATACATTGCCAGTATACGCTGGAATTTCACCTATAAAATGCGAGACCATCTTATTCTGGAAATGTATAGCTTGATGTGTAGTTAGACGATTGAGGAAAACGTTTACAATCTCCTGTTTACTCTTCAATCTCTTTGTGCGACGGAATGGCGATTTAGCCGGGGTGGAATACGACAAGACAATTTTATACTTCTCCTTTACTATCCTTTGTTTACTTTCTTTATTATAGTTTTAACCTGTGGTTTCAATAAATGCCCCTGTATTAAGGGCCATTTAATGAAACCGTAGGTTATAGACGTAGCCATCGATAAAAAAGGAAAAAAAAAAAAAAACAACGGTTAGGCGAACAACTCGAATGATTTAAATGTTTAATTTGTTAGAAAAGCGTGTTTTCTCACAAATGTATCTATATTATCGTTCTAATGACCCACGAATAAGTGAGACAATTAATGCATACGCATATAAGTGAAATTATGAACTACAAATTATTTGTTAACAACAAGTGTCTATTTCTTGGAAATATAAGGTCGTAAGTCAAACTTCACTTCAAACTATTGCCCTTTTGAGATTGCCTATGGACTTTTGGTCGCCACTGTACATTTAAAAAAAAACCTTTTAGGCATTCGAGTTTTTGAATAAAAAAACAAAGGTTTTTTTTAAATATTTAGAAGCAAAGAGGAGCTCATGGCTAAGTCAAAGGCGCGCGGACGGATCTTAAAGGTCGGCCGTGGATGTCATCCATGCCATCTTAAGATTACGAGTGTACCTCCGTGCTTCGAAGAGCACGTTAAGCCGTTGGTCCCGGTTTCCATTTGAACATCAATGCAGTACGGGTAGAAGGCCAGAAAGTCTAACATCTTATCTAACAATGAGTATCGTATTGTCTCGTACTGGGCTGTCATGTTGGAGGACCGATAGCAGTCGCTCCACGTAAAATACTGATATGCAGCTAAATTCGTTAGAATAAAAGCCGACGCCAATGTCATTGGGAAAAGCTCGCAAGATTGATTGGAAAGCGTAGCGTCGGTGCTTAATCGTAGCTCGTAGCATACACACCGTAGCTAATGTACCTCTACGTCTCGTAGCATATAGCACATAGCACGCCCCGAAATCAAAATTCCTAGACATAAATCTGTGTAAAAATTAGAAAATTCAGAGGTTATTGTGAAAAGTGTCAAGCAAATGGAGTATGTCGATAAAGCATTTTAAACAATCAGTATTTAATTTACTTGCCAGCTACATTGCCAAACAAATTGTGCGGAAAATAGTCCCTTACCGCCAAGAAAATTCTTAGTTTAGGTGTCAACAACCTTTGGCTAATAAAATGGCGAGCAAAATAACTATAAAACCTTGAGTTATAAAAATATGTGATATAAGATTGTAAAAAGTGGTTGAGCTTTCATTGAACGAGGTTGAAGAATAAAAAGAAACTGCTCTATGTTTATAACTAATCCAGCGTGTCAATTTAAAGGTAAAAGTAATAATTGATGGTAAGGGTAATATTTAATGGTAAAGGTAATAACATGTAGGATTACATAAAAAAGCTATGAGCTATTATTGTAACAAACACACAATACAGTGACTATGCGCCGACGATATCATGGAAAGAAACATATAAGAATGATGCAATTTGTTTTAGATGCACACGGTTCAGTTAGCATATTATAGTTACGCAGGCGATTTACCAATTTCAATTATTAATTGTTATAATCCGGAAAATAGGCATCGCGAACTTTTTGTTAAAATATGTCTATACGACCGGTAGATTGATTTTATTTCTCTGGAGTCTTTGTTAAAACAATTAATGGTAGATTATAATTATATTAATAATTAATTAACACTTTAGATTCTGGAATACTTCTTGAATTTGTCATATTTTTCAGTCTACATCTTGAAGAGAGTCATCGACCTCCCTATAACTAATTAAAACTCCTTGCACACGTAACTACGGCTTAAAAAACAAACATGATATATTCTAAGTCTTTGATAAAGACAGGCTTAGGTTTTTGTTACAATGCCAGGGTTTTAAAGGAATTATAGTTTGTAGTTTTTTAGAAGTTTTTTTTTATAATCGTGTACTTATTAAGATTAATGTGGACGGCCGTTTTATTGCTTTAATTCATTTTTGATTTATTTTATAGATTCATCTTTACTTAGACATTTGTGATAAATACTCCTTTGTTCTTTTAATTTAAAAACGCTTTTAATTTAAAAAGTTTACGCATGGAGAAACTTTCAGGACTGATATAGTTATTATATTAGTTGTTTAAAGATATGATGAAGCTCAAGATAGTTTGAATAACTTAACAATAATAAGCGTTATGTATTATTTATGTTGCTATCTAATCAATTTTAAATGATAATCAGTCAAACAATCTTTTATAACGTGAATGTTTATTGCTCGGATACTAATATTATGAAAAGTAAATATATTTTTGGTTGTTTGTACTCAATAGACTCTGAAACCACAGGATCGATCTTGATGTACATTGGTGTAAAGATAGTCAAGATCCCAGAAAAAAACATAGGCTACTTTTTAGATGCCACGCGTGCGGCGCTGCAGCTGGAAGCTTGTGAATATAAAACTGTACTAGATGTAATATACGAGACAAGACAAGTACGTAACGATAGTTTATGAATGCTGGAAGCATAATGTTTCTAATTACAGACCTATGACGTCATCATGACGTGTTCAAATGTGAGCTGGTCCCGTGTCTGTGGGCGTTCCTTTAGGATTCAACGGCTATTTTTAAGTATTTGTTTGATAGTTATGTAAGTCTGTGGGTGCGGCTTGATTTATTGAAGTGGTATGTAAGTGCTGGAAAAACGGTGGTTGTTTCAGTTTTTCTGGGATATATATCTATGGTTTGCGAAAATTTCACTGTGAGTAATACATTATCAGTGGTGGTCCTAGCATGATCTTTCGAATTGACGCAGACGGAACAAAAATTACCAATAGGTGCAAGAGTTTTTTTTTTTAAATAACAGTTTTACTATTTATCGTGGCGGCTTTCTTTCCTTATTTGGCGCCCTCTTGGTGACGGTCCAACCTGCACACAATGAGTGGGAGAGGACAACCTCATTTTCATATAAATTTTAGTTTAAATAATGATTTTAGTTGCTCAGATTAAAATCGCAATAATTAATCATTATTTATGGCTTTATTTTCATTTAGTAGCGTTCACACGCTCCAACCTAATTGTTTGTGCAAACAGTTTGTTTCACCGGTTACACGCTCAATGTTACTTGGCAAATCCAAATGAACTGGCATTTTAAATTTGCACAAACCATTTGTGCAAAGAAAGATGGAGCGTAACAGAATACTTAGATAGAACTTTAAGACGCTAAATTTATTTTGCCAATTAAAAAAACATTTTCGTCATCAGATTTAATTTATATTTTTGTGTTGCTAGTTACTATCGCCACAGAATATTAAGTACAAGTACTATCGCCTTGTGACTATTATTTCAAACATTGTGATGACAGAAATGCGGCAAGCTTCTAGAAAACATGTACGCCAGATATTTGTTTATAATTTGGTCTAGCTAGTGATAAACGTATGCGACCTCAAAACGCAAGGTCTTGGGTTCAATTCCCGAGTCGAGTAAAAGTGTTGTTTGGGATTTTTCCGTCAGGAAATACTGAATAGCAGCACGAAGTTAAAATTGTGCCCGGTGGTTCCCGGCATATTTATGTCACATGGGACATAAATATACCAGGGGAAGTGTAGATAGGTAATATTAGCGTGGTTATATGTTATGCTATGATTAGATTGCTTTTACGTTGCTATTATAAATAAATAAATAAATAAATATTTCACAACTCACACACAACACCTTCTAGTCCCAAACTAAGCAGAGCTTGTACTATGGGTACTAGAATAACTGATACTAATACATATATACTTTTCTTTTGTAAATACATACATATAAAAACACCCAGACTAAGACAAACCCTCGTGTTCATGCACACGAAGATTTGTCTTAAGTGGGAATCGAACCCACGACCTCGGCGTCGCAGGCAGGTATACTATCCACTCCGCCATCCGGTCGTCGTTATGCAAAACCTTTCATTTTGATTTCCTCAACAAACAAAATACATATATTTAATAACCAATAATTAAAGTAAGTAACAAAATTACGACTATTTAATATTATTGAATTCAAAGTTTATTGTAAACAAGCTGACATCGTTAACCGCCGGATAGCTTTACTCAAACACATTACTACGCACTTACGCAGTCGGTAAACATTGCGTAAATGTTTGTTTTGTACATTAAAAATCGACACGCTTTTAATAAAATGTTTTATGAATATTTACTAACACTTGTTGTATTTATTGATTCTTCCTAGAGATACTATAAGTTTTATCATCAAAAGTTAGCTTCATTTTAGACTACGTTAGTTTTATTTTTAAAGTATTTATTTTCATACAAAATCATAGTTAACAAATCAAATTGAAATGTTTGATCAGCCATAAAACAAATAAATGTGCTCATTAAACAAAACTCTATGACAGTTAAGTAGACATTTTTACTCAATGCTCATTTCCTAAAACCATAAATCATTTCAACACGCTGTTTAAAACCATTGACCTCAGACACAATTTCCTTCACGGTCACCCACCATATACCTTCTCTACTTACGATATTATTTGTAAATAAAAGCTCTTAAAAACAAAGCTATGTTTTTATTTTTAAACCTAGCCCTCAAGCCCTAATCCACCATAGATAATTGACCTCCTTACTATTTTCGCGCCTAAATCGGTGTCAAAGGCAAGGTCATAGAGAAAGCTCTGTAAGCGCGCGCAAAGTAACCCGATCCGTGTGACGTCACGACGGGCCGTGCGCACAAGACGGTGCGATACCGAAATGAACCACGAGTGACATTTGAACGGGATGGAAAATTCGGGATCCGAATTTTTAGACTCGTTTCTTAGAAAAAAAATAAAGTAATTTGAACTATATGGAAACATGTAGACACGTTATTCGAGTAATAAAATCATTCTTATATCTGCAACAACTAAACTAAATGCTATAGTATGAAATAATAATTCACATAAATGACATCTCCTTCATATTGGAGCTTTAATTTCTTAACAAGTAGAAGACCAAACATTGTATAAGAAAGTAGGCATCATAATAAAAACAAGCGTCTGTCTGCCTACAAGAAAAAAGTCTGAAATATAGCTCATAAATAAGAAATTCGCGTAAAACAACCTTCAGGTTCGGGGAACGCCTCACTCTCGTAAGTTCATTCACGTATGTGTGGGTGTAACCTCGGCGGTGGATTTAGTCTTCTATATTTACGCCAAAGCTTCATCATTTGTTGTTTATCCGGTGCGGAGGTTAGTCTAGCTAGAAAATGTACGTTCATTTTTTTTTTGTAGTAATTTAGAGTGACCGGAACGTGAAATATATGTAACAAATTACTTTATTTCGACACTCCAGCAAAATTCATGTTATAAATTGGTTGCTTTATTATAAGATCTATTAGTTTATTAATCACTAAAATAAACGACCATAGAATAAAACGTTTATTTTTTATTTTTCATAGAATATGTTTCAATTTAACTCTGTATGGTTAAACGATTAAGAGTTACCACATGAAATCGTTCTCCATTTTTTACTATTTCTTGTTGGCAGCACTAGCGCAAACAGCTTCGTATCTCTGTATTAACAATATTATGTAGTAATTTACAGTAATTTACGGTCTTACCATTGAATACAACTGTCTGATTAATGACCAACACGTGCTATTTTTATTGTTTATTAAATATTTTCTGTAAACATGTTGTTTGTTACGAATAGTTTAAAAATCTGTTTGGTTTTTCAAGAAATTATAATTACAGACTACATGGCTTGCGGAGGCAGACATAAGCTTATCTTTAAACATAACATAACATCACCCCTGTATTACCCAGAAGGGTGTGGCAGAGGTATATAACACTCACATTTCACCTATTATGTTAAGATCCCATAGGATATGGGGGTGAGTCTATCGCCTTCCACCGAGCACACTTCCAACTCCGTACTGATATACAGAATTTCCTGACGGGAAGGTCACAAATGACACTTTGCCCGGCCCAGGAATTGGATCCGAGACCTCGCAGGGAGAGGCGCATACGCTAACCACTAGAACATCGAGGCAGGCTTACTTTTAAAGGTTATTATATTTTAAGGATTGAGTTTCCAGTCTACTACACCGTAAGTGATATCTACGTAAGTGATATGAATACAGGAAATTTGACAAAGAATGAAGAGATTGAGGCAACAAATTTTGAAAAGTTATCGCCTAAAATCCCTAAAATGTTATTATTATTTAGTCTCTACGGTGCACGTGCTACTATTAAAAACTAAGTGCTGTTTTCACCATGATAAATTCAAGTTTAACTCTAAACTAGGGTTGACATGATCACTTCTGTTCAATCCTTTTGATAAAAAATAAATAAAAAGCTCTAAAGTACACTTTTCTACAGACCTCTCTATTCCGAACAATAATTTTTTAATTAATTGGCAATGCTGCCAGCCTTCTGGGCACGATGTCGCCCTTTGAAATCGATGCGGAGGAATTTTTGATGCTCTATAAAGTTTTGTATACATCATATTATATTTTATTGTAGGTGTGTATATTATTATATATTTAATTAAATAATTGTTAAAATAAAATAAACAAAATTAATATATTTGAATAAAACCATAGATTACGAAGCTTCTTAAATTCGGCTTTATAACACATAGATATCTCGACCTAAACTTTCCAATTACAAACGAACCAGTTGCCAAATTTCAGTACAGATGAAAAAAGTTTAGTATTTAATACTAAAAGTTATTTTGTCTGTATGTATGTTTGTTTTGCGCGCGGCTCGATCTGCGGTAGTAGAATGACGTTGGAAAGTCTTGGCATTAGTTGATTGTATATTTTCAAGTATTGTTGGATTAATAGAACATTACTTGCATCACGTGCATTTGATTAGTTTTAGACGACGTTTTATTGCATTTGCTGTTGTAAATTGTAGTTAATGTGACGTTTCTGTTTCATGATGTCAAGGACTTTGGGAAATTTGTTCGATATATTTTAAGATTAAATAGGTACCTGATGATAGTTAACCATTTCAAGGCATTGGTTTGAAAATTTATAAATTTGCCGAAGAAAATTTTAATTTTTCGCACATATTTCAAACAAGCAGCGGTAGGAATCGTAGCTAACCTATCTCAATACATTTGCAATTTTAGATTATAGAATTTTTAGATTGAACATTTTCACACTTACACTTCAACATCATGTGGCTAAAGTGTTTTCTCAAACTTATTCTCATATATTTCTTATAAAGTGTGCTTATGCGAATCAAACGAGAAGTTTATATATTTTATTTCTTTTTTGTTACGTTCGCCGTTCTCAACTCAGATCATGTACTGAATCATTGGTAAGCTTTGTCACCTACGATTATTTATCGTGTTATTATATTTTTATTCAGTGCACAGATGCAAGGAAAAACAAAAACAATTGTCTTTATTTCTTTCTTTTTCTCTAAATATTTAATTAATACTTTCTCAGTATTACTTGCATCTTTTCCCACCTTAATTAATTTTATATAAACCATCTCTCATGAAAACTAAATATTTCCGGAAGCCGGGGAGTTTAGTCAACAACATTTTGGCATCCTTCGGACAGTTCGGTCGATGACATTTCAGACTGTCATGGCGGACATTTGACACAGCATTGCTAACGTGTCTGTAAAATGAATGATGGTGCATCTAAACGAATATGAGAATTATATTTTTAAATTGGGGTAAGTAAACTTGTCATGTTTCAAACATTTGTTGTCTAAAGTTGTTGTTGTCAGCAGTCATTTGGCCAGTATCTGTCTATCAAACTGTCTACTGAATGTTGGGTGAAGTCTGAAAGGCTACTGGAACTGAATAAAGTAATGAAACAAAGAAATTAATCCGAGATTGTTATTTCTGAAATTCAGTTAAGTATGGCATTCTCATAGTAACCGATTCGACCTCTAAGTAGAGCCGTTAAGTTTTTTTTACTAAGGGAATACTCAATTTGAATAGATAAAAAAGACAAAATTTTTTAATAGATAAAAAGAATAGAAAAACTAGAAATATTTCTATTTTTATTGCATTTGCCCGGCGTTCGGCATTTTCTTTCGTGTTACCTTTTTACTAAGCCCTATAGCGGCATTTTAACCTCAAAAAGGGACGTCACGATTAGAAGTTCAAAAGACGCAAATCATAAATTTAACAATTTAAATCATTTCAGACGCCTACATACCCCTCACTTTTGACAAACCAATCTCTTCACGAAAATTAAGCTGTCAGTCTCAACGAAAATCCGCCACATTTAAAGTTCTGCCAAAGTCAAATATAAAGGAATCACAACCTTAATACATTGTATTAAAGATGACATAACATATTTTGTATTATAAATAGTAATTGATCCCGACTAAAAGGCTAATTACCTATTAGTATGAGCTTTTGAGTCAATAATGTTGAGATTTGTTACTGCAAAGCAAACGATGCCAGGTTTTGTGAAAATGAACGAGATTGACACGATGACAGATCTATGTACCGAAGCTTCTCTCACGGAGTTTAAATATGAGCTCTGGTGAGGAAGCAATAAAGTACGTTATTTAATTCTAAGCCCCGATTTCAACGCTGAGCTACGGGTTCTGATCTCTCTGTACCGCTCAAAAATTTAATGAAAGAGAGAGATAGAATACAGACGTTGTTATCCGTAGGTTAAGAAGTTTGGTGACATTGAGGCTAAAGGAACAGTCCTATATCCGTAGTGCCGATAAACGCAGGATGAATATAATATTATAATAGAAATAAATTTTAAAGACTATAGACTGGCAAAGCAATGATAAGTAGAAGGCCTCACAAAAAAATACCACACATTTTTTCCCTTTTTCAACAAACTTGGAATGACCTAATTTCACAAAAACCTCATAAAATAGTGTCAACATTTCTTTAAGAGTTTCAGCAGATGACAACTGAAGAAAAACATAAAAAAAGCCATCGTCGTAGAAGATAAAAGGGATTTGCGTTTGTATGTTTATAACCACGTCATTGTAATCTTAATGTCAAGAGTAGCAGCCGTGCTTAGGGGGCTGAACAGCAATTTCCGTAAAAAAGATCATTCAAATCAATTAGTTAATTTAGGATATTAATTTATTTTTGGTAGACATAAATGCCTTGGCATTTCTCTCAGATCTCTCATTTCTACAGATCGATATTAGAGTTTGAGATGGCTGCGCATTTAACCAGCTTCTTTTGGACCAGCAGCACTGGAGACTGGAAGAGAGGTTTAACTATTTTGTTACTAAGTTCGCTAATAAAATAATAGTTAATTACCTTTTTTTTAGATAACACAATACTAAAAAATCACCTGTTTTTTAGTAATAGGATTTTATGTAATGTGACTCGCAGTTTTATCAACAAATATTTCATAATGAGTTAAATACTGCTTTTTATAAGATTTAAAAATAATGCGTTATTTAAAATCGTATAAAAAGCAGCATTTGATAGAATAATCTAAAATAATTATTTTTACTTCAGAAATGGATTTTCATGACACGATTAAAATTAGCCTGACTAGCGCCATCTGTTACCGAGTAGCGGAACCATTACGTAATAATTATGACTTTGCTAACTTAAAAGTTCGTTTTAATATTGTAATACTGGATTATAGTTATAGTTATATAAACACATTAATTAAATGGTTTTAGAAAGATAGATATTATTGCTATAGCTTAAGGTTTTCAAACTTATGGGAGAAAACTATTTAAAAGGGCGAGGGTGGGCAAAATAAGAGGTACATTGAGGAAAAACCAAACTCAGGGGATGCGGTGTACTTAAAAGCTTCGTGTACGCCACGACTGAAGTAAAAAAAAAACTTTATTACGCGGTTAAATCATTTCTGCATTTATAAAACAACCCAGCATGCAACTTTCTATGACACTCACAGTAACTGAATTCTTATTCGGCTTGTATCCGAACACCACAAACGCGGAAAAATTAAACGCGCGAAAATTCAAAATTCGAATACGGCTGATGCACTACGCGGCCGTCGATCGATCGATACACTTTTTAATTACTTTTTAAATTATATTTTTAATTGCAATGGATTTGAAACTACGATATATAATTAAATTCGCTGGAGGCGACACGTCCTCGGTAACTGTCGAAAGAGTATTGAGTTCACAGTTGGCGAACGCTGTCCGGTTAGGAGATGGTCCTTGTCGTGTGTGCGCGTCGATTATATTTATTACATCAGCTAGTGACTATAAACAAGCTAGAGCGACAGGCACTTCAAAGAGATCGATCGGTATTTGAAAGATCGATGGACGGAAACATCGGCTGGTCCATCTAGACACCATAACGCCAATAACATGTAGGGATAATGTCAAGAAAGATTTTTGGCGACATGGCGACACCGGAATATCAATAGCCCTTTTAATATACACCGAATCGAAGTGCGTTTTAAGAAGCGATAATTTCATAAGCTCAAAAATTTAAGTCATGATTGAAATGCATAAGTTCAATATCGTAATGCACTCTTCGAGATGAAACCGTAACTGATATGAAGTTGAAACATTCGTTCGTTACAAAATATAGGGCAGCACTTCAGACGGATACATTGGAAACTTTATACAACCGCAATTTAGCGTAATGCTTTCAAGTGAATTAAACGTAAGTATTTATTGTAAAAAAACTTACCTTCTTTTATATTTTTGAAATTAGAACTCCAGATTATGAAACAAAACTTTTTGCACTAAAATTCAAAATGGTTGACAGTGAAAAAGGCGAGCAAACTCGTGGCGTGTGCTAACTAGAGTGGTTATAAAATCTGACTCAAGTGTTATGGTGTAAAGCAATATAGCAGTTAATAGTTTATTTTTGTTCTGTAACCACATACCGCACATATTTCATTGAGTGAGTTTATGGCGATTCGGCCAGACGGAGTGCGAATCAATGTAGGAACAAGGATGATTAGAAAAGGTGAGTCGAGAATGTGAAATCAAAATAAATATCATTTCGCACGTGATTTAAACTATTTTGCGAGCTTTGGCTTTGTTCGGGTTAAGCGATTTATGCGGGTTTGATTCCCAGGCCAGTTAGATACGTGTTTGTATTTCTTGATAAAAATGTTAAGTGGAAATCAAACCAAAAGCTGTCAAGAATATGGCACTGTGCCAACTAATTTGCTGTTTTTCCTGTTATAGAAAGGTGTATCAACTGTAATACAAACCCTTGCCGCTTTTCTACACACAAAAACTTTGTTAAGACGTCCTACAATGTCTGATGTATGCAATTAAGTCTCCGTAGGTCACTGCTAGATGACACTAGTACAAAGAATCGTACAGCTGTTTCAAACGGACCCCACAGACCGTTAACATCAAACTAAATCGCAAATCTGTCACAATACTTTGTCGTTACGTTCTCATAAATTGTCTTCAGTAGTATCCAATCACTATGTTGAACTAAGACGTTTTTTTATAATTGTTACTTCTAAATCATTTTTCCGGCATGGCCCAAATAATACAAGGTATATTAAGTCCCAAAAAATCAAAATATTTTGTAGCAAACTTATCCGGTCGGGTATTACCGACAATTTTTTATTTGACTCCATACATAAAGTAGCTTTACCAAATCAGATTACTTTAATATACTATACAAATAAAGTAATTTCAAAAACCGATCCAGATTATCCAGCAAGAAACATGTTAATGTAAGTGTAAGATGATTGCGAAATGCGTTCAGATGAATGAATGTGCACAGTTGCGGCTATCAATATTATTGTCATTAATATGGCGGCGGTGAGTGGCACAGATATGCCGGCTGTAAGCTATAATGTAACATGGAACGCTCGAATTAGATCGTGCATAGTGCCTATAGGGATTTCTAGTAATCTCTATAAAATAATATAGTAGATACTGTCGATACTTGACTAGGTAGATGTTCTAATCACCAAAGAGTTTAATGATGCAATTCGAATAATCTTTTAAATTATCGGCAAGATGTTATTTTTTTTTTTTTATCTTTAGGTGAGGTTACCGGATCCCACCGCTGTAGACAATTCAAATCATAGAAGTTGTGAAAAACCACAATGTTGCATTATACATGTATTTAAATTATTTTACAAATTATTTCGTGCCCTATAATAATATATCATAGTTAACAAATAAATTTATTATTGCCCAGAAAAATATTTGACCGGGAATTCGAACCAGAGACCTCGCGGTGAGAGGCGCATACGCTAACCACTAGACCATAGAGGCAGTTGCATATTGACATGCGACAAAAGAGATATTTGATTTTTTTGAATTACGATGAAATCAAAAACTTTCAGGAAAACAAAGGACCAAAAAATATCAAATTCCACAGCTAAAAGTTACAATGTCATCAACATAAGACAAACGCGTACACCCGTAATCTAATCGCTTCACACAGCTAGGCGCCCGTAACCAGGTATAATATGCACCGTATATAACCGCCGCCTGCCTGGCAAATGTCAGCGTGGATAGTTCGCCGCCGGCCCAGAATAAACTCATGATGGATTTTATTGTTTATTTGGAATACTAGTTATACTAGCTCGGGACTTATCATCTCCGCTAAGTGCCGCTTGACGCCAACTCGATATAAAAGATCTTTCTGATTTGCCAATATGTACTAATAATAATAATAATAAGCAATAGGTCTGCTCAAACCGGGGATTGTCCTTGGGTGCATTTTTATAGTGTGAACAGGGTTAATCGCCGGTTTTAGCCTCATTACATTTAGAGTAGTGTTTATCGGGCCTCTGTGCTGTTGGCTTCGGCCCCACACATGCCTACCAAAGTTCCGGGACTCTGTAGTCCGAGATATGGTAACATAAACCACAAATAATAATAATAATAATTGTAGCCCTGTATGTACTGTAGCCCCGTACTTCACCAGTCGACTCATGACCACGAAAGGTGCAAGTCATTTCGAAACTTCGAGCATAGGTATTAGGTATTACGCGATGTAGACCCGTTGTCTAATTTTTAAAAAATGTAGCCCTGTATTTTAAAAACAATAAAATCAGTTTCTTACTGGATTTCATGTCTACAGTTAGAACTAAAAGCCTTTGTTGAAGGAGTATAAAATAAACATGGCCTAAAATAAAACTACACACTGAAGTTTTAGGTAAATGTTTTTCTTTAAGGATGTTAGGTACAATTATGGGCAAACTTCTTGAGCATTTTATTTCGGGATTTTTAACATGTTATTTGTTGAGTTGCCGATATACAAATTATTTATTAATTAAAACTACAAGATACTCTCAGTATCTTACAAATTGTTATCAGTAAACTCATAAATTGTAAGTGTACGATGCGCAAACTTTCCCCTACCACGTCACCTAATGCTCAAGAAGTTTGCCCATAATTATAATAGGTATAAGATGATATATATATATTTTTTTTATCTTTAGATTCTTCTGCTTTATTTCGCAATAGAATTATAACAAAAAAGAGTTACCTGTATATTTATTGAGCTACTAGGATAGCATGTGATACGAAGAGATATAATTATCTGGTTGCTGCAATGTGAATCGGTTGAAACCTTACTTACTTACTGTAATATGTTTATTTTTTTGTAATCTTTTGTGTGCAATAAAGTGTTAAATAAATAAATAAATAAATAAATAAACCTTGTCTTTTTTCTCTTGTATTAAGTGAACTACGACAAGATTCCATCGCGCAGTAAGAACAGATGTTTCAGCAATTTTAAATGTGTTCCTTCGCCTTAATATGAACAAAATTTCAGATCCTGTTCCTTTCTTATTTTGTTTACAATAGGGCGAATGGAACACATTCAATAATGCCGAAAAATCCGTTCTCATTTGATTCACATAGTAAAGGTATGGTGTTTTCAAGACAAGAAAAGGGTTCAAAGCATACTCTTGATGATTTCATTATAGAAAAAAAGAAGATACTATCGAAAACTAAAGTCCAACACAAACCCCCTCTTAATTTTTTTTTTTTTACAGGCTTTGGTCCAGTCTTAAATATTTTGGTACAATTCGTGCGTCTAAAACTTGGATGAAGGATAGTACTGGATTTGGCATGGCTCGTAACCATAGTAACCATAGTACTTTAAAAAGAGATGGCCATATACAATTTCAGAAGAAACGACAGAGAAAGCAATATTATTTTTTTGTCTCTGTCACCGTACAGCTTTTTATTATTTGACCTATTTGAATTTGCCTAACCTATATCGTGTCGGTAGTGGAAAGAAGTCGTTTTTTTCCTAGTTTAAACTAGTTACATAGCCATATTCCGTGCCCTAAACATACCGTAGTAACTGTAGTGAACAATAAACATGGTGCAGTGTTGTATAATTGGCTGCAAAAGCCGCAGTGAGCGTAAACAGGAAAATATAACTTTTCACAAGTAAGTATCACTTCAAACCTTAGGATAGCTTGTTTTCAGTTAGTAATACATCCCCTTAGAATCTGGTTGCCCAACAATTCTCAAATCAATACAAATAAACAGTTAATTTCAGTAATATAAGTTTTCTAAAAAATCACGTTTTGTTGTATAACACTACCAAATGTAGTATGCCGTTGTGACAGTTAAAAAAATTTATCGTTAGAATAATGTCGTATTATTTGCTCCATTTTTACTGTCAAAATACAACTTCACACCAAAGAATTCGATAAAACTGTGAAATATTTACCATAAACTTATTGTTATCATAAAAACATGTGAATTTGCCATTGGTATAGTTACTTTTCTGTTTGACTGGGTTATATATTCTCTAGGGATACCAGCCCAAAAGTGGAAACTTTCCCTGGAATTTGGGAATGAGTAGAAAGTTTAATTCGTGTATAATTTTTTTCATTGTGATAAATAATAATATTCAAGATATCAATAAAGACTACAATAATTAAATAACTTAATTTTTATATAGTTTTTATAATTGATTGTAAATCTTTTTTTAGATTGCCCAAAGAAGCCCACGTACGACATAATTATGTGGATAATATCTACAGGACGACAAGATTGAGAACCAACTAAGCACTCTAAAATATGTTCAAGACATTTTGAAAATAGATGTTTTAGAAAGACCCAAGGAATGACCTATCTTTATGAATTTTCAGTATCGACACTTTACATAATAATGTAAGTATGCTTCTTACTAGTCGTGCGTATTTTTTTCTTGTTAGATTTACTTAAGTAGCGCATTATAATTTACAGAAACCACCAACAATAGATATACCTTCTACATCAGTAGGTATACTATCACACATGTATGTGTCGATACAAACAAATTGCATACAAATGAATTATGTATTTTTACTGTATAATTTGTTTTAGTTTCTTATCTATTGTGCAAATCTGTCCAATGGCTGATGAAGCTTTGACTACTTCTATTACTAACCCAAGTCGGGAATTGCAGTAGGGACGGTGGATATTTACTGTTTAATTGATCATGAAAAAAATCTTAGGTTCTGAATACTGAAGTAAATGTTACACCTGTTCTTCCTTCTGCTGGAAATAGTTGCCGATCATTCAATGTTAGTATTAGTAAAATTATTACATTGTCAAGATATAGTCGCATTTCTTGTCAATATAATATACTCAGTAGGACATATTAATAAGCTTATTAATCTTGTCAGTTTCAATGTTTTAACTTAAAGTAGAAAATGATGTGTAGATCAGAGTTCGAAGTGATAATTTATCATTGATATTATAAAAAGTATCTGAATGTACGCATTCATTATTGGACAAAAAAAATCCAAGACAAGCAAGTAAAAATTAGAAATTTTTATACTAAGTTGATTTTGTTTAAGGGATAGTAATACAAATCATATTTAATTTTGAGTTTTATTTAACCCACTTCTTCATCATTTGACTTCACAATTAAACGCTGGTTCCAACGTCTATTGGTCTTATTTAATATATTTTTTATTATATTTGTTCTTTTGCAAGTACCTTATTTTTTATTTAAGTATGAATGTTGAGAAAGCGAAAAAAAACACAGCGAACTAACGTGTAGTCCACCTGATGGTAAGTGGAGTACAGCCCATGAACATCAACAATCCACAAAAGCAGATTATAGTTGTGTTGTGTGCCAGTAATTTTAGCCACTTTAGTACTGCAAAATATAACTTCTTTGCCTAGTACATTGACAAATGGAAAAGGTCTAGCATAACAATATTATTTCGGGGAAAATTGGGTACCACTGGTAACCCCATGAAATGTCTGTACTTTCTTGCCGTCCTTTACGGGTGTACGCAACTTAAATGCTCATGTCATCTCTACCTAATACTTACTCTGAGGTCTAAAATGAATCATTTTCCAGCATGTCACATGAATTTTCATGTGTCAGATGCCGAGCGAAGGTAAACTGTCAAATTAGAAGGCATATTTTGAAACCGACTTCGTGCTACAAATGTTCTTGTAACTAATACGATTTAAATCATGTCACAACAACTTATAAAATAATATGAACGTGACATTTTCCAACTATCATTAATTTCTCGGTTTATTTTTAATTTAGGTATTTACGGTTTGATATGTATCAATAAACCTTTTCCAGTCTTGATAGATTAAACATCGATATCGATAGATACCGTCAGCAACAAAGTCGTCTTTTGGAACGACACCAAATTGACTACCCAAAATTAATTTGTTTTTATTTTTGATCAAATCACCTGTCAATTTTGACAGCTGATTGAAAACTGAGATCAAAATTGTCTAATAATAATATTTCTGGTTGTTTTTTTAATTCATATTTCACATCATCGCACTGCTAGCGTTATATCACCTTCTACTTTTTACACAAACTAGCAAAAAAAACATTTTAAATCTAGTATCTGACCTGCCTGACCACCTAGGGTCAGACAGTCCCGTCCTTACCTAACATTGTTATATTGTATACTCTAACAGCAAGCAGATATTTGTATCTTTGACTTTAAATAAGTTCAGTTATTTTGAAAGAAGTACATCAAAGAAGAATGCGTCTCTCAGTTTTTACTTGATTGTTTAAGGTTTCATAAATATGCCGCGTCCACCTGAATTCAAAGGAAATGAAAAATAATTTGAATCGTCTTACCTCATCACAGGCATGGCACCTAGGCTTCAGTCGTTCTGCATAATGCCGCACGCAGTATAACCGCCCGTCTAACGCGCAGTACGCCAGCTCAACCAGCAGCTCATCACAGTCCGCACATGAGAAACACGAAGGATGGAAATATGCCTAAAAACAACGATATTATTAAAAAAGGTTAAGATAAACAAAAATATAAACTTTTAATACTGCTCTCTAGCGGCGAGTAGCGGAACTAGTAAGAGACTTGAAATATTTTCAATGGTACTAGATAGTATTAATAGATGGCGTTACTCACATCTTCGCCTATCCGTGGTGCTTGCACGGTGATGCTTCCACTTCGAATAGCTTTATTGCATGCCATACATTCAATTGATGCACCGTGATATTGACTTGCAACGCCTAAAACAAAATAAAAGATTTTTGTAAATAATTAAAAATATGATTGTTTCATAACTCAGTACAAGATGGCGCTGTTTGGCTAAAAATATTACCAATATCGAGTGCAATTTCGTTCCTAGCAGCAACGAAGTCTTCATATTGCTTGCGATGTTCCTCATCTATGTGCCTACAATGTGCTAGCGATAGATCTTGCTTCGGTAACTGAGTAGCTAGAGCTCTAGTTCGCCAAGCCCGCCACGCAGCCGAGCCGGTGGCGCCACCAATGCCTGTTGGTGCGCGTTCTGCTAATGACGACCAGAAAAGCTCCGTCTGTAAAGACATAATAATGAGTATTTTAATAAGTTGATAATAAATGATATTTAGCACCAATTCCTGTTAAATTTTAGATAGTTAACCGCCTGATCACAAAGCAAATTTGACATTTTATCTGTCAATTAAGTTTTGAATAGGCTTCTTTAGGCTTTTCAAGGACTTATCAGGACACATGACAAGGTTGCCTGGAAGAGATCACTTTATAGTGATAAGGCCGCCCATTGTGCATGTTTCAATTAGACTGTGTATCACAATTATGTACTTCTTCTTTGTGTACAATAAAGAATTCTCTATCTATCTATCTATCTATCATGTAAAACTCGCTCTTAAGCTACGTTTTGTCTAGCAGTAGTACTCGACTGGTAACTCTCGGGTTCAAACCCTGGGCTATTTATTATGTACCAATTCGGAAATTCTCAGTAGTCGTTCAGAGTCTGTCAGTGTCCCCGATAGATGGAGATAGCCTCACCACACCTATCACGTATGAGACCTAAGTCCTAAACACAGCAGGTGAAGTGTGGATGATATCCAGCTCTGCCATACCTTCTGGGTAATATAGGCGTGATGTTATGAACCCACCTGCTTAGCGGTAAGTCCGGGCGGGCTGTCGTAGGAATGGTGGTTGACGCGGGACTCGCGCAGCCCGAGCCGGTCCCGCACCGAGCCCAGCTCCTCGTGGTACACAGAGTGCTTTAGGCGGTCGCAGCCACAGGATTTGCATGTTTTTCTGGAAAGAGGAGAAACGATTTGTTAAGATCTATCTGAGTATTTTTTTTTAAATATAGACGTTATTTACTTTCGATTTAAATAAAATAACTAGCCACAATGACATCCGCCTTAATTCTATAGATTCCGTTGTATTAGCTAACCTATCCATAGGAAAACCAAGAAAGAGAGACAAAAAAAAGGGACCAAAAAAAGAGACAAAGAAAGAGAAAAAAAGAAAAAAAAAGAGAGAGACAGAGAGTTGCTTGGCAGTTGTTTGACCCACATTAATTTTGTATTATTAACATTTATATTTTTAAGTTTTTATCTATTTTATAGACAAATCATATCTAAAACACTAAAATGCATGTTTGTTGTCGCTCATTCGTTCAAATTTATTATTTGAATTTTTCGGTTTGTATGGAACTTAATTTATATATAAAACAATTTCATAATTTTTAATAACAAATAAATAAAACCTTATTAATATTAAACTTAAACCCAAATTACTTCGGTATGAAAACACGGGTGTCTACCCTTAAACTTTTAACGCGGTTTAAAAAGTTTGGTGAAATAAGTAAGATGCTAAATCGTAGCTTTAAACCACAGTAAGAAGACAGAACAAAAGAACCAAGACTGTGCAAGATTATAGGCTAATAGCTTGTGTAGCTTGACACTGACATGGCTCACACAGTCATTCATTAGTAAAATCGTGACGATAAAACAAAGGCACTGCCAACATTATACCCTCATTTATGAAGCACATAATAATAATCCTCACATATCTAACAGAACACCAATATATTTGCACACACATTTCAGTTCTAAATATATCCCTTTGTCGACACAAAGACATCGTTTGTCCCTAATAAGACAATAATCTTGTCGTGAGAGCTGTGAGATTTAACAAGATAACTCGTAAATATTGATCTTGCTTGTTTGTGAGATAGTAAATTGGGATTTTTATTTGTCTATTATTAGGCCAGTGACCAAAAAGGAGAACTAATTAGATGGGAATAAGAGTTTACCCTCATTCTAATAGAATGAAAGCAAAAATGCGATCATCAAAACCAAATGGGGTGGAATGAATGTATGAATGAATCAGTTTAGAAAGTAATATATTTTGAGGATTCTCTCTATTTAGAGAAATGGTAAACAAATGTGTCCAGAATTAACTAGATTCCAGATTTGAGGAGAATCAGATTTAAGAATCTCTCCGAGGAGGTATAGTTTCTAAAATTAACTGATCACTAAAAACGATAAGGAAGAAATCGACTAATAAATAAAAAATGAATTCGACCGAACTGCTAAAGGCTAAATTCTACAAACATATGGATAAACTTGACAAATTAAAGCATCTGTTGAACTTAGCATTGGTTCACAGACGGTGCCAGTGTGACATACCGTCTGGCAGGACACGATTTATAGCCAAGAATTCAATTTATCTCAACAGTCTGGTGTCTCATGTCTGACTAACACCTAGCATTCATTCAATGCAGATTTCTTTGATTTATAAGGACCTAGTTCTATTGGTGATTATAGTTTGTTCTTTATGATGAAGTTGAATAATCTTGGAAGCATAATCTATGAGTGAATGACACTACCATTTTATTTTATTTTTATAAGAGGGAATGAAAAGCATAAGAGAGGGTAAGTAATACAGGTATTATCAATACAGAAACAAACTTTCATCAAACAACATCTCGAAAGCAATCAATCAAAAAAGCGGCCGTGGCGCAATGGTTAAGGCATCGGTACGTTCGAGAGGTTGTGGTTCGAATCCTGGCCATTACACTACGTACGTGAACTTCCTCCTAACACAAGCGAATTAAGCTAAGCTGGAAAGGGTTAAACAAGAATGCTAGTAATTTGTATTTGCAAATTACTAGTAGCTTTAAAAATATATATAATTATCTGACCCATATCACTCATGTTGTAAGCTATATGTTAGCGTTCCCTACAGTTAATCAATAAATTAAAAGAATCAAACGAAATGAACTATCTAATTTTATAATTATCTCACTAACAATATCGATTTAATATATTTTACCAAGTGGTTGCTTTGTACGATTTAGTGGGCAACACTGCGCTGGCGGCCATTGAGGAAAGAAAAGTCAGATCGAAAGTCGGTAGTTAAATAAATAAAATAAATAAATAAATAAATATTCCACAACTCACACATAACGCCATCTAGTCCCAAACTAAGCAGAGCGTGTACTATGGGTACTAGAATAACTGATACTAATACATATTATATACTTTTTTTTTGTAAATACAATAATTGTAATGTAGTTAATTTTATTATTGTAAATCATAGCAGTTTTTTAAATTATTTCAGTAAAATGGATATCTGTGTATAATTTGACTTGACTTCTCTCACATATGCAATATCAGTCAACCCATTTTTCAGAAATTGTTGTAACAGAGACTGATACAACACTAGTCTTAGTCGATCGATTGGCCGAAAGAATTGGAATGAAAATGGATAAATCCATAATTATTTATTAATGCTCTACAAAGTTTTGTAAATATTATATTATAAGTTATTGTAGGAATGTATATTATTGTATTATATATATAGTTAGTAAATAAAAAAAGTTAACCTATGTGAAGATATAGCAGTGACATTACTTTGTTTTAAATAAAATCACACTATTGTAGGACTCTCATCACAGTCATCACACACAAAACCATTTAACCTACCACATAAGCTTGGCTTCGACTGTATGACGACATCATGAGATCAGCTCTGAATGCACGGTGCATACATTATATACACCATTATAATATAATAAATACATGTATACTACCTAGTGACCACATGTTTAGTACTAAATAATTATGTACACATTACTAGACATTAGGCTATACATATTCAGTATAAGATTTTATTTAGATTTTACTGGTGGTAGAGCTCTTGTGAATGAGCTCGAGGCGGCAGCACCACCGTCTCACCTTTAACCTGCCGCCAAATAGTAGTGCTTTCATTACTGTGTTCCGGTTTGGTGGTGAGATCAGGCCCTGAAATTACTGGCACATGAGGCATAACACCGTAGTCCTCAGCTGCAGCGACGCATCTATAATCTGGTTTTGTGGATTGTTGATGTCCATGGGCTGTACTCCACTTACCATCAGGCGGACTACACGTTCGTTTGCTGTGGGCGTAGTATAAAAAAAAAGATGGCTTCGCACTGCAGACTGTCCGTGTCCGCGTAATGCTAGATCAGCTTATACTGGATATGTACAGCTTGATATATAGTCTTGTGTATACCAATCTGTTTTTGGTCTGCCGTAGTCTGTTTAGTCTCTATTAAGTCTTAATAGAGGACATTCAAAGTAGGTATGCATACGTGTGGCCTTAGCGAATAGATTAGCTATGTAGATCCAAATTAAGATCTCTAGACCAAATCTGGAGTTCTAAATGTTAGATTGATATGGTTTGATTTGTCTTATGGCTTGTAATGCTGACGATAAGTGGTAATTATATCCCATTACCAATACAGGGTGTAAATGACATCGTGACGAAGGCGCTTAAAGTTACTACTAAACGAGAAAAAGTCATGTAGTAAAGGCTGGTTTCTTTACTACATGACATTTTCTCGTTTTAAACTAATTACTGACCAATATTGTAAGGAAATGTGCGGTCTGTCCCATAATATAGACATGCAAAAATCACATTTAGCTTAATTTTCAAGTAAATAATAACTTGTGGTGCATCTTAAAAGTAGCTAGATTTTTTTGTCACTTAAAACGATTTTTTGTCGCTAGGGCATACTCAAAAGTCGGCAGCTAATTTGACAACACTGTGCTAAGGTTAGACCTCAGATGAATAAATGGAACATCAAATATTCATACATCTTATTATTTCTCACTTATGGTCTTTTTAACCGACTTCAAAAAAAAAAAAAAAAAAAAAAAAAAAAAAAAAAAAAAAAAAAAAAAACACAACCGAATTGAGAACCTCCTCCTTTTTTTAAAGTCGGTTAAAAAGGAGGAGGTTCTCAATTCGGTTGTATTTTTTTTTTTTTTTTTATGTTTGTTCACCGATTACTCGAAGACGCCTGGACCGATTTGAGGAATTCTTTTTTTGTTTGATAGGATATACTTGTCATGTGGTCCCATTTTTTTCCAGTCACGTTCTGATGATGGGATCCTAGAGAAATCGAGGGCAACTCTCAAATTTAAAAGGCTTCTATATTGTTTTTTGTATATTATCTAAAGCTACTTGGATATTTGCATCTAGTAGCTAGAATTTTATGTTGCTGAGCTGATGCTGGAATTTACAACTCCTCAACGGTTAGGAGTACGGGGATAATTCTTTAAATATAGTCTCCTTGAGGCCGTTTACTGTATTCTTTCAAGTTATACACAGATGAGGCGAGACGTTGAATAATACTTATGTATACTCATAATATGAGGTCATGATTTAATGATGGGATCCTAGAGAAATCATGGGTCAATCAAGCTTCTATATTGTGTTTCGTATATTACCTAAAACTACTTGGATATTTGCATTTTAAGTTGCAGAGCTGATGCTGGAAGGTACAACTCCTCAACGGTTAGGAGTACGGGGACTATTATTAATAAGTTTTCCGTCTCAAGTAACCGTCGTCTCCTCATTCGAGAAACATTCTTGCTCGGTCTACCCATCACTTAAAATCGTAAAATAAAATAATTTTTAACAAAAAAAAACCGACTTCAAAAAGTAGGTAAACTAAAAAGCATAAAATAAATTTACTTCGCACAAATAATACGTTTTTTCATTTAGTTAAATAGAAATTATTAAATAATTATTTTATAATTCTGAAGTCGGTGCCAAGTAACCAATAACTAGATAATAAGTATAAATCTTTCTAACAACTATTTTCTGACAGAATATTAGTTCTTAATTATCCGATTTACTTGGCACCGACTTCACAATTATAAAATAATTATTTAATAATTTCTATTTAACTAAATGAAAAAACGTATTATTTGTGCGAAGTAAATTTATTTTATGCTTTTTAGTTTACCTACTTTTTGAAGTCGGTTTTTTTTTTGTTAAAAATTATTTTATTACTGTGGCTGATTCTCGATGTCAATGTAAATGTCAGTACATACAAGGTTTCTATGAAAAGTGCTTGTATCTCATACGCAATCAGTACATTTTGACGTACAAGTGCTTTTGATTTGGTGACAATTTGACAGGTTTTATGTGGATTCTATATGTCAAAATTATTTTGGTTGGACAACAACACTGTCAGTGGACTATAGCCTGACTCTAGCTAGACCTCGAACAACGGATATACGCCGACCATATTACATTAATGTTTATTTTCTTTTATTTGGAATCATGTTTGTTTTAAGACTTTTCCGATACACGACAACTCCTTAAAAAATTGAACTCAATTTTGTTACACCTTATTCAAATATTTTGTAAATTTCTGGATTGTAAAAATAGTTGCCCTCGCTCTTCGTTCTGTTCTGCAACTGAGTACATGTCCCATGCAATTCACAAGATTTCCATACAAACAAATACATGGTGCATCTCAAACAATTGTATTGAAATGCTAAGTGAGATCTTCGGATTTGATTGAGTGGCCACGACTGATTTAATAGGATAAGCGATCATACAAAGGATATCATAAATAACAATGTGTATGGCTCAGTTGTAAGGTGAATGGCTTCTTGACGGGGTATGAATAAGAAGAGAAAATAAGATTGTGGTTTAGCATTACTAGGTTTTTGTTTGTAGATAGATAAATAGCACAGGTGGGCCCACCGTCTCATCTTTTACTTTGGTTGATAAGACTAGAAGATGAAATGACTGGTGCAGGTACCATAATCGTGAACAGGGCGATCCTAGCACGCCTTTTATACAAGGACACATTTCCGACAGCCGGAGAGCAGCAATGGCACCGACATTTTAAAAGTTTATAAAGAAAGCGCAAATTTATTTGAAAAAGTCTTAAAAAACTAAGAACAGTAGCAGTGGAACAAATTGCTTTAAATGTATAAAAGACACATTTTTATACGAAGCTTTATGAGCGAAAACTTCAAAGCAAGAATGTTTCAGAAAGTCTAAAATAAAACGCGTGGTGTAGGACTTTTCCGGCAAATGTAACATCTGCTATTTATTGATGTTTGAACGTGATAGCGCAATGATAGTAAGTCGGGCTTTCGATTGTAGAGTTCCGGGTTCGCTTCCCACCTATTGACGTAGTTGAGCCCACTCAACATTTAGGTAAACGGGAATTACAGGAATGTTTAAATGAGTTATCATTAAAAAAAATGGGAATCAAAATTTACTAGATTGGATTAAGGACAATATCGATAATAAGCGAAATCTAATCAAACTCGAAATTTTCTACTAATTAAAATTTTTCTAGAGACAAATTTAGAGAAATTTGAGCAGAAGGTGGTAACATGTAGGTTCAAATTTGTAGGGTTGTTTTACAATTACAATAAAAATGGTCAACATCATGCTTCGTTACTATTTACTATGAAAACATGAATGAACAATAAACTCTCGAGTATGCAGGTCAAACAAAAGCAGACTGGTTAAGAATTACTAGTAAACGAATTACTCACCATTGCTAGGAACTGATAAAGAAATTCAAGTGTAGCATTGCGTATTTGTATTGCGTCTTTGCGTCTAAGAAATTTTTAATTTAGATTTTACGCACGGTGTAGTGGTATTGGCAGACTTCGATTGATTAGTCATTGTTCATTGGTTTTGAATATGGTAATAAGTAATATTATTTTCTTAGTAATATAGGGTACTTGTAAATATAGTGTTGTCATAATGACTCAATTTAAATGTCTTAATTTCCTTGTTCATTTTAAAGTTTTTGCACTTGGTCTAATAATATACGGCATTGTAACTCCTTCATACAGTTTATTCGGTAACGTAGTTAGGAGAACAGAACCACACTGACTAATCTATTTAATCGTGTAACCATGTTATATACATATTTTTTTTTATTTAATGCACCGGGTACTGGAAAATGCTATTTAAATGAACATGGGCACCGGCACATCTTTTTTGAGGGGTTGCATTTTCTTCTGATAATACGCAATGCATCTTCCGACAGTGTGGTGACGTGTAATGACGCATTTTTAATGCCGTAGACGGGTGCAAGTGCCCTTTCACCCCTCGGTCGCACATGTAAACGTGTATGATTATGAAGGTAGCACAACTTTTGTGAACTCCTCAAATGAAGGTAACAGCGCCGCCGCGTCGTCCGCGCGTCTTAAAATCTGGCGTTGCATTTCGGCAGCTAATCGTAATTGTAATGAAGTAGTGTACACACCGCCACCGATCGACCACTGGTAGCGCATTGTACAGGAGGCATACACAACTTGAGGTCATCTCATAATGGCAATGTATAGGTAGCCGTCTAAACATCTTCGGACTGTTCACAAGAGCTCTACTACCTATCAAATAGACCCTTCTTCGTTATAAATACTCGTCCTTAATCTATGAGTCACAGAACGGACACTACTTGCTCATAAAGAGTAATCAAAATATTTTGATTAAACTTAATTTGTAGACGCAGCGACTAATGTCACTGATGAATGAAACTCCCCCATCATATTAATCATAATCGGACTAGCTATTTCATATTATGATGTGTCTAATTTATACTTCTCATAAGATGAATTTAAAATAGTGCCTCATGAACTTTTTTCCTTTAGTATCAAAGCTGAATCTGCTTTGTTAACCGAATTGAATAAAAAAAATGTTAGATGACGCCCAGGCCGATACGAGAAATTATTTTTTTGTCTGTAAGAGTAAACTTGTCATGTTGTCCGATTTTCATCAGGTCACGATCTGATGATGGGATCCTAGAGAAATCGAGAGCATTTCATCTAGCTGAGCTGATGCTGGAAGGTACAACTCCTCAACGGTTAGGAGTACGGGGAAAATTCTTTAAATATGGCACCTTAAAGCCGTTTACTGTATTTCTTCAAGTTATACATAGTTGAGGCGATACGTTGAATAATACCTATATAATATATCTTACTTTTTAGCAATTTTTCTTTTGGCAAATTATTAATATGAAACGTCAGCGTGTGTCCACCCACACATATAAATACAGAAATGATGTATGTATTTTTGACATTAATAGTTGCATATTGACATTCATAGGTGCAATAATTTTACTACGCTTTTTTTTATACTACGTCCACAGCGAACGAACGTGTTGTCCACCTGATGGTAAGTAGAGTACAGCCCATGGACATCAACAATCCACAAAAGCAGATTATAGATGCGTCGCTGCAGCTGAGGACTACGGTGGTATGCCTCATGTGCCTGTAATTTCAGGGCCTGATCTCACCACCAAACCGCAACACAGTAACGGAAGCACTACTATTTGGCGGCAGGTTAAAGGTGAGACGGTGGTGCTGCCGCCCTCGAGCTCATTCACAAGAGCTCTACCACCAGTAAAAATATGAAACGATACGATACGCTTTCTTGATATTTATGCCTCTCTATTAGTAAAAGAGTTATTAACATCCTCTTTGATCCCAACAACATTTCAATTATTTCTTTTACTTGGAAGCACAGTTATCAACAAAATCTGTTTTGTTCTACGTCCTATTTAATAAGCCGATCACCATTCTATAAAAAACAGTATTTAGAACGTGATTGACGCATATTTTTGTTGCCACATCTGTTCACTGTCTGGGTCAATAGAGCTTTTAACATTACGCCAATAATAGACTATCGTCGTTCACGGTGAAGGTCGGAGATAAGCTGTGTTTATCGCAGGCAAGGCCCTAGCTCAAGATAACTGGCTTTATTTATAAGAATACCTAAGGTTTCTTGATGTTTGCCGTATGTATACGTCTAGTTCATACGGCGGCGAATTAGATGAAACTTTAGTTCAGAAATAATTTCAAAAGATGTAGGTAAGTATCGCGCTACATCAATTCAAATAAATATAATTGTAGTGTCTGTTTTGAATGTTAAAATGGGTGTGCTTTGTGTGTGTAAAATGTATGTTTGTGAACTCTCCCGTTTTTTAAAAAAGAAAAGAGAAAAAAATAAAAAGAAACAATGATTTTCCAAGCTGGTATAGTTGTATGCACGAAAATTTTGCCTAAACAAATTTTTTTTAAATGTTTGCCTGTTTGCCTATTTGTATCGACTAATCTTCTTAACGGCAGGACAGCTTTTAATATAATTTTAGATGCAGGTAACTGACTACAAGGCGTGTAATATAGCTACTTTTTATCGATGTACCTACCACGTAGACGAAACCGCGGGCGAAAGTTAGTATGTTTGTTTCATAGCGCTAATCTCGAAAACTACTGATCGAATTTTGTTAATACTTTTTTTGTTTTATAATTGAACTTTATTTAAACAAAGATCAATTCCACAGAAGCGGGACAGTAAGGTTGAACGCGGGTCAAAGCGCGGGAGCAGCTACTTCTTAATGCAACGAATTCTACGCTGACGAAGTCGCGGGCAAAAGTTAGTCATATCCTAAGACAAATACTAATATTGTCTTTGTGCCATTAATTTACGATCTTAATTTATAGCTAGAAGCATATGAGTAAGTAATATAGGTCTGGAATACAGACCTTGTTTTACAGTCAAGTTACAAGCAAATGTTAAACCGCAATCATCTAAGTTTCATAAGTGTAGTCAGCGCAGCTATCGGCCGAACAAAATGCAATAAAAATGATTACCTGTTTGCAAAATTGCTTGTATAAATATTGTTAAACACAAAATTCTATTATCCAAGTGCAACACATCGGATAGTGATAATCTGATAGCTTATCTCATAATCTGCCTAATCACATGACAACATACATTGGAATTCAATAAAGATATAGATAAAAAGCAAATAATTAATTAACACGTCATTCAGCATCAGCAATGCAAAGACAGGCAAAGTCAAAATATTAATAACGACATTCTGAAACCGAGGTTTGAGTAACAATGTAACCAATCATTAAAACTTTAACTTAATCTACAGTCATCTCAAGGATAAGGAAACGTCAATGACCCAAGAATCACAGGCACGCATTGCAATTTTTATACCCTGGGAACTGTAATACATACAGGATATAAAAGAGAAGGTAATAGTAACAGCAGACGAAAGATTATGAGACAGAAATCACAAAATATGGGTCAATAGAAGAAAGCATTACATCATGGATAAGAAAACGTCAATGACCCCAGTAGCGCTGGCGCACGTAGCTGGTGAATACCAATTAAGTACATTGCTATTGTCATGAAAACTGTGTTAAAAAGGATATTAAAGAGAAGTATGTAAATCAGGAACAGCTGCCTTAGGAAAAAAAGGAAAAGATGAAAACTATCAGGATTCTAAAATGACTAGACATCAAGTTTAAGGAAACAACGTCAATGACCTGAGTTGCGCAGGCGCACATAGTCAATGCATAACAAATAAGTGCATTGCTATTGCCATGAGAACTGTGAATAACTCATAACTACTGAGAAGGGAAGGGTTGTACACTGCAATTTAAACTAGTTGCGTGTACTGCAGTGCGTGGACGGTATTTTAATTTAGCCTTGGTGACTTTGGCATGCTCGTGAATAGTCATTTAATTGAAAAAGACTAAAGATAAGCTTAATATATTCGAGAAGATTGTTAGAAAGTTCAAACTCAAGAAAACGGAGTGTTATCACTCCGTATCGGCAAGGGAGGGGGGAAGAGTATAATATTATTAATCTGACCGTTAACAATATCAGACCGGTGTGGTTTTGCAACCAAATTAGATATTAATATCCAAATAGTAAGTAAGAATAAAGATAACCGACATTAACTGAATTAGCACCAAAATTGATAAATCAGTCGGATATTTTAGGCTAAAAATTTTCCATGCCTGAGAATTTTTAGTCTAGTATTATCTAGTTGTAGCGATCATGAAGATAAGTATATTCATAGCAACCAGTCCAGCAGGTGCAGAGGTGGTTACCCTTTCAAACATTTTATCTATCAAAAGACAGGTGGTATCTTCTATTTATACGACTACTACGCATATTACTATGTTGTATTCAAAGTAAAATGCTGCAACATTCTTTCTTTAGCCATATTTTATCATAATTTTATCAACATGGTGACTCTATTATCTGTACCATTATGATAAGTAATGAAGATGAGTTCTTTACTAAATTCTTTATTTGAGAATAGCAGGACTGATGTATCTATTATTTTCTGTTTAAAATGTTAACAATAGTTAGAATATATTTTTTGACAAGAAAATTAATATTGTTTTGGCTTTGGTTCCTTTATCAGGGGTCTACATCACCTGAAGCTTGCTCTGTGAACCCGTCAGGGGTCATCACATTTTTTTAAATGATGAATTATCCAAATGTAAAATTGCATTATCTTTTTGTATTTGTGGTAAAGTCATCGAACTTTTAAGAAATACGTCTGTCACCTGTTTTCAATTTACCTGTCGTATTATTTGCAATTCTAGTACTGAGCAACCCATTCAAATACCTCATTGTCATTTCATTTAAGAGTAAGTAGGCAGACGTTGGTGACGCATCCAAGGCACTTACAATTATTTCCGTCAAAATAGTTTTTAGTACAACAGGTACCAAGATTCAACCTTGTGGCACACCTTATTTAGATTTGTAGAGTAATAAAACGGTAAGTAGGTAAAAAGCTAGACCATTAACTTCTTTGAGTATCTTTAAAAGGCTTTGGTGGTAATACACAACTTCGTAAAAAGGGAAGTACCCAATTACTTAAATTAAAAAGCTAAGTTTGTCAAATAGCAAACATGGTCATGGTCAATAGGTGGGTTGGGCAGTGCATGCTGACCAAGTCAGGTTCCTTGTAATGCTATCAGAATTTGCTTATTTTGAATCTTAAAAATAAGGCAGAAAGAATAGAGGAATAAATAAAAACATACTACGATAGATTTAGAACAATGGGAGGGTTGGTTTGGTCGCAATTGTTAGGGTTTCAAATGGACTTAATACTATTGACGGTTAGCTTAGTTTTGGCCATATTTTGCTGTTCCAATGACGGGAAAATTTGCCCATCATAAAGCAAACTGTTGAGCTGAATGCTTTGATTCCCATACGGTTGTATTCGAACCGAAGCCAAGACTTTTTTTTTTACAGTCCTACCCGTTTCCTTTTAGATAGCAAAGTTTGCCTGTAATTGCTGTAATGCCCAAAACGAAACCATTTTCATTAAAAAGGTTCACATTAAAGACAATAGGAGCTTTGTCTTATTCTAAAGACATACTCGGAAGTTCGTGGAAATACAGAAGTATATTTGAACTATTATGATTTGTATAGCACATAAATATTAATGGTGCAGTGAACTGCATTGTGTATAAATAAATGCAAAGCTTTGATCTCACACTGTTTACGAAACGTCAACCAAATAATGCAATAGTAAATGCGTGTATGTCTGCATTTTGTTGAAAAGGACGTGTTTCAACAAAATGATCATGAGTTGACTTAAGGGTTACATCAAATCTATCTACGCGAGAAAAAAAAATAATCGTAATCATCGATTGCTCATTTGTTTTACATTAAGAAAGATAATCTATATATGTTGTGAATTTCTTGGCAGACTATGCCACAAACTAGAAATACTGTACTAGATTTTTTAGCAGAAGAACAGCAACTGCAGTTGAACATACTTTAATTGTGACCGAAGCCGGTCAGTAAACCGCAACCAAAGACTATAAACTGTACAACAAATTGTACCGTATACAATCACAATAACGAACGATAAACCATTTGTATCCGGTGTAGTTATGTTGAGTGACCGCGCACCAAGCTTACTACAAATATGTTATGCTGCGTAGACATAACGCGCGTGTGTATTTTATTAAAAACATAACATAACATTCGTTAAACCTGCACTTCACATGTTGTGCTAGGTCTCATAAGAGAGGTGACCCTATCCTTTAGCAATCTGTAGAGCCTAACGATGAACGTCCACAAATGAAACACGTAAATTTGTACTAAAACGTGTAATGATATAAAAGAAGGCTACGCGCGCGGTTTGGTGGAGCCGTGTCTTTAGCTGATGCGGAAAGATCGCGAACTCACGTAAATGCTTAGGTAAAGACACATGCCCACTGCCCGCGCGCATGTAAATGCTGACATTGCTTATGGTTTCTCCGTACACAATCTGTGGGGCATAATTTCCAATCTCAGTGCTGCTATGCCTGCTATTGAGGCTTTCCTATTGCCCAACCCGGTCATTTAGACCGTGCATACAGGTCTGATCTGACCATTATTCCCTCACTTGTTGCTATTATTTACGCTTGGGAGCAGCACGGACGGTGTTGCCATAAAGTATATTTTTGTTTTATTGCCAGTAATTAGGTCATGCGGATTAGCGGTGCAAGGGCACTTGTATGTATTATGTGCCTTTGTTGAGAATGATTTGTGTGCCAGTCAGTTCGTTCCGGATTCAAATGCACAACTAATCAATTTTAAAAATGAAAATCAAAGAAAAATTTTTGACATTTATTCCAACGGTACCTACATAAAATATATCCATACTAATATAATAAATTAGAAAGTCTCTTAGTTTGTCACTAAACCGACCTGGATTAAAATTGGTATGAAGATAGTCAAGATCTCAGACATAGACTATTTATTATTGTAGTTGGTTTAGTTTAAAACTACACGCATTTGTCCCAGGATATTGTCACTTACCATCAGGTGAGATCGTGGTCAAACGCGTGCCTATCCACCATAAAAAAAAAAAAAAAAAAAAAAAAAAAAAAAAAAAAAAGGATAGTGAGAGATTTTTATTTTTAATTATGTTTTTAAACAATTTGATACTTCATAAAGATTACAATCTAGTCTGGATATAAAATTCGAGACTAATGAGTAATTTAATTTTGACTTAAGCGACTAAATTAATTTTATTTTATTATTTTGCATAATAAATTAGAGATAGCAAAAAACATTAGAATATTTTAATATATTTATTTATTTAAACCTTATGCACTAAAAGTATTCTCTACCAGTCAACCTTTGGGTGATGCAGAGATGTATTATCATTATACCATTTCCTCGACGAATTTTATTTTAATTGGTTTGGAGACGATCCAGTCAAAAAGACGTCAATAGTAATTTACAGTATTTAATTATTTACATAGTGTGTTATGTCTCGATCTCGTTTTATTTCAGTAATAAATGACTATTGTTGATAAGCAACAGATTTATCTCTGTTTGTTTTGGCAAGCCGTAGCAGTTTGTTGTGTGGCTTTCTTGCTAATTATTTATATTTTTTGTCTTCATTGACAGGTATTTGACTGTGATTTCTTAAATTACTGACTTGGCAAGCAGTCTGGTAAAAAATCCACGGTAAATTTTTAATTTTTATAGCGAAACTAATTTGGGCTGTCTGATGTAAGTTTATTATGTGGAAAATATAGGACACATACAAAGAACATTATAACATAGCATCACACCCATATTGCCCAGAAGGGTATGGGCAGAGATGTACAACACCCACACTTCACCTGTTATGTTCAAGTCCTATAGGATAACAGGTGCGCCCATCGCCATCCACCGGGCACAATTCAAACTGCGTGCTGCTATTGTGACTTTCCTGACGGAAAATTCACGAATAACACTTAGCCCGACCCGAACATCTAACCTAACCACTGGACCATCGAGGCAGTTAATCAAGATTATAATTTTTCTTTTAATTTGTAAATGAAGCTGTAGTGCGCATACTTTGTTTAGTAAATAACTTGACCTTAAGAGTTTTTAAATGAAAAAAACTGGTTACGTAAACTACTCCAAGGAAGAAAACTCAGACATTTTAGGTACATTTCCATCCAAATGATTTCACGATTCGTATCATCGTATTTTCGATCTTGAAAAGCCTACCTTGTTTGCCGACTTGAACGTTTTATGTAAAAAGTTGAATCAGCGTTCAAATCGAGTTTGTTAACTTACAAAGAACCTAAATTCTCCAGAAAAGGCTTTGTATATCTAAAATAGGAAAAAATACAGTCGTATTTTTATCTCAAGTTATTCAAAGCAAAATAATCTGAAGTCTCAGCAGCTGATCCCCAACCTTCAAAGAACGTGAATCATGGCAAAAACCTAAGCGGAATATTTTTGTTTATGTTCCGAGATCCGCAAAGAACCAGCTGAAATGTTTCTCCTCACGTCTGCAATTCAAATAAAACCAAATATTTAAGTACACAAATAATAATAACTAAAAATAGTCTTATTGATCGCGGAAGCTCAAAAGATTCCCGCCAATAATTGTGAACACATGGCCTGTTTTGTTTATTTTTTATGACGGAAGCAAGAGTGAGCTTGCCTGTCGACGGGCCTAAAATATTGTTCCTTTCGTTAAAATTATGTGTCTAGGCCTACGTAAATTACTGCCGAACGTTTTAATGAACTACTTTTTTCTTAAATAACTTTTTAAATGTTTTCGTTTCAATTGAGACTTTTTGAATACAGAGTACGCTTGGTGGTTTTGAATTTAGAATTGGAAGATGGAGGTTATTGTCGATGGTCATTTATTTTTTAATAATTTAAATAAAGATGTTTCGAGTAAAACATAGTGTACCAACCTAACTAAAACAATAACAGTGGAATGTAATAACAGTTTCTGTTTGTAAACGAAATGCGCAGAAACTCCGCAAATATTTCATTTTCAACGTCACATACTGATTTATTAACTCGATTATATGCGTTATTTTTATTTTTTTATACTGTACGGCACAATGATATAACTGTGAAGGGTAAGCTTATTATTAGTAATAGTCTTGAAGCAAAAAGATGAGGTAGTGACATATACCCCATAGTAAAAGCTCTGCTTAGTTTGGGACTAGATGGCGGGCATGTGGCGGCGTTTGTGAAATTATTATTTAACTATTTACGTAGTAGATATTTAGGTAGATGTTACAAAGCAGAAAACCATCAATCAATAAAGTTTTAATAACCACGACCGACTTCAATTTTCTAAATCAGAAACAAACAATATTATAAAACTTGAACAAACAGACACCGTTTATTTTAACGTATTATCGCACATTATTACAATGTGCTTTTGCCAAAACGCTTGGCTTCAATCCAAACACTGCTTCCCATCTATGTCTAATTTCTTACTGGTTAGTCGAGATCGTTTGAGTTCCAAATGCAAAGCGAGCAAATCATCGAAACACTCAACGATACAAATTACAGGTGATTTGTAATGTTGGCAACATTGTCTAAAATACTATAGAGTTATAGACTTAAGGTGTGGGCTCATCACGGAAATGGATTGGATGGAACATAAATCGCCTAAAAATTTTAGTGGTTTCTTTGGGTGATAAAAAAAAACGTTTTGTTGAAGGACGTTAAAAAGTTTCCTAAGTAAAACACAGTATTTACGGCTAAATCATGCAAATGTTAAATAATCAAACTTCTTTAAATTATATTATGTGTGATGACATAATGATAATGTTAAATATTATTAAATCATGATATTCGTACATGATTTATTCGTGACAGAATAGGCAAATCACGTATTGTTCCACCATAAACGACGTTATCAGTAGGAAAATAAACGATATTTCCTTATTGACGGTAATTCAGTTACACGGTTTTTATACCGTAAATGTAAGTTACATCATCGAATAAATTAGTTCGCAAGCAACGTTTATTCTGAAACTATGAACTATCTGTGTGCATCGTCCAAATTGAACCTGGGTGGAATCAATTTAAAAAAAAAATCATAATTAAAAAAATATTGTCAAATGATTCCATAGACAAACATGCTCATTTTGGCGCTCATCTAAGCAACATTTCGTGGGTGAGCTTTCAGTAATCCCGTCCATACGATTCGGTTGCTGAAAGACGTCCAAAACGACAAGTTCCTTAGACAAGAAGCGGTGATGTCCGTTAGAATAGAAATAGACCATTATGTTTTACCAAAAAGTTAATAGTAAAAATAAACATATGTAATGAGTTAACCTAGTTGACATAATATTGTACCAATAGCTACGGACGAAGACGCTGCTCCTTAAAATACAGTTAGCACTAGTTCAGGGGTCAGAGTAGGTACTCATGCCCATTTGTGTATATTTTTTTATGTCAATAAATAATTTATTATTTAATTCATCCAAACATTTCATTCACAAATATTCTACCAAATCGATCTATGTAGCACGTTTCTCAACGAACACGTGAAAAGGTGTAAGGCGTAGGTGTAAATTATACATTATACGTGCAATAAAGCGGTTAGGTTAACCACATCTGTAAATAGATACTAAGATACGATGACGAATGAAGTTGCCAATAAGAGCTAAACTCAATATTTATGTAAACTTGTCTATGGAACTGTTATTTCGGGATTGAAATGGCGGTGGAGCATGATTTTAGTGTCTGTGTACTTATTGAATTAAGAAAATACATTAGATTTAGTATGTAGGCACGTTTCTATGAATCGAGCTCAAGGACTTAAATATATTAAAATACGGGTCGTATCTGTTTTTATTTTGTTACCAATTTTTTGAGTTACATATTCGTCAGCACAAATTTAATTTATATTACAGAATGCATGATATTATACTTGTATAGATAAGTTTTCGTAACAAACCTTTTCAGAAAAATATGTTATCGTATTTTTTTTTCAAAATGCTCAATTTGTTGGGAAAATCTGGTGGAATGGATTTTGAACAAATTTTTATGCCGAACAAACTGCTTCTGGTAGAATATGTTTATCAATTAAGTCTAAGGATTTATTTTGGAATTTGTTAATGAAAGATGATTCATTGATTGATTCATCATTGAGCCATAGAGCCTCGGTTGAACTACTTATTCTTTGTGGTCGAACCCTATTTTCCTTAAATAGAATAAGTTAATATTTACTTATTTGATTGCCTTCTACATCATTCCATTTTAGTTTCAATAAAATAAGCTCTACAACATACGGGGTGTTTGGTACTTAGTTTCCCAAATTGAATTGGCTGGAAGGTAGTATAGTTTTATCACCCCTAACTCAATTCTCACATCACAAGTTTTTTTTTTATTTATTCAAGATTTAAAAAAAAATCATCACAGAAATTTCGGTGATTGAGTAAAGTAATTAATTGTTTTCAAGGTTTTTCAAGAATTAGCATACAAAATGGAAGATCACGATCTATTTTACTTTTTTATTAAATCCACTTATAAAATTGACCGAAAATATTTATTTAACGCTTATAAAAGTTTGTCCGTAATTAAAGATTATATGTATTATTTGCAAGTAATTCTCAATTCCAAATTGTGTTTTTGCAATTGAATTAAGAATCACAATTTTCAGGTTAAATCAGCTTTTTAAAAACAAAATCGATTCAAAACCTGAACATGGTACTTTTTTCTAAAAATATCTTTAAAAGTTAAATAAAAAAACTAGTTAAGTGTGTAAGTTATGGTTGCTAAAACTAAAACTAAACTGCTACCTTTTAGCTAATTTAATCTGTCAAACGATGAACCAAACACTCTGTATTCAATAATGCCATATATCATAGTGAGATATGACTAACTAGGAATAAATTTATCCCTCTGGGAAAAAGGAAAGCGAAGCCCGCGGCTCGCGCCTTAAATCACCACGAATTAGGACGTTTCATGATTTGACTGGTTTATTTTAAATTATTATTTAAGTTGGTCTGCCTTGTTGGTCTAGCGGTTAGCTAGAGACGCATACGGTCTCACACCGGAAGGTCTCGGGTTCAGTTCTTGGGTCGGGCATTTTTCCCTAAGGAAATACCTAATAGCAGCAAGAAGTTGGATTTGTGCCCGGTGGATGTCGATACAGCCTCTGACATATGGGACCCTAATCATAACAGGTTAAATGTGGGTGTTGTACGCACCCTTCTGGGTAATATAGGCGTGATGTTATGTTATGTTATATATTTATAAGTACATACGTTAACGTATATACGTAGGTACACTATTTTTGCATCGATCAAAGGTATTTCAAGAGTTTGTTGATATTCTATTGAAATAACTTTGATCGATACATAAATAGTGTACGTACGTATATACGTTAACATATTATGTACAGTGGGCCAACGAGTTAGCTATGCAGGGCAAAAACTTGTATGTCATAGGTAAGACTTACTACATCAGTTATGGATAAGTGAGTTACATATCTAAATAGTGGGTATATTATACTTATTAAATATGTAATTCACACATGCATATCTGTTGCAGTCAGTTTTCACTATGGCGTAGAAGTTTTTGCCCTGCATATCTAATTGCTTGGCCCACTGTACATATAATAATAATAATAATAATAATTTACTTATTTGGCACACACCGTCTCACCTTTAACCTGCCACCAAATAGTAGTGCTTCCATTACTGTGTTCCGGTTTGGTGGTGAGATCAGGCCCTGAAATTACTGGCACATGAGGCATAACACCGTAGTCCTCAGCTGAAGCGACGCATCTACAATCTGCTTTTGTGGATTGTTGATGTCCATGGGCTGTACTCCACTTACCAACAGGTGGACTACACGTTCGTTCGCTGTGGGTGTAGTAAAATAAAAAAAAAATTGGTTTATGGGATTGTAGGCTACTTCTTAATACAATGAATTCCACGCGGACGAAGTCGCGGGCAAAAACTGGTCGTGAAGTATTTCCTAATGTTCATTGTTAGGCTCGCCGCTTTCCATCAACGTAAAGCGAGTAGACTGACTCTGATAAAAAGAGATTTAGATTTGAATCAACCTCCTTTATCACATTTTCTTAGATTTTATAGCCCAATCAAAACTAATTTCGGAACCGCCACAGCTGACATAAAAGCAAGATTTAAATAAATGACCGTCCCTTCTAGTGGCTGACGAATGAATGATTTTATGAGCCATTATAAATAACAAATAGTCAAAACATTCTTTATTTTTGACAAACAATAATGTTTAAATACAATTTGTTTTATGTTTTGGCATTCTGGAGGATTGTAATCTGTCGTCATATTAGTTTATTTATTAGTTTTTACTTATGTTTCATCACATTCTTGTCATAAAAAAAGTTATAATAATAATTATAATTGCTTCGATGGTCTAGTGGTTAGCGTATGCGCCTCTCACCGCGAGGTCTCGGGTTCGATTACCGGGTCAGGCAGTGTTATTTGTGAACTTTCCGTCAGGAAATGCATAATAGCAGCACGGAGTTGGAATTGTGCCCGGTGGATGGCGATAGGCTATCCCATGGGACCCTAAACATAACGGATGAAATGTGGGTGTTGTACACACACTCTTCTGGGTAATACAGGCTTGATGTTATGTTATGTTATATATTTATACGCACATACGTTAACGTATATACGTAGGTAAACTATTTATGTATAGATAAAAGGTATTTCAATAGTATGTTGATATTCTCAGATTTATACGGTTGGTTTTTGGTATTGATATTATTAATTGGTGTGGCGAAAGGTGTAGCTTAATGAAGGACCTAGATTACTTTTTATAGGCATCTTTTGTAAGCAAAGTCATATCCAGAAGCAATTGTATTTCAGCATGCACGTAAACAGTGACTTACCCACACTTATTTACCTGTATATTTTAGTATTTCAGTAATGAAATGAGGGATTTCGTCACGGCAACTAATCTTTCCGTTGAGTAGTCATAAAGTCAAGTATCCGGAGTTATGGCCAAATAAAATAATATTATATTTACCTAATGTAAATTGAAATACCCCGTTATTTACATTTTGAAAGCTTATGGCAAATAGACTACTCCAATCAATTTACGATGATATACCTACATAATTATACTGCTTAACATAGTTGCTGCATAATTCAAAATTGCTTTACGTGTGATTCACGATAATTTTGACTCCTATCAAACAGCTCACTACAAGACTCAAGATTTTAACCTAAAAAAATCTTGGTTAAAATCTTGAGTCTTTATCGCTCTAGTCAAGAGAAAGATTCTATAGTCTTTATCGCTCTATAGAATTTTTCGCTTATTCAGGACTTAAAATAAGCACTCGAAGCAAATAAGTACTTTGCTCTCTTGTTGCACAAATAACTATTTCGGTAGCATTCGCTGATAAAAACATACATCGTAAGATTCGTAATGTAAACACACCTAATACGAAATGCAGTCATTCTATGATGTAATGCACAATGTCATTGTAATGTGAGGTTTCTAAGCCTAACGAGATAAACCTTGAGATGCATTAGAAATAGCAGTTCTTGAAATTATGTAAGTTACAGATAGGTACTACGTGTCAGAAGTATTTGATTGCACTTGTAAGCCATCACTTGTCAGTGTCTTACGTTAATGGGCTTAAATAACGAAACGATTATTTTTAAGCCATTTTTAGAAATGATTCTTGTTTTAAAAGAAAACAGCATTCTCAAACAGAAAACAACACGAGATTAAACTTGATCAAACGACTGTCAAAATATTTGGCGATATCAATATCAAAGATTGATGATTTTGGCAAAGGCAACGGTCGAACTGAAGGTTAATACGGTCAACCAAAAACCACAATATTGATAGCCAAAATGGCCACTTTTGCAAAGTTCAATGAAACTTTGTAAAAATAAATGATCAAAGGAAATCTTCCTTTTGATGATAAATATACGATTATAATTATGTACTTACAATCAGCAACGGAAATAGCTACACACAAACAAATTTCCAAAGACACTTATTTCTTAAAATCGTAATTCTTTAATGATTTGATGAATTTAAACTTATAGTTTCGATTTCATTAGTGCATTATTTTACAATAGGGATGTTTTTAATGTGAATAATTTGTATGGAAATTTGAACATTTTCAAGTTACTCTGTCTGTACATTCTAAATACGTAATTGAAATAATGTTGCCAACATTTCCGTTAAGCCTTTGATTCAGTTGCGCATCAGCTTTTATTTATCCGGACTTTAGAATATGTGTAGTAATCGTAAAACGAATCATAATACACACTTTAAAGCGAAAAATTCTTGAACACGCGTTTGAAATGATTTACATTCTGTCATAGTTTGACAAAAACACCATTTTGATTTTAAGAGTGTCACAAGTAGCTATTTTGGGACCGGACTATTTGATCTGCACAAAAACAAATTTGTTTACTTACCACTAGTATGTACGAACATGAGTCATTTATTTCATTTAAAGTTAATAGTAAAAGTAAATATTGGTCGGTAATGTGTACCTACCATTATTTACAAGTATATATGTTGGAATATGTACAACAATGAAAATCTGAAAAATAATAACAAATAACAAAAGAAATGTATCCGTATCGCTGTCACCGCTATGTTATGTGTAATTTTATATCACATATAGGTGTACCTATGTATTAGTCCTACAATCGATGTATTTATAATACACAATCGATTTTCTTCTCGTACCGGTCAAGTAGTTAATAAAATTTACATTCGTACTTGCAGTCATAAAAATACAACTTTTCCAATTTAGTTTTAATAGTGTACTAAATAAAGTGAATTGTCTTTACTTCATTGACTTTTATGACTTCGACGGGGACTAAAAGACAAATAAGTTACGTCGCTTTATGGGTGCTGAAACAAATTATTCGCAACAAAGTATTTAATAGGATTTTCATAGGTTTTTAATGTTGGCTGAGTGATCGTCAAATATTGCTGACAAGAAAGTCAGTCACGAAATATAGATACTTCTGTGAAACTGTAACTGAATTTTAGAGCTTCCGAAAACATTTTGAACCAACCATTTTCACATCCGGCGGTGCATTCTGAAAATTACGGTTTGTTTGTAAATCAATCGGCCAAAATATTTCGATACTATTTTTTTAAATTAACGTATCACAAAACCTCTTTTTCAGAAGTTGCGGTAAATGACACACGCTAAAATTGGCCTACCCAACCCAAAATATTTATAGATCTAATAATGAAGATCTACAGGTCCTCAATATGACAGCCATAATAATATAATATGTTGGTAATAAACTAGTAAAAACGCCACATATATAACCGCCAATATCATATCGGCTAGATCATAAAACTGCGATGAGAAACATAGTACTATGACGTACACACGTTCACACATCAAGTTAGCATTTCCAGTACAGGCTGGTCTCGCATTGCACGGGAAGTCTATACAATGCAAGACCATCTTATGCTGGTGATGTATACCTTGATGGGTAGGAGCGTATATCTACTACGCAAGCAGTTAACTATGTAATAAAGATATCTGAGTGAGGTATTAGTCGATTGATGTTTCAGCCATTTATTTAGGATACTGACAATAATATTTGGGGATCTGAAGTGTAAATATACTGGTTGAGTTATTGAAGATGTTATCAACATGTAATGTATGTATTTACCGTTCACTTCAAATCGGCCAAATGTTTCCGTCCTGCCCTATACATACTCCATTTTAAGCTCAAAACAGTCAAAAGAAGTTTACAAGAGTCTCGAGGAATGGAAAATTGGCTGATTCGATGTATGTAGAACGAATCTTAGAAAACGAACAAACTGCTCAAATCAAGAGATATCAGATCGGATACAACGCTAATAGTTTTTCAATTAGAAACTTCGACGATTACGAAGATAAAACTAGAAATACCATCTTGAAAAACCACATCTCCATTTGTGCAGTATAAGAAAAAACGTTTTTTTTATCATAACTAGAAGATGTCTTGTCTATAGGTTCCAAGATAGCTTGGGAAGGTCAAGACTAATCTATAGCCTGAGCAAGTCATCAGGTGTCTAATGGATGGCCGTGCCCAGCCATTTGCTGCTTTCTACGGATCCAGGGCGCGTTGTTTAACTTTGAAAATGTCTTTGTAAGTGATTTTATTTAAGTACTAGTTTTTGCCCGCGACTTCGTCCGCTTCTACGCATTGACCTTTATAAAACGCTTTCTGTTCCGCGACCATGGAGTTAAGTGTAATGTTAAATATCTTCCTTAAGAATTAGACTATCAATCACAAAGAGAATTATTTAAATCTGACCAGTGGTGCCCGAGATAAGCGCATACTAACAAACAAACTAACTATTGCCCGCAATTTTGTCTGCGTGACAGGTACTCGTACATCGATAAAAAATAATTTATCGATATTATATTATTGGTTTCACAGTGCGCGGTTTTGGGCTGACTGAAACCAACGACTCCGTCCGTCCATCTAGCGAGGGGCCACGCTGCATTTGCCAGTTCGTGGCAGTTATGGCCTAGCTTGGTAATAATTATACCTACCACCTAGATGTAGTTCCAAATTCAGACACTCATGTTTACGATATTATTGTGAAATAGGAATAGATTTTTACTACTTTTGAAATTAAAGTCATCATAAATTATTACACGGTACGATTAGTTTAATAAAATCATATTTTACGATGTGCAGAAATTCTTCAGATAGCTAAAGCAATAAAACCAGAATCTATGTATTTTTTTTCTTAAATCCTAAAATTTTAACGTTGTTCTTTATCTGAAAATACAAACTACCAGCAATAAAACCTTATTATTATTCTATACTTGATTGTGACTCAACCTTTTTTATGAAGCGGCCAGCACGTACCATAAACAACAAAGTAGAACCTTTCAGTGACCTTTCACCCTTCCATTTGTGTAATGAAATAAACATAGACTATAGAGGAATGGATTCGTTGCAAAGATGTCATTAGCAAACATGGTGATGGAATATTTGCTTGGAAGATGGTAGGCCTTTCTGTTTATTACGTTAATGACGTGAGCTTGGCTATTTCTGTTCCTGCTTCAGATTAGTTCCAGTAGCTTTATGAAAAAGTTATAAACATGTATGGTACTGAATATTATTGCAGCACTGATATTCTTATGCTCTCTTATCAATAATACAGTTGCATGTTGATTGTAATGTTTGACTATGATTTTTTCAACAGCATTATGAATGGGCGATTCTGTAATACGTTAATCGAAGCTTCGAAGCTTAGCAAAGAAATAGTATTGCCACAGAATATTAAGTACAAGTACAGAAGCACCACTTCCCGTAACAATTCATAGAAATAGAGACTCTTGCTACTAAGCAACAAAGTTCAATTTAGCTCGCATAAGCGCTCAGTACCTAACGAGATATTCACCTAAATATTGCCGCTCTCTTTTAACGCGTAGCTCTGTCGCTGTCTGGCGCTGAGTGACGCGATACCTATGTCGCTAGGGTTGTCGGCTCGCCGATGCGTTGCTACCTACTACTATAATATTCATCGTCTATCTATCTACCTATTTGAGCACCTATTCTATCTTACGTTTGATGCGTATGATTGATTACTCAGTCAATTAGGTAGATACTAAAACGAATTTTAGTCTCTCATTTGTAATAAAAAAATGAAAACAAACTAATTTTTGAATATTTTTTTGCAGTTTGTACTGTTTTGAATGAAATTTGTATAAAGGGAACCTAATTAAATTCTTTTTATCATTTAAGCCCTATAAAATTTTTCTTTTCACATGGGTAAACTATTCTCATTTACTTACAATAACAATATTTTACATTTTGTGCATTAATTAAAAAGTTGTGGCACAAAAACATCAAAATTTCTGGTTTGTTTACATTTTTACTATTCTTAATTCTTCTAATCTCCTAACGCGTTGACCCATTTATATGATTCAAACGGATAAAATAGTTTTAGACCTAGGCCTTTCATTTGACACCATAATCGTTAAAATATATCAACAAAGAAAAAGTCACATTTTCAAGTTGCTCTCGTAATTATAAAAAACAAATTCCTTAAATAATTCAGACATGAGTCCATATTATTAGTAAGTATCAACAAAGTAACTAATTAATGTTAGTAATATGAAGAATGTGAAGGTTTATAGTTTCATAGTTTTAAAATAAATTTGAACGTACATTTTCTCATCTGCGGGTAATGAAAAAAATGACAATCCCTCGTCCTTTTGTCTTGACACACATCCATCAAATAAGCAATGCTTTAAACCAGACATTCTCTCTTATTTTAAACTTATTTAGTACTTATTATAATAATATTAAAACTTCCACCAAACACACGCGTACTACCAACCCTACAGTCGAATGTGGTCGAATGGAGCCGGCGCCATGCGAATTTGTAGGCATTTATCGCTGTAGGTACGGCCGAGTGGCGGGGCCCTGGTATTGCGTCGAATAATGCAATCGTAGAACGTTAGCAGTTCAATCAATAACATTTACGTTCACGTAAACGTTCGACTGAATTCTAGGTAACAAATTCAATTGTTTGAATCAAACGGATTCAGGTCATGTATCAAGGTGTGTTTGATCTCTCGAATAAAGCTGTCAGTACTCCGTCTGACGTGAAGATTCTACATTTTACGTGAATTTAATTGACGAGCTGATTTGCAATATTTTTGGTCTGTTTGTGAGAAGAAAAACTGAGGTCTTCCCTTCTATGCCTTGGTCGTACGTACCGAGTACTCAGACGAGACAATGCACTCGTCCGAAGGGTGACACAAACTATAAACGGCAAGCGACTGCAATGACGGTTGAGTACCCATTTCTTCGCACCGAGTACTCGACACAAAGTGCACCAACTTCACCGAGTGCTCGGTAAGTCTGCTAGGCAAGCATGTAAGCAAGCATGACAAGTGTAGACGATTAAACATTCGTCATCAAAATTCCATTTTTTGTAGCCCTATAGCCCAACAAAATTGAGCGAAAGAACGGTACACAATAATGACATGTGTAGGTGGAGGTTTAATGAGATTGTTCGCTTTACGTTCACATAAACGTGTCTAGGTAACAAAGTCAGAAGGTTCAAAGGGAATCCAGGTCATGTATCAAGGTGTTTGATCTCGAGAATAAAGCTGTCAGTGTTCATGAAGATCGCTGATCTAACGAGTGCGTGTGCTGATGATTTGATTAGAAATTGTTTATCGTAAGAATCCGTAAACACGAACTGTTACGGTTTGTTTAATATGTTTAATAGATTCGTTGTTGGAAATGGTTCCTTTGCTTTGCTTCTGATTTCCAGTCATTTTTTGTAACTTAACTGCTACAGCGCAGGCAAATTTCTGATTAACACGTTCGGCGGATACCGTTACCTGTCTGGATAGATAATTTGCATTACATTGTTTTCCAGCATTATATTCTATAATTTAGGTATATAAATAGGGTGAAGGGACCAATTCTCTCCACTCGTTTCCCTTACCCATATATCTCTATTTAACCGCCGCCAATAAAAGACACGTACTATTCGGCGTTAACGGACCGCAAAACCGTCTTATTTCGCGATTAAATTGTCAAACACATCAAATCGTGATAAAAACTCGAGTAAATATGTTTGATCGTTGGTTATATCAAACAAACTAATATTGATACAAATCTCATCCCAAAGATTTGTATCAATATTAGTTTGTTTGATATATTTCAAGATAAATTCAATGCATTATAAAGTCATTGAAATTAATAAGCATTATTACTTATAATGGCACTTGATTTTATTTATGAGAAACCAATACTTGATTATAAGAGCTAGATATAATGAGCTTTAACAACAGGCTGTATATTCCTAAGCTGATATTTATAATAATCATATCATCATAAAGTTTAATTATCATCATTTCTAATCATAATATCATCGAGGCTATCAATATGTGCACTCAATTGGGATCTTCCCCCTATCATCAAACCAAAATACAGTCGTTTTATGCAAAAACTCTATCACCGCCAAATATAGTAATACAATGGTAGATATTAGCTATGCTGAGCCTTTTTTATTACAGACCAGTATTTACGCAACTCCTAGAAAAATCCCGAATTAACAATATGAATCTATTTCAAAAGAATGTGAGTACTAAAACCGTTATAAAAGTAGTTAAGGAAACGTCAAGCATCAGTGTTTATTGAACATAACGTTTTTATGTAAATTGTAATCAAACATTCAGAATTATTACAGTTTGTTTTTCTATCTAGATTCTGCGGGAACTAATGTAAATATTGGCAAAAATGTATGAATGAAAATGAATAGCGCAGTGAGATCGGTCAGATAGTCGTCAATTTCATTCGAACCCACAGTAATCTATTTTAACTTCTTTTTTCCTAAATCTTTGTTAAATAACCAGATAAGAAGAATCGTAATATCGTCTTAAAAATATACTAATTATTATTACCATACTAAATGTGTTTTATATTTAAGACTTACCAAACCGTTTTTGTCACGGTTATCTAGAATAGTTATTTTTTCATAAACATACCTGCAACAAAACAAAAACTTTTATTAATTAGAGAAAGCATTTACATACATTTGTTTTTATATTTCATAACTTTATTTGGTGTTGTCAAGTCCAATGTGTATTCCTAAAAAATAAGGAATATTTTTTTTTTAAAAAAAAAGCTCACCAGTAATTTGCAAATACAATTTACTAGTATTTTTTGTTCACCCCTCGAGCTAAACTTTATTCGCTTGTGTAAGGAGGAAGTTCACGTCCGTGGTGTAATGGCCATGATTCGAACCCACGACCTCTCGATCGTAAGACCGATGCCTTATCCATTTTGCAACAGCCGTTTCATAGTAGAGAAGTTTGTACATTTTGTTATTTCCAGCCTCAAAACCACCTTAAACTAAGTTCTTTGTACTTCTTATTGTTTGTCTCTCAGTAGCATGACTCACAGTATGGCCAAAAATAACAATAAAATGCTCATCCGATGCCATCGACGGAGCTTATCAGACAGCCACTGAGGCGGAACTATCCGTATCTGTGATGAGCAATGCACATATCCTGGACTTTGTGTGTGGGTGGCATGTTATAAGTAGTTTACGATAGATTTTGAATTTTAAAGGCAGGTCATACCTTGCCAGTTTCTTAACAAATTGGCGCCCCCCCGACTCTCTTAAGCTGAATCCTGGATCCGCCAGCTGATAAACGGCTACAATAGATAATTTCAGCAGCCTAATTCATTCGACTTCGGCAGACTTCATGCCTTGTTCCCCAGGGGCAGTTTTAGTGACGCCAAAGTCACAACATGCCGTTTATCGCAACCAACAACAATGATAAGTATTCTACCATTGAGAGTGCCAGCAACCAGAAAAAGAAAACATCAAATAACTCACCTAATGACCATCTCCAGCACATCTTCTTTTTCGAAGACTTTGCAGTACAAATGAAGGATTTTCAAGCATGTGTACTGTAAGCCAGTCCAGTTGACTTCGGCAGACTTCAGGGCTTGATCCCAGGGGCAGTTCTGGTGACGTGACAGGCACAACATGCCGTCTACCGCCGTCTCCGTTGGAGGCATTTAATTTATATTTTTTGGTTCACTTTGGTATAGTTTTTTTAGTCATTCAAAGAAGAATGACTACATTTGGTTCTTTAATTCCTTTCTTTATGTTTGAAGATTTGGCTGTTAAATTTAGGTAAACGTGATGAGTTTAGAGATTTCATTGGTAATAAGAATGTCAAGGACGTCGAGGGTTGAAGCTGATTATTTGAATTGGAAGGTAAACGTGGTTTTTTAAGCTAAGGAGAACTTGCAGACTTGCTCTTGTTTCTGAAGTGTTTTTGTGTTTAGCAGTCATGATGGTCTCCAAAAAGACATTAGGTCGAGTACTTTTTTCTAATTAGACGAATTGTTATTCTATTGAAACATTCTTTCGAATTGTTTATTGACTAGTAATGAGCGGGTAAACTGAACGAAAAATAACATGTAAATGAGCAAGCACTGCTTGTAATAGTACATTGCTCATATATTTTTGGGACTGTACAATCATGAACAGAAGTAGCTACGCACAAACAAAATTTCAAAGCCACATATTAAATTAATTTCAATCAAATTCAAATCGTAATTCGATAAATTAAATCTTGTATTCATCTACAATTTTTTTTTTTATACTACGCTCACAGCTAACTAATTCACCTGATGGTAAGTGGACTACAGCCCATGGATATCAACAATCCACAAAAGCAGATTATAAATGTGTCACTGCAGCTGAGGACTACGGTGTTATGCCTCATATGCCTGTAATTTCAGGGCCTGATCTCACCACCAAACCGGAACACAGTAATGGAAGCACTACTATTTGGCGGCAGGTTAAAGGTGAGCCGGTGGTGCTGCCGCCCTCGAGCTCATTTTTACAAGTTAACATTTTCAAGTGTTCAGCTACTTTTGTTGCTGACTGTACCTAGATTCAATTTAATTCTTAGAAAATTCTTCTTAAAAATAGCGTTGCGTCACGCATTCTTTTTGAAACTGCTGGGTTTTTCTAATGATCGACGTCTCGAATGTTTAAATCGTTATTAAACACATCAGCAAATACTGTAATGAGGCTATTAAATACTTTAAGTTTTATTTTACTACCCGATTGTCCGAAATTCTGAAATGTTTATACAGATACTCTACAACCACTAAAAGAAACTTCTCATTTCAATACTTGTTAGTTATAAGCAGGGCTCGGAATTAGGTAGAGTTTTTCATGTACTTACACTGATTTCATACAGCGAAAGAATAAAGTGGATATGCCTCAAATCCCGAGATTGATTTTTAAGAGCAGAAAAAAATCCCATGATTTTTTAAATAAAAAGTTATTTACTTTTTTACACAATTTAAACTACTGCACGCGCGACTAAATATTTTAACTCTCACAAAATTTATACAGTAATGTCGGAAGCGAACACTTCAAATCTTACTGGTAATGAATCGGACAAGGAAAATGATTCTGATGGGCCGTTTGAATAAGCAAAACCTCACGAGTCTAGGCTAGAAGCAAAAGTATTTGCTCGTATTTATAAAAAAGGCGAAATATGCGTATGAGAATTTACTACAGACTTTCAACAATTTGTATTGTGAATTAATGTAAACTAATAAAAAAAAAATGTTAATTATCTTTGTTTTATTTATCTATCTCTGAGGTTTTTATTATTATTTATTCGTAATATTGTTGGCCACACGGAATTGTCCATTAGAAATCCCGGAAGGTCCACATTAATATCAACATTTCGATGCAAGTACATAAAAAACTCTACCAAATTCCGAGCCCTGGTTATAAGGTATACATGTATGGGCCCTGGTGCCTGAAATAAAATATATTTTGTTTTGTGATTACGCTCTGCTAGAGGAATGTGCAAAATGGCCACCTAACATGGCAGTACAGTGATTTCGTTATTCGACGATCGAAATTGATTAGAATTTACATCCACATCTGTTGTCCTGCCCATTACTTCCTACCCCTTGTACTCTAAAAGACCTTATGCAGGGCAACCAAAAAGGCGCCCTAGTCGCATCCTATTGGTCTATAAGTAAACAGATATAAATTATTTAACAGAATTACTATTGTTATTGACACGACAAGAAGAACATCCACATTTTGATTTTTTGTTAGTCATCAAAATGATACTGACTATATTAATATTAATAATTCATTTCATTATGTGTGTTTCTATGTATAATAAGTATGTATTTACAAAAGAAAACTATATATGTATTAGTATCAGTTATTCTAGTACCCATAGTACAAGCTCTGCTTAGTTTGGGACTAGATGGCGTTGTGTGTGAGTTGTAAAAAAATATTTATTATTATTTATTTATTCATCATTCATTCGTAAAAACATATCTTTAAATACTTTTGCTTCTCTTAATTCTATGTCCGTGACTTAAATGGGAATATTAATTATATTACATTTAGCATATTATGAGAGAGTACGTTGACTTTAAATGCCGTTATATCCAAGAATCTAGCTATAAAATGCTATAATTATTTTAGCGGAGGTTCACATACATTAGTAATTAATTTAACTTAATTATTCTAACTGTCTTTAGACTCCATAAGCTAATCTATTGTTATCTCAATCTAACACAGCCGTGTTTTGTATAAAGTATGAACATTTAAATGAATTGTAGAATAATACATCTTAAACTATCTATGAGATGAAATGATGGTAGGGCTTATGAGATTGAATTCTAAGAAGGTCACAAAAAGTGTGCTCTGTGTATTTACAGTCATGATCAGATAGATGTTTGTTTACTACTTTTGTACTATTCTTATGACAAAAAACAACTTGAAAGCCTAAAACTTGTAAGTAGAATGACATACAGATACCAGAAATTGAATAGAAATAGAAACGTTAATTTGCCAAAACCATGGTACAGTAGGCCAAAGAGTTAGCTATGCAGGACAAAAACTTCTAAGTCATAGTAAAGACTTACTACACGAGTTATGGATAATTAAGATACATATCTAAGTAGTAGGTATATTACACTGATTAAATATGTAATTCACACATGCATATATATATTATCAGTTTTCACTATGGCGTAGGAGTTTTTGCCCTGCATATCTAATTGCTTGGCCCACTGTACATGGTGGAATCTAACAAAAAAGATGGTACAATTAAATTAGTGGATAGAACATGTTTCACCGTATAATCGGTATGCAAAATATATAATGTTTTATCTATGCATTAACATTATATTAAGTACTAACATTAAATTCAAATTCAAATTCAAATTCAAATCATTTATTTTCATAGGCCCCAGGAGGCGCTTGAACACGTCAAAACATTACAAAAAATGATATATAAGTAAATAATAAATAATACTAAATTATACTAATTACAATGATTTGAATAACCGGGGCTCAGATTAATTTTAATCAAACTGTTTAGAATCGAATTAAAATCAATCTAAGTACCAGCTCCGATGGGTATTGCATTATGAGAAGAGCTGGTGAGAAACTCATGTGCACCATCTTTTAAAATGAAAAATATAACAATATAAAAGTACATAAAAAAATCACATAAGAAGAGCAATTTATTTCCAAATACTATTATCATTTATGTAGTATGAAATACTATAGTAAGCTTTTTGACATAATTTAGTTTTAACATATTTTTTAAATTTACCTATTGATAATTCTATTGCGTCTAAAGGAAGTTTATTGTAAAAGCGTATACATTGACCTGGAAACGAGTTAGAGATTTTATGGAGCCTAGTAGTGGGCACAGCGAGTTTGTTTTTGTTCCTTAGATTTAATTTATGGAGATCACTATTTTTCTTAAATTTCGTTTGGTTTTTGTGAACGTACATTAAATTTTCGTAAATGTATTGAGAATGTAACGTCATAATATGTATCTCTTTAAATTTATTTCTTAGTGTCTCCTTGGGACTCATCATATAGATAGCTCGAATAGCTCGTTTCTGGAGCACAAATATTGAATCTATATCCGCGGCACTACCCCAAAGCAATAAACCATATGACATTATACTGTGAAAATAGCTAAAATAAACTAAACGCGCAGTGTCAACATCGGTCAGTTGACGAATTGTTTTTACGGCGTAAGCTGCTGAGCTGAGTCTACCAGACAACGTTTCTATATGTCGGCCCCATTGTAATTTAGAGTCTTATGTTATACCAAGAAAGACAACCTTATTGACCATTTCCAATTCCTCATTGTCCATCACCACACTAGTTTTGACTTGCTTAACATTTTTTGTAAAAAATCTAATATATTTTGTTTTACTACCATTTAAAAGCAAGTTATTAGCACTAAACCAGTTCACTATCTTTGATAAAGCATTGTTTACATCGTCAATTACTGATTGTTGTCTTTTTACCTTAAAAACTAAAGAAGTGTCATCCGCAAACAATACTATCTCATGATTATCCTTAACAAGATGAGGTAAATCATTAATATACAAGAGAAACAGGAAAGGCCCTAAAATAGAGCCTTGTGGCACCCCCATTGCTACAGCTGATCCATGCGAACGCTTTCCATTGACATCTACTCTCTGAATCCTATCGCTTAGATATGAAGTAAGAAGATCCAGAGCGATGCCTCTTATACCGTAGTGGTGTAACTTCTTGACTAGAGTTTCATGCTGCACACAATCAAAAGCCTTAGATAAGTCACAAAACACCCCATAGGCATCCCGCGACTCTTCCCAAGCCTCAAATATGCATTCCAGTAATTTTACCCCAGCATCACATGTCATGTTGACCGTCCGCGAGTGAAACCGAATTGTTTAGTGTGCAACAGATTGTTTTCATTAAAATATTTAAGTAACTAAATTAATTTAAAGTTATGATAAATGCCATCCTACAGAAAGGACTAGTACGTAGTTCACAAAACCGGCATATATGACGAGATGTATGAATGGTGAGGAAGCGAAAGAAGTATGTAAGGAGCGAAGCACATGGCGTTCCACATCGTATACCCCCGTGGAATAAAGTTGTGATTTTATGTATGTATGTATTGCTAGAAATGAAATATGTTCATACGACTATATTATTGTATACAAAATGCATACAAAATCGATACATCCGTCGAACTAATTAGCGGTGTATCAGCCCACTTGACTTGCTGCTAATCGACCTGATGAGATAACATATGCATTTAGGATTATCTTTTGATGGATCGAATCCGAAATATTAATATTTTCCGGCAATTTCGTTCACGTCTATCAGCATGCTTTGCAGATAACTATGGCAATGGACTGGATACTGAAAGCCTAGTCACTAGAGGTCACAGGTAAGCCTTTGGTTCCACGCCTTATCTCTTTCTGGTCTTCGATTTCTGTTTAGCCAAAATCTGAATAAGAAGAACAATGAACATGAAATGCATTACCTCTTAATATCAGACGAGCACAATAATTGAATATATTCAAAAAAATGTTAAATGAACATTATTTATCATTATAATAATTTATTCTGTAGTGTATATTAAGTATGTATATGTTTTTATGTATATGTATCTATTGTATATAGTATGTATTTATGTATTGTATGTATTTTTATATTGTATAGTGTGTATTGAAGTGCTTATACACTCAATATTTCATGTACTATTTAGTATTTTAATTATTTATTTATTTTTATTTTAGTCTTTAATCTTGACAAGCCTTGAGCAAAATTAAAAAGAAAAAGTAACAACAAATCCAATGCAATAAACTACCGCAAATATCCATTATATTATGTCCATCCTAAGGTTGCCTGGAAGAGATCGCGTCAAGCGATAAAGCCGCCCTTTGTACATTATAGTTTTAAGTACCTATTTCTTTGTATGTTTTTTACAAATTTGATGTGCAAATAAAGTTTTCTCGATCGATCTATCTATCTATCTATCTAATGACAAGCACTAGAAAATAAATTTGACTTCGCCGTCGACACGAATGATGAAGAACATTAATGGTTTATCTCTCATTGGTCCGATTGGATCTCGTAACTGCAATTTGGCCAGGAGGACAATATTAATGGTCCAAATAGAAATAACATTACTGTTTGGAATATTTTACTAACGACAGGATTACGAGCATCTTTAGCAGCTTTAAGACAACTTCCGTGTCAGAAGGCTGCATAAATTAGCGTTTATGACGCAATGTCACTCGCATGGTGGTATTAATGTCAGACGGTAATACAGTAAATTGATCAGATGACAAACTTCCGGCATCTTCTACGAAACATTGGTTCGTTGGTTGTTTTGTAATCCAATATCTTAATAGGACAGATTTGATTGAGAGGCGAAACAAAGGCAGTGTCCTTGGCACTGTCTCTTAACATAATGTAGTTATGAACGTGAGCAAGGTATATCGTTGAGAGAAATGCACAATGCATTGAGTATGTTGGTAGAATACAAAATATTTGCCATACACAAACATAAGCACTCTGGACAAACTTCAGTTAAGCTTTTGCGTATTCAAAACACCTCTGCTTAGAATTGGTAGGTTACAAAAGTAGTATGTTTTGAGAGTCAAAAGAGAAGTGACGACCTTAATAAAAACAAAAACGCTACCCAAACATAAGCAGGGGTAATTGTTCGGAACAACAAAATGACTACAGGAGATGCACTTGGAATTAGCAAATGACGTCCATGTAACGTGTGCAGCCGCGTGGAGACAATGGCCGTCGAATTGTTTAAATTAGAACATCCGACGCAAAGAGGTCGAGCAAGCGGTCCGAGCCTTGCACATCCTTTTTTCAATCGATTTCATAATAAACGTGTGACGATGCAGTGGTCAGTGTAAACTATTATGAGAACCTTTGAAAGTGTCATAGTTGTAATAGGTTTCAGTGTCCAGTCAAAATTACAATCTAGGTACTCAATACACTTCAGCATTGTTGAGGTGCAAGGCGTTGAGAGCCTCTGATTGACATCTGATTCTTAGATTTTTTATAAGTAGTAGGAGGCCCGATACCTCCTGAAAATCATCATCAGCTTATCAATTTCCCCCAGTTCTGATATAAGCACTGAGACAAAAGAAAACATTTTGTACTGATCCCATTTTACATTAGAAAGAAGACGAAGACTTCTTAACTATACAGTACTTACAACTTTCAGTATCCAAATAGATAATTGCCATGAAGGCTACAAACTTAAGTAATTGTTGACCTGGAAACGTATCTATAAAGCGCTTTTTATGTCAACGTCAGAAACAAATCGGCACATACAGCTTATATTAACAAGCTCCGTAATAGGACCGTAATTAGACATTTATAAAACGGTTCGGCTTATGTTTAAATGTAATTAGGTACGTGGCTTACATACAAATTGTTATGAGAACCAACATAACGTTTTGAATAAAATAAGGTCACAATACTTTCATGATGTTGGAAATTAATTGTACCATGATTTTGAATCATTTGATTCATAATTCGCCATAACCATACATAGAAAGGCTTCTGTAGCTTTCTTTTTTTTTTTCGTTTTTTTTAATACGAAGCTCGCACTAGTAATAACTTCTGTGTCGCGAGGTTATTCACAAACATACATTTCACACAAACAAGGCCCACCTAGAGTCAGAACACATTTTTGCGAATCACATAAAGATTTGTCCCATGTGGGGATCGAACACAAAACACTAGCGCAGTTGAAAGCGGCGAGGCGACCGCTATAACCACTACGCCAACCGTGCACTCATACTTCTAGTTGACATAGCCTTGGAATGAGCACTTACTTAAAGAGCGCACACAATCTGTTACGACCGTATTCATTTGGCATCCGTACTAAAAAGTTAGTAATAAATTCTACATGTCTTATTTTTTATAAAAAAAAATAAAAGATTTATTATATTATAAGCATATAAGCAAGTAATAGTTTAACACTGTATAGTTATTTTACAGTAAAAGTAATATTAACTCTTTTCCAATTTATTTCCAATATCGCGCGATCTGTATTTACGTGGCGTAATATTCAAATTACGTGCACGCGTAGGCACGTTCTATTTCTTACGTTAATGTCAGTAATGCCATTATATCACGGGAAGGTAGGTATCAGAATCGCACCTGGATCTCATTGACGAAACGACTTCACTCGCAATATGTTTATACAAACGAAGCTGTTAGAAAACCCAGAAATAAAATGAAGTTTCTAACAACTGATAGACATCTACTCATAAACGAATCAGGTTGGTTACTAGAGCGACAGCTTATATAGCAACGCCTCTATTTGGCATGATAACATTTTAATTAACTTAAATTTCTTGTAACTAATCATTAAAATTCTTTTCGGTACATTTATCTCTTTTACGTTTTTCAACGAATTTAATTTAGGCATTTAGGCCTCAATGGCCAAGAGTTGGTAAGATCTTGTTTAACTCAAGGCTCGAAAATTTAACTGTATATGCCGGTCAATTAAAAAAAAATTGGCTGATTCTGCAAGATTTTTAGTCGACAGGCAGAACATAAAAAAACTAGGCATGTAATTTTTTATTTAGCAATATTCATGGTGGTGCAGAAAACTTTTATTCCCTTTATCCAAATCTCAATATATTCAAAGCAAAGCAATGCTTGATGAAAATTTCGTAATGAATAAAGGGGAAGGTGGTTGTCTGAAATTTGGACCTGAATTCTGCTAACGATTTTAAAATGGCGATTCATTAGAGATTAATCATCATCATCATCTTCATCTCTAAAATTTTATTTTTTTGTTGGTACATATCACTACATCATCACTACATAGTAAAAAACAAAGTCGCCTTTTCTGTCCCTATGTGCGCTTAAATCTTTAAAACTACGCAACGGATTTTGATGCGGTTTTTTCCAATAGATAGAGTGATTCAAGAGGAAGGTTTTTATGTATAATACATGCATAGAAAGGGGGAATTGTTTTACTCCGAATTTAACGCGTGCCGGCCGTCCACGGGCAGTAATGAATAAATCAAACTACTGGATCGATTCTAATCATTTTTTCAGTGAGTGACATAGGCTATATATTATATACCCGTGCGAATCCGGAGCGGGCCGCTGTGTTTTTATATACAACGTTCACAGTTTTTCTGTAGTGTATTTAGTATCAGCATTGTACCCGTGCGAAGCCGGGGCGGGTCGCTAGTTTAATTCTAAAATGCTAATTCATTAATGCTAGTGGTGCGAGGGCAGCCATATTAAAAACTACAGTTATTACGTGTGATTTTACAGACGTTAGACAGGCGGCCGCCTAAATTTATATAATTTCAGTGTTTAGTGTGTAAGATTAACTTTGCTATTGTTGTGTTATGAACAGGGCTCGGAATTAGGTAGAGTTTTTCATGTACTTACACTGATTTCATACAGCGAAAGAATAAAGTGGATATGCCAATTCCGAGATTAATTTTAAAGAGCAGAAAAAAATCTCATGATTTTTTAAATAAAAAGTTATTTACTTTTTTACACAATTTAAACTACTGCACGCGCGACTAAATATTTTAATTCTCACAAAATTTATACAGTAATGTCGGCAGCGAACACTTCAAATCTTACTGGTAATGAATCGGACAAGGAAAATGATTCTGATGGGCCGTTTGAATAAGCAAAACCTCACGAGTCTAGGCTAGAAGCAAAAATATTTGCTCGTATTTATAAAAAAAGGCGAAATATGCGTATGAGAATTTACTACAGACTTTCAACAATTTGTATTGTGAATTAATGTAAACTAATAAAAAAAATATGTTGATTATGTTTGTTTTATTTGTCTATCTCTGAGGTTTTTATTATTATTTAGTCGTAATATTGTTGGCTACACGGGATTGTCCATTAGAAATCCCGGGAAGGTCCACATTGATATTAACATTTCGATGCAAGTACATAAAAAACTCTACCTAATTCCGAGCCCTGGTTATGAAGATTGGACATGAGGACGAGGCATGTGAGTAACGCAAACATAATTTGGTACTACAGCAATAAAAATATCGCAATGTATTACACCTTTACGTGACTATTTATATTAATAGAATTGCAGTTCTAATTAGATTACAGCTGCTATGCCGAACATGTCTGTGCTACATTTTATAGTAAAGGAAAGACAAGTCAAGGCAATTATTTAGTTATGAATCTAAAAAATTGCTAATTAAATATAGGGTTCATTTAATTAGCGAACGTAGTGTAGGTTATTCTAGCAACATTTTTATATATATATAAATATGAAGAATCTAATAACAGTAACTAGACTTATATGCTATTAAGGCTTATGCTAATACTCATGTAACTAGATAGTCATCAGGAGCCGTAAATGGAATTATCTTATTTAATCTAGGCAGAAAAGTAGGCTTAGATTTATCCACACATGACACAGACTACCTTGATAATGCGGTCATTGACACGAATTATTTCTAGTGTCGCCGTAATGTCACTCAAACTACACGTAGATCAAGATTCCTAAGAATTAATACAAAATTTTAATGGTCAATTCACATTAACGCACTGTCCCGTTTGTAAAATATGCCAAATAGCTGGCAACATTGTAAAAATAAAATGTTTTTTTTTTTTTTGTAGTAAAATAACGTCAAAATATTTAATGCGAAATGCTATCGTTTTAAAATATTTTTAAACGTGTGCAAAGGTATTGGGAGGAGGGAATGTTCAGGCAATATATTTTAATAGTGACTAGCAATTTCACGCTGTTTTACCAGCATTAGAAGATACTGCTCCCGGGATTTTATCAAGATATTAATTTAACCTTACTCGAGAACTATTCAATCAAATACATTATTAATAAATTAAAACAATTTATCTTTCTGCTACAATTTCGCCGTATATGCCAAAATTCATTAAGTATTTTTTGATTGATCGTGGTATATGCCAAAATCATCTAGTCTTTTTTGTTTGATCGTGGTATAAGCCAAAACTCATCTTTGTCGTTTTTCCTTGCAAGAGTAACAACATCGAAACGTGCTCACAAACTGTCGCATTTAAAAGTTTAGTAGGATTTTTACTTTTGTAGATATAAAAGTGACATATTTACGGTTCTATCTGTTTAACTGAATGAAACCATCACCGTCAGCAGTTGCATCCGGTAGCCATTTGTTGGTGAACGATATGTGGACCACCCACCCACTCGTAGTAAATTTATTGAAACATTCTTTTAAATGGCGTGATATCTTTTATAAGACAGATGACACGAATGAGTTTGAAATCTGATTGATGGTAGTGGCTACTGTAGGCAGTTTAATAGCTTTGCTTAAAATTACGATTTTAAAGTGGTCACACACGTTCTGTTTGTATCGTTTTTGAACTGTTCAGCGCGTTCGATGCGGGCACGTGTGCTCGATTGTCAATCGATGGAAGAAGAGTCGAGGATATACGATTGTTTTTGTAAAGAAAAACTACAAATCTAATGTTATCGATTGAAGTCGATCGATTTGGTGTAATAACACCCTAAGCCACCACCCGTGAATATTTAACAGGGCATTTTAGTAGTTAATTATTAAAACTATTTAAAGTCACTTTTTACCCGACTACGTCAGATGGAGGGTGATTTAAATATTAAGGTACATCTCCCAACTAGATACAATCTTTAGATGCCCTATTTTTTTTATTTTCGTCACGTCCGCGTCGTTTAAAAAACTCATTAAATAAAAAGAAGCAGACTCATTATTTCGCATTAACCAATCAAATAAACGTGTGGGTTCTTGCCAATATTTTAAAATTCCTGTTAAGTGGGACACAGAAAAATGTCTATCATTAATAATATTGGTCATGTTTGAAAATTTTGTAGGGTTTTTAAAGCGTATATATTTACGTACGTAGAACGAATTTAAAACACATATTTTGTCTTCAGATTACCATACTTACTTACTTACCATACATACTTGTGAGAATTAAAACATCTACAAAATACATAAGATACGTCGCTACATATGAGGACTACGATACTCAAGGCCTAATCTTACCATCATTACAAAGGACAGAGATTTTATTAATGTTGCTAGATCTGTATATACATTCATAATAATGTCCCTGCCTCTTAAACTAGGTAGTCCTGAATCTCAAGAGTGATCAGCCGATGTATTAAACTATTTATAATAATTACAGAATGAAAACGGTTCATGTTGAAACCAACCAAATAGTTATTTGGCTCAGATTTTTCAACATTTACTTGATGTATAAAATAATTTTTAACAAAATAAAAACCGACTTCAAAAAGTAGGTAAACTAAAAAGCAAAAAATAAATTTACTTCGCACAAAATAATACATTTTTTTATTTAGTTAAATAGACATTATTAAATAATTATTTTATAATTTTGAAGTCGGTGCCAAGTAAATCGGATAATTAAGAACAAATATTCAGTCAGAAAATAGTTGTTAGGAAGATTTATAATTATTGTCTATACAGAGTTATTGTTTACTTGGCACCGACTTCAGAATTGTAAAATAATTATTTAATAATGTCTATTTAACTAAATAAAAAAATGTATTATTTTGTGCGAAGTAAATTTATTTTTTGCTTTTTAGTTTACCTACTTTTTGAAGTCGGTTTTTTTTTTTTGTTAAAAATTATTTTATTTTACGATTTTAAGTGATGGGTAGACCGAGCAAGAATGTTTCTCGAATGAGGAGACGACGGTTACTGAAGACGGAAAACTTATTAATAATAATCCCCGTACTCCTAACCGTTGAGGAGTTGTACCTTTCAGCATCAACTCAGCAACTTAAAATGCAAATATCCAAGTAGTTTTAGGTAATATACGAATAACAATATAGAAGCCTTTGAAATTTGAGGGTTACCCATGATTACTCTAAGATCCCATCATCAAATCATGACCTCATATTATAAATATACATAAGTAATATTCAACGTCTCGCCTCATCTGTGTATAACTTGAAAGAATACAGTAAACGGCCTCAAGGAGCCTATATTTAAAGAATTATACCCGTACTCCTAACCATTGAGGAGTTGTACCTTCCAGCATCAGCTCAGCAACATAAAATGCTGACTACTAGATGCAAATATCCGAGTAGCTTTAGATAATATACAAAAAACAATATAGAAGCCTTTTAAATTTGAGGGTTGCCCTCGATTTCTCTAGGATCCCATCATCAGAACGTGACTGGAAAAAAATGGGACCACATGACAAGTATATCCTTTCAAACAAAAAAATAATTTCTCAAATCGGTCCAGGCGTCTTCGAGTAATCGGCGAACAAACATAAAAAAAAAAAAAAAAAAAAAAAAAAAAACATACAACCGAATTGAGAACCTCCTCCTTTTTTTGAAGTCGGTTAAAAACAAGATATGCTGCCATAGATGGTAGTAGCTAGTGTTTGTACATCACCAATGATCCTTAACCCGGCACACTGTCGTTTACAAACGGTGCCGCCTCTCGAAATTGAGCAATATTGTCGCTAGGTGAATGCCCAAGTAGCTGCTCTCACTTACTAGTTACTAGAAATCGGTGTATTTTGGATAGCGGAGTCGACCTGAATAAGTTTGTTTCGATGGATAACCTTATTATGTGGCTAGAATGGTAACTATAGCCTTTGATAGTACTGTGTAAAACTTTTTTAAGTGTTGCAATATTTTTTTTTACTTACCGAGGTATAACTTATGCATGAAAATAAGTGCATTAACGTAACAGCAGAAAGTTGCCCGTCCATCGCTGGGGTTATTCGATGGATAACCTTATTATGTGGCTAGAATGGTAACTATAGCCTTACATAGAGTATACTATGTGAATCTATTTCAAGAGCTGCAGTTTTTTTGATACCTACTGAGGTATAATAACTTATGCATGCAAATAAGTACTTTAACGTAACAACAAAAAGTTGCCCGTCTATCGCTGGGGTTAATATCAAGAACGGAAAATTAAAGTTTTAAGCTCTCATAAACGCTTTGTTGTGTTTTTTTGCAGAATACTAGCTAGGTTTACTAAAAGAGTTCTTCTTTCTGGTAAAATTATAGTGTTTTTGCAGAAGTAGGTACTCCTTAGATTGTTTCTATTTTCTATAGCTGTAGCAAAAATAAAGGAACAGCTAAATTGTATCTTTTCTTTGAAAAATAAGGGTTTCTTATTACAGGACAAATCTTTGTGTGATTCGCAAAGATTTGTTTTGAGACTGTGTGCTTGTGTTAGTGAATGTATGTATTTGGCCTTGTCATTGGGACCATTGGATAGTGTAATTGCTTCTGGCGTTCTGTGTAATGTTAAAAATCCAAATTATTATTTCAATTATTTATTATTATTATTGACAGTAAAATCAACCTAGCCCCAGTCTAACTAAGAGCTCTGAGAACGACTAAGAAGTGAAGGAACCTTAAGTAGGCTAATGCAGTAACTTACCTACATATTCAAGCACTGATATACCATATATCGAAGTCGTTAAGCTGACCGCATATTGCCCATTATCGCTAAAGTTAGAGTGTAATTTACTTGATTATATTGGCATGTATTGGATAGTCCAAGTGCTTGAAGCCAATAAGGGTGGCACCACATTACATTAACGATAACAGAACCGCAACCAGTTGTAAAATCTCTGGTATAAATAGGTTGCACCATTTTTGCAAGCTCTTGGTGCAACTTAGCATTTACGCGCGAATTACCCAAATAGTTAGTTAACCTTAATTATTTGAATACACAATATCATGTAGCGTATCAATATGTTTTTATTTTCACATTAAAAAAATAAAACACTTTTTGACTGCAGCATGAAATCGTTGTCACTCACTAATCTTCACGTTGTATGTTAATAACGTGGTTTCGCGAAAAACAGAATAAGTAATAAGAAATCAAGTTGGTAGCTTAGCAACTAGTAAATGGAGAAAACGAAGAAGAATAAAAATTCACATTGAATTAGCACAATCCTTTGCAATGTATTTCTTCAGGTCAAGATACAAGTCTAACAGATGTAAGGTTTCCCTGCTGGAACTAGAACATACGACACGGATTTAAAACGTACAGAAAATGCGTAATCTTTCACAGTGCGAAAGAAAAATAATTATACCTGAATTTTTTTGTCGACGAAAACAAAAATGTACGATTCAGAAAAAAATTGTAGTCTTAAACAATTTTATATCGCTTTTGAGTGATTTAATACGAAACTGTTTAGCATTGGAGGAGGTCAACGTCCGGGAAAGCAATGTGTCAATTGATCACATTATAAATTTTGCAAAAATCATGTAGAAAAGAAAGTAAAGAATGTCTAATAATTTTAAAAACACGAGTGAAATATTGTAAATATCCAACGTCATGATCATTTTCTTGTCAAATAAAATCTATAAATCTGAATGTCGGCTTTGCTATAAATTTCAATAGTCAAGGATTGGAAGTGCTACATGGCTTGTGCTGCTTTGTAATATACTGCATTCACGCGACGAATAATACGAAATATAAAATGGTTTAACAAAAAAATGGTTTAAATACATGTAAAATTCTAAATTTAACGGAATCTAATGATCAACCTCGTCAAGTAGTCGGCCAGTTTTGTTGTTACCTGCTAGTCGGCCGAACCCATAGGTCTATTTTGAACGACTGTGACTAGCACTGTGGAGTAAAAGTTATGCAATGCGGACAAAATCTAAGCTTTACAAAATGTCCAAACGAAGAAAAGGGAATGGCTGGCCCTACATACGGAAATATTATTTTATGGGAAAGGAGAATTTTCGAGACCTCTATATAATATTAGCACAAGTAAATATAACTAAACGTAAGTTATTTTGCTCTAGCTGATTTAAACTCTTCCTTCTTACATTCATCAACATACTGAGGACACGAATACGACGTAGAATGCAATATTTCACTGCTAATAGTCAATAAGGCCTATAAGAAAGGCAAAGACTTACGCATAGATATTTTTATTCGTATTGCGAATTTAATTAACACACTACCATATTTCACTGTCACTCTTTGCTTTATGACCTCATCGTAGCAGTAGAGAAGGGTCTAGTGGTTATAAGACTATGGAATTCTTTTTCAGATACCTTCCCAGTATTCGATACTTAGCCGATTTCTATTATGGAAGCAATAATACCCCAATAAAAGATATAATTATTCGGATATTCGCATCTCGAAAACTTATTTATATGTCAAATAAGTTTTGGATTACAATTTTGGCAGAAGTAACAAGTATTAAAGTATTCGAATACCTACCAATACCGACTCGATAACTCAAATGGCAGTTTGACAACAACAGTCGTTAGATGCCAAGGTCGAATGCAACCGTTCCAATAATTACTACGTATTGACGGAATTTATAAACAAAAGAACACATTCATTACCAAATCGTGACGTAGACACCATGTGTTACTTTGGTTTAATTAGATTCAAGATTGGATCTATCTTTAGATGTTATAATTAGACGCAGTGGATATATTATAGGCTGGGAACTTGGGATTCTTGAAGCCAGGAGGGCTAGAATAACTTTTTTTTTATGATGGATAGGCGCACGCGTTTGATCACGATCTCGCCTGATGGTAAGTGATGATGCGGTCTACGGTGGAGCACGCTTACCTATGAGATACCAATTAACTCTTGCTTTGAAGAGATCCAAGTTGTTCTCATGCGGAAACACAGACTCGGGCAAGGCGTTCCATTCTTTGGCAGTTCGCATAAAAAATGTAAAAGCGAAACACTTAGTGCGTATTGGTGGAATATCTACCGTGAAGCGGTGCCTGAGTGCCGTTTGTCTGGTAGTCCGATGGTGAAACGGGGACGGAGGGATAAGGTTGTGTAGTTCCTCAGCACACTCTCCGAAATGTATCCTATAAAAGGCCGATAGGCTGGCAACCTTGCGACGACGGTGCTCCAGACTTTGTAGTCGAGCATCATAGCTAACTAGCGCAAGATAGATTTTGTCGCGGTTTTGTCATATACAAAAATATGACAAAAACGCAGCACAATCTATCTCTAGTTCGTTATGCTAGGCCATCAGGTAAACAGATGAATAAAACGTGGAGATAACTTGTTGTTACGCTGTTTGATGGTTCTGTAAACAGCGTTTGAAAAAAAGCTGTCAGAAAGTCAAAATTGTAATAGACACATAAGTATAAACAAATAATGTTACTCACGTTTAGACATTTTCGCAGAAATCTAGATCTACTGTTAGCTTTAGGAAGTAAACGTTATTTTGCTTAACATCTTAATTAAATCGCAGGTTCGATTCCCGCTTAAGACAAATCTTTGTGTGCATGAACATGGAGGTTTGTCTTAGTCTGGGTGTTTCTATGTATAATAAGTATGTATTTACAAAAGAAAAGTATATATTATATCAGTATTAGTATCAGTTATTCTAGTACCCATAGTACAAGCTCTGCTTAGTTTGGGACTAGATGGCGTGGTGTGTAAGTTGTGTTTTTTTTTGCATTTATAATTACATTTCTAAAAAACCTCGTATACCAATTATTATTTTCTCATTTACATTAAAAGCCGAATAGTCAATAAAAAATAAGATGTCCGTATTTTTTTTGTAACTACTGACATAAGCTTTCGTTACAATCTTAAGTACACCTTATTTCACCGCTTATCCCTCGAAAGCTAATTAGATAAACTTAACTTAACTACTTACACTCATTATCAGTACTTATCCGTATTTACGATGTTTTTTGTGTTATCGTCCGGTGACGGTTAGAAGCTATTAACTTAATATTCAATGAATGGGCAGACCGTGTTTTACAATGTCAGCTAAGCGCCACTTAGATTTTTTATTTCAGTGGTTCGATTATTAAGCCTTTATACTAGTATCTGTTATTTGATTTTGTATAAGTATCTGTTAGTGTTTTTTGCATTTTTGACCCAATTTTATTTTTTATTTGGTAAAATGGCATCATTTACCACTGTGTCAGTAATAATTGGATCAATATATTTAATGAGGCGATATAAATTGCGATTAATTCATAGAGCGATGCAAAATAACAATCGGTTGAAATAGTCAAGTAGTATTTTTAGGGTTCCGTAGTACCTACAAGGAACCCTTATAGTTTCGCCATGTCCGTCTGTCTGTCCACGGCATAGCGACGAAACCGTTGGTGCTAGAAAACTGAAATTTTGCATAAACATGTATGTTAACTAAACAAAGAAAGTCGTAGAGTAAAATTTGGAAAAATATTTTTTTTTCAGGTAGCTCCCCTACATGTAAAGTAGGGATGTTTTTTTTTTTTGTCGCCTACCCCATAGTGTGGGGTATTTTTAGATAGGACTTTTAAAAACGTTTAGGGGTTGCTAAGACAATTTTTTGATTCAGGGATCCGTTTGCGAGATAATTAACTTTAAAGAGCAAATTTTTGTTCGAGTAGGGCGTCCCCCCCCTCTAAAAGCTAAACTACTGGATCCTAAAATCTGAAAAAAATTGTGTCGGTAGTACATGTAATGAACTTTAAAGGAAAACTATAGCGGATAAGTTCACTTCATTAGTTCAAGAGGAATAGGGGTCCGAAATGTCAGATGCAGTTACTCAGAATATTTCGTTCAAAATTCTTGAAACATAAATAAACATACATAATACATATATAAAATCACGCCTTTATCCCACGGGGGTAGGCAGAGACGATGGAACGCCATGTGCTTCGCTCCTTACATACTTCTTTCGCTTCCTTAACATTCATACATCTCGTCATACGTGCTAGCTGGTTTCGTGTACTACAAACATTTCCTATCTGAAGGACGCTATTTATCTGGTTACTTTAACTTAATTAGTTCTAGAGTAATTGGGGTCCAAAGTGTAAAATGCAGTTACTTAGAATAATTCGTGCAAATTACAAAAACCTTTGAAAGTAATGACTTGTATGAAGATGTTACTTGTTTAATACAGATAGTAAATCCCTTTTAAGTCGAAATTATGTTGTTACGACTAGCTACGGAAGCCTACTGCGCGTGGCCCGACACGCACTTGGCCGGTTTTTTTTAATCTGTACTGTAAGTTACATTTTAGTAACGTAAAACTATGACACTATATATTTTATATGCCTCTAGTTATTGGGATCTCTATGACATCTCTGCTTACCCTTCCCCTCTGACACGGACAAAATGTTATTATAATTAATTACAACAAGGTACTTTTGTTAAAATAATCCACAGACTTATAAACTGTCTTTCACCTAATAGCAAGAGTGACCTTAACAGCGTCAAAAACATGTTCATCATATTTCTATTCTGTCAAAATTTGACATTGAGATTTGATCGAAGCTAAACAGGCGTTATTTTTAAACAAACACGAAATATCCCTCATTTGATTATTAAGAAACATACACACTAACTGTTAAGTAGAATTCGCTTAACAACTTCCATATGTTATAGTGCCAATTTCACCAAACTGCAGTTTTCCCAAAGCCGTATTTCGATCTCTCTCTCTTCCATTCAATGTTTATACGAGAGAGAAAGATAGCTGTAGTTTGTCATTACTAATGAAATGACAAACTACAGCTTTCCATCTATATTACCGTCAGTTTAACACATTGGTGAAAGTTAAAAGTTTTGTTCTATTATTCCCGATCTGTTTTTGCACAAAAATAATCAAAACTGAAATGGGTCATTCGTCCACGGATTGTTCATAGATCACAGTGGAGGCAAAAATACTTGTGTAGTAGTTTAATTGAAGGCGTGCGAGAATCTGAAGGCCTCATTAACTTTGGGATGTTTTATTTTGGTCAAGATAATTTTGTAAAAGAGTGTATACTCATTGCTATTTAAGGCGTTTCCCGTCCATAATGACACATAATCATCAATTCCGGTGCTTCAAATTACTCTACACATCTTTAGCTTACGGACAGGTGCACTGGCAGCCTGAATTTCTGTAGTATATATACATGAAAGAAAAAAACAAAATTGTTAGTGTAAATAGTTTCGTGAAATATTTGCCCTACATTTTAAAAGTTCAACAACCTTGAGACGGCGCCACGTCAATATGATTTATCTATTTAAATGTACACTTCTTATGCTCTTCCTCATCACTGCCCAGTAAAAGGTACGTTCAAGGTAAAAACTAAAAGAGTCCGCGATAAAAACGGCGCCAGCGATAGGATTATCTATGGCTCGTAAGTGAACCTCTTTGGCTATTAGTGACATTTGCCCCGTAAAAAATAAATGCGTGGTTATTTGTGGAATGTGTTATTAAAAAATGGAATTCTTGGCAATATTATGCATGATGTGTGGTGGAGTCCAGTTTTCCAAAACAAAACACCATGTAAAAGACGAATAAAGTACAAATTCAGTCCACTTTTACGTACAATTTGTTGAGTGTCAGTAGAATTCATACACATATGATAAGATTTCTACTGGTGGTAGAACTCTTGTGAACGATTAGAGTCAGCTGCAGCGACCAATCTACAATTTACTTTTGTGGATTGTTGATGTCCATAGCCTAGCCTGTACTCCACTAACCATCAGGTTACACGTTCGTTCACTGCAGGAGTAGTATTAAAAAAAAAAGTACCTGAACAGAAGTGCTCACCTTAAAACCTTAAAATACTATCCGTTTCCTTTTAAAGTTGATCGGCAATAAGGCAATAAATAAGGTAGCTCAAACAGCATCCTGAAAATGATATCAAACAGAGAAGACTGCCTATACGTGGGTCGCTGCGACGCCATTTCTCATGGGATGGCGACGAGACGATGAACTATGTGCTCATCTCGCTTTTTTATAATAAGTTTCTAATTGTATCGTTTACTAACATAGCCCTACTAACATTATGAGTCATTGGTCACTTGATAAATAGATTTTATTATTATAAACTTAGGATTTAATCTAAGGCATAGAGACATGACGTCAATAGCAAGTTCGTATATTATATCACCGACCTCAACCTTATCTACATTACCTAAATAAAATACAACGAAAAGGTCGGAGTTGTATGAGTATCTCTACAGCTATACCCTTATAAACACCGTCTTTAACGACTTAATAAACGATAGGTCAACAACGTCTTTATTATGACGCCATTGCTGCATAAAAATGGGCTTTACGTCATCATAAAATGACATTTAATAGCGAAGAGTAAACAAAGCGCCCTAAAAGTCAGTTTATGACTTAGGGAGCGGTTAAGCTTTGGATTCTTTCGTATTCGTTAATATAAACGGATTTTATTCAATGATTTTGTCTGCACGTGTGGTGTAGTGGTTTAAGCGGTCGCCTCGCCGCTCTTCACTGCACTGGTGTTTTAGATTCGATCCCCACATGGGACAAATCTTTGAGTGCATCGCAAAGATTTGTTTTGAGACTGGGTGTGCTTGTGTGAGTGAATGTGTGTATTTGGCCTTGTCATTGGGACCATTGGATAGTGTAAAATTGCTTCTGGCGTTCTATCTAATGTAAAAATGCCAAATTTATCTATATCTTTGTAAATAAAATAATATTATGCACCTTTAGTATTATAAAGACCTAATACAAAACGTGAAGCTTTCGGCAACAAGCGATTAAAGCTATCGTGATACAGATCTCTTTTCTAAAACGTTACTTTTTGTAGTAGGTCTCTATAATACTATTAATACTAAAGGAGCGTAACATTACATCACGCTTATATTACCCAGAAGGGTGAGGCAGAGGTGTACATCACCCACATTTCACCTGTTATTTTAAGGCCTCATAGGATAGGAGGTGAGCCTATCGCCATGCACCGGGCACAATTCCAACTCTGTGCTACTTTTGTGAATTTCTTGACGGAAAGTTCACAAATAACACTTTGCTTGATCCGGGAAACGAACCCAAGACCTCGCGGTGAGAGGCGCATACGCTAACCACTAGACCATCGAGTAAATAAAATAACTTGAATAGCTATAATATATAATAAAACTTTTATTTCTGTCTGCGTAGTTTTCAAAATTACACCTCTATGCGTGCAAAAAATATTTGATGTCATTAGGGAGGGGCTAACCTTGGATTATCCCAGCCCTAGTGTGAATATCCATGATATTTAATTAGAATTAATGTGTGAATACGTCTACGTGTCCGGATTTACGTCGACCTCTATAATTGGACAGCTCGGAATATATCAACGTACCCACGCTTTTGTTTGAACTTTAATGTAATAAACACTGTGTATTAATAAAATACAAATTGTTTAGAGGGTTTAACAGTGTCGTTAATATCGGTCGAGATTAATATCAATCTAATATAGCTTCCCCTAATTGCATTGGTCCGTAACAAGTGACATTACTGGATACTATAAAAAGACGTGACGTTATCTGGTACACGCGGCTTAAAACTCCTGATTATTTTACTTTATTTTTGAACCTAAACAGTTCGATGAAATTTTTTAAAAATTAAAAATATAATATAATAAAATATAATTAAAATTCGGTAAGTCAAATCATTTTATTTTGTATGTTGAATTTTATTTTATTTAATTCGATAGATTATTTTGATTTGCTCTGTAACAATGTATAATGTTTGTTGACGTGTTGAAGCGCCCCTTTGGGTATATAAAAATAAGGATTTGACTTTGACTTTGACATAATATTAGCTGATTTGGATTTTTTTTACATTAGATAGAACGCCAGAAGCAATAACACTATCTAATGGTCACAATGTCATAGCCAAATACACACATTCACTCACACAAGCAAGCCCAGTCTCAGAACAAATCTTTGCGAATAAGACAAAGATTTGTCCCATGTGGGTATCGAACCCACAACACCAGTGCAGTGAAAAGCGGCGAGGCGACCGCTTAAACCACTACACCACTCGTGCAGACAATGATGTTCAACTCAGTCAACAGTATTTTGTTATAAAGAAATATAACTCATACTACTGGTTTTGTAAATTCTTCCTTCCCTGTCCAATCTATTCTTCTTTGGAATGCCCTCCCTCTCGAAATTAGGACCGCCACCAGTCGATACGCCTTTAAAATCAAGATTCGGAATCTTCTCCTCAACAAAAAAGAATCGCCACCATAATATTTATTATTATTAGTTCATATATTTATATATATTTTATTTATTAAATATTTACTTATATTTAAGTATTTTGTTATGTAGATATTATGCATATATATATATATATATATATATATAAATATATATATACACACATATTTTCATTTTGTATTAATTAATTGTATTGATTGTTAGGACCTTTTATTTCAAATCAAACGCTATATTTTATAACTTCACCTGCCTTGTTAATCTCTGCATCACCCAAAGGTAGACTGGTAGAGAATGCCTATGGCATTAAGTCCGCCTTGTATACAAATCTTGTATATGAAGTTAAATAAATAAATAAATAAATAAATAAATAAATATAATGCGATATTATATGCTGTACAAGAAGATCTCTTAAACCGTAATGTAATATGGATTTGGGATTACAAAATATTGCCAAAATCCATCGTCAGTTCATTTACGTCACTCTCTCGCCAAAACCGCTAATCAAACGCAGATGCATTTGATCTCGTTGGCACGGACGTGAATGACAAGCGCAACAATGTCCACTATGATGGACGCTCAATAGATTGCAGTCGGCCTGATGGACGTAAACATCGTTAGCGTATAATTTAATGTCTACTAACGCGTTTAAAGGGATTCGCTTCAGCTTCGTGTCTAGTCTAACTAGACGCTAAAATAGTAATTACTAGCTTCCGCTCGCGACTTCGTCCGCGTGGAATTGTTACTTTGGGCTAACGTTAGAATTTCCCATGATACCATTCCCTGGTTCTCCTTCCTCGATAAATGGGATATCTAACACTGAAATAATCTTCAAATCGGACCAGTAGTTCCTGAGATTAGCGCGTTCAAGCAAATAAACTAACTCTTCTTCTTTATAATATTAGTATAGATTAGGTCAAAAATAAAAATGCTGTCTTGCTGATTCGGTCTATGTACTCTTCGTGTTTAACTATGATAACAATGTGATTAGTCTTTCATCAACAAAATACTTTTCATAGAATAGAACTCAAGACCTTATGATGAGCGGTCCCGTATATTTACCTGAACCAACGAGGTAAGAAAGACACACAAAATAAAAAAGCATCACAAATTCCATTGATCCTACCAGCAGCTAAACAGCACGTTTACGTCATAAGTTCTATGAAAACTGGTAAACTGTGGTCTTTGTTCTACAGTTCCATACGAGGAAGTGTTCAGGATTGAATATTTACAAACTATGATAGTGTTCAAGGTAAACATACAAGTAAACGTAGTGCCCTCCTTTTGTATAACAACATAAATATAGTCATGTTTAAATGTTGTTCTCCAAAAAAGGGAGCAGGGATGATATCTAACTGATAAGGCCTTCTGTCATATATTTCCTGCCCTTCTATATTGTTATATGTAGGTACAACAACAACAACTGTTGTATGTGTTATCGGAAATGTGTGTATTGTATACAATTCCTAGGCAATATCATTCCCAGCTCATTTCGGCAATGGCGACACACGTGCAACTCTCACTGAATAGGTTTAAAGTATTTTGAATCTTAATGCATAGAGATGAGAATTAAATTTGATTATCATGGAATTGTGTAGGTTAACTATAAAAAAATATTGTACACTTTGAGGTGAGCTAAATTGCACCGTATTTCTGTCAAGATTAAGTCGATATTACTCTAAATAATTTTGCTAATAAATCCTCTTTATTCTACGGTTATAGTAATTAAATACCCTTTGTTATTTTTTTTAAGGTTTTTTGTAATTTTGCCGTTATCCAGACCCACCTTTACTAAACCATAATATTATTGACAACGTTTCTAAACTGTTTATTCTGTTTAAAACTTCAATAGCGCTGATACAAAAAGTCTGATATGTTTTGTTTCGTTCTTGTTGAAAGATCGACAGGGTCGGGGTTGAATGGAGATTGATATGTCTGTAGTGTTCATGAGTGCGAATGGACTAGGTCAAATAATGTAACAAAACGGAAGAATTCTCTTAGGCAACATGTTTTCGTAAATGCGGCTCAAAACAAGCAGTTTGTGCAAAGTCAATTTGTAAGGCAAGGCAGTGCCGGATTAGCCATATAGCAAGAGTAGCAAATGCTACGGGCCCCGCGAATTGAAGAGCTCCGCGCTCCAACGCCTGTCTGACCGTAAGAATAATTAAATTTAAATAGTAGCGTAAAATATCTTGCTTGTAAGAACAAATTTGTGTATGTTTTGTGTCATCGAGTGGTAGGACAATTTTATTAACTAATTTTTATTATTGGATTGTATGATTGTAATGGTTGAAAATGATAATGTTCCCAGGAGTGACATTGAAATAATTTAAAAATCTTTTTATATTACTACAATTTTATTTAATACTGCTATAATCGACATTCTATTAATTAATTTAATTGACATTATTACATATTATCTTATTGAATTTTTAAAGCAATTTTTAGGTAATTATTTCATTGACAGTCCTGATTTTAATTTTATTTTTATTTTTATTTAAATGATTGTAGCAATAATATATTTTTTGCATGCCTTACGGCAGGATCACTTGAGACACGTGTATATTAGATAACACCATTGTAACAGTGTTTTCTGCAAAATAAATGATTTGATTTGATTTGATTTGACAGACTTGCCCATACTGACCGATATAAATGAGCCAGCTTGTAGAGCATGATTTGCTTAAAGAACTATATATGGAAAACGTTATATCTAAATTTGCCCACATTAAATCAAAAAAAGTTGTTTTATAATTAATTGTTAATAGTTATGTTTTATTTAATACCATAAATTTTAAAACCTAAAGCAGGCCAAAGGCCCCATAATATATAAAAATTATTGAAGGGCCCCCTGACAGATTTTGCTACAGGCCCCGCGCTGGCTTAATGCGGCACTGAAGTAAGGGCGCTAGTGCAAAACGACCTGTTTGCACAAACTGTATGTGCAAGTAAAATAAAGCGTGTACCTAAGAGTGTTACACCGAGATCTATCGACGTCGATCGATGTATTTAACGTTATGTGCCATAAAAGTTACTATAGAGTTGAAGAATTTTTAAATGATAAAATACGATATTAGTCCTAGCATGGATATTTATAATTATATTTTATTGCATTTTGTGATATTTAGTAAGCTTGATATTTTAATATTTTATTTTCTTATTTTAAATTGTTCTGTGTTGTATCTTTAATTAATAATATATGTATATTATAGATATTATGTTAATTTGAACGTCAGAACTGACAGAATATGCTGTACTTATCTCATATTAATACATCTGTTTTTTACCATGTTCAACAAATACAGCAACGTTGAATAAAAAAAAAAAATAGTTTAAAAATACTAAAAAACACGCTTTTAAAGTACTTCTAACTAAAAAGTGAAAAATAATTCCTAATATAAGCTGAAAATGGTAATGAACAAAAAATACTAGTATTATTGTGAAAAAGCGTGGGGCGCTCTGTGCCATATTTTTCGTCTATCGAGCAACCCACGCTTATTCACAATAATACTAGGATTTTTTGTTCATTACCATTTTTGTTCATTACGTTTTTTTTATTTTCTTTTTTTTTTATATTTTTAATTTTTGTTATCGAATTATTGCATTGTCATCGATCTTTGACAGGTGTGCAAAGTGGGTCAAAATTGAGTCCCAAGGATTCGGTTACATACATACATACATACATACATACAGGTGAAGCTAATATAAGCGTGTTAAAAAAAGTGGCGAGAAGGGCGCACCACTGCGCCACAGTGATTGCGCTCGATCAAAATTGGTGGACGTCGATCGACGTTAGATAAAATCTTGACGCGTCTTAAAATGCACTGTCTCAGTCTCTCGCGTAGGGTTCACGCTTTACGTATATCTCGCTCTCGCTCTCGCGAGTCGTCAAGATTTTTGTGTGACTGTGTCACGAGTGACTGAGACAGTGCATTTTTCGGCCCAACAAGATCTTCAATTTTACCTTTAAATATAATAGGGAAGTGAGTATTGTAGGTAGATATCTGTTAAACCTTTAAAATAGGTATTCTTGTTATTTCATAACATTCGACATAATTTGTATCTCACGGGTTTTACCCCTAAAGCAATTTTATTGATAAGTTCAAACTGGAATTCCCGATGAATTCTTAAATCTTTTTACGAGCTCATGATTTCTTACGACCTATCAATTTTTTTTCGTACCTATCTACTTTATTTTAAAATGGTGAGAATATGATAAAGATATTGAATCATATTGAAGACACTTTACTCGTAGTGGCCGTAGTAAACTGTGTAGACAAATTCTGCCAAATTAAAAGTTTAACTAAAAGCCAAATTAATAAATTCTAAAGCGTTACAATAACATCACGCCTATATGTATTACCCAAAAAAGTGTGCCAGAGTTGTAAATAACCCACATTTCACCTGTTATGTTTAGGTCTCATGGAATAGGGTGTCAGCCTATCGTCATCCACCGGGCACAATTCCAACTCCGTGCTGCTATTGTGAATTACCTGACGGAATGTTCAAAAATAACACTGCCCGGCCCGGGAATCGAACCCGAGACCTCGCGGTGAGAGCTACGCTAACCACTAGTCCATCGAGGCAGTTAATTGTTATTTTTACGTGTTTTTGAATTAGTTGGATACTGGTGCGAACTACCATTGTATAGAAGTGGTTATGTTAATTTGTAACAGTAAATTCTAGTTTGTATTGGTTACAAATCGCCATTGTTCTGTCAATATCTCCGTAGTGAAAGTACTAATACTTGATACAGCCTCCTTAAATGAAAATAGCAGCCCAGTCTATACACGTCTAGGGTTGCCAGATGAGCCGCGAGAAAATACCGGACAACCCCCCAAAAAAGGGGGGGATGCTAGGTCTCAAAAAATACGTTTTTTTTATACTAATATTTTGCGCGCGCGGGTGGGGGGTGGACGCAGGCAGCAAGTACGAGTGAGTGAGACGGGTATACAGTGGTGAAGTGAGAGCCCCCAAACGCACACATACAGTACAGACAGCGGCGAGCGAGGAGCGCGCGCGAGTTAAGCGTTTGAGGGATTTCATATAATTATTATGCCTACCTTTGTAGGCGCTTGTGGCCAGAAGTACCGACTTTCTTCAAAATATGTCCGATATTTTGAAGAAAGTCGGTACTTCTGGCCAATTGTTCTGTCCGGTATGACCATTTATTTTTTACCGGACAGGATTCGAAAATAACGGACTGTACGCTAAAATACCGGACATCTGGCAACCCTATACACGTCCCACAGCTGGGCTCGGGGCTCTTCTCATGATGAGAAGGGTTAGGCCATAGTCCATCACGCTGGCCATGTGCGGTTTGTTAGACTTCACACGACTTCGAGTACTTGTTAGGCACTCTCAGACGTGCAGGTTTCCTCACAATATTTTTCTTCACCTTTAGCGAGCGATATTTTTTATGATAATACACACATATCAAAGAAAAGATGAATCTTAACGATTTATTGACAGAGCTGTGTGCCGTGGGTTCAAGGCCGAGACCTTTGACTTTGCAGTCCTACGGTTTCCCACTCGACTATCGCTGTTGTCTCCTTAAATCTTCTTCTCTGTCGTTTCGCTTTTGGCAGAGCGGTCGTGGTCACGTTTAGGCGTCCACATCGGAGGCAGTAGTGGACATAGCTTTCCGCACGATTTTTCGCCATCTCTCCCTGTTGACAGTCTTTCTGGTGCAGTCAGATATGCGGTTTCCTACTGCAGATTTTATTTGGTCAGTCCAGCGCAAAGGTGACCTGCCGCGCGCTCTGGTTCCCTCCACTTTTCCCTGAATAACCAGTCGCTCTATGGAGTCGTTGTCTCGCCTAGAGACATGTCATGACATGTCTCCTTAAATACTAGCATAATATAAATAAGTAAGCATTTCGGATGGACTTCCGAGACTTTTATACCGAGTCTGAGGGTACACAAATCCTATTGCTGTACTGGATTTATATTAGGTTGTCTTTTGAATATCTCTGAACGCGAACTGATAGTATACCTACATAATATGTACTCGTATGTATAGTCGCTCTTTAGAAAGAAAATAGTACTATTAAAAAAAAAACTTTTAAATAAATATTGCTGTTTAGCGACTAGAAGCCAACCTCAACGTAAGTAAGTACAAAATACGGAATATAAATATTGGTGCCAGCTGAAATAGCCGTGAAATTCATAATCGTGAATAAGTTAGGTCATCTCCTGATTCCCGACCTTTTGAACTACGGAATGTATGCAAAAATATACACATTAATCATGATGAAAATATGTTAAAAACTTCCATCAATTTAATGTAAATATTTGCATCGATATTGTAAACAGGCTCCGTAAACAATTTCATCATTGATACGTCCGTCCGTTGTTCGATTTTGAGATCATCATTTTACTATGACGCCATTTCGAATACTTTTTAACACAGTTATCGTAATCAACTTTTCCCCTTAATCAAATAATAAACGAGAAAATACTTAAATAAATAATTACCTATATACATAGAAATATATACTACCTATATAACATGTACGAGCTTACTATTATGCAAATGCAAATCAAATAAGATTTTTCGGCCATATTGAATGTGTCCGTTCCATTCGCCCAAAAATTTCGTTCATATTCAGGCGACTGGAACACAATCAATATAACCGAAACATCTATTCTTTTTTAATACGCATGGTAATGTACACTTTAAAGAATTAAAAATCGTTGACGGACGTTATAAAAATAAAGATTAGATTGTAACCCTACAATTACAGATAAGACACATTTAAAAAATATAGTTTGATACTGCCAAGTACCAATAAATAGTTAGAGAAGACGGTTGTCATTTCATTGTGATCGGTCGTTCAAGAGTCTAGTTACTATGAATTGTTTTGTAAATAAGTTTATGTTAGACATGATAAAACATCTACAGAACATAGATTCTGTGATACATCTAAAACAATCGATTGCCATAAAATTCATAGATGAATCGTACATATTGTAAAACAAGTCGTAGACGTGCAATATGTTTTGATTTGTACAAAGGCATTGTAAAAAATATTGTTTGTTTTTGTTTGACATTCAATTGTATTGTCATGATGATAATTATCAGCCCGGTTAAATACGAGTACACCAGCACTTGTACGCTAGAGATTACGTACACAAACTGCACAATATTCTTCAATTTTTAAGATTTTTTTTTGTTTGTATAATAAGATGGGACGATCATTCATCATGCTCTAGTTTATTCCAGTAGATTAATTATTTTTATGTAAAATACAATTGTTAAATTTTCTGGCAGACTTAGCAAAATATTTCGAATTAACTTTTTGTTATTAAAACGATTTCGTATTACTGTTCATAAACTATTTTGATATTTTTAAAAATGGCCAGTCTAAAGCCCTTTAACCCACGAAAGGATACCTAGGAATAGGTAGGTGAGGAATAAATATGGTACATTACTTTTAAACAATAGCCATCGTATTTGTACAACAAATGGATTGTTTCTGCGAACTATTCGCGTTGACGCCAATTAGTTAGAGAAACTAAACAGTGGCGTGTTGACTAAGAGAATGTAAAGCACTTCGTTCCTGGTGCATTTATGGTATTATGCTATTATTTCGTGGTTAATTACAAATACAATTCGGTTCATCCATTATTAATTTGTCACATTAGTAAAGATCGCATTTGCAGCCAATTGTAAAGTTTAACATCTAAGATTGTTTAGGCGAACCGTAACAATATTCAGTCTCTTTATTACATGATCGAGACCATGAAATGAGACACAAATAATTGACTAATAATTAAGGTTTATAGTTAAGTCACTAAGTTACGAAATGGTTGCGGCGATTGATTCGTAGATGTCTTTTTTAAATTTAGGCTTTAAATTATTGATCGAATTTATAAAGATAAATTATTTAAAAAATGGCCGTTTGGTTTCAAAAAGTGAGCTGTTTGTCGATTTAATTAGGTATTACACTCGTTATTTCTTCAAGACTAATCGGCGATCGCGATCTTTACGGCATTTTTATGAGATCTTTAATGTTCCGTCCTGTCATTTCGATACCATTAATAATCTCGTTCGGATCTCAGGAACGCGAAGAATTTTAATAATTTCCTTACGACTCATACATAATATGTACGAAATAGTTTTTTTGCCAAAACAGGCATTGAGTTGAGTCAGAATCGTGAAAGCATGACTCAAAATCACGTATGTACCGACGTTATTATGGTATTAAATAAGACTAATTAGCTTTTTTCTGAATCTAGACATTTATCCCTCATTATAATCCTTGTTTGGTAACGGATTACGTTACTAGTTAAAAAATGGTTTCTCTTTCTTTTCAGTTATTATGCTAAAAACAATAAAACTGCAACATAAACTCAGTTTGAATTCTGCAATGTAAAACATCTTTACGTAAGTTCATTTTTAATTTGTTTTTTAGAGATCCATCAACTGGAGTATTAGTTATTAAGATTAGTTTCCACCAAATCTATGACAATTAATGACATCACAATAGCTTTTTTTTTTAACCAATATTTTAATACCCAGGTTAAAGGATGCTTTTGGATCTAAGCTCTGTGTCTAAGCCCTCTTAATCTAATGTATATTACACCTCACTGAATATTCGTTCAAGTGGAATTATTGTCAATCGGCCCAGGTTCTCCCTATTACAATACATACACCTAAAATGGCCCTAAAAATAAAAGAACTTAGTTTGTTATGCTACACTTTTTCTTTCACACGAATTTAGTTGACGAGTAAACAGCCATCTATAGGAATGAGTTCTATTTTATGAATGTTTTTTTTTTAAATGAGGACGTAAAGTAAGTAAGTCGAAATGAGTTTGTTACGAACCTAGTATTTTTTTAGGATAAATTATAATATTATAATATAGACGAATTAAATATGGCACTTAATTAATCTCTGAATAAACTGAACACATTATAAAATAATCTGATTTAAACTAAAAAGTAAAAACAATAAAAACGAAATTTTGTCTTAAATAAAAGTTAAGAAGATTCAAAGATATTTTAACCATTTTAAATAATATGCCGTAATAGGTACTAGTAAAGTAATATTTTATAAACACCTATGTATTGTTATGTAGCCAGTCTTGTCAACGTTTTGGGGAGTCTTTCAACCATTTACCAATCTGGGCGAAGCTGTCCAGAACAATAGATCCAGTGCCAAGTACCGATTTATTAGGTAGCATGTTCTGTCTATAATAAGCGCACCCAGAAGTCATGGAAATTCACACGAGGGTATTAACTGCTGCGATGTTCCGTCTGGCTAACCGCCATGATGATTTGCAGACTCCCTTTGGGAAGAGAATAGTTATTTCGGGTTGGAAATTGATGTCTGTATCATTAAACTGTGACAAATATGCTGCTAATTTAGTAGGAAAATCAACTTTCAGTCTAAGGGCCTAGACAATTTAAACGCGCACGAATAACTGATTGGTTCAGGCATTTGGAATATGATAATAGGCAGATTACTCAATAAATTACGTCCGATCTGAGAAACAATTGTTGAATCTATGATCTAACCTTGTCAGGTTGAATGAAATGACGTCACAAGTGTCAAAACAGTTTGACATTACAAGACCCTGTTTAGAAACATGAGAAAATGCGAAAGTGGTATATTCGCGAAACGAAAGTCATTTTGTAAACTTTACACCTACGGATTTCTACCTACGGAACATAGTTATTTTTGAAAACTATGTTCCGTAGGTAGTAGATAGTAGTAAATAGCGGTGTGCTAAGAATTAAGGTTTCTAGGTAGGTATTTTCCTAACTATTCTAAAATTTTCATCTGAGGTACATACGGTCTACCTACTTACCTAATATTCAAGTAGGCACCTACGAGTATCTATGACTAACAAAATTATTACACTTTATATCGTAATTTCTTTTAATCTGTATGCAATTTCTTTAAGCGAGAAGTTTTTTTATGTCACGGTAAAATGAACACTCTCGTAATTACCGGTAAATGCTCATATTTACTATCGTGTTATTTGTAAACGGGAATTGTACAGACAGATCTTCATCATTGGGGTGTAACAATAAATTATAACAACGTAGGTAATTAGGGCATTATGAGGTACCTAGGAACCTAACTAGATAATGTAATTAAAATATTCAATGAATAATTAGCAACCTGGAAGAGGTGTTAATAAATATCGAGGGGTGAAAGGCTATTTGGTTTAAGCGACATTTTTGCAACTTTACAGGAGAGCCATTTAAAGTTTGAAATTTTGAAAAAAAAATCATAACAAAAAAACTTCTTTAGTTATTTGAACGGGGTAAACTTGATTAAAATTTAATTAAAAATATCGAGTTTTTGATGCTAATAGCAAATAAAACGGACTTTTAATTTAAAAGATAAATGTCGCTTAATACGAACTGCCTTTTTACAGAGACTGGAAAAAAGATTGAAGTGCCTTCATAACTACAATTGGCTACAGGGGAAAAAAATTAAGCGACGACGCATTATATTTTCAGAGTAAACCAAAAATATAACATTGAAATTGTAACGTTTGATGTTACATTTATTTACATCTAAGACTATCAATGGCTGATAAAACAACCTGAATATATCACAATCACCGAAAATCTCAGGTGCTTACATTGAATAAATAAATAAATACACAAAACACATCATCTTGTAAAGTATTTATTTAGAATAATAATTATTATAGAACAGTCTCAATAGGAACATGAGTTATATTTATTTACTTTTTAGTCATAATCAACAACATCAGTTAAATCAGTCGACTCGTGACCAAGAATGATGCAAGTCATTCGAAACGTCTAGCATAGGTATTTATTTACCTTTATAATAATTACGCGATTTAGACCCGCTGTCTATTTTTTTTAAATGTTCTCCAATCGCAAAAGTTTAAAAACAATTTTTAATTAGAAACATAAACTAATAAAAATAAAATAAAAATATCAAATCAACAAAGATAACTTGTAGTAATTATTAAACAGCTAAAGCTAATAATAATCACAATGCAATAAAAAAGAACGTATTTACCATTTTCATCGACTGTATCTGTATTAGTCTTAATCAACAACATCAGTTAAAGAATTAATATTTTGTATAATACTTAATTAAAATCAGTCTCAATGTAGGAACATTAACTTTAACTATTTATTATTGACTAAGTATTCTAAGTAATTATAAGTATCACGTCATTCCTCCATGCACTCTGGAGTTTGACTGAAGCGCCCGCGCGCGATAATCCGGGTGAATGATCATGATTTTTAACACCCGGGAGATGAAATAAATATGGTATCATATGACATTGAAGGAATAATACATTTTAAAATTTAATGATTTAAAGACCAACTCGTATTTTTATTATTACTGGCAAAATGTTTCAATATTCATCATTCATTTTATCGTCTGTATTAAACGACATGCATTTAAAAAAAAAATAGGACTAAATGGTTTAACGACTAAGCAAAATATTTGAAACAATACGACTACTTGGTTTAAGTAGCACCCTGCGTGGAAAAAAGATGCAGCCAAAGGAGCTTAAGCGACGACCCATGTCGTATTTGGGTGACGGACAAATGTTTTAAGTGACATCACACCGTGTAATGGGTGGAAGTCAAAATGATTAATATTACTTCTTAATAAAAAATAGAAACAGGTAAAACGCTTTAACTCCTATTGACTTATTTATTTGGGACAGGGTAACTGGTTCATGTCTCGGTTTTTAATATGATTGTATGGTTCAAATGCGTAATTTAAAAAAAAATGCAAAATATTCGTCGTTTAATACACTGCCATTTTGGAAGCAACCCAAAAATAGTATTGTTTCAAACGCCAAAAAAGTGCTCTGATTTTAATGAATCCGGCATCATTCGACGGAGAAAAATTCGCTGATTCCAAATATATATATAACTCAATATCACCCTAGATGTCGCTTAAACCAAATAGCCTTTCACCCCTCGATATCATTATGTAGGTATTAGGTTGGCTTCCTATTGTCTTCCGTTGTCATTATTTTAAGTGCCTACCAAATAAAATAAAATATAATTAGCGAAACTGCCATGACCGTCCTTTGCGAAGTAGGTAGGTACCAATGTAGGTATTCTCTAGGTACCTATCTAATATGGGCTTGTCTGACGTACTAATTCAATTAATTAATTTTAATATGAGTGTAATGAATAAAGTACCTACCCAAAATGAAAATACCTATCTAGGTTCTAGGTACATACCTATAGGATAGCCCAGGATAGGTAATTTACCTGGGTAGGAACTTTAAGAAATCTAGACCAGTACCTGCCTACCTAGGTACAGATTTGCAAGAATTAATTATTATCGGACATAGAAACGTGGGAACTTTCTTAATAAACAATCGATATGGTTGCGAAACCATAGGTAAGTATCATTATGATTGTCTCATGAATGATAATTAATGTAGTTACCTATTATTTTTTTGTCTATACCTACTAGTACCTACCTACTCACTTACCGAGGCAATCAAAAAATACGTAAGTAATACGTATAATATAAACTTATTGTGTGTGTGTGTGTGTATAATGAAAACAATATATTAAAAAGTTACGACTTTAACATTTTATAGGTCCCAACCCAAAATTATCAACTTCGCCTATAAGACCTTCCTGACTCTCCAGGATTGAAAGGAAGTAGTATTGTTAAAGTAGGTTATAAAACAAAAGTTACCAATGAAATCTCTAAATTATGATTGCACCAACACTCTGTAAACTCGCTGTATCAACTCTTCTTATCAGTCACTCTCACTTTGCCGTCATTTCCTTCATGGACGGCGATGATAGCTCGAAATGGACAGCAAAAATCACAATAACACAAACTAAAAACACTTCAAAACTTTTTCTATCACTGGCAGAATAGTAACAACACTGCAAATCGTACTTTTTTAAAACTAAACCACCAAACAGTTTGTATTTAGATTGATTGTTTATTTTTTTATTGCGAATTTTGTTTCGTATTCATATCGCGGAGAGCGCTCGGAGGACACCAGCGCCAGCGTGCGTTCCGAACACCAAATGACAAATGCACGTCAACGGGTTACTCGACGCGAAGACGCGCCGCGTTTGTTTACCTCAGTTCCGCTCAAGTTCAAGGGATTTAGGTTTTACGGCACAAGAATGACCAGTGCAATAAGAGCTCTTATTGTTTGCATTTTGGAAACTATAGGTGTCTTGTTTATTTGGCTTATTGTTTTTTTTAAAGAGATGAATGTTTGTGGTTTACGTGACATAATGATGATGTCATAGTATTTACTATGCTGCTAATGGAGATAATAGAATAACAATAGCATTACAGTTATGTATTCAATAATCGTGAGATATCAGCCAAATGATAACGAGTTGGCAAATGCAAAATTAGGAAAAATAAGATAGGCAAGATAGCAATCATTATCAGGAGTAAGTCGAGAAAGAAAGAGAGAATTTATCTCTCTTTTATCTATCTTTACAGCAACTTAAACCTAATGCTATTGATAAGAAAATCTAAATGCATATATAATTGAATTTAGGTTACTTAAATATCTAATTAACATTTTCAGAAATTACTATCGCTTAATCTTATTTGTATTATCACATGAAAACATTCATACATTATAATAAATAAAATTATAATCATACCTAATAGGTATTATCAGTCGTAACTCGAATCATAACAAACTATACAATATCATAGTAAAAATAAGACAATATGCTGCCCTTGTATTATTGGTTGGTTGCTTTTTTGGTGAAAAACAGCACCAATAATAGCCTGGCGGTAGGCTTACAAAACAGTCACTAATTTCAGTTTTTTTTAAGAACATAATAATATGAGCAAAATTAAAGAAATATCTGCCACAGGCAAGACATTTGTAATCTCTACCAAAGCTTCTACCCTAATGAGTGTACCCGAGTCTACCCTATACTAGTGCTACCAATTAAAAATATTATTATACATTGTTATTCATACACAATTACTATATTACTGGTTTTATTTCGGAAAATATACGCAATATACTATTTACCGCCAATAAAACCCAAAAAAATCCTACATACTTTTTCCGATGCCCGTTATTAATATTGTTATCCATTTATTTACAATTAGGTAGATGGCAGAAATTGGGACATGTCTATCTTATCTATAACATTATCGTGACATTAAATGTTTCCTTGGAAATATATCCTTATCTCTTTTGGCGACACAGGTAAATATTGTATAGTGAATCATTGTTAGCTAGAAATAAATTGAATAGGCAGGTAATTAAAACATGTATCTGCCCTGCCATGTTAATTTTATATTTCTGAATATATAATCAAGTAGCTAATTGTGAAACCCGCATTATTAACGGATGACGCGCTAATACATGGGTAAACCGGGTAAACTGTCAAAAAATCTAAAAAAATATATATTATGTTCTGAGTCTAAAAGTGACGCACAATATAAAAAAGGAAACTATTGTGCGTCAGTTTGACTGTCCCCAAAAAGTTGTTTATGGGAAGTTTATTGCCAAGCTACTGCTTTATTTTCGAGAAAGATTTTTAAACGGGGTTAAGAAATCTGCAGTTTAAAAAAAAATTGTGAGATCGGTCCTAAATAATACTACGCAACTTAGTTTAGCGCCATCTATCAGTGTTTGATTGAATCATTTAGAAATTGTGAAGTTCACATACGAACGTAGTACAAGAAGTTGGCACAGACGTCGCTACTTGTCAATATTAATATGCCGCTACTCTACAACAGATAGCGCTACTCTTGGACTTCAGTTAATTTTCTTTTTGTTATTTCTTAAAGAAAATGATGACTAATATTTACACAAATAGTCAAAACACAACAATGCTTTATACTCTTTGTCCCTAATGAGGCTGATTCATGACACTTTCATACGAATTAGCTACCAAACAACGCCCCGCAATATATTTATTTTGCTTTCATTACATTTTATTGTTTATAATAAAGTAATGTAAAGATAATGCCGACGTTGTGCCTTTATTTTGATAACAGTTTATTAAATCCGGTTCTTATCGCAGACTGACACCACACAATCAATTCAGTGCACGTAACGTAAGTTTCTGCAGTAACTGAATTGGCTAATACTTTAGTTTTTCTTTCTTCAGTTCTGTCTATCGCTTAATTCATGTTAATGCGTACGCAAACGCGCTACACCTGTGTACGTACTATGTTTACCCACTATTGATATTTTGAGCATGTTCACAAGAGCTCTACCACTTCTGATTGATTAGGAAGAAACTTGTTGAAATTAAGTTGTCAATTATAAGACTATTTTAATAACATGTTAGAAATGGCGGTAATTTTAGTTCTTATTTAGGTTTATTAAACTTAAACCTAAATAAGAACTAAAATTACCGCCATTTCTAACATGTTATATTCTTCACAAAAACCTCCTGCAGGACAGGCCAAGCCTAGTGCAGGAGTTTTTTAGTCGATTGCAAACTTCTTTACATTACAAAGAGCTGTCATTTATACTAATATATTTAGAATGTAAAGAAAATGTAAACATCTTGGCACTTAATACATTTTTTTTTTTTAATAATATTTGCTCTACACATTTCAACCTCTGCAGGAAATCCCCTATGTCCTACGTGTTTATATTACCATTTTTAACTGCCGGTGATAATATTTATCCATTCAATTATACATCTACGTTGTGGGTATCTACATCTACCTACTTAATATAACATCACGCCGATACCCAGAAGGGTGCGACAGAGGTGTACTACACACACACTTCAGCGGATTTGTTAAGTTCCATGTGATAGGAGGTGCTGTTATTGACAATTTAATGACGAAAAACCGGCAAGTGCGTGTCGGGCCACGCGCAGTAGGGTTCCGTAGAAAAATATTTTTAATTTTACTTTTTAACTAAATGGCGTCCTTCAGAAAGGAAATGTTTGTAGTACACGAAACCAGCTAGCACGTATGACGAGATGTATGAATGTTGAGGAAGCGAAAGAAGTATGTAAGGAGCGAAGCACATGGCGTTCCATCGTCTCTGCCTACCCCCGTGGGATAAAGACGTGATTTTATATATGTATTATGTATGTTTATTTATGTTTCAAGAATTTTGAACGAAATATTCTGAGTAACTGCATCTGACATTTCGGACCCCTATTCCTCTTGAACTAATGAAGTGAACTTATCCGCTATAGTTTTCCTTTAAAGTTCATTACATGTACTACCGACACAATTTTTTTCAGATTTTGGGATCCAGTAGTTTAGCTTTTAGAGGGGGGGGGGGGACGCCCTACTCGAACAAAAATTTTCTCTTTAAAGTTAATTATCTCGCAAACAAATCTCTAAATCAAAAAACTGTCTTAGCAACCCCTTAACGTTTTTAAAAGGCCTATCTAACAATACCCCACACTATGGGGTAGGCGACAAAAAAAAAAAAACATCCCTACTTTACAATACATGTAGGGGAGCTACCTGAAAAAAAAAATATTTTTCCAAATTTTATTCTACGACTTTCTTTGTTTAGTTAACATACATGTTCATGCAAAATTTCAGTTTTCTAGCACCAACGGTTTCGTCGCTATGCCTCGGACAGACAGACGGACATGGCGAAACTATAAGGGTTCCTTGTAGGTATTACGGAACCCTAAAAATCGGAATAACACGTTTTCTCATTTAGAAATTACGAGGCCATTTATCAGTGTATTATATTTGATAAACGATCTTATCTCAGTGTTCTGATTTTCTATAGCAATATGTCACATGTGTGGTCTGTACATTTTTTTCATGGTAATAAATTATGTTATGTTATCCTTATCAAGTTTTAACATCTGGTCCTCAAATGATAGCAAATTACTAATCTGTAAAACAACATATTTAGTATGATCACAGCTTAACTTATTCTTACATTGTGGTGTTGTTCTGAAAATCACAATATCTTTATCAGTATCATTATTTTTTTAATTTAGATACTTAAATTTCGATAAGTAGGCACCTGTTATGTTTTCTTATCGTATTTATTACGAATTATTTTTTACTCATCATATAAAAGTCATGATATCTCTTATATAATACATACATTTATTAGCTAAGATATCATCACATCATTCGATTTTATAATATTTGGGACAGCAACTCATCTATTGCAATTGCAATCCAACGCGGTACTGCAGGAAGCTTTGGTTTTAGGGTTCCGTAGTACCTACAAGGTATTCTTATTGTTTCGCCATGTCCGTCTGTCTGTCTGATTGTCTGTCAGAGCCATAGCGTCGATAACTCGATACTGTTAGTGCTAGAAATTTTGCATAAATATGTAAGTTAACTATGTTGACAAAGTGGTGTAATGAAATTATTGAAAATACTTTTTTTTCGGTTGCCTTCCCTACGTGTTAAGTAGGGATGACTTTTTTTATCGTCGACCCCATAGTGTGATCTTTCTTTCCATCTTTAGATACATAGGTCTTTTAAAAACATTCAGGGTTTGCACTGACAGTTTTTTTTGATTTAGGGATCAGTTTGCGAGATAAAAAAGCTAAACCATTAGTTAGAAAATTCTAAAAAAAATCATGGTGGTAGTATATGTTATGAACTTTCAAGTAAAACTATAACGGCAAGTCTATATCTAACTAGTCTTAAATATGTTGTAACGACTAATACGGTAACTCCACACGCACTTGATCGGTTTTTTGATTACCTTTAGATATTGGTAATATTTGAAGTATTAGGGGCGTATAGTCCACCAGATGGTAAGTGGTTACTGGTAACCATGAACATCAACAATACACAAAAGCAGACGTCTGATGATTCGCTGCATTTATATGTCAGTAATTTCACCACCACACTGGCACGCGGCACACGCACTATTTGGTGGCAGGATAAAGGTAAAACAGTGGTTCTTTTGCCCTTAAGCTCGAGCACAAGAGCTCTACCACTATAAGTGTTTTATAACAATTCTTTCACAAACACAATTCCTCTACGACATCTTTGTGAAACAACAATAACAATAAATCTTCTTCAATCTAGCCGTGGCTGGAATCTAGCACAATGACTTTGCGGTGCTTGATTGCTCCGCCCAAACGTACCTAATATCTATAGCTATGACCAAGGATAAGAACAATTATATGTCTCACGAAATATTAGAAATCACGGGATATTTACCATGTTTTTTATTGTAGCGAGTTATCCCATATTTCGCGGCTGTTGCAAGCCCGATATTTCGTAGTTAAGTTATGTGTCTGCCCACCAAAATATGGTTTGGTTGGTTTTATTATATTCATTAGTATTTATTTAAGTTTGAATTATCAGCGAGTAATTTTCTTTTTTACCTTTTTTAACTAAGGTACAAATTTGCAGATTGATATAACATTTGAGACTAACTTTGAGACATGCTAATTTTCTTGCTTGCGACAGCTGCGAAATATCGGCTAACTCGCTACAACAAAATACATGGTAAATATCCCGTGATATCTAATATTTCTTTAAAAAATTGTAGTTTATGTTACAAGCTCGCATTTATCATATCATTAAAATGTTATTTTGTCAAATTAATCTAGTTATAACAATCGATCAAGAAACTAATAGGTAGGTACGTGAAAGAAATGATAGCCAGATGGTGATTACGAAACTATAATGAATAATGGATAGTACAAAGTAGACGAAATAATATAAAACATTGACTTAAATGTCGAAACTCCACTTACAAGTAATTATCATCGTTTGTGAGGCATGGAGGTCAACCTCATTAACGGTCGCCGAAGCTAAAAACTACTCAGTGTACAATGGGCCAAGCAATTAGGTATACAGGGCAAAATCTTCTACGCCATAGTGAAAACTGAATGCAATAGATATACATGTGTGAATTACATATTTAAGAAGTGTAATATACTCACTATTCAGATATGCAAATCATTTCTCCCTAACTGGCGTATTGAGTATTAACGATGACTTTAAAGTTTTTGCCCTGCATAGCTAACTCGTTGGCCCACTGTACATAGCTATTGCATCAATACATTCACACAGACAAACAAGTTACTATTTAAGCGTAGTCTTAATATGACTCAATGCCTCCTAACCCTATCTATAACAATGAGACCTGTCCAAAGACAATAATCGATAAATATAATTATACAAAATTAAAACTCGAATGCAAATACAGTGATTTTAGACTTATATGGTTTTCTCATGGGTACCATTGTCAGAACTGGACCAAATTGAAATGGGACCACACGGGAAGCACCAGCTTTCAAAAAAAAAAAGAAACATTAAAATCGCTTCGCCCAGTCGAAAGTTATGAGATAAAAAAACACACGAATTGAGAACCACCTCCTTTTTTGAAGTAGGCTAATAAAAGATAGATATAATTGATTCGCCACAAAGCGCATGTCGGGACAAATACGTCTTATTACGGGACACGGGAGAAGACGCAAAATTTCGGAACAATCCCGCCAATCCCGGCCATCTCTAATTGTTGACCTCTGTTCAAAAGATTCTTCGTAAAAATCAGTTATTTTACTGCTAAGGTAATAAAGTCGGAACCTACACTAATAGTTTTGTTTCGTTCATTCAATTCAGAATTAAATATTTTTTTATGAAACAGCGCCATGGAGGTCAACCTCTCTCTACTACTCGGTGGAAATAGGTATTGCATAAATGCATCCACATTCAGACAGACAAGTTACCTCACTGCCTGCCGTAACTTGTGGCGATGCCCGTTCGAGTTTCATAAGTTAAACCAGCTTGTTTATTCATGGCGGGCAAAGTTGTACTGGGAGCCCGTATATAGAGCTAATTTTAGGTTGGGTTTCAGTACAGAGCGCAGAAAAATATATTTATCTATAGTATATATACATATATACAATTAAATTTAAATTGTAAATTTAGTCATGGGAAATGACATGGTACATACATTAAAGATATTAAAGGAAAATTAAATTTTTCAAGATTTTTAGATAAAATGTTTGGCAAGCTGAGTGTGGTGACCGTCGATCGGTCTATTAAGGGCAGCATAGCCATCTGCAGCCAACTTCACTACCTTCAGATGTTTTATCTATTTATACCAAGATAAAGCTTTGATTACGTTTTTTGGTTGAGATTACAATTCAGTCAACGCTTGCCTATTAGTAGGACTGAAATTCTCCAAAATTTTCACGATATTTTTATCAAAACTGACGTGAGTTTGTAAGTTTGTAGTTTGTAGTCTGACTTCGCGACAGACTCAGACTCAGGGGCGACGTGTCGCACTCTCTTAAAAACGCCTAAAAGTATAGGCGAAACCGCGGTCGACTAAATAGACCAACATTACGTGAGTAAAACCCGTATTTAATCATTTGAATGTTGATTGTCGTATTTATTTTTAATGTAATTATCACGCTATATCATAATATTTTTGACTACGTCTTACGTTAGCATTACGTTATGAGAATGATTCAAAATACAATCGCCTTTGTTCACACTTGTGCGTGAATTGATGACAAAAGAATGTGTAAACAAGAGAAACTGTGGGCATAGCATCGCTCTTTGGTAATACAAAAGATGTTAGAAAGATAAAATACTAAATACTACACAAATTAGACCCTTAATAATCTTAATTACAATACATTAATATAAAGACATGATTTATAATTTTATTATTGTAAAAAAGTCTACGTCTCGTCAATATAAGTTTTTGTATTTATTTTATATTTGTACTAAATTTAGTTTTTGACGGGAGTAAAGAGTGGGCTCCCGAGTACGTAATATGGGTTTAAGTTATTATCTGTTTTTTTTTACTAAATGGCCACGAACAAACATGCATTATAGTGTTTTAGATATGATTTGTCTATAAATCTATCAAAAGTAGATAAAAAGTAAATAATATTAAAGTTAATCCTGTATACTTTTTATAGAAAACAGCCAAGCAATTGAAGGAGCATAATGTAGCAGCACAAATTGATATACATATATGTTTTTAAACTTTCGCGATTTGAGAACATTTTAAAAATTAGACAACGGGTCTAAATCGCGTAATTATTATAAAGTCATGTGTAACGTCAAGCATAGGTATTTATTTACCTTTTTAATAATTACGCGATTCATACCCGTTGTCTAATTTTTGAAAAACAAATTGATATAACCAGTCCTAGAATTGCAAATGTTTTGTACTCAAACATTTGCAATTCTAGGACTGGTTCACGCAAAAATGTACTCAAACATTTTAAATTCCGCATGATCACAAAGTACTAAATGCCTGCATCCGTCCTGACCTATTTTTTATTCAAAACTCAGCTAATTGGGGCTAGCCGGAAGAGATTAAACGAATATGGAAACTAGATAATTATGCAGACTACTGTACCGGATATGACGGTTCTGCACATTATAAATGTTTATTAGACAAAAGTTGATTACTTTGCAATGCAATTTGGCATGAATTATGTGACAAACGTTATTAGTAACCGCTCATAATATTACTGGGGTCATAATTAAACTGACTTATATTTAATATAGAGCTTAATTCGCCCCTAAAAATTTATATTTATTTTTAAAGTACTAATTCAGGAAACTAACCTAACCTGTGGCAGAATCAATAATTTGATGGCGATATCTCTGGGTGTGCTCTGTGTGTGCAAAATGTATGTTTGTGAACACTCCCGCGACACAGAAGTGATTCCTAGTGCTGGCGTCGTTTATTAAAAAATAAATGTATGTATGAATTTAGCAGCTTCAAAAATTACTTTTCATTTTATTAATCTCTGTATCCACATTTCCACTGGCTTCAAAACTTTTGGTTGGATAAATCACATCTTTCTGATCTTATCTATGCGATGCCTTATTTAGGATGTCTTTGAAGCGTATTATCTGTTGTAAATGAAATATGTTCATTCGTAGTTATCACATCGAGGTCGAGATTGCTTTCTATTTGCCGTCCAAGATAGAACTGGGTTATTTAGACGATTTATAAATAAACCGGGTGTAGTTAATGAAATAAGGGGGAGATAAGAAAGGATATTTTAAGCCAGCAGCCCTCATGACTTCGTACGTTTAGATTTGTTTGAACAACACTGTTAGTTTTGTTTAAATTAAATGATTAAAGGGAATTTGTTTCGTGGGATGTGTTTGTGCCAGCAGAAAACGTTCCACTTCCATCCCACAATAACTGCAATTATCTGTTTTAGTGGTACATGTGGCGGTATCCGCACATAAGTATCATTAGATAAAGCATGATAAATAGTCTGTATATTTAAATTATTAGTTAAGATAAATTAAGTCACTGTTTTTTTAGAATTAAGATTTTTCCTTTTTTTGTAACCTTGAACAATGTTTACAGAGAGTGATGTGCACATCTATTATAGATATACATTTAAGAACATTTTTAGCAATAAGAAATTTTTACAAACGTGTACTATGTGTATATTGTTGAAGTGCCAAATAAATAAAATAAAATAAAAATAAAGTAGTGACACACACGTGACATATGTCAAAGAGCGCTGAATCGCGATAACGAAGTGTTCACAGAGAGTATACATATATACCACTTCCAATACGCTACCGTTGGACAGCTGTCCGCCAGGCAATACCTAAATGCCTGTTCGGAGAATCCTCCCTTTGTGGTGGAGGAACATTACAACCTGTTCCTCTACAGCAGGGCTGTCCAAACAAAGGCCCGCGGGCCGCATGCGGCCCGCGGCTTGTTTTCATGCGGCCCGCGACACACATTTTAATCTAAAAATAGTTTTGGACACAAATTGTTTGGATAATATTATTCGTTGTCAAAACATGTACTCAATACTTGGTATAATTATTTATCTTCAGTCTTGCAACATTCCATTCGCATGATCACTTAAAAGTGAAGCTACAAGGCAAAGAACACAATATAGACAACTTGTATGGATATGTGAATGGGTTCAAAAAAATACTGGGATTATTCAAAACATCACTGGAACAAAATGATTTTTCTTTTTTTCCATGTTGCAAAGAACTTTATAGCGAAATAGAAGGATGCAATTTTTCGGACCACCTCCAGTATATCGACGAGGTAATATTTGAATTTGAGCGGCGTTTTGCTGCAATTTCAAAGGATTAGAGAGCGATTTATCTCTTTTTATGTGAAAGTGCATATTCAACAATGAATTTAATAAAATCCAAGTATAGATCTTCACTGTCAGATAAATCGCTTCTTCAACAACGAATGTTGACGTGGATATCGATACTATTGTTAAAGATAAATTAACGAAAAATCAATAAACATAGAAAGACAAATTTACCCTGTATTTTATTTACTTGACAACTGAAAATATTTTTCTGGCCCTCCAGCTTTTGTATGAAATTTAATTAGCCCGCGAAGGTGTATAGTTTGGACAGCCCTGCTCTACAGTACAAAATGAGTAGATTAGTTAATATAATTCAATTTGGTGTAACTTGTGGGTTGGAACGTTTTCGCTTAACTACGTCAAATTGATATAACGAAAATTATAATAGTGTTTCCATGAAGGTGTCGGTATGATGCACCTTTTATATAACTATATTGACAATCATTTCCACTTACCTACCCATAACGAGACTATTTAATATTGCTTATGTCAATTATAACACTTTCTGGGTTCTAACTATCCATAAAAACCACGCTATGCCATGCGAGCGAGGCAAGGAATTTAAATCATTTGCCTCCGTCCAAAAAAATACAGGCACGCCAACAAATAGCAGGTAATACTGACAACAAAGCATCCACATTCTGTCAATATTCCCTCAATAGTCTCCATTACTGACCATTGCATGTCAATGATGTCAACAACCTCAGATAAACGAAGGGACCGCCTATCAGCTGACCCACTCATCCGTGTACACACACCTACTTACATACAAATGTAAGTAGGTGTGTGTGTGTGTTTGTTGTGTAAGTTTACGTCATTTGTATGGCACATGTAGGCCTAGGTTGTTGTTAAATACTCACGTGGTACTAAGAAACTGTCTTTGACAGGAGGTTGACAGCTGTTTGACAAGTCACTTCGATGTCATGTTTGCAGGTACCCACACATGTCTGCTTATTATAAATGTCAATGCATTGTCACTATTTCACACAATATGCAGTACACCACATACCTTCCCCCATAGTCTTTTAAATACACGGATTTATTTAATCAAAGTTCTTTGTTTTATTTGATCCCTAACCTAACTATTCTAATTATGTATTAAGTAATGAGTTTAATTATTTTGCAACCTGTCTCCCTCATGTGTCACTACTGCATGACTTGGTATGCCCAACAGATCCCTCATTTCCGCACTCGGGCCTGCGGCTTCAACTGTTGCTTCAGAATCACGTCTCCTAAGCTGGTTGATATGTCTAGTCACTAACGGCCCATGATCCATCTTTACTATGAACCGGACAGGTCCTTTAATTTTAACTATTTCTCCTTTTATCCACTTTTCACCTGAAGAATAGTTGCGCAGCCACACCTTCTCTCTTAGTCTGAATGCTCTCACCGGTACTTCTATATTGCTTTCTATTTGTCTCTCAGCGATTGGTTGCGTGTTTAATGGATGCATAATATCAAAACGCGTTCTGAATCGCCGTCTATTCAGCATTTCCGCAGGTGATTTTCCTGTAACAGTACTTGGCGCCACTCTCAAACCAAACAGAAGTCGTGGCAATTTGACCTCCATATCAGCTCCAGCCAAGCTTTTCAGTTTCTTTTTTACTATTTGTACGAATCTTTCAGCTTGACCATTCGAAGACGGTGTATAAGGTGGTGTCAAAACATGTCTAATGCCATTGCATTTCATAAAACTTTTAAATTTTTCTGATGTGAAAGCTGTCCCGTTATCCGATACCAACACTTCTGGTAAGCCTTGCTCAGCAAAAATTTCTCTTAATGCTTTAATCGCACATTCACTTGATGTGGTTTTTACTATTTTCACCTCAGGCCACTTCGAATATGGATCCACTACGATCAAATAAATTCTTCTATCCACTGGCCCAGCGAAATCAATGTGTAGTCGCTGCCATGGATTCGACGGAGTGATCCAGGAATGAGCTGTACTTGCTGGCATGTTACGGTTTACTTGACAACTGTCACAATTTGCGACCAGCGCCTCAATTTCATGATCTAGTCCAGGCCACCAAAAATAGCTTCTTGCAATTGATTTTGATATGACTATGCCATCGTGAGTCTCGTGTAATGACTGAAGCATATGTTCCCGCATTGGCGGCGGTATAACCACTCGAGTACCCCATATAATACAATCATTTGAAATAGATAGCTCTTTTCTTTTCAGCCAATATAATTTCAATCTACTATTGGTTACAGTGTCTGGCCATCCATTCAATATCCAAAATCTTATCTTAGCTAATACCTCATCTCGGCCTGTCTGCTCCGCAATATCCTTCGCTGAATACTGCACCGCACTTGGTGTCTCCGACAGCAACAACACATCTTCAATATCTTCAGTATTAGGCTTCCACTGTTCAGCTTCTATTGGCCATCTACTTAGAGCGTCAGCGTTGCCAATACTAGCCCCACTTTTATACTTTAATTCATAATCATGCGAATTTATTTTAAGTGCCCATCGCATCATTCTTGGCGATAAAATTTTTGGTATGGCTTTATTTGGACTGAATATTCCAAGCAATGGCTTATGATCAGTGTATATTACTACATGTCTTCCATACACATATTGATTAAATTTATCTAAACCAAACATAATGGCCGCCGCTTCTTTATCAATTTGTGCATAGTTGCGTTCTGGTTTGGATAACGTTCTGGATCCCATAGCTATTGGTTTCTCTGATCCATCATCCATTATATGAGACAATACAGCACCTACCCCATATTCTGAAGCATCACAAGTTAATGTTATCTTCCTGTTATTGTCAAAATGTACTAATGTATTTTCACTAGACAAAACTGATTTGGCCTGAGTAAATATTTCTTCTTCCTTCTTTCCCCATTTCCATTCCATATTTTTATCTAGAAGTCTGTGTAATGGTTCTAACAAAGTGGCTTTATCCTTTATGAACCTTTCATAAAAATTTAGCAATCCTAAAAAAGCTTGGAGTTCTTTTACATTTTTTGGGCTCTTAGCGTTGGCTATCAGCTTAACTTTCTGCTCACTGGGATGAATTCCATTTTTATCTACCACATAACCTAGAAACTCTACTCTATCTGTAGCAATCTCACACTTCTTGCGGTTAAGTTTTAGTCCAACTTCTTTAAGACGCACCAACACCATTTCCAATCTTTCATCATGCTGCTTTACATCTCCACTTATCAGTATGTCATCTAACAGAACCGTTACTCCCTTAATACCAGCTAGTGTTGTGGACATGACACGTTGAAATATTCCCGGACATGCCTTTAAACCATATGGGAGTCTCTTCATTTTATATAGACCCTTCAGTGTGTTTATTGTCAGAAGTGTTCCCGTTTCCTCTGACACCTTCAGTTGAGTATACGCTTCTTTCAAATCTAGCTTACTGAACACCACACCACCCGCTACCTCAGATAAAGACTCATTGATGGTTGGTTGAGGATATGTGTCTGTCTCTGTAGCAAAATTAACAGTCAATCGGTAGTCTCCACATAGACGTATACTTCCATTTTTCTTAACTACTGGAACCACCGGTGTGGCCCAATTTGAATAAGCTATAGGCTCTATAACTCCCGTGCTTACCAATCTGTCTATTTCTTCACACACCCTGTCTCGTATTGCAAATGGTACTGGCCTACTCCTCATAAACTTTGGTTGTACATCTTTTTTACAAGTAATTACAATTTCAGGTCCTTTATATTCACCAAGTCCTTCAAATACTTCTTTATATTTGTTTACAAGCCTTGTCCAAGTTTCATCTACCATATCATGAGAATTTATATTATAAATACCTTCAACTGAAATCTCCAGGGGCTTGAACCAATTCCTTCCTAAAAGGTTCCCTCGCCCATGGCCAATAATCAACTGCAAGTAGCCTTTAAAATCTTTGTATTCAACAAGAACTTTAGTACTTCCTTGTACTTGCACCTTTGTATTGGTCCAAGTATGCAAGTTTAGCTTGCATTCCTGCAGCTGTAATCCATTTGGCCAAATCATGTCTGCTTGTTCTCGGGACATGATGGTATAAGAGCAGCCAGAATCCACTTCAAACTTGACCAACTTATCATTTATTTTGATTTCAGTCCATATTATAGGTTCACGCAATGTGCCACCCACACAGTGCAGTCCATTCAAGAACTCTCCTTCCTTTTCATGAATCTCTTTAACATCACCAGTATTATTCTTCTTACACATTTTTGCTATGTGACCTATCTTGTTGCACGCATTACATTTAGCCGATACAAATTTGCATTTGTGATACATATGATTACCTCCACATCGATAGCAATACAACTTTCTCCTGCTCGCCCCACTAACCACATTCACATCCATTGACTCCGTCATCCCTTCCCTGCTCTCAGTCGTTGAATTAAAACCTGTTGTTCCTCCAACGTCCAGAACATTCAGTATTTCCAGATCCTTTCCACATTTCTCTGCTTGCAATGCCATCTGGACTGCTGTCGCATATGTCAGACTAGCCTTCTTCAATAGATTTTCTTGCAGTTTAGTATCATTCACTCCACAGACTAACCTGTCTCTCAAGGTACGTTCCAAATCAACAAAGTTGCAAAATCTACACATTTTTCTAAGATCAGCTATGTATTCTTGCATTGTTTCATTTTTACTCTGTTTCCGATTATGGAATTTGAATGACTCAACTATTTCATTGGGGCGAGGATTGAAATGTTCATTTAATTTACTTTCTACATCTGCTAAAGTAACCTGACCCACAGACTGCGGCAATACTAATGATTTTACTAAATTAAACAAATCACTGCCACACGATGCGAAAAAAACAGCTTTTTTGTTTGATGGCGTCGGTTATGCCGTGCGCGCAAAGAAAATATCCAAATCTTTCTTTATAACACTCCCAATCACCATTGTTCATATCAAAACTTTCGAATCTAATGTCCACCATTGTATCACACACAAATTAACCCGAGTATACTGGTTTTATACGATTTTACGCGATTTATTCTCGTCGCCACTGTTAAATACTCACGTGGTACTAAGAAACTGTCTTTGACAGGAGGTTGACAGCTGTTTGACAAGTCACTTCGATGTCATGTTTGCAGGTACCCACACATGTCTGCTTATTATAAATGTCAATGCATTGTCACTATTTCACACAATATGCAGTACACCACAGTTGTGTTATGTAAGACAAGTGATCTATTTGTAAATCATGTTGTATGTATATCATACTGACGTTTAAATTTGCTACATATAATTTTATTGTGCTTGTATTGCATAAATTAAAAAAAAAACTTGACATCACGCCTATATTACCCACATTTCACATGTTATGTGTAGATCCCACGGGATAGGAGGTGAGCCTATTTCCATCCACCAATTTTGTGCTGCTATTGTGAATTTCCTGACGGAAAGTTCACAAATAACACTTGGCCGAATCGAACCCGAGACTTCGCGGTGACAAGCGCATACGCTAACCACTAGACCATCGAGGCAGTCGGATGCAGACAATTATATATTGTATATTTGTTGATAACATGTTATCAATTACTTCTTAACTTATATTATAAAGAGGAAGGATTTGACTTTGCATTAGTGTAGCAGTGTATTTATGTTATTATTTACTAAAGATATCAAATTGTTTACCAAAACGATAAAGTTTAAGTATTGTATTCCGCTGATCCTCGTTCAATAAACTTCCGAGAAATCGGTAATGGACCCATATTACTACTTATTAGTTTCTTTCACAGAAGATAGTGCATGTATATTTCTCAGAAATACACACTTCTGCACGTGTCCTATCGCAGTAGCTAATAGTTTAACAAAATATAAATACTTAACTGAGCTGTGACGGTCACTTCATCACCTTGGAAAACGTGAAACATCTTAGTTCATATTCTAACTGCCAATAAGGATGTTAAATGTAATTGGCAATAAATTTACTCATGTAAAAAATGGAAGCTGCAAAATATTGTCCAATGTCAGCGGAAATGAAAAACGGCTTGCGGGTCCTACAATTAAGTTTATGACGCGCGTATGGTACCAGTATGTACCAAACTAGCTAGACCATTAATGGTAATTACTGCCCACGGATATCTACAAAAGATGCCGAATTGGTCACCGCTTTACTGCCTCTAAGTCTTGGGTTCAATTCCTGTCAGGAAATTCTAAATAAATATTAATATAAATATTTCACAACTCACACACAACGCCATTTAGTCCCAAGCTAAACAGAGCTTGTACTATGGGTACTAGAATAACTGATACAAATACATAATTATACTTTTCTTTGGTAAATACATACTTATTATACATAGAAACACCCAGACTAAGACAAACCCCCTAAGTTCATGCTGACAAAGATTTGTCTTAAGTGGGAATCGAACCCACGACCTCGACGTCGCAGGCAGGTACACTACCCACTCCGCCATCCGGTCATCTAAATTCTAAGTAGCAGGACGTAGTTGGAATAGTGCCCGGTGGCTGGCGATAGGCACACCCCCTATCCCATGGGATCTGAAATATAACAGGAGAAGTGTGGTGGTTGTAAACCTCTGCCACACCCTTCTGGGTAATATATTCATTTATTTCATATATATCTATTTATTTATTTATTTATTATTCAAATACTCATTGCACTAACAGTTACTACCAATGCGTACAATAAGTTAGGTATACAATAATTAGGTACTAAAGACTAAATTACTTACAGTTATGACTTGACTATGACCTACGAATAAGTGTATGAAATAATGTGTACTGATCCATTTGTAAAGAGAAAATAAATAAATTATGAATTATGAGTTAAAAAAGAATGTGACACAAATATTCAAATATTTTGCCAATTTAATTTAAAAAATATCAACATCTGGATACTGAGCAATCAAGGCGTTGATCAGTGCCATGGCGTAATTTGTTGGCGCAAATTGTGCAGTGCACAATTTTATATAAGGCTAGGAAGCTGTATTGATTCAGGATTATCAATACAGTTAAGTCTCGGTTAATCTAAACCTTCATCCATAGAACCAGACAAAGTTTTTAACAGTGTATCCTTTGTTTGTATGTCTGCTCAATGTAGCAGAAAGTCTTTCCGTCAGTACTCGCGTCACTTAGTAAAGTACTAAGGTGGTAAGTAATCACTAGTGCACTATCCTTCTGCATGTAAATATCTGCTTCGAAAGAGTACGAGCTTATTCTCTCTCCAGGATGTTTAGGATTTGTACTTTCAAAAGGGATCCATCCTCCAACTGGGACATGGTCCTCAATTGTTTTTCGATATGTCAAAATCATATTATGGCGAAACAGGACTAACTCATGCTAAAGTATGGATTTGATTAACGTTTTTTAATTTTATTTAAAGGTTTTTAGTATTTTGCAAATACAAATTACTAGTTTACTTGTGTACCCTCTCCGGCTGAGCTTGTGTTATGAGATGAGGAAGTTCACGTCCGTGGTGTAATGGCCAGAATTCGAACCCACGACGGGTTCGAATTCTGGCACAAGCTCAGCCGGAGAGGGTACACAAGTAAACTAGTAATTTGTATTTGCAAAATACTAAAAACCTTTAAATACCAAAATTTTAATGAATTATGAGTTAAAAAAGAATGTGACACAAATATTCAAATATTTTGCCAATTTAATTTAAAAAATATCAACATCTGGATACTGAGCAATCAAGGCGTTGATCAGTGCCATGGCGTAATTTGTTGGCGCAAATTGTGCAGTGCACAATTTTATATAAGGCTAGGAAGCTGTATTGATTCAGGATTATCAATACAGTTAAGTCTCGGTTAATCTAAACCTTCATCCATAGAACCAGACAAAGTTTTTAACAGTGTATCCTTTGTTTGTATGTCTGCTCAATGTAGCAGAAAGTCTTTCCGTCAGTACTCGCGTCACTTAGTAAAGTACTAAGGTGGTAAGTAATCACTAGTGCACTATCCTTCTGCATGTAAATATCTGCTTCGAAAGAGTACGAGCTTATTCTCTCTCCAGGATGTTTAGGATTTGTACTTTCAAAAGGGATCCATCCTCCAACTGGGACATGGTCCTCAATTGTTTTTCGATATGTCAAAATCATATTATGGCGAAACAGGACTAACTCATGCTAAAGTATGGATTTGATTAACGTTTTTTAATTTTATTTAAAGGTTTTTAGTATTTTGCAAATACAAATTACTAGTTTACTTGTGTACCCTCTCCGGCTGAGCTTGTGTTATGAGATGAGGAAGTTCACGTCCGTGGTGTAATGGCCAGAATTCGAACCCACGACCTCTCGATCATAAGACCGATGTCCTATCAAGCCACGACCTTTTTAGATTTGTTGTCGACCATTTTAAGTTTTGACAAACATGACATTAAATTTATTTATCAAAGTTGTTAATGATTTTAAATAACCTTCCATGCCCTTATTGTCATCATTCGCGGTCGATACGATAAAAACGCAATTAAAATATTGTACGCAGATTATAAAATCATGGAATGTAATAAGGAATGTATTTTTCAGAAAAATAATATTGTTTATTTCCTACAAGATGTAAATAATAGTTATTTACATAGTGTCAGAGTACGTCACTTAGATAAGAAATAAAATAAAATGGCTTGAACTTTGACTCCTTTATTTACTCATATTACAATAGCCTTCATAATCATTTACACGAGTATATTTTTGTCATTTGATACCTATAATTTAAAGTCTTTAATCATAGAGAATATCACAATATATTAAACTATTGGGTACTTATACATACTTACTAACTATGGTATTACAACTTAAAGTTTATTTTTTGCAAAATCAAAACAGCAAGAACCGGTTCATAAAACGCTTATACAAGTATAGTACTTATTGAACATGTCATTAGAGTTGTTATTCTTTGAACTTTATGGCATCCGGGATCATTACACTTAAGCTTGATGATAACACACTATGTGTAGAAACTGACGATTGCAATATAAAAACACTGCAAATGAGTAATTAGTTAGTAATTAGTAATTACTTTACTTTTCAAATATTAAAATAACATTGTTTACTTGTATTTATAATTGTCATTGTTTACGTTATTAAAACTTAAATACAAAAGAATACACTAACATTGGCCATCGGCCCAAAGTTCTTTTGTTTCAAAATACTTATATATTAGTCTGAGTCAACAATACTTATTATCTTGAAGCCGAAACCAAATTCCAAGTTGCCAACATCCTGCCATTATATTTAAACAATACTAAAACTTCGCAACATTTTCACAGAACACAACTCATTTTGGAAACATAAATTGAGCAAAAAATAGGAATGTTTTATCGAGACGATTCAGCCGATGCACCAGCTTTGGCTCTACAAAGAGTCGCCACGGTTCTTCGCACTTTGCTCTCGTTAAACGTGTATTTATAGCGATGTAAATAAAACCACTTAAGGATACATTGGCATTGTCACAAAGTCACAATCCACGGAACGCACTGAATCCAGAAACGTCACTTTTCCACACCATCACGTGAATGTCATTTCTTTCTCGGCGGCGCGCGCGCAGCTTTCGCAGTTCACATGGGACCGCATATTGTTGTTATTCCTCCTCTTAACCGCATAATGCCTTTCTCGAGACGGGAATTTCTGTATCTTCTTCTCTTTGACAGGCTCTTTTTCCGTTCCAGTGATGCGTCTGTACACATCCGCCCACTCCAATTGTTTTAGTGACAGACACATTATTGATATTGATGATATTGTTGTCTGATTAAATGACACGTCCGTTCGTTACGGCTGTTGGCGCAGAAGTGGGCAGTATTGTGTCAGGCAGCGCACGCGCCGGCCTCAGTACGGCTCACACAAGGCTGATTATCCACTCTTTAAGTGCGATCACGTCTGCGAGAATGACTTTGATAACATCTGTGACCTGGTCATCGGTGATAACGTAATGTGCTGATTATGCTGTTAAAAGCGATAGTGTGTTGTTATTAGGAGAAAGATAAGTAAGACATGAATGGGACATTCTTCTCTCTCTCTCTTTTTCAGCTCGATGTCTCATAACATAAATAAACAAGAGTCAAGGTTTTCAGGTATAAAAAAGTGGAATAAAACTGATGACGAATAAATTGTAAAATTATAAAGAGTAAGAAAGCTTCTTAATTTAAAGACTATGGCGAAATAACAGAAATTTCAGTCAAAAATGATGTAAAATGTTTATTTCATATCGTAATTGGTTATAATTGTGAAAGAATAAAATGAAATTATTATTGCAATACAAAACATATTTTTTTCATAAAGTGTTTGGTTATTTCTTCGAAGAATAGAACTGGACAAAAACAATTGCCTCATAATGCGTGCCTTGCCAACTAATTGTATTTTGTAATATTTAGAGCTTAAGAATACTATTATATGTGGAATGGAAATTACGCAGATAGGGTAAGTCAGCAACAAAAATAGCTAAACACTTAAAAATTTTCAAACTTGTATACAACTCACATTTTTTGCATTACCAATATCCCTTTTATAAACTTGTGCACATACTATCGATTACTATTAGTTGTAATTCATCCAATCATGATAATTATAATAACGATTTTAGAATTAAGCGACTTTTCTATCCAGATATCAATAAACCATCAATAGATAAATATGGCTCGAAAGATAGTATTTTAACTAATAATATATATGTAGGAGACTGGAATGTGACCCCTTTTGAATCATCTGGTTACGTAAAAATCGTGACAAGTTCGTTACAGTATAAGAATAATAACCATTTAATTAGAAAATATAAATACTTCTAACTTAAAATAACGTAGAAAAATCTGAAAAAGGTAGTTTGACGTAAACACGTTCTATCAAAACAATAATAGATCACAAAGAGCCTACGTGCGTTTCGTCCGTAGTACGTTTTACAAAGACATACATAGATGTAAAATCGAAGAGTGACGAATGGAGACATACATACATGGCGAATGACGAATCAGACTTGGAGACACCATAAAAGAAATACAAAGCACCGGGAAACCATAGGCGCATCATGAGCGGAAACTACGTACATGTTGATCTGAGGATTTGCAGCTGTATAATAATATCGTTTGTTTTCCCAAAGCGCTTTTCATTTGATAATTTTAGGTTCATATCAGGTTTCCTCAAGTTCTGTATGCTTATCTTTTTAATAATAGCAGCCCTGTATCTATATATACATGTCCCACTGCTGGGCTCGGGCCTCTTCTCATGATGAGAAGGCTTAGGCGATAGTCCACCACGCTGACCTAGTGCGGATTGGTAGACTTCACTCACCCTCGAGCACTTTTTAGGCACTCTCAGGCATGTAGGTTTCCTTACAATATTTTCCTTTATCGCTATCGAGCGATAATTTATATGACAAATACACACATATCCTCAAAAAGACGAATCTAAACGAATTATTGACAGAGGTGTAGGTTTGAACCCGAGACCTTTTACTTCACAGTCCTACGGTTATCTTAACATATGATTAAATGGTAAAATAATCATGCTAGAGTAGCTTTTCTTGGTTTAGGAAAATTACATGTGAACAAATTAGTGTGTAATAAAATCAACCTTTTTAGTTAACATCCTGTAATCAAAAAGTTTAAAGTTCTATGGATTTGAGACATGAATGATTTGGTATTTGGTAGACTGTATGTTCGTTTATCTGGTTTTAATGGTAGACTGAATATTGTACTTATAAAAAACCATCAAAGTGCGAGTCGGATTCGCGCATGAAGGATGCCGTACCGTTATCTATAAAAACGGTAAAAAAATCATGTCTGTTAATGTTAAAAATATGGAGCACCCTTAAATATTTATTTAATTTTAATTTAATTATTTATTTTTGAAGTCAATATATAACTAAATATTCTGTGAATATTTTAAACGTCTTGTTAACGTTATCAATATTGAGCTGAACCGAGGCAAAAAATCACTTTTGTTGTATGGAAGCGCCTTCTTCTTAAATTATTAATTGCTGTTATAGCGGGCACAGTTATACAGCATCTGTGAAAAGTTCATTTGTCTAGCTGTCACGGCTCATGAGAGCCCAGGGTGACAGACGGACAGACGGACCGCGAAGTATTAGTTATAAGGTTCCGATTTTATCCATTGGGTACGGAACCCCTTAAAAAGACTAAATCCAAATAAGACAATGATCTACATAAAGTTAATGTTGTTTCTATTTCTTGTAATACTACGGAAGATGATAGCGAATATGCAAATGTAGCATAGATAAGTAGTTTATAAGAAATACTATTTCTTTATTTGTATGCGCGAGGTGTTGTCTTCGAGGTCGATGACAAGGTAATAGAAGATGTTATTGTTTCCGTGATATATGAATAAAATACAGAGACGTAATAAATGCAAGGTCCTCAAATGCCTCTGCGATATTAATATGCAATCATCATTTTTACTCTTAAGATCTACATTCAGACTAAAAAGTATCTTAGTCCTTCCGTTACCGCACACCCTAATATATTTGCCTTAGTCAGAAATCTCTGCGCGTGCGCTGTTTGGAGTCTTGAACGCCTCTTTCAGTCTTGCACTCCTTAGAACGTATATTGTCTTAGAGATAGAAGACACAGAGACAGGCTTTCTGAAGAAATAACTTACCTCCAAGCGTGAGGGATGAAGCCTGGGCAGAGCTCGGGGCAGTTGTCACAGGGCCTGCCATCAGACACTTCTTTTATTCGAACACCCTGAAACAATGGAAGAGGAGATTTTAGATAATAGTTCAAAAGGTTAAAGTAAAACAACTTGCGGCAGTAAATGAAAAAAGCTGACCGGACAATGCTGTCCTTTGAAAAGACGAACGAAAAAGTAAGGCAGAATGGCATAAGTACATCAAGCAAATTTATTATATAGATAAATAATGTAAACGAAAAATAAAGACAGAAATGAATGACAAAAAGTTTTTCAACTTTATAATCGAAATGAAATCGATTCAAAATCGGGTCAATATTATATAAATTAGTGCGTAACATTAAATCATAAAGCAAACAAATATGAATTATAACTCTTTAAATTATTTTAGTTCTATTTCTCTTTCAGCTATACATAGTTAGGTATGATTTTGTTTTGTATTATGTAATTTTTAAGATTGTTAATACCTGTAAAATTAATTTTCCTGTTTTTAAATGTTTAAAATATTAATATGAATTCGCATAACAACTTGATAAAGGTGATTAGCTCAACGAACCTGAACTCTATCACCGGCACATGTGTCTAGTTCATTTAGATAATCTATGACGTCATCGATATCACCGTCATTGCTCGACCTGTACCTATCAGACCCCTTCATATCTTCAGAGTCGCATTCACTGTAACTGTTCGTATCTGACGTAGAATATTCACTATCGCGTCTGTAAGTAAACAGCTTAAAAATCCCACTCTTTTCTCTCCAAGAATCATCTTTTAGGTCCCCATTTCTTCTTTTTCTGTGTATTTTAAAAGGCACTTGCTTTAACTTAGGCTGTATGACAAAAGATGCTTTGGAAACAACTGCTCTTTTATAATTTTTGTCGTAATCTTCTTCAGTGATACCGCAGTGGTTTACAAGATAATCTTTTCTTATTTGCTCCTTTCCAGCCGGATCTCTCCAATAGCTCTCTCTCTTTCTAACTCCTAGGTAATAGTCAAGTTCTCTTTCTCCTAAATCGTCATCATCTTCAGATATGTTATCAGTTTTGTTTATGTTTTCTTCAACATTATCTTCAGCATCTTCGATAGTTGTTGACATAAACCGTTTCTTAGTATTAGGCATTTTCTTGAGGAAATTCGCAGTATTAGAACTCAAGAATTTGGTTGTTTTCCTATAAACAGAAGCGACTGATTCCCTTCTTCTTCTCATGTTGTACATCTTGGTTCTTCTGCAAAGTCTTGCTGCGAAATATCTTTTTAATATCCTTAAAATTCTGACAGATCTCCAATTCATCTCGTAGACGCTCAAATCATTTTGTTTTCAAAAGAACCTTTTAGTTAAATGGAGAAGAAGTAAATGAGGGTTACTCCGTGAGGCGCCCGCGGGAAACTAGTCAAGTTTTATGGTTACGATTGCGATGTGGAGGTGACGTGATCGTGGTCACCTGCCAATGGGTGGACGTGTACTACCACAATTTTACAAAGACCCATCAGCCTCGAAGGTTTCTAGTTTAATTTGTCGTGTCACAGGGATGGGAAAGGTCTGTTTAAGCTGGTTACCGGTGGGTGGTTATAGTCAGGGCGTGGACGTTTACGGTCATGCAAACAGATCTAAATGTGTCCACAGTAAATGACTCGACAAATTGCAACACCCTTGGGTAGTATTGCCTGTTAAATTTCCACCCTTATTAGCTCTCCTATTTGGGCGAGGGGTCAATGGCACCGCAGATAGAATATAAACAGTTTTATCACAGTTGTAAACAAGAGATTGCGGCTGTTTAGGAGACATTTTGTTGTTATTAGGCGCGAACATTGTAAATTAGACTTATTTGTAATTTATTAATTAGCCACTAGAAGTATTTAATACGGAATGTTATCATTTTAACAATGGCTATTTATAAATAGTTGTTCTAGTACCGCCATCTGTTTAATTTATGAAATAGTTGTAGTTCCCAAGCTTGCCGCAATACACTAGTGCTAACAGCTAACGCCATCTATGATCGAGTAGCGACAACAGATAAAATAAAAATGTTTGGTACTTATTAAATAAACTTGGTACACTTCAGTTAGTAATTAAAGTGTACCAAGGACCAATGGAATTAAAAATACGAAAAAAAGTACTTTTAGTACCTACTACTTTTCTCCTCATGTTTCAGTCTTTGTTAAACTTTTGCCGAAAACTTTCCTGGGAACGGATACTCAGGCAATTATACTTTTATATGTAACAGTTTTTATACATTTATATGTAACAGTTTTCGTACCTAGTTACTAATAATAAAGACGAACTTTTCTAAGAATAGTAGTAGATGACGATCCTCAAACATTACACACAAAAGAAGACCTAAGCTAATGAACCAATCAATATGAACTAGTTCATTAATTGAAAGCTTATTGGTGGGCTCAAATAAAGAAACATAATTTTTTTTTTTTTACAAAGACAAATAAAATTAACGTTGCCTTCAGTAAGAATAATATTAATTAAATAAAAATTTGGCACAGAGCTTATTACGGAACTCCGCTGAAGCGGCTTGACTTTTTCATTTTTTTCTATTTTATGGTGGATAGGCATGCGTTGACCACGATCTCATCTGATGGTAAGTGATGATGCGGTCTTCAGTGGAGCACGCTTAGCTATGATATACCTATTCACTCTTGCTTTGAAGACACCGAGATTATATTTACGCGGAAACACAGGGCGTTCCATTATTTAGCTGTGACCGATCGTAATATTTTTTTGTGTGTATTAAGGTAGGTCTGAGAATAGATTATAAGCTATTTTTCATCGATGCATAATGCAGGCGGAGCCGCGGGCAACAGCTAGTAAAATGTAAACTTTAAAGGGTTAACATTATAAATGATAATAATAATAGTCTGTATGAGAGATAGCTATGAATGCTATTGTTTATTGTTTTAACAATAATTTTCCTAGCTTAGTTTAGACTTCCTAGGTCTCCTTAGGTCCTCTTATCAAATCAGGACCACGATGAACCTTGAGCAGTATTTGGTCACGGAAATATCACCCTTATTGCGTTGCATATAAATTGATTAGATAATTATAATTTATGCGTGTCATGGCGGTCGTATGGGTAGCCTATGACCACTACTTAATTAAAATATATTATTTGTGGCCCTAATTGCACCCTATTTTTTTAGTATGCTATATTAATTGACACTACTTAATACATTTTTGTCTTTTCTTTTGTACTAGTTCTGCCTAGCAATATTATAAATGCGAAAATTTGTGTGGATGTCTGGATGCTTGTATGTTTGTAACTCTTTGCCATGAAAACTACTAAATGGATTTCGATGAAATTTGGCACAATTGTAGCTAATAGGCTGAACTATATAAGAGCAATAAAAAGAGGTGGGAGGAAACTTAATTAAGTTATAATTTTATTTCGTTGTCACAAATAGAACATTTTTTATTTTATTTATTCTAAAACGAAAATTAATAAAAGCTTTGAATAAATAAATAACAGAAGAAGTACAATCAACTATGTACATTTCATTGTACAATTTGTACATCGTACAATACAATGTACAAACAGCATTGAAAAACCAACAAAAGTTTGTAAAATTGTGCAGGCTCTAAGGTAAACAACTCGGGCCAGCACGAATTTTTTTTGTTTATTTCGTGAGCGAATGGAAAAGTATTGGATGGCCCGAGGTGTATCGTGGAAATACAAATATACGTCCACTACGATAAAAGGTGCAAGTTGAATATATTCATTCGTTTTTCTATGGGAGAGATGTGTCAGTTACTTGATAAATAGTTATTTGTGCAAAGTTCGCATTTTCTTCGTGTGCTAATTTTGAGTCCTGAATAAGCGGAAGATTAGTATTAGTATTCTAGGTTGGATCTTAAGTGTAGTGAGGACTCAAAAGTATGAGATATGTAAATAATTTTGATCTCGTGTCGCGCACACAACTTTTCACCTCAGCAGCTCAAAATAGTACCCATAGTACAAATTCTGCTTAGTTTAGGACTAGATGACGAGGTGAGAAAGTTGTGAGACATAAAAAAAAGGCGAGCAGTGAGCGAAACTCAACCTGTTTTCATAGAACAAACGACTTTTCGAGCCACCGAGGTAAAATAATAAAAAATCATGTATAAGTGCCAATTTTACCCTCTTACCCTACGAGTATATAAAACCGTAAATTAAAAAGTTCGGCAGGCCTCAGAAAGCCAAAAATCAAAGTTAAAAAACACAAATATCATATCACCGATCTTTATTTTTTTCAACGATATAAACTTTATTAGGTTGCAAAGTTTTTTAATCTTATCAGCTTATGAAGTATCGTATTATTTTTCTGGCGTATCTAAGTAGTTGTTTAAACTGACAATAAAAGTTTATGTCAGGTTACAAGGACTTACTACCGCAATTTTTATAGCTACAATAAATCCATACAATTTTATTGTCCTACAATCGGTGACTCAGATTGATAAATGTTACATGATCAAGAACGTTTATTGCCTTGTTTAAAATGTAAAACATTATGTTGCCTTATTATATTTGAAATATGGTTTATATGAATTAAATAATACAAGAAAAAGTTTAATGAATTACTTAATATTTCATGCTTTTTAGCCAATACAAAACGGTTTTCTATTTTTATTTTATCGCAACCAAAGTCAATGTAAAATAATTTACACCTTATACTATGAACATAAATAATGATTATTGCCTATCCCAACAACATATTCCTGCTTACCCCACAGGGACTAGCTTATCACTATGTTATATTTTAATTCCAAATTAATTGAAACCTTGGATCGTCGTATATTAATTTCGTTTTGACAAACAAGGCTATTGATTTAACTAATTATTAAATATTTGCTCGCATTGCATCGTAATTGTGATATTTATTGCATCACTATATATTTGACAGTGCATTTGGCTATCGGAAACTGATTTACATAAATAAACCTTGGCTGAGTAATTTAATTAGATCTAAACTCCGTGAAATAGTTACTACTCGTTCACTTTGAATTGGCTATTTGGGGAAGGTAGACGGGAAAATTTAGCCAGTTCTTGAAATTACTGGCACTAGTAACTTAACTTCTAATTGATTATTTTTATAACATTTAGCTATGCTTAGCAAATTATACAAAGAAACAGTTGAAAAAGATATGGGACCGGCAGGATTTGAACTGTATGATACGTCACGAAATGACGTATATCATACAGTTGAGAAATTTAGGGTTCTGGTAAGAGGCGACCGTAGCTGGATGGCAAAAGCAGCTGCCCGGTGTGCAGTAAGGTTGCAGGTTCAAATCCTGCCGGTCCCATATCTTTTTAAACTGTTTCTTAGTACTAGTAACTTACATAAGCTTTGAGACTAAACATGGTTATTTTCTTACTAAATATTAGATATAACGGGATATTTACCATGCATATTTATTTCGATATTTCAGAAATGTTGCAATCTCTATCACGATAAGTCGATAAACAAAGAGATATATATACATGCATGGTAAATATCCCATAATATCTAATAACTTAGTAGTTGCCGTGTCGTATTCTACTTGGTTTTAAGTAGTCTGTTTTCTTTTTCATAGAAGTATAGGCTCTCGATACCAATTTACATCAATATTGTATAATATTAATTCTTTATTGTACACAATAAAATTACATTAGAACTTATAATATAAAACATTTACCATGTACAAAGTCGAGCTAAATTCAAATTGAATTTTCTCCTAGCAAACCTTTGAAACAGAGTGAAAGAATATCCTTATCGGGTAAGGCAAAGTGTACAAACACAGAAAGTGACCTGAAGAAATAACTGATTATACCTAAATCTAATTAACCTAAATACTAAAACATGAAAGTACACTGTATGTATATATGACGACCGCATGGTGGAGTGGGTAGTGTACCTGCCTGCGACGCCGAGGTCGTGGGTTCGATTCCCACTTAAGACAAATCTTTGTGTGCATGAACATGGGGGTTTGTCTTAGTCTGGGTGTTTCTATGTATAATAAGTATGTATTTACAAAAAAAAAGTATATATGTATTAGTTATTCTAGTACCCATAGTACAAGCTCTGCTTAGTTTGGGACTAGATGGCGTTGTGTGTGTTGTAAAAATATTTATTATTTAAAAATATTTATTATTTTAATATTTATTATTATTAATATTGGTTAAGCAAATTATACTAGAGAAGCAGTTTAAAAAAAAAACTTATATCACAATGATGAATCACAGCAAAAAAATAACCTACACCTTTTTTTATCTCAATGTGACATCTTAACTTTTTGCTGTCACTTTGTGTGGTCCAAAAATAACATAATAACATATTTACTGTTTAGCATGTGGGTGTTACCATTGACGTCGTATATATAGGTGTTACTCATAAATCACTTGACGTTTCTATCATTTTGTGCTCATAAAAAAGGTTTGTAAAGTAAACTGCTCGTGTCATCGTCAATAAAGTTAATAACCATCAGATCACTACTCGAAATACTGCATTACGCAATTCCGACCTTGCTACCAAATAGGGTAAGGCGAGGTTGTGGACCAAATCATTGGAGGAAGCGGATAACATTGCTACATATTAAGGGGAGACGCCCTAGCGCCTTGTTTTCATACTAACGTAAAATGGGTTTAATTTAACATTATTAAGTTTTTATCTATTTCATGTCTAAAACCATAAAATGCATGTTTAATGACGCCCATTTTATCAAAATGATTAATATCATTTTTCAGTTAAATAAAAAAAAACGAAACGATTAAAATAGATAAACTAATAATAATAAGTTAAACCCATATTATTTTTGTTTGGAAAACAGCCAAGCAATTGTGCCCAAACAATTGACCAACCCCAGAACCACACACATTTTGTTTATAAACTTGCACCAAACAGAGGAAACACATGTTATCAGGCTGACTTCATTGAGGTCACTCTAAATTTACCGAACATGGTGGATCAATCTTAAAACTATAACCAAACAGTAATTTGTGAAGAGGTGGAACTTCTACCCTTGGAGCTCGAACAAAAAACCTCTACTTTAACCAAAATTAAATTTGCTATCTCTAACAGCTTACGTCTTGAATCATTCTCCAGAATCACACACGCAATGAATCAGAGAACATTTTGTTTATAAACTCGCACCAAATATAGGAAACACATGTTTCAGCCTGAAGATATGTGCCAGCGAGGACATATGGTAGTGACTAGTGATGTCATGAAATGGTACTTCTCGAGTACAAATACTTAAGGCCGCATATTTGCAAAGAGATAAAAATGTGGTTTGCCAAGATAAACAAGTTTTTGTACCCAAAATACGATAACAATCTATCAAATTGACTCTAAACGAAATTAATCAAATTTGCAAGTTATTTACTCTAAAATCAGTGCATCTACGCAATTACATATATGTAATATATGTTACGGTTATGATTATTTATAGATAATGTTGGTGTTTAGTTATGATTTAATTAAGAAATTATAAATATTCTTATGTCATATGTTTCTTATGTGATTCCTTGAGTGTCGTTTATGTGTAATTGTCAAAATGTAGTGTCTTGATTAACGTTATGTTTTGTGTTTGTTATAATTGCTTGGTTTATGTTCCTATTTTTGTGTCGAATACTATCACATCGCAATTGCTTGTAATGATAGTTGTGTGTGTGATTTATTAATATATAAAATGTTTTGGCATGTAAAATAAATTAATACACCTTCTAATCTTTAACTATTTCAAAGTGTATCGTTTGTAAAATGTCGTACAGCAAAGATTCAAGATTGACGTCGAATATTCGTGATTCTCTGATATTCGGCGAATACGAATATTCGTAGTAATTCGTCTCGTGCAACACTAGTGGTGACTCAATGACTCAAAGGCTCAATGATAGATGATACCGTTTACTTATGGGCTTGATGAGCGAGATCATTGTTAATTGTATTGTAGATCACTTGATTAGGTTCAAGTGTGTAACATATTGCTGTTGATATATAGGAGATAAACCCACGTTGTTAAAGCTAATAGTTATTTATTTTCAAACTTAACCATACAGTTTTGTCAATTATAATAAAATAAATTTAAATACAAACTTGCCATTTGATCTGTCAGCAAAGTGCTTAATAGGAATACCAAAAAACGAATCCAAAACGGGTGAAACTGTGCCAAGTACTGCTCTATGAACTAGCTAATACTATTCCCAAGCAAACAAATCAAGGAAATAGTAAATAGGGCATCTTTTGAAGCGAACATACACAGCTTATCTAATGGTCGGGCAATATTGACATTCATACAACTGTTCCTTCATTGCCATTCATAGTGTCGTGCTTTGTTACAAATGCATTCTATTGGACATTATTATGATATTTGCTCCATAGTTTTCTTTGGACACTACAATTTTGTACTTCTACAATGGAATTTTAAACGGGATATAATCCCACCCACACGCCCATCACTGTGACTCCTGTGACGCCAGGATCTACAGCGGTAACCAACTGAAAGGCACCGTGCATGACACACGGGCAATCCCAGGGAGAGTTAAAATTGTCTTGGAACCCGCAACGAATTTAATCAGAAGTATATAGTTGGAGTTGGAAAGAATGTATCTTTACTTCCCTCCAAAGCAAAGCGGGAGACTGAGTAATGCCAAATATAGACAAATTGTCTATATGGAAAGAGTGTAGACACCACGGACAGTGACAAAAAACTATGGGGCCTAAATTTGATTGCTATAATAGGTATTTATTCATTGTTCTCTTGATTTGAACTTCTAGTTTTGTTTACTCAGAAGTTTGGACAGTGATGAGTTATTGGTTTCTGAATAGGATGAGGCAGGCTTAATTATACAATTTTCCATTCAACATAACAACAAGCCTATATTACCCAGAAGGGTGTGGTAGTGGTGTACAACACCCACATTTCACCTGTTATGTTTAGGTTCCATGGGATAGAGTGTGAGCCTATCGCCATCCACCAGGTCCCATTCCAGCTTCGTGCTGCTAATAAATGAGACTTTGCCCGACCCGGGTATCGAACCCGAGACCTTGCGGTGAGAGACGCATACGCCAACAACTAGATCAACGAAGCAGTCATTCAAATACAAGGAAGTCAAGAGAATCAAGTCAACCGCTTATCTCCTTCTCGCTGCCATTCATACAAATGCTGTACATTCCATTCAACATTATAGTGACGTTTACCAATTATTCGCTTTGACATTATAACTTCTTACGTATATAAGGGATTATATACGAAATCAGATACGCCGGCACATCAGCTTGTGCCGGCGCCGCTGCTGCTTCAGCGGAGACTCTCAAGCGGCGCAAATACAATAATCTAATTGGGAACTATGTATTTGAGCCGTTTAGGGTCGAGACGCTGGGACCGTGGGGTCCTCGCGCTCGTTCTCTTTTCAAAGAGATAACCAAAAGATTAGTCGACTCTTCACGTGACCATAAGGCTGGCTTCTATTTTGGACAAAGGATCAGCATTGCCATACAACGTGGCAATGCCGCCAGCCTTCTGGGCGCGTTACCTGCGGTCGACATCAATGCGGACGTATTTTTTAACACCTGAATTTTTTACGAGTTTTGGTTTGTTTAATAATTTTATATTATTTATTTATTTATTTATTGGAAGACCAACAGCAGTAACAATTAATATTAATTAAAATATTATGCAACATTCAGCCAATTACAGGCAATTATTATTCTTTTATTCAATGTATATATAGTTAGGTATTTATTTAATTTGTTTAAAATATCGAATTATAGTTAGTTTAGTATTGTAAAGCACTAGCATTATCATACCTTATTTATTTATGTGAAATAGTGACACTGCTAATGAAAAAGTTCCATTAAGTAAAAAAAAAAAAAAAATTGTTGTTCGATATTATTTTTAATATTCTGCCTATAATTATTTTTATCATTTTCACATCGTTTTATATTTTAAACTATATCCGCTCACTTATGATTAGTTAAAAAAAGTTTAGTTAAAGTTTTAAATATCCTTTGTTTATTAAAAAAAACACTTTTCGCCGCATATGACCTATTTTTCTTATCCAAATAGAACAGAAATATGGGAGAAGTAGATAAATATTTTTGTATAAGTTGTGGTCCGCGATTCAATGTTTTTATTGGAATTTTTGGCAGCATGTGGTCGAGATTAAGCTTGTATTATATAATTTATATGCTAAGGTATTTTTGCTATGATCATATTTTGTATGAATGCCAAATTGCTAGTTTTTGGTAGTGATATTTCATCCGAAGCATAATGCGGTGACTGCGACACTGCTATCAGATACAATTGGAAATAATTGAAAACTGGAAACTAATTTGCATATATCTAGAATATGTATCAAGAAACCTATTCATGGAGGAAAATACTTGTTAACTAAAGAAAACAGTCATTCTTAGGGTCAGTTTTCAGTTTAAAAATTGGTGATTGTGTGGCTTATATAGCTTACCTAGCCTATGAACTAATTATATCATTAAATACCAGTTGCAGAGGTTTCGGCAAAATTTCCGCCCCATAAAATATAACCTACTCAAATATAAAAGGGATACTAGATACATTTAAAAAAAGAGCACAGCTGTCACTATTAATAATGTGTGTTCTACGCTCATGCTGCCGATAACGTTTTTCTAACACCTTTTAAACTGGGGTTAAGGTTTTAATTAATCGCACAATACCAACCCTTCAAAAACCTATTAACGCCTTTTTCGAAAAGGTCTTAAACAAATATCACTACAATAATAAAACCGTATTAGAATAAATATCTACGTTTAATTACGTGCCTTTCCTCTTTGTACAGACGACTACACATCATCCTATACATTTCCACTATAAGCTTGTCTCGTATTGCACTAAAAGCTTGTACAACGCGAAGCCAACTTATACTGTATTGGTTGATGTAAATGTTTGGAAATGTATAGGTTGATGTGTAGCTCTACAGTTGGTCAATTAAAGCACTTTCAGTCAGAATTAGCCGCTCCTGTATAATCAGCTAAAAGTTTTCGTCACGCCAAATCGGAATAAATAATAGAGCTTTTAATGTGTTATTCTATACTATTTTATACTATGTGTGACGTAAGTCCTTGAACATTGAAATCACGCCTGAGTTTAAACAATAGAGTAGCTAAAGATAGATAGATGGCAATGGAAGATGGCAATAGGCTGAGCCATTCCATTGCCATCTAAAGGGGGTGATCCTATATCACGTGAGACCAACAGAGCAAGTGAAGTGTTAGTTTTATACGCCATTAAACTAATTCCATACCCTTCTTCATGAGATGTCCTGTCAAAATAATTTTTAATTTATTTTGTATCGTACACGAACAAACGAGTTCTTCGGCTTTATTATCGTATAGGTGTACTAGGTACCTATATCATTAATGGTAACAAAATAATTATTGACCGCTTCCATATCATTAACACTTTATCATTACAATCAATAAGTCCGATATCATTTAATTGACAATTTAACTTTGGTGATCAGTAACGACGTTTCTCATTCATAATATTTATCTCTTCGGATCACTGACTTTTACACCTTTTGAGCTGATAACGAGCTTGTGATTGACAGAATTGACTCTGAATTTCATGCATTAAATATGAAACAGCTCTTTATTGGGTGGTAGAGCTATTTTGAAAGGATTCGTGGGTGCCACCCAATGCTAATTACCTGCTACTAATTACAAATACACTTTTAGGTATTTAGGAGCTCGTGGCTACGTCGAAGCTGCGCGGACGGATTGATCTTGCAGGTTATGCAATGGGTGACCATCTTATCTAAACAACTAGTTTTCTTCCGTGCCTCGGAGAGCACCTTAAGCTGTCGTCGGTCCCGGTTGCTATTTGAACATATATATATATGGCAGTCGTTACGGTATAATAACATCTTTAGGATGCTGATGCGGCTACCTCCCTACTGCAGTGCGTCTCTTATGTTTGCCGAAGCTCACACGGATGGCTATCACGCCATAATACGAAAGAAAGTAGCTTCGATGTATAGGCGTTTGAAAGACAGCAGCAACGGCATCCTCAAAATGATTGCCTCTCGGCCAGACTGTCCTATTCAATTTAAATGGATTTCGATTTTATTACGACTTGACTAAATTTTTATTGTTTTTGTTTGAATTATTTTGTGTATTATTATCTAGAATTTCATTATTGACATGCATGAATTTCTATTATTTGTTTTTTTTATTTTTTGATATATTTATTTTTATGTAATAATTGCTGACTCGACATATTTTCTCACTGTTTAACATACTATGGATATAAAATCTGAAATAAACGTTTTTATTATTATCACTCATTTAATCTTTTTCTCATTTTTTATATGTTTAAATATAAATTATAAAAGTAAAGTACATTTAAAAATATAAAAGTATAAAATTTTACATTTTTAAATATAAGTACTAAAAAATATTTAAAAATATAAAAAATAGTACCCCACCGGCATCGGGTACAGGGACCAAACTACCGATGGTTAGGGCTCCATAGAGAGGAACCTCCTCACAATTATTATTATTATTATGTTACGGGAAGTCAGAGGCCAGAAAGTCTGACAACTAGTCTGACAATGAGTATCGTATACCTCGTTCACAACAAACATGGACCTTCGGAATTTTGGAGGTCTGGTGGCAGTCGCTCCACGTTAAATACTGATATTCAGCTTCTTCTTCTTCGTCGTGTCGATGGCTGAGTCAAATTTTATTTTGACTTGCCATCGTGGTGAAAGGATTAGCCAATTCGCTTTGGAGAACTCGCGAATTGCCCAGGGTGCGCCGGACGTAGGGAATCGTTGTGTACGTCACTCGGGGAGGCTCCTTTCATGCACCCAGTAATTATATATATTCAGTTAAATCCCTAAGATAAGAAGCCGAACGCAATCTTACTGGAAAAAAGACTCGGAAAATTTATTTCAAGCAGGTAATTTTTCTTAAAGTTTTACAATTATTATTTATTTTACATATTTTTTTGTTTTATGGTCTTGAAATAAAATGTAAAATTATGGCTACATCCACAATCGCTTACTTAGTAAACGTTTTTGAAAATATGTATTGTCTTTCTGACTGGTAAAAAGTAAAAAAATAAACATTAGCGCTTCGTTGTGCTGCCATGGACATCGCTAGTGAAAAGTTAGCCTTAATTTAGCCCGAAATAAGCATTATAAAGTGAGAAGTGTGAAAGGTCGATACGAGCCTTCCTCAAAAGTTTTGTTAGCAACAAAACAGTGAAAAGTTTTAATGATGAAACACGATATTTGTTGCAATTAGTACACTTTGGAACAGTTTCGAGGCTCTTTAAATAAGTTTTGAGACCTCGGCAAACTTACGCGTTCAGAAATTAATATTAGATGATAAAAAGTGCTATGTTATAAATTGGCAAATATTATCAAGATTTTGTTGAGTTCTACAAAATAAACCTTTTTATTAAGCAATATTTACGTATAATGGATGAAGGTTTAAAAAAAATCCTTAAGATCAATTATTGAAAGTTTTTTTTCATCATCATCATCAACCCAGAGACGTCCACTGCAGGACATAGGCTTCACCATTCGATTACCACAGCGCGCGGTTTTGTGCCGACTGAAACCAACGACTCCCCGCGATCTTAACAAGATTGTCTGTCCATCTAGCGGGAGGCCTTGCGCTGCGTAACATAAAATTAAAATAATTAATAAATAATAATTAATAATTATAATAATTAATATATCCATATTTAACAAAAAATTAAAAGTTTGACATAGTAATGCAGCTGCTCGGCAACAGATGGCGCTGTACAAATTCAATTAACAATTTAATACGAGACACGGACTTGGGTAACTATGAATATGGTATATTGTTTAATTTACATAATGTGTGATGTTGAATTTACATGTGATAAATAGATGGTTGTAGTAAGTGCTGGTAGTAGGACTTTTGCATCCTTACAGCTGAACTTCTCCAATATGCTTTCATTAAAGAATGTAAGTATACGTATATCGTGCGTGTCTGTCCGTTAGCGGGCCATTAGCCGACAATCACGCGATCGCATTGCAGTGCTATGACGTTCGGAATGGCCAGACTGCTTTATCTATTGCTTGGACTACATTTATGGCCAATCGGACATGGCTAGACTTAAGCACAGTTTCACAATAGTCAGATAAACTGTATTTGTAGGATAAACATACAGCAAGAAAGTGACAGCTGTGTTCTATTGTCAAGTATAAATTGTGGCACTTTTATGTTTAGTCAGGCTACATTTTATTTGGCAGTTAATACTTATCCGGAACTGTTGAACCTGATCTTTAACTCCTAAAAACATTTCTTATTTTAGTCATCGTTTCAATTGTAATAAATAAGTATGTAATTCTCTCTTGCAAAAAAATATTCAGTTTTCATCTTCTGCAAAATACACACAATAGTATACGAGAGAAAATTATAACAATTTTTTTAGAATAATAGTTTTCATCTTTTTGTTTACTGTAACTTTATCACAGTAATAGTTAGATAGCCTAAGCCCTAATTTCACAAATGTTAGATAAACCTTATGGGCAGGATAAGCATATTTACACACATAAATGAAAGTGACAGCTGTGTTCTTTTTAGATGAGTAACTTGTGTCACTTTTAAATTCGGTCAGGTTATATTTTATGGGCCAGATAAGATCTATCCGGAACCTCTGAAACTGATCCTTACATTCTGTATTGCAATAACATTTCTTAAAATTCTTTGTAGGTTTATTTATAAGATAGAAGACTACAGGCCAATGAGATACTTAAATTCACAAAACTCGATTGTAGATGCGTGTCTACGTCCTACATCTGAGGACTACAGTGTTATGCCTTATGTGTCTGTAATTTCAAACTTAAATTTCACGACCGAACCGGCACGCAGGTGCAATCATTTCTATTTGACGAGGTGAAGATGAGGCGGTCGGGCTTCTGCCTACAAGCTTATTAACAAAAGCTCTACCACGAATCCCTGATTTCACTAACTTTCTTAATCAATAGTTTTATTAAATCTCTCATTCAATGTTTGGATGGGACCGAGAGATCGAAACCTGTAGCTTAGCTTTAAAGTTGAGTTTTTACGTTGGTGAACATAACATAACACATATCATAACATCACGCCTATATTACCCAGAAGGGTGTGGCAGAGGTGTATAACACCCACACTTCACCTGTTATGTTTTAGATCCCATGGGATAGGGGGTGAGCCTATCGCCATCCACCGGGCACAATGCCAACTCCGTGCTGCTATTTAGAATTTTCTATCGGAATGCTCACAAATAACACTTTGCACGACCCTGGGCATCAAACCCGAGAACTTGCAGTGAGAGGCGCATACGCTAACCACTAGACCAACGATGCAGATTCGTTCGCCTTAAGTTGATGAAATCGTTACTAAAAGACAAATATTAATTGCCATAAATATCTAATAAAAGCAGACGATACCCTCGGTTTCTATGCACATGCATTCCTAATATAGATGACAGAACGTGCACAGAATACATTAGAACAATCCGGTCAGCGTATATTACGTCGCTGAATAATCTATCACTCACACAAACATGCCATTAATAGATAACCCCTTAAACTGTGGGCACATACATTTTAATAATAATAGCAGCCATTCGCAAGTTATTAAAAGGGAATTGGCTAATCCTTTCACCACGATGGCAAGTCAAAACCTTGACCACTTTACTGACTGTCCAAAATGCCCTACCACCTGCACAAGAGAGGCGCTCATGAACGCCGACGAGAGCGCCATAACAGTGGCCACTTATTGGGCCAATAAAATTTGACTCAGCCATCGACACGACGAAGAAGAAGAAGAAGAAGAATAGCAGCCCATAATCTAATACATGACCCACTGCTGGGCTCGGGTCTCTTCTCATGGTAAGAAGGGTTAGACCATTAGTCCACCATGCTGGCCAAGTGCGGATTGGTAGTCTTTACACACCCTCGAGCACTTTTTAGGTACTCTCAGGCATGCAGGTTTCCTTACGATGTTTTCCTTCACCGTTAGCGAGCGGCGAGAATAATGTATATGATAAGTACCTACACACATATCTTGGAATAGACGATATCTAGAAATTGATCAAGCACGGAAAGTCAGAAATATACACAAACACTAAACTTATTTAAGTTAACGACTTTGATTTTGAAGTGAACCAAAGCAGCCTGACTACTCTATCTGATAAAAATGCCATACTAAATACCATCATCGCCACATCCCCACTATAAATAGTTAATTCTACCGATACTTTATAAAACATCGCATGAACTTTAAAATGTCAGCTCACACGATCTACATTTACTGTTAAGGCTTCAAAGGCTATCAATAATTTTGCGTAAATATTAATAAATATGTAGCTCATGTTGGTAAGAGCAATATTAAACCCGCATGACTCAACATTTTGAAAATCAAGGTGTAGAGTACAGGTTTGTATTTGGGTAAGGTTGAAAGGTGCAATGCTGTCGAAATTCAAGGTGCATTCTACTGCATTCTGGTGCACCTTTTGTAATGAATGAATTAATTAAGAGGTGGAATGTTCGGATCGAAATTAAGACTGATTTCGGAGATCAGGTGCATTGAACAGAATGCAAATTGGTCACATAATTTAAAAAAAAATTTTAAGTGAGAAATAAATGCTCATGTGTTTACTATTACTGTCTAGTAGGGATAAAAACATGTTAAATGTGTTAGGATACTTCGTAACTGGATATGATTGGTATATACAATTATTTAGTGGCTTTGTAATAACCTAAAACGCCCCTGTATGCCATAGATAGACGAACACATCATCCATTCATGTAACTCAAAGTTAGATTAAATACTAGCTCACCGTTGTAATATTTCATGGTCATTGTCTTTAAAGGGTGTCGGTAAATATACACAAAGCGAGCAAGGGAACCACATTAACTTCCAATGAGTCAACACTTTCTTAATGGGGGCCCACGTGGCAAACAGGCACGTACTCGGGCGGTAGAAGGTGCAATAACGATTTAAATAATCGTATTTATTTGAATAAATTAAACGTAATGTGTTTTTTGCTTGGTTTCAGGTACAAAATATGTTTGTACATGAACAATCTGTTGCTTTAATACAGTAATTTTAAGGGTTTCCCAAGGTATTCATTTTTTTTGCCACTGTAGGGTACTATCAGCAAAATAGAATAATGACCCATTTGACTAATATTTCTTTTGAAATCGTCAAATTCGATAAGGTTGTAATATCTATACAAAAATAGTATTATGATGGAATACTTTGTCTATAGTACTTATAAAATAAATACTATAGATGCTTTATATTCTCGTTGGTCGGCTTTTGTAAGATGTTATTAGCATACAGGTGATCGCTTTTAACCAGCCTTTTGTATAATTTACACATCTATCAACCGGCGAAATATTGACTATTTTTGGCCGAACCTGTATAATATTGAAAGTACCAGTAATTTATTTACGCAGGTAAATATAATACGTGTACAATACAAATGAGATGGGTGATTCTTGGGAGAAGCGTTCCTGGCGTCGAATCTATAGCATTTTCCTTTTTTTAATAATATGTAGCAAAAGAGCTTAAAAACAAACCATTCTGTCAATCACGTAAACATTCTAGATTCAGAAATAAAAATATGTTTTTTTTTATCGCGCCTCGGATCTTACCAACTATATCACTAATATGACGTAGCATGTAATATACAAACAGAATTGCAGGTAAGTCGCTTATTTGAAAGATTTATTACTGAAGGCAAATATACTTTTTCGTTTAATTTAATTTGATTACATTCATGTTTTTTTCCTTTTTACCTGTTTAATTTGCTGAAAAGCTATGGCCACCCATTCCTCAATTACTTAAAGAAAAATAAACTAATAATATAGGTATAAATAAAAATGAGATCATAGTTATGATCGATTAATTCTCCAGGTATTTATTTATTTATTTATCATATGGACAACTTACAGCTAGTATAACTTAAATAACAATAGTTTAGGAACCATAAAGCCAATAACAAGTTTTGCTTCTAGTGAATTTTGAAAATTTTGAAAAAAATTTAAAATATATAATGTGAATTAATATTAAACTATAAGTGTAAGCAAAATATATCGTCATTACAAAGTACAGGTCACGCGTGTGACACGTAAAAATCGAGACGTACTCGTATATAAAGGACGGGTCGATGTTAAAATTAAATAAAACAAGATGTGTGTGAGATATTAACAAAATTTATTTTTTATTTGAAAGGCTTATAAGCCGCTTATATTCCATCAATAATAGCATAACTATTATTGATGGAATATGAGATCGTTCAAATGTCCGCCGCGGCTTCGTGGCACGAATCCGAGAGGTCCAATTTTGAATGACTCTGCTGCATATATCCGGCTGAATCTGAGCAATAGCCTGCGTTATGTTGCCTTTCAGGGCAAAGGTCGATTGTGGCTTATTGGCATAGACCTGCGACTGCAGAAAACCCCACAAGAAAAAGTCTAGCGGAGTCAAATCACACGATCTTGGTGGCCAATTATATAATATATATAATAGGTCTCATTACTATAATAGTTAAGGAAACGTGTGAGAGATTCTTTCATGTATATCGATTATTATAGATAACATTACGACGTGACCATCAAAATCAAGCGCCCAAGAATCACCCAGATGTATTTGCCAATAAAGAAATACTTAGAATATAAATTCTTGACACGACTTCTTTGCGCATCCGGTATAGCCACTGATTTATTTACTACGTCGCGTCTGATTAGAATAATTGTTTTGTATTTGATGTGTAACATTTCCGAGGTGGTCCCATATTATACATTACATGTTTGTCGTGATCGGACTTCGATTTCGACAATTTTAACAATAAAGCGCAAAAAACGCTTTTTGTTTTTAGTAACCCAATTTTATATAATTTGTTTCTCCTTTTTATTTTATATGTTGTTTTTTTGGCTTATGGCGTACTTTTACTTAAGCGGATTGCATCATTCGAACAAGGCGTTGTTCCGATTTAGTTTTTATTTCCTTAATCCATCCCTGGGCAAAATTACACATTAAAATGAACAATAATCGTAATACAACGCGGGGGATCTTTTATAACCTTGAGATTAGTATATACGTGTTTCCTATTTTATAAGGTCATAAATGTATTAAATTTTGTATTAGCTTCTTCTTCTTCGTCGTGTCGATGGCTGAGTCAAATTTCATTTTGACTTGCCATCGTAGTGAAAGGATTAGCCAATTCGCTTTGGAGAACTCGTGAATTGCCCAGGGTGCGCCGGACGTAGGGAATCGTTGTGTACGTCACTCGGGGAGGCTCCTTTCATGTACCCCTGTATTAGTTAGAATATAAGGTATAGGAATAATACAACTTTGGGATGATGTTTTTTACAGACGCGTATCCCATAGTGTGGGGTATCGTTAGATAGGTCTTTTAATAGGGTTTGAAAAGGGTCTCTTCTCTCTAAAAACTAGACCGTTGGCTCCAAAAAACACTTTTATTATTATTTTTTTATTACTTTTGGTTCAGGTTGGTAAATAATGTCATAAAAAGTGTATAGGATAGTATTTTTATGTTTGCATTCCATTGCATACTATTTCAAGGTACCTTGTTACTTTGTGTGGTTGTTTCAAGAGATTATAATAGGTATCTTGGACGGGTTGTTCCGATGACATGTCAGTGGTTTGACAGTTCACAGGAATTGGCACGGCAACCCACAGTCTGTTTTTGGGGCAAGGGCGGCTTTAAGCCAAATTCGTCTGGCAAATTGGTCGCCCGTGCATACATAAATACGCAGTAAAATAGAGGGTAGTGTTACTTGCTGCATGAAAATAATGCATGCATGTGTATGTATATATTATTATATAAACACAGTACTATATAAACTATTGTTAAACAAAATATAAACATTTCGCACCATCATCATCAAAATCATTATTCTGCCGCACGTAGTCCACTGCTGTACATAGGCCTCTCCGAATTTGTGCCACAACACCCGATCCTGCGCCTTTAGCATCCTGTCCCTCCAGCAACCTTCTTCAGGTCGTCAATCCACCTGGCAGGGGGCGTCCTACCTTACGGTACCATACCATGGTAAACTTAAATTGCACCTACCACTTTTAATCTCTTTATCACCCTAGGTTGACTATCAGACAAGGCCTTAGGCAATAAGTCCGCCTTGTACATAGTTTTGTGCTGAAGTTAAATAAATGAATAAAATGTAAAGATTGATGTTTATAAGGATGATGAAATAAAGAAATTAATGTCACATTATTTTAGCAATCATTTCATACGACATTATTAGTAATAAAAATTAAGCATTAGATCTTTAAATAACTTTGGACAATGACTGCGTTATAGCTTGATTAAGAAATCTTAGTAGTAAGTAAGTATATAAGTACTGCACATACGAACTCTTTACGAAAATAAACTTCGAGATATGACATTTCTGGTTAGATTACGTTTTCAAAAGAATTTTTGGGTTTTCTTGTTGCAATTTGAGATAACAATTTCTAAATTAATTCCATTAATAAATCTATTGAACCTCGATTTTACCCAACTTTTTAAAGATATTATTAAATCTGTATATGCATCTCTCTCTCTTTCATTCAATACTTTTACAGGACAGTGTTAATCTATTAAACTTCTCAATCTACGGGTTTACAAATGCAAATTTTTACATTCCTCTCTCTCATACAATGCTTGTACGGGACGGATCGAAATCTGTATCATAGTTACTATGTCTGTAGCTTAGCTTTAAACTTAAGTTTTTTTTAATATTGTTATTTTTATTTTTTTCCTTAACCACTTTTTCTTTTTTGTATTGTATCATCAAGTCCTAAATATTTAAATGCGAAAACTTGTAAATGGTTAACAGATGTATATTTTGTAATTATTGTAGATATTTTATAACTGTTTGTTTTCCGAATAAAATAAAATAAAATAAAATAAGTTAAACAGATGAAATCGACACTGAAACATATTCATAACAATAACAAGTAGAATGTGCTTGTACCTTTTGGAAAATACAAGCGAGATGTTATATTATGCGTTATACCAATTAATATCTTGTTATTCCCCCTTTAATAGCTGCAAGGATTGAAATAGCAAGACACGGCTTGCCTATAATAGCCTTGAAGCTGTTACAAGAACCGAGCGATCGAATAACAATTTTATTAGGAATATTATAGTGTTCCTTCGATATTCAGTTATTTTATTTCGAGCTTTTCTACGAAATATTGCGCTTGTAGATATAATTCTTCCTAGTAATAATGTGATGTACATAAACATTAATACAAATAAATAAAATTGAGGTGTCTGTTTTTCGTGTCAAAATAACAATGATTTTTTCAGTTGATAGTTATTTGCATGATGCCTATGGCAAAAATACATTTTTTAAATTTTTTGTCTGTCTGTCTGTTTGTATAAGCCGATACAAACAGACATCTTCTAAACGGCTGAACCTATTCTGATAAATTTTTATGCAAGAAACTGACTACAAGGCACGTAAGATAGGCTTATTAAACTTTACGCTGAACTCTATGGAAGCGAGGCAGTAACGTTGAGCGCGGGTCAAAGCGCTGGAGCAGCTACGACTTAATATAACTAACTCCGCGCGGACGAAGTCGCGGGTAGGAGCTAGTTTTTTAGTAAAATTTTTACCAACGAGTTCATTATTATAAACATATTGTTTTGCCTATGGCTCTACTCACGAAGTTGGTTGATAAAATGTAGTTTAGGTCCGTCTCCATACCCATTCATTTAGTGGCTAAGTTTTGCACCGTCGCCGTCGACGTCGGTTGCGTCAGCGTCGGATCTAATTCTAATGAAGAACTATGGAATTACAGTCTATCAGTTATCTTCGAACTTCGAAAGAGCCCTGAGTTCCAAGTTCTAAAGTTTGATTGATCTATTTCCACTTCTTAGTAGCGAAAACTTTAAAAAGAAAACTTCAAATTATAACATCTAAATCTAAGTACTGTTAGGCGAAGTCCTGCGTGAGTGACGTAACTCGACAAGTGATACGCTATGCGACGCGATTTATACAAATCGAGCGATGAACGCCAAATGAATGCTGTGCATTAATATGAAAGCGTCCATCGCATCGCCTGTTCTGTATGAATCGTCGCGTTGCGTCGCTGATAGGTATAGGACAGCGGGTAAGTATATTAAGTACGGATATACTTCAATTTTAAATTTTCGAACATAATGCATAATATACTAAATGCATAATGCAGTTAATTCCGACGCAACGAAGAACATACTTTCTGGTACTTTTACGGAACGGATGTATCAAAATCTCAATAATACGAAGTTTTACAATAAATATATTATAAATTTATAACATTTCTTGTATAACTGTGTTAAATTACTTTAGAGTTCAAAGGTATAAAATTAGTTAGCTGCCGCATACAACCTTTCAATGTCCTATCTGTGTACCAAATTTGAAAATTATATGTATAAGAGTAAAAAACAACTTCATAAATGCATTCGCATTTAATATAAAAATATATTGATCTGTTTATTAATAAGATTTTAAAATAAGTCACACAACATAATATGTGTCGCACAACCTATCTTTCTATGTATCTATTAATATTATTATGTATCTAGTATTTTTGTGTTATAATTGTACTTTTCTGCCTTGCCAGACAAGGCAGAAAAGTACAATTATAACACAAAAGCCTCGGGTCTGGCAACAGAGTTAGTTGTGATTACTCCGTTAGATATTACTTAGTAGCAGCTCGGCGTCGTATGGAATTATTCCTGGTAGATAGCGATAGGCACATCCCCTATATCATGGGACTAATACATAAATCGTAAAGTGAGAGTGTTATACGCTTTTGCCACAGCTTTCTGTAAAATCATAACTCTTATCTTTTATTATAGACTATTTAAATGCCCTTATGTGTAGCGCAAGGTGAGCTGTTTGTGGTTAGCGTACGTCCACCTGTAAGCATGTCGTTAAAGCCGCATAGTTGTGGAGCAAGCAGTAAAGTTGCTGTCGCTTGAGGAATGTCGCCAACAATGGCCTTCCGCGTGGCGTGACCAAGCTATGGTATAGAGAGAAGTTGTCTCTTGACATAACTTAGGTGAGAACAAGAAGTTACATTAAATTTTCTACCGACTTAAGAAAGGAGAGGAGATATTTAATTCATAATGATGATGACAATTTTCATCGATAAGTATCATGACTAACTAATGTGGTACTTGAAGAAAGCGCTATAAGCGAAAAGGCCGCCTTTTTGTACGTTTTGTTTTTCTTTTTACTGTTTCCTTTTAGATTTTCATGTAACAGAAATTACGTACAAATAAAGAGTTTTCTATCTATTAATATTTATTATTATCAATTCTAATCTATTCGCATTTTAAAAATGAATCGTTTCACGTTCTAGGCTTATATTTTTGCTCTAGAATTGGTTTTTAAAAGAACCACAACAGAATTCTATTTTTTGGCAGTTCGCCTTATGGAATGTTGCAGCAGAATGTTTTGTGCACTTAAAAAAAGTATTTTCCTTGTAGTCGTGTCAAAAGCACCGTTTGTGTGATTCGAATACAAACGTCTGTACAAACAAATAAAAGAGATCGCAGTATGGACCTTTACGGACAAACCAACGTAGATTCTTTGTTTATAGTCGACCGAATTGACCATATCACGAACAGCTGTTATCTAGTCCCTTACTTTATGGAATGTTTCTAATTGATTATTTTTATAGCATTTAGTTATGCTTAGCAAATTAAACTAAGAAACAGTTGAAAAAGATATGGGACCGGCAGGATTTGAACCTGCGACCTACTGCACACCGGGCAGTCGCTTTAACCATCCAGCTATGGTCGCCTCTTGCCAGAACCTTAAATTTCTCAACTGTATGTTACGTCATTTCGTGACGTCACGTTCATTCATTTGTTCCTATCTTAGTAGGATACATGGATAGACCCACGGAGTTCGACGTGAACACCCAAAGCCTCTTCCCAATAATAATAATAGTATAATTTATGGAATGTGTTCGAGTATAACAACTCAAAAGATCTCTTGAAAGGTCGAAACAAAACGCGGGCCCAAATGAACTCCCATATTGTTACATACAAAGCACCGTTGCATAGCTTAAAGTTCCCGAATATAATAGAGTCGGTGACATTCTGTAAGAACCAGTCTCCATTTGTTCGAGAATGTTTAACGTCTCCATGAATAGCGGAGTAACACGAATATAGATAGAGGAGGTGCTTGAAATTGGGTGGTTAATATTGAATTTGAGAGCTGATTTACCATTTATACTATAGTTCACTGTTTTAATTTTACACAGGCTGAGAGGCTGCTCATATATTTTCACGTCCACAACGACGACTTCCCAAGACGGCAATAGGAACTATATTACTACTCATAAATTACTTTTGTTGGTTACACCATTTGACTGACAATTTGGCTCGTTCTCGTTAATATCGAAATATCAGATCCCTATCAGTCTATATTACTAGCGACCCGCCCTCCCTTCGCACCATGTAGTACTATCCTATTCTATTTAACGAGCAATTCTTGTTTATATATATGCTCGGACGATCGCGAAAACAGCACTAACGATTTTGATGACACCTTTAGAAAAGTAAGATTCTGGGCCAAAAAAATGATCAAAATAGGTCTCTATGAATATTGGAAGGTACCCAGAACCTCTCCACAGTGGTCATGTAAATTCATTTAATTCAGTGAGATTTGTCATAATAAATAGCGTTATTATCTTTATCTACCCCCAAGAGAACATAATAAATCAAGCGAGGCTCAGTCCCCTGGTACTACTAATAATATACATATGCTATCCACTTACGAAAGCGTCTCTTTAAGCGTTAACTAAACCCTAAAAACTCATACAGTTTTTGTAAAAGAAATAGGATCTGTTTTCTAGCGCTTTGTCATATTACACAATCATGTACATAGTAAGTGCAATGTGCATAATATACTGTCACGGTAGAATTTCCCTAAAGACCAAGTTAACCTGTGCTCTTCGGAAAGTTCACTTCACGAAGATGTAGCTCTGTAGATCAGTTTCGGTTACGTGAGTATGATAACATGCATTTTCGAATAGATAGGTATATACTTCATGAGCTATATGCTGTTGTGATTTGATTTTGTAACTATGTGAAAGCAATATTTTGGTTATTGTATTATTAGATCATCCTAAAGTTCTTCTTCTTCTTCTTTTATTTAATGGCAACTGGGTCTCCTTGCGGTGACCATTTCTGCCAGTGTCAAGTGTGAAATATAATTAAAATTATTGTAAGCAATGATATTATATAAAAACAAAAGCAGATATGTTATAAGCGCTCGCGCTGTGAATACTCAAATACGTCCCAATTGGGACGTCTTGTGTTTAGTTTGCGTGTGGCCTGCGTCGAGCGCAGTCACGTGCGTACCACTGAAGTGCAATCATTAAAACTATAGCTATCTCTTTCATTTGCGTGCTATTTCGTATCTTTTGTTTTACTTATCAGTTACATTTGTCAATGTGTGCAATTTGGAATAGCTCGGAACGGATTTAAATCGTAATTTCTATGAACGTAACATATCTATAGTTCTATAATATCATTGATTGTAAGCGTCCAAAATGGCGGGCGATATACTCGGACTCTGACGATGGCGGCGCAGGCGAACACGCGCTGTCAACGTGCACTCACCCATGCCGCCACCGCCAAAACCATCCTAAAGTTACCCGGACCCTTCTATTATGTGTTTATTGTCATTCAATTGGGACTCTATGACACTTGTCACTCTATTCGGCATGTTCTGTCATAATCATGACGTCATCAAAAGTAAGCTATAGGCTGACCGTTTAACTGAGTCCTCGCCTGCGCGGTACAGGGGCGCGGGGGTATGACGACAAAGGGGACTAAAACAGGTGCGGGCGGTGGGAAAATTTTTGTAATTGTTCATTTCGTTCGCTACATGGGTAGCGATCGCATGTGTTGACTGTTGCAGACACCAGAGGTTCACATGTAATAACAATCTCAAGATGAATCGAAAAATCTTCAGACATAAAGTAAACAGTCAGTGCAAGCAAATGGCTTTTAACTTATACTTATATTTTAGAAAAAAGAAACTGACCCAAAAAAAGTTTTGACTTTCTTACGATTTAATTATATGTTTAGATAACTAATAGTATAATAGTTTATTCTCAATTATTTTATTTACGTACATAAGTTCATTAAAATTTTGTATCTTCTTAACTATTTTTCATTTGATAAATCACTATTTCTTTTTTCCCATGATGTCACATATCTTAGGAAATATCTTGGTGCATTTCATCTCCTGTATATTTCATTAAGTGCCCCCACCGCCCGCACCTGTTTCAGTCCCTTTTGTCGTCATACTCCCGCGCCCCTGTACCGCGCAGGCGAGGACTCAGTTAAACGGTCAGCCTATAACGATTCAAATTAGGGTCGTGAGTGGTAACACCACTTACAGTAGTGTCATTTTAAATGGTACTAAAATTATTCAGGTTTTGAGATTTTGCCCGGCAATGAATGTGGTATAAGTGCAATACGCCGCAATAATATAATACTACAATAGTATAACGTCTGATAAAACAATATCGTGTGAAACCTTGTAATTTAAGATGTTTGCCAACACATAATCCTCGTTTGTGGTTTTGAGCTAACCTAGATTCGAGGTAGTGTTTAAAAAGGAATTTGAGCCTCTATTTAAAGTCACTGGATGACACGTTTCTACTCATTAAAAGAATTATATAATCAGGTTCAGGTTGTTGTTTGTCTGGATTTTTTTCTGAGAGAAATACATTTGAATTCAAGAAAATGTCAAGTAAATTCTACTTTTTATTATATTTAACATTGTGTAAATTTGGGAATTGAATACAACAATTGAAAAAATATATAAATATAAATATTGTATGTATATAGTATATTCTAGTTAATTTTTCTCTTGTACCTACTTTTTTTTCAACTTCATCCAGCACATTTAATGATTTCAAGGCTTACCCACCCATTACTGAATTGGCAGTGATTCTGCTCTTCTTTTGGTTGTCAAATTAAATTACCTGTAAAAGAAAATCACAGTTTTAGAGTTGGTTCAAAACAAATAATTTGCACGTGCAGAGGGTATTTGGTAATTAAACAAAAAGCAAAAGTTGCGGCTACACGCTGCAGCATCACTACATAGTATAAAACAAAATCGATTCCCGCTGTCTGTCTGTCCCTATGTATGCTTAGATCTTAAAAACTAATACTACTAAAGCAATATTTTTTAATAGATATTATTATTGTATAGATTGGTTTGCACAAAAGGTGACCTTAAAACAGTCTATTAGAGGCAAGTTGAAGTCTGTGATTCTTTTGCTGGGGATGCAATGATTCAACTTTGTACGCCAAGCGCCTTTCAGTGTGTTTGAGTTACCACTAATGATGCACGCATTTTGCGTTAAACAATGTGGACCAAGTGGATTTTTATTAGCAAATAGAATCATTAACCGTGGAGAACAATTTACTAGTTTATTACCATTAACAAAAACCCTTTTTGACCCTTTTCCTACTTCATAAACAAATCAATTATTTGGCTTAAGTGGATCTCAAATATCATAACTATACTTAAACTAAATATTTTAGTGTAAACCAGACTGTTTTGACAATGCAATCATGCTATTCTGTAAATGTGACTAATTTGGCTTAATAAATGAACAAAACCGGGCTGAAAATCAGAAACAGGCACACGTTCTAGAATATTTCAGAGAACCAATGAAACTGCACTTGTCGTGTGAGAGCGAACATTTATTTCATAAAACTTTAGTCAGGTCATTCAACGGTAGAGAATCTTAACACCGACTTCTAATTTTTCCTCAAATGCCATCAATCGAGTGATTGTTAAATTGATACAAAATAAAAACTGTAAATAAATAAAATTAAACTTTAACACAATCTATGTTTAGACTTGTAGCTTTTAGAGATGGGTTAAGGGTCTTGATCTTTAGTTGGGGACGCAATGATTCAACTTTGTAGGCTAGGCGCCTTGCAGTCCAGTGTGTTTGAGTTAGCACTTATGATGCACGCATTGCGCTAAAGATATATTCATACTGCTTAAGAAAATAAATGTTATATACAACGATTTTTAACGAAAAGAAGGAGACATAATAATATACAGTTGTTCAATAAAACAGCTCTCAGATCTTGATATTATACCAGTCGTTCTAATCGAATGCGACACGCGAACACAGTGCAACTAAGTATAACTGAAAAATATATTAATTCTTCGTGGCTTCTATTTTCTATTCTGAGATAATATTACCCTCTATAGCTGTTTCACGCCTGAGGCTGGCTTTTTGTATCATTACAACAGTTAGCACTCTGCCTCAACTGCGTCGTCGTTTAGAATTCAATTCATTTGTACAGAAAATGCGCAGCACGCAACGCGATTTAATACTGCGCTCAACACCATTAGAATTGCTTACAGATCGTATTTTCTTGCTTTTTTTCATTCCGATAGATTATTATTTCTATAAGCAAATACTTAAGGCTATACCATAATAAAACTAGTAGCATGAAATTAATTTATGCATTGTAAAGCTGGATGCTTACACAGTGAAATTGTTATTGAAAGTATCTTACTTATAATTAATTTTACCAAAATTGCACAGGAAGCATTTTAACTTTTACAATGCATTGTTTCGTTATGTATATGTTACGGTAAATGTGATAAATTATTAATAATTACCGAAGAAATAATATTGTTTTCTTTCATCTCTTAAGCAATTGGCTACGTTCAATGTTATTTTGTAGTATCAAAATTTTATAGATTATTGTAATTTTGTGTTAACACAAAAGGTTTTTGTCAATATTTATGTAAAGGTTCAAGACTCCCACTGCGACTTGACCGTGGAGTTGTAACAAAAACACGACTATATTAAGTACAGTGGATATTTATATTATATTATATTATATTATGTATATTTATTTACATGTGACCTAATTAGATAAGCGTTTATTTGCAAATGATCTTTATCTGGACTCTATTGATATATTGCCGCGTTTGCAATTAATGTTCTATCGATAACAATGTTGTTTATAGCTTTATTTATTTAATCTATTAATGCCGACAAACGGGTCTTTATGAAAAATATCGTTGGGTTGTGGACATCAGACAGAACGGCTGCTCACATAATTATGTCTAGTTCCTAGCTTTTACCAGCGTGAAATTTGTCGTATTTAATAATAAGCAATAGCTGCTCTGTTATTTTGAGTTTTTAACATTTAAAAAGACACTTGATTTTTATTTATCCTATTTATCTATTCATTATGACCAGGACTCGGAATTAGGTAGAGTTTTTCATGTACTTACACTGATTTCATACAGCGAAACAATAAAGTGGATATGCCTCAAATCCCGAGATTAATTTTAAAGAGCAGAAAAAAATCCCATGATTTTTTAAATAAAATGTTATTTACTTTTTTACACAATTTAAACTACTGCACGCGTGACTAAATATTTTAATTCTCACAAAATTTATACAGTAATGTCGGAAGCGAACACTTCAAATCTTACTGGTAATGAATCGGACAAGGAAAATGATTCTGATGGGCCGTTTGAATAAGCAAAACCTCACGAGTCTAGGCTAGAAGCAAAAGTATTTGCTCGTATTTATAAAAAAAGCGAAATATGCGTATGAGAATTTACTACAGACTTTCAACAATTTGTATTGTGAATTAATGTAAACTAATAAAAAACATATGTTAATTATCTTTGTTTTATTTGTCTATCTCTGAGGTTTTTATTATTATTTATTCGTAATATTGTTGGCCACACGGGATTGTCCATTAGAAATCCCGGGAAGGTCCACATTAATATCAACATTTCGATGCAAGTATATAAAAAACTCTACCTAATTCCGAGCCCTGATTATGACACTTTATAATGTATTGATATGTCAGATCAGTGGCAACTAAGCTATCACCCGTCCTCAATGCATTTGATAAAGATTTTTGTTATGAAAACAGGTACAAATTAAAATGATGATATAGATAATTTTAATTTGATAACAATAAAATTACCTAGATCATAAAATACCTTGATAATTATTGAAATCTAAATGAAGATCTCTTACGAAATTACGATTATAATAATAATAACATACATGCATAATGGAAATCTGATACCTGTAGCCTAAGGAAAAAGGCTGTCATGAATTTTTTAGACAAACTTATTTTAACTGATGAATTTAGTTATAAATTTATTATTGAGAATAGGGTGATACTTGTCCGTCTGTACTTGCTTAGTGACAGTATTATTATTTATCAGTAATAATAGTTGCCATATAAATAAATATAGGCGTAGAAATAATGCGAAAATAGCACCTTATCGGAGTACCCAGACCAGACATACGAGTATACTACGTGGGACAAAGTAAATATAAGATGGTTGTACGAAGAGACTGATGGACATAACAGTTTTTAGTTTTAGTAGATCCAATTACAAACAATTTGGCTCGTTAATATAAAAAACTCTACAACCTATATTTCTAAAATTTTCCTACTCTACAACAAACCAAACAAATTTGCTCCCAATGAAACGCAGTCCTTGGAAACTGCACTAAATATATCACATATGTTCCACAATCCCTAGCCTCGTTAAATCTGTCCCGTAACAATCATAATATCCCTTGATCTGATTCTACTCTGTATTTTCAAGGTTGTCGCTTCAATTAGGTCGAATGCACATAAGCAACGGCTGGTTAGGGATGTCAAAAAGGTTTGAAACATTTCAGTTTTCCTGTAATTCTTAAGCAAGACATGAAAAGCTACTAGTGTGTACATAAAACAATCCTAATCCCATAATTTATGCTCAGATTATGTTAAATGACATAAAATTCAAAAGACTTTCGATGGATATTTGATGTGTTTTTTGCAGTTCAATAGTCTGCTTACACCAAATGACTAAGATTATACAGAGGTGACACTATATGAAATTGTATGATGAAGACCAAAAATATTCAAAATACTTGTAATATTTCAAATTTGAGCTTTGCTATGCCTTTTTGTATTTTATATAATATTAAAGTTGCAAAATTAAGAATCCAGCAGGACTCGAACCTGCACCCCCTTGGTATACGCTTTGCCAATTCAGCTATGGAACAGTATGCTGTTAGACTCAAAATTTATCATATGTATAAATACAAACATATACCTTAGCTAGGCGACCCTTAGTTGGTTTTAGCTCCACCTATGCGATGAGTGATGATAAGTCACTTAGTCACATACAGTACGTTTGAATTAAATGAAATTTAAGGACACCGAAGAAAATGCAGAATACTGAAGTGTCGACATAATTGCATTGTCACATCAATTAAGGTAAATAGCAGAATCAAGGCCCTCATAAATGCACACAGACGTTTGAATTTATTCAAGTCTGTCATTTCATGATACACACAATTGCACACAAGCACATCACTGTAATGTTATGTGCTATTGTGTATCACAAACGCTAATTTGCAAACAAGTGTGCCCGTTAATGAATTGACTGGAACACTCCGCTGATTCATTTTATGGAGTGATTGTCATGGGCGGAAGCGGGTTAAAGCTATTAAGTATCTATGGTTGCAATACATGAAAAACTTAGTACTGATTCTAATTGGTACCAGCTCATAATCTTTCAAAACACTTGTCAATGCGTTACCATAGCAATAAACTTATTAAACTTTATCTGCCTTATTAGCCAGTAAGGTAAGATTCCAATTTTATGCCCAATGCTGTGGGCTTAGGGATCGATTGAAAAAGAGCAGGTTGTATTTAAGATGGGCTAATTGCTAAATCTATTAATTTTCCAAGTTATATAACGTTTCTGATGAGAGATATGTAAAAGTATTTGTTAATTACCAGAGTTCCATTATTCGTTGACGGCTTGTTTTTATAAAACTGACGTGGGTTTGTAACATTATTCAAATTATGTAATACGGGTGTTACTCACGTAATGTTGGTCTATTTAGTCGATCGCGGTTTCACCTATACATTTAGGCATCTTCAAGAAAGTGTGACTCAGGCGCGACGTGTCGCATTCTCTTGAAGATGCCACATAGATTTTTGTTCACAATAAAAATTCATTCGCCTCACCTTATACCTTGTGCCACTACCCAAAGTGACTAAACCGGCGCGATTCTGGCTAGAGGGCCCGCGGGACGTCGCTAGTACCAAAAGTGTTCGAGGTGATCTCATCGCCAATCGCCAACTCGTTTATTTTTATAGACAGGCGGTTAGTCGTGTACAATATGTTTTAACTGTTAGACTTAGTTGGAATTTGCAAGTTGCAGTGAGATAATGTTAGTTTAGTATTAATTGTTGTTAATAATCCAGCAAAATAAATGATGAATCTCGCCTTTTGTATACAATTACTGTTTAGTGTATATTTCTATGTAATCTTTTGTGTACAATAAAGAATTAAATAAATAAATGAATGAATGTGTACTTGGGCACTAGAGGTCAGAAAAATGAAGTATGTTGGTGGACATACATTACATAAAATCGCCTGTGCTTATGCCTGTGAAAGAGAGGTGGGATTTGCGCGCTTTTATTGTGCAGACAATTTGAAAAAGATAGAGTTTAGCTGCCACATTCAGCAAAAGACATCTTCAACGATTAAGTGCCTAACAACAAACGATGTTTAAGAAGTGATTCAAGCTAACAAAGCAAATGATGAATCTAAACATGGGCTCGTCACTACTCAACAGTAATGGTCTATGTGGGAGTGGGCTCGCTAATTGCTCTCACTATATTTGGTTGAGTTTTTGTGATTAGTGCTAAATAGTGTGTACATATGATTCTGTTGCTGTGTGAAACATTTGGCTATAATTTCAGGCGCCATTGATGTTTTAATTATAAAATTCGGTTTTTTTAACCGACTTCAAAAAAAGGAGGAGGTTCTTTAAAGTCCCGTTACACGCTCCAAGTTATTAACGCAAATTTTAATTTGGACATGTCTCGGCAAACAAGAATATATTTATTTTAACACGCTTATATTAGCTTCACCTGTATGTATGTATGTAACCGACTCCTTTGGACTCGATTTTGACCCACTTTAAACGGACAGGTTTCATTAAAATTTTGCACACCTATCAAAGATCGATAATAATGCAATAATTCGATAAAAAAATTAAAAATTAAAAATTAAATTAAAAAAAAATAAACATAAAAATATAGTTTAAAAAAACTAAAAAACACGCTTTTAAAGTACTTCGTTTTTCTAAACTATATTTTTATTTTGCACTAGCTGCAAGTAAGTTTGGCTTAGCCTCGGATTAGAGAAAAAAATCTATGGCAAATGCATCACATCCGTTTTCATTGACTATAAAAGTCGAATTAAATATAAAAACCGCTTGTCTCATACATCACATGTGGATTCAGATTGAATGATTCAATCTGTTAGGAGCATATTGAACTTTAGTTCTTTTATTTGTTTCAAGTTTATGCGCTAGACTAGTTTTAGTTCAAACGTGGCTAGTATGTTAACATCGAAATGGCTTGATTGCTTTGCTTATTTAGAATATTTAGATATCAGATTTACCAATTCCTTCTAGTTTGGAAATTGTACATTACAAATGTATAGAGAGGCCGGGCTAGCATATAACGAGCGTGGGATATAATTTGTCACATTTTGTCATATGTTTGAATATGGGAACGTGACAAAAAACACGACAAAATCTATCTCACACTCATTATGCTACCCTGGTAGGAATAACATGGGCTACTTTTTATCTACGTAGCACGCAGCCGGAGCCGCGGACAGAAACTAGATGGGTATAAACCGAAACCTATTCTTATTGATATCAAATATCCTTAGTAAAATTCTTTAGACTAGAAGCAATGTAAATGAAAATGAGTCATTGAAATGGTTTACCGTAGCGCATATGCGTTTCCACGCTATAATAAATACTTCATACATCACGATTTATGTTAATAAGCCGAACTCACGCGATACATGCTAAGAACTCAATCTGTACTGAATGGCTTAACATAATACTACACAATCACGATACCACTCTCTTTGAAGAAAGATAATTAAATAAATAAATAAATATCTCGAAACTTACACACAACTCCATCTAGTTCCAAACTAAGCAGAGCTTGTACTATGGGTACTAGAATAACTGATACTAATAGATACATATATATATATTTTTTTGTAAATACATACTTATTATACATATAAACATCCAGACTAAGACAAACCTCCATGTTCATGCACACAAAGATTTGTCTTAGGCGGGAATCGAACTCGCGACCTCGGCGTGGCAGTCAGGTACACTACCCACTCCGCCATCCGGTCGTCAATTAATTAAGCGGCCGTGGCGCAATGGATAAGGCATCGGTCTTACGATCGAGAGATCGTGGGTTCGAATCCTAGCCATTACACCACGGACGTGAACTTCCTCCTAACACAAGCGAATTAAGCTTAGCTGGAGGGGGTTAACAAGAATACTAGTAATTTGTATTTGCAAATTACTAGTAAGCTTTTTTTAAAAAAAAAAAAAAAATAATTGTGTGTTTCAGTGGGTCTACTGTAGAACAATGTAATTTAAGCAGTGGTAGTAGTCTACACTTTGGATTTTATTTGTTTTGCAAAAGATTTCAATGTATTACAAGGTTAAGCTGACTGACCACCTCCATCTCCACAGTATTTTTCTTTCGGCAGTAAAAATATCTGACCGTATACCACACTGTTAAAGGGTACGGTGTGATTATGTGTGGCCACTATCTCACCACTCTACCTGCGACCACACTTGAGGTGGTGGGAAGAAGAACTCCACTCTTCTCACTCAACTTGTACCATCAGAACCTGCGTCCTTGAGTCGATGTTCCTATAACTATGTAGTTATTTTATTTAAAATGTTGTGAACAGCAAAATTGATAAAATTCTTGTGTTCTCATTTAATCTGCCATATCTAATAAAGTCTTTTGGTGGCCATAAAACCAGGAAAACGTTACAGTGTCTACCGTAAGCCATTCCTATCGTTGAGGTTTCTGGCGCGGAACCCACCTCTACTTTGTGTATTAAAGGGTGGACTCCCGAGCGCTGCGTTGCCATACTAACGTTATAATAATATGGGTTTAACTTTAATATTATATTATTTTTTATCGATTTTTTAGACAAATCATATCTTTAACACCGAATGTTTGTTCGTGGTCATTTTGTCAAAATTGTTTTAATCATGCATTGAGTTACATACAAACTGAAAATTTTAACAATAATTTTGAAAAAGTGGGCGCCATTAAACAGGCATTTTAGTATTTTAGATAAAAAAATAAATAAATAAATAAATATTTCACAACTCGCACACAACGCCATCTAGTCCCAAACTAAGTAGAGCTTGTAAAATGGGTACTAGAATAACTGATACAAATACATATATACTTTTTTTTGTAAATATATACATATTATACATAGAAACACCCAGACTAAGACAAACCCCCATGTTCATACACACAAAGATTTGTCTTAAGTGGGAATCGAACCCACGACCTCGGCGTCGCAGGCAGGTACACTACCCACTCCGCCATCCGGTCGTCGATGAGATCTTGATATGATTTGTCTATAATAATAGATAGAAACTTAATAATATCAAAGTTAAACCCATATTACTTTTGTATGGAAAACAGCCAAGCAATCGTTCCCCTTTACTGAAATCCATTAAACAATGATAACTATAATGTTTCACAGACCATGTTTTTCTTCGGAGTTATTACTTTAATTAACCACGTCTATGTCATACATACCTCTTTGTCATTATTGCATCAGGTACCAGTGTAATAACAGCATTTTACCTTATTCTAAAGTTAAAGAATAAAGGATGCTTATACGAAAATAAAAACATCCTCATAGTTTCGCAGAATTCAGGCACAACAACTTCTTTGAGAAGTCGAATAGTATCAGGGTTGTTTTATTTGCAAGAGAACTAAGGAAATAAAATCAGAAAACATACAATTTTGAACAGTCTGACTCTGATCACAAACGCTAACTAAATATAGTTCGAGTTTTCTTGCGCCATTTTTACAGTAACTTGTATAAAAAAAAAAGAACTAAAAAGATAAAAACAAGTATAGCATTATCTACATTAAATTCATTAACAACAAATGAAATATGTCAAACTAAATTCTGTATGATGTTGCAGGCGGTGACAAACGAAGTTATATAGTAGTAACAAAGTATTGTTTGTCCCCGCCTGCAACATCATAAAGAATTTAGTTTGACATATTTCATTTGTTGTTAATGAATTTAATGTAGATAATGCTATACTTGTTTTTATCTTTTTAGTTCTTTTTTTTAAGCAGTCGGGTTTTTTGTTTTTTTAATAATTATTTTTTATTTCACTCTTTTTAGTTCTTTTAACCGACATGTTTTTTTTATATCTATTAATTTGTAGAAATCAAATCTCTTTGAGATCAATGAGCCTTAATCGTGAGTTAAACTATCAAATTCAAAAACAATTATTCAAATTCGACCGGCAGTTTCCAAGATTAGCGTGAGCGAACATACAAACTAACTTCCACCCACTTCGGACGCGCGAGCGTGCCGATATATAAATTGGTAAATTGTGTTTAATCAGTAATATAAATGTGATAAGAAGTATATATTTTTGAAATGGTCTTTTCATGGCCTTTTATTTGATACCCATATTACTATGATGAAAAGAAAATCCATACCTCGCCTCTCTTTTTTTTTCATTTGCCGGCGCCATTTTGAAAATTTATATAGCCTATGTCACTATCACTGTTTCGACGAATTCAACGACACCTCATTTGTCAAAATCCGTCTAGCCGTTTGGGCTGTAGGGCGTGCCAAAGAAATAGACATACATACATACATACATACATACATACATACATACTTACATACATACATACATACATACATACATACGCTCGAAAAACATAACCCTCCTTCTGACGCAGTCGGGTAAAAATTCAATGTCCATCCGTAGTAATTTGTACCGATGGTCATCATGATGTCATCTGATTTTTGTAATGAATATAACACTTATCGTTATTAGTTTTTGGCCAATTTTTAACCAATTTATAGTTTTGTTGAGTGCTACTTAAGTTAATTAAAGTGTACTCACGTTTGTGGTCACTATACACACTGTTTATGTGACTACCACCAACTTTTACACACTGCCTGCCAACTGACTAACTGTCTATCATCTTTACTTGTGATTCATCACATTTAAAGCATTTATCACTGCAATCCAAGATGGCACATGTTGCTGAGCTGCGGTCTGCCCAAAAGTCTCTTGAAGAAATCGTTGACCAGAAAATGGAAGACATGAAATCCCAGCTGCAGACTGGAGGTGGGGCCAAGGACACAGTCGCTAAGGTCGCTGAAGAGTTCCGGGTGTTTAGAGAGCTAGTTTATAACATATTCAAGCTGCTTCGGAAACAAATTGAAGAATGCGCTCAATCCGTTGATGCAATGGAAACCAGACAGCGTAGAAAGGCCCTTATTTTCACCGGTGTTGCTGAAGCAGACAAGGAAGACTGCACTAAGGTGGCCCTGGGCATCCTCCAGGATAAGATGGGACTGAAAGATGTCACTGTTGCATCTTTGAGGAGCTGTCATCGGTTAGGTAGCTCTGTCAAGGATCGTCCCCGTCCCTTACTTGTCAGATTCTCATGTCTGGACACAAGATCGGCAGTGTGGCGGGCTAAGACGAAACTAAAGGGCTCTTCGATAGCAACGAGGGAATTCCTGACCAAAACTCGACAAGCAGCCTTCTCCAGCGCACGTCTCCATTTCGGGTTAAGAGGAACATGGACGCAAGATGGCATCATTGTCATTAAAACCCCGGACGGCAGGCACAAAATTACTTCGATGCAAGAACTGCATCCACTTATGCAGAAATATCCGAAGGCGTCGTCGGGTACAGTGCCTCAAACTGCAGCACGATGAGTGTGTTTGTTGTTTAACTTTTACTTTGAGTTAGATCTATATATATGTACATCGAAATTGTCTATACTCTCTACCGTTGCGTAATTTCTTGAGCACGTAAGTTCTTTTTACTTTTTCTTTCCTTTTTAAACCTATATTTACCCACTTATTTACAATTCATTAAAACAATTCAATACGACAAGCAAATTATCAATTTGATTACTGTCATGATGACATTATTGACATTTTGACATTTAACAAAAAATAATTTACGTTACGTTTCGTTTCATGCTCACTCAAGGGGTTACGTTCGGAAACTTGTTTCAAGTTCAAATCATTAATTAATTTAAATCTATGTTTTTCTTTTGGTTATGTCGGCTGGCGGGCGGTGCAAAGATGCAAACCCGTACTTAATTTAATTTCAATAGCTTAGTTTTATCTTTTATTTAATTATTTTAATTGTACTACATATTTATTATTATTTTATATATATATATTTTCTTTTTTCATGATAGAATCGGATGATGACTCTTCCTTTTATTCTGCAAATGACTCTACTGACTTATTATCAGATGATAGTTTTTGTTCGGTGGGTGACACACTAGGTGATATTTTGCACAGTAATTTTAACAACCAAACTAGGCCATTGCTTAATGTGTGTCACTTAAATGCGCAAAGTGTACCTAGTCACCACAGTGAATTATTAGCAACTTTTACCGGCACTAATGTTCATGCAATCCTGATCTCTGAGAGCTGGCTCAAACCTCATCTTCCTTCTACATTATATTCCCTTCCAGATTTCGTTTTGGTTAGAAACGATAGGATAAATCGTAGAGGGGGAGGGGTTGCAATATTTATCCGTAGCAATCTACCCTATAAAATTATAGCTTCTTCTTCCTGCAGTGGTTCCGCCTCCGTAGAGTTTCTCTTTCTAGAGGTTTGGGTCAGAGGAGTTAAAATTATTCTTGGCGTTGTTTATTGTCCCCCATCTATTGACTACTTCACTGACTTTGAATCGGTATTAGAATCTTTAGGGTCTGAGTACTTGCATCATATCATCATGGGTGATTTTAATACCAACCTCTTATCCCATCAATCCTCCCGATCCCGTAAACTTTTGCACATCATTGAGTCTGCCAGTCTCCATGTCCTACCCCTTCTACCCACTCATCACAATGCCTCAGGAGAGGACACCTGGCTTGACATAATGCTCACCTCCAAACCTGCACTTGTTCCCTCCCACGGCCAACATCCTGCTCCAGGTTTCTCCCATCACGACCTTATATTCCTGTCATATATCCTCAAGCCCCCTAAACTCCAACCCAAAGTTCTGCACTTGCAAAATTTCGCAAGGATGGAAGTGGACAAGTTGAGAGCGGACGCTGAAGCTGTGGACTGGTGCCCTTTAGAGCAAGCCACAACAGTCGATGACAAAGTCAGTGTTTTTAACGATGTCGTTATCAACTTGTTTGATGTCCATGCGCCAGTGAAGCAAGTAAAATTGAAAAGGCCTCCAGCTCCATGGATGACAGAGGGAATTCGGATGGCGATGAGGTGCAGGGACCGCGCTTTTCGTAAATACAAGAAGAATCGCTGCGACTCTAACTGGGTTTCTTTCAAATTAGCCAGGAATCGGTGCAACCAGGTGATACGTAACGCTAAACGCCGACATATCCTCAATAACATCTCTTTTTCTACTCCAGCGGGTGTCTGGAGATTTCTTGGAACTCTAGGCATCGGCAAATCTCGGGTCATGGAACTCCCTAAGTCAATTAGCCTGGATGATATAAATAAACACTTCTCCACTGTTCACCAGGTTGACATTCAAACAATGAGTCGGACTGTTCAATTTATAACAAGCTTGCCAAGTTCCAGCATTAACACATTTTGTTTTTCTACACTTGTTCCGGGCGAGATCAAAAAGATTATCCTCTCCATTAAATCCAAGGCAGTGGGATGCGACAACATTAGTCGTCGCATGATCACGCCTATCCTCGACCAGCTCCTGCCAGCCATATGCCATATTATCAACTTCTCTCTAATGTCTGGCCAATTCCCTTCCTTATGGCGTCGAGCCTTCATTCGCCCATTACCTAAAATACCCAATCCCTCTTTACCTTCCCACTTTCGTCCCATTTCCATTCTCCCTTTCCTATCTAAGGTGCTCGAGGCATGTGTCCACAGACAGTTGACTCACTTTGTCCAAGCTAACAATATCCTTTGTCCCTATCAGTCTGGCTTTAGGCGTGGACATAGCACTGTCTCGGCACTACTTAAAGTGACTGGTGACATTAAGGCTAGCATGGAGGATACCAATGCTACAGTGTTGGTCTTGGTAGACTTCTCAAATGCATTTAATGTCGTCAGTCATGACATCCTCTTATCGATTCTCTCTCATCTTTTGATCTCGCCTGAGAGTGTGGAATGGTTTTCTTCTTATCTTCGAGGACGTCAGCAGTCAGTTCGCATTGATGAGATTTCATCGAGTTGGTGTGACCTTGGCTCTGGTGTTCCTCAAGGCGGTATACTTTCTCCTCTTTTGTTTTCTTTATTTATCAACTTTATAACTAGTGATCTTCATTGTGCGTATCACTTGTATGCAGACGATCTGCAATTATATTCACACGCGCGTATTGACAATCTTTCGACAGCTATCGATGCAGTAAACCAAGATCTAACAGCAATAAAAGATTGGTCTGACCGATTCGGCTTGAGTGTGAATCCTACAAAATGCCAAGCCGTTATAATAGGGACCGCTCGTACGATAGACAAAATTTCCAAAACGGTCACTAAACCAGTAGTCTTTAATGGTTGTGTCGTACCTTTCAGTACAAGTGTTAAGGATCTTGGTTTACACATTGACTCAATCCTTGACTGGCGTACCCAGATAGCAAATATAAGCCGAAAAGTTACGAATTGCCTGCGGGCCCTTTACCGCCTGAAGAATTTCCTTCCAATCCAGACTAAGACAATGCTAGTGCAGACTTTGATTCTACCCATTATCGACTATGGTGATGTGTGCTATCTCGACTTGAATGCAGATCTGCTCAATAAGCTCGACCGACTTCTCAACAATTGCATTCGATTCATTTTCAATCTCCGTAAGTATGATCATATCTCATCCTATCGTTCCCAGCTAAGATGGTTGGCTATTCGGCAGCGACGCAATTTGCGTACGCTGACCACCCTGTATTCCATTCTTAATTCTCCAAATGCTCCAACTTATTTAACACCCCATTTTCAATATCTTTGCTCTAGTCATGATAAAAATCTACGCTCTTCTAACAATCTTCTCCTCTTGTGTCCTTCTCATTCTTCAAGCTTAGTCCATTCTTCCTTCTTTATTCAGTCTATACTTCTGTGGAACGCACTCCCTCTCGAGATCAGGATGTCCACTACCCGGGATGCCTTCAAAGCCCGGGTTCGTCAACTCTTACTAACTGAATCTTCTGCAGAGTCATTAAAAAATTGATCTATCATGTTTTATTTATATAATAGTATATATATATATATATATATATGTATATATATATGTAAATATATAGGGTATTTATTATTGTATGTATTGTATGGTTTTAGGATTAGTTTTCTCTTTAAATTGGAACATTTTAACTGCACCTACCTTTGTAATCTCTGCACCACCTTACGGTTGACTGGTAGAGAATGCCTATGGCATTAAGTCCGCCTTTGTACACTTATTATGTGCAAGAAGTTTTTAAATTAAATTAAATTAATTAAATCAGTTTATTTTATGTTACATTTACCTTTGATGTAGTTTTATTATCTGATCATTTACCTTTGATGATTATAAATCTGTTGAATAAATTAGTCGTAAAACAGTTGCGAAACGCATTTTTTTAATTTTCATTTAATTGAATTGATTATGATTATTGTTTTCAGTCTGCTCAATCCTTGTGCCGCCAAAATTGTAAGGTTTGCAAATACGCATCACGGATCTGCACTAAACATGTATGACTAATTCAAATTGTCACGATCACGAATCAAACGCGGGACGTGTCTTGAATGACACGATGCTGGCGCCAATTCACATCTAATTCTATCAGTTTTATATCAACTGTATTATCTTGTTTTTGTATGCGTAGGTTGTAAATTGGTTTTTGAATCTATGACGGTTTTTGTCACTTAACTGTGTCTTTAAAAATGTTAATGATTCTGTAAATAAATCTAAAAGTCCAGCAATTTTCAACGGTAGAGTTCTCGATTACTTTATGATCTCAAATTATCTTATAATAATAATAATAGCAGCCCTGTATCTAATACATGTCCCACTGTTGGGCTCGGGCCTCTTCTCATGATGAGAAGGGTTAGGTCATAGTCCACCACGCGCGCTGGCCAAATGCGGATTGGTAGACTTCACACCATTGAGCACTTAATAGGCACTCTTAGGCATGCAGGTTTCCTTACGATGTTTTCCTTCACCGTTCGCGAAAGATAATTCATATGACAAATACTCACATATCCTTGCAAAGACGAATCTTAACGATTTATTGACAGTGGTGTGTGCCGTGGATTCGTACCCGAGACCTTTGACTTAGCAGACCCAAATTATCTTATTCATATTTAATCTCCCAAAATTCCATATCACAGTTTTTGAGAAAATACCGTGTGTATTTGGGATTTTTTCGATAGGCTTTTTGAGTAGCTGCACGGAGTTTAGAACTGTGCTCCGTAGATGGCGATAAATTTACCCCCTATAAAATTAGGACCAGAACATAACAGGTGATATTTGAGATTTAGGTATACACTTCTGTCAACCATTCTTGGAGATATATGCGTGTTTTTTATTCTTGTGTTGGTGGTCTTTGTCGTAAAATTTTTCGGCATTCGAGCCTGTTATAGAATTTAATACCGAAAACAAGACAGGACGTGTGTCTAGTGACGAATGTACCACATCCGTTTTCAATGACGTTGATATACAACCGGGCCAGCCAATACATACATATATGTCGTATACACTTATGTGTAGATTTCTCGGATCTGAATGAATCAATCTGTTGAGAGAATATTGGACTGAGATTTATTTGCTTTTTTTTAAAGTTAAACCACAGAATAGTTTTACTAGATATGATAGTGTTAGACTATTCAAATGAAGTTAGGCATGTTGGTTCACTGTGCTCTACCTGTGTTACCATTAGACTTATGTGATCTAGAGCCAATATAAGACCGGATGGCGGAGTAGGTAGTGTACCTGCCTGCGACGCCGAGGTAGTGGGTTCGATTCTCACTTAAGAACAATCTTTGTGTGCATGAACATGGGGGTTTGTCTTAGTCTGGGTGTTTCTATGTATAATAAGTATGTATTTACAAAAGAAAAGTATATGTATTAGTATCAGTTATTCTAGTACCCATAGTACAAGCTCTGCTTAGTTTGGGACTAGATGGCGTTGTGTGTGAGTTGTGAAAAAAAAAAAAAAAAAAATTGACGAATCTCCCATATAATCTTACACCACCTTTAACCCATTAGATAAATACAAAGATAACCTATACCAGTTTTGAAGTTAGACCTCCAGCTTCACAACTGTGAAAACTGCATCCAATAATAATTCCAAGCAGTATTTCTTGCGTGATGCGCGTACGATTATACAGACAGACAGACAAACATTTTTTTTGGCTTCTACTGCTCACACAGCTTAAATACATACATTGTGGTGATAGTCTAGTATTATAATAACCATTAAGTGCCAGTATCTACAGATTGAGTTCTTAGCATTTAGTATGTCGCGTGAGCTCATGATAGTATATTACGATATCGTTATGTATGAAATATGTATTTGTTGCGAGGAAGCGCATATACGTTACGTTACAATTATTTTGTATAATATATTATTTTGTCAGTTTTCTTTAGGTTGACTGTTTCTTTGGTCTAAGGCTCAGGACAGACGAACAACATTCAAACTGCGTATCAATTGCATTTGGCAGTTGTAAAAAGCTTACCAACCGTGCAGCTCGATTGCAGTCGGCGTGCAGTTCTAATCACTCGAGCTCAACAGTCCGTTTACTTTTTCAATCGCAGTCGTGCTAACTGCAATAAAACTGCATTGCAACTGCCAAATGCAGTTCGTATGCAGTCCGTCTCTTTATGCCTTAGTGGGTACCGTACAAGATTGTAAGTCGTTATTGCGATATTTCTACCTTACGTCATAAAGGTGACTATTTGGCAGTATGTCAAGGATAACAGGACCTCTTTAAGGACCTCCTTTCACATTTCCTTTGAGTTCATAAAGAAAAGTTTAGTCCTCTTTGCCGAGGAAGGCACCCAACTTAATACAAGAATTCATGCTCAAAGAGTCTTTATGAAACTTCATATCTGACAACTATTTAGGAGTTTTGGCATGCGGGTTAACTTATGTATTACCTGACTTAGATAACAATTAATTTTTGTTGACGGTAGGTATAAATTATTCCAAAAAATTACGTATTTACGAATTATATATCACTTCTTTACTGAATGCGTCAGATTTTACACGCCTCATAGCAAAAAATGCTAGCAATTGACGCTCTACTGAGTACTTGGTATTGTTACTTTTTAGTTGTTATTACTATCATCCACGCAGCTTCACCCACGTGGTTCCTCGATAAAATAAAGCCTATGATACTTACTCATAAACTTGCATTTATTTTATTTATTTTTATTTAAAACTTCTTGCACAAAATTTGTGACAAAGGCATTAATGCCAAAGGCATTTTTTACCAGTCGACCCTTAGGGTGGTGCAGAGATAATTGTAATATAATAGTAGGAGTAATTACTTTATTGTATAATAAATCTAAATAATACACATACTATACTAATACTCGAATACTATATAATACACAAATACAATAACATACATTACATAACATATAACATAACATACTATACTTAAAATAACATACATACATCATATCATAATAACAAAGAACACTACTGAGAAGATTCCGCCAAATAACTCAAGTATAATTGTTTTACTTTCAATTTGAAGACATCACGACTAGATGCCATCCTGATTTCCAGAGGTAGCGCATTCCACAAGAGAACAGATCGTATTGTGAAGGAAGAATGTACAAGACCAGAGCTGTGAGAGGGACAGAAAAGAAGAAGATTATTAGAAGATCTTAAGTTTAGATCATGAGTAGAAGAGATAAATTTGAAATTAGATGTCAAGTATGCAGGAGCAAAGGGAGAATGCAAAAGAGTGAAAATGCATTTCAATGGTACAGTTTTTTATTTAAATCAGTAGTTGTTTTTGAGGTGAATCGTTACAAACAATCCTCTTTATAATATTAGTTATTTTAGAGCGCCCGGATGAATTGCGAACAAAAGATTGTCCGTAGATAATAATTAAATATACTCCTTGTATTTAAAGGGTTATTGTTGGGTTTCAAAACCTTTTATACTGAAAGGTATTGTTGTGCCTGTTATAAAAAGATTGTTAAAAGGGAGTCAGGTGGACAGACCCGCTTGTTAGTTGTTACGTATAGTGTATTTGTGTCTAACTGCCAACGATACCTAATAATAATCGGCAATAGGTTGGTTGCGTGTTAACGCCAACAAAACATTGATAGATCCCTAGGTTTGCAAGTTATTAAGGAGGTACTTGTAGAATTATGTTTGTAGAATTTGTAGATTTGTTGATTATATTATATCTAAGTTTGCTAATATTACAAAGATGAAGTATTTGTTTGTTTGGCTGAACGCGCTAATCGCAGGATCTACTCTGGTCTGATTTGAAAAAATATATTTGCGTTGGATAGCTTGTTTAATCTATTTATTGAGGAAGACTATATACGGCGCTATAAGCGGCGGGAGCAAAACAGTAAAGTTTGACGCGGCTAAATCCCAGGGAAGTTATTCATTCTCACTTTTAGTTTTAAGTGTTCATTGCGAGATCTTTCTTAGCTATAAGTCTCAATCTTATTCTAAAGTCTTGATGATATCCTCATTAAGAATCACCAACCTACACGACATTTTTCTTTAATATTCTTACTTATTTCATCGCTGTAGCACCCCACACACCAATTTAGTGGCCATTAGAAAATTGTCTAGATTGCGGGTATGCACCTATACCTATTACCTTTTAAGAATGTCATATCTTTTAGGTACCCCTCCTACGATTAAGGCCCAATTCATATTGAAATGACCGGTTTGTTCTGTGTAACCTACACTGCAAACGAAAACGGTTAATGAGAACTAAGTTTGATTAAGAGTCAGTTGAATACGCAAATGGATTGTGTGTTTTCTCTTATATTTTCTTATGAACAGCGTGGTTTAGTGTATGTTCGTTATACCACTTTATGATTCGGGAGCGGTAAAATGCTTTCCATGGTTATAGTATGTATTAAACTAGTGCTTTTTTAAAGTTATTTCTAGAATTTATTGAATTTATAACCAGTGAGATCCTGCTTCAAAGTTATGTCACTTCTGTGTGTATAATTTCAGGAATGTATTGAATAGAATGACGTATTTTATATTATATAGTCGGTAGAGCGATGGTAGACAAACAGTTTTAATAAATTTATGGTTTTCTGTGACATACAATGTATAAAGCTCACTTACGTCAAATTAGAACTGGCTTTTACGCTCAACTTTACTTGAACAAACAGTTTGTGCAAACAAGTCGTTTTGGCGGCTACACGCTCAATCTTACTACGCATAAATTGATTTTGTTGTTTGTAGCTAAAACTGTTTGTATGTAGCCAGACTGTTCGAACAAACCTTTAGGCCCCGTTCCTACCAAAGCGGAGCGGAGAAGTGCGCCAAAGCTGTCATGACAGATGTGGAGATAACGAAATCTGATTGGATATTCAAAACACAGCTCCTCTCCGCTCCGTTTTGGTAATAACTGGGCCTTAGCAAGGAAATCTACGGATTAATTATTCTAAAAGTATTTTTTTTAATGAGACCTAGCAAGAAACTCAATCCAAAACGTATGTTACCGAGTTTTCTGTGATCAACATCCGATGAAACGCAAGCAATTAGATAATAATATAATTTTATTCAATACACGCAAATTCACTTAAGATGGCGAGAGATTAGTGGTCAACAAATAAATTTATTAAAAGCCTCTTAATTTTCTTATCGTTAAAAATGGCTTTAAGATAAGACAAGCTATACTTTATGGAGTCCATTATTTACCACCCTGGGCTTAAAGATACCCATTAAATCCAGTAGCTCTGTTTTGGTCTGGCTCTGCTATTACCGATAAAAGGGCCCACCGGGGTTGGTGCCACGTTCAGAAGACTACGCCATTTCGGATTCAGATTATTTCAGTTATCTTGAAGTACAGTATTATGAAACTGAATAGCTCCATTGGCCAACATAGCTTCAGTTCTTCTTAGCTTAGGTCTTCTTTCTTTGTTTTTTTGCCCGCACTTGGAATAACTCCTGTGTAACGGAGGTGTTTACAAACATACATTTCACACACACAAAGCACACAAACAGTCAGAATAAAGCTTTGCGGATCACATAAAGATTAGTCCAGTGTGGGGATCGAACCCACAACACCAGCGCAGTTAAAATCGGTCTAGCGGAGAGTCTTTCTACACTTATGCCATTTTATTAGGGGTCGGCTGGCGTAAAGTGATTTTCTATTTAATATCAGTTGCTGTACACTTTCTTTCCTCCCTACGCTTTCTTATCTTCTTTCACGCAATCCGTCTATTTTTCTTTGGGTTCGAAATATTCCTTATTTTTCAAGTTTGATATGCCTCTTGTTATCCTCAATCATGTAATACCATATGCATTGTAAGGTCGTTTACAATCTTTTTAACAAAATTGCCAAGATAATCTTCGCAGATGATTCGCGCGTGTGAAATCTCGCTGTTATGCCATTAGCAGCAATTCAGTCATAAAATGTGCCTTAAAAAAGAACCAATCTTAACGACTTGGCATAAAATTGTGATCATAAACTCGCCAGTGTGATGACAATGTAAATCGTGTACTTTTTGCGAGCGAATAAAGTGGTATCGGTGAATAATTCTGTTATAATCATAAAATTCTAGACAGATACATAATTATGCCTTTTTTTCATGAATACAACCACTTTACAATATCTGCTTAAAGTTCAACAGTAAGATTATACTAATAACTACTAATTTAAAAGCGGCCGTGGCGCAATGGATAAGGCATCGGTCTTACAAACGAGAGGTCGTGGGTTCGAATCCTGGCAATTTCACCACGGACGTGAACTTCCTCCTAACACAAGCGAATTAAGCTTAGCTGGAGGGGGTTAACAAGAATACTAGTAATTTGTATTTGCAAATACAAGCTTTTTAAAAAGAAAAAAAAAATTTGGATAACAGAAGATTTAAAAATATGAAATTTCAGCCATTACAGGATATTTAAGACTGTGTCTCAAAGACCTCTTCTTCAAAAACTAAACTGTAAAAGTTTCATTATAGTTTACTCCAAAATACTACCAATTTAACAGTAAGTGCACTCTTGGCTTTTGTCCAAAAATAGTTTTCAAGTCAAAATATTGTATGTCAAATGTGAAACTTTAATAAAAGTGTACCTAAAACGAAATTTTAATTTCAATTTTTTTACCATTACAGGGTGTAAATGCCATCGTGACATAGGCGCTTACCCGTGTTTCAGTACATGATTCTAACAGACTGTGGCAGACTGTGTTAAATTCTGGTGTCTGTTTGTCTGTTATGTTAAAATCACTGGATTTTTATGAAATTTGCTATGGCGAAACCTTAGGTATTTTGTAATATCATGCGAAGCTTTACCAAGCCATGGGCTTAGAAAACCTTGTAAAAAATATTAAAAGATCAAGAAAAACCACAAAACAAATTATTTATTTCACCTTTTTGCCTTTTCCAAGCATGAGCCAGTATTTACAAAAATCCTGCTCCATTTTTCAGAGTGCACATGAGCATAAACTCCTTCTACTTAATATTCGCAATGGAGTCTTCGGCATACTAAACCAGACTAAAATATAAGGGTATATTACTACAAGAAAGAGTTGTCAAAATAAAATCACCAAATTATGGGATTCATTTGGCGAGTGGTTTAAGAATCTACCCCATTTGTTTCAGGGTTGATTGGTATCACGTGATTTTTGAATAGATTGGATTTGTTTAGAATATTCGACGTGTTTAGCTTAAACTAAAGTAACCTTTAAAAGCATCTGTAAGATTAATCCTTCTGGAGCAAAATTTATTTCAAAATAATCAGGTCGTTGATTTAGCACCTAAATACAGTATGTGAATAGTGGCTTATTACATCACATAGATGGCGCTAAAACCAAATAAGGTTCGTCTAGCTAAAAGCTGGCACAAAAAGAGTTGAGAAATTTCGAGTCCGGCAGCATACGAATCCATAGCTGAATTGGCAAAGCACTTGGGGCGTATACCCAGGGGGTGCAGGTTCGAGTCCTGCTGGATTCTTAATTTTTCAACTTTAATATTTTATAAATATAGACGTTTAATATTTCAGTACTTCGGGTTGATTTCAGCTTTGAAGATAATAATATATTATTAACCTCTTAGAAATAAAACAGTACCTGCCAATTATCTAAGATACAAAACTTTCCCAGAAATATCGAAGAGAAACCTCCAGTTTCTATAAATAGACTAATTAGGATCGTTCGACTTCAAAACAATTAAGTAAGAGTTTCAGTTACATTCGAAAACTAGGACGAACTATATTTTATAAAATGTTCGGTTCGTTTGCGATGAGTTAAAAACTAATAACTCATTTACTCATGGATGAGTCTTTTGGCATCTGCGCTGTGATGTATGGTTGCCATGGTAACTTAGTTGTGGATGCTGAATCAGCCGGATTCGTGTCAGAAAGTAGAAAGTCATTAAATTATTGCTGATTGCACGAGACTATACGGATTCGATGGTAAAGGTTGAGTTTTTAGCGTTTAACTGCAGTCACATAATTAATAGTGCTATCGTAAATAAATAAATAAATAAATCAGTTTGATAATGATGTTAGGCCCTTTATTTATGACGCAATACAATTAAAATAACCTGCTTGTGTATAATATGTAATTGCATATTGTTATCATTTATGGTGCATATATATTAGCTTATTAGTTACAATATTTCATGTAATTTATTGTAGAAAATAGTGGCTGCCAATTATCGAAGACACAAAACTTTCCTAGAAATATCGAAGGGAAACCTCTAGTTTCTATAAATAGACTAATTAGGATCGTTCGACTTCAAAACAAGTAAGTTGGCGTTCCAGGTACATTCAAAAACTAGGACGAACTATCTTGTATAACCCTCCTTCTGACACAGTCGGGTAATAAAATGTTCAGTTCGTTTGGCGATGAGTTAAAAACTAATAACTCATTTACTCATGGATGAGTCTTTCGGCATCTGCACTGTGATGTATGGTTGCCATGGTAACGTGGTTACGGATGCTGAATCGCCCGGATTCGTGCCAGAAAGTAAAATGTCGGTAAAGAATATCTTACTACTATTGGTTAGTGAGTTATGTACGAAAGAGATCTGATTAGATGAATTAATGATGGTAGAGTTTTTTCAAGAGCTAGAATATGTAGAATATTATGGTTATATCTGTACTGGAAATTGGTCTGACTTCTTAATACAAAAAAATAGAGACTATTCTGCAGGTAAAGTACAAAGTACAGTTCAGAGCAAGTAAGTTTAATTTTTAGTTACAGACGCTAGTTCGTGCTAGACGAACTATCTTTTATAAAATGTTCGGTTCGTATGGCGATGACTTAAAATTTAATAACTCATTTACTCATGGATGAGTCTTTTGGCTTCTGCACTGAAGATGTATGGTTGCCATGGTAACGTGGTTACGGATTCTTAATCACGTATTCGTGCAGCAGTATTCTACTTTTAGTATTTCAATGCAACTTTCAATTTTCTTTCTTCTCATCGGTATTTTATATTATCATAATACTCAGTGGTAGTTTTCAAAATCCCGTTGAAAAGTACTTCGATAAGTTACGTATCTTGCGTATATAATTCGCAAAGATTTGTTCTGAGACTAGGAGTGCTTGTGTAAGTGAATGTGAGTATTTGGCCTTGTCATTGGGATCATTGGATAGTGTTATTGCTTCTGGCGTTCTATCTAATGTAAAAAATCAAAATTTATTATTTATTTTTATTATATTATAAATATAAAAAAGGTTAACTTTACCATAAAATTACAGACAAACTTTTTATATAGTAAGACGGCACTCTATAATTCCTATAAACTTTACGTATTTTCTTCACTTCCAAAATTATAATTAATACACACTCATACGACACTCCAGTCATCAATCCACAGTTCAAAAACCAATATTGGCTCACCAATCGGCCTTGAAGCACGTAAACCCACGTAAAAAGCATGAAGTCATCGATTTCTGTATTGTTCCACCATTATTTAATCAGATGCTTACTGGGCTATTTAACGTTTCATTCAATATTTTTACTTCAAACATTGAGTCAGTTAATGTTAATATTTTAATAACGAAGGTGTGACCGTGGGTTTATTTTGATTCGTAATCGGTGATGTAACGAGTACCACTACTTCGTGTTGGTGGTAGAGCGTTTGTGAACGAGCTCGAGGGCGGCAACTTGAGATTAGCGATGAGTCCTAATCTTAATAGACACCGTAATTTACTGAGTAGCACAGAGATGGCCTGGGGCTATGTCAAAGGTGCGCAGACCGACCGATCTTGCAGGTTAAGCAATATTAACCACGGTCATGCAGCATAACAGGGGTGCATGAAAGGAGCCTCCCCGAGTGACTTACACAGCGATTCCTAAAGTCCGGCGCACCCTGGGCAATTCGCAAGTTCTCCAAAGCGAATTGGCTAATCCTTTCACCACGATGGCAAGTCAAAATAAAATTTGACTCAGCCATTGACACGACGAAGAAGAAGACCACGGTCGGCCGTGGATGGGTGACTTATCTAAACATAACGAGTTTTCCTCTGTGCTTCGGCAAGCACGTTAATTCGTCGCTCCCGATTGTCATTTGAAGAATGATGGCAGTCGTTACGGGTAGTCAGACGCCAGAAAGTCTGACAACTAGTCTAACAAAGAGTATCGTCGTATCACCTCGTTCTGGGTTGTGGAGGCTGACAGCAGTCGTACCACGTAAAATGCTGATATTAGGCTACGAGCTAAGAGCTTTACTGGTGGTAGAGCTCTTGTGAACGAGCTCGAGGGCGGCAGCACCACCGTCTCACCTTTAACCTGCCGCCAAATAGTAGTGCTTCCATTACTGTGTTCCGGTTTGGTGGTGAGATCAGGCCCTGAAATTACTGGCACATGAGGCATAACACCTTAGTCCTCGGCTGCAGCGACGCATCTATAATCTGCTTTTGTGTATTGTTGATGTCCATGGGCTGTACTCCACTTACCATCAGGTGGACTACACGTTCGTTCGCTGTGGGCAACGTATAAAAAAAAAAAATCCTAGAAGCCCACTTTATTGAGTCATTTGAGAAACTACTTATATTTGTGTTTGTAATCCAGAGGACCATACCTTAGTTTACTTTACAAACTAACCACAGATTTACAGAACAGAGTTTTTGTTATACTCTGTGAGAATTCACAAATAATAATTTGTGAATTATAAACTGAAGCTCGATATTTGTCTTTCTGATTTCGGTACAGAGAATAGAGCAGCGGTGATGGCTTAATATTATAGCTTAACCACACCTTCTTGAATCTTCGAATTCCAAGGTTCAGTTGTGGTTTAGCTAAAATCTTATAGATTATTCGACTAACTTAGATGTTTGGTTGGACTTTGTGGCTGTTGGTTAAGTAAAGGCTTATCTATTGGTGGTTTGAGAAGATTAAAATGTCTTAATTGACTTAAGAAGATTAAAATGTCAATTTCAAATTACTTGCAAACATAGATGGATATACTAAGAAACAGTTGAAAAGTTATGGAACCGACAGCATTTGAACCAGCAACCTTCTGCACACCGGACAGCCACTTTAACCGACCAGCTACGGTCACTGCTTGCCAGGACCCTAGATTCTCAACTGTATGTTACATCATTTCGTGACGTCACGCTAATCCATTAGTTCCTATCTTAAGTGTACATGTATCTAAGATAACTTTCAAAGATAATCATAAAACTTAGTTTTATCGTTAAAGACGTTTAAGATATACTATTCCGATCACAAAACCTTTATATGCATACCAGTTTAGCACCTCAGTTTTGTAGATGCTTAAGGTAAATATACTACTTATTCCCTTGAGCTAGAATCTATATCATAAAATCTCTACCAAAGCTGCTGTATTTAAATTTAAACCCCGAAGCGATATCATTGTAAACAGGAACATAATATCTTTGTTGTGAAATTAAAGATTTTATCATGTAAATTGTGTGCTATAATAAAGGGCTTACAGCGTTGCGAGGTTCACTTGCAAAGTGCATCATGCTGTATAATAACTAAGTTACGTTTAAATAAACTTTATTTGGAGCAAAAAACTTCTTCGTATAGTGGTATAATTTGTACACTCACAGTCTTAGGTTCGATCTCTGGGCCGGGTATGGGTGTTTTGTGGCATTTCCGTTAGGAATTTGTTGCATAGAGAGTAGGTATAGATGAGCCCAACCCCATATTACATGGGACCTAAACAAAACAGGTGAAATGTTTTTTTTATTTATTATTTATTATCTTTATGGAGGTCCAACAGCTTATTCTAATTTGACTAAAAATGTTACTAGGTGATGGATAGCCAATTACAGGTCCTCGCGTTTAGTAATACATTAAATACATTTTCCAGAAACAACTAACTAAATACATCAATTAGATCACAAATAAACATCAAAGCACTCAACAATATACAACCAAAGTACAGTACAGGTATTGCAGCATTCTAGGCAAAGAACTATTCACTCATTCGTCGCCTCGCCACCGGAATACTAGTGCAGAATAAATCCAGGTCTAGATCTTTAGCTTTAGATGATGGAATAATACTTCTCTGCCATATCCCAAATCCGGTTACTTTATGACATTTTTCGAATTCACCTTATGGTAATTGGTAACTTTTGATCATGGAGTAAATAAATAAATAATAATAAAAAATCATTTATTTTCAGACAACACTGCAGAATTTCAGATATTTAGATTTACATACTATAACATCAGATATCTGTGGCGGAACTAACAGTAAATTTGCGATTGGAAGGTAAATATTGACGTTTCAGTCCGATAGTAAGGCAATTTTAGAGATTCATCATTATTCATAAGCTTATTCCTTAGTTGGCTAGTGCATTCGAAGGCAATGCTGACACTGAAGTCTGAAATTTGATTATATTACTGCAGGTAACTCAGAGGTATAGGTAATAAAAAGTCTATATGTAGGTATGTTACCTGTAATAATCTAGGTTTTAAACTATGTGTTTTCCAAACCTTATCAAAAACTATTTAGAAAAATAAGCGTGATTGAGTAATAGACATTCAAAACATATTTCTAATAGTATTTGTATATATAATAGTACAAACGAGCATGTTTTAAAGTTGAGAAAGTACTATTTTTTATTTTTTTTTAATGACGACGCTATGCATAACTTCTGTGTCGCGGGGTTGTTCACAAACATACATTTCATACACACAAAGCACATCAAAAGTTAGAACAAATATTTGCGAATCACACAAAGATTTGTCCCGTGTTCGAACTAAAGATGCCACGAATATTCGGCAACTATTCGGTATTCGGCCTATTCGGCCACTTTTTTTGCTATTCGGTATTCGGTCGAATAGTGCGTACTATTCGGCCGAATACCGAATAGCAAATCATGTAAAAAAGACACGTTATTTTACTCAAAATTATGTATTTATTTCCAAATTACAACATTTTAGTACTTAAAATTAATCAGTGGTTAGTTGTGATGGATAAAAACGAGCTTTTCAGCATTTTTTGGGAGCAAACGATTGCGCTTTTCATCGTAAACGTTACCAGCCTCAGAAAATAACCTCTCACTATAAACGCTACTTCCAGGCGAAGAAAGATAAACTTTTGCAAATTTCGAAAGGTTCGGGTATTGTTTTTCGTTTGCTGACCACCACTTGTAAGGATCGGCCTTCCGATCTAGGCGAATAGATAGACCGATACACGTGTCCTACTAATTTAATTATCGTAATTTTGGAAAGAAAGTTTGATTACCAAATTATTTTCATTACTGTTTTGGCGCTGTTTCTTAGTGGACGGACGGTCTTTTGAATTTCGCGCCAATTCACGACCGTGTACTTTATAGTTATATTGTAAATATCTTTTATATATAATATATCGTAAGTAGGCTAGGTAATTAGAACATTAGTTAGGTAAATAACTGTATCAAGTGCTCAAGTGCATTTTAGTGAGAAAAACAATAACAATGCCGCTTGCTGACAGAAGTTACTATTCCACTCTCTTCGGCCGACAGCGTTGCCGAATATTCGGTATTCGGTATTCGGCCAATTCACTATTCGTGGCATCTCTAGTTTGAAACCCCAGCACCCAGAACACCAGCGCAGTTGAAAGCGTCGAGGACTACGCCAACCGTGCACTCAAGTTGCTGTTATTTTAGTTTGTGTACTATTATTTTCATTATAATATATATGAATAAAACCATAGGTATATTTATTTATTACCTACTGAAATTTGGGCCATTGCTAACTTTATAGATTTATACCTTATTAGAACCTGAATAACATGACACCAATAAGTGTAAACCACGAAATTTATAAGGAAAAACCTATAATTTGTTTGTATTATAAGTACATGATGTCATTAATTAGGGAATTGCTATAAATAGTGACTTTGTCAATAGAATAATTACTAGCAAATATGTATCTAGGAGGTAAACTTATGAATAAGTTATTAATTCTTACAATATTATTAACAACTGTTTCGTGTAAAGGTCATCATTATTTTAAATCTTTTTTTACTGGTGGTAGAGCTCTTGTGAATGAGCTCGAGGGCGGCAGCACCACCGACTCACCTTTAAACTTGCCGCCAAATAGTAGTGCTTCCATTACTGTGTTCCGGTTTGGTGGTGAGATCAGGCCCTGAAATTACTGGCACATGAGGCATAACACCGTAGTCCTCAGCTGCAGCGACGCATCTATAATCTGCTTTTGTGGATTGTTGATGTCCATGGGCTGTAATCCACTTACCATCAGGTAGACTACACGTTCGTTCGCTGTGGGCGTAGTATAAAAAAAAAATCTTTGCTACAAATGTTTGTTTTGCCATCTGGAGAACGTTAAGTGTTGAAGAACCAGCCAGTCAGGAACTGGACTATAATCATCTAGATGAGCAAATACATAGGGAAACCCGAACATGCCAGATAAGTCCCACTCTAGTCTCTATTATGATTTATTGTACCATTTATAACAGTGTATATAAAGATTCATTTTACTTGGGTATTCACGTAAAAATATTAATCGTTAGAGCAAGAATATTTGATGCCAAAGTTATTGGATAGAGCAACAAAAAGTTTGTCAATTTAGTTGTAGATTCCAAATAAAAGACACCTTAGATAACGGTATCAAGATACGAATTTTAAGACACGTTTTAAGAAGATACAGTTAACGAGACAGATAATAAAAACTTAAAAAAATGTGGCGATTTTACAGCTGTATCATCGTTAGATAAAAAAAGTCTAAATTTGCTTACTGAAATGAATTTCATCAAGATCGATACAGTAATCGAACTGTGGAAGCTAAAAGATTTAAGTATTTTTTTTTTTCTAATCTTTATTTTATGGATTTTTTTACCCATGGGCATGACAGTTCCCTTCTTAGGGCATGATGGTTTTTTTAAGTTTTATAATCTACTGTACCGATTTAAATGAAAATTGCAAAAAAGCTTGAGGCCTTCTTCATCCAGACAAAAAAATGCTTTTCCTTTTAATATCACCAGTCTTCCTAACGGGGCATTATGATTTAATTCTTTATTTATTAACTTAGCCTTAAAACATAAAAAAATCACCTAATTTAAACGGTAGTTTTATTAATTGTAACGGTTTAACAGAAATGTGGCAGTAAAACATTCGTGTTATAGCAAAAAATATAAACATTTTTAACACGGGTAATAATAAAGTCCACGCAAAATTTATTTTTATACTTTGGCTTAACGCTGGCTTGCCACTACCTCAGGCAAATATAAAGTGCACACCAAGCTTGTTGAGCGATACTTAATTTTAATTAATTACGTTAAAAATTTGTCGAACATACAGTTCGTGGTATAAATAAAGTTGTGTGATTGCGTGAAATTGTTTCTGCATAAAATTACATTTACTAATGACACAGAAAGAAAAAGACAATTGTTTCTGTAATAAAATCTAAACTAATATTATAAAGAGTAAATGATTGTTTTTTCGTTAGTTTGTTTGATTGTTATTATTTAGACATATTATTATATGATTTATATTGATGACGAGTGAAGTTTGGGCTTTGTACAAATTCGCTACACCCTTCTTCCCACTATATTAGGCGTGTTAAAAAAAATCGTAAAATAAAGTTTAGTTCGTTACTTTTTTGCAACTTAATTATATCTGTCGTATATTCAAAGAACCTTGTACTCAGGCTTGGTGTCTTTTAGCGCAACAACTTTTAACATAACTGCGCCTATTGAGTCAGCGGAAAAAGACAGGCGAGAACTAAAAGCTTAGAAGTTTATGTTCTTTAAAGCAAGAAGTTGGTAAAATAAGCATTGTCGTACTCTTTCTTTAAAAAACAATTGTTACGAGGCAAAGCGTCGAACCTGTTAGTAGTAAAAGGCTAAAATTTTGCGTAAATATGTAAGTTAATTATGCCATACAAATGCTATAAAATTATGAACATTTTTTTTGGTTACCTCCGCTACATGTAAAGTGGGAATGTTTTTTACCTCTCGTCTACCCGACCTTTAAAAGACCTGTCTTATGTTAGACAGGTCTTTTAAAAACATTGAGAGGTTGCTAAAACCGTTTTTTGATTTAGAAGTTCTTTATCGAAATAATTAAATTTAAATAACCAATTTTTGTACGTGTTGGCCTCTCCCTCCTTCTAAAAGCTAAACCTTTAGTTTGAAAAAATTTATAAAAACCTGATGAGTATATTATGTAAAAAACTTTCAAGGAAAACTATAGCGACTATATTAAATTTATTCGTTCAAGAGTAATAATGGCCCAGTTTGTAAAATGACTATAATATTTAAAATAGTTGGTAAATAATAAATCAAAAATCTTTGCAAATAACAACTTGTATTAAGTTGTTGCTTGTTTATTTTCTTAGTTCAAAATATGTTGAAACGACTAGCTACGGAACCCTATAGCACGTGGCCCAACACGCATTTAGCCGGATTGTTTCTGTTTCTAAAATTTATTATTCATCCGATTTTATTCGTGTGATCATAAAAAAACTTACAACAACTTCATTTTCTACAGTTTAAATAACCTTGTGTAATTTAAAACTCGCAAAACTCAACTGCCTTATTTCAATTGTAATGAATCTCGTCGTCCGAAAACCGATAGTCGGACTTCTACTTTTTTTAAAACCTGTGCTGACACGACCCTGTCGGATTTCAGCAGTTTTTGGTACTAGAACTGGGTCACTCTATTCAAAAAAGTGCTGAAAAACTTAGGTAATCTGATAAAATATTTTAAATGGCGGAATGTGTTTTAATACGTGACCGCCACTTATCAAGTTGTCGGTTATATCGCGATAGTGTTGCCAGTTGCAAAAGCAACTGAAAGCATATTAATTAACTAGGTGTTACCTGCGACTTCGTCCGTGTAGGATTCGTTGATTTAGATGGTTTAGCCCGCGTCAAACAACGCCATCTATTATATTTTTATTACTCTTAGATATAAGACGTTGAAAAACCCCGATAAAAAAATAATTTATTTTATTTAAGTTCAACAATACAAAGAGAGATGCACTATTCGTGTATGAAATCTGGTTCCACCATGCAATAAATATAATTATGTGATATATCGTTAAATAACCATTTGTAAGCTGAAAAAAAAATGCCAGATTTGGATGTTAGTCCGTTTTAAGCTATGCGTCAAAACATGAAACTATAGTATATATTGATATATCTACGAGTATAATATATGAGATGAATAAGTGAACTAATTAAATGTGGTATCTAATACAGACAGATACAGCGATTATCAGTACGTAGAATTAAGTGCACGTAGCCGATAGCGTCTAGAACTAGTGACGCGGCTTTGCCTGGCTTAGCAGCTTGGTATTCGATACCGTAGCTGTCTAATCGCTCTAATCCTTTAGACTCCATGGATATCTGCGATATATACGATGACAGTCACTAATGCGACTGTCCACCTTAGTTAAACTGCAAGAGCTCTATGTCGTGGAATGTGGTAGGCGTTACAAGCATAGATTTGATATTAATAGAGATCTTCTGAACAATCTCGAGGGCGGAAGCATTACCGTCCCATCTTTAACCTGCCGGTGAGTGTTTGCACTACTACTGTGTTCCGGTTTGGTGTGCACGTTATTTCAGGGACTACGGTGCACCGACAAATATTAGTCCTCATGTGTAGCGAGTGTTGCGACGCATTATACAATCTGCTTTTGTTGATTAAGGGTCAGGCAGAGTATGATTTTCCCATACAAACGGAATGCCACGATCATTAGCGATTCAAGCGTATTTACTTAATACTATTGTGCTATTTACATTAAGGTTTAGGTTTAAATTATTCTCAATATAAACATAAGTCACTTACTTGAGAACAATGAATTTATATATAAATTAAGTTTAAAATTTTTAACGTGTGGGGGCAATTTGTTGTACAGTTGGGCTCCTTCAAAGGTTAGCATAGATTTTCTATACATTAAAACGGTATTAATCTTGGTATTAGTTAATAAAAACATTATAAACCTCTACCTCAACTTCCTGTTACTGCAGGGGTTGAGTGTAGCTTTCGTTTTCCCTTTAGAATTTTTATTGTGAATGTGTATTCGATTGTATATTAAAGCGTTCTCGATTATATCATAGTGTGTACTCGATGTTACTTTAAATAATAATTAAGTAATATTTAAAATTAATTATTGAATTTCTTACACTTACTTATAATAAAGCCTTCTCGATTATATCATAGCGTGTACTCGATGTTACTTTAAATAATAATAATTTAATTTAGTAAAATTTAAAATAATACTATCTTGTTTATAAATTAAATACCGCATTTCCGTGCACTGCCGTGGAACTCTCTAATTGGCTTAAGTCACTTCTTGTAAATGCAACCAGCTGAGGCTGATTGCATCTTAAAAGCATGTAACATGTAATATAGCTGTTGAGTTTCCTGAATAAATAAATAAAAAAAATAAAATAAAATACGTAAGTCGAAGTTTACGATAGTTGAATTTCACGTATTTTCATCATATTTGTTCTGTTTTGTAAACATGTATATCTGTAATGTTTTTTTAAACAAAACCATAGTTTATATTTTCTATTTTTGGGTTAACAAAAAGAAATGAAAAAAAAAATTCATTCATATATTTTGGAAGCCAAGATACATTTTATTTGCATTTACATTTTGAACGACTATCTCGCGGTGATAAATGTATGAGCACGTGCGCCAAACAGAGATAGTACTACTCCATCTGATTTTTGCAGCTACGTCAAATGGTAAATACGCAGTCAGTCCGCCGGACTCTTAATTATGTCCAAGGGCTGTCGTTACATACAGTTTATCAAATAGCGCTACCTACATGAAAGTAATTTCCCCATCGGTCATTCAACAAAAGATGATTCACTCTAATTCATAAACCTTTTGAAGCTAGTTGCGACATTTTTCACAATAAGACGAGGATAAACCCACTGCCCACACTTGGATTAGTTCTGCATACACCCACTGGTGATACCCGGAAATAGCACAAAGAGTCCGGATATGCATAACATACACGAACAAGTTTTAACCGTTATTATCCACCTACCTTTAACGCAATCATTTTTGGGGATGGCATTATAAAAATAAGTATAATAAATATGTATCAGTTATTTTTAGTACCGATGGCGTTTATTTATTTATTATTTATTTAATATACTTGCCTTGGGGCCGTACCACTTATAGTCTGTACAAAGAGTTGTCAGCACGTCTAACTGAGGCAACACGTTCTCGAAATTCTGGATTATATTTCGGCCAGCGACTAAGTATCACAATACAACGCGGTAATGCTGCCAGCATTTAGGGATCGAGGCCTTCTGACAGTGACTTATTATAATAATATAATAATAATAAAATAAAATAATAATAATAAAATCTTTTAAATTTTATATTTTTATTAAGTTTAGATTAAGTTATTAGGCTAATTTAATTTAAGATACTGTATGTATATTTCTCCATTCAATTACAATTATATACTTATTCTTCAAAATCTGTCGTACCTTCATTAAAACCGTCGCAGTATTCAAAAGCTTTTAACTAAGTCTTGATTTACTTAAAAATCTATCCGTATTTGCCAGGCTTTTCAGTTCCTCTTCTTCTTCGTCGTGTCGATGGCTGAGTCATATTTTATTTGACTTGCCATCGTGGTGAAATGATTAGCCAATTCGCTTTGAAGAACTCGCGAATTGCCCAGGGTGCGCCGGACGTAGGGAATCGTTGTGTACGTCACTCGGCTTTTCAGTAAAAATAAGAATTAAAAAAAAGGTCTTCAAGTGACCGACCTATTTATACTAAAATATTCTTACCAATGCTCGATCTAATATTATTGTAACATTCAGGCTAAATTTAGCATGTCAGGTTCGTGTTACCAGCAGTAACCATGTCATGTCATCGGCCAGTTGTAATTGTACAAGACAGTACAATGTCCGTAATAGCAATCAGTGTGAATTTCCCAGATGCCTTACTAATTAATATGTAAACTGCTAACTGCCACTTGATTACGGATTGGGCTATTACGAACTCGATAATTGACAATGATATTCGTGTAATTTTCTGAAATTTAATGAGGAAAGCATGTTTCTGAAATTTGGATGACGACAAAGCATTAAACCTTATTGGCAGGATAAGCAGATAAAGTTACATTTGAGTTATTTTTCAAATGTAACTTGTGTCAGATTTAAATTCGGTCAGGTTATATTTTATGGGTCGGATAGGATCTAAGCGAAACCTCTGAAACTGGCCCTTACTTCTGCAAGCATACTCGTGATTCTACTGGATTTTAATGGGGACATTTCATTTAGTAACTACTCTGTTAGTTGATCGACCTACTACACTTCTACAGATTGGCAATAATTACCCTATAGTACCTACTTGTACACAGAACCTTCTTGAAAGCTCAGTGATCGTAAGTCCTATTTATTTAGTGAAATGAAATTAAATTCCTACCACCAATCCATAATTTATAATTCCTTTCCTAATCAATAAGTTACAATAAAAAATCTTGTATAAAATTATAACGTACTTACACTTTAAGCCACAATAATCCCACGTGATCACTACACTTTATTATATCACTGTGACACAGTCCTTGGACACAAGTTGACATCTATTTCTTTTTGTCATAGATAATTAACAGTTTATTAAATTGAGTGATTGTTTAAATAAAAACTTTAAGTGACATGTAAAATTATGTTATATATCTAAATAAAAGCTAACACTATAAACCTAACTATTTTTTTAATTATTCAAAGTTACATGGCATTTTAAAAGTACCAAATTTTTTGCAACTTTTGCAATAAAACCATTTTTATAAACGCAAATATTTGATATAGCTACCAAACAATATTCATAACTTAACTTACAAAATATTCAAGCGTGACGTCACGCCATGGTAGCCGTTAGTTTGGAGCGTTTGGGCGAGTCTATTATTAATGTAAATTTAAAATAGTATTATAATCAGAAAGCTAATTTGATATAAAAGTAATTCGTTTAATAATGTTTTTAATATCGAGAGGTATTTAATTACAAACTAAAATAAAAATCAGTCAACATGCCTGTACGATTTAATAAAAAAATAGATTTATTTATTTATTTTATTTTTATTAACAAATACAAATAACTTATACTAAGAAGAGTTCCACAAAACAACTTTCGTTGCTTGTCTGTGGGAAAGTTAATTACAATTTAAATTAAATAGTAGTATATAAAACTATAGTCATACAGACTATACGACAGTAGCATATTAATATTGACAAATGGAAAATCTTTTACTTATAATTAATATTTTATAAATAATCTTTGTATTATTTTCTTTTTTAATCTTTGTATTATCTATTTGTCTAGGTTTCTATACTAATATCTCTTGGTGGCTACGGCTGGTCTCTGTCTGCATTAATCACCCATATTAAATCTAAACACCTTTTCCTTCATACCACGTGACCTAGGACCTGGAAGAAGCTATTGTTTTATGCAACAGTGGCCTCTGTACCACAAAACGTGGCTACATTTTAACCACCAGCTTATGACACCGCAAGTCATATTATTTTTTTTATCACACGTTATATTCTGACCACCAGATGGCAGCGGTATCATGTCACATAACAGCATTATACAACGCTCCTTTGTGGTTACCGTCGGAGTAATACCAGATTATAGAAGTAGGTGTATTCCATCGCAGTACAGTCCGCGACGAAAATCTATTAACAAAAAATTCTCTGGCGAAAAAAAAAAAACACGTTCTCCGAACAATTTGAACATTGCGATCGTGCAATTTGTTCGGAAGACGTGGATTTTTTTTTTCGCCAGAGATTTTTTTATCCGGTGGAAATGCATACTGGCCATGTATAGAAGCTGTGGTTTCAATAAATGTCGCTATGTCGCATCCACCCCGTATATATATTTACAACGACGCCCGCACTAGGAATAACTCCTAAATTAAGCAAGTTTGATTGCTTGCATGGCGTATAACAACTGTCTTTGCTGACTGTACGACAGACTATACCGTACAATACATACTTAGTACAGAAGGCTGATAAAACTGACCACAATTGCCGTATTAAACCTTGCGCTCATTACTGCCAGATTTAAGTGGTTGCAGATTTCAACAGATTATTTTGTGTAAAATGGGTGATATAAAGTGAGCTGAACTGTAATGTGAATTACTTAATATTAATACATGGAAGGAATTATTATCAAGTAATAGACTTTCTTTTAGAAAACTAGACAAAATACGACACACCAAAATAAGAGACAAAACCAAGGTCGCCGACGCTCTCACTCACACCCTGAAACTGAAATGGAAATGGGCTGGTCATGTTGCAAGGATGTCTGCCAAAAGATGGGCCAAAATAACAACTACTTGGCGTGGTCCAGATGGTAAAAGACATGTGGGCAGACCTCACAAACGATGGGCAGATGATGTGAAAGAGGTTGCAGGAAATCAATGGCTAGAAAAAGCAAAAGATAGAGAGGAATGGCGAAGATTGAAGGAGGCCTTCACCTAAAGAGGGATCCATTAAAAATAAAAATAAAAAATTAAACTAAACTAACATAGTAATAAGGAAATAACTAATATCATTTATAATGTAATTTTTTTTTTTTTTTCATGGATTAAAAGGCTTTATTATTATTATTATTATTATAATAATAGACTTTCAGAAAACTAATTTTGACATAATTTTACAAAACAAAAAGTGACTTCAATTACAAAAAATGCACTAATAAGTAAGAAATACTTCACAAGCATTCAACGTCTCGCCTCATCTGTGTATAACTTGAAAGAATACAGTAAACGGACTTAAGTTTTCTATATTAATAGAATTATCCCCGTACTCCTAACCGTCAAGGAGTTGTACCTTTCAGCATCAGCTCAGCAACATAGGTATTCTGACTGCTAAATGCAAATTTCTGGCTAGCAATAAGTAATAAACAAAAAACATTATAGAAGCCTTTAAAATTTAAGGGGTTTGTCACGATTTCTCTAGAATACCATTATCAGATCGTGACCAGATGAGCATGGGACCACATTACAAGTAAGACACGAGGATCGATTTAAGAAATTCTTTTTTGTCTTATAGAGTATGTATACTCTTTAAGACATTTAAATCGGTCCTCGTGTCTTCGAGAAATCGACGAACAAACATAATAAAAAAGAAATAGAATTGAATTTAGAGCGTCCTCCTTTTTTTGAACTCGTTTTAAAATATACTAAGAAACAGTTGAAAAAGATATATGAGACTGGCAGGATTTGAACCTGTGACCTTACTGCACACCGGGCAGTTGCTTTAGCCATCCAGCTACGTCAACTGTATGTTACGTAGTACGTAGTAACATGTGCAGTAGGTCGCAGGTTCAAATTCTGCCAGTCCCATATTTTTTTCAACTGTTTTTTAGTATAATTTGCTAAGCATAGCTAAATGCTATAAAAATAATCAATTAGAAGTCGTTTTAAAATGGCCACAAACAAACAGGTGTTTAAGTATTTTTATAATAATATGTCAGTCCTAATTAATAATACTAGAAGCACGATATCGATTGTTGATTACATTAACGCCTATTTGCGTTCATTTATATGCCAAATATGATTTTCATTATTTACTTTGAAGTATTTTGAATAATTGAATTCAGTAATTCGCGTGGTATATTAACTAAAACCAGTCGTCTTCTTCTTCGTCGTGTCGATGGCTGAGTCAAATTTTACTTTGACTTGCCATCGTGGTGAAAGGATGAGCCAATTCGCTTAGGACAGCTCGCGAATTGGCCAGGGTGCGCCGGACGTAGGGAATCGTTGTGTACGTCACTAGGGGAGGCTCCTTTCATGCACCCCCACCCCAGTAATTGACCCATATTTAAACATGATGGCCAATTACGCAGTTTGCTGTTTACCTGAAAGCTGATTTGAGTTTGCGCTGTATTTTTTTGATGTTGAGATGCCGTTATGAAGGTTGTAATGATGTAGGTTATATTTCCATCTCACAATACAAGTTCGATTCTATGAAATTCATACAAAGAATCGAACCTTCATTCATAACGAGCTATACTAAAATGATTCAGAAAAAGAACAGCTCAATCTGCCAATTAATATTTTCCTAGTATTTTTTTTCTTGTTTTCTTTGTCTGCACGTGTGGCGTAGTGGTTTAAGCGGTGGCCTCGCCGCTCTCCACTGCACTGGTGTTGTGGGTTCGATCCCCACTATGGAATTAATCTTTATGTGATTCGCAAAAGATTTGTTCTGAGACTGGGTATGCTTGTGTGAGTGAATGTGTGTATTTGGCCTTGTCATTGGGACGATTGGATAGTGTAATTGCTTCTGGCGTTCTATCTAATGTAAAAAATGCAAATTATTATTATTATTATTCTCTTATTTTAAACTGGTACGTCAATAAAAAGTAGCTTATATTTTTTCTCGGATCTTGAACCTTTTTTCACACCAATTTTTTTTAAATCGGATCAGTATATATATTATTCAACATTTTGGTAAACACAAACAAATAAACTTAAAAATCTTTGCTCTTTGTAATATTTGTATAGATTTTACAAATATAACATGGCAGACAACAGTAAATACATTCGTTGGCAAAGAGTAGTAGAAGAATAATATTACACTCCACATCTACTTTAGTAAATAAGTAAACGTAAATCTACTCTAGCGTAAAAACGTGTCCCCAAAATAGACGAAATTGTATGTGATCATATTTGTAAGTGACAAGAATTTCTTCTCAATAATTCATATTCAGTTCACACGAATCATACACAAAACGTCTATAAATAAAATACACCGTATTGAGGTGTGTGCCCACAAGTTGTGCCGTGCGGAGTGGCGTAACTAATCAGTAAACATTACAGATGTAGAGGTGATAGATGAGTTTCGTCCGTACGCAGCATTAGCGCCTGTAACTGTACAATTTTTTGTAAAAAAAATATAGTTAAAAAAACTAAAAAACACGCTTTTAAAGTACTTCTAACTAAAAAGTGAAAAATAATGCCTAATACATATAAGCTGAAAATGGTAATGAACAAAAAATACTAGTATTATTGTGAAAAAGCGTGGGTTGCTCGATAGACGAAAAATATGGCACAAAGCGCCCCACGCTTTTTCACAATAATACTAGTATATTTAATTTTTTTTAATTTAATATTATTTTTTCTTTTTTTCTTTTTTTTATCGAATTATTGCATAGTCATCGATCTTTGACAGGTGTGCAAAATTTGAATTTCCGTTTTAAGTGGGTCAAAATCGAGTCCAAAGGAGTAGGTTACATACATACATACATACAGGTGAAGCTAATATAAGCGTGTTAAAAATATTTACGTCTGAGCCCATAGCTGGCAGTTAGAATTTTTTTTTGGATAATTTTATTTTACTATGTATGTTCTTCTACTGTTTACTGTTTTATTGTTTGTGTATATTGTAATTATAAAATGTAATATTAGGAGTTCGAACTTTGAAGGTATTGGTAACACAACAAAAAAAATGAATAAAATGTGAGAGTCTGCATTTTCAGCAAAAATGTTATTCAGTAATAGATTATGATTTTAAGTGGCATCCTATGTAACAGCTCTAAGTTCAGGCAATGCATCAATAAACAGGATATGATATAAAGGTATGCACACACAAGCGTCGTCGCGCGTAGTGGCGTAGCAAATCGGTAAACATTACGGCTCGCGAAGTGATTGATGTGTTCCGTAAACAACGCTTGTAACTTACACCGTATTGCTCTTGTTTTGAAAGAGGGCTTGTTTCTTTTAGATGATCTGATTGAAGATTATATTGAGGTTCTTTTCATTATGCTATTAAGGTTAGGATTATAGAGCGTTTTAACATGTGTTTGATTTACTGTTCAAGTGTTCACCATTTTTTGGTCTATACTGTACGTTTCAACAAATAACTTAAATAATATTATTCATAAATTAATTGTGCGGCCCTATGATTAAAATACCATTTTATTACTTATTTCATGTATGTAAAGATATCGAGATATACCTTAAAAGGTATAGCTCAGTTGACGTAGTATTACCTGAACTCCTGTCCTAAAGGACAGCCATTATGACGTCAGACAACGCCTTTGATAATCTCTTCCGTGTGACTACGTTAACTCGGTGTGTTCACGCCTTAATGCGTTATTATAAGCGTATCGTAGGTGTAAAGGTCGTTGGCTAAAGAATTACTATACATTCAAGTTTATATTTTTAAATACCGTCAAATGTTATTGTACTTTCCTTTTGCTGGGACGGAACACTTGAAGTCTCAAATAACCGTCCTAACTTATTCTTTACGAGATCATCAATTTGCAAGTACCTGCAACAAACAATAAGAATCAGTACATAAATATAATAATCATCTTACTAGAATAAGGATCACATGGATTTTATTTTGTGCACAATCATAAATAGTATTTCCTCGATCGTTCAATAAAATTACCAAATTGTTTATTGAACCATTTGCACAGCTCTACTTTCCATTCATCATGTAAAGATTTAACTACCGAGTCACCTAACATTGAACGACATCAGTCAATTCTGAATGCAGTTTTGATTATACATTCAAAATAAACAAAGAATTACAATGATTTGCGAAGATACTTTATTCGAAACAGAACGAAGATTAGTTTACATTGTAATTAATTTTAGATTGTGAATGTTATTGAAAAAATATATTTCCAAGCAATACTGTTAAGGTTGTTTTTTTCGTGGCTAAGTCCAAATCGCGCGGACCGATTGATCTTGCAGGTTAAGCAACGCTAGCCGCGGTTGGCCGTGGATGGGTGACCATCTTTAATATAACGAGTTTTCCTCCGTGCCTGGGAGAGCACGTTAAGCCGTCGGTCCCGGTTGCCATTTGAACATCTACAGCAGTCGTAATGGGTAGTCAGGTCAGAAAGTCTGACAACTAGTCAAACAAAGAGTATCGTATTACCTCGTACTGGGATGGCAGTTTAACGTGGCACGCTTCACGTAAAATACTGATATCAGCTAAATCCGCTAGACTAACAGCTGAGCCCAATGTAATTGGGAAAAGGCTCGGCAGATCGTACTGTAATAGCAAATACATTTATTATATTGGCCGCAGTATGGTTGAATGTTTAGTCAGATGTTAGGTTGTTTTTGGATCGCAGTGGACACGGCTTTATGTTATGATATGATAAAACATGATTCAGCTTATGACATAACCATTGTAACATAAACGGATTGCAAAAAAAGGTATCGATTCCTTAAAAGGTTAGATTATTTTCTTGTTCATCGGCTATTGTTTTATGGCATTCAATTAGATTACAATGGCTTATTCAATTAATAGATATGCTATTGTTATGGTATTGCTTTTTTTACCGCTATTGGAGGTAGACAATTTGCTTGGGTGGGTGTTGAATGCACAACGTCCAATCAGACGATTATCCTACTAAAATTATGAATGCGAAAGTTGTCTAAATGTTTGTGCCTATTTGATGCGAAAATACTAGACCGATTTAAATAAAATTTGGTATACAGCTTATGGTCTAGGAATGAGTCATATAGGCGGAGTCGCGGCCTTAAGCTAGTGTTCCATATTACATAAATTAATTTAGTAGCTTAGGTCAAAATCAAATTATTCATTAGTCTTTAATTTTATACCTAGACTAGACTGTAATCTTTCTGAAGTGTCTAATTTCTAGAAAAAAAAAATGTTCAACGAGGCGAGCAATGTAGCCACATTCCGAGATGGCAAGGTTTAGTGCTTTTTCCATTTAATTTTGCATATAATCCGATAAACATTTTGCTATAACTTTGATTTTATATCAAAGTTAGCCCCTTCCCTTAATTTGATCAAGCATAGTTCACGTTATAATAATATGTCGGTCAAAATCTTTAATAAACTTCCTGTACAAATAAAAAAGCGCTTGTACCTGGACTTCAAAATTAATTTAAAGGCTTTTCTTTTAGAACGTTGTCTGTATTCCATTATTGATTTGTAATTGTAAGGTATTAGGATAGAGTTTAATTTTAATGACATTTTTTTAATGATTATTCTCTTATGATTTAATTAATTTGTATTGACATGTGTATACTGACTGTAAACATGGTAACATTTTATGATTTATTTTATTAATGCAATTTAGTAATGTAATTTATTAATTTAATTTAGTAATGTAATTTATTAATGTCATTTATTAATGTCATTTATTAATGTAATTTATTAATGTGATTTATTATAATTTTAGTGATAAGTTATTTTCCACACAATTACTATATTGTTATCAAATAAATGTATTGAATCTAGTATGCTTTTGTCTATACTAATTAATTAATTCTTTAATGATCCATTTATTTAGATTATTTACTTTACTAAAAAATGTATTATTATGATTAAGCAAAAATAACAAGGTGAAAAACCGCGCGTTGTGGCGGCAATTAGATGAGGCCTATGCTTACAGTGGACGTCGTTAGACAGAAATGATAAAATAATGAAGAATAACAAGGAAACTGTAAAGCGAAAAATATAATAAACACCATTCTGTCTGCAAAAGCAGAGATTTACCTCATTGCAGAGAATACCTTTATTTGGTCATTACCTACTAAGTGTAGCGGAATTTTAAAATGATGACACCTTACAAATAGATATATTTATATAATATTATGTACTTCGGGTGCCATAGAATTCTTGTTAAAACTATGAGAGTTATTCTAATAATATAAAAACACTTTTTATAATAGATATTTGACGTAAAAATAAACATGGTATGTCAACCTTAACAATTAATAATTTATTCTTAAATCAGCCTCATCAATCCGCCTAACTATTGGTGATAATCTGCTTAATCGTTTTTGAAATTATCGCAAACAAACAGACGAGTCAGAAATGTTTTCAAGTTATTGATTTACGGCCGTAAAATTGCAGTGTAAATAATAATTATGCTACATACTAAGAAACAGTTGAAAAAGATATGGGACCGGCAGGATTTCAACTTGCGACCTTACTGCATACCGGTATCCTACTTAAGATAGGAACAAATGGATGAACGTGATGTCACTAAATGACGTATCATACAGTTGAGGAATTTAGGGTTCTGGTAAGAGGCAACCGTAGCTGGATGGCTAAAGCGGCTGCCCGGTGTGCAGTAAGGTCGCAAGTTCAAATCCTGCCGGTACCATATTTTTTTCAACTGTTTCTTAGTATAATTTGCTAAGCATAGCTAAATGCTATAAAAATAATCAATTAGAAATTATGCTACAATCTGCAACCTAATCTAAAACCAATTTATTTTCTATTTGAGATAGCCAATCTTAAAAGTAGCCGGAAGACAGATGCTTGACCCCCGCAGTAACGGTTATAGGCCGGTTCTACCAAGGTCTCGCTAGGTTGTCGACCCAACTATTAGTAGTTCTTGTAGTCTCTACTAGTCGCTCGTTTTGTTAACAAATACAAAATATTAAAGTTGAAAAATTAAGAATCCAGCAGGACTCGAACCTGCACCCCTTGGGTATACGCCCCAAGTGCTTTGCCAATTCAACTATGGATTCGTATGCTGCCGGACTCGAAATTTTTTATCACATCACATAGATGGCGCTAAAACCAAATAAGGTTCGTCTAGCTAAGGCTGGCACATGCTGATCTCGGTCTCGTTTTAAGTTTTGCTTTGCACACCCTGCTTCTTCCTGACGCTTTGTAGGCACTGCATGGCTTTCTACGGGGGAGCTATCTTCCTAAGCTACCGAGCGGGTGGGCAGGTTGCGGATAGCCCGCCCCATACCATGCAATTTTAGCATGTTATGGGGAAAGTCCAAGGTGTGGACCCCGGACAAAGGAAGGGTAGCTCTCACCTATATCCCATGTAAGAGTTACCAAACCTAACCTTCATCCTATGATCCATACCTCCTCTGCGATGCGCATCACCACTCCACTCACCCTCACGATCCTCCATTTCCTAACTTGCCCCAAAAATGTATGTATATGTATATGTGCGTATATATGTTTAATTTATGTATATATAGGTCCGTAGAATGCAGGGGCTACGAGGTCACGTTCCTGCGTGTTCATCATCGGACTGAACCCGATGCTGGATAGTTAGTGATCTCCCGCGTGTTTGTGCCGTGCGCGGGGACCCGTACGGTGGGATGAAGGAGTCCTGGAGGTTGAGTGGAGTAGTGAGCCGGCAATTAGTTGCACGCTGCACACAACACACCTCTTTGGTCTGGATTTCCACTCACACGGGCGGTCGTGGAGTAGCTAACCGCGATCAATCGGCTGCGACATCCCATAAGCGGGCTGTCAAGCGAGGTTCGGTGAGCTGGAAGCGGATGATCGACACAAGGGGGGTCGACTCCTACTTGCGGCATTGTCTCGTGCTGCGAGCGGGCTCGAATCGTTCTCATTGTGTGCGGATCGTCTGTGCCACCAGCAAACTGAACCTATACCGAGTGAGTATCCCTGACGACCATGCGTTCGAACGCATGGCGTCCCCGACGTGAGGGCTCCATGGAGGGTGGGGAGCTCATGGGGTGAAGTATACAATCAAATTTTATGGATTCATATGAGAACAATAAACATAAACCAAAAGCAACAACTAAGGCCGCGTCTAAAGATGCGCCTAGACACACCACAATCCGGGCTGCGTCTCAAGATGCGCCAAAAACTACACACACTCCTAGGGTTGCGTCTCTAGATGCGCTGACGCTACAACAGCGGAATGCTGCGTCCACTGATGCCCCTAGTCATGTACACACAGCTGCACCCACAACGGTCGCGTCCAAGGACACGACAGGGATGGGGCTTGCTGGAGGCGCGCCGAACCAGGCTGCGTCTCTAACGGCCACATCTATGTCGGGGTCCAAGGATGCACCCGCAAGAGTGGCATCTACCGCCGCGCCTCGGAAAGCTAATCCGGATCAACCGAGTACAGCAACGCTCAAAGAAGCGTCAAACCTGACTGCGTCAATGAGCGTGCTGTCAGTGGCGAATTCGGTGAAGCTGACTGAGACCGTGGCGGGGGATGCTCCTCCAGGGACTGCATCATTAACAACACCCACCACACTGGACATGACCTCCCTGCGAGATGCCATACCTCCAGAAGAACCATGGACGTTACACAACAAAAAGCTAACGTCCTCAAAGAAACGACGCTTAAAAGCTAAAGCAAAAGCTGCTGCTCAACGGGCTGTTGCAACAGACGCTGTGAGGCGCCTGGTGAGTCCGGAGTCTGTGGCGGCGACCACCACCACCAAGGGGGCTACCGCTACAAAGACTCCTGGAAACACCAGCGCAAACGCAGCACCTCGAGCCGACCCGCAAAAGCGCAGCATGAGACCCAGAGGCCATAAAAAGCCCAACAAACAACAACATCAAAACACAGATGGATCCAGGCAGGAGTCAAGAGCGCAAAAGCGTACGCGACCGGAGGATTCCATTACGCCGACCGGGGTGGGAAAGAAAACCAAAACTATCAAACCCCGAGCGGCGGATGGTTCCGCTGCAACGTACGCCGAGGCAGCGGCTTCATACCTGGCAAACGATCTCTGTGTTGCCGTCATGACCGAGCCGTTTGCGGACATGACGCAACAGCAAGCAGAGGTAGTTCAGAAGGCCATCGAGGACAAACTGTGCGAGGAAATGTGGGCTACACCTGAGGCCACCCTCGAAGAAGAACCAAACGACATCAGGTTCAAGGGTAAAGCGCACTTCGCGGATGGTGTCCTCAAAGCTTGGTGCTTTGACACTTTCACGCGAGAGTGGCTAAAAGTGGGAAACACTACCCTGATAGTACGTCCCCAGGCAGCAATACCGAAGAAGATAGCCTGCACCCTGTTCGTACCAGGTTGGACAGGTGAACTGGATAAGCTGCGGACGCTACTGTCAAGACAAAACAGGAATTTGAACATTAAGTCTTGGACCGTGGTGCACGAAAAAGTTAGGCAGGATCCTCCGGGAACCAACCTACTTCTGCGCATCACAGAGTCTGAGGCAACCCAACTCAAGAAACAAGACCGCCAGATCCACTACAAAATGGGGCTGATCTACATGCGGTTCCGGGACACGGATGCCAGGCAACTGGCACCCGCGACGTCTACGGTACCGCCCCCCGCTGCTGTGGTGACACAGCCACAAGCAGCAATAGATACGCCGCCTGCAAATCCACCGTCGACGAGTTCGACGGAGGTGACTGTGATCGCGGCAGCACTCACAGAAGCACCAGTGGAGATGGACACGCAACCGCCCCCATCACCTGCACTTACATCCGATGAGGAGTTCTTTCGAGAGGCGGGAGGGGAGAGCGAGCTCAGCGAGAGCAACCTCTACTCCTCCCCGCTTCGAGATGACTAAGATCATCCAGTGCAATATCCAGCACAGCCAAACTGCGACGGCTTCATTACGCAGAGTGCTGGAAAACAACACCCATACAATCGCCCTAATCCAGGAGCCGTGGGTTAGGAAGGGGAAAATATGCGGGCTCGGCAACACTGGAGGCAAACTACTTGTGGATCCCTCCGTAAGTAACCCTAGAACCTGCATACATACACCCAAACACACACCAACACTACTAATCAATGAATTCTGCTCTAGAGATCTGACGGCTGTCATAGTAGCTAGGAATCACCAACAGCTTCCAGACGTCGTCCTCGCCTCTGCGTACCTACCAAGCGACGAAGACGTCCCAACCCCGGAACTCGACCAGCTGGTTGAGTACTGCGAGAGGGAAAAACTGGAGCTGATCATCGGGGCCGATGCTAACGCACACCACACCCTTTGGGGCAATGATAAGTCAAACATCCGAGGTGAGGATTTCCTTCATTTCATTTTAAACAAAAATCTTATATTACTTAACACTGGTGCTGAACCAACATTTACTAACCGTAGATCAAGAACAATAATTGACGTAACACTAACAACGACGAATATTGCTAAATCCATCCGCGACTGGCATGTATCCAATGAACTATCATGCTCAGATCACAGATGGATACGCTATAACATTGACATGGACCTGCCCAAACCGCAACCGAGAAGGATGCCTCGTAAGACTGACCAAACCAAATTCCGGAACTTGGTCATCTCAGAGTTGGGCAGACAACCCCCCTTGCCAGACAAACTAACTTTAAATGAACTAGAAAACCAGGTAAACAACATTACGTCCACGCTTATCTCATGCTTCGAACAGTCGTGTCCTCTCTCGATGCCAAGACGCCGAGGTGGGAGACACTGGTGGTGCCTAGAACTAGAACGGCACCGCCGCAAAGTGAGGAGACTGTTCAATAGAGCTATGAACAACAGATCCCCAGAGCTATGGGACAATTACAACGCAGTGAGAAAAACCTATAAGAAACTATTACGTCAACGCAAACAAGACAGCTGGAGACGATTTTGCTCTAGCATAGAAAACAATAATCAGGCAATCAAAGTGAAATCATGTCTCTCGAAAGAGACTGAACATACAATAGGTTGTCTTAAAAAACCAGATGAAACATACACAAAAAACGACGTGGAAACCAGTGAACTGCTTCTGACGACTCACTTCCCAGGCTGCCAGATTGCTGATGAACAATCGTGGCAGCCATACGAAGAAAGAGCCACCACTAGTACTGACTGGAACGTAGCAAAGCAAGTAATCAACAAGGAAAAGGTCCTATGGGCACTAAACACATTCCTGCCATTCAAGGCAGCTGGGCTGGACGGCATTTTCCCAGGACTTCTAAAATGGAGCGGGAACGTAATCATCGATTACCTTATCAAGGTTTTCCAGGCCTGCCTAGCGCATCGTTACATCCCTCTAAAATGGCGGGAAGTTAAAATCATATTCATCCCCAAACCAGGCAGAGGCGACTACACGCAGCCAAAGTCCTTTAGACCAATTAGTCTCACATCGTGCCTACTAAAGGTGATGGAAAGACTATGCGATAGAAAGATCAGAGGCCAACTGACAGTCTACAAGCCCCTGCATCCCAATCAACATGCCTATAGTGAGGGCAAATCTACTGAATCAGCACTCCATTGCGTGGTAACTCGTATTGGCAATTGTTTAAAGTCAAAACAGCCAACCCTGGGTGCCTTCATTGACATTGAGGGAGCTTTTGACAAGACGAACTTCACCAGTATTAACCGAGCCCTAACCGCACACGGAGTGGCACCAACGCTCGTGCAATGGATACACAACATGCTAAAACAACGCGCTATTCAGTTCACCGTAAATACTACCACTCGAGGCATCGTAGGAAGAGGATGTCCGCAGGGGGGTGTGTTATCACCTCTGCTATGGAACATGGTAGTCAATGAACTCATCACAGAGCTCAATGATCACAACCTCTACACGGTAGGTTATGCGGACGACATAGCAATATTAATATCAGGCCAATTTGAGGGCATCCTCTGCGATTTGATGAGAAAAGCCTTCAAATTAATCGAAAGATGGTGCTCGGTACATGAACTCTCGGTTAATCCAACTAAAACAGAACTCATCCTTTTCACTAACAGAAGAATACCTGGTCCACACAGGCTACCGAGACTCTTCAATACCGAACTTAAGCTCAAAGAGGAAGTCAAGTATTTGGGAGTAATACTAGACTGCAAATTACTCTGGAATAAGCACCTCGAGCACAAAATAAACAAAAGCACGATTGCTTTTTACCAATGCAAGAAAATGATAGGCATAAACTGGGGACCATCGCCAAAAATTACGTTATGGCTGTACACAGCCGTAATTAGACCGATGCTGACCTACGGTGCTATAGTATGGTGGCCTAGGACAATCCTAGCAACCACTATATCAAAACTAAGAAGCTTCCAAAGGCTAGCATGTGCATCCATCTGCGGCTGTATGAAAACAACCCCAACGACAGCGATCGAGATGGCCCTACAAATATTACCCCTAGACCTCTACATACAGCAAGAAGCAGCAATAGCTGCTGTTCGGCTCATGCACCTAGGTCTATGGGGAAAAAACCACACGAGTCCACACACGAACATCCTGAACCAGGCAATCGAGATACAACCACTCATTGCTGCTCCATGTGATAGGACTCTTCCTGTATACAACTTCAACAAAAACTACAACATAGAATTAATTGAGGAGGCAAAGGATCAATCAGGAGCCAACGAAGTACGCGTATACACAGATGGTTCCAAAACGGATAGTGGTTCAGGTGCTGGCGTACACTCCTTTGACCTCAATATAAACATCCACATTCCGCTGGGTAATCACAGCTCAATATTTCAATGTGAATGTGTTGCACTAACACTCGCTGCAAAAGCCATTCACAAACGGCAAGTAGAGGGAATAGGCATCAGACTCATTTCTGATAGCGCAGCAGTTCTCAAAGCTCTTCTTAACAGTAAAACCAACAACAAACTAATCATAGAATGTCACGATGCCTTAGAAAAAATTTGCTCCAGGAATCAGGTCACCCTGCAATGGATCAAAGGGCACAGTGGATCTCTTGGTAACGACATTGCAGACGAACTAGCGAGAAGGGGATCAGATACGACAGTACAAGGCCCGCAACCTCTTCTTCCAATCCCCTTCACGCAATACCGGACCTGGATCCGCCAAAGATCGATAGAGACCCAAAACCAACGATGGTCAGAGATCGCTGAGTGTCGGCAAGCCAAACTTGCAATACCGCAAGCGAATCATCGACTCACTAAAAACCTCCTAAGACTAAACAGAACAAATCTAAAAATAATGATAGGGTCAATAACGGGTCACTGTCCCTTGAACAAACACCTATACACCATAAAAATCACTGACAGTCCTCTCTGTCGAGGATGTCTTGACGCCGAAGAAACGGTCTCCCACGTAGTCCTGGAATGTAGGGCCGTTGCTTCTCAACGGGAACAAATCCTCGGAACAATGAGGTCACTCCGCGAAGCCTGTGAAGTCCCCAGGAAACTTCTGTGCTTCTGGGCGGAGTTAGGCTGGCTATGTTAGCCAGGACTCTCCACGCACAATGGACCAAATGAGAGTCTAAGTGCGGAAAAATGAGTCCACTTTCCATTCCATTCCATTCCAAGGCTGGCACAAAAGAGTTGAAAAATTTCGAGTTCGATTACCGGGTCGGACAAAGAGTTATATGTGAACTTTCAGTCAGGTAATTCACAGTAGCAGCACGGAGTTGGAATTGTGGCCAGTGGATGGCGATAGGCTCACCCCCTATCTCATGGGACCTAATCATAACAGGTGAAGTGTAGGTGTTGTAAATCTCTGCCTCATTCTTTTAGGTAATATAGGCGTAATGTTATGTAAAACATAGGCGGCAACAGTTACTTTAAGTGCTCTGTACGCTATTTATGCTTTTACGGATTTCCTTTTTGTCTACGTCATGATATTTGCTTAGATAAATATGCGTTATCGCTATCTTGGTGGGCATAGCAACAGTAGCAGAACTGCTCGAAATAGAATGTTCAAAGAAATAATATTTCTTTGAACATATATTCATAAAATACCACTAATCAAATAAATGCTAAAGTTTTTTTGCAAGTCTGGCTGGATGTTTGTTATTTCCATTTTAAGCAAAAAGTGATGCATTCATTTTGATATTTTTTTGCACGGGTGTAGTTTCTAAATTGCTCGGATTAGGTTCTTCTTCTTCGTCGTGTCGATGGCTGAGTCAAATTTTATTTTGACTTGCCATCCTGGTGAAAGGATTAGCCAATTCACTTTGGAGAACTCGCGAATTGCCCAGGGTGCGCCGGACGTAGGGAATAGTTGTGTACGTCACTCGGGGAGGCTCGGATTAGGTAAAATTTCTCGATGTATCACGTGGGTGAAGTCGCTGGTTGAAGTAAGTACTTATTAAAAGTATATATTTTAATAAAATATATTTTATATGTTTTTAAACTGTTATAAAAATCTTCATTTGTTTCCTTAAATCAGCGTACACAAATCCTTTTGCCGATACTTTGACAAAACTTACGATAGTATTATATTTACGTTTAATTAATTGTATTAATTGTATTAATACATTCATTGTCCTATATATACAGGGTGGATGCGACATAGCGACATAGCGACATTTATTGAAACCACAGCTTCTATACATGGCCAGTATGCATTTCCACCGGATAAAAAATTCTCTGGCGAAAAAAAAAATCCACGTCTTCCGAACAAATTGCACGATCGCAATGTTCAAATTGTTCGGAGAACGTGATTTTTTTTTTTTCGCCATAGAATTTTTATCCGGTGGAAATTAATACTTACCATGTATAGAAGCTGTGGTTTCAATAAATGTCGCTATGTCGCATCCACCCTGTATGTAGTTCAATAGCTCTACAAGTACTAGTAATATTTCTTGAATTATCCATGAGCTATGGTGAAAGCAATACCCTGGAGAAAGCAGCATCACTCATAGTAATGAGGTTTCTGTGATATGTATGTGATTGTTGACGTGAATAATTAGTCAACGATTAGCTTTGTCAGTACTGTGAAGATGGACCAAGTGACATTACTCCCTATATACAAATTTTGTGCCAATGAATTTTCAGTGTAATATCACCAAATAATGTTTTTTGAAAATCCTGCTAATGACACATTTTGAAAAGTAGTGGTATAATTTAAGAAATTTTGTGCTTTGTTCCTCTTTTACGCAAAAACGATTGAACGGGTTTTGATGTAGCATATTTATCGTTCATGACCTAAATTAACATACTAAGTTACCTTTTCTCGATGTTGGTACCTATCGTAATATTTTTAACCAACTTCAATAAAGGAGGATGTTTTATACTCGACGCCTTTCTTAATTATTATTAGTTTTATTGGCAACGTTGACTTGATAAAAAGTTTGAAAGAGTTTTTAGATTTCTTGTTAACCAGCATATGAAAACATTTCCATAGGTTTGCGTGGCGTCTTTATTTTATTTATAAATTAATAAAACTTCATATACAGTAGTGTATTATGGTGGACTTAATTTCTAGGACATTCTCTACCAGTTTTGATAAGCTAAGGGATTAAATAAGATGGTAATATAGAGTTGTACATTTCCATCAAGCAGAGGAATTGTGTAAACCACATCTGCCAGAACCCAAGCTTCTACAAACATTCCTAGCAGTATGCCCCGAAATCATTATCAACTGACATCTTGTAATTACTGCCCTAGTTTCATGTTGATAGAAGATCTGTAACCTAGCACTGCTCTGGTTCTAGGAACATGATCTACTATAATATTGAACCTAATTACAAGTTTCTGATTAATTTCACTTCCTAATATTATATACCATGAAACATATCGATTAGTGAAACGCTATTTGGTTTACCAACATTGTAAAATGATTGTAAAATATGCATTAAAATGTAACATTTAGCAACTGTTTTAAACAGGACTAAGATTGTAATGCAGAACAATGCAATAAAATTATGATGCTGTAGTTTGTTTTACACATGTTATTCTAAAAAAACATTTAATTCGGATCAATCAGTCTTGTGACACACATTTATAATTACCGCCCGGACGCCTTTGATTCCATAATGACAGTTGCTACAATATAAATAATATCAATCATTAGCGAATAAGAGGTTTAATTCAAATCAACTGTTATTATTATACCTATAAACGATGGTAAGCTAGTTTTTACATAATTATTAAAACACGACTTGAATTATTTGTTTAAAACGAGTCTAAATATGGCAGTGCCTCAAGGCACGTGCCTGGATCCGGTATTCGATTTATATTTTTCCAGTAGCTGTCAGCCATCGATGCACAGTAACGATTAGCCAGTAATTGAAACCGTCTTTAGTTGTATGTCATGTAAGGATAAATGGGGAACTGTTATTATGATGGTTATTTTAATATAATTATTTTTATTGTGACAATTTTAACACCATGAAGATAATTCATCACTAAGTTAAAAATTATGGTGTAGCAGTAGTGTTTGCGAGCGCTTACAGAGATGATTCAATTCCAGGGCGGGCATAAGTGTTGTTTGGGATTTTGCCGTCAGAAAATTCTGCGTAACAGTATGGAGGGTAAATCATGTTCAATAGATTTTAAGTGAGTACATTCCTGCTTCATTAAAATGCAATTATAAATCAGTTAGAACACGTAAAAGTAGCTATGGCAACGTTATCTAACCGTTCGATAAGAAAGGTGTAAAGAACTTTGTTTTAAGTGGCTATTTGTTTTATGACGTGATTATTGTTTACTGTGCGATAGTATTTCTGTATTTCCCTTGTCCATGCATTTTGATCTAATCCTTCTGCATTTATATTCAAATATTTGTTATAAGAGTTATGTTTGTTTGTTTTGTTGTTTGTTCTTGATGCAAAAACGACTGGATTTTTATGGGTTATGATGAAATTTGGTATGGAGATAGCAGACACCTCATTTTAACTTAAATTATACTTATTATCTATATAGTTATCACGTGGGCGGAACATAGAAATCTTAATAACTAGTCAATAGAAATGCTATCGGCTATCTTTTAACACTGGGACGCATGTCGCCGGTTTTCAAATACCACTACATATTAACCAAACAATAAAAACACAATTTCGCCTACACATACATTTTGTATTCCTGCAAACAAAATTATTCTTTTTGCGATGACATTAGGCAATATTTTCTAAAAACGAATAATCTTTAGGCGTCCCAAACAACACTGGTAACCACGACAACTCCTCAACTCGCACTTGTGTTCGACTAGACACATGCGCGGCGACAAGGTCACGCGTCTTTGACATTTCTATTGCCTTGTTATTAAGATTTCTATGGGGCGGAACCCCGGGCGGATGTTTGTGAAAGTAAACTACTTTAAGCTATCTGGATCTTTCTATGAAATATCAATATCTTCTGCATAGTGCATTAGGTATGGTGCAATATCTAAAGTTCAGATTTCAAATTTATGTGTGGTTTGACATTATAGGAGAGGAATGTCAGCAATGAGTCAGCAAGGATTTCAAGTTGTTGCATAATTTGCATACTCAAGATTTTTGTTTCCTAATTCTTACTTATATATTTTTTTTTAATCTTCTATTATGCTAATGGGACGGAACTTCGTGAGAATTTACCTTTTGACGTATAAGAGCGTGAAACCTCACGATAGAACCTTTTCACAGTTCACAGTCAAAAAATACAAATGAATAGTGTTAAGGTTCCTAATATTTTTGGAATTTACCTTAAAATGTGTGAAAATGTTTACTAGCAGTACTACAGTCTACAAGTAAATAGTACTAAATTTGTAGTAATACATTTACTTCAATGAAATCTAAAAAAAAGAAGGCTGTAAGCAGTTAAATGAATGTATAATATCAATTTAAAAGTGAGGTGCATCAAGAAACTTGACACTAAAATATTGAAGGTTTTTGAAATAAACATCAAAATAAACCATGATTTTATAACCAAAGCTTGTTGCCTGACTACAAATTATTTGTTAATATAACTAAGATTTATTAAATGAGAAGATACCACAAACTCCTTGATTTATTATTAGCATCTGTTGGGTATAAGGTCATACCACAACCTTCGACACTGAGCGTCCCGGTAAACCTGAAACCTGATGACATCACCAGGCTCAGAATGCGCAAATTACTCGATTTCGCAGAATCATGAGTATAGACACAAATATACATGAATACATACTACATATAGAGCGGAATTTTATTCGTTTACTTGGAAACAGCCTGCTTTGATTTACGCGTATTCGATTTAACTGCATCAAGTGTTTCGAATAAAGATTTTTTGTTCCTCGCTTTTACCTTTTTATGGAAAAGGATTTTAATTTTACTGCATTCCGGTTATAAATTCAGTGCATATAGTGTGAATTGTCAACCATAATATCCAAAGTATACAAATTGGACTTTAATTTCCAAATGGTTTTAAATTTTATTGTTATCTTTTCCGATTTCATTTTATATTTAAACGAGCATAATTATACTACTAACAATACCTGTTTGAGAATAATAATATGAGGAATATTTTCGTGGAATTGGGATATACTGGTTTTCATGGCACCTGATTGTAATGACAGCTGTAGTCTTACCTTAATAATACGTATTTAAAAGCAAACATGGACTCATTTATGTTACAAAGCTGATGCTATACCTACAGGCGACTACTTTGACCGCTTGTTTATATTCTTGTCCCTTATCAACAAACTTTAAGAGGGAACAATTGATTGGTTGTTTTAAATACAAAAGTAATAAGGGTTTAACTTAAGTATTATTAAGTTTTTTCTATTATTGTGCATGTATGTTTGCGCCCTCTTTTTCAAAATTGTTTTTTTTTTTCAGTTTGTATTTAACTCAATTAATGATTAAAACAATTTTGACAAAATAGCCACGGACAAATATGCATTTTAGTATTTTAGATATGATTTGTCTATAGAAATAGATATAAAAATATAAAGTTAAACCCATATTACGTCAGTATAAAAATACAGCACTCGGTAGTCTATCAAACGGGAACACCCAAATACTCCGAAATATTTAATTCCGAATTTTGATGTTCCGATTTTCAAATGTCCGAATTTCATAATACCTAAGAATCATAATGTCTATTATTAAAAATCACGAATTTTATTTTACCGAAAGTCGATATTGCGATTTGTTAGTTTTCCGATTTTCATACGTTCGAAGAATCAAATTCTCGGAAGGTTCTCGGTCCGAAAAACTACATTCCGATTTTCAATACTTCGAATAAACTAAACCGTCAACATGTTGTGCCAAAAAATTTTGTAACAGAAACGAATCGCTGCAAAACCGACTTCACGCAGTCTTGTCTGCCCTACCCTAGAGTGTAATTTAACGAACAAATTTAAAGATTTGAAGCAATAGCTTGCAATAATTCCACATGTGAGTATTCCGGGATTTCTTTTAGAATACCTTCAATTTTTTGTAACTTATGCTCATTCTTGGATTTCCTTTTCTTGTTTGTAAAATAGGTTCAAATAATTATAAAAATTATTAGGTAGGTTAGGTTAGAAACATGAAAGACAACGCACGAGCCGAGCGAGCAAAGCGAGCGTGCCGCGGCAGCGGCCGGCGAAGTGCCAGTAAAATCATTGTAAGCCGTAACTACCATATGCCATAACATCATTTCCCACCAAAATTGCTTGTAAGAAAGTTTAAAATAATTATAAAAATTAATAGGTAGGTTAGGTTAGAAACATGAAAGACAACGCACGAGCCGAGCGAGCGAAGCGAGCGTGCCGCGGCAGCGGCCGGCGAAGTGCTTGTCTAATCATTGTAAGCTGTAACTATCAAATGCCATAACATCATTTAGGAACAATTTATTTCGTAATTGCATTAATCTGTATTTTAAATAATCGGTATTCGTATTTTTGATGTTTCGAATTATCATTAAGTCGGACTTTTTATTATTCGATCTATTGAAATTCGGTATTTCACTAATAGTAATTATAAACGTTAGGAATATTAAAATGTAGTATTTATAAAAATAGGAGTAATGATAAGTCGGAGTTCTTATATTCGGAATTTTGAACCATTCGGAATTATGAATATCGGTATTTTGAAATTCGTGATGGTGACTTTCGGAATAAAGTTTTTCGTATTTATGTAGTGTACCCCTATCAAACATATTAAATTAATAAAACAGCAAGTCATATTGAACCTATAAATCTTTCACCCAGAATATTGTATTTGTATAAGTAATACAGAACGCCTGACCATTAACTGGTTGATTTCGGTCCATTAAACGATTTCGCGCGAATTTTGTTACTGATCTATCGACATAATGATTTGGAAACCTTCCACGCATTATTTATTAGGTATTACAGCAAGCAACATCTATCTTCCTTAAAAAAATAATTTATCAGTCTCTTTTCTGACCCCTATAAAAACAAACTATCTCTTAATCCGAATAGCTCTTATTTTGGTTCAGAATATAATTAAACATTTTGATAAAGCTCGTATTTGCTTTGAGTGCTTATTTTGAGTCCCGAATTAGCGAAAGATTTTAGAATCTTAGTGTAATGAGTAACTCAAAAGTTCTGTAAATAACTTTGATCTCGTGTCACATGTACAACTTTTCACAGCAGCTCGTAATAGTAAGCAATACTCGAAGCAAAATCGAGTTTTGTTCACTCTTCTCATACAACAAATAACAACTTACTGAGGTGATATAACAATTTAAGGCAAGTTATTAATATTTTTTCTCTTGTGCATTCACAAATAGTTCTTCCACCATCTTTCCAATGAAACTTATTACACTATAATTTACTAAATAGACGTTAAAAAACCATTCTGTTCCCTACTGTTTACAAAGCCGTATGTTCAAAGGGGACGGAGCGTTTGATTTACAAGCAAGCGCTGAACCGTCTTAACAAGGTCACTGTCAGTGTCAAGGGCACCGATCTGTTTCTACGGATACAGCCGCGAGGTCATACTTATTTACGACATTTGGGTGCTTTTCTTTAAATTATCAATATTTAGGGTTGGTTTACATGATAATGGAAACTTTATATTTTTTCTTCCACTTGAACTAAGTGAACAGTAATATTTTTCAACCTAACAACATGAGTAACATGACCCACAGCTGGGCTTAGTGTCCTTACATGGATACGTTTTACAAGGTCACTGACAAGGTCTAAGGTATTTCTATGTATATATATAGTATATATTATAGAAGATTACAGTTTTGTTAATGACTTTGATTTTGAATGTCTTGAAATCACCTTATCAACTAACGTGACACCAAAAACGTGTAGTCAAGTCATGATTTTAGGTCGTTAGTTTTGTCCATTAACAGTTACTGTCATCAAGTGTGTAAAATCGATTTACCCATTGTCAAAAATTTATACGCACAATCACTGATTACACGATGTGAAAGCCTTTGAACTGACCAACACAAAGGCATATTGTGCCACTTTTTGCCGACAATCGACGGACATCAGCTAAAGTATAAACTCAAATTTACCTATAAGGTAGGATTATACGTATGTATTTGTAGTTATGACATAATCTCTGTGTTGCGAGCTTGCTCGCAAATATTGTAGCAAGGCTTCGACGAACAGCTGTACTAACCGCGGTACACTCACATATAAAATAAATGTATGTTAGTATCTATATGTTTGGTTGTAGATTGTGTGTATTGCTTGGATGCCATTACGATTAAAAGAGCACAGTTCATTAACTCAAGTCGTTAGCATCATTAAGATGATTTATCTATTCATATAATAAAACTGTTAATTGGTGATGTCTGTACATTGAAGATATAAAATTTTAATATGTGGGTCTTTATAATAGGACTAAAAGCTACACATATTTTTTTAGAAATTTTGTCTGTCTACATGTCTGACAGCCAGACGGCTGTCAGTCTGTCTGTCTGATTGTATGTTCGTACAGGCATCACGCAAAAACTGGATGGATGGCACGGAATTAAATGCGGTTTTCACAGTTGTGTAGCTGAAGGTCTAACTTTAAATCTAGTGTATGTTTTTATTCTATCTAGGGTAAATTAGGGAGGTAAGTTTAAATGGGCAGTTTGTCAATTTTAAAAGAAAATGCGTGAAATGCAGCACATAGGTTCGTTACATGACGAAGAAAAACTATTAGATAATTTTTTTGAAAATATCGCTTTCCAAGAGAGTGAATTAGCAATGGAAATATTTAATTCAACACAAACGAAGTCACGGTCAACAGCTTGTATTAAATAAATTGCCAATAAGTCAGTTATGACTATGAGTATATTTTGTTGCTAAATTATATGATCACGTGTACCTCTTAGGGCAGAAACCGCTAGGAATTGGATATTATAGGCACGCAAGGTTTGTTTGATTACTTCCGCGTAGTTGTAGGGACGAAAATTTTGCACATTACAAAAAGCTTTATTTTTAACCGACTTCTAAAAAAGGAGGAGGTTCTCAATTCGATTCGTATATATGTTGCTTTTTTTTTTTTTTATGTTTGTTCACGGATATATCCGTCGTTTATGAACTAATTTTGATGATTCTTTTTTTGTTGGACAGGAGATGATTCCAAAGGGGTACCATTGTCAGCATGTCGTGATCTGATGATGGGATCTCAGAGAAATCGAGGGCAACCCTCTAATTTTAAAGGCACATGTAATGTTTTTAGTGTGTTTTTCAAAGCTACACCAGTATTTACGTATTTTTATGTGGCTGAGCTGATGATGGAAGGTCAACTCCTCAATGGTTAGGAGTTAAAGGATAATTCTTTCACTACTGTACACATATTCAGACTGCTAGTTATGATGTCAAGTGAGCTGTTGGAACGGAGATATTTCAAAGGTGGTCGCATAGTCAGCATGTCATGATCTGATGATGGGATCCCAGAGAAATTGGGGGCAACCCTCATATTTTATTAATCGAGGCCAGGATTTACGCTTGGTCGCAATAATTTTATGTGGTTGAGCTGATGATGGAAGGTCAACTCCTCAATAGTTAGGAGTTAAAGGATAATTCTTTCACTACTGTACGCATATTCCTACTGCTAGTTATTGTGTCAAATGAGCTGATGATGGAAGGTCGTGACCCTCAATAGTCGGGAGAAAGGATTTAATTCTTGTTTATTATTAATAAGTTTTCCGTCTCAAGTAACCGTCGTCTCCTCATTCGAGAAACATTCTTGCTCGGTCTACCCATCACTTAAAATCGTAAAATAAAATAATTTTTAACAAAAAAAAAACCGACTTCAAAAAGTAGGTAAACTAAAAAGCAAAAAATAAATTTACTTCGCACAAAATAATACGTTTTTTCATTTAGTTAAATAGAAATTATTAAATAATTATTTTATAATTCTGAAGTCGGTGCCAAGAAAACAATTAATAACTCTGTATAGATAATATCAATCGTTCTAACAACTTTTCTCTGACTGAATATTAGTTATATTTCACAACTACGCCTCCCTTTTTGTGTGAACTGTAATTTGATATTGTAGAAAGGTTGTTTTTACTTGGCACCGACTTCAGAATTATAAAATAATTATTTAATAATTTCTATTTAACTAAATGAAAAAACGTATTATTTTGTGCGAAGTAAATTTATTTTTTGCTTTTTAGTTTACCTACTTTTTGAAGTCGGTTTTTTTTTTGTTAAAAATTATTTTTTGTATTTGCTTTCATTCATTTATTTAAATCAGGCATCGGAGCCCATATCAAATTTAGGTCATCAAACATCAGTTCACAGTATCACCTATTCAGTGAATGCTTTTTTGTAGAAGAAATAATGTTCACAAATGTATGCGTCAATGCGAAATACTTAGTTTGAAAATTAGGCCGACATTTTGTAGTGCCAATAAATCGAGCCTACAATAAGTCCGACGTGGGCATCCTTAACAGTTCACGTCTGGTCTAATAGTTTCTTTATTTATAATAATAATTTTATCGTGCCTTAGATGATGGATTTTTGATACAAATAAAAAATAAAACACCCTTTATTAAATCATGCTCAGAAGAGAATAATTAAATTCATATCTTCATTGTACCTGAAGCAGATTTTGCAAGTCCCACGCGTCACGGCGCGCGTAGGTTTAATCCATGTGTGGGTAGGCTGGACAGGTATCATCCAAAGCAAATTAATAATACTTGAGTTGTTTTTCCTACGTAAAGCATACTCATTAACTTTAACTATGAAATGTTAGTTTCGAGTTGAAAATGTCAAATATTTTTCTAACTCAGGATAGCTGGGTAATTGATGAAATGAATGAGAAGAATTCTTATTCATTTAATCTGGAGCATCTGGAGCAGATCTTTTAAAGATGGATGTTAATGTCGAGCTCCTATAAGAAGGACCACCTATTCATCTATAAGGATATGGGTGACCGCTAAGGGTCGCTACACATATCGCTGGGCGGACACATTTTAGTATTGGATGGACGCTGCAATGGAACATAAAATGTGTCCGCCGGCCTATGTGTGAAGCGACCCTTAGCGGTCACCCAAAATATCATTGACGTAGAGCTTGTTAACGTTACAGTCCTACGAATGTAATAGAATTTGCGATCGTATGAACTTATGGCCCGAAATAGCTATCTTTCTAATAAAGGTCCTTGATTATTTGCAGGAAAACACACACTCTTCTGTGCATGAAAATGAGCTTCCATCAAACGGACTACAGCCCTGTTCATTGTACATAACCCAAACTTGATGAAAAGTAACAATCAAAGCACCTATAATACGAATGAAAAATGCAATTATTTCAAGTAATTCGTTGAGCTCCAAGTTCAAAGTTCATATTAATCCGTGCTTAGATAGTTCATGTTTACTTAATACTGAGAAAGCCGAACCTCAGTCAGCCACCAATATTGTCAAGAAACTTCATAATCCCGGGTTAATGACCTCCGTGGCCTTTAGCGAAGGCCATGCCCATTTATCTGACGAATTATTTATCGATGCCATGAATTATAGAACTATCAACAGGTATTCGAAGTTTATGGGTGCTTTAGGGGTCAAAATGGCAAAGCATAAAGTTCAGTACGTTGGTTCGATATGAGAATATGATTTTATAGCCTGTTGACGTATTCGCGTTCTTAGCCGTGAAGTTGTATCTAATAAATGTTATTTTATGCTAAACATCAAAGATGATGCATTTGCTTTGCAATAGCTGTCACTTATTCTTATTGCTTCCTCTGTTCTCAGATTTACTTTTCCTTGTAAACATTATCTGTAGCATTAAGGTGTCCTTACACCAACAATGGGTCGACGATCCGTTGGTGTATTAATAACACCCTAAAAAGAAAGATTATTTATTTATCCATAACAATTCATTAAAATTAAAATGATAATCAAAATGTATTGTTATATAAGTATGTTTAAGAAAAGTCATATCATTCAAATTATGAAATACGGGTGTTACTCACGTAATGTTGGTCTATTTAGTCGACCGCGGTTTCGCCTATACCTAGACGTATATTATCAAGAGAGTGCGATACGTCACGCCTGAGTCGCAGCCAGTCTTGCACTTGTCACTACTAGTAGTATTATGAGTAGTATAAGCTCGTTCATTTATTTCAATAATCTTTAGAATTTTTGTAGATTTGACTTTGCCCTTACGCATCACTTACTCCGCTATTGCTCTAACATATGATACAAGAGATCTTAACATTCAGTAAAGCTCGCCTTTATTGTATATTGTATTTGTGTTGTTTTTTCTGTTAAACTCGTGTACAATTAAAAGTGCTACAACTAAACTAAACTGAAGAAATAGGTAAAATAAAATAAGGTGTACACATAAGTTTTAATTTAGATCAAAATGATGGATGAGATAATCTCCATTATTACCGAGTTATCACATCAGTAATATTTTGAGTGATTTTATCGCGAATCCATACAGTGTCGGTAGTCAATAAAAGTACGTTACGTGAGCTTATCAACATTTAGATATCGAGCCATTTATCTATGCATATTAATTGGTTTTGAGAATTTTGGCCAAAAGATAAAGGTAAAGCAATATGAACGTTGTGATAGATTTTTGTAAATATTCTGTGATAAACCATTTCCAACAGTGACTATTCTCTGTGTAACTTGTCAATAAAATGGTTTAAAATCTGCCGGCCCTGCTGCAGGACATGATCATCCACGAGGAGTCGTCATATGTAAGAAAGGAGGTTACTCTTCATTAGACTCCAATACTAAATATCCCGTGTGTCAGTCGTTTAAGAGTCCATCAAATCACTGGTGTGTAAGCACTATAATAGATAGATAGATAGATAGAGTAATCTTTATTGTACACCAATATTATAATAACAAAGGTTATTTTGTAAACAAATGCACTTCAAAATTATGTTGCACAATAGGCGGCCTTATCGCTATAAGCAATTTCTTACAGGCAACCTTAGGATGGACAATTAAGTAATGAGCAAAGTAATGGGCAGTTGTTAAAAAAATAAAAAAAGTAAAATGAAACGTCATGATAATGACAATGGAGATTATAAAATATAAATAATACAGAAATAAACTACGTATATCCTTACTAATATTATAAATGCGAAAGTTTGTGAGTATGGATGTATGGATGTTTGTTACTCTTTCACGCCAAAACTACCGGGTCGATTTCGATGAAATTTTGCACACATGTAGCTTATAGTCTGGATTAACATATAGGCTACTTTTAATTGACATACCACGCGGGCGGAAGCTAGTTGTCTATAATTAGAATTTCGAGAATCGGCTCTTCTTTTGACTGACATAATTAATAGGTTAACGTGGTATAGTAAAAAAGTAACACATTCCAAAATATTATCAGCAAGTCATCATACTTAAAAGCACTTTTTATATAATTTTATTTTATTTTCAAAGTATTTAAGAACTGCCCACGTGGTTTAAATTAAACAAGCAAAACAATCCATTCTCAGAACTAACAAAAACAGTACAAAAACTTAAACGGATTCGTACTGCCCACTATGTATTATATTTTAATCTTGTTTTAATTAGGTGCTGTATAAAAAGTAAATGATGTTTGTTATATCCATAGAGTTGTTTTTTTTTATTTGTTACTGGCCAGGACAAAAGTTAAATGATGATGTTTGCACTCTTTTGATTGTTGAGGGCTTGCATAACATAAACAGAGGTGTACAACACCCATATTTCATCTGTTATGTTTAGGTCCCATAGGATAGGAAGTGAACCTATCGCCACCGGGCACAATTTTAACTTCGTGCTGAATTTTCTGACGGAAAGTTCACAAATAACACTTTGTCCGATACGGGAATCGAACCCGAGACCTCGCGGTGAGGGGTGCATTCGCTAACCACTCGACCACCGAGGCAGTCCTTGTTTTACTTCGCCTTATAATCAATACAAAGTACCGATTCATAAATATAAATTAATTCATAATATATATATAATAGTTTGAATGAATGGATTATAATTTGTTTCGGAAGTGCAAGGTTTGAATGGCAGGGAGGGGCAGCGATTTGGTGCATCGCAGCACTTGTTCCATACAACCGATGCGACCTGCGCAAGGGAGTCATGCTTCAGACAACACAAAATACTGCACCGAGCTACAAATAACTCAAGGGTCATTGTTATTTTCAAATTTTGTTTTGTTGCCCTTAATAAAGATAAAGATAAATTTGGATTGTTACATTAGATAGAACGCCAGAAGCAATTACACTATCCAATGGTCCCAATGACAAGGCCAAATACACACTTTTACCTACTCAAGCACACCCAGTCTCAAAACAAATATTTGCTAATTACACAAATATTTGTCCCATGTGGGGATCGAACCCACAACACCAGTGCAGTGGAGAGAGGCGAGGCGACCGCTTAAACCACAACCTAACCTTAATATACAATGCCGTTTGTCAAATTGTGGCAATAATCTCTCATCGAAAAATCTATGCATCTAACAAAGCTTGCCATTTAAGGTGTCTGAGTTTTATATTAAATTCCTTTGGACAGTCTAGTGGTAACTGCATTGATTACTAATTGATTATTTTTATAGCATTTAGCTATGCTTAGCAAATTATACTAAGAAACAGTTGGAAAATATATGGGACCGGCAGGATTTGAACCTGCGACCTTACTGCACACCGGGCAGCCGCTTTAGCCATCCAGCTACGGTCGCCTCTTACCAGAACCCTAAATTTCTCAACTGTATGATACGTCATTTGCAGTAAGGTCATAGGTTCAAATCCTGCCGGTCCCATATATTTTTCAACTGTTTCTTATTATAACTGCATTTATGTTCTAGTGTTTAGCATAATCGCCTCTCACCGGATCGGGCAATAACTACCGGATTGATTTTAGGGTAAATTTGCATACATATAACTTATGGCCTGAATAAAAATATAGAAAGAAAGAAAGAAAGAAAAATCATTTATTTTGGTATAATGAAAATAGAATACATTAATACATCTAAAACTAAATAATTAAAAATACTACATAACTAAATAATACTATTAATAATGCCAGAAATGGTACGCATCTCAGCACAATACTGCAGCGCTAAAAGCACCGCAGCGCTGATATTCTGATGCGCCCAGTAAATGAGTAAGAAATAGTGTGACAATATAGGCTTTTTTATTGACATACCGGAGTCACGGGCAAAAGCTAGTACATAATATTTGTGGTTTAAATTAAAAGCTAAATTCACCGATTAAGCTATCTACGGTGGTTTTATTTCATTATTCAGAAAGCTATTCGGGATGTATAAAGTAAGCCATAATCTGACCATAAGACCATAGTCACGTACAGAACAGCCCTTTGAGACAAATCGTTTCAACTCCGTGAATAGTTTTAATACAAAATTGTTTTTTTTTAATCTAATCCTTCTTTTCTACGGCCACATGCCTTTGCTGCATGTAATTTGGTAATCTACCGTATCACAAAAAGGATTGTCATGGTTTTCTTTGTTTATGGTTCGTCAATAAAAAACTCTTCTCTATGAGATTAACTAAGGTCTAAAGACGTCATTTCTTTGTAAGATACCAACGGTGGTATGGTGCTGAGTGCATGCATGTAACCAGAGAGAACTATCAGTTTTAAATGACATTATTGCTATTTCGCGAGCAAAGCTGCGCGTTCCAGATTAAATTCACGTCAAAGTTTAGAAATGTACGGGTTTAGACAGCTTATAACTACCAGGCCTGGGGAATATTTTCTATAAAATTTGATTGTTGCAAAAGTATAACCGTAAAATTTTCCAATAACTATCTAGTTTTATAGTGAACTTACTTTTGCCCGCCATTTCGTCCGCGTGGAATTTGATCTTTCCATGCAATTTTCTACATAATTCAGGAACTACCCTTACCACCTTGTGGAGAAGAAATTCCAAACAATCTATCTTATTGTGAATTTATGACGTGTAGGCAACCTTCGTGCGGAACTTCGTGCATTATCTTCAAATTGACGAACCTCCTATTTAAACTCCACACCCTCTAATGTACCCTTTTCGAGACAAAATACAATGATAAAACATACACCAGTTTTTAAGTTAGACCTCCAGTTACACAACTGTGAAGACCGCATCCAACTCCATGTCATCCATCCAGTTTTTACAAGTTTTAACATACAGACGCACAGACAGACAACAATTCTAAAGAAATTTGTTTTGGCTTCTACTGTTATAAATACCCCGCATATTAATTTTCTTAAATATCTTTACAACTTGCAATTTATTATAATGTATAGATTAACTAGTTTGCAAGACCTGTTTCAGTTGTTTGCCAATTTATTCCACGTTCGCTAATTGCTAACGAATGTAAAATTTTGCATCGCAGAATTGTGATAAATCTACCTATTGCATGATATTTCATTGAATATAATACAAATATTTTAATTGTAACGTTATTATTTGATTATGCCTATCACCCGCGAAATAAATTAATTGAAACGCACGTAACAAATTAAATATTACTTCGGTTTATTTTTTTATGAAATATTCGGCGTATACCGATAATAGTGCAAAATTCTATGGAAATACCAAACGGAGGTGCATTAAAATGGAGTTTTCCAGTTATTTTATATGAAAATGGAATATATGACGTTAGAGGATTTAGATAAATAAGCAATATGCCAAATAATAATGAATACTTGGAAGTTGTTTTGCCGGGGGTACGGCGGACATTAGATTGATGTTTTCCACGAATATTAGTCGCAAAAAATAATATCAAATTTGTTCATCAATATAGGAATTCAAATTCATCTATTTCATTTCGTATTAAGTTTAAATTAAGTTATTAGACTAGTTAAGTTGAGTTTAATTTAAGATCCAAAATGTATTATATACTTCTGTTCATAAATGTATAATGACATTCCTCTCATTTATCAAGTTGAGTGTTAACAATGTTAACACTCTTTTTAACAGACGGACAAATTGTCAAATTCATGTTACATAATTATGAAATATAAAAATAAATAATAGTAGTCGTTTATTCATAATAGTTACATGAGAAAATCAAAAAATAAACCAAAATACCATATTTATTCTGACAAAGTACAACATTAAAAGTAAAAACAAAAAAAAAAAATTTTTTTTTTTTTATACTTCGCTTACAGTGAACAAACATGTAGTCCACCTGATGGTAAGTGGAGTACAGCCCATGGACATCAACAATCCACAAAAGCAGATTATAGATGAGTCGCTGCAGCTGAGGACTACGGTGTTATGCCTCATGTGCCAGTAATTTCAAGGCCTGATCTCACCACCAAACCGGAACACAGTAATGCAAGCACTACTATTTGGCGGCAGGTTAAAGGTGAGACGGTGGTGCTGCCGCCCTCGAGCTCATTCACAAGAACTCTACCACCAGTAATATAAATAATAAAATAATATTTTGCTTAATATGGTGTACATCTTAGCAATAATATGCAAGACGGCTTAAAGAATACGTATGTATGTTTTATGCGCCGAAACAACAAAATCCCTTTGTACATTTGTAACAAAAATTCTCATTGTTTTTTTACTTAAAAAAATAAACAACTACTTTTGTTTCCACACAATGCGTTCTCTGAAACTATTTGATACAGAAACAGTTAAGTTCTGAAATATTATTTGTTTGACAAATTGTTTTAATTTAGCTCGAGTCTAAATAACTTTACTTTCTATTCTTTATTTTGGCGTAAACTTTTTTAAGCTTACTTTTCTAATTTCAAATTTAATATCTTAAATACAAATTTTACTGAGGTTTTTTTAATTAGGTAAGAAAAGATCTGGATTAAATAGCAGTTAATTAAGCCAGGTTGGAACAATATGAATAAAAATACGGAACATCAAAAAAATAGGGCGAAATAGGGCATAACATCACGCCCATATTACCTAGAAGGGTGAGGCAGAAGAATGGAACACCCGCATTTCACCTATTATGTTTAGGTCCCATGGGATAGGGTGTGAGCCTATCGTTATCAATCAGGCACTATTTCAACTCCGTGCTGCTAATGTGATTTTTCTGACAGCAAGTTCACTAATAACACTTTACTCGACCCGGGAATCGAACCCAAGACCTCGATGTGTGAGGCGCATAGCTGACCACTAGCAGGCAGTCTCGTTCGTCATAATCATGTAATCATTTAATGGCGTAAATTAGGGGGTGTAAGTTTATAATATTACTTTGTTATTATCTAGAATTATTTATTATAATGTATTACAATATTCATTATTATAATATTACCGCGTGTATAGCTAAGACAAAAGGTTGTTATTTCAAAAAAAGACACAAAATAGAAAAGTATTTACATTTCAACTAGGTGGTTGGGCGTCAAAATATTCCTCCGCATCGATCTCAGCTGATATTAATATTCAATAAGGCCAAAAAAAAGTTTTGGTACCTACTAGGATAAACCTGAGTCGCAAATGGAGATTATTTTGTTACTAACAAATGCTTTTATGGCCACTCACATCTAAGAATACAATTCTCGACTCGAAAAAATCTGATAAAATTCACGTCATACCGCCCATAACAGTAGCTATTAACATAAAATTTTAGACTTGTAGTAATTTTTACATAAAACGTTGGTTACCTTATATTAAAATTAGAATCTTAGTGCGTATTGAAAACAGTAACATTTTAATTAATATTTTTTAATAATAATAATAATAAATCATTTATTTCAGGCTGCATCATAGATATATACCTTAACCTAAAATACATAATTATAAATTCACTTCCTTTGCACTAAGTTTTTGTGCGTTCCTGGGGTATAGTTCCGCGGAAGCGACGGAAAACAACACCCTGCGGCCAAAAGCTTTCATCAAGCACCTGTTCCAGCCTACAGGTCGGTACTCGCACCACGAACGCCTTGAAGTTGACGTTGCGGCGCGACTCCAACAGCTGCACTCTTAGCACATGATTCAGCTTCTGGCTGACATATCTCGCGATATCCTCTGCCTCAGTGGTGTAGTGCAGGCGCGAGATAAACACCGGGGTGTTCGGCGCGGGCGGCGGCACGTACCCTATGTTTCGGGTCTACAGGTGCCTTGCCATAGCCGTTCTTCGTGTTTCGTGAACGGCGCTTTCTCCTTTGCACCGTCACAAAACCATCCTCTTCAGCCCGAATCGTTGCCTGTGTAGGCGCATGATTAACTGGGGGAGCAGTAGGAGTGCTCGCAATGACCGGTACAAGGTTTGATGTCAGGGCCAGTTTGTATGAGAAAAAATCTAAATTAAATAAAATCTGATTTAATATAACTAATGTTACGACATTAAGTGCATAGTTTATGCATTTTTGAGATAACAATGCAGTCTCTAGAATAAATTTAAATTATTAAGCAAAGGTAAATTTACATTTACGAATTTCCATATATGAACTAAAATCTACTTAAAATACGTAATACCACAGATAATATAATACTAGTAATACCTAAAGCAAAATAGAGAATGAAAAGTGAGCGTAACTATCATTGAGCTTGCAGTAGGTATGACCTTTGAAAACTTTTGCAAATGAGTGTGAAGTCCATCTGGTAATATAAGTTTAAACTGGGGTGCATAAAAGGAGCCTCCCAGAGTGACGTACACGTCCCTACATCCGGCGCACCCTGGGCATTTCGCGAGTTCTTCAATGCGAATTGGCTAATCTTTCACCACGACGGCAAGTCAAAATAAAATTTGACGCAGCCATCGACACGACGAAGAAGAAATTTAAACTATTGCACATTAACATTCACTAACTGCTAACCGTGGTTTTACTTGTATATCATGCGAGAGAAGAGCCATCGTGGTTTTAGTCGGTAGGTCGGCTTTGCCGAAGGATGCCTATTCAGTGCCCATAAACTAAGAGGTATGCATAAAGCATTTCCAAAAAAAAAAACAAAAAACAAATTACAGTCTCCTAGAAAGAGTGAAGACTAAGGTCGAGACTAGGCCTAAGGTGAACAAAAGTTAACGTCACGTATTTTATTTGGTAACGTCACGCTGCAGCCTGCAGCCTGCTACTGCAATCGGAACAGTAAATTTTATATACCGTATTTTATATGTTCTGCTGCAGTAGCAGCTGGCAGCTGGCCTCAGGCAATATTCTCACTATTACAAAGTTAAGCACGTTTAAACAAACAGTCAAGCTACCAAATAAAACTTTGCCGATAATTAAATTAGTGTTATATACTAAAAAAGTCATGCGTTCCAAGATCAACGACAATTACTACGATATTACTATAATGTCCCTAACTTTCAAAAATTATAGCAGCACCGAACCGAAATATACATCAAAGAACAATTTAGCAAGATCTAAGTCAGCCGGTGGTGGCTCAGATGCCAACGGTATTTCTAGTTAAGAATAAGAATAAGAATAAGAATATTTATTTGCGAGAAACATGGTTTACAAAGGTGTTAAGTACATAAAGTTTTATTCAGCATGTTTCGCCGTCAATACGGCATGCAAAAATTTAGTAATGAATTAATATAGATTAATAAATTAATTAATACAATGTTAAATTACTTTAGAATTATGAATAAATAACATTAATAACATATCCACAGTACACAAAACATTATTAAAAAAACATATTTATTATAATTTAGCGTTATGTCAATTGTAATCATAATAATTAAAAGTAAATGTCATAACAAAAATTGAATAATAATAATAATGAAGATACACAATTAAATTAATACATTATAACCTATATGGTACTTTATAGTCAAAGAACTCATTAATTGTGTAGAAGCATCGTTCTATTAACCATTGTTTTAATTTCTTTACAAACAGTCTTTGCGGTAGCTCACGTAATGGTTGTGGAATTGTATTATATATTTTAATACTCATTATAAAACAGTTCTTGTGGTGAAGCGTGGTTTTACATTTTTGCATCACAAGCTTTGATGGGTCTCTCTGACTAAACACATTGTTATCGTTATTTTTTTTAAACAAATGTGGGTGTTTTCTGACAAAAAGTCCAGTTTCCAGAATATAAAGACAGGTAAGTGAGAGAGTCTTTGTTTTAATAAATAGTGGCCTGCAAGAGTCCAATGGCCCGGCATTGCATATCGCACGCATACATTTTTTTTGAGCAACAAAGGCTTGGTTGACTAGCGTAGAGTTACCCCACAGTAGCAGACCATATCTCAACACCGGACCCACGTAGCCATGGTAAGCCATGATTGCTGCGCTTTCTGAGGCTATCCTACGAAGATTCCGCAATGCAAAGACAAACTTATTTATTTTCTTGCACACGTTAACAACATGCGACTTCCAATTACAGAAGTTATCCACTGTGACGCCCAAAAATTTTAACTGATCTGTACGCTCTATTTCATTACCATCATATTTTATGGAAATATCACTAACATTCATTTTATAATTTGAAAATTGAATGTATTTAGTTTTGTCAAGATTGACAGATAAGTTATTCTGTCTAGTTTAATCACGACAAATCTGGAATTACCACTGGTCAGCTATTTGTCTCACACCGGCTCCACATTATAATACTCGTATTGGGACGTATCTTGTTAGACTAGAAGCCGACCCAATGTGGACAAAAAATATTACCTGTCCCACTTTACCTGGCTTATTTGGCTATATCTAGGTTTTGCAATATAGTTTTGGTCAAGGTTAAAGTTCACAAAGCTAGGTATCAACTAAGAGCGTATATTAGTTGGAATTATTTTATTAAATGAATGTAGCTATTTCAAACGCAGACATCTATCTGAAATAATAGCAATTCATAACCAGACCCGAACTAAGTAGTCCAAATATTACAATTTATTTCGACGCAATGTCGACTATTGAAGACAGAAAATCTTACCCGTTCCACGTAACCTGACTTATTTGGATATAATTATATCTAATTTTGCCAATATGGTCCATGGTTTTGGTCAAGGTTGAAGTTCATAAAGCTGCTAGTCAACTAGCAGCTGACTCAGACTATTTGAATAATGCTTTTTTATAACTTTTTATGAACTTGATGTTTTCGTTAAATTGCTTACAAAGAAATAAACAAAAAAATAAAATGCCTCTAAAATTTATTGCTATGCATTTTAAAATTTATTTATTGTGAAAATGCTCATTATTCTGAATTGTCTGTACTCTGTATTGTTTCCGTTTATTTTAGGTTAAATAAATATGTGTTGGAAAGTTATAACTAGAACAATAAATAAAACAGAATAATATCAATCAACTGTTTCCACGCTCAGTTGCCAATACACAACAATTTTATAAGATTATTTATTGAAGTGAGCTATTCGAAAAGTTGACTATTTAAAAAAAAAAGTAAATAAAAGCAATTATAAAAAAATCACGACAATATAATGAAGGATAGAAATCCAATTCTCATAAATTAATGCACCTATCAATATTCTTGATTTACCGATGTTTATTTACTCATAAAACAAGTTTATAAAACAAACCGATCACAAAACACTGTTTATAGCACACCTAATACTTATTTGTAATAAGTTTGATCACCCTATGATGGGCAACAACCCTAACTCACGCTCTTGGGCCGTTTTAACCCTTCAAATATCGACGTGTCAAAAATACCAACTCAACACAAATATTTTGTTCCAAATATCCAGTCAGACTTTTATCCTATGTAACACACTTGTTGTTAATGGTAACATACACGTTTTGTAAGATCGTTATGCTTGGCTCTCGGAATTTTAACTGGTATTCCCTTATAAGTCCGTGCTATTACAGTTCACGGTCATCGGCCAAACTCGTGCCACAAGGCGTTTCGGAGATAAAACTGTCTGTCTCTAAGACTATTTTTAGTGACCAGTAACCAGGTATTTGAAATTGAAGACAGAAGATATTGCTTCCTATTTTTTTATGCTAGTTTTGTAACTTTTAGTTTACTCATTTTGTAATAAGTTCAGAAGTACAAAAATAAATCAGCATTATACTGAACAAAAAATTATTTTCTCCACTTCTAAAAACAATTTCTTGTAATGAAGATTTTATACATTTGTTTTCTTCTTGAAAAAAAGGCGATTCCCAAAAGTGTATTTCAAAAGTCTCAAGAGTTATGTTGATGTTTTGAATTTGATAGCATCATTGCAATTAAAGAAACAGCGGTGGTTAAATGATACAATGTAATGTAATATGGCTCGCATTCCAATAAGATTAAGTAAGCAACAACTTGATAGGACCGGCTTGCGCACTGCTTAAAGTAGACTAAAGTTTGCAATGTCAACAAAATTGTACTGTTAAGCAAACATATTTTATTTTTGTACGTATTTTTTAATAAAATTGAGAGGGTAATATTTATATAGAATACAGGACATATTCCTTAGTGTAAACAGAAGGTTACCGTGAAACTGTTATTATAATGATGTAAACGTAATGAAAACAGTTATTGTATCAAACGGCAAGATTACTCATCACAGAAATTGTAAACAAAACAATAAATCATAATAGAAATTTTATTGCCAATTAATATGTACAGGCGCTGACAGCAGGGCAACTTATCATTGGTTTCCAACCCTTTCCAATCAGCAGGGGACCGTAATACCCCAAGGAAATAGCCTTCAAAGCACGTAACACACTCGTAAACTCCCTCGCTCTTGGGTAATACACATAAAAATGGACCAGCAAACTCTTCAAATAGTTTCAAATTCCAATAAAACTGTGGGCCAGCCAATATTCTTGAGTGTAGTTAGAGGCTCACCGTTTCAGAGAAGGCGCTTTTCGGCCTCCGAGCTGGCGTCCCATTCATCCTGCTACTGGACACGAACCACAAAACAACACAAACCGACCAATCGGATCGCACACAACTTTTTCACGGACACTTGTGGAGTTCACTGTCAAACTTGAGCATCGAAACTTTCGAACTTTTATAAAGAAACTTGGGAACAGAAACTGTTTTAAATAAATGTTAGGACACTTAATTTAATCGATGACTTCATGCAATTATTTGCTGATAACTTAAAACCGGTCGGAGTGAGCGAGGCGTTTGCCCCGCGTCTGGCTTGCGACTGCGGCGGACAACGCTCTCTCGTCGCTCCGAGGTGCGTACTAAATGAACTGAGCCACGCCGGCCACCACACCGGCCTGCATTTTTTACGCGCCGGACAATGGGTTAAGTATTTTAGACTTTAGAGGTTATGTTTTGAATGCATGCGGCTGTGAGGGTTGATTTGAAACCCGAGCCTCTTGAGAGTAATGTTATCTTTTGTCATTAAATAAATATAGCGTTTTTTGTAAACAATTGCAATGTTACTTTGAGTGTTTTCTTAGCACAGCTGAAGTGTGCACATGATTCACTTAGGACTTGTTTACTCTCTATTTTTGTCGGTAATCGTGGTTGCATGCGACAATGACGTCATCGAGTCATTTTTATCGGAAGATAAAATACTAAAACTTAAGTGTAGAGCCGACTCTACATTCTACATCCCTATCTATGAGGTCAATAGGCTATCTTATCTTTTGCGAGTTATTAAATAATATTGATATCTTTTGAGATATATGGTAGAGTTACTTTTGAAATGTTTTAATGTTTGCCGATGAATAGACTCTATATCTATTTATGGCTACTGAATCAATTATGGCAAACAAGTCGCATATATTAAATTGTAGAGACAATAATTATGCAGATTGTTATCTATTACGTCTAGACGCGTTGACGATAGAGTCCGATAAGCGATGTGAGTTACCTTTTAAGTTTGGTCAGGTAGAGCTGGTAGAGCAAGGAATTTGTACTTGAAGTGGAGAATTTTAAAAATACGTAAGTAAGTATATAAATGAAAGCCTTATTGAATGTTGTCATATAGTTAAATTATTATTTTTAGCGCAAAGCCGCTTAAATTCCGACAGGAAATTTACAAAAGCAACACGAAATTTTAATTGTGTCCGGTGAATGGCAACCTCAGTCCAATGGGACTTAAACATAAAAAGTGATAAGTGAGTGTTGTACACCTCTGCCACATCCTTAAGGGTAAAATAGGCGTGAAGTTATTGTCGTTGACATTAAAATTGCCACGTTTTTCGAAACGCCAATGAGAGCGCCATAACAGTGGCCACTTATTGGTCCAATAAAATTTGACTCAGCCATCGACACGACGAAGAAGAAGAATTTAATTTTAGCGCAGGCGGAGGTACACTAACCCCATGCCAATTATGATCAAAAGAGTTTATTGGTTTTAGCCTCAATACGTAAAAAACAAAACTACCTATATTCAGGACATTATCTAAAGTTAACTAGGTAGGTTCTTACCTGCTGCGGTGTTTCTTGAGGAAAAGATCTTCTTTCATGGTACTTGCGGTATTCATCAGTTTTTGATATTGATATATACGCGTAATTAAACCTTGACCACAATTATTTACTTTAATTATAACGGTAATTAGACATTACAATTACTATAATTTAGGATAGTTGTATACTTAATTAACATAGTTAAATTAACCATACAAAGAATACACGAAATATCATTTGGAAACCATTAAAATTTCAATAAAATATTAATTCAAATTATATTTAAATGCAAAATAAAAAAAAATAAAAAAATAAATAAAATATTGTAAAAGTCAAAAAAAAAGAAATACAAAATTAAAAAAAATAACAATAATATAAATTAGTCCCCATTTTCTGCAATAGGTCCGCTCTAACCTGTGATGTCCTTGGGTGCATTTTTATAGTGTGACAGGGATAATCGCTGGTTTGTGCCCTATTACATTTAGAGTAAAGTGTTTATCGGACCTCTGTGTTGTTGCTGCTCTATGTTGGCTTCTGCCCCACACATGCCTGCCAAAGTTTCGGGACTCTGTAGCCCCCAGATATGGTAACATAAACCACAAATAATAATATAAGATAACAATCACAACCAAAAAGTCGTTTTAAAATCGATTATTTTCATCTATATCACCAATAAATCGCATTTAACCATTGAATAATGTGTCTCAGCATATTAAACGTTTGGCACCCTCGACCAAGGAGCTTCCATTCCTGGCGTGACTGGAGGCGCCACCTACCGGCGGAATACTAAGTGAAAGGGCCGCGTGAATAGAATGTATAATGCGGTAATGCATAGACAAAACAGCTGATTTACAAGGACGGAAGATAAAGATAAAGATGAAAAGAAAAACATAAAATATATTTATTGATTAAAAAGGACGAACATTACTTAAGGTAAAATATATTATCTAGGTAGGTACTTACAAGGGTATATTATGCGACATGTTTTTTTTTCATTATACAGGGTGTATTTTTGAAACGGGGCAGTAAGGGCAAGTACCTTAACCGTTGCAGTTACAGCAAAACGTTCTTAAAAGACCTTCCCTAACTTTTTGGGACATTTTGAACTGCATTCACAGATTTTGTAAAAAACTTACAGTTAGCAAAAAAAAATGCAAAAAGTTCAAATTTTTTTTTTTTATGCCAATCGATTCTATTTCATGTGGGGATTAAAAAACTCTATGGGACCATTTTAGCTTTCAGTACTAGAAAAGACAGAAATCGCCAAAAACGTTTCCCATACATTTCGTACGGAAATATGATAAATCAACTCGAAACTCATAGGTCAGGTAAAATTTTGAACTTTTTTTAAATAAAAAAAAACATTTAAACATTTAAGAAATTGGTTTATGAAATAAATTGCTCAAAATGATTTCCATTTTCACGAATACATGTCTATCCTTTTTTGCACTGAACGAATGGCGGCTAATAATGTTCTGGGATGAATATTACGTAAAATGGTCATTAATGCATCCTTGAGCTCTTGAACACTGGCGTACGTCGTCTTATACACCTCGTTTTTCACGAAGCCCCATAAAAAAAAATTAAGTGGTGTTAGATCGGGGCTACGAGGTGGCCACTGTGTTGGACCATGTGTACCTATCCACTGTGTACCGAATAGGCGGCTCAAATTGGAACGTGAATTCTTTTTATTTACTTTACAGTCAATTCTACCCACTTCCAGGCCATAACAAAAAGTTAGACCATCGTAGAAATTCGTTTCTGTTGCCGAAATGTATGGGAAACGTTTTTGGCCATTTCTGTCTTTTCTAGTACTGAAAGCTAAAATGGTCCCATAGAGTTTTTTGATCCCCACATGAAATAGAATCGATTGGCATAAAAAAAAAAAATTGAACTTTTTGCATTTTTTTTGCTAACTGTAAGTTTTTTACAAAATCTGTGAATGCAGTTCAAAATGTCCCAAAAAGTTAGGGAAGGTCTTTTAAGAACGATTTGCTGTAACTGCAACGGTTAAGGTACTTGCCCTTACTGCCCCGTTTCAAAAATACACCCTGTATAGATCATTGTACGCTGCGTCCAATCTTGGCTTTTTTCAAATATTTGGACGATATTACTTATTATATTGCCGACGCGTGGAGATCCTGATATTCAAAATTAATTTGCAATTTGTTCAGAAATAAGCGAAAACGGTACGTTGCTTCGTTCCAAGGCAGTATTTTAAAATCAAATAGCATCAAACCTTTTGATAAAAACAAACACAGGTGTTATCACCAAAAGATAATTTTGAATTAAATTTTCTAAAATCTGCCAAGCGATTGATAATTTCGCCGTTTTACAATAAGTCTTCGGTAGTATAGTGGTCAGTATCCCCGCCTGTCACGCGGGAGACCGGGGTTCGATTCCCCGCCGGAGAGAATCTTTTTGTCTCTATTTTCGAATTTCTCTTGATTTTCTGAACCAATTTGTTTAACATCTCATATTGAAATTCCTTACCGTTTAGTTATTATTTTGCTTTTTTAATCTATCTATAATGAACAGTACGTTCCAGCTTAATTATTTCAATAGGATTATCGGTTTTGATTTTGTGGAAGGTTTCGATAGAAGATTTGAACGAAGGTATTTGAATAAGCTGAAATATTTATTCATATAAGCTGGAGCAGTTCCGAAGTTTACATTTCCGTTTAGTACTATATTCCAGTAAGCTAGAGATGGGATCTGCTAAATAGATATTTAAGATGTAGATTACTACTGGCAATTTGAAGGACAGATTTGACAGATTCACCTTTGGGTATACTATTGAACTTGCCGAGTAAAAAGAAAAAGAAGTTCTTCGGGTTAAATATTTTTATTTCTTTAATAATCAGAAAGTTTTTAAGTTAAATTTTAGATATGAAGCAACGTACATTATTTTGTTTATTTAATCTCAATGACTCTTGAGCCAGTAAATTCATCAAATTACAGGTAAGGCAGTGCTACTATCTGCTCTGAAATCTGTCTGTCTGTAAATTTTATCTCAGTGGTACTTAATGCCACTCCCATTTTTTTTAATATTCTTTATTCATAAACAAATACATTTGTGCTTAATGTTAATAATGTTTTCTTAATACTAGGCACATTAAAAATAACAATTAGTACTATAGTTATAGCAAAAATTTAGTTATAATGTAATTTTAAAATGTAAAATGTAATTTAGTTTAACCAATTAATTGATAATAAAAAATGAAACAAATTTAATATTAAAACCAAAAAAAATTGTATAATAATTATTAAATAAAAATAAAGTAATTTAAAAAAAAACATTACAATATATTATGCGATTTATTAACATGCCATTAAATTGGTATATTAATTCATATTTACAATTAATGAATTCTTTATATTGTAGAAAAACTTCTCCAGTAAAACGCCTTCAACTTAACTTTGAAAGATGTTGGCTTATATACAAAAATAGGTAACTTATTAAATAGTTTATCAGCTTGATACTTTGAACAATGTTTTACTACATTTAACCTAAGAGCAACCTGATGTTCTTCTCCAACGTGTTTATGAAAGATCTGGTAGTTCGTAAAACTGTTAAGAAGCATCTGGGGTACAATGTAGTAACTATGAAATGATGAACTACCAAATAGGTACTACCAATTGAACAATTTCAAACGCACATAATATCATCTCTTGAAACAAACTTTTTTTTTTTATACTATGCCCACAGCGAACGAACGTGTAGTCCACCTGATGGTAAGTGGAGTACAGCCCATGGACATCAACAATCCACAAAAGCATATTATAGATGCATCGCTGCAGCTGTGGACTACGGTATTATGCCTCATGTGCCAGTAATTACAGGGCCTAATCTCACCACCAAACCGGACCACAGTAATGGAATCACTACTATTTGGCGGCAGGTTAAAGGTGAGACGGTGGTGCTGCCGCCCTCGAGCTCATTCACAAGAGCTCTACCACCAGAAAACTTGAACGAAAACTACAGTGAATAAGTTCTAGCAAACATCTCGTTACATATCACAAGTGCATTTAAGGTCTGTGAAAGTCGAGCTTTCTCCAGTGTTGTTTGTGCCACTTTACAACTTGTTGCTGGCTAGACTTGGGTATAGGTACGACTTGTACTTATTGCTAGTGGTACTTTCTTTTTATGTAGCTTACGAGCCTTCAGATCTGATGATGGTAAGGTACAACAACTGTAAGTAAAGTTTGAATATGTGTTGCTATGGTAGAAAGTTCGCTAAATTAGTTTTTGCCGATGCGATATTTTGATATTAAGTAGGTCTTCTTTTTTGGGATTGCCGCAAATAACTTAGTATTAACTAGCACTAAGAGAACGCCATGTTTTCATACAATCGTAATATGGGTTTTGAACATGCGTTTTAGTGTTTTAGATACGATTTGTCAAAAAAAATAGATAAAAACTTAATAAAATTTAAGATAATCCAATTTTACTTTTGTATGGAAAACAGCCAACCAATTGTTACCCCTTAAATAATTTAATAAATACTGTGTATTTGTGAAGTTTGATAATTTTGAAGGAGTTGCACGAAATTTTACACATTGTTTCCCTACACGACATATTATATTAACAATAAAATGTTTTTTTTTTCAATATCACTCCTCAGGGGGGTAAATATGCGGTTGAAAGTGTATAAAGGAAGTTACTCTATTTTGTGGGAAATAGCATGGCAATATGAAATTCCACTCGGACGAAGTCGCAACATCTAGTGAAAGCTATAAAATTATAAGATTGGACACTTGTTTAAAATAATATTACAACATTTACAACATGACTAAAACTTTAACGTGATTAGTGATTAGCAAATAAGTAATTAGAATTGTTATGTAATTGATAGCTAATTAATAAAAATCAGGTACAATAGTAATTGCCTAAAGGCCAGACGTTTGTCGCTGCGTGTACGCATTAGTGATTGGACGACGAGGTTGAATTAAAAATCGACCCCAACACACTTGGATCGATTAAGTATCATTGGGGATGACCTATTTTATATTTAACTTAGATTTTTTTTTAATATTGTGCACTTGAGAGTAAGTCTAGTAAAAAACTGCCTGGATGGTCCTGTGGTTAGCATATGGGCCACTCACCGCGAGGTCACGGGTTCGAATCCCGGGTCGGGCAAAGTATTATTTGTGAAGTTACCGTCAGGAAACTCACAATAGCAACGCGGAGTTGGAATTGTGCTCGGTGGATGGCGATAGATTCAACGCCTATTCCATGACTTAACAAAACCGAATCAATCTTGATGAATAAATGGTATTGAGATAGTTAAAGGCCCAGAGAAAAGCGTATAAGTTTTTATAATTTAAAAAGGTTGTGTGTGAGTATCGAAAAGGTATATAATGGGTAATATATCAATATAATCGGCAACACTGTCTAATAAAATCAGCTATTAGGGCACCCCGTATGAGCATGTTTTTTATGGAATTTCACATAAGCGTGGTGGAACAGGATTACAGTCATACATGTTTTCTTTTTCAGTCATGTGAAATAGAGACATAATATTATTTAATCTAATTAACGGTTTCCGTGTTTATTAAACTGGAATTGCATTTTAGAACCATAAAATACTGACCGCAACGCTCGCCAATTCCATCCGCAGTACTCTAAAACTTATGTTTTTTGTTCAATTTGCTTATAATTTAGTAGAATTTGAAAAGTTTGGCAATAAGGACGATCTCGTTTGGTTTTGGCATTGGCTGCAAGGACAAGGCGAATTGTGGTCGGCCGCCAAAATTATATATAATATATCCACGATGTTAGCCCTTGTTACAGTTTCATTTCCGAAGAGACTGCGTAATACATTCTATTAAATTTATTGAAAAGTATGTTTGTTTGTGAGTAAATCAGTTTGTTTATACATAGGTGGTGCATTCATGTGATCTCTAGACGGGACGGGACTGGTCATCCAGGGAATAGTAGAGGACACCAAATCGCTGGAATGAACAAATGCACTGCCAAAAGCGACACGAAGAGAAGAATCTACATGCTCAGAAAAATATTAAAAGTACCTATTATTCGTATATTGCCGGCCCTATGGCCCTTAATATTCTTTTTAATAAATCATGGGTTCTGATCCAATTATCCAGTTGAACTAAAATATTGGTCAGTCCGGATAAAGGTAAAAACGGTTAATTGATTTGAAAACTAATCAAACAATATTTGTCTTAACAATCTTAAGTTTTGGCTTTTACATGCATTGTTTGGACACATAAGTGAGGTGAGGACAGGAAGAAGAAGACATGCGTTGTTTGGATGCTACAACACGACACACAACTTTTGCCTGCATTCTACTCTGCCACCCGTCATGGTCACTCATTCCCTTCCCTTTAATACCTTTTTCACGCAATTCATCGATATCTTTTCTACGGTCTATTTAATAATTTCTTCTTTACAAACAGACATATCCACGGGCGATAGCTAGTAATTATAATGATATACGAACATTATAATTCTAATGCGTTAGTTACGCTCTAATTAATGGACATTTGTGGTACATTTGCTTGCAGGTGAAGGTACTATTATAAAACTGTGATTATACAGAGAATATGGCTCGCCGATCGGCCTCCGGTTAGAATCATGGATCTTCCAATCGCTCCGTCAGAATCTTTTTGTTTTTTTTAAAACTATCGGTAGCCTGATGGAGTCTTGAGCTGTATATTGTGCTCCCATAAATGAAAAAATGCTCGGGTTTTATCATATACATAAAAGTGTAGTGATTGCATACACGGTGAGATTAAGGTGGTTTTGGAAACTGAATGGATTTATTCAGAATCAGTAACAGAATACATTTCACTAGCTCCAACGAAAAAAATACGAAAATAAAATTCACGCGTTCCGAACAAACAGTTTGTTTGGAAAACGTGACCTTTTTTTCGCATTTTTTAAGAACCAGTGGAATGCTTATTTTCTTAACCCTGTACCCTGTACACCTCTTCATAACACTTCCAGATAGGGTTATAACAGGTGTGATAATAATAATTTTTGCAAGAAACGCTATACAAAATTTAGTACGTATATAAATATAATATCTTGTTATTCGTTAGTTTAGTTAGTTAGACTATCGAAGCGAAACTATGTTAGTTAAATTAAACAATCGTAGTTGGTTTAGTTAGATATCAGCGCATGTGAAAATATGATAACTTATTTAGACAAAGTTCTACATATGGTTTTAGTTCATTATTTACTCATATTTTATGGTCAGTGTTAAATTGCGAATAATTTACTTGATACATAATTTCTATGCATGTCTTTGTAAATGATGATGGTATGTGCAGTATGAGGTACTTGGTTCGAGCCGTAAGGTATTAACTGCAATACTCACTTTTAATCCATCAACAAATAACTGAATAAGTACGAGGCGTATTGCAAGCGTACGTTATGGACTTCTGAGTCATTCGTTACACTTTTGTAAGTCGGACGATGAAAACAATATTTCGATAGATTAGATATTATCATACCTTTAAAAAAAACATTTTCTTTTTAGCACATTCAGCAATGTTATCGTTGCATATACACGAATATTTATACATATTTTTTAACAAAATTTGCAGCGGTTCGCACCGTTTTTATACATAAAAACGTGTGTTCACTCCATATACGCCCAGGCCCATAACAGGCTGTATAGCGGGCGTCATGCAGCCTGCACGCGTACGCGACGCTGACGCTCTGTCGACAAAGTTCCTTAATTTTATATGGATGCTGCAAGCATGCGTACACGAATCATGAAGTGACGAATACGCCACGCACGTTACACCTAAGTTAGAGCAATTAATTGAATGAGAAAATGTAATCCAACGTGTTGAATTACCACGATACATCAAACAGATAAATACACATTGTAAGACGATCACACTTAACTGTAAAGTGCATATTCTAGCAAGTGCTATCGTTACATTCTAGGAATATTGTCCTAACTTTCATTGTCCGTGTTAGATTCAGTATTTATCGCAAACTCTGAAGTTGAGCTAAGTATCGTTCATGGACTCTGCAAAGTAGTTAAGAACTTCCTTCCTATATTTTGGACTAATTTCTCCACGGAGAAATTTAAATCAGTAACAACCTTTATTTCTTAAAGTATCATATTGTATCAATAACATAGGCTGTATTTTATGCAGGTAACATGCGGGCGAATCCGCACGCGGAACTTTGTAATTATTTAATCTTAACAATTGCTTGGCTGTTGTCATAGAAATCTTAATAACTAGTCAATAGAAATGCTATCGACTATCTTTTAACACTGGGACGCATGTCGCCGTTTTTCAAATACCACTTTTTGTATTCCTGCAAACAAAATTATTCTTTTTGGCGATGACATTAAGACGACAATTCCTCAACTCGCACTTGTGTTCGATTAGACTCATGCGCTTGTATTCCTGCAAACAAAATTATTCTTTTTGCGATGACATTAAGACGACAATTCCTCAACTCGCACTTGTGTTTGACTAGACAGATGCGCGGCGACAAGGTCACGCGTCTTTGACATTTCTATTGCCTTATTATTAAGATTTCTATGGCTGTTGTCCATACAAAAATAATGTATGTTTAACAATATTAATATGTTTTTATCCATTTTTATTAACAAATCGTATCTAAAACACGAAAATGCATGTTTGTTGGCACCCATTTTTTCTAAACTATTATTTTAATGTTTCAGTTTGTATCTAATTCAATTAATGATTAAATCAATTTTGACAGCGGCTACGAACTTACACGCATTTTAGTGGTATGATTAGTCAAGAATAAATAAAAACCTAATAATATTAAAGTTAAACCCTTAAGCTACGTTAATGATACTAACCTGTTCATATTTGCATTACAGCTGACTACTCCTTATCAAGATATTTGAAGTACCAGTGAGGAGGAGAAGTGTCATTATCAAACTCATTAGTGATTATTACGGAAATGCAGAGGAACTTAAATAACCCTGAAGAACGAAAAAACGAGTGTTTGGAAAATGTTCGAAGTCATTTACCAGAACCCTAAATTTCTCAACTGTATGATACGTCATTTCGTGACGTCACGTTCATCCATTTGTTCCTATATTAAGTAAGAGGCGACCGTAGCTGGGTGGCTAAAGCGGCTGCCCGGTGTGCAGTAAGGTCGCAGGTTCAAATCCTGCCGGTCAACGATTATGTTCCTCATAGTCCCTGTATTTTGTTCCTAAACTTTGATCGTTATAATTCTATTACACTTTTCGTAAGATAGAAAACAGAGGCACTATAAAGACTAATTTAAAAACCTTTGTATTTTCAGAAACATTGCATCCAATTATGGATAAACTATTTACGTTATATTTTTCTATGAAATAGTTTAACACAAAGCAGCAGCATCTTTTATTATACTTTTCTAAACAATGCTTTCTTTTGCAGTGAATTTTTCGTTTTAAAATATGATATGTTTTTGCAAAAGTTGGGGTAACTGAAATTTTAAGGGTTAATTCTGATGTATCCGATTTGCGACGAAGTTTCTTACACACAACGTCCTCTAGTTCTAAACTAAGCTGAGCTTGTATTATGGGTACTAGAATAACTGATACTAATACATATATACCTTTCTTTTGTAAATACATACCTAATATACATAGGAACACCCAGACTAAGACAAAACCCCATGTTCATGCACACGATGATTTGTCTTAAGCGGGAATTGAACCCGCGACCTCGGCGTCGCAGGCAGGTACACTACCCACTCCGCCATCCGGTCGTCAAATTTTGGAATTTATGCTGTATTGCGCTGGTTGTTTGCTTATTAATTTCTCGTTTAGTTTTTATACAGAAACTATTCTACTTAAATATTATCGGCTGGTTCAAGTTGGGTTTCTGTACCTGGCAAAATTGAATTTTCGGCATGAGAAGTTTTTCTAATTGCACGGACTCGGCCCAGTGCTATAGAGTTAGCGTTTATTTAATTAAAAATACGGATATGAAGGGAAATAGATATAAGTAGTGGTCTTTAAGAGAAGCCTACGAAGTATATTCTCAGCAAAGTTAATTACAATGCTAATCTACTCTATTAAGGAACTTAAGTTGACGTATTAATTTTTTTTTATCTCGATTTTGATATACATATAATATCTGTTTTTTTGACATATTTCTATTTTTAATCATTTGTGATTTGTGCTGATTGTATTTTACTGACATAATTATTGATTTCAACCATTATATTTAAATAACTGTATTTACGTGTAATATCCTTACCAATAAATGAATATGAGTAAGATAAGCGCACAATAAGTACCCAAAGAAACCAGCCCCTAACTACAGTGAACCAAACGAGTAATGTTGAATTCATCACAGCGCGAATAGTTATAATAAATGTTATGTTTTCATGAAAATATTACTGTGGGACGTGTTTGTTTACCGAGTTTAATTCCAGGTCAATCTAGTCTTCCATAATAAAGCAATTTTATACGAAAGAAAGTCTTTAAACAATAAAAAAATAAATATCTCAAAACTTACACACATCGCCATCTAGTCCCAAACTAAGCAGAGCTTTGACTATTGGTACTAAATTAACTGATACATATATATATATATACACTTTTTTTGTAAATACACTTTATACTTAAAATAACAATTTTTTCGTAACTAAATAGTCCAAGTGGTAAATAAATCACTTGTATATCTTTAATAAAATTATTACTATATATAAAAAAAACCTTGACTGTTTAACACGGTAGGCGTGGTCAAATAATACTTTGTTACTACTAGAATATCACCAAATCTTTCCAGCCCTCTGGGCTATAGGGGGTGCCAAAGAAATGGAAATACATACACACATAATACATACGCAATGCTAGTGCATTTAGCTAAGTTGTAGCCAGCCTTCTGGTCACGGGAAGCGTCGATATGTTATAGAGAAAAACAAAAGTCTAGGCGGTAGTAAAGTTAGCTTCAGATGGCTGATCAACCAAAACACGAGCACTATACCGACATTAATTTAATTTAATTTTTATTTATTTATACCATAATAATATCTAAACTTATTGTTTTTAAATTTTTCTTTGTAAAATAAGACAAAGGATTTCACAGTTTACTTCCACATTTAATTTTTTCAGCCTTAATATGAAACAGATGTAGTAAGATTATTCATAACAATAGAACAGGCACTTCTCACAAAATGTGTAACTCCTTATAAAACGGTCACAATTAAATTTAAATAGATCCAAGGTTATTTTGCTAATTAATTTATACAATATTATTTTATTACAAGTTATTCGCAAGTTTTAGAGTCCATTTGTATTAATATAAAACCGATGAAACTTTGAGCCGTTTTAAGTTCGAGATATTCTGATAAAATGGTTTTATTTATTTTATTGGTTGATTAACTAAGGTCACATAGAGCATACGGATTAGAATGCACTTAAAATAGATCATTAGTGATTATTCTAGATTGAACTTCATCATGGAGAGACAATTTTTCAATGTTAACTGTTGCTGAACTCGCATCGCACCTTCATTATATTATATTTACCTATACCATTGACGTAAGTCAAACAAGTGGATTTCGGGCCTTCGCGAGCTGCGCCCCAAAGCGTGTGAACTACAAGTGATCCAAACACCGCACATCCAATTTTGTGTAAACTAAATTTAACATTAAAATATTGACATTAAATTTAAATTTGCTTGTGACAGTTTTTTTTTTAATATATGAAATTTACATTTATGTAGGTTGACATAATATGTAATTATCTTCGTGAATTTTGTTTGGGTCTCGACCTCCATTGTTTTATATCATCCAGAATATTCAGTGTTCGCCACTTTTAAGCTGCGTTTCAGCCGGTGCAGCGCCCTGTGCCCATACCGCCATTGGGATCGTTGGATAGTTTAATTTCTTCTGATTTAGTTTCGACAAACGGCTTAAGTAGAAACGTAGCTTAAAATTGAATAAAAAAGGAAGGTTCCAAAATATGCAGTAAACAAGACCGTAGCATCGAGCTCTTACTACCAATTGCACGAAAAGGATAAGAATTAGGATAGAAACTGCAAGCCGAAACTGCCAAGTAGCAATAAGAATTTCAGATTCTGACCAACCTGCCCTGAAGTAACAAAATTGTGCCAACCAAAAGAAACTAAACGTCAAGTTCAAAATTAGAACGCTAAAATCTCTGCAATGCAGACCATAAACAAAACGAGTGGCATTCCTGACCGCTAGATGGCACTAATAAATTATGGTCAGTAACTTAACGTACTTGGAAATAAGTGTACGAGCGTGCATACTATAACTTATTATTAGGTGTAAGTACGTTAACCTCTGTTGAACTAATTTAGCCGTTCATAAGTAATTAAGTAAACACACCTGCATGATGTATAGTGGGTAATTGAATAGAGTTTTAGCAAACTCATTTTGGTAATGGACTGCGGGCTAGTCACTGTAAAATTGTATATAAACATGATTATTCCGAGAATTTGCTAGTGAGAAAGGATAGGCTACGTTATTTTGTATGTAAATGACAAAAGTTGAAGGGTTAGCGTCAACCTGCCGAGCTCGACTAGAGAAATGCTGGGTCCACACCTGACCAACGAAGGCCAACGAACGGCTAAGGATGTTACAAAATTATTCGCTTGACATATATTGATTAGTGTTTATTCGATTATTAATAACTTACATAAGTTAATAATCAAGTGGCAATTACTTATTTTTAACTATTGATGCCATTTCGAGTGGATTATTCGCGAGTCCCGTCAGTCTTCATCGTTTACTTGGTCCAATACACATTCAAACATAAGCTACACACAAATTCAAATCGAATGAAACGTAATGTATATAGGTGATGCGAATAACTTTATCACATCCCTAGCCTTCGTTGGTCGTTCGTTGGCTCGGTGTGGACCCAGCAAAAGACGAAATTGTCAGATTTTCTGGCGCTAATTCTTGGACCAAGAGTAGCCGGACGGGGGACCTGGGACACGGTACAACTTGGTGTGGTAGCCTCAGAGGCACCAATCAGGGACAATTCCGGACGGCCATCTGGCAACCCTAGCTCTTTTTTTCACTGACCAAATTTGCTCGTCTATATCTGATGAGCCACCTATAAATACAAAATTACCATAACTTTCAGACGATCTGAAGTCAAATTCGCGCGCTGTGTTAGCTAAAAGAAGCAATATCTTGTAAACCTAGTAAAGCAGGCAGATCTTCCGTGCCAGCTATCATGCAGCCAATAGCAACTACCGTTACGTTGACCGTACAGCCGGACCGTAATCATAAACTGTTTGGTTTTTATGCACCGGTGGCGGATTCTTCTTATAGTCTAACATCAGGTTTTTTGTTAACGGTGTTAAAATCTGAAATTGAATGTTTAAATGATGTTTCAAAGCGCGGCGATTGAATGATTTTTAGAATGTGTTATTAACTTTTTCTTAGTTTGGTAAGGCTAAAACGAAAGTCGGGGCAATAGACACTATACAATATAGATAGGTTAAAATATGTTTATGAACTGTTTACGGTCTAGGCTTTGATTAGAGTTATTTTGGGTACGCAATAAAAACTTAATTTAAGAACTTTTAAATTTTGTTTTGCTAACCTGGTCTGTCCTACTGCTGGGAAAAGACTATGAACTGCTCCGCCTATCGTCGGCTCTTTCCAACCAATCCCTCTGGAATTTTAATATCGACGGGACTATCTCTAATTTAATAATTGACCGAGACAGATATATAAAAACCGTGTTTAGCGTCGACCTGGGGCCGGTATAATTGGTCCTATAGCGGTCCATCTCAAAATTCTATTTCTGCACTTGCACTAGTTTACGTAGGACCCCATAATTTCCAAAAAGTGTTTAAAAAGTATACTTATAATAATAAATACGACGTATATAGCAAAAACAGTAATGTCCCCTCGAGGCATCGAATACGTGGAACAGAAATGAGCAATGTCAATGTCTCAATATACCTGGAGGTAATAGACATTCGTCTGACTTATCTCCTGTCTCATTCATTTGTATACGGTTAAATTTTAAATGCAATTATCACCTAATAATATTTAGTATTGTTAATTGCACCACCACTAGCTATAAATGATAAATGACCTATAAATGGATTATTAGGATTATTAGTACCGTCAACTGGTCGGTATAATTGACCGTCTAGTCGCCGAGTCGGTAACTACAAAAGTAGCCGACTAGTCGGCATATCTCTAAAAAAAAAAATACTAACTATGTACCTACATAAGTAAGTACCTAATACAGAGTTAGTTTTATCATACAAATGTTTAGATCTCATCATAAAACGATGTTGACTTTAACTTAGGTTCAGTTTCCTCATCTCTTTATTCTATGGTTCAGTTAAGAATGCATAAAGTTTTGGCGCTGAATTAAATATTTGATAAAGTTTTCATTGACCAAGTGCCAACTTAGTGATCGTAAAATATTACCTTATAAATAAAATATTAAAAGCAAATATGTTAAGAAAAATAAAAACGTGGCTTGTGAATTTTCCGTACCCAAGACCTCGCGGTTAGCGTATACGCTAACCACTTAACCATCGAGACAGAATTATTACTGATTGCCGCAGCGAACAATTCTTCGACCTGTGAGATAGGTTAATAGGTTTATAGGTCGATTTGTAAATAGACCCTTGAAAAAGCAAAACGTGGCAGTTGTATAAGTCAAGTAGAGGGTTACGCATCTATTTGAGGAATCCCAATACTTTTGGAGACAAATATGAAGGGTTCAAGTTCGTAGTAATAGAGCTTTGTCTATAATTTATTTTTATTTTATTTTATTTTATTTATTATATGTTATATATAAATATGCTTAAGTTAGAATAGACACGAGTAGGACCCGAAGTAATCATACCTTAAACCGTTATGATTATATTACGTGGCTAGGGATGTTCAACAATTAGCTACTGGACATTAAAATAGAATAAATTTTATTTTAGATTTTATGTATCAAAGTTGAATTTACTGCTACCTACATAATCGATTTCAAAATAGTAATAATGTTGGTTTTATTTTTCGTTCAATTCAATTCCCGAGCTGAGTACAATTTTTTTCTTAAATCTTAGTATGCAAATTTGTTTTTACCAATATTGATGTCATGGTTCCTAAGAACAGATTTGCGTATGTCCTTTAATTACAGACTTCCCCAATCTGACCAATATAATTATATGTGCCACCCTATATAGGCCCAACTCGTACATCTAAACTGACTACCGCAATCTGCTTAATTTTATCTTTTACAAGATTTTAGCATCATAACATTTTACCATAAGGCCTGTGTGCTCAGCTGATTATAGGTTATTATAATAACTTAAGCGCAGGTGTGATGTTCCATAAGCACCTTAAAAATAATAAGCCGTCGGGTTTTTTTATTGAATATTTAGCCAGCGTAAATTGGTTCTACAATATTTGCGGGCTATTAACTTTTATACGAAAAATCTAGAGTTTCAAAATATAGTCAAAATAATTGAGGATTATCCATTTTTATTTAATAAAGCATTTATTATACACATGTTTACCATTTGTGGATTATTAGAATCAGAATCTCGAATCCTTCACGTGTTTCACATTAATTAACAACTCAGGAATCTCTGATTTATATTATTCATGAACAATCAAATAAATTAGTTCATTAACCTACGATTCATAAATACTTAAATAGCTTAGTAACAAATTTTTTGGTTAGAAACGTATGTCATCGTAGACCATAAAATATTTTACAAACAATTTTTTCAGTAACTTTTCAGAAGCAGCATTACTTTTTAAGTACAAGAAAACGTTGCATCTAGCTTCATCTCGGTTAAGTTCATAACTTGATTTAGAAGACGCAGTGAGTGTAGCTCTTGATATCTCTCCAAACTTTGGACTATTCATCTTTTTTATTTTTGCTTAAATCTAGTAATATTTTTACAGGCACATGTTTTAACACAAAAAAATATGGTTTGTGGCGGACCCCGTACATATTAAGTGACGGCTGACATTGACAACGTCAAGTAGTGAACACACACGTCACAAATGTTAAAGAGTACGAGCAATACTAGCGAGCCTGGTCGGAGGATCCTCCCTTTGTGGTGGAGGAACATCACAACCCGTTCCTCTACTACACGGTTCATTTACAAGAAAAATGGTAGACTAATTTGGCTTTTTAAGTAAACTGATACTACTTAATATTTTTTTCCGTAGAAAAAAAGTTTGGCAAATTAGAAAGTTTACTATTTATTTATTCTTATCAAAAGCCAATAACCTATTGCACTTGCAGAACGCAGAACAAATAAAAACAAAGAGTTATCGACCATTTATCATAGTCTCGAACGACAACAATTTAACCAGTTTTAAAAACAACTGTATTATGAACCAAGATATTAGCTGTACATAATTACTTAACTAATCAATCAACAGGACAAAAAAGCGTCGATTTATGCATAAAAACTCGTCCAATTTCAATCCCAACCACATTCTTAGCTAACTTCACCAATCTTCGGTTTTATTACACCCGTATTATTTTGCATCTCTTTTTCTCATTCACCGTTTATACAGGGCAGAGATATCAAAAGCTATAGCTTAGCATTAAATTTGTGTTTAACATATTGGAAAAATCGGCTCTTAAAGATCCTTGTTAATGATCTCGTCGAGAAATAAACGTATTGCATGCTTAGTTTATTCATACTGACTTTATGAAAGTTATTTATGAGCTGAAGCCACGCCATAAAGTTGTATCTGTTTTTAATGCAAGTAACGATTTGATATAAAAGTCTTATTAAACAGTCACAGTACTCGTAATGGTCTTTTGTATACCATGGACCATGATTTTACCTTGGTAAAATCATGGTCCTATCAGAAGCCAAAGTAATTGGGAAAAGACTTGTCTTTTCCCAATTACTTTGGCTTCGGCTTCTTGTCTAATAGGTTTAGCTGAATATCAGTTTACGTGGAATGACTGCCTACAGAACTCTACAGCTCGTAAAAACAGAACACAACTCGTAAAAACTGCCATATATTTTCAAATGGAAATCAGGTTGAACGGCTAACAAGCTAGTCTGGTCAGGTAGGTACCTATTATAGGTATACATATATAAATTGAATATACACCTTTAAACTAAAAAAAATGTAACTCGTTTTGGTCTCAGACCAATGTCCAGACTGGATTGATGTAGTCTAAGTTGGACTTAGCTTGAATAGTCCGGATGGTATCCCACCTCCTGGCAAACCCACAAGCCAGGTCCGAGGCACAGTAAGCCCGAAGGGGGTCCAGCAATCGCTCTTCACCGATTTTGACTACATGCTTGCATTTTTCAAAAGTTAGACAACGGGTCTGAATAGCGTAATTATTATAAAGGTAAATAAATACCTATGCTCGACGTTTCGAATGACTTGCCTGTTGTCTAACTTTTGAAAAATGTTCTCAAATCGCGAAAGTTTAAAAACATATACATGCTTGCAAACCTCAAATCTAACCTTTTATTTACCTATCTACTTTCAACAGGATTTGATATGGTACAACCTCAAAAACGAAGTACCAGAAAAAATGCAGTCCCATAATATGGAACATACTCGTATAATAATCTGGATACCGCAGTCTCGGCAGATGCGACCGCATTGAATTTGGCTAAATTATTTATACAATTTTTTTGGTATGCATTACATGTAAAGCACAGCCGTGCCAACTTGAAAGACTGGCACATACGAAGGTTGGGACACCAACATGAATAAATTATACAAAACGACAAGCACATATGTAATTATGTTAGGAAACATACTTATTAAATATTGTTATTGATTTAATATTTTTCGAAATTAGTTGTTTATTGGGTTGAGAAGAATGACTCACAATCAGCACAAAAAGTAAGTCTAAATACTGGTAAATTAAAAACTGTACCTTCCCAAAGCAAAACATAGTTCAATATTGTCTCTACAGCGGTCACGGTCTGCATTTTTTGCGCAGACCCAAACTCGCTCGCTTACTCGCAACAACAAAAAAGTTCGTTCTGTCAACTTTATTTTTAATCTTTATCCGTCTGAAAAAATGACAGTTGCTAGTTGGCAATCGAGTTAAACATTGAACTTTATGTTCATGTTTATTTGTGGTCCAACAAATTAAAACAGGGCCTTTTGGGCTGAAAAATAATTAATTTTTGGCGCAGTGAGCCGGCGGTTTGTCATGCAATGTGACATATTATTTACGACATCAAGGCTTTTGAGCCACATATTAGGCTGTGAAACGGTTTGGTTATTTTTTGCCACAATTTTCGAAACGAATATTTCAAATTGCTGCGGAAAATCGCAACCGCAAAGTTGATTAATAAAGGGATTTCCATTTTGTTAATTGTTCGGATATGGTTTGAAAATTAATAAGGCTTTTCATAATAAATATCACATCCATTTTTATTTAATAATATATATTGTCATCATTATCTAACCTGTTGCGTAAAATGTTTTCATATGTAGTTAATGTAAGAGTAATGCTAGAACTTTCAATGCAAGTGTAGATTTTATGGAAGTCTTTATTGAAGAAACGTTAGCATTTTCCAAATGACTTGACATCTTCAACAGTTCAGCTTGTGTTTGTTCACGATCAGCTTTGACAGTCCGCTATAAAACAAAAACAATTATGAATTGCATTTACGTAGCAACAAACTGACCGAACGGTTCAGATTCTGATTCGTGCGAGTATAAAACTTCATTCGTGCCTTCGTTGTGCAACAACTCATTTTCAAAATCTATCTCAAGTTCTCTACCGCACAGTGGGCCAAGCAATTAGGTATGCAGGACGAAAACTTCCACGTTATAGTGAAGACTATCCACACTAGTTATAAATATGCTAGGAACGATTACATAACTAAATTGATGGCATTTTAGACTTTTAAATATGTGCTTTATACAAACATAACTAGATTAGTTAGACTGTGACGACGAAGTTTTAGCCCTGCATACCTAACTGCATGGCCCACTGTATATTCAAATAACAATTCTCAATACAGAACATTCAAATATTTGTCTCAAATAGGTCATCATTTGCATTGTCACTCCAATACGAAACACCAAGGTCTTATCCCTTCTAAATGCTAGCTTGTGATATGAGCTAATAATTCGCGACGTTCACTTCTATGACTAAAGTAATAATATAAGCTGAAGAGTTCGTTTTGTTTGTTTAAACGCACTATTGTCTGGAATTACTGGTCGGATTTTAATGTTAATTTTGCATTAGGTAGAGGGCCGACCAGACCTGGCGACGGACAATCATCGCGGAGGCGAAGAATACCGGCAAAACCTGGAGTGAAGTTAAGCGCGAAGCTCAAGACCGAGCGGGATGGCGGCGCACTGTGGATGCCCTCTGCCCCATCTAGCGGACACAGGACCTTAAGAAGAAGGTAGAGGGCCGGATGTTTCTTTATGGCCTTAAGCTCGTCCCATAGAAAATAGAGGGCCCACAGTACAAAAGAATCTTTCGGTAAGTCTCTCAAGAAGTGTTGGTCGAGCAGTGCCTCCCAAATTCATAGTATACAATGTCCATGGTTCGTCCAATTATTGGGCAATACCTATAGTCTATTTAACATCACTATAAACCCCACGGGAGCCGATCAGTGACCTTGAACGTGCATTGAACCGCGGCTGCAGGGTGCAACTTACTAGTGTGCTAACATTTTGCGGTATTAGGTGCGAGCGACACGACTAAATTATACATAACAGTGTATGAACTCATCGCTTAGTTTTTGTTCCCAGTTTCATCGACGCAAATTGTGAACAAATTGGTTATTATTTGTGTGACCATGCGGTTTTAGTATAATAATATTTTTAATCTTGAATAGTTATCATAGATTTTTTTTGTAGTTAATTTAAGGTTATAATATAATAATAGCAGCCCTGTATCTAATACATGTCCCACTGCTGGGCTCGGGCCTCTTCTCAAGATGAGAAGGGTTAGGCCATAGTCCACCACACTGGCCAAGTGCGGATTGGTAGACTTCACGCGACCTTTAATATTTTTTAGGCACTCTCAGGCATGCAGGTTTCCTCACTATGTTTTTCCTTCACCGTTAGCAAGCGATAATTTATATGATAATTAATAAATAACACATATCTTTGAAAAGACGAATCTTAACGAATTATTGACACAAGTGTGTGCCGTGGGTTCGAACCCGAGACCTTTGACTTTGCAGTCCTACGGGCTACCACTCGGTTATCGCTAGTTGTAGTTTAAGTGTAACTTAAGGTTGTTGTTCTTTAAATACAGCTCTCAGGATCCACCTAGGTTATTAATTCGCATCAGTCGTTGCATATTCGGCATCGTTAACTCAAATACTGATATGACAAAATAATCTACAGCTTACATTATCCGTATAAAGACGTATGGTCACAACAGCAATTACACTAAAAACGTCTGTTGAATTCGGATAAATTGCTATATTTATAACGCGTTATTTGGTGTTATTTTGAACAATTGCTGCACGTACTGGTCTGGAGTGAATTATTTCACATGACATTATCTGACGAATGATTTATTTTGGTCACATACAACATAATGAATGCGTTTGTGGATTGAACACTTTATTATAATAAGTAAGTTAATAATTTATTTTGAGAATGTACATATTATATTTATAATATTAACTGTTGAGATTGTTGTCTTTATTTATTTATTTATTTAAACTTAATGCACTTAAATGTACAAAGGCGAAGTTAATACTAAAAGTATTCTCTCCCAGTCAACCTTTGAGTGATGCAGAGATGTAGATAGTCTTTAGGTACAACACAGATTTTTTTTATATGTACTTAGCATAACACAGCATCTCGCCTTTGTAACCCAGATGGGTGTGGCAGAGGTGTACAACATCCATACTTTACCTGTTATGTTTAGGTACCACGGGATAGGTGAGCCAATCGCCATCCACCTGGCACAATTCTAATGCCGGCCGTGTTGCTATTATGAATTTCCTGACGGAAAGTTCACAAATTGACGACCGGATGGCGGAGTGGGTAGTGTACCTGCCTGCGACGCCGAGGTCGCGGGTTCGATTCCCGCTTAAGACAAATCTTTGTGTGCATGAACATGGGGGTTTGTCTTAGTCTGGGTGTTTCTATGTATAATAAGTATGTATTTACAAAGGAAAAGTATATATGTATTAGTATCAGTTATTCTAGTACAAGCTCTGCTTAGTTTGGGACTAGATGGCGTTGTGTGTGAGTTGTGTAATATTTATTTATTTATTAAAATAACACTTAGCCCTACCCGGGCGTCCGGTAAGAGGAGAGTACGCTAAACACTTGACCATGGAGTCAATCAATGTACTTAGGTATAGTAAAAATGTAATCATTTTAACGTGTTCGCTTTAGACACAAAAAATGTTATGATAAGGTTATTTTTTTGGAAATAATGATAGTGGAAAGAAAATATTTTTGTTTACTGCTACGATTTCTGCTCGAATCTAATTAAATGATAAATGATTACTAGTTAGTTCAATTTTGAAATATTATTGTGTAACTTTTTATTTTATGTTTAGCAAACTTTTACATTTTTGGTGTAACTGCATTCAATATTGAAAAAAAAAACAGTTTTGTATTTGTAACACAGCTTCTATAAATATGTGTCTTAAATAAGTCACGAGGGTATAAGGAAAATATGCTATGTTACTGGATATCGATACATATGCATACTATATGCATTACAATTAGTTATTATACAAACCAGACTTGATGACCTAAAAGCATGAACACTGGTGCTGTTAAGTGTAATTATGGTAATTTGAAAAAGTAGATCACGCGAGCGAAATTGTACACTATCTGCATTACCTATTATTAATAATTATCAAATTTACTGAACGTTTATCCAGGTTTATCATACGGTTTCACTAATGCATTGGTTTGGAAACAATTTTATTTTTTTGTAAACATAGTAGGTGAAATGTGGGTATTTTACACCTTTGTCTGTGTTGGTATATCCGGGTAATATAGGCGTAATAAAAAAGCATTTGTAAAAATGCTTTTGCTTTTTATGGAACACTTTTATAAATTTAGATTATAATTACGAGTATATTCATATTGATTATGCAGCGGTGAATTTGTAAAACTCAATTCTAGCAAGAATTAAAAGGCTATTTTATTTTTATTTATTTTATTTTTATATGCGTAATGTTATGTTTTGCTTTTATAGTAATGAATTACACCGGTAAAGTGGCATTTGAGACGTATTAATCTTGACATTTGGTTGTTTGTTTTATAGCTTATGGACAACATGGCAAAAATGTTTTAATTAATTAAATAAAAAAAAAACCACGAGCCTAGACCACAATCATTGTATGTATGTTTGTGGTGTAGGCTTGTGGTTGCAGTGCAATAAGTGAAAATTTTACTGACGATCTTATGAGGCCCATAACAAAGACAGCTAAGCTCTTTAAAACTTCTAAATCCACTCTCAAAGCTGAGCCCGGTTGTCACTCTCTCTCTTTCATTCAATGTTTAAACAGGATAGCATGACCGAAAACGTTCGTCCAAGACTGCCCGGTAATATTGATATTTAAATGATGAACGTTTTCGCGCAAATACGCTCTTAAAACTATCAGACAGCCAGTAAACCTGTTTGTTAAAAAAAAAAACGATGCCCGCTCTAGGAATTACTACTTGTCTACTGCATCTAGAAAATTAAACGGATCTAGGCCAATTTCATCAATCGTAATCAAATCTAGATAACTTACCGCCGGGACTTAAGTCGATTGTTGTTTCTCAGATGTCATATTAATGTCAAACAAGACGACTAAGGGTATTCATCGGATGGAATAATCAATTATATTATCTGAAACAAACAGACAGATACAATGGGACAATTTTTAACTTGAGATGTCTAAAAGTCGAATGGAATGGTATTGCCTAGATGTAGACCAGTGGGAGTACCGTCCATGCTACGATACACATAAATTATGGTTAAATTGAAACAAAAAGTATTCTGCTGAATATAATAAAATAGATTAAAATGAGAAAACAAAATGTCATTGACACGTAAGAAGAAGAATAAAATAACCAAATAAGCCGAATTCTACATATTCATTGCAAGTCTATTAAACGTTCTCTAAACACATATTTTAGAGAACGATGCCTCATGTAGCAGTAGTTTCAGGTAAATGGTGAAATGGTAGTGTTGATCGCAAAAGCTCTGCCACCATTTAAAAAAAACTAACTTCCTTACTGGTCCTTTATTCTTACTTATCCTTATTTCCTAACATATCCCTGCTAATATTATAAATGCAAAAGTCCCTCTGTCTATCTGTTACGCTTTTAAGGCTAAACTATTTATTTATAAAGTGGTCCTCGATGGTCTAGTGGTTAGCGTATGCGCCTCTCACCGTTTCACTGGTGGTAGAGCTCTTGTGAATGAGCTCGAGGGCGGCAGCACCACCGTCTCACCTTTAACCTGCCGCCAAATAGTAGTGCTTGCATTACTGTGTTCCGGTTTGGTGGTGAGATCAGGCCCTGAAATTACTGGTACATGAGGTATAACACCGTAGTCCTCAGCTGCAGCGACGCATCTATAATCTGCTTTTGTGGATTGTTGATGTCCATGGGCTGTACTCCACTTACCATCAGGACTACACGTTCGTTCGCTGTGGTAGTAGTATTCAAAATATATAATAGTACAAAAAAACAAAAAAAAAGACGCTTTTAAAGTACTTCTAACTAAAAAGTGATATTATTGGTTTTCACAATAATACTAGTATTTTTTGGTCATTACCATTTTCGGCTTATATTAGGAATTATTTTTCACTTTTTAGTAAGAAGTACTTTAAAAGCGTGTTTTTTTAGTTTTTTAAACTATTATTTATTTTCTACTTTTTAGTTTGGATTATTTATAGGAGCGTTTTTTTTAAAAAAAATTTTTATCGAATTATTGCATTGTCATCGATCTTTGACAGGTGTGCAAAATTTGAATGAAATCTGTCCGTTTAAAGTGGGTCAAAATCGAGTCCAAAGGAATCGGTTACATACATACATACATACAGGTGAAGCTAATATAAGCGTGTTAAAAAAAGGTCTCGAGAACTTTCCGTCGGGAAATCCCCGACTGCAAACTATTAATTTAATTTAATAATATATCAACATATTATCATCGGTCACTATTGCCACCCTTCAAGTAGGTACCTAGTAACAAAATGTAATACGGGATAAGACCATAGAGGCTCTGACGCACAGAAGGCTGCTGCCCACGCGAGTGAGGTGAACGAACGGCCTCTCCTTACGTGCCTAACTGCTTAGTATGCCGACCGCAGGTCCTGTGTACTGTGCTGTGTACTACACATGTATAGTGGTTAAGGTTATGCAGTTTTGCGATACAGTCAATATGTTTGTAAGACAATTTTCGCGCTTACACGCGACAAATCAGCTGCAGCGTAAACTCGTCCCTTTGAAGTGCAAAAGTACTTAAGAAAGAGGGGTGGGATTTTTCTGCAGCTGACTGTATAAACGTCACTTAAGGCATTCATATTCCATCCTCGTCGCCAATGTTGTGTCCGGGAAGTACGGGGAGCGAAGTGAAACCACTGTTTGCCGTTAGAATTTATTCTAGACTGCCTTAACCTACCATTACATTTCCTTATATATAGTTGTGCTTAAATTAACTTAGAACTACCCTCCACCGACCGTATATTTACATTGTACGTATCTTTAGAGTATTGTAGGAGTACCTACATACATTACAGTTACCACCTGGTGAGAACTGTTAGGCCACCTGCCACTGTTACCACAAATATGTCACCACCTGTATTTAAAGTTTGGTGGGTATAGGAAGAGACGGGTAGAGATTTAAAAATGTTTTTTTACAAGAGTGAGATGATGGTACTTCCGCCTGCTGGATTATATTATACACGAAAACTTTCCATCATATGAAAATTAAAACGAAATCAAAATGAAAATGTAAAAGTTTTATTTAGTACAAAAATAGTGAGACATACAGAGATGAATTGTAAAACAACATGAACAGACTGATATTTAATAGGTACGCCCTACAGTTAACTAAATTAATAAGAGTAAGGGCCAGTTTCTGAGGTTCCGCATATATCTTATCTGACCCATAAAATAAAACCTGACTGATTTTAAGTGTCATTAATAAAACAGCATTTTTTTTTTAAATACTGCAAATCAATTAGATATTTGACTCAGATATGTTACAAAACTTAATTAACCATAAAGCTCGCATTTATATTTATCCACCGAGACGGAAAACCCTTTCGAAGCGGCGACATTGTGTGTTTAAATAATTTTACAATTATAATGTTCCTAGCAATTAACATTCCCTTTATTGTATAGGCAGAAAAATTATAAAGACTATAAATAAATATGACCTACTACCATAGATCAGCTCGCCTCAATATTGCCGACCTGTTTACAAGAGATATTACATCGTGCAATAATTTACAATCATAGCCACTCCATATAAGTCTTGACTGGATCGACCTCTGCCAAGGCGCCATAAAAACTACTATTACTAGTAAATTCCAGTGCCAATACATGTGTAGACTTAAGTCTCTATTTATGTACGTAAGCTGATTTTGTTGGTAATACATTTATTTAAAAAATATATACATATATATTTTAAAACTTTCGCGATTTGAGGACATTTTCAAAAATTAGACAACGGGTCTAAACCTATGCTCGACGTTTCGAAATGACTGCACCATTCGTGGTCACGAGCCGACTCCAACGTCGAGCATTTATTTATCTTTATAATAACTACGCGATTTAGACCCATTGTCTAATTGTTGAAAATATATACATAGGTAAGTACAATGTTATTTTAAAAATTGTAAAGTTGCAACAAACCGTATTATAAGAAATATTCCAATTTTAAACGTTAAGGATAAGCGTTAACGGAGGTATTAGAAGTATAGTGAAGTTGGTGATGAGCTGAAGAATGAAAAGAGTAAATCAAAACCACGTTTTTAAAGTTTCGGGCAATTGAAAAAAAATAGTATTTTCTTAACGGCATGCAATAACACTTATTTTATTGGTGCTAATTAATATTTATTGAGTATCTATTTTAAATCCTTCTTTTTTTAAAATAAAATTAACGTAGCTTTAGACTAGTATAGAAAATCACAAACAGCGCTCTCTAGTGGATAACAGAAGAATCAACCTAATAAATAACGGTGGCAGTAACATCGAAAGTACTGCTACTGCCATCTATGAGCGAAAAGACAAACCATACACAGCGCTCTCTAGTATTGGATAGCTTAAGTAGCAGTTCAGGCTGCGTCACATAGATGGCGTTAGCCATAATTCAAATTTAAAGATTCCTTTTAATATTTCAATAACAATAAATGAAAAATAAAAAAAAATCAATTAGCGCGTTCAGCGATCCATGAAAGACTAAGGTTTTCAGATATTATATTATAATTTAAACAAAGGCGGCGCTCTCTGATTATTGGTTGGGAAGACGCTTTGGTGCGTGTGCGTTATACCCCAGCAAAATAATGTCGAAAATAGTAATTTTAATCTTACAGATTTTTAGTTGTCCATCTTCTGTAATTGTTGCACACATTTTTAAATTTGTTGCACTTATAGTTTTTTAGTTATTTCAAAAAAACTATTCCTGCTGGGGTAACGTTACTGCAGCCAGACATTTTCCTTTTTAATGGGAATATTGAAATAAATATTAGCTATATAATTAGTTGTCTAAACGAGGTAAATGTTGCAAATAATTTTGTAATTGTTCTTTCTTCGGCTGCGAAGTTATTCGAGATCCTGCTGGAGTAACGTTTGTGGTTTTGCTGGATCTCTGAAACGGTCAAGCGGATTCTTATCATCTTTTGTACATGATCTTTTAAGAATGTGGGGGTCTCCATTGTTGTATATAATTATGATGTTGAAGAGAGATGAGAGAAACGATAAGTCACTATTCTAAATGTTTTATATTTACTGGTACCAGGAACATATTCGTCGGGGTCACCAATGTGGGGGTCTTCATTGTTGTATATAATTATGATGTTGAAGAGAGATGAGAGAAACGATAGGTCACTATTCTAAATGTTTTATATTTACTGGTACCAGGAACATATTATATAATAAACTTATCGACTACATTATTCTATCTTAACTACGACCTATCTCTAGCGATACGGGAAGGCGACTGGCGAACCGGGCGACTAAACTTAAGTATCCAGTGTATCCACTTAAATACATATGCGCCGGTTGCCCTGTGTCCCTACAATTAGTTTTAATTTGTTGTGCAATAAAAAAATGAAATTAATGAACCGTTGAAAAGTTATTTCATTAAATATAAAAACACTTAAATAGGCCCTAACACCTTAAATAAGAACTTTAAAGACTTACATTAAACGTTATTTTGTAGCTTATAACTGCCTTCAAATGTATGTGAAGTTTCATTAGTATCCTGTGTGTAATTAACAAGTTATGATCAATTCAGTTTACGGTCTCAATGCGCGTGGAGTTATTTGGCCACAGATAACCCTGTATGTGGATATATCAACTGAATGATACATCAATAATTAGTTGTCTAGTTCAGTTATATACCTGCAAAATTTCAGCGCAGTACATGCAATAATTTACTAGATAATAAATAAAAAGTCATTAGGAAGTGCAAGACCGTGGTAACCCGACTATGTTTAGGTGGTTACAAAAATGCGACCGCGTAGTACATTATGGTATATTCTTAAATATGTAGGGTAGTGTAACAAGTTTAGTACAGATGTGTACACAAGTGTTTTAAAAAACTATAATTATGTTTCTTAAAGAATATTTATTTACAGGTTCAGTACACAAATTCTGCAGAACATTTTTACATTCATTTAACTTAAAAACAATAACAGATAAATATTATAGGTAGCAATTCTGCTTTTATGGCATTTTCCATTTTGTTATATGATATGTATTCACATGTGCAATTGTGCATAATTTTAATACATACTTATCTAATAAGTAGCCGAAAGCCGAAATAATAATTATAATGTTTTCATAGTTCAGATATTATTATATTGTTATCTACTATTTAATCGGTATTTAACAGTGTACGCGTCTGTACCGAACTTGTAAGGTGTATGATACTAAACATTTTAGAAGATACCATAATGTACTACGTGGTCGCTTTTTTGTAACCACCTAAACATGGCCGGGTTACCTCGGTCATGTACTTCCTTATGACTTTTTATTTATTATCTCGTAAATTATTGTATGTACTGCGCTGAAATTTTGCAGGTATATAACTGAACTAAGCAACTAATTATTGACTTATCATTCAGTTGATATATCCACATACAGGGTTATCTGTGGCCAAATAACTCCACGCGCATTGAGACCGTAAACTGAATTGATCAAAACTTGTTAATTACACACAGGATACTAATGAAACTTCACATACATTTGAAGGCAGTTATAAGCTACAAAATAACGTTTAATGTAAGTCTTTAAAGTTCTTATTTAAGGTGTTAGGACCTATTTAAGTGTTTTTATATTTAATGAAATAACTTTTCAACGGTTCATTAATTTCATTTTTTTATTGCACAACAAATTAAAACTAATTCTTAAAAGATCATGTACAAAAGATGATAAGAATCCGCTTGACCGTTTCAGAGATCCAGCAAAACCACAAACGTTACTCCAGCAGGATCTCGAATAACTTCGCAGCCGAAGAAAGAACAATTACAAAATTATTTGCAACATTTACCTCGTTTAGACAACTAATTATATAGCTAATATTTATTTCAATACATATTCCCATTAAAAAGGAAAATGTCTGGCTGCAGTAACGTTACCCCAGCAGGAATAGTTTTTTTGAAATAACTAAAAAACTATAAGTGCAACAAATTTAAAAATGTGCGCAACAATTACAGAAGATGGACAACTAAAAATCTGTAAGATTAAAATTACAATTTTCGACATTATTTTGCTGGGGTAACGCACACCTTTGGTGCCGCTTTTTAAAAATAAATTCTGAAGAGGGCGAGAGTGTCGTTAAAATTTGATCTCGCTCTAACTAGAAACTGGCCTCGGGATGTGTATTATTTATCAAAGTCGGGATGGGACTGGGTTGCGGTTTATTTTTGGGGGTAGATGTTACAAGCGCATAAAACGATTAAAAAATCTAAATCATTTTCATAAGAATTAGATGATATTTATCCTGTTTGACTATTATTTAAAAAAATAATAGTCAAACAGGATAAATATCATTTTAAAAAATTACTTTAGATTTGCCTTTAGAAAATAATTTTCATTACTGAAAAATTACCTTTGTATTTAATTTATCGTATGTGATCGAAAAGGCACATACCAAAATAAACACGGCCGCAATAATGCGAAGAATTTAGAAAAACTAAATACCTAGGAACACGTCGAATACAGAACCTCCTCCGTTTATGAAGTCGGTTAATAATAAACACAATTTTGTCAAAACCCTCATCAATGCCGTCGAACGTTATCACATTATTATCAATATGCAAATATAAGTATTTATCACGTGTGCCTAATTTCCTACTGAGCGCTGACTGATATCACGTACGCGAACAAGAATGCAAGATCCTTAAGAACCACCAAATCGAATTTAAGAAGAGGCACGGAGTCGCAAATTAAGAATCAAAAATAAATTAACATTACGGAGGTAAGGCTAATTTATTAAATCAAGTTTAAAAAACTATCGTTCAGGCCCATACTCCATGTCAATTAAAATGTACAAACAAATACCTTAAGCTATAAATAATTCAAAAGCTTGAATAATATATAAAGAATACTAAATAAATATCTAATATAAAAATGTTATTATTATATACTCTGCATGAGTTTTTTGAGGACAAAACCAAATAAGTAGTCCCAATTTCACATTATTGAAAGAATAAGTATATTTACAAACATAAGTGACAGCTGTGTTCTTTTTTTTTGAAGTGTGATTTGTGTCACTTTTAAATTCGGTGAGGTTAAATTTTATGGGTCGAATAAGATCATCCGGAACCTCTGAAACTGGAAAAAAACTTTACAAATAACAAATAGTGGCCATTATTATTTTAGTCTTGCAAGTTTTTACGTTGATTTTGATTTTATATTTTACATTGTTTTATTATTTTTTAGAACCAAATGGTAACCAATAGCCGTGACCTGACTGGGTATCATGTTGATATTGTATATTTAAGACCTTTGTACCACACATGACTGCAATAAATGATGATTATGATTATACTATACGGGGAATTTGTACACTTTATTTTTGGCTATACTATCGAACTACACGAGATGTTGCCACGGCCGCCAACAAAACTGATCGTTATGTATTATAGGTCCTTGGTTTGATCAAATTGATTCTCGTCGTTCTCAGTCATTCTACTATTTAGTGTTTTCGTACACAAAGGGTAAAAACGGAACCCTATTACTGAGACTCCGCTGTCCGTCTGCCCATCTGTCACCAGAATGTATCTCATGACCATTCTATCTAGACAGTTGAAATTTACACAGATGTTGTAAAACTGTTCCGCTACTAGTATAACAACAAATATTTTTTGTTTGGTTTTTTTCAAGCCTGTCAAAGTCTATCTGGCCAGTTCGCTAGAAAGTTATATCAGTATTACGTGTAGCTAGTTGTCAGACTTACTACCCCTTACTTAGATATACTTTATAAAGATTAAAATAATTTAAAAAATTGATTATAAGCAATTTTTTTGCCGAGACTTTCAAATTTTAGTATCTATAATAAAGTTCAGAGTACATTTTTAAACTACCAAACTTTTTTTGATTAACTCTCTCTTATTATATCTTAGTTAGTTTGCAAAGGATTGTGTAAAATCTGCATAGAAATTTATCCCTAGATTAAGGTCTAGCATTTAGTTTATGTGGTCGTCAAACAAGACTTTTTCTTGTTTATGCCTGTTAGAGTGTTGTCCACGACACCGTTTTGGATAAAATTGTGATCGTACTGCGAATAACAATGTGTATCCTATTTATGTAGGTTAGGTAGCTACAGACTTCGTCCGCTTGGAAATAGTGGTTGAAGTCACTACTGATATAATTATCACTTCGGTTAAAAGTAGTTTTCAAGAATACCAAGTGTATACCATATATACAAAACACACTTTATAAAATTGCATTAAACATAAATATTATAAAATATATTTATAATGAATAAACAAACCCTCTAAAGTTTAAAGTCTTCAAGTATCTGGTTTATCAACAATCGGGCAGTTGCATTGCATCATACTACAGATTTTGATTGTACGTGCTCGTATGTATGTATGTATGTTTATACCATGTTGAGTCATTCTGTGCATGTAAAGGCTTGCATCAAGCACTTTTGGATGTTCAAAAGTTTGAGGTACTTTTCTAGTGTTGATTAATGATAGCTTTGGAAGCTATACACACAAAATACATACTTTAGCTATGCAATTTGATGAATATTTTGTGGACTGTTGACTACTAATATGGCCCTAAAAGCTTTATTTGCTCAAATTTAAAAAAAAATAAATAAAAAAGTTGGACTAGCTAGCTAGACTTTAGAAGTTGTAAAAGAAAATAATTATTAAAATTATGAAATACGGGTGTTACTCACGTAATGTTGGTCTATTTAGTCGACCGCGGTTTCGCCTATATGTCTAGGCATTATCAAGAGAGTGCGATACGTCGCGCCTGAGTCGCAGCCAGTGCAAGACTGGCTAAATAAACCAACATTACGTGAGTAACACCCGTATTTCATAATTTTAATAATGTTACATACTCACGTCAGTTTTAATAAGAAAATAATTATGAGGTTTTTACTACGTATCCTCAAAGTATAAGTAAGTACGTAATGGTCTCATGTCTTCAAAGCTTTTAACATGCTATTGATTCAAAACCTCCAAAGACTTGCCCAAAAACAAAGCCTTCATTTTCTTTAGCAACAAATACCCTCTTTAGTAATTTCCATCATGAAAAGCTCATCAATCATTATACAATTCAACACAAACACACCCTTGGCTTTAGCTTACAACCTTGTACACACGGCTACCGATCAACCTATACATTTCCAATATAAGCTGGTCTCGCATTGCACGGAAAGTCTATACAACGCGAGATTATCTTATACTGAATGAATAGGTTGATGTGTAGCCATCTGTACAGATGTTATTGAGAGGCTGCAACGCAACAAAGTGTCACTTTCTCCCCGCTAACAAGCCGACACGTGACCGACAACAATGCGGCGATATCAAAGGAACGTCGGACGAATAAAGTTTTATTTTAATACGGACGAAACGAATCATGTCGCGGGGGACACCATGATTCATGAGGGGATTAGGATAAGTTGTTCGCCAAATCGCAATGTCTGTTTGATGTATGACTGGATCTGCCGACAGAGTAATGAAGGTGGAAAAGTATTGCGGATCGCGTATCTACTGCATGCTAACTAATCAACCCAGTGACAGGTTGCTTATTCAGAAGATGATGTTGAAGAGAGTTCATGATTCGACCGATGAATATTTTTTCCATTTGTAGATTTTTTCCGATCAAAATGCGCACTAGAGCTTCAAAATCATGGTCTTAATCATTGAAAATTGTTTTCGCTTAGTTTATTCTTATACATTTGTGATTTTTATTATGTTTATGACATCTACAATTTTTCAAGACTGTTTTTCGATGCTGCGGAGTGGAAGTTTGCAATATTTTTTTGCAGCCTAAGTGTCAGAATCTTGTACTTAATCCCTGGTAAGTGGCTTCGTCATCATTTAATTCACACCCAGTATAATATTACTAACGTTCGCCTGCGTCGATAACATTAGTAGAATGTCCTAGAAAACCTCAAACTCTTGTGCACCGCATACCATCCACACTTACCACAAGTCGTAAATGAAAATGCATTGTTACGTCATCCAGTTACGATTGACGGTAACATGTAACAGTCATGCTCTATAAATAAAATATGCAGTGTGCATCTGATTCAGTACTCATGCGACCTTGGGCGATTCTTCATTTAAGTAACGTGATCCTGTATGCTTATTTTCAAGGGTGTTTGATGTGTACTTTTCATTCTGTAGCAGCAATTTTTTTGTAAAGGAACGAAATTGCGTAATTAAAGGCGGGAAGAGTGCCGTCTTTAGATGTTTTTTTCTATTGTTCCATGGGCTATTTAAACAATGCTTCAGAAAGTGCAGTCAAAGTGTCCACATACAGGGCGGGAGTCATATAATTTTTGTACTATTGAATCGAAAACAAGACGAAGAAGATGTTTTTTTTATTGTGTCTAAACACAAATATTTTAAATGTTGGTAATAATGTCATAATGTTATGGTAAGCTTAAAATCAAAGATTCAAATGACATAGTAACATTGCCGCAAAATGGAACAACTAAAAACTTTTGTGAATTTTCAGTTGTTAAGTTTTAAGTTAATTTCTTATTATTATTGTAGAATATAGTAGGCATAATAGAATGTTTATACCGTGTTATATAAAATAATATAATTGCTGTAATATCTATTTCAAGACATGAAGTCATAGTAAAGTCATAGTTCTAGAAGTGTCATTAAAGTAATTAACTCATTTAAAATCATCAATTGTAATTAAAATTACAATTTACTTCTAGTAGGAATAAGATTTTTATCAGTGTTTATTTTTATTAAACAGTGTTTGATTGTACCCGATAGGCTCCGTAGGTGGAGTGGAGATAGAACACAGGAATTACATAGGCTACTTATTTTTTTTTATAGACGCTACGATGTATAATACGCGGGCGGAGGATTGTGTGTTATTCAAGTATTCAAGTCTTTATTGCACTCCACAATGTTAAAATGGTCTTATACATAGGTACAGTGTCAATTATGGACCTTGACGGCCACGGCAAAAGTAGGAGAGAGGAAGAAAGAGCTCTTAGTGTTAATAACAAAAAAAGTTTACATTTTAAAATAGTATCTTAAAATTTTATATTATTTCATTTATTTTTTTGGCTTTAAATACATAAATATCATACTTATTGAATTATAAACAGGCAATCAGGATTTTCTTTCAGTAGCACAATACCTGTATACAATGTATCTAATTACATTCATATACACATTCTCTACATTTGAAAATAACTTATATCACACCCAACCTATGACTCATATTTATATAGGAGTATGTTAAAGGAGAGATAATAGATTTTTCGTCCTCTAGCTCGTTCACAAAATCACTACCATTAGTTTTTCCTTACATTTCTTATAACCATTCTATAAACAACGTATGCAGCAAACGAACGTATTGTCCACCTGATGGTAAGTGATAACTACAGCCCATAGATATCAACAATCCACCAAATCAGATTATGGATGCGAAGCTTCATCCATAAAGTTTTTTTTTTATACTACGCCCACAGCGAACGAACGTGTAGTCCACCTGATGGTAAGTGGAGTACAGCCCATGGACATCAACAATCCACAAAAGCAGACTATAGATGCGTCACTGCAGCTGAGGACTACGGTGTTATGCCTCATGTGCCAATGTCAGGGCCTGATCTCACCACCAAACCGGAACACAGTAATAGAAGGACTACTATTTGGCGGCAGATTAAAGGTGAGACGGTGGTGCTGCCGCCCTCGAGCTCATTCACAAGAGCTCTACCACCAGTAAGTACGGTGTTATACCTTATGGGCTAGTAATTTCAGGGCCTCATCTCACCACAGGAACACAGTAGTGCAATCACTACTATTTGGCAGGGTGCTTCAGGTTAGGTTAACTTATTGTTTTGTCTATCAATAGATAAATAGACAACTGTTGATAAATTGCGTTTTTAATTGAATTTCATTGAACCGTTAGAGAGGTTAACAAAATAATTTGCGAGTTGATAACCTTATTTATGAAAAATACTCGTAGATTGGGCTCTGTTAGTAATAAATAACGCAAAAGTCGGTTAAATAGTTCTTTAAGTCGGTGCTCATATAATTATTGTCTAATTGGTAAAATATAATTTTCGTGATTTTTAGGGTTTTATGAAGTCAGTTTTCTTTTTTTATAAAAGTGTTTTTCGTATCAATCCATATTCTATTTACAAATAAGTGGTTCATAATTTACTTACTAATGTATTAACTGACGAAAAAAAAAGAGGAGGTTGACAACGTGTATATTTTTTATTTATTTTTATTTTGCTATAATTCATAGTGTCGTTTGAAGAATGCATAAGTACAAAAAGATAATGATTCCGGCCAGGATCGAACTGGCGGCCTTCTGCGTGTAAAGCAGATGTGATAACCACTACACCACGGAACCAGATGACAAATATGTACCTAAATGTATGTTACATTTTATGTACCGAATGTATGTCAACAATTTATATTTAAACTAGTGGCTGCGATTGACCACAAGACAGCGGTAAATTAGGTAATCGAACGCTCAGCCATTATATTTATGTTTAATATAATTAATTGATAACAAAAAAAAATACTCTACGGCTGAATTTTGGAAGCTGAATTATCCGACACATAAATGTAAAATGTTATTTTTTTAATCCTTACTAATATTATAAAGGCGAAAGTTTGTAAGTATGAATGTATGGATGTATGGATGTTTGTTACTCTTTCACGCCAAAACTACCGGGTCGATTTCGATGAAATTTTGCACACATGTAGCTTATAGTCTGGATTAACATATAGGCTACTTTTAATTGACATAGCACGCGGGCGGAGCCGCGGGCGGAAGCTTGTATATAATAATATGTAGTCAGTTTAGTTTATAGATGTTGGTAGTTATTAAGTAAGTTAAAAACGTGTATATTTAGTGGTAGTTAATAAATTAATTATAAGGTCATGCATAAATATGTGTAAGCCAGTACATAATGCTTATAATATAAGTTGTCAAATAATATTTTGTATGTTAAGTTAAACATGATTTGTATTTATTTTGGCAAAATGTAACGAACATAATTTATTATTAGACCTATTGTAAAATAATACCTACATTTACAAATAAAGAATATTTATATTTCTATTTCTGAGTAAATAATAATAATTATGAAATCTTAAAAAAAAACCTTTCAAACATTTTTTAGGGGCTCTATCTATGATAACAACAAAAATGCTTAGGGGTGAGGAAGACAGTGATTTCTGCATTTCTCATTTTTTCTTTTTAACCCTTTCAGTTATCTAGTCACTTATCATAGAGATACGAAAATTGGGACTAAACTACCTTCAGCACTTTAGCAAAGTATCTAAGGTGTATATTTTTTGGTGGAATTTGTTCTGCGGGTGGTCTGGCGTAGTCTGTGCTAAAATAAAAAGTGTATCGTCTGGTGGGCGATGACTAATGATGCCACCAAACTGTTTATTAAATAATACTATAATGCGATCCGCGATCTGCCAAAAGGGATGCGAATTTAGCGAAGATATTGATAAATGAATAATGAAAGATAAAAGATAAATTTAGATTTTTACATTAGATAGAACGCCAGAAGCAAATACACATCCAAAGGTCTTAATGAAAAGGCTAAATTCACACATGCACTCACACAAGCACACCTAGTCTCAGAACATATCTAGCGAATTACACAAAGATTTGTCCCACGTGGGGTTCGTAACCACAGCACCAGTGCAGTGGAGAGCGGCGAGGCGACCGCTTAAACCACTACACCACACGAAGACGTGCAGACAAAAGAACATGAAGATGTAACATTGTACAAGTCATGTTTGAACTGGAATTTTATTGAATAAATATAATATAATTTGAATTCACAGTTTCTAATTCACAGCAATAATTAGACAACAAAACTGACTGCTAGATTGTGTCAAAGTGTGAGGTGCTGGGGGGCGTAGAGTCTAATATATTATAAGTAAGTCTTGGTAACAATGATATTATATTTGTCATATTATTTTGTACTTGGCGCAGGTCTTTCCGGCTTTCTATTTTATACCAATCAACATTAAAATTCTGTCTAAATCTATCGATTGAGTGGATTTTTTTCTGCGTGTGGTCTGGCGTAGTCTGTGCTAAAATAAAAAGTGTATCGTCTGGTATTATGTAATAAACAATACATGATGAAGATATGATGCGATCAGCAATCTGCCATAAGGGATGTGAATTTAGCGAAAATGTTAATAATGAAAAATGAAGATGTGAAATTGTACAAGTCACGTTTGGACTGGATTATTTCCAAAATGCCCATAAACTTTATTGTATTCAGAGTTTGAAATTCACAGCAATAATTAGGCAACGAAACTGACTGCTAAATGGGTAGAGTCAAAGATGTTTTAAGTAAGTCTTTGTAACAATGATATCAAATTTGTAATATTATTTTGTATATCGCGGGCATCTTCAGTTTGCTATTTTGTATCAATCAAAAATAAAATTCTGTTTAAATCTATCGATTGTTACACAGCGACCACATCCCTATCCACCAAGCGTGCAATTTAAATATTCTGGAATCATATGTCTTTATTGCGGGAATAACATAATGATGATGACCGTTCAAACGAGATACTCATTTGTTCTTGTTTATTTTATAGCTGTTTTACGATGTCCAATGATTATTTAGAGATTTTATTTAATAAAATAATTATTATGTTTGACATATTGGAAAGCTCTATTTTTTTCTTAGTACCCATCGCTTGGTTAAAGAATTTTATTAACCGACTTCAAAAAAAGGAGGAGGATTACTCGAAGACGCCTGGACCGATTTGAGAAATTCTTTTTTTGTTTGAAAGGATATACTTGTCATGTGGTCCCATTTTTTTCAAGTCACGTTCTGATGATGGGATCTTAGAGAAATCGAGGGCAACCCTCAAATTTAAAAGGCTTCTATATTGTTTTTTGTATATTATCTAAAGCTACTCGAATATTTGCATCTAGTAGTCAGCATTTTGTTGCTGAGCTGATGCTGGAAGGTGCAACTCCTTAACGGTTAGGAGTACGGGTATAGTTCTTTAAATATAGGCTCTTTGAGGCCGTTTACTGTATTCTTTCAAGTGATACACAGATGCGGCGAGACGTTGAATATTACTTATGTATATTCATAATATGAGGTCATGATTTGATGACGGGATCCTAGAGAAATCATGGGAAACCCTTAAATTTTCTAAGACTTCTATTTTGTGTTTCGTATATTACCTAAAACTACTTGGATATTTGCATTTTAAGTTGCTGAGCTGATGCTGGAAGGTACAACTCTTCAACGGTTAGGAGTACGGGGATTATTATTAATAAGTTTTCCGTCTCAAGTAACCGGCGTCTCCTCATTCGAGAAACACTCTTGCTCGGTCTACCCATCACTTAAAATCGTAAAATAAAATAATTTTTAACAAAAAAAAAAACCGACTTCAAAAAGTAGGTAAACTAAAAAGCAATAAATAAATTTACTTCGCACAAAATAATACGTTTTTTCATTTAGTTAAATAGATATTATTAAATAATTATTTTATAATTCTGAAGTCGGTGCCAAGTAAACAATAACTCTGTAAAGATGATATCAATCTTTCTAACAACTATTTTCTGACTGAATATTAGTTCTTAATTATCCGATTTACCTACTAGGCACCGACTTCAGAACTATAAAATAACTATTTAATAATATCTATTTAACTAAATGAAAAAACGTATTATTTTGTGCGAAGTAAATTTATTTATTGCTTTTTAGTTTACCTACTTTTTGAAGTCGGTTTTTTTTTTTGTTAAAAATTATTTGAAAATGTTATTGATGCAGTTTTACTCATTATCTAACAATCTTTATTGATCAGTTTTAAGATATTTTTAACCGACTTCAAAAAAAGGAGGAGGTTCTCAATTCGGTTGTATTTTTTTTTTTTTTTTTTTTTTTTATGTTTGTTCTCCGATTACTCGAAGATGCCTGGACCGATTTGAGAAATTCTTTTTTTGTTTGAAAGGATATACTTGTCATGTGGTCCCATTTTTTTTCCAGTCACGTTCTGATGATGGGATCCTAGAGAAATCGTGGGGAACCCTCAAATTTAAAAGGCTTCTATATTGTTTTTTGTATATTATCTAAAGCTACTTGGATATTTGCATCTAGTAGCCAGCATTTTATGTTGCTGAGCTGATACTGGAAGGTAAAACTCCTTAACGGTTAGGAGTACAGGGATAATTCTTTAAATATAGGCTCCTTGAGGCCGTTTACTGTATTCCTTCAAGTTATACATAGATGAGGCGAGACGTTTAATAATATTACCTACTTGAGGTCATGATTTGATGATGGGATCCTAGAGAAATCATGGGTAATCTTCAAATTTCAAAGGCTTCTATATTGTTTTTCGTATATTTCCTAAAATAAAACTACTTGGATATTTGCATTTTAAGTTGCAGAGCTGATGCTGGAAGGTAAAACTCCTGAACGGTTAGGAGTACAGGGATTATTATTTATAAGTTTTCCGTCTCAAGTAACCGTCGTCTCCTCATTCGAGAAACATTCTTGCTCGGTCTACCCATCACTTAAAATCGTAAAATAAAATAATTTTTAACAAAAAAAAAAACCGACTTCAAAAAGTAGGTAAACTAAAAAGCATAAAATAAATTAACTTCGCACAAAATAATACGTGTTTTCATTTAGTTAAATAGAAATTATTAAATAATTATTTTATAATTCTGAAGTCGGTGCCAAGTAACCAATAACTAGATAATATCAATCTTTCTAACAACTATTTTCTGACTGAATATTAGTTCTGTAATATATCTTTGGGGATATATTATAATTTACGGACGGCGATCCACAACAAACCACTTGAAGTTGAGAAAGTGTTTATTTAAATTATAAACAAACAAAACAATTGAATTTAATGACTATAAACTAAAACGAACACGACAAACGCATCCCAGTGTGGAAGTACGCATGAGTGTGTGAGAGTAGCGAGATTAGAGGCTTTGTACCGTCCCAAGTATTGGAAGCGGGTGGAGCGCACTAGTCCGACTGGCCGACTGTCTTATGGCACCGCTGCGCTCGGCTTATATAGCCGCAGCGCGAGGTGCAGGGCGAGGAGCGGGGCGACGATCGGCTCCACTCGGCATTGTTCGGCGGCGGTCGGCTGCGCGCGCGCCGTCGTAGGTATGCGACGGGTGGGAGTTTGTTTACAGTTCTTAATTATCCGATTTACTTGGCACCGACTTCAGAATTATAAAATAATTATTTAATAATTTCTATTTAACTAAATGAAAAAACGTATTATTTTGTGCGAAGTTAATTTATTTTATGCTTTTTAGTTTACCTACTTTTTGAAGTCGGTTTTTTTTTTGTTAAAAATTATTTTATATATCTCTTATAGTTACGAAACAATTGCCTAGACACAACAACACCCTGATTTTCAATCTATGGTGCAGTTTCTGTTAATTATGCGTGTTGCTTAGACTTTTTTGATGTGTGTAATATTAATATAATTTCCAATCCAAAGCTAAGGGTAAAATGAACAACTCAATTTATTAATATCTTCATGAAATCATACTCAAAGATTGAATCATTCATGCGTTGGCAAATATAACCCAATTTTTGAAGAATTTGGGTCGCACCATCCATCGTTGTAAAGTCGTTTAAGAATGACACAAAATACACATTGTGACTGATATTTTATAATATTTGTGCTCTTTAATCATTTGATGAAGAGAGACGTGTGTTTGTTTTTCATTGAGAACTTGACAATACCACTCATATCATCACTACTTAATTTTCACGACTTTAAGAACTTGATCAATTGTAGAGATCTTTATATAGATACTGTGCCCAATCGGACCTTTTTGTATATTTTTTGTACATATTTAGTTTTTTATAAGAATTTGCTTTTGTTTTTGACATTTAAGTTTCATATTAGTCTTTTGGTTATCTTCCTAGGTTCAGTGTTCTTTTTTAGTTTAATTTCCTATTTTCCTAATATAATTTATTTCCTTTTCTCCTGGTTTCTTTACCTTAACCCAATCCACAGCAGATACATTGTACTTACCATGGGTATTCCACTTGTTCTGAAATATATTTTGCCAGAAGTATCAAAAGTAGTCTCTGCCTTGATGGTTTAGGGGTTAGCGAGGTCTCGGGTTTGATTCCCGGGTTAGGCAAAGTGTTATTTGTGACCTTTCCGTCAGGAAAGATATTAGCACGATCAGATATTAGCACGGAGTTGGAATTGAGCCCTGTAGATAACGATAGGCTAACCTATCCCATGGGACCTAAATATAACAAGTGAAATGTGGGTGTTGTACTCCTCTGCCAAACCCTTCTGGGTAACATAGGCGTGATGTTATGTTATGTAACAAAAGTAGTTTATAAACAAAAATTGAGATTGAACCTTATCTGATAGTTTGTTGATAGAAGAATGCTTGGTCGATGGACCAAGATCTGAATAACGGTTTGAAAACTGCCAGGTCTCGGGTTAGATTCTCGGATCGAGTAAGAGTGTTTAGCCGTAATGTTGTTTTGGTTGCTATAACTTACACATAGAATTATTGTCAAAATAGGAATTATTTTTCACTTTTTAGTTATAGAAGTACTTTAAAAGCGTGTTTTTTAGTTTTTTTAAACTATTATTTATTTTCTACTTTTTAGTTTGGTTTATTTATAAGAGCGTTTTTTTATTTTTTTATTTTTTTTATCGAATTATTGCATTGTCATCGATCTTTGACAGGTGTGCAAAATTTTAATGAAATCTGTCCGTTTAAAGTGGGCCAAAATCGAGTCCAAAGGATTACATACATACATACATACAGGTGAAGCTAATGTAAGCGTGTTAAAAACAAAAAAAATATTGTTGTGACATACACATGAGTTTCTCACTAGCTCTTCTCATGATGCAATACCCATCGGAGCTGGTACTTGCATTGATTTTAATTCATATCTCTAAGTTGAATTAAAGTCAATCTAAGCTCCGGTGTCAAATCATTTTATTACAATAAGTATTATAATTTAGTTAGCTAAGTTTTTTGTATTTTGATGTTTGTTTTGACGTGTTCAAGCGTCCCTTGGGGCCCAGGGAAATAAATGATTTGATGTGAAGTGTTATTATGAATTTTCCATATGCAAATTAAACCGATGGGCTCTCTTAGAATCACATAGGACCTAAGCATACCAGGTGAAGTGTGAGTGTTATACAGGTTAGCTACCCTCTAGCTTACCTTAGGGTAATAAAGTGTGATGTTATAATAGATCCGTGGCATAGGTATTATATTTTATTTTACGCCGGATAAGCCGTCAAATATTTTCGCTACAAATAAGGTTTAAATTGCTTTAAATACCAGTCTTACGACACATTCACGTCATAAATTCACAACAGTGTATCAATGATTCATGGATCATTGATAAAATATTTTAATTTATGTCGTTACGTATCATTCATTGTTCTTACGCACGTTTTATACATTTTTTTTATATAAAAGAGCACTGGATTGCTGAAATAAATTTGCGATTACAAAATCAATAAAATAATAAAATTCTAAGATCATTTTATGATCGTTCGGCAAGTCGACCTTTGTTTGAAAATATTACTTGCCTAATTAGCAACAATGACTGATTTTAATACGTAATACTGCCAGAAATCCTTGACTACGCATTTTATTAATCAGATAACATAGATAAGTGTAATATACCTAACGTATGATACGGGCATACCTTTGCAAGGCCGTGCCTATCGCCCTTTTATTTAATTTGGCAGGAAAATGCTCGTAAAGTACATAATTTATGCATGAGAGAGTTAATGACTTATTGTGCTGAAGAATAATATAATTATGTGAAGTTGACGCAATTTAACTCTTTTAGTTTTAATTCGGGTTATTATTCAATTATTGTGCTGGGCCTTCAAAGAAATACTTTATTGAAAAATAATGACTGTTTCTAATTAATTTAGGTAAATAACGTAGTCCTCAGAATATTTGATAATTTATGCATTTAGATTTGGGCCAAAATAACTTAGAAGATTTACTAACTAAAACTTTAAAACTAAATTAATAGTTATTTATGCAACTGTTCTATAATGAGGGGTATTAAAACACGAGTGTGGGTTTATCACACGAGGCGAAGCCGAGTGTGATAATAGTATCACATGAGTGTTTTAATACCTAATTATAACAGTTGCATACAAGACTTTATCTACACCCATGATATGAATCCTTTAAAAATGTTCTGAAACCATAGGGTATTGTACAGTGTTGTAAGAACTCTTTGTAAATTCATGGAAAGTTTAATTAGTGAGTATCTGTACTTTTCAGCATTGAATAGAAGGTCCATAGGGATAGAGATTTGTATTTTTCTGATAATTCATGAAAATATACTAATAGAACATCTTCAGAAAATGATGTACTACTCTTTGATATTTTCCAATTCATTAAATTTTGGTACGTCTTTTCGTAATATTTTCTCGACTTTTCTGGTAATAATTGGTTAGAAATGTCCTTTGCTGCATTAGAAATATCCGGTGGTGTGTTATCAAAGCTTGTATCACTCATTTTTGTAAACAACAAAATATATATTTTTTTCAATACTATTATTGAACAAAAATAGCGGGATACGACGTCAATTAAAAAATTCGAATAAGTTTTTATTTAAATTACGGCGCTGTGGTAGTGAAACGCGCGTGCTTGACATGTTCTTTTTTTGAAATTCATAAAGATGCCATGAGAATGTGGCTGTTCGATGAGTAAAAAAGGAATTGCATAATGAATTTCAGTACAACATTATAACACCCGTTTGGGTGTTATAATGGTTATTATGACACTGGCTGTTTTAATGTTGGCAATAAGCTAACTGTTTCAAGAACGTTTATAGAGGATTTATAGCATGGGTGTAGATAAACAATAATTTACAAGCTTTAACTTCCTGATAATAAAATAACTACTTGTATTAGGAAAACAAAAATTAATAAGCATTTATCAATTGTTAAATACTATGCGAGAAGAAAAGTATAATTTTTATTATTCTAAGAATGGGTGATTGTAATCCCCATTAAGTAACAGTATAATACATATTAAAATGTATTTATATAAGTAAATTCTTATATTAAAATATTAATCATTTATTTTTTCAATCATTTACTATAAGAAAATAATTTATTTGGATAAATAAAACATGCTATAGATTTACTTGTGAGCTTGCCACCAGGAAGTTTTCAATAGCAGCACGAGAATTACCTGACGGAAAGTTCACAAATATAACTTTGCTCGACCGGGGAATCGAAACTGAGACCTCGCAGTGAGGGGCGCATACGCTAACCACTAGACCAACGAGGCAGTAGAGTAATCGTGGAGATGATAAACAATTCATAATAATAATATTGCATGTATTCCGTTCTATACTTAGAATTGCATTATGTCACTTGCTTGATACATACACATATATTATAAAGTCATAGCTATTAATAAAATTATACATAATAAAGTTTCCGGTCGCTTAGGTGACGAATAAAATTATATTATAAATATTAATCGAACTACGTATGTGGTAACATTATTTAAATTTGAACCATGAATTCACTTTTATCGGTTAAATGACAGTTTATTGAAACTCAACGCTAATTTCAGTTAAAGAGATAAACAACAAACTATTAAATTAAGTTTGACAAATTGACCAATTCATATACGTTTTGCTTGATACCGGAATTAAAAAAATATAAAGTTGATGATGAGTCGACTATACATCAGGCCGAATAGACAAATAGTCATTTGGTCGGTGCAGGGCCCATCTCTAAAGACCCGATTTGCCAAATCTAAACTAAGTCAAATATAACGAATGGCTTTGAAATCTCATGGGAAACGAGCCAACACAGATTATGATTTAAACCTACACTTAATCGATCGATAAACAAACGATGCTGCAGTCAAAATAGACGAATGTCAACCGCACCGGCAAAAAGAACACTGCACCAGCCATCGAGATATAGGTACTACGTACTAGAGAAGACACCGTAAATTCCTTCTTTGTCTCGTTCAACTGCGGCGATCGCGCCGCACCTCACTCAGTCGCTTTCTAGCTCTTTAGCGCCTAGTACTTCCGACAGTAATTAAATTAATTCATAGAAAAAAACGTCCTAAAATGCCTTGGTGTGTGTTGAGATATTGTACTAATAATTCAAGGAACACGGCAAAGTGCAAAGGTATTACTTTTCATCGATAAGTAAACTAATTTCCTTGTTTTACAAATAAAATAATTACCACGCGCCATATTGTATTGTTTGTCAAAGACTAATGAAACAGAGTGCAATGTAGGTAGATTAGACTGACATTACGGTGAAAATATCGTATGTTGTGTTTTCAATGTTGATATTAATATTTAATTTTTTTAAACTATCGCACTTTAAATTAATCAGATAATTATGCCTTAACGGGACTTAGCACGAACCTTTCATTTATATATTTTTTTTCTAGTCTTGCGCAACCACAGTGGATGTAACTACATCGAAACGTCAGCAGATATAAATAAATGAAAGGTTCGTGCTAAGTCCTGTTAAAACTAATAATTATAATTATATATTTAGGTACAAAAAGGTTTAATAAATTTTCCTATAGTATATATCATAGTTAACCAGACAGTTTTTACATTAATGTTAAATTAGTTTTGGATGTAATTAATTATTTTAAATTCTTATCCAGATTTCCACGTCCAAGTCATAAAAATAGAGAAAAATGGATCCAATTTGTTCAAAATAATCGCTGTGAAGAAACCTGGCTACCATCAGATCATAGTTACATATGTTCGTTGCATTTTCGTGAGGATGATAAGTATGTTACGAAAGGGGGGAGGCCGTTTCACACACACTGAATCATAGAATTCATTTGATTCGGGCGATTATTAATAAATATACTACTATTCGTTTAAAACATGAAGCAAAAACAGATCAAAGCGTTGATTATTCGACAAAAAGGCAAAAGATGACTAAACTCATTTTATTTAAGGGTAACTAAATAAAATTTATCAAAAAAATAAATTGTCTATTATTTATGAAATAAACCCTGTAGGCAAATTACCTTCGTTGTCCATTCTTTAGTACTCCTGTCATTAGTCTATAGGGAAGACATGTAGTTGCACTTTGTCGAAGAAAACGCGTAAGTGCAGTGATTTACATGGCGCTTATGACCTTTTTGCCGAGAATAAACACACTCCGCAGCAAATCTAGTGCTGTAGTAAATTAGTTACGGTTTAGACGAATTGTTATTGTTTTAGCGCTGCAGCGAACTAAAGATTCAAATTACGAAGAATAGGACAATTCAGTTATTTGACGTGGCTTCTCTAGTACGTAGTACCTATATCTCGATGGCACCAGCAGAACATAACTTGAGACTTGTTGGTCGATATCTAATTCGGTTGTTAATTTGACAGATATTGGTTAGACATATGATCGATGTTGAACGCAGCACAATATATGTTAATATAGCTCGTTTTCCATAACATATATTATATACATAGAATATGATCCAATCCTAAAGGTACACTTAATCGATCGATAAACAATCGATGCTGTAATCAACATAGATGAATGTCAACCACACCAGTATAAAAGAACACCGCACCGGCAGAACATAACCAGGGTCTTTTTGGTCGACATCTAAATCGGATGTTAATTTGTCAAATATCGGTTTGATATTAGATCGATGTTGAACGTTCTACAATATATTTATGTTAAACTATTAATGAAATTATTGCTACCTTGATGGTCTAGTGGTTCAATTCTTGGGTCGGGCAGTGTTATTTGTGAACTTTCCGTCAGAAAATTTACAATATCAGCATGGAGTTGGAATTGGGCCCTATGGGTGGTGCTAGACACCTCCTATCCCATGGGACCTAAACATATCAGGTGAAATTTGGTTGTTGTACACCTCTACCCCACCCTTCTGGGTAATATAGGCGTGATGTCATGTATGTATGTAAATCAATGCTCAGTTTTATCTCGGTCGCACAGATCTGTTACCGCAGATGACCGAAACCAAGGCTTGTTGATCAGTATCTAAATCGGTAGGTTTGTTAGATGCAATCGGAAACGATAATCGATGTTGAACCGTCCACAGTCAGTGATGAATTTACAATCAATCCACAATTATCTACCGCACCGGTGTGAATTATAATATTTCACGATAACAAAAGCAGGGGCTAGTAGATTGGTATCTTAATCGGTAGATCGGTTATTTGATACGACACAATGATCGATGTTGAACGGTCCATAATCTATGTTGACTATTGACCGATTTATAACGGTCACGTATTTACGTCGATCGAACAGGTGTAAACATGTTTAACATATTGCCCATAAATCTTATATCTTATTTACATCGATTTATAATAAACTGTTTCGAGTAAATAATTAAAAACTTGCTTCTGCAACTTGTTGGGCAGTTTATTAGGAAACTTTATAGAAATCAAGAAAAATTGTAAAACCATTAAAGTATCTTAATTTTTTTTTTCTTTTTTTTTTTAAATTTCAAGGCAAGCTCTTGAATATGAAGATCACAGTAATGTTACTGTAAGTACTGTAGTAAAAATATTTATTAAAAAAAACGAATTATTGTTGTTTTACTATTAAACCAAGAAAGGAAAAAAATCAATATAAAAACAATGTTTCTACAAAACTTAAAATACTTAAATTGATTTTTTTAATAAATTAAAAGATTTTGTGATCAAGGTGTAATAAAATATTAATAACTGTAATTATAATTATTTAATTAATGGTATCTAGGTAATAAATTATAATTATGATGAATATTATTTTATAATGTATTATGCTATAATTTTATTGTGACATTTGGTGATAGTAATTGAAACAGTAACTGATTAACAAAGTTGAATGATCATTAAAGATGTAAAACGTACATTATATCTAATGTTTCTGAGATACAAAATTATAGGTCAAAGTATTTATTTCACTTAGATTGTAGATACTTTATTAAATGCTGTCGGAAAAAATTTACACTCTTTAATTTGCCCTACCAGGTAAAAACTGAAAAAACAAAGTTCAAAGAAACAAATCCGAAAAATGCTTTCATCTTTCAGACAAGGTAAAAGGGTGTCATAAAATTTCAGCACCTTTTATTCAGCAAATATCGAAACAATCAGAAGATTAACAGCTGATGGGCCGGCATGCGGCAGTGTGGAGATACGGGCAATTCGCTGGTGCCGGCAACGCCGAGCCCCTCAGTTCAGTCGACGATATACATCCGCGGCGAGAGCACGTTCAACCACGACTCGCAGACGTCGACGCCGAAATATCATCAACCATTTTCGCGAAATTTTCAGTTTTCATTGTGTTTTGTGTTACGTGCTGTGTTTGCAACCAACCTCTTCGTAGCTAAGGTAAATGAACCGGCACTAATCCGCAACTTATCGCAACTTGCGATAACTTACGGAGTATCTAATTGTTTTGTATGCAGGTAATTGATTTTTTTTCAAGCAGATCTTGGTATTTTTTACAGATTATTTTAGTTTAGATTTGATAGGAAAATGTTGTAGAGAACAGTCACGAAATAGGTGTATTTAAATGACAGTAAGACAAACAAATACAGACTACAAAAAATATTCTGCTTTTCAGTCGTTGAATTGCAAATTTTAGTGTTTCAAGAGTTTTGGTATTCCCACCGTATTCGTTCCGAAATTTTACAATACTGTCAAAACCTATAAAGATACTGATTCGCAAACACCAGTTGACATTTTTCGTACTTAATTTACACAGAAAGTAATAGGAAAAGACAAATAATTAATATTATTACATCCAAGTCTAAAAAATGGACTCTTAAATTTAAAAAAAATACATCATCAGTATCATAAAACAAATTTCATGACGACCATGAGCAAAATGGTCAATGGTAACTCGCCGCTGAGAATCTACACCACCTGTTGTGGACCGATGAAAGATGGCACACGAACGACGAATCATGAAAGAAAAAGATTTTATAAACAAAAAACTATTAAATAGATAAAAAGAAGAGAGGAAAGAAAGAGATAGACTGCTTTGTTGGTCTTTCGGTAGAGACGAATAAAGGTGTAATAATTTGGGTAGATGGCGCCTGGATATCATTAGCAGCACGGATTCAGGAGTCTGGGTTTTGCCCGGCTCACCCCAATCACATGGGAATAAAACATAACAGGTGAAATGGTGAATACACCTCCACCACACTCTACGTGGTATTAATATAAGTGTGACGTATTTATGTTACAAGAAATAAAAATAATCTTATCAATGCTGCTTCTCAAATAGCTAGTATATAAAGATGTTTGTTCAAATAAGAGAAATGGGTGCTTGCAGCGATTATGCAGATACAGAAACGGAGTGACCTAGAATTTGTTCTGTAAATATTATGTTAATTTAAACTAAATTTCCACAAACGAAACGCACTACAGTAGCATTTTAAATGAAAAAAGTTTCGTATATCATCATCAATTGCTGTATTATTATTAATTAATTGCTGTAATTTAATTTTGTTAATGTTTGACTTGTACTATTTGTTACTTTTAATTTGAATTTATGTTAATATTTGCACGCCATTATTTGGCAGAATATGAGGACAAACCACATTATAACACCAATTGATGTACCATATTTTAGCAAATAAATGATTGATTGATTGATTAATCATCATCAACATCAAGCTCTTATTACCCGAAAGGGTGTGGCAGAGAACTATTAAATCCACACTTTATCTGTTATGTTAAAGTATTATGTCCCTTTATCAACATTCTACATGCCGTAATTTCAGATTCCAAGCTGCTATTGAGAAAACCTGACAGAAAGAGCCCAAATATCACTTCGTAATCAAGTAGATAGAGCCAGACACCTAACAATCAGTAGTCGCAAACGCTAACTACTGTACAACAGGGTCTATGAATTATAAAGTTACTTGATTTTATTATCAAAGATTATTATGAAGAATAATTTTGAAAGTAAACAATAAAGCTAAAGTTGCCTCAGATTTTCAATGTTTATTAGTCAAGAGCAGACACAAAGTGTTTGTTTGAAAACTGGGTCTGGGTCTAGCAGCGGAACGTGCTCTCCCAGCTATTGAAGGGACTACGAAAGTCAACAGTAAACTAAGAAGCGTTTGTGATTCATCTATATGATATAGTCAAACCTCGAAGGACCGGTGCTTCTAAACTTGACTAGTCAATCCTCAGGTCTGACTTGAAGTCTTAGTCAAAGCCCAAACAAATTAAGTTTTCCGGCCTCTGACTAAAGAATTTTAGTCAAACCTTGAAGAAACCAATTTGGTCAGGCAAATCTCGAAACTCAATTTAACGGTTTATTTATGCTCTTATCCCTTTGTACAGTATACAAGACAAATGATTTGAAACTGGCTTCGAGAAAGGAGAAGATTCCGTGTTCGCCTATTTTAGAGTAATATTTAAAAAAAAAGTTTGGAAGAATATGGTAGCAAAATGGATCCACGAAATAGGTTCTGATGATGGGATCCCAGGGAGATTGAGGTGAAATTTTTTAGACACGCACCATAATTTCGTATATTTTCCTGAAGTTATTTGTACCTACTACCTTACTATCATCTTGTGCTCGCACCTGCTAAAAATCTATAATTTGATACGCAGTACCACCCCTTAACGTGGTAAATATGTTTCAAGACAGAACAGTCGACGTTTGACCTAGATTTTTAGTCCCTTCTAGGATCGACTAGGCAAATCCCGTAACAAATTATCAAATAAAATGTATTTTGAAGTATTATGCAGATATTATGTTAATAGTGCGTGTTGAAAATGTAGATTAAAAAAAATACTGTATGTTTGTCAGATTTTAATTGTACAACAGTCGGCATTATTTTGCATTTTAATATTATGTGTATTTTGCTACAATATTTATGCTCATCCTTGGCAATAAACTCGTACAATTTAATGGTCTATTTGTTTTAGTTCTTACTAGAATCTAAATAGTTGCTCTTCAAAATAATTTCGATATCTTGTAAAACTATAGGAAATGTTAGTAATCGTGTTGGATTGGAGGTAAAAATAAATTATTACCACTTTACTTTTTGTGCTATGGAAAAAAAACTATTTTCCGCCTGCATTCGGTTTCGAAAACCTTATTTCCATATAAAATACGGTCAATTTTTGATTGACAGAAATTCAAATTTCGTGTGATTCCACTTATGGAATACACATGCTGATTATTAATAGATTCAGATCAGACTTTATCGATAATAAGTTATCTTTTGATACATATAAATCTATACACATAATAAATGTACATATAAAATAAATTACACATACACACTGATGTTTTTAAAGATATGCAACATTACCTGAAGACGAATAAACCGGTAGCAATAAAAATGCGATAATATTCAAAAAGTATCTTTAGTAGGTTTTTGTTTACAAATTATAATACAATATACATAACGTGTAAAATATTACTTGTATAATCCCACAAAAAAGAAAAATACGTATATTACACCCACATTTCGCCAGTTATGTTTCAATCAGAAATCAAATGTCTTTATTTCATACGCCTACGGTTACGTTATCCAAGTCAAAATTACAGTCACGATAAATTAATAATGAATATTGGTTATTTACTGCATCATATAAAAATATCTACTGTAGTTCAACCTACACTTAAACTAAAATCAAGCAGCAATACAATATAAAAGAAGAAATATAAATATTTCAAATAATAAATAAATATTTCACAACTTACACAACGCCATCTAGTCCCAAACTAAGCAGAGCTTGTAATATGTGTATAATTGATTCTAATACATAATTATATACTTTTCTTTTGTAAATACATACTTATTATACATAGAAACACCCAGACTAAGACAAACCCCCATGTTCATGCACACAAAGATTTGTCTTAAGTGGGAATCGAACCCACGACCTCAGCGTCGCAGGCAGGTACACTACCCACTCCGCCATCCGGTCGTCAATATGGCTTTGTTTGTTTGTTTTTACCCAAAAATCTTCGCAACTACCGGACGGATATTAATGCAAATTGGTGTGGAGATAGTTTAAGACCCAAGGAATAATATGCTACTTTTTATTGACGTACCACGCGGGTGAATGAAGCCACGCACGGAAGCTAGATGGATATATTTAGGTAAATTTTACTTATGACCGAAGTTATGGTTATCACAATATTTTTAACAAAACGTTAACAAAAACTTTGACGCACAACACAATAAAAGTATAATGTCTTGAAAAAAAGGAATAAAGAAAGAAACCTAAAAATTGAAAAAAAAAAAAAAATATTGACAACTATCTAAGTTGTAAAATATTTATTATTTTCAGTGTCATCAAAAACTGAATTATTGATTTTTACTTTCGATAGAAAGAGTGGGTGTCCAACGATTTTCTAAAAATAAGGGCATAAAAAGAGGTAGTCAGTGATAACTCATAATTTAAGAGTTTCGTTAAAAGTTTCTTAGTTTATCAGCGCTAAAATGTAATGGGCTCCCAATTATTTGTTATCGCATTAAGATAATTCTTTTACAATATTTTGTAAGCGCCAGAGCAGCAGCATATAATTATGATGTTCACTTAAAATGTATTTACGCTAAAATCAAAACGTGGCGCTGGCAAATTTTATGTAGGTGGATCTAACCGCTTGGGACATCGATAGAAATAGGATATAAGTTAATGTAGGCTATAAGCTACATTAAACAATTGTTATTTTTTTAACGGTAGATTAACTATGTATGTAGGTGTTGCTTTTGCAATAGTTATTTTCGAAGAGATAAGATTGTCCGCAGCGTTGAAATATCGAAGACTCAAAACCATCAAAAACATGGCAAATATTCCGTTAAAACAATAATAATAGTGATTCTGACCATGCCAATTTAAAAACGTATTAGCTACATAATGTTATTAAATAATGAGTTAATGAACCAATTAAAAAAAAATCATTTTTAAAGATGTAAATGTTGTTTCATAGTCGACGAATTTCACAATTTTCACATCTTACATTAGCTTTAATATGTGGTACCTATTTTATGTTATTTTCATAAACACCGTTAGTAGAGAAAATTGAAAAAAATCCAGCATAATAAAAACGGTATAACGATCCCAATCCAATACTGCCCTAAATAAACAAACAAAATTTCAGCCATGTCTTTTTTTGATTTATAAAATACCGTATTTCGAAATAAAAATACGAATTTTTACAATAACGAATTTGCATTAGAGTTGAGAGAAACGTCAAACAAAACTCATTTTTTATTCAAACACATAAACTAACGTAATTATCATTTTACTACTGAGAAACGTAATAACGAAGCAATAACTCAATTTTCAGAAATGTGTGTTGCAAAATAACCCAATTTCTGGGATTTGCATCAAAAATGCAAAACGTAGTTGTTATAACAGTAATACTCTTTCGCATTGCTCTCCGGTTTCCAGTTTATAGCTCAAAATATTTTTAACAGAATAACTGGTGTTTTGACTGTTTTAAATTTTTACCTGTGACTTGTTGTTTGGTTTTAAAGTGAGAAAAGTATTTGGTTTAGCCGGCATTTTTTTCTGCTTATAACAAAAGGCAACTCTATTTAATGCAATTTATTTCAGCTTTATAGGCTTTTTCGTACAACATTTTTCAGTTTTTAAATAAACTGCTATTTAAAAAGTAAAAAAAAAAGTAGATTCGAACGTTACTTACGTGTTTCAGAGATTTTTTTTAATAGTATTAAGCTATACGTACACGCAACGGTTCATCTTAGTTTACCTGTATTTACCGTATTTCCCAAATTATTTGTTATACCTAGTTTTATCAGATCTGAGTTATAAAATATAGTACTGAAATTCAGTGATTTACCTCGCGCTACACCGTCTTATAGCATTAATTGTAGAATGATGTCATGTTATGTATTGTCAGATGTAAATGCAAATACGTATCATTGTGTAAACAAAGTTATCTCCAACTGAGCTAGCGATCTTGCTTGAATAGCATTCCATTTCAGGATATTTCAGTCTAATGTTATAAAGTATACTATGTAGGATCATCATGGTCTGCCACTGTATGTATTTTGATACTGTTTAATTTGTTTTTGGAATAGTTAACAGCAATGTGTCGGTTCTTTTGATATGAGACATGGCTGCGCGCGACATTCATACTAAATTAATCATGAATCGACGCAATCTCACAATAATAACAAAATTGTGTGTCGTCATTCAGTCAGATATAGAGCTGTATAGTCAGTAGGGCGACTATAGTACTAGAGAGCGACAATCTAGACCGCAAGACTATATCAATATAATAAATATGTCAATGATCACAAATTTATTAAAAAAAAGTTCATATTGTTATGGTATTATAAATAAAAAAAATAACAGGTGTATCTGTAAACTTAAACGAAAAATAAAGAATTATGTTGAAACTAAGTTAAAGTATAAACATTATAAAAATACTGTTTCTTTGGTCATTCTCTCCACTGCAGTGGTCGGCAACCTGCGGTCCGCGGGCCGCATGCGGGTCCTCCATGCGGCCCGCGGGTATCTTCCTTGTATCTCTTGCTTATTACGAGTGGCATAGATACTCAAAGAGGCATCATACTATTGCCGACATTGTTGAAAAAAAGGTGAACAGAAAGTACATGATGATGATCTATCCCCCTCTCCCGTTCTCCCGAAATCTGCGAGGTACATTGAGCTTCTAGTGCAGCTCGCCTTCGGTATATTTTGTCCCTATGTGGCCCTTGCCTGCTAAATGGTTGCCGACCGCTGCTCTACAGAAATATAACTTTCTTATTACTCTTTGCAAGTTTGACACACTTCTGCTAAGTATTCAAAGTTTTTAATCTAGAGGGTATTAAATATATTTTTTTATTAACTACTTCAGTATAAAATGCAAAACGAAGCTCCTTAGTTTAACTTAGCAAGTGGCAAGCACCTGATGACAAGAACACCGTAACTTGTTTACTTAATTAAACTTAAATGCAAATTGCTACTAACTGCTTGAACTGTCCGTCGTTTTTACGTAACTTAAGCATGTATTATGTTTTAAAGTATATTTTACTTATATAAATCCTGCCATTTAATAATATTTATTTCACATTGAAACTAAGTAATATTATGAATCTAATTACTTAAATAAACAATTTGTTATTCAAGCACTTCAAAGTTTAAACAGTTACGTGCTTTCTTAGAATCAAACTTAGGATAATTTATTATATTTAACTGTGTACTTACAAGCTATTGTTTAAATTCCTAAGCAGTTTCTTGGAATCAAAGCGTTGCATTTGTTTATAAATACCTTCTAACTTATATCTGACTGGTTAGTTTAATAAAATTAATAAGTATACTCCTTGAAGAGACGGATAGGCTTATATTTTGTTTTGTTTAAATCTTTAAACTTTATTGCTTTGGGTTGATTATAACTTGTATTGTTTATGATTTGCTGCGATTGTTTGTAGTAATTTTATTATCTTTGAAGTTTAGCTTGGAGAAGAATAAAACATTTTTTTACATTGCAATTCTTAATAAACATTTTTGAATTAAATATTTGCTTAAAAATATTGAAGTTTTTTTTGAATTCGCTGGTGACAGAAACTCATTGGCCCGCATTGGTTACTTATTATTACTTTAATACCCGCAAGTATATACTATTATTCAATACTACTTTTTGTTTTTTCTTTTATAGTAAGTTTAACAAACTATTTAAAACTACAATCAGTCACAATATTAGAACAAGCCGAGAAAGATTATTTCACGTACAACGGTCCCATAGGAGGACTAAGTGCGGATACCGCCATGGAAAACTAAAACTAAAAGTAAAAGCCGAGAAAGAGATATTTGAAGACATTAAATTTTAATTTATTATTGCGTTTAATTTCTTTAAACACGAGCTATTAGTCCGATCAATCATCACGAATATAGCCGACGAAAAATTCGCAACACTAGAATTCTGGACAGCACAATATTGTGACATTAGCTCAGATAAATCTCCTGTTGGCTGCGACACAAGAATTCGATGCAAGATTGCATCATATCACGTAACTAATAGTGGCTGAAATTGGCGTGACTGAAATTGCTCGTAAGTGTATTGACTTGTCCCGCATCTTTTGAACGCGATCGTAAATTATGTGAAGAACTGAAATTTAATATATAATTTCAATTCTTAGTTATTTATTATATATTGAAAAAACACTAAAGAAATATAAAAGTTACATTAAATAAATTGAAAATATATACAAAGGTAAAAAAAAAAAGGCAAATATTTACATTAAGTTAGGCGTCATAGTATTCCTCCGCATCGATCTCGGTTGTGGGGACCGTGTTCAGAAGGCTGACAGCATTGCCACGTTGTATGGCAATGCTAATTCTTTGTGCTAAGTAAAAGCCAGCCTTCTGGTCACGGGAAGCGTCGATTAAGCGTTTGGAAAGATCTTTATATAATAAGCGCGCACTCGGACCCCACGGACCTAGCGTCTCGACCCCAAACGGCTCAAATATGCAATCCCCTGAAAGATTACTGTATTTGCGCCGCTTGAGAGTCTCCGCAGATGCAGCAGCAGTGCCGGCGCAGCCAGCTGTGCCTGGAAGGTGTGATGGCGCAAGGGTGTCGACACACGTTGCGTCCCACACCAAAGGCCTACCCATCTTCCATGGCAGTAATGACATACCGTCTGGTCTCTTACCATCGTCGCGCGCCAAACCATTAGGTTCCAGTACGGCAGGCACACCGGCGATACCAAGAGCTCGACGGATTATGTCATTTAAATAACAGTGTCGGGGTATACGCCCTGCACTCCTGCTGCATGAAAGCCCGTGGTGTCCGAGGCAATCGACCGCTTCTCCACAGCGACAACGATGCGGGGAAACACACGGCACGCCCAACCGGAGACAGGTAGCAATGCGGAAAGTACCGTCGTCCAGCATGGTACCAATGTTGGGCGACGGTAGCGCGTGAAGCCAGGCTCCTGACTCCCATTCTCCCACAGCCAACAGGCGCGCTCGCTCTGCCGCACTGGAAGCACTATTTATCATATTGCTTTTTGCAACGCTGCAGAGGGGCCCGTCCCATTGCCTCTGGGAGAAAGGGTTAGCAGGTAAATCAGAGCTCGGACATGCAATATTCCAAGCAATAAAGAATTCTCTATCTATCTATCTAACTTTTTGATATATTATATTTATTACCTACCTCATGACTTAATTCATTATTCATCATTATATCGAAATCCACGCGGACAAAGTCATGGGTAACAGCTAGTATAAAATAATGAAGAACCAACAAGCTAGAACTTCAATCCATGTGCATCGTAGCGTGGCGGGCGGCGCGTCAGAACTTGGAATTGTTAGAATGATTTTAATTTACACGCACAATTGATCAATAATAAACATTATTTAAGCGTTACAAAGTGGATTATCTCACCAAATAAATCTGCAATTTTATAATCTTGATCATTTCTAAAATCTTGAAGACAAGAGAGTTGTTTTTGTCTAGTTAAAAAATTTTACGTGTCCAATAAATTTATTTTTTATGTCATACATTAATAACGTCAATTTACTGACTTCAATATTAATGTTATCAAATCATCTAAACATTTGCTTCGTTTATTTATAAAACTGAATATAAGGTGACATTAAAGCATGAAACGAAGTGGTGTTAGTTACTACATTTGGTCAATTTTTTTATGCTGGGTTAGCGTATCGAGGGATAGAAGTTTTCGCATTTCTGTCATGTTTCCCCACACAAAAGTATGACAAAATTATTCAGAAATTATTAAAAAAAAAAATTAAAGCATTCATTCTCACAAATAAATCATAATGTTTGCGTATCATATGACACTAGTTCATATTTGAAACAAAAAGTAGGTAGGTACTGTTACTGATTTCCAAACTAAGCTATTGCTTGTATTTTGGAAGACAGCGTTCAGTCGTGGAGTATGACTCTGTGTTACAATAATGTATATGGTGAAATTGTTAATTTTTAAACAAAATTAGAAAGAAACAACTAATAAAACAGAAAACAAAGTAAAGAAACAAATCTATTTTGCATAGTTATTCTAGCTCATCTGTAATGTGATTTGACATTTCAAACAGCAAGTGATCTCCTACTTATAAAATTAATATTATGAGAAACGCCCACTACTTCAATACCCCTACAGTCTAAGTTTGTCACACTTATTTGCCGTAGATCAAAGCAATAAAGTAAGTAATTCTGTGAATACCGTCACGGTACTATGTGAAATGAGCCATGTCGTGGCACGTGCGCCATGAAATAACGCCTATTGTTGTAGGTTTAGGGAGCTATTCAATGGAGTCCATAGATAGAAATATTAGATTGCTTTTTAGACACAAAAAATGTTAAAGTTACAAATACTGCACTCTGACGTTAATATTTTTTGTCTATGTCAATAAATAAGTGACCATTGAAAAAAAGCATTGTATACAAAAATGTATTATAAAAAATTATCTCCTATGCAATAAAATTACTACACAGTAGTTTAAGATCTTTGGGTTTCATTAAAATTTCGCTAAGCGGCTGCAATAGACGCCTTCAGATCTGTCTTAGCAGTATCACATTTAAGTGGTAAAGCTAGTCAATTTATTTAACTTCCATAAAGTACGTATAATATACGCTGCTAGCTATTTTCAAATTGAGAATAAGAAAGAAAAAGGAATATTTAGCATACACTACAAAAACCAAAACAAATGCAAGCATACCTCTCTCAAACTCTCTAGCTGTCTCCAATGACGTGGAGACTGCGTGAAATCGATTTACATCCTTCGAAGCGATTCTCAAGAGTGCACATTCACGCTTCATTCCAAAACAAATTGTATTATCTACGGGGATTACGAAACTTGGAATAGAAAGTGTTTTAGGCTAGAACCAAAATCTTAGCTCATTCGTAAATTCGTCACGTAGATTTGACTCGAGCCTTTAGTTTAACGGATTCAGCTGTTTATCAGTATTTTACCTAAAACGTCTGTCTCGACCATCACGCGTCTCTATACGTCGCGTAGATTTGACTCTTTCAGCTAAATATAAAAGACTTCGTTGTTTAATGTTTTTATTACGGCAAAACTTCACTTGGTGCATTTGGGTAAATTCTCGCCTAGTGAGATTAACCAAATTAGACTAAATGAGCGTAAGAGTGATTATGCTTTGTCAAATAATTGCAAATATTTTATTTATTCTATTTACCCAATTAAGCCATGGAAGGTGCCACCTTCACTGGAATAAAATAAACAAATATTTATTTATTTTAGTCCACAACTACCCAGGATGACACCGTTACTTTTCTCTATGCAAAGTAGTATTTTTGGATATATAAACATATTAGTCGTCCTAATAATTCATAATAATATGAGTATGATAACGTGAAACTCGAGTATTATATTCAAAATGATGAAATATTTCATCACGTTGTCATTTAATTTGGCTTTTATAAAATTTTGATGTACGTCAAAGGTCGCAAAAGTCACTTCCCCTTTAAAATCGACGACGCATTCCTGAATACCGTCCATTCAAAACCCCATATCAATGAAACTCGTGTAGTAAAGATAAGACATTAATAGGCTTGTCACATCTTGACAGATGATCTCTCGTATCAGTTAAGGTTGCATGCCAATAACTAACTCTCGATTTCATCAAACTTCTAAATTTACGTTATATATTAAACCCGTATTTACATCTCTCTTTCTTCCTCTTCTATTCAATGTTTGTAAGGGACAGAAAGACCGATAGCTGTTTTAACACGAAATGGTGGTGAGATCGGCGCTTACACCTATTTAGATACGCGTTTATTGTTCAAGTTAGTTTGATTTTGATACGCTTCAGAGTTGCTATGACTGGTTTTATTTAGTCATATAATATTTTGAATTAATTAAATAACACATCCATAAGCCAGTGCCTCGGCCAGGCTTCAGTCTTCTAACCTGTACATTACTAATTTGAAAAACCCTGTATTTCGTTGACATCCACATGAATATTAATTGAATAGAGACTTTATTTTAAAAAAGAAACACAACGTATCATTCTTGACAAATTGAAAACATAACCAAATAACTCTACCCAAAATGTACAAGTACCCATTTTTTAATTAAAAGTGAGCACACGACTTCCTATCAACCTATACATTGCCAGTATAAGCTGGTCTCGCAATGCACTGGAAGCCAATACAACTCGAGTGGAAATGTATAGGTTGATACGTAGCCGTGTATACTTTTTTACCCAGCTTACCCCTCAGAGCCTACATTGAAATATGCCTTCTCGTTGAGATAAAATTTTGGAACAAATTTATTCTTGTACTGAAATATCAACTTAATTAAAAAAACCAGCCAAGTGCGAGTCGGACTCGCGCACGTAGGGTTCCGTACCACTATACATCTAAATAAATGTTTTTCTTAATTCTTTATTATATTGGAGTTGATTGAATGAAAGGTAAAATGCGATTTACGATTTATTAGGTATTAAAAAAAAAACTAATTATTAGATCTCGTTTAAACCAATTTTAAGTGGAAGTTTACATGGTAATGTACATCATTATATTATTATTATTCCCTTATTTTAGAAGTTACGGGGAGGGAGGGGGGCACACATTTTTCCACTTTGGAAGCGTCCCTCGCGCAAATTATTCAGATTAGAAAAAAAAATATATTAGAAACCTCAATATCATTTTCGAAGACCTATCCATAGATATCCATAGTTGCGGAAAAAAAGTGGCTGTGACATACGGACGGACAGACGGACAGACATGACGACTCATTAAGGGTGCCGTTTTTTGCCATTCGGCAACGGAACCCTAAAAACGGCTCATACATAAAGCTACCTTATAGTGAGCATAGTACATTTCCGACAAAGAGTACTGAATTTTGTGGATTATGGAACTTTTCAATATTTTAGCGACGCGTATACGGCCTCTTAGCGCGAAGTCTCGGTCTCGATGCCCGGGTCGAGCAAAAGTGTTATTTAAGATTTGACGACCGGATGGCGGAGAGGGCAGTGTACCTGCCTGCTACGCCGAGGTCGCGGGTTCGATTCCCGCTCAAGACAAATCTTTGTGTTCATGAACATGGGGGTTTGTCTTAGTCTGGGTGTTTCTATGTATATATAAAGTATATAGTACCCATAGTACAAGCTCTGCTTAGTTTGGGACTAGATGGCGTTGTGTGTAAGTTGGGAGATATAATTATATTTTTATTTTTATTTTTTAGGAGTTGTAGTTGTACCACGTGGTTGGTGATAGACTGATAACAAATGGAACCAAAAAATAACTGGTGAAGTGTAGCTGTATACCCTGTCTGGGTAATATAGGCGTGAAGTTTTGTAAAATTTAACCTTTTGTTTATAATCCAAGATAAAATAATAGTTGGCAACATACAAGACATTCAAAATTTACGTTCTCCAGTTATCAATTAACAATATTATTGTTAAGTCACTGAACCAGGAGCGTAATGCTGCTCGTTATCATTTAGGTATTTACCAGTTCAATACTCTTCACGCGATCAAACACAAACAATCATCGGATTAAAACAGTTCATTCATAGTTTTGATACAGATATACTATTATTATAAGGCCTTAAAGGTGATAATCGCATAGCAACGCTCTATCAGCGCGGTATTATAATGTTCCTAGTTGCACAGATGAGATGCACTTCACAGCAATATTTTTAAAGTCGGCATGCTAAACAGCACTACACGTGGAATTCCCTTTCGAACCGACTTCAAAAAAATGAGGAGGATCTCAATTCAATTGTATTTTCTTTTTTATGTTTGTTCGCTGATTATTCGAAGTGCTGATAAAATTCTTTTTTTGTCTGAAGGAGTATACTTGTCATATGATCTCAATTACATTGGGTCACGATCTGATGATGGGATTTTAGAGAAATCGAGGGCAATCCTCAAATTTTAAAGGAGTACGTATTGTTTTTCATTATATTACCTAAACCTACTCGGAACTTCGCATCTAGTAATCAACATTTCATGCTGCTAAACTGATGCTGGAAGGAACAACTTTTCAACGGTTAGGAGTACGAGGATAATTCTTTAAATATAGGCACCTTAAGGTCGTTTACTGTATTCTTTCAAGTAATACACAGATGAGGCGAGACATTGAATATTACTTAAGTATTTCTTACTATTTAGTACATTTTTTGTAATAGAATTCTGTTTTTTTTTTCGGAAAATGATTACCTTATAGCATTACCTACACGTAATACCAAATTGCTCAGAAAACGTAATCCGCAATGATATGACATGTTATGTAGAGATACTCGTTGCTAAGTTGTAGTATATTTGTATTTGAGGAGATATTTCTGATAAGATTAGGTTATATTTTTTATCGAATCTCTATTAGATGTTACCGAATAAGTCTTGATAATATTCAAATAATAACTCATTCACTTTATTTATCGAAAATTTTCGCGACTATTTTTAATGTTTTCAAATTTATGTTTATTTTGAGATAATAACTCATCATTCAGCATCATCGTGTTACATAAAGACTGCCGGTCAATGACACCCTATCTATACACGTGTATGATGTACTCGAATTTATGCAAAAATTCATTGCTGCCCATGGTAAAAAAAGTATTTTTTTTCCAGTTTATGACTATTGTAGAAAATTAAAAAACGAGAGAGAGAAAGTTAAATTATTTTAATACGTTCCAATTAATGTACTACTACATACTACGGTTAGTTAGGATTTGTTAGACTTAAAAATAAAGTGATTTTAGGTTCAGTTGATAGCTGCACTGTCGCATCAGGTTTAATACTTGTAATGATAGTTGTAAGGTTGTAATAAATAAATAAATAATTAAAGTGAAAATCTCACAAATGGTCCATTAGCCTATACTTTGAGCTATAATGACACTGAGGCAATAATTAAATAATAAAACTGTAATTTCGCACGCATCACTACATCATTTTCCACACCTCACCACTTCTTATCACACGTCACTCGCTTCATTCTTCACATTCACTCTTCTTACACAACAAACCTATACTCACTGCTTCTACTAATATTCATCATAAATATTCTTAAAGATTTGTTACAAATTATTTTACATGTGAAAAATAGATACTTCTTATATTTAAAGTCCAAATAAATTGTCACCTACTTATTTAACTTAGCTTATTTCATTTTCATTTCATTTATTCAGTAACAATTTTTACATTGTATGCGAATGTTTTTAACAAATTAAAATTTTCTAATAAATAAGCACATAAATAACATTAATGACGATTTCAGCAATTTCATTTGTTCATTAATTAAATATAAAAGTAATGATAAAAAAGTGTAATAAACATTGATAGCACCACAATTAGATTTTTATTGAAGCTAAGGTAAGGTTGAAAATTTTGGAGATGGGCGATGAAAGCTGTGCCACAGTATTTAACTTTAGCGACTATCTTCGTATAATAATCGTGATTTTTTCTTCCCAATAAATATTTTTTTATAATTTTTTTACTTCTTTCTATTTGTTTTCATTCACCATTTTATTTGCGACGACCACTTGTCTGGTTTGTCAAACAAGCTTGCATTCATAGAAGCGTAGGTGACCGGCCAAGCGGCCGTGAACTATTCGTTCTATTGACTAATCAATAACAGGCATATTCTACACACCAGGCGTAAGTGCAGGCGTGTAGGTTTCGGGCTCGCTTGGTAGATTGGGCCAAAGTCATAAATATAGCACAACTTTACGTCTTTATTTCTAGGCATTGTATGACAGAGATGTATTAACACTCGGACTTCACTAGTTATATTTAGTTATGATTTATTTTATTTATTTTTTTATTTATTTATTAATAAAAACGGTACAGAAACTGTACCTTGTTCAAAAAATTACATTGACAATAAATACAATTAAATTACAATAAAAGAAAAATCATAAAAGATGATGTAATGGAATTTGAGCCAACAAGTTTTCTAATTGAATAATTTTCCAAAAATAAAAACCGACTTCAATTACAATAATTTTAGACTTATATGGTTTTCTCATGGGAGCCATTGTCAGAACTGGACCAAATTGAAGTCCCATTTCAATTTGGCACACGGCAAGTAACAGCTTTCAAATAAAAAAAAAACATTAAAATCGCTTCGCCCAGTCGAAAATTATGAGGTAACAAAAAAAAATACTGATGCATTGAGAACATCCTCCTTTTTTGAAGTCGGTTAAAAATCCTTAATGACGATTTTAGGCGATCCGGGAATCAAACCAGAGACTTCACAATCAGTAGTCTTGCTCTATCATCATCCATCGAGACAGTCTAGTAATTGTCAAGAACAAGCTGTATGCAGTCATTGAAGCGTGGGTGTCCGTTCCGAAGGTCCGTGAACTATTCGTTCCATTGACCATTCTACAGCAGGCGTAAGTGCAGTCTTTATGGTTTTGGGCACGGCAGGTTGATTGAGCCTTGATGGAACCAAAATTTTATTAGCCTTCTTTTCCGAAATTGTTGAGAAGGTTAACTATAGGCATTCATTAGACGATCATTAACATAGATTTACTTAAAGGGAGTATTTAATTTCCTTTTGAAACGTCAGTCGCATTAGATTTAGTTTTTGGTCCTTATCAGAAACCGTAAGTGCTGATGGAATAAAGTGCAGTATCCTCTTTTTAACTGCCTGAAATGCAGACAATATGCTTAAAGGAAACCAAACAGCTGTTCACAAAATTTCATAACATTCCATATGGCATAATAAAATTTAGGCACCAAAACCTTCAAACTTGATCTCCAGGTCACCTAAGCGCGGGCCGTTAGGACTCATATTTTACCTCAAATTCCTTTGCGCAATGCACTTGATGATATCACCGTGTTTGTTTATAAGGAAACTTGGACCGAACACCGCGGTGTTAGCAATTTAACATTAGTCTGGTTGTGAAATATTAATGTGCTTTCCTTATCCTCGCTATTTATGTTAATCCTTGTACATCAGGCTTAGGCCCGGTTTCCATCAATGCGGAGACGAGAAGAGGTGTTGCACTACACGGATCCGGTAGTGGTGCGAGAGAGTCTGGTAGTCGGTTGACTACTCCAGAATTTCTTTTACATTCCCCTATTAAGAGTAAGTGCCAATTAATGAGTTTAGTGAATTTAGAGGCCCGGATCTTATCCACCCCATGAAACATAACTGGCCAAAAATAAAAGTGACACAAGTTTCATTTGTGTTATTGGCTAATCCTGCCCATAAGGTTTATCTAACACCTCTGAAACTAGGGCCAAATGTCCCATCATACCGCGTAGTGTATCTGCTTGAGCTTCAATAACAACACCTCATTGGTTATTCAAACACATCCGCACTCATCTCCGCTTTTGGTGGTAACCAGAACTAATAATGCAGCAGATGTTAACAGGGTGCTATAATCCGGATCTACCTCAACACAATACCATGAATCATCTTTACGATCTCCTATTACAGTTACAAAGCGATTAGAAATCAAATTATAGTTGCAACCGGGTTGTGCCATATGACGTCACCATGTGTGTGACGTCATCAGTCCAAAATCATGGCGACACCATTAACTGTCAAATTGTTGAATTGATTTATGCGGCGCTTGCGACACCCGAATCGATGTGCTGATGACTAGTGTTGAAGGTTCGGTTGTAAAATATGGGTGGTTTACGATCTGGGAATACGTGGTTTCATGAAATGGCTGATCGTTTTTATTTAGGTCATAACTCTTAGGCAGGTCACGTCATACTGCCTCGTTGGTCTTGCAGGACTGCTCACGGTGACCGTCGGGTTCAATTGCCATGATGATGCATGGTAAAAGCTTATGGCTTTAATCCTAATTTCCATCAAGCTTCTTTAGCTTTATATTATATAAATATATCTCTCTCTCACTCTCTCTCTCTCTCCTTCAATGTTTGAACAGACAAGATAGATCGTAAGCTATATCTCAGCTTTAAACGTTGGTTAAACACGTTGGTGAAATTCTGCACTTAATATACTATAGGTATGTATATCAAAGTTAGTCTTAATACTAATCTAACGCTAGACGAGAGAAACTAAATTTAAACTAAAGCCATCTTAAGTACGGTTTAAATACTGCAATTAATTGCCCATGGCACTGCACGACTCATTTAAAAGTTAAATAAACTTATACTAAGTTATTTCGTGCTATTACTAAAAGTACTTCAGGCGTTCGAGCTTAATAGTGTTGCCACAGAATTGGTATTACAGAGGGAATTTCGTACAGACAGCAACAGAAGTAGCTACACATAAACATATTTTCAAAACTACAATATGTTTTTAATGTAAGAATGTGATTTCTGTGGAAGTTTGAAAATTTTTAAGTGTTCAGCTAGTTTTGTTGCTGTCTGTACGTATGACAGTACGAAATTTATATCGGTCTCAGTCTCAGGGCTACTATTTTACCACCCTCCTTCTTAAGCTTTCAAATAACCTGTACCTTGGTTTATACGACGTGTTTAATATTAAGTCCACCTGATGGTGAGTAGCAACTATAGCCACATCCACAATGAGGATTATTGCGAAAATTTAGTCCAGTAGTTGTCGTTACTTTGGAAAGAGGTCTCACCACCAATACTGGTTAGTATTGGTGGTTAGACCTATTTCCGAATAATGCGCACTGAACTACGCTATACTTATGTCAAAGGCGCCGCATGTATGAAAATATAAGCGCTCTGATATTTTTGACAGGTTTCTAGACATTAACTCTCAGTGCTGCCGCAAAGAAAACCCGGCATTTCAGAAAAAAACTTTGCAGATGAGTTGCCATTATTTGAAGACTTCAACAATATGTGTGAGTCATTTCAGGGTCAAGTTTTACTCTTTGGAGGCCTATTACAAAAAGTTTTACCACTTTAAATAGAACGAAACGATTTTAGACCAAACAGTTTTTAACCTACAAAAACCTATGTCAATATCGTCAATTATTCTCATTGCACAATTGATTACTTCTACACTTGTAGCTTGCATTCGTGTTCAATTGAATTTCCGAGTAACAATTGTATAGGTTTGCGAGTCAATTGGTGATGCGACACTTTCGAAATGCCGATGAAACAAACTAATAGACTTAATTATGATTTATGTGGCAAGTAATTTGGGCAACCGGGTGACAGTTTTGTTAGGAATTGTCTTCTCATCTTTGGCACCTCTATGGTGAACAGACGTGGTGGTTTCTTATGGAACACTAAGATTACTCAGTAGTTGAGGAAGACGTATAAAATAAACAAAAGAACATATATGAGAATGGAAGGTAAGTATAGACAGAGGGAAGGTATATAATAAACTAGATGACGATGTCAAACGTATTACGCGTATTTTTTCTAGTGCCCGCAAGTTGGAAAATATTAACAACGCCATCAATTGATTTGTTGCGTTAACTCACTTCTAACTTAAGCCCCTAACCCTCACCCTCTTGGGAATAAAATTTAGAAAATTCATGTACAGAATTCGAATTACTACGCTATGTAAGAAACCTTTATGTATAATTTCAAGTTTCTAACCCTAGCGGTTTAGGCTCTTCGTTGACGAATCAGTTAGTCGGGCAAACAATTATATAAGTATAGATAACTTGGTGGCCTATCAGATCAGAACGGTCAACGAGGAGTCATTTTCTATAGCCAAGATAACTAGCTAAATAAATTAATTATGATTTATGTGGCAAGTACTTTGGGAAACCGGGTGACAATTTTGTTAACAATTGTCGATTCATTATTGGATAGGGGTGGTGTTAGGGAAGAGTAAAAGGAAGATGAATTTTTATTTATTTCCTATACGAGACGTACATAAAATGTCGCTAAAACGGGAAATGACTTAAAGATGTCCGTTTTAGAAATAAACCAAATGAAACTGAGCGAAAATGGAAATATCAATTATAATGACTGGACGAGCCGATAATTCATGAGATGAGGCTTATAAGAATACGAGACTTACAATGTGACAAACAAACAAACTGAAGCTTATTTATGATTAATGTGACAAAGTAATTTAGGGAGCGGGTGATAGTTTTGTCAAGTCATCGAATGTTGGGGATCTCGTCGTAAGACATGATGGTTCAAGGAAAGGTTATATGACTTGAAAGTTTGCTGAGAAAGATATATGGGTATCGGCAATTTGAGCACACAAGAGATAAAGTACATAGACAAAAGCAGAAAAAGAAAATAGGAAGGATAAAAATGTGAATTAATAGGAAACTTAATCGTAATGACAGTGTTAAGCAGTTAATTCCATAGATATCTATCAAAAGCAAGCACTACAGTCATTTAGCTATCGGTCTAAATAAATCTCAAGCTCCATAAAACCAGTTCACTCGTACAAAAATTCGCTTCACACCCTCACAACATTACCCACATTACCGACACGACTCAAATGTACTGTGAACAAGACACCGTACAATACAATGAGACCCCTATACAAATAAATGTTGGCAACATTAAATACGATCTCGGGTTGAGTACAGTGCAAGCGGCAATATTATACCCTGTGCGGTATTTGTCGAAAATGTTTGATGTTGACATCCGGACCTATGAGAGAATGGTGTGAGCAGATGCTCATACCAAAGGTCCACAAAGTAATTATAGTTGCGAGGGATGGTTTTTACTCTTAGGAGAAGAAGTGCGTGCAGATAGGACAGAATTAATGCTAGATAACAAAACATAACATCACGCTTATATTACCTAGAAAGGTGTGACAGAGATTTACAACACCCACACTTCACCTGTTATCCTATCGCTATCCGCCGAACACAATTCCAACTCCACCTAATCCATTAATACCACTTTTACCGACCCAGGAATCAAATCCGAGACCTCGCGGTGAGAGGCGCATGGGCTAACCACTAGACCATCGAGGCAGTCTAGCTCTAGTCTAGTCTAGTCTAATTAATACCAGATAACAAAATATCGCTTTCGAAAGGACAACCTACCATTCTTTATATGAAATTTGGTCCCATACTTCAATTAAATAGCTACATGACGTAATATATCATTGATAGTAATAGTAATTTTAGTTTAGCTCTAAATATTTTTATGTATTTTGCGGTGAACTAAAATTACTATGATACAAAGTTTCCAATATGAGGATTCTTCCTTTTAACTACCTTCCGCCTTCCGCTTATATGCTCATCTAATTATTATTAGCGATGTTTCGCACAAGCTTAAAAAGCTCGTCACAGTCGAATGATCCAATTGGACAGAATTCCTTATCCAGTAATTACCATGCTTAACTGTAATGGCCCATTGCTCAGTAGACTGTGACGTGCAGTTTAAACTTACAATACAATTATTATATTTGGATTCAGAACGATGGGGATAAAAGGGCGTAATTATGAGGTGATTGACGTGAAAATTACTGGCGTTGAGATCATAACAAGGTCTAAACAAACGAATATATCAAGTAAAATCAACCTTGAAATTAATATAGTATTGAATATAAATATATATATCGGCGCAATTACAATTGTTCGTCGATAATAAATAATTTAAATCAGTTAATTATCCTAAAATTAGTTTATATACCTAAACATAACCGAATATCTGGACTGCATATTTCTAATAGAGAATTACGTGATAATGTGATGAATAAACATAACATTTGCCCTAATGATCATGAATATTAGGTTTCACATATATATATATATATATATCAACTGGAATTGGGTCCTCACGCACGACCATTCAGACATATAATAGTATCAATCGAGTTCTTTGACTATACTACAATATTATGGTTATTTCATCCGTTTCTTATCACCCCAATAAAGTTGAGTAGGTATATTTTGTACTCACCATAAGACAGACATTCAATACATTTGGCAACTAACAAAAGGATCATTAAATGCCATCCAAAAGCATCAATAAACCAAATTGGACACGCGTCTATTGAAAATCTCATAATCATTTTATTTGGCAAATAAAGTCACCCCTCAGCGTATTAACCACGAATTTCGTGAATCCACTGGGTATAATTTGTCGCCAAACGTTTGCGTTGACAGTTTCACTACAACAGATGTCCAATGATTATAAATTAAGTTTTGTGTTATTCCTATCAGCTGTTGGTAGACTTGACACATTTTGGTTTTATATTTCACTTTTGTTAATGACACAGAAAAAAAGGAAAGGAAGTTGACTGATTTTTTGTGCAAAAGTTTACGCATACATCGATGCAGTTTCTAATTCTAATTTTGATGAGTTTCAAATGTAACATACCATAAGTTTTTTGGTAACAGTAAGTTAAAACTCGCTAATAATTTCAGGGCCACCACCAACAAAATAGGAAGGTGGGTTAAAAGGGGGATTAAGAAGACGGTGGTCACCGTGTTGCGTCTGCCAATGAGCTTGTTCTAAAAGCTCTTATTACCATCAATCTGAATTTACTTAGTCGTCAAATTAAAACCAGATCATCATGAAAACAAACAAATGAAATTGAAAAGTCAGTTTTTAATGTCAAAATAACAATGTTTTTTAAGCTAGAATAGTTGTACCTTTGTCTAAAATAAAGATTTTTAATTTTTTGTCTGTCTGTCTGTTTGTATTAGCTAATCTTCTAAATGGCTGGACCGATTCTAATAAAATCGAAACCGCGAGAGAAAGTTAGTTTGTTTGTTTAATAGCACTAATCTTGTGAACTACTGGTCAAATTTTACTCAGGTCAGGTCAGGTCAGGTCTTTAGATATTTAACACTACGCTAAACTTCACGGGAGTGTAGCAGTAAGATTGAACTCAATACAACGAATTCCACGCGGTCAAAGTCGATGGCAATATGTAGTTATAATATATGATTGTTGGTATATTGTAGGACTCTATAGAAGCGAAACAAGTCCAGATTTTATAACTCCACTGAGTTTCCTAAGTTAATTTAAGTTACATTTGTAAAACTTGTTATTTTTTCATTAGCGCCGAGATTTCTATTCATGAAATAGCATATTGCGGAGTGCAAATCTTTTGGATTACTGGATTATATGCAAATTCTTTTTATACAATGAAAGCAGACAATGCATTTTGCATGGCTGCCAGTGAAAACCAGTTTTCAGTGAAAGAAAGCTTTTTAAGTGAAAAATAGAGTGTTTATTCTTTTCTTTCTAGTTATATCTTGATATTTATTTATACGGTTTACTTCAACTGTTCTAGTTTTTTCTGTGCATTTGTGTTCTTATTTCCCTTTTAATTATTGTCAACAAATTTTTGCCCGCGACATCGTGCGCGTGGCAAAGCTTACTGCTCTTCTGTCGTGGCGTTTAACATAATGTAAAATATTAAAAACATTTATTGATAGTTAGACTATCAAACACAAAAAGAGTTATTGAAATATAATCAGTAGTTCTAACATTAAACAAACAATTTAACTTTCACCCGCGGATTTGTCTGCGCGGTAAGTACATCAATAAAAAGTTGTCTATGTTACGCGTTTTACAGTTAGCTTTATATTTTTTTTTAAATTGTGTCAACCGTTTAGAAGATTTGCCTATAGCAGCAGACTGCATTTTTGCATAGGTATCGTACAAATAAAAATATCAACTAAAAACATTGTTGGCATTAACAACAGGTACCTAAGTGCCTGTTTTTAATGTCAACAATGTTTTTTTTATTTGTATTAATATTTTGCATTTCTACTGGATTTTGTGTTATTTTTTCAAGTGAAAGCGGATAATACTGACAATAATATTGCCAGTGTTCTTAAACCCATTAAAATTTTCTTCACAAGTAGTACATAGTAAGATAACATGTAATTACGTATGTATGTGTATATAAAGTATATGAATAACGATCAAATGTTGTGACGGTATTATGCTAGTAAGCATACAGTAGATATGGCTAGATCTATCGTGAGATTTACAGTTGAATTAACATGTAAAAGAATGCGGCTGTAATATAAAACATCCGCACTTTATCTGTAATGTAATAAGTATGAGATATGTAAGCCAACTAACTTGTAAAACTCGTGCTATCCCAAATTACACTGTTTCCCGAACCAGGGGTCGAACTCAAGACCTCGTCAGTAAGGCAGCTGCATTCTCAAATACAAAACAAAGTGTGTTTATGCTTGTAACTTTAAGTAAGCGCAGCGCTGGCGCATAAAATCTCAACGACTTGTAGTGTTGTAACTTGATCTTAAGTCTAACTTGAGCGTAGGATTACTGACGATTACTTTCTTCAACTTGAGACATAATGGGTGCATTGTAACGTGTAATGAGAGACGAAAATGTGACATTAATGCTAACTAATCCAACAGCATTGAATTTAACTTTTTGCTACGTAGATTACTAAGAAATAAAGTTTATCGGTTTTGGCATAATTATGATGTGCAAAGTAAAGTTTACTTTATCATTATACTTTTTGTGAAAACAAAGTGAGTTTGATACCAAAGAATGAAGTAAATCGATTAAGCGTGTCAGAGACCCTGGTTTCTTCGACGTTGGGCCACTTTGAACGGAATTTAGGGCGTAAGACCCAAAGGACAGGTGCAGCGCACGTGGCTGTGAAAATATGCTTTTTTTAGGGTGATAGTCATAGTAAAAACTGATTTTATAGAGCGTTGATATATTTTGAATACAAATTTAAAAGCTTACTGATAAAAATGGTGTAACTATTGGAATATTTGAAATTTTTGTGTAAATGTTGCAGGCAAAATTTGATTCTTAACAGGCACGAATCCTTCACGGTACAATTTTAACCTTGCATTCATCTGCAAGTTGAGAGTTCGTTGGAAATTATAGGAACTAGGATTTGATCTATTGCCCTGTATTAAGTACCTACGGGAAATTAAACAAAGAGGACAGAGAGAGGACATTAATGAAAATGTTACGTGAAAATTGAGGTCATTTGAATGTCTCGACCTACATTAGCTGTACCTACCCCTGTGATGTGCAAAGCATTTATTTGTAGGTATGTTAGCGTTTCTTTAGTACAAATGCGAAATATCGACAAAGTTTGAAAAAAAGTTTAATTATATTATTTTATTATATCAATTTTATTATCCTGTTCAGATTCAAAGCCTGAAGATAAAGAGGTATGAAGATATACCTTTTATTTGACGCCGATCACTAAAATCAAGAAGTTTCATTTTTGCATGCCGTGACGTTATTTAGATTTTATGAGAACCTCCTTTTTTAAAAATATTAATAAATAATAAATACATTTTGTCATTATTATATCCCAGAAGAAAACAAACAACTTCCTTACATCTCTTCCTATGTTGCATATTCGATACAAAAACACAATGGCCAACAAGATTAATTAGTTCCGTCAAATATAAATAAGTAAAACCACAAAACATCTTTTCACACACAATTTTACGCTTAATGTTACAAAGAAACCTTTATTACCATCGGTGACCACAAAGCCAGTTATTTTTTTTTACCACATTCGAACGCCATTTAAACGGACGTTCTAAACCACAACCACATTCACCCAAATTTGTTGTAAACTCCTTTCAACTTTCAGATAGGCATAAAACCTTTGTGGTTCGCGTAATTTAAGTTCAGCACCAAATAGGTAAAACTTTCTTCTGCGGTGTAAATGTAGTTAAATATATTCTTAGAATCTTGGAGAAAAGAAAACCGATTTTATTTACTAGACAACAAAAAAATTACAAAGCTCTTTTGATGTTCTCTTGAAAAAAATTAAAGATATACATTATATAAGAAAGTATAATAACAACTACATACTGAGCACTTTACCGTTTAAGTTTGGCGCCAAAAACAGTGGACAGGCAAAGGTAACTGCTGTATTATATAATGCCAAGGTTCGGTCACGATCCCATTGTTTCCTTCGCCAATAAAACATCAAAGGGATAAGGTTTTTGCTGTGCACCACTCAGGGCGTTTTGATTGCTTCCTGTGTTCGATTTTCGAATACCTGTTTTTGTTTTTTTTTGTGTGAAGGGCTGTTGTTTTTTGCCACCTTTTTTATACTTTTGGGATGTTTGTAAGTGGCACATATATAGAACCCGATTCTTATTTTTAAATGAATCAGAAGTATAAATCACTGTCGTAAATATTTTCGCCTATTGTGTAGCGATATTTAAATGAATATATAGAAATGTTTGTGTCTATGAAGCCATTGAGACATCCACTATTGAGTATTCAGATTTAATACAATGACACGAAACTCATGAATCTGAAACTGAAATTTAGAAATCAGTTTGAAAATAAGTATTAAGTGCTTGCGCAATCAGTGTAACTGCTTTACTCTTAAACTATTTTACAGTGACTTATGCAATATTGCTAGCTTTCTACATCGGAAAAATCACTTCAGTAGGTTTTTACTGTTAGGTTAGACTTCAAAAGCATTAGTTACTTTTATGATAACGTCACACCACTTCAAATTGAATTGTATACAATTTACTTAGGATACAACACAAAGGCTTATACGGAGAATGATAACTGTACCCTGTCATTGTATCCCGTAGTGTTTACCATGAGATAGTATACTAATCTTGGGTCGCCAGTCGCCATTGCTTCCGTGAACAGCACATTCAAGCGACATAAGCAAACACCCGCTTGTGGCTTGTCTTAGACTCAAAAGGAAACGGTTGTGTACTTTAAAAGGTTCACTTGGATATAATTTGGATTATCTCGGCTTGGCTACAGAATAAACTTGACTTCTCTCATAAAAGAAATGCAGATTATTTTAGTCGATACACGGGTATTCGCTTCATGGGTAATCTGGTTAAGGTAGGTTTAGCTCTATGATTTTCCATTAATTAGGTACTACTATTTTGCGGTAGGCTTTATAATAATACAAAAAGCTATCTGAAAACTCAATTTTCAGGCTTTCAACCGAGTGGAACAAATAAAATAGGTCACCACATATTTATCTATGGTTTGTATTGACGCAGATTGGTATCAATTACAAGGTTTCAAAATAAGAATACCGCCGAGGCTGCCACTCAATTCGAAAATGAAAACAGCGAAACTGTTCCAATTACAAAAATTATTTAAAATTGGAACGTGAATGAATATAAATGAATTACAGATGGTTCATTCATAGAGAGTTATTTATGTTTACAAAATGTGTCAGTAGGACGCCTTTGATATTCGAGCATTGTTTTTCAAGATTTTTTTCATTGACATCTGAATTTTAAGACACTTTTTTTACGTTTGATTTGTGACATTTTTGCTCCAAGTGGCTGTCGTTTAAATCTGTTTTATGTTGACTAATAGATTTATTTGCGAATAAATTGGAAATGTGAAAAGGTTGAATAAAATATGTATTCAAAATAATTTATTGTACTAACATGTTTACTGCAAAGACCCATCATTCTTAGGCTTATGATTCAGCTACTACTTACGTAATATGAAAATTATTTCGGCATAGTGATAAATTAGATCTAATTATAAAACATTAATAATACCATAAACTTTTTATACACAATCTTATTTTAATACCTAGCCTCATAATATAATCAGAGTCGCTCTTTTATTATTTCTGACTATGTTTAAGGAAAATAATAATTCATTTTTTTTGTTTTTCAGGTAAACATGGAATTAATACGCAAGAAGATAGTAGTGTTTTATTTATTTAAATATTTCGCTAAGTAAGAGTATGGTAGTGGTAAGTGATTTATGTAGGTAAATAACCCGCACTAAGTTAAATTTATCTATACAAAAATGTTTCAAAAGTGTGCAGTATTAGTCGAATATCTATTTTAGTTTTTCTATTTTTGTTAGGAAATTGATTTAAGAGTAGGTACCATTACTTAAATTGATTTAGAGCCAGACTTTATTCCTTGATCTATACAAATTACTGATAACGAATAGAATGTAGCAATTTGATGCCGGCTATTTTGCGCTTATTGATTTTGATGATGATCCAACTCCAGTCCTTATAATAAACATATTTACAACAAAGTCTAACATGCCCGAACACATTAATTTTACAGCCCACTTTGTTTATAGTAGCTCTGTTACCAGACACTGTTTGTTTACTATATTCATACATATTAAATAATATTAAATCTATAATTATACTACATTTAATTTGTTAATTTGTAATGCATTGGGGAGCCTTATTGCTACACCTATCGTAATTATAATATAGGTACCTATTGAAACTGACGCAACAAATTATTATAATTCATCAATTTTACATCTGATCCTTAGTTTACATGCACTGATAAATCTTTTTATATCATTATCCACCAAACGCAGTCATACCCACGTTCTGGGAAACCCAAGAGGGCGTTTTGTTTTGCCTGTAAAGTATGAAAACTGATCACTATTACCGTCATTTTTCTATCTCGAGTCAATATTTTATTTATGAACAAATACCCAGCTTATCTTAAGCAATAAACAGTATTTTATTATTTTTAGCGACATAGGCCCAATACTCATGCGCGCACGGAAGCGCGTTTTTAGGTTATCTCTAGTAGGTTTCTCTGATTCTATGTTTTAACTTTATATAATATCTAAAAGTATACATTTGGTTAAAATGATGAAGTCATGCAATAATAATATAATCATTGTCTACTCAATCAAATTAAACTATATACTACACACAGTACCAATCAACTTATACATTGCCAGCATAGGCTGGTCTCGCATCGCACGGTAAGCTTATACAACGCGGGACCATCTTATACTGGCATTGTCTATAAGTTGATGTGTAGCCGTCTGTACATATTATACTTTTATTAAATTTGAAAACCATCGCGGGCGGTCCCATTAACAGTTCCGCAGTACCGATGCACTTACTGTAACGTCCGAAGGCTGAACTCATTGTTCACGACAAACAAAAATGGCGCCTTTTATTGCAGTAATAAAATAAAATGCAACCCCAAGGCTAGGTGAGATCATCCTGCGAAAATTAATTGTGAAAGCTTTACGTGTGCTAAGCATAAGCGGTAGCGATTTAGCTATTGCGTGTGTTTGACCATTATGATAGTTGAAGTGGAATGTAGACTCTATATTTGTTACTTTAGAGCCTAAATTCTAACAAAATAAGCACGATAATTATAATTTTTATGGTATTAAAGTGACTATTGTTATGCCGATACGAACACGGATATAGTAATTACGTCATTCGTTCGTTATACCGCAGATAAGTGTCCCTTTGCTCATGGCCTAAAACCTGAAATGACCGAAGAGGTACTTGAATGGTATAATAATACCACCGCGAGGTGTGACAACTACCGTTCACCATTTGTAAAACTGCAGACATGCCGTTGACACACGACAGTCCATAAAAAGCGGTGCAAACCGCCATTTCGCATACAATTCCCCGCGATGTTCATGTTTCCTGAGAATATATTTTCTGTATCTTTGGCAGTAACTCTTTCACCGTACTTATACTGCATATTATTATAATTGTATATTAAAATTTCATGATATTGGCGCCCAACGTGGGGTTGCATAATACACATTTTTATTTCATTCTAGCGGATGTGGAAATAAACGTTAAAAGCCTTATTAAATAGTTATCTATATTAATAGAATTCGAAACATAATCGAAGCAATTGCTCTTAGACCGCCACATCTATTTCCGTTCATAGTCACTAATTTGAGAAGTCGTAGATATAGAAAATCAAAATCGCTTCAGCTCATGACTTACACCACCAAGTAGTCACGTACGTCCCAAATGTCACAGTTTGTAGATTTACGAGTGTACTCCACTCCCGTTTTATACACTGACATGTTTCCATGTTCATTCATCCACTAAGGTTATGCGACAATTTCATTAAATTTTCGGTACAATAGTTTTAGCTATCGTTTTTTTGTCAAAATTCAGGCATGTGAGTTATATCAAGTATCTACAATTTCTTTTTTAATAGTAGCACAAAAAAACTATTTTGTTTTCCTACTCGTGTTGGTCATGGTGTTTACGGGGCACTACAGTTTCGTGTACAAAAGCAGATTATTAACGAGTCGCTACATTGCGGCCTTCGATGTGCCTTTAATTAATTTATTTAAAGTAGTGAAAGTACTTCTATTTGGATACTGCCAAATACTGTACTGGCACTACTATTTTGACAGCAGGTTATAAATCCGATGGTGGTGGTAATTAGATCACAATGTCACGAAAAGGTGACGAAAAGTGCGGTACTTAAAAGTATTTGATATTTCTCGAAATTTTTCTTCCAATGTTTGAAGTAGGTCGTATATCAGATGCTAGCAGCAGAATATATTGCATCTCACTATATTATAACATAAATGTCACGCTCACGAAATCTCTAAAATTTTTCGTCGTCGAAAAATGCAATACAAAATTCAACAAACTGAGTTTCAAAGTTATGTATGCAAAGCGTTTGGCGAAGCAAGTGCATTTTAGTAAGAATTTAATTGAAATAGCTCAAGGCAGAATTTATTCGAACATGAAAAGGCTATATCTTGGCCCCAATTTTACCAGCCGAGTTTAACGCTAAGAGTTTTGATATCACTGTCCCGTTTAAACATTGAATGAGAGAGAGAGAGATCGAAAAACGGTCGAATCGTTAACAGCGTTTCAAGAAGGTTAGATACATTGGGGTTTAGACGCTAATAACTGTATTCTAGATAGCTCATCTCGCGACATGGAGTGTCCTTTTACTAAAGTGGCGGTAAGCGAGTTCATTAAGCATCTTTGCTTTTAGATTTAGGTGAATGTGCAAAAAGTTACTGAACAGGTCATAAGATCACCGTCAAGTGTGTTCAGAGAAAAACCGACTATTATTAATACTGATTCGATTTTATTAAGGAAAATCCCTTTTTAAATTGATTAGGAGGACGCAATAGGCTCTTTGACAGTTTTTTAAAATATATTTTATATTATTTAGTAGCGGTTAAGGAACCCAGTAAAAGTTGTATTTTTTAATTCTGGTACATATTTGCTGAAAAATATCAAATTCAAAATTTAAAATTATAAATTTAGTAATCACACAAAAACAATGGCTAATAAAGGAAATCCAGGCAAATCTTATTATATCAACTTAGCTCTTGTGTAGGCAAACGATGTTTACACAGGCATATGACGTCGTCATAAACCCGACCAATCAGGAGCGTTTTGTGTCACGTGACAATCGTTCATAAATATGCATTTTTATTTACGGAATATAAAATATATTAAATAATATTTTCAACTTACGTTAATAAATAACCATTTTTAAACACATAATCTATACTGATTACAGTAATTGATACTTTATTTTTCGGATTGTCAAATAGCCCATTATTTGTCGTATTTTTTCACAGTCGGAATCGAGTTGTAACTTTCATCATAAAGTCGCTCGAAGTCCACTGATGGACATAGGCCTATCCCTATTTGCGCCACAACACCCGGTCCTGCGCCTTCCGCATCCAGTCCCCTCCAGCGACCTTCTTCAGGTCGTCAGTCCACCTGGCAGGGGGGCGTCTTACCTTACGGTTGCAGAGTCGCGAGTCTTTTTTTCCCTAAACATGTTTATTCGTGAGCATTTTGTCAAAATTACCCTTCTTTTTAAACCACAAATATTAATACAAAGAAATACCAAATTCCCAACGGCAAAGCATAATGAATATTGAAATTCAGTTGAGCGTGACAATTTTATTTAACTTTTAGTCCGACAATGGCTGCATCTGTGTCAACAGTGTGTTAGAACTAACACGGGACAAAGGTGGAAAGCTATGGTAATATACATTGTGTACGAATAGCTAGGATTGTTCTGTATTGTTCCACTTTGAAGGTGTTGACGTGCGTAAGAACTAAGACAGATCTGAGATGTGTTTCGATTTTTACTGCAAAGAAGTCTAGAGTGACGCTTTAGTTGGCGAAAAGGCTGTGTAAATAATTTTCAAGTCTATTTTCAAACAACATTGAGATTCAGTTGTCGTAGCCTGTTTGTAAACAATAAATAATCGAACGAAACAAAGAGCGCTGGAACGGAAGCATATTTATGGAAAAGCCAGAGGCTAGACTTATTTTATAGTAATCTACTAGACAAGTGCCTTTTACCTATTGCCGTATAGTGCTTTCTGTGCTCTGGTTTCGTACTGAGATTAGGCCCTGAAATAACTGGCACTTGAGATATACATTGTTGTCTTCAGATGTAGCGACTATATAGCGACGCATTTACAATTAACTTATGTTATAGTTAACATCAAAGATCATGGCGGGTCGTAAAATGCACTGTCAAAGTCGCTCGTTTAAGGTTCACTCTTCACCAAGAACTTTGTCATTTTGTATAATTGGGTTACAATGGGCTGTATTTGCCACTCACCATCAGGTGAACAACACGCCCGTTCGTATTCGTCGTATAAAAAATAATAATTGTAGATTTTATTATTTTATTTGTTGCCAACAGTGAAGCTTTATAAATACGCCAAGCATAAATTCATAACACGAATTTCGGTTGTAGCGATTCTTTTTAATTTTACGGGCAATATAAATTCCTTATCATGGCGGATTTTAATTTGAATCTAAAATGGTGCCGAGATTGGTAGGCGTGACGGGTAAATATTAAATGATGAAATACAATTTAATTAACTCTGTCAATAGCAATTTTCAAGGTTATAACTTTATGGCTATATTTTGTTGGAAGGTTTGATAGACCGAATTTTAGTTCATTTGCCTAGTATAGACTCTCATAAATAACGGATTGGTGAGGTTATAGCCATGATTTCATCAAACTTCTTAATCAGCGATTTACGATAAGTTTTTGATGTTTCTGTCCTTTTTAAACATTGATTGAGAGAGAGAGCTCGATTCGGCCGGTCTAACAAAACGTCGACATAACACGTAGGTAAAATTGGCGTCTATCTTCTAAAAAATATCGTAATTGGAATAATCGTCTTTGATACAATCGCGCTAACATCACTGGATTTACTTAATTATCTGCTGTCAGTATAAAATTCCAAAGTCTAATTAAAATAAAATATTAGCAGATACACACAATCTCATTGTTTTTCGTCCCACGGAGAATATTCTAGGTTATTGTTACCTACGCGTCTCTTTTATGGAAAACAAAAATACGCCATTGAACAAAAAAAAACATTTGACACCTTTCAAGGAGCTTGTCAATTTCCAAACCACGCTTTTTAATTTCCATTTTCAAAGGAATTTGAAACTTAATAGCTTAGCTCTTAAGCATATTTTGTAATGATTGAAAGTAGAAAGGGTAACCCATTGATTCTGATGGTATGTCAAGTTCATTCAATTTCGTAATCGATGACTCATCTGTCAAAATTTGTCATAATGTAATTTTATAATAAGTCGTTATAAATTCACGTCATCGTCATTTTAAATGATATGGTGAGGATTATAATAGCATTCCGTTTTTGCGTAGACTTGTTATTAGGTACATGAATATTCATGGCTTCTGATCTCATAGTCCGATTCAATGTCATAATAATACATATAAATGTTATGACATAAAATAATAGTGCATATTATTGTGCATATTCCAATGATATTCGTTTTTTAAGGACTGTCATCTTGATGATTCTAATCTGTATTATAATGTATTAGTGGCGATTCCTGTAAGAATGCGATACATTTTTAAAAGGTCAAAATTATAATATTGATATTTATGAGCTTAGTCCAATATTAAATACCATTTTTTCTACTAAATATGCTAATATAAGTACAACATGATTTTTTATAAATCTTTTGATAGTTTACTTAGGAGCTGTTATGAGAAGGTCTAAGGTACTATTCAATCTTAACAACAGTTAATATGCAAGTTCTTTTAACATTAAAAAGAGTTTGTACAATATTATTGAATAATAGATATTATTTTTTAGTCTCAAAAATATTTTAATACAATATTGATGTATTATATCACCATAAACGGCTAATATGTTCCCTTGTTTATTACCAAATAAAGTATGTCAGAGCATTATCCTTATGTCAACATGTCAGTAGTGTACTAATTAGTCTGAAGTGACGAGCTGACAGCTTTTGATGTCAGTGAAAGTGACGGTGCGTCACTACTAAACTATATTAGGCAGGCATTTGTTAAAGATAAGGTACTTTGTAAGTGGCTATCAATATTTTTAGCATACGAGTTACTACACCGGTGTTTTATTTTTAAATTATTGAAACAATTTATAAAGTGATTAAGTGGAATTTAAATGTGGAAGATGACAATTAGTTTTAGGAAATAAAAGAGGTTGAGTTGAGTTAATTAGAATATTAACATTTTAATAAACCATTATCCTATTCTATGAGTAACCTTACGTATTCGTTATTAAATGTTTTATTGGGATAAGGAGCTTTCATATTGAAATAGACAAATATTGTTAGCATTATTTTACTAGTAGTATTAAGATTAACGACATAAAATCTAAGAAAACATGTTTAATATATCTTAAAAGCTCACACTATATTATATAATTCTGGTAATTATTTAATAAAAATATATATTATTATCCATACAGAATGATAATGATTGATTTATTAATCGTAATTGTATCCGAAGCCTACGTGGGGCCGTGACCCATATGATGACGTCACGAAGGCTCGTCCAGCTCATTGTGACTTACGAGCTTGTAATTCCGCGAGCAATATAGTTATATCATTGATTGCTGCTAATTTTTTATAGTCAAAATATATGTTTGTCTGTCCCTGATTTTTAAACCTTTGCTTTTACAATCTGTAAAAATAAATAAAAAATAGCAGCTTGGCAAAATAATCTAGAATCGCAACTTATTTATGTCTACCGGCAACATAATTACAAAGAGTTAGCAATATACTTTCATCCTATAGTCACATTCTACGTCAACTGACTAGACTTGAGATGATAAGTAAAAATAACGAAACCTGATTGGTCATTCATGGATATCTCCTCTCATCTCCACCTTGGTGGAAACCAGAATTTTTGCACTCTATAATATGCTGCCAATCCCCACGTGGGACAAATTCTAGTGTGATCCGAAAAGATTTGTCCTGAGTCTGACTTTGTAAAATATATTATGTTTAATAAAACCTGTGCAATACACTGCAATCATCGTCGTTTAAAAAAAACTAATTCAAAACTTCATACGATCCATCTGCACATTTGTCCACCACCCAAGAAGTCGTCCCGCCATTATACAGTTACACAAATACCCCGATTCGCCTGCTCGATCCCGGAACAAAATAAATATAAAACATCTTAATCACAGAATAAATTTCTTTTTACCGACGAATGAAGACACCTGTCTTTTTCTCATTAATCTTTGCATTTTGCCAACAGACGGACACCGGCCTTTCAGTTTTTTTTTATTTTTTTTTGTTGTCGTTATCAAGTTTTCGTTGAATAAAATGCCAATTTGTTGCAATGTGTTATTTTGGCAAGGTGTATAGGACGGAAGTATTGTCGTTAAATTTTTGCTTTAAATTTTTTTGGTAAATAATGGTTTTAATTAATAATCAACTTAAAGATAAACTGTAACAACATATTTCATGAAAAAAAAATAATATTTTTATTATTAATAGGTGCACTCTTAGTTAAAAATCAATTAACATACTACTATTATAAATAAATTATTCAGTTTTAGCTAGTATTCAATTTATAAATAAATGTTCTTTTTGGTGGCATTTTATCAATACGAATATCACACCACTAGACATTAAGTCCAACTATGTACCAATTTATGTGCAAAAAGTATAATAAATAAATAAAAATTATTGCCTTGTTATAAAAGTGCCAAAATACATAATACGTATAAACTGGTCTGCAAAATAAAAGCACCTTTTAAATTTATTATTTAATCTTAATACATTCATTAAAAAAATAAAAATGGAAACTTATGATGTCGAAAACGGTTGGAATATTAAAAAAATATGCACCCGGAACTTGTTACATAATATTACAGAGGCAACACCTGTTCAACATTCAAAAGCATAATATTTGTGCATGGTATATAATATATATATAGCCCGTAAATTATATTAGTAGGTAGTAAAGTAATAGCATATCTTTCTCCGTAACTGGACAATTATTTTTTTATGTAGAATTATAATATCAGAAATAATAATGTTCATAATTATGAAAACATTAGACTTTAAAATCAGATGCGACATTGCATGACTTGTCCGTGTGTAATCTACCGCTGGATAATTCAAGCTCTGATAGATATATCTAAAAGGTTTTATTAATCGCATAATTTGTGTTACAAAATAGCGTTTAATTTACAATGGGCCGCCTGGGGCCACGTCGTGATGAGAATAGATTCATTGTAATGTTGCAGTAGTGAAGTTTGTGTTGTATTTGTAAAGCGAGTAAGTGAAAATATATGTTTTTTTATCAGTATCTATTTTACAGCGCATACTAGGTATTGCAATTCAGTAAAAACTTGGTTGCTGAAGTGTCTTATGCCTTTAATTTTATGGCGCGTTTATGGTTTTAATTCAGTAAATATGTTTTCTAATAAAAATACACTAAATTAAATAATATTCGGTCTTGTCACTATAAAAAAGTTTTATTTCATAAAATTCACAGATTACAATCAAAACGTTAAATGTCATGTTATATTCTGTTTTCTAATGTAAACCTTTATTATCTATGACACATTCGAAAACGTTTGACAGACCAAAATTCTCACGTGCCAGTACTAAAAAAAAAGAAAATTTATATTTTTTGCGATAGACCAATAGCTCATTATGTACCCAAACCGCGTAACAGTTGCTTGTTAACTGACAAAAGATTGTTTTTATGGCCACTCTATGTGCTTCCGAGAATCTATTGTACTGCGAAAAGTGTACTCTCCACGATTTTTTATTTATTAAAAGTTGAACAAGTCTATAAAGATTGTTTTGTTCACATTTTAACTATAAAATTGAACTAGAATACTAGAACATTTTCCTTAAACTGAACCAAAATTAATAACATTACATAAAATTACGCCTATGTTAATCAGAAGGGTATGGCAGAGGTGTTTAGTATAATATACCTGTTATGGAAAGGTTCCATGTGATAGAGGGTGAGTCTATCCACCCACCGAGCACAATTCCGTGCTGATATTGAGAATTTACTGACGGAAAAAGCCAAGATATTTCTTTTTCTTATTACGTTCAAAATCAACAAACTCGACGATACAATGCAGATTTGACTAGCAAGCAGGACTGGGATCTATTTAAATCTACAAATTCAAATTCAAATTCAAATCATTTATTTTCAAGGAGGCGCTTGAACACGTCAAAATATTACAAACAAATGATATAAAAATAAATTATAAGTAAAACTAAATTATACTAATTACAATGATTTGAATAACCGCGGCTTAGATTAATTTTAATCGGGATATTTTATATTGCATATCAAATAAATAATCGCCTCTCAATACATACTCATCATTTATATTCTTATTTACATCAAATAACTTACTTCACTACAGATAAACTAAATGTTTAACAAAACTCAAACTGCAGATAATTCGAAATTACACATCAATATGACATTCCTTTTTTCCTCATAATGCAATACAGTTAAATTTATTTTTGTACAAAAATACTACATGCATAGCATAAATACTGACTGCACATCAAATTTACCATATTTCATAGCAAAATAACTATCCCAGTCGCATATTAACCAGTAAGTACAACAAAATCTGTTCATCATATTTGTCTTAATTTTCAAGAAGCCATGCTCGGCAAATTTAATGATTATTATAACAAAAAAATCCTTTTACATTGCATTATTTCTAAAAGCAGAACAAATTAACTGAAAAACTTCGCGCGTTTTTTCGTCACGAGTAAATAATATAAAAATAAAAGCTATAGTTATGGCATAGGTCAATTATGGGTAAAGTAGTAGGTTAGGTTAGGTTAGAACTGCGACCATAACATAGCGCGAGCCGAGCGAGCGAAGCGAGCGTGCCGCGGCATCGGTCGGCGAGTGCTAGAATCAATCTGTGTGATACTCCGACCCCTTTTTGAATCCACCCACTAAATAAAATAATATTATACTACCTACCAATTTCTTATTATAATAGATCGTAACAGACGACAGTACGTGGCGCCACCTGCAGAAGCTAAACAGGAAGCGTGGACGCCCCGCGAAAGCAATACCCGCTTTAATAATTCAATAAATTACAATTTTGTATCTAATTTTATATTTTTTTTGCTGATCTCATTATGTGATAATTAATAAATAATAAGATGACTGTGACTAATAAAATGTTGTTTGATTTAGAAAAACTGCTGTAAATATTATAAAAATAGAAGCTATATTTAAAAGAAAAAGAGTTAACATGTATAGTGTGCATTAAGATTATTAGTTGTGCATTGATAAAAAAGCTTTTGCTTTAGGAAAAATTGCTGTGCGCTGTGAAAATAAATTGTAGTGTGTTTAGTAATATTTTGAGTTGAATATTTTGTTGTGCAATCAGTAATTTTGATGGGAATTTGGTATTAGTTTGCATAGAAAAAGGATATTTTATGATTTGCGTTTAAATACTACCCATTTTAATCTAACTGTTTAGAATCAGATTAAAATCAAACTACCAGCTCCGATGGGTATCTATTGCATTATGAGAAGAGCTGGTGAGAAACTCATGTGCACCATCTTTTCAAATGAAATGAATAAAATAAAACAATTATTATACATATTGAAAGTCACATAAAAAGAGCAGTTCATTTCCAAATACTATTATCATTTATGTAGTCTAAAATACAGTAATAAGTTTTTTGAGATAATCTGATTTTAATATATTTCTTAAATTTACCTATCGATAATTCTACTGCGTCTAATGGAAGTTTATTGTACAAGTACGCATAGCTACACATGAAGCAGTACATTTCCGGTATAAGATTTTCTTGCATTGTATGAGCCTCCCGAGCAATGCAAGTCCAGCTTATACTGGGGAATGTATAGCTTGTTTTGTAACCATCTATACTCAAGTCATCATAAATGAAAAGCCAACTATCACATTATCATTACGGCTAACGGCTGGCCTCGTCAGTCAAACTTATGAGGCCGCATCACTATTATTTACTTCTAGCTTTTAGTATTGAAAAATGATAAACCGATTACGAACGGGGTGGTTTTGCTGTTTTTTTATCCTATTACTAATCTTCTTTTCCTTCGCGGACAGCTTGCGCAGTTGCGCGGGAATAAACAATTTTAGCCTTTATTATTAGGCTTAAAACAAATGTATACCAAATTTAAAATCTGTACCGTAGTTTTTGCGTGAAAGACAAATATATTAAACCAAGGTCATGGTGCAGTTTCCACTAGACAAACTCATTCACGAAATGGCCCGTAATAAGTGTATATTTACGATAAAATCTGGTAATATATTATTATTCTGTGACCGAGGGCAGACTCCGTCAACATTCGTAGCACCATTTACATCACGCAAGTTTTCACTAAAAGATTGCGTATTTCAGAGACGACTATATTTCTGTAATTAATTTTATAATAATATAATTGCTTGGCAATAACCAAATGGTAGATAGGTGAAGTTAATTTAGAAGAATATGCGTTTAAACAGATTTTTTATCAAATTCTCTCGCTTCTAGCTCGCGTTATTTGAGCTGTTTTACAAAACGAAAATACGACTATTGTCAAAACGGATTATAATCTGCCCACTTAAAATATTAACAAGCAGTCGACAATCAGCCTCCAACAATTTCGGCTTACAAGTAACTTGACATATTTTTGTGCAGGAAGACACATAGACACCATAGCTCATTAAAGACATTAAAAAAACAATAAATGTCGCCGGCTGCCTCCAGACAAATATATTATCATAACAAGTTATTTTTTGTCAGTTAGTTTGCATGGAAATGCAAGCGAAGCACGTAATCTTTGTCTGAATCGCAGTCTGCAATATGTATGGATGTCTCGATTTTCGTGAATCTTTATTTTTGATACCTAGAAGCTGCACAAAAAAAGCTTTGTGAATTTGATCTTGGTGAAATTTGACGTGTGTACCATTGCTATCTATGTACTCTTTTGAACTAATAAAGAAGTATAATGTCATGTTATTAAAAGTAACTTTAAACTTCATTCATTACCACATGAGGAAGATTCGTATGCACTTAAATAAAAATTTGTGTATGCTACTTCTTACAGTGCAGTTGCAAGGCTACCAGATGTCCTGGGAGATACGATAACGGGTACAAGGTTTATCGCCCGGTTGTGAAACTGTCTCTGCAAGCATTCGGCTACTTTTCACAATACATTGTTATTTTTGATTTATTTGCATGGTAAATAAATAATTTAAGAATACAAGTAAATTAGATCATTAATTTAGGTCAATGTCATATCAGACTGTTCAGCTGTGGCCAATGCCAATGGAAGCCTTTAACTAACTAAAGCTAAAGACGTAGCACACGAAATTCTATAGTTAATTCAGATTGAAGATTTTTAATAAGCTTCTACCCCTAACCAAGGGGCTACCTAAGCAAAGGGGCCCACATGATAACCACACCCACTGTAATAGTGCTATCGTCCACGTTGATAGTTAAGACCACGTTCAACGATCGATGGCATCATTCTTTTTTATATAGGGAGGGTCTACCGGCGACTATTGGACTTACTCTACTAGAAGGGTAATTTGTTAACCTTGGATTTAATGAAGTTATATCTAACAGATTTTCACAATCTTGGCTCAGGAAAGGGAGCACCTTGACCGTGTGCTCGAAACGTGGCTATTGCTACTAGAGCTGTCGTCTGCACGGCGAGCCGTCTGCGACCCGATGCATATCGTTTTAAATGTCAAGTAGCATAGCCAGACAACTCGACTATACAGTTCATTTTCATTCGATACCTTCGCGTTTTTAATAGAAACTGTGTTTTTTTTTTAATATATTTTTTTGGAAATCTGGATGATAGGAAGTAGTACGTTAAATTTTATCAAGAATAATGTTTACCCACCCAGGAATGGAGTATCTTAGCCATGTTCTAAAATAGTGGCTAAAGCCCTATTATAGCGACATAATATCGTTGTCTTTAAATTTCATCTAGCCAGAAAAATTCACCCCAGATATGGTTTACGAGAAATGTTTTTATTCAATCAATCTGCTGAGCCTTTTTCCATTATATTGGGATAGGCTTTTAGTCTCATGTATTAAGCTGCATATCAGTATTTTACGTGGAACGATTGTCATCAGACCTCCACAACCCGGTACGAGATAATACGATACTCATTTTTATACTAGGTATGTAGTATTATGTTAAAGATGGTCACGCATCCACGGGCGACCACGGGTAGCATTGCTTAACCTGCAAGATCGATCGGAGGGGCAGCTTCGACTTAGCCAAGAGGTCCTTTAAACATTATAATCACAAGCTTAATCATCTTTGCTTAGCAAAGGAAAGGACTACCTTGACAATGGGCTCAAAATGTGGCCATCGAATGCCATCGAAGTCAATAATTCTAAATGTCTTATACCTAGCCAAACTCTGTCTACACGCGGTTCATTCAACTACTTTACATTTCGGATGAAAAACGTAAAATATTTTAAATGCCGTTATATAATATTTTAATCAAATTTATATAGCCTATGACACCTAACCTAGTCTTCCGAATCTAGTGACACTCATTCGTTGAAATCCGTTCAGTAGTTTAGACGTTATGGTGGAATATACAAACATACAAACGTACATAGACAGCCAAAATCCTTCCTTTTGGCTTCACCGTAGTCGGGTAAAAAAGTCCAATAAGATATATACTTATTTTCTTTGTGTATTTTCCTCAAAAAATGCAATGGCGAGATTTCAAACAAGGATTTCAAACTTGACGTAATTGTATTAACAGCCTTGTCTTTTCGGAACTAACTCAGAAACCACGGCACACGGAACAATAGTAGTCCTCTTACATTTGGACATTTTCATAGTAAATCGCGAATATTATTATCAAAATATATTTGATGAAACAGCAAATATAAAAAATAAACAATCAAAAGGACAATGATATTATGCTTCCCAGAACTTGAAAGCCCAATTTTACATTATAACCGGAAGACAGTAGCGTACGCACAAAAATTATACGCTAGGTTAAAGGTAATCTCGTTTAAAAAGCTCTACCACGAATAATAGCTAGCTACGGGTATTATTTCAAAAACAAGACATGATCAGAATGCAATATGCATCTCTAACCTAGAGTTAATTCTGATCACGTCTGATGTAGTCAATAATGGGTAATTGTATTGACATCAGCGAGATAATATCATCATCACGGATACATTACCGATGACTAACTACATAGGATGACATCTTTTATAAATAGAACTTTACTCAGCTATGGTTGTGTCATATTACATTGAGGATTTAAAACCCTAGAAAACTTCTAGTTAGCAAATTTTGATTTTAAGCTTAGGTCTAGGAACATAAGATTAAGTTTATCTTTTGGTAAATTTATTTTACAGGTATTAACAATCTTTAAAATTAAATAATACAAAACAAAATCATACCTAACTATGTACAGCTGGAAGAGAAATAGAACTAAAAATTAAAAAGTTATGCGTCAAAAAATACTTCCGCATCAATGTAAAATGCAGGTGACGTGCCCAGAAGGCTGGCGGCATCGCCGCGTTGTATTGCAATGCTCTTTTGGTTGCTACCAAACCATTGCTATGTAGATCTTGATTTACCCAAACTTGTTAATAAAGATATTGAACAAGTTCTTTTTTTAATTTACGAAATTAATTGATACTGTATCACTAGCATAGGCCGTGCAGAAATACATATACTAGCTTCCTTGCACTTGTGTCAGTGCTTTTCACTGGTGACCTACAATATGCTGAGCTGAACATCTTAGTCACACTGACTCACACTGCACTTGTTACGAAAGCACATTATAATTCTGTGCATGAAGTGTATCAACGTCACTGACTTGTATTAATTAAGTTATATTTTTGTTCCTTATGTGACTCATACAAAATCTGGGATTTTTGTAACTCTGAGTATATACTTAGCTAGATACCTAATGAAAAAATGGATATCTGATTTGCATACGTCAACTCTTAGGTAGATTTAGTAGATTATTATGTATCTTGCCAGTACATAACAAGATTGTATCCAGCAATCTTAAGCTTTGCCACAAACAATTTTACTCAATTACTTTATTTGTAAGAATTTATGATACAGTAAAGTGAGAAGGCTTGAAACCTGACAAATAATTCTCACACTCAAAAAGTTCACTGAAATATTATTAAAACATAAAAAGAATAAAGGAAACATTCTCTTAAGATTTTTATTATTGTATATTATTCAAATTTGACCTACTAATGAAATCAGATCACATCAAAAACTGTTCGACGCAAGTTGAATACAAATATAACAAATGATCAAAGAAAAGTTGAACATTCTAGAAACAATTTTATTTTTGTATTTAAAAGTATACAAATCCTCCTTATTGATTTAAAGATACTCATATATAAGTATGAAAGAATACAAATCCGTTTTTTGACATGAAAACCTCTTAAACTTTAAAACCTGCGACCGGGCAGTCGCTTTAACCAACCAACTTTTCAACTGTTTCTTAGTATAATTTGCTTAGCATAGCTAAATACTATAAAATAATCAATTAAAAGTTAAAATTTCTTCTCGTGTATAAACTTATACTTCGTACTCACACTTAATCAAATAAAACCCCCAAGAGCGTCCTCATGTTCATTTCGAAAGATTTTTCATTTGGTTAAGAGCCAGCTTCGCGGTCCAGTCGTTAAGTTTTGCACTAAAACTTTAGAGAATTAAACCGTTTTTAAGTTCAGACAATTAGCCAAAGTATTAGTTCATGAAGAAGCATTATTCTCCTTTATGCACTCAGCTTCATACTCAGATTAACCTCTTTTACTACGATACGTAATTTTACCTTCAAAAGGCTTGCAAAGCTTTGTCTTTGTCTCACCGCTACATTTATACATCTATACATATAATAAAATTGAAAATTTGCCATGTCTATACATTACAGATATTTATCGCTCCCCAAGGGGGTGAATTAGAGTTGTAAGTTTATATGTAAAGTAAGTAAATTTCGATGGAAATTGCATGAAATTCTGCACATGGGTACCTACACGGCATAAATTATCAATAAGGTAGATTTATTGGAAATTCCATTCCCCAGAGGGGTAATTTGCACTTAAAAATTTTTCACGGAAACATCGAATTCTATGCAGACGAAGTCGCGGGCAATAGCTTTTTATCAATATTTTAGGCAGCCGCATGTCCAAGGATCCCAAACCGAAACTCTTGCCACGAAACCCACAGATTTTCAGCCTGTAATATCCGACAAGGTTTGTTTACCCTTATTTATTATTAAGCATTCCTTTTGCGAAGAATTTTCCAACCAATTATTAAAAAGAAGTATTTCTTCGTCTTATGAAAATATTGTTATCGGTGACGGTTTTTCTACGCCTACGGCTGGATTTTTTGATAAAACCCTTTCTTACCAAATTTGATTACGTACGCCGTTATTTCTTTACTTTTTGCTCTATTTTTCTAGGTCACATTCCATCAGTTTTGAAACAAATCGTACTCAAAAAGTCATCAATCATTGTGTCTAATTAACACTGCTGACGAGAAAGTCACACAGAAGCTCAGAAGTAGCTCTGCACTACACTATTTAAACACCTGTCAGTCACGCGCTGAACTATGATCTTACTGCACCTGTCTCATCCATATGGAGTGTCGGCTTTCTTCAATTCGATATCTCTTGAAGTTAGAAACGTGCCTCACATATCCACACCCAATTTGTAATTGCAATGTTGACCATTGAGAGTCGTATGTCATCGTGGGTAGCATTATAAAATTTATAAAACACATCACACATCAAATTGAAGTGATATTAATGAAATATTCTAAACAGGTGTACGAAATCTTGTACGATGAACATTATAATAAAATTCGTATACCGAAATTTACCCACATGTTATAAAAACAGGTACTAAGAGAATTATGTAAACTCCACATTTCAAATTTGGTTGCTTCAATTGCCAAAAAATACTTATAAAATGCTTTGATTAAAGTCAATAACTTAAAAAGTAATTACTATCTGTCACGACCGTTTGCGTGACAAAACCTTCGTGTTTCGCGCCCTGAGAAGGGTCCAAACGGGAAACGCTTAAAAACAAGTAATAATAACATCAAAGCCAAAAGTAGCACATAATAATGTAGACATAATTGCAGGGCATTAGACAGCTGCATTGATAAAATCACATGTGTTCGTAGATAGCAACGGTGTATCGTGTTTCAAAACAAAAAGGTATGGGCTCAGGTTCACTGTGCGAGATATTTATGTTTTCCTATACAAACCATGGAGCAGATAAAAACATGAACATACATAAACTACTGTATTACAGTTGATTACATCATCATCACTATCTCTATGATAGTGACATAGTATAAAACTAAGTCGCTTCCCGCTGTCTGTCTGTCCCTATGTATGGTTTGATATCTTAAACTACGCAACGGATTTCGATATCTACGGTTGTTTTTAATGGATAGAAGTATTCATAATGCAGGTTATGAATAAGTAAGTAGGTTAAGTTATGTATAATACATGCTTATTATAGTACTACCCGGAGTGAAGCTAGGGAGTGTCGCTAATTATAATAATAACTATGAAGACCACGGTATTGACTATATGCCTCATGTGTGATTTCTGGTCCTACTCTCACTACTAAAACGAAGCACGATAGTGCAAGCGGTTGGCAGGAACTATTGTTATGCATACTAATAATTAAACGGTGCTTCCATCCGCAAGCTCGATGCTATTAATTGATATCTCTACTGTTATTTATTGCTATTCTATTATTTATTTTAAAGAGGAAATACTTTTGGATTGTTTCTTTGCTTGTACCCAACAATCTTCTAATCTACTGGACCGATCATAATAAAAATTGGTGTGGAGATAGTTCAAGGCCTCAGAAATAATAAAGGCTACTTTTATCGCACTGCCACTCGGGTGGGGCCGCGAACGGAAGCTAAATATAATTCTAAATCTTCAAGAATTGAAAGTAGCAATCTAGCTAATACACCCCCTGAAGTAAATGTTGTCTACAACCCAAGAAAAGCCATAAATACTTGCATGCGTTTTAAATCAGGAAATAGGATCCACGATGATTTGTTTCCCGTAACTGCGGTTACATGTATTTAACAAAATGCAATCGATTGCCTTCACCCGCGTAATGCAATGTTTTGACGAGTGCTGGTACTAAAACCAAACACAATAGAACGATAGGGCAGATTATTATGACCTTGTTTGCAGGTGTTCCATTGATATTTACTGCATCCAAGGTGGTAATTGTTTCAGTTTCAGACCGTAACATAACCAGGACATTTGTATACGATCAAAAGTTACAATTCTGTGCTTTATCGCGGCCAGCCCATGGATATAATAATATAATAATAGCAGTATAATAAACCTGTATCTGATACATGTCCCACTGCTGAGCTCGGGCCTGTTCTCATGATGAGAAGGGTTAGAATTTAGTCCATCACGCTTGACAAGTGGGGATTGGTAGACTTTACACAACCTCGAACACTTTTTAGGCACTCTACCAGTTCCCTTACGATGTTTTCCTTCACCGTTAGCAAACGACAATTTTATTTGATAAAAACAGACATTTCATAGAAAATACGAAACTTAACGATTTATTGACAGAGGTGTGTGCAGTAGGTTCGAACCTGAGACCTTTGACTCCGCAATTCTACGGTCTTCAACTCGGCTATCGCTGCTTGGTGCTTGCAGCCCATGGATATCTACTAAAATTGTAGATGCATCACTATTTACGAAGAATAAGATATAGTAGTAGAGATAGATATTGGCTTTCAATGCTAGTAATTCACGCCGACTATGCACATCGTTAATTGGAAGTCAAGGATAAAAAGGCGGTGACTTCTCCCTACCAAAGTTGTACCACTTGTTTCGACTGTTACAAACAAAAACAAGATTTCATCAGTCGAAATGATGTTCGCTATACTCACAAGTCTGTCACTTCACACAGCATTTCAGGAAGAAGCAATGTAATGAAATGATTTCACGACACAGACGTTTAAGATCAAAGAGATAACCACAAGGTGTTCCGAGTATCCCATTACTAAAGGAGGAATGCACCATTACATCATCGGGTGCAATAATGCACCATAGATGTGGGTCGATGTAATTATTTATAAAACACTCCATACGTGGCATGGACGGTGCCTATTAATATTATGACTACAGGTCGACTACATTGTTTTGGTTCGGCGGGACGACTTGGTGCATCTACTCCTTTCTATAAATACGGTGAAATTTCAATCGTGGTGTCCATTTGGAGCGTAGTATTTATAAGTTTAGTACTTATAAGTAAATTCTGACTTTTTTTGATTTGACTAAACTATTTATTACATTGAGCTCCTAGTGCGCTAACCAATGGTTCGTCTTGGGTCGTGCAGATGCAATTTTGACAGTTTCAACTGACCAAATGTATGTTGATGTTGTTGAAATGTTGTCGGGTAGAATTACTATCACTGTCATTATCAAAACCGTAAAAATAGCATTTATCATACACACGACGAACCAGTGGTTCTTGGGGCCCAAATAACCTTAAGTAGGGCAAATCACACATTAACAGGTCGGCAAACTAGCTTAGAATATTTTACACACTTGCTTGGAATGCTAAATTAATAACAGTCCTTTAATTCGATGTATAATGTGTTTTATTATGCCACTCACGATGCATCTTGACGTAAAGCTCTCAATGATCAGCATTGCAATTACAAATTGGGTGTGGCTGTTATATTTGCGGCACGTTTCTATCTCTAAGAGACATCGAATTGAAGAAAGCCGACGATCCATATGGATTAGGCAGGTGCAGAGAGATCATAGTTCAACAAGAGAGTTGTCGCTCACGTAGCGTGTTAGATAAAATCATTGTTAATAATATTTTAGTAGGGTTTATAGTCGATAAACGATATCAGACACCTCAAAACAAATACTTCAAAATAATGCGTCTAACAATCGATTATGCATTTAAACTATAGATTTTAACTTAAGCAATATAATGAGTATACATAATATTTGTAATGTGCTTGCCAAGACTTTTAATTTTATACCAAAAACGTCAAGATATTTTTTTTTTTAATCTGACCGTTATATAAAATGTATATAGCCATTGTCACTCGGCTCAGTATTTTTACGAATCTAATGACCTGTCATACATTTAAATCCGTTCGATAGCATAAGCGCTACAGTGGAACATACACACATACATAAATAGACTGCCAAAATCAGTACCCTTTCTTTTGGCTTCGCCGTAGTCGAGTAAAGAGGACATAGTTCATCTTATTGTTTTATTCGTAAGTGCGAATTAAAATCTCGTTATGAAGATAATATTAAATTCCCTTACAGTAGCTGTAGCCTTCGCTACAAGAATATTTACCGTTAAGTAGCGAGTAATAACAAAATAACTGCTGTCAACGGCTAATCACTATAAAAACATTCACCTCACTAATCTCCGCTTATCTAACAACTAACCGTAAGTTAGCAGCCATCAATCAAACCGTCGTTCAACTGACGTAATGATGTCACTCAGTCAAGTGAGCTCGTTCATTCATCGTTCTTGACATTCATTCATTCATTCATATGATTGATAAGATGAAGATTTAATTCATTTAAATAAAAGGTCAATTTTTATGTGGTTGGGGTTAATTTGATTTACATGGTCGTTGACGTAAACAATTATCTTGTTGATTAGAAGGATACCAAAGTTGTATAAGTTTATGAATATTTATAATATGGTGATCATCAAGAATTCAAGACAACTTTAAATCAAGAATACTTGACTTAAAAAAAAACTATTTTTAAAAAAAATGTATATTGAACTCACATAAACTATCCGACATTAATGGAAGTTTTAAAAGACAAATAAAATTATCCTTTCCCTACATAATTTTGCATACTTAACCTACATCAAATAAATACCATTACAAAAATAAATACTTTTTTAATTTTTTTTAAAGACCCGAAAACATAACAGTAAAGATATGTATCAGAATTCTTTCCTCAAAAGGGCCACTTACTTAGAAATCTTGGGATACCTTTGAAATATTCTCGATATTATTTCTTTGATCCAAAGGATATTTTTTTATCCCTGCTCCGGAATGTTCCAGTGTATAAAAAGCGAAGGATTTAAAAACTCTTAGAATCTTCAGACAGACTTTCCGATACAAAAAAAACGAGGATATCTTTATAAAGATAAAATAAAAACATAATTTGCGATATTTTTATCCCAGACACTCTTGATCTTAAATATTATTTCAATAGAAAGATGTACAAGATAAGACGATATTATTGAACCCATAAAATTATTATTATAATAACTCAACCTAACCTTTTTTGTTCACAAAAAGGACAGAGTTTTGAAGACATGTCATCCCATTAACAAATCTATGGACTTAAAATGTTTAGTTCTTACCTTTCTACTATTTCCTAGTCCTAACTTAATAGGTAGGTTAACAAATACCGGCCAAGTGCGAGTCGGACTCACGCACGAAGGCCATTATCTATAAAAAATGGCAATGTCTGTTGTACGGGAAAATAGGGTAGCTCACCTAAAATATTTATGTTATGTGGTTTTTAGCATTTGTTGTTATAGCGGCAACAGTTATCATACATCATCTGAGAAGTTTTAACTGTCTAGCTATCACGGTTCATCAGATACAGCCTGGGACAGACTGACAGTGTAGTCTTAGTTATCGCGTTCCATTTTTAACCTTTGGGTACGTAACCCTAAAAAAAGACATATAGGTCGATACAATTATAATGAGACCTCCAACGAATCAATTTTAATTTCTTACATCAGAAGTGTGAAAATAGCCCATAACTCGTTTTATCAGCAATTTAATCGATACATTTAAACAATCCTTTCTCCTCACCTTCGAGTATTTCAACTTGCTTTATTGGAAAACGCAATTAAGTTTACCCTTTAGGCTTATCGGTTTAACCCGAATATATTATGAAAGTGCCATTCGCCTTCGCAGGTTTATATATTAGTGCGGGGACACACCGAGTACCTGTCATTACCTATATATACCATAAATTCGTAATGGAATAAAATTTTGCCCCATTCATTTGTATTATAGGACAGTGAACTGCGACAAAGTTTATCAAGTGCTCTTATTGTCTTTTTATAAATAAAAAAGGCACCAGTTTCCATCTTATTGCCAATTCATGTACATTTTTGAATTGTTTACCGTAAATGTTGAATATATATAAAATATTATCGTAGACTATTTCGCTTTCATACAAAGGAGGGTTCAAAAAATGTAGATATATAGAACATAAGTAATGTTTTATTATACAATTCTTGAAAATTTGGAGGACAAAGGCAATCAGATTTTTTTTAAATTTGACTTTTTTTGATGAGCCATAACTAACCTCTTTTGTATTTGGGGTCCCATGTTGATTCTACTTGCTGGGTAAATAAAATGAATGCGCTTGATGTGTCCCACACTTATCCCTTAACGAGTTGAATTTCTTACAACATTCAGATCCGATTGTAGAAGTGGATTACTTTCACCGGCGGATGTAAGGAATTAAATATCTGTAATTCTAGACCGCAAAGGAGTGAACCAATCAGATAAGTTTTATTGCGCAGGTATCTGTAATTGTAGATTTAACTTGAATTAAATACAAATCTATAGCAGAATACCTGTCTACCTACGGTTTCTATCTACATATTGGTTGGCGTGAAATTGGAAAGAATTTTATTAAGTCTTTTTACTCTCGCCACCCTGTATAAAGAACCATTCTACATCTCTATACCCTGAAATATACACTGTACATTGATAAATCAGACAGACAGTTTATAAGTTGAGTGCATGGTTGGCGTTGGCCTGGTAGCGGTCGCCTCGCCGCTTTTAACTGCGCTGGTGTTGTGGGTTCGATCCCCACACGGGACAAATCTTTATGTGATCCGCAAAGATTTATTCTGACTCTGGTTGTAATTTTTGTGTGTGAAATTTATTCCTAGAGCAGAAGTCGTTTAAAAAAGAAAAATAAAAGTACTTAGATAGAATATTTTTCGTTACAGTCTGCTGCTAGTCTGAATATGCCCCGAATGAGAGTTTTCAAAACATCGTGCATCGTTAGATCTCATTAATTCCTGTAAAGTTGTTTCATACATGTAGCTTTTAACTTTTAATGAACCCTTCCCCATCGTCAGTTCTTCTAACATCACCATATACTTTTCCAAATTTAACTTATCATCCTCGTTTTTCGTGTCATCATGTGCCTATTTAAAAAAGATTAATGTAACTGTAATGTCCCTTATAAGGATTGACGGTGTCATCATTAGACGATTACTCGGCCAAGTCAGGTGTAGACGAGAAGGTATAATGGGTAATAGAGTCGGACCAAATTACCTGGTTTTGGTAAACTGCCTAAACTCTGATGGAAATTGAGGCTTCAAATATTCGACAACCGTTGAATTAACTTCTCAACACTTCAACATATATTGAAAATTAATAAACATTCGATTCGCTTAAGATAAATCTTTGTGTGCATGAACATGGGGGTTTGTCTTAGTCTGGGTGTTTCTATGTATAATAAGTATGTATTTACAAATCTTCTTCTTCTTCGTCGTGTCGATGGCTGAGTAAAATTTATTGGTCCAATAAGTGGCCACTGCTGTTATGGCGCTCTCATCGGTGTTCATGAGCGCCTCTCTTGTGCAGGTAGTAAGGCATTTTGGACAGTCAGTAAGGTGGTCAAGGTTTTGACTGGCCATTTACAAATGAAAAGTATATATGTATTATTATAATTTATTCTAGTACCCATAGTAGAAGCTCTGCTTAGTTTTTGAGTAGGTGACGTTGTGTGTAAGTTGTGAGATATTTATTTATTTATTTATTTTTATTCTGTATTAAAATGATCTCGTTATAATAAATCGGGCTACTTGAGGCGTAGCACCGCCGCGTGGTCCTCAGATCTCTCGGCTCTGCTCTTATGGATTAAGGATGTTCATGGACTGTAATGCCACTATCAGCTAGATTAAAGGCCAGTTCGCTACTAACGTCCTTAAAACATGTTGTTTTATCGTTTAGTCTATATTTACTAAAGTTGCACTGTTAACAAAATATTATGTCATTCAATACTTGGCTTGGATCCAAACAATAACATTCTGATCTGACGTCACAAGTAGGTATTTAAAGTTCCTTCGCTGTAACTTGGTGTCTAAAATTAGCTATTGTTCTAATGCTCAGCCTTCGTTAAACAATCTCATTTGTGGTGCACCAGGTGCATTGGAACTTGATTGTTTCATTCGTCACTGCTCTTAATGTAGCGCGTACAACTCGTACTTGAAAGGTATTTTATGCTACTATCATGTTTTCATATAGAATGTCAAAGTTTCGGTTTTAAATTCATCTTGCAAGTTTATTTCTAACATAACATTACAACACGCCTATTTTACCTAAAAGGGTGTAGCAGAGGTGTAAAGCATCCACACTTCACCGGTAATGGGATAGTGGGTGAGCTTATCGCCTTTCACCGGCCACAGTTCCAACTCCGTGCTGCTATCGTAAATTTCCTTATGGAAAGTTCACAAATAACACTTTGGCCGACTCAGGAATCGATAAAGAGACCTCGCAGTGAAAGGCGCATACACTAACCCACTAGACCATCGAGGCAGTCTCTATTTCTAATCAAGATTTTAACGACACTTTTATTTATTAGTATCAATTGAAGAAGAAGTAATTGAAGACTTATTAATGGTTGCAAATGGGAAAAGCAGGATAACTTATAACAAACATACTTCATAAATAATTGTGTATGTATAATATAGCAGTACAAAATATAATCTAACTTAAGTGATAAGTGACATAGTATCCCATAACTTTGTCTAACAAGGTTGCGCGTACTCGAAGTAACAATATCAATAAATTCAAACTCAGCGTGGAACCACTTTCCAGCAGTTACAGGATGGTTTACTGGACACGATAAATGTTACACTAACTTAGGTCCGACCAAAGACTTAGTCTGTGGTGTGTATAGTTCTCGGTCACGTGCCTGTATCATATTTTTTTGTTGGAGGTGTTTGAAAACAAAATTTATCCATCTTATAAAATAATTATTTTTTATTCACTGTGACATCAGTATTTTGTGTGAAAATTGGTATTTCATTTTTGAGTATCATAATATAATTTTATCAATTTATAGTATTTCTTTTTTTTTATTGGTGTGATTTATGAATATATTAATGTTTTACTGTGTCCCGGTTTAGTGGTGAAAACAGGCCTTGAAATTACTGACACAAGCATAACACCTTAGTCCTTCAATGAAGCGACACATCTACAATCTGCTTTTGTGGATTGTTGATGTTCATGGGCTATAGTTACCACTTACCATCTAGTGGAATATACGTCCTTTCGCTACATAAGACGTATAAAAAAATTGCCTTTCAAGAAAAAAAAAGACAAGTCTTACATGACGAATCTTTATTTTTAATTTCTTAACAAATCTGTATTTTTTTGCTTATCTTGTACTTTAAAAGTATGGATTACAAAATTAATAATTTCTGTATCTCGATCTCGTCCGAGACTAAAGACGTGGTCGGACCTTATTCGAATCCATCAAACTCTCGTCAAGTGGGTTGTTTTTTCATTTCGTTTTTATGCGTTAGTTCAGTACTGCTATTATTTCAAGGTTACGATACTAGTAAATTGTACATCGATTACACATCGTAAAAGGAAATAAGCTTTATGATTCACTCCTTAATTGAATGGTGAGAGACAATATGTCATTCATCTTCATGTTAATCTATGATCACATATTTATTTTTGGACAGGCTTTTCATTAGTTCTTATCATTTTGTGACTTATCGATTGTCGAACGATAATTCTTTGTTTCTTTTTACGGTGGTGTATGAGTATTATACTTAATTTGAAAAATATTATACTTATATAACTTTTTGAATACAGTTTAAATAATATTTTATCTGATACCCTTTATCTTATAAGCAACTGTTAAATAAGTAAAATATAATTTTCGGGACTATCGTAACCTGCTATTTTCTTGTCGACCTTTAAAAGTATCTCACAGCATTATTAATTACTGACACGATTTACTTGAATATGTTAAAGGAAAAGAATAAATAATGATCGATTAAGCGATACCTGTTCGATGTGGTACCGGTCTTCGTACAAGTTCAGCATACAGTTATTTAAATGAAGCCGAGGATATGTGATACGAGTAACACGCATTCAAGTAGGAAATGTTTACAGTAGAGGTTTGGCATTCGCTTTGAAGAAATTGACGACATTGTAAGTAATATATTAATATTTTTATTAGGCTCTTCAACAATGAGTGCACAGTTATATTAATAAAGGTTATAAAATGCTTGTCATACAAAAAATATCAATTTTATTAAAAACATTGATAAAATATAAATTAAATTAATTATTAAGAAACTAAAACCAATTAAATTAATTTGATTTAAATTAAAGTAAATTAATTACATTTAAACTAAATTAAATTAATAAGGTTATTACCAAATTACATTACAATAAAAATAATTTGATGACGTCCAGCATCTTTTGATGGAATGTGTTCGGTTTCAGAAGGATAGGGATGAGTTTTTTAAACTATTTAATGTAAATATGTACATCTCAAATAGGCGCTTTATATAATATTATTTCCAATCCTAGCAGTGAAGAAGCAGTTATGTTGTTCAGTATTTTTGTTGAATGTTACTATTATTATAGTTAGATTTTATCGGACTGACATGTACATAAATGTATAAAAGTCCTTAAAAGAAAAGATAAAAAAAAATAAAAAAAATATAAGATTAAAAATAGGTACTTCCAACCGGCAAGATTATATTAATCATTACCCAACTAACATTTTGGTTATAAGAATAAGTGTTACATAAGCTGCTTAAGAGAATTTTAAGAACCAAAGGTTATGTAAAGGCATTTATAATTTAGTGGTAAAGCGTTCTGTATCTCTCATATAACCCTGATTTGGGCCTGTTTGTGTTAGAGCTTGAAGTGACTTAATGGATATAGAGTAGTGATAAAAGAGGTATAAGGAAGAGTTAGAACAGTGCTATTTTGCAGCAGTGATTATCACTTAAAGTTTTATATAAGCTATACACAGGTTATAACTGCAAGCTAAAGTGATTGACAAGTTATGGAAACCACTTAAATAACTTTTATGGTTACACATGGTTACTTCTTGTAACTAATATAAAATTTGGGAATATATCGGACTGATTTAGTAGCAATAAATATCACCAAAAGCGCTAAATATTAAAACTGTTTTCATACATTTTACGTTCTTGCTAAAGTCAATAGTGATAATATTTTGCAGAATGCAATTCATTTCATGGTGGTGACGTATGTTAGATTTTAATAAAATATTTAAGGTAAGTCAAGTGTTTAAGATGACTGGGTGTTATAGGTATTAAATCTCATGCGGCGGTAAGTTTACGGTAATAATATATACTAGTTTTCATCTCATTTTTGAAGCGCCTCAAAAATAAACTACTTTTGATGATAAAATAATGTAAAACATACCGCACAAATTTTTATTTTTCTTTATTTATCGTATTTATCAATTTCTGGTACCTCGTTTAGACATTCTAATTTAAAATTATGAACAATTTATGTAAATAAGCGGTAACCGTAACATTTTAAAAAGTTTTTTCTATTACAATTTTGTATAGGTTATCTTTCATAAATGGCGTCTTAGTTCTAATTACTTAAGGATCCTGCTAACTCTGTTATTCCTCCTGCAGTGACTTAAATCCTATTACTCAACTTAAAGTGATAATGAAGAGTTATAAAATTTGCATGATGGTTGCTACTATAAACAAGTTTGTATAAAATCCACAATATTACTAACAATAAACCCCATTATGTAGCCTGAAATGATTTAAAGGTAGATTTTAACTCTTGCAAAATTTAGCTCTATAGAAATTATAATCAACACTTTTTAGATGCTTATAGCTTTCTTACTAACTCTTAAGGATCGACAAAACTTGTTAGGTGGTACAAATTATTTATTTAACTCTTTTAAAGAATACCAGTTGATAGTAAGTGTTAGGACACACCTGACAATCACTCCCAGCGTTTAATACTTCTTTAAGCTATTAGGGTAAGCCTAAAGGGTAACAAGACATTTTACTAACTCCGTAGTAGAATATCAGCCGTTAGTAAGTGTTAGTAGACACCTTACAATTGCTTTTATTGGTTTGTGCCACTTAAAGCTATAGGAATATGTTATACAATGGTTTCGATAAACTCCATGCTACCATCTTAAGTTATATTTTTTTTCTTTATTACTTTATTACCTTTGGAAGGTTTAATTATATATAACTAACCCCACTGTAGAGTCGAATGTTGCAACTAAAGTTCTTATGTACCATATATAATACTAAGAGCTCTAAAAAAAGGCTGCCGTAAGCACTAAAATGTTTATATCTAAAACCTAAATAATAATATGCGATGAAAAATACATAACGTACATAGCAATATTAGAATTTATTTGATATATAGAGCAGGTTCATCCTTTATCACATGGGAAATAGCTTTACACATATCCACACACTTCTGAGTAAACTAGGCATGATGTGTTACTTACAAAATGCAAAGTCTTTATTCGAAATTTGAAATGATATTATTTCAAATGCGATCCATTCCTGTGACGTTAAGGGAATTCACTCATATTGATTTATGTTTCGATTAACATTCGAGAAGGAAGCTATATTTTTAGATTATCTATATCTGGTTACGGTTTTCTGCAATTACGTAGCTTCAAAAATAGATTTTAAATCTCTGCCAATATTTTAGTTACATTCAAAAGTAATAGTATAGAATATTTGTCTGAAAAAAAAAACACTTCGCCTGTGATTACTTCAATTTTATTGTAGTAGGTAGTATTTATACTCGCCTAGCGATGACCGGTTTAATTCTAACTCTACCATTTTAATCATAGTTCCACAAACATTAGCTACTTCTTAAACCGTAATCATAACAAAAACAAACAATAGCTTATTAAGTAATAATAACAACTATTACGAACTAAGTTATTAGGCCATAGAAAGTTTGCCAACAATTTAGTTTTCTCAAAGTTTAACAATTAACGACGCGTGGGGGACAAAGTGAATTGCGGGGACTGACACAAGCAAGTTTGTGGGAACTTGGGGAGACAAATAAATAATACTTACCACCAGACTAATATTGCTACAAACAAGTAAATGAAAGATAAAATTTAGTAAAGAGATAAGTAATATAAATATATGCGAAGTAAGTATTTCGGCGAGGGTTTCGCATTTCTCGCGTCTCGAGAGGGTGGGGTATGGGGAGCGGCAGCTTGGTAGAAGAGAATAAAATAATAGAAAATAATGTTAAATTATATTTACAATCATTAATCAAACCACCTAACCCCCTCTTTAGCTCCGCCTATGGAGATAATAGGAGAGGATCATTTCAAAGATAAAATTTAAAAAAACAATGGGTTTGTTGTGTTTACATTATTTTTAATAACCATAAAGTTACAGTTATATATATTAGGTAGCATGCCTTTATTATCTTAATTAGCGTACAAGGACAATCAAAAGGTAGATGTGTATGGATACTCCATCTCTAAAAAAAATTAACGCAATTCAAAGCACTGTCCTTTGCTCGCGATGATAAATCGAATACATCATAACAAGACCGAGGAAAGCCCACAAGTTGGGAGGTCCTTTCACCCAAGCCATGAAATGAAACAGCTAATGCAGAAATCAGATGCAGCACACGTATTGTAAAAAAAAAGTTCTAAACACATCCTGGTTCGCAAATAGACTTTGGCGCCTCTGAGGTCGTTGTACACCTAACTGTATAAACACCATTAAACAATCGGTACCCATCCTTACACATAAAAAATAAAGTGTTCCTTCTTTGAATATAAAATTAGTTTTTTGGACTAGGCGGCGAGTGGTCCCCGAGGCTAGACCAGTTTTGCTGGACAAAAAATGATCGTATTTAGCACGTCCGAGTCAACATCACTGATTTGTATAATTTATGTCAGAAACTATTAAGTAACCAGCTATCATAATATTGTAATTCATTTTTACTGATTTTTGCCTGTAGCTTAGATTGCATGGTATGTAAATAAAAGGTAGACTATTGCCTAGCCTAGATTTAGTTTAGTTGTTCCTATATGGAGGTGTACCAGACCAGGCCGATGGCAGAACAAATTTTATGTTTATAACAATAAGGACATTACAATCTCGATTGATATTTTTGGAACAAAGTTCAAGTTGCTTATTTTTATAAGTATCGATTATACACCAGAAAACAGAAAAACAAAATACATAAAAGCTGAATAAACCTAAAATAGCTAACGTTAAAATGCTGCCACGTTTTCATTTACTTAGATCCTAATTTAATTTATTAAATTAAATCACAAACGCGTATAAACATTGACCGTGACCCTCTACATCGGTCAAGTTGAAAACAATTAAGCATATTACATAAAGTTTTTGTTCACATAACTCAACAAAACCGGTTTGGTGAACTTCCACATTTTGCATTCACGACAAATTTTTTGCTTCGCTCATTTTTGGATTAGTCCAAACACTCAAACTCCATTTGCTTATCTCGATGACATTCTAGCTAAATGCTGAATTCTCGAGTCCAGACAATGGAATTGTTAATCAGTCCCAGATGCTTGCGTTAGATCTGAGGTTGGAATTTACAATTTATGTTGTTTATTTGTCGTTTTATGAGTGCGGACGCACGCTGTGTTCTTCTGACAGACTATTTTGCTTTCAAAAACCCGAAATAGAATTTGACTTGCATGTATTTGCATACAGATGGTCTTAATCTCAATCTCGCCAAAATTATAGGCGGCACACAATCGTGGATCTAACCTTGCAGCTAACAATGTATCATTTTACTGTAGACTTTTGGTCCTTTTATCTTATTTAGTTTGGTATAATGTGAAACTGTTTTAATTGTATGTTTGGAATATGTTAATGTATGTATAAAACGTGAGAATAACTAAGAAGTTTATAACTTTAATTTTGTGTAATTTTAATGCTAAACATAATTGACGTTGAATGCTATATTTTATTTTATTTATTTTTATTTTAAAACTTAATGTACAATATCGCACATAGGCGGACTTAATGCCATAGGCATTCTCTACCAGTCAACCTTTGGGTGATGCTGAGAGTAGGGTAGTAGGCGAAAAAGTGGAAGTGTTTATTAAGAGAATAGTAGAGCAATAAATTAATTATGAGTACACATAGGTACTTAACACATACATATAGATATAATTACACAAATAACCGAATATACAATATATAAAAATATAAATAATACATAAACATGAACATATACAATATATACATAATTGAAATACAGATCATACATATACAATATACATATATAATATACTTATACATATTACATATAATACTAACAATGATGAGAGGATTCCTTAAATTCGTCAAATAAGAGAGCACGGACCCTAGCCTTAAACGCATATCGGTTTGTGGACATCCTGATTTCGAGAGGAAGCGCATTCCATAAAATAACAGATTGGACAAAGAAAGAAGAGTTGAGAAATCCAGAAGTGTGAGAGGGTTTGATACGTAACATGCTTTTAGCCATGTCAGTAAATCATAGAGCAAAAATGTAGTACAATTATTGCATACTTCATAAATCACAATATTTTGGTTTTTAATTTAATCAATGGGTATCACTAGATTCCAGAAAAAAAATAAAGCTACATCGTTTATTTTCGTTTCATCATAATAAAGGTATGAACGAAACATGATTTCGCATCACGCCTTATCCCTGTAGTAGTGTTCAAGCTGTGTAATATATAATCTGCCAGCAATCCCACTCGTTCCGGGGTCACAGCATCTTGACTCAGGCGTGTTGCTAATAACTATTAGTGCTGCACGGCATTTATCGATTTTGTGGAGATACGAAATGCTGAGAAATTATAGGACGTGATTTTAGATGGCATTAAATCTGCGATTTAGTCTCTATAGTGGGACTGCGCAAATGAATATAGTTAGGCTGAGTTACATGTGACAAGATTCTGCAATACCTTATAATGTGTATTCTTATTATGTATAAGTAAAATCAATAGCATAATTCATTTGTTGTATCCTGTAGGTTAATGCTCTAAATTTAGTTTTAGAAAATACAGGTTTTCCTCCTCGCGAAACCGTTTATTTTGCAATTATTCGTCTTTGCGTATCAATGGAAACCACATGGAATTTTCAATGTTCACTGTAGTATTCCTTATATAATTGTATAGTAGCTAACCCTGCCCTACTATCACAAAACATAAATGAACTTTAGAATGTATCATGTAAATCTAACACCAATCTAACAAGTAGTTAAGCTGTCACTGTTGGCAACCTCATTAATCACAATAAACAAACAGTAACCCTCCAAAATCAAAATGACAAGTCATACAATTCCTACCACATCACTCTAATCAAGTGTTTGTAAGTTAACTTTTTCACCCAGCGTTGCGTGACCATGATAATGAGAAGATCATGGGGGATCCTCAATTACCATAACGGATGCTTATTTAAGTGATGATATCTCAACTGCCCTTTAATTTTGGGACAGCTACTCATAATGAGTAAATGGATTTTGTTACTTTACAAATTAGGGAACTGCCTCGCGTTAAGATGGTAGTTATTTTTTATTGGGTTACGTGTTATGTCGTGTAGTGTTCTTCCTTCCACTTTGATGTTCTTGGGCAAAACTTTTCTCTTTTGACACTTAAATTCTAGAAAAAACGTACCGTTTTTGTATTACATGTAATGACACGGTGCATGACGCACGTAAAAGATCCAATTATCTACTTTAGTCCCAAGAAAGTAAAAGAGGTGATATTATAAGGTCTTAAAACTAGATTTCTACTATAGTACAGACTTTATTGATTTTCTCTTTTCTAAAGCTACGTTATTATTACTTGCCACTACTCAAAACATTAAAAACAGTAATAATAGCACGCCCTCAGGTACATAAAAACACTAATAAAATTAATAAACCATTTTCAATCTCACAACCGGAATGAAATCTACCAGATGTTATAATGTTTCTTCTGTTTTGGTCAACGTTGAGTAGGTGTTCCACCGTGTGGTCTATGGGCCCCCTGTGTTACCGTGGGTGTCGTATATGACAGACAGAATGTGTCTTAAGGGCACGCTATGTGATAACATCTGCCGGCCACCTACAATTTTATTAAACTTCATTTGTACTACTGGGGAAATGGCCAATTACTAAAGATTTAGTACGATAGATTTGTTATCTTACTAAATCTCTTTATAGCAGAACCTGTATAATACCCTGTCATACCTGTGTGTGTGGAGTTCTCTACAGTATTTAAATAATGAATCGCATAAGAGTAAATTATTATTTAGTCAATAATAATAATTTGATATTTTTAAATAATAATTTGATTTGATGATCAGATTATGATAATAATAATTACTTTACTTCCCTTATTTAGTATTAAAAATACTATCTTTATAATAACAATATCAAAATCTTTCTATAGGCACATTTCAATATGAAAATTAATACAAAGCCTCCATTTGATGGTTTGAGTATCAATTTCGCTGATTGCACATCAAATGCTTTTCAAATTCAAAAGCTTTATGAATAGAGTGATGGTTCTATCGAAATCTGTTACAAACATAAAATGGAAGGCATCAATAAATTTAAATGAAGAGAGTAGTTAATACATTTAGGAATAACGTTTAAGGAGTAGCATAAACTGTGTGGACATTGGTAGGTGAATGCAATTAGTCTTTGCGCCTCAAGATCGCAGTATTCGCAGTCCACTTGCCCGTGTGAAAGATTATGATTAATTTGTTTTGGCACGGACGATGTCACGGATAATAATCTTATAGGAAGTGGATGAAGGACTTGATTTACAACCTGATATATTTTGGTCAAGTGTGAAACGCTTGCCAGGTGTTTGCTGTACAATTTACAGCAAACACCTGGCACCTGGCAGCAACACCGGCAATTACCGAAGTTACTTGAAGATTTCTCAGGTTGATTCAATACATCTTCTGCTACATGAACACTAAACGATTTTAGTATATTCTGGCTGAAGTGTAGCTTGAATCAAGCGATTTGTTTGTCCAAATTATTTTGTTAGTTTGTTTTCAGATCGCAGAAGACACAACTACAATAGTAGCACTCGTATGACTTGTTTTTTTTTTCTATGACTAGTAAGTATAAAGTACAAAGCCGTTCCGCAATTGCACTTATATTAAATAAATCTAGTTTTAGCTTTTTTTAACCAAGACCGAACACAATATCACAAAGAAACAAATTACTTATCGCCTACATCTACAGACAGCAATATAATAAATTAAAAGCAAACACGTGCTTAATTGCAACTTGTTACCATAGTGGGATTGCCCCATATTCAGCAATAATGTGTTATGATGAATCATCGCTTCGTTTCAAGAGGCGCCAGCTCTTGGGTGTCTAGTAGCAATGTCGTTCACGACCCAATATGCTTGTCTTTTGTTTACAGTCCGACGTATAATCCAGACCAATCAATGTGTCAACGTTTCTATTAGCATTCTAATAACGGTGGCCATGGCGCATTTGATAAGGTATCGGTCTTACGATCGACAGGTTGTGGGTTCAAATCCTGGCCACGGACTGAACTTCCTCCTACCACAAGTAAATTTAGCTTCGCTGGAGGGGTTAACAAGACTACTAGTAAGCTTTTTATGTTTAAAAAACATAAAAACTTCAGATACGTGTCTAATTTTAGCTAAACCTAAAATATTTTTATGGAGAATGAAGCTTTTATAAACGAACCTGAAGGAAGAGTTTCCATCGCTCTACCATTATTATGCCACAAAATTTTATTAGGAATTCTTGAACATAGCAATACTATGTTCTGATCATGGCTTGACATCTCTTGTGTGTAAATTTGCGATTTTGTTTAAGTTTCATTACGCTTGTCTTTTCTTTGTTTGCTCCGTAGTCTCCGTACCAATCAATGTATCATCTCTTTTAGGAATACACATATCTTCTAATTTGTCCACTGGTAGGTTTAAATTCTCAACATAGTCTTTAAATACGTTATAAACGTATATTTAAAGACTATGCTACTCTTTTCCAAACTTAAGTGGCCGAAAAGCGTGATTAATTTTTGTGCACGAGATTGATGGAGAAGGATAAGTCATAAGTGTCACCACCGTCTCACTGTTAACTTACTTAGTACCAAAAGTACTTACTTTTTCTAATTGATTTATATATATCATTGTGATTTTATTGTGATTTAAAATGTAAAAGATACAACCATACTCATTTTGTCTGAGAATTCCATACCGATTGTTCCCCCTTAAGCCATACTAAGCAATTTAATACTAAGAACTATAGTCGTAACTCGACTGTTTTTAGTATTAGATTGCTAAGCACGGCGAAATACTATATATAAATCAATTAGTACTATATATTTTTTTTTGACTGTTCTTATTATAAGTACTCAGTTCAGATTTGGTAGCTAAAATCACTGACACTGGAGGCATAATGAATTAATGATTTAGTTCTTCGGTAAAGCGATACATCAGCCATTTTGTCACACGGTACGTGGAAGGTACCTTGTATAAAAGATACACGTTTAAGTACTAAAATTCTCATCACGATCTTCAAATACATTTCTTACCTCAGCTAAATTTAAAAACACAAGACCAAATCTACATGTACATTATCATCGTTCATGTTAGGTCATATTTAATGAGCTATACCTTTTGTCATTCGTCTTGCGTCTTGACGGCGTTTTGCATAACTTTGACATTATCTGTATTCAAATTGAAATTATTAGTGTTGTAACAATAATTTACAATCTAATATATCATCTAGTAAATTCTCTAATACAGATACGTTTGTTTTATTTGTTTTTTTTAAAATGTTGGTTGTACGATACATACTTTTATTACGCTAAAAATGTGTTTTGTCGATAAAAACAACTAAGGATATACTTAAAGAGCGACCATCGCTAAAATTATCAAAATATTATACTGAGTGTCTAAGTCAACTAAGCATACATAAAATATGAATTTAAACTATTTCAATATTGTTGTATATAATATGTAAAAGGATTTACCAAAATTATTTTCTTTTCGCCGAATACCAAACTGGTATTTAGCTAGTAGGATAATATCCGTTTGCTAATATTTTGGCGAATATCAATACCTTGTGTTCATCCACGTGACATCACTAGAAATTATGAATGTCTTTGTAGCCTCAAGACTTCGGTTTTGTTTATAGGAAATACTCTGTTTCGCTCGAAACGTTAATGTGTGTTTAGAAAACTTGTTTATTTTGGAAGTCCGTTCAAAGACTTCGTTTATATTATACTAGGAATATTACTATCAAAAATTCGATTCAAACCTTTATATCTTCTTATTTCTATGGTATTTCATTATGATTGGCAATACCAGTTCTATTTTAATATTCGATGTTATTATATTTATTTGAAATAGGAACAAATACCAGATTTTGAACAATTTATTGAATCTACATGCTTCAACGGCTTTATTTAGCTATTAAGTAATTTGTTTTTCAGCGGTGTATCAAGATAGCACCGACTCAAATTAGAAAATATAATATTTTATAGTTAATTCAACTAAGTACTTTTTAGATATTTTGCGTCGGTTTATTTTTTGTTTTAAATTATAGAATTATTAAAATTGGACCACTCAGTAAATAGTTATGCCTGGTCAAACATAAAAGAAAATATAATAATATATATATGTACACGTTGACTTGGAAACCTCCTCTTTTTTACCGTAGCTTGAAAACTGTTATATATTTCACTGGTATATCTTTGTATTATATCCCTAAATTAGGGGGTGTAAGTTTATATGGAAGGTTCAGCAATTTTGAAAGAAGTTGCACGAAATTGTGAACATAGTTTCCTTACAAGGCGAAATCGATACTGATTTCACGCGGACGAGGTCGCGGGCAAAAGCTAGTTATATGAATAATAAATACCTACGTATATGTTCCGACGAAGAAGTTCGATGAAGTTTTTATAATCTAGATTCATGTATATCAAGTATACCTCGTTGTGGTTGATACCACAAATGAATGACCGCATATTGGAGATTACCGCATCTAAAGATGATACTTATTTAAATATAATAATGATTTGCATCTATAAATAATTACTATGCTGCATTAAGGAGTCTTTTGAATTCCAAACAAACACCTTGAACTTTACGATTCAAATATTAAAAAAAAAACTATATTATTTTTTACATTACCATAAAATTTTGAACTTTACGTAACGACATTTTTTGAGCTTCTAGGTTAGAATGTGTGATGATGTAATATTAAGAGAAGAGATAAGACAATAATCTAAGTAATTCTTGCTGCAATGCAAATTGTTTGACTCCTTGTCACATTTTTCTTGTATTCAGTAAACTGCGACATAGTTCCATAGCGCAGTGTAATATGTACAGTGGGCCAACGAGTTAGCTGTGCAGGGCAAAAAACATAAACCCCACTATTTTTTTCATCTTTTTCACTTGAAAACAAATAATAAAAATATTATCCCGACTATAAATACCCGAATTTCACAGGCGTTAGATAAACCTTATTGGCAGGATAAGAATATCACACATATAAATGAAAGTGACAGCTGTGTTTTTTTTTTCAAGTTTCATTGTGTCACTTTCGAATCCGGTCAGGTTATATTAATTGTTTTCAACAACGGAAAAAGGTTATAATTTTATCCTCATAAAATGTAGGTGATATTGTATTATTATTAGTAATTATTTGTTTTCTTTACAGGTAATCTATCGCCAAAGTGACGCTTCTCTTCACAGAAACAGTTAAAGTAGTTCATTTTAGCGTATTGTTTTTTTATAAAGGGTGAAGTGTGGATGTAAAACATCTCTGCCACACCCGTCAGGGTAACATAGGCGTTATGTAATATATTTACTAGTATTACAGACAATCATTTATATTGAGATTTTTTCAAATAAAAAAAATCAATACGGGTGTAAATGACATTGTAAGACTCAGGATGCTAAAAAAATTCATCGGGTCGAACCCTGTATACTTGATACGACCTGACAACGCGTGTAAAAGTTACTGTACACGCTGTAGACTATTTACAATGACGATACATAACTAAACGAAAGACAGTATTTCCAGCGACAAATAATTTAATAAATATTTTATCATACCCTCCGTGTAACCTAAAAACCTTTATAATCCTATTAGCACCACGTTTGTGTTACATTTCTCCCATATATTTTTTTATACAATAAGTTTTTATACTGGCGCCAAAAAAATGGCGCTCACAATTCGCCAGAAGCCGCGCAGGCGTAAATTGGCAATTATTTCCATAGGAAAACCATAGTAAGGAGGAGTGGTCGGTGGTACATTACCGGAAAACGTCTGTCCAATAATTATTGGCTATTAGTTTATTTATTAGACCTTTGTATAGTCAAAATGACGTAGGCGTTGGGAACCTTGCCGATTTGTACATTTGGTAGTATAATTAGTTCTAGCTGCTGCGCGCGAGTCCGCCCGCGTGGTAGGAGCCATAGGTATGGCAATAAAAAGTAACCTATGTCCTCCTTCAGCTCTTGAACTATCTCGATACAATATTTTAATCAAGATCGGTGTAGTAGTTTAGCCAATATTCTTAGTAAGAATTGATTGTCAATCCTTGAATAGAAATTTAATCAAACCGAAATTGCGACTCGCGTCGTTTTTAAAGGTTAACGTTTCGGTAAATAACATAGTCACCTCTATTTAATACATTAGATTATGTTATTAGCCACGATTATATTTAGTAAAATTAGATTTCTGTTATTTCGACTCTGTTGTAAGCGCCATAATCTCGGCCACACGTCTCGTGTTAATATTTCGGTCCATCTATTATTTCGAAAATTTTCATACCTAGAGTTATTCTAGAATGCACAACATGGGCGCCCGCTACTTTGCAATTTATTTAGTGTCACTCTGGTAAACGAATTTGTACAGGTTCCGGCTTGCAACTATCTGCATTTTTCAGTAGATGGAATGAAGTTGTTCCAGTTTTGGATGCAATCACAAATAGTGTTATTTAAAGTGCCCGGTGCAGTACCAACTAAACTACGAGAAATACCCCGCCTGTGTAGTTAGTAGAGATGTAAGTGGCTTGATATTTTAATCGTTTGATTTGACTGCTTCATAAAACTGTTACAACTACAATACAGACTGAAAGGGCGCTGTAAAATGATTGCGCTTAGAAGCGTCTGCCTATTAAACAGAGATCCTGAAGGATCCTACTCTGAGATCCTAAAGGAAATATAAGAGAATGAATACTTACTTTTGTAAGCAGGCTTTGCGATCTCTTCTTATAGAAGAATTTTCGCAAATCTGCTATCCGATTTTGAATAACTAAACTTATACTAGCATGCTACTACAGGGACTAGCATAACGAACGCAGAATAGATTGTGTCGCATTTTTGACAAAATCAATCTAGCTCCGACTGAGCTCCAGAAGCCAAAATAGACCTCTACAATATACGAGATTTACTATTCTCTTGCTACGTCACTTCCTCTGCTATCTCTAAAATACATTATGTACCTCTAATACCATAATAGTATTTTCACAGCACACAAAATAATAGTTATGCTTGAACACAATGTCGCAAGCCGTACCGAGGTACAGTTTATCTCCCTGAAAGTGGGTCAGCGGGACTAACACCTCGGTGCGTTAATTGTGATAATTTCTGATTCATGCTATAAACAGATAAGAATCTTCCAGGAAAAGATAGCTGGATTAGCAGAGATACAATACTAATTATTTTATGTTAATAAAGTCGTTTGGGATAAGCTGCTTCCGTTCGAATTTTAAGTGGATTATTAATTAAGAGCCTGAGAGACGGGGATAATGACTTATTTCTTTTGAACAATGAGATTGAATAAATCTTGGTTTAATCTGATTTAATGGTGCTTTCACCAAACATCTGAATCCGCGGTTAACGCTGATCTACGGTTTTCGATCCCTTTGTCTCTTAATAAAATTGAATGAGAGAAAGAGAGATAAAATCGGTAGGCCTAACGAAACGTCGCTTAAACAATTTAGTGAAATTTGGGGCTAATTGAAGCACCACGCATAGAAAGAGATTACGTAGGTACGTTAACTGCACAAGGACGGTAACAGTTTCCACTGTTAACCTGTTAATTATTAGCATTGTCGGCTTATCCCGTGCTTTGTAACTGTTAGGCCCAGATTCACTGAAAAGGTTACGGATAGTTAAGTATACGTTAATTCTATTAATTCCTATACAGACATTTTATCAAGCAAATAAGTACCGAATAGTGTCATTTATTAGTATCCTTTTTATCAATGGCATAATTTTAGGGCATGAACCGATAGTACACAAGTCATTATCACTTAATATTTTAATACAAAGTTATAAAGTTAAAATTACTCTGGCATAATATATTTTCATAACGCGGAAATCGTGAAAATAGACCAGTATATTGATTTACATGTCCGTATGTCAGTTGTAAGATGAAAAGGCTATTTTTAATGTAACGTAATCATTTCACTGGGTTAGTAGTTCGGTTTCAATAAATAATTATTGGAAGTGATTTAATTATTTTTATACTGACGTGTGTTTGAAAGATGTAGCGGAAGTGAATGGAAAAATAGATATCTTCTATTGAAATCAAACTCCATAATAATCTTAACCTGAACATTTAGAAATTATGGTACAAACATTTTATCAGTTGGTAGCTTTTGTCCGTGGCTAAGTCTACGTGGTAGGTCAATCAAAATTAGCCTCAAATATCTTCATACTAGTTTTATCAAGCTTCCTTTAATAGTTTAGCTTTGAAAACGTATAAAACCGACTTCCAAAAAAGAGGAGGTTATGTATTTGACGCGTATTTTTTCTTTTCAGAATTATGGTATTAGTAAAGCTAGCAAAAAAATAGTTGTCTTTACAAACTGCAGGTCTTTCCGCGGTTTTGAATAACATGAGTTGCACATAAATTGAATTTGAGTTCCCATTTTTCTTATACTTTGCAAAAGTGTGTCAGAATTTAAATAAATTACGTAACAATTTCTAGTGGATTTTCATTCAGCGCGCGGTCACAGTACTTTAGATAAGAACTTTATCAGAACATTATCTAAATCAACATTACCATGTTATTCATGTGAAATCCAGTAAAGTGTTCAGGTATTACACATGTGTGCGTACTTAAGCATTACCTGCAGGTTAATTATACGTGCCTTCTATGAGATGACCTGAATCGATGTATGGCAAATACACTTTGCATAGTTTTATTATTACTATAAATATAATATATTTAATATAAAACTGACGTCAGTTTGTAACATTATTCATATTAATAATAAGGGTGTTACTCACGTAATGTTGGTCTATTTAGTCGACCGCGGTTTCACCTATACATTTAGGCATTTTCCAGAGAGTGCGAGACGTCGCTCCTGTTTTGCACTCAATCTATATATTCTTTTGATAATGCCTAAATGTATAGGTGAGTAGCACACGTATTTCATAATATGAATAAAGTCACAACATCTCAGATTTTCGAACCGAGCCTATGGTTTCTTAAAAACATTCCCCGACGATTATATTATTTTATCTATTTAAAAGCGTAACTTCGTGTAAGCTAACTTGCACTAGCACAGCTTGCCAGTTGACATTTTGATTCAATTATGATGTAGTTTTAACAAAGAAGCGTCATAAGTGGATGACTATGATCATAAATAGGACCGTGCTCGAGTTGGTTCGTCATTGAAATTTAAACTGCTTGTAAAATGTGGCTTAGAAACAGGGCATTAACAGCGCATCTGCAGCCAAATTACAACTCAGGAACTTGAATGTTTATTTGCGGAACTTCATAAACTAGTTTTCTCATTAAGCAACGCTTGCCGGTTCGGTCCATGCTTCCATGGGTATAATTATCTAATACTCTTAAGTACTTTGGGGAGTAATTAAACCCGTGTGACGCTGTGATCATCTGATATATGACAAGAGGCAGTTGGGAGCTACATTGTCTGACTTTCAGGCTCCTTCCCTTGGTGTTATTATAGAAAAAAGATCTTCTTCTTCTTCGTCGTGTCGACGGATGAGTCAAATTTTACTTTGACTAGCCATCGTGGTGAAAGGATTAGCCAATTCGCTTTGGAGAACTCGCGAACTGCCCAGGGTGCGCCAGACGTAGAGAATCGTTGTGTACGTCACTTGGAAAGGCTTCTTTCATGCACCCAAAGTAGATTGATGCCATGGATCGATATGTTCACCATTTATTTATTAAAACTGTAATTAGTTTTCTACAGTTATTTCACACATGAAACCTAAACGATTATACTTCTGCCTACCCCTGTAAAATGAAGTGGTGTTATCTTATAATAATAATTAATTCTTGAACACAATCATGGTGCTCTTCCACAACTAATTGCTAATTCAAAACTGCACTACACCTTGCACTATCGTGAAACTAGGTGACTAGGTGGACCGAATATGAGCAAACAAGATAAGCTATCAGGCTTGAGATAAGTGATTACGAGCACGACTGGTAATATTACGCAATGTTGAAGAATTTCGTGTAAGAGATTTAATCTAAACGTGACAGACCATTTCCGTATGGGCTTTTGGGAAATTGATCGCAATTTTATTGCTTGTCTTTAAGGATAATGCTTTGAGCTTTGTTCTTTCCTTTAAGTTGAGATTTCAAGATTACTTTGGATTAAATTTACAGATCTCTTAATATTACGGGATGGTTGCGACATAGCAACATTTATTGAAATCACAAATGTATTAATTTCCACCGGCTCAGAAAAATCTAAGTAGAAATATTTCGTTCCACGGCCAAAATCTGTGGTTTCAATATATTATATATGTAAGTATTCCATAGCTGGGCACGTGTCGCCTTCTCACAATAAGCTATCATTGTCACATAGCTGGCAAAGTTGTTGGTGGTATAGATATCGTGTAGGCTATCAATAAAATAAAAAATCAGGCTATCCTGTTATTCAAATCAATGCTTACTTACTTCTAAATAAGCACTCTTTTCATTTCAAATATTCTACGTTGTCTAAATTAAAATTTAAGTTTTATTAGGAAGCTACGAGGGACAGAGCTTAATCAAACTGTGTGTATGTACCTCTGTTGAATGTACGCCACTGTATTTTAATTTAATTAATATTTAGATATTATTTAATCAAATTGGTAAAATTTCAATAATTCAATTCATTGTGTAAACAAACAAAACTTTCGATTTCCATCGATATAAATGATAATCAAACACTACCTTATCGGGTTCTACAAATTGATGTAACATCATTTCTTTGATGTGTTTATGGGGCCATTAGTATGCCATATTTATTTATGCAGAACTATAAGGGCTCACCCACGTTAGATTGTCTATCATATTATTATGCCTTAGTTTCCGACCAAAATTGCTTTATAACTCAAAAACGTATTGAAATAGCCTGTAAATCTTTCTTGGGAAAGCTATACACGGAGTTTGACGGCAAATCAGTTACTATTTTAGAAGAAGTGAGTAATGGAAACCAAAACATATTTGCTGGCAAGGGGGAGAAGGGGTCTAAAATCGCAATGAAAAAAAATAGTAATACCTTAATGCGCCCCTACCTTCTTATTATAATGTATGTATAGTAGCTCCTTATAAATAGGCTGTCTTCGGCTTTATATTTTCTGCTAGTCTAGGCTTATACTACACAAAACTTAATCACATAAAACAAGCTAGGCAACACCGCAGATGTACTCTTGAGATAAACGATTATTATCCACCTATCTCACTTGCTATTTATGGAAATTGTACTAGCTACATACGACAGTTTACTCGTTAAGATTGCAAAATAAGTTTAGATTGGTATGTATTAAGTTTTTTCAATAAATGCCAGGTGTATTTCCGTACGAAAATGAGCTTATTTTGGTGTCATTATGCATCTAATAATTTTATCAGATTTGTTTTTGTAATAATAGAAAGCCGATTATTTTATCGTATCGTACCGTAAGTACGTTTCTAGTTATTTAGTTTTCTACTGCTAGTTAAGTCGTCTTTCACGACATCGCTATATAATTAATTATTTGAAATATTGATGCTTAGTCTATTCCTAACAGAAATTACACAAAACAATATCGATTTAGTAAACATCATAACCACCTCAAAGCCCTTTCAATGTTCATAGTAGCGAGCTATACCTACATCAAGTAAATAAGAACTCTACAAAACAACTAAAATGCCGTGCAAAGAAACTCAATAAAAGAATATAACAAGGGTTTGATTTGTTGACAGGTCAATATGCCCAAACAATACACATTTCTGAGAACTAATAAATTCGATATGAAACACGACGTTAACACTCACAAACAGCGTATACACACACACACATACATAGAGTGTGAACATAATAATATCCTAATTTATTGTTAGATATAACTTGAAATTGTCTGGAGTAAATAAAAAAAAATCGTAGCATTGTAATTTAATTAACTTATTATGTATGTTTAAATGTTCGTATGCCCACAGGCAGGCAAAATAGATGAACTGAACATTCTATATTTTAAGAACCATTGTAACTCTATTTTGAATAAAATTATCTTTATCTTATCTTATCTTTCTCTTTATCTTAAAAAAAAAATATTCTAAATCTTTGGTGACCTCTGCAAACCATGACACATTCACATTACATAAGAGTGGATAATTATGCAAATTTAAGTCACTAGAATGCTCTCGTCACCTCCCATCATCGCACCACCCACATTTGTTTGCTTAATATAGACCTAAGCTCGAATCGAATACGAATTAATGAGCGTGCAATACAATCTCCGATTTTAATAGTATTGTGTTTCCCAAAGCTGCTATTAGAATTTTAATATTTTGTTTATATTGGGTGTTTTGATTAGAGGTTTGATTTTTAAATTGAGATTAAAGGCGTAAATATAATGTTAATTACTCACCCGTTATAAGATGGATAGATTATTATATTTTATTGGTTTCCTTGTATGTGTGGAATTGGAAGATTGATAAAGTTCGTTTTAATTTACCTGATATGTTTCTACTTTGACTTTCCCGTTGGCCTAGGCGGGTGACGAACGCGACGCGATTGACGCGATTCAAACAAAACACAAAACTAATGCATCGCGCCCCGCCTTCGTCACTCACCTGGGACAGCGCCGCTTAGGTAACAATGATAATTACAATGTACTTTGTCTCGAACCTGTCGTTTTACCAACAAATACACTTAGTCCAGACACAAAGGTTTTCCCATAGAAATCTTAATAACTAGTCAATAGAAATGCTATCGACTATCTTTTAACACTGGGACGCATGTCGCCGGTTTTCAAATACCACTACATAACCAAACAATAAAAACACAATTTCGCCTACACATACATTTTGTATTCCTGCAAACAAAATTATTCTTTTTGCGATGACATTAAGCAATATTTTCTAAAAACGAATAATCTTTAGGCGTCCCAAACAACACTGGTAACCACGACAACTCCTCAACTCGCACTTGTGTTCGACTAGACACATGCGCGGCGACAAGGTCACGCGTCTTTGACATTTCTATTGCCTTGTTATTAAGATTTCTATGGGTTTTCCTAATCAAGTTAATTAATTCAATTTTCTGAGTCCCTACTCGTAAAAGGATGAAATTTCATAAAGCGCTAAGGCTTCAAAGGTGTAGTCTTCATTATCCATTAGTAGTAATGTACAGACGGCTACAAATCAACCTATACAATTCCAGTATATGATGGTCTAACATTGTATCTAGGCTTCCCAAGTTAAAACTAGTTTATAATAATGGCAATGTATAGGTTGATGGGTAGCCATGTGTACCTATTATACCCGTGCGGGTATTAAGGCCAGTGGGCTAGGACACAAAGGATGTGATAGATGGCCGATACAGAGATAAGATTACACTAATAGGATGGGATGAGCTTACGAGTACACCCACACAGCGACAGCAAAGCCTTCGTACATTTATTAAAGGAATATGCCCATATTCATAGAAAAGACTTTGTTGTCTCTACGGAAACCCTGATTTTGTTTCACTACTAAGAATAATTTTTTTTCGAAAAATGTATCCATGATATATGATAATTTTATAGATAATCTCTCTCTATGGCTTAATGAGCTTCTATTTATCTTATATGTTAATTAATCTCTTAATTACCACATAAGATACATGCCTTTAAATAAATCATATTCCATAAACTTTAAATCGATTTATGGAGTATATTTGGATTAGCTAGTATCACCAGAAACCGGGTGCAAAAAATAAAAACAAAACATTACTCCGTCTTATCCTACTTTATCAAATACAAAGTGAATAACAAGCCTATTCGTCTATCCCATCTACCAAGCTTATCGAAAAAATAAACAAATACAAATTCACACTATTTGTGTGTTGAAACCTCGTTGAAACCAAATCCAATCTCATCCCGCTCCAATCCGGCCCTTTCCATTCATTCTTTAGCATTTCCATCTGTCATTCACGTCAACAGCTGCCAGTTTGACAAGCAACCATAGAGCACACAATTTATCATTTTAGTGACGTCACGTGTCTCGTTAGTACGCATGAAGATTTGAAGACATAATTTGTGTAAGGAAACTATTTTCTCAACTATTGGACTTAATTAAGATTTTTAATTTTATGTAGTAACAATTTAATTAATTTATCAGTCTTATAAAGCACACAAAAACATGTCAGCATTGTTAATCTCTTGTTCAATCAAAAGTACAAATTGTTAACACAAAAATATAAATGCCTGTATGATCTGATTGTGCACATGCATTCAATCTTTTATACACACAATAGTGCACTAGGTACTAAATAAAAACAAATTATTATAAAAAACGGATGTTTATTCATGTCCAACTGGGCGTGTAAATAAATGATTGTGCGCGACATAATTCATACAAATAAATTGAACGATTAAGTTTACAAACTGGTAGCTTTAGGTTCCCTATATACTTATATAGAGGGCATACAATTTGTTAGCTACTGACATGACAATCGACAGAAGATAATTATTTTGATAACACTAATGCATTTTGGTATTTATTTTGTTACCTAATATATAATAGATTCAGTTATTTATATTTGGTTTATAATAATGAAAAAAATGCCAAAGAGCTTTTTAGTAGTGTCAGGTAAGACAGCCAGATTTAAAAAAAACATAACCTTAAGTGTCGTTGTTTACAGTGAGCGGCGCGTACCGGAGCGCAGCGTGATAGCACATTTTAATACAAAGAAGATATGCGCGCAGATTCGGCGATTACGCGCGCATCTTATTGTATGATAATTAAACATAAAAAACCGGCCAAGTGCGTGTCGGGCCACGCGCAGTAGGGTTCCGTAGCTAGTCGTAACAACATATTTCGACTTAAAAGGGATTTACTATCTGTATTAAACAAGTAACATCTTCATACAAGTCATTACTTCCAAAGGATGTATGAATGTTGAGGAAGCGAAAGAAGTATGTAAGGAGCGAAGCACATGGCGTTCCATCGTCTTTGCCTACCCCCGTGGGATAAAGGCGTGATTTTATATATGTATTATGTATGTTTATTTATGTTTCAAGAATTTTGAACGAAATATTCTGAGTAACTGCATCTGACATTTCGGACCCCTATTCCTCTTGAACTAATGAAGTGAACTTATCCGCTATAGTTTTCCTTTAAAGTTCATTACACGTACTACCGACACAATTTTTTTCAGATTTTGGGATCCAGTAGTTTAGCTTTTAGAGGGGGGGGGACGCTCTACTCGAACAAAAACTTGCTCTTTAAAGTTAATTATCTCGCAAACGGATCTCTAAATCAAAAAACTGTCTTAGCAACCCCTAAACGTTTTTAAAAGTCCTATCTAACAATACCCCACACTATGGGGTAGGCGACAAAAAAAAAAAACATCCCTACTTTACATGTAGGGGAGCTACCCGAAAAAAAAATATTTTTCCAAATTTTATTCTACGACTTTCTTTGTATAGTTAACATACACGTTTGTGCAAAATTTCAGTTTTCTAGCACCAACGGTTTCGTCGCTATGCCTTGGACAGACGGACAGACGGACATGGCGAAACTATAAGGGTTCCTTGTAGGTACTACGGAACCCTAAAAACCGACTTGAATTACAAAAAAATGCTCTAATAATTAAACAAACTGTATGATATTGTCTGAAACGTAACAGTTATATGCTTATAAATTGAGTGTTCTTCTCGATTTCCTTGGGATCCTATCATCATTATGCTGACTAGATGACCAGGGTACCAACTTGAATATGTACCCTAAAGAACAAAAAAGAATTACGCAAATCGGATTAGAAATGTTAAAGCTATCGACATACTAATATACAAAGTATCGTCAAAATGACATCGTCCAAATAAAAATAATGCTTATAAAATAAAAAACTACTAAACCAAACTGAAAGACGTTTTTATGGGACCACCTGGCAGCTATTCACGTAATCGGCCCATTAACCGTTACGTAATCGATGTACATACATAGAAAAAAAACATACCGGCCGAATTGAGAACCTCCTCCTTTTTGGGAAGTCGGTTAAAAATATGTAAACATACGTCGGGCCTCTACGCTGCCGGTTGCTTTCAACTGCAAGCTTTAAAATAATACAATCATCGTTTGTTTTTTACCTCTGCGCTATTCACAAGACCGCGATACAATGTTGGGTCTCCTGTCCTAGTAAATTCAGGATATAATCTTATTAACATACCTACCTGGAAGTGGATAGTGCAAGCACTTAGGAACAAGCTATTAATTATAATTGGATGCTGCGTCTCAAGATTGTTCTCAAAGGCTTTACCTAATTTGATTTAGCTGAATAATCTTACAGTGGCGAATGTATGCTATACAGTTACTTGAATGGCATGTAGCTATAGTTCGCGAGTAACTTACACACTACAAAATACTCGTACACTACTTGCATTATAAATGTTAGTGTTCAACAATTTAAAGTAATGTTTATTATAGATATAAAAACATGACTGTCGCACGTGCTAGACTGGTCAATGATATACGTAATATTATTTTATAAGACTTGTAAATCACATTATGATAAATATATTGATATTATCACAGATTAAGGATCAGGTACTACTTCTTTGCAGTATTTGTCGCTTATGTCATTTATTGATATTGTTATATTACTTATTGTTAACATTACCTATACTAGAGTACAGCTATATATGTAAGACTACAAGTGAGCTCTTAAGAACGGCAATTGATAGTCTCTATTTTATGTACCGCTCTACCTCCGAGAATAAGAACTGAGTTATCCGACCAGTCTAGATATAATATTATTAAAACCGACGTGAGGTGAAGACATTATTATTGATATGATTAACTAAAGAAAAGTCACTTAAGCAACATCGCGTTTGTTTGCTCCCGACAATTTATTTAACTATTGTGTGCTAAAGTGCCTAATTATTGTGAAAAGTGTGAACGATTTGAAGAACTATAAATTAGCTGTGCAAAAATACTTTATTACTCAAAAACAGTGACTTAATTTACCGAAATATTGTGTGATTAACTTAATTGTTGACAGTTCCGATAAAAATATTTTTCGCCGTACCCACAATTATTTACAAATAAGTTGAATGAGAAGTGTCTTTAGTGCCAACATACAGATAAAAGATACGTTTCTGGGTTGCCAAATATCACTTCCACTTTACCCCACAAAAAAAAATTGGGTTACCATAACAAATATTTTTACTAAATTGTAGGAAATAATTAAATTAAAAAATAAATAAATAAAATGTCTCAATGTTATAAATGTAATGCTCAGCATGACGACAAAGGTGTTAAAGTGACATGTAAGGGCTGTACGCGTCTGATATGCAATAAATGCAGTGGTCTTACTGCAACTGAGCTGCGGGTCTTTGGTCTGCAGACGCACAAACTGTCTTACCTTTGTGGTAACTGCGAGGCGGGCCTGAGACAGGTTCCGGAGCTACGAAAATTAGTAACGGAACTGCAACAGCAGGTTGAAGAATTAAAGTCCTCTCAGTCTTCTGTAGTAAACTTGGATGCTGTCATTAATGAAATGGAAGAGAGAAAGAAGCGAAGCCGCAATGTCATTATGATTGGTGTACCAGAATCGAAAGCTGCTTCACCAGAACTAAGAAAAACAGATGACAGAAGCGCTGTTGCTCAAGCTTTCACTTCTCTGCCTGTTTCTGAAGTGAAGATAGTTACCATATTTCGTCTCGGTAAACCTAACATGAACGACTGCTCCAAGCCGCGTCCAGTAAAAGTTGTCCTCGGTAGTAAACTAAATGCTAACAGCATCTTGAAGAACAAAACGAAATTACCTAGTTCAATCAGGACTTATTCTGATATGACACCTTACCAGCGGGACCAACTTAAAAAGTTGCGTGAGGAATTAGCCAAAAGATTAGAGGAAGGTGAAAAAGACCTAACTATCAAGTATTTTAATAACATTCCCAAAATTGTTGCCACAACAAAAAACTAGCTACGAGCAACCTTATCGAACTCCGCATACTTTATACGAACCTGGCTTCCATAACGGCAAAATACGATTTATTTCTTATTGAAGTTAAAATTCAAAAACCCGCTTTCATTTTGATTACAGAGACACATCTTCATGATAAAATAAGTGACAGTTTGATTAATATACTCGGCTATGCACTCTACAGAGCAGACAGAATTAATAGAAAAGGTGGTGGGGTATTAATATATGCTGCACAAGAAATAAATGGTCTCTCAATAATTACTAAAATTAATTTATTGTATCATGATCCTCAAGTTGAAGCTATATGGCTTGATGTTCATTTTAAACATAATAATATGAAATTTCTACTTGCTTGCGTTTACCGCCCACCGTCAACAACAGTTCAAGCTTCGGATCTAGCTCTTTTTGATATTATGGCGAAAGCTTCAATGGAAAATACAGTGATCATTACTGGGGATTTCAATTTACCAAATGTAAAATGGCCACTTGATTATATGTCTAAGATTGACAAAGTGGGTGAAAGCTTCATCGAAATGTACGTGAACAGCAATTTAAAACAGTTGGTCACTCAGATAACAAGGAAACGAAACAATGAAGAGTCATTACTGGACCTAGTGTTATGTAATGATGATACATTAATTAGTGACATCGAATATCACCCTCCTATCGGCAAAAGCGATCACCTTGTTTTACTAGCGTCTATTCAAATAGTAAGCGTGAATGACAAGAATGTCGTTAGAAAGTTGCAAAACGATTTTTATAATGCCAACTACGAAGTTATCAATACACATTTCACTGAAAATTTTAAAATTGATGGCGATTCACTAGATAACTTATGGCTTGACCTGAAAAAAGAAATACATACCACAATCGATCAATTCATACCTAAGAAAAAGGAATATAAAAACAACAGATTCTACAAACCATGGATTAACAAAGAAATACTTGATTTAACTGCAAAAAAGAAAGAACTATGGCGCATTTATAAAATAGGAAAAACTGAAGATATGTACCGTGATTATAGAAATATAAACAATAAAATTATACAACTTAGTAGAACTAGAAGAGCACAATTTGAATCAAATGTTATAGATACAGGACAGAAGTCATTCTATGGATACATACGGCAACAACTGAACTCCAAAGTTTGCATACCAACAATCCTAAAAAACAATTCAAATGAGTTAATAGTGGAACCAATATTGATAGCGGAACAATTCGCAAATCAATTTGAACTGAGCTTTGTGAGAGAACCTGACGGTTCAGTACCAAATGTCAATTTACCAAGATCTGAAGGCTCTCTTGAATTCATTGAGATCACTGCCGAAATGGTTGAAAAAACACTTCAAACGTTTGATGACACGACGGCTACGGGACCAGATGGAATCCCATCCATATTGTTAAAGAAGTGTTCCAAATCGCTATCAGAATCGATTGCAAAAGTTATGAACAATTCACTAGAAACCGGTCGTGTACCTTCTGATTGGAAAGTTGCTACCGTTGTACCTATTTATAAAAAAGGCAACAAGTTGTTGGCCGAAAATTACCGACCTATAAGCTTGACCAGTGTGCTATGCAAATGCATGGAAAAAATTATAGCCAAGAGACTCCGATATTTTCTAAATGAAGAGCACATAATCTTAGAAGAACAGCATGGCTTTGTCCCAGATCGATCAGTGATAACCAATCTGCTAATGTGTTTCAATGAATGGGTCAGGCATCACGATGAAGGTCATCCTATTGATGTAGTATACCTCGACTATGAAAAAGCCTTCGATCGTGTGCCCTTGCGACGGCTCTTACATAAATTAGAACATCTTGGAATTCGTGGTAGAATATTATCCTGGATCAGTGACTTCCTATCAAACAGAACATTTTGTGTAAGAATTGGGAATGTCTTATCTGTAGCTCATCCAGTATTTAGTGGCGTCCCACAGGGATCGGTCCTAGGACCCCTAATTTTTATCCTCTACCTGACGGACCTAAAGAGCACATTGAAACTGCCTTTCTCATTATTTGCCGATGACACGAAATTTTTTGCAAATCCGTGCCTACAAACTCAAGGTATACAAGATGACTTGAACGCCATTTTTAACTGGTCTAAGCAATGGCTGTTATCTCTGAATGCAACAAAGTGTACAGTATTACATATGGGGAAAAAGAATCCTCATAATGTATACTATCTTGGACATCAGAAACTCACACCGGTTGATACACAAAGAGACTTAGGCGTCACCATTAGCAAAGATTTAAAATGGGAAACACACATTATTGGTGTAGTAAAAAAAGCAAACAGTATCCTATATATGATAAGGAAATCATTTAAGTGTCTAACCCCAAGAACATTATTGAAACTGTATAAAACCTATGTCAGACCCCTCCTGGAACATGCTTATGTAATATGGGACCCCTATTTCAAAAAAGACATTGCACTCTTGGAAAAAGTACAAAGACGCGCAACTAAGATGGCTGCATTACTAAAAAACAAACCCTACGAAGAACGTCTTCAACACCTTAACCTCACAACGCTGGAGTCTCGTAGACATAGAGGAAGTCTTATTGAAACATACAAAATACTCTCCGGTTGCTACAATGTTCCTGGAATACAGAATTTGTACAGTCTAAACGAGAACAAACACCTCAGAGGACATTCACTTAAACTGTGTACAGAACCTCACAAAGGAAACCCGCTGAGACACTTCTTGCCGAATCGTGTAGTATCAGCATGGAACAAACTCCCAGAAATTGTGATAAATGCACCCAGCTTAAACAGTTTTAAAAACCAACTTGACAAATTCTCCAAATCGCAAAACACACACGCATCAGCTTAATAGCTGCTAGTGTGAAATCCTATAAATAATAATAATAATAAGTGCGAGACTTCGACGAAACGCGATTAATCGCCCAGTTGATGAATCTACGTACTAGATTGGAAACTAGTCGACATATCTCGGCTAAAATAACGTGAGTAACCTGTATTCTCAATAATGAAGTCTAAATATAGTTATGACTGGAAGTACCGCAAATCAATAATCATAAAACTATTCTCACTTGAAACTTTATAGCTTTCTATCTAATATGGTCTAGTATTCCAGTTAAATGTTGTTTTAACTAACGCTGTAGACGTCTATTTAGGAATGCTATCAACTGTCATAACCATTTCAGCCATTAAGCATAGTTTGAAAGACATAAAATGAAATAGCAATGAGTCGTGGTCAATTAAACCGTTGCAGTTAATATAAGGAGTCTAGATGAAACTAGATTAAATGTGTTATAAGAATAATTATAATGAAGAAAAGCAAAAGGGTAAACCGCACTGTTTACGTAAGAATAGGTCGACAAAATCGTAGCGCGTTTAATTAATTCAGAATTTAAACTTATAATATTTTAGTACCGCTACTACCAATAAATGGCGTTGGTGACGAAATAGATCGCGATATGGTTCCGTTACCACCTTTTGTATAAGAAGAAAAAATATTTTTTGTTTTGATGAGTTTTGACTAATATGCTGATATTAGTACTGTGTTTGATCGTTTATTATACGCGCTTAATATTCCTAACCAGTGTATGATTTCCAACCTTCTTTAAGTCGACCCTCTTACAGCCTTGTTGACTGCTTCGTTGGTCTAGTGGTTAGCGTATGCGCCTCTCACAGCAAGGTCTCGGGTTCGATTCCCGGGTCGGACAAAGTGTTATTTGTGAACTAACCGATAAAAATTTCTCAATAGCAGCACGGAGTTGTAATTGTGCCCGGTGGATAGCGACAGACTCACCCACCATCCCATGGGACCTAAACATAACAGGTGAAGTGTGGGTGTTGTACACCTCTGCCACACCCTTCTGGGTAATATTGGCGTGATGGTATGTTATGTTATATAAAAGTTGATATTGTTATTTATTATCATAAAATGTGCTATTGGAATTTGAGTAAAAAGAGCCTGAAAATATAGTTTTGAGATAAATATAAATAAGACAACAATGAATGCTCTAGATATTTTTTACAGCTTAATAATATAAGTAAGAAAGACCAAGTTTAGGCTGATTGTAATTTTATTAATAAAAACCATATCCTGGTAAAGTATCAACTAATAAAAAACGTGATCTTCTTCTTCGTCGTGTCGATGACTGAGTCAAATTTTATTTTAACTTGCCATCGTGGTGAAAGGATTAGCCAATTCGCTTTTGAGAACTCGTGAATTGCCCAGGGTGCGCCGGACGTAGGGAATCGTTATGTACGTCACTCAGGGAGGCTCCTTTCATGCACCCCAAAAAAACGTGATGACTTTTAGGAAACACTATCTTTTTAGGTATATGCACCTCTGATGAAGAATATATTTCCTTGTTCTGAGATATGCTCTAGCTTACACCCGATTGTTACCTGTTAATTTTTTTTTATATATATTGATGTTTACTTGAGCACCTCCTTCGTTTTTTTCGTCGGGTTAAAAATAAACAAAATCATACAACCGATTCTCAGCCCTGCCAAATATACTCAAAAATAATATATAAAAATCAGTTTAGTACCGAAACGGTATTGTGCACAAGAGATCTTTGCATATTAGGTAATGTTTATTTATTATCTCATGCGATGAAAATCGCAACACCATTTCTTAGAAGAGTTAAGGTCGTTATTTTGTTATCAAGTTGTTACATCGTTTAGTTCTCCTACTTGTTGATAATAGTAGGGGAGGCCACAATGCTAAATGGGGATTTATTCGAGCGTCGTAGAGACCTATTGGGTTGCAAAGCTTAGATGATAAGAAGAAAAAGATGTTATATGATATATACCTTTTCATCGGTGGGGGAAGCGGCTATAGATTTTTAAATATGTAAAAAAAAAACTGTTGCATGGACATCCTCGAGCGCGTCAGATATTGATAGCATCAATGCCCTACGTATTTTTAACAATAAACGTATGTTAATCTGATCGTTTGCATGATGCGGGTGGTTGTATGTAAGGGTTGAAAATGAAAAAAAAATAAAAATAATCGAGCGCGTCAGATTTTCTAAGGGAGTGTTAAGTGCACCAAAAAAAAGCTCTCATTCACTAATCTGACGATTTCGATGGGACGCAAACTCGCGGCCATTATCATAATGTGCAAAAAAAATTCGCCATTTTGAAATACTCAAGCGCGTCAGATTAAGATATATATGGATCATATTTATGTTCTAAACGTACTGTCTCATAATCTGACGATTATATAGAGGGATTCGCCTGATCTGACAAAAAGAAATTAGAAAAACGGTTCACCCTAAAGGCCATCCCTGCAACTGCCCGCTAATTCCATTCCTGGGCGCTTAAAATTGTAATTATGACATTTTTAAGCTCTAAATATAATTTATGTGATATTTTGAGTTAAAAGAAATAATATTTCTATGCATTTGAACTCTCCCAGCTTGAAAGTCTTTTCAAAAAGAATTAACATTCAAAAATAATGTTAATTCGTGTAATTAACATTATTTTTGAATAAATATTAATTAATAAGATATTATCACTAGGTTAAATAATAAATAATGAACTATTTTAAAAGAATTGATTTTATTTTTAATAATTAAATTAGAACAAATAAATATTTTTTAAAAATTGCACTTACAGTTTTTGAAGTTTTTTTACAAGTGAAATTTAATTTTTATTTTTTTGTAATAATTTTCAATAAAAATCATATTTATATGTCAGCTAACTTAATTTGCATATTAATTAAAATTTTTCATAATTATCGATTGTAAACTATTGATTTAGATTGATTGATTTAGAAAAATCTTAAATAATATTGAATTAAATTCATATGATAATTAATGATTTTATATTTATACGGCTCAGCTAAATTTTTACTATAATAAAACCTATTTGATAGTTTTTAACATTTTTCTTTGATCATTTTTCATTTTTCATTAGATTTTTTCATTTTTCGTCATGGCAGCAGAAACCAGAGTGGAGACGGAGTGAGAGTAATAGATAGAGAAAGAGTCAGAAAGGAATAGAAACGCGGAGAAGGAAATGTAAGCATCACGCAGCTGCACGCATTTAACTTTATCGAGGAATTTTTGTTATTTCGGCTTGCGGAAATCGTCAGATTATATATTTTTCATTATTCTTGAATTATATCCTTCAAAATAAAAAAAAATTAGCTACGCTCGAGAATGTCAAGATGACGTTTTTTTTTTACAACTTTGCTGCCCTCCCCTTTCTTTGCGTCACTCTCAAATTGACAAATTAGTGGAATATACACTTTTTAGGATGTAATTAACTCACCCTACTTAAATCTGACGCGCTCGAGAATTTCTGATGGTCAATTTTTTTTTACTAATCTGATCCTGTATCCTGCACGGGCGGCCGTATATATGGGCCTCATGTTTGGTGGAGGTACTTAACCGGGTACAAGGTATCCCCTTGTATATTAATCTGCCGCGCTTGAATAAATCCCGAAATCCCTTAATGGGCTCCTCTACCATAAATGGAGCATAGATATCTAATGATAATGAACACTTTTCTTAATCCCCACTTTCTTAGAATATGATATCAGTATGACATATTATCATAGGTTTGTTTATTTCAGTTTCTAAGAATTATGCTAATTTTATGCAAAAGATTTGAAATTTAAATAATCAAATCAAATCAAATCATTTATTTCCATGGGCCCCAAGGGGCGCTTGAACACGTCAAAACAAACATCAAAACACAAAAAATATAAAATTAAAATTGAATTTAGCTAACTAAATTATAATACTTATTGTATAAAATGATTTGACACCGGAGCTTAGATTGACTTTAATTCAACTTAGGGATTTGAATTAAAATCAATTTAAGTATCAGCTCCGATGGGTATTGCATCATGAGAAGAGCTGGTGAGAAACTCATGTGCACCATCTTTTCAAATAATTCATACAATATTTGTTTGTTTTTTGACAATAATTATATGTGTAAGTTATAGCAACCAAAACAACATTATAGCTAAAGATGGTTATAAAGAGAAAAATATTCCGTCTACATGTTTTCTAATAGAAGGTTTAGCACGTACAGTACACGTTATTATTTGTGGTATAGCAAAATATCTATCGAAATAGTATTGTACTCTTCAAACGTGCACGTTAATCACGTCAAAATACTAAATAGAACTACAAAGAAATTACCATTATCTTCCTAAGTAAAATAACTGATAACTTGTCCTTGTATCCTACTTAAGATAGGAAAAAATGGATGAACGTAATGTTACGAAATGACGTAACATACAGTTGAAAAATTTAGGGTACTGGCAAGAGGCGACCGTAGCTGGTTGGTAAAGCGACTGCCCGGTGTGCAGAAGGTCGCAGGCTCAAATCCTGCCGGTCCAATAACTTTTTCAACTGTTTCTTAGTATAATTTGTTAAGCAAAGCTAAATGATATTAAAATAAACAATAAGAAACTGATAACTTGTTTGTCAAAATGGAATACATTTTACTTTTGTGAAAGGTAAGGTTCATACAAATCCTCCGTTACAGCTTATGAATAAGATATTGTACAAACCACATTGAATGAAATAACATTCGTGAATTATTCCAACCATTACGTCTGTCGTATCAAATAACGTATAAAGTGTGGCCACAAGATAAAGACAGTGCCTTACATTACATATCATTGCCGTGAACAAAAGCTCGCTGAATTGCAATATACTGTTGATATCGGCCCATCTGACACCGCCCTATATTCCAGGAGGCCTTTCACCGGAGGACTGGTTTAAGCTTACTGTAGCTTTGTGTATTACCTTCCTTGTGATAGTTGTGTAGGGATTTCGAGGTTCGAGGGTAGTGGATTTTAACTAGCTTAGAAGCATGAAAGCAATATGCAAAGATTTGAAATGTTCTAAAAATAGCTAAGTTCTCAGAAATATGCTGAGTTATTTAACCTAAATGCGTAAGAATTGAGAAGTGATTGTTGTTGATTTACGATGTAGTCGTTAGAAAAGCGTGTTAACTATTCTACAATAAACTAACTAACCATTCAATAATTTCAAAGATGTCATTGCAAGATTCTGCAAGCACACCTACCAACAGAATATGAAAATTGGAAAGTCTAGTGTTTCAAAGACACAGGCATTTACCGCAAAGATTGACAGGCAAAGTGATGGTCGCCCTAAGATATTGCACACAAGAGATTTATCTAGAGAAAGCTGGAAGTTAAAGCTAACACATTTTGTAACATAACCGTTTTAATAGTAGAACACACACATCTTCACATCCAGAAGGGTGGCTAAGACTTTTCCTTAATATTACATTATATTATGATAGTGAGACGGTTGTGAAATTTAAAGGTGCTTAACAGGGTCGGCCGTGAGATGAGAACCTAGCCATCATAACATAACGGTCTATCTCCGTGCCTCGGAGTCATGATGACAGTCACTCAACGTAAAATACTGATAATTCAGCCGCATCCATTAGACTAGATGCAATTCAATTGGGAAAGGCTCGAAGAATGATGATATGACAATACTTATCGGGTCGGAATCATCAGTAGTAAATGTTTATCCGATCAGATCTTAGTTACGTATTTGTCCTTTGTTCTTAAGAAGATAATATCTCCAAAACTGAGAGAAGCGGCGTCTACAAAGCGATGCGTGGACGCAATGGTAGTGCCCGCCTACGCCAGCCTAGATAAATATATTACGAGTTAGTTTTCCCTCGTTACTGCATTTCCTGTGATAATAAATGCTAATTGATTGGCACATTTGCTTTAGAAGAGGTAAATATTTCTAAGGTTATGATGAAATAGGATAAAATTTGTTTTGACTGGTTTTATCATTATCAATCAGCTCGTGTCTACCCACTGCTGAGTATAGGACTCTCCTAGTTTAAGCCATGCCTTTCTGTCTCTCATCAATTTGAATGAGACTGGCACTCCTTACGATAACATCTGACCATCTTGTCATAGGTCGTCCCGATGATCTAAGTCCTTCTCTTGGGTGTCATCATACCTTACCGTCTAGCCAAGTGTCCTGCCCATCTCCACTTTAGCTGTGTAATACGGTCAGCTACATTTCCGTATTCTCTTCTATTAATGAAAAGCCTAGCATGGCTCGCTCCATTGCTTTTTGTGCTTCTTGTATTATTTGTAGGCATCCTTTGTTGAGCGACTATGTTTCGGCTCGATATGAAGTCGAAATAAATACAATTATTTAATTATAAGAAATGCCAAAGCAAAGACCCTACATCGCGATTTGGAGACTCTGCGTCCGATCGCAGAATCGGATTAACGTGTATTAGCGATGAAAAGTAGTGTGTTTCACAAACGTTTCACAAATTAATCAATCGTATATCTTCCTACGCGAAGATTCGTATACGAAATACATGCGTAACGTGTTTTCTTACTTTTCTTATCATAATAACACACTTTCAAAACAGTTATGATTGATTACATTATCAACAAATCTAACACTGACCTAAATCAATCAGTGGACCGCTGCAATGGACGAATGCACTTATTAACTCTTATCTTTGTCAAAGATTAGATAAGGTACGTCTTATCGAAGATATCGTGCATTTCCTAAATGCAATGTTGAAATGATAAAATATTTGTGATAATGATAACTCAAGATATACTGTTTTTCGGCGGCTAGAAAGTTTGAAACGTGTTCGCGTAACTTTCTGATTCCATTTTAGTGGGAAAAGTAGTGCTATATAGGTAGAAGATAGGTTACAAGCAGATCCTTGTAGAAATAATATGCTTTCAAAGCAGTATAGGTAAATTTGGTGCTTTTGGTCCACGTCATAGTTTATTTCCAAACTACATAATCATTTGTACTAGCTCCTCAACGACTGTAGAGAGCATCTACAATATTCTTAAGCCATTTCTCCTGCGAGGTGTTTAGCTCAACAAAACATTTGAACAGCCAATCAAAAATCTTGATTTCGGTTAGCTTCCTTTAAATTGAATGATATCGTTCTAATGTCGGTCGTTTTACAACATGTTAGGCTCGCAGAAGACACGCCTTTACTTAGACCTAGTTGTCAGACTTTGTGGCACCTGACATCTCAACATTCTCAACCATAGATCGATTAATCCACGTGGCCCTAGACAACCAGTTCTAACCATACATGTCAAAAGAGGGAGCAATCGGTATCGTGTGCCCAGTACATCCATAATCGTGTAAAATCAATATTATTAAGTCTTAATCTATTTTTATGACATATTTAAAACGCTTAAATGCACGAACAGTGCCTATTTTATCGATATAATCATTTTATTTTTCAGTTCGTTTGTGTAAATGACGTATTGAATAATGACAAAATGGCCACGAGCAAATATGTGTAGTGTTTTATTCACATCTATGAAAATTGATAAAAACTTATAACATTATATCATTTACTGCCTTGATGGTCTAGAGGTTACCGTATGCGCCCCTCACCGCGAGCTCTCGAGTTCGATTCCCAGGCGAGCAAAGTTTTATTTGTGAACTTTCCGTCGGGAAATTCAAAATATCAGCACGAAGTTGGAATTGGGCCTGGTAGATAGCGATAGGCTCACCCCCTATCCAATAGGACCTAAACATAACAGGTGAAATGTGAGTATTGTACACCTCTGCCACACCCATAGAAATCTTAATAACAAGGCAATAGAAATGTCAAAGACGCGTGACCTTGTCGCCGCGCATGTGTCTAGTCGAACACAAGTGCGAGTTGAGGAGTTGTCGTTGTTACCAGTGTTAATTAGGACGCCTAAAGATTATTCGTTTTTAGAAAATATTGCTTAATGTCATCGCAAAAAGAATAATTTTGTTTGCAGGAATACAAAATGTATGTGTAGACGAAATTGTGTTTTTATTGTTTGGTTATGTAGTGGTATTTGAAAACCGGCGACATGCGTCCCAGTGTTAAGAGATAGTCGATAGCATTTCTATTGACTAGTTATTAAGATTTCTATGGCCACACCCTTCTGGGTAATATAGGCGTGAAGTTATGTTATGATGTTAATAGTATTAAAGTTACAACCCGATTACGGAAGTACTGAAAATACAATACCGATTGTTCCCTCTTAAGTGTAGCACCTACAGGAATTCAATTGAAGTGTATTGAACAAAAACATTGGCATCTCAACGACTCGTTTAAAAAACTTGCAACGTTTTCTAGAGAAGAGCCGGGAAAACGCGTTACGAATAGAAAAATAAACGTGTTTGTCTTTTCACTTTCTCCTAAACATGCAATGTATAATGTTTTACTAAAATGTGGTTTTTGTTGCAGGTAACACGGGGCATAACATTTTTGGTAAGAATTGGCAATGACTTCACTGGTGAAAACTAGCTGATTGGTCTAATCGTGAGGTCCCAGATTCGATGCCCGGGTCGAGCTAAAGTGTAATTTGAGATGATTTCGACAGGATCTTCACAATAGCGGCACAGAGTCTTAAACTCTCCCTAGCAGATAATGATAGGCAAATGCAGAGTATCTAATATGATTTTGTACTTTAATTAATAATGGTTATTAAAACTATTCATCCCAAAATATAAGCTGAGTCTAAAATACGTAATTGGATTTAACAAATATAGCTGAGATCATCAGCATTTGAAACTGGTTACGTAAACCTCAACTAAAACTCATATTATTATTTTAACTTTGTAGAAGAAAATATTGTAAGCGGCTGGCAACACTCGGCCATGACTCGATTTCAATACCAGTGTTATGTTTTACTTACAACGGAATCTCTGTTAAAAAAATAAAATACAAAAAAGGCTTGTGAGTCATACAACTTTATTGCTACTGTTTCATTTTTTACTGGCAACGATTCATTATAAAACCGGCCAAGTGCGTGTCGGGCCACGCGCAGTAGGGTTCCATAGAAAAATATTTTTAATTTTACTTTTTAACTAAATGGCGTCCTTCAGAAAGGAAATGTTTGTAGTACACGAAACCAGCTAGCACGTATGAAGAGATGTATGAATGTTGAGGAAGCGAAAGAAGTATGTAGGGAGCGAAGCACATGGCGTTCCATCGTCTCTGCCTACCTCCGTGGGATAAAGGCGTGATTTTATATATGTATTATGTATGTTTATTTATGTTTCAAGAATTTTGAACGAAATATTCTGAGTAACTGCATCTGACATTTCGGACCCCTATTCCTCTTGAACTAATGAAGTGAACTTATCCGCTATAGTTTTCCTATAAATTTCATTACATGTACTACCGACACAATTTTTTTCAGATTTTAGGATCCAGTAGTTTAGCTTTTAGAGGGGGGAGGACGCCCTACTCGAACAAAAATTTGCTCTTTAAAGTTAATTATCTCGCAAACGGATCTCTAAATCAAAAAACTGTCTTAGCAACCCCTAAACGTTTTTAAAAGTCCTATCTAACAATACCTCACACTATGGGGTAGGCGACAAAAAAAACAACATCCCTACTTTACATGTAGGGGAGCTACCTGAAAAAAAAATATTTTTCCAAATTTTACTCTACGACTTTCTTTGTTTAGTTAACATACATGTTTATGCAAAATTTCAGTTTTCTAGCACCAACGGTTTCGTCGCTATGCCGTGGACAGACGAACAGACGGACATGGCGAAACTATAAGGGTTCCTTGTAGGTACTACGGAACCCTAAAAACATAGATAAAAACTGTTTAGCAATCTAAGATTATGAACTTTTAGCTAACTAACTTTTTTCTTGTTTTAAAAGTAGCAGTGCAATTTCGATTTCGTTTTTTTTTACTATTAATGTAACGTACATGAATTTAATCATCCTTCAAATTACATACCCTATAGCTATTGCTCTCATTTCACCTGACTGGGACTGTGAAGTAAACCATTCCTATTTAGCAGCAGTTTGAAGATAAGGCCGTGTGACTGCCTCCGAGCTGCTTGACAGATGTCATCTTAACTTTTTAAATAACTAGATAGAACCTACTTTAAAATTGACGCCTACTGCATCTAATTTTACCTCTACTGTACATTTAGCGGTAACTGCAATGTTTGCAGCTGAGTTAAGTGATCCCAGGCTATATTTAGGGCGAAAACAGTGAATCACCTGTTCGTTTTGCCGATCGAAAATGCAATGCAGTTGTGTATTACGCAATCGTTAATATGGGTTTGGTTTCTCATTTGATGAACCGTTTGTGTTGCGAGCAATTTTCTTGTGGATATTGAAATATCCCAAAAGTTTTTTCAAATTTGAAACGTAATTTCCTGTTGTCACGACGTGTGTGGTTCCGCTTTTATTGAGGTTTTCCCTAGTAAGTTACAGTAATAGTAAGTGTCATTAATATTCAAATTCCAGGAGTATCTACGAGATTCGTAAACTAAAGGCGTAAAGTCATAAAAATGGAAACCTAATTGTACATACAAATTAATGATTTGCACAAGTAGTTAGTAGATAGTTAAAATTCGTGGCCGTCCCTTTGTACGGTAAGAACTTGACAAGCGTTGGTATAAATGCTAGGAATATTAATGGTAATTCTAAGAAATAACTAGTAGTTGTCAATGGCACGGGTCTATGCCCAAACATGTAGAGTTTACGCAAACGGACAGTTTTTCAACATGGCAACACTGCTGCTTGTCATTCGTGGGCCGTTCTCTTCATGTGTTTATTAAGTATATTGTTAATTTATGCATTATAACTCTGGTGACACCTTTTCTATGAGTGAGGCTTAGTTTGAACTTAAACAGGCGTAGGTACGTGTTTTACAAAGATGTCTAATAAAACTCCTACTATATTATAGCAGTCTGCTTATATTATTATTTGGTTAGTTCTATATTATTATACTTCGTTTAACAATAAAGACATTTCCAGTTAAAATGTTTTACAAAAAGTGAAACGAAATCCAATTTTATATTGCAACTCAAAGAGCACTTAGTTAGTATGAAGAGGAAATGAAAACGAATATCTATGCAAAGAAGTCTACCAAAACTTGCGGAGAGGCGGGAGTGATTTATATCTTATTTTTTTTTTTTTTTTGTCTTTCCTGCTTTGTTTTATTAAGTTTTATTCTAGTTTGTTTTCCTTTTTATTTTTACTTTTTAGTTTTAAAATTTGATTTTAGATCTAACCTTTGTTATTTCTTGATGCTTATATGTACATACATACTTAAGTTTTTAATATTATTGTTATTTTTTTATGTGATATCGTTCGTCCTCTCTCTCTCTCTGGTGCCATCAGAAAATCAGCGCTGCAGGGCTTTTTTGCTCTGCAGCATATGGCTGAGATGGTGGCCATTTCTGGCAAAAAGTTTGTTTAGCTGTAAGTTCTATTGTTTTATTCTCCTATTTATTTTTTTGTCAGAATAAATGTTTTCTTTCTTTCTTTCTTTCCTTCTTTCTTTCTTTCTTTCTTTCTTTCTTATTTAACAACTAGTCTTATATGACGTGCAAGAGCGGCGCGTTTCCACATTTGACAACGGTAAACGCCTGACAATGTCTTGAATTGTCTTAATGGCGAGTAGAACAAAACTTCAAGAACTAAATGCTATTTTGAACTGCAGTTATTCTACCTTATAAATATTGCAGCTGACATATACCAATAAATATTTGTTCAAATTTGACAGTACTTAGTAGTTCGCAGTTAAATTTATTCTTGTCTCATAATAAATGTATGTCACAGAATTATTTTAATCGGTTTAATAGCTTGAATAAAACATATTTATTATATGTGAAAATTCGGTAGTGAGACACTATCCAGTAGTAGTAGTAGCAAAATCTAGTTTTGCTCACCGATTTCATACAACAAAGGATTACTTTTCGAGCTGCTGAGGTAAAAAGTTGTATCAGCGACATGAAATCAAAGTTATTTCCATCTCGCGCTTTTGAGTGCCTTACTACGCTCAAGATTTCTTACCTAGAATCACTCGCTCACAACAATTCCTCCGACCACTGATAAAATCAGTACGAACAGTATCAAATTAAAACCAAAGTCCATTCAGCACAATCCGACTACCGGAATACGCAATATCGCTCACATAATTATGTACACACCAGCCAAAAAAGAAGTTAGATTAATTCACACTAAGCTTGAACAAACGAGTGCAACCATTTATCTCATATTGAGACTGGATCAAATTATGTAATTTTATAAAGGAGAACTAATAAGTGAAGCAGAAAAAATACACATAAATATGAAAGTTACTAAATCAGCCACGGGTTAGTTAAGGTTTTGGTGCTAACCTATAGTAATTTAGAAGGCAATGTATATGTTTAGTGTGAATAAGCCTTTTAAAAAGAAGTTTAATTAACACCCAAATTATAGTAGTCTATTATTTATTTTATTTAACACTTTATTGTACACAAAAGATTACAGAAAAAAATAAACATATTACAGTAAGAGTATACAAAAGGCGAGCTTAACTCAGTGCTTGAGTTCTCTATCTTCTTAATGCCCTTATATTATCGCCGAAAATGAAGTCTCCGTTGTGATTATAGTAGATCAATCAGTCCACGAGACCGTAGCTTCAAAATCAAAAGGTTTGCATTATGACCCATGAATAACATGCCTTAAATTTACAATCGATAAGATCTCTGCTGAAAATAGCGCTCCTCAAATAAATTTAGATTTCAAAGTACATATCAGTGTTGCCATGCGATAAAAAGATTTTAATTGATTAGATAAGCATCTCAAATAAAGTACAATTATACTGATCAATTGAAACTATCAAATAAAAGATCGCACATGCGTAACAATCTGATAATTTTAGTTAAAACGACCTCGTCATCAATTCAATCTTGACACTCCTTGATAAATACAATGTCTGATGACTAATTTCCGCTGTGCCACGAGATCCAACATGATTATGACCTTATTTATTGCTAGCCATTTGAAGATTCCGTCATGGATTCTTGAATTAAATAGGAATAAATTATCGAATTATCGATTAGGTACATCTGATTTAAGCCTGAATCATTCAAAACGCGCAAAAGAATAATAATTCATATTTGCTTAACGTGACCTATTAAGTTCCCAAATAATTTAAATATTCCATAACCACGCCCGTCAACGTTCTTGTCAAACTCGGTTACCATAATGAGCAGAAATTTATGCCATCTGGATCATAGAGATAGACAATAATTCAATGAAAGCCAGGATTAACTCCAGCACCAAATTAAACATTTATTTCTATCTCCGCAAATCTGTTCCGGCAATAGTTCAATAGGATTTCGTTGCTAAATAAAACTTTTAAAACGAAAGAGGCCAGAAAGCGGCCTTGATGAGTCAAAACAATGTGTCTCTATCCTAAGAAGTTAATTTACGCTCCCATAAGATTCCCATCTGCAGTGTCTAAGCCACAACTCACAGTTTTTGCGCGCATTTATCAAGAACCACTAATCCAGTTTTTGTGAGATCTTTCTTTTGGTTTACTCTTTTCGTTATTTATTTAGCTTTTGCTTGAATTTCAGTTTTTTGCTTTACGATGGCTGTGAAATGCCCGTGTATAATTTTTTCTATTGGAAATATGTATGAAAATGATATACAAATAATTATCTTGCAATGCAATTATTTTAATATAATGTACCAATTAGATTTGTTTAGTTTAATTAAACAAATATGTTTAAAGAATACCGCATCTTCAGGCGGTTATTACCGTAGTATGGGGAAACAAACACATGTAACGACACATAATAATATTATATGTGTTAGTTTGTATACGACAAATATTATATGCAATCAAAATTGCTTATTTAAATAAATTTAAATCATTACCATTTAAGGTTGCTTGATCTAAACATTGCCCAGCTTTGCTGAGAGAAACCAACTGTAATCCATGACAAAAGAAAGTTGTCAATGACATTTGACAGCAAAAAATAAACAGATGGCTATGGTATGAACAGTTGTGACCATTAAATAATAGGTAGAGCTCTTCCTCTATGATATAATATGATGAAGGAACCGTTTTGATAAGCAAAATATCAAAAGCGGTTGGTTACCGACAAAAGGCCCCGGACGTCACAGGAGGAGGGGCACGTTACTTTTAGCAGAGCTCCTACAGAGGCTTCGTGTAATCTCAGGTCTTCGCAAAGCACACTTTGCGAGTCGCTGCTCTAGAAACCAGCCAGTTAATTCAATTCAATTCTTTATTGCGTTCAACAAAGTATTCTTGAGTGGTTTAACATAAATATGAGTCATTGTGGACCCTATCGGGCATAGCAAAAATAGGAGAGAAGATGATACAATTTATTATTGTAAGATTGGAATAGTGAAATAGTGTTATGCTGTGAGGAGTGTGAGAACGTATCTATTTCTCGCAAAAACTTATAAATGAATTTTGATGAAATTTGGCTCACACCTCTTTTATCAATGTACCAGTACCGCCCGGGCGGAAGCAAGAAATATGTAATCAAATTATCACACATAAATTTAACTTTTGACATATTATTGAGACATCATTGACGAACGATTGGCCTCTGCCACCAAAATGAACATTAAAATGATAAAGTTATTTTACTACGACTATTTTAGTATTATTTATGTTTATTTTATGAGCCCTAAATGTTGTGATTATTAAATTTTCTATTACGTCAGATTGAACGTGATGTCGAAAATATACCCATGAGCATTGACGTATAAAGTAAGGACACGGCTAACGCGCGATAAATGAACTGAACCTTTTTGGAGTCAATGAGACTACAAAAAGCGCCTAGTGAAATTGACTGTGGTTGGCTGCCTCCGTGAGCGGTCAAACACGACAAAATGCCTAATTGTGCACTGAAAAGTTGTACGAACTACCAAATTAGACACAACAAAAAAGATTATGGTATTACATATCACCGGTAAGTCACAAATATCATATTATATCCACCTCTTTACATTATTTTATCAATTTTATTTGCTAAAATTTTTCGTTCCGACGCCATATTCCTTAATCGTGAATATACGCGTGACATGACTTTGGAACTGCGCAACTGCGCTTAGTTGAACTATGCCGCGGGCGTTCAAGAGAATATATTTGGTAATTTAAAAAAGTATTTGTTATGAATTGTCATATCATTGTGCAATGTACTGTTACTGCGTAAACTTGTTATAACGCTAGAGATAATATATGTACAGTCAGCAACAAAAGTAGCTAAACACTTAATTTTTTTAAGTAAGTACCTAATTTTAATAGTCAAGAATAGTCTATAATTTTGTTAAAGTTGATGAATTGAAAAAACTAAATAAAAGCTTGTAACAAAAGTTCAATGATCTTTTGGCCTTTCACGGATTATAGAAAATGTTCACCAAATGATTTAAGTACAAATTACATTTAGTAGTTTGTACTTAAATCCTTACTAATATTATAAATGTGAAAGTTTGTAAGAATGGATGTATGGATGTTTGTTACTCTTTCACGCAAAAACTACCGGATCGATTTTGATTAAATTTTGCACACATGTAGCTTATAGCTTGGATTAACATTATAGGCTACTTTTTATACAAAATAAAGTAGTGCATCAAATTTACGCTAAGGCGGTACGAAGTTCGCCGGGTCAGCTAGTCATTTATAAACATACCACGTGGGCGGAGCTACGACCAGAAGCTAGTAAAAAAATATTTCTCGAAACAAACATTTTATTTTATTCCTTAAACAAAATATGACCTACTTTTAGAATTCCCGTGATGTACTGTTCTTTTAATAATATAACTATAATAGGAGTATTTTTAATTTTGTAATAATAAATATTTTACACTATTGAAAGAATCACAATTTTATTGTACCTTCGGCAAAAAAACTGCTAACGAAATTTCTTCACGCCCTTACAAGGTTCACATCGCGTGAATGCAGTTATTTACATGGTAGTTCCATGCAGATGGCGTTACTGATCCTGCTATTCATAATGTCAAATTTGAAGGGCAATGTGTTCGGACAAGCCATTTCTATAGTATATATTTCTATGCCCATGAGATAAATATTTTTTTATAATAAAATTAGTTAAACATAAATAATGTACTACTAATAAGTGTAATAGGAATGTAGCTTGATTTTTAATATTTATGTGTATTAAAATAACATAAATATTACGTGCCTATATATTTTTTCTATTCTCTGGTAATGTCATAAATATTTTTTTTGGTTAAAATCTTGACCATGCATGACACCACATGATATTGCAAATGTTATTATTTACTATAATTATCCCTATCTAAAAATGATATTGACTTCAATGGCAACCTTAAAGTCGAATGATCGAACTTCATCTACTCACCAAAGATCATCCTTTTGTTGCTATCAAGTGGCATAAAAAAAACCCGACTGTCAAATAGAGACAGACAGTGACATTAATAGAGCATTTTGGGTCACTTATTAAAAAATCTATCCATCAACAGGCTAAGTCCTTGACCACAAATTAAGGTCATTGTGTATTATATTAGGATCATTCGAGGCCCCATTCACAGACTAATTAGTTTTTACGGCCCTTGTGCCATTCTCGAATACATCATAAAATTCGCGGAACACCGACAACATCAAATATAAAAGCTAGCAACACCATTGTATGAATTAATTTACGACTATGAATTTTAACATCTCTTTTAGACCATTCTATCAACAAAAAACAAAGGACTCTATTATATTCAACGTCAATTATTAAACCAGAGCTGACCAACCAACGTTTGTAATAAAAATAAATCGAAACATTTATAATCATTCATTCAGTATTGAGCGATCAATTTATATCGATAAACGACTTCGTTTTTATGCAAATGTACCGTTTAACACAAACGGTTGACAAGAATCGATTTATAAAAATATTTAGTTACGTCACTTGGCCCAGAAAGTCGACCTTTGCGGTATAATTTATGCGTGCATAAATATAAATTGACATAATGAGCTGCATCGTTCTGCTGCCCATTCATTAAATTTGCCCAGAGAGTAATAAAGCTTTTGGACTAGCCTCCTTAATGATCGAAAATTAAACGTTACAGGTTTATGAAGTCGTTTATTGATCGTGAGAATCTAAAGCCTTAAATGTTTACCTGAATTTTTGCTTACTGTTCTTATTGTGGATGTATTGATAAAAATATTTAAGTTGCATAGTAACCGCACTCGATCTGTAGGTATAAATGATCGATTTCTGAACCAACCTATTTATATGCGGAAGAAAATCAGAAAAAATACTTATAAAATCACACATCGATGGTCTAGTGGTTAACATAAAATATGCGCCTGTCACCGCGAGATTTCGGGTTCGATTCCCGGGTCGAGCAAAGTGATATTTACAATAGTTGCACGGAGTTGGCGATGACGATAGGCTCACCCCCTCTCCCATGGGACTTAGACATTACAGGTGAAATATGAGTGGTGTACACCTTTTTTTTTTTTTTTTTTTTTTTTCGCGGGGAAATGCATTTACGCATACCAACCCCACCCGTGGGGGGGACGGGCAGAGTGGCATGTGGGACTCCCGTGCCTACGATGTTAAACGGCACAGAATACCCACTAAAACCCCGCGGTGTGCCCTCGTCGCCGAAAGATGGTGGTCGGCGAGCCCCGGATCGATATTATATCCACAGGGCTCGCCGCGGCGACCGTGCCCAGTCCGACCTCTGACCGGGCACCCGACTCTAAGTCCTCCTACTCCCGTAGCGACGCCCCGGGCACACCCAGGGCGTCACTCCGTCGCGGAAGGCATCAGCGGGCGGCGGAAAACCCCCTCCACCGCCCGCGGCCTCGCTTAGGGCGGCATTAGGCTCGCGGCGTACGCGCGCCTTCGCCGCCCAGCTCGCCGGCGGCGGAGCGGATCAGCCAGGAGTGAGTCCTCCCTGATCCGCTCCGCCGCCTCCTTCTGCGAGATGACGTCCTCACAGAAGGATGCGACCGCATCCCACGACCTCGCGCTGCTCATTGCCGCGACCACAGCCGGCAGCGAGAGGTCGTTCCCAATGACCGCGGTGAGATCCCGGCGCTGCACCTCCCAAGCAGGACACTGCTCGAGAGTGTGCTGCGCCGAGTCCTCACCGCAGTCGCAGTGGTGGCACATGGGGCTCGCCTCCCTCTTCAGCCTGTGCAGGTACTTCCCGAAGCAACCATGCCCGGTCAGCACCTGCACCAGCCCGAAGGAGAGAGTCCCATGCTGCCGCCCTGCCCACTCCTCGAGAATCGGCCGGAGCGCCTCCACGGTGCGAAAACCAGCACGTGGAGCCTCCAGCCGATTCCCCCACCGGACCATCAGCGTCCGGTGGGCCTCCTCCCGCCACGCACGCAGCTGCTCGGGCATGGGGACAGAACCCTCAGCCCGAGCAGCCGCCCTGCGCCTGTACACTTCGGCGAGCACTTCCGCATCCAAATCCCACGGGGGTGTTCCGGCCAACGCACACGCTGCGTCGGTCGACACCGTGCGGTATCCACGAATGGCCTTGACCGCCAGGACGCGCTGCGGTCTCCACAACCGCGCCCTGTTCCCGGCGGACAAGGCCTCCGCCCACACGGGTGCGCCGTACAGTGCCATTGACCGTACCACCCCCGCGTAAAGCCGTCGGCTGGCGACGCTGGCGCCACCCACGTTCGGCAAAAGCCGACCGAGAGCGGCAGCCACGCCTTCCAGCTTGGGCACCAAAATGCGGAAGTGCTCGTCGAAGCTCCACCGCCTGTCTATCACTAGGCCCAGATATTTAAACTGGGCCTCGATCCGTACGAGGACCGAGCCGACGGTAATCGAGGCGCCAGCAGGTGGCCCGCGACGAGGCCCGTGAAACATCACGGCCTCAGTCTTGGCAGGGGCCACCCTAAGTCCCAGCGCCTCGATGCGCCCGACCACTTGGGACACACCCACTGTGGCCAGGCGTGCCGCCTCCTCGGAGTTCCGACCCCGGGCCGTGACGAGCGTGTCATCCGCATAGCAGATGACGTCTAGGCCCGGGGGGAAAGCCCCACGCAGCACCCAGTCGTAACCGATGTTCCACAGGAGCGGCCCTAGGACCGATCCCTGTGGGACACCGCACGACATGAATGGTGTACACCTATGCCAACCCCTTCTGAGTAATATAGGCGTGATGTTATGTCATGTTATGTTTGTAAATCACATAGCAATGAACGAGCACTGAGTAATTTCCCTCACATGACTTTTACTTTTTCAAAAATGATAAACTATAATAAACTACATATTTTCGTAACCAAATAAACACAAGTTTATAATATTTTAAATTCATAAGCCCAGAAGAGAGCATAATTCATTAAATAAATCAGGTTATTCGATCAACCATTGATGATTTGATGTTTAAATCGTTAATCGGATATCACGATTAAACGAATGCAGATCGCACTAATTAGGTATTAATTTCCCTTCGCAATTAAAAAGTTATGTGTTTTTTTCATAAGTATAGAACTACTTTCACGGATTACAATTGTGTTGACTTATCGATTACGGACGTGATTTGAAATTAATCGAGTAGAAACCATTTGTGATATCGATATTTAAACCGGTATAACCAGAAGCGCTTATCTTAGTGTAAATTAATTTGTAGAATCAAAATCGTCTGAATATATTTTTTGTGTTGAAGTATTTCGATCTTTAGAACTTGAATGATCGTTTATATTTCGCCATACCTTAATTTTGGTCAGAGGTCAATCTATAAACCACATGGCAGTATTTCTACCGTATTTGAGATTGTAGATTTTTGAATATATTATATAATATAGATTTGAATGGATGGATTTAAATTGTACCAGTTTTTTTTAATCTTCTGTAGTAAAAACCCGTTTGGCGCGTAGTATGGGTGTTTAATGTATAAGATGCGACACTACTTGACTTCACTATATCTGAGGACTTCAAAATTATGGGTATCAAATGCTAGACGAAAAAGAATTAAGGCGCTTTAACACTACGTAAAATCCGAATGCCTCAATAAATCAGATGACGGAAACTAGATGTGGTACGTAAATTTTATATTATTATAAGACATTGCCAGACTGGAGTCGATCCGAACTCGGGTCATATTCGAGTAGGACGTAGAGTAAAAGCGCCCTTAATTGGGTTTGTAAATTTTAGTATTCTAGACCTCACTAGTCAATCAATGTGACGTGAAGTATTTTTCGAATTAATTAAAAGTTATTATGTATGAAAATAACATAACATCATGCCGATCACGTCCACGAGCGGGACCAATTTATTTAAAATTTTAGATGCAGGTAATTAACTACATCCATAACTGGTGTAGTAAGTCTTTACTATGACATAGAAGTTTTTGCCCTGCATAGCTAATTCGTTGGCCCACTGTACATATATGTTACTTTTTATCGATGTACCTACCACCCAGACAAAACCGCGGCAGATAATTAGTTTGTTTGTTTGATAGCGCTAATCTCAAGAACTACTGGTTGAATTTTGATAACTCTTTTTGTGTTTGATAGTCGAACTTTCAATTAAGGTTTTTGGATATTTAACTTTACGCTTAACTCCAAGGAAGCGGAGCAGTAAGGTGTAACGCGGTTCAAAGCGCGTAAGCAGCTACTACTTAATACAACAAATTCCACGCAGACAGAGTCGCAGTCGCAGGCAAAAGCTAGTTTCTAAATATATTTAGGTTCTGTTTTAAATCACCACGTCCAACTGTCAATCAGGCGAACTAGTGGTCCATTTATTTCAATACACCATCAACAAATACATTCGCTGAATTAAAATAAATAAATCGAAGCAACCGGATGAAAAGCAGTAAATATTTTTATGCCTACATATTTCCGAAGAGATCCCTCTTTTTCGCATAATTTCGTTTAGCATAACACGTTATGTATTTTTTTCGCATTATAGTCATTTGGCATTCTTGTCCTTTGACATACTACTTTACTTGGCATAACTATCATTTAGCATAATGTTTTTTTGCAAAGCATTCTTAATATTACCTAGAAAATAAAGAAATAAAATCTAGGAAACGTCTGACAGCACTTTTCATAGCTTCATTTCTCTCCCGCACTCCCGCGCAGGTGGCCATGCATCCAATAAGTCCTAGATAATTCCCGTGAAGGTCGCATTACGTACTATTTTTGTTCTAATTGAAATAAATACTACAAGTGCTTGGCAGTGGGGTGGCCAGATGTTAGTGCGCTATGAGGCTAATCCCGTTCATTGATTAGGTATAAAAAAAAGTTATAAATATTTTTTTAATTAATGAAGGAGTTATTAATTACCTAGTGTTTTTATGTAGTAAAAAAGTTATAAATATTATATATTTAGAAGACGAACATCAAGTAATTTATATCTCAAGTTTTTGCATTGAACTGATATTATTTGAATGAAGAAAACTGTTTTATGCCTGAAGCTAGATTTTGGACGTCTAGTCTGAGCCAGAGACCAGCACAAGTATAAGTCAAATTCTGTGATATCATTACTATTTATTGATCTATTTTTGCCGCCTGCACAATGAAAATTACATAATAAACTTAATAGTTGTGGTTTGGTAGGCATATAAAACTAATTAATCTTGAAATTCTTGAATGTTTTATGGACATAATATTTATAATATTTGAATTTTAAATTGATAATGTCTGCAAAATGTGTAAATTTGAGGTACCACAATATGGTTATAATGTGTTGAACTCAAAATTATTATAAAATAAGCCGATAATATTTACGAATAATAATTTAATTATACCAAAATCAATGAATGGTGCTGCGACAATTGCAAATAAAATTACTGGACGTAGGCCCCTAAATTTCCTTAAAAATCAAGATGTCCATAATTATTCAATCAATTGTTTACTGCTAGACTGCTGATTAATTCATTTCGTGACAACATATTTGAAGACGCATAAACACATAATGACGCGATCTAAAATAAATAATTTGCCACTAACCACGTGTTACTTAGATCACACGTTGGTGCAAACACCTTTGTTGGTTAATTACACGCTCAGTTAAATAGTGGGTAAGCAAATAGTAAACAAACAAAACAGAAGGCAAGGCTGCCGAAAGTCAACTAAGATAATGACTAAACAATTTTGAGAATCCTAATAGAGATCAAAATAATTATGATACGATATATATATGATAGGATACTTTGAGGTATCAAGATGTTGCAGAATAATATCAATCAAAGGGCATTCCCTATCACATGAACTGCCGCTACAGCTACTTAAATATGTTTATAGTCTTTGACTACATACTTCTATTGATTTTACTTTTATACATTTTAATTAGATATTATTCTGCAACATCTTTCATTGATAACCATCATCACTATCATTGATAACCAAAATAAAGATATCTTGACTGGAAAACAAGCATAATGTCAAGCATTGTTAATACATCGGGGTCCATCAAAGTGGAGTACTAGTAATATTTAGCTGTTATCCCCATACAATAAACATTAGATCAATGCTGTGTATGTATTCAATTTACACTATGTCCACTGAAATCTACGGCTTCCGTCAATATTCTGCCATAATGGGCCGGACGCAGTAAACCTTTGGGGCTTAATCGAGCATGCAGACTTCGCCTGCAATCATGTTGCACGCCCCAGGGACGCTGTTGTATGTAACGGTTGTTCATACCTCTCCAAACCTGTCTGTGTATCCATGTTATTATACTAAGTAATGCACGTAGGATGAATTACATGGTGGGTCTGAGTGCCAATTACATTTATAGTGTCAAACAAGGAGACAATACATGAACACACAATCATTCTTAAGCAAAATGTACAATTTTCTGACAGTTAATATGGGACAGACTGAGGTAGCAAGCTATGGTGAAACTAAAAACCAAGTTTAATAATATAATCTCCGCACACTTAAAATGTGATGGTATTTGATGACAATGACAGTTGAAGATCCACCAAGAGCGCAAGTTACCGCGCAACAGAAGCTTGTCGCAGTTCACTGTCATACATTATAAAGAAATTTTGACAAGCTTCTATCCCATTACCAATTTTCTGATATAATACCGGTGACCAACTGTAATTTACACAACATTGTAAATTTTCTAAAGCAATCTCTTACACCAGCGCAAGTAGACACACATATAAAGGTTTATTAGACCTACAGTCACTGTGCCAATTTCAACTGTCCACTATTTCCAGCAACGTTTGGTTACCCCAGTGCGGTACAATGAAGTTGGCGCCAGCAATTCGGCACAATTTATTGCAGAGGAATTAAAATCCACGTGACGCCTGTCTACTTGAATCTAGTAGTATTACTACTAGTGCGGGTGGTCTGCTAATAGATTGGTCAGCAATTGTATGTGCGAACAAAAATATAGGTATTGAAAATGCAGTAATAGTCGCTCTATTATCTTGACAATATTTACGATTGTAACAACATTTTCTTCTTGGAAGTAATGAGCAACCAGACAGTTTTGGATCTAGAAGTGTTATTACAAAATATTAGTTATCACGGGCAATTAACCATGTATTTGTTGTTGCACGTTTTATAAAATACATGGTAAATATCCCGTGATATGTAATATTATATTTAGTCTCAAATTTTATATATAAATGTTATGTTATGAAAAGTAATAAATAGAGAACTCTATTTTTTTGTTAAGACAGGCCTCTATACTCTTTTTTTAACGACTTATGATAGGTTGATATATTAAAACGTAGGCAGTACAATATGTTCATAGATACATCATTTTGACCCGTCCACAGATTGAATCTGTCAGCTAAGCCAAAAAAGGAACTGTGGACACTTCGTTCGGGTCACCGACTCATTACTTGACAAGTAAAAATGTGTTATAGCACGACTATTTCTTGTCCCATAAATCTTACTAACACAGTTGTCTATTTATAAAATATGATAAATACTGGGTATAAATAATGTTTTATGTAGTCGAAACAAATTTATTTAGTTTGGTGCACGACCCGATTTCCCGTATAACCCAATGTCCACGTCAATCCAGTTTATATTAGAATTTTATGACTTCTATCGACCAAACTTTGGCCAAGCGATACCATAATCCCGTAGGTTTTATGACTGCGAAAAATAAACTTTTCGTATTGAAACTGACCGTTTGCTACAAATCATAATTTAATTTGTTTACACAGGTTTTCGCTATTATTACTCGGCTGTTTCAAGGGCCTCGTTGATATCGAGCAGCTTAAACAAACATTCGCTAATATGTTTCATATTTCAGCGAACGAAATAAATACGATTTGAAGAATTTAACAGCCCTAATAAATCATCGTAATCGTTTGTTTTTTTTTGCGAATCCGTTCCGTAGATTAGGCAGCTTTACGTGTTTTCCAGTGTATTTCCAAGTAAAATAATAAAACATCTTTGTATCTGACGAATAAAATGTGAGGACGTTTAGTTAAATAAATAACGGAAATAGGAGAGTAATCGCAATTGCCGGCAGACAATCAAAGATGAATGAGAGCTTGAAAACCGAGATTTAAGCTCTTGCTTCCTTAGAAGTGTCACACCTTAGGCAAGGCGGTTATGTTCAGCAGTGGACTACAAATGACAGATGATTGATGATTATGTTTATGAGACGATTTAAGGCCTGCATACATTTGAGAAAGTATATATTTATAAATACGCTGTAAAGCTGATTTAAATCCACCTTATCGAACTTGCTTGTATTATCATATTATTGTCATTTGCTAAAGTTTTTTTTTTTAGAGATGAGGATTTTATTTTTTAGAGGAATAACGTTATAATTAAATATATGTATATGTATATAACTGAATGGTAAATCAATGAGAGATTGCCGTTCATTAGCAGCAATCGAGAAAAACTAACTGAAACTGCGAATTGACTGAAATGGTGCCCTGGTTTACTAAAACAACAAGTAACAAACGTAACTAATTGATAAGTATTTTACATTTCATAAAAGAAGAAATTTAATGCAGTGGAAATTGCTTCATATTATTGCCGTATAATGGAGGGAATGTAAAAGTAACAATTTGTTAAACGGGCCAAATATACATACGGTGCTACGGAAAACACGGTAACTCTGTGGCAAAGTTGATACTTAAATAAAAAATGCGATGACATGCTTCTTATGTATCAAGATTAATCATCGTTTTAATTTACAAGAAAAAATATTCGAGAAAGCATTGCAACAAATCACGTCATCCATGATTGAAAATAATTCAGTTAAATGTTCTGAAAAACAATAAATTTATTGTCAATCTTACACTGCGCGTTTTAATGCTACCATAAATATATTTTTAGTGCTACATTTTAGTGCACACCCACTTAAACATGACAAACGTATATTTTCTGCTGAAAAATTACCTGAAAAGCCCTTATTTACTCCTAAGTAAAGTCGACTATTGTGTGAACATGTGTAGTTTAAGCGGCAATATAAAATTCTAGGTCCTAGTTACACAATAGAAGAAAATCTAGACAAGTACCTTGAACTAAAAGCCGTTCTCTTTAGAGTTTTAATGTTCCGACTTTAAAACAACCTCATTTCTCTTTCTTTCGTCTTTTTGTGGGCAATTAATTGTTCAGTCGAGAAAAGTAATAGTTTAACAGTTGCAGGGTTTCTTTTAAGTCATGAAATAAATTCAACAGTTGAGGTCAGATAAGATATTTTGAGTTTTAATTATTTGTACCAAAGATAATCTTCAATAAGGTACATATATAAGCTGATAAAAAACGGGTACATATCAATTCAAGTTGTCTAATATGTAAGTCTCCTTTATAGATCATCTCGTTACTTTATACGCTTTACTGTAGTAGTATGGAAGACCACCACGTTATCACGCCCATCGTGTAATTGCAGGTTCTAATAACGTAACATAATTTTCATTAAAAACGTTTAAAATAAATGAGTAGCTCGATTAATGAGAATTATATACTTTCATTTTTGCGACTCAACTCCACTCTACACCAAATACTCGATGAAGAGAAGAGATATTGATATCCATCATCATTCAAGGCCTCATTCTGAACAAATTTCAACCATATTTTTTTAAAATTAATACCCAATAACGAAAAAACAACCAACAAATAATAAAATAACGTACCTTTCTGCACTTCAAAATGACTGCAGCTTACCGTCAACGTGTGAATGCAATCTTCGTATTTGTAACGCGTTAGAAGTACGGAGAACCTCCATCTTCTTTCCTAAAACAAAACGTAAAATAGTAATGGCGTAGTCATTAGGTTTAGTCCTGTAACTAATTTAATGACGAAGGCTTAACCACACTATAATGCCTGGGAGGTCCGCTGTTTATTTATTTTTACTTTTGAGCACAGACTTTCTTGGAGACAAAGTTAGTTTAAAACTTAAATTCTTCAAAGTAGTTCTCTTTTCGTACAACAAGAATGAAAACAATATACCAGAAATTTAGCTTTTTGGAGTTGTTACGCTTTAATCTAATTATAGTTTTCATATTCCTAAATAAATTGACGTAACTCGATAATAAAAAGTACGATCGACTTCCAAGCTTTTTACCAATAAGATTGAGGTCGGCTTCTAGTCTAACGGATTTAGCTAAATATCAGTATTTACGGAGTAACTACCATCAGACCTCCTCAACCTAGTACAAGGTTAGACCAGTTGTCAGACTTTTTGGCTTCTGACTCTCCGTAACTACTACCATAGATGTTCAATTGGCAACCGGGACCGTCGTCTTAACGTGCTCTTCGAGGACTCCCGGAGGAAAACTCGTTAAGTTAAAGATGGTCACCCATCCTAAGCCGACCGCGGTTAGCATTGCTTAACTTGTCTCTTTTTATTTTCTGTTATATGGGTATGACTTACAAGTATATTTTTTTGTTTTAGGTAATTATCAACAATTAGGTAATAAATCTGGGTCGGGATCGGATGTAAATAAATGAATGTTAAAAAAATCGATTAACTAATTAATAGAACAAGATAAACAACAACAAACAATAAGTGGCAACTTCGGTAGTCCCCAAGCAAACGGAGGGCAGAAAACATTAATGAACATATTAAACAAAAAAATGGATAAAACGTTATTGATGCACAGACATAATAAGCACAGACTTCGAGAACTATTTACACGACTCTTTCATTATATCTGTTTGCAAAATGAAAATTACCCCTTTCTCTCTGACATTCAGTCACGGGGCACATGTTATTAATCCCGTTTGCCCTAAAAAGCGTGGTAATAAATATAGTGGCCGCAAGCAGGCCCTAATTCCCTCGCTAATGGGCCACTGAATTATGTGGCCGACTCGTAATTATGTGCAAACATGTAAACAACATAAATTAAACATAAAACATGTAGGATTAGGACTGGTGTTATTATTTTTTATCAGAATTAAAACATTCGTCGAGTGAGTGTGTATTGTTGCGGTTGTAAACTGCTCTGCTCACAAATTGGGTCTAGTGTTTAGAGCATGCGGACCGCGAGGTTTCGATTTCGATGCCCGGGTCGGGTAAAAGTATAATTTACGACTTTGCTGCCAGGAAATTTGAGTTGGAATTGTGCCCATTGGAAGGTGATAGCGTGATAGTCTCACACCTAACATATAACCTTAATTATTCCTAATATAAGCTGAAAATGGTAATGAACAAAAAATACTAGTATTATTGTGAAAAAGCGTGGGGCGCTCTGTGCCATATTTTTGGTCTATCGCTTGATTACTTTATACTATTATTTATTTTCTACTTTTTAGTTTGGTTTATTTATAAGAGCGTTTTTTTTTTTTTTATCGAATTATGGCATTGTCATCGATCTTTGACAGGTGTGCAAAATTTTAATGAAATCTGTCCGTTTAAAGTAGGTCAAAATCGAGTCGAAAGGAGTCGGTTACATACATACATACATACATACATACAGGTGAAGCTAATATAAGCGTGTTAATATAAAGTGTGGCTGTTATGTATAACACATGGGAAAGGTGTATACCCTCTGCAATACCCTTCTGGGTAATATAGGCGTGAAGCGTGACGTTAAGTTATTTCATTACATTATTATCAACTTCGATATCCGGGATCGATAATCTAGCATCGAATGATCTTAGGTATTTAAGTCAACAGACGAAAAAGCACTGTATTATTATTACCTGATTCGCATAAATTAATGTTGTTTGCATATTATGCGTGTCAAAATGTTAATTTCATTTAATTATACTATCGCTCCTTTACGGTCTTCTTCTAACAAAATACTTATAGCCTTATTAACAAAACACTGATATTAAATTTCGTCCAACCTTAAACTATCAAATCACGCTGCTTAATGTAAAGAACGGTACTAAAGTTGGGTAAATTTATATTATTTATACAATTCTAAATGTAGGTTAACTTATAGAATTTCATAGACAGGTAATGCCGGGCAATTTAGACGAACTTTTTCAGGACTGTAAAGTCTCCGTCGCACATGTTTTTATCTGAAAATATGTTTACATACGTTGTGCGTTGTTGCTGACGCTTGCTTCCAACTGCTAGCTTTAGTAAAAACTACGTAAAATCTGTAATTTAATAATTATCTTAGTACAATACTTTCTCAAGGAAAAACATCTAGCCCTGAAGTTCGAACTAAGTAAGATAACTATGAACTTATACATGAATAACCGGCTACCTTTTGTCGAAGGCTACAGAACTCTGGAATGTAAAGACAGTTCTTGTCAATGAGAAAGCGTGATGACCTGTCATAACATAGCGACATAAATATGCATGCTTCTCTCTGAACGTTGTTTCATTGAGAATATGCTGTATTCAAGCACAATAGAATATTGGTTTTGTCTTGGAAGAAACTAGCACTTGAAGTTATGAAGAATAGTTACCGTACTTACCGTATACCACCTAACGGATTTGGTTGAATATTACTATTGTACGTAGTGTAACTGCCATCGCACCTTCACAACCGGTGGATACTAGGTCTTTTTTATGATGGATAGGCACGCGTTTGACCACGACTTCACCTGATGGTAAGTGATGATGCGGTTTACGATGGAGCACGCTTACCTATGAAATACCTATAAACTCTTGCTTTGAAGAGATCCAAGTTGTACTCATGCGGGAACACAGACTCGGGCAAGGCGTTGGCATAAGAAATGTAGAGGCGAAACGCTTAATGCGTATTTGTGGAATATCTACCGTGAAGCGATGCCTAAGTGCCGTTTGTCTGGTAGTCCGATGTAAAACGGGGACGGAGGGATAAGGTGATACAATATTTTTGTTAGACCAGTATTCAGACTTTCTGACCTAGCCTCTAACGTAATGGAAAAGTTAAATTTAGCTGAATAAATTGAACGAACGAACCGTACCGTTCTCAAAAAGTTACTCATAGGTAAAGATTTTAATCGATTGAGGAACTTACAACCAATGCAAGCCGTGGATAAACGATAACCTAAATTATTCGAGAAATTACAGCAAAGTATGTGTAATAGATTCAAAAGGGTGTGGCAGTAGTGTTTAAGACTTACATTTCACCCGTATATTTGGTTCCCTTAATATAAGGGATATGGACTATGAATTTTGCCATCTAAAAAAACATTTCCAAACTCGATGCTGCTATAAAAAAATTCATGACGTAAAAATCCCATCAATTACACTAGCTTCTGTGACTGGCTCCGCTCGCTTATATTTCGATAAAAGTTGCAAATGTCCTTTCCGAGGTATTAACCTATCTCTTTACCAATTATTTTCCAGTTTAGTTGTGAAATCGAAAACACACAGAAAGGCAAATTCACATACATTCAACAAAGAGGTATAATAATAGGTAATTTATGTAGTACAAAAAGTATTCAACCATCAATTTCATTTACCCACAAGATATGTCCATTTCCAAAGATTTCGAGACATTTTAAGGCAATAACGTCGGTTCTCGGAAGACGTCATGTAAATTTTGCTTAACGAGGAGTCGTTGTTTATTGTTTATTTTACAACTCGAGAAAGTTGTTGTAGCTAAAGAACTGGATAATAAATTAATTTTCGCTGTTACTTAGCCAAGACGCTTATGATGAAATTTTAAATTGAATAAAAATGATATTATTTGAGGTGACATGATAAAAACAATAATATAATAAACATACATAAACATAACATCTCGCTAGACACATATTGCACCTTTTATGTTTAGGTCCCATGTGATAAGGGATGAGTCTATCGTCATCGACCGAGCACTATTCCAACTTCATGTTGCTATTGAGAATTTTCCGAATGAAAAATCCCAAAAAAACACTTTTGCCCGAACCAGGAATCGAGCCCTAGACCTAGCGATGGGAGGTCGCATACGCTAACCTCTATACACATTTTATTATTGTTTTTGTAATGTCTCTCAGATTATTTATATTTAAAATTTAATAACAATCATTTAAACAACTAGAGCTAAAACTAGCAGCTAATCTGAAACTTTACCTTCTTCAAAGACATTCTACGATACAAATGTATTCCTACGTTATAAGAACAATTGCTACCAAACATAGTCTTGAAGTGGGAGTATATTACAGGTAATGGTGGCATGAGATCAAAAGCCGATAGACCTTCAAAGGAATGCAGTGAATCATTTATGACGCAAATGGTATTTGTTGTGCAACTACAAGCTAAATATCGTAGCAGCAAATTTACGCATGTTTAGGGCCATTTCCAAATTTAGCAAAGAGTTTGCGGTTGACAGTTTGTGTAGAACGTTCTGTGCAATCCAATATCGAAAATATCAGATGTTATGAGAAAATCCCCTTTGTAGCACTTTATACACCACCTATTAAATAAACAAAGACAGCACCGCAATATTACTTTTCCGTATAGTCGCGCGTTCAAGATAAACAATGCTACATTTCTAATTGTTTTTTGTAAAGGCTTTTACTATGCTTAGCAAAGTACACTAACAGTTGAAAAAGTTATGGGACCGGCAGATTTGAACTTGCGACCTACTATGCTGTGTACCATAGTGTTAAAATGCATGAGAATTAAAAACATTTACAACTACATAAATTTATGATATTGTAGGTATCATATGATTATCTTAGTAACCATAAATACACGAGGAGGGTCCTCGCAAGTTTACACACAAACAAGTTGTTTGTAACAAACTTTTAGCCCAATGCAAATAAGCCTTAATTTTATTGTTATTTGCTGTATGACAATATTCACTATACATCTGCATTCTGCAGCGCTGCGGTTTCGTTACGTCAGATATTAAACAAGGAATTGTATGACTTACGAAAGGAATTCTGACATATTATGCGTAATTAATTAAATCAGTAATTTGAGGTAATAGAATTTACTTACTACATTACTAATAGGTTAAGTAGGTAATTCATCAATCGACTTTCGATAATACGATAGACAACCTGTGCTAGCTATCAATCATTAATTGCAACGGAAACTGTCGCCAGAATTTGTAATTAGATGAAAATGTAGTTTGCACTAGCGTGTTGCTGTTTGATGAATAGCAAATTAATGGACGGATTAGCTGTTAGATGGTTCTATACACAAACATGCGCATTTCCATACATTTTGGCTTCCAATCTGAGTTACATCTCGTGGCTGCTCTTACTGTAATCTTGTTCAGTTTTGGTTCGGTAAGCATAAGACCTTAATATATGTATCAATCCTGCATTTGGTGTCTACATACATCAATAACACCCTGTACACTATAAAGATAAATAAATAATAATAAATCACTCTATTTAAACGTACATAATTTTTTGGTCAACGACCTACAAGATTAGCAGTCTGTTTGTCGTCTTAAGAATATAAATCAATCAGGGTTATTAAAAAAGGTGACATTTAGACTTGTTATATAAATTGGCCATATATGGTCATAAGTTATAACTAAATTAAACACGGTAATAAAGACTTTACGGTCATAATGAAATTTGCTATATTTTGGTTGTAAAAGACAAAAAAGCCCGATCTCTATTTTGACCTTTTTAACGTAATAATAGTTATATATGGTACAAGTGAGAAAAAGTTTATATTTCTGTTGTGAGTGCCAATTTTAAATCTTGAGCTTGCGAAGTAGTCTCAAATTGAATCACGAGCGTAGCGAGTGATTCTAATAAAGACTACTTCGCAAGCGAAAGATTTTAAGAGGTCACGAACTGGAAATTATTTTTTTCTTACATACAAAACTTTTCACCTCTTCCAGTGAGAAAATATTAAGATTTAAATAAACTCGTACTCGATTGCTTAACCTGGAATAATTCCATGAAATACGACAGTGATACCAATTCAGAACGCGTTTTAGGACCTTTTGTAAGTCGCCACTAATTAAATATGTCGTAGGTATCTACGCTTTCAAATACTTTTCACGTGATTTTCTGGTAAAAAAGCAAACTGCTGTGTTAGAAGCAAGTTGTTGCAACTCTTTTGGAGTTCCACAAAGTTCTTCATCACTGAATTAATTATTTTTTTGTTAAAAAGTTCCAGTAAACAATTAAACATAAACTGAAAAGAATTTATAGTTGCCCGCGATGACTGACACAGACACAGACTTAATTTTTTAAAAAAGTGCGTTCGGAAATTCGTTTCGTAACATTTATTTATAGAGTCTAATATTAAGTACCTGATTTTAATTAATTTAATTGTCAATCACGAATATAAAACCATTAAAATATTAAATAAGCGTATTTATTTAATTCAAAATAATTAAATCGTATCGTGTGTAGTTTTTAATAAAATTGATGGTCAATGTTTATTACTAACCTACATGGTGGCTGCATTGTTTTTTTCCAGCGCCTATTCATTGAAAGGATTTTGTGTTTCGAAATTTGAATCACTTTGCCTCACTAGTAAGTAAAAACGGTTTTTACTCACTGAATTCTGGCAAGCAAACGATCTTTTTCGTGCTGGTGTGGTGAAAAAGCTTTTATTAACTTCTTATTTTAAAACGCAACACGTCAAATTATGAAATGCAATGATTGGAACATAAAGATAAGATTTTATCTAACACCTATTTCTGAAATAATTTGTACTAAGTACCTATAATAAAATTGATACACTTACAATTCCTAAATGGAGTCGCGAACTGGTAAATAAATAATAATGTAAAAAACTCGACTAGGAGCTCTAATCAAAATGGAATCGACATTCTTATTTTAGTCATAACAATATTAACAGGAATTCAACAATATATTCCTACCTGTTCTTAAATAAATAAATATTGTGCCGCTTATAAATCCTCAGAAGTGAATTCTTACATATTAACATATTCCTGAAGGCAGTGCGTAATACCACGTAATACGTGTGATAGACGATGAAGCTTACATGACGAATGTAAAGGAGAGGGAAAATATACCAAGCTTTATGCTAAGTGACTGAAACGAATCGCTTATTACCGGGAATAACGCTGGAGTATTTTTTAGAGATTACATTTGTAGATTTGGAAGCGAATTCGTATCATAATTTTATGATATTCGAAAATCTGTCTAATGACGCGAACGCATTGATCGGCGAGTCGCGTTTGCGATTTATTTCAGATATTTTATGACGATATACGCAATAACTCAAATTGCCACCGAATCGCAAAAAAGTTTATCATAAGAGTACAAGATTACGTTTATATTTACACCAGTTTAAGAGTTTCTGGAAATCTGGCATAACTAATTGAACTGATTCTGAGTGCTCGTCCTACAAATAACAGTGAGAAAGTGAGGGCATCACCGTGGGCGTAATTCATATATTTGTATAGTGCTTGCGTCATCTTACAATGCTACATTGTAGTATAATCCTGAAATTATTTGGGTACAATATATTGTTTGTGACATCATCTTGCTTGTCAATTTTTGATTGCGTGAACGAAAAACTTGAGTGCATGTGTTATTTTTGTAACGTTATTTAAAACAATCAGATATAAATGATAATTAAAAATAATCAATGACTTAGCTAATAATTACAATATAAAACATACAGAATTAATAAATAAAATAAAATAATTAAATTATGCGTCAAATGATATTAATCAAATATTTATTAATTTATTTCATAAATATAGAAACAAACAAGCTTATACTGTGCTGGCAGCTTAGCATACAATGCAATTATTTTTTTTTGCATTTCCAGTGGGGCAAATTGTTGCCAACTGTATCTATAACAACATTATCTAAAGTCACCTTACCGAAAGATTAAGCTAAAAGGAAGGTGTAAGGTTACTTACTTCCCAAACCTTTTTCACAAATACCAAAACAATAAAAAAAATTGTTTAAGCACTAAAACCTAGATTACCACGATTCACCGCTAATTTACACATTAACCGGTCACATCCAACTTTAACCAGGCGCCAATAGCATCACTAAGTAAACCGACACCACATACAAATTCGCCGTGCGACACTGGCCGAGTGCGGTCGTGTACACGCGCTCGACCCGTCCCGCCGTACGTACCGCGCTTATCTCGCTCGGACATCGACAGTGTGGGATTACACTCGCCGCCCAGTGGAAATTTCCATTGCAGCGGTCGCGGCCGTCGCACACTCGCCGACACAATTCTATCTGTGTTGTGTTATTTGTTTATTCACTTCGCGCAGTCTCGGCCCTTCCTGGATCACACAAGGTACATTGCTGTTTCGGCCCTCGGCCTGCCACCAGCGGCAATCACCGAGGGTCCGGTTCAGTGGGTGCTTTGTGCCGGGGGATGCCGATTGCGCTCACCATAACTAAGAACACCGAGGGACGTCTGACACGCCATGCCGCGTAGTCCGTCCGTTTCATGGCACGTGCCTACGCGCCGCGCCACTCGCCCAGTGCCACCAACATCAGCCGGCGTCGCAAAGCGAGTATTTTACCGCTCCCGCGGTGCCGCGCTGTCAGCGCTCGACCGCGTGATGGCTGCGGACCAAACAGCCCGCAACAGTGCCATTCCATCACCGCCACCACCACCATACCGGCAACCTACGCCAACCGCGACGGCTGCCTCAACGCCCACACCGGGAGGAGGAGAGGAGTACTTTAATCTCCCACCACTCTCGCGCCGAAGTACGCCACCGACACCTGGCCCTGCAAACACCGACTCGGGTAAGCAGACTCGGCCAGCGTTTGTTCCGCGGACGGCATCACCCGCTGCCATGCTGCATATCGTGGCGCCGGCTGCTGTCGCTCCGCCGGCACTTGCCGTCACACCATCGCCGCTCACCATCGCACTACCGCCGATCACCGTGGCGCCACATGAGCCCACCAAACACGCGGCGCCCCGCGTCACACCGCCCTCCACGACTCCGTTCATGGTAGCAGTCCCACAGCCGCAGAGGCCAAAGAAGATTACCCCACAGCCACGATTTACTGCCCCACCAGTTTCCGTCGGACCGGACCGATTTCCGTCCCCGCCGCAGCAGGAAAAACGACGTGCGTTATTTACAACGCCACCATTTGGCCTACCGATGACAACAGGTTTGTCCCCAATGGAAGTCACGGTCCCGTCATACGCTGCCGCTACCAGCGCCCCCGCCACTGCTGCCTGCAACACTACATCAGTGGTTGCACCAGCCACTGCTGCCTCCGTTGCCACCACCTCGGAGAAAAAACCACCCCGCTATCCACCAATTGTGGTGGAGGTTCTCCCGGACTGGTCGAAGCATTTTCGGGAGCTAAAACAGCTGCTCGGACACGCCCCAAATGGCAGACCGTTCGGTAAAGGAGTCCGATTTATACCCAAATCGGACATGGAATACCGGACCATCCAGCGATACCTCACAGATCTAGAATCCAGGGAGCAGATCTCCTGGTGGTCTTACTCCCTTCCAGCAGAGCGCAGCCTCAAGGTGGCTATACGTGGGCTACCTGTCAACACGCCGCCAGAGGACATTGAAAGGGAGCTCACTGACCTTGGCTTCACGCCGGAACATGTGCGCCCCATTCGAGCTCGACAGGGCCGCCCCGGATGTCTGTTCTTCGCGCAGTTAGCGCGCACCAGCAACTTAACGCCGGGCATATACGAAGTCAAGGAGCTACTTTGTATGCCCGGCATCAAGATCGAGGCCTGGCGCGGGAAAAAGGGCCCCGCACAGTGCCATCGCTGTCAGCAGTTCCGGCACTCGTCACACAACTGCCACAGGCCACTCATCTGTGTGCGGTGTGGCGAGGCCCACGCCGCTCGCGATTGCCCCCGCCCCCTCGAGGAGCCTCCCACATGCGCAAACTGTGGCGGTGCGCACACGGCAAACAATGCCAACTGCCCGGCCTTCAAACGGGAAATCCGGAACAAGAAGGCCGGCACTGTTGCTCGTACCGCTTCATCAACAACCACGCGCCCGAAGCCTACTACGGTCGAGGACGGAAATGCCCCCGACTCGCTCATGGCCGCTGCCAACGGCCCTCAAGAGCGTGCGCAACGAAAGAAGCGCCGCAACAGGAGGCGCAAGGCAAGCCCCCAGAAGCAGCAGGCCGAGCAAGCGGCCACTGCGAAATCAAAAGTGTCCAAGGAGGCCACCGTGGTCGCTGCCCCTCTCGAGGGGACGAAGGCGAAGCGGACGGCCAAACCGAAACCGGTACCTAAGCCGGCAGAGGTTCACCTGGACCCCAGACTGACCAGCGTCATCGGCACTCTTCAACAAGTGCTGGTGGCGTTACAGGAGAAGCGTGACCCCATCCCGCTGATCCTACAGTGCCTAGCTAACCTGTGCCAATATGGACCAGCGTAGCTTGCGGATTCTATTCTGGAACGCCGACGGGATGTCACCACAGAAGACCAGGCTATTAAAACTGCTGCTAGCTTTGCAGCATGTGGACATAGCCCTGCTCTGCGAGACCCACCTCAAACCAGTAGACAGATGGAAGATGGGTGGTTACCATGTCTACCGGGAGGACCAACGCTCACCAGCAGGGACTGCTTACAGGGGCTTAGCAGTCCTGGTCAAGAGGAGAGTCGTCCATCAGATGCTGCCAGTACCAACACTGCAATCGTCGTACGCCCTCGGCGTGGAGGTCTGCATCGGATGCCAGCCCACCCGTGTGTACGCATTTTATAGACCGCCGCAGCAGCGGCTGGAAGTGGCAGATGTTCACATATTGCTGAACTCACCACTGCCAACTATCATCGCCGGCGACTTTAATGCGAAGCACACGGCGTGGAACTCTAACATCATCTGTCCAAATGGCCGCCGCCTCCTTGATGATGCAGACCGAAACGGGTACCAGGTTCTTGGACCAGAGGTCCCGACGCATTATCCATACTGTGCAGCCCACGCACCAGACGTCATAGATCTTGCGGTCACCCGCGGCATCAACGCGGCTGTGCATCTAGACGTCCTGGACGACCACCTGGTATCAGACCACCAGGCAGTGTGTCTCACTGTGGATGACATCCCGCAGACGCCACAACTACCCCCTCGATCACGCCAAGATTGGCGGGTCTTTGCCGAGTACATGGCAGAGCACTCGCCCTCCTTTCCGGTCGAAACACCAACCGACGTCGAACTGCTTGCGACAAACCTCAGCGCGACATTCGAGTCCGCGCTTCGAGAGTCAAAGCTCGACGCCGCGACAGCAAAGAGGCCTTCCCAGCTCCCCGTCTACATCTTGGCAATGATCGAGAGGAAGAGGAAACTGCGCCGACAGTGGCAACGCTCCCGATGCCCGACTATGAAGTTCCAGCTGAACGCTCTGGTAGCGAAGATCTCCTCCGCGTTGGCAACACACGCGGAAGAGTCCTGGCAACGCACCATTGAGCGAGCCAGCGACGATTGGTCGGGCATACACCGCCTTTGCCGCCAACTCTCCGGGAAGCCATCTCCGATTAGGCCCCTACTGGCCGGTGACGGAACCCCACGTTACCGTGCCGAGGACCGAGCGGAGATATTCGCCGACTCCCTGGAAGCGCAGTTCCAACCAAACCCTGCCCACAATGTGCAGCACGTAGCAGAGGTCGAGAGGACGCTCGAAATGTATTTCGAGCTGCCGATAGCTCCGACAGAGGATCCCATCACCGTCTCCCCTGGCCAAGTATTGCGGCTGATTCGCCGAACGCCACTCCGAAAAGCCCCCGGCTCTGACCGGGTGACCAACGAAGCCTTGCGTCATCTACCCCCGCGAGGAATCGCGACGTTGACGCGTCTTTTTAATGGCATCCTCCGTACTGGACACTTTCCCACCGCATGGCGACTAGGCAGAGTCATTATGCTGCCGAAACCGGGGAAGAACATCCTGCTGCCGGGAAGCTATCGCCCTATCACGCTCCTCTCGACGACGTCGAAGTTGTTCGAGAAACTGCTGCTGCTGCACATGACGCCACACCTTCAGCCACGCGACGAACAGTTCGGCTTCCGCGCTGGACACTCCACGACGCACCAGCTCGCGAGGGTACTGCACGACTTCGCCATCGCTCGCAACAAACGCGAGCGCACCGTTGCGGTATTCCTTGACATGGATAAGGCGTTCGATCGCGTCTGGCACGCTGGCCTGCTGTATAAGCTGTCCACATCCACTACTCCCCGTCGAGTAGTTAGGATTGTGGCCACCTTTCTGCAAGACAGACGCTTCCAAGTGGCGGTTGAAAGCGCCCTGTCTACAGAGCGGCCCATCCGTGCTGGCGTGCCCCAGGGAAGCTGCCTCTCGCCTGTGTGCTACTCTTGGTACACGGACGACATCCCAGTCACCGACGGTGTCCAGTTGGCGCTCTACGCCGACGACGCCGCCTACCTCTCGACGTCGATGTGTCGTACCCACGTGGTGACCAAGATGCAGCGCACACTAGACGCACTTCCCTGCTGGCTGAAGGACTGGAGACTGACGGTCAACGTGGCGAAGACTCAGGCGATCTCCGTGGGAAGCAGGGCACTGCCCCAGCTCAAGCTCATGGAAGAGGAGATCAAGTGGTCCGCGACGGTAAAATACCTTGGCGTGACCATTGATAGCAACCTCTCCATGAAGCCCCACGTCAACAACGTGATTGCCCAAGCGCGCACCGCGCGCTCCCTCCTATGGCCCGTCCTTTCGTCCCGACTACCGCTCCGTGCGAAGCTCGGCGTGTACAAGGCGTACATCCGCACCCGCATCACCTACGCTGCCCCGGCTTGGTTCGCACTCACCTCAGAGTCAAACCGCCGGCGTCTACGTGCACAGCAGTCGCTTGCGCTACGCACCCTCGCCAACGCCCCTCGCTTCGTGCGGAACAGGACGATCGCCAGGGGCCTGCGCATGGAAAGCTTGGACGATTTCGTGGGTCGCCTGAGTACCAATTTGTTCGTGCGCGCCGATCGGTCGCAAGCCCGCCACTTGCGGGAGCTTGCGCCCTACCACCGACGCCCACCGGACAAATTTGCCCTGCCACGTGACCTTGTCTCTGTGGCAACCGACAGTGACGCCGCCTCCAGTGATGGCTGACGGGCGCTCCTCAGGTGCATTGCCCCCGGGGAGCTCGACCTCGCCATACACAGGAGGACTACCGGACATGACCCATGCGCTGCTAGTATGCGTGCCGCCCGCAGCGATTTACGCTCGCGGGCTCGTCATAACTAGCCGCGCCTCCCACCGGACTTGATGTCCCGGACTGACCAGCGGGCCCACCCGGACCCCACCCAGCGACCCGGCTGTCTTAGCAGCCGGCGGTGATACCATCAAGACAGGCCAATGCCTGGAATGATTACCCCGAGACCCCTATGGAGTCTACGAGAAGAACCACCACATACAAATAGAGGTGTTTACGCAAACCTGCACGTTAACGTTAAAGTGACGTCATTATGCGTTTACGACACGCCCTAAAATAAAAATCATGTAATATGGTCGCGTGATGCCCTTGGGACAGATGTAGTACAAGTACAGTAGGTACTGTCGTGTACATCATTCAGAAATAGTGTTGGAATCACACATTTACAGGTTGGAAATAGACGAAGTTATATATAGTTTAAATTTGTGTTTCACAAAAAAAAATAAGTTATGGTTAAGTTAAGTTAAAGTTAATACTGAACAATATAAGTAAATTTGACATAAGTTAGCAGGACTGACTGTATTTTTACAGTTCAACCGATGTTAAATAGTTTTTGACGAGCAGAAGAAACGGTTTCACAGATCCATTTTGAAATTTCAAATGCAGAAAACATTAAGATGAAGGTAGGAAGTCTTGGACCAACAGAATGGCAATTGCATGGAAGCACCAACGCTTCCTGAAAAATATTACCTCACTTCCTACCTTCTTTTCCTCTCCTTCCTGACCCGGCGTAGGGAAGTACTCACAAATTTTCTCCTTTTGAAGTTTGAAGAAATTTATATATTTTCTTACTCGACTTTCAAAATTATCTGTTTTGGTGGACCTTTGTATATATAGCAACTGCAATACTTTATGTGTAGCAATAATTTTTTTCGAGCAATTTTCGATGCGGTTCTTTTTTTTTCAAATTTTGAATTGCGAGTTTGGGGTTAAGTAAGCCATCTTTTACTAATTCCTATATAAAAAACAACGCCCGCACTAAGAATAACTGGATGAAATAAAATATTATATTAATAAATAATTGGTTGAAACAAAACATTAACAAAAGCTCCTGTCAATTTGCTAAAGCGTTACAAAAGCCGTGCAGATAAATAAATTCCAAAGAGGTTGCATCATTTTACATTTCATAATTAAAAGTACTGGGAATTTTTATGCAGTAATTAGTGCAGACATAATTCGAACTTTCATTCATATCTCTGATTTAAAAAAAATGGGTCAAGTGCTGAGATTCACATTAGGTTATGAGTTAAGTGCATCGTTTTAAAGAAGATTTTTATTATTACGTTTTAATTGCTAATTGACTCCAAGAGTAGATGATCATAATACATTTATGGCTTCATTTCATTAGTGTAAAATAATTTAATGCATGGAGCCAGACTGTAGGCCTGCTGTCTCTACTGTCCCCTTACCGCGACTTGTCACTCTTGATATTTAGATTCGTCTATGACGTAGTTTTCAACATAGATACATGAATTTATTTTGTCTTTTGACGTTTCGATGTAGTTAACTGCGAAATGATCAAATCTAAATGTCAATAAAGCAGGCCGTGCTAAGGGGGCAGTAGAAAGTAATCAATCTACAATAAGCTTTATTAAATTGAAATTAAATAATCTTTATAGCATTATTTTGCATTAAATTTATAGTAAAGCAGGTGTAATCAAGTGGTCGTCGACACACGGCAAACTAACAATAATAATTACATTATGGTATTTGCACACATTCCTAGAAAGGTTCAATTATTTGCTCTGTGCAAACAAAATCTTCAAATAAAAAGTGTTACTCTTCAAGCGTGGAAGATTTTATGTTGATCCTCTACTCTACTCTATGACAGGCCGAACGTCCGTATTCAAAATCGGAAAACGCCAGAACAGACAATTTTGAGTAGTTTTTTTATCCAAAAAAATATGACTAGACATCTAGATAATGTTTTTGAAGTGGGTTAATTTTTTTAACGACTAAGCGCCACTAAGATTTCAGAGGTAAAAAATACCCAAGAGTTAACTGTTAACCTAGGATTGAATACTTATTATTTTGACAAGTGCAACCAATTAACTCAGAGTTTATTTTTAACTCTTAAACGTGCAAGTCTGGTAATCAGGTAGTGCGCTGGCAAGTTTCTATTTAAGTTTCAAGTTCATTTATTTTTACCATGGTTTAGTGTAGCCAATTCAAAAATAGGTATTGCTGCTATTTTGCAATCTCTCTAATTTAGCTACGTAGAGATCGAAAATCTAATTTTAAGCAGCACGGTCGTGATAAGCGCTCAATCTATTTACTGATTAATTTGTAATTACTCGTGAATTTACCTATTTTTACCGGTTACCAAGCAAGACAAACTTATAATTAAAAAGTAGTATAAATATAGCACGCACAATATAGCACAGTAGGCATTTTTATTTATTCAGAATCAAGACTTTTTAAAGTTGCGAACTCTTTTGGAAAAGGACTTTCTATGAGTTATTTAATTTTATTCTTGCGACAATTATTTAATTCGTTTTTGTTAATTTTAACGTCATAAATTCATCAGTGCCTTCTCTATATAAAAGTGTTACATGATTTCCAAAAGTGAGCACTGCCGCTGTAGTAAACTTGAAAGCTATATTTTCAGCGTCGAAAAATCATGCGCCGAGAAAATAGCCGGCTTTTTTTGCACGAATTGGACTTGGCTATCTTTTGCATAAACGTTTTTGATACGATAATGCTACAAGCTTGTTTATAGGATAGCAGTCGTTGGCACAAGTGTACAGCGAGCGCACCTATCGACTTGGAGTGCGGGCGTATCTCGAGTGCGTGTTGTGTTTAACTTCGAACACGACTTTTGTATTTGGAACTCAAGTGGCTTGGGTTAAGTCTGTGCGTGCGTGTTCGAATTTTAAATTCTTGGTTTTGTGTTGAGTTAGAGTTTGCTTTGGTATGTATTTTTTTTATGAATTTGTTTAACATAAATCTTTATTGGAGCTGTTGATGAAAATTATAGAATTTTATATCCTGCCATGGGCCATATTACTAGGTAGTCAAATAATATTTTAACTTTATTTTAAAGTTTTAAAAAAACTAAAATGAACAAACATAAAAAAACATATTCGTACTAGATAATAATTATTATTATCTTATCATCTTATTAGATGATCACTCTTAAGATAAAAATAAAATCACATCAGCAGCGATCTTGTCTTGAATATTATCTAAATTAGTTGCTACTAAATGATATCATCTTATGCGATGTAACAAATTGAATGTTAAGTATTTGCATATTATTTTAAATATTATGCATTATATTAATGCAAATATATCATCTAAATAGTTCTTCATGATTTACGTCATCTCTGAACATTTCTGGTATTAAAACGCATACTGCAACATTAATTATTTATTTATTATCATGATTTTAAATCATGGATAAAATAGGAAATGTAACCTGTTCATATGACATTTTTAAAAAAAGTCTTCTCTAAATCAGAATTAAATTATAATTTTATTAATGCACGTAGAAGTATAGAACTGCTCATTTTTTTTATTGCTTGCACGAAAATCATTTAAAAATGCGCATACATTACGAATACCGTTTAAATTAAGAGCATTGTTAGACAGAACCAATTATAGATGCCTAAAAATTGTTTGCAAATATTTTTTTGCAGCCAGTATTTGTCTAATGTTCCCGCCTCTTTGGTCATTTAAAAACGATAGCTTATTATCTTTGACATGACAGCGATCATTATGACACTACGTAGGCGTGTGGTCTCATCGTTGATTGATTTCAATCTTTGATTTCAATGTAACCTTTAATATGTTAGTGTCCACCCGCCGTATCTTGTAGGCGCGGAAATCATTGGAGCTTTTTCTTCGATTTGCCAAAATATAAACTGCCCAAAAAAAAATTGAAATAACTAAATTGTTCTATTTTCAATGTGGAAGTTAACTGAAAACTCAAACACCAAAAGTTACTCAGATGATGAGACGAAAGATACGGTTTATGAGCTAAAAAAATTATGAAAATGAGCATGTTTGTCTATGGAACCATTTGAGAGTAAACTTCTTTATTGTAATAATAAAAATACATAAATTCAAAGAACACATACTATTATTTTTTCTATTCTAAATTTAAACAAACATGACATTAGCGTTGCACCTGCGGTTGGCGGACCGGCTTGTGTTACTCGAAGGACTGGGTTCGAGTCTGCGGCACATCATCGAAGCAACCACCTGTAAACTGTCGTGTAATAGATAGCTTAAGTATTAGGTTTAGCAACGATACCTTGTCTGTGTTATTAATAGATTTATCTTCTAGGAAATATATTGAAAAGAAAAATCTGCATTTATGTGGTTTTGCACTAAGGTAACCTGCTTATAACTTTTATAGTTACTAATGGTTTTCATAAAGAATTTAGCCATGCTTAGTAATCTATTACTTAAAAAAAGTCAAAAAATAATTTGGACTTGAAACGGGGCTTCAGCCGGCAACCTAATATAGGACTGAATCCTAAGAGTGCGCGTTTTAGTCCAAAAATGTTTTCGACTGTTTTTAGGGTTCCGTAGTACCTACAAGGAAGCCTTATAGTTTCGCCATGTCCGTCTGTCCGTCTGTCCAAGGCATAGCGACGAAACCGTTGGTGCTAGAAAACTAAAATTTTGCATGAACATGTATGTTAACTAAACAAAGAAAGTCGTAGAATAAAATTTGGAAAAATATTTTTTTTTCAGGTAGCTCCCCTACATGTAAAGTAGGGATGTTTTTTTTTTTTATCGCCTACCCCATAGTGTGGGTATTGTTAGATAGGCCTTTTGAAAACGTTTAGGGGTTGCTAAGACAGTTTTTTGATTTAGAGATTCGTTTGCGAGATAATTAACTTTAAAGAGCAAATTTTTGTTCGAGTAGGGCGTCCCCCCCCCCCTCTAAAAGCTAAACTACTGGATCCCAAAATCTGAAAAAAATTGTGTTGGTAGTACATGTAATGAACTTTAAAGGAAAACTATAGCGGATAAGTTCACTTCATTAGTTCAAGAGGAATAGGGGTCCGAAATGACAGATGCAGTTACTCAGAATATTTCGTTCAAAATTCTTGAAACATAAATAAACATACATAATACATATATAAAATCACGCCTTTATCCCACGGGGGTAGGCAGAGACGATGGAACGCCATGTGCTTCGCTCCTTACATACTTCTTTCGCTTCCTCAACATTCATACATCTCGTCATACGTGCTAGCTGGTTTCGTGTACTACAAACATTTCCTTTCTGAAGGACGCCATTTAGTTAAAAATTAAAATTTAAAATATTTTTCTACGGAACCCTAATGCGCGTGGCCCGACACGCACTTGGCCGGTTTTTAGTATTCTATGGTTACTTCCACCCGGAATAGGGTAACTTTTTTTTTTTAAACTGGGAAACGCTTGTCGCATACCATCGACCCGGGTAGAGACGCTGCGAATTATGTCCGAGTTGCACGGACTAAAACCCAGTGCGTTCCGTCAACGTGATATGACCGGGGTCACAGTATAAATACTGTGCCGGGGTGCCAGGTATCGCTCGCGCATGGACACTAGCACCCAGGAATCTCGACTGCCGTGCGGTCTCGTCGTAGTGTTGGAGGGCCTAGTTCTCCCTCCTTATAAAAGGCGCGCGAGGAACACGTCGCACCCGGAATAGGGTACCTACGTAATCTGCGCCTTTTGTTGTAATGTAACATTGTAATGCTATTGAGTAGACTTCACGTTTTCTTACAAGCTTTAATAATCTTTACAAGACATCTGTAAAGTCATACCTCACAAGTTGTAAAAACCAGCATATTATTATACGTTTGCTTTTCCTCGACTTTCATTTATTACGAACAAATGAAGTTTAACATTGAACTTATTGTATAGTAGAACATTTTAAGTGCCAAGTAAAATTCAGTACTGTGCATACAATGGCTTGTGAATTGATTTCCACAGAGTCACGAATCACGAAATTACAATCATCTCTCTCAATTCCTAATGTCTTCGATTTCCCGTAAAATCATGGCATAGCCCACATTTGGCTTTTCTAAGTCAAAGATAATGTCTGAGCTTTCGTGAGCTTTCACACAACGCGCCTTGACGATCGACGGTCACGAAATTGTTCTGTGTACATGGTCGCGGGCTAGGGTTGCCAGCCAGATTTCATACCTTCTGCAACTGTATACTTATTAAAACTACAGTGGAACATGAAAACATACAAACATCAATCTACCGAGTCGTTTTCCCAATTACTTTGGGGTAGGCTTTTAGACTAACGGATTTAGCTGAAACGCAGTATTTTATGTAGAGTGACTGTCATCAGACCTCAATAACCCAGTATTAGTTAATACGATACTGCTTGTTAGACTAGATGTCAGACTTTCTGTCTTCTGACTACCCGTAACAACTGCCATAGATCTTCAAATGGCAACCGGGACCGACGGTTTAACGTGCTCTCCAAGCACAGGAGGAAAACTCGTTATGTTAAGATGGTCACCTATCCACGGCCGCGCGCGGTTAGCATTACTTAACCTGCAAGATCGATTGATAACCCTTCCTTTTCGCTTCGCCTTAGTCGGGTAAAAATCAATATATGTCCGCGAACGCTCGATATAAAAACATTTGTGTAGAGAGAAGAGTTCCTAGGGAGACAGTTTTTTTGGATATTATAATTATTGTTGGGAAGAGGCTTTGGGTGTGCACGTCTACCTCCGTGGGTCTATTGTGATTGTAGCCTCATTATAGATTCTCCTTTAGGCCAATAGTCTCCATAAACTGGAGCAGTCGGCCGGTCGGGAGTGACTTGACATCATCCGGATCCAAGATATGGCGTCCCAGAATGATGCTTCGTCTATGGATCAGTGGCTCGCAGTCGCAAAAGAGGTGCAGCGGTGTTTCCGGTGCCGATATACGCAACATGTCAGTCTGCACGTTTGGTGTAGTGGTTTAAGCAGTCGCCTCGCCGCTCTCCACTACACTGGTGTTGTGGTTTCGATCCCTACATGGAACAAATCTTTGTGAAATTTGCAAACATTTGTTCTGAGACTGGGTGGGCTTGTGTGAGTGAATGTGTGTATGTGGCCTTGTCATTGGGACCATTGGATAGGGTAATTGCTTCTGGCGTTCTATCTAATGTAAAAAAAAAACATACAAATTAAATTTAAGGATAATAAATACAGCCTATCTTGTGCTCATAAGAAGAAATATTAAACAAGTAATTGCCTAATCTTTCTGAGAATCAAATCAAAGCTAAATAAAAAAAGAAAACTAAAGAATAGAGTTCGATATTTAGAGTTAGATATTTACTATCACCAACTGTTGCATAGCACTCTGTTTTATTCATATTTTTTATAACTTGGCAAGTGTATACTGGCTAAGTTTCAAGTTTGCAGAATTTATAGTAAAGTGTTACTTTCTGTGATGAATAGTTAACAAATGTGATTTATGAAGTATTTTAGTTTTATTTTGTCTTTAAAAAAAATTATCAATATAAAGAAACTTTTGCCATAAATCAGAGTATTAAAAAGTATATTCGGGCTCCTAAAGCTATTTAAAAAAAAAATATTTATGGCAAAAGTTTATCTAGTCAATTAAAATAACTATTCCTTTTATAACAATTGCTTTAGTTTCCACTTTGTAACAACCCTAGCTAGCCTTGATTTATGCCGCATTTGACAGTAAAATGAAACTATATATCACAAGATCTATTTCTACATAACTTGCGCTCCTAATAGTGCATTTCTTTAGAAAGTAATGTTAACGTTATATTCGTAAGAGAAATGACTGAACAATGGAATAACATGACAAGAAAGCCTGGCTGAAAACCCGATTTCTGGACGTGATATACCATTAATTGTGCTAAATGATATGTTGGTTATAGAGCACTCATTCAGGTAAGTACCCGGAAAAACAAAAAGAAATTACATAGGTATTATACAGTGAATTTAATGAAAATACTAACATCCAACCGATTCACAGAGACAACCTCGAAACGAATCTCATGTAATAATAAAGTATTAGGGCATACTAAAAACGTCTAGTCTTCTTTATACTTTAAAATAATACAAAAAAAAATAATACTTTAAAGGTAATTTGGAAAAACTTTGCAATGGACTGGAAACTGGCAGGAAATACTAGTTCAGGACACAATTGCTTTAAGAATGTGTTTCAATATACATTACAATTAGAATTTCACCCACAAATTCGGGTACAAAAATGTGTTCCGCTAAATCAAACGAAATGATTACTCAACTGCTCTGTTTTCTTATCCCATATAGCTTTTAGAGCTTTCAGTAACATGAAATCAAATACATTTACACCAGTGTATATTGAATTTTATCTAAATTACAACAGAATATAGGAGCTGCGGCAACATGAAAGCCGTTGGGAGTTGCAATTTCATGCTTGAACATTGGAGCCTAAGAGCCAGTGGCCACCCGACTTAAGTCATTTTATAAAAGCTGGAAGCTTCCCTGTTTATGCCTCTAGTAGAGGTTAAAACGATCACAAGTATGGAATTTGGAACGTGGTGGCTTTGAAAGATATTTAAAAAAAGTCTTAGAAACCGTTACGTCAGTATATGTATAAAGCGTAATTTTTGGATATGTTGACCTTGGTGATGATAGATATCATCCCCCACCATTGGCATACACTTAACTTGGTTCTGACTGACTGACATCTTTAAAGTTTGAAAGTTAAGGGGTTAAAATGACGTTAAGTCGGGCGACCACTGGCTCTTAGGGTATTATGATAATGTACCTCCATTACTCGTTTAGACTAATAACAGAATTATACATGAGGGATAATTAAATTTAATGTAATAATACCGCTAAAATACACTTAGAGCGCGGTAATTTGCTGATTCATACCTATTAGCTACAAACAAATTATTATGAAGATAATTACATTTTATGTCCAGTTTTCAGATTTTTGTTTGCTTTGTATGGATTGAATGGGTTGTTTGGGCACATTATTGACACAGTACCATGGTGTAAGGAACTGGATTACGTAGGATTATTTATTTGTGGATGCTCTCACTATGTTTTACTCATATAGATGAGTGATGATGATGATGATGAGATCTGAAAATACCGTACCAGTCTGCAAAATGTTCCCCGTACTGACTACGATAACTATGAGCAGTACCGATAAATTTAGGTGAGAACGATGCAGGATAATAATAAAAGTAGTTGTAGGTATTATATTAATACTTATGCACAGTTCAAAGTCTTGTGTATGTTTGTGTGTTCCTTTCCAAAACTTGGCGATACACAACACTTGGAAATATATGGATGTTATTCACCTGTGTATCGGGATGATATGTTTTGGTAGAAATATCGTAACAAATATGTTGGTTCAAATGAGATCTTAAGACCCGTGGGCATGTGATTGTGCAAAAGCAGTTCAATGACTATATTTCTATTTGATAGGTAATAAAATGTACAGTTATGAAAGCAGTCCACTGGGTCAGTTATTCATCGTAAACGTTATGACATTAGGTGCCGTAGGAGTGAATATACACTGTGATATAAAATCTACCGCCTCGATGGTCTTGTGGTCAGCGTATGCGCCTCTCATCGCAGGTCTCGAATTCAATCCCCTGGTCGGGCAAAGTGTTATTTGTAAACTTTCCGTCAGGAAATTCACAATAGCAGCACGGAGTTGGAGTGCCCGGTGGATGGCGAAATGCTCACCCCTATCCCATGGGACCTTAACATAACTGGTGAAGTGTGGGTGTTGAACACCTCTGCCACACCCTTCTGGATAATATGAGCGTGATGTTATGTTATTTTATGGGTATAAAATCTAGGGAATTTACGATTTCTGCAAATCTTTATAATAAATTCTTATTTTATAATAATTCCTTGAATACGAAGATTTTTTGTTGTTGTAGTGTATGCTGTAATGCAGAAATTCATTAGGATTGGTCTCTTGTGAATCTTCATTAATCATTACTTCTATTAGCAAAAATCAGTGCCAAAGCTTTTTACACGAGAACGGAACAGTCTAGCTTTTAAAAGATAACTAGAAAACTGTCTGGAAGATAAAACATCGGCTATCGATGATGAAGATTGATCAACAAGTGATTAGTCGGCTTTACTAAGAGGCGTAAATGGATAGGCTTCAATCTGCTAGGAGCCGTTAGACAGGAAACAATTTCTCGGTAAAAATCTCGTCCATAGTACTTAACTCAGCTCACTTCAATATATTTGTAGAAGGTTCCTTCCTGATCCTTATTTCAAAAGAAATACAATGTCCTTATCTAGGGTTGCCAAATATCTAACTCATTTTTTACAGACTAAGAACAGCCGATAAAAGTTTAGACTCGAAGCGGGGTTTGAACCCGAGACTGTAGGATTGCAGTCAATTTAAATCTAGCTTATCAACATTATCAACTATCGTGGGTTTTGAAAAAATTACGGCCAGTTTCACAGGTTTCTGATAAGTCCTTGATAAAGCCATTGGCAACTTTTTTGACACAATATATCCAATTTTCAATTGTTGCCGGGTGGTTCTACTACCACTATTCCAACCTACTAATCCTAAGCTATCCAAAACTTTATCAGGAACTGGTGAAATTGGGTCCTTATCTAAAGCCTATCTATAAAGTATATATAATCTCATTCATTCATTCAAATATTGACATAACAATATATTATTATTGTGAGATGAAATGAGTAGATGTTTGTGTCCACCCAATATTGACTGACGCATGACGTATCAAATACATGTGCTAGTATTTTAATCATAGAAATCTTAATAACTAGTCAATAGAAATGCTATCGACTATCTTTTAACACTGGGACGCATGTCGCCGTTTTTCAAATACCACTTTTTGTATTCCTGCAAACAAAATTATTCTTTTTGGCGATGACATTAAGACGACAATTCCTCAACTCGCACTTGTGTTTGACTAGACAGATGCGCGGCGACAAGGTCACGCGTCTTTGACATTTCTATTGCCTTATTATTATGATTTCTATGATTTTAATCAACAAATACCCAAAAAATCAAAGAATACAAACTCAGAGGAAATAATCTCAACATACATTTGACACACACAAAACACACCCAGAGTCAGAACAAATCTTTGTGGACCACACAAAGATTTGTCCCGTGTGGGTTCTTCTTCATCTTCTTTACCTATCTTTACTCTAAGTTCTACACACCCTGAAACTACCAAGCTTTTTACCCGACTGCGTCAGAAGGAGGGTACAAATTTCTACCATGCCTCATGCGTCATTATAAAATGAATGCCTATATATGATAATTTCATAGATAGTCATATTTAAAATTAAATTAAATTATGAAATAAAAGTTTCACACATTGTTTCTCAAATTTCTATCAACCTTATATTACCTACATACCGCCTGGTAATATGATGTAGATGTATAATAGGTAATAGATGTAGTGTCAGCACGTGCTCACTCGCGTAATTGGCCAGGCATTCGACTATTGACCTTTTAAGGAGGCTCGCAGTACTTTATAATGTGCATATATATGCGGTGATTGATCTTTTATCTTACTACTAGTTTTCGTGGTCAATTTAATGACCTTGGTTCTTAGTTAAACAGAGCAACATGACAATACTGACAATATTCCGCATTTTAATCACGAATATTAATTCTGCTGTATCTTACAAAGCATGTCTGTAAGCCCACCGGAATGATTTAAGAAGATAAAATCGATCTTACAGTATAGTTCTGATGACTTAATGGAAAAAAAATTAAGATCGGATGGCGGAGTGGGTACTAGTGGGTAGTGTACCTGCCTGCAACGCTGAGTTCGCGGGTTTGATGCTCGCACAGGACAATTTTTTGTGTGCTTTAAAATGGAGGTTTATCTGTTATTCTAATAGTATCAGTTATTCTAGTACCCATGGTACAAGCTCTGCTTATTTTGGGACTAGATGGCGTTGTGTTTATGTTGTGTAATATAATGTATTAATTTTATACTATTCGATATACCTACTTATACTCAAATACACACTCGTTGAATTATTTTAAAATACAGACAGAACTAAAATTATCTGAGTTTTAGAAAAATAAAATGAGACGTCAGTACTAATTAGAAGACTAGTAAAAACGACTTCCAGACAGTAATATATTACCAGCCACGATTTCTCCAGGGAAATATCCGACTCGCTGTAACTGTCCATAGAGAATAGGATTTAACGGATGCGAATCTATGCCAAACAAAAACGAGTTTTATAACAATTACTTTAATACCATGGTCTTGTTAGTTGACCTGTTTTTTAATCTAGTTAACACCCGCATTCAAAAATTTATGACATGCTAGATTTTACTTGATGTCTAGAAAGTAACCTAAATACATACAGTTTTAGTAGAGTACCTAGAATATAAGGTAGAGGTTTATGCAGCTCCAATTTTTTTCACAAAATAATGCAATATGAAACAGTTACCTGTTTCATATTGCATTATTATTGACGACCGGATGGCAGAGAGGGTAGTATATCTGCCTGCGACGCCGAGGTCGCGGGTTCGATTCCCGCTTAAGACAAATCTTTGTGTGAATGAACATGGGGGTTTGTCTTAGTCTGGGTGTTTCTATGTATAATAAGTATGTATTTACAAAAGAAAAGTATATATGTATTAGTATCAGTTATTCTAGTACCCACAGTACAAGCTCTGCTTAGTTTGGGACTAGATGGCGTTGTGTGTAAGTTGTGAAATATTAATTTATTATTTTGTATATTCTATTCTATGTTTATTCTACGTATATCATATCGTCGTCATATTTTATTAGCGACTAGATGCCCCGCGTGGTTTCACCCGCGTTAAATGTTATTCTGGTCGGTGCCCGCAAGTTAAAAATATTCACAACGCCATAATATATATTGAATTTTCACACCAACTCACTTCTAACTGAAAACCCTAAATTCCTCTTCCTAGGAATAAAATTTAGAAAAACCCCGGTACAGAAATTCATTTATTTTGATTCAAGTTTAATTATACGAAATTTCATGCTTATAACTTCAAAAATGACGGACTTCCATACAAACGTTCATCCCTCATTAATCTGCCGCGCTTAGGAAAAACGCATTAACTACCTTTTTACAACTTCTGAGAAAAACATGTTTAAATTTTTTTTCTTATTTTACTTGTATCTCCGGAACGAAGCTAGCTATTGATGTGAAATTTGAACTAGGGGTAGCAGCAGAGTATACGATACACTCTGGCTTTTATTAATATTACTAAAATATTATAGTTTTATTTATAATTTAAAAAAATAACTTATTGTTAGCAATCAATATGGGTTTATTATATTCAAACTTATCATAAACGCATTAAAATATACTACATAGTGCATTTATACTTAGTCAAATATTTTAATGCACTTTTAAATATAATGTTTTTACCCCACTAGTTTATTTAGACTAACAATAAGTGCATTAACTACTTCGATTAATGCGTTTATGTTTAGCAAAATCTCTTAATTAAAAAAAAACACAAAGTAAAGGAATTATTATTTAACACCTAGTCATGCACTAGTCTGATAAAATAAAAGATTTTTCTCTATGCAAAGTCTTTATTTCTTAAAATAGCACTTAAAAACAAAACAATCACTAGTATTCATTATCACGTTGTACTTATTAATATAATTATTTATGACACATACTGCACTAACTGTAGATGATGCATTTTTGGTAAATGTAACATTAATTGATATTTAAGTTAATGCGTTTATGATAACCAAAAAAAGCGGGTTCTAATAGAAATATTGAAATGGTCTCTATGACAAAGTTATAGAGCTCGTTTTTCTGATTCCAAATATGAATTTAAGTCAATTTCGCAAAAAATCGCAATTAGTGCGTTTTTCATAAGCGCGGCAGATTTTACCCCCTAAAATGGAATTGCCAAAAATCCCTTCTTAGTGCGCCCCTACGCCATGTAAGGATCCTTCATAGAAAATTTCGAGTTCCTAGCCGTAGTGGTTTAGGCCCTGCGTTGATGAATCAGTCAGTCGGGCGAACAATTATATAAGTATAGATACAAGATAAATAAAGATCGTATTTATATTTTATTCTACGGTTTGCTCAGGCCCAATCGAAACCGAAATTTAATACTCTTTGTATTAAATTTCAGTTTTGGCTGCATTTTTGTTATGATGAACTAAATCGCAATGTTTTTCCGTAATTCAGTCATTATTTTGCGGTAAATCTTAGCCTTCGTTAATTTAATGTCAGCATTTATGTGCCACGGATGAGTCCCATTACTGCACTAAGCATCTTTAATTTCCTTGAATGCCAGGCGTTTCCTATCTAACGGATCGCTGCATGTAGGCAATCTGTTTAGGCCTCGCTTTGTGGAGCCGCTAATTGCTTCTTGGTTACAATCTTCAGCATTGATGGCCAAAATGATAAACTTTAAAAACAGGATTTTTCGGATTACTGTGGTTCGTTGGTCGGTAATGTAGTTGTCGGTTCTATGCCCAAAATGGACAAAAGTGTCATTGGGTTTTATCGTTCAGGGTTTTGTTGTAGCAACGGGGTCTGCTATTAAATTATTTTGACATACTATGTACTACAAATAAATCCGATTCTTATTTATGTTTCTAATTTACTACTACAACTAAAAGATCAGCTTCAACGGTCCAGTGTTAGCGTATGCACCTTTTACCGCAAGGTCTCGGGTTCGATTCCCAGGTCACGCAAAGTGTTATTTGTGAACCTTTTGTTAGGAAATTTACAACAGCAGCACGGAGTTGGCATTGTGCCCGAGGGATGGCGATAGGCTCACCACGTGAAATGTGGGTGTTGTACACCTCTACCACGCCCGTCTGGGTGATTTGTTTTGATACCAATTTTCTATCTCTCTAATTAATATTTTTCTTTGTTACAGATCCAATATTGCCAAACCATCTAAATTGTTACCAACTTTGCTAAAATGTTCTAATTTACAAACAGTGCAGTTTTTTGTTGAATAAAATATGGATTCATTCAGTACATCGCAGTGAGTGTTGATCGCGTGTGTTTGTGTACGAGTGTAAGTGAAAAACTTGTGTGTTAATAAAATGGAAGCTTTAGAAAGGAGAGGCAGAGTTTTGGCGATCGGCGCTATCCTGTTCATCGTGTTTTGGTCACAATGTGAGTATAAAATCTAGTTTTGTTAATATTTTTTTTTGTAATAACACTACTTTACTATTAAGTAATACACTAATCATTAATTTGGCTACTATTAAGTAGCCAAATTAATTTTTTCAATATTAATTATTCCAATCTTCGTGAAGGAATGGTATCAACCATTGCTCTACGAAGAGAGATAAGCGTTATGAACCTGATTCAATGCGTTAACATAATATGTTATCCAGTTATTTATCATAAAGTAAAGATGAATTTTGAGAAATGTGCCGATTTCTCGCGATGATCTTAGACATATAGATATTAAGTTACTATTATCATAATCCAAATAAACTAAACATCTTGACTTAACTTCAAATCTCTTCCTGAAATAGAATATGAAAACCACTTGGTTGACTACAGGGCAGTATCGTCACAGACTTTACTATAAATCTGTTGTTGTAGGTATTATATTAATAATTATGCACAGTTCAAAGTCTTGTATATGTTTGTATTTATGTATGTTTCACATAAATAACAACTAAATGTTCACTACCATGATAATCTAATACAGCAGGCATTCCGTGCCATTCGCCGATTTCACCCTTGCTCCGCGTACATTTTATGCAATTATAATTATGCATTATTTTTACTTAATTAAAACAATACATCATGTGGTAGGTCTCAAATTTTGTCAGCCTGCATATTCATAAGGAAGCATGAATACTGTTGTACTTTATATAATGCCATTATACTGGTAGTTCTATTCTATTCTCGGTGATAGCGGTATTTCTGCTTATTTTTATTATTTATGTAATTTCCTAGCAAAATAGTATAATTCGAAACAATGATAAGCATTGTAACTGAGAAGTATTTAGCTCGCGAGAAATTTTCTCACTTTTCAATTTCGTAGACTGACATCCATTACCAAGCAGCAAGTAAGCGCGTTTTCCATTAGAACTTTAATTTAGGAATGCTGCAGCACAAAGTCTGGAACTAGGCAAACCAGAAGAAGATGTCAATAGGTTAACTTTCATCGAATACACTATAGCATCTTGATTCGATCGCGCAGAACGTACATCCATTGTAAAAGGCTAATTGGCTTTGTAGTTCATTCGTTGGTAAGTGGCAAATGCCGCGCCCGCGCCGTCCAAAAATATTCATGATTGTTAATATTGTAACAAAATTATAAATGTAACTACTAGTGACATCTGTCACATCTTGTGTACATCAATTTGACATTACATTAAAGTAGTCTACGTAACCGCCACTCTGTGTCTTATTATTAGGTTATGGGCGTGCGCAATTAAAAATTGTTTTTTAATAGAATTATACGCGTAGTACTGTTTGGTTTCGTGAAAAATGTCGACGAACTATATCGCTAACATTCCAAAATTAAAAGGGCACGATAACGCACATTACCAACACTATCATACTTCTTCTTAAATACCCACTTGCTCTGCACTATTGTAGAATCACGGGGCTTATCCACAAGCTCCCATGCATCATTCTTCTTAAATGATTCTAATTCCTCTTCCATGCTCGCTTTCCAAAATTTACTTTCAGGTCCATTTAAAGCTTCCTCAAGTGTAATGTCCATTATATTTTGATCATCTGGTTCTGCAATACATAAATTATTGTAGTTAAATCTATCGGGCATTTTTCTCACTCGCTTGTTTGGAACATCCTCATTCAAATCTAATGAAGAAATTTCTGGATCTGATGTTGTGTCAGAAAAGCTTTCATATGAGTCACTTACTGAAGAAGTTTCTGGAATAAATGTAATATCATTATTATGACATTCGGTGTCTGTACTACTACTTTCCTCTTCTTCACTCTGTTCCTTCGCTGAAGTCTTGCACTCAATAGGAACATTTACTGTATCTTTGGTACTTTCCATTATTATAATATCTCTGCTAGTCGTGACAGAGTTATTTTCTGAGTCATAAACTCTATAGCCCTTCACATTGTCTGCATAGCCAACTAAAATATGTTCTTTTGCCTTCATATCCCATTTTGAGCGCTTTTCTTTGGGTATATGCATCATAACTTTACTGCCAAAAATACGAACATTACTTAAATCAGGCTTTTTCCCTGTCCATGTTTCATATGGAGTCATATCTTTTAATCCAGTAACAACTGACCGATTCTTGAGATATACAGAGGTATTTATGGCTTCTGCCCAAAACTTTTTAGGTAAATCAGCATCAAAAATTAGACATCTAGCTTTTTCAACTAATGATCTATTCATCCTTTCACTTACTCCGTTTTGCTGCGGAGTGTAGGCATTAGTTTTCTGATGAATTATTCCTTGTTGTTTTAGATACCTTTTAAAATCTTGACTACAGAATTCACCACCATTATCTGTTCTAAGAATTTTAACCTTTCTTTCTGTCTGTTTTTCTACCATTGACTGGAATTCTTTAAAAAACTTAAATACCTCAGACTTTGCTTTCATGAAGTATACAAAAGCCATTCTGCTGTAGTCATCCACAAATAATACATAGTACCTGGATCCTCCTATGGACACATTTTCCATCGGACCACACACATCCGAGTGTATCAGTTCTAAAAGGTTCTGAGTATTAGTCAAGCTAGGCTGAAAAGGTAATCTAGCCTGCTTTCCTTTACAACAAACATCACACTTAGATTTGTTTACATCTGCTTTATCGGTGAATGAAATACCTTCTGCTGCTCCATTCTTCATTTTATTCAAGCTAGTACTGTTGATGTGCCCCAATCGTCGATGCCAAGTTTCGCTCGATACCTTAGCTGTGGCTGCCAATAACTGTTCTGATTTCTTAGTATATAATCTGTACACACCTTCAACTAATTCTGCTATTCCAACTAGAGTTCTCTGTTCATTGTAAATATAGCAAAATTTCTCTTTGAAGATCACATTATTGCCATTCTCAATTAACTGACTCACTGAAAGCAAGTTTGTTGTTAAACTCGGTATGCACAATACATCTGAAACTACGATGTCATATTCTACACCATTCACTGCCGTAATGATGTTTACATCTCCAGAACACAGCACCGGGACGCATGTTTTGTTTGCAACTATTATTTCCTTGGTTTCATGATCGTAAGATGGATTCACAACATATTCTTTCTTCGCTGTCATGTGTTTACTTGCCCCGCTATCTATGTACCAACTATTACAGTTGAAATTTCCACTCAAAAAAGTAGCGTTAAAAGCATTGGACTGTTTTCTTTTGCTGTTTTCTAAGCTAGGACACTGATTTTTATAATGACCTGTTTGTTTACACTTATAGCATTTTATGACTTTGACAGCTTTTGACGTTTCACCTGTCGATTGTCTGTGGTCATATTTAGTGTTGCTATTCTTTACACGTTGAGTATTTTTCGCAGCAAAAGCACTCTCCGAACCGGAAACAGTACCAACATCAGCACACATATCCATCAACTTCGTTTTTATGACGTCGGCACCTATATCGATACCCGAATGTTCTATAGCCATTAGCATAGGTGCATATTTTTCGGGTAAACCTGCTAACATTAATGCTCCAATCCATTCGTCTGTAATCTTGAAGCCCGTTCCATGTAATCTCTGGCTTGTTTCCAAAATTTCAGTTACATACTGGGTCATCGAGTCACAATTTTCTAGTCGTATGTTGATGAGCTTCCGCAACAAACCAATTTTTCTAGTGTAGCCGGTGTCATCAAACATATTCTTCAGCTTTATCCATAAATCAAAAGTTGTTGCTGCATGCTTAATATGTACATAAAGTGATGGGTCAATCGTCAACACTAACTTCGCTTTAGCCTTAGCATCTTCACTTTTTTCGTTTGCCGTAGGTGAAGCCGGTAACCTCTCAGCGATAGCGGACGCCATGTTCTCCAAAACCAACACATTTTGCACTGCAAAACACCAATCTTCATAGTTCTCGCGCCCTTTTAATTTTGGAATGTTAGCGATATAGCGGTATTTAAGAAGAAGTATGATAGTGTTGGTAATGTGCGTTATCGTGCCCGGCTAGTGGCAAAAGGTTTTACACAGAGAGCCGGTATAGACTATCATGAAACTTTCTCACCTGTGCTTCGTTATACCACTTTAAGATTGTTATTTTCTTTAACTGTAAAGCTAGATTTAGATATTTGTCATCTTGATGTCACTACAGCTTTTTTAAATGGTTTTTTGAATGAATCTGTGTACATGTATAAGCCTGTATTTTATAAGGACAGTAATGATGAAAATAAAGTATTAAAGCTTAAACGTGCCATCTATGGTCTTAAGCAATCATCACGTGCTTGGTACCAGAGAGTCAATGATTACTTAGTGTCATTAGGATATTTAAAATCTAAGTATGAACCTTGTTTATTTACTAAGTTTGAAGGAAATGTTAAAGTTATAATAGCATTATTTGTTGATGATTTCTTTATATTTTATAACTGTAAAATGACCACTAGAAAGTTAATACATGACTTGAGTAGTCAATTTAAAATTAAAAATTTGGGTCAAATGAAGCAATGTTTAGGCTTAAGAGTAAATATGTGTAAAAATGTTATAACTGTTGATCAAGAACAATATGTAGAAAGTTTGTTAAATAGATTTAACATGTCAAATTGTAAAAGTGCAGAAACTCCTATGGAGATTAATTTAAGATTAGAAAAATCTAATAATAGTTCTTGTGATAACAAATTTCCATATAGACAATTGGTAGGTAATTTAATGTATTTAGCTGTCTTAACCAGACCAGACATAGCTTACAGTGTATGTTATTTAAGTCAATTTAATAATTCATATGATGAAACACATTGGAAACATTTAAAAAGAATTATGAAGTATTTAAAAGGTACTAAAAGTCATGGTCTTATATTTTCTAAGAATGATTCTTATGTAGAAGGATATGCTGATGCGGATTGGGCTTCAGATTCAATTGATAGGAAATCTTTTTCTGGTTTTTGTTTTAAGTTGTCTGGAACAGTTATTTCTTTTGAATGTAGGAAACAAAGAAATGTAGCCCTATCCTCAACAGAAGCTGAGTATATTTCGATGTCAGAAGCCAGCAAAGAGGCTATCTATTTAAATAATTTATTGTTTGAGATTTTAGGTAATTCAGAAACAATTACTTTGTATAATGATTGTCAAAGTGCACAAAAACTTATTATGAATCCAGTATACCACAAAAGGTCAAAACATATAGATGTTAGATATCATTTTGTGAGAGAGGCAGTTGCAAATAAATTTGTTAAAGTTGATTATTTAGAAACAAGCAAAATGCCAGCAGATATTTTCACAAAAAGTTTAGGAACTATAAAGCATAAATATTTTACAGAGAAGCTTGGTATACTACCTGTTACAAAGTATGTATGATTTTGTTAAGCGGAGATGTTAATATTGTAACAAAATTATAAATGTAACTACTAGTGACATCTGTCACATCTTGTGTACATCAATTTGACATTACATTAAAGTAGTCTACGTAACCGCCACTCTGTGTCTTATTATTAATGATATATTGCAGATGCGTCGTTATACTTGGGGACCTAAGGTAATTTGAGGCCTATTCTCACTGCCAAATTGAAAAATATAGTAGTGGCTATTTTGCTAGGTATAGGACTCTACGCATCCTAATAAAAAAAGTTAGGCCATAGTCCAAAAGATCCATAGCAACCAATGAAACAAAATTTCTTACCCTTCTGCACATCATATTGATTGCACAATGCAGATTCCCAATTTTAGACCTCGATGTAGGTTACCTGCATCCAATTCCGATGCATAATTCCCTTTAATAGCTCACCGGTTCCACTTAAACTCTCTAACCCGTTTTGTGCCAGTTAAGCCTAACCAGATGCTATTTTGACGGGACACCTGAATTTCATTTGAGTTTAGTGTGCCAGTTCTGTGTCCAGTTCGGAAACTGACCTGGCTCAAGTTATCTAATTGGTTGTGTTACGTCAGTTGCTGGTCTAAGTTTGAATTGTATTTAAACTTGGACAGTCTTTGTATTATTAGTATTAATCGTTCAGTAATTTATTAATCGACTTCCCTATTACTTGAACTCTATCGTCCACCATGCTGATTAATGCAATACTTCCTACAAGAAACTAATATATAGTATATTTAGGTAAACGAAAGTAAGGTAAAATCCAAATACAGAAAACAAATTCATAACGTTCAGTCGTTGCGCTTGCACCTGCCCGAGGTTAAGCAATCAAATACTATCGATTTCCTGTCAGCCCATCGTCCATTTATTATTGTTTATAAATCCCATTAAATATTTTATAGTTATAACAAGACACTCGCGAATCCAAAATGCCCGTCCTAAAATTTACTAGTCAATTAAAAAGCTATTAGTCCTGTAGCCGCTTTTGGAGTTTCTATAGAACTCGTAAAAGAACACGTTATTTCATGTTAATGGGTACTTACTTCCCCATCCTTGATGGTCTTAATTAGATCACTGATATTATAGCTGACTTTTTATTCTATTGATCTGTACATGCAATTAAATGAGCTTCTTTATAAAACTATTACTTATATCTATCGGCCGCCAAACAACCGTTGTTTTCGGCAACCGAAAACCATAGAACGTAACTATGTTGACGACCGGATGGCGGAGTGGGTAGTGTACCTGCCTGCTACGCCGAGGTCGTGGGTTCGATTCCCACTTAAGACAAATCTTTGTGTGCATGAACATGGGGGTTTGTCTTAGTCTGGGTGTTTCTATGTATAATATGTATGTATTTACAAAAGAAAAGTATATATGTATTAGTATGAGTTATTCTATAATAGTACCCATAGTACAAGCTCTGCTTAGTTTGGGACTAGATGGCGTTGTGTGTGAGTTGTGAAATATTTATTTATTTATTTATGTAATTATGTATACTGCACGTATTACAGCTACTGACAATAATATGCCAAATAAATCTTTATGGCGACAAACTTCGCATTACAAGCACCTATGAGTCTATAAGAAACATATTTGTCTTCATCACATTAGCTCATAGTGTAATATTTCATAAGATAAGCAAGACAAATTCGTTAGTAAATAGTGACTAATGTGTACCAGTTTATATTACCCATGAAGATAACATGTCATGATTCGCTAATTAGACCCGCTAAATTGAGATATTGTTTTGTTGCAAAAAAACGTGAAACAGTTTTTTTTTTCTTGTAACATTCGTTGCTAATTAAAATCGACAGAACAAGACGATAGTTGGTATGATGTTGGTATGTCATATTTTCGAAAATATATTGCAATAAATATGCAATTTTAATTTACTACCACAACAATTTGCATTTTTCTGCAGTGTCTGTATTCTTATTAGCTCTTTTAAAACGTCTACTGAAATTAAAGGCCTCACCTTCTGAAATATAGCTATAGGCTGACCGTTAACTGAGACGTCGCCTGCGCGGTACAGGGGCGCGGGGGTATGACGACAAAGGGGACTGAAACAGGCGCGGGCGGTGGGGGCCCTTAATGAAATATACAGGAGATGAAATGCACCAAGATATTTCCTAAGATATGTGACATCATAGGAAAAAAGAAATAGTGATTTATCAAATGAAAAATAGTTAAGAAGATACAAAATTTTAATGAACTTATGTACGTAAATAAAATAATTGAGAATAAACTATTATACTTTTTGTTATCTAAACATATAATTAAATCGTAAGAAAGTCAAAACTTTTTTTGGGTCTCGTTTCTTTTTTCTAAAACATAAGTATACGTTAAAAGCCATTTGCTTGCACTGACTGTTTATTTTATGTCCGAAGATTTTTCGATTCATCTTGAGATTGTTATTACATGTGTACCTCTCACAAGGTGTCTGCAAAAGTCAACACATGCGATCGCTACCCATGTAGCGATCGAAATGAACAATTACAAAAAATTGCCTACCGCCCGCACCCGTTTCAGTCCCCTTTGTCGACATACCCCCGCGCCCCTGTACCGCGCAGGCGAGGACTCAGTTAAACGGTCAGCCTATAGTAATATTTTATTTATACGTCATTATATTATCTGTCATAATTATATCCGTCAACTTTTTGTGATAGCGTGGACTTCCACATGTTGCTATCGTTCTGACCAGAGATAATATATGTCAAGATGTAACATGAAAAATAAACGGTTATATTTTTGCAACAATTGGACAATCAAATTTCCCCGGGCCGTGTTAAAGCTAAAAAATCCCATACATTTCTAAAATTTGACGTGAATATTACCTGGAACGCGCAGCTCTGCTCGCGCTATAGGAATAATATCATTTAAAACTTATAGCTGTCTCTAGTAAACGCATGCTCTCTGGTTCTGACAATAGTTTAATCTACGAAATCTGTTTTAACAGAAAAGTAGATCAGCTGTTATTTCATATAGTGCACAAATAATAGTCGTAAAAATTCTTTGGATATTCCGTTTGCTATTTTTATTCCTATCAGTTTTTATTTAGGTTTTTATTTTTATCGCAAATTCTTGAACTTAAAATGTCTGTTTTTCGGCCTTGATCAAGAACTTGTTCGCAAATAGTAATCGCCCACGATTTAATGGTTTGTAAAAGTTTGTGTTTTGATGGCTGATAAGACCACAATGACAAATATTTCAAGATGTGTCGTTATGCTGTCATGGGCTTTATACTACGGTAGCTTTATGTCTGGACCAAAATGGCTTCCGTTCAAGAGGTTATGGTGATTACGTACTATGGGAGTTATGGCTTCTGTATAATGGGAATAACCCAGCTATTACTGTTTATGTGGTGATTTGATATAGCTGCAAACACCGACCATCCATCGACATTCGACCCGCCATCACCTTTTGTAATGAACTAGTTTCTGGCTACAAATAGCCTAAATCCTTTTTAAGACTTCCGACTCAAGTTCATTGGATTGGATCTTGCGAGATGTAACCAAGACCTCCGTAATACAGATCGGGCTTTTTCAACGTCTAGGAAACTCTCCACATTAATATACAACAAGATACATTGAGTTGTTTATCTATCTATATATAATTATACCGTTATAGCTGATGCCAAATACTTAGGCGGCTCGGAGTGGGAGACATACGTAAAGCGTGAATCCTAAGGGTCGACACACACCAAACCAAACTCTACGCTACTACTACTATGGAATTCGCCGGAATTCCCGCGGCGCCGCGGGGATCCGCGCGACTCGTTTGAGTTTCTCATGCGATAATAAGTATTATAGTTATGAAAATAAAGTTAAAATTCATATGACACTGAAACTGCGCTTCGCTTCGCTGCGCTTCGACGCGCTTTTGGTGTGTGTCGACCCTTACGAGTGACTGTAATTGTGCATTTTCACAGCTTACTCCAGCACCGTCCAGAAATTGTTAACTACTATATTTTCACATTCATAAAAACATACACTACAATAACACTGTATTCCACTTGCAGGCCGGAGTGTGGAGGGTCAGAGGAACAATACGAAGATGTCGTACGTGTGCCCCGAGGAGTTTATCCGATTGGGCCACAGCTGCTATTACTTCAGCGAGCAAGAGACCACTTGGCAGAAGGCCATGACTGCCTGCAGGGTGAGTACTTAATACGTTACAATTTAAAAAGGTTGTAAAGAAACTCGTGGCTTGGCAACACTGAATTTGACATTTCATCGAATGTGAATTTGACAAGCTGTAAACCATTCATTACATACTGAGACTGTTAAGTTTTTTTAGTAAAAATAAACCAGTAGTATAAGATGGGACTAAAGACTGGCCAAATTTAGCTAAGCAAAGCCTAGAAAACAACATTAAATAGCAGCAACAATTCCTATGTAAATATTGTATAAAATATTTATTAAGCTATAGTTGCGTCCAAGGTAGTATCGCATCTACATTTACAAAAGTTCCGTATAAAAAATAAAACTGGTTTTCTTCTGCAAACTTATTAAATACTCGTCCGATTCTATCAAACTATTTCTCACACGGTATTTGAACCTGAGACCTTTAGCTAACAGTTTACAAACGATTTGTAGATCATATAAATAGTTTTATGACGGGGAACCGTTTTTAATATAAATAGTTAATAACTTTATAAACATGTAGATTACTTTTTAAATGATAACTGAAATAGATGCAAAAGCAAAACACGACCCACTTTTTTTAACTATTGCTTTTATGCACTGACTTGGATGGCATTATGGCAAAACCCTATATAAAAAATAATTGGCCGATTAAATAAAAATAAATATAAAAAATAGTAGCCTAAAACTGGTCTCAGTATCTATATATTTTAAGAGAACTCCATGCAAAAGGTAACATCCACCAGCTAGTACCTCACTTCGAGGATTTTGATAGAAAACATTTTTATGTAACAAACAAAATATAGGTGGCAAACGCACGTGCCTTATGATAATGACATGTTACGTTGATTTTTTGTTTTATTGACCAATTGTCGAGGTCGTCCGCGGAAGACATACAGAAACCAGATAAGTGGTATCCTTCAGCAAGAACAGGTACGTAGTTCACGAAACCGACGAGCACGTGTGACGAGATGTATGAATGTTGAGAAAGCGAAAGCAGTACCTATGTAAGGAACGTAAGTAGCACATGTGTTTTATCGTCTTGCCTACCCTCGTGGGCTAAAAGCAATATTCTATGTATGTATAATAAGTATGTATTTACAAAATAAAAATACATATATATTAGTATCAGTTATTCTAGTACCCATAGTACAAGCTCTGCTTAGTTTGGGACTAGATGGAGTTGTGTGTAAGTTGTTAAATATTTATTTATTTATTTATATGTATATAAATCAAGTTTACTTTTTATAATTTGTTGGCCCTCGAAATTTCCCGTGAAAGTGAACAAATTCATCTCATTACGCAAATCTTTTATTTTCAGTCAAATTATAAATAAATACTTGTAGTCCTTTTTATGACCACTCATCTCGAGTCACAATTAGTTCATAGGCTTAATGACAAATGTGATAAAAGATGTTTTATGATCATCCACACTCAGAACTTCCGTCACCATGATATTTATGATACCCACTCAAGAATCAACATAAATGTCTGAAAACTTCATAGCATTTTCTCATTTGCTATTCAAGAACAGAAACTATTTTCGCGTGACCGTGGCCTGTTTTTGATTAGTAATTTGTTAATACTCTATACTTACTTACTACTATACTTAATAGAAACAGGTAAACAATCGTCAATATAATATATTATAATAGCAGCCCTGTTTCTAATAAACGTCCCACTGCTGGGCTAAGACCTCTTCTGATGATGAGAAGGGTTGGGTTATAGTCCACCACGCTGGCCAAGTGCGGATTGGTAGACTTCACACTCCCTCGAGTACTTTTTAAGTACTCTCAGGCTTGCAGGTTTCCTCACGATGTTTTCCTTCTCCGTTAGCGAGCGATAATTTATATGATAAATATACACACATCTTCGAAAAGCCGAATCTTAACGGTTTAATGACAGAGGTGTTATAGGAGTGTGTTGTAGGAGTGGGTTCGAACCCGAGACCTTTGACTTCGTAGTCCTACGGTCTCCTACTGATTTAAGAGGAACGGAAAAGAAAAATTGACTAATATCTGACTATAATAAGAACGAACGCGTAACATCAAATCTCATACTAAGAAACAGTGGAAAAAAATATTGGCCCGGCAGGATTGGAACCTGCGACCTCTGCATACCGGGCAGCCGCTTCAAACACTAAGCTACGGTCGCCTCTTGCCAGAACCCTAAATTTCTCATCACATTTTTTTTTAACTATTTCTTAGTATTATTTGCTAAGCATAGTTAAATACTATGAAATAATCAATAAGAAGACCATATCTATAACAAAGGTGTATAAGAGCTGCACTTCACCTATTTTGTTTTAGTCCCATCTGACGGAGGCTGAGATGCAAATTTTCTAACAGAAAAATCCCAAATAACACACGAGGCGGCCGGGAGCAAATAATAATAAACTGTAAGAAATAATGTGCCACAAAAATGCCTCGCTTTTGCGGTTCTTTTCTTATCCATTTTCGAGTTGGTTCAAAATAGTCTCAAAGGTATTTGCTACGTGCAAACAACCTACACGTGTCAGAAGAAAAGGTCGAAGTTCATTTGGTGATTACATACAAGCTTAGTAGAAACCAAGACACGACTATGTAGAACTGCCATAACATTAAAGAACTCCATGTTTGTTAAACCAGATGACAACACAATATATACCAATACAAAACCGAAACCAAGTAATTATTTAAGATTAAAATTTAGTTAAGTCAGATTTATAAGTTCGAGAATTCAAGTAGCCTAAATAAATACACAACTTAAAAATTTCCATCAAACGGTGGTATGAAAATCAATACAATGTACTTAAATTTTTATTCTTCTTATTGTAGGCCTCCTGTTTAGGACATCACTACCTCTAAACAAATATTCAATGATGCCAACCATAAATTAACACCTCTAACCTACCATTTACTTATTTACACATAGTGTTTCTCAAAAATGTTCAAGAGGTACTAATAGATAAAATAGTACATCTGACCATTAAGTACTAAAAAGATCTATAATTACTTAACCGGAACTAATAATGCCTTTAAAGTTTTAAAGTTTCTTTAAGATTTTAACTTAATGAAAAGCTCCATGTGTATTCAGAGGAAATTCGGTCTTAATTTACCGGACCATAGCATGCGTAATTATTCCTATGTCAATCAGTAGCACTGGCCCCCATCTAGATTTAACAAATGTAGTTTTATTTTATCTAATAATTGCCGCCGGCATCTTCACCCGCGTAGTACAGACCTCAATAAAAAGTACCTATGTAGCCCGTAAATCTGTGTATCTTTCATCAAAAACGTATACGCAGGTTTTGCGTGATAGAAAAACAATCATCTACCCACACACTTAAACATTATCGTACACTTACACTTACGTACATACACAGGCTCTTTCGCAATCGCAGATAATTTCCATACGAAACGAAAGGCACAAGTAGAGCGATCACCTTTTGACACCATCAGTGTAAAGCGATACGATGCAAATTCATCGCTCATTCACGATTCGTAGAAGACATTCCTCTCAACAATTACTGTAATGGGAATCATTGTTGCTAACTGGTAAATAAAACGTGTCAAACAACTTTTAGTGTTTGATATGATGGTCAAAAACTCAAGATTCTGATCTTATGATGCGTCTGACCTAACCTACAGCAGACTTCTCATAAAATTCAAGTGTAACCTAGTCTTAGGGTCGACACACACCAAAAGCGCGTCGAAGCGCAGCGAATCGAAGCGCAGTTTCAGTTTCATATGAATTTTAACTTTATTTTCATTACTATAATACTTATTATCGCATGAGAAACTCTTCTATGGAATTCGCCGGAATTCCCGCGGCGCCGCGGGCATCCGCGCGACTCGTTTGAGTTTCTCATGCGATAATAAGTATTATAGTTATGAAAATAAAGTTAAAATTCATATGACACTGAAACTGCGCTTCGATTCGCTGCGCTTCGACGCGCTTTTGGTATGTGTCGACCCTTACGCGTTGTCGCGAATCCCGCCGCTTACGTCGGACTTGCACAGGACAACTGGTTAAATATAAAACCGATTCTTTGTATAATTTGGCCTACTTAGGGTAATGTTATAAAATAAATAAATCGATTATAAAATACGATGAAATTTCATTGGTTATTATTTTTGTTTAGAGGCCATTCCTCCCAACAATTACTGTAATGGGAATCAACTGCTAACTGATAAATTGAAATAAATCTTGTCAATCAACTTTTGGTGTCGAACGCGTCTCGAGGTTGATAATTGCACGTGTACCTTGATCAAGTTCAATTGAAGAAAACTTGTTAAAAACCTATTAATGTCATGATCATCTGAAAGAAGACAAACGACAAACGTTGCAGGCTATAACTATTTATTTACTTTCACGTAAAGTTAAATGATAAAATCTTATTTAGTGCACAAATAAACAAATACGAAATAGGGGTTTATGTTTTTATTTGTTACTTTTGTTGTTGTTTATCTATCAATTACGTTGGCCGCCGCCAGAGGGCTGAAAGGAAACCAAATTAACTTAAAATAGGACTTTAATTAAAGAAATACATTTAAACTTAAGGCCTACATCCTAAGATAGGTGACTAACGCTCTTTTCTTCGGATGCGTTCCAAGAACACCGCCCCCGGGCCCGACGGGGTACCCGGACGGGTGTTGGCCCTGGTCCTCGACCACATGGGGGATCGCCTCAGGGAACTGTTCGACGTGTGCCTGGCGTCCGGGCGGTTCCCTGACTGCTGGAAGGCGGGGAAGCTGGTTCTCCTCCCGAAGCCGGGACGGCCGCCCGACACCGTGGCGGCCTACAGGCCTATCGTGTTGCTGGACGAGGCGGGAAAGCTGCTCGAAAGAGTGATTGCTGCCCGTATCGTCCGGCATCTCGAAGAGGTTGGCCCCGGTCTGTCGGATGCCCAGTACGGTTTCCGTGCTGGACGTTCGACGATTGGGGCTATCCTGCGCCTGAGGGCTGCTGCGGAAGCGGCCGTCATCGGCAGAGGGGTGTTGTTGGCGGTATCGCTGGATATCGCCAACGCCTTCGGGACTCTGCCATTCAGCTGCGTCAGCGAGGCACTCCGGTACCATGGAGTGCCGGTTTACCTGATGCGGCTGGTGGCCGACTATCTCGAAGGCAGGGGGGTTCTGTACGAGGACCGAGACGGAGCTTTGCTCCGCAGGCCCGTGTCGTGCGGTGTCCCACAGGGTTCGGTCCTAGGACCGCTCCTGTGGAACATCGGTTACGACTGGGTGCTGCGTGGAGCTTTCCCCCCGGGCCTAGACGTCATCTGCTATGCGGATGACACGCTCGTCACGGCCCGGGGGCGAAACTTCGAGGAGGCGGCGCGCCTGGCCACAGTGGGTGTGTCCCAAGTGGTCGGGCGCATCGAGGCGCTGGGGCTTAGGGTGGCCCCTGCCAAGACTGAGGCCGTGGTTTTTCACGGGCCTCGTCGCGGGCCACCTGCTGGCGCCTCGATTACCGTCGGCTCGGTCCTCGTACGGATCGAGGCCCAGATTAAATACCTGGGCCTAGTGATAGACAGGCGGTGGAGCTTCGACGAGCACTTCCGCATTTTGGTGCCCAAGCTGGAAGGCGTGGCTGCCGCTCTCGGTCGGCTTTTGCCGAACGTGGGCGGCGCCAGCGTCGCCAGCCGACGGCTTTACGCGGGGGTGGTACGGTCAATGGCACTGTACGGCGCACCCGTGTGGGCGGAGGCCTTGTCCGCCGGGAACAGGGCGCGGCTATGGAGACCGCAGCGCGTCCTGGCGGTCAGGGCCATTCGTGGATACCGCACGGTGTCGACCGACGCAGCGTGTGCGTTGGCCGGAACACCCCCGTGGGATTTGGATGCGGAAGTGCTCGCCGAAGTGTACAAGCGAGGCGCGGCTGCTCGAGCCGAGGGTTCTGTCCCCATGCCCGAGCAGCTGCGAGCTTGGCGGGAGGAGGCCCACCGGACGCTGATGGTCCGGTGGGGGAATCGGCTGGGGGCTCCACGGGCTGGTTTTCGCACCGTGGAGGCGCTCCGGCCGATTCTTGAGGAGTGGGCGGGGCGGCAGCATGGGACTCTCTCCTTCAGGCTGGTGCAGGTGCTGACCGGGCATGGTTGCTTCGGGAAGTACCTGCACAGGCTGAAGAGGGAGGCGAGCCCCATGTGCCACCACTGCGACTGCGGTGAGGACTCGGCGCAGCACACTCTCGAGCAGTGTCCTGCTTGGGAGGTGCAGCGCCGGGATCTCACCGCGGTCATTGGGAACGACCTCTCGCTGCCGGCTGTGGTCGCGGCAATGAGCAGCGCGAGGTCGTGGGATGCGGTCGCATCCTTCTGTGAGGACGTCATCTCGCAGAAGGAGGCGGCGGAGCGGATCAGGGAGGACTCACTCCTGGCTGATCCGCTCCGCCGCCGGCGAGCTGGGCGGCGAAGGCGCGCGTACGCCGCGAGCCTAATGCCGCCCTAAGCGAGGCCGCGGGCGGTGGAGGGGGTTTTCCGCCGCCCGCTGATGCCTTCCGCGACGGAGTGACGCCCTGGGTGTGCCCGGGGCGTCGCTACGAGAGTAGGACTTAGTAGAGTCGGGTGCCCGGTCAGAGGTCGAACTGGGCACGGTCGCCGCGGCGAGCCCTGTGGATATAATATCGATCCGGGGCTCGCCGACCACCATCTTTCGGCGACGAGGGCACACCGCGGGGTTTTAGTGGGTATTCTGTGCCGTTTAACATCGTAGGCACGGGAGTCCCACATAGCCACTCTGCCCGTCCCCCCACGGGTGGGGTGGTATGCGTAAAAGCATTTCCCCGCGAAAAAAAAAAAAAAAAAAAAGGTGACTAACGCTCGATGTTAGATACGAAAGTGCGCACCAATCCGGTAAAAATGGTTGTATGGCGCGACGTCCACCGCTCGTATTGCTGACGCTGCGCCACGGCTCATGTAGTTCCATCGGTATGCCGGACGCATACGTAACAAATCTATGTTTAAACATAAACAACAACAAAGTGACATCACCGGCATCGATTACAGCTAATCGATTAAAAGCAAGCTTTGATCGACTTTGAAAGTAATCTAAAACAGTTAAGCAGCAGCTCGCCTACAAATAGCTCACTCGAGTCACGATTATCTTATTATTCTGTTTTATCTCAGAACACATGACTACACATCAAGCTGTACATTACCAGTATAAGATAGTCTCTCATTGTATAGGCTTCCAGTGCAATACGAGCCCAGATTATACTGGAGATGTATAGCTTGGTGTGTAGCCGTGTGTACACATAACATCACTTAGGAGGTAAGGCTATGGATTGTTCTGAGAAATGCTTGGAATCATTACGTCATTGGTCATTCGTTGCCTTGGACCTGGGAAGGTGGTATGATAAACATTAACTTTTGTATCTCTTATAGGATTATAAGTAATTCAATAGTTACATATAATATCTTCTGAGATTATATTGCAAGCATTTACAGCAGTTACTAGTTGCTAACTAGAAAAAAACACTATAATTGGCTTCAAGAAGTTCCTTTTAAATCACGATTAATCTCTCCGTTGATTAAGACGTTTTGAAATCAAAATAGTTCTAAAAGCTTTTTGACTGTGCAAGCCATAATATTATGGTCTAGTCTTGGCAACTAATACAGAAAAAAAAATATTTTGATTGAATGACTAATTCACAAATAATAAATAACCATGGTTTTATTGCTAATTTGTTTTTAATTTGTGTAATTTGTTGTCCAGCCCATTACTGCCCACCCTTTGTACAAAAAAAGACCTAATGCAGGCCAACCAAAAAGTCCTAGTGGCATTCTATTGGTCTTAAACCATATAGATAGAAGAAAACATTTTTATTATAGTCATTGACATGACAAGAAGAAGAAGAAGTGCTAATTTATAATAAAGTTGATTATACACACTCGTCTTTGGCTTTGACTCTAAAGATAAGCTGCTAACATACAAGAAAATAAGACGAAAGAAAACATATCTACAATGAAGTCAAAGAATTTCTACCGCCAATTTACACAAGCCGGAATGAATTGCAATAAATATAAACAATAAATAATGCATGCCGATGCCCGTTTTCACTGCAACGACGTCATCCGAAGCATTCTTCACATACAACTGTAATTACGTCCGACAATAAGCCATAGCCACACTATACTAAAATAAAATCGACACGGCCAGAATTTATACACACACTTTCCATAACATCACGCCTATATTACCCAGAAGGGTGTGGCAGAGGTCTCCAACCCACATTTCACCTGTTATGTTAAGGTCCCATGGCATGGTCGACACAGCAAGAATTAGTCATTGTGTTAAAACTGATATCTCTTGGCAAAAAATGTTTTTACTCATACAGAATTTACTTATTAGCAGTGACAAAACTTAATTAACACTAAATAAGTTTTTTTTTTTTTTTTTTTTTTTTTCTAACCCATGATGTCCCACTGCTGAGCAAAGGTCTCCCCCATACCCGAAATAAGTTAGTTAATTAAAAATATTTCTGTTAAAAACTAAAAACATGAAACAAGTACTAGACTAAAATTAAATAATAACAAAACAAAACACTAAAAAAGTTATTACACTTATTACAATTGATTCGGTTTTATAAGATCAACACGTATGGCCGTACTCGGATCGCCATTAGCAAGTAGTTGACATAGCCTCTACATCTGAAATGACAAGTATAAATTTCACGCCTCATCGTCATAATGTGTCCGCACCCTACATTTCGAGTATGGAAAGTAAAGACTTCTTAAAAAGTGGTCAATGGCGCTCGCTGATGTTCCGGACCTGCATACTTGTAACTCATTGTCCAGCTACTGGTTTTTATAAAGGTAGGTTGCGATGTCACTTGATTTCAATTTATGGAGAAAATCAATCTTATGCTGGACCTATTAGTCTAGCGTTTATTTGTACAGATAGGATATTAATTGCGCAGCATTTTTATAACTTTCTTAGATACTTCTTCTTCTCTGTCGTGTCGATTGCAAGTCAATTTATATTTTGACTTGCCATCGTGGTGAAAGGATTAGCCAATTCGCTTTGGAGAACTCGCGAATTGCCCAGGGTGCGCCGGACGTAGGGAATCGTTGTGTACGTCACTCGGGGAGGCTCCTTTCATGCACCCCAGATACTTATAGCGAAATAATGTCTCAAACCAACTCAATTTTTTTTTATTCTTTATAGCATAAAAATCTCAAAATATTTAAGATGTACTCTATTACGGTATGTGTTTCACGAAATCTTAGTAAAAATAAACGTTATGTGTTTCGAGTTTTGTCCGTGTTTCGTTCCGTTCCGTTGCTAAGCAAATATTTCTACAGTAGGTAACTTGCCTTGAAATAGCATACCTAGTGATAAAAGAAGTATTCGCCAAAAGTTCCACTTCCATTCACACTTCAAATTCCCAAATTCCGTATTCTGCGTTCATTTCCGAGGAAGATACAATCGAAATATAAACAATCTATTACAAAATGCGAAACTTTTTGTGGATGTCTGAATGTTTGTCACTCTCTCACGCAAAAACTACACGATAGATTTTGATGAAATTTGGCACACGTGTAGCTTATAACTCTTATTAATATTTAAGCGTACTTTTACTGACGTGGAAACTGCGGTTGGAAGCTAGTATAACGATATAATTATACTTATTATTGTATCTCGCCGAAGCAGTCATCACGTTTTCAACAAGTAGTTCTCTGACCGATATCCACAGCTGGTTCCTTTACAGCTGTCCGTTTGTTTGTGCGTTAGTTATGCTTCAAACTGAGGTTGCTATTTTAAATCGATAAAAAATAGCTTTATTAAATCAGGTGGTATTTTTGCTGGAAGAGATGAAGATTTTTTAGTTGTAATCATATTCCACAAGTTCTTGTTTCGGGAACCGTAATCAATGGCGTATTTTTTTAAAGGCACTGCCCAACTATATCTTTGAGTAGAATATTCTTTCGATATAACGAAGCTTTTGCAATCTTTTTTAATCATAGTGGACTTAACTCGAGGTATTTTCTTATTTATCCATATCCGTATGACTCAAGTATAATGTGAAATTATGTCACATAGAGTCATAATATACATATATAAAAAATATGAAAGACAGACCGAAATAGTTCATTGGTCAGTTTTATGTAGCAACTCACTATACGTTCATGTACCGTTGACATCATCGACGATAATCGACGTCGTAAAATTTATATTTATATAATAAAGCTAAACTACGACCTTCTAGTTAATACATAATATATCCACATAAATATAAGGAAACACAGATTAGCCTATAATATAGTAAATAAGTTAGTAGTAAATTTACCGCTTATATATAGCCGCGTTTTTTACAGTTGACGGTTTAAAAAAAGGTAGTGGACGGTCATCGGTTTGCGAAATTAAAAGAAAATTGTCAATAAACAGCTTTTCCATTCATTTGCAGGCGAATATCATAAGATTTTTAAAGTACTAGTTCGTGGGTGCATAAGTCGCGAGCCACTCGCGACAGTAAGCATATTTCATAAAATAAAAGCGCGCGGACATGCCGCGGCTAACTTTATTTGTATTAAGTAAATCTTTAAGTAAACCAAATGTACAGAAAGTGCTGTATGCGCCGGTTCCTATTCCCACTTCAATCATTTTTCTCCCAACAGTAAACAAATCTACAATTAATCTAAATAAAAGTTTAAACAACGTTTAATCTCGAATTGCGTAAAATGCTGCTTGTTTACAACATCATTTAAAACTAAACCAACATCTTAATTAACGAACATTCAACACATGCTTAAAGATAAATATGATCGCGGAATAGAAAGAAAATGCCTTGATTAGTTATTTAAAAGCTTGTTATTGGATGCTTGAATATACTTACGAGCAACCAAATTGACTCAACGCTTTATTTAATGCATGCACAGTAAAGGTACGTGCACTTATTTCATTGAAAAGTAAAATAAAAATCTTTTGAAAGCTTGAAACTTTAGCTTTAATTAAAATAAATATTATTTTTATTGATGGTAATAATGTTAGAATATAACTGTAGGATAATGAAAAACTTGGATATATTATTTGATGTGGTCTCGGTCAACTTTTCATATGTAAATGAACGGTTTCAAGTATCGCAACGCAAGGTAGTGCTAGTTCAAGAAGCAAGCTTTATTAATGCGTAAGTGGATATTTTGAGCTCGTTATTTTTCAATATTAATATTGAATGAAAGGATAAGGTAAATTATCAAAATATAAAACCTTTTTTCCATAAGTATTATGTATATTTTTTGAAAAATCAATTTAAGTATGCACACGCCCACACATAGGTGTCGAGTCGCTTTATTTGCTCGCAAGTGTAGACGAGACCACCGGGCCACGCGTGGGCTAGTAATGCTACTATTGTATGTGTCTGTTTACGTTATCTCGAACTAAATTATTTCAGGATGGTCGTCTGTCTGTATATCGGTTTGTTTGTGATGCGTTTGTTTATAGACACGGCCAGTAAAATGCCTTGCTTTTCTAAATGAGAATAAAATACTTTGTATAAATGTACCCATCGGTTTTTGTAAAGTATTTCTCGTTAAATAGGTAATGTAAATGACGTAACATAAATGCTTCATAAATAATCATATAATAATTTGTAATTTTTTGCACTAAAAAATTTTCACAAAGTGACAGGCATTATTTGCAACCTCGAAAGTCCTACCCGTCCCAAAATTATTTTCAACGTTATATTTAAAAACGGATCCTTAAATCAAAAAACTGTCTTAGCAACCCCTAAACGTTTTTAAAAGTCCTATCTAACAATACCCCACACTATGGGGTAGGCGACAAAAAAAAACCCTACTTTACATGTTCCCCTACATGTAAAGTAGGGTTTTTTTTTTGTCGCCTACCCCATAGTGTGTGTCGCTACCTGAAAAAAATATATTTTGCCAAATTTTACTCTACGACTTTCTTTGTTTAGTTAACATACATGTTTATGCAAAATTTCAGTTTTCTAGCACCAACGGTTTCGTCGCTATGCCGTGGACAAACAGACGGACATGGCGAAACTATAAGGGTTCCTTGTAGGTACTACGGAACCCTAAAAATGACACTATTTATTGACATTAATAAAACTCGCTAAGTTTAAAAGAATCACCAGTCAACTCGTGACCAAGAATGATTCAAGTCGTTTCGAAACGTCGAGCATAGGTATTTATTTACCTTTATAATAATTACGCGATTTAGACCCGTATTTTTGAAAAACCTTTTCAAATCGCGAAAGTTTAAAAACATATATAAAAGAGCTAACTTGGCTGCGCCGGCAAGTTGTTGTCATTACATTCTTAGTAACTTTATCAACTAGGCGTCTTAGCTTATGACGAAAACTGCCAAACTTTTATTTACAATGCCCGAATAAGCAAAAACTTAGCTAAAGTCTAAAATTACTTTATGAATCTAATATACTAAGTGATGCTGAAAATTTCAGAGATGTTTCAACTTTTCACGTTATAATTCTGGATAGCAAAAGTTAGCCTGCCTGCCTTGCTATTGTGGCGCAAAGCCTATTGTCTGCCTATGTCCTAATAAAAGCGTCTAGACCGAGTTTCAGACTAAGTTTCATTGTATATTCATGACTTTATTCCGAGCTTCCTTTAGCTATACTAATTTATGCCACATACTTCCCGGGCAGACCATACTAACCACCAACCTAGCCTTATAAGTTATTGTAGGTACCTACTTTATATATTTGCTCTCCGGAATGAGACGGCCGAGATACAGTTTAAATATAAATTTGAGAATTTTAGATTTAAGTCCACTACTTATGTGGAAAGCACTAAACACTAGATTGGAGGCTATTAAATAAGCACATAGTATTTTTTGAAGTCGGTATAAAATCGACAGTATTAGTCGGCATATATTAAAATCATATTGCACGTATTGCTGAAAAGTTTTCCAGATAGCGTGTCGACAATGTTTTCAATATTATTCTCCAAAGACGAAAACTTTTCATTAAAAAACATTCACAAGTAATTAAAATACCGACCATGCTAGTCAATCTAGCTCGTCCTTGATACTGAATTGTTAGTTCCAGTACGCTTGGAATCAGCAATGCGTATAACTGGTAACTAGACGGAAATAAATGAAGAATTTGCTGACGTCACACCCTGGAGCACTGAAACATCATCGTGCGTACGCGCGTAGCATACATTCAAAAATAAGATTTAGTTTTTAACCGACTTGAAAATATTTTATTGTTTTGAACTACGAATTCAATATTCCCGTGCCACTTATCCATTTCTCTTACAAACCCATTTTGAGTGTATTATTACTTTATACGTCAATGGTATTATGCCATTTTTGACATGTTGAGAGATTAAAGGGGTGAGGTATGGGGAAACGGGACGGAAAATCTTGTTTGACCGCGATTTTCTCAAAAGTTATTGGTCCGAATTTGCTAATTTCGTGTATTTTTTTTAACTTATTAGTTAGTACCTGCACGAAAATACTTACGGTATCAAATATTTTTCTCCTAATATTTAACACTTGCAGTGTGCCGAATATTTCTCATGAGGAAAAGCTTGCCAGTCTTCTTCTTCGTCGGCTGAGTCAAATTTTATTCTGACTTGCCATCGTGATGAAAGGATTAGCCAATTCGCTTTGGCAAACTCGCGAATTGCCCAGGGTGCGCCGGACGTAGGGAATCGTTGTGTACGTCACTCCTTTCATGCACCAGTTTGCCAGCTAGCAGATGCGCTATACATTTCCACTTTATTTTAGATAACTTTAGGTTATATACTGTTTAAAATTATAAAATTTTCAACAATATATTAGTTGAAGTTAATCAAGGGGAAGGTGACACAATTCAGCCTCACCAAACTTCTAACAGAAAAGCTTTGATGTACCGAACAAACTAGCTATAACTTAACTCGTTTAACTTAGCCTGTTGCCCGTCACTCAACAAGTTACCGATAACGACCAACACCCATTGATCTCACGTACAGACGGGGCTATACATTAACTAATACTTTGCCAGTATAAAATGATTAAGCGTTGTATAGGCTGCCCGTGTAATGTGAGACCAGCTTATATTGGAAATGTATATGTTGATCGGTAGCCGTCTGTACTACGAAAAGTTTTACTTAAATGATAACATTACACCGTCGTCGGGAACTTTCAAAGTAAAGCTTAACAGACGTCGCTTGGATAGTTCAGTTGTTTACTTGTTTGTTTGCGACTATCAATAGAGTAATATTAAATAATTACACAATGTCAGTCATAGATGTTATGGTAAGATATACCAAAACCGCATCTAAATCGAATCTTTTGAAAAAACGCAGTCTACTATACGAATATTTTTCAATGCCACATTTTGCACTCGCCACCACTAAATCTACTGCCAAATCCTTTTAAGTAATTCGTCTATATTTTGAAACCACCGAGCCTGACTCAACGCCTGACGTCAGACTTATTCGCTCGGTGCATTTCCCACTCATTTCCTCTTTCGTCCATAGAAATCGGATACCGCAAAGCGCCGCAATGGCATGGTTTAAGGAAACGACGTAAGTTGGCTCAGTCCCATGTGTACCTGGAACGCCATGATTGCTTGGCACGTCGCATATCAATAAAAGTTTAACGACACTTCCTGTAGTATGTGGGGCAGGGAAACCAGATCATACTTTGCAAATAGTGCCAAGTTATTGGGTCGCGGTGACGAAAGATATTGCGATTGCGTGTTCTAAACACCATTGATCGACGAGAATGTGGCGTCTTTTTATTGTTTGGTGTTTGAAAAGTGATTACTGAATTGCAATTTAATCTCGAGTCGTGAAGTATTCGTTATTGCTTTCAATAGACTCAAATTATATTGATACAGTAAAAATTGCTGTCCTTGGCAATTTGTAGAACAAATACAAAAAGCTCTTTATACATAATACATTTTTAGTTGAACATCTATCATGTAGCACTCGCTCTTCTATTGATAAATGGGTATTTTTATTAATAGGAAAGAGTCATACAATGAATCGCGATAAGTACAAAAGTCCTAAGTCCCAAAACATTTATTACGGAAGTCCTTAGAGGACTTCTGTATTATATATCTGTATATTATTCGGCATTTATTGTGCAACGCTAACAATGACGTCTTCTAAATAAATGTTGTCAGAATTACGAATAAAGGATGTTATGAAATGCGTCGACATGTTCTTCATACGATTTGACTAAGAGTAAATAACATTCCAGTAACAATCCATGATGATGATGAATGGAGACATTGTCATGTGAGCTGTTTCAATTCGTTCTAAGAAAAATAAATTGAGGCTACGACTAAATGTTTGTCCTTCGGATAGGCTGGAAAGGCCCAGTGAGTACTGATTTACAAAGTAGTATTTAGACAATTAAAGAACACCAACTAACTTGACCTAAAATGAATCGTTTAATATTTCAATCTCAAATAATTTTGAAAAGTCATTCAGCAGTTGGAATTAAATATCACTGAATAGACAAGGCCTAATTCAATAGTGTACGCTAACGATTTTATTATGTCGTATGTATCTATATTAGCCTAGTAAAACTAAAGTATATTGTGTACTCTATCACTAGTATGTATAGGAGTTAAAACCTGTTGTATAATATGTTAACAATTGCATTTAAATCATGATAAAATAGCTTAGATAAAATCCAATATGGACACTTTTGAAATTTCAGCTTTCCTGTTTTCCTCTCTTATATTCTCTCTTGCATTCAGTAAAACTCACTGCCTTTCAGAGTAGCTTTGCGCAAAGTGTTACAGTTCTGTCAATATTCAGCAAGTATTTCAAAAGAACACGTAACATTTTACATACATTTGAAATATTCAATGTAGTATCTAAAATTTTACAAATTTGATTTTCTGGTGCAAAGCGATGTCTGTTCAAATAGTTTTCTCTTGGCTGCTATTCGCAAAATGCAGTTGATAAGTGGAAAATCTAAAAGGTGAATGCTAATCTGTCGCTTATGTAACAAAAGAGATTGTTCTCTTCCTCTTTTCTCTGTATAATAAATTGGCCTTGCTAATTAATGTAAAAATTTTACCAGATTTATGACTCATTGAAAAGAGAAAGGTATAACTGAGTTAGTCATAGCTGATTATAACTGAAAGGAATAGAAATCGCTTCATCGCCAAGCATTAAAATATCAATAGATTTTATGCGCACGTACAACGCCAAATCATAAATTAAATTTAAACTCCAGACCTTGAATAATATAGTTTAAACCCGTCTACAAACCAATAAACGTCATCATAACATATCCTATGATAATCCTCTAAGATTACTATCGAGTATTAAAACCTTAGTCAGAGTATGACGTCATACGTTTACTTGTGAAGGACATACAAACATAAATTATATATTTTATATAATATTAAAGTTGAAAAATTAAGAATCCAGCAGGACTCTAGCCTGCACCCTCTGGACAAACGCCCCAAGTGCTTTGCTAATTCAGCCATGGATTCATATGCTGCCATAATACGAAAAAGCAAAGGTATAATTTGCTTTAAAATATCACAAGTATTCATAATATAGGTACTTTTAAATTGTTAAGTTGTTAACTTATACACAGTAGCAGTATAAAAAGCTATTATCATTCGTTATGATTATGACCACATCAGCGGCTTATCATAATCTATTGATCTAAGTATAATTGCGTGCACAATGGTGTTATTTAGTTTGCATACAATTGTTTGTTTACGTGTTTCTGGCCTTCAATCAGTATTGCAATATCACGCTTGACTGATAAAACATACAGGTAGATTGTACTGCAAGTGGATACGTAATACGTAAACATTGTAGTTGAGGAATGCAGTATACACAAGGTTAATCTGAAAAATGCCGAACGCTGAAGGCAAAAGGTGAATTTAATTTTTAAACTAGAAGGATCGCTCTCTTTTACATGGGATCTTAACATAATAGAAGTGTGTGTGCTATACATCTGCCACGCCCTAGGTACTGTAGGTGTGATGTCATGTAACTATAAGCCAAAGACGATGAGACATTGGAACAGGGCTGCAACGTTTTAACTATGAAGATTTTTCTTTCGGTTTGACTTAATTTTAAAGGTATAAATAATATTATTAAAGTTAGTCAAAATATTGACATAGAATGAACTGAAGGCGACGATATCGAATAACACTCCGTCTCGCAAAAAGTTCTGCTCCACTTGGGAATTGCATCATTTCTCCTACGTGACGCGAGTCATACACAATTGAGTCACGTTTATGTCATAAACCGATATGCAATACAATAAATGTTTGTAAGAAAATGCATCCCACACATACACTATTTTCAATGTCGCTAAACAGTACACACTGACATACTATACTTACTATATATAATCAGTGGTTTCTAAAACATTTTTTGAACCCTTTTAAAGCAAATTATTTGTCAGTGCCCTAAATGCTAGCGGGCACTGGCATCCCACAAAGAGCCCTCGGTGGCGAAGGGTTTACTTTTGGCAGTACAGAGGTTTTAAGGAACCCCAGGGCTCCGTTGACCTTAGGAATGACTGTACAAAGTAATTATAAAAAGGCACTTGTTTTTCAATACTTCTTGTTTTTTTTCAAATACTTGGAGAATTCTCACAGTAATGACTTCTACTAAAGATTCTTTGAATTGCATCATTCATTCATACATACACATGTCACGTCTATGTCATAAACCGATATGCAATACATATCGGTAAGAAGATCTGCATCCCACACACATCGTATTTTCACGGGCATTACTCACCGACCTTTGAGTTGTAATTGAAATACATAAAATTATACACTGAGGAGTAATGGTACACAAAGAATGAGACATAGTGGTGAACTGATGGAATTGTGAAAGCGTGTGTTACATTGTGTAACAAGGTTTGTAAATATTATTATGTCACTTATAAAGTAAATTATGCTGCATTAATTGACTAGTCGCCTGATTTAAATTTATAAGTAATTGTCTTGTCAAGAGAAATGTTAGTAAAAATTTACAAACATTCTTGAGTTTGTGCTTAAAAATCGACTAAGACTAATAAAGCTACTCGAATCTGCATAATCTACAAAACCTAAACAAGTAGCCTCATTCATCGTGTTATTATTCTGCTGGATGTGATTTTATGAAGTCTTAAACTGTGAAAAACTGTATACAAACCTTTGCCATAGTATTCGCGTTTTTTGACACACAAGCAAACCGACAAAAATCGAACATCTAATCCTATGCTTATCACGTTTCAGCAAACTTATTGTTGACTAGTTACCTATTGTAATACAAATGGTAAAATACGGGTACATTACTATGGCTAATATTACAATGGGCATCGTTAATATGCCAAACCTAAAGGAACAAAGATGGCAATCAGCCCATCACAACAAAAATCAGTTACACTCTATTACAATTCCTAATCTTGATGGTAATACTGCCAAAGTACTTCATATGTACAAAATAATGTTCCAGAGAATATTATGTGAGAACAAATGTGCGACAGATCGAAATATTTTGGAGTGTGACGCCATGTCGGTGAATTGAATGCTTCGCTTAATATGTCACGGTACATTAACGGACTAAAGTCGTAAAAAACTACATTTTTAAGACTTTAAAAAAAAATTGAGAACAATCATAAGTATCCTAAAAAATAACAATACAAAATCATCCAAGTGGATAAACTCACATTCATAAAATCTACTAGAAATAGGCAAGTAGTAAGTAGATAGGCATAAATGAGTCTAAATAAAACAATTAAAACAAATAATAAAACTAGATTTACTTGAATAATAAAACAACTAATTAAAGACTGGTCTAAATAATCAGTTTAATTCAATAAAAAAATATGGAACCCTAATGATGTTAAGGTCAAAACGATTACAAACGTAAATGACAAAATTGGCGATTACCATCAAATCCAAATAACATCAAGTACATTTGGTTGCGTCGACCTTATCGCTAGGAAAAGCGACATCTGTGAAGGTGTTGTGTAATCATCGATGATGTCAACACAAATTGATCCCAATGAGCTGTGTCGAGAATGTGCCTTCCGAGACCCTGCGTAAGTGTCGAACTGATGCCTCAAGTGACTTATTGATACATTCGTTGAGTTCGTTCAGCTTCCGATGAACTCAATTTATTGGAACTGTGGTCAGGTTGGAGCTGTGGGATCTGTGTCATGTGTTGTGGTTTAATGGTCTTGACATGTTTTAATTTCAATAGATCTTCTTTGGATTTGAGATATTCTTCATATTAAAGTAATTATTATTGAGAATACGGGTTACTCACGTTACTTTAGCCGGGAAATGCCGACTAGTTTCGAATCTATTACGTAGATTCATCAACTGGGCTCTTATTCGCGTGTCGTCGCCTCCGCGCGACGTCTCGCACTGGTAAGAGCCCAGTTAGATAGACCTAGATTCGAAACTAGTCGGCATATCCCGACTAAAGTAACGTGAGTAACCCGTATTCTCAATAATAATGTCCTCACCTCACGTCGGTTTTAATTATATTATTAAAGTTATATTGGCTATTTTAGTATATTGATTTGTTAACTAGACACATTTGTCTTTGCTATGAATGTGAGCCTTTGCTTTTGTTAAAACATACAGTCGTAAACCTTGTTGGTCTCTGGCTATATCTGCTATATCATAGTATTTAAATAGTGGCACTGTGAATAATTTCCATTATTTGCGTTTAAGTCATTGAGACTAATATTGCAGCACTGAGGACTGACTCATCCGGACTGTACAAACTGTATCAACAAACTAATATTAATATTCACATTGATATAAATATTATTTAATGTACATTTACACAGGTTTTATACAAAATTGAGTTTACATGACAATGTAACAAATTTTACGCCAAAGCTATATTTTCTGGATTCATTTTATTGCGCTCTAAAAAAAAATGTTATATCATATATTTTTTATTAAAGGCATTGAGGCAAAATATATAATTCTATGGCTAGCCCGGACAAAAAGAAAAATGTAGAGCTTCATTTAAATATTTTGAATGCTCCAGTACCTTCAAGTATGACTAATGACGTCACTCACCTCTGCTTGCACAGATGAGCCGGCGCACACGACCCACATTCTCGATATTGGGCCTATCCGATGAACGATTGTGTTTACTATACCGATTGTTGTCGCTGCTGTTGCCATTATACTCTTCAGCGCTGTTTATAGGTCCTTAGATTTCAGCGCTCAAGATCCATGCCGGCAACTTTTATTTCTTCTTCTTTCTTCAGTGTGTATACTTCGACTATCTAACTCAACAGACTGAAAAGAGTATCGTTATTTATCAGCTATTAAAATATAATAATCTCTATTTTCATATCTACTTTTTTTGTTGTTGCCAGTATATTGCCATCTAACTTACAATAACCAGCTATTGGGTACTGTTAGTTAGATGGTAAAACGAATATATTCTTGATTAGTTAGAAATTTTTATTTTCGAATGACACAAACTCTCGTTGACAAAAACGCTAACTTATTAAAACAACTGTGCCCAAAGTAATTAAATTAGCAATGATTTTTCTTTTTTACGGACTTCTGTGATGCAAAAATTAAAATGGATTGCCCGATGACTATTTATTTGAAAAAGTAATATTAACATCTACTCCTTTCAGTTACTGATTTCTAAACAAAATGAATACGAAAGCTTTCAAAAATTTAATCATTACTTGTATTCTGCCGCTATTCTGATGCTGACGTCTGAAATAAATCTTTGTGGGGATAAACCCAATTTCTTATTTAAATTGCATTTATTCATGAATCATTTATGTGAAACCACGGCATAATAGGTACCTATATATTTTCCATCGTTATAAAATATGTACATACATATTTTATAGCGATGGAAAACTGTTTGGTTGTGGAAAAAACCCAACGATCAAATTCACAAGGTATTTAACAATTTCCTTTAGTAAACTTGCCGTAGAGAAATAAAATTTGAACAGAAAAATAATGTATTTTTTTTTACAAACAATAGCAGTATCCCAAGTAGCATTACAAGCTGTATAAAAGCTGTACTAGAGCGGAATTTTATACTTATAGCTGTATAGTAGCTGTATAAAGGCTGCGTAAGCGCTTATACAGCCCTTATAAGTGTAAAATGGGCACAAATTATACAGCGTTTGGTGTTATAAGAGCTGTATAGTAGCTGTATAAAGGCTGTATTAGAGCTGTTATTTGGTGTAAAAAGAAACTACAACTCTCCAGATGGTATCCTAAACGTATCTTGTAAGAGTTAAAGTTCTACAATAGTGTTATAAAAGAATTACAAAAGTATAGATATTTTAATGTACATCATATTTTTTATCTACATTATGCATATTATTATAATGGCAAATTACTTGCTAAGAAAAACATATAAATGATCTTGAACTTATAGGTTTGGTGAAAATAACGTGCAAACCAATATTTATTGTAAACCTGTATATGGTTTTCGGTAAAATATTCGCGCGCCAGCATAAAAATCAAGAAAAACAAAAGAAATACTGAATATCGGTAAGTAAGTTTTTGTATTTTAAGGTTAGAATAACAACATTTTAATTTCAAGTAATAAGGAAAAGGCCAAGTTAACGTTATTTAAGCTAGTAAACATGATACGGCTAAAGATAATGCAAAATAATGTCAATTCTTATTGTTTTTAGAATCATCTAATATGTTTTTGTTTATTAGAAAATGGCGTCAATTTTAAACAGCCCTAACACTATTTGAAGAGCAATATAGCGCCAGTAGCTGTACTATGGAATAAATGAAGTGTATTGTACAGCTTTTAACTTCTAATTAGAGTAATTTATAGAATATTTTTATTTAATAGGCTGTATTATGCTCTTCATTTAGATAATAACTAATAACCTCTTTAGAGATACGTATAAAGAATTAAAATCTTTAAAACCATTTTGACGATTATTTATTAAGGTATTTTCTTTATTTTTCAGAATAATATGTCTTTCAAGATAATAGAAACTGAAGAAAAATGTCAAAAAAACTTTGCATAGTGCCAAGTTCCTGGGAATCAAAAGGGGTGTTATGATGGCGAAGGAAGCAAATAATAATGTTATTTTTATCTCTTTTTTTTTTTTCTTTTTTTTTTTTTCGTACGGAACCCTCATTAGAGCTATGGATTGTCGGTGTGGTTGAATGGTTTTTTCTTTCAGTCAATATTGGTTCACTATCATTACTGTTATTTAAGTTGTAATTCCTTATATTCAAATATTCCTTCTCAATCCATCTCCTGACTGCGACATTGATTTGACGTCTCCGTCAATAATACAGACTAAAGCTGTACTATAGCTGCCATTTATCTTTTTAGTTCTATAATACTCTCTTAGAAGTAACTAATACAGCTTTAATACTTATAAGAGTGTTAAATTACACCATAAAAACTAGTGTTATAATGAAGTTAGCATATGCCTTTGTACAGCAACAAGTGTCAAGTAGCACTATAATACAGCTTAAAGCTGTAATAAGTGAGTGAATAGTACTATAATACAGCGTTTATACAGCTTTAGCCGTAGAAATACGCTTGGAGTGTTACACAATTATTAAAGCTGTATAGTAGAGTTGTAATATTCAGATATAACACCTTAAGTGTACGCAGATACCATTATAAAGACTATATACAGCTGAGCTGTATAATAGCGGATTGTAACACTCTTATAACGCTTATAACCTTTCCTGACTCTCTTATACCGCTCTTATACCACTTTAAGTTCTATATTGGCTGTATTATTGATGCTGACGACACTTACGTGCTACTTGGGATGCCGGTCGAAATAGCATACTTTGTAGATCTTGTGATATTAATTATAGAACTGGCAATTTTATACTACAGCAATTGGCATGTAATAAATAATAGAAGCAAGATCAATATAATGTCCATGTTATTTTTGGTCTACTTACTCGTCAAACAAAATACATTCCAGACTCGGTCATTGCCCCTGCGTATCAATGGCGTCCAAAATTTTAAAACCATCCATAAACCTGTCAGTATTCAAAATAGACATCAAATTAATTTCATATCGATCCTTCTTGTGTTGTCTCTTGTTTTATTGTAAGAAATATGTATTTTCATCTCTTTCTTTCAGACATTAATGTGGCAGTTGTTGATTCAATATTTACACTCGGAGTCTGTCGTTAAGTGGGCTATAAAGTTGATTGGTGATTATTTAAATATAATGTATGGTTCAAAGATGTTTTATTAAGGCTATTATTTTGTCTTTGGTAGAAGAAAACTGTTGGCTGTCGGTGTTGTGGACATAAATATTCATAGATGCTGTGCTTATATTAAAACTTTACATCGTGAAATAATAACTTCTCAATGTAATAACGTCATGGTAACACAAAGCTACTGTATAATCCAATTCTTTTCTTGGGGACCTAGGTTATACTATAGTACATACTTTGTTTATTATTTACTTACTATCTGACATTTATTGGCTACAATGTAGTCTAGCCTGAACCATAAATCACTAGACATGGTATAATACAATAATAAATGACTACGGTTAGAGCTGGCACACTGGTTCCTTGAGAACTGGCCTCAGGGAGTCTCACCTGTTCCGACTACGCACGCTTATTTACTTTCATAATACCCGCCATTGATCAATAGTCTAAGCTCTGAGCTAACACTAGGCTCTCTCTAGGCAGTTTGCGGGTAGCGTTGCCAGGCGTCCGGATAATGCCGGACATAGTGAGGTTTTTTGATCGCGTTCTGGCCAAAAAAACGAATTCCGGCTTTAGCGCCAAACGCAGCCGAATTTGTCGGTCGCTCGCGCTTCACATTGCATAACTTTAATCATTACATTCTAATGAAACTGGAATTTAACAAGATTTATAGTATTAATAAAAAGGACTTGATTTTACATTTATTTTTTGCTGTACCTTTAAAACTGAGACACAAATTCCTCATTTATATAGGGTGTCCGGCCTTTTTACCCAAATATCTGGCCTAACTGTCTGATCTGCCCGACTATTAGATTTGGCGACCTGGCAACCCTGTTTGCGGGCCTTTTCAAGAAAAACGATATACTATTTTCGTGTTGGCATACGTTTTTCACGTCACTGCCCATACGTCTCTTCTGCGAGACCTGTCATGAACAGCGACAAGTCGAATACATGTTTAATCAATCATAGCCCCTTTGCCTTCTATCATATTATTTTACACATAAATGTATAGTAATGTGTTTATATTACCATAGCTTACCAAAGAATACCTCTTGTACAAGTTTATATTCTATATATTTAATCCGAAAAAGCCCTAAAGTCAAATCCCAATGTTATATTCATCATCTCCAAGTTTCTAAAATATTCACATTGAATAAGACCCGAAAAAAAATGGTAAGATGACCAGATCTATTGAATGCTATAGATTCCCAAAAAAATAACGGATAGTATTGTATAACGTGCAAAGACTAATCTAAGAGCTACTGAATAGTTTGTAATATTGAAAGTCTCTCAGACAGCGTGCCAACAGCTGGACCTAACAACTCACTAGTGCAATAAAACAAATTAAACACATAAGTAAATTGGCTGAACGAATATTGACATTTTATTGCTTCGCCAGACGTCCGCAATGAAAACGGCCTCGCGGTGTCACTACTAACTAAATAAAAATAATATGTCCCAGCTTAAATTGTCAATTGAAACCTAATTGTATTAATTCAAGGATTCTTTTATAAACTGAAGGCTAGAAGTTCAGGATTATGACTCATTGGCAATAATTTAATTTCATGAATGAGAGAGACATAAATATCAATTGGTATTTAACCATTCATAGAATTAGAGAGGATCGGTTACACGATAATACGCAACACACTTAGTCTTTTATGACTAAACATTTAGGCAAAGGTCCTTTGAATGTTGCAATATTACATACAAATAGAGGTGTAAAGAGGTTTTTAGTGGTTAATTTAAAGATCAAAACTCTTTGGCAAAGACAAAAACTGAAAACAATTATTTTGTCACTAATATTCCTAAGGTATATTTCGTGCTGCTGATATACAAGTTATGTCCGGTCAAACCAATAGATTTGTAGTCCAACTTAATACTAATAATTATGATGATTTTACAATGCAGTAAAGTCTAAATTCGCTGTCAAATTTAATTGAAAATAGTGGAACGTGGCAAGTTCAAACCTTATCAAATGTGTCAATTTTAAACGGAACATAATAGTATATCAAATTGGTCATGAATTTATTAAATCCTTACGTTTTCTCCTGTCCCGCATTAACTAAACGACGAAATAAACAATACTATTTAATGCTTAATACTTTGACTGTAATTACGTTCCCATGTTTCATCAACTCCAAAAATACTTAGCTAAAATCGCCAAGAATCTGTCAAGCTCCATACATTTTCTTTGCAATCCTCCAATCAAAGACTCACTGGGTACTAATTAAAAAGGAAGGCAAAGAGAAAATGAAGTCGTATGTGGAGTAGAACATAGCATTAGTCACTGCTAATACTGTAAATAGAGTGTTAACGTGTTTGCTAACATCTTAATCTAATGACGTGGCGGCCAACAATAGTGCGGTGCAGTGTCTTATGAGATATAAATACTTACACTATTTCTGTAGACTGCATGTTGCCGTACGTCTGAAGGTAATCAACTTATAATTTATAAATAAATTTGGTATGTAATGAAAAATAATATTAATAATGCTCACGCACAACGGTCCCATAGGAGGACTAAGTGCGGATACCACCCAGGAAAACTAAACTAAACCAACTAATATGCTCCTAGTTCTACATAATGTCTACACGCAGGTGATAAATATATAGTACTACTACTCTCAAAGCCTGATGTAGCAGATAGACAGTAGGCTGACACCAGCCCCAATGTTTAAATTTTCTTCTTCTTCTTCTTCCTTCTAGACCTTGTCCCTTTTATTTGGGGTCGGAGCTGGAGTTTGGTATCCTTTAGGTCTTTCTGGACTGTCGTCAGGCACGTAGCGGATGGTTTTCCACGCGAGCGCTTCGTTGTTGACAGGTCTAGCTGGCTAGCTTCACCATGTGGTCGTTTGGACGTCTTTGTATGTGGCCGTACCACCGTAAGCGTTTCTCTCTGACTTTATCGACGATCGCAACCAAAGTTTAAATTTTAACCATTAAAATTCTTGTTCTCTTTAATAGTGACACAAAATAATTTCTTAGACCTTCCATAGCTGTAGCAATACCCCTACATTCATGTTGATAACCTGTAGAGACTACTAAACATATAATATGATAACACCGCTAGCTTTTTCGCTGCATTATTTTCGGCAAAAATAATCCATATTTATTTTATTTATTTATCCTAGATCCTCGTATGTTACTACTATCTTAGTAAATTGCATGAATAACTTCATTACTTATAAGGGCCTAGCATTCCCAGCGATAGGAATTAAACCATTTATCAAACACTACTAGACATACACACGCATCAGAAATGAGAAAATGTTGTCCTTCAAATTGTCGTAACTCTTTATTGCACACGTACTTATAAATATTTTCCTCCTTTGACACATGTTTTGTCCAAGAAGTTTAGTATTTTTTGTTAATTTAAAAAAAATTATTAAAAAAGGGGCGCCAACAAACATGCATTTTAGTGTTTTAGATATGATTTGTGTATACAAAAGACAAAAACTTAAAAATATTAAATTAACGTTAGTATGAAAACACGGCGCTCGGGAGTCTACCCTTAACATCGTATCGTATACCTTGCTATGGTATACCTAGCTTGTCAAATATTCACAGACTACACAGACCGTTTTATTTTGTGTTGTTCGTCGCACCGCTACATGCAGTATATTTTAACACAGCACAAATTATGTAGCACTTCTTATTCTAGATTATTGGTTCTTAAAGTAAATCCCTAGTCGGGAAGTACAAAAGTGACCGGCTAGTCGGCATATCTCTAAAAGACACATCGTACCGATCATACATCGCCTCGCCTCTCGCTCTACTCTTACACCAACACTGATTGCATGTAGACGAGTTCTCCGAAACGCCTCCCAGTTTGCCAACGCATCCAATGACCGATAGCTTTGGCAAGGCATCTTAAACACCGAATAGTTCCTTCGATTAGACACCACTGGCAACACTGACATTACTGACATTCGCGCCTGCGTATGCGCATGCAATCATATACTGTTACAACTATAAATAGCACAAGTGTGAAATTACTTCGGCGAAATTATTTATGGATTACTCGTTGGGAATATTTGTGGGTTAATGCATCTGGGCCGATTTATGTGGAATTCGACTGAATCCTTAACTAACTGTGCATAAAAATTTTTATATTAAGATTTTATTAAACTTTCAGTACATCTTAGTTTCATCGCCAACTTCAGTCCATGCATCTCAGAAAAGCTAGTGTCTGTGTATGGGTTAGTGACAGATAAATTAAAAAGTGCAAGATTATCGTGGTATGGGCATGTAAAGAGAAGGGATGAAAGGAAAGTTATTAAAAAAATTAAAAAAATGAATGTTGATGGCTATAAGTTAAGAGAAACACCGAAGAAAAGATGAATCCACCATGTGAAAGATGATATGGCTGGAAAGGGTGCGAGTGAGATTTTAACCACAGATTACAAAAGATCTAAAATTATATTTTATACGCTAAGGCTGTTAAAACCATTCGATATATCTAAACATAGCTTATGATTAGTAGCGGTTGCACTGGTTTTTATACAATCTTATCTAGAATTGATTCATCCATAAAAGACGGTAATCTTTTAATTTACTGTTTGCTTTTAATTTGCTTCTACAAAATGTATATACCCTTTGATAAACATTCGTGCAAAATCAGCCCGCACCGCCGCGCACGGTACGCCAACTTAAAATACAACCGATAAAAAATGCCGTCGCAATTTATCATTAGTGATGAACTTAATCATTGATAAAGTGGCCTAATTACAACCACTTCATCTCTCATCGCAATCAATAACGAGCTATACATTCATCAAAATAAACAACAAAACAAAAATATTTATATTCATACTCTGTGGTGCCGTCAAACGAACCTTTAAGTACAGAGTAGAAAATAATTACAGAGTGGTAGGTAGGTAATAAAGTAATTAATCATCTGTACGGAAGCTTTATGTAGTAATTAATTTGTACTAAATATAGTGTGTGGTTGGCCATTGATTTATTTTAACTAAGGTACGTTCACCTAAGTCTATATTCCCTGTTTATAGGGTCGGCTTTAAATAGATATATTTTTATAAGGGATTCTATTTTAGTGCGTACACGCTCTGATCTATGAGTTTTGTGTACATACTTTTTAAATTTTAACAAGTATACCCTTCTAATGACAATAAACATAAGTATTGTTAATTACTAAGCTACACTATGTTGTCATTTCAAATTAAAATTGTTAAAAACTTGAAATTTACTATTGTTTTGATATTATATTCAGCTCCAAACTATAAAATCCATACGCCAAACATAATTATAACAGAATCCGATTACCGATTTCATTCCACTTAACATGTCAAGTGGGGTGAATTTCATACTTTTAGAGTACGACTAAATCAATTAAGCTTTAGTTAGTGTGTCATTAATATCATTATCATTAGCGCTGAGTCAAGTGAGACGTTTTAATGATGCAGAAGTCATTGAGATGAAGTCTTAATGGAGTTGGGTGAGAATTTGATAAACTTTATTTTAATAGGTGCTGACATGATATTTCAGTAACATACAACATCATGCCTATAATACCCAGAAGGGTGTGGCAGATGTGTACAACACCCACACTTCACCTGTTATGCTTAGGTCCCATGGGGTAGGGTGTTAGTCTGTCGCCATTCACCGAGGACAATTCCAACTCCGTGCTGTCGTAATAACTCTTTGCCCGACCCGGGCATCGAATCCGAGACCCAGGCACATACGCTTACTACTAGACTATCGAGGCAGTTTCAGTAGTGTCATATTAATTAAACAATTTATTGAGCGTAAATTGTCAATAGTTATGCGATAATCACTGCGGTAATCACTGCGCATTTGCAGCGACAAAATTTTGACAGAAGATCTGTTCAAATTATCTTTTCAATCATTATGTTTGGTTGTTTATTATTTTGGCCATTTATTTACACGAACTGATAATACTTCTTCACTTACCTATTTGTATTTTAAATGTGTAAGTCGTAGATTGAAAGACCTATTAATTAAGGATTAACACCATCTCGTAGTCTTCACAAAAGCCATACTTTGACTCAAGTAGTCGTACGAAAAAAAAAAATAACTTTGAAAAAAGGTTTTTAAATAAAGAAAGACTTGATGAATTAATGTTCAGAAGCACAATTTTAAATAACTTAAATTTTGGAACCGTAAATAAACATTTAATTGTATTGATATAAAACTTCGAACGACAGTATAGGAATAAGAACGAACGCACTGAGCTCTGAGAAATTGATTTTGTTTCCATGCCAGTGATTATGCGATACAAGTTATAAGAGAATACCCTGAATTTTCTCGTTAATTTAAAACTTTATGACCTTTGCATAAATTGTATTAATCTGTCTAAATCAGGCCCAGTGATGCTAAATTAGCGACTATTGCCTATTTATTACCCAAAAAAAGCTTTTTAGTTAGTTACATCATATCTTTAGCCCGGTGGATGGCGATAGGCTCACACCCTCCCATAGTCCTAAACATAACAGGTGAAATGTATGTGTTGTAAACCTCTGCCACACCCTTCTGGGTAATATAGGCGTGATGTTATATTATGTTATGTTAATATATTTAGCGACTTTTCTGGCGACTTTACGTAACACCAATTAATTATACAATCCACCACAGGCCAAAGCAATCCATCCATGTTATTTATTTACATTTACTGCTGTTCTAAAATATGGATCGAAGCAAAATTCGTGTTATATTTGTAATAGGTTTCTATAGAACGACGAATCAATTTTCCAAAACGGCAACGGGAAGAATTGTATTTTGAAAAACGTAATTGCTATCCGCTTCTAACTTGCACCAGCAATCATTATGCAATTACGTCCGATGGTTCCGACCGTGATCTTGATCTCGTTCCTATTCGATTACACTGTCAATGGCGATCACATGTCCGATGCGATCGATCGATTCATTGCTTATTTATCGATACATCGTCAGCGGGCCATTGTTCATCGATGTTTTGAAATCTCTCGATTGGCAATTGATTCCTGCAGTGATAGGTGATGGAATGCGAAGATTATTTCATGATGTCATACATTTTGGTGCTTCGCTTTCACGCCCATTCTTTAATTGTATTCCATATATTGCTTTTCAAGTAAAGACTTAAGACTCTATGTTTAAGTTACTAGAATGCAACACTCCGCAATTTGTTAGTCGAATATATTAATTAATCGAATATATATTTTTGTATTTTACATTAACTGTTATTGAGGTAGTTTCTTCCGTCTATTCTTCAAAAATAAGTATGCGACAAAACATTAATTATTATGTTACGTCACGGTATAGCTAAGGAAAGAGACCTTCTCGTTTAAAGAGCTTTCCTATTTCCCACGAAGAGCTTGAATCAATAAAATATATCTTAATTACCGTTTTGCTTTACAAACATTGTTCTTGATCATGTCAAAACGCAACGGACCCCTTTGATATTGTTTAAACATAAAGCTTTCCATCAGTACCGTGTCCATTACCATCAATTACAATAAATAAAAGCAAATCAAAGCCTGGATTGGCCGTGATCTTGTCTCATTTCGCATTCCATTGTCTGCTCGCTTGCTCGCATGTGTGATCTATTGTGTGACCGAGTTGTTATGTAAAACTAACATTTAAATTCACCGAACGGGATATGGGATGCAGAAGGAATGGTAAAAGGAAGTGTATAAAGATTGACGTCATTCCGTTCTAAATAGAGGTCGCTCATCGCTATGGACTGTATTGCAAAAGGAGGATAAAATTCTAAATCTGCCATGTTTTAAAAAACCGGCCAAGTTATTGTTGGGTTTGCGAACAAAGGGGTCCGTTCCAATATCTATTAAAATGGCAAAAAATAACATGTCTCTTGTTTGGCCCCCCTTAAATATTTATATAATTTTATTATATTATTTTATTTTTAAAGTAAATATAATTAATAAATATCTTGTGAATATTTCAAGCGCTTCCTGTTACTGTTCTCAATATCGAGCTGAAACGAGAAAAAAAACACGTTTGTTGTATGGTAGCCTTACATATTTATTTAATGTTGTATTTAGTATTTGTTGTTATAGCGGCAACAGATTTACATCACCTATGAAAATTTGACCTGCCTAGAGCTAAAACGATTAAGAAGTAAGTAGAGTTCCGTTTTTACCCTTTGGGTACGGAACCCTAAAAAATATCATAACTGTACCATAATATTTACATTCTTTGTCTTTGCTAATGTCCTGTTACGAATCTGTCTTTTTGAGAATCAGTCCTAATAATGCGAGATTCTACCACCCGATTTTGTAGGTACTGACATTACTTTTTAAAACGACAAAAATCTTAAATTTGAGCATTTCTATGCATTCTTCCCAAAGATGATGAACTTAAACAGAATTAATGCATATCACGAGGATAATAGAGTTGTTGCTCACATCACCATACATTTTCCCATCATCGCCGGGATATTTCATCATCCATAAATATTCATTCCCTAATACCTCGTGTTGTATTTGCATGACAACCATGTCTGTCTATCAAACATATCAAACTCTATCACAATAGACCACGCCATAATACCGACGAATGTCACTCCAGACAAGATGCTCGAGTAATCCGAGATTACAACCTTCTAATTATACCAATAACGATACAGCCAAGGAAATAAGTGATAAACAAAATAGAACTCTATCTTAAGGCAATAATGATGCACATTTTAAGTTGGATGGTATAAATAAGTTTGTACAAATCAGCATTAAGACTGTAATATGACGAGCAGGCTTGACTGCAGCGTTTGATATTTTTATTAGGGAGTATAGACATGTATTTAATGTTACAGGGAACGTTTATGAAGTTGTTCGAGTGGGATTTTGTACAATTTACTTTAATCAAAGTGATTGAATAATCAACTAACAGTTGATAAGTTCTGATACTTCAATACACTTTGAGAAAGTATAACGAATTTTCTTTAACGAAAGATTTAAGAATAAATTTACAGGTTTCAAATATAATCATAATGTCCAATATCAATTGTGGCGCTACACAAATAAAAAAATATTCCAGAAAAATAGAACAGTCTTTTGGTTGTTTGTAGTACTGAATTTAAAATCTTTTGAATTAAACATTAGTCTGCTCTAGATTTACTGTTTGTGCCACAAGACTAGACGTCTTTAAGAATATAGGTGTTCAGAGACAAAAAACTTAAAATTCTAGTGGTTTAGTTGTTTACGACCAATTTAAATATCTGGGTTTCAAACTTAAGTCATCGACCTCACTTTTTGTATACTAAGTCGCATTAAAGGAAATAAGTAGCAATAGCCGAATTGGAGATCAAAGAATCAGCAAGTTAATATGTTTATGTTTAAACTTTTAATAATTTTCAACTTTTTAGTGAGGCAGATCACTATGGATTTGATATACAGATCCTATACGAGAAGTCTTAGACTTAAATCAGCGGGCGTAGTAATCCATAAATTTGCTGACATCACCTGATATAATTTATATGCAATCATAGCCATCAAGGAATACTAGAAGCCGTCAAATTGATAAACTAACTCATGCGTGTGATGAAATGTCAGTAACCCACCTTGGTGTAAAGCAATTATCATCACATTAACATATCATTGCGTATGACGTGAGAAAATGAGGTCATCACCAATTGAAGCTGAGATCGCAAATGGGTGATAGGACAGCTTGGAAATAGAGGCAATGTCAACAGGGCTCAAGCTGTGAGAGATGAGAGATGAGCGGTGAGCGGGCTGCGCTACTTATTATGACGGGGCTCTGTGAAGTTTAAGGAAAAAAAGGTTTTATTGGTTATATTAATGTACTTGGCCCAAAAAACACTTCATGCTTTGTTTTTGTAAATTGCGCTATCTATAGATATTTTTAACTGATTTTTAAACTGCACAATCTAATTTCACTGACTTTTTAATATTCGATGTTAGATTTAACATGGATATTAGTCACCCTTTCTTTTAATAAGCGTATTGTCATCCAAATAGCCCTTCGTATTGTTGGGCATTATTATGCGTCTAGGAATCGCCGTAATATGAACCTTGAACCAAGTCCTAACCTACTTAGCCCTCGCAACCAGAGGCGTCAGCAAACAACTAATACTCATAATTCAAATAGGTCAACAGCACATCCTCCAATTTAATAAGGTGATCCCATGGAAATTCACAGCCAATTGTCCGAATAAGGCGATGACATGTGCGATCTACTTAATTATAATCGGCGTTGGACCATTGTACGACTTGATTTAGGTGCTCTAAGGGTCGTTCAAGATTGATCGTCAACGAGCTAATTTATTGAACAATACATTATGAGCGTGTGATATATTCAAGATCTTGAGATGGTTCATGGTTTAGCAATAACGTCATGGTCATTCAAGGGCCTGAATTCATTGACTCATCTTTGTGAAGTGATCCTTCTGTTTAAGTCAATTAAATCTGTCAAAAGTGTTTATGAACATGATTGTACTATAGAATGACAAACAAAATCATTGGCTTTATTCAGTAAGAGCTTGATATAATGATGTCATCAGAATAGGTGACAACTTTGTGAGAATGTTTTATTGATCTATCATTTCGGTCAATATATAAATATAAATAAATAGCAATTTTAATCATCAACAGTTAATCAAAATGTGATGCTTAGTTAAATAAAACTTTTTAACGATAAGTTTTATTGTACACCTCATCACTAGAAGCTAATATACCGTAGGTGCCGAATCAGGAATAGTATAGGTACCGAAGCCATAGGTGCCAAAAATTTTGGTGCCGAATGTGGAATGCTTCAATTTAAAGTCTTATGTTGTGAAATCTTTCGATACTAGATTATATTTTCGATGTTGTTACATTTTTTAACGAAAAAACTAACAAATATAAATATATATATATTTTAAAGAAACGAGATCCGCACTAGGAATAACTCCTGTGTGTGGGGGTGTTCACAAACATAAATTCCACACACACAAAGCACACCCAGAGTCAGAACAAGTCTTTGCGAATCACTCAAAGATTTGTCCCTTGTGGGAATCGTCACTACGCCAACCGTGCACACAATATCGCATAATCAATAAGTTTTAAAATTAACATTAAAAGAATTAGATTCTCTCGGATTACCATTGCCTATTACCTACATGATATAATTGTATGTTTAGATAAATGATAACCTAGATACCAATAGCAATTAAATGCAATTAATCTTTTATTATCCGCGAAGAGACCACACGCGACGTAATTAACATTGTTCTTATCATCATTACCAGCACTTTTATGTGCTAACTCTCAGGCACGCTTTACATTACAGAGAATAGGATCGTTTAGCAGCCAATTAATGATGTTGTAATTAAAGAAGTATTTTGTAGAGTAGATGCATTGTGAGTTTTGCATGGGGCACTCCTTTAAGAAATGCATGTTTTTCTATTGCTGTATCACTTTTATAAATCATAGCTCTATTTTAGTCACGACAGTAGAAAATGTCATAAGCTTTAACTGGGCTGTTTTTTTAGCTAAGCTACAAAAACAGCACAGTTAGTTAACACTCACCAATCGAGGTAAGCAATTAGAAAGTGTTAAAAACTATTTCGTTCAATGTGTTTAATTGCTTATTTTAACTTGTCTCTTTACTGATATATTCAAATAACATAAAATACGTTTAATTACCCAAAATGGTGTAGCAGAAGTGTATAACACCTACATTTCACCTGTTATGTTTAGGTCCCATTGGGGATGAATCGGCATCCTCTGGTCACAATTCCAACTTCGTGCTGCTATTATAAATTTCCTGACGTAAAGTTAACAAATAACACTTTGCCCGGCCCGGGAATCAAACCCGATACCCCACGGTCAAGGACGCAAACGCTAACCACTAGACCAACGGGGCAGGTATATATTCAAAAGCTTATTAATAATTTGATTTCGCATATTCTACTTCTTTCACGCACTTTCATTTCATGTAGATAGAAACTCTCTAACATTATGTTATCTTATTTGTTTATTAACTCTATCCCTCAATGATTTCAAAGTCCATACAATAAAGTATGGGATATACTGAGCAGGGCCGATATTTATAGTAAGTACAAGATCAAAGGCGGGACCGGAACTACATCAAAGAGACAAGTGGTCTGTCTGTTTGTCTGTACTGCTGCTGTACTATGTGTAGACGTTAGGCAGTGACAGTTCGTTTGACTGTTTTTTCGGTATTTGTATTCAAAACAACTTTTAGTTTTTGAAATTCTAACACTGATGATAAAACTGATCAATTAAAAAATTGCTAATAACGTAGTTTTCTTAATTCAACCGCAAGATAGATATAAATATGTTTATTTTTCTTTAGTGATCTTTTACATTCATTATTTTGAACGCATTATAAAATTATAATGGTAATGCCAAACCACGAGATATAAGTGTTAGCGCGCACTTACAGGCTTTTAGCTCCTATAAGGAACATTCATTTCAGCTCGGCTTACCGAATTACTCTAAATACCGCGATGTAACTATAAAAGCACACTAAAACGCTAAACCAATCTAAACTTTATTACAACTCATATAAAGTCTGAATTAGTTTAGGATAAAAGCTACGTAAGTCAATAAAATTGAAAAGGAAGTCCCGTCTAGCAGAGTCATAAAGTTAGGAACATGTCGTAAAATGGTGTCTTGAATATTGAGTTTTCTTATTGCTCTACTTTATTATGTAGATATTAAGGGTAAAATTAAATGTCTTTATAGAACTTAAAAGCTTATGTATGGTTTAATGTGACCTTCATCGGGTTTTTATCCAGATTTAAGTGAAGGAATGTTAAATATATATATGTCTTCTTTTACCTTTATTAATGTATGTTATAAATTAACATAAATAAACGACGTCTATAAGTACAGATGACTCGTCCACCTCGTATAAGTAAAGATGGGTGTAAATTTATACTAGAAATCGTAGTTAGATAGATTTCTTACTTTTATATTTGCATAAACGCTACAGAAAATAATAATTTTTTTGTATTATAAAGTTGTAACGAAATGTAAAATCTAATAAAGTTCATGGGTCATTTCTATTTTCTGCAGTGTTGAAAGCTATAAATCTTTTCGAAATCCAAGGCCTGGCAAATATAACGATGTCAAAAACATTCCAGTCGCCAAGAGTAGAGCGCTGTCAAACCAAAACAATAACATATCTCTTATTTAAAAATTACCAACGAAATGTCTAGCACGTCCACCTACGAAAAGTAATGATGCTATCTCACAAACAGTATTTATTGTATGTGTACGTCCCCCTAGTGAAGTCTCGAGTTCCATCAGTCAGGGTCAGGTATGACAATGTTTCTAGTAGATGGTGTTAGGTCTCACTAAACATAGCAGGTGAATGTGGGTGATTTTTGCCTACTAGTGAAACTGAAACTGGTATGTACAGCCCATGAACATCTTTAGAAGATTGCACAGCCGCCACATTACGCCGAAGAGTAACGATATGATGCCTCCTGTGGTCTCACCACTAAGCTAAAACATTGCAATGCAAGCCCTACTAATTGGGCAGCAGGCCAGGCTATTCACAAGTCTACCTTTAAGCAAAATGGTACTAAAATATGCAATTTTAGTACAGTGGAATGGATCGATGTAAAATATTGCGATTCTCTTCACGTTTAAACAATGTAATCGGCTTTGACATGCAGGTATACGGTTCTGAAATTATTCGCTTTCAACAGTTTTATTTGTGTATTGATCATATTGATACATACTCATATTGATTTAATTAAGTCTGGAATGGATTAAGTTATTCGTACTTTAAAATGTGAAACAATTCGTGTTTGTGAAATGTTTATCATAAACACAAGCTTTAGCAATATGATGCAATCCCCAAATACACTCATTCTTAAAACTCGTGCAGTAGAATCAACAATCAACGAATTTAAAGCGAAAAGTTTGCGCTTATCTAACTGTGTTGCGTGGTTGTTGGCTTACTAAACATAAATTATGCCGTAATCCGATACCTTATGAATGCTCAACAACAGTTGGGCATGATCGATGTTGACATGTCGTTTATTTGAAATACCTGTACATTATGTTATTTTTGTTTTTTTTTTTTTATATTTATTGTAAATTAGATTTTAAAATGTAAAGCTCAGCTCAGCTCAGTAGCCTTTTTTAAATTATTGTTCTATGTTACTTTCCTTAGTCTATTTATATCTTTTGTTTTGTGTTTTTGCTGTTTATTTTCTATTATTTCTGCCCACTTTTTTATGTATCTACTGGTTTATGTATCTGCTGTATATTTTGTTTGTTTGATGTATGTATTTTATTATTAAGAGCATATTGATATCCGTGCTGTCACTTAGGCCTGATTGAAAATCAGCGTCAGACCTGAGTCTGACAATATGCTGAATCAGGACCTATTTGGTGCAACCTTGGGGCATAGTTTAAATATTGTATTTTTATATATACTGTATATTGTTAATTTTCTGTGTCCCATTTGTTGAAACTAAATAAATTTATTTTCTTTCTAATCCAAGAAAATTTTCTGGGTACACAATAATAAACAGTTTTAAAAATGTCCATTGCGATGCACCGAGATCGAGTAACCTAGTTGGCAGAGTTAGTGCTTGCCCACGTTGGAAGGCGCGAGCGCGGTGACGATATTCACGTTGGCCGCCTGGTGTTTTCACGAGTGTGACGTGATGTGAGAGGTTGAAAATATGGACGACGATCTTTTAATATTACCGGAAAATTCGTACCTTAAGTGGCAGATGATAAAAATTTTAATTAGAGTGCACAAAATTTATAAAGAAAAAAAATATTTTTCAAATTTCTTTGGATATACCAGGATGAGTGTCAACTGTTTTAATTACATACTAGATTCAATAGGGAGTGAGATTTCAAAGAAGACGCAAATTTTGATAAATGCATAAAGCCTGCATAAACATTTTTGTTCATATGATGCCTGTCGTGTCGGTGTTCTAGCCTGAACAGCACGAATAAACTCTTCTGTATTGAAAGACATGATAAAAATGTGCTACCGTTTCTAGCGAGAAGTTCAAACTGGTTGATCTTACCTGACATCGCGAGTCAATCGCGCGCTCTGCCGCTAGTTCGACGTAAACACACACTTGAAACATCTCCCGTGTTTGATATCGCCGCGAGCGCGTCGCGCGCGCTAATCGCTGACTTACCCGCTATTTAGACCGCACGAGCGTTTTGTACGTGAACACTTGGATATTAAGCCTTAAGATTGATATTTCGTCACCGAGCCCGCGAGTCAATGTGGGCAAGCACATAGCCGTGTCAGAACTTATAAAATAGAGTAAATATCATTTCCCACGTTTGCTCGCCGCAAAGAAAAGACAGGGATCTTTGGTATGCATGCTAGAAGTTGTAGTTGCTAAAGTTCCCTTCTGTAACATTTAGATTCAATTTTCAACTTTAAAAAATATTTCATTTGATTAAATTAAAACAGGATTTTAAAATGGATCGATTGTACTTTATCTTTAAATAATGTTTAATTTTATTTCCATTTAATACTTAGTATCAATTTATTAAGTGCAATTAATCAAAAACATTTGTAAATATAAATATTGTTGTTATCCAAAAAAGTTTACTATAATATTATACGACAGTGCTATTTTGTTTTCCTGTATTCGTGTAAGAAATAAAAGGTTTTTTTTAATTGTTAGTTTGGTTGAAATGTACTTAAGATGAGTTACATTTATCTGAGATATAAACAGATCTCGAGAATCGTATTTCTGTTTTATTGCCAGTAAAATAATTTAGCACTGCACCAAAAACTTGCAAGGAAAATGCACTCGGAGAAAATTAAAATAAAATATGCAGTAAATTATTTGTATACAATACGTACTAATCTCCATCAAATTTTCTCTGCACTAGAGTACATAGGCGTATCTTTTCCAGTATTCAATACATTCAATGTTAAGTATAAACATTCGCTCTACCAACAACACTGACTTTGCACACTGCACTTATTTTTCATGAAAAAAAACAGGAATTCTGTGCATAATCATTTTAGTTTGTTCAAGGTGAGATTCTGTTTTACATTAGCGCCAAGGTTTGGCAAGTCTATGCGTCCTGCATTACCTGGATTTTATTTATATTTAATGCAAAAAATAAAGCAGCAATTCAATTTTAATTGTTTTGACCAAAATAATGAAACTTGACGTATGAATCTAATTAATTGCTAGGATTTAACCAGGAAAAAATTAAACTTGCCTTAGCTATCTTTTAAAAAATAGGTCCCAAGGCGAATTCACTGTTTTTTTAATACTAAGCACATAGTATATCGCTTCATGAAAGAAAATACAACTCAAGTATGAGTCCAAAAAGGAAAAGAAAAATATTATGGCATAAATGGAGTTGTTTATATATTTTAAAATACATGTATTACATTTTCTTAAACATTCATCACATTTACCCTAAATCCTTTAAATCTCAGGGAGTATTCCGACCTTATACTATATCAAATATAATCCAACAGCCAGATGAAAGCTGGACCGCTGGCCTTTCGCCAAGCGAGCTGAACTTGGCTACGGTTCATTTATACTAACTAATAGCCAGAGCGTGACGGAATCTGACCGTCAACTGTATAATTGGAATTTGTGAAAATCGTCCAATTTGCAACTACCCAAAATGTACCAGAGTTCATATTTTGTGCCACTGCTATTTATCTTTTGCTCTGAAATACGTGACGGGTTATTTTCATGTTGATGACAGTTTGTCGCCTCTCGTCCTTTGGTAGGTAAGAAAATTGATCACACCTAAATGTTACAAAGTTACAAGTTACTTTTTATAAAGATTGCAATATTATCGAATAAAGATGGGCGCTATTCAGTCTACATGAATCTTTTCTTTTATGCAACAAGACAAAAATTACTTATAAGCTTGTTACAAACTCATACTTAGTAACCTTGTTATTTCAGCAACGTATTTTACAAACTGCGTTCAATGAAACATAAATCATTCAAACAACTCTCCAATAATTCCAATAAATACAACAAATGACGCACAACATTTTATAAAGCTATAGTATTGTTTCACACAATTACCTCAGTGATAACAGTATTACAATGAATGCAAGCCCACGCTATATACGAAGCACTCAGACTGCGGCGTAATGCCTAGATGCCTAGATCTAGATAGGCACGTCATACCGTCTAGACGTCTACTAGTGTCGGAATAAACCTGAGCCGTGAATGTTAGACTGACCGTATGTTTGCTACTTGACGCAATTTGTGATCGTTTGTACATGGCAAACTTGAATAAAAAAAAATAGTTATGAATAAAGAGATCTATAGAGCGATCTTTAAAAAAAAAGGAAAATTTACTTCATAAAGTCTAGGAAATATTGCCAGTATCGTGTATGTCCATCAAAATAAATAAGATATTTTTTAAATAAATTAATAGGTCATAAACAATATTTCAAAAATATAAATTGGATTATTTATTTTGTTAAAACTACCTTTAATTAAAATTTACTATCTTAAATATGAAATAATACAAAAACAAAAACTACCTAACTATGTACAGCTGAAAGAGAAATAGAAATAAAAATGTACAAAGTTTTGCGTCAAAAATAATGTTAAGTCCTATTTTTAGTACGATACGAGGATCCTTACGACAACTTCCTCTGTGCCCATACTTAATATATTTCTGAATCTGAAAAAGTGCGACATTGGCCTCGAGTTCACACCGCACATTACATTACAGACGTATTATTAGACTGAATGTGATTATTACGTTTGCCTCACAATCTTAAATAAACACAGTACACATCTCGTGTATCGAAAAATGTACGTTTTTATTTAAATGATGACTCATTCGCCCTATATCTGAGGGACATAAACATGCTCGTATGACACGAGACGTTCAGACTTGTATTTCAGGGCAGTGGCGTGAACTAGAATAATTAATTATTTTTTGCAAACATCTACTCTCGCTCAGCAGCTAGTGCAGCTACATATAATTAATCAATTCTATGTCGTAAATAGCTGTAACCAGTAAATTGAAAGAGTAAGTCGTTAATTAAAATTGAGAAAATGGAACACATAGTATATGTCTGTATGTCAGTACCGCTTAACTCAAAGTATTGCGCGAAATATATATTTTTTAATTTGGCAGATATATGTAGTGACTTTTTTTTTTAGGAAGGCTTACAGTCTTATAACAATTGTGATATAACGATACATAAATTTGAAAAAAGATTGCTTTTGAAAAGCCTCCACAGTTAAGTAGACATTTGGTCTTGCCTACAAAAAAAAAATTAAAGAATGAAACAGGGAAGAAAAATTAAATTAAATTAATTTAATTTTTATAATTACTAATAGAGCCAAACATGTCGTATTTAAGTTCAGCAATCAGCATAAAATTGATATGGAAAAGAGATTTGTTCCTATAAATGTAATAATTGAACAATATCAGAATATACTTAAATAATTACTAACCTACATACAAATATGATCCATAAAGTAGGTGATAATGTGATAAATCTTTCGTGTGCAGTCCGCCTACGTAGCTGCAGAAATAAGTTCATGTTAATACCACACGTGCACCACACAGGAATCAAACTGTCAAAACAAGGAAATGTTAAACGGCGCTGGACGGTTCTCCCGGCCATAGCGCACAAACCAATGAATCACATTACATTCGTAACAAAACAGTAAATACTAGGCGTTGATTTGAACATGAGTTTTATAACCATCCGATAAGTGAACTGCATCATGATACTCATGATGGATGGCATAGGAGATTTCCAATAAGGTCTTTTTGGTGATCTCAATACGTGAAAATTATGGGTATCGGTCGATTACTGAAGGCCGATTTTACTAAGTTATTTACCGACTGTTATAAAACCCCTAGTTGCATCTTTGTTCATTCAAAGTTTGTACGGACCCAGAAATCTAAAGACTGTTATTAACACATAACATTTTCTCAAAAATGGTTAAGACAAACCTTTGGCCTCATTGCCGTATCTTCATTTATTTATTTATTTATTTATTTATTAATTTGCGAATATGGGTACATAAAGGTGGTACAGAGGTTGTTTGATTCATCCACATTCAGCCATGTAGCATGCAAATAGTTTTAATTTTATAATTATAATAATATTAATTCATGCAATAATTAAGATTATTAAATAACAAAATTCGATTATTGAAATTGAAATAATGGTAATAATGTCAAATTTAAATTAATGTGATGAATTCAAAATTAAATTAATGAGAATCATAATAAAATGTCAAAAAAAAAAATTATGTCAAATTAACATTATTTCAAATTAACAATAAAAATTTTTAGAATTTCAAATTAAACTATAATATAAATTCAAATATAAATCTAATTAAACAAATGTGTTTTTCTTATTGCTGTGTATGTATACTTTTATCTTCTAAAATTCTCTAATAGAGTAATAACATTTCCTTATGAGCAGTTTTTGAAGTTCGCACTTAAAAGTCTGTACATTTTTTGAATTTTTAATATTTATTGGTAAATGGTTATATATGCGTGGTTCAATGCAGAACAAACTTCTGTGCATCAAGGCTGTCCTACTTGCCACAACACATAATTTTTCAGCATGACGTACGCGTGACCTTCATATTATTATAATGTTCAGACAAACATACGTTATAAATCTTACTGACACTAAGTTGCTATAAGAATCCAGACTTCCGCACCAGCACTCGTCCCCGACGGCAATAGCCGGCACTACATGTAAATGACCAATAGGAGAAAGAATGGACAAAATGTTACAATTATCAAGCTCGGCGCTTATCAGTAATGTATAGAGTGTTGGTGGCCACTATAATATTTTGTGACATTTCGGCTACACAAAAAGACGATTAGCAATTGAGTGGTACAACAGGTCACGGTACAGCTTCTGTGCTATTTATTAAATGAACAGTGCTACAAATAGGAAAACAGGTGTCGTTTGGTTATTTATTAACTCATTTTGCGCACGTTTGGCACGGAGCTTTATTCGCGGCGACCGTGACCACAATCGATACTATTTGGTTACAACGTTAGAAACTCAAGCATTATTTCACCTGAAAATATATTATATTGTAAAACAATGAAAGGTGACAAGCCTGAGTCAGGAAAAGATATGACGTAATGACGTCGAAACTTTACATTATTTTCCTTTCCGTTCAGTGCAACAGAGCTCTTATGACCATTTTCAGAAATAATGTTTGTATGTAAAACAAAATAAATGATATGAAAAGATTCAAAAAAGCCTTGTCACTCTATAGTGGAAAGCTTGCGTGACAGAAATGTGTGTGGGAAATAACTATAACCTGTAAATGTATATGGTAAGAAAGCCTTCATAAGAATAAAGAAGTGCGTAAAGTGCCAAACGCTGAATCTGACATAAATGTGCGATTTATCTTATCGTAATGGTATTCGCACGTTCACAAAAAAATAAATATTTTTAATAGCATCATACGTTTGCCTGCGGGATATAAACGTTGAGGTTTTAATCTAAAGATAATTCTTCCCAAATGTTCACACTCCTCAATTATTGCACCATTTTGTTTATTTAAATTGAATGTTTGGTGCTTCCGTGTTAGCCGTTCAAATATTTGGTTTTATTTATTTATTTCCGTCTTGTATACAAATTATGTAAATGAAGTTTAAATACTTCATATACAGAATTTGTATACAAGACGGACTTAATGGCGTAGGCATTCTCTGCCAGTCTACCTTTGGGTGATGCAGAGATTAACAAGGCAGGTGAAGTTATAAAATATAGCGTTTTGATTTGAAATGAAAGGTAATAAAAATCAATACAATTATTGAATACATAATGAAAAATATGTGCGTATATCGTATATAATACGCATATATATATGCATAATACCTACATAACAAAATACTTAAATAAAAGTAAATATTTAATAAATAAAATGTATGAACTAATAATAAATATTATGGTGGCGATTCATTTTTGTTGAGGAGAAGATGCCGAACCTTGATTTTAAAAGCGTATTACATCGACTGGTGGCGGTCCTGATTTCGAGAGGGCATTCCAAAGAAGAAATAGATTGGACAGGGAAGGAAGAATTTACAATTTTTTTACGTTCAGAATTTTAAATTTTATGTTTAATTTAATGTGATAAAGAGGTTTTTATTTTAACATTGAATTACGTCTTTAATACTTTATGGTATATAAATAAAATCTTAAAATTTTACCTATAAATATATTGAAAGCAATCTTATATTTAAAGTATATCCTACGTCGAGGTATTTTTATTCTGGGAGCTTTCCATCATCTGTTTATTTTTCTTTCTCTTTTGTTATTGCTTATTACAAACTTCTGGATTGTTTTTTTTATAAATTGTTTTCATCGTTTCAGGTAAGTACTACAAAGCTGCTTCTGATCGGTGAAGTTTAGTGAGTAGGTAAAAGGTTAATTTTTAATTTTAAACAGTTACTTGTGTGACTCGCATACTAAAAATGTATTCAAAATGAAAGTTTAACTTGGCGAAAAATATTTTATAATTTTTTATTGTATTTTGGATTGTTCCGATTTTCAATCATGATTTTCTCTCATATGACCAAGAACGAGACCTTTGATAATTACGTTTGTGCTCAATAGCCGGTACTGGCGATAATATTCCATAATAATGTGAGATCGCGTCGAATCAGACCGATCCATAAGTGGGATAAATTTTATCGCTAATGCAGTTGTCGAGACATTATGTTATGTTTTTAACTATATCATTATGCGGCACAATGTACGGGCACATTGTGTATCATTTTGCTCTTTGTAAAATTCGAATATTCGTATTCGAATAGTTTGCATCTCAACTCAATAGCATTTACCACCATGACCTTCTCGACCTAGAAATATCATACAATATCTAAAACCAACAAATATTTCACATCTAAGCTAAAGATATTTGATTATTTCAACGTTTTCAAACGTTTTCCGATAACCATCCGTTAACATCACGCGATTTCCATCAATCGCGCAAATCCATTTGATCCGTGAAATGTTCTCGATGCATAAAATGTACCTTATCCGTCAGTCGAAACGTTGTATACTTTTATTTCATGTTATTCATATAAATAACGATTGCGTGTGAACTAGTGTTGAATAACCTAGCAAAATGAATAAGTTCGGGTCTATAGTTGGAAGGTCATGGTTCATGGGGTTATTACTTACTTTTATCTCTCTACTAATGTTGACCAATCATATTTTTGTAGCAATAAAGTATTATATAAATAGATAGAATAGAAACGTTGTGCTGAAATTGACGTAAGAGAGACATAGAAAAAGGCTTCACAATATTTCATTAAACTACGTCCTTGAGACGGCTTAGTAAAATAAAACAATACTCTGGAGACTAATACTTTGTACGTATCTTATAGTCTGGAAAAATAATATTTTTATACGACTTATCTATCAAGATAAAGATACTTGGCATCGTGTGATTCTAAACTTAGCTTGATTTTATGAAACTTAATAGTTATGATAAAGTACAGGTAGGTAGATAGATACTACCTCGGACCCAAATTCGAGTTTACACGGATTCCAAACAAGGGCTTTAATCAAACACTACACTACAGAGAAGTCCAATTACATGGTAATCAAACATGGTCCTAATCAACGCAAGTATTACTGTATTATGTAATATGTATGAAGTAGGCACATGTTCCTGTATTAGGGTTTACCCTTGGCTTGGGTATATCAAAGTAATTGTCTATCTTATCAGAAACGAAGATGGTGTCGTATGTTTCTGTAATTAACATTCAGAATAACAAATATCTGACTAACTTGCGGATAGTTAAGTGCCAGTTAATTCTATAAACTTTTATAAAATTTGATCTTTATCTGTCAAAAAAGTGCCAATTAAGGTACCATTGACTTATATATTACTGTTTAATCTGGCCGTAAGTTGTCTAAAACTGGGTCACTATCAGCCCTTCCTGTCCAAGTATTGTTTTCAAAGTGGCTGTTGTTCATCCCTAAGAAAGTTGTTTGCAGTACAAGCTTGTTGTTAGTTCCTTACTTACAAACTTTCAGGAACTTGGCTATAAACTTTACATGGAATTATATTAGCTTATATTGGCATATCACAGAGTCTACACAGACACGTGTATAATATTATTATAGTCTAATACTATAGTCATTTAAAACAATTATAAGTACAAATGAACATACTTTGAAATTTTTGTCTTCAATTTATATCGGCTTCCCGACATTTTACAATAAAAAGGTGTACGGACATTTTGAAACATATCTTACGTTCTATAAATTAATTACCAAAAATTTTCACCTACCGTCTTTATCTATTTTTATAAAACTACACTTCTACTAAAATGCATGTTCTGAAAATACGATATCGATAGATTCAAGATTCATTTATAGTTCGTTCTTATTGTGCTTTGAGATCACGAGTTTTCGTCTGTAATGTATCGTTGCAGTTTGATTTTGAGCATAACGTTACAAACTGCTAGTGGTCAAATAAAGTATAGTTTTTAAAATATCTATATTCCAGCTCTGCAATACTCGTAACTTTTCACGGTGAATGATGCTAGTACAATTTGTTACTCGCGGTGATGTAGGTAGACCATGTTTTACGATGAAGCTGTGCTTGTCTAACCTAGATTTCAGAATAAAATTTAGGTCAATTTTTTGAATAAAAAATCATTTATAAGTAAGTTATATAGGTTTGCCCGGTATCCAGTTACGATGTGTCTAGCATGCTTAGTTATATGACAGAACAGCCCCAGATGGAACTTAATGCATAAACGCATATTAAGTAGAGGGCAGTTGATTTTAGAAATATTTAATAAAAATAATGTAAGTACTACGAAAAACTTAATAAACAATGAAGTCACAAATTTTTCATTTTAAACACATGGTTTGCAGTCAGTTAAAAGTTAGCAGCTACGGTCGAGAACGCAACAAAAAGGAGAAACACATTTAACAATGATCAACGGTAATCCTTAACAATCAATCTTATTCGCATCCAGATACCTTGCAATTGACAAATAATGGTTAGTTTTTATCCTCTATCTGTAATTCACATAGAAATCTTAAAGATTCCTATGGTAATTCAGCAGTCAGCAGTCGTGAGCGACGACGACGCCAGCGCCATTTGTCACGAACGGTGATATACACCAACTATCCGCGCCTTTAGCTAAAAACCGTCCAAGAGAAGGATAACCTGATTAAAGATTCAAATATTGGGATAAAGTCTATGGTTATTGGCAAATAGGTGAGCTAAATCTGTAATGTCAACTGTTTAACATTAGAATAAATAATAAATGATAATATATTTATTATTTATTTTTAGCTGATATGAATCAGAAGAGAGTTAGAAACCTGACAGTGGAAAATGGGGTAAAAAAACCTTTTGCGCTGACCCAAAATAAAATGGGATAAGGGTAGTAAAAAGATAACATTAACATGTATGTATATCTATGGTAAAAAATATAAAACAAATGACTTTAGTAAATTAATTAGCATTTTTTTATATTATTAATTTTAAAGCATGCTTAGATGCACTCGTGCAAAAAATATCCGGTAAACTACTATAGCGCTATTTCTCAATTAAAATGATAGGAACCATAAAAATGGTTCGCGCTGGTGCCACCAGCCACCAGAATGAATTTATAGCTATTTCAAATTTTAGAACAGAAACGTATATCATTATTTATGGCTGCCATTATATTTAAGTTGAATATAATAATATAAAGTACGAGCTGTGAGGTTTAGGTTGAATTCCAATTGAATTCCAACCACCTCTAAGTCATATTTAACTTCATTGGTGTCAATTAAAAGCCTTCAACCGAATATTTAATCCATAAACAAAATAAAAGCGTATTACATCCTCCTCACATCTCTTGCTGACAAGTAACGTACTGTGCGCGTGTATATGCGTTCGTATGCGGTATCACGTGTATACTCACAAGTATTTTTCCAATTTTCAGCTCGATTGGGCAACTAAAAGTGGTCGAAACATGCATTGCAAGATTTGTAACCTACATACATACAAACATTCATACCCACATTGCAATTTAATAATGAAATAAATTCGGACCAAGTGCATCTCAGAACCCACACATACAAGGTTCTATACCAAACAGACAAGACCAAAATTGTCGGGCAGAAGAATCTTAATAATAGGGTTCCCTTGGTGCCTTCAGATACGGATCTCGTAAAAATATCATTTACTGATCTGCAAGAACCGTCGTTGTAATAACCACGCGTCTGTTACCTAAATCGGGACACGTACAACCTTGGGGAATCTTTACCGCAGATGAGAGCGAAGAAGATTCCAACCACAGAACTGCGATACATCAAGACCATTCAGCACTTAACGTTCACAAGTAAAGTTCCTGTAGTCTACCCAACCGCATAAAACGGGGTGCTAAACCTAGACAATCTCGCGTTGTGGTTTACTAGTAAAAGCTGACTCGTTAAACAAATGTGTTTTTAAGAACATCGTAAACGAAATGGACTGGAAGCTAAAAACTAACGTAACGAGTAACCGATACATCAACAAAACATTTGGTGTTGCCAACACTTAAATGGTTTATAGTTAATGGAGTTCACTTTTGATCAGGTTATTTCTAAGTAAGAAACGGGCTTGGTGAGTCTTAGAACAGTAAAGAGAGTCTATGTATAGTCTGGTCTTAGCTACTGACCAGAACACTCGAAAAATATTGCAGGTGCATCGCTTTATCTAAGGATGAGGACGATATTATGACTCCTGTATCAGTAATTTTCAAGCTTGAACTCACATTGAACTTGAATTCTGTTTTTGAATTAAAACAAATAATAAAAATTTAAACTCGTTAAGTCTTGCACAAGATCAAAGACAAAAATAATAAGACTGTAAACTAGAAATGTGCGGCTTAGACAAAGTGTCGACAAAGGCATAAAACTTTCAATCACCCAAAAATAATCAAACCGTCTAATGATTCACAGAATTCTAGACTTAATCAGTGTTGGAACAGTTCCAAAAAGGTCAAGGATTAGTCTCAGTACTCTAATTCTTTGCTTTGTTCTTAACCGCGGCTAAAACAACAAAACGCACAAACACAAGCTTTAAATTATGCTGCGTTCCGTTTCTTTTATTGGTTGGGTAGACAAGTCTGTTGCCGTGTGATGCATTGGTTAAGCAATTTATGTCTGAAAGGTTGCCATGCTTCTGACTTTTACATGACAAAATGGATGTATTGATTTCTGAAATTTTATATACAAAATAATTGTAATTAATTGTTTCAGCAAAACTTGAAATAATTTTCTAATCACTTATACAGTTAGGACTCACTCTTTCATACAATTTCTTGCGACCTAAATCTTGAGCGCTGAAATCTATGAACTACATAGTATACATTCCGTTCACGGTCCGTACCGGGCGGTATCTATGTGATTTGTTTTGGTACACATTTTATATTTAATTATAGTCATTGCCTAACCTTGTCTTTGAAGGCATTCGCGTTAGTTTAAGTTACAAAATTGATGCAAGAGATTTAAAACATTGTCATTTTTAATGTTATTCTAAAATATATCTTGTAATTCACGCAGTGGACCTTACTTGAATCTGTTCACAATAGAGCCTTAAGTCACCCCCAAAATACATTAAAAGCATGTTCTGGCTATGAATATTAAATTTGTCGTTGGCAACTCAGTTAATTGGCAATAAATGTCCTGCCACGGTTTTGTCATGTAAAGCGGACAACTCGTAATAACACCGATATTATACATTACCGTGTCATAAAAACTGATTTATGGCCAATTCCGATACAACATTTTACAGCCTGTATGATTCAGTGTGATGTAATCTCAATTTTCCACAAGAATAAATTTTAAATGGGAGCGGCATACAAAGGTTGCCTTTTAAATAAAATCTTATTAACATATTACAGAAATTAAATAATATAAATAAATATAAATCGGAAAATACATTGTCAATTACGGTTGGCGTAGTGGTTAAAGCGGTCACCTCGTCGCTTTCAACTGCGCTGATGTTGTGGGTTCGATCCCCACACGAGACAAAGATTTGTTCTGACTCTGGGTGTGCTTTGTGTGTGTGAAATGTATGTTTGTTAACACCTCCGCGACACAGGAGTTATTTCTAATGCGGGCATCGTATTTTTTTTTAAGAAGTAAAAATATAAATAAACTGAAAGCCGAAATGAGGTTTAATTAACTGTTTTATGTTGATTTTTCTTTTCCTAATTGCGGTTCTCGTGAACTAGCTATCCCTGCTTTCTATGCCATACCGACCTAATAATGTATCCTTAAACTTACATACTGCCTTAACATTACAACATATTAAATGTGATATTGCTTAATAAATGTGAATGTGAATTTGCAATTGTAAAAAATCGTATACGATAGGTACCGTAGTAGGAAAATCCTGCCTAAATTCCAAGCTTCTTTGGCAACCATCTAAATAATAGTACAAAAATATTTTCTTAGAGAATTTCGCAGGTTATTTACCGTTCTGCCTTAAAGCTTTTTCGTACAAAATATAATATCAACTTTGTAGAAGAAACCTTGCGCTACTTTGCGCTTATAAATGTGCTCATTTCCAAGCAGTGAGGTAATAAAGTACTAAATTATAACCTAAGATTATGATATTAGATATCTAGTATCTAGACTCTTGCATCAAACTATGTTATTACGAATCATAGAATAGTGTCTATCAGTGATATCTACTTCTTTTACGATAGATCGTAACATAACATCACGCCTATATTACCCAGAAGGGTGTGGCAGAAGTGTACAGCACCCACACTTCACCTGTTATGTCTAGGTCCCAAGGGCTAGGGAGTCAGCCTTTCGCAATCCACCGGGGACGATTCCCACTCCGTGCTGATATGTTGCCTCGATGTTTTAGTATAAGTATAACGTTTGCACCTCTCACCTAGATGTCTCGAGTTTGATTCCCGGTTCGGACAAAGTGTTATTTATGACCTAAACACCATTCCAACTCCGTTCTGCTATTCAATTCCTGACGAAAAGTTCACAAATAACAGAATGCCCGAACCTGAGACCCCACGGTGAGAGACGCATATGCTAACCGCTAGACCAACAAGGCAGCACCGATAGAAATTTCGATAAAACTTTCTTTTAAATATTTTACACGTCTTCGACTCTGCAGAGGCTTTAAACACTACGCTATGTAAGTAGTTGTATAGTATCATCACCACATTAACTATCGATGCTGTTTAATTTCATCGTGAAAAAACAATGTTGAAAAATGAAAAATGTACTTTATTGTACACAACACAATACAATATAAATGTTATACAATAATTATAGTCTACAAATGGCGAGCTTAACTCAGTACTTGAGTTCTCTTCCAGCAAACCTAGAGCAAAAGAGATGATGATGTTATAGAAAGAATTATCAGATAGCCTACTTTTTAGTGTTTATTTTATTCAAATGTCCAACGTCAACTGATGTGAACTCTATCTTGGACACAAAATTCTACGAATCGATCGACACATATAATGTTACCAGAACTTTTCTCCATATATTTTCTTTAAATAACCATTTACAACTTAAAGGCGACCGTTCTGTATACCTATAGATTGTCACAAAAGGCAAATCTCTGCATATTCTTAGAATATGAAATGATTAAAGCGGCGATTCGCAAACATTATGCACCGCTGTGAAGTAGGCCAATTGCCAATCGTTGGGTGACTTCATCCTGACACGTACTAATGGAATTTTGATGTAACATGCTACATTATCATAATTCTAAATCATTATTTTACATCTGTATCTATAGCTATATGACTCAATTGTAAATAGTCAAGGAAACTACTTGTCCTACACAGTCATTGTCATCCTAACATGATTATAAAACAAAGTTTCTGGCCGTGTCTTCGCGATAAACTTAACTACTACTGAACGGATCGTCATGCGGTTTTCACCGATAGAAAGAGTTATTCACGAAGAAGGTTTAAGTATTATAAATCAATCAGTAGTGTCAATATTGCGTGTGTGCGGCTAGCCTATAATTTGTCGAGGTCAACACCCCACTCGTGCGGAAGTTAGTTTAAGTAAAATTCAGATTTGTTTCATTATGAAACAGTTTATTGGGAGTGTACAATTTTATCTTAACTGTTCGATAATAATAATATCTACCTTCACACAAATAACTCTGAATGGCCCATCTCTTCAATATTTTAACCTTGTAGCATCTTCAAATAAATATCGCAAATCTATTTAGATTTCAGATCTGTTCGATATAAATCATAAGGTGCCGGATGACGGACGCAAACAAACAATCCCTATATTCCTGAAACAATAATGGCGTGAGTTGGTTGAAAAAATAAACATCGCCATTTTAAATTAGTTTGAAACGCAGTCCGAATTGAACTAAAACAACTTAAAGGCGCAGAACAAAGAATAATAACATCCAACGGTTTTCCGTATGAGACGAACGAAGTTTTTTCCCTTAAAAATTTGTTTCAATAATATTTATTTTTACTATAATAAAATATGAATAAAAAAATCTTAATATAGATTGAGATCCTATTATATAAATCTATGCTCCTAAGCGTCAAGGAGTTCCCTCGTGAGAAGACACGCCTGGCTGCATCATCAGGCCATTTTTGTCATATTATTGCATTGTCACCAGGAATTGCACCGATCAGGCAACTAGAATAAGTCGAAAAATGCTTTGCTAGATTTGTAACCCACATACATTACATACCCCCACCGCAAGTGAAATAAAAGCTTTTAAAAAATTGACGAACTTTTCTAAAAAGAGTTGGAATAGGTTGACCAGCAGCTTGCTATAAGAGTTAATGCTAAGCATATAAAGCATAGAATAAGAAAGTGTAGTAGGCCCTTATGACGATCTAACTAAAACTTAAATGAATGAATACAATTTGAGTACACCATAGTTTGTATCTTAATTGAAATCACGCCTTTATTGCCTATCCCCATGGGATAAGAGCGTGTATATTAGTGTCTTATTTTCTTGAGTGCCGCGAGTTTTTATGATTGTATGTAAAGCAGTCGAGATTTGGGTTAAATCCGGCCATCGCTCACGGCTGATCAAACAAGTTGACATCTCAAGGCGCTGGGGATCGTTACCGGCGCTCAGCAAACACTTATCGAGAATAAAAACGTCACCAAGATATATATATATTGCAATATGGTTCCTAAGGTAATAGCCGATGAAGTTATGCGGTTATTCATGAGATATTTAATGTGCTGGCTGGATAACGACAGAATTACTTGATTTATTTACGTATATATATATATATATATTTATATATATTTCACAACTCACACACAACGCCATCTAGTCCCAAACTAAGCAGAGCTTGTAATATGGGTACTAGAATAACTGATATAATACATATATACTTTTCTTTTGTAAATACATACTTATTATACATAGAAACACCCAGACTAAGACAAACCCCCATGTTCATGTGTTATGCAATTAATATTTGTTAAACATAAAGAACCTTTGCGTAATGAAAATAGCCAGTACAATGGCTTGGCAACGAGTCTAGCACAACAGGATCTATGGCAACGTTTCGAGGAATACAACTAATTTAATTAATTCTTATCAACAAGCAACAATTTTGCAAGCTCTAATGAATACAAATACTGTTCACTAACATTTGGCAATCTTGTTACTGTGCGTGTGCGTAAGGTACAGTATACGTATAAGGTACTACACAACACAAGAAAGGCTAAGGTTATACCGTGACTGCTACAAATTAAACATATATTGAGTTCATTATGTTGTTGTAAACTTAACTAAAGAACAACACATTAAAGAAACAAACGTAGCACAGAGCATGGAAATGGAGACTGAAAATCGGCTACCTCGACATTGTTACTACACAGTTGAAACTATCAACAAATAATTCCAAGACATCATTATTATACATCAACACATCATTTAAGATGAATGCAACTGACACTTATAGTTTATATTTATTTGTAAAAGTATTTTATTTTTTGCTTTGTTAACCGAATATAATGCGACAGTTGAACATAGCCAACAGTGACGTCACTGTGACGTACAAACGCTCTGCGCCATACAAAATATATATGCAAAATATATTTTTTGACAGAATTAAAAGAGTACGTCAATTGACTGGGAATTGTGAATTTTTTTTCCAAAGGATGCTACGAAGATAATAATAATAAGTTTATTTCACCACAATTTTTAAAATATTACTAATAAAACTACAAATCCTTAAAATTATTACAGTCTCACATTATGTGGTGACCTTTGCTAAGTTATTAAAAACAACTTGTATTTAAGGCACCAGGCCCGTATCCCTGAAATAACATTTTTATAACAATTTGGACTTAATTTAGAAATTTTGTGTAATAAATATTTCAAATCATGTACTATAGGAACCTTTCTTTTTGTAAAATAAAATAAATATAAACAGTAAACAAACAGTAGATTATAAGGGTAGTACATGCTTAATGCGTGTGATACTGTGTGGTATTGATTATTAAGATGAAATAATAATGTAAAATTGTAATGATCTAATGCTAAGATAAGGGAAAACCCGGCACAGTCACGAATCTTGAGTGCTAAAACGTATGTAGCACATTTGGATCCATGGATTACGCTTAGTATTAGTGCCATAAAATGTCCTTGTTAAGAACTATGAATTTATGTTAAGATCCCACGACTAGCGTCTTCTGTGTACGCAATAGCATTTCGTGGCAGAAAAACCCCATGACACAGCGACCAGTGTACAGACCGGCTCAGTTTGAATAGGTCATAAATATAGTTCCAAGACCTTTACTTAGTTAATATGCGTACAATAGTCTTGTACTGTAGTAGGCACTGTTGGTACAATCAATATGCATGTAGATGACTAAATAACAAAGTGTAGTGATACCTAGTGACACAGTAGGTGATGTCAGATGACATTCCTATCATACCTTGTGAAATTCTTTGTTAATACAAGGTATACCGTAAATCAAATCCTGGAGTGAATAAAAGCCTTAACGTAAGATCAACCCAAGGCTTAATTGAAGCTTATTAAAACTGAACATGTTGATGGCATTTACTTGAACAAATTCTAAAATTTATTTTCTTCGTCAAATTGTTGCTAAACATTAATTAAGCAGTTTGTTACGTTTGGTATATTTTAATTAAATGAAATTTGGTTGTTTCAGGAAAAGGGCAGTAGACTGACAATTCCAGCGCGATGGGAGGACAGGAATCTTCGCAAATATCTTAACAAAACTTCTATCGGTATGTATAAGAATATATGTAATATTAATAATATAAAATATTAATTATTGACTCGTTGAATACTCGTTGACTTGGCAACAACGTGTTGTTGCCAAGTCAACGAGGTAATACTGAAGAATTGTGGCAATTTTGCCCATTGACAATGGTTTATTAGATCCAGAGATTTCTGTTCAATTCATGAATGGCACATTTGGTGACCTATACATCCAAATATTTTAGTTCATTGTCACTTGTTGTTCATAACACTTATGTATATTATCGTGTAACAGAAAAAACGAACCGCTGGATAGGCGGCATCTTCGACTACGGCGCAAAGTCCTGGAAGTGGGGGGACGAGCTGAAGAAGATGCACTACCAGTCCTTCTCCAAGATGAAGAAGATGACCGATGAAGAACTCAAGTGGACCTGCATCGCTATGATACCCAAACTCTCCTACAGGTTAGTATTTCAAACCTGAGCTTTTATGTATCTAGATTTTTACATTCCACTTTGCAAAAAATAAATGAGTTTAATTTAAGAAAGATTTAGACCGTAATGAGAAAACAAAGCGACGTAATGCTATGACAAGGTACCTTTTAAATTCGTCCCAATTTATAATAAAACTAGGAGGAATGCTTATAAAAAAGCCAACTTCAAAAATAAGGAAGTACAAATACGCGATTATAATAGATAATTGCAGTGTTTTTTTTTACGAAGTGGTTGTGCTTTAAATCTCTTGCCCAGAATTCGTTGTGTATACGTACCTGTATGGAATGACAAAGAACGAAAGAAAACAATAAATTCACAAGAACTTATATATATTTATTAGGTATCGGGTATTTGAGACGATATTGGTTTCGTGACAAACATAAGAGTGCCGATTCAAGGGCAGGGATTTCGGTTTAGCCCACGAGCTCTGGAATTCTATTTAAATCACAAAAAGCTGTTTGGGAACGGTTCAAGTTAAAAGCACGCTGCGATTTGACTTTATAGTAAATTTGACTTTGAATCCTCAGTTTCTGATATGGGATGTCATTATGAAGCTTGTGTGATTCTTATCAGAGTATGTCCTTTGTGATCAGTCTGTGGTGAGTCAACCGTTCAACCAACTTTGCAAAATTAAATTGGATGGAAGAATTTAACGTACTTCATAAAATCTTTGTCAAAAAACACTTCTAAAGTCTATTGCCTCAATTTAAACAAACCTAGATCAATAATGAAATAACTGTATTAAATTATCGTTGACCATTTTATATCCAGTCCCATTTATAAGCCATATAAAACTCCGAGACCAAAGTTTAACAACCATTTCACCTATGAAATCCGCTTTATTTTATTCCTCTCATAACTTGCACCAACATCTCAAAACCGATTATTGCTAAACGAAGTACGATCCTACGAAAAGCAATAAGTTTTACGTTCCGTCTGAGCTGGCTATTGTCCCTACCATACTAAGTTAAAATATGACGTCATCTGCGAATAAAGATTTTTGTATATTTTGTCGCCATGTGCGAATTTGGAAGTGGGTACATTTTAGCTAAATGCTCTTTTCATGTTATACTGATTTGGTTAAAAATCCAAAATGTTAAGGTCTAATTTCAACTAACAGTAGGAGTAGATCTGCTGTTTGGTATTATAAAAATGTTTTTTAAGCAATGAATTTGATAAATTAACTCCTTATGGTATGTGAATAACGCCGCTCATAAACATACACTTACAACTAAGAATATTATGATAATGTTATAATGAATTTTGATAATGTATCATTTCTCAAGTCGCAATAATAACATGGAGGGCCCCAAATGTCCACATAAACACGAAATATTGCTCGTTACGGTGTCGTTTATGTTCATGGTGTCCTACAACCGTTCCATCCATGTGTGATCATCGCAATTGCACATAAATCATTTTATTACTTTAAATTAGGGGTCAAGGATGTGTGAATCTAAAATGTAATTTATGTATTCCATATGTAAACACATTAAAGGGACAATCTGGGAATTGTCATGATATCATCGTTACAATTAGGTAACGAGGTATGAATGAATGTAATAGACTTACGAAAATAAGAATTTACTTTGGAATATGACTACCATAGTTTGACACACAATTACTTTTTATAATAATAAAAATCATAAAATTAAATTATAGTGGTGTACCTAATTGTTTCAAATTAAATCAAGGAAGATTTTTACACTTTCTTTATGACTCAATTGAATCACAATTATCTTTGTATGCTTCAGGTGGTCTCCAAGAAAATGCTACGACAGCAACCGCTACATCTGCCAGACAAAACTTAAGAAAATGCCGAAATCCGCCGCAAGGGAACTGCGCAAGCGCATGGGCAAGATCAACGAGATTTCAGCCCCAAGCATGAGCCGTGAGCTGAACGATCCTATGATGATGAATGACGTCACAGTAAACCCTGTACCTCACCCGAAGTCCTTTGACCTAAGGCCTAATGCTCACCGATGGAACCCTAAGCGTCATGGTCCCAGGTCTCATGCGCTCACCAACCCTAAGGCGTATGATCTGAGACCCAATGAGCTGAAGAGGAAACAAAGACCGTCGATGCGCAACAGACGGCTGAAGAGACCGTTCCCAGGGTATGTTCTGATCTGAATTGATGCATTTATATTTATAAACTATTATGAAATTACTAAATCTGAAAATGAGGTTTTAGATTCGGTACCCAGTTTTAACTAAATTGTTCTAGTCTAAGTAAATAATGATTTAAATGTAACAGATAATAATTTGCCGCGATGGCATCAGTAAGCATATGCATGACTATTATCCCCGTACCTAACCATATTTTTTTCTGAACCACGACCAGAAATATATTACCATACTTATAATTTCAATACTTCTGTTACGAATTGTCACTTTCCTCTAAAGTTTAGCAAGAATACAAGTTACTTTAGTTACAAGCACTCCACCCGATTTTCTGGACCCGGCCGAACATCTGCCACCTGGAAACGAATTGCAGTGGCCGATCTGGAAGTCACTTAACCGTCTTCGGACCCAGGTTGGTCGCTGCAAGGACAACCTGGCCAAGTGGGGATTCACAAATACATCCAACATTAGTTGCGAATGTGGATCGCCCACCCAAAATATGGCCCATTTGTTGTCCTGCCCACATCTTCCCACCACTTGTACCATAAAAGACCTTATGCAGGCCAACCAAAAAGGCGTCACAGTCGCATCCTATTGGTCTAAAACCATATAGTCATTGATACGATAAGAAGAAGAAGAAGAAGTTACAAAGTATCGTCCTAATAAAAATTTATCGACAAAATTTCTCCTTGCAAATAAAACCGATATCAAAAAGGCCCTTTTTAATAAATAAACGGTCCATTACCGGTTTAGCATGGGCCTAACTTCGGCCATTCCAGCGAGGCGGATCGATGGTGGTGCTCGAGAACAAAAACACATTAATGTGCATTTATTACGACATACATCAAATTAACTGCCGCGATTACACGTTATTGATGTTTATTATATTATTGTTATGGTATTGGATGGTATAACTGATGCTATTTTAAATGTGGATGTTTAATAGTCAGACTGGGTATGTTGAATTTATTAATGGAATAATGTTGAACTTATATTATATCAATACCTATATTTATCAGTACCAGGCATGCTTGGGATATCGTATCACCTCACTCTTTTAAGTTTTAAAGTTCTACTCTATTTTGACTGTTACGTGTTGCAAAAGATTAAAGCCACAATCCTTATTTTTTTACTTGTTAATCCCTCTTGTACATTTGAACTCTGTGAAGAAAATGTCTTATTTATATATTCAATATTTTCTTTTCCAGTTACTCATGGAACAGGCGAGACCCCGAAGGCTCGTACCTCCACAACGCCGAGATCCTCCGCTCCGGCCGCACCGGCCTCCGCCCCCAGCAGGTCAACGCCCACCTAGCACGGCTGCTGCACCTCCGCGACAAGCAGATCGCGCGACGCAAGCGCATCCGCGACAGCGATGACTGGCTCATCAACGAACCCGCCCAGGTCTTCTCCAAAGCACACGCAAGGACATACACCGTCGATAACAACATCAGCGCTCTACACCCCAAAACTATCGTTGAAGAATTCGACATGTTCCCACAACCCCCGCCCGTCGCTGTACCCCAAACACGCGGGTAAACGATTAACCGCTTACAAAATCGATTGTCCAAGAATCGATTATTCCTCGATATTAACTTAGTTCCTTGCGATTCTCCCCGATCCTCCGACTTTGATGACGACGCGATTTTAGCTTACTACTATCGTCGTAAATATCTACCTATTGAATGAGAATTAATAAGCTATTAAAAAGAAATCACATATAATCTTTGGGTGCAGTCGATGATGCAGCATTTAGAGGATAAAGAGCGTGGCCATAATTAAAATTTTATGAGAGATTTTATTAGTATGTCACTCTAGTCTCGTATTAGTTTGTTATAGTCTTGCTGACGTCATCTTCTAAATCCTTATCGCATCGTCATCATTGCTTTGTTCCTCTTCTCTTCCTTCTAGAGTAGTCAGAACTTACGATTATCGTCTACTCGATTTTAAATTGAGCTCATACCCTCTATTATAACTACAATCCAGTGTGAGTCTTGTCAATGTAGTTATAGTTACCAATCACATCGGTGTACATGTAGAATTTCTCATGTTCCATGTCGTAGATAATCGCATTTGCGAAAATCGTTATTGTAGGTACCTTTATTGAACTATTATATTCTTGAATAACATTTTGACTCTTTATGAACGAAGTATTAGAACATTATTATATCATCATATTGTATTATAATAAAGTTGATAGATCTAACTATTTAAGTCAGAGTGAGTTAGAAATGCATAATTAGGTAGATGTCGTCGCATCTATTTTTTTAATTTCTTTTGTCGTTTGTTTATTCCATGAGTTTTTAATATTATGATGTCTAATGCTGTGCTTTAAGTTAAGTACGTCGACGTAATCTGTTTTTTTATTTGTATTGTACTAGTCAGTAAGTTTTATGAGAAAATATAATTTTAGAACACTAAAATATAAAGTCTCTGTAATGTTGATAATATTATAAAACATGTAAACGATGCAGACACGATCAACTTTAACTGTTGATAATTCTATAATATTGGTTCTAATTATTAACATATTCTAATTGATCGTAATTGTTTAAGAAAAGTAATAAATTAACAAAAAGTGTCGTACGTCATAATTGGCATTTCGCGTTTAATTAAGTTATAAGTGTACGTTCCAATCTGTTTGTTATTTTTAGTTAAAATCTAATAAATTAACATATTTTTACTAAGCTGCCAGTTATTATAGTCCTCGCATTTATGAATATAAATCACATTTTATAGTAAGTATTTTTAAATATTTTAAGCACTCATAATCAGGACTATTGAAATTTTAAATTTATGTCGTTGGCTTAGTTATGATGTATCGATAATCTCGTCACAATATTTTTCTTATTACTATTACAGTAGTATGCGGAATTATCTAATTTTAGCCGCGGTATCTTGCTTACTCATTATTTCACATTTTGTAATTTCTTCAGATGTTCTAACTATAAGTAATAGAATCTAATCTTTTGTAATAATATAATGTTCTAAATATGAAGCACCTAAGCCAACGACGGTATCATTAATTGGCATATTTAGTAATTTACTAAAGAAAATAATGTCGTATCAGGTAGAACAAGATATTCACGTTGTTACATAGCTGTAGTAATTTATGATTTAGATTGAACTAGTCTAATAGTACCAGTACGTTTTATCATAGCCTCGTTCTGCCCCATATTTGAAGATTAGTCATCAAAAGTTATTGGGATAAAACCCCAATCTCAACATTTTAAAAAGATTTCGAGTTTTTTACTAATCCTAACACTCTGAGTTTGAAACAATAAATAAATTCCTGGCACAGCCGTGTAGATTCAAAACATGACAAAAGCATTGCAATCGGAGTTCCACTTTACTAGTGTATCTTTATTACACTTTTAAACTTTTGAATTAATTAAGTATTTTTTTATTTTCTCAAAATTAAAATTTGTCAATTTTATCTAAATTGTTTTTCTTAGGTGATTTCTTTTAGATTTCTTTCAAATTTGGGCAGGACGAGTATAGTATTACTGCCATACCTCAATTCATAAATCCTTCATGAAAATAATTAATTATTAAAACTTTAACATTTCTAATATTTCAACAATTTTATATATTGATCTGTAAATACTACAATTATAAATTTTTAGTGCTCGCAATACCGAGGTATTGTGAATTCTTTTAAACAAGAAAACTTATTTATAGGAACAAAATAACTTCTTATTGTATCTTAAGTAATAATATCTACTTACTTTAAGAAAATAAAGAATCATCAGAATATAATGGTTTTATTATTTGCCCCTTATACATTACAATTGAAAAAATCAATTGTGCGTGCCCTACATCGATACATTCGTTTAAAATACAAAGAAATAGCTGGTAAATTTTATTTCAATTTAAAATGTTTAAAAAACATACCGCACGAAGAGTATTATGAGCTTTTTCGGAATTGGTTATACCGGGTGGCGCAAAAGTAAAGACCCTATTTGGTTCAGCTATAACATTTTTTCTAAATTAGAAAACTAGATTTAGATTTTTTTAAATGTATATTTGTGCCATTAAATTTCGTACCATTAGGATTTAAAGATGATGTCTTTTAAATGGTGACCTCCAGAGTTGATACACATTTGAGCCCTATTTATGACATTTTGCATAACTTGCCGTAACACTTCCTGCGATATGTTCGTTATTTCTTGACGAATGTTTTCTTTTAGAGCTGCGAGAGTCTGTGGCTTGTTCACATACACCCGAGATTTCAAAAAACCCCAAAGAAAGAAGTCTGGACTGGTCAGATCGGGTGATCTTGCAGGCCAAGGCAAATCGCCAAAACGAGAGATAACTCGGTCTGGAAAAGCGTCCCTCACTAAGTCCATAGTGTCGCGCGCTGTGTGTGCCGTAGCGCCGTCTTGTTGAAACCAGATGTGCTCCAGCCCCAATTCGTCCAAACTGGGTATCAAAAACTCACGTAACATGGTTCTGTAGCGTTCTCCAGTGACAGTTATCGCATTGCCTCCAGCGTCTTCGAAAAAATAGGGTCCGATCACTCTGTCAACACAGATGCCACACCATACAGTAACTTTTAGTGGGTGTAGAGGTGTTTCTTGAATAATGCGCGGATTATCAGTGCCCCAGAACCGAGTATTCTGCTTATTGACATGCCCTGAGAGATGGAAATGCGCTTCGTCACTCATAACCAATTTTGAAGGAAAATCATCCTCTTCAAGGTTGAGGTTTATGACGCGCTGGCAGTAATCTAGACGAGCTCGGTGGTCAGCAGGCAGCAGCTGATGAGTCATTTGAGTTTTATACGGGAACATCTTTAAGTCTTTCACCAAAATACGCTGCAGGGTCCGTCTGGAAATGCCCAATTGCGTGGCACGTCGCCTCGTTGATGTTTCTGGACACTCTTCCACATCTTCGCGCACAGCATCGATATTTTCAGCTGAACGGCCTGTTCTTGGTCTCCCAGACTTAGGTCTATCCAATGTTGAGCCAGTTGCTTCAAGGCGTGTGGCAAAGCGTCGAATTGTGCGACCAATCGGTGCCGGACGGTGGGGAAATCGTCGACGAAATTCACGTTGTGTTCTTATCACTGATGAATTATTCCGTAAGAACATTGACACAATTATTCCACGTTCTTGGGGAGTAAAACGGTCCATGTTTATTTTCAGTGTATTTTACATTTGTTCACTACACAATTTTCAACAACAGAATGACAGAAAATGTCATATAAAAAAAAAAAAAGTATTTTCTTTAGTGCCAGTACTTTTGCGCCACCCACATTGCAAAATTGGATGACATATAACATTCCAAATCTCGAATTATTGTATTTATTTGTAATGTACTATCAGCAAAGTTGATTCATGATGAGACCATAAGGTTGATAGATAAAAAGAATTTAGACTTCAGTGTTAAGAAATATTTTTACACAATTACAACCGATTCTGAAAAAGCCCATACACAATTTTGGTTTTACTACATGTAGTGCCATCTAGTGATGAGTAGCAACACTATTGGTCCATGTAGTAACCATTCTATTTACAAAGCAAGAGAAAAGATGGCGGTAGAGATAAATTTGCATAGTTCTTTTTCTGAAATACTATAAAATATGCAATAATACACATTAAAATCACCTGTGACGATGCCAAGCAAAGAAGAATCTAGGTAAACTTAATTTATGTACTTAATTTCGTCAAACTACAAATGTAATAAATTTGGTAGCCCCCTACTGGGGGCTTGGAGGAACTGTAGGCTACTGCCTACAGTTCCTCCAAGCCCCACCACTGTGCCTTCTGCTGACCAGAGGGACACGCAGTGGATCGCCATGCCGGAATTCACCAAAGGTCGTGGTTTCCCACCGCGAAGCGCAAAAAAGGAGGTTTCTGGCAGGCAATCCTGAAAATTGCAGGACCTTAAGTTTTTTTTTGAAAAATAAAAAACTAAGCCTCAATTTCACCATACTTCATTAACCACGGAAACTCATCTATCAATATCTTTCTCTCTATATTCTCTCTCTGTCTCTATCATTATATTTTTGAACGGGACAAAGAGATCGGACACCGTACCGGACCGGGCAAAATTTGCTAACATAACACATAACATCACGCCTATATTACCCAGAAGGGTGTGGCAGAGGTGTACGGCACCAACACCACCTTCACCTGTTATGTTTAGGTCCCATGGGATAGGGGGTGAGCCTATCGCCATCCACTGGGGACAATTACTACTCTGTACTGATATTTTGCCTCGATGGTCTAGTAGTTAACGTTTGCGCCTCTCACCTGGATGTCTCGGGTTCGATTCCCGGTTCGGACGAAGTGTTATTTGTGACCTAAACATAACAGGTGAAATGTGAATGTTGTACTCCTCTGCCACACCGTTCTGGGTAATTTAGGTGTGATGATATATTTATGTTGTAATTGTTCATTTCGTTCGCTACATGGGTAGCGATCGCATGTGTTGACTGTTGCAGACACCTTGTGAGAGGTACACATGTAATAACAATCTCAAGATGAATCGAAAAATCTTCGGACATAAAACAAACAGTCAGTGCAAGCAAATGGCTTTTAACGTATACTTATATTTTAGAAAAAAGAAACTGGACCCAAAAAAAGTTTTGACTTTCTTACGATTTAATTATATGTTTAGATAACAAATAGTATAATAGTTTATTCTCAATTATTTTATTTACGTACATAATTTCATTAAAATTTTGTATCTTCTTAACTATTTTTCATTTGATAAATCACTATTTCTTTTTTGCTATGATGTCACATATCTTAGGAAATACATATCTTGTTGCATTTCATCTCCTGTATATTTCATTAAATGCCCTCACCGCCCGCACCTGTTTCAGTCCCCTTTGTCGTCATACCCCCGCGCCCCTGTACCGCGCAAGCGAGGACTCAGTTAAACGGTCAGCCTATATAGGTACCGGTCATGTATGCATGTAACCAACTAACAGAATTATTAAAGCAAAAACTGTTTTCAAAGAAAATAATGTATTACTTCTTTTCCGCATACCTTATATTTATACGCCCACCAACATACGTCATCATTCTAAAAGTACCAAAAAAGGTACATAGTAAATATAAATCCGCGACGGATCAACGACCCATTGACCGAATCAGCCAGAGATGTGGCGATACCGTCGCCATGGCAACCGATCGCAAACAAACTGCGAGCGTGATACACACTACTACCACGACGATGTTTGAAAACTCCAATGATGTTTTTCCAGCCTGCGCGACATACATTACTGGGTTTCAGAACTGATACATGAAGTGACTGGTTGTAATGCGGCAATGGATAGCGAAAAGAAAACGCGATTATTATATTTTCTTTGCGAGGTAAACAGTAGCATCAGAACACGCAAAAATAAATTTTGAACCATTGTGTTAAGAGCTACGATCTTATCAATATAAAATAAAAGTCAATAATGTTTATTCTGAATGGTGAAATAAACTGATACGACGCCGTTTTATTTATTTATGACCACATATAGTATATTTATTATGCTTTACACCCGTTACTTTGTTCAGAAAATATTTTTGGTTGATAAGAATCTGTATATATAATAAAACCATCTAAAGAAATAAGTTTGTAGAGCTTCGTAGCTAGAGTGCTACGATTTCGTAGACCGTAGCATGTTACGCTGATAAAATTACGAGAATGATCTGCCATCTTTAAATAAGCAAAACTTCAGATAAATTTTATCCGCTAACAGATTTAGCGAATAAAATTTATCCAAAACTGGTATAATGAAGCTCCAGTATTACACGCGTAAGATAAATCTCATTCGTGGGATATGCTGTCGAAGTCCAAGAGCAATGGCTTTCATTTAACATCAGATGAGCCGTCCGTGCAGGCAATAAAATATACTGGTTGTTGGTTGTTTTTTTCTACTGCAATCTGTTGCCTGAGTAGAAGCTGGCACGAGAAGATGGTACGGCGTGTTCCTCGCGCGCCTTTTATAAGGAGAGAGAACTAGGTCTTCCAACACTACGACGAGACTGCCAGTTTGCACGGCAGTCGAGATTCCTGGGTGCTAGCGTCCATGCGCGAGCGATACCTGGCACCCCGGTCATATCACGTTGGAGAACACACTGGGTTTTAGTCCGTGCAACTCGGACATAACCAGCGACTCTGCCGGGGTCGATGGTATGCCACAGGCAAAAAAAAAGGACCTCCGGCCGAAATCGGGTTTTATAAGTTATGAAAGTTATCAGAAAAATAAAAAAAAAATTACAAATTCCATATTTGAAAATTTTTACCCTGTGACGGACATTTTGCTTCTATTTATACAGATATTTACTTTTTTGTTTTTTCTCATAACTTTAATAACTTACCCTACTACCCTTGACGTCCTAAACTGGGACACCCTGTATTTATCACTAACATACTGTGTCCCATTCTGTTAAAGAAGTAAAGCTGATTATATACTACGGTTACCACTAAACTATAATTTTCCTAGAAGTGTTATTCATCCTTTCTATTACTCACAAAGAAAGCTAAACAATATAAGATTTGTATGAATTATGATTGCTACCTTTGCCGCCCTTGACACTGGACACAACCTTCGTACTTGACAGCCTGACATTTCTATTCTTGTCGCACCCTGCATAACTCCATCCACTTTTGTTTCACGTGGGAAATTGCTGTGTTGGTCACATATTGTGTAATACGGTCCTAGAACTGTTACCTAAGATGTTGTAATCAAGGGCTTTATTAACCTCCAAAAGAGCAGGCATAGAACATTTTCTATGCAGTCATAATTTTGTAAGTGCATTTCAATATAATATACAGTGTCATTTTAGGTCGCTATTCTGAATTACTTTTGCTCCATGAATAATTTAATTTGATAACTTGATTTTAAACTACAAAATAAAATTAGTAGCAATAAAAAGAAAATAAAAACACCTACGTGCTTAAACTCAAGTAAAACGCTAAGCTACAGCTTTCGATATCTCTGTCCCGTACAAACATTGAATGAGAGAGAGAAAGAAAGAGATGCAAGAGAGCGAAATCAGGACCTATTTGGTACTGGTAACTAAGGACATAATGTTAAGTATTATTTTGTTCCATTTTTTTGTATATTGTTATTTATATGTGCTTGTTGTAAATAAATAAATTTATTTTCTTTCTTTCTTTTCTTTCAAATCGACCCTTAGTAGCCAATTAGCTTTGCAAGCAAAAAAACACACACGGGCTTTTCTAGACAGTATTTTATCTATAATCCCTCACTCTGTAAAACTGTAAGTGACTAACATATTGCATAAAACTGCCAAGGCAGTTATTACCGATGACGAAGCCTGTTTGCTCTGACACTTGTTAGTAATGGCCTAATTACGGGTCTGAAATAATTGCTTCATTCTTGGAAAGTAAGAGCTGTAGAAAAATGTGTGATCGTTATTCAAAGAATTCCACTAACAAGGTGAAAGGTTTCACTGTTAAGAACTTGGAAGTAGGTCTGAGCTTTGTTTTTGCATCCCCTATGTACAAACTGTATCTAATAAAACTGGTGTTTTTATTGAAAAGCACCAGTTTTATTAAATACAGTTTGTACATGACACATGTTTTAATCTAACTCTTCGTGTTCCTGATTAATTGTAATAATGGGTTTATTTTGTACATAATCTCAAAATTAATATGCCCAATGTCCTAAAATTATCAGTTAATTAAATAGTAAAAGTAAAAATTATTTTCTAGAACTCCATAAAATTCGAAAAACAAACATAATATAATTTATATTTAAACATGTAAAAAATGAGAAAAAATAATAAATGACTGAATAATCATTCGGTAGTAAAAATAAAATTAAAAAATATATGTATTAATAAAAAAATTAAGTCAAAATAAAATCGAATAAAAACTTTTCAGAAACAAAAATTAAATAAAGAATAATAATTATAATAATATATTGACTTTACAGACTTGCAAGTTGCAACTGAGTTCGTGTCTCAGACTTGCTATATGCTTTGATAGTGTCTCAAAGGCCACAGCTCAACAAAGAATTAATAGTTTCTTCAAGTCAGTTGCAAATAATAATAAATGCAGCATACCTAATGATACATATAAAAAGGTAGCCAGGTAGTCTGAACAACATTTCAATTAACTTCTTCTATCCACTCACCTTAGTTGTCACGCACACGCCAGTAATAACTCTATAGGTATCAAAGTCATAGTTGCATATGTACAGACAACACCTGCACCACTTTCTTTTCTTAGAGCTAATTGCAGCAAACATGACCTTACGATGAAGTGGGGTATCGCAATTACCCGGCGATTACCCTTAACACTGTGACGTGTAAGACATGTGTGACCCACATAGGTAGAAAATTGTAAAGTAGAAAGCAAAAGACTAAACAAAGAAGATTTTTTTTTGAAAATGCTATAGTATGATTTGCCTGCGAGGGAGTTAAAGATATGAGGCATTGATACATTAACATTTCTGCAATAGCATGGGTATCCAGCACCTTGCATAGCAAATGAAGACTGACATACTTATAGACTAATAATAAAGCTCCATACACGCCCTAATGTAACCATAAGCTAGTCTCTTGCCATAAGCACAGGCCACCGCTCCTGCCCTTTCCCACCTACCTCCTGCCTTTCGTAGTTACCTCCATCAACACAATAGCAGACACTTTTAAAATTATAATTACTTTGGAGAGTGATTGTTAGGTTGATTAAAAAGGGAAACCTCCCTTACTAATAGATTTGAAACCTTTTTTCCGTAATAGTAGTAATACTTTAATAAATTGAAGTACTTTAATATTATCTCTGAAGGTTGTCGGCTACATTTTATCGACGTATAAAAGAAGAACCTAGTGTTTCATAATCAGAACAGACAGAATCAGTCAGACCCTCAGCAATACGACCAGTTTAATACATTTTTAACTTACCGTGGTTCTCTTTCCACCTGGCTACATCTACCACAGGGGAAGTCTTGCGCTAAATGACACTAGTTAATGTAGTGCAAATGACACATAAGCACTTCTATCAGTGTGTTTAGCGTTACAAAAAAGTGTTATATTTAATCAGCGACCAATGGCGATACGATCTCGCGTGCTGACCGCGGCAAAGCTTTGGTTATCCGATGATTGTGATGTGCTGACTCATGGTAAGCTAGGAAATGATATTATAATTGGTAAGCTAAAATAATATATTAAAAAATACACCTTCCTCTATGTTGCTTATTCTAATATATCCTCCAATTCATTCAGAGTCCGGCGGACGGACCGCGTTTTTACCATTCGAAGCAAGTGCATAAATCAGACAGAGAAGTGCTGTCTCTGTTTGGCACAAGTGTGCTTACATTTATCCTCACGAAACTGCACTTCTTGTCATTCAAAATGTAATCGCAAATAAAATGTATATGGGCTTCCAAAATTTATGAATGAAAAATAAAACCATTTCTTTTTGTTGATCCCAAACTTGACTTTATGAACTATGTTTATTTTCATAAAACATTACAAATATAAATGTTAATAATACAGATACGCTGTAAAAATACGTAAAATTTAATTCAATTAAACTTCGATTCTTGTAGATATTTAGTATGTTTTTTTAACAAATACCAAAAATAATACAGTCTAATGTAAATTACACAATAGCATTTAGTAAATAGGCTTGAATCACAAATTATTGCGGCATTCCGTTTGTATGAGAAAATCACACTCCGCCTAACCCTTAGGCATCTAAATCAAAACGACATTGATGATGATGATTACATAAATATAATTTTAAGAAGTCGATGGACAGTAGCTAATTTGGCAAAGCGGTGAATGTATTTCCGAGGTAAAAAATTCAAGTCATCAATCCTAAAATATTAGAAAATAGGTGTGAAGACTCACTATATGAGAGGGGTCAAAGTCACGATCTTACTTAAAAACAAATCAGAACACCATAGAACAAGCATTACTACATGACGACAGAATTTTGCCTAAGTACCCAACGCGAGATCGGTCACTTTCCGCTTCTAGAATGATTGATAGATTAAATACCAAGAAACACTAGCTTATCTGATTTACTGTAAGTTTTGTGATTGTGAAATGACCTTGGAACAGTAATTGCCAGAACTGGACGGTACAAAACTGTTTCATTTACATAATATCGTGTGAAAACATTCCTTTATTTCAGTTATTTGGCCACTTCAGCAAACCTAAGTATAATATGTAACTATTTGCTAAGAGTTTTATGCAAATTCTATGGCTGATAAACATGAAAGTCATGAAACAGACGTAGGCTGAACAGTAACTATGTTTTATTTTTTTATTTTGTATGGTCAAAACTAATGTTTTACAAAGGATAACGACGCTTTTTACGACTAGTTTGTAACGACAGAGTTTTACAGTTTCATTATGTTTTATCACCGGTGGATCAGTAATAGTATAGTAATAGTACGTAATGCCAACTTATTATTCTGTGGTAATGCTATGTAAACACAATAGTTATTTTACGGTTTTTATTCATGTAAAAAAAATTTATGTAGAAAATATGGTCAGCCAGGAACTATGAAATTTGAAGCAGTTTCAAATTTCGAATAAAAGGTCAGTAAAATCGAACTAACCATTTAATAGCGTCTAAACCAGATTTGATATCTCGGCTCGACAAGTAGATTGACCGATACAAGAGACGAGATTGCCTGAAATAGAATTTGTTGGTACAAACGTCTTACATGTCCAATAACCATTACTCATTATTTATCAAAAGAACACGGGCCACTAAATTACTTACAGACGCCAATTCAGTTCAACGGCTTTGGAATATTCCACGCAACTTATTACTTATTCATAGGGGTTTCTTAGATATCGTCGTTTTCACCAAACGAACGGTTAAGACAGAGGACTTATGTAAGTGGATTAGAGCGAAGCGATATTGTTGTCAGATGATGTCCTGATGACGTACTGATATGCATCATAACAGAATTATATAACATTGTAAAATCAGATCTTCATATCAGAAAGAGATAATTTTGAACTATTCATACTTTTTATTTTTAAATCTTTTCGCTATACCATTTTACAATTAATGTTTAACTTAACTTATTAAATTTTATTTCAAGTTTTGTCAGACCATTGTTAAATGTTTTCATTAACGAAGTTGAGCAGAGTACAGTTAAACGCTTTTGATGGCAACAAAAATCGCTCGCTACACGCTCCGCTAGTTAATACCCACAGCCAAATCTCATAAACGTCGAGTGGTAATGAACTTGTGAAGGTGCCTGAACTTAAATATAAGTGCCGATAGAATAAAAGGCGATCGAAAATGTATAATTAGTTGCCGCCTCACCGGTGGAAACACGAAAATGCAAATTGAATAAATTACAGCCGGACTAGGCTTTTTTGACGTGTAATTTGAAGGTTTTGTGCTGTTACGAAAGAATAATAGACTTACTAAAATAAACTGTAAAGGTTCAACACATTATTTACGGTGACGCACAGAATAATCACTCGCAAAGGTCATGTATTTGTCATATAGCAAAACTGGTAAAAAATCTAGTTATCACAGGATATATGTGTGTGGTAATATTAGCTATATAATATTATTCCTAATCCTAACATGTATGTTGTTCAGTATTTTTGTTGAAATTCAATAATCTTACTATTATAGTAAGACTTAAACTCTGTCCATTTCTTTATTTTCTTTTTGACAGATTACATTTAAGGATGCCTTCACACATTACTTATTCGATTCGAAACCAAAATCGATGTTGTCTACGAAGAACTTTCAATCGATTTATTACATCGAAATGGTTTTAGTTCATTATTAATTATTCGTTTATTAGTAGTTTTTATTAGATGAAATAAATATACAAAATAATAATATAATAATAATATCACATACTTAGTCAATGACGACTTCCTAGTTACCTTTGTTTACATTTTCATTTTTAATTCCAAGATTTCGACTTGATTTCTTGCAAATAATTATTCATAGAATCGTGATACTATTATTATATTCTTTTTTTTATAAAAATACAGACAATACACAAAAAAAAAGTCAAATTATTCTTTTTCATAATGATCGATTTATTTCATTTCACGATTTGATTTATAGTCTGTGGTTGTTTGTTACAAACAGTGAACTTCCCTAAAAAGTGCCGCTTGTCAATAAAGTACATTATTATTGTAGTACATTAATCTGACAAAAAAAACGGTAATTCATAGGCGTGATCTGTCAAAAAGAAAATAAAGGAATGGACAAAGTATAATCGGACTGACATGTACAAAATTGTATAAAAGTCCTGAAAAATAAAGATTAAAAAAAAATCCTGTAACTTGAATTTAAAGAGTTTAAAGCCACAAAATAAAACATAAGTTCATAACTTTAGTGAGGATCAGAGCTTTGGACGTAACTCGTTTTATCGGCACACAAATAAAACTATTCAAAACATTCATATTTATTTCAATCGTGTAAACTCATTTAGAAAAAAATGATTTTTTCACATTAAACATTAAATGGCCAACTTTGCCACAGAACATCCGAAAGTACAAAAAAAACATCATAACTAATTACTTCGTAACACTCAAAAAACCTTTAACTAACTAGGAACAATGGCCTGTAATCAAAGAAAGTGAACGACATAATCGATGTCGTAGGTCAAGGCAGCTCGTGGCTCGACCCTATTGTCGATAGCAATCTATCGATACGATTATTGACAGGGCTTTGTGACATTATTAGTATACAGTTATAGTGATCGAAGAATCTTTACTGCACTGGCATCGCACAAAAATATAGACAACTACCGGGTTTGATAAAAGGTGTTAAATTCGCGACATTACTTGTCACTCAGGTGGCCCACTTCTGTCAAGATGTTTGATAAATAGAGCCCTAGTCGACGCAGTAAAGGTTTGCCGCGAATTTCTAAGGTAATCTTTTTATGTCTCATAATAATGTCAAAATTGTACGTCGATATTCTGAGATAGATATAGAACCATACAGCAACTACAGCGCTAGGGGGCACTACCTAGACTGCGTCAACTCAGAGTACAACTTGCCCTTTAAAAGATATCAACGCGTTCAGCTCTGTCACTTTTTATCTGCCAAACCTTTTCCCAATTACAATGGGGTCGACTTCTAGTCTGACAGATTAAGCTGAATATCAGTATTTTACGTGGAGCGACTGCCATCAAACCTCCACTCTATACCAGTAAATTGTACAAATATATAAAAGTCTGGGTACCACATGACGGTCAACGGCGACGAGGAAGGCCCAAACGGAGATGGCGGGGTGACTTCGATGCATTTCAGAACTATTGGCCAGAGATAGCAAATAACAGAAAGACGAAAGATAGAAGTCATGATGGGGCCTTTGCCCGGCAGTGGGACACACCCGTAGGCTAAAAAAAAAAGGCATTGATTTATGTTATTGTCACTTCAAATCAACAAATTACATATATAGTAAAAACCAGTACTCTTACCGATGAGCGAAGAGCTTCAGTTTGACAGCTGACCAATAGAATGAGGCATATTTTGTCTCATCCTTCGCCAATGGGTCATTTGCATTCAGTTCCGGCTACTGCCGTCAGCAATGAGTGACAGTTTTGACTATAGTGTCATTAACATTGTCAACATTGTCGTCGGGCAATTACATGCCGTCAATTAAGTAGTTAAATATTACCAGACCAAATAACTAGTATTAAGTATTATCACAAAATTATGGACTAATTTTAAAAAGAAATAATTTTCAATAGTGATTATTTTATAAGAAGGAAAAATAAGTAATACTTTTGATGCAAAGTGTTGTAGCTTCCATCTTATTTTTTTTTCATATGGCTTGCATAACCATTAACGGAGATCGATAGTTTCCAAGAATATTTAATGCATTAGTCCTATAAATAGAACCCTTTTTTACAGCAATGTCTTAGCCAAGGGGTTCAGTTAATAAAGATAGACTTCACGAAACCTTACATGGTTAACTAAACCTACTTTACATGATTGTTTTTTAAGGCATAATACATACTATGCGAATCAAATAAAAATAGTTTTTCTGGCCATGTCAAATTTGTGCCATTAGCTGATTGTGAACGAAATTTTTCGAAAGGAACAGGGAATGTGATTGAAATTTTCGTTCATATTCAGGCAAATGGAACACATTTCACATGAGCGAAAAATCTTTAATTTTTACTTACTGACATTGTGTAATATTTATCCTAATTACACTTGAAGCAATATCTCAAATGGCTTTTTCTATTAAATTTTAACATATTCTCGACCGTAAAATACGAATAATTGTTCAAAAAGCTAATTTTCGGTCGCCGGCTTACCTGGTTCATTAACATATTGAAAGGATACTCGTAGCTCGTTTAATAAATATTAATTAATTCTTTTCACCCCAAGGATGACGAGTACTGCCAACAGCTAATAAATGGAAAAAAACAAAGGAGCATAAACTAGTTGCAATTACATTGTAAACAAACCAATAGGCGATATTTATATCAATAGAACTAAAACCTATAGTGTACTGGAAACCGTTCTATCATGACCTCCGGAACATGACTCCTGTTCTTAAATCGGTGAATGTTTTTAAGGGTTGGCGGGGAGTGGGGGGTGTCATGTTGTTTTGGTTACCAGTAGTCTGTACGACAATAACATTGGTTGTGGATACAACATAATATGGAACGGCTATGTTTAGTGGCATAAGTGGGATTCCTGAAGAATGCATCGATATAAAATAACCACTTGGTAATCCCAACAGCATGTAGTCGAAAATTAACTATTATATATTTATAGTGGGTAGGTATATTATTATCACGTAACATACAAACAGATATATAATTTCGAGCTGTTAGAAATATTGTGAAACCTTTTTTTTTCCGTATTAATAGTTCTACGCTCGTTTTTACATAAACAACTTTTTACACTCTAGTGACCTTATATTCTAGATCGGTGACGGTAATATGCTAAAATATTACTTTTATAATATTAATAGTACCTTTCACTATTTTTCCAATTTTTGTTTGTTGAGCAATTGTTACATTCAAATTGTTAGATAGTCTAGAATTTTTTACCCTCTTAACCATATCTAGTCACGAGCCATCTACGTCCAACCATGGTGGTTTAGGGGTGGCACGTGCGACCAGCGGTCAGTATTCGCCCCGCGGCCATACCACACAGTGTACCATGGACTTACGCTAGCCGCCATGACAGACGACATACCAGGTAAAGTGTTCCTATTTCAAATTTTATAATTATGTGACTTTGAGAGATGATTTATTTTTAATTTGTTAGTGGTTTTGTTTTTGTACATAAACACATAGGTTGTATGTGATTGAAAAGTTTAGCAAGGAGGTGTTTTTGCTAGATAGTTAAATAGAACAGAGTAGTACATAGTGCTCGTTTAGCTTTGCAGTAATCATTTCAAATATCGAAGTGTTTAATGTCTGACTTTACGATGGTTTTTTAAGAGAAAACCCGTGCTGATTGAACTTAATTGTTGACTTTGTTTACTTTACTATTTGTATATTTACTATACGGAATTCGAGGATGTAATCTCAATAAATGTTCTTTTAGATATATCGCATAAAAATAACCTTGTTTTGTAATGGTTTTGTGTCGAAAAGCGTTTTTTTTTTCTAATCAAAACAATAGTAATACAGTAATACATTTTCCTTCGATTCTTCCAACATAATAACAAATAACCTTTACTTGGTAATTTTACTAATCGATTCATGATCTCGTTAGATAAATCGTATATCCTAGGCTCATAATATCTACAGAATTTCTAAGTAAGATCTTTATTCGCACTAAAAGAACAAACGAAGTCAAGGCTTTTCCGGGAAAACATTTCTTTATTTACTCAAACGTAAACACGCCTCACTTAACCGTGTAATTTATCTCTTGTGTTCACTTCTTACCGCTTTGTGTCTCCTAAATGTTTGTCCAATAAAAACTTTTGTTATTATCCGGTTTTTGACCTATTTTGTCCACAGTTTCATGGAAATTGATCACTTTATGTTAACTGGCCAGTGATTCGAACGAATTTGTATAGATGTCGTGCTTGTCAACACGTTAGAATAACTAAATTATATGTTTTTTTCTGCTCAATAAATTAAAAATATGACTGTTTCATAGAATAATAGTACGATAAGATACTTGGATGTAAAATATAGCTCTAGCTGGAGTGACGAATTCTGTATTCCATGGGCGCAGGTCCCCCTGATCTCGAATGTTTGTTTCATTTTTTATTTCCAGTATAACCTATGTAATAATATTTATGTATTATCAGAAAAAAATACACATGACCCATTCGACAAATATCGCCTTTGAAATTGTCAAAATCCATAAGGTTGATAGAAAAGCGAATTTAGACTTATTAAATGTTTTGAAATATCTATACAAAATTAGTATTGAGGTGGACTATTCATCTATTTTGTTAGTAGTATGCAGTTCGCCATGGGATAAAAATAAGCATGTATTTGTCCATAAATAATGACATTTAAGTATTCTGAAAAAGTTTCCCTCCATTTTTCAGGTGCATTACGTAGCTTTTCGATTCTTTGTGTTTGCGTCCATTAAAAACTCGTCTAGGAATTTATGAGTAAAATGCAAATAGCAAACGCCGCTGGCCAGCCATTTAAGCATTCCTTATTACCAAATACCTTTTGTTAATCCAACACGTACTTATTTAACTACATGTGTATTATCGATCATAACTTTTACTAGGTCAGGTATTTATGACATTTTTAAAAAAAGCTTTAACTTTATTATTATACATTCTATAGAGTCTTAGGTCTATAACCTTAGAATTATTGGGCTTTTTGTATAGGAACAGTTCTTAGTACTAAGTTAAGTTTGCGGTGGAAACCTTGTTGATTCTTAGAGTAAAGTGTCGTGAATATAAGTGGATATAATTTCTATGATTACAATGCGTACTATTGTCCGGTTACTGCCTCTTCAGAGATCGTTTTCAATGACTGTGGCGAACAAAAGTAATTATAAATAAATAGCCTCTTTATCTTAGAACAAAGGTTACACTAGGGTTCATACATAGATATTCGAGCAGGCACATTTATGTGACAGTTGACTTAGACCCATAGGAAAAGATTTGATAGTTTTCTTACTTGATGAAACCGGCAATTTTTCGCGCTGTGTCTGACGGCAATTTACTTGAACTAGATTCTCTTTTGGACATAAATTGTCAGCGTTATCGAGTAGCGTTACAAAACATATAGCTAATTATTTTAAAAATATAAACAAGTAACTTTTGAGTATTCGAACATCGGTAAAGAGCATTGCCCTTATTCCTCTCTGTGTATCTCGATATCAACCAACATTAGTAGTTAAAAATAATATTACATGTCGCTGACTTTCCACCACCATTATACGGTCACGGCTGTATATTTAAAGTTAAGGCATCGTAAGTAAACATGCAATCCGTGAAGGAATTCTGCAAACTGACGTACATTTTTCATGTCGCGCGTGAAGGAAGACTTTAGAAACCACAACATTTAATATCTCACTAAGATCAGCCCTTTCTCTCTTTTACCTCTATTATACTGTCTAGTTTTAAAGACAACGTGATGCCTATGTGTAGTACTGTTTTTAAGTTGCTTAGTTACAAAGTTAAGGGCACGACGGCAAGTGAAAATAAATAAAACTTTCTATGCAAATACATTACAGTACTGAAGGCTGTATTCATTTTGAAATTAAGATACTGAAATGCAGATTTCTACATTTTACAGTCTACTAAATTAAACCGTTATAACTAGAATAATATAATGTAAATTTTGAATGTTTTGTTTAAAATAAATAAAAACATATATTTTATATGTGGTTCCTTAAGTTAAAACAAAGTTATTTTAGCAACATATTAGCGAAACGACCCGTTTAAGCAAATAAAAAACAAAGCATGGTCAGCATAAACATACCATATATAACAAGGAAACAGCCATGCAGCCACCTAATTACCATAAAATAATAAAAGTGCTGCATTCCATCACACGCTAGCTTCGGTACACATACATACATAACACAATAGCCTGTCCAGGAACTAAAATAAATTATTATTTTATCAACATTTTAATATCACACGAATATTATTAATGCGAAAGTTGCTTATATTCTTGATACTTTTTAAAACTTAAACAGATTGACCGATTTTGATGAAATTCGGTATGAAGTTACCTGACACCTTGGTTTATCATATTGACAATTGCGGGCGGGCGAAGTAGCGCGCAAAAGCCAGTGTAACATTAATTCTTTGGCATCATTGTAATTTTCTATTTTTGATTCACTTAAATGTAATACAATGGGTTTCAGCTGATGGCCCATCAAAATTAAAAGAGTATATAATATAGTATATATACTCTTGATTTTTTTTATTTCTGATCGGCTATATCTACAGTACAGCCAAGCTATGACGCGTACTGACACTGCGGTTTATGCACGCTGCACCTTGTACACGCAATACTATCTGTCATGCAACGTAAACGGAGGCTACACTACCACATACATTTTATACTAGGTATATATATACATAATACTAGACTCTAGTGTGCTAGAAATAGAACATAATTATCACTTGTTGTAAATATGAAATGAAAGCTTGATGGAAAATACATATTTGCAATATTTTTGTTGCATATTTTAAATAGCTCTAAAAATACTTCAGAAAACATATTTTGAATTTTCAAGTAGTTGAGATGAATCTTTATTTTATTTATTTTAACTTATAGAGAAATCCTGGTTCACTAACGAAGCAAAGCATCTAATATTCCTTGTATTGTATTGTGCAGAAGTGTTCAGCCGTCCTCTTACTGAAGAAAATCGTCACAATGCAAGTAATGAGCTTCACACACGGCAGCTACAAATGTATATTTTCACACCTGTCCATACATACTCGTATGTCAAAATAAGAAGTAAAAATATACATTATAGCTGACGTGTGTGTATAGGTCGCTTGTCAATTTCGATATGTAATGAACTGTATCGAGATGTAAATATACATTTCAACATTATAGCGTGTGTGAACTGCTTAACATTCAGTCAAATTATAAGTAGATATATTAATAACTTAATATGAATGTAAAAGCGGCCGTGGCGCAATGAATAAAGTATCGGTTTTAGGATCGAGATATCGTGGGTTCGAATCCTGGCCATTACACCACGGACGTGAACTTCCTCCTAACACAAGCGAATTAATTCCATATTCTTAATGCCATAAGCCATTAAGTCCGCCTATGCACTATTTTTATGTGCAATAAGTTAAATAAATAAATAAAATAAAATTAACTTAGCTGGAGGGGGCTAACAAGTATAACTGTATTTGCCAATTACTAGTGAGCTTTTTATATTAATATAATCACGATTTTCGAAAAAAAAATAACATCAAGATTATTCAATTTGTTTGGAAAACGTATTGTTATCTTTCCTAATTTAATTTGAACCGGTGCAAATGGACAGTGTCACACTACGACTAGAATCTGTAATTGTTAACTCTAGTGTTCATATTAAAAATGTTCGTTTTCTCAATTAACAATCATAAATCAGGTTTTAGTAGATGTAATTTAACCGGCTGGACACTTCCAAGGTTCACTGTTAGTATTCAGGATCTGATAAAGTTAATTGCCTAGACCGGCCGACAGCTGAATATTTTGTGAAAAGGCCGAAATTTACATAACTATTGCTAGATCTAAACTTTCGTAGATTTGGGGTAGACACGCTTTAGGCTACCGAGGTTAGTAAATACTTTTTAGGGTTCCGTAGCCGAATGGCAAAAAACGGAACCCTTATAAATTCGTCATGTCTGTCTGTCCGTCCGTCCGTATGTCACAGCCACTTTATTCCGAAACTATTAGGACTACACAATTGAAACTAAGTAGGTAGATGTATTCTGTTAACCGCTTTACAATTTTTACACAAAAAAAAAAAAAATAATATTAGAGGGGGGCTCCCCATACATTAAACTGAAACAATTTTTTTTTTTTTTATTCTACCTATACGTGATAGGATAGGTCTATAGATAGGTCTTTAAAAATTAAAATCTAAAAAATATATATTATAGATCTTAATAAAAACTTTCAACCAAAATTGTTTTGAATGAGATACAGTCGGCAGTTTCACTTTTTCAGCAACCGCAAATTATAACTTTGTTATTGATACAAATTCCATAAAACTCTATGAAAAACAAAGTTATTTTTGCTGGCGAAAAAATGTTGGTATTTTGGCTATTTGTTGGTAATCGGTACGTTTAATGTTGTTACGACTAGCTACGGAACCCTATTGCGCGTGGCCCGACACGCACTTGGTCGGTTTTTACTGTAGATATTATTTAAGTTCTTGATATTCTTTAATAAAATATCTTATTTGTGTGTGATACAGTGATAAGTGATTGGCGACCATAGAAATTAATTAACGTTTGATTATTTTTTCGGTGTTTATCTGGGTATAATTTCTTTTTAAAATGTGTAGTTCAAACTTAACATTATTTTTTATAAACAAAAAAAAGAAGACGTCGAAGAACACATAAAATCTATTTTAGATATACTTATGTCAAAATAAACGAATATTTTTAAAAAAATCATTGTTTGAAAATTGCCAACCTTAACTGTTTCAATAGAAAGTTTATTTTTCAATAAGATAATAATTTAAAACGTCTTGAAATTGATTGCAATGGAAAGTAATTTTTATTTTGTTTCTATTAAATCTTCTTTTCGCTAGACATTAAAATTCTTTTCTTAACTTGGACCCATTATAGAGATATTTCGAACATTTTAACCAGGTTATGAATAAGAATCTACCTAAACAAAGTATCTATAGAAGATTTTACTGAAATATATTTTTTTAAACACACTTTAACCTACATTTAAATATTTTTGAAAATATGCTTAGGGGCCGTTCAAATATTACGTAAGCAGATTTATTACAATTATTTACCCCCCCATCCCCCTTGTCAGCAAAAGTAAGCAAAGCTTTTACCCCCTCCCCCCATGCTTACGTAAACATTTTTCAGATAAAAATGTTTTTTTAAACGTATGCGTGCGGGAATTCCCAAAAATGCGTTTCGTTTTCAAGCATAGACAATGTGAGGGTTGCCATTCGTGTAAAAAAGTAAATAACTACCGATGACGTAATCATCATCTAGACTCCCCTGGCTTGCATGTCGTCGGGGGGTCCCATGTCATCCAAAATAAGCAAAACAAAGCCCCCCCCCACCCTCCCCATAGTGCTTACGTAATACTTGAACGGCCCCTTACTCAACCGGGAATGGAACAAGCTTTAATCCGAATGACTACATCCGAAGGCCTAAAGGCATCGAGCGCTCAAGTGCCTTTAACTTAAACATCACATCTACATCACGTGGTAAGATGTAGGAGAGGTGTATGACGCCCAAATTACACTCTTATGTTTAGGTCCCATGTGATCTGAGATGAGCCTATTGCCATCTACCGGGCACAATTTTAAACTTCGTGCTGCTATCGAAAATTCCCTATGGAAAATCTTCAAATTGTGCTTTTATATGACCAGAGATACGAGCACGAGACATCACGGTTGGTGGTCTCAAATATCCCGCTAAATCAAGAGTGATGGCTTCAAGCTAATAGCTAAAATATGTAGAACATACTTTATAGAGGCAAAAAAAAATCAAAAAGCTTTCTTTCCACGCAATAAAATACTTAATAGCTTCTAAACATAGCACCAGTTACTATTTGCTATCCGCGTGACGTCATAAAGGGACCAGACCAGGCCTAATCTCCTGCCATCAAATCCCTGGTCCAAGGTCCTTCGGCGGAAGTTACGTGTTGTACTAATGGCGTCTTTACATTTTTAGGGTTCCGTTTCTAAAGAGTGCCAACTGAACCCTTCGTTAAAGCGGTTTAGTAGATTTTCGTGTATAAGATAGTCATATCAGGCTCCGAAATTACTGACACATAAGGCATTACTGGCATAATACTGTAATCCTCTGATGAAGCGACGCATATACAATCTGCTTTTGTGGATTGTTGGTGTTCATGGTTACTGCTAACTGTAAACTACGCTGTAACTCTAATCTGTAGGTACTGCTAATCATACCGCGCTACATACGTCGTCGTGTAAAGCAAAAAAAAACATTTTACTAGCAAATATGGTAATAGAATAATTTCAAAAAACTTTAGACACTTTAAGATAATTTGCAGTCGATGAAAACTTCTTAAATTTAGTACAGAACCCAGTAGTTACATCTAGGGTCACGCACTTGGCTGATTTTCACTCTCTACAACTGAGTTGAGGTACCTGTAATATATCCGCCATGACGTCAATCGTTATGATGTATAGTTACATTATACAAGAATTTCCTTTAAGTTTCCTAAGTTCTGACGAAGATTTATGAATCTTGGTAAATAATAACACGTACCGTATTACTTAGCGCCAGTCATAGTTGAAAGTTCTTGTGTAGGTATAATTAATATGAATTAATAAGTGAAAGGAAAAGTTCTAAGGAGGGTAAAAGTAATTTGGTAGTTTGTTAAATTGTTAGTAAGTGGCTATTTTCATGTATAGGTGAATTCCTTCAGGGTTCGAGTACGTTACCTTAAAGTCTGCCGCGTCATTGTCCTACCCTGCCCCCTTAGGACGGTTAGCTACCCTTGACATTTTAGGTTTGACTATTCGACGTAGACAGACAGAAACGTCAAATTTCTTTTGTTTTCCTTTTTCATAACCACCTCATAGCTAAACTAAATGTCAAACGTTGCAAAACGAGCTAAGGGTTGCCCTGAAGTTAAGTATGATACTCCACTACAGGGCAACCCTATCATACAGACTTGGCAAAGAAGTATAGTATATTCAATATCATAACTAGACTTGCAAAGGTACTTTACTAAGTAACTTAACGTCAACAAGACACCTGTATTATCTCACAATTAAATCAGAAACAGTTTTCTAACAGCTAAAGAAAAGCAAAGGAAAAATGGAGCCATTCGCAAACATAATAAGCGGTTACGTTGACTGATGATGAATGATTGCTTTACTTATTGATTTGTTTTGAAACCTTTGAAACACTCTTTCTTTTATGTAGTTGACCTTGATACAAAGTAGGGCAAAGCTTGCAATTTGGTTTTGTTATTTTATGACGACAAAGAAGGTGTAGATTAAGAGATATTGCGTTTCAGTTTAGAGGTGACATTTTTGATATGCGAGCCTATGCTTATGACACTTACCATCACATACATACATAGTTACTCCAATCAAACCTGATAAGAGATATTTTTTTTGTTTAAATATATGTCAAGTAAAAACAGGGAAAAAAATACGAGACTAGAGATAACTACGTAGTTCTAACATCTTCTTTCTTTCTTATAATAATGATTTAAACTTAAAAAAAAATTGTCCTAATGCTCTTTTGTTCTCTATTACAGAAACCGGTGCCGTGTTTACATTCGGCAAGTCGCACTTCGCTGAAAACGAGCCGAGCCACTTCTTTATCAAGAATGATCCCGTCGTCGCCATCTCCTGCGGCGATGAGCACAGCGCTGTTATATGCCGTAAGTGTCACTATATAATTATGTATACCCTTAAGGTAATATTACCTTCTTTACTATCTTTAAATCTAAATAAAACATCACGCCTATTGTTTGACTACTATAATAGTAGTCAAACAAAGATAATAAGTGAAACCTAAGTTTTTACCAATTCCTCATCTTGTATCTTCTCCTGTCTGAATAGATTGCAATGAAGCAGTAAATAATAGTTATCTGTTTATCTTGTTGCAGAGAATGGTCGAGTGTTCGTATTCGGCGGCAACGCGTGGGGCCAGCTAGGACTAGGTCATAAGGATGAAGTCACGAGACCAAGCTGCGTCAAGTGGCTCAAGCCTCACAGGGCGCTTTTCGTCGCTTGTGGAAGAGCGCACACCGTATTTGTCACAGGTGAACTTCTATAAATTTGTATTAGTAGATAAAACATGACGAGACCAAACATACATTTCACAAACAGCAATCATGTAGGCGTTTTGTTGCCGTCATAGCGTAATTATAACTAAATAATAATACAGAAATCCTTCCGAATGGACAATGTTATTTGTTGTATTAATTATAGCTATCAAAAGTTTGATAGCTATAATTAATACAATAAAAGGATTAAAAAAGCTTGTATCTAAATCCTTGACTAACCAGGTCCTCTATTTACAACAATAAGTCTTGGGTTTAAATATGCAAATGACACTGGCTCTGTCATAATCGCAAAAAATAATATTTTTCCTCTATCTCCATCAGATTCAAACGCGATCTACACGGTGGGCTGCAATGACGAAGGACAGCTGGGCACTGGTGACATGGAACACCACACTGTGCCACAATTCGTGGAGCTCGAAGAAGAGTGTGGCGCCATCAGACAGGTGTCAGCAGGCAGCAACCACACCGCCATACTTACTGGTAAATACTACTATCTCTTTCTAAGTCAAAGAAAAAGATCTATAGAACCGTTGCATCTTTTAATAACCTTTTTCCCAGAAAGTTGTTTTATAAAAAAATATTTTATGCGGGCAACCTTTCGCTATCTTAAAATATTTTTATTTATTTAATACGTCCCTTGCATTACCGATCTGAGTCTAAACGTAAAAGTTTGTAGTATATGAGATTTAACATTACATTATAGATTATAGTAATAAACTTGTATCGTTTAAACCTTGTAGGTTAAAATGTAAAAATGAATATATCTTTTGTTTGTCTGCAACTGGTAGAAAATATACAGTATTATATTAAATTTCGAAAATTGGTACATTTAATCTATATTTTTTATCAATAACCAGACAACGGACGCGTGTTCATCTGCGGATCCAACACGGAAGGTCAGCTAGGCCTGGGTGAGGACACCCGCTCCTGCGTCAAATTCACTGAGCTCAAGTTTATGGAAAAAATCCTCTTCGTCGAGTGCGGGTACTACCACACAGTTTTTATTACAGGTAACTGCTTTTTGAAACGATTGGTGTACCAAGAACCAGAAAACTAGTATTCTAATTTGTTCTTACAACTAGCCGAGGAAGCAAAGGAAAGTAAGATATGGTGTAAAACAAACTACACTATAATATCAGGAATGAGTATCTCGTTGATGTCTTTTAAAGGACAAGTTATTATACTTATTACGCTACGAGCCTCGTAGGCAACGAGCTGCTACAAGGCTAAGTCCCAATTTCACAGTTGAAAGATAAACATTATTGGCCGAATATACATATAACACACATATTATTATGTGAAAGTGACAGCTGTGTTCTTTTTTTCAAGTGTTACTTGTGTCACTTTCAATTTCGGTCAGGCTTATTTTATGAGTCGAGTAAGATCTATTCGGGACCTCTGAAACTATCCCTAAGAGTAATAATTAAATGTTTATGATTCGACTTGTTTATTCGGTGTAATATTCTTGCCGTTCTGTTACTGCCGTATTCTTTTTAACTGCTGCATCGTGTGTGCAAGTCGATTTCCACTTATGCGCAATGCCAACTCATTCGATTCAAATAGCATGCACATAGATATATACCTACTGTTTGAAACAATGAAGAGGCATAGCACAGTGGGATATGGTCACGTGACATTTTCCGGTCACATAATCAGGTAAAGTTTATCCAAATTAATAAACAAATTACCTGTCCTAAATATGAATGTAGTTTTTTTTATTTTCCATACATCTTTTTAAGAATGCTGACAAACCTTATATCCTAACAGCAAAAGGCGCAGTCTTCGTGACCGGTGACAACGAGAACCAAAAGCTGGGTATCCCAGACAAGCCTACAGCAATCTACGTTCCTGAAGTGTTACCCATCACCATTCCTATAAAAAGCGCATGTTGTGGGGCTGCACACACCTTTCTTCTCTCCATGGACGAGTCGAAGATCCTAGCTTTCGGTTCTAATGAGAAGGGACAGTTGGGACTACCGAAGGATGTCGAACATGTCACGGAGCCTACGGAGATAGATATGGAGAAGATGTTTGATGGGTACCAGCTCAAGTTGGTCGCGTGTGGAGCGATGCATACGGCGTTTGTTACAGGTATTTATTTTGAGTGCACTATCAGATTTTGCTACCAAAAATACACTATAGTATGCGTGTAAGGTACAGAGGTCATACTATTGACGAAACGGCTATCTGGCCGTGGCCGGAGACCGGATAGCTTGCGGCTTTATCCGCGGTCTTTAGGCTGCTAGTTACTAAATCAAATTGATCTGCTATGGGGCAAGGCAGTTGATATTGAAACTATTTTCATAATACAGAAACCAGTAGTACGATTTTAGAGAACCAATTGCCCATAGAGACTGATTCAGGGAAGTAGACATTCTAACAGTGTCTATCAGTGGGACACTATAGGCTCGTAATAATAATAATAATATGTAAAATGTAATGTTTGTTCGCCAACTATTCGGCAGTTGGATATCCGGCTATCTGGCCTAGAGGTGGGCCTGTCTATCCAGTATCCGGCCAAACCACTATCCGTTTCATCTTTAGACTAGACTTACTCAGGAGACATATCGTAGAACTACTAAAAAGTACTTTACGTAAAAGTAGTTGCCTACTTTGTGTCTCTGATTTCTTTTGCGCTTATTCCCAGCATTTAAATGATTTTAAATAAGTTAATTGCATAGCAATATTTTTTCATATTATTGTAGTGCTAAAGTGCTGCAAAGTGCATATCGCATGTTGAATTCAATGGTAAAAATTTAAATGCTGGGAATAAATTTGGTATAGATATACGATTAGTTGTCGTAATCAAATCAACATAAAAATGCACTACTTTGTGACGAGTAATATAGTGTCAGGAAAAGCTGAATCGATAAGTATAGATAACAATCTTAATGGCTTGTTATTATAAAGTAATTCTATACCATAATTAATATCTAAATATAATATGCACATCCACAATAATAACTTTAACTTATATTTATCTATCAAAGCGCCACAAAACATGTGTAAAATTACATATTCAACCAATGTATCAACCACACAATAAAAAAATAGGAAATCGCTGCGTTCATTTATATCGAACCGCTCGTTCATATCAAAAACCGTCAACTACTGCTGACACAAATACGATACCCATACCTACTAATGTAATTGGCTAGTTTTCAGTGTCACGTCAACATAAATAGTGACCAAATTACCCGAGGGCGCGCTGTATGAGCAGTGTTCGATTTCCATTAGTCGCCGGCGGACGTCCAAAGTACAAACACGTAAAGTAATTTACATTTCAGATAACGGCCTGCTCTACAGTTGCGGCGAGTCTCGGCACAACAAACTCTGTTTGGAAGAAATTGACGATGCCGACAATGCTAACGAAGCAGTGCCCAATCAATACACGCCTAAGCGGGTCACAGCAATGAATGGGCACATAGTCGACAATGTGGCGTGCGGCGGCTGCCACACTCTACTAACGGCCACCAAGGGCTCGAACGCGGACTTCACTAATAACGACTTCAACGTAATCGACGAACAGACCCGACTCATTTCTCTGACCGAACTGCCGCCTCTGCAGAAAGTGCCAGTCATGAACAAGACGGAGGAGCATTCACACGCCATCGAGGACGTCACCAACTCGAACGTCCAAGTGCACAATGCCGATAACGTGAATGGAAATGTGAACTCAGAGTCCGGATCGATAGATTCATTAGAAGCTAACGTGAGTGGCTCCCACATAGTAAACATAAACGACCTTGCAAACGAAAATGGAAGCACGCATGAAATGGCTAATATCATCAACGCAGCCAAGATTGATGCGTCTTCCTCTATTGAAAGTAAAATGGCAGAAGTGCTTGAGAGTATGGACACGATGGCAGATAAAGCTGAGAGTAAAGTGGAAGAAGTTGTTACAACTGTAACTGATAAAATTAATGAGAAAGTGGAAGTTACTGAGGAGTTTGTTAAAAAAGCGGCAGTGATCTCACCAGTGGTGCATGACGAGGCAAAAAATATTCTTGGCATTCCAGACAAGATGGTAGATATAGGTAATTCACCTCCACCAAAAACGCCTATATTGCCAGAGTTGTTACATATTCCTGATTTAACTCAAATAAGTCCGGGATTAAGTAAACACAGTGACGAAAAGAGTGAGGCTGGACAGTCGGAAAATGAGACAATTCCTTGTGGTTCGGATAAATCTAGCCCTCAAGTTGGTAAAACGAAGACACAGGCTGTGATGCCCATCGTTAGGAGTGAAGATCACATTGATGGTACGGAAGATGGAGAGCATAATGAAGAAGAAGATGTCGTTGTCCCAAAAACACCAGAAAAGGGTCGGTTGGCGAAGATTTTCCAAAACATTAGAGATAAGGAACATTCGTGTATGGGCAAGGGGAAGGTCATAGAAGAGCAAGTTGTAGGTGAGTAACTTATATATTGACGTTTTACTTTAGCTTTGTGATTGTCATTTTCCACGAATATTTTAGTTTTGCCGTCAAACTATTTTTGGCTATATCTATAGGAGATAAAATACAGCCAACATTATCATTTTACTCGAAAAAACGGGTCAGTTGGGTTCTAAATGTTCTGTGATACGTGGTTTATTGTCATTTTGCGAGAAATTCGGTTGATTCTAGTCAGTGTAGTAAGAAGTATAATAATAATATAAAAAAACAAAACAACTTATATTTGAAAGATTATGTTAAAATACCAAAAAATCTATTTTATTCACAAAAAAAGTGTGTATTTTTTTATATTTAATGTCACATTTATTTTATTCATTGTATGTTGTATAGTTTTTGTTAATCAGTCCCTGAAAAAAAATATTAACTCACGTATTTCAAAGGTAAAAGACCCTATAATTATTGGCTTCAAGGCATGTCACCTTTAATGTATTAAACATGTGCACGGTTCAAATATATATTATTATAACCTCATTTTACCACTCACGTCCAATCAAAGTAGTAACGAGGAAAGGTTGGATTTAGATTTACCTAATGAGGTACAACTGGCTGAAGGTTTTGTGTAAAAAAGAACAACATAACAACTACGGCGTAGTTTATGTAAGGTCAAGTATTTTCACCGACAAATAAAACAAAAGTTTAATTAAGCGAGTTTAGGTATAGGTAGGTAATTTCGTTTGATTGTATGGTAATGTCCGTTTATGAACTTTGGGTCAAAGCCCTACGGCTTTAAGGCTTTCGCCCTAGATCGCCGATAAGGTAGGAAATCTTATTAATAAATCTGTAGCCTTGTCGGAAATAGCGCGATTTATGGATTTTTATTGAAAGCAAATTTCCTTTCTGCTCCGTTTACACTATTCCAATCCAGCAAGCTAAATTAAAACAGAAATAATGTTAACCAATACTAAAATGCATTACACTAAATTCAATTAATTTAAGTGCAGGCTTACATTATTCAAATCCAATGCTGACTTCGATCATTGCTGCACTAAGATGAAATAAATTAAACCAGGTGGCAATATATGGGATAATGATCGTATTGCAAGTCTCTGGTACATTCAAATCGGCTACTTTTAGGTTTTAGGCGTCATAATTTACCAGTAAAGTAAACGATAACAATTAATAATTATCATTTTAATTTTCTTCATTAGTTTTTCTTTCTCTAAATTTCTAAAAGGTTTTGTTGCGTGCAGGTCTACTACAATATTTTTTAGATTACAGAAATATACATGAGTAATCTTAAACTAAATCTAATCTTATGTTTTTTTTATATTTATTATTGTTGTAGAACTGAAATACGGTGTATAAACTAGTAAATCGTGGTTGAACACAACCCAGGAAAAACGACAAGGTAGGGAAGGTATTGGTATTCACAGCTCGTTCGCTTCTTCGTATGTCTTCTTCCGCCCCCGGGGGTATGACCACTATAAAACACTTCACAAATAAATAGATATGCAGCAGGTTTAGATTAGGTTTAAGTTTGATAATTAGTTTATTTTTGCACACGCGTTCATGGCGCGAGTCGTTCGCGCGCGCGCACCCATCGAGAGAATCTATAGTTCTTTTTTTTTTTCTGACTTTTTTCGAGCCCGATGTTACCAGGGCCCGTTTTATAATTTGAGTGGTTGGGAGTAGAAAATAGGAATAAAGGAATTAGGAGTCGATTACCCAACAATTATAATTTGTTGAGGTTAGTCACAGATATAGATCTACATAGATAACGCAAGTATCACGATTTGTATTGAAACCAAGCGTGCCGACTTTTTAATACCTTTTGTGACGTCACAGCCGAAATTTAGTGACGGGAAATCCAAACCGAATCAAAGACACCGATGCCGCCGATGCCAATCCGCCCAGTACGTTCAAAGAAAGTACATTTAATATATATATATATATATTTAATATATATTATATTTTTATTAGGTCATTGTAATAGTAATTCCCAACGAACATTTGAGCGTGACTGTACGAACACAGTTTAGGTGTAATACGTTTAATAAAGGTGGTCATCGATACGTATGAATCCGTCGCTTTTTTGTAGTCATTCGAATTTGGTCGGATAACCTGCGCCGAATAACTGTTTTGGTTTAGTCTTAATATTTACTTAATACGAAACAGTTGAAGCTGGATATTTTTACTATATATTATTTGATAAATGCACTAATTTTTGGTTTACATTTACACATCTTAGGTTGAGCCAGTTTCTTGTTTGATGGCGTCAAAGTTATGATGCCGTCGTTTTGACTTTTAGTAATATTATTCATTAGCGCTTGTAGGTTCTGTTTTGAAACTTTTTATGGTAATTATAAACGTCAAGATGGAACGAATACAGTTTTTAGCGAGTTTATACGTCTTCTCATTTAGGCGCTACAATATTTTTTTAAGTTTTCAATAAAGCGCGATTACTTGAAAATTATAAATATTATCTGGCATCTAATTATGTCACAAATATGCACAAATTAAGAGCTATTCGTGTATGTTCATTCTACAGGCGCACATATAATGGTCTTTGAGATACACGAATTCGCAAAACGTTACTCCAGCGGGAAACGCAATATCTCGAAAACCTGAAGACGCACAAATTATATTTATGGCGCACAAATTTGCACAAATATAAGCTCTCTGCCCATGTATGTATTTTATATCTCCGATGATTCGTCTAGAATTTTCTTGCTAGAACAACGTTACTCCAGCAGGAATCGTTTTTACGTTTTTTTTTCAAAACTACAAGACGCACAATTTTTTTATGCGGCGCACATTTACAGCAGATTGCGCACTAATTATACGTTCTACTCATATCACTCTAGGTGACACTTTCTTGCTGGCGTAACGTACACATCTACGTACACATACTTGTAGTTGATTGTAAGCAGTTACCTACACACTAGAGTTAATACGCGTTGATGACGCGACGCGCCTTTTCTAGAATCTTCGAACACCTGTTTTGAAGAACCCCTATTTAGTCTCGAGGGCAATATCCCATTATTATTTATTTTTCAGAGAACGTCCACAAAGGCTTAGACACCGCAGAGGAAAGCATCCACAAAGTAGAAGAGACCGTCGAAACCGAGATCAGAAACCAAACCAACTCTAGAACTTGCACGATATTATAAATGTTTTGTCTTCAATGTTTAGCTTACCAATAAAGTTTTTATTATTGCTATTATTCATGAACATTATTTATTTTTAAACCTTCTGTGAATTAGAACCATCCCTTAATATTAGCATCCTTACTGGCATATTTACCCTGTCATTATCATTCTCTCAGCCTTGTCCCATTCACAGCGGCTTCTTTCTTAGTCTGAAGTTAAATGAATAACAGTAGGTATATGTATTACGTACGGCGACTGCCATCAAGTCTCCATGCCACAATACATTATGGAGATAGGACACTCTTTGTTAGATTAGATATTTACCCTGTAGCATAAATAACTGGGTAAATAATATTAAATCAGGGTAATAATGTTATCATAATGTTACCTGAATGCTATTTGACTTGGTAAATATCCCTATTTTCAAGGCCATCGCGCACTATACGAAAATTAAAGGGGTAGGTTGATATATCTGCCACTGACCTCCAATCACAACTTCAGTTGCCCGTGGCTGGCCAAAACTATTCCTTAACTGTTACAGGAGTTGGAATACCAGAAATTCACAAATAAAACAAAATATAAAAATTTAAAATAATTGTATTACGTAACACTACTGACTTACATCACAGATAACAGTAACTTAGCTTATTTAGTCTTACTTATTTACTCTCTACCTATATTTTCATTTATCACATCTCTGTGTCCTTAACGATCGAGGATCTCTTACACTATTTTCATCAATTTGTTTGATAGGTAATCACAAATTATATATTATATAATGATTTGGATGTAGTGTGTAAATAATAATGCATTCTGTTGGGTATTCTCAAATGTCTCTTCAGCTTTCTTCCGATCTCCATGATAGCAGGTGAGTTGTTCCCAGTGCTCGTCCATATGGCTGAAACATTTCATTAAAAATATTACAATCATACCGATGCAAAAGATATTCTTATATTCAGATCTACCGACAAGCCTATCTATATCTACCGCCTGGAAGAGATCGCGTCAAGCGATAAGGCCGCCCTTTGTACATTATAGTTTTAAGTACCTATTTCTTTATATGTTTGTTACAAATTTGATGTGCAAATAAAGTTTTCTCTATCTATCTACCGACAAGATTGAAAATACTACTAACAACTGAAGCAAATTATTATAAAAATAATAAAAACATTCAAACTATGGTTTAGGGACCAAGCTGTACACATGACAGAATTATATAATTAACGAATTGGGTGTGTCACTTTTAAAATAAGTACTTACATATTTTACTTTTTGGCCTCACGTTGACGACCACCCCGCATATATTATCAGAATATTTGAAGTTTTCTCCAATTAAAAGCAGCACCTGCAAATATATGCAAAAATTTAATCGATAAAAATAGTCTATGTCCTGTCCGCGGTCTAGAACTATGTCTATCCCAATTTTCATTTATTACGCTCAGTGGGTTTACTCGTAAAGGCGTAGCAGACAAGAAATAAAAAAAATCGATGTTAGATAATTATGTGATGCTTTGGTGTATATGGACTTTCTACAGTTAACTACAAAAACGCGTTCTAATCTATACGTGAGAGTGACATCATTTCTCCGAAGCGGCCGATATAGGACAATGCTGAGCAGTGGTGCTACAGAAGTTGTCAAGATAACAGCAAGTTGATGAGTCATCTATTAGTCAACGTAGTAATAAGCACTTTTTATAAAAAGCAGTCGTTAAAACGCGACGAATAATATAAGGGTGCGCCAAAGTTCACCTAAAGTTTCAACTCCGATAATTGGAAATCCGAAAATGTTGTTCCTAACATTTTTCATCCTAACAATTACAATTCCTAACTACTCTGTCACTAATGTTCATAATTCGAAGCATTCAACTTCCTAATGTCGGTAGCAATAAACATCTATTGTACTTTTATTAGTTTTCCTATATTTTTTCAGCATAACCATCTTTTACACTATTATTCAAAGTCATAATCTTTAGTGTCTTAATCTTTAGCTTTTATTTTGTGTAATCTGATTGTTACACAAAATAAAAGCTATAGTTATAGCATAGGTCAATTATGGGTAAAGTAGTAGGTTAGGTTAGGTTAGAACTGCGACCATAACACAGCACGAGCCAAACGAGTGAAGCGAGCGTGCCGCGGCAGCGGTCGGCGAGTGCTAGAATCAATCTGTTTTTAAAATAGGTGTAGTACTATTTTTACAAATTTGCAACAGTTCTTAAATAGGTGCTCACTATGAAATATGTTAGTGAACATATTTTGGTGCACATTCAGTATATTTGGTGGAACAAAGGCAAAATTAGTTAAATTATATGGGAATAAATTGAAGCACTTTTAAATACCATCCATTATGTTTAGGGATAAAAGCGTTCTGATAAAAAAAGTAGGAGTTTAAATGTATTTACATTAATGATATTAGTAATAACAATTTTCGGAAACATGAGTGTTATGAACAACACCGGTAGCACTACAAATAGTATGAATAAAAACTTTAGGATGAAAAATTTTAGGAAGAGTGATCATTCGGATTACAAATCGTTAGGAAGAACAATTTCGGGAAAAGAACTTTAGGTGAGCCAATATGGACCCATAATATAAATGTACAATAATACGGTTGAAAAATTATGTTGCTATTGAGCCGCGCATCACAATATTATGTTCCTCCTATTTGTTGTTGATCAATATTATTAAATAAAACAATTTATTGACATTATTTTTGTTCACATTTATGCTAATTTATTGACATTTTAATAGGATATTTTCTAAACTTCTTGACATGTTACTACTATTATCTACAATTATTTTTGAATCTACATTATTATTACGACTGCATGATTTTACTCTTTATTTGATTAATGTATTATTTTAATTTAAGAACCCTTGAGGGAAAACTTTGTATGCCTGTATGGGCGGAACATGGAATGTACCTATTTATTTGTAATAACAACTGTATCCACCTGTGTTTCACAAATGAAATAAATTGAATTGAATTGAATTGAAAGAAAAAAACAATCACACCTCTGGCTTCTACGTACCTAGCGCCTCATCCACTTTAGAAATGCTTAGCAAAACTGTAATTTTCTTCAATATTACAAGAATATAAATGTAGATCCAAATCGATCTACCCTATATGTCATATTGTAAATTTTATTTTTAACAACAAAATATAACAACAATGTTTTTAAGCAGACCTATATTTATGCAAGCTGTACCTGCATGATCGTAAAAAAATTGAATAGAAAAAATCGATATTTACTCATAATCTGAACGTAATACATATTCAACTGAAAAGATTAAGAGTTTAAATTTGTGTCTACTTTAATGACATGCATTACTAAAAACATTTACATGCATGTGGGCTCCAAACCCACACCACCAGCACAGTAGAGAGCGACGAAGCGACCTCTTTGTTGTGTTTGTCAAGTAAGCATAGTTCGCCATCAGACGTGCGGGAATTCCCCTTCTGTCCTTGCATAGTGGCCTTAAAATGGAATTTTACAAAATGGATAGACGACTGAGCTTTTTGTGTGATTTCAATAATTCTGTTGGGAATGTGGCATTGAATTTACAAGCGAATAGTTAAAATTCAGCCCACATTAAATTTTATTTTAAATATGTATGTGAATGTATATTACTCATTCGTTCATATGGGTCCATATCGGCTCTCATAAAATTTGTATGCATATTTACGATTTTACTACGAATTGGAGTTCATAATAATCACTCTTCATAATTTTTTTCTTCATAAACTTTATGTTCATACATTAATATTCCTATAATCGGAACTCATAACACCCCGTCATCATATTTTTTTATTTCATAATGTTTTCATTAAGAAGGTGTTTAATTAATATTTTTTTTATTCAGAATAGTTTTCTTCATAAGAGACAATGTTCATATTATTTGTGTACATAACGTTGTCTCAAATAAGATTAAATTGTAGCATTCTGTTAAAAATGTAGGTATGTTTGTAAATGTTTTAAAAACAGATTGATTCTAGCACTCGCCGACCGCTACCGCGGCACGCTCGCTTCGCTCGCTCGGCTCGTGCTGTGTTATGGTCGCAGTTCTAACCTAACCTAACCTACTACTTTACTAAAAGTGATGTATGTTTATTAACAGTATGAATTTTGATGTATAGGATAAATAGCACTTCTGATTAAGAAATATATGAAAGCAAAAATGAGTACAAATAAATGTATGAACAATAAAATTATGAAGTCGATTCATTTGGCGTTTTAATATTTATTGAAATAAAAATTATGAAGAGTGATCATTATGAAATAAAATTGTATGAAACACATTTTCGGACTTTCGATGTTAGGAGTTAAAAAGTTATGTAAGAAAAAGCGCACCCCGTTCATATATTTATATAAATTTTATTTATTTAAGTATTTTATTATTATGTAGGTATTATGCATATATTTAAATTATGCATTTATTAATTGTATTGATTATTATCATTATTCTTTAGTGATACCTACTATATACTATAAACATAATATACCTTTTATTTCAAATCAAAATGCTATATATTATAACTTCACCTGCCTTGTTAATCTCTGCATTATCAAAAGTTAGAGTAAACAGGCGTCCCAACGTGAAACACCTGTTTGGCTCGGCAAATGTCATAGAGAAAGAAATGTGCGGAGCTGACGGCCAACCCACAGTAGTGGAGAAGCATTGCAAGAAGGCAAAAAAGCCAGTATTGTAATGATATCTGCACAATCTTAAAAAGTATTTACTTTAGGGTTAGTTTTAAGTTATTGATTTTTCACAGTTTTCAATCATTTTTTCAACTTACCGAATCCAACCAAATAGTATCCATGACACCGTACTTCAGCTCATCAAACATGATTTGCCATCGCCCTCCTTTCTTGTTGGCCTCGTCCTCCCACATGGGTCGGATGCCATTCTTGAATATAGCATAGTCCTGGCCCAAAGGCAACTCCGATGGTAGCTTCATATGGTGGTATAGACTGAAAGGAATAAATATGGTAAGTTAGATCAGTCAAAATACAGATAATCTACCTACTTCTTACATAATTATTTCTTCTTACATAATTAACGTGTTTGGTTTAAATGCGCTTATCTCAGAAGCGATAAAGTTTATTAAGTAGTTATATATAGTTATTTATTTCTTCTTCTTCTTCTTCATTCGAGTCGACGGCAAAGTCAAATTTTATTAGCCCAATATGTGGCTACCTGAACAGCACTTTCATCCTTCGTGCAGGTAGTAGTTATTTATTGAGGAAGGCTAATAACAACATGATACGACCCACGGGAGCAGAGCACTTACGTTTAACGCGGGTAAAATCGCAAGAAGCAGGCATTTGCTTACCACCAATAATCTTCAACAGTTTTAAAGGTCGTCAACTCCTCCAAATTTTCTTCCCAATTCTTGTGTTTGTTTGTGTACAACCAAAAACTCCATTTATTTTCTAACGGATGTTTCTGTTCTTCGAAAGATAGCAACATTGTCACTAATTGTACCTGGAATTAATGGCAATACACGAAATTAGTTGCCTGCCTCGTAATTCTAGTTGTTGTATCACTTTATTACTGATTAAACACAAATTGTTAAAATAAATAATAGTTTAAAAAACTAAAAAACACGCTTTTAAATTCTAACTAAAAAGTGAAAAATAATTCCTAATATAAGCTGAAAAAAGCGTGGGCGCTCTGTGCCATATTTTTCGTCTATCGAGCAACTTCATTTTTTAGTTAGAAGTACTTTAAAAGCGTGTTTTTTAGTTTTTTAAACTATTATTTATTTTAACAATTTGTGTGTTCTACTTTATAGTTTGGTTTATTTATAAGAGCGTTTTTTTTATTTTTTTTTATTTTTTTTATCGAATTATTGCATTGTCATCGATCTTTGACAGGTGTGCTAAATTTGTTGTGGTGGGTCAAAATCGAGTCCCAAGGAGTCGGTTACATACATACATACATACAGGTGAAGCTAATATAAGCGTGTTAAAAAAAGAACTAAAAAGTTTGAAATAAAATTATTATTATAAAACAAAAAACCCGACTGCGAAAAATAGTGAACTGAAAAGATAAAAACAAGTAGCCTAGTAATAGAATAGGTTTGTAAGGTCTTGGGTTTGATCCTCGACCGGGTTTTTTTTTTCTTTTTTCACGTCGAACACGTGCTTCTGGTGACACTTTGTGCGGTGTTTTCGCCAGGCAATTCTCACTAGCAGTTTTGCGTTTGGAATTGTGCCCGGTAGATGGCGAGACTCACCGTGTATCATGAGACCACATAACTGGTGATTTGTGAGTGTGCGTGTTACCTGCCATACATACCTGCCATTATAAGTGCGAGGTTATGTGCTGTTACTTCTAATTAGCAACACATAGATACTTGTGTGATTAGTGGCTCTTGAAAGATAGCACAAAAGCACTTCACCTGATAATCTGATTGTATATTAACAGGGACGTTCTTTACACCGTTGCTAACTCATAGAACCAATAGGATATGAAATAATAGAAGAATTAAGTAATTAAACTTAACCTTCGCTTAGCCAAGACAAATAACATAACATATTACCCAGAAGGGTGTTGCGAGGTAAACAACTCCCTCATTTCACCTGTTATGCTAACCACCTGAGCCTATCGCCATCTACCGGGCACAATTCCAACTCCGTATTGTGAATTTCCTGACGCAAAGTTCACAAATAACACATTGCCCGACATGAAATGAACCCGAGACTTCTCGGTGAGAGGCGCATACGCTAACCACTTGACCATCGAGGCAGACAAATAACTTGTGGCTAATAACCACTATTAGGCTAGTTAGCGCCACGATTCTTCGCATCGCATTCGTTACTGCGGCGGCAAAACCCCATAATTATAACACATTAGCCCGACCCGAGAATCGAACCCAAACCTCGCGATCTTCAGCCGCATACGGTTAAACCGCTTACTCAGGTACCATCGAATTGGCAATCATATTTACAGTCTACCCGTTTCTTTTTAATTCTCATATTATTTTTTAAAAGAAATATCATCTATACTTATATACTTATAATAAATCTGTAGAAGTAAAATTTCTGTACATTGAAAATATCAAAAAAAAATAGCAGGGCGTGTTACTACACCGACACCGAACCCAAAAATGTAATTAACTTTTTTTTTGTCTGTCTGTCTGTCTGTCTGTCTGTTTGTTCAGGCATCACGCAAAAACTACCGGTTCAATTACGATGAAACTTGGTATAATTATTCTTTAGTATCCTGGGCACCACACTGGGTACTTTTTATCCCGGAAAAGTACCCAGTATATAAATACAATAAAATACAAACTTAACTTTGCGGTTTGCTCCCGAACCGCAAAGTAAAGTTTGTCGTAGGTTATAAATGACCTATGACAAACTTAACTTTGCGGTTCGACTTATGAAGATAAACCGAAAGGTTTATTTTTTATACCTAAGTCGTACTGTATAGATTTTAATTTTAAAGTTTAGGTAGTAAATTTGATATTGTACGTAGTGACCGTAGGTTATTTTATAATACTGTTAGGTAGGATAAGTACGAATCCGTATAGATATTAGTTTATAGGGATTTTGCTTATTTATTGCTTATATATTTATTCTAATGTATTTATTACAGTAATGTATGTATTATTTACAATTATTATGGTTATTATATTTCAAATGAATTGCCAAGTTAGACATTGTTTTATCTTATTTATAATTATGATTGATTATGGTTATTTTGACCTATTATAATATAATATAAATTGTCAAAAATAAATTATGTCAATCTCAATAATATAGAATATATTCTATATTGAGATTGACATAATTTATTTTTGACATCATATTATTGACTTAAGTTTCGCCTTCTGACATTATAATGAATATCAATTGATACATTATTTTTATTATTTAATATGATGATTAATGAAAATTAATTCATAATTATATCTATAGTTTCTTTATTAACTCATTAAATTTGATTTGTATAACCTCATTTCATGATATTTTAAATATTGTTAAGTAAAGGCAATCTGTGTGTACATTTATTATTTTTTATATTTTTGGAGTATAAATAGTTTTTGTTATTAGAATCTATATATTTTTTTTGTCTGTTCTGAAACCCTTATATAAACAGTAGTATACACACATTGTTTTTACTCCTTTATTTTCTGCTTGAAGTGTAAGATATTGCAACCTTATATACTATGGATTTATTAACAAGTAATAATTTAATTCCATTTCTATATTTAAGTTTATTTTCTCTTTAGCTATAATGTTGTTTTGGTTGCTATAACTTACACATAGAATTATTGTCAAAGAACAAACAAAAATTGTATGAATTATTTGAAAAGATGGTGCACATGAGTTTCTCACCAGCTCTTCTCATGATGCAATACCCATCGGAGCTGGTACTTGGGTTGATTTTAATTCAAATCTCTAAGTTGAATTATAGTCAATCTAAGCTCCGGTGTCAAATCATTTTATTACAATAAGTATTATAATTTAGTTAGCTAAGTTTTATTTTAATTTTATATTTTTTGTGTTTTGATGTTTGTTTTGACGTGTTCATGCGCCCCTTGGTGCCCATGGAAATACATGATTTGATTTGATTTCATTTATTGAGTTTAGATTAGTTATTATCAGAAATAGGTTTATTTAGGTAGATAGGTATTTTATTTTCTGTTATTGAGTTTTTTTATTGATGTACCTACCAGACAGATGAAATCGCAGGAGATAGTTTGTTTGTTTGAAAGCGCTAAGTTTAAAAACAACTGGGTGAATTTTGATATTTGACATTACGCTAAACTCTACGGGCTGTCATGGACGCACGTGTCGCAATTTCTTATTTCAAAATTTGAATTAGTTTCGAATTAGGTACATGAGTTGTAGCTATTTATTTGATTTGTTTGAATATTATTTTCCTTGAGTTTTTGTCGTATATTTCTTTTGGTCGGTTTGGTAATAGATAGGTAAGTAAGTACATGAGTTGTACCTACTATTGTTATATTGACATTGTTACCTTTAGCATTCTTTGTTCATAAAACGACATCCACGCGGACGAAGTCGCGGGTAACAGCTAGTAAAAAATATAATAATGCAACTTACCGCACTCGCCCTGTCGAAATGCGCCACCTTGTTCAAATGATTATCTCATAGATTTTACACATTTGTATTATTTCTGTTTGTGATTCATGCTGAATGATACACCTCCTGGAATTCCCGAGAACGATGCTGCAATGTTGCCGTGTTTTACAATTTCGTTATGTAAAATGTTGCCGTCAAGAAAATTATTCTTATGAATGTTAAACCTAAATATATTTTAAACTAATGCCTACATACCTACTACAAATTTTAGTGCTAGCTATAAATTAATATATGAATAATAATATTACACATAAGATCACTCGATATGTATTCGCAGCTTGTGAATATATTATGTCCGAAGGTGATTAAAAGGGGAACTTACAAGTAACTACAAATTGTCGATAGCCGTCGATGAATGTGTCGCGAGTTCGTGACACCTAATTGCAGTAGGTAATAATTTCTGTCTATATACCTTTAGGTCACCGTCAGAATGTCAACTGACGGCTCTGTTTATTTCAATTTGTACCAAGCTCATGATTATTTTTTTTATAAGACGCTGCTGTAGTAAATATTGTTGCCGTGCCAAATGAACAGGCGCTTGGTACAATTTTAAGACAATTTTAGTCAAGTTTTACCTTTTAGTATACGAAACTTTATTTATTTATTTATAAATTTAACAAAACAAACTAATATACAAAGAATGACATGATATAATTTACAGTGATTGTATTACAATCTTCACTAGGTTTTTCGATATACCTTTGGATTCTTTGACGAATGAAGCAATTTTTCATGCAACAAACTTTTTAACTTTTTAAGATCTGCGTCCTTTATATATGACTGATGGCACCTCGTTAAGCTTATAGCAAAACGATATTGAATGATTTCTATCTTAATTCTATTTCTATTTCAGAATGTCTGGTCCAACAAATATTCATATCTACTTATAATCAAAGTATTCATCTCGTATTCATATTTCTCTGTAGTTAGCATAAATATCTATTTATTTATTTTTTGTACATCCGTGACTCGTAATCCTCGTGCCTGAGGGTCATGACCTCTCCATCAATTATTTTTGTCCCTACGATGTTCCGCCATCTCGATCTATCTCCAGCCACCCGGCGAGCATCGTAGACAGTGGAATTGAGTGTGGTGCGTATTTGGTCAGACCAACGCATCGGCCCCGCGCTATTTTCCCGTCAACTTTGCCAGTGGCCAATAGTTTATCTAGGTTATCTCCAAGATTTCTGGAAATGTGTCCGAAGTACTGTAGGATACGCTTAGGCAGATGGTTGTACAAATTAAGTTTTGGAAAAAAATATTAACTTTATGTATTGTGTAAATTTAATAAAAGAATATAATAATGATATCATGACTTTTTTTATTATTTGCGAAAAATTAAGTCGAAATCTTGGAATTTCAAATGAAACTAGTAAAATTGTTAATAAATATTATTTACTACAATGACTGAACTCACTTCTTTAAAATAGGCTTTTGAACGAATAATTAATATTAAACTAATAATATTTCTGTGCATTTTAATCGATATAAGGCGCAGGACCGGGTGTTGTGGCGCACATTGAGTGAGGCCTATGTCCAGCAGTGGACTACGAGAGGCTAAATGATTGATTGATAATCGATATTCTTCGATGAAATTAAATCGATTATTATTTCCAACAAATTGAATCGGTAACGTGTAAAGGTATTACTATTGCTGAAATATCTAAAAAGGTTATGCAAGGCATATTAAAGTATTATTTTAAAAAGTTATTGATGCAATTATAATCACAAGGTAACATTTTTTAGTCACAGTTTAATATGTTCAGATATGTCTATACGGAATAATGACCAGAACTAACTCATTCATTAAATCAAAGAGAATATAATCACTACATTTTGATTAAATGTGTGCGAGTGATTAAAAGTTAGGATTTTGTCTATCTATCGTTTCATTTATAAAAAAGTTTTATGACATCTCTTAAAGATAGACAGTTTGAAAAATTACTTAACGATTACTACCTGTATAATCCAATTTCTTAGGTTTTTGCTGACACATATTAAAAGGGTACATTATGTACCTAATCTATAAGAGTCCTTATGGCGCAAAAGTGATTCTCTACCAACGGGAACAAAAATAGGTATGTATTACAATATTACAAAGAAAAAACGGGGTTTTGGATTTTTCTATAAAATGATATTTATGTTTATGAATCATTGCATCGCTGAAATGATGTTACAAAATGACCGACAACAGACAGAAAGAAGTGTTAACGTAAATCAAGCAGTGTTTACAACATTACAATGTTATGTGCTAGTGTAAAAATATGTTACCTTTAATACTAATAATTTATATTCTGCAACCAACTAGTACATTTGACACAATTATAATAATATCTATAACTCCAAGAGCACACTTTTATTAGCAAGTAATAGCAACCTTATTGCAGGAATCGTTTCCACCGCCCGCGATTTGTGATTGCAAACAGCTAGCCTGCTACCAAATGCACAAACTGAATTTATGTGCCACATGGTATACAAATTACTTATCAAATCAATACAAGATCCGCACTTTTTATATTTGACGATAATAGAACGCTAAATAGTATATAACTGTAATCTTAATATAGTTTGATTTATCATCAGACATGAAAACAGACTCTATTTGACACACATTTGTATACCATGCAGTAAATCCCATTAAAAAGATGCCAGCTCGGAGCCCATAAAATTATAACTAATGCACACATTTTAGTACAAAAGTCAGACTTAAAATTTAACACCACAGACTCGTAACATGCACGTTATACAGTAAGATAAATTATGTGAGACGAATCTTTAACATCGACATACAACTCCGGTAGCTAATCAAAGTACAAACACAACAACATATGAGGCAGCTTCATTTTGTTAAGCATCCAAAACTTACTTATAAATTTAACATTGTTTCCAAATCACTAACCTTTTTTCGAATTCATAAAATCGAATTAACTAAAAAGGAGAGTAATTTTGAGCTCATTAGAAACATCCACTAAAAATTAGACACTAGAATATTTAGTTGACATTTCATTGTACAAAATGTACTGTTATTGCTCATTTACACAATGCTAGCTTTGCAACTCAAGATTCATGCTATCTATCTACATATAACTTTATACGAGAAAATAGTAACAGCATCAATTTGTCTTGCTAAACTTTCATGGTGTAAATGGCACTCAGCTCACCATATCACAAAACAACACACATTTGACATACTACCTCATACGCATGTTACATTGATAACAATATCTACTACACAGTGTATAGATTCTTCGTGGCGGAACTGTGCTTGACCATGGTGTCGCGATGCACTTGGAAGCCTATTTTCCCGTGGATGCCGAGTTGCTCTTTGATTTTTCTGCCGATTTCGATGTTGGCGTGCTGTTTCGAGGTGTCGGCCGTCCATACTCCTGAAAAGCATAGAGATACAATTATTAATATTGGCACTTAATTCGTTAGCGATCAACATGTGCTGGACAGCAAAAAAAATATTTAATGGCAGAGACCAAATGGAGGCAATTCATACAACAATGCCATACTTACGTAACATGCTTTAAGATATTAAAATAAATTTAGATAGATTTAAAATAACTTAAATTCGGTGAAGTAGCAACCAACTGGCATGGTGATAAAAATACAAGAATTTGAAGTAACATACTATAAATCTAACAAATTTTATAACCATTCAGTTTCATGGCTGAGGCCATTTTTAAAGTACAAAATTAAAGAAGTAGAAGAAGTAAAGAAGAAGTAATTAAAAAAATATTGTATCAATATATTACACATTTTAAGTTATATGTATAGCAAGTTTTGTAAAAAAAAAAAACCAGTTTCATAAACAAAATATTTTGTATGGCTATTATCAAAATTCACCATTCAAATTTAATGTTATTTAAAAGAAATGTATTTAAATTATTAATTAATAAATGTTATTACTCTATGAATGAATATTTAGAAGATAAAAATATCATTGTTGTGATTCAGAATTAGGTAATAGTTTGAAGTAGTTTTAAGTATGCATGATAAGTTAATTAAATTTTAGTTATAAGTTAATATTTGTACGCCAGAAATGGTAAAATGTATGAAACTAAAGTATAATTGTGAACACCTATTTGTACTACATTTTGACAAATAAATGATTATCTATCACCTTAATTTGTTTGGAGCATATGGGCGAGTCTATTACTAATGTGAATTTAAAATTATTTATCATGCCTAAACAGTATGGGTATTGCAATTATTATTAGATGGTCAATGATTTTCTGAACAAAAGCATAGTATAAATTCAAGTGCTTTTTTTAACGGGATATAATCCCACCCACACGCCCACCACTATGACTCCTGTGACGCCAGGATCTACAGCGGTAACCAACTGAAAGGCACCGTGCATGACACACGGGCAATCCCAGGGAGAGTTAAAATTCAAGTGCTATTATATGCAGTTCTTTGATTAAAGAATTAAGTCCATTGAGATATCTTTGCATGTGTGAAGTGCTATTTCATAAATAAGCATCATTATATCAAATTTAACCTGTAACCTTGGGTTTGAATCTATGCAACTAGTTATTTAATACCTACCAATTTTATCAAGTTTTGCTCGAACATTGACGACGGCGCCGCAAATTTCTTCAGAGTGATCAAAGTTTTCACCAATGAGCAGGAGAACCACATCTAACCAAAAGCGGTCAAGATCGGAGTTGCGTTGCTTTTTCTCAAGACTGATGAGCCATCTGCCACCCATCTTGTTGGCGTCATCCTCCCACATGGGGCGAATGCCTTGCTTGAACACAGCATAGTCGTGGCCTTGACGCAGTTCTGAGGGTAGCTTGATGTGGTGGTACAATCTAAAATTAAAAACAATATATTTTAAAAGGACGACCATCTATGTAACTATTCAAGATTTAAAAATCTTTTTGTAACAAGTATGTGTTTTGTTATAAAATTGTATAATACCCAGAACAATGGCATGGTAATGATAAAAAAAAATGAAAAGTTGAGGGTAGCAGCTATGAGAATACTATAAATAGGTACAATGTTTCAATCCCATCTTCAGAGATCATACCATTATAAATTACTTTCAATATTAACTAGTATCCAAAATTTAAAAGCATTTCTGTATAAATCTGGAGATCATTGAACTTGTGACCAATTTGAAAGAGTCAAAAAAATAATCCCTAAAGTTCAGTGATAGTAACAAATACCATTGATTCTTAGATATTACAGAAGTAAATACAATATTTTTATTATTTTACTGGCAAATGTAACTGAGTATTTTATTTAAAGCTGCTCATGTAATAAGATTGTTTACTCATTTGTATCAGAAATTTAAGTTATCATTATTGTCTCATAAAGGTGAGTAAAACAAAGATAGATTAGTCTTCGAAAGATAGCACTTCAGTCACGAATGAATAAATTACCTCCAGAAGTCTTCCACTGTATCGAATGTGGTTAATTCAATTAGGTTCTCCTCCCAAGTCTTGTTCCTGTCATTGTCGTAGAACCAAAGACTCCAGGTGTTCTGCAGAGGGTGCTTGATGAGGAACTCTGGCGGGACTTCGGCATTGGTCGTGCCCTTGGTCTCTGTGGTCGCGGACCCCTTAAATACACAGGTCATTTTACTAATAATCCTAACCTAAAACAACTTGACAAAAACCCTTTCCACAAATAAATATATCGATAATTTAATAAATAGAACAGGTTTTCATGAATATTTCATAGCAATATGCTACTTTTTCCAACATAAAACACTACAAATACGAAACAAATGCAGCAGTGAAAGTTAGTGCAGCCACATCAGCATATCCCGCTAAAAGTAAAGGAAGTACATTAAAAATAACGGCAATTACGGGTGGAAAGCATAATTTACAACACAAATTATTAAAGTTACCCACTTCTACTTCTTCAGTATTATTTCCAGCCATGTCACAACTCACAAGAATCTCACGATGTAATTTTTTTATAAAAAGGAAGACAGACGGATACAATGTTGCAACACTTCAAGCAAACTTCAAGAGTTTTCATTTATTTTTTTAGCTTTGACACCAATTTGACACGGGCCGAAAATTTTCAACCAGCATCATTGATGAACAACAGACAAAACTACGATTTATTTGTTTTTAAATAAAATTTTATGGATCATTGATTTTGAAAAATAAATAAAGGCTAAGAAAAATGCTAACTGCATTATTATTATTTTCGAATCCACTTTAATTATTTTACATAGTGCAATACCCAGTTTTCACGTCAAACTCCTGTCAAAAATCGAAATTTAAATTTTATAATTGGTAGTGATGTGGTTGATTCAATTAAATTTACCGGTTTTTATTAGTTTTACAAAATAATTACGTAGTTTTAACATGGTTTTAACTTTGAAAATAGTTGGTCATGTTTTCATTGCTTCAATGAATACTATGATATTTTCTCTGCATAACTCAAAACTGAATACCAATGAGTATTAAATATGGCTGTAATAAAAATCACGAATAAATTTGTACATTAGAGCAAATCCTATTTCTAATGGCAACTCTGAGCTGTCAAATTAATTTTCATTTCCTTTCCTTCAATTTCAATTTCCAAGAGTGCGGCTTCATTCTTTTGCTAGAATCGTATTTACCGGCCCCGTCCATCTACATAATATTCTAAACAGTTATTTATTGTTAAAATATTGAAGATGTCTGTCCAAACAATGCTCTTAGATTTCTCTATCGACCCAGCTCGTCTAGGAGACGAAATCGGGCAAAAAACTGTATTCGGTCAATTGGAAACCGTACTGAAGGAATATATTCCGAATCTTATGTTAGCAGCTGAAATAAAACTAGAAGGAGGCTCGCTTAAAGTGTTGACCGGGAAGAAAAGCACTACAGTGTCTGTGAGACTGTTTGATCGTGGCCTTGTCACTGTAAACATTGAATATTATAAGGAAGAAAATGAGGAACCATTGATTAACCTCAAGGTAAGACTTATTTGCTCAATTCAAATTGCGTGTGATAAATGCTATGATATTAAGCCACTCTTTAGAATAGACTTTTAAGTTAATATAAAAAAAAAATGGAGTTACCTGCTGAGCTATGTTCTATTATAATAAACAAACATAGTGACTGTTAACCCATAGTATTAATTAAATAAATAGTTTTTAAATTAAGTACATTCATGATTTCTGGGACTTCTGCTATTTCATTTAACAATTTCATTCATTCAATATAATTTTATTAAAAGCATTAACTTTAGATTAATGTGCAAGAATTTAAGTCTATTTAGTCATTCATAGATGTATGAAAATAAATATTTATTGCTGATACATTTGGTTCTCTAAAATATATTAGATTGAAAAAGTAGGTCAGTACTTATATATTAAAATATTACAATAAGTATATCTTAGTAAAGCAATTAATTAATTTAATATTGAGTGCCACATTTATAAAATATATGAATACATATTTTTAGTTCACATAACCAAATGTATTTTTTTATTTAGATGTGAAATACTATAAAAAATTAAAATTAATATATAATTGTTGTCAAACCAAAAACTGCTAAGTGGCAAAAATACACTTTGGGGTTATTTCAAAATTAAATTCAGTTGTAAAACCACTCTACTCTGTCTTCTCTTTAGGCTTAGATATTTAAAACTATGTTATTTTTAGCAAGCAAATTTTAGTTTGACAATGACAACATCAGAGTTGTTTGAAGGTTGAGCGTATATACATTTATTTTCTAGTGCTCTAAACTACTGGAAAGTTCGGTAAGAATGTCATTGGACTGCGACAGAGTAAAATTGTTTCCAACTATAAAACGTGGTTATAGATTCGATGTTTATCTTACTAGCTCAGGTTAGAAATAATATGTACATTGCTTTTTTATTGCCCCGTTTCAACTTAGTTTCGTTATTTCCTCTTTTAAATGTTAACTATATTTTTTGTTTTATTATCCTCCAGTGTTACATACACATTGATTTAAATATGATATTTTATGATGTCGTCAAATTTGTATTATTCTGAACACTTATTTACAAATATTTATAATCACAATCGCACTTATTCATTTCAATTGTATTTAAGAAGTAGTAATCAGAAAATCTTTTGAGTGTTTACAGTCTATCGTATTTTCGACGCGATTTACTGGCCTTTCTGCGCGCGTGCATCCGCGTATGTGTACGTGTTTAGCCGAACGTCGCTGTAATTATAAATACACAGGAGTATGATGTATTTATTAAACTCTTAAACGCGCGTCACCAAAGCGGTATCGCGTTCCCAAAATACGATGGTATGAAATCGCTCGTATTCATAATCATATCCTGCAAAATCATACTACTCAAGACGTCTATCAAATCTACTCAAGAGTCTAGTATGGTGACTAATTCTTAACTCTTTTAGCCATTCATAATATAGAACACAAACTAGTCTGAATACCAAACACAAGATTTTTTCAGAAAATGTAATAAAATAATGGTATATCTATGCACTTCTTAATGTTATAGAATACCAATATTCATGTTACACACTCAACATGATATTGTTTTGGACACACATCTTTTCTGTCTAATCTGCATGTATTTACTTCCTTCTATCTCAGTACATAGCTTGACATTCCACATAATATAAACCAACTAACGAAACTTCCAGTAGGAGAACGCTCAACCTATTTAGCCCTAAATATTGCATGCTAGAGTATCCATTTATTTTTTTGTTTGTTTCCTTCTTTATGATTAATTTTTCCAATAGTCGGCGAGAGTATTGGAAAGCCAACTGAAAAAATACATCTGTATTATAAAGTCGCAAGCTTACGCGCCGCTAAAGCGATGCCTGTTCGGAAGGTATTACCCTACCTCAGGTAAGTGATTACTACATTATACTCATAGATTTTAATATACTCGATTTTATTTTTCGTATATTTTAATTTGAAAAATGTTACAAACTCACGTCAGTTTAAATAATTAAAAAAAAAACTCGTTATTGATTGGACAACAGATTGGAACAAGAATTGGACCAAATTTAAATTTACATAGATGACACCTGTTTTTTTAAATATAATCTTGCAGTAGCATTCCACTAAACTTTTCCTGTTCATACATTTATCAGTCTTGTTATTGTAATAAATAATTTATTATTTTTTAAATGTAAGATAATATTTTGATGAAAGATTGGGCCAGTGGAACGTCACTCCGGGTGGTTTTGCGTGACACGGGGTCATACGTTTACTTTGTGTCGGCCCAATTCTTGTGGTCATGTTTGCTTACTAGTTTTAATGTAAATATATTTTAAGGTATTAATAAACGGTGATGATTTATTCTGATGTAGTTACCAAGATCATATTTATTTCTTCTGAAAGAATATTTTTATTGCTTAATAAATATTTTGTTGAACTTTTTGTCAATTGTAAAGATAAACAAACAATACTGTTCTGCCACTTTACATTATCAAACCGTAATTTACTGCTGATCAGATGATATGTAATAAATAAGGCAACATTTTTGATCAGCTCCGTTATTACGATTAATGTTGATTATGAAGCAGATTCATGTGTCAAAATTTGACATTTGAATCTGATTCAATCAAAATCAATCGTAATAAGGGGGCAGATCTACGCATCCAAAACATTGCCGAACCTCTCTCTATTTCGGCCATCACCACAGATCTGTATATAGAGCTAGATCCGGTGAGTTTACGTTATTCGCGTACACTTCTAGTAAAAAATGTTCGCTAGACGTCGTATTGTTGTAGTAAAAATTGACACGCTTCATTTTCATAAAGTTGAACGAACTTACCGGATCTATCTCTATATATATCTGTGGCCATCACTACATCCACTGATAGTCATCATTTCTTTATTGTAAACGCCAAATATATAAAAAAAAAAAAAACAAAAATACGTATAATTAAATACTATAAGTATTAGCTAACACAATTTTTTTCATAATACCTAGCCTCTTAGAAAATCTTTGCATAGACTTAAGAAGCTGTTTTAATCGAGAATAGTGAGTGACGAATTATAAATGGCACTTCATAACTTAATCATATAATTTCTTAATTAGACACAAATAATGCTATGGAAAATACTGATTTTCTAACTGTTGAACGAAAGAACAATAAGGTAAGTTTTATTGGTTCTCTAGATATTTGAATAAAAATATAGGATGTCTAGAATTATGTTCGGCGTATTGGTGCAGAAGGCCTAAAATAATATAATATGAATATCGATCGATGATGAATATTGAATAATTATTCCTGAGGGTCCAGAAAAGTACCAGGTTGGAATGACCAAGTAATAAAGTAAAGATCGTATAAAATAAAGGTTTGAATACTTATTTAGTGCTTTGAAAAACAAATAAATAGTATGTATCAGTCAACGGTTTTGAGAAATGTTTTTTCAGTGCCGTTATAATGTACGGGGTTAGCATATTCGAAACTCCTACGTGATGCGCGTACCAACATGCAGACTGACTGATTGACTGACTGACTGATTGATTGACCGACTGACTGGCTGACTGACTGACTGACTGACTGACTGACTGACTGACAGACTGACTGATTGACTGACTGCCCGACTGCCTGCTAAAAAGAAAGACTGACACACAATGTCTGTCGCTTTTGTTGAAGGTTACTAATTATTGACAAAGTTAATTTCTATTTAAACTATTTTTTTTCATTTTCAAATTTCTAATTCCTTTTTAATCAAATACATACTACCAAAGGTGACAGCTAAAAAATCGTGAAAATATTAAACTGTAGGGGAAAATTTAAGGTCTAACGAACAAACGAGCTCGTTTACCTTATGTTAATGTAACTATCGTGCAAATTAATCATTATTCAGCAGCACAAGTGAAAGCAATGCAGCTGAAAGATGTGAGATACGCACTCTTTCATCGGCCGAACTAATATAAATCGTAAAGTACAACTAATTACTTCAGTCGCAGCGGTCACAACACGTATGGTAATACAGTTAATATTATTATTCAAACTATAAATCACCGCCTGTTACGTCTGAAAAATCAAAATGGCCGAAAAAATGACTACTTTTCGTAAGTACTCGTAATATTTTTGTATTCTCTCGATAAGATTTATTATCTACCGAATTTGAACTTAACGGTTGAGTTGTCCAATATTCAAAATTATATTTATCGAGTCCCAGACCTAGACATCGTGGACCTCTCTCCGAGATGATGTTTATCTTCTTCTCTCATACGTGACATCTACGCGATTAACAATAAAATAAATATTATTAGCAGTACTCCTAACTTTCTACTGGATTTGCCAACGCAATAGATAACTTTGGTTTAAGTGCTCTTAATGCCATGAATTAACCACTATCCACAGTCTACCATGCCTGCTCCTATCATTTACCTTTGTTACACTTAATTTTCATTAGCATAATTATAAAAGCTTTATTACGCAAAACTAAGGAACTCCCAATATTCAATACTCTAATTAAAACCTCGCTTGCGCAAAAAAAACTTCAACTATCAAAGTATTTAAACGTCGTCCTTATTTTAAGACTTGAGGAATAAATCTGAAAATTCCCTGTAAACAATCTAGCAGCACTGCTCAAAGCAATGCATTATAGTCTTAAAAGCAAATCAAACCCTTTGAATTCGGACCCAACAACATAAACCCGGGTAGTTGAGAATGATTTGAATAATGCAAACAAGCGAGACCGGACTTGCAGCAGACGCAGAGGCGTGTGACCCGTCTATTTCCGGATTGTCATTTAGGGTGTCCATGATCCATTGACCCAAGTACTGCGTTTTTGACTACTGCGGTACTGCCACTGCTTATCCGAATGCACAAGCCGTAATACTCGTGGTTGTTTTTACTATCACTTAGTTGTTTAGGCTTCAGAGTATCGGTATAAGTGGTATATAATCCCCGCAAATTGCACACAGAACACAATGGCACAGGACCTTGTTAAATTAACTTGTTTGATGTTTAAAAAGCTAATAAAACCACATGAAACCCTGGGATGGAACCTTTTTCGCAGTTGACTGTATTGCAATGCAAGTGAATTGTAACAAGGTTTGTGTGATTCGCAAAGATTTGTTCGGAGACTGGGTGTGCTTGTATGAGTGAATGTGTGTTTGGCCTTGTCATTGGGGACATTAGATAGTGTATTTGCTTCTGGCGTTCCACCTAATGTAAAATATGTTCCGAAGGCGAGTTAGAAGTTATGGGCGATGACTCATTCACTCACTCACATCTGTTTCACATCTTAAGGATATATTTTTTTAGAATAGCGTTCCTAGAGAGAGGGGAGTTGGTATAACTGATCATTTTGATCAGTGATCAATCACCAAGTTTTCGTTTTTGTTATACCGAATAGAGATAAACTTTTTTTGGGTGGCCAATGGCTTGTGTAAGGTTATTCACTCCCCTTGGCATTTTTACCCGGTAATCTTACTTGTTATCTCGACATAAGATAATGTTATTTACAACGCTTTTTTACTGCAACGCATTTAGTTGTGCAGAAAACCCGTGTAATTGGCAATTCTTGATCCATAGCCGTAGAAAAATGGCGCAGAGGTAGTTGGGCACGTCTAAGTTATTGAGTTGTTGTAATGGGTCGACATATTATTAAATTTTTGTTATTATGTCATGGTTTAATCTGCCAAAGTGCCACGGGACATCAGTTTTGCATAGCAACAATAGAATAGGTTTACATTAAATTGTCTCGCAACATTACAAAAAATGTTTTTTTTTTTTTTTTCAAATATAAAAGGTTTTTCTCGGTTCATTTGAATCTTTATCGTCATAATTTGAATGTTACGTAATAAGGATATCTTTATTTTAGTTTCGGTACCATATAAAACCACCTAGGGACCTTTCATATAATAATAGCAGCCCTGTATCTAGTATATGTCCCACTGCTGGGTTCGGGCCTCTTCTCATGATGAGTAGTGTTAGGCCATAGTCCACCACGCTGGTCAAGTGCGGATTGGTAGACTTCACACACCCTCGGGTACTTTTAGGCACTCTCAGGCATGCAGGTTTCCTTACGATGTTTTCCTACTCCGTTAGCGAGCGATAATTTATATGATAAATACACACATATCTTCGAAAAGACGAATCTTAACGATTTATTGGCAGACATGTTTGTCGTGGGTACGAACCCGAGATTCTTGACTCTGCGGTCCTACGGTCTCCCACGCGGCCATCGCTGCTATAGGGACCTATCTTATGCTGTTCGATAAGTCAGTAAAAATAAAAGCGCTTAAACGATAACGACATAATTACTCAAATCTATTTTTATAGAAACCTGTCCTTTAAAATAATCAAACTTTGCGTGTCATTACCATTTTCATAACACGCGTTTAAATGAAATAAATAAGTAAACGAACACAAAATTTAAGTAGAGCTTTTTTTAAACAAATAACTAGTGCCAATTAATACCTTCTATCTAAAATTTTATAAACATGTAAGATAGGTATTGGCAATTCACTGTCGGATCGTCGAATACTATGACCTATTTGTTGAATATGTGCTAAAATTCGCGATCACGAACAACAACACGACAATAAAGCAGTTTAAACCTGTAATATAATTAAACTGGTATTAATAACGTGCAGCTTATGCATGAACTTTGACTTTAACCAAATGAATATCTGTAAAATATATATAGTAATGTTAAATTAAAATATTTAAAACCACTTCGCAGCATAAATTGAAATAGTTCAAACATAATATTTACTGAGCAGTTATTTATTTATATCAACTTCACCCTATTATGGGTGTAACGTCAGCAAAGAAACTACTACAATACCTGACAATATGACGAGGCAAACTGTGTCACCCATACTGTGTCGTCTATGTGTAGGTACAGTAAACTAGACTGGTATAGACTGGATATTGAGTAACGTCACAGTAAAGTCTATACTCTGGTATCGTGTAATACCCAAGGATGACAGAATCGGGTCAACTGTGGTCTGCCCGACAAAATTGTCAATCTAGCGACCGTTTATAGAGTCGGTTATTTAATTTTGTACAACATTTTAAGTTTCGATAATAGAGACAATAAGATAGGTGTTAATGGACACATTCTAAGCATAAATTAAGTTAGTAACTTAGGTCAAAATTAAATTACTCATTAGTCTAATTTAATATCTAGACTAGACTGTAATCTTTATGACACATCATAAAAAAAAAATTAAGATCGATAATAGCATCATGGGATAGGGATTTTGATTAAAGGCATGTTACATTCGCTTATAATTGAGCTAAAAGCTTAATGTATGACAATATAAGACACCTATGAGTACGATACATTTCAAAAAAGCTTAAAAAAGACACGATCTCGAATTGGTTTTAATATTCAATAAAATTAAAACAAAAGCAATTACAACGAAGAGGGGATATTTTCAGCCCTGTAACCCGTGCATATAGGGCGTAATGAATAAGCATCCAGGCGATGGCATTTCTATATTTAAGATAGGGTCCTACTATCAATAAAATTGCATTCATTTGCTCCCAGCCCGGCGAGCATTTTGCCTGGAGTGTTGGAGATTCGATTGTAATGTAACATGTTACTAAATAAAAATAATGTTCGGTTCATATTCGAATCAAAACGTTACATTACGTGCGAATGCTCGCGGTCTGGAAGCATATTTAGCGTGCATTGTAGGGAGTCACATTGAACCCACTCCGATGTTAACGTTACTTTTTGCTCTGATTGCCACCAATCATCAATTGACTCCACAAATTGCATTGTGAAAAGACCACTTGTATAAATCAGCATCCGCTGCAACAATGTTTTGTTTAAATCGAGTGATATATAAAGTGGTTTGATTGGTCGGGATTAAATTTGACATTAAGTGGTAATAAAAATGCTGTAACACTTCGTCCATTGTTTTATTTTTTTTTGTTCGAAAATCTAGTTCAAATGCTATGCGTCAGGTTCAATGATATACAAATTGACAGGCTCTTGGCTTCATTAAAAGTAATAATAATAAATTTTATTTCTCTCATCACAAAGGTTCACAAACATGGCTTAACTTAAGATATAATGTGGCAAAATGCTAGTAATGTTATGTTTCTTTATGAGAGACTGGAGTCTGTACTAGGGAAAACCCTGTGTGACCGATCGCCAGGCTCCCACCCGGATTTGACGAGCGTTAATCAAAACATTAATATTATTATACATAGATTAGAGCTAAAGTAAAGTCACCAGAACAACTTAAATCTAAAGCTTATATTTCCCTAAATGTTACAACTTAATTTGCAGCATTGTAGCAGCGATAAATTTTATTATATTATAACGGGAATCAACTTAGAGGGAGTAATTAATAATATAGTCCATAATATTTATTTAATTGCGAACATTTCAGACGAACGTCTTTTGGAATACGACATCGACGAAGTGGTATTCGACGAGCAGTCGCCATTCCAGAGAGTCCAAATCGTCCATTCCAAAACTCTTGGCAATATGTTGGTGCTAGATGATTTACAAAGTGAGTAAACTACTTTTTGATTGGTATTATCAGTAGAAAAGAAAATTTCACGGACGGAGGGTTACCTTGAATTTTTATGTACATTAATTATATGTATTGTATTAAATTATTCTAGAAATTTAAAATAGAAAATCTTCTAGAAAAATCTATCGGGAACCTTTATTTTATTTGATGGGGCCCAGTTTAAGATTGCCTTGATCTTCGTTGAGGTTCCAGATTTTGGTGTGGTGGTAAGATTAGACCCTATAATGGCACGGCTTTAGGTGAACCACTCTGAAGAAATGTCAAGCAGAACCTTTTCCCATATGAATAATGTTGTAGGCACACGAACGATGACTCCGACCTATCATCATAAACGCGCATTTGTCATACGTCGTCAATGCAAATACAATTACGATGATAAGATTTTCTTGTTTAGAATGTCGTTGTATAATTTGATGTAATAATAGGAATTTCTGTTTGTAGATATTTCTGAAGCTGATCTCATATACACTGAGACTCTCATGCAGAGGGGCAAGGAGAACTATGAGGGAAAGGAAATTGTCATTTTAGGTGAGTAATATTGCGAATGTTAATACGACTGCCTCGATTGTCTAGTGGTTAGCGTATGCGCCTCTCACTGCGAGGTCTCGGGTTCGATGCCCGGGTCGGGCAAAGTGCTATTTGTGAACTGTCCGTCAGGCAATTCACAGAAGCAGCACGGACTTGGAATTGTCCCCCGTGGATGGCGATAGGCTCACCCCCTATCCCATGGGACCTAAAATATAACAGGTGAAATGTGGGTGTTGTACACCTCTGATACACCCTTCTGGGTAAAATAGGCATGATATTATGTTATTCCAATTATTTGTGGATGTTCGGTAGTTATGTTTGCCTGTAATAAGTACCTGAGGTCAATTTGGGCGATAAGTTCGAATACTGAAATGGACGGGCATCGTTGATTTCTCTGTCAGATTAGTACCCAACTGTATAGGTGCCCTATTTTTTGGTACATAACTTTCATTACGTACGTACAATGGCCTAGGATATGTAGTCTGCCTAAGTCAAGGGTAAATTGTTACATTACATAATTATATATCAATTTTTCATTAACCTAGAAAATTAGTGCTGATTTTTGGCGAGTTGCCAAAAATCAGCACTAACTTGTTTTGATGTTTAAATTAGTATAACTAGATAGCCCAGCCTAGATCATCTAAACATATAATTATTGTGGTATTCTAACCAAATGAAAAAAGAATCAAATTTAAAAATTCCATATGAATCCAAATTTTTTTACTTTTAAAAGAGACCAGCTCAGAATGTACACGTCCACATCCATCTTGTCACATAAAATTTCGGGTGACCTACAACATAGGTTTTCCTAGCGTAGGCATCCACTGAACAACTTACAAATTGTAATGTGTACACTATATTAGATATTAAGTCATTGCTATGTAACTGAGATTTTGTATGCACCTAATTTGAAATAAATTGGATTTGAATTTGAATATCCTTAAGTCGAACATCGTCCTATGTTTTTAAAGTCTTCTTCTTTTGTACAGGTGGAGGCGACGGTGCTCTTCTATATGAATTGTTGAAGGAGAAGCCCAAGTATGTCTGGATGTTGGAGATCGACGAGGTCGTTATGTCGGCCTGCAATAAGTATCTGAGGTCCATATGCGGAGATGTGCTCGAGAGGCGAAAGGGACCCAATTATGAAGTGAGTTTTGTCTTGTCTATCTTTACTATTAATTACTGAAGGAGAATTCTAATTATTAGACTGCCTCGATGGTCTAGTGGTTAGCGTGGTATCTCTCCGCGAGGTGTCGGGTACGATCTTTGCTAAAGCTTACTAGCAATTTGCAAATACAAATTACTAGTATTCTTGTTAACTCCCTCCAGCTAAGCTTAATTCGCTTGTGTTAGGAGGAAGTTCACGTCCGTGGTGTAATGGCCAGGATTCGAACCAACGACCTCTCCATCGTAAGACCGATGCCTTATCCATTGCGCCACGGCCGCTTAACTTTACTATTGATTACTGAAGGAGAATTCTAGTTATTAGACTGCTGCGATGGTCTAGTGGTTAGCGTGGTATCTCTCCGCGAGGTCTCGGGTACGAGCAAAGTGTTATTTGTGAACTTTCCGTTAGGAAATTGACAATAGCAGGACGGAGTTGGAATTGTGCCCGGAGGATAGTTATTAGCTCACGGTGAAATGTGGGTGTGGTAGCCACCTCTGCCACACCCTTCTGGGTAATTAGGCGTGATGTTATGTTATGTAATTCCAATTGTTTCTGGATGTTCGGTCGTTATGTATGTAATAAGTAAGTACCTGAGGTCGATTTACGGCGACAAGTTCGAGAAGTGAAATGGACGAGAAGGAAACTAAAGGTTTTTTTATCATAGCTTTTGATTTTCCAGTCAATTAGAGCCGGTAAGGATAGTTTTCATTCAACACTATCACATTATAATTATTATGTAGGTACAACTCAAGCAAAACATGTTTGTTTTTTTTACATTTTACAAGGTTACGTCTAGACAATTTGTTAAAATAAAAAAGAAAAATTCAACAGGTTCTTCTTAACAAAATCATCGTAATTCGTACCTAACTAATATTTTTCTAATAACTAATGCCATAGATTCAGTAAAGTTTATTAATGGAGCTAAAATTTGTTAAGAACTGCGTCTAACCCAAGTTCTATATATATATAAGCTAATGCGTCATATTACGTGGATAGGTGGCCAAAAGTATTGCGTCCAGTGTAGTAGCAGTATTTAAGAGGTAAACACATAAACACGCGCGGAGAGGATGTCAACCGGTTCTAATAATACTAGCATGCAAGTTAACATGCTCTTATAGATAGGGAAACAATATTTGGTTCTTCAATTAATAGATAAGGCATCAGACGATCGAGAGGTCGTGGGTTCGAATCCTGGACATTGCACCACGGTCGTGAACTCCTAACACAAGCTAATTAAGCTTAGCTACTTAGCTAGAGGGGGTTAACAAGAATACTAGTGATATGTATTTGAAAATTAATAGTAAGCTTTTTAAAAAAAATTGAAGGCAATTAATCAATTTCCAATTCAACGTTTGCTCTATACATACATGTATAAAGCAATTTACTAATTTATTTAGTTTTTGATCAATTTAATTTATTATCAAAAGTTACTCAATTATGCGAAGAAAAAAGCTGCTATAAATACATTGCCATTCCGAATAATGTTTATTTCAACAAAACCGTTTTGTATGCGTCTAGTCTGTTCAATGTCCACTGTTGGGCAGGCATTTCCCTTCTCTTTAACCGACTTCAAAAAAGGAGGAGGTTCTGAATTCGTCTGATTTTTATTTGTTACCTCATAACTTTCGACACGAAGCGATTTTAATGTTTCTGCCTTTATTTGAAAGCTGTGTATTGAAGACAGTTTGTTTTGGAAAATGATTACAAATCTCTCTGTATCAGAATGTATTAAATTCCAGGTAATCGTAGAAGACTGTATGTTGACCGTGAACAAGTTCATAAAGGAAGGCAAGAAGGTTGACTACATATTCGGGGATCTGACAGACATTCCCATCTCCGAGTCTGCGTGCGGCGAGCTTTGGGAGTTCATGATCACTATCCTGAATGCCTCCTTCAAGATTCTCAAGCCCAATGGGAAATTTATGACACATGTATGTATTCATATTTTATTACACCTTTTTTGTACCTACATATAAAATAATAGCAGCCCTGTATCTAATACATGTCCCACTGCTGGGCTCGGGCTTCTTCCCATGATGAAAAAGTTTAGGCCATAGTCCACCACGCTGGCCAAGCGCGGATTGGTAGAATTCACACACCCTCGAGCACTTTTTAGGCACTCTCAGGCATGTAGGTTTCCACACGATGTTTTCCTTCACCGTTAGCACGCGATAATTTATATGATAAATACACACATATCTTCGAAAAGAAGAATCTTAACGATTCATTGATAGAGGTGCGTGCCGTGGGTTCGAACTAGGGTTGCCAGGTGAGTCGCGAAAATATACCGGACAACCCCAAAAAGGGAAGGGGGGCGGGGGTAATCTAGGTCGCAAAAATACGTTTTTTTTTAAACTAATATTTTGCGCGCGCGGGTGGGGGTGGACGCAGGCAGCAAGTACGAGTAAGTGAGACGGGTATACAGTGGTGAAGTGAGAGCCCCCAAACGCACATACAGTACAGACAGCGGCGAGCGAGTAGCGCGCGCGAGTTTTGCGTTTGAGGGATTTCATATGCCTACTTTTGTAGGCGCTTGTGACCAGTAGTACCGACTTTCTTCAAAATACCGGACATTGTTCTGTCCGGTATGACCATTTATTTTATACCGAACATAACGAACTGTACGCTTAAATACCGGACATCTGGCAACCCTAGTTCGAACCCGAGACCTTTAACTCCGCAGTCCTACGGTCTCCCACTCGGCTATCGCTGCCTCAAACTCAAACCTACATACATACATATAAAATCACGCCTTTATCCCACCGGGTTAGGCAGAGTCGATGGAACACCATGTGCTTCGCTCCTATACATACTTCTTTCGCTTCCTCAACATTCATACATCTCGTCATACATGCTCAACGGTTTCGTGTACGTTGATTTTTTGTAAAAAAAAAGACGTGGCACTCGCGGACTGCCGCGGTAAAGCTATTGCATAGCATTTTTTATCAACTTATGCAATTATAATTATTTATTTATTTTATTTATGCAATTATTTTTTTTTCTTTTTTTTTTTGGATATTAATTCAAGTTACACTTTTTGAGCGTGGTGACCGATAAGAAAACATTTTTTTTCTTTTCTATACTATAATATAATATATAATATAATATAATATAATATATAATATAATATAATAATATTATAAAGAGGTAAAGTTTGTGTGTTTGTTAAATTGTCAGGGGTAATCTCGGAATCTACTGCACCGATTTTAAAAATTCTTTCACTAATAGAAAGCCACATTATCGCTGAGTGTCATAGGCTATATAAAAAACCGAAAAATTAAAAGGTTTTTACGTGGTAGTCCGTTTTGTAAAGAGAATCGGAGAAAAACTCATCGTTATACGTGAAGGCCACAGCAGCGCGGCAGCGGCGCGCGATGGTTTCGGCTTATTTCGGTTCGCGTTCGTGCTCACTTCGGAAGAAGGAGGCGTGACCTTCCTTTTACATCTGAGAGGTAGGTACCCGCGCGGCTCTTTACGCAGCGGACGTCCCCAAAATTGAATTTTTCGTAACACACTTTCGACATTCATTAATTTTATTTTCGGTACATTAAAAAAAAAATCTTTTATGTTTATATAGTTTTCATTTAATTTAGGTTATAGATAGGCATTAAGTTTGTTTCATGTACCTAGATATTAAATTAGGTTATAGGTATTAGGTTAGTTTCATGTAGATATTAATTTAGGTTATAGGTAGGTATTAAGTTAGTTTCATGTAGATATTAATTTAGGTTATAGGTAGGTATTAAGTTTGTTTCGTGTAGATATTAATTTAGGTTATAGGTATTAAGTTAGTTTCATGTAGATATTAATTTAGGTTATAGGTAGGTATTAAGTTTGTTTTGTGTAGATATTAATTTAGGTTATAGGTAGGTATTAAGTTTGTTTCGTGTAGATATTAATTTAGGTTATAGGTATTAAGTTAGTTTCATGTAGATATTAATTTAGGTTATAGGTAGGTATTAAGTTTGTTTTGTGTAGATATTAATTTAGGTTATAGGTAGGTATTAAGTTTGTTTCGTGTAGATATTAATTTAGGTTATAGGTATTAAGTTAGTTTCATGTAGATATTAATTTAGGTTATAGGTAGGTATTAAGTTTGTTTTGTGTAGATATTAATTTAGGTTATAGGTAGGTATTAAGTTTGTTTCGTGTAGATATTAATTTAGGTTCTAGGTATTAAGTTAGTTTCATGTAGATATTAATTTAGGTTATAGGTATTTAGTTTTTTGCAATTAGGTTAGGTTAGGTTGTTATTTTGAAATCATAACTTCTGTCAATATGCCTAAAAGAAAATCTCAACTGTCTCGACATACATCCCTGACACGAGCGAGACAGAGACAGAGACTCGGAGAGACTTCCTCTGAGTATGAACAGCGCCTTGCGAATGAGACAGAATATAGATCGCGAGCGCGTAATAGAGAGTCTTGCTTACCAAAGAGTTAAGGGACAATATAATCGTGGCGACCATTCTCACAGGGCCAGCAGTGGGACAACTGGCTTATATTCCGCGGATACCTATGATTCCCACTGACTTACCCATACCGTTTAAAAGGCTACAGTTTCCAGTGAAGATCTCTTTTGCCCTCACTATTAATAAGTCCCAAGGTCAAACATTCTCTCTGGTGGGCATTGACCTGAGAAAGCCGTGTTTTTCCCATGGGCAGTTATAGGTGGGCTTATCTCGGGTTGGAGCTCCTGATAGACAATATATTTTGCTACCAAATGACAACGTTACATCGAATATAGTGTACAGAGAAGTTTTGAACAATTAAAATTATCCTGCGACTTGGTCCTCATGGAATTCGTTAATCGGAAACTCCGAATTCGTTAATCGGAATCTCGGGAATCTTCTTTCACGAATAGAAAGACACATTATTGCTGAGTGTCATAGGTTATACATATAAAAAACCGAAAAATAAAAAGGCTTTTACATGGTAGTCCGTTTTGCAAAGTGAATCGGCGAAAAAACATTCGAATGAAAACGTTTCTTACGAACGCTGCCTTAACTATGAAAGATATATATTGTTGAACATTATGCCCAACGAAGTGGGCACGGGTCAGCTAGTATTAAATAAATGAGAAGTTAATATTGTTCAAAATAGGTTATTAGGGTAGGGTAGGTTAGGTTATTTTCGTTGCGGAATTTCTGGATTCCACGATAGAAGCTATGCAATAGCTTAAAATAATCTCGTTGATGAGATGAATATTTTTATTATGTCTAGAATTTATTCAGGATAAGGAACTCGAAACATCAAATAGTATATGGTTGACCTGGAAGTTACTAGCACAAAATACATAATACAATCTCAAGGAGAATTTAACGCAGTTAGTTGGTTGGTGGCACTTGCCATGAAGTGGTGGGATAGCTATATTAGTAGTTTTTGACACATAAGATTATTGAGGGTGAATATAACAATATTTGTAGATCTTGGTCTGCCTCTTTGGTCTACAATTAGTAGCTAGATATATTACTGTTATGATTTCTTATTTCATATATATATGTATTCAATAAGTATGATATTTATGTATTTAAAGCCAAAAAAATAAATAAAATAATATAAAATTTTAAGATACTCTTTTAAAATGTAAACTTTTTTGTTATTAAACACAAAGAGCTCTTTCTTCCTCTCTCCTACTTTTGCCGTGCCCGTCAGGGTCCATAATTGACACTGTACCTATTTATAAGACCATTTTAACATTGTGGAGTGCATTATAGACTTGAATACTAGCGGTATATTTTGTGTATTGCTCACCGCGAGGTTTCGGGTCGGGCAAGTGTTATTTGAGATTTTCACTCTTTTAAATAGATATAAGTAGTTTTAAATTACCTTGATGGTCTACTGGTTAGCGTTTGCGCCTCTCACCGCGAGGTCTCGAGTTCGATGCCCGGGTCGGGCAGTGTTATTTGTGAACTTTTTGTCTATTCTCAATAGCAGCACGGAGTTGGAATTGTGCCCGATGGATGGCGATAGGTTCACCCCCTATTCTATGATTTCTATGGGACCTTAACATAACAGGTGAAATGTGGGTGTTGTACACCTCTGCCACACCCTTCTGCTTAACATAGGCGTCATGTTATGTTTTTGATATTTTCTGTTTTTAACCGACTTACAACTAAATTATTTTTTTTTTTAACCGACTTCTAAAAAAGGAAGGAGGTTCTCAATTCGATTCGTATATATGTTAACGTAAATAATGCATTGATTGTCTGGTACACTGGGTTCATCTAACTCATTGCAAATAATAAGTGTCAATTGAACGGAATCGGTTGATTGACTGCTTGAATTGGAGCCAATAGGTCAGACACAATTACACACAAACCGACATTTCGAACAGTTTCGATGTTAAATTCGTAAAAAAAATATTCTACCGAGATAATTCTAGCATTTTGTTAATTGTTTATTTTATAGCATTTAGCTATGCTTAGCAAATTATACTAAGCACAGTAAGTTGAAAAAGATATGTTGTATCCTACTTAAGATAGGAACAAATGGATGACCGTGACATCACGAAATGACGTAACATAAAGTTGAGAAATTTAGGGTCCTGGCAAGAGGCGACCGTAGCTGGTTGGTTAAAACGACTGCCCGGTGTGCAGAAGGTCGCAGGTTCAAATCCTGCCGGTCCCATATCTTTTTCAACTGTTTCTTAGTATAATTATAAAAATATCCCTACTATTATAGTACAAAAAAAATGTATATGTTTTATGATTAGCCTTGAAAGCCAAACCTTACAGACAAACCAAACATACTGCCACATTTATAATACACTAGCTTCCGTTCGCGTCTTCGGCCCCATGGTACGTCAATAAGAAGAATCCTAATGTTATGAACTATGTCCACATCAATTTGCATCAAGATTAGTCCAGTAGATTCTGACCTTAGAAGAAACAAAAAAGAAAACGTTTCCTCTGTATATTTGTAAATATACTATTAAGAATTATTGTTTTCCGTTCCAGGGCAATGGTGCTACCTCCCCCAAATCTCTGGAGCTGTACGAGGCAGAGTTGGCCAAACTGAAGCCTCCAGTCTCATACACTAAAAGCAAAGCCTTCGTGCCATCATTCCTCGAAGACTGGTTCTTCTACCACATAACGTTCAAGAACGCTGGCAACGGGGATGCTTAACACTTTACCAAAGATCTAAACCTATCTCAACTAAGTCATGTTAATGCCATATTCCTAAGAGTAAACCATATGATTAAGATTTTATAGACCATGCTGACAGATGTATAGTCAATTACTATATGAAATTTTCAATAAAATTACCAAATATTTATCGTAAATTACATAACAATGAATAAATAATAACATATAAAAGCCGAAATCAATTTAGTTCTAACTAAAATAATAACATCACATTTAGACTATCATAACAAAGAAAGGTGCCAAGTTAATTTGACTAGGTTGTATTCCAACATATCAACAAAACAAAACTTCGGCCAAGAAATGGTTGAATTCAGGGTCCATGTTTTAATTCCTACCCATAACTTATTGGACTCTATCACAATGGGAGATCAAACAAAGCTATGTTGATCTGCTCAAATACATAGGCAGCTCTGTCTTTAACACAAATAGTTATTAATACAACCTCCTCATTTAAAAAGTATACTATATCTTTGATACATCGGCCCAAATTGATGATAGTAAGTGACTACACATCCATTTTTGTTATAATATTAAGTTACAAAGAAAGTTTCCTAAGTTCTAGATGTGATATGCACAGCTTGTGATAAATCACTGAGTATGGTAGCTGCTAAGCAAATAAGTAAGATATGTAGTCACACTACGATTTTCTCCGTATTACTAGATTTAGTTCAAAGTTTACTGTTATTTGTATTGATACATGCTTGTTTCTTTTATTGTTTTGTCTGTAATAAAAGTATTTTAACAATTTGTTAGTTTTTTTGATGTAGATTACTAAATATGCCCCATTGTATCACTTGATTTATTTACTATATAACTAATAATTGCACTGCTCCAGTTAAGTTGTGGTCAAAGTGGTCGCCTCGCAGCTTTCAACTGCGCTGGTGTTGTGGGCTCGATCCCCACACTGGACAAATCTTTGTGTGCTCCGCAAAGATTGTTCTGACTCTGGGTGTGCTGTGTGTGTGAAATGTATGTTTGTGAACATCCCCGTGACACAGGAGCAATTCCAAGTGCAGAGTCAATTTGAAATAAAAAAATTAAAATACATACTTTAAAATACCCTATTTCAAAAAAATGCCTAACTGTTTAACTAAGAAGGCATTCGTACAGAAATATAACAGATTGTAATAAAAGAAATATTTTAATGATAACTTTATAAAGATAATTTACAAAAAAATACAAGACATTCATATTTTCTTACTTATATATTATAACATGCCTGTTTATCCAACATTTGTGATCACAGTTATAAACTAGCATACTAGGAGATTATGACCAACAAAATTTAATGATATAAATTTGCCTATTGTCAGCCAAATATTGCGCGAGCTTAGTGATATCAATGTTCTGAAAATATTCTATTAAACAAATAATGAAATGAGATTGTAGTAAAAATCTGAACATGTTTGCTCTAGATATAAGGTAAGGCAACACGCTAAAGTATGTTCGTACTATTGCCCGATGCGTCAGTCTTGTGACGTCACAAAATGACATAAGCGCCGCAACATTTGATTTCCAAACAATCTTATGCCAGCCTTACATTATCGTGGTGTGGCACACTTATGTAAGGATTGAAAACAACATTGTTATGAATTAAATAATAATAGCAGTAAAAGCAGGCATAGGCTTCTTCCAATGCTGTACTTTACTGTCTCGAGATACAGGTCTTGGCCTTATACAATACCCTCTTCCAAGATTTAAATGTATCATTTCAACTACATGGGCCAAGCAATCAAGTATGCATGGCCCACAGTACCTTCATTTTTATTGTGAAGAATGCAAATATAATCTGATCTGCTACTTACTTACTTTAAGTGCCAGAACACAATAACATTAACCCAGCATATTCCCATAAATAGATCTTGCAAGCATTACATCTGACATACAACAGTAAGTAACATAACTACAAGTGATGTTACTCGGCTTGTCTTAGTCTGGCCAGTCGTTGCGTGAGCTCGTCTTGTTCCTGTGACACCACAGTGGCAGTGCCGATTGAAGAACTTGGTACTCCAGTGGGCAGTTCCATGTTGAGTTCCAATCTTGAAAAGATAAATTAGTTACAATCAACATTGCTATCTAGTGCAAGTTATGAGGTTTTCTTCGGTATTTCATTGGTTACCATTCAGACCGGCTCTTGAAAAAGGGCCACTTATCTGAAGGGAAAGTGGTGGTGCAGTTATGTTTCTCTAAAAGTCTATTGTTAAATGGGGGAGCTTATTTACCAAATTTCTGGTCTATTAGTTGGACCAGAAATGGGCATGTAGTAGATGGGCACTTGTATCTAATCAGACTGTTTATGCATTCCACTGTGAAACCATTGCAATGGAGGTGACTGAATGGTTAACAAGACAATAAAAAAAATACATACCCGGCCTCATCAGCAACTTGTTGCAGAAGGTTTTCAACGTCTCCTTGAGGTACTGAGGTTGTAGTAGTCTGTGACATCGCATTCTCCATGTATGAAGACTGTACATCTAGATCCTCAAACTGACTCTCGAACTTGTCCATAAGAGTGGATATCTTCTCCAAGTTCATGGATTTCATTGCCGCATCCATCGCTTGGACTACACCGGCCATGGAATTAGTAACCTGAATATTTAACAAAATGTTATTGTTATTGAGTTTAGTGTTTGGACTTTGGAGGTTTGTTAGCCATAAACTACAAAAGTTATTTAAAGGTATATCCATGTCACCTTATATCAAATAATTTTGTATAATCTTCGTCTTTTAATGGATGTTTAAGGGCTGTAGGACCAGGCCACATAGCTCTTTCCTGTAGAAACTCTGTCCTCTATTCTCAAACTATTTATTTAGTGAAATAAAATTAAATAAACATCAAATTGATTTTAATAAATAAATTTTCTTTTTTGCAGAATTCATTATTTTATTACTCTTAAAAAAAACTCAAAAGATTTATTTTTGTGATAATGTTTGTTCATTGTTGGTTTAAAAACCTTATCAGTGCTTAGTGAGTTGATAAGGCCAAATTTAGCCATGGTAAGAAAACATATAATTCTGAAGAAAAATCATTCTGTTTTATATACCGAAAAAATTATAAGTTTAATTTTAGCCTAATGATGAAATGTGAAATGAAATAATGTAACGGATTATAGAATGTAAAGATACATATATATAATTTATTCAGTGAAAACCCTGAAATTATTTCCTTACATATTTGTACTTTTGAATAAGCTTGGCTCCTAAATTAATAGTGTCTAAATAATATTGTTCATTAGGTATTAAGATATGTGCCACCAAATACAAAATAACATGCAAACTAACCTTTCGAGTAGTTAGTGCAGTCTGTACTCTACTTGACACAGCATCAACTCTTGCTGACATCCTTAAGTAATTGAGTGCTTGATTCTTCTGTCGTATGGCATTCTCTGCGTGTATCCTGGCGCCTTCCATGTTGCCTTTCTGTATGGCCTTCTTTGCTTTCTCTTTCTCAAGTTTTTCTTCTTTTTCACATTTTTTTGAGTTCCTCTCTAACTCTTTTACCGCAAATTTTAAATTAAACAGGTGCTCTGTTTGTAAGTTAGGGAAAGATTGTAAAGAATATTTAACCTACTTCCTATTAATGAAGATGGAGTGACACAAAACCTAAATGTTTATAGCCTAGATTGATGGTTTTTAATGGCATTCAAAGCTTGTACGGCATGATTACACACTACTCAAAAGCTATACTCAAAAAACCCAATACATTTGTCACAGCAATGAGTCATTTCAAGAACTAGATAACTCATCCAGGCATTATAGTTTGAAATACATTGAACATTTAGCCTAGTTTGCAGATGATGCAATTATGTCCTAGCCTATATATATCCTAGCTATATCCAATACCTATATTATATCCAAACAATTGACAAGGTTACCTTGTATATCACAACTCTAAACACATGAATTATTACTTTATTACTTTTTAGTTGTATGGTATAATCATTTGGCCTAGCAAAGATGAAAAGGTTTTGAATTTGATGTAATAAGTATAATATGGATTAGACGGAGGAGTTAAAGCACCTAAAGAATGGTAGAATACCAATTAAAGATTGTCCCATTGGACTGAGTTCTTTAATACCTTTAACTTTAAAATTACATACTACGAGATACGTAATTCTATAATATATACAAGCAAACCATACCAAAATATTTGTCTAACTTTTCCATTGTAGTCTCAACATGTAAAATTTGTTGTTAAAGATTAGTCTAATATTAGATTTCTTCAAACCAACTTGTATACATAAATAGGTTTTCAAAATATACAATTGCAACTTAAAATTCTGAAAATTTTAAACGAAAAAGGGCAAAAATGAACCTGAAAACAACTGTCTGAAATGAAACTTTGAAAAGGATACTCTCCATTGCAGACGAAGACATTTCGTTCCCCATGATGCTTGTAAAAAACTATTTACACAGAAATATTAAAAGCGTGATAATTAATAAGATTTACACTAAGCACTAGTTGATTAAACTTTAAGTTGAATTATAGTTGCAAGGAATTGCAAATAATTAATTGTTCAGATGACTCACACAACAAGTCAAAACATTTTTTTCCATATCAATCTGTCAAATTAAATAGTGTTGTGTATAAATCAGAAATCAGGCGCCAAATGATTTCAATAGAATATTGAATTATTTTAAAAATTATGTTTTATGGATGGTATAAACTTTAAACCCCAGAGTTAGCCAAAAGCATATATAAATAAAAAGATACTTGGTTTAATTTTTTTAAAATTAAATATATTTATCAGAGTTTTTACCGGTTTTCATGAAGACCACTCTCATCCAGCTTACCGATTTAATGCAGTCTGTGATGCATATTTTTCTGAAAGTTGGCGCACCTGTTTACAATAACAAAATGTCAAAATAAAATTGAATTGAGTGAAAGAAAAGTGCTCGCTGCTGTTGTATTTTATTTCGAAGTGAGCGAATTTAGGAGCAAATAATAATCCAAAATAATTGTAGAAATCCTTCACGAAAATAGTTTAGAATTAGTTGTACTTGTATTGTTACGTTTATTATCTTTAGGTTTTGATCTTATTTTCGATTTTTGCTGAGTTTGTTACAAAAGCAGAAATTCCAAACCGAGTATCGGATAGGTAGAGGACATTCGCTGGGCGTAAAAAGAAAATGGCGTGTGCTACTCTAAAAAGAAGTTTAGACTGGGAATCCATGGCGCAGATGCCTACCAAAAGACGAAGATGTTCACCATTTGCAGCTAGTTCAAGCACAAGCCCTGGAATCAAAGTATCTGAGAGCAGGCCATCGTCATTTGGAGAATCCGTTACTGCACCTGTAAAACTGACCCCAGGTTTGTTTATTTTTTATTAAAGCTATAAGAACGCAGTGAAGCGTAGTTTATATTTAAAATTTCTAGGGAAATTAAAATGTTGGTTTGTAATAATTTAATCAGCTGTTTTATCTAACGCTATGGTTTTACTGCATCATGAATATTTTTATCGCGTTAGAGTGAGATGAGTGATTCGTTAAGCCCGTTGCGTGGATTTTTTCGTTTACTTGTTGGTTTTTGTATTGAATTCACAGCCCTGCAGTCTTTGTACCATTTTGTCTTTTGTCTTTTGTTGATTGCTTTTTATAGCGACCCGTTTTTTTGCTCGAGGATCAGTTTTCGTATCTCAATACTGCATACGGAGCCGAAAAATGGACAATTAGGCAATGTGTATGCAGTACTAGCGCGATTTAGCAGTCTCAGCAAATGATCTAATAATTATTGCAGTAATTAGCAGAATGACTGGACACATTTAAACAAAGCAATTTAAATGCTTACGCCGGCTGTTTATTTATAAGTTGACGATAATTTAATGCATTGAATATGCAATTTGTGACATGTACCATACATTTTCATGAACCATCAATAACTTGAAATTATTACAAAGAAAGTTGCAAAAAAGCAATTGTTTTTTTTGTTCTCAAAATTGCAGCAGTTTATATATAGAACCAAAGATTTGATTGTATTTTTGTAACTCAGATTTGTTATCTTGGTCTTGGAATCGAAACAAAGCCCTTTATTCACCAACTTGGCATTTTTTTTTATTAATTATTTGAATTAAACATGGCAGAATCATCTGCAATTTGTAAACAGGTAAAAAACTGTTAGCAAGGTCAATTATGCCATAGTTAATTCAATGTTATTTTTTATTGTTGTAATACTTATCTTTATGAAAACTGCACTGGTATTGATCAGTGATAATTTAAGCTAATTTTTAGATAAAACAGCACTGGGTAATATTCTGCATATATAAGAACTATATTTGAATAATTTAACCTCTATTGTTATTGACTCAGCTAGTGTTAGAAAAAACTGATGTTGCTTAGTAATCATAAGTAAACAAAAAAGTATTACCATAGTAAAAATAAATAGTAAGCCAACTCCCGGCGTTTAGGAGCGCACGTTACCTAAACTTGCTCGAGGCTTAGGGTTGTCACTTGTCAGATTGATATTTTAAATTACCTGTACTGAAATTATTTTTTTAATTATAAAAAAAACGTTTTTATTACAAATCAAAGCATTTATTTATGTCAAATCAAAGTCAAACTTTCGCAAACTTTTTTACATACTTTCACATTTATAATATTAGTTAGTTAACACTAGGAAGTTACATGCATATACTTTACCTACCATTAAAGCAAAAAAAACAAATACCATGTTCTTCTCTCTTTTAACTTTAACTACAACTAAAATGAGAACCTCCTTTTTTGAAGTCGGTTAAAATACCTAAAACCTCGAGAATTTTCTCAATATAATATATAGGTTCTCTTCTGAAAACTACATCAAAATCAGCCAAATGCGAGATAATCGCAGACCAACATACATACACACTATGAGAACTTCCTTTTTTATATCGGTTAAAATAAAAATAATTTAATAACACATCACAAAATTGCGCATCATATTCATAATGTAACATCCATTTTGTGAAATAAATAAACCAAAGAGGCAACGGCACGGGCGGCGTTTAAAAAACATACCTACATTATTATTAAGTAAGTATTTTTATTTACGTATTTTATTAAAGTTCACCTTTCGTGTTCAGAGGGTACCTTAAAGAACGTTAATTCTGGGTTTGAAATAGTGTCGTTTGAACAACCATAAACTTCACAATAATATCTATTGACTCGCGAAGACATTTTGCAGTGCAGCGCGTAACCGTACCTAATTTTTTAAACAAACGGCGACCGCTCACAGTAATGGCACGGCCCGCACTACCGCTGACCGAGAAACTCGGCGAGCGGCGTAGTGTGCGTGCGTACGTACATGAACCCGGGGCGTGGCAAGCGCTACGCGTACATACAAACGGCGCGATGTACCTTTCTTCGAAGATAACTTACTGTCTGTACTGTGGTATTACAGTGTAGCTCAACATACCTACCAATCTTTTTTTTTTATTTGCCCTGTAAACTTTTACATCTACCTGACTTTTTATAGCACCCAGCTGAGGGGTACCAATGAGTTGTATTGTTAATGAAAGTGTATTGTATGTACTTTCAGAATTTCTATACATTTTTAAGGCATTGTACTGAAAAAGTTTCTATACTTGGTAGATTTATTTCTACCATGTATTTATATAAAACTCTTTGCTGGAACAACATCTGACCAAAAGTGGAAAAAAAAAACAAAGATGAACAACAATTAATTTACAGAATTTCTTTTTCAAAGCATTTATTGAAATCTATATCTTTCTTTACCCTATGTGTATAACCTCTGTTAAATCCAGGCACCCCCACCTGGACAGGCCTTCCTCGCTTCATTCAAATTCTTGATTACATGTTTTATATCCTTTAAAGACTTAGAAATATCACAAAGCAGAAACAGAGGGGAGGAGCGGTAACTAGATTTACCTATTTTTAGTTTTTACAAGGTAAAACTCAACACTTCATTCTTTTTCAGTTTTAGGACAACTATTTCGTAAAATGTTAGCGTTCTAGAGCTGTGCACAGGTCGATCGCCGCCATTACTCTGACTTGACGTGATGACGTCAGGACCTAGTTGAGAATAACAGTGCACAGTTGCTTAGGCCACCTCTCCTCTATTTCTGTTTGATGGGAGATACCTAATCATTGACCATTTGAACCTTTTAAAATTTGTTATTATACCTTTATCTAACGGTTTTTATGTATTTTTCCTTCAGTATTTACTACTAAATTTAGGTATACCTACTTAAAGGTTAAATAGATCCCCAATTTTAATTTGTGCAACAAAAAACTATATTGTATTATTTTGGATTATTTTGGCTATGTCGTCTAAAATTATCTCCATACCAATTTTCATATAGATTGGTTGAGCAGTTTAAGCGTGAAAGTGTAACAGACATACATGTCAAGGCACAATCAGGCAATCTAATGTAAATATATGCATTTTACCTAAATGTATACAATACAGCCATAGCCATTTGTTATTATAATTGCCACCTCAATGGCCTGAACCATAGATTGTCGAAGAGCTCCAGAGCTGAAAGGTTTTATGTGGTTTCTAGGGTGTATTTCAATTCCTTTGCTACAGACAAGACATTCGTCATATCACTGGTTGTCATTAATTTAAAAAGACGTGTGGCACTCGGGGACTGCCGCGGTAAAGCTATTGCATAGCATTTTTTATCAACTTATGCTATTATAATTATTTATTTATTTATTTTATTTATGCAGTATTTTTTTCCTTTGTTTTTTTTTTCTTTACCATGAAGTAAATACAAAGAGCAAGTGCCCTAACGCCGAAACTCTAAGAGTCACCAGATTGCGGGGCGAAGAGGGGGATTACGCATGCGCAGTAACGCCGATACAACTAATGCCACCTAGAGACGAGTTACTGAACTAAAGAGACAAGCGTGATATTTCAAAAATGTAATTAAAAGTTCTGCTATTCATCGATAGATGGCAAAACTAAATAGTATCACCACTGTGCTGGTCGGAGTGTTAGGTTATTTTCGTTACGGAATTTCTGGATTCGGTCTCCACGCTCAAGGCCCGTGATAGAAGCTATGCAATAGCTTTAAAATATTTTGAATCTTTTCAAGTTATATATATTTTTTCTTTATAAGGATGTAAATAATTGATTAAAACCATGACTTTCGTCAAACTTTTTTCAGAAGCAAGGTAATGAAAAATTTCGCTATTAAAGTTGCTTGTAGCTCTTTGTTTGGCAAATTATCAAGTAGATAAAAATTACAGAAATGGTAGAATGTCACTTCAATGTCCAATAAATACACTTGCACATTTAGGTCATTGACGCCACGGTTGTAATCAATCGCAATTATTTGTGTTACACATGCAAGTAATCTACAAAAAGGATTTTATTTAAGCTCTGAGCACAAGTTAATACAAAGGTTTTGTGGTACTTATACTGGTATCACATCACCTCTGAATCTGTATTGTGATACCTATAGCTCAGCAGAGAGTTTTGGTATATTTCAAGTTTTTATGCAGAAGAATTAAAAATAAAGATTAATATAATATCAAATTGCATTCTCTTAGGTGTTTATAAAATTACTAGCTTATGTTACTCAGAAATAATCTAGCCTTCTGATAGTGAATAATTATTTTTGAATCAGTCCATTATTTTCGAGTTAAAATAAAATGCCAACAAGCAAAAAATAAATCTGCAAAAAAAGACAACACTCTGGTGCATTGGTTTTAATTCACCTATTGATTTACACTAGATTTTTTGTAACACCTCTTTTGCTGCAAAGTGGCCACTTAAGCTCTACTTTTGTATACTTATTAAGTTAACACAACTTGATTGCAACACTTTTGGGATTCTCAACACGGGGACCAAAAAGTTATGGGTTAAAGTTCTTTACAGCACAAACACATTTTGCCTACCCAGTACAAAATTACGATAATCGTTATTTATTCAACCCAATTCTCTAAAAACCTGATCAAAAGCTACAGATAGTGGGGACGTTGACTAAATAAGTACTTTATACACGCTGAAGTTTAAGTGGTTTTGGTACTTAGTATAGTCAGAATCAGTAACAACATTAATGCCACGACAGCTTACGAAAAAAATAAATGTTTTCACTTGGTTGCAAAGAAGTATACGGTCCGCCAGTTACCGTAGACTACGGAAACTTCACCTGGGTATCACTTGTGCGTTGCCGATATTTAAAAACCTATTTGCACTGTTTTTAAAGAACCTAACGGTTTACCTAATTCTCTTGGGTAAACCGTGGCACGGAGCCCATTCCACAGTGTCCGTATACCCACCAGGGCCCTACGTCTATTCCGGTTGAAAGCTAATGCATATCGTTCGTCGTATTCGGTACTTTCTGAAATGTTTAAGTAAAAAAATAGTACCGTAAAGGCTACAGAGAAATCTTGAATTTCTTTCAGCGTATTGCCAGCAGGGCCCTTTTCAGTTTTTAGGGTCAAGACCAATATTACTTATTATCCCGTTTAGCGGTGTTTTAGTACCGTCGAAATACCTTGGTTTTATTTCAAAATAATTATTAATTCATGAGGAATATACCTTCAAAACTTTTGTCAAGCCAGCAGGGCCCTTTTTTGTTTGTACACTTTCAGACCAAATAGTTATATTTTTTATTAGCATTTTAATAGTACTTTTCAAATAACCATACGTTTAGTTAGAAACGTTTGTATTTTAGTATATAATTTGCTTCAAAACTTATACCACGGCGGTCTCGCCGTTGGCCACGAAAAATTACGCGAACTGTAGTAGCTGCTGTGAATGACTACACCCTTTTTTTTTTTTTTCTTTTTTTTTTAAACCCGCACTAGGAATAACTCCTGTGTCGCATCTGTCAATGTAGTACTAGAGTCCGCGCCAAAAATCATGGCCGAAGGTTAGTAAGAACTGAAAGTAAGTATTAATGACCAATAGTGTCCGAAATATTAATAAAATGGACAAATTATTCTTCATGCTATTTGCCAAAGGCCAGTTGTCAAAATAAGCACGGCGCTGATCTGCCATGATTGGTGGCAAGCACTGTAGCGCTAAAATATTATGGCTATCGTGATATACATTTTAAAGCAAATTATCTGCCAAAATAAAAACTTTTCGAACTATATGTAAAGTTATTTGAAAAGTACTATTAAAATGCTAATAAAAAATATAACTATTTGGTCTGAAAGTGTGCAAACAAAAAAGGGCCCTGCTGGCTTGACAAAAGTTTTGAAGGTAATTTCCTCATGAATTAATAATTATTTTAAAATAAAACCAAGGTATTTCGACGGTACTAAAACACCGCTAAACGGGATAATAAGTAATATTGGTCTTGACCCTAAAAACTGAAAAGGGCCCTGCTGGCAATACGCTGAAAGAAATTCAAGATTTCTCTGTAGCCTTTAAGGTACTATTTTTTTACTTAAACATTTCGGAAAGTACCGAATACGACGAACGATATGCATTAGCTTTCAATCGGAATAGACGTAGGGCCCTGGTGGGTATACGGACACCATTCCACAACTTTATCGTGCGTGGGTTTAAATCCCTCTGGGACCGTACTGTGCGCGACGATATTCGATTTAGTGTGTATGCAGCAGAAACAGAGTTGGACCCTTATGGGACGCCAGCATTAATGTCCATGATATCCGAGCAGCTACCATCAACGAATTTGAACAACCATTGTTGTTGTAGGAAAGTGCAATCGCACGTTAAAATTAGACACAGCTCAGGAGCACATTGCTTTAGAACCACTGCCGTTATGCCGACCGGCCCACTCGATTTGTGAATGTCAAGAGAACGCAATTCCCGCCGGAACTCGTTGTGTAATAGGGATTTCCGGCATGCCAATACATAGTGGGATGTGGAGTGGTATGGCGCCTAAAAGATTGGCCTTATGGGTCAGGCTACCGTCTGGCTTTTGCAGTGGTGTTGAGTATGAAAGTTGACCTTGGCAGCCTTAGCCAGCTACTAGAAAGCTCGACTCCCAGAGGGATAACTTGCTAGTCATTCGCCAATTCTGCCGACTAGTGGAATGTATTCTGAACATACTGCTATCCCAAACCACTAAAATTCCACCTTGTATCTAAACATCTAAAATAAAATAGATACTTATATACTATTTATCTTAAATCACTAAAAATAATCAAACTTAAATGGGATATTTTTTTTAAATAATTGTTTCATATATTTAAAACGTTAAACCAATTTATTTTTAACCGAATACACGTCTATTTCATCCTTCACGAACCCTGTAAGACACGGTGTAATTTTATTTTGTATGACTTCCAGAGCGTATGGCCCAGGAAATCTGTGACGAGATCAAGCGCTTGCACCGGCGCCGTCAGCTTCGGCTCACCAACGCAGCGGCTTGCTCGTCGTCCAGCGGCTCCGAAGGCGACTGCTCGCCGCCACACCGCTCTACACATGGTGCACAGAAGGTGCACCACCGTGCGCTCTTCACTTTCAAACAGGTTTGCCGATATTAAATGTTTAAAGCCGCTGATCCAGTGTCTCCACGTGCCGCAGGTTTGTCAATGAAGCCTTACCCGAACATTTGATGCCCAGGATGGCCTTGTCGTCAGCTGCTGTGATCTACTTCAGTGGTTCTCGAAAAATCTTCCTTCAGCAAACGCTCGTTCTGTGGTCGCTCGCTCAGGCTACTTTGTAATTTTCGCGGCGCTCCAGGGCGATGCGGTGCATACTTTGAGAACGGCTGAATCTAGTTGATCGGCAGTCTATAAAGCAAACTTTGAAAGAGCCATTTGTAACTTGGTCGAAATGTCTAACCTAAGGCTAAATTCACGAAAATGTATTTGCAATGTAAGAGTTTTATGTACATACTAATTATTTCGTAATTTTCATGAATGAACAGTACTCGACCTACTCTAGATCCTATGCTCCCCTCTCTATGCTCAAGACAGGATTAGTTGTATTGTCACATATAATTTTTTCATCAAATTACTTAGTTACTGGTTAAAATGTCTGAACTTAATCATTTGTGGTACAGGTGCGTGATATTTGCGAGAGAATGCTCCGCGATCAAGAAGTGGCGCTGCGAGCGGAATACGAGTCTGCGCTCAGCACCAAGCTAGCTGAACAGTACGAAGCTTTTGTGCGTTTTAATTTGGATCAGGTATGAACTTTCGTCTAATCATAAGACTCGACAACAACTGCAATTTCTTATTGTTTAAATTTGTAAGGAAATTTCATAACAGTGTAAATTAAAAAGATGACTCAATTTTACCACGAGATTTTTCAGTTTCTTTTAGCTGAGGGTCTGAAAGAATATTGAAACATGAGTAGACCACATGCAGAAAGCATCAACACTATAACAGAGTTGGACCTTGGAAGCCCTAATTAAATGCAGGCTACCAAAAAGTGGAGATCCTCTAGACAGGAATGATTTAAAATTAAAAAACATTATAATAATATAAAAGCCATTGACAAGAAATAAGCCCTTACTTGAAAAGTTCATAAAAGCTTACTTAAAATTATTAGTAAAGTGAGGTGTGTTTGGTACAGCTCTTAGTGCTTACTTTTCTTATCAAATAGATTCAATGCAAATATAACACAGTGTGAATATTTTGTTTCCAGGTGCAGCGCCGGCCTCCGCCCGCCACCTGCATGCCGCTCGGCATGGACGCCGAGCATCACATGCATCAGGACCTTGTCCCCAGCTGTGAGTTGATCTTTCTTATTTTGTCTTGTAGTGGAATTAGTGGATCTGCCTGTGGGATGGAACTATGCCAGATTTAATGGCGTATTTCCTCCTTACTAATTTCTTTATATGTAACATTTTTTTAGATAAACTGCCGAACCTATTGTGATGAAATTTGATGTAGTTATGACCTTTTAAAAGGACATGAGCTATTTCCATCGCCATGGCATGCGGGTGGCAACTTGCATTTGTTTCGCTTTTCGTCTTACAATTTCATTTCAATTTCGAATCACATTTCTGTAATGCTGCTGTTTCTACAAATCTTGACTATTTATTTTACTTCTTTTATACAGACTACAAGACAATAGAACAATACTGAAACCAAAACATGCAAAGTCGTGATTAACTAAAAAAAAACAATATTTAATTATGCATTTGTATTATTGACTACATTGAGTCAATGACACATTCGGTCGTCAGTTAGATGCCGAAATGCAATAAAACGTGATCATTCCTCCCTTATTGACAATGAAGAAAATATAATATTACCGAGTTACAAAACCAAATCAATGGTTTCACAAACACAATGACCCATTTTTTATAATTGTTTTTCATGACACTAACTTTTAATTTTGTAATTTCAGATCTGTCCTAATAACGAAAGAGCGGGCTTTGCGGTACACTACGCAAAAATATATCAAGACAAACATATTTTGGTATATGTGAATATTATATGCGGGAGTAAAGTATCCTAATAAATCAAGACATTGTGATTGCTGGTGGAATTTCACTCTGGCCAATATTGTCAAATGCAATACTTAGGTACATAGTAAAGTGTTATTGCTACATATTTAAATGCAGTTCTCCCACCAGTTTAATTTGTTTCAGTTCAAAGTTTTGATGTTTAAAATAGATTTAGCAATATTGCTAGTGTGAGATTCCACAGTTTAGTTGATGCCACATACACATAATTAGCTTTTAATGCTTTAGGTAAGGTACGCTGGATAATTGTGTTCATAGACTGAGGATTGATAAAACAGATATGATGGGCTTGTGTCCTACTGACAGAGTCCTTGTACTAGTAAACGGGTTTGTTACAGATGTCTATAAAACAGATACGAAGCAAGTCGTAACATACTTGTATTTTGTATATTTTCTAAAAGAACTTTACAGAACCTGTAGTAATGTATAATCTAACACGAATAATAAAATCACGCTGAGTGCCTCTTATTCATTGTCCTCGAAAGTGCGAATTAGTTAGCCATAATTATTTTTGATTGATAATTATTTTTACTGTACTTTTCTTTATAGTGTTGTCGAATTATAGTTGTAGTTGGTAAATTATATATTTAATTTGATTGTAAGTCGGGGACACGCGGCTCGCCGCTACCCGTTCAGCTCTTAAGAGACGGCCTCTTGTATCAGACAGTTCGGGATAATCTTTAGTACTTTATAATGTATTCTTATCTTTAACGGCTACTTGCCACATATTATATACTACTTACTTCCTCGAAATTAACTCACTGATACATGGCTTATTAGACAATGATTAATTAGCTTTATTTAAATTTGTAAGTTATTTTTTTTCTCAATAATGTAATAGATATACATGCAGCGTCGGTGCCGACGTTTACTATAACGGCGAAATATCAACACATTATTGGGATTTGTTTTTATAATAACTATGTATTTAGTTAGTAACTTTTATTGAATACAAAAAATAAACGATATTTGTTACCAACCATTATTCAATAAAAAATAGGATAGGCCTTTTTTTAAATTGTATTATCAGCTCTTTATTGTAGGTTATTGGCGATTAAGAACTGAAAATAAATTAGCTAAACACCCATCATTTGCTTTTTATTTCGTAAGATCCTATCTAAATTTTATATAATTATTTTTCTAGTCTTATCGTTTTTCCATTTTTATGCATGTTTAGCTGTTACCACATTGAAAGGATAAACCAATAACACGCATAAACGAAAATAGCAGCTGTGTTCTTCATTCGAGTGTTACTTGTGCCACTTTTTTTCGGTCGGGCAAATAAAAGCTATCCGAAACCCCTGAAAGTGGCCTTAAACTTAAGTGATATTTTTAATAAAATAAGCTTATTTTGATTTAAAATAGAGTTTAATGTGTTCATTTCAGTCATTATTAGTCGGGATCGACAATAAAACTGTATTCTCACATTTGTATAACAGCCTTTTTTAAGATAATTGAAAAAAAAAACCCAGGCTTTTTTGCAAGTTCAGGCATATTGTAAAAAATAATACCTAATGAAAGCGGGTACCAACCTCAAGGCAGAGTAACTTATAAGATATCGATGCCTTAGTTCACAATTGCACTAACTACAAAATTTTCAATTTTTACTTTTTTAATGCCTAATACTCAAAATTTCATGCTCTTTCGTTTCCGCGCATCGTAATACCGTAATTCCATCTCTTTCTACCAAAAACGTGGGTCGCAGTTGTGTTAAATGAGGTCGTTTAATGTTTCATGAATGTGGTATTATACTAATGGTCTTTATTTTTGTAAAACCAATCAAGATATACTTTAACTGATTTTAAGTTTCTCAACTGCAGGCAATTTCAAAGCACAAACGTATTATATACATTTGCAATATCTGCGCATATATTTAGCAGTGCTACAAGAGTATTATTATGTGTTGGCAGTACAAGAGGATCAAGAAAGTTTGATGCACAAGTGTGCTAAGTACTTTTACTGCCAATTTTTTAAGTGCACCTATACATTAAACCGATTAGAGAAAGAAAAAAAGAAAAAAGTTTTTTGCCAAGGAAAGACCAGTGCATCAAATGCAACGAGTATAAACGATCCGACAATAGAGCTCCCTTACAGGAAGATTATGATGTCCACAAAAAACGCAAAAATGATGCACTGACTGTGAAAAAAGAAGATAAGTAAAGATGCTTGAATTCAGATAGAGCTTTCCGGGCTATAACATTTGACCTCCTTATCCTATCGGTACCTTTTACCGGAGACTGCAAAATCTATTATTTACGTAAATTATTGATGTACAATTTTACTATCCTAATCCACTTAATTTTGTTACAAATATGATTTGACCGATTCAGATTTCCAAAAAATAGACATTTGTAAGACAAAAACATTAAAAAATAAATAAAATAAAAATAAAATAAATAAAGATATAATAAATAAAATATGTATAAACAAACTAAAGAAACCTCTAAAAGGAGCATTTTCGCAAACTAAAAAGAAAGATCAGATAACACTTTTAAATGATGGGGTTATACCACCAGATTATGAGCACAGCAACAAAGATATTCCATCCCTTTCTGCGGCTATTGTTAACAATTATTGTGATGACACTGAATCGTCTGATGATGATCCAGATGAAGAGTCCATTGTTGAAGAAATTTAAGTTCTGATTCAATTTTTAATTACCAATTTAGTAAAAATGAATAATTGTTACCTGAAACTGAAGACTGACTTTATTAATTTTCTTATAAAAAATCTTATTTTATTGATTCAGAAACTAATTGTTTTGTGAATTAGCTAAAGATTGGCATATAATTGGGCTTCATTCCTTTTAATTTCTTTGTTGTGATTTTGAAATTTATTTTATTTGATTGTGGCGAAACACTGTTTGTGTTTCTTATTAAAAATAAACATTATGATATAGATCACTGGTTTATTATTTTGTCTATTTAATGCAATATCCATAACTATCTTCTTCTCCTTCTTCTTGGATCTTGAACGAGCCTGGTTAAGCTGTTAAATATTTTTGAGTTTTTCACTTAATGCCAGTCAGCATAATCAATCTTAGTGCACAAATGTATTAAATGGGGGGTTTTATGTTTATTTGGCCATTTTGAAAAGGTTACGTTTAAACTAATATTACAATATTGAGATATGATGAAGTAAAAGGACTAGTCTTATAAATAGATGTATATTTTTTTTGTTAATTTACTTGGATTTTGTACTGTTCTCGTCTAAACTTTAAAAAACTTTAAAGCTCTCTCCTCAAAAATGAAAATTTCGTAGTTAGTGCAATTGTGAACTAAGGCATCGATATATTTTATCATCTGCTTCTCTTGACCCTGTCATAACAAATTTAAGAACTTCGCTAAGTAGTTATAGACCGACCGTTTAACACGCGTATCGCCTGCGACGTAAGAAGTGAGCGGGGGAAGGTAACGGACTACTACGGCTATACACGGAGTCATTGATCCAAAGATTTATCTCGAGATAGACATTGTAGGCAAAGTAAAAAATATAATTGTAGTATCTGTATTTTTAAAGAAAAATTAACATTGTAAGAAAAAATAACTTATTAAAGAAAAACAACATTTTAAAAATTTTACTTTTAATTATTATTATTTTATTTATATATTTCTTAACTTATTTTTATTTTTAAATATAATTTATAAAAAATACAAAAAAACATTTCAAATATAAAAAAGGGTCCCACCGACTTCAGGTGCAAGGACCAAGCGGCAGCTTAGGGCTCCAGAGAGAGGAACCTCCTCACGATGCTTGCCGTGTCCAAAAGTCCGTGTTGTTGTTTTTTTTTTTGCAAAACAGGAAGAGCGATTCATCTTGGGATGAATCTTGGTAAACCGTTTACCTTGTGCGTTAATGTCCAAGCGTCCGTAACAAAAATACCAACCGTGCGCTGCGACGAGCACCAATTACATTATCTTTGGCGAGCACTGCCAGCGCACTGCCGCGCTTGACGTGAGCTCTTTGCACCGCGCACCCCTCTCACCCACCCGGTAACATCTCGCCCCGCCCCCTTCTCACCCCGCGGGCGATACGCGAGTTAAACGGTCAGCCTATATGCGAAACTATTATAATTATCCTGAATCCCAACTAATATTATAAATGCGAAAGTAACTCTGTCTGTCTGTCTGTCTGTCTGTTACGCTTTCCCGCTTAAACCTCGCGACCGATTTTGATGAAATTTGGTACAGACAATCTTTAGACCCTGAGACAGAACATAGGCTACTTTTTTTTTTTTAAAAAGGGATGAAGGGGGTTGAAATAGAGGTTGAAAGTTTGTATGGGATTTCTTAATTTTAAAAGATAACACCATGAAACTTTATATTTAAGTACTTGATAAGAAATCATTCGCTTTTGAAGTTTAAGTTCCTTTTAACGAATGCTCTGCATCGCCACCGCTGCCGACGGTCGTAGTCGCGTACATTCGCCGAAGTGTGGCGGCATCTGCGGCAGGCATCGTTGTCGGACGCATGCGATTAGACAAATTTGCGCTATAGAGAATTACATTTTTCGATCCAGTAAAATTATTTTATTGTTTCGTATAACTTTTTGTGTTTTTTTTATTAATTAGGTCCTGTAAATTAATTTTGTTCATTTTATTCATACTTGATATTTCTTTTAGTTTATAGTTGTATGTAGGTTAGATAGTTTCCTTTACTTTAAAAAAATCCGATTTGCTTTTATTTCCCTAATAGGGTATTTTTAATCTTTAAATAGGTCGTAGTAGGTAATAATATATACTATAAAATACAAACTTAACTTTGCGGTTTGCTCCCGAACCGCAAATTTAAGTTTGTCGTAGGTTATAAATGACCTATGACAAACTTATATTTGCGGTTCGACTTATAAAGATAAACTGTATAGATTTTAATTTTAAAGTATTGGTATAGGTAGTATATTTGATATTGTACGTAGTGACCGTAGGTTATTTTATATATATTATTATTTAGGTAGGTAGGAATTTTTTCTGTTATTGAGTTTTTTTATTGATGTACCTACCACACAGATGAAATCGCGGGAGATAGTTTGTTTGTTTGAAAGCGCTAAGTTTAAAAACAACTGGGTGAATTTTGATATTTAACATTACGCTAAACTCTACGGGCTGTCTCGGATGCACGTGTCGCAATTTCTATTATTTCGAAATTTGAAGTAGTTTCGAAGTAGGTATCTACTTCATGAGTACATGAGTTGTTCCTATTTGTCTGTTTTGATTTGTTTGAATATTATTTTTCTTGAGTTTTTGTCGTATATTTGTTTTGGTCGGTTTGGTAATAGATAGGTAAGTAAGTGCATGAGTTGTACCTACTATTGTTAAATTGACATTGTTACCTTTAGCATTTTTTGTTCACAAAAAGGACATCAACGCGGACGAAGTCGCGGGTAACAGCTAGTTAATAGATACGCTTTTAAAAGAATTAGTAAGCTTTTTTAATGAGTATGATGCTTCCTATAACAAAATATAATATTGAATTTATCATTTAAATTTCTAACTGGCTTTTCAATGAAAATGAACAAAATAGCATTTTATAATTTTTCGAATTTTGAGCACTGCTTAGTAAGAGCGGGTTCTAGTGTGCGGCGCCGCCTAATCTTTGGCGCCTGGAGTGGATTCGCTGTATGGAGAGCCTCCGTAGTATTGTTATTATTGTTGGGACGAGGCTTTGGGTGTTCACGTCCGCGTCGACCTCCGTGGGTCTATTGTGATAAATTCCATAGTATTACATTATCTTAGGACGGGACCGGCCCTGTCTGTATAAGCTGAGACCATAATACTGGAATATTTAGCTTGTTGTGTTGAGTACACATACAAATAGTTATAACATTTTAGACATACCGATAATTGACGATTATTTATTATTGCATGCAGGTTAATTTAGATTGATTGCGTTGCCACGGTCTATAACATTTATCTTTGAGTTTTATTTTAACTATAATATAATGATTAGTCTAATAGGAATACAGTGAAAAGATTAATAAATTATTAATCTTTCCAATAATAAAGTTTTATTATTATCAGACAAGGACGTTATAAGTCTATGTTATCATCAGAGAACAATTTTCCCCCGGCCCGGAGTAAATTGTCTATGAAATTTGATAGTCCGATTGTTGCAAAAGTATAACCGTTAATTTTCTTCATGTTACATCTTAATATCATTATCTCTGATTATTATTAATCTTTCCACATTACTCTACCGTAACTTGATCTCATCTATCCTAGCTTCCAGACAAGCGCTCATCTCTCAGGCTCATCTGGTCTCCTTTTGTTTGACTATTCCACCTACGATTCCACCAAAGATAATGTAATACTACCTACCGTAGATATTCCACACTTCCACAGTCTGCCGTCAAATCAAATCATTTATTTCCATGGGCCCCAAGGGGCGCTTGAACACGTCAAAACAAACATCAAAACACAAAAAATATAAAATTAAAATAAAACTTAGCTAACTAAATTATAATAGGTACTTATTGTAATAAAATGATTTGACACCGGAGCTTAGATTGACTTTAATTCAACTTATGGTGGGTCCACACTGAGCCAACGAAGGCGAACGAATGGGTTCGTTGGCCATGTCTGGACGGATTGGCGATGGCCAACGAACGTTCGTTGACGTTGGCCGGCGATCCGTAGCGTGGCGGTAACATCAAAGGATTTGCGCCATTGGACCGAATTCAGTTTGGACGGTCGCCAAACACCAACAAACGAACGTCAACAGAATGGTTGACATTTTGACATTCGACGGTCTGCTTAAATGTCAGAGCATGTGTCTACGTAGTAAATTACATTATCTTGAAGCTAAGTAGTTAATAACACAGAATAATAGCTGACTTGTAAATAATAATCATGGACATAAGACAGTTGCCAACCCCATTGACACATGATATCCTTAGGCTATGATCAAAATACACTTTCGAGTATTGTCTATGGAAAGCAATCCGGAATCATGAGCAAACGATGTTTTGGTCAAACACCAAATGTGTTTGGACGTTTGTCCGAAGGCCAACGAACGTTTGCTACCAACGTCAAAAAACCTTCGTTCGCCTTCGTTGGCTCAGTGTGGACCCACCATTAGAGAATTGAATTAAAATCAATCCAAGTACCAGCTCCGATGGGTATTGCATCATGAGAAGAGCAGGTGAGAAACTCATGTGCACCATCTTTTCAAATAATTCATACAATATTTGTTTGTTTTTTGACAATAATTCTATGTGTAAGTTATAGCAACCAAAACAAACATAATAGCTAAATATGGTTATAAAGAGAAAATAAACTTAAATATAGAAATTAAATTAAATTATTATAAATAAATCCATAGTATATAAGGTTGCAATATCTTACACTTCAAGCAGAAAATAAAGGAGTAAAAACAATGTGTGTATACTATACTACTGTATATAATATAAGGGTTTCAGAACAGACAAAAAAAATATTTATATACTAATAACAAAAACTACATAAACTACAAAAATATAAAAATTAAAAATTAAAAAAATGTACACACAGATTGCCTTTACTTAACAATATTTGAAATAAAATGAAATGAGGTTATACAAATCAAATTTAGTGAGTTAATAAAGAAACTATATAATTATGAATTAATTTTCATTAATCATCATATTAAATAATAAAAATAATGTATCAATTGATATTCATTATAATGTCAAAAGTTGAAACTTAAGTCAATAATATGATAATATGATGTCAAAAATAAATTATGTCAATCTCAATATAGAATATAATATGTCAAAATGATCATAATCAATCATAATTATAAATAGGATACAACAATGTCTAACTTGGCAATTCATTTGAAATATAATAACCATAATAATTGTAAATAATAAATATATTACTGTAATAAATACATAAGATAAATTAATATTATTTCCAAGGCGTAGTGTTGGGTAAGAAATCGTTTATTTTATAATAGCCCCTTTCCATAAGACGATTCTTAACGATACTCTTAAACTTTAGTAGGGGCAAGTTTAAGATTTCGACAGGAATTTTGTTATAAAAACGCACTCCTAGTCCCTCAAATGAGTTGTGGACTTTGTTTAAGCGATAATATTGGCCTACCAATTTATACTTATTCCTCGTGTTTAATGAATGAACATCGCTTTTCTTGGTATATGTTCCTATGTTTTTTCGTATAAACATAATATTAGTAAATATATATTGCGATGCTACTGTTAAAATACCTATTTCCTTAAATCGTTCTTTCAGAGAATCTCGAGCTTTGAGTTTGTAAATCGCACGAATTGCCCGTTTTTGAATTACAAAAATGTTTTGAATATCAGCTGCCTTGCCCCATAGCAGAATACCGTAGGACATGACACTGTGAAAATAACTAAAATAAACTAGTCGCGCAGTTTCAATATCAGTTAACTGACGAACTTTCCAAACAGCGAATGCCGCGGAGCTGAGTTTCCCTGCTAGACACGATATATGGGCGCCCCACTGAAGCTTATGATCCAAGGTTATTCCTAAAAACATAGTTGATTCTACAAGACTAATAATTTCGTTATTTAGTATTATACTCATGTTCTGTTTCTTGACATTAGGCAAAGTGAACTTTATACATTTAGTTTTATTCGAGTTCAATAATAAATTGTTGCTAGTAAACCAGTCTTGGACTAGTGCAAGTGACCTGTTAATATCATCAATACTATCCTGATTACGATTAACTTTAAAAATAAGCGAAGTATCATCTGCAAAAAGTACTATATCACAAAAAAATTGCACATAGAATGGTAAATCGTTAATGTACACTAAAAAGAGAAACGGACCGAGAATTGAGCCCTGTGGCACGCCCATTGAGACAGGTAATCCGGAGGACCTAATTCCATTTATATCAACTCGTTGAACTCTGTCACCAAGGTAAGAGGCAACCAGATCAAGTGCAATATCCCTGACTCCATAGTGCCTGAGTTTTCGCAAAAGCGTTTGATGTTCAACGCAGTCGAATGCTTTGGATAAGTCACAGAAAACGCCAATTGCATCTTGCGCGTTTTCCCAGGCATTAAATATATGTTTTATAAGTGTAGAACCTGCATCTATGGTTGAGCGACCCTTTGTGAAACCATACTGCTCTTTGTGAAATAAATTATTAATATTAAAATGGCTTTCTAACTGCTGCAAAATAAGCTTTTCAAAGACTTTACTAACTGCTGGCAAGATTGAGATGGGTCTAAAATTGCTAGGGTCACTCTTAGACCCACTCTTGAATAATGGTATTAACTTACTATGTTTCATCAAATTATGAAATATACCTTTATCTACACATTGATTAAATATTACAGCTAATTGTGGTGCTATTTCAATAATTATATTTTGCAATATCTTGACAGAAATGCCCCACAAGTCGGTTGTTTTCTTTGAATTGAGCGACTTGGAGGTTTTCACCACCTCACTTGGGCTAATAAATTGGAATTTGAAAATGACATCACACTCTTTCACGCTGCCCCTAGCCAAGGATTCAGCTGTGACTGAGCATGAATCCAAGAAACTGGTAGTCTCAACTGGTATTTTTGCAAAGTAATTATTAAATGTTTCAGCCAAACCCAGATTATCTTTAATAATATTGTTATTAACCACTAATTCAAAACTATCATCTCGCGGTTTGGACCGTCCTGTTTCAGTATTTATTACAGTCCAAGTTGCTTTTATTTTATTATCAGACTGTTTAATTTTGTTACTTAAATAAATTGATTTAGCTACCAAGCAAACTTGTTTGAATATTTTAGAATAATTTCTAACATGTTGTATAAAAATAGGATCAAAATTATACTGTTTCATTCCATATAGATCATACATCTTAGCTCTACTTTTGTAAATGTCAATGTCAATTCCTCAATTCCCTGATAGGGAATGAAGGATTATAGTATAATCCCAGTGTGCGTACGCCCAGCGAAATGTTGTTGAATTTAAAGATTTTAAGTATGCAGATATTTAGTGTATGACGTCGTGTAATTGTGTATGGTAAAAAAAAATTTGTGCATGCAGCCATTGTGGAGAAATTCACCAAAAACTGATTCCGCTGGGCGAACGTTGTCCTGGCGGAACTTTTTTTAATCCATCGACTTTATAAGCAAAGAATTGTGTCCAAAAATTAGTGTGTATTTGTGTGTAATTGTGTATGTATAAATAAAATTAGTGCATGCATAAACTTCGGAGAAATTCAAGTTTCCGCTGCGCGAACGTTTGGCCATTAGCTAGTTTTCATATAAAGCGCTTACATAGAGAGCTGTAGATTTTTACATACGTTGTTTTGAATTTGTTTATATTTGTTTAAAAAACAGATTTAGAAAAAAATTAATGGTTTTAAAGATAAAAATATAAACGTAAAATACTCTTATTAGGTCTTAGTTCTTAAAGTATGCACTTTGGGGTCTAGATTTTCACGTTTATACAAAGCTTGTAAGTGTCTGCAACATGTTGCCAAGTATCAATGATGTGCCGCTAGTAATTAAAGAGTTGTAGGGCAATTTACCATGAATAGTTGTGGTTTTTGTTGTGTTTACAAAGCAGTCAAATATCACGACGTTCTAAAGGAATTGCATGGTAAAATGTATGCCAATAATTAGTGTATTCATTCAACTATGCACATGCAAAATTTCATGTCATTAAATTCAGTAATTAAAGAAAAACAATTAAAATACTGACGAAGCATCGAAAACCTACATAACCCGACCAAGTACGGATGGCTACAAAAAAGCGGCCGTACCATATATATAAGAAACGTTCTTAATCTTCCAATATAGTATTTATTAATATGGTACAGTTGCGTACACAAGCGTTAGGAATCGTATCTATTTTATGTCCATTTTTTCACACTAGAATATTTTTGATCATTTTATAACTACAATACTTAGACTATTTAACCAGAGGACTAACCTTAAGCGTTCAAACAAAATAATTCTGCATATTTTGGTAGGGTGCGGTGGAACACGCTCACATACATAAGTTACTACCAGTACAACGGTAAACATCAATTAAAAATCGAGTCTAGAAGTATTTTTTTTATGTTATAAGATTGTTTGATCCACTAAAGTTGCAAAGGGGAACGCTCGTGCATGCCTAGTCCATTGGTTAAATCGTGTAATAAGCTACAATATGATAAATATTTACCTAAACAGTAGTACTTACATGTGGTAATTATTTAATTTTCCTATGGGGTCTATAGTTAGAATCCTGATCCGTGAAATCTTCAATAGAAATTAACTGTATGAATTTTATTTGTCTTAAATAATATAATAATATTTAGATTATATCTCAAGTGTCAAGCGCATACTTAAATAAAGTACCTACGTAAATAGTACCTACTTTCTGTCATAGTCAAATAGATTTAGGTATACACAAATAAATGACCTATAAATTATATCGAAACAATTGTGTTATCACCTATACCGGGTTCAATACCAGTATTATACTGTAAATTTTGGGATGTTACCTAAATATACTGCACGGCCGCTTTTTTGTAGCCATCCGTACTTGGTCGGGTTATGTAGGTTTTCGATGCTTCGTCAGTATTTTAATTGTTTTTCTTTAATTACTGAATTTAATGACATGAAATTTTGCATGTGCATAGTTGAATGAATACACTAATTATTGGCATACATTTTACCATGCAATTCCTTTAGAACGTCGTGATATTTGACTGCTTTGTAAACACAACAAAAACCACAAGTATTCATGGTAAATTGCCCTACAACTCTTTAATTACTAACGGCACATCAATGATACTTGGCAACATGTTGCAGACACTTACAAGCTTTGTATAAACGTGAAAATCTAGACCCCAAAGTGCATACTTTAAGAACTAAGACCTAATAAGAGTATTCTACGTTTATATTTTTATCTTTAAAACCATTAATTTTTTTCTAAATCTGTTTTTTAAACAAATATAAACAAATTCAAAACAACGTATGTAAAAATCTACAGCTCTCTATGTAAGCGCTTTATATGAAAACTAGCTAATGGCCAAACGTTCGCGCAGCGGAAACTTGAATTTCTCCGAAGTTTATGCATGCACTAATTTTATTTATACATACACAATTACACACAAATACACACTAATTTTTGGACACAATTCTTTGCTTATAAAGTCGATGGATTAAAAAAAGTTCCGCCAGGACAACGTTCGCCCAGCGGAATCAGTTTTTGGTGAATTTCTCCACAATGGCTGCATGCACAAATTTTCTTTTACCATACACAATTACACGACGTCATACACTAAATATCTGCATACTTAAAATCTTTAAATTCAACAACATTTCGCTGGGCGTACGCACACTAATCCCATGTTCATTCCTCTATTTTCTTTCTACCCGTCAATGTCCGCTCAGTCATTCATTTCATTCGTTCATCGACATATTTTGTCATTGTCATTTTGTATTTTTGTTGTTGAATTATAATTAATTTATTTGCCTAGTCCTGCTTAGTTCTTTTGAAAACAGGCTAAATGAGTTTCGATACAGCGACTAATAATGGCAATGAGAAGGAGGAACGGAAATATTACGATCGCAACAAAACGGACGACTTGCAAATCTCGAGGACTGATATGAATATGTTGATAATGAATTATTTGGTAACAGGTAAAGAAACCCACGTAAAACTCCCGTAATCATGTGTAAATATCTTTTTGAACGTTAATAAAAAACGTAGAAACGAGTATGATCCAAGAAATTAAATTAGAAATCCAAGGTGGAATTCGCAACAAAGAAAATCACCACGACGTACATTTTCGATTTGTAAATAAAACACAATACTTAATTGAATCATGACCCATTACTAAATTTTCATGAATTAAGAACGACATGGATTTTACGATAATTTAAAAGTAGAAGAATTAATATAATATCTTTGGCTTGTTAGTGCATTGCTTTATCCACACATAAATTAACTCAGTTATGATTGAACCTTCTACTTATCACCATCAATGTAATGAAATTGTTTTAGTGAACTCATAACATGTACTATTACATCACACATGTATTATTTCAAACATTGAAAACACATCATTGGATTGATCTAGAATGATTAAGTGTCCTTAAATACAAAACAGCATAAACAGTAAGATATTGTTTATCTTTCAGAGGGATTCAAGGAGGCTGCATTAAAATTCCAACAAGAAGCAGGATTACAAGAGCCCGCACTTTGCAGTTCCCTGGACGAAAGGATCATGATCCGTGAAGCTGTGCAGACTGGTCGCATCCCGGACGCTATTGCTATGGTCAATGCACTGCATCCTGAACTCTTAGACAATGACCGATATCTGTACTTCCACTTGCAGGTATTTATGCATGTCAAGATGTGTAAAACAATCAGTTATGCTAATTCAAGTCACTGTAGTTCTTGAAACATTTTAATATTTTGGAAAGCTTTTATTAAGTATGTGCTTGTTCAAACTGTTATGCAATATTAATGGTAAAACAATAATATGTATTTACAAGTACTAAAAGCTAGATTACTTACTGTGCATTGTGCTATGATCATAGAGTTGAGCTTAAAAATGACACATACTGAAGCTAAATAAAAAAAATAAAATAAAAAGCATTTATTGACTCAAATTAATCACAACAATGTTTGCGTAAGGTATGACACTAGAACATGTTTGATACAAATAGTATCGGTACTGATTCCCAATCTAAGCTATTGCTTGTATTTTGGGAGACAGCATTCAGCTGTTAAGCTGTTGTTTTTCTTTACTTTTCAAGTAAGGATTTTTTGTTAAGTTAGAAAAAAACTATTAAATTGAATAGATAGTTGCTGCTACCATAACTAGATTTTTTTGAACATACACTAAACCTTTAGTCTTGCTACTTTTGCTGCTACCAGAGCAGGACTGAGTTACCTTTTCCATAGGCCGCATATCGTCGTTGTCAAACCAAAATCTGCTATGTGCACTTTTGTAAGATTTCTACTTTAAACCTCTGCATATAGTTCGCTGCTATATCCTACCATATAAAGAACTGTCATGTGCTTATGACCATTATATGACGATCTACGACCTCTTATTGACGACCTCTTACCTACAATCCCTTGAATGCAGGAGACCTTTTTTTGTCAATTTCTCAAAACTATGATTTCTGCACATAGCAGATTTTGGTTTGACAACGACGATATGGTTCTAAGTATTGACTGAACCAATATCATCATTAATCTATTTCTACCTCACAGTCACCTCACTCTAATCATTGAATATTCAATCTTTCATAGCTTTGGAGTATTCTTATATAAGCATGCAGGTTTCTTAATGCTGTTTCCTTTATGGTAAAGTTATTAATTAATTGGTAAGGTAATTTATATTTAACACTAATATGAACTTATTACTCATGAATGTCAGAATTATTTTGATTCCAGCCTGATATAAAAGCAAAGGTTTAACTGATTTTTTGCTTGTTGTCAACTCTCTCATGCGAAATATGGACTTGCCTGCTAAGTAATTAAATATTATTATATTGAGACACGCTTGTGTTCTTTTTATTCAATCTCAGTCAAACTAATTTTTCTAGCAGTGAAAATAAGATGTGCATAATTTTATAATTTGAGATATAAAATATCTAATTAAATTTACACAACCTTGACAATGAATGTAAGGCTAGAAGTATTTCAAAGCATCAATACGCACTAGTGCTGATAGTCTTTTCCACCATACTAATTGTTTTCCTCTCCAGCAACTACAACTCTTAGAGCTGATCCGAAGTGGTCGGGCGGAGGAAGCACTAGCATTTGCCAGTGCCACACTTGCTGAGGCTGGTGCGAACGACCCCAATGCTCTCACGGAGTTGGAACGCTCTCTAGCGTTGCTCGCCTTCCCAGATCCTCATACGTCGCCTTTCGCTGATCTGCTGCTGCCCTCGCACAGTCAAAAGGTAAATCTAAGTTATTATGAAACACTTGTCTTGATAATATAATAAAAGTTAATCATGAAAAAATATATTTTTATACAAATTAATATTATTTGGTACAAAGAAATCAATTAAGGTGCCCATATTTTTTATGTCATTATATATATATTTTATTACACATTAAATATATATACATTCTGCAAAATAGACCTGAATATGTACCAACTGCATTGGTAATATTGTTGTCTCGCTCTTTGCTAGCGCATGTGCATAACTAAATCTATGAAGAATTTGTTCTTTCAACAGATTGCAAGCGAATTAAATGCCGCAATCCTTAAGATGGAGAACCAAGAGTACACAAACCCTAAGCTTTGCAGCCTGCTCCGCATGATCCTGTGGTCTCAGAGCGAGCTGGACAAGCACAACATCAAGTACCCCAAGATGACCGATCTCGCCAACGCCACTATAGAGAAACCAAAGTAATGTGTAGACAAGTTTTTATTCTATTTCTGTTATTTCTTAATTAAAATGGAACTGATACTTAAGTTTACCATTTGTTTTCTAAAACTAGTGATAAACTTAGGGCCAGTTTATGTTTGGATATGGGTAGTTCTTATCCAGCCTATAAATTATAACCTGACCGAATTCAAAATTTACACAAGTTACACTTGAAAAAGAACACAGTTGTCACTTTCATTAATGTGGGTTAAACACTTAACTTGCCAAATAGGTTTATCTAACAGCTATGAAATTGGGACTAAGTATCATTTACTTTATTTTTTTAAATTTAGTTGCTGGTTTGATAATCGCATTCTTGGCTATTAACTTCTAAATAGTGCCAGAATCATGATTTTGACTTTGCTTACTTCTCTTTAGAATAAAATATATTTATTACCTTACAGTGCAACAATGAGTTCTAAAATAATATTTTCTACTTTTTCTATGTAGTTGGAATGTATATCTTACTCTTTAATTATTTACCACTATTTGCCTAACACTACACACTCAAGCAAACCTTGACTTTTTTCTTATCTAGTTAACTACTAATTCACTTATGTTGTTGGTTAACTAATTGATTAAGAAAATGTTCTCTAAATTACCTTCTTCTAGGACTTTTACTTGACACAAACAAATTTTTCCTTTCTTCATGATAATAGTAACTAATTGCACCTCACACACACCTCTGTCAGTGCTCTTGATGATTTATTTATATAATAGCAGCTTTAAAACTGGTTTAATACATTAACTATATTATAAGGCTGCTATAGCGTCTTTAAATCCATTTTTGTTTATTGTAATAAAGCAAATGATAATAGTTAACTACTTTTTATAAGAAACTGCTGTGATGTTTGTATAGGGTTGTAATAAGTTTCAAGAATTGTTGTTTAGAATAGGTATTGTACACAGTGATTAGCTAATAAATAAAATATAATATATGTTTAATCTTCAGCATGTGATTTAGTTTTTTCTATTCTAGTATTAGATATGACTGTAAATAAACTATTTACTCATGTTATAATTTTATTTTAAGTAAGTGATTTTAATTGTATATAGTCAAATCAGTTTTATCACTAAGTTTGTTAGCTAAGGCATAGGTACTATATCAAACATAGGAGAAAGGCAAAATGGATTTAAAGACATTAAAAGGGAACAATATAATAATATACAACTAGATAAAAATATCAAGACAAGATTAATGTATTGTAGACATTGGACAATTTTAGGCATGGCCGGAGACTGTGATGCGCCGCGTCGCCCTCAGATGACATCGATGGAATAAAACAGGACAATCACAATGTAGGACGATCCTCTTGTGTTTTCTTTTATCGATCGTAAGACATACGGACTTAGGACATGTTGTTTTACGGGGCAGATGAAGTGAATAATATTTAACTTATGATGTTAGACTATCGTAAAATTGTATTAAATTCTCTTTTAGGGAAGAGTATAGATTAACATAGATGTTATTATGTTCACTTGTGTGAGTGTACCTGTCTTGTGACAGCATGTGCAAGGATTTATCCAACAAAATTGTCAGTTTTAGCATATTTATAGGATTTTTGCTGTTAAATCTTCTATTCCAACTTGCTAATGTATAAGTTTTTACCTCTGACAGTAATAACAACAAATAAAACAAAAAATCTCTGTAATTTAAGTATTTTATATGTTATATTTAGAAATAAAAATATTAATTATTTAAGAATAATGAGCTATTTTATTTCTTATTTGATAAAACTACTGCTTTTCATTAATTTTTCTTTGCTACTTTTTTACACTGTTCAAAAATTAAAAGAAGAATTACATATTTTTTATTATTTATCTATTTGTACAGTCAAGGTCATTAATAGATTCTGAAACATTATTGAAGCATTATCTTTCATTCATTAATTTTATACAATACTATTGAGAATACCAGATTTTTAATTCATTGGTAATTCTAATTAGTTACTAATTATAAAAATTAATTTACTAATTTGTCAAAATTATACTAGACCTATTTTAGTGGGTCTAAAACTTTGCTTACTGATGCATCATTTAAAACACTAACTTTGTTATGTCCCAAAAGCATAAAAATGTCGTGAAATTGATATTTGAAATTCGTGAATTTTACATGTCCATGATATTGATACAAATTATAATTATCCGTAATTATACTCCATATAGTCCTAGATCCCAGAGCTGACAGACATAACTTATTTTCACACGGATGAAACCTGAAGTTTTCAGTAGTGTGCCTTGAATACCTACGCGCTTTGTGTAACTTGCCGAGTGACACCTGGGCAGGTACCAGGTGAGAAAGGTAACTAAAAATAAGAGTTATTTAACTTAAATTCACATGGCTGATTTTTACATATGTCATGCAGAATATTATTTTAAAGTAATATCATAAGTGCCAGACACTTGATGGACCAGAGCTTTTGCCAGACGCTTTAGGGCTACCCAAAAAATAAATTAACTTTACTTATTTTGATGAAATTAAATCTCAAATGATTGTCTCGATAATTATGATGTATTAAAAATAATTAATATGCTATAAACTTATTTACTTTAATATTTATTTATTATTTCCTTGTTAAAGTTAATTTTGTTGAAATAAAGATGCAAAAATCTCAGATTGAAAACAGTAAAAGTACTTAGTACATTGTTTTTTTTTTACTTTGAGGCGCATGCGCATAGTGCTCTCGCCCTCATACTACTAGCTGAATATTTTTTGTCTTAGGGGATGTTTGGTCACTCTGATTTGTCTGACTGATTGAATATAACTTTTAAATAAATACTTCAATAACATATTAAAAAATCAGACATGTAAAAATAAGAAAGTTCATTTATTTTTTGGCTAGCTTAAAAGCGTCTGGCAAAAGCTCTGGTCCATCAAAAGTGTCTGGCACTTATGATATTACTTTAAAATAATATTCTACATGACATAATATGTAAAAATCAGCCATGTGAATTTAAGTTAAATAACTCTTATTTTTAGTTACCTTTCTCACCTGGTACCTGCCCAGGTGTCACTCGGCAAGTTACACAAAGCGGGTAGGTGTTCAAGGCACACGAGACGCTACTGAAAACTTCAGGTTTCATCCATGTGAAAATAAGTTATGTCTGTCAGCTCTGGGATCTTACTCTAATACATCTGTTCAAAAATCTTAGTGGCTTGACTGTACATTCTTTCAAGCTAGTCTATTAGTTTTATCAGTCTACATTTCATTGCATTTAAAAACTTCAGGCCATTGCTCATAATAGTCTATTCAAACTGGTTGAGCAAATGTCACCAGCCTAGCACATAGTCTAATGCTTTAGAGATCAATCCACTGGACCTTTGTGGCACTGGAGCTGATGGGATCGGCGTGGGACATAATGAACGGGCGCCTGCGTGTCTGAAATAAAAAAAAAAAACACATTTAGTGGTATTTTTCTTTGTACTTGTTGTTACTTCTCGATAAATTAGGCATAAATTTAAATAATAGAATTAGGTAAAATTTGATTAAAATGGACTAGTTAATTATGTAAAATTAGCATAATAATGTAACTTTGTTGTCCATAAAAAAATGTGACCAAAGTCAACTTTACTTTTCTATTTATTTTTTTAAATTTAACTAAAATTTACCAAGGTTACCAAAATATTGCAATAATAAGCAATATTTTCAAATAATGATATTTACCTCTCAGGAGAAGTGATTCCAGGACTAGTCACAGTGATTCTTGGAGGCTCTTTACACTCCACAACACCAACCATCACGCCAGGCAGCACTTGCCGCCCGCTCAGTGCTAACGCGCGTTCCTTTTCGGCACGCGTTGCGTATCTTACGTGCGCCCAGTTTCCTTGCGTAGGATATTGCTTATCTGAAATTATTTTTCATAATGCAGAGAACTGTTTAAGAAATTCTAGTATGATTGTAGTAAAATATCTCTTTCTTTGTGAGTGTTTAAGTTTTTTTTTATAAAATAATAGATTATTAATACAAGACTTTAATTTTAAATTAAGAAATAGTTTTTTTCAAGAGGACACCAATGCCTTCAAATATGAAATGACAATTTGTTTTATTGTGTTATACTTTCACAACTCTCTTACCTAGTATAGCCCCACAATTACTAAATCTTGCCAAGACTGTATTTGCAGCATTTGGCGGAAACCCAAACACAGTAACCCAGTATTCATCCTGTTCTTGACACCCATCCTGCCAAGGTGTTGCCATAGAATGATTGTTTACTGACACATTCATATTGCCATATCCATTTTGAAAAGAGTTATTGTTATAAAAGCTATCCTGGAATAATGATTTGTTTACTGATGGCTCATTGCTTTTTATTGTATCAAATAAGTCCTCAATAGGTGGTCCATTAGGTTTGCTTGAATAAGACATGTTGGGTGACTGCGGTATATTGTTGAACATGCTAGGAGATGTTGGAATGTTTGGATACATGTTCTGCTGGTTGTACAGAGCCTGCTGGTGCATTGAGATGTTATGTCGGTACACCTTCTGGTCAGGTGTAGATGTCTGACTAGGACTGGTGGGCGAGCCTATAACAATAAGTTTAGTTAAAAGATTTTTCTTAATAATATAATGACAATGCATAGCTTTGAAAGAATTTATCAATAGGTCTTTTAACATAGGCCTAAAGGAAGATTGTAATGATTTCTCATAGAAATTTGATAACATAAACTCAACTTTCCAAAAAAATATAATAAATGGTAAAGAAAACATATTGCTGTGAAGCTAGATGAAGCAGGAATTTCACATTCACAGAAGGAATAATTAGATAGACATTATTACCAATACTCTAAATACCAAACTTACCGAAAGCCAGACTTCGGCCTTTTGTAGGTGATAAGCTGTTAGTGCGAGGAGTTGTTGGAGGGTTAATTTCACCCAAAAGGAAAGGCGGTAAGTATCCCACATTAGGACTATTAGATGGGGAATGTGTGGGACTGCCCAATGTCATTGGTTCCATTTTTGATATGCTAAATTAACTTTTTCTGAGTCCACCACAGCAAATAATACAAAACGTCGTTATTCAATTTTATTTATCACTTTTCAAACGGCTGACACGCTTTCGTTCGGCTTTGCCGTTGATTTTGACAGTAGTCATTGTCAAAATGTCAAATAAATACTTGTTTCTAGTGGCTAACCGAAGGTTCGGTTTCGGCAAGTTTCGGTCACCTTACCGGTATCGGCCAAAATACGACCGAATCTTTTGGCACGACAAAATATTTAAAACTGGTAAAAAATCTTTTAGTGTAAGCTAATAAAAAAATTAATGAATAAAAAAATTAAAATATTATTTCGTTATAAATATCGATCATATATTTATATTATTTTTGATAAAAGGAATATTTATTTTAGGAGAAATGTGAGTTGTATAGAAGTTAGAAAATTTTAATAGTTTAGGTACATACTTTTATTCTTTTAAAGAATTGCCGCTGGTTGGAAAAAATTTTGGGCGCTAAAAGAAATCATGAAATGCAAAGAACTAGGCTTAAAGACCAAAAAAAAGACCTTCGACACGTGTATTCTTCCCTGCATCACTTACGGCTGCGAAACTTGGGCTCTAACAAAGCATCATAGAGACAAACTCGAAAAATGCCAAAGAGCCATGGAAAGAAGCATTTTAGGGCTAAAGCTGAAGGACAAGGTCAGGAGTATAGACATCAGGCACAAAACCAGGCTTACCGACATCCTAACACGTATCGACCAACTAAAGTGGAGATGGACGGGACATTTACTCCGTTGCAATAAACATAAGTGGAGTAAAGCAGTGACAGTGTGGTACCCAAGGGATGGACACAGGAGCCGAGGTCGTAAGGTCAGAAGATGGGAGGATGAGCTCAGGCTAACCGTGGGCCCTCTCTGGACCAGAGTGGCGACAGACAGGGGACAGTGGAAGGCGTTGGAGGAGGCCTATGCCGTAAGGCACACCGAGGTTAGGGACATAATGTAAATGTAGTTCATATAAATAGAAATTAAGTTAAAGTGGAAATGTGTACCTATTTTCGGAATAAATGGCTTTATTATTATTATTATTATTATTATTACATACTTTTATTGCTGACCATAATAACTAAAAAGGACTTTATAGCACCATCTATTAGGAAATAGGATAATTGATTACATAACAGTGATGTACGTATGTTCATTAAGTAATCTAAATAAATCATCTATGATAAATCATAAAAATTAAATATTATCATTATCACCAAGTAAATCATCTATTTTTAAATAAAATTTATTTCACGATATAATTAAATACAATTATTTATTGACATAAAAATTACACAATTAGGTATGAGTCCTCTGGCCCCTGAACTAGTGCTAACAAATATCAAAATATCATCATAGTTATCATACATCACAAAACTCCATAGGGCAATGTTATCCTGTGTCTATGAAGTATAAACCAATATGCAATATTTAATTCTAAGGACTCTCACCCAAGACCGATTTTCATACTATTTTTGACTAATGGGCATACATAGTTTTATTATTCTGCTACAACAAATCAATCAAGGATTACTGGTCGTTAGCCTTATAGATCTATCAATGTACTTTTTTTTGGCACACAGTTTGAAATCGCGTTTTGGGCAGAGCAGCACTTTCTTATTCTTGGCAAAATAGCAATCCAGTTGTCCGCGGCAAAGAAAATGTTGGGAGCCACTGCTCTAGGGTAACGTTACTCTTCCATTAACAATAAAAAACTAAAATTTATCGATGATTTTACACACAGGCTCTTATAATCACGTGCTGAATCAGTGGTATACCAAACGTCAAACTTATTGGCGGCTCGCGAGAGCGAGAGCAAGATATACTTAAAGCAAGAAACATACGACAGAGACAGTGTATTTTACCTATCAGCAGCTTCGTCATAGAGCTGCTTACAAAATACGTAAGAGGTAAGATCAACGGACGTAAGTCCACAAAGTTACGGGCTCAGTTTCCACCGAAATTGGGGTCGAGGCCGAATATTCGGTTTTGGTTTCGGTCAAAATTCCAGTTTCGGTTGGATACAATTTTTAATTTGACATTTCTTAGTACTGTCATCTGTATTTTTGCTTATTAATCGGTGGTATCTGTGGTTTCTACATTCGAATGAATGAAAATCATTCAATCTAAATTGGCAACATTGATTCGGTATTTGTCAAAATAATTCACTCAAACAAACTAAAACATGGATTCTCTGGCTGCAAAGCCTGAGAAATACGACGAGTTTACTAAAAATGAATACGAAACTACACATTTAAATACTCCCACGAACATGTCGGTTAACAGTATTAATATTCTTCATAAATTATTAAATAGAGAGGTGAGTTAAAATTGCGAAATAACACAAAAGTTCAAAAGCTTGATTCTGGGCTTATGGTTTTATTTTTTTGTACCATGTTCTAGTTTATTTTATGAAAATTGATAGACGCGTATGATTTGTGGTCGCGAGGTAGCTTGTTATCTTGATTATCATGATCAAAACATTTAAAGGTTGCTTGTTTGTATAATTATGGTGTAAAAGCAATAGGGTATTATTTCTCTAATAATTAATGACTCTTGAATTGATTGGATAGGATTGAGATATTTTTATCTTTTAATTTGCTAGGCATATTTTCCGTATGCAAATCAGAATACTTTGTATTAACTGAAGGTTAAATCATTTATATTCTGAGTTATAACAACAAAATTTAATAATTAAATACAGAGTAAATTCATTTTATAATTGTTACCTCCCATTATATCACCTTCTCTATCTCAAGTTTAGAAATTTTGAAAAATGGCCCTTTCAAGTCATTTATCATCTACTACTATTAGTGTATTTAGCAAGTCAATTCTAAGGGTGGTAGAGCTCTTGTGAACAAGCTAGATGTTAGAAACTGATGGCAATGTACTGTGTTCCTGCTTGGTGATGAGATACACCCTAAAATTAAGGTGTAAAGAGGCTTAATACACAACATATACAATCATCTGATGTACTAATGCATTTGCAATTTATGCAGATGTTTGTACTTTCCACTTACCATCAGTCCTGGAACATGATGTCAGCAAGTGCAGCTTTAAAGTATTTGTTTTTATTTTCAAAGGATACAAAGACTTGCAGCATACAGAGAAATTCAATTAGCTTTTAGTACACTGTAGACTCACAGGATTGATGAGTCATAATGATACCTATTCTTATTAAAATTTTCTTCTAGTTTTGTGTTCAATAAAAACAAAATCAGAAAGAAAAGATTGTAGCACCAGACATCCAAATCAAATCAGACGCAATGAACATTCAGCCACAGCAATGTGTGGTCAATCAATTATAAAGGCACTTAATTTAATTAAAATTGTTTAGTCACATTATTCTAGTGTTTTTTTTTTTTTTACCTATATTGTCCCATTGTTTAACATTAGTAAATAAAAATTAAGAAATAGATCAGTGGATCTAAAGATTATCTCTTACAAAAATCAATTTTACCCTCTGTAATATTACTATTTCTTATGCTACTATTTTATTTAGATATATGGTTGCACATCAAGAAAAAAGAATGAGAGGGGCCGCAAGATATTTGAGAAGATTCCACCTCGGCTGCGCTTCTGTCTCATGGATATAGTGCCGATTACCTACCTCCGGGAGCATGTGTTCATGGGCTTCTCTCAGTGCGGACAGTTCCTGCTCAGCTTTACTTACAGCTGCAACACACAGGTGTACTTCAGAGAAAGCTCTAAGTTCATGTAAGTACCAGTTCTAATATTTATTACATTGCGATTATTGTAAGTAGGCTGGGCAAGACAATGAAATATGAAGGTATTCTGCTAATGCTCAACTGTAATGTGGCAGCTGCAAATTTTAATTTACTATGACCCAAAAAAATCTTACTTTAGACTTTTGTTAGGACACAATAGTTATAACTGAAATAATCACTACATAGTATAAAACAAAGTCGCCTTTTCTGTCCCTATGTGCGCTTAAATCTTTAAAACTACGCAACGGATTTTGATGCGGTTTTTTTTAATGAATAGAGTGATTCAAGAGGAAGGTTTTTATGTATCACTACATAGTATAAAACAAAGTCGCCTTTTCTGTCCCTATGTGCGCTTAAATCTTTAAAACTACGCAACGGATTTTGATGCGGTTTTTTTTTAATGAATAGAGTGATTCAAGAGGAAGGTTTTTATGTATAATACATGCATATTATAGTAGAGAAAAGCCGAGAAATTTAAAGATTTGTAATGTGATGTCGTAACAAACATATTTTTCTGCGCTTACATTGCAAACGCTGGCTAAACCTTACGAGATAGATTAAATTTATGTACTACGTAATTGTATATCTTGAAAAGATGAATAAAAAAGTCCGCGACAGCATAATTATGTTTATCTCCTAAAGATAACCCACAGTAACCATTTTTATCTTTTACATATTACAAAAAAAATATGGGTTATTTACCAAGCTATTTTAAACGATACAGTATCATTACTTATCCAATTAAATACATTAGATACGTTGTGCATTTCATGTAGATCAAAATTGCCCTTTACAGCATGTGATTTAAATGAATATTTTCGAAGATATTACAGATTTAAAAATTGCGGGACGTAGAGTTTGCGGCGGTATCGGCCGGTCGGGGCGGCGCGGGAGCGAGCCTGTTCAGAGGGACAGAGAATCGTCAATAGAGCGTGAGGCTCGACTCAGTCAGCTTCGGGATAAAAATAGAGCTGAGAAATGTAAAGTAAATAAGTAAAAATGTTGTGTATGAATATTCCAAAGATAGCAGGAAATCTTCATGGTATAGGGAAAGGGGAATTGTTTTACCCCTCCCTCCAGTAGTAATGAATAAATCAAAACTACTGGATCGATTTTAATCATTTTTTCAGTGAGTGACATATTATATTATTATTATATACCCGTGCGAATCCGGAGCGGGCCGCTGTGTTTATATACAACGTTCACAGTTTTTCTGTAGTGTATTTAGTATCAGCATTGTACCCGTGCGAAGCCGGGGCGGGTCGCTAGTAGTGTAATAAAAATGAAAAATGTAGTGGAAGTCATTTTCTTTATTATAAAATTTAGAAAATTGTAGGAGGACTTAAGTCCTCAATATTGTCCAGCATTTCTAAGGCCGATCTTTTCATATATCTCTTGTACTTGTGTACTACATAGATGGTTCACTATAGCACTTTGATTAGCATGCGGAAACATCACATCTCTATTGAGATATTAAACATTATATCCCTTTCAGTATGCATTTCCTGTCATGGGTTCCTGGTCAAATTGTGCGACCGGTGCACAGTGTGCCGTTGTTTGGAGATGATTTCGTCGACAGCAAAGTCACAATATCCATGGCGCAGTGGAAACACAACCCTGGCGTGCTTGTAGTCTATGGCATTGCGTAAGTACACGTCAAATATACTCATGTTTTAAAAATCTATAATGAAGTGCAAAATAGTTAAGTTTTTGCGGTGGTGATACAAACCTATTTTTTTTTGCAGTGATTCCTGTTCTGAACGATCCTACCTCAGTGTTATCGGAGTACCTCGATTAGGATGTAAGAAATGCGCTACGTTTTCTAGAGACGAAGGTATGTATCATTCAATCCAAATATCTGAATGTGAATTGAATGATTTGAATGTCATTGTGAAAAACAAAAGGGATTGATACCATTATTTTGTTCTTTCAGATGATTTGAATTGGGGCAAGCGATGTTTAGAACACAACTTCGCCATTCACACAAAGTTTTTCTGCACCTCCGATTCTAGCGTCTACGAACCCGTGGTTCAACTAGCATACTCAAATCAAATCATAATTTACACAGATTTCATCCACATATTAGAAATTGACTTTGTTAAACCAGACCCTGTAAATACTGAAATCCCAGAAGATACTAAATACTCTTTAGATAGGGAGGAAACGAATTCAATGGATACAAGTCCTAGCACACCCGCCTCAGACGTCTCCGCACCGTTCCAGTCGCCCAAATACCAAAACAACGTAGTACAGAATATTCTAGCAGATTTTTCAGACTTTGAAATGGAACCATACCTAATATCCAAACCTGTGAAAGTACCTGACGTCATGGGACAGGAATTATGTATCCAGGCATCCTCAATCTCGCACAATCTAGTCGAAGAGTGGGAGGGATCTTCCCCCTCAATCAGGACTCTAATAAGCCCACCTTTGAGGTCCCCAAGACGCCGGCCTGCTGAAAGCATGTCGCGGTTCAACGAAACTCATAGAATAATAGCAGAAAAAGCTTACGAATTTGTTGAGGAAACCGAGACCAAATGTGAGAAACTTAGCATGTTTAGGAAACGGAGACTAGCCGATAAAAAGTACGAATTCTCTGAAGACAACAACGAGAACATAGTCCCGTTTAGAGTGTTGAGAAGTAATAGGAAATACTTTATTGGATCAACGAATAAAAATCAATTGAGGCGTCCGAAGTCACCTCCGGTTGAAAGCGTGATTTTACGAGCTCATAATCAGATAAGTAGACCAGCCTCGCCTACCACTAGTACAGATTTGAAGAGCCATGGGCTCTCGAGTTTGGAATCGGACCATAACAGTGAATCGGAATACCGAGTGACGGAGATGTTGGACGATGGCTCTCTAAAAACCGTGGCGGTGCATGACAACACGTCAAAGACGCTATCAGACTGTCCTGTGGATGCTCAAGACCCATACTTGGTACATTCGGAGAACTCCAAGTGCAGTAAATGCTTCACGCGATACTTCGTTGAAAGTGATGATGAGATTACGTCAATCATAACGGATGCTGAGGGTAAGAATTTTGCTGATTTTTAACAGATAAAAAAAAAGAAGGCAGTGCTGTATTCGATCCTTATGTATGTTACTTTTTAATGTACACGATTTTCTTGGTAAATACTGATTCGATATGAATGCGGTTTTTGGGTACTTTACTTCCTAGTGTTTCAAGAAACGTATACAATTTATATAAAGATTTTCGACGATTCGAAACGAACAGCTAATGTACAGTATTTTGCATGCATATCGAATCAGTATTTTTTATGGCTACTATATTTTTCGTCCGCAAAATAATCCTAAATCTAATTATATATTATAGACACGGGTCTTAATCGCGTAAATATTTTATCCCGTGTCTATAATATATAATTATGTGTACAAATCGTGATAGTTTAAAATCATTAATCCTAAATCTGTCAAAAATTTGCATAAGATATCTACTTTATCAGCAAAGACTAGATCTGTCAGCAAAATATTAGATTCGACAATAGAATAATATATTCGTCAACGGAATAATAGAATCGTCAGCAAAATAATGGATTTGTCAGCAAATTTGAATTCTGTGTTATGGCAGTAGTGAACCAAATAAAAAAAAAAAAAAAAAATGTAATCAGCGAATTAAAAGATCTATCGGCACGATTTTTTTATATTCAGGTAATTAAAACAATGACATTGATGATGAAGACAGAAATGCTTTTTTTGCTGTAAGACCGATTCCACGCAGTCTTGTTTGCCCTACCCCTAGAGTTCAATTTAAGCACGCGTAGGCGCGGAGGACCGGGTATGCAAGCGGAGGAGCAGATAGTTTAAACGGTTGCTGCCGAGCCTAAGGCTGACTGGTTTGGTCGACCAGCAAACCGAAGGTGCGGTTGAGAGCGTGTAAACACTCTGCGACGATAAGGATGTAATGCAGGGATGAATACATGTGAATACATAATTTGTAATATTTAAAGCAAATTTTAGCTTTGCTATGCATTTATTTTTATGTAATATTAATAATAATAATTAATAATATTACATATGAATACATAATTCTTTGTATTTAGTAGTTTCTTTTAACGACCAAAATTTTTCCAACCTGCGGCAATACTTTTGACAATTGGTCGCTAGGTCTAAGTACTCTGTGACATATTCATTTTCTTGCCCGTTTATGGTTATGTCTATCGCAATTGAGTTTATCATCATTTTGGTCTTGGTCGAGTTCATTTCTAAACCCACATCTCAAGTCGAGATGTGGGTTTTGTATTGGTTGGTTTGTATCATTGTTTTGAACACGGTACTAACTGTACCAATATTAGCCGGCGTACGAAAACTTTTCGAAGCATTTCTTTTTTATTTAGTTTCACACAACTTTCACTATGCCCCACAGACGATTGCATCTCAGGCTACCACGTGGCCTTACCACTATCAGCTCACGGAGCAGGCTACGTAGCTCTACAGGGCGTAGGATCTGCCGCGTGGGAGCGCCTCTGCGGGGCTTCGCAACCTCCCTTACCGCCTCTCACTCTCAGAGCACATCAACGGTCACTAGATACAGAGTTACTGTGCAATGAGGTGTGTGGACGGCTATGCAAGCTCAGTGGGAAGAAATTTATCTACTGCTTCGATTGGGGATGCCATGTGATTGATGTGTGCCAGTCCAGTGGCTGCTTGTCTGGGGTGAGTACGTTTATTATGGAATGCCCTTTATTTATGAAGACTAAGTGCATTTTCGAGGTTTGAGCACAAAACAACTCGCTTAAGATGCAGATGGTCTTCCATTTACAGTATAAATAATGTTACTCTGTAAGCACCTCTGTTTTACAACTCTGTTATTTGTTCATAAGTTTGTCAAGTTAATTAATTAAATGGCCTTTGACAGTTATGTGCAATGTGGATGTGGGCGAGCGACGAGCTCTGCACATTGGAGTGCGAGGCATGCAGGAGTTTGAGTGCGGGATGCTTGCTGCACAGGCAACAGTATGCTGCTGAGGTAATATCAATCGCTGCTTGCTTCGTAAATGCTCACAGTACATAATAATATATGTTTAGCTACCTTCGCTACACACATAGGACGGAGCATTTCGACCCTATTGGACCCTTCTTGCAGGTACATTTCGATATCTCTCATGATATCTAGTACCCGCCCTACGGTGATGAGTCTGTAGTCTTCTGGCTTGGGATAGGCTAACCCTAGAAGACTCATTTTCTAGCAGCCAGTGCATCACATTCACAGGGAAGGTGTATCATTGTCTCGTTGTGCTCTCTGCAGGGTGTGAAAGTTGGCTATGCGAGTGTGAGAGAGATTTAGAGAAATTTAGGGTTCTAGTAAGAGGCGACCGTAGCTGGATTGCTAAAGCGGCTGCCCGGTGTGCAGTAAGGTCGCAGGTTCAAATCCTACCGGTCCCATATCTTTTTCAACTTCAGGCATTGCCGTTAACATACCATGTTAACCTTGTTTTGTTTATCTAGTCTGCTCAAAGTTCTGACAGATTTTAGCACTAGTGCCTATGATATTAAGTACCTATGTGTACTCAAAATTATTTTATTATTCTGCTCTTCTTTTAATTAAAACTTCCACTTTTGCACCTACTACCCCACTCTCAGCATCACCCAAAGGTTGACTAGTAGAGAATGCCTATGGCATTAAGTCCGCCTATGTGCGATATTGTACATTAAGTTTTAAAATAAAATAAATAAATAAAAAATATTGTGCGACCCTTAGTGTATTAATTCGTAAATTTATGTTTTCAGTGTTTGTTCGTGTGGGACCTAGTGAGCGGTGTTTACAGGACCGAGAGAGTTTCCATGACAGAGGACTCCTGCCAGGAAGGCAATAGAGGTATTATAACAATTTAAAACTTATTTTTGTTTGAACCTTATAGATGGATCAAAAACTTTCGATTTATTGCGAATCAATATTATTTTTAATTTAGTTAAGGCAAACGCGGTCATTTGCTAATACGTTTGTTTAACAGTTCCAGGTGTTGACCGTGCCCGTGAGCTGGCTAAAAAGTTAGGCCCCATCAACATGCCGCCCGGCAATGAAAATAGACTGCTTACTACATTAACAGGTAACAAACATGGATTAACGGGCAAACTTACTCATGCTCACCTTTGAGGTGCTTCTTTAGCTTCGCTTTGGTTGGGTGCTCAGTGTCATATTCCCAGCTGCACTCCACAGAACTATTGTCTTAAGTGTCTATGTTTAAGTTTGGCCGATCGCACCTACCGATTTTATTATTGCATGTTTACTTCTAATTGATTATTTTTATAGTATTTAGCTATGCTTAGCGCGGCTTAAAGCGGCTGCCCGGTGTGCAGTAAGGTCGCAGGTTCAAATCCTGCCGGTCCCATATCTTTTTCAACTGTTTCTTAGTATAATTTGCTAAGCATAGCTAAATGCTATAAAAATAATCAATTAGAAGTTAAAATAACGTACGCGTTCATTCTCTACAACATTTGTGCTGAATGTAACTTCGCCATGTTGGTTTGTATCCTACTTAAGTTAGGAACAAATGGATGAACGTGACGTCACGAAATGACGTATCATACAGTTGAGAAATTTTGGGTGCCGGTAAGAGGCGACCGTAGCTGGATGGCTAAAGCGGCTGCCCGGTGTGCAGTAAGGTCGCAGGTTCAAATCCTGCCGGTCCCATATCTTTTTCAACTGTTTCATATTATGCATGTTTACTGTTTTAATTATTTTTAGATTATTCTTTATAAATATGTGTTATTTGCAGGGCGATCATTAAAAAGACTGACAGATGTGGACAACTGCATCGAGATTACCAAGAACCACCCCGATAGCTCCGAATCGGAATCGTCGTCAGAGGACGACAGTGACTACGACTGATTCCGTGCTAGCGCTCGTCACGCCACCTACTAAACCTCTTTTATAACCTTTCAAGGTAACTTACCACCATAGACAACTCAAATCGTTTTTGTCACAAAACTATGGTTAAACAACGAAGGAGTTTGTAACTTTATTTTTTTAGAAAAGTATGAATGAGACAGGTCTTAGATTTAGGTTTTAGTTGTAATCTTTTGGCATATTTACACAAATGTTTAGGTCTTCCAGGTCTCTGTTTGTAAAATTTTCTTGAGCTTTGGAATGATTTACAACATTTTTAAATTCTCTTATACTGCCAAGTCTGAATATTGAATCTATCGGGCTTCATTTACACAATCAATTATTAACTGCTCTACCATAGACAAGGTGTAATTGATTTAAATTGCGGTGTAATTGTGGCCTGTATCTTTGATGTACTTTGTAAATAATTGCAATATTAACTTAAGTTTCGACGAATGGAATGAACGAAATCAATCTTATACTTATAAAAAGTTCGTATTAAAATTGATCATTTTATATAGATCATAACATCTGTTGAATTCTATTATCGTTGTTGAAATTCTAATAAGAGTAATGGAAATTTATGTGTCATAGTGGTCACTCTTGATATTTACCGGACATAGGTGTATAAATTACAAACATAATTGTAAGTTATTGAGTGCTTCAATTGACGTAATAATTAGAGGAGTAAAATTGTATGGATATTCATGTACAATTTCGCTCAAGTACAGAAACGAGTTATTGATGAATGGGTATAAAACAGGTGAAGTGTTGTTGTCATATATATCACTGCAACTGTAATATAGTACGATTATATGAACATTTTATATCAGTGAAAGTTCAAAGCTTTACCTATGATGACGAAATCTAAAAGCGGCTGAAGTTGATGCTGTTGCTATTTATACATAATCGCGAGTAAAATAATGTTACCACCTCACGTCAGTTTCGATAATATTAACAATGAAACGAGTTGAGAGTCACGCTAGTCATTGGGAGAGTTCACTGAAAGCTCAGCCACCAGATGTCGCTCAGATAATGAGCTATTATGGGCATGTTTGTTTATGGAACCATTTGACAGTAAATCTGTTTTTTTTATGGCGATTTGTTGTAACTTGACAGTAAACTTTTCCATTGACTTTTGGTACTAACTAATTATCTTGATAAAATTCTGGTAAAAGGCGTACTAATGATCTGAAGGCAGCTATAATTCCTTATACTAACGGCCAGATCACAGTCTTCTTCTTCTTTGCGTGTCAATGGAAAAACACATGGAAATGCATGATATTTAAATTTAAATTTTGTTTGACCAAAACTTTGCCACAAGAACGGTGGCATTATCGGTGGCGCGTCAGGTCGTCTATGGTACAGTACAGGTGGTGGGACATAAGGGGCATCTAAGAAGGTGAGCCATCGTTTGGGGACTGGCACCGCTTTACAGATCACAGTTGCAATAGTATATTTAACATTACTCAGAGATTTTGTTATAATATTACTCATAACAGCTTTCCATTGCCTCTTGACGTTACTTATACGCCGTTCAAATTCGATTTTATTTTACAAAAATATTGATTAGCCAAACTATAAGCTTGAAGGAGTGAACGTGGCGTCTGTCTCACGATGAAAGTATCAACATTCAAGTGTTATTCATGATTTAGAGCGAATACATATTATTCGCTTTGGTAACGGCCATTTTCTGAATAAAAAAGTTCGTAGAAACAAGCAAACACATGCAAGCACTTAAGAATACTATTATGTGGAATAGCCCTATATGACTCTGTCAACAAGATATTGATAGGTATTATCGATATTATAGGTAAGGAATTAAATGTTGTTGTTTGATATTATTTATCTGATGTGAATTCGTTAGTATAGTTCTTGCAGTTCACGAAGGCAGTCTCATCAGTCCATGCACAATGCATTAGTGTGTGTATTCGACGTCACTTTCGGACCAGTCGTTAGTCTTTTGTTTCATTTATGGTCACACACACTATGACATGTGTACAAGTTAAACACAAGTAAAGTCCTTCGTTAAATTCAAGAACTATAGTTAATTTGAGCCTTATATATATTCTTAAGAATGACATGACCAACTTAATATATGTATCTGAGTCTTCTGCGTGTGGAATGTTACATGTTTTTCACAGAAAGTATTTAGGTTTTGAAACCATTATGTGCTAAAATCATGACAAAATATTCAAACTAAATGCTATTTTAATTAATCATTTAAACAAGTTCTATGCCCAATAGTTTTGGACCCAGAGTCCACTTTGCACTTGATTATTATTAAACTATTTTGATGAGACGCCCAACAATTTCCAGTATGAAAACTCTAGTCTCCAAAAATAAAAGGTGACCATTTATTGACGAACAACGCGGAGCCGCGGATCTAGTTAATACAAATAAATAAAATTTAAGTGTCTGTTTTTAATGTTAAAATAACAATGACTTTTGAAGTTGGCATAGCTATTTGCTATGCCCTAAATCCAGTTTTAAAAATTTTTGTCTGTGTCTTTTTGTATCGCCTAATCGTCTAAACGGCTGGACCGCTCTTGATATATTTTAAAGTGCAGGGAACTGACTACAAGGCGCGTAACATAGGCATTTTTTTATGGATGCACCTACCACGCAGACGAAACCGCGGAAGAAAGTTTGTTTGTTTAATAACGCTAATCTCAAGAACTACTGACTGGATTTTGATTATTCTTTTTGTGCTTGATAGTCCAACTCATATCGAAGGTTTTTAAATACTTTGCATTTAGCTAAACTCAACGGGAGCGGACCAATAAGGTTTAACGCGGGCCAAAACGCGAGAGCAGCTTTTAGTTCATACAACGAATTCAAAGCGGACGAAGTCGCGGCCAAAAGCTAGTGTCCAATAAATGCAGTAGTAGGGTATTTAAACTCGGACTTTTATGATTCATTATTAGGAGATTATTATTGATTAAATAGCAGCACAATTATTGTTTCAAAGCCCTAATATTATTTTTATAAAACAAAAATGTCGATTGTATTGTCTAAAATATCTTTTCACTGCATTTATAATGTTAAAAAAAGTTAGTGATCACTGGTGATCACAAATGTTAAGGTTAATCAATGATACTTATTAATGTGTAAATGTTTTAACATGTATAGGCAATTTTGGACCATAGCACACATTCTACTGTAGCATCGGCAATTTTACAACTGCATAGATGCTGCACCACATCTTCGCAACTATCTGTGTTCGGTCGCGGTATCAGCATCGGGCGTTTTAGCGAGTAAGGCCCACTAGCGCCTTCCAGGGTTAAAAAAAAAACTGAACCCAGGATTAAATAATGATTATTTTAACAAGGTCAAGCAGTTTATTTATAACTCTGGAACGCGCAAATGAGCGTGTGTGCTTTGGCCCTTTGTTATTTCTGGCACTTTTGAAGTAGACCAACTTATAAAGGAAAACATATTGATATGTGCCGGAATGAGATGGTATTTGAGAACCTAGGCTCATAATAAGGTTGTGATTGTTTGGACGTAGGTTTGTTAAGAGAAGTGCCTCTGTGACTTGAAAGTGGACCCTCCATACGTAACCGAAGACTTACATAATAGGATAGATACTTTCGACCGGTTTCGAGTTTTTCCAGCAGTGATGCTGAAGGCGCTACCCGCAGTGCAAAATGGCGAAACTTTTGTAGGCTTCGGCTACTGCACTATCCTAAATGCATTGTCAAAGCCCATCAGTGATCGAGACACATTAGAAGATTAGGTACTCCTAGGGCCACTGGCGAGTACCGTACTTATAGTCATCTTCTAGGCGTGCTTAGTAGTAAAAGGAAGGTTGTTTTAGGCTTACAATTCGATAAATTTGGTATATTTTCCTTTTCCGGGCACCGGGTGTCAGTGCAGGACACGGCTAAGCCATGAACAGATTAATGTTGAGAGCGGCCCTAAGTAATAGGCGCTCCTGGCAACGGCCAATGATGTGTGATGTCGTCAGGAGCGCGTACGCCGCACCCTTCTAGAGCCTCACGCGCTTACTTTACCTTAGGGATAAAAGATCTATGCTCAGGACCCATAAAGTTGCAGTGTTATCTTGAAGGCTAGAAACAGCATAGTTGGTCAACCAAGGTTATAAAAGTCTGGAGGGTATAAATACGTAATTTGGAGCAACATTTATAAGCAGCATAAACTAGTGTTTTAAATATAAAGTTGATTGTCTATAAAGGATATGAAGTCGACCAATATAAAGGTTGGCTTGTTATTGTTCATCATCTTATAATCAAATGGACGTTTTATATGTGTACTGATGTTTTAAATGTCTAAGTATACCAAGAATATTTTGTACAGTAATATCCTAGACTACAACAAAAAATATCCTCAAAACTGTTGTGATTAGTTTTGATATTATTTAAAATTTATATACCATACCCTATATGCATAACCTCTAAAGTTTCGAAAACAATTAATTATAATAAGTTACTTATTTAGCATTCAACAACTATGTTGATCACATTGTTGTTCTATTTAATAATTTATGTAAATTTATATATATCGCCAACCATTATGTTTCCCTAGCCTGTAAACAAAATGATTTATTAGAAAAAGGTTATTACTGTACAAAATTGTAAGCTATGTAAATATATATTTGTCATAATGTGATGATCAGTTGTGAATCTAGTCTTAAGTTGATTAGGAATGCTCTTACAGAGGCATTTTCAATGGTTAGCAATACAAAGGTTGTTCTGCAATACACTATATGCCTAATCACAATATTATGTCTTGATTGTTTCATAACTGGTCTTTGTAAACTATCCTTTGTTTTTCTATACTTATAATTTGTTAAGATGTTAGATTATGTTTGTTGAGACTGAAAATTATTTTCTCAAGTAGGAATTTGTTTGTTTCATAATCCTTACTGCCTAACAGTAACCATTTTAACTGATAGACAAGCTCCGAACATGATTTGATTTGGGTGAATTTGTAATATGGACAGTTGCAGTGAAGTTAATGGGTTATGGGTTTACTCAACATATTTTTTTGTTTAAAGAAAAGCTTTGGTTAGTAAGGACCAGTTAAGATCGATAACATTAGTAGGTAAGTTGATGCATTTAATTTTTTTACCTGTCGACTAAAGCACTGTCCAAATGTGTTACTTGCCATCAAATTGTATTATACTATAGCTAGGTATGAAACAATGCATGGTGTAATAATAACATGAACTATGAAACACTTGTTTTATTCATAACCTCATTTGATATTTCATTTGTAAGGAAATTATAATACAGCAGCAAAGTACTTAGCTAATGGCTAATTCATTTTTGAATATTTTTCCTCTAGTGGCACAGCCCTACAACTATCATCTCAGGTACAATTATGGGCAAACTTCTTGAGCATTTTATTTCGGGATATTTAAAATGTTATTTGTTGAGTTGCCGATATACAAATTATTTATTAATTAAAACTACAAGATACTCTCAGTATCTTACAAATTGTTATCAGTAAACTCATAAATTGTAAGTGTATGATGCGCAAACTTTCCCCTACCACGTCACCTAATGCTCAAGAAGTTTGCCCATAATTATAACAGTAGTGGACATTTCTAATTTTGTTTTGATAAATTTATTTGTAATAAAGTATTACTGCATGTGGGTGCTCTAGTATTCAATGCCTTTTTAAATTAAATAAATAATAAAGTATATGCAGTTTGAGCAGATTGTGTCAAGTAAATAATAACATTAATTAGATTGGTTAGACATTTGTAACCACATGAATACTTAAAACATATTTACAATAAAGAATTCTTCATTTATACTTTCTTTGGAACATTACCAAATTAAAACTTATGGTAAATGAAGAAAGCTTAAAATTAAATTAATAACCTTTACACAATATACATACAGCACACTAACACTAGTCCTCTTAAAATACTTTTTTCAATCTGCTAGCTGCTAAACAACTTATCAAAATGTGAGTCTTAATTATTCATTTTAAAATACAGAAAACATTACAAATATTTATTTATATCTATGGTCACAAACTGTACATGTCTTCACATTCAGCTTCGGCGTCGCCAGTCGGACGGACCTGGCCAGTTTCATCCAACAAGCAGTCCAAAAATAGTCTGTCAATATCATCCCACGATAACTTATTGAATTTGTCTTGAACAATTCCTAACAGTCTGTTAGTAGCACAAATAGCCTCTGCCTCATTCATTCCCATCTTCCTAAAATGTTTCACTGAAACTTCTCGAAGTCCATCAGGTTTTTTCACAATTAAGTTTAATTTAGTACCTTCTATAATTGTGGGGTATGCTTGTACTGTCTGCTCATCAACTAAGGGTCTACCTAGGAGCAATAATTTCTGTTCTTCGATTGGTATTTGCAACTTTTCAGCTACTTGACGCTTGATTTCGGATATATGTGTAGTTGGAAGCACCTGAAATAAATACAAAACGTTTCAGTAGAAAGCGTAGTTATAAAATTAGCATACTGACATTAGGGCAGATATCATACCTCCAAACAGCATTCGCCACCTTGTAGTTTTTTTACTATTACTTTCATATTGGATCGTGTCAAAGTAGCTTGATTTTCATAAAACACAGTGTGTAAATTTACAAAAATATTAATTTATCAGCATGATGTCAGTGACATTATTGACAGACTAACAACTTTGCAATTTTAAGCTAAGCTTGCTTTCCAAATCCAAAACTATATTAATTGATGAAGTCTTAAGCCTCAATCGTTATGCTACCTTTGTTACTCATGCTGAATTCAGCCTCGGTCTATTTCTTTCTAAAACAGAGTTCAAATGCTTTGGAGTTTGGATTAGATTGGGAAGGAACACACACAATGACACAATGGCATAATGGGATGACATGACAGTGAGTTGTCACTTTGATAACTTTGACAAGATAGTGATGTTCGACTCGAACGAACGATAGCTATCGAATTGTTCGATAGCTACCGCGCGTTTATTATCAATCGCTTGATTTGAATAACTGCTGTTATTTGTATGATATATTAAATCAACACACATCGCTGATCAAAGATCGATCGATTTTGGTGTGATAAAAAACTTAAGCCGTGTCTCCTGCTAGGTGTTTACCTGAACAAAACATTTTTACAGCCAATCAAAATGCTTGATTTCGCCTCATTTCCATTAGAATTGAATTATATCGTTCAAATATCGGTCTCATAAAATGATAGGCTAACAGGAGACACGCCTTTACACACGCAAAAGTAAATGTCTTGATTACAAACTTATTAAGACATACATATATAGAATCGCGCCTTTATCCCACGGGAGTAGGAAAATACTTTTTTTTTATATGTTTTGTGATAACAATAGAAGAACTGATGTTTACTGATAGCTGACATAACTGAACGTACAAACAACACTAATGAACATATAATAAATGTATAGTGACCATAAAAATCGTAGAACGCAGGACAGTATGATACATTTCATTTTAAATTATTTACACTTTATACAGTATTACTTTGATGATGCAGGAATTAATTATAAAAAGATATTTTATAATCGTATGCTCCCTGTAACTTTGAATTGCCGTCTAACTTTGAACAAAGTAGTAAAAAAGATTTTTTTTTTTAGGAAATATTAGTAACGTTTCAATATCATAAATTGTGTAAAATAAATTGCCAATGTGTTTTGTAGCCAAGGAAAGTAAAAATAAATTGTTACTGTCATTATTTTAATGTAGGTTAAATATTATTATTTTCATAATAATATCTTTATCGGTAATTAAAGTTAAGTAGAACTGATAAAATTGGATATGGATGTTTTGTTAAAAAAAACATATTATGAATTTTACTTTGCAATACAAAAGATTATGATATTACTATTAATAGAGACATTACATTCTCACATAAATATTTTATATTTTCATTGCCAAAGTATAAATAAGATGTTAAAAATTGTACGTTTAATGTTAACATGTTCTTAATCTTTATTTTGTTGTTTATTTTGTTTATAATTATAAGAAGAAATCTTTATTACATCATTTATATGTCAATAATAAAAGTTGCTGGTACTTGTAGCACAGGAGGGTTATCCTATTTTAAGCAATAAATTGTAATGAAATTTTTGATTTAATTTAAGTTTAGTATCATTGTTGGTTTAATTTTTGTGTCAATAAAGATTTTATTATTATTTATTTTTATTATTTATAAATAAACCAGTTCAAAATAATGCTATTAATTTAATAAAATAAAGGGATACTAAATATAATAAGATTGTAATTTATAGAAAACTGTCAAAAACGTTCAAAGATACCCAATTTGATTGTAAATCACTTAAATCTCAGTATCATGTACAAGATTTTTAAAACCTTACCATTCTTGGTACCATAATGTATCCAAGATGGTGTTTTTTAAACGTCCTACGGTTTTGGTGCCATAGTAAAAAATCTTAAAGGGTCAAGCTTCTTCAGAATTTCTTTTGAAAAACAAGTATAATATTTGGATTTGGCTCATGAGATTGTCAACATGTGAAGCTGGAATCAGCTATTATTGTTGTATAGTCGTATCCGTAAGCGGACTGATAGCAAAGAGTCTCAAGAAACATCTCGAGACTCGTGTTGGGCGGCTGGATCAAGGGTCCAATGCGATGATTTATTTACCTGTATTGTCCTATTGTTGGGCAAAGGTCTTCCCCTCTTCTAAAAGATTTCCACTCTTCCCTATCTGAAGCTTTTTCCTGCCAGTTTTCCAGAAAGGTGTCCAAGTCATCGCGCCAGCGTTTTCTAGTTCTTATTTGTACTCAATGTTTGAAAATGTAGAAATTAAATGTGCTTTACTTTTATAATTTGTATTTAAACATTAAAAAATATAAAAATAAATGCATAAGAAAAATAATAAATAAACTTGTGAAGTGAAAAGTAATTTATGGGTGCTAAAACTATAGCTAAGGATACTAGCTAAACGATGTACCAAAGACCCTGTATAAATCATTAGCAAAGCACATACTAATTATAAGCTAACTAGCAATGGAGTAGAACCAAAGAATAAAATTCTCTAACTAAAAAGGGAGGAGAGGTTTTCCATGAGTGAAAAAAACCGTTATCTTATTCTTAATTTTTGTAACAAAAGCACAGCTTTCTTGGTCCCAGTCCTAAAACACTCATTGATTAGAAAATATATTTAATTTTAATAGAAGATTTCAAATTGATTCAAATCCTCAGCGAATTATCTACTTATATTCTACTATCTTCCGCCTGCGATGTACGACAATAAAACCTGACTAGCAAAATTTGTCGTTTCTCCAGGCTTTCGGTTAGACCCATACCACATTTCTTTAAGATAGGTCCAGTGGTTTGGATGTAAAGGCGTAAGCGTAACAAACAGACATATTGAGACAGTTTAGAATTTATAATATTAGTAAAGATTTATTCTAATCAAACCTATTTAATTTCAGGTAATTTACTTTCCATTTGATCTTTCTCTATGATGTTTTGGTCATACGCCCTAAGCCATAAGCCACTACGATTACCAAGAAAACGATAAATAAAACCATCTGGATTATTTTGAAATCACACCTCTTTGTTCTATATAGGTTAAAAAGTCAGAAAAAAATAAAATGTCATTTGTTGAACCCATCAGCAACTTTATCGGGTAAATAAATAATTACCAAGGTGATCGTAATTAAAAATAATAACTACACTGTTGGGCAAAAGCTGCTACCTCAGCAAAGCGTGCAGTTCTCAAAGTTAACTTATCAAAAATCTGATAACCATTATAATGAACGAATCAATGGCGTGTACTGGTGAAGACGAAAATAATTATGTTTTAATTTTTGAAGCCGATAGCTTGGAAGGTAATCTAAAAAGCGGTTCAAACAGAGTCAATTAGATAGTAAAAAGAGTTTAAAATTTAGAATAAACTAGAAATGGTTTCGTATGAAAATGAGTTAATGTATGAGAGATTATATTAGTCTATGTACGAGAGCATTGAAAGCGATATAATACACAAGAATGCACAATATTGTTCGCCCATCGCTCGACCCTATTAAAATCGATTAAATGAAATAGTTAAACTTAGTATGTTCAATAAAGTAAATGAAATAAAAGAGTAAATTAGATAATTATGAGAAATAAGCACCATTATTGTATTATTATAATGCAACTAAGATATTTCGATTTCGACTATAAAATTAGTCAAGTAAATAAATACTGCATCAGACCGGAACAGATTACATCACTAGTCTAAAATTTGGCCGGGATGTCCGTAGCCTAGGAAACGGGTGTAGCTACAAGACAACAACATTGATAAGTCATTTCTTATCGTGTTACATAAAAAACGTCGAAATAATCCTTATCCCCATTCAAAAACTCCCACGGGCAAGAATTTTGACTCGTGATGCATTTGCTGATGGCCAAACAATAATGATTTTGACAGCTCGAGGTATGGATGGCAGGTAGGTTTAACATATTCCAACTTAATTAATGTACGAATAACCTGGACAAACGCACATATAATGTAAAACATTTAGTATTAAATGCTCCGGGAGTGATATGCGTGCTTCCCAAAGCGGGCTGATACCGAAATGAGGTCCCCCTCTATCCTGGGCGCATATCAATTTTATCATAGTTATCGGGACTATTCGGGACCGGAGGGAGAGCACGGCGGCGCCTGGCACGGCACACGACCCGCCAGGCCTATTCACCTGCTGAATTATCTTTCGAGATACTTGTATTATATCTCTCCCTATATAAGGGGACACACAATAGGTAATGGTAAAAACGAATATTAAGTTACGCGGAATTAGGGATGTTCAAATGTATTTTTGCTCATGATTTTTATACTTACCACTTCCCACATTCAATTTCTTGGCACTTTTATACACTAAGAAGAAATCTTAATCAGAACACTGCAATACCTGTAAGCTAAGAAGATATTATTATGTTAGAAGCTATTATAAAATTAATGAAAAGTAATATACATTTTTAAACTTCATTTCTTACTCAGTCACACTATCCATAACATTACCTTCATGCATACACTAAGGCTTATTACTATTTTATATTATACAAAATAAAATGTCAGCAATAAAACAATAGATAAAATTATTACTTTAACAATATAGAATAGTTAGTCATGCATTACCAACGGTGGCACATGGCAGGTGGTGTCACTCAACCGAAACAAAGCACCTGCAGCCACCCCACTATGACAAAATTACACACACACTGGCCCTGTGCTGACACCATACTACAGTAAAACAAAGTTCACAGAAACACTAACCAACATGTCTGCCAAGCTTCCACATAGATACCGTTGTTTGATCAATACTTGATGTCATACAAATCAGTGTAAAGTCACAATAATGTGTAACTGTTGTGTTAAAGTGATTCTGTGCAGTTAAAATCATATTTAGATCCAAAATGTCTGAGATGGCCTTTGAAAATGTGTTTTATTTAGAGAGTAAGTGTAATTGTATAGATGTGTATTGAGAGTGAAGGTGCGGAGGGACAGATGAGGTGTTGCCAGGTTACGGTCCCGGATACTCTCCGCCCCTGCTCCCGGCAGATCAATAACATCTCTATCACCTGGGATAGTGTTATGCAACATTTGAGATGAACCATTCAAATTCTTTATTACATAATTATTTAGTATGATAGACTATTTATAATATTATATTATTGGTAATCAATTGCTAATTTTATTTTTATTTGTTGAGTAACTTGTTTGGTTTTTATTTTGCACTCAAAAAGTTAATTTTACAAGTGTATTTAATTTTGGTTATTACAAAAAAACTTACCAATAGTATTTACTTTACAAAAGGTCTATATGCCATAAAGATGTGTGGTTCTCATTTCTCTTACATAATTCTTCATTCCAAAATAAAATATTTATTTTCTTATTGTTTGACAAATAATACTTTATTCTTCTGATGACTGCAGCCTGTTAAAGCTATCTACTTGTGTTCTATTTAATTGCAAATATTTTAACAAGGGGTGATGCACCCTTTCAAATGTTCCTAATTAGTTGTCTGGTATATTGCTCTGACTACAATTAGAAGATTAGATTGCTTTAAAAGCAAGCTGGTAGCAGGGTATGTGAGTATATTTTTAATTAGACAATTAGACAAAAAATATATAATATTATATTGTCACTTCTACAATGTCAATTTTAACTGTTCAGAATCAGTAACTGAATCTATTGCATTAGTTTTTACGAAAAAATAAGAATGCAATTTATTCAAGTTTTACAAACAGACTGACTAATGGAGGTTGGGGAATTCATGTCTTTTTTCGATTTCTTTCGTGAATACTTCTGGAATGGTTTCAGTTACTGATTCTGAACAAACTATTATGAGGATTCCCGTAAAGTAAAAATAATGTTGTATAGGTATGTAAATATCATTCTGTGGTTTAGGCCACTGTAATAATATTTTTATTTTTTTTATAAAATTTTGCGAGATATATTTTCTTGTAATATTTAAAGCAAATTTTAGCTTTGCTATGCATTTATTTTATATAATATTAAAGTTGAAAAATTAAGAATCTTAATTTTTCAACTTTAATATTATATAAAATAAATGCATAGCAAAGCTAAAATTTGCTTTAAATATTACAAGTATTTGATAGAAATGCGTCATCTCTCGACAGTATTGTGTTGATCTTAATTCAAACGTACTGTATGTGACTAAGTGACTTATCACTCATCGCATAGGTGGCGCTTAAACCAAGTAATGGTTCGTCTAGCTAAGGTATATACCTACGACGCTGGCACAAAGAGTTGAGAAATTTCGAGTCCAGCAGCATACGAATCCATAGCTGAATTGGCAAAGCACTTGGGGCGTATACCCAGGGGGTGCAGGTTCGAGTCCTGCTGGATTCTTAATTTTTCAACTTTAATATTATATACTTTCTTATTGTTTTCTAATCAGTTTTTTTTTTGTAATATTTCTGCAATTTTTTTTTTAACGAAAATTTAATATAACTTATTGGTTTTTATTACTTGATTGCCGCAATTAATATCATAAACATGTACATCTTCAGATTTTGAGTGCGCTGGAGACGAAGTTCTAGTGGAATCGTCGCCACCCGCCTCGCCGGACATGGCCGCCAGTCTTGCCACTCCGTCACAGGTAATTTCTATAATTTATGCATATGTGATGTGATAATATACAATTATATCATGTGATTTCTTTTCATGGTTGCAAAATTTTGGTACTTTAGTTGTAAAGCGGCCGTGGCGCAATGGATAAGGCATCGGTCTTACGATCGTGAGGTCGTGGGTTCGTATCCTATCTCTTAGAGCGCGGACGTGATCTTTCTCCTAATACAAGCAGATTAAGCTTAGCTGGAGGGGATTAACAAGAACTGCTGCGGTGAAACAAAGTCTAGAATAGGTCCCTAGTGTCTGTCTGTCGGTTATCAGTAGCCCAATCGATAAGGGGTCGGACTTATCGTGTAGTGCGTTGCTTTAATTTCTACTTAAGCCTGCTTTTGAATCGCAGAAGACACAGTTTCATTTTCTTTTCAACTTGTGTTCTCCTTGTTTATCAAATTTCATATTTTTACTAACTGAGGTGTGTTTGCGTACTTTAGGGTGGAACCGCAGCTGGCGGTGCATCACCGACTGCAGTGCGCGAGCTGATCGTCATCCCGGAGCTGCCTAACTCCATACACTTGCAGCACGCCATACAGCAGGTAAGCGGTAATTCACCCTAGTGGCAATACCACAGTAACATTGATTTGAAGAGTCTATTGCCATAGCTCAGGACAGAGTGGTCAAGTTTGCTATTTTATACAAACATATCTTGAAAGAATTTCGGCATTTCAATGCTTCAATTTGCTGCTGAATGTTCGACCAGGAGCTATGTATGAGGGTATCATCGTATACACGTGGCGCTTAACGTGTTAACTTGCAAGGAGCAAGCGCGCACAAGCTTTAAAAAAAACTGATAAGATTGCATGACATTATGGTATGGTTTAAAAGGCTCAGTTTCAGATTACTTGCTTAGATATTTTGGTTTACCCTAATAAATTTAATCTCTTGTTTCAAAATTAATCTAAATATACTTGAATTTAAAGGCATTATTTTAGATTTTTAGCCATTAAGATAAGCAACCCTGTCCTACGCATGTTAGTTTGTTACATGCCAAAGACAACAAAAAGGACATTACTTTAATTTTTTCGTCAAGAAAAAAGTTGTTCGAGCCTTTAAATTAAATTGTGTGTATGGCGAATCCTCAGGTGACAAGCACGGTCGTGGAGGTGAATGACGACAGCTCAGGTCACTCCAGTCCTACCACCGAGGCTCAGCACACATACATCACCGTGGCCAGTGACTCACTCGGTATGAACACCTTTGTAGAACTTTAGCTGATGAAAATTACCAAAAAAAAGTTATAGTGAATCTCTTAAATGTATACTAATTTATACAGATACTTGAAAGTTGGTTGTGCACCAATTTTGTACAAGTAGAACTGACTTTAAGCTAGATAGATATAAATATTTTAAGACACTGAGAATCATGCAACAATATTAAATTTAAATCGTTGATAGTGAATGTAAGTTATTTTGTATTAAGTTTGTAGAAGGACTTGGCATCATTGTTTGTGATTGTGAGCATGTTTATTTTTGCACATTAAAAGTTATTTATCAGCCAAAGAGGGACCTCATATTTTATTTTATCTTTTACATTGTGTAAATCACTAATTTGATTAATATTTTTATTAGGTAGTGTCCAATTTCGATTGCCAGAGATAGATAGATAGATAGATAAAAACTTTATTTGTGCATAAGACATAGGAAATACATTTTGTACGAAAGTTTCAATTACAATATATGCACAAAGGGCGGCCTTATCGCTTAACGCGATTTCTTCCAGGCAACCTTTGGATGGACATTAGTGTAAAAGATTTACAGAAGGTAGTTTTAGACAGCAACGAAAAAAGAGGAAAGAAATAATAATAGGTATAATACTAAAATAAGTTAATATGCTATTTTTATTATAATACATATGATATATAACAATATAATATAATAATATATACATATATATATATATATATATACATAAACATATACTAATATAAATCCAATATAATACATACAGTTTCAAGGTGTATTATTTTGATAATGGTCGTAAAGCATTTTCTTGAAACAATACAAACTTTGCGCTTGTCTGATCGCAACAGGCAACGCATTCCACAAGCGAACGGATTCAACTGTGAAAGACTGGTCATAAAAATCTGTGGAATGCGTCGGCATATCCAGTCTTAGGTTTTCGGATGACCTTAGGAACTTTGAATGTGTGTCATGAATGAACTTGAAACGTTCTTTGAGATAAGTAGGGGCCGCGGGATTAAACAAAACGTTATAGAGAAACGTAAGGACATGAGTATTCCGTCGAGCACGAATTGGAAGCCACTTGAGTTTTTTTCGAAATTCAGAAATATGATCATATTTGCGTAAGCCAAATATGAACCTTATACAGAAATTTTGAAGTCGCTCAAGTTTATCAAGTTGGGCTTCAGTGAGATTAAGATAGCTGACATCAGCATAGTCGAGGATTGGTAGAAGGAGAGATTGTGCAAGCGCTGTTTTAGTGGCAGTAGGAAGGAAATTACGTAACCTTCGTAAGGACCCCGCTGAAGCGAAGAGTTTACGACTAACTTCTTGCAATTGAGGACCCCAGGATAAAGTTTGATCAATTTGAAGACCGAGATTTTTCACCTTTTTCCTAATTGGCAAAATAGCACCATTAAATTCCACTTGCGATAGTTGGGACCAATTAGTTTTAGAGATCATCCTGGAGCTGCCAACAACAATAACCTGAGTTTTATCGGGATTCACCTTAAGTCCATAATTAGCACTCCATTCAGATATCTTCGAGAAATCCGAGTTGATTACGGAGATAGCTTCCGATAACTTGTCAGAGGGTGCCTGAGTATAAATCTGTAAATCATCTGCATATAAGTGGTAGGATGAAATTAATTCCTTAGAGATTGAATTTATAAAAATTGCGAAGAGTAAAGGAGATAAAACGCCACCCTGCGGTACACCAGCAGTAGTACTGCACCAAGAAGAATAAGATTCCTCAATGCGTATACGCTGTCGGCGACCAAACAGGTAACTACGAAACCAATCAATCGCCGTTGGAGATATGTTAATAGTACGTAGTATCTCGAGCAGGATACGGAAATCGACGGAGTTGAACGCGTTACTGAAATCAAGGAGTGATAACACCGTAAGATTTCCGTTATCCATACCCAATCTGATATCATCCAGTATATGGGTAAGAGCTGTCGTCGTACTGTGGCCAGTACGAAAACCAGATTGATAAGGATTTAGTAGGGAGTTCTTGCAAAGGAATGTAGTCAGTTGCGTATGGATGAGACGTTCTAAGGTTTTGGACAGGAATGGTAGGATAGATATAGGACGATAATCGGTAAAGGAAGAAGGTTTTGACTTTTTTGCCAGTGGTATAATTTGGGCGTCTTTCCAAGCAGATGGGAAAACACCACAGGAAATGGAATGATTTAGGATATGACATAGGATAGGAAGAATTTCTTCAAGGATGGGGAGGATCATGTTTCGACTAAGCAAATCATTACCCACTGCATTGGATGATATCGATATCACGCATTTCTTGACATCACAAGCAGAAAATTGATTGAAGACAAAAGGTGAATATGTAGGAGCTGGAAGTGATGAAAGATAATTTAGTGTTTTTACTTTAGCAGGCCCATCAAAATTGGACGACGTAGAGAAATGTTTATTAAGTGAATCAAAATTTATATTATTAGGAATAGTGTCCTGACGTGACTTTCCAACTCCTAACGTTCGCAGAAATTTCCAGACTTTCACTGGATCTCCGTTCTCGACAGAGGTATGAATATTGTGGCGTAGTGCGTTCCTACACACCTTATTACAGTGATTTCTAATGGTCAGATATTTTTCCCAATTTTCTGGCGTAGGACGACACTTATATTTGGTCTTAGATGTAGCTTTTTTGCACATTATTTTTTTGATGTCATCGGTAAGCCAAGGAGATGGCAAGTGCTTTAATTTTATCGCACGTATTGGCGCATGAGTGTCGTACAGTCGAATAAGACTAGAGGTGAAAATTTCCACTTTGATATCTACAGACTCACATTCTAACAAAGGTGTCCAGTCAATGTTGTTGGCATCCTCACGAAGCTTATCCCGATCCATGCCACCAAAATTACGCTGTAGAATAATCCTCGGCTTTGCTTTGGGTGGACGAATTTTATAAGATAAGAAGATTAAGTCATGATAAGAAAATATATCAGCCGAGTATTGACCATGTTTATGTATACCAGAGGTGTATAAAAATTGCCAAGTCTCCTTGGCTGATAACTAGCTAAGCACTTTTTTATTTATTTTGTGCATTTATTTGGTGTGTCGTCGTGTACTGACCGACAATTGGAGCCAAGCTGTCAAAGAACAGATAAAGCTTGAAGAGCTCAGTGATCCAGAAAGCAAGTTCTTTTTTTTATTTTTGCTATATCATAACTGGATGTGGGAATTAATAAAAATCTATTATTACTTCTGCACACTTCACATTATTGTAATAGCAACTATTTAGCTTACGTCGTATTTATAATTAATAAGCAAAAAATACCTACTTAGCACATTGACTTGAAGCCATGTACCAGGCACAATTCCCGACACCTTGCTGCTACTAAGATATTCTCGACGAAAATATACCATACAAGCTTCCGCCCGCGGCTCCGCCCGCGTGGTATGTCAATTAAAAGTAGCCTATATGTTTATCCAGACTATAAGCTACATGTGTGCAAAATTTCATCGAAATCGACCCGGTAGTTTTGGCGTGAAAGAGTAACAAACATCCATCCATACATCCATACATACAAACTTTCGCCTTTATAATATTAGTAAGGATATGCACTTGTCCGGAAATTCGCAGCAGTCGCATAATATGATAACCACTGGACGAACCAGGCAGCAGCAATTCCATTTTAATAGGACCTCATTGACTGAGAAATAGTCCAGCACATATTTATTTATTTTATTTATTTATTTGGCACATCGACGTGTAGTGGCTGACTATTGGAGCCAGGCAGCCAATGAAGAGGTGAAACTTGAAGAGCTAAGTGACGCAGAATGCAAGTTCTATTTTAATTACCTTTTTTTTAACTGCTTTGGAATGTGGTCCTAACACTTGGGTATTATTTTATGGCTTGGTGTACCTTAACATTATTTTCATCATCATCAGCTATTTATCTTTAAGCCTATTGAAAAAAGTAGCCTTTACTAAAACTGAATCTGTGTCATCCATATAGTTTTTAACTAAATGTAACTTGTGTAAAACCAAATTATGTGTTCTAATATTTTAATGTAAATGTTAAAAAATAAGAAATTCTTTCTTTTATAACCGATGTATGATGAGTTTGAAACGCTACGGTTTTGGGTAAGTGCCTACATACCCCAGTATAACTCAATACATGTTAAAATTATCTGAATCTTATTATTGAGAATACGGGTTACTCTAGCGTAAGTCTAGCAGTGCGAGACGTCGCGCCACGGCGACGTAACGCGATTAATCGCCCAGTTGATGAATCTACGTAATAGATTCGAAACTAGTCGGTATATCCCGGCTAAAATAACGTGAGTAACCCGTATTCTCAATAATAATGTCTTTACTTCACGTTGGTTTTAATAATAATATTATCTAAATCTAAATATTACGTGTGACCAAATCATCGTCCAGCGCTTGCTTACTCATTGCACCAACCGCGCACATTATTATGGAATTGCTTTTGATCGAAAGTCTGATTATGAGTTGTTGAAGGTTATTTCATAGTCTCATTATATACTTACGTTATTACGAACCCATTTGTTTTAGCGATCAATAACGAAACCATCACTCTTAGTTCGTCACATGTTATTTCAAGGATTATTACGAATTATATTATAATTTAATTTTCTGATAACTCGGTATTACGGATAACGAAAAAAAACGATAGATTATGACTGTATGATTTTTCATGAACGAAAAAAAAAAGAATAATATAATTTATTCTGAGTAAAATAAGCGTTTATACTACACCTACGTAGAAAGTACCTCTTTGCAGTATCTAATACGGAGAATATCTATCAAAGAAAGTTAGTCTTTTCAGACGAGTTCTGAAAAGCAACATGTAATGTATGTTAGAGGTCTGAAATATTACTCCTAAATTCATTAAATGAACTTTTTTTTAAATTTCTTTTTTTTTTCATTTTGTTTTCTGTACTTTTTGGTAAACCATAAATAAAAAAGAATATTAAAAGAATAAAATAACTACTTTTATAAAAATAAATAAATTAATGTAACTTAATTATATAATAACTCCATAAATAAACCACTAAAATCACTATTATTACCTGTTACAAAATAATAACAAACGTTTTTTCACAAATCAACTTCATAAAGTGTAGCTGGCTGCATGCGATTGTTACCCGTGTCTCTATGCGCGTATGAAAGAAGAAATTGTGAAAATTTTTGCATTTCGCTCCAAATTCCTCATCATTTTAAAACTTTTGAATAAACAATTGGTTGCAAGAACTTAATATGTCGAGTGATAGTGATACTGAAGATTTATTGACTCCGGAGGAATTGAAAGTAACTGCTCAAGCAGTGATTGAGGACCTCTTACCACAAAAGTCAAGGTTCAGATATAATAAAGCGTAAGCAGATTTTCTGCAATGGAGAAGTGAGAAAAATGCACAATCTTTTTATTTTCCTTGTAGGTGTAGTATAAAGCACTATGTATAACTCGGGCGAAAGTTTGATTTCTTTCGGGTGTATTAAGGGCCTCAGCTACGCTTCGGGCCTCAAACTACACCCTCAATGAAATCAACTACTTTCATCCCTTGGTGTACAATGTACTAAAGCATTAAATGGTTACCAAGTTCAAAAAACGTTAAATAATACTAACAGTATATTTGTATGAATTTGACTGCGATTAGATATGTAGATATTTGTCTAAATTATATGTTTGGGAAATGTTTCCTATAAGAAACGGATTAGAAATACGAAAAAAAACTTCAAATAAAATCAAAGTATTATATTTTCTCCATCGTTCATTTAATATTTTACCAATAAGAAATAAATCAAAGCAATGATTCATCTTTCATCCCAAATAAATCCAGATACCCTTCATTTCCACTTGACTAGTTTAAGTAGTCGAGAAACCTTTGATGGACCAAACAAAGTGATTATCTATCGCCCCTGACATCGTAATATCTGATTATCTCTACCTGTCACTATTGTACGGTATTAAATGCACCCTATTTTTGTACCTTTAATAATTCGCAAGAATTATTCGAAAATGATCTTTATTGCGAAGACATAGGGTTGTAAATATTTGACTGTTGTAAAGGTAAAATCAGGGTTGTACTGACTTGTAATGAAAGGGTGCGTGTTGCGGGTGCGCATCATTCTGTTTGAGATTTGTGAGGCTTCTTGTTCTTATTAGATTTTTTGGAGAATAATATTATATTACTAGATTTTATCAAAGTAGAATCAATATTTTATCAAAGAAAAATATTATTGTAGAAAATTATCTTACTTATTCAATCTATCCACTGCCCACTCTAAACATCATACCGACATTGCAAATTTTTCAGCAAAGTGGTACGTTTTATTATAAAATGATGTTGGACAAAATGGTGGATCATATAATTATCTGTAGTACGGTATCGATGGGGAGTTTTAAGTATTGGTTTAAAATGGTTTTCCACATTCATATCAATTTTCCACTCTATGGGCATTGCTGCACCCCTTTTTGTCTTAATTTTTCAGATTAGACAAATTGATATCACGATTTAGCAAGATAAATAAATAACTTTTTGTATTTCTGTCTACAAAATTAACTTTCTGCTTTATCATGATAAAATAGCCACTGTGCTAGAGCTATGCCGTGCCTATTTATGATACAAATCTTAGAAATTAGTCCTAATGAGTAATTCGATAAGATTTTTATAGTTTTCATACCAAAAGTATTCCATGGAAAAGCTTTTACGCATAATCCTTATATTATCCGTAATTAATCCTTATACATGCCTCAATTTTCATCGGCTCGTATTACCAAACTAATTGGTATTCCCAATTATTTTGCGCGTGTAATTTGCAATTCGGACACACTACACTGCTTAGTTCTAATAAAGCATAATTGCGCGCCCCCTGCAGATTATCTACCTGAGTGATTGCCATCAATAGTGCACATGCAGTATGGGGATCATCCCTATTGTCCCACCTGCTTGGTTACCTTTGATATGACGCGTGCCGTCGAGACGCCATAATACGCGTATATACGGTGCTTCTCTTATATACTTTTTATTTATGTACTCTGTACATGTCTGTTCGGGCTCGCCGGGGGGCCCGGGCTCATACGCATTTTATTGCTTTATTGCCTCTTATTGTATGATTTTGTAAGGACTTATTTGATTGAGTGATATTTATAAAAGATTGAAAACATATTTATCATGATTTTTTTTCTGGATTTCGGATATTATTAACGAATCTGTTCAAATTATTACTATTCGAATCTACCAAAGCAATTTAGTAAGATGACAAATCTAGATGTTGAATCTTACTGATTTGCTTTGGCTGAAGCTATATATTTATCGTTGTACTAACAAATGTTTTTGATTATATACTTAGTCTTTATTGTAAAATATACTGTTTAATTTGTCTTTTTGAATAAAGTATCCAAATGGTCGCTGTTTTAAATAGTTAACTTAAAAAGTTGTCTTGGAAATTTAGTTTGTCCATTATCTACCATCTGTACATTTGTACATGGTGGATAATACAATAAAAAAACCAAAAGTGGTAATAACTGTTTTTATTGTATCACTAATACTTGTTCTCTTATCAGTTCTACAAAATTGTATCGCCCTACTCTAAATATTCGGAATCTAGACACTATTTCTGCTCACACGATTTAAAAAAATATGTTTAATAATATCGTAATATCATATTAATACTGTCTATAATATATTATTTCACAGTTTTATTATCAGCTAGTTTTTCATAAGAAATTAAAACTCAATGCTTGTTCAATAAATTACCTAACACGATATTATTCTGTAAGTTATCTCTAACACCCTCAGACCTTGCAAACGTTGCTCGTAGCTTCTAACCTTGCTTATTAATAACAACATCAAAATACAAATACAATACATACAGAAATCAAAGCGAAAAGTTGCCAATTATATTGTTTACCTATATATTACATCGTTTAACTCAGGTGGGGTGAGGTGAAGGGTGACAGGGATAGGTCTATGTGTTAGAAAGAGATATGGGATGGAGAGGTGATACCGGGATGTTGTTCTGGGAAGCGTAGGTCCAGAGGCGAGTTGCCTGGGAGATCTCTGGCGGCATGGAGGTGCCCCGCTACCGCTCGTATTACCCCTGTGAGTGTACACCTACCCACTGTTACCATTCTAGCCTTTGTCACATCGAAGTTCGAACAAGTCGGTCCTTTCGACTGCTTTTGTTTTATTCCATATTTAATTGATTGATTGTCATTTTTAATTGTGGTTTTAAAGTGCTTTGTGGTTATACAAAGCAACGGAATCTTTGTATCTTGAACATGGTACTTCAAAGTGGGTTTTGTGATATGTGGCAATAATTTTTACTATTTTTTCAAATGTAATAACATCTAACTATTCATATAGTATCATCAAAAATAAAAAAATATGTTAACTACTAATAGCCATCCGTGCATACTAAAATCATTGTTCAAGCTTTTATCTGACTGCCGGAATAGGGTGACGATCTTTAATGAATCGTTTTTGTGACAATGTGTATTGTTTTTGTTCTTCAGGCGAGGCTCTCAACGGCGCGGGCGTCAACTACCACTTGCAGTATGTCACCGAGCCTCAGGAAATATACGCGCAGGGTCACCAGACTCACAACGACATGTAAGTCATATCTTATTGTACATTGTTAACTTACTAATTAAAACATGATAGAACTTGCAGAATGCATGGGAAATATTTTAAAACGTTTGAAGATATTTACCTACTTTGAATGATTTTAGCTTCCGTTTCTTTTGAAATAGTTTGGATTGTTTAATGAAATAATGTACATAAACATCAATGAATTTAAAAAGTTTTTCAATATTTTCTTAAATTTTTCTTCACTGACAATGCTTAATTTTGCGGTCTAAGAAAACTGCATGTTACATATTCAATTGGTACTGAACTAACTGCCGCCTGAAAGTGCAAGGTTCGACTCGCATTTGGCCGGTATTGTATTATATTTATGTATACATAAATTTTACCTTTTCCAATATTTCTGTCTCCTAAATATTTAGTAAATTTTGTTCAAATTTGAATGTGCTTTGTCCAGGGAGCCCCTGCGCTCGTACCCTGTGTACGGCGTGGCGACGGTGGGCGCGGGCAGCAATGAAGGCACGTCGGGGGACAACGGGTGGGGGGACGCGTCCTCCGCTGAGTACACCGCCTATGGAGTTGTGGTGAGTGTTAGTATGGGATTTGTAGAGCTTTTGTGATTTACTCAAATGCCTTTTATCCTTAAAAGGTAGTAACAAAGTTAGGGCAGCTGTGCGCGCGCAGGAATATTTGTAAAAAAATCTAGAAATATTGAACACCTTGCTTAAAATGGTTCATTACGTAAACCTAAAAAAATAAGCTGGAAGGGGCGCCGATGTAGTGTTTGACTAAAGGTAGTTGAATATCTTGGAAACACTCTGAATTATTGAACTCCAAATAATTTGTACATGTTTAAATATCGCATGAAAAGTACCTAATTCACTAAAGCTTCACCTTATAAGTTAAGCTCTGAATTTCTGAGGATACTGTGCCACTAAATGACGGTCGTAATAAAGCGGTGAATGACGCCACTAAAACTTTTGCCATGTTAAAAAGATGCCATGAATGCCTTAAAAAATTAAAGCGCCGAGCGCTCGGCGGTATGCGTTCATATTATGGAACTTCGACAGAACGTGGTCAAAGAGGATTCTAAGTTACCGCATACATTACACTGAAGAACTCTACCGCAGAACGCAGACAGTCGGACGATGTGTTCGGAACCTAATTCTTACATTGCTCTTTTATATTGTTTGAGTAGTTTTCTCGTGCACTTAGAGGAAACCTTAGCATTAGGTGAGAGTGATATCCCAATATGCATATCCTTAGGTGGCCGGCGATGAACCAGAGGCCGCCGAAGCCCCGTCATCGCCTGCGACGCCGGCGGGTGCTCCGCCCCGCATGCCGCCCGCCACGGTGCAGTGGCTGCTCGAGCACTACGAGACGGCTGAAGGTCGCGTGTCACGTAACTATGAACGCTGTACTCATGCTCTTGTGTCTATAGATTATACTGCTTCATCACAAACAGATCCAGGATCAAAAGTATTATGTAGTAGTAGTTAGTATTGAAACCTTTTTACCGCCCGACTTTTTATCAGTTAGCGTGCCCCTAGCGCCAGGCACATTGAATCGAACAATAATACCTACAATAAATAGGGATGTTCTAGTATACATTTTTTGATGTTCATATTTCGCTATAATACTATTTATTGGTATAAAAGCTTTTTTTTTTTTTTTTAATCTTTATTAAGGAGCTTTGTCAAACATGACTATGTCGCTCCATTGGACAAAATCTATAAATTCTACACAACAATTGGTAAGTATAGACTTAACAATTTTTAACTGCTTAAATTAACACAATATAATATATACTTATAAAACTACTGTGAACGTCTTTTTAAGGCAACTTCGACCATTGTGTATAACAGTTTCGCCATATTGGACAGCGGGAACGCCAAAACACTATTACATACTCCTAATTGTATAAAAGCTTGAACAGATACCTAAACTTTCTACAAAAAAAAGTGTTTTAGGCTAAAACATCGTAATACGTTTAGAAATTGAATAAATAAGACATAGGTTTTTGTGTCGGATAAATCTGACTGGCGGAATAAGCCCGAATTCTTTTGTCGGATAAATACGACTCCGGCGGTGAAAAGGTTAAACATTAAGCAAAAATCGCGGATCGAAGCAAATATCTGAAAGTCTGATACACTAATTGCCGTGATGAATCGATTACCTTGTGTTTGCCCAAGGGCTAGAAAAGACGAGGGACTGAGGCGCGTCTCGGACTGGGCACAGACGACGCGTCTTATTAAAGTAAAGTATAACAAACCCGCCAAGTGCGTGTCGGGCCACGCGCATTAGGATTCCGTAGCTAGTCGTGCTAAATTTAGACTTATAAGGGGTTTTCTATTAAACAAGTAACAACTTCATACAAGTCATTATTTTCAAATGTTTTTGTATTATGTACGAACTATTCCAAGTAACTGCATTTTATAATTTGGGTCCCTGTAACTCTTGAAATAATAAAGTTAACGAAGACGCTATAGTTTTGCTTGCGAGGCAATGGTTTAGCTTTTCGAGGGGGACACGCCCTATCGAGAGGGGACACGCTCTACTTGAGGAAAAAAAGATAAATTTCTCGCCAACGAAGTTTCTTTTCTCGTAGGTGCGCACGAAGAAGGGTTATTTTGGGTATTTCATCCTTAAGAAGGTAAAATAACGATTGAAAATTTGTCTGAAACTCCGTCATTATTAAAGTAACAAAATGTAACTTATGAAACAGGGTTCACCAAAAAGTTACTCCCCAGAGTGTAATTTAGGGTTTTGAAGTTAGAACAAAGTTTGTTACATCAAAGTGAAATAGATGGACTAACCTTACCTAACCCACGGGAGCAGATCAATAGTTTGCCACGGGGAAAACTGCAGAGATCAACAAAGTCAATAGCTAGTTTTGTATTTATATTGAACAAACGCTGCGTCTCCGACGCGTCCGCACCCTCCGACTTATCTGTTTTATCATTACCTGTTTGTAATTTTTATACTCCCAACAAAAATCATCTATCAATCAATTTACTCGAATCATTTAATACGATTAACTTCTATACTCTATAGATACTACAACAAAATTAACAGATGGTGTTTTTTTTTTCTTTAAAAACGCGCTTATTTGTTCGTTATTCAGAGCAAACTTCTTAATTTCAAAATATTGAAAGCCGAACTGTCTGCCGTAAGAATAGAAATGAAATTGACGTTGTGGATAAACTTTTTCTCATTTCAAGTTGTTTGTTGGCACTCGAAGAATTAACGGGCTTCATGTTGATAACTTTGTTGGATAACTTTATTTGCCTTTCAAATTAACTTCCCAAAGAACAGAAAGTATTCATATTTCAATGTCGAAATATGTAATCAAACTTTAAAAATTCTTACCGTTACGTGTAAGTTTTTCGTGTTTCTATTGTATGATATAAATTTTATAATTACATAAACATTAGTATAATAATAGCAGCCCTGTATCTAATACATATCCCACTGCTGGATTGGGGCCTCTTCTCATGATGAGAAGGGTTAGACCATAGTCCACCACGCTGGCCAAGTGCGGACTTCACACACCCTCTAGCCCTTTTTAAGCACTCTCAGGCATGCAGGTTTCCTCACGATGTTTTCCTTCACCGTTAGCGAGCGATAATTTATATGATAAACACATACACATATCGGCGCAAATATTAAACGCATCGAAAACAACTCAAAAACAGTGTAATAAACGCCTGATTCATCGTACGACGCCAGGTGTTCTTGTAACAAACAACTCGTCATCGTTCCCACCTGCCAAACGGCTTTATAAAAGGCGTGCGCAGCCTGTGAGCGGGTCATTCGTTTGTTGGCGCTCGAATCGAGCAGACCTCGATAATAACGTTGCTTTGATTTTATTTGCTATTTAGTTGCTACCAACGATAATAAGTTATTTGAAATTGTGTTTATTATTATTATATAATAAACAAACCATGAGTAATGAAGATAGTTTTACTCGAGAAAATACCCCTCCTCTTATATCAGAAGAGGGGACGAACCAACGCCACCAACCAGAACCAGGAAATTCTGGAACCATGAACCAACGTCTCCAACCGGTGTCGGGAAATACTGCAACCATGACACTTTTGGCTAACACATTTAAGGATACAATGTGTGAAATGATGATACAAATGTCTCAAGAAAATCGTGCTGCACTTACTGAAATTATGAAAGTATTCAATTCTGAAGATACTCGATCAGTCCGCATTTCTGACGTCTATTTTCCAAGCTTTGACCCTGACAAAGGCACTGACGTCAGAGAATGGGTAGAGCTGATAACTAGAACTCAAGTGGAGTACAAACTAAAGGACCATGAAGTGCGTCTAAAAGCTGCTGGTGTCTTGAAAGGAAGAGCACAAACATGGGCCGATGACTGCTTACTACGAACGACCACATGGGCTGAAATGAGAGAAGACATGCTTCAGACTTTCGAACCAGAGTCAAGATATTTTTCAGATGTATTGAAATTTCGACGATACTCCATTAATGATGTTGAAAGCGTACCCGAGTACATATCTAATGTCTGGAAAATGTTCAAGAAGATCGTGAAGCCCGATCCCACGGAACAAGATGCTGTTGAATTTGTGATCGGTAGTATTGAAGAAGACGATCTTCGAACTGAACTTCTTAACTCCAAGTGTCAAACCGTTCCAGAGCTCATTGCTATTGCCAAAACAATGCGTAAACGTAAACATTCATCAACACAAGAACGTTTACCAAACAAAAGAATCAAGACTGATGGAAATAGATCAGATCAGGCCGTGACATGTTTTGTATGTGGCAAACAAGGCCATCGAGCCCGGTGGTGTAATCAAAGTGCTATTGCACGGTCTCGCACTGAACAGCAACAATCTACTCCATCTTCATCTACTTCTGAATCGCCGGATGCAAACAAGAACAAGGATAAAAAGAAAAAGGAATGTTCTTTCTGCTCCAAACCTGGACACACTTTTGAAACTTGTTTTAAACGCCTTAACGCCGAAAAGAACATTAACCTATGCCAAGTACAAAACAATGACATGAAAAATGGCATTTCCATTGCGATTGGAAATAAACAATTTCAAGCAATATTTGACAGTGGTGCGGACTGTTCACTGGTAAAAGAATCTATAGCTCTTTCACTTCCTGGATCAAAGACAAACAAGACCACGTATCTGAAGGGTATCGGACCGATTCCTGTCATATCTTTCAGCCAAATAACATCAGTTTGTAATATAAACAACATTCATATTGAACTTGACCTGCACATTGTCTTAGACCACGAGCTACCTACAGATATTCTCATTGGAAGAGATATTTTGAATATACCAGGCTTAAAAGTAATACTTTCACATAGTGGAATTATTATGACTAGAGATGAGCAGTGTAAAATGGCTGGCAAAATATGAGCGTTGTCTTCAAGCTCTATAAATACAGATTTAAAAAATAAAGAAGAAATTGAGAAACTGATGAATTTGCTCAATAAATACGAAGATTATTTCAGAGAGGGCGTTTCTGAGTCTAGAATAACGACTGGTGAACTAGCTATCCGACTTAAGAACCCCGATAAAATAGTTAACCGGAGACCATACAGATTGGCACCTGTCGAACGCGAAAAGGTCATGGCTATGATAAAGGAGCTTCAAGCCAAAAATATTATAAGGGAAAGTAACTCACCGTTTGCAAGCCCTATTATAATGGTAAAAAAGAAGAATGGAGAAGACAGATTATGTGTGGATTACAGAGAACTAAACTTGAACACTGTACGAGACCATTATCCTCTACCATTGATATCTGAACAATTAGATCAGCTCGCTGATGCCAAATACTTCACCTGTCTTGACATGGCCGCGGGCTTCCATCAAGTACCAATATTAGAAACGTCTATTGAGAAGACTGCATTTGTCACCCCAGATGGCCAATACGAATACCTAACGATGCCGTTCGGTTTAACCAATGCACCGTCAGTCTATCAGAGGGCTATAAATAAGGCATTAGGAGACCTTCGAGGCAAAGTGGCACTTGTTTATATGGATGATGTGCTTATTCCAAGCAAAACGATTGATGAAGGAATCAATAATTTGGCACAAGTTCTAGAAGCACTTACAAGATGTGGATTCTCTATCAACTTTAAGAAATGTTCCTTCCTAAAAAATTCTGTTGAATATCTCGGATTCATAGTAAGCGATGGGAAGGTGAGGCCTAGTTCGTCTAAGGTTGACGCATTGGCTAGATCCCCGCTTCCAACGAATGTAAAGCAGCTAAGACAATTCAATGGCTTGGCGGGCTATTTTCGCCGTTTTATATGTAATTTTTCAACTATGATGATACCGTTATACAATTTGACTAAAACCGGTGCAAAATGGGACTGGACGGTAAAACATGAAGCTGTACGAGCAAAAATAATAAATTACTTGACATCGGCACCGTTACTGACTATATTTCAAGAAAACTATCCGATAGAACTCCATACAGATGCCAGCGCCATGGGATTTGGAGCTGTGCTGATTCAAGTAAAAAATGGTATTCGTTACGTCATTGGCTATTTTAGTATGAGAACTACTTCAGCCGAATCCAAGTACCATAGCTATGAACTTGAAACACTGGCAATAGTAAGAGCGATCAAGCACTTTCGTCACTTTCTGTATGGAAGAAAATTCACTGTTATGACAGACTGTAATGCAGTGAAAGCATCGCGCTATAAACAAGAATTACTGCCTAGAATACACAGATGGTGGGCTTTCTTACAAAATTTTGAATTTGAAGTTGAATACCGAAAAGGAGAAAAACTAAAACACGCAGATTTCTTCAGCCAAAACCCACTTCAAGTGGTAATGAACTTATCAACTAAAGACGATTGGCTAATTGTGGAGCAGCGTCGCGACACCGAATTGAGTAAAATTATTAATGAACTGCATACAAATAACCAGTTGCATCCAGACCATGTACTCAAGGATAATGTTTTACACTACAAAACAAAATCGAACGATAAGATAAAACTCACTAAGGTTGTACCTCAATCTTATCGATGGAGTCTCATAAATACTTACCACGAAGCACTCAAGCACATGGGATGGGAAAAAAACATTAGCAAAACTCAGAGAGAATTTTTGGTTTCCTAAGATGTCGTCAACTGTCAGATATTTTGTAGAGCACTGTGTAATATGCAAAACAATGAAAGGTTCATCGGGAGCTACACAAAGTCGCTTGCATACAATAGAAAAGATACCGGAGCCTTTTCATACCATTCACATCGATATTTCTGGCAAACTTAGTGGAAATGCTTCTCAGAAGGAATATGTTTTCGTGGCAATTGATTCTTACACAAAGTTTGTTATATTACAACATGCCAAAAACAAAACTCAAGCCAGTGCATTAAAACATCTACAAGAAATAGTTTTCCTTTTTGGAGCTCCAAGGCGCATTATTGTTGATGGTGATGGTGCATTCATATCCCATTACAAGGACTACTGCGACCAATACGGGATTGAATTACATCAGTGTGCTGGATACACAAGCAGAGCCAACGGTCAAGTAGAGAGAATTATGAGAATAATAAAGAATGGATTGACCGTCATTCACAACACGCATAAAAATCATTGGATGAAATCATTGGGCGCTCTACAGCTAGCTATTAATTCAACTTTCTCAAAAACAACAGGTCAAACCCCTATTGAACTATTAACCGGAAAAAGAGGAAGTGTTCCTCCTGAACTCTTGAATCTTATTGACGAACGTAATGACCGCATAGACCCGGAAATGTTGAAAAAAGCTGTGTTAACCAGGATGACCGAACTAGCTGAAAAAGATAAAATTCGATACGATAAAAGCAAAGCCAAAGTTAAAAGATTTGAAAAAAGTGAATTTGTCTTGTTAAAAGAACCCTCGCGACTTGGTACCAAACTTAGCCAAAAATATGATGGACCTTTTGAAATCAGAAAGGTACTACCTCATGACCGGTATGAAATTCGACGAATTAACGGACGCGGTCGATCGAGAAAAGTATGTCATGAACAACTAAGAAGCGCTCCTAAATTTGGAGTCCAAAGTGACGTGGCCGTATCGGCGATGAACAGAGACTTAGAAGAGGAATAGATGTCGAACTACACTAATCATTTCTAATAATCTAATGACTGTGAGTAACAATAGACAAACGAACATGCTATGTCAGAGGATTAATTTTTATCGAGCATGTTAAACCAAATATAACCAAAATTAGCGCTGAGGCTATGAGGTTAATATGTTTTTAATCTAACCAAAATTAGCGCTGAGGCTATGAGGTTAATATGTTTTTAATCTAACCAAAATTAGCGCTGAGGCTATGAGGTTAATATGTTTTTAATCTAACCAAAATTAGCGCTGAGGCTATGAGGTTAATATGTTTTTATTCTAACCAAAATTAGCGCTGAGGCTATGAGGTTAATATGTTTTTAATCTAACCAAAATTAGCGCTGAGGCTATGAGGTTAATATGTTTTTAATCTAACCAAAATTAGCGCTGAGGCTATGAGGTTGACCTATCGTGTAATGAGAATGGTACCAAAATTAGCGTTGAGGCTATGAGGTACACAAACTCGCAACCTACAGATCGATACATGAGAATTAATATTATTCTATTTTCAGATTATTATGTGATGCAGGCGCAGGGACGCACCTATCATCAGAATGGCCGTATCGGCGCAAATATTAAACGCATCGAAAACAACTCAAAAACAGTGTAATAAACGCCTGATTCATCGTACGACGCCAGGTGTTCTTGTAACAAACAACTCGTCATCGTTCCCACCTGCCAAACGGCTTTATAAAAGGCGTGCGCAGCCTGTGAGCGGGTCATTCGTTTGTTGGCGCTCGAATCGAGCAGACCTCGATAATAACGTTGCTTTGATTTTATTTGCTATTTAGTTGCTACCAACGATAATAAGTTATTTGAAATTGTGTTTATTATTATTATATAATAAACAAACCATGAGTAATGAAGATAGTTTTACTCGAGAAAATACCCCTCCTCTTATACACACACATATCTTCGAAAAGCCGAATCTTAACGACGAAAAAAAAACAAAGCTGACACTGTTTTTTCGATGTATCTATATAGTTTACGAACGTTTTTACTCGACCTAAGTCGCGAGTGCGAGGGTACTTCGAGTCCTATTGTAGTTCATACATTTTTCAGACTCCTCATTTATTATGAGACGCATCTCGAATATGTAGTAGGTAAATATAAAAACTTAAAAAACAATAAAATTCAACAGGCGTTTCGCTTCCCCGCTCAACTCTATACTCTCACTACCTTCGTCACTGCGCCACACACCGGTTAGAACCGGTCAACGCCGCTTCTTTCGGGAAGCTCATCAGATCCGTGTTCGTGGGACTAAGGACTCGTCGCCTTGGTACACGAGGGAACTCCAAGTACCATTACTACGGCATCAGAGCTAAGCCGGGGATCGATGCGGACCATTCCGACGTGCGGGATGAAGGTCCTGAGCAACAGGAGAATGGAGATGACAGGACTGATGTTGTGGATCATCAGGTACGTGATCTTTTGCGATTTCGAAATAAATTTGTGCCTTTTTCAACAGCCGTTTATGAAAACTAAGGAGTTGATACAGCTGTGTTCGCGTGTTTTTTCTCGTTTTTATCCTAACGTTACGTAGGGGAGATGTAGGCAATCGGGATCAGTTGGCAATCGTGATCACGTAAATAAAACAAAAACCAAACGCGAGCGAGCGATTAAAACATAGCTACATGCATGCCGAGGTCCAATAGCGTGCGTCGGCGGCGGCAGCGGCCAGTGTCCGCCACGCGCTTGTTAATATACTAAGAAAAAGATTGAAAATGTTTAAAAGCCATTTTAATTCACAATGGGTGCAAATAGTGTGCATGCTATTTGACACAAATCTGTGTTCACTGCTTCGATGAAATATTATATAGATGGAAAAACTAAAACGAACCTCAAATTAAGCTACCGAAACAGTAAAATTGAAAACATTACTTATTAAAACTTTATATTAGTCAGTACATAACAAAACGAAAAATACTTATAGGAAAGGTAAATAATACAATTGAAAAAGGCGAATATGGGGGTATAGGCTTTTTAATATAAACAACAAAATTTACAGTTTTGGCCATTATCTCAATTACCCGTGAGCGGCCATTTCTCGACACGTGCAGAAATGCTAAAAGAGTCGGCAGTTTGCTAAAAAAGTACATTGTCAGATTTAAGTGCCTTTACTTTTACCTCGCCTTTTGGTAATTATTAATAATCACTTCACAATTTTCAATTTATCACAATCACCGTAACACATATACCTACAATAAATAAGATTATTTTTAGATACTTAGTATCTATAAAGAGCGTGTCCGTTATCCATTTAATCGCACTCAAATTGTAATAAAGCATAAAAAAGGCCGTTAAAACTCATTTGTTAGTACATGAAACAGCTTTGATTGATTTTTGAAAAAAAAAAACAATCAAAAATTTATAAGTATCTTTCTGTATACTAACATAGATTACAATACTGAACTTATTACTTGAACTATGTTTTTTCTAATTGCCAAGATCCAAAAGCATACCTAATAAATTGTTTTAAACGGTTCACAAACGATTCATTTTAGTGTCTATAAATTGAAGATTTGTATGTATCTTCAATGTATAGACACAAAGATGAACCGTTCAGCGTATGAAATAGATACAATTTGTATGTCTGGCAAACAGATTACCGATCGCATATAAGCAGATAGCTAACAGATAGGTACCTATATTATATTGCCCTGCCTTTTGTCCCGCTCAGACGGTAGGGTCGCGTACATAACATAACATTGTGTGTTATATACAATGTACATGTCTGTGTGGAACCTAAAGCCTGTGCTCGACAGGGATGGCAGATAGCGGCTAGCTCCGTCTCAGTCGGCCGGCAGCATCCGGGCGACCCGGGAGTGAATAACGTAGAAGTGTTTTTTTGTAATAACCGGATTATTCAAGTTTAATAGCTTTTATACCTCAAGGTGTTCAAATATTTGTCTTATTTTAAAGCCTGTGATATATTAGTCGTTTAATTTACAAGCTTAGGTTTTTTTTTAATTAGAGCGGTGCGGAAACGCTTTTCCGGGCGTGCGCGTTGCTAAGCACCCGCCCACAAGCTTTGTTTGATACGGTGCTCCGTTGCGACGACATTGTTGAGTTTTCTTTTATAGACATCAAATCTTGGTAGCTGATATTGATATTATAAATACTTTTTAATTTCCTTTAACTAATTTATTATACCGCGGTCTTAAAATTTGGTTTGTTTCAAAATTTTCTATTACATATTTATTTTAGAGGCATTTCTGCCGCGCTGAGCCTTTTGTTAAAGATTTTAGCAAAAAGTTCTTTAAAGGAGGTTTAAACAAAGAAGGGACGCTAAAGCTAAATCCGTAATTGAATTATTTCAACATGAGTACATTTGCAAACGGTGTCTACCGGATTCTTCGCCTGGTGTGGGGCGGACGGATGTGGAGCATCATCGAGGCAAGTAACAGAAGTGTAATTGCGTCCTGTTATTGTGAGGTAGATGCAAAACTGCTTGCAAATGGTGCTTGCATCTTGTCTCTCAAAGTCAATCTAACTGTTCCGTACTTGTCGGTCCAAGGTTAACGAAGGATGTATAAAGGCAGCTCCTATGACCTGAGGCATCACTCGTGGATACTACTGGATGCACATCGTTTTTATATCATTTCGTTTTGAAGGACCCAAGCCAACCTTATACATTTTCTACATAACTAAATGTGTATCCCATTTCTAGGAGGGCAGGCCTCGCGAACGTCCCCGTGCTACGAGTCCCACAGCTCACCAGCATCGTCAGTACTTGGGTGCAGTGGCTCCCCCTGAACCGCCCGCACTCACCATCGCTGACTTACCAGAGGATGTGCCTCATGATGCCGTCGATTCTCTCAGGAGACATCACAGGTAGATCTTTTCACAGCTACCAGGCATCGTCAGCACTTGGGTGCAGTGGCCCCCTCACAAGTGCCCGAACTAATCAATCAAATCAATGAGTTCTGCTTTATCATTATCGTCATTATCTTTATCGTTAAGTGTTAGCTTACTTTTGTTCCGGCTCGAAGGACCACGTTTACCATGCACAAACGTTTAGGATGGCTAGTGGAGAAGGAGAAGATTAATGTGAAAATCCCGCTTTATTTAGATCATTTCTTAATTTTTTTACGTTTGTTACCCAGGGAGCATGGCATAGAATTCCTGGAGGCCGTAGCAGCCCTGGACATCGTAGCAGTGGAGCGAGCTCGCCGTGCATTCTGGCGTCGTCCTCCGGAGGCGCTGTGCCGGCGCGTGCTGTGCCAGCTGACGTCCCGCCGCGACGTGGCGGCCTGGCTGCGGCTGGCCGAGCTGCAGCTGTACCAGCGCGCCGTGGAACTGCTGCTGCCCGATGTGCTACGACCTATCCCACCGCAGCTGACACAGGTACGTGACGTCACCCAATATCGTAGCAACTTAGTTACGATTCGAGGATGCTACTAATATATAGTAGAGCTTACCGAGAACTAGTTGTACGGTGTACGAACTTACATACACCGTATAAATTCGCGCTCACGTTGTGCGTATTCATCAATTATATTCTAGCACGTTTAAGTAATGTCAGTCGCAATCATCAACGCGTTCTATTCATATCATTCATTTAGTGTTATAAGAATTCAGTGAAATAAATCAGGTTTTTCATTATAAATCAGTTTTCTTTTAATACTAACTTTCTAAAGTGTACAAACCGTACACTAGTAACGATTGACGTTTGGGATGCAGTCGATCCGCAACTTCGCGAAGTGCCTCGAGGGCGCTCTGTCGGCGGGGGCGGGGGGCGCGCCCGCGGCGGCGGCGCGCGCTCAAGCCGCTGCAGCGGCCGCGCTGGCTGCAGCGCTGCGCCGCTACACGTCGCTCAATCACCTCGCTCAGGCCGCCCGCGCGGTACTCACCAACCATCATCAGATACATCAGGTATGGGCCCTCGCTTAGAAGGTACCACTATTTTTATGAACACTACATAGTTTTGCTTTCGCGTTAATTGTTATCCTGTTTATAACGTATGCGCCCGTGCGTGGCAGATGCTGGCGGACCTGAACCGCGTGGACTTCCGCGTGGTGCGCGAGCAGGCGGCGTGGGCGTGCTCGTGCGCCAGCGCCGCCACGGCGCACCGCCTCGAGGCCGACTTCAAGGTACGGTGGCCGGCATGAGACAACTTGTGAGGAAATTGACAATATGTCAATTTATAAGACGAATATACCTTAAAATTTATGTCGGTTAAGAAAGCGCATTAAGGTTCAGCGAATCGGCCGACTGCTCCAATTTTGGAGGCTACTAACCTAAAGGAGAGTCCATATAATGAGGCTACAATCACAGTAGACCCACGGAGATCGACGTGAGCACCCAGAGCCTCGTCGCAACAATAATAATAATAGTGGGTTCAACGAAGCAGTAGTAGTGATCGTTCTGGTTGGCGCCGTTGCAGGCCACGCTCGGGCGCGGCGCGTCGCTGGAGCAGTGGGCGGGCTGGCTGGAGGCGTGCGTGCGCTCGGCGCTGGCCCCGCACGAGCGCCGCGCCGACTACTCCTCGCGCGCGCGGCGCCTGCTGCTCGACTGGTCCTTCTACTCCTCGCTCGTCATCCGCGAACTCACGCTCAGGTACGCGCTGCTGGGGTTCATCAACCTATCTCAGTGGAATGGTCGCATCAAGAGAATGTTTGCTCCTTAGATAAGATAATCATTTATTTGTCAAAATGTATTACAGTAAGATGTTAACATTAATTTTTAGCTTGTTTCATACATTTTACCGTTGCTGGCGTACAAATACTTACTTATTACTAAAATTTAATTTAATTAATATGCGTACTTAAAATTTAAATAATAAATTCTAGGCACAACTGCATAATCATGTACAGTCTTCTTTGAATCAAACCGCCATTTTAGCTTTATCGCGACTGCTTCAGACGGTGGACAGCAAGTTGCCAAGCATGGACTGACTGCTCGAGCAAACCATGCATATTGATTACTGCGTAACTGCTTAAGCAGAACGTCTCTTAATGATCTTAGTCCCGAGTTCCACCAAAACTCTCTTAACTTCCATTTGCTCATGCATCATTTCAACAATTATATGTCGCACATTATGTTTATTTCCGTACCTTCCTTAATAACGTAGAAGCGCGGTGTATAATATAATGTTCCTAATTGCACAAATACGCTCCTTGGGAATATTTAGAAAATCGAGCAACTATGTGCTAACTTTTCTGATGGTACATACATGACTAAGCATAAGCTGCCTTGGCGGTCCATGAGTGTATACCAGTTGCATCGCCAGGTCGGCGGCGTCGTTCGGCTCCTTCCACCTCATCCGCCTGCTGTACGACGAGTACGTGTCGTACGTCATCGAGCGGCGCGTGGCGGCGCACCTCGCCGTGCCCGCCATCGCCGTCATGCCCAGGGTGCTCGTGAGTATCGCTTTCATTTACTTATCAGTATATTATTGTGTTAAACCACCCAGAAGAAGGCTTTCTGCAAAGCGGGGCTTCGTCGGAATGGCATCCTTAGAACGTATACCTATTTATATTTAATTTCATATCATAAATTTGCCAAAAGCTTAAATATAAGTTTCGAGACTAAATATTATTATGGTTATTTTCTTACTAAATATTAGATATAGCAGGATATTTGCAATCTTTCAGAGATGTTGCAATCTCTTTGTTAACGATAAATCAGTTCTGTCGTAAACAAAGAGATTGCAACATCTCTGAAATATTGAAATAACTCGCTACAACAAATATACATGGTAAATATCCCGTTATATGTAACATTTTGTGAGTGACTTAAATTATCAATAAGTGCTTTTAACACAGTAACTTTTCCGGCTCAGCGGTTTGAATTCGAGACCTTATAGTGAGAAAGGGCTTACGATTCCTACTAAAACAACAAATCACTCTTAAATTTAATTAATTACTACATACATTTTCTTCTCACTCAACCAGGAGCAGCCTGAAGAAGAGGAAGTACTGGAAGAGCCCATCCGCCAGGAACCTGACGAAGATGACCAGGATTGGGAGTGGGACGACGAGGAAGAAGAAGAAGAAGAACAACAACCAGAGCCTAAGAGGATCAGACCTTCAGAGTAAAGCAACCAATGGTACCACACTTCTGGAATATTCGAAAACACCTACATGGCGCTGCTTGCACTGAATGGTCAAATTTTTTTTATGGATGAGTCTACTAGCAACAACATTTTTTTTTAAATCAGTTTATTGGTAAGTCTATTTCATAGTGTCAACATTCATAGAAATTCGAAATCGACTTGACATGAGCACATGATTACTGTAAGTTGAAATAGACATGCCAAAGATTTTGCAAATTTTGTTGTTGGTATACATATTTTGGTTTATGAATCAGATATTCTTTTGAACCTTATCATATTAACTTCTTTCTAAAATGTAATTGTAAGATGGCAAAGTGAGATATTTATTATTATAGACGAGGTTTAAAAGACATGATGACTTTCAGATCATTGATTCAGTGTAAGCTGCAATTTGTACACTGAAGAAGTGATACATTTAATGATGGTTACTAAAAGTTATTCATGTTTTTGCGAAAAATTGCCATAAAGACAGCTTTTATTTTTGTTTATGATACAAGTCTAAATTAATATATCAAGAAAACAAGTTATTTAGAATCATCTATCTATTAATTTCTCATTTGTGAAATATCACATTACAATCTTGTCATATACAATATACGTAACATAAGAATTTAATTTTAAAGTAAATACATTTGTACTTCATACATGGCAACACCGGAATTAACTGTTGTTACCATTTAATCATGTGTTAATTTATAGGTGTATCATTCCAAATGTCTGGTGCAACAGACGTTGTATTTTAGAAAAATTAAAAGATTTTTCTCATTCTTGGCGGTAAAAATCTTTCTCACATAATGAACGATGTACACGGTTAATGAAAGATTTATGTATATTATAAATTATTATCCTTGTATGTATAACGAATGTAACCTTTGTAGATATAAGTTGATGTTAGGATGTCGGAGGAATGCCTTGTAAAGTAAAAGTACTGGAGTACGGATATTTAATGGAATGGTATGAGACAGGTTCCGAATATACGTTTATTTATATAAGTGTGAAAATGGTAGAAGTTACGCATTGTAATATGGTAACACTGTTCAAAGCAACGGTTAGTTGACATTTGTTCTATGGGTTGCCAACTAAGTCATTATACACTTGCATTATCATGTATGTATATTTCTTTAAAGTTATTTGTAAATCCAATTTTTGTATGTAAAACGAAGTATCTCATTCATATATATTTTTTGGATTATTCTAAAATAGATGTAAACCATAGCACATTATTTAAGTTCTTATACTTCCTTAATGTTAACGGCACAAGTAGTATTTTGCACATTCTAAATGTATTTGTTAAATGGAAATAAATGGTGTGTGAATATTTAACGGTAGAAGTAGATTTATCTGGGAGTAGATTATCTGGGAAATATCTGTTTATCTTTAAATGTTTTCTTTCATTATAATTCGCCTTTCAAATATTGTAATTTTCACGTAATTTTCCAAGTTTGTATCAACGAGAGGGCATTTAGTAAAAATAAAAATTAAGTTAAGAAGCTTAAATATCATAGCGTCTTGTAAATATAATGAAATTTTTGCCATTAATATAATTATTTAACATTTTGTAGTTTGGTACATCATACTGAACCAAAGTATTGTCAAAAATAAATCTTTGTTTATGATAAAAGTACCAAAGAATTCTTCGCTATCTTCAATTTTGTAGACAAGTCTACAAAATTATAGACAATAACCGATTTTTCTCTTAATTATTTTTCCTACATCTCTATTTATAGCATTGAGGAAATCGGTCGTTCCAAGATGTATAATATATTTTAAAGTTATATCATGAACCACTATTTATCTTTTTATTAAAATATAATCATAATGTTAGTTGAGTTGTATAAATGTTACTGTGTTAGGCCTAAGCCACATGTAAGTTTATGTTAGGTGTCTAAAACATAAGTATAGTCAGTAGTATAGATTATTCTCACTGTTTCGGTATTACCAAAGTGCGTTGCAATTTCCATAGACACATAGACGAATTAATTTACACTCAACATAGATGTACGTCATATTTAGTAGTATTATAGCATTCTTGTGTTCGTGAACTCAAATGAATACACGCGGTGTTGCTGTGCTGTTTAAATGTTGCAAATAAATAGAAAATAACTGAAGTATTGTTAAAATACTTGTGAATTGAAGTGGTTTTTGATGTTAGATCTATCGCTGCTTGCTTCAAATACGTGACCCAACCTAGCATTTAGTATGGGGTAGAAGAGGACACGGTATTTGTTTGAGTTCGTGGGTACTCGACAGTCAGGCCGAACCGTGCAATACGGCCATTACTTGGTTGTATTTTAGAAGACATTGTAAATGTATTATCATTCGCTTCTTTAGCTTAAACGATATTTTGTGTGCATTTTATACCATTTTTATAATAATATTGACGCAGATGAACTGCCTTCAAACGTTGCCTTACGATACTCTGTACCTCCGATTGCTACGTTATTTGGTATACGCGCTATTGGTTGTGTAACAGCAAATAAATCTTACTGTTGTGATTCTTTTCAATATAGTTATGTAACTTAACTGTCCATTTTGTGAGGATCAAACTATTGTAGCAGAAGGGATTATATTTAAACGATTTGTGACAATAGTACTGTGCCGTCTGGGTAGTTTATAGTCTGTAGAAACTAGAAACTCCAGACTCGGCTTGCCAGTGCCTCGAAATAAAAAATAGTTTATTTAAAAAATAAGTAGGTTCATGGACAGCCATCAAAATGCCTTTGTCGATTAAATAAATCTCACAAAATCTAGTTATTTTAGTGGGTTATTTACGATAAATATAATTTATATTTTTGCATTATGTATTTCGAATTGCACTATAATAGTTATTGTATGTAAATGTCGCTGTGAGTATTACTCAAGTCGGACGGTACAGTCGTGAACGCTCGAGTAACGCTCACAAATAAATGTTCGTACTTAATGGAAGACCATTTATGTAATCGTATAGATGTTAAGATATTTGTATTTGAGTGTCTTGTTGATATACAGGCGGACTGTAGCTAATATTTCATGACGTTGCCTTCATTTTGTACCAAATCATCTTACAGACATAGATATCGCTAATATCGGATGTTTTCTCATAGATAACAGTCCAAAAAAGTACTGAACAGAAATGGATTAAAATATCAAATATTGACACCAGAGTAATCTGTTTTTTATTAAACTTGCCAAGAAAAATGTCCGATATTACACCAACGCTTCTTGAGAATGACTGCATGGTACTCGGCGAAAAGCTTAGCAGGCCTCATTTGTATGAGAATTACTTCCAATTCGGTCATTTAATTGCCACATCATTATCGCTACAGAGGTATTTTCGCCGAGTAAAACTAATCTAGAAAATAATCAAACACAGTTTAGCTACAGTAGTCCGACACACGACGAGCTTAAAACATTTTATACCAATTTTAGGTAAGGTCTATCGATTTGTTCTATTATCAGATGTTTAAAATTGAGCAACGAATACTTTGGGCTGCATTCCTGTTAACACCTTGGATATGTCGGCATTCGACCGTTGGGAACGTCTTAAGACAATTTAATTATTAATTATAATATAGTTCAGAACGCGTAGTATCTATGTGTAAAGATCAGCTGATCCCTATTTTTATATTTCCTCCTTTTATAAGGTCTCATTGGTTTACTACTTGTCTCGTAATTGTATGAATATATTGTCGTTTTGATGTCTATATTATATCCTGGTAAGCATAGTCCTGTCCACAAGGAAACAACGAATTGGCTAATCCTTTCACCACGATGGCAAGTCAAAATAAAATTTAAATCAGCCATCGACACGACGAAGAAGAAGGAAACAACAGTATACTGTACTGTCAATATCTAGCTGATAATGTTGTTATGAAAAAAATACTGTTTCAACCGTAATTTTAAACAGTAACTTTGTAAATTGGGTAATTCGCAGCGTATTTTGGCAATTTTTGAGTTGCCTATAGTGAAGGCCTTCATTCTCTGATACAATCTGGTGGAAAAATGAAATCAATTCAGTTATACTGATTTAATTATATACAATGGATACTTGTTTCTTTGTGGATGTAGGACTTACGGTCTACAAAGACTTGCAGATGCATTCGTAAACGCTTACACCATGTTTTATACAAGCAGATGGCAGACTAGATGTTTTGTCAATTTTACATGAACGTTGCTAATGCAATGCAGTCTATTGTAGATCCCTAATTCTATTCTTCAAAGTGACGAATTGAAAGCCCATCAATCTCAAGTGCCGCCAAGCCAAATGGATCATTCGTAACAACTTTGAAGGAAAGATTTAATCAGTGTAAACTATTTGTCGTTTCATAATATCGTATATATATGTCTAGTCATGATAATATGCGCAGGAGTGCAACCCACTAGAGGGCGGGGGCGTCTGTGTTAGCGTAAGACATGATTGTTTGATGAGAACGGCTCGCATCAGGTTTGTACGAGACAGCGATTATGTGTCTGGAATAAAGCTAGTCATGTGTTTATATTGGCGTTTTATTTCTATTATTTTATTATGTTCTGCACATATTATTTTAAACTAGCTACAAATTCTTATCTTATTTGTTAAAACATAAATGTTCTTAATAATTTTCGTCATAAAAACTGGGGGGTTATCTTTTTTTGTAGAAGTTCATGTTCATAGAAATCTGTTCCGGTTCTTCACAGGGGAAACATGGACAATGTATTTTATTCATTTATAGATACATACCATGTTTCTTAAAAAGATTTACTGCTTATGACATACACAATCGATATTCAAATAGCAATTTTTATTTTTCGACCGGGTTCGCTTTCAGAGCTGAGTAAGTTCTTTTTACAGAGCTACCGCCGGTCCACCTAAAACGCTACCTCCAAAAGATAGCGCAGGTACCTATACAGTTTTCGTTTTTACTAAATATCTTCTTAGGAACCATGATTATCATGGTTCCTAAGAAGTTATTTGTGTATAGCTAATTATAAATCCAAATTCGTAGTTAAGAGCTCTATTTGTACTTACGAGTATAAATATCGTCAATTCATTTATCCAATCTTAGACGTCAATTTGACAGGCATGTGGAAATAGCATTTTCACTATGTTTTAGGTTTTAGCAAACTTCTGTCTGGGATTAACAAAAAGAAATGGGACAAAATATGTACGGTTTCATGCATATATTTTAAAATAATATTTTACTTTCTTTAAATTTAGAATGACCAGTGCTGTCTCGCGACGGCCAGTCTGCGGAGCATGTAAGAGGCAGTTGTCCCACCAACGACGAGAAAACGACTAACTATCGGCTATTTTCTCGCTCAAGAAACGTACAATAGATATACTTTCCGTGTGAACAAAAGAGATGCATATACAAACAGTTGATCGCTGACTGTTCACACTGCCGGCGAGCACTTGCTTATAGCCGAGAAACACAAATATCGGAACTACGCACTCGCTAACTCGTTTCTAGTTCTAGCTCTACTCGTTACTCGTTAATCGTTGCCGGTGAGACAAGTGCCAGAAGCGTGAGTGCACCTAACAGAGATAGTATAATTCCGTATAATTTTTGCACTTGCTTCTTCGAATGGTAAAAACGCGTTTAAATTATTAGCATTGCACTGTGACTTTTAAATAACTTACAGTACATTTTAGTTAATTATAGTTACTAGGGCAAGGAATTAAACTGGGGCAAAGGAAACCACAAAATTTGTTCTCATAATAAATATTATTTCAATAATCCGTATAGCCTAACAATGTACACATCGCGTTTCAGCGACCGGAGCAGCGAATACAAATCAAAATAATATTTACAGAGAAGCTTTATAAATAAACTTATGCACTGCACTGTTATAACGTTCTCTTTTACCTCACACGTACCTTCGAATCGGTACAAAACGAACAGTACAATTCATAAAAATATTAATTTTATCAACCATTAAAATAAAACGCCCTTACTCCACAACTTGATTTACAATAATCCAGACGTAAAACAAACGTTGTAGCGACGCTTTCAACCTAACAATAATCTATTAACACACAAACTGTCAATTTAAATACCAAAATATCAATAATATAACATAAGTATAATTGCAGTAAAATATTTCACTAAAAATCGTAACAGTAAGCTGTAAGTACCGACAGTAACCAAGTACATTCGGAATGAATCGCCGTGAGCCCTCACCAAGGCATGGAGTAAGATTTAAATGTCTATATTACAAAATGATATGATAACAATCGCAATAATATCCACCGCGTAGTTATGTACATCGCGAAGGGAACAACAATATCGACGTCAAATAATAACAGTTCCAACGTTGTTTCATCCAAAAATAATAGGAATTTCTTTGGTTATAACAACTAGCCTATTTTAATCTAACACTAACTTCACACATCCGCAACCGGAGACAGGCAGGTGTAGTCCTGTCCGGAGGTAGTTTATGTAATAAGGCGGTGGCGCGACGTAGCCTATGCTAGCGTTAAACTAAACCGTACAACTAAATCAAGTGTTTTAGAGTTGGAACGTGGTTGCCGTTGCCGAAGTCGAAGAGGGGCAGATGGAGCGTTTGCTTTTTATATATAGGTGAATGACAACGTAAAAAATCTTCTGTGGATATCGCAATCGCAGCCTTGATGCCCCTTGTGTCACAGCATCGTTAATCAAAAATAATGTATTACCAAGATGCCATTTAAGGGTGGTGAAGCCGCAACCAAGACATGGCGGTGCCGGAGTGTCGTGCATGCTTGCATACGTTCGACGTATCTTGAATTGTCAATTAATAGCTTGAATTTCATACATGTGTCGTCCACCCATCACAAGAATTTACAGGTTTTTTAAATAATATATTACAAAGTGCAAAGGCGTCCCCTGCCCCTCGCATATCTGGTGCGTTCGTAATTCGCGAGTTCCTCACATGGCGAGGGCGGCGGATCGCTTGTCTCTGTTCTTGTTTCGTGCCACGGTGCGAGCTTTGCACGCTGCGTTGTTTTGAAGATGCTGAAAAAGGAAAATATGTTATTAGTACTTCTGTTGCGGGTTATGGGGTGGCCCATAAGTCCTTTGAAATGTAAATTTCGAATAAAATGCATAAGACGCGCGGGAGGGGTGCGGGCGGGACAAAAACAGAACGTTCGGTTTTTGGGAAGTCAGTCACCATGGAGCGTTTCACAGGTGCGAACCGTTCTTTTTGTGTGCGCGAGTTTTATCGAAAAATTTTTCGGCAACTTGCATATCTATTGCAGTCAGTTTTCACTATGGCATAGAAGTTTTTGCCCTCCATACCTAATTGCTTGGCCCACTGTACACAATATTTTTTTTTTTAATAAACAGCACAAGGAATAATCAATCATTTAACACACACAGGGCAAACTAGAGTGAGAACAAATCTTTGCGGATCACACAAGATTTGTCCTGTGTGGGGTTGAACCCACAACACCAGCGTGCCCATACACTCAAATATTGTCGCATTAAGTTTAGTGACATTGTTGTCCAGCAATTATCAGGATCAGCAGGATCCTATGCTATTAATTAAAATAAGTTTATATCATGATTGCTATGCAGTTACAGTACAGAATAAGGTTTGAACAAAATGGCAATCATCAGGTGTTCATCAAGATTTTTAATTTATATCAGGGATAATATTAAGCGTGATGGTGATGTGAGCAGAGCTGATTCAGCACAATATTGATGATACATCGTGTGGGTGTGTCTGTATCGTCACTGTACGAGATGGCAACATGCCAGTACAACGATTTAATGTATTACTATTAACCTTGACAATCTCGTTGTTTTTAGGTTGATAGGTAATTGTGTTAGTGGAGAAATCTAGTGGGACATTGTTTTATATTTAATTTTCATTTCACGGTACTTAAAACTGCGTTTCGTAACACTTGTATTGTGTAAGTATTGATGGTTGGTGCTAATAAGTGTAAATGGTAAAATTCACACCACTAGATTTCAATTCAAATTTGTGTTTTAGTTGGCATTGCTACTGACAAAGAGGAGAACTTACCCGTTGCAGTTTGTTGAGTTTCTGCAGAGGTTTGTTGTCGAGGGGCGGCAGATCAGACAGTCCCAGTGTGTCTCGGAGGCGGGGGCTCCGCGTCGCCAGCGTCTGTAGGGCTCCGCCGAGGGACGCAGCCAGCGCGGCGTAGGCAGCGCACCCGCACCAGGAGGACCACGAAGCTGTCTCCACGCCCACGCGGACCGACATACACGGGACTTCACCTTCCTGAAAACAATGACGAAAACATGTTAAAATAAATCAGGATTAGCTAGCCGCTCCACCTGACATGAATTGTTCGTAAACAGTATTCTAGGCTTCATTGGATGATGAAGACTTTGAAAATTTAGGCACGGGGTTGATTAAATTGTGATAGTTGTACTAATAATCGAATATAGTGAATTTCTGACACCACAAGCACAATAATGCTTACCTCGAAGTACTTGAGGATATCCCTGAACGTCGCTCGTTGTATCTTGCGGTCCCTCTTGGCTCTGTATTTGTGCGAGTCTCTGCTCAGTTCAGTGAGGCGCGGCAAGATGGCTTCCACCGCTGATGCCAGTTCGGCAACGGCGCCATTGTCGTCATCGGTCACGGTTTCATATGCGATGGCGAGAGCGCCGCCTGCTGCCATACGGACCTGGAATTGCAAATGAATGGTTACAATTTGCATTTATTATTTAGTTATTGTTTCTTCCAAAAGCGGTGTCGCAATTCGACTATTAAAATAATGCAAAAGGACTGTAGAATGCCTCATAATGAAACCATGCTATATCGCTGTGAACCACCGCTTTATTAAGACATAATATGTACCGGCAAGTTTGGCGGTTAACAAGCCATTTAAATAATTTAAATTCAGCGACAATAATATACAACTAATTGGTTAAACTTTCGTTAAAAAGTGGTAAGAGCCAACTATTTGGGAGGTTCACTCTTTATTTAATGGTGGTTTTATAAAGAGTAGCAGGTGGTTACCTCGAGTGAGCACGTCTCCAGCAGGTCGGCCAGCCTGGCGAAGCTCGGCTGCTGCGAGTGCAAGAGGGACAGCGCGTGCGAGGGAGACAGCAGCGGCAGCAGCAGCGCCCACGCGTCCAGCGCCGCCGCGTGCCACGCGCCGTGCTCCACGGCCGCGCCCGACACCTTCACGCTGCCGTCGCCCTGCCGCACCAATCATATACATCATTACATGCTTCATTAGCTATATCAAAAGTGGAACTTATTTGCAGAAAAAGCACTGCAGGAAGCTTCCAAAATAAAATAAAAAAGCTCTATTATTATTCTATTCAGCAATAACCTGCAATTACTGCCATAAGACAAAATATTAATGGACTATCCTACTTATCATCACAAAGAATTCTTGATTACAACAAATCATATGCATGAAGATAGTTTAACGAAATGCGTCCAATATTGGATCTTCATAGCACCTAATTCTAGAAACATAGTGAGTATAGACTCTTTGTTACCTTGTACATGGGATTATAAATTAAATTATTAACTGAATAAAACAGTTATATGATAGAATATTATTTCATTTTTAGCTCATAATAATTTTTCGTGATTTACCTTGAGATAGCTGCCACTGAAGATTGTTTCATATACGCGCATGACTTCCAGGATCTCTGTGAGGTCATCCTCCATCAGGTAGCAGAGCACAGCCAGTGATGAACAACACTGAAATTACAATAACATTTTATTACTAAATGCATGTAGCATTTCTTAAGAAGTTGGTAGTGATGTCCTACGTTTTACGATTGAAAGTTTGTACATGCAATTTCAATCTAGTACACTAATAACATAAATCACTTCGTTTACTTAATTTACCACAGATTTTCTATTTGAAAGATACACAAAGGTACAACAGATTAACGTATCATAGTTTGTTTATTGACAGGACATTACATCATAGTTAGCCCCAATTTCGCAGGTATTGGATAAACCTTATTGAAAAGATAAACATAATTATATAAAAGAGACAACTGTGTTATTTTTCAAGTGTAACTTCATCATCATCATCATTTAGCCGCTCGTAGTCCACTGCTGGACGTAGGCCGCTCCTAAATTACCTCAGTGCGTGTGTCCAGTGAGGCGGATTTGTCTGCGGCGGCGGCGGTGAGCGCGGGCCGGACTTCTGCCACGAACTCCTCTGTGCCTTCCTCGCCGATCTGTGAATATTAATTTCTTATTGATTATTTTTATAGCATTTACCTATGCTTAGCGAATTATATTAAGAAACAGTTGATTGGTTAAAGCGGCTGCAGGGCAGCAAGAAGGTCGCAGGTTCAGATCCTGCTGAGCCCATATTAAAATGTATGCATGTCATTATAAATGTATCTTAGTATTACATTATAATGTACAGAAATAAAGGTAAACAAACTAAACAAAACGATTTTCATGAGCTAGATTGCCATCATCACAGACTAAGATAAAAGTCACACTTTTGTGTGATGTGTGTTTGTGTGTAATTTCTTAATTGAGTCACATTCTTCTGTATAATTGTTGTCTGCCTTAAAATAAAATTCGATCAAGAAATGAAGTACTTATAACTGCGGCACATAAGCACTACGCGCACTCAGCTCCAAACTATTTATGTCTAAGCTATGGTTCTGCAAGGCTGTATCCATGGCATACATACCTGTAGAGCTAGCAGTGGTGCTACAGCCGCAGCAGCTTTCCTCTCGCCATCCTTTCCTCTCCTGAGCGCCCGGGACACGTGGTCAGCAAGCGTGGCGCGGTGAGCACTCAGCACTGTGTCGAAGGCGCGTCGCTGCAAGGCCGCCCGCAGCGCCACGAAGGCACTGGCTCGGGCCGCGTTGGATCGCGCGTTCAAGGCCTCCACAATTTCCAGAACTTTCTCTTCTAACTTTTCTTGGATGTCGTTTTCTGGAAAAATGTATTGCTATATTGAAAAATAGTCTCACTTAAATGTTCGTGATTTTAGTAAAGGGGAGGAATCTGATGTGTGAATTACACGTGTTAAAATTGCACACCGATGCAAATTGATTAATACTATTTCGCTATACCATTGACGTCAATATTAACTTGAAATAGTGGTACTAAAAATTATAAATACAATAAATCTTTTACATAGTCCATAAACATCAATAAAATATAGTTCATAACTGCAGTGTAATGATAAATGATTTTAATTTATCCAAGTGGATAATACAACTTAAAAAGAAATTACCATCACTATCAAAGTCCATTCATATGATATGTTATGTATATAAATATACATAATTATAATTTACTTTGTGCTTATCGCCAAACAATGATCCGATTAAATACGCTCGATAGATATGAAAAACAGACAAACACTAGGTTCAAATCCTTGAAGCCGATGATTAATAAACCAGTAGGCAGCCGGCATCCGTAACACAGCCATAAAACTTCTAATGACGGCCTCTTATAGCATAGGTGATAAAAAACCGCCGCGAAATATTCCACGCGGTAAAATACGTAACGAAATAGGCAAGACTACTGTCAAGGCTAGACCAGCCGGGCAAGAATATGGAGCTAGAGATACATTTTGTCGCGTTTTTGACATGTTTTGCCATACAAAAATATGACGAAAGCGTGCAAAATCTTTCTCAGGCTCATGATGCGCCACAAGCTTATCATTTAGTACGGAGATAACCTTGGGAGCGATACATCTTTAGACTAAAAGATCAAATTATTTGCAAGAAACGTGAGTTGCGATAGTATACATAATGTTATTATATCACTGATATGGTAGGTACCTACTTATAGATACCTATTCTCTGATATGAGGTTGTGATATTGATAGTACGTTTGTTTGTTTTATAATAGGTGTGTCATATAGAAATATGTCATATGTGTGGAAATATAGTAAGAAATGTTGAAAGTCTGAATAGCCACCTGGATCAGTGAGGGCAGTGAGGCACATATGATATATTTTATTTATTTATATTGTTAATAATCAGCCAATACTAGATAACCTTGAACGGGTAATCTCGAGGCTAAAACATCAGCTTTTAAATCGTCCAAACACGTGATCGGTGTTGATAAATAAAATAACTATACGATATTATGTAATGTAAACTATGGTTGGAGCGCGATAGGGTTACCAAAATAGACGCCAGTCTGTCACGTGATCACGTGTCACCTCCATACGTAAAAAAAACGTGTAATTATGTATTTGTTTTAAATAATTATTTAGCTGGGACAGTGCATAGTCAAACAGCAATCGATACTTGGCTGTGTTTGTCAACACGTGGTTTGGTGGTCTTTGATGATGACGGTAATCTTGAATATTCTTTTTTTTTGAGATAATTGTCTAGTAAGTAAGTGAAAGTTTTAAGTAATTATAAGTGATAGTACTGATGTACAGGGTGGCTCATTTATATCAGTCAGTACGCGGAAGTCTTCCCCATACTGACTGTACTGTTTCCTAATCTAGATAATAAAAACGCCTGATATAGAGGCGCCTGTTTCTAAATCAGGATTGTTTGGCTAAAAAGCAAACATTTTAAACGTAATAAGCTCATCAAAAGATAGCGTGTGTCGGTATGTATACAAAGGTCTTATCAATATAATAATATGTGCCAAGCAATTAGGTATCGTCAATTAGTTACACAATTCTCCGATGTATTTAAGACCATAAGCGGGCAGCAGGGCCAAAGACCAATAAATAATACACACATGTATTGTACGTTAATTGAAAACGAATCTGTTCGTTATCAGTAATTCTCGTCATACTTATCACCGATCTAACAGTCATTCCAGAACCATTCGTCGAATATCTATGATGTACTTTTGAAGAATGAAAATGCAAAATGAACATTAGTGAAAGTACTATGAAACTCTGTCGTTATGAGAGTTGTGTAAAGCCATAAAAGTACCTTAAAATAAAACGTATTACATGAAAAAAATATGAATACGACATAAATTGCATGTCTAGAAAAACTCAATTTTAACGTTTTGTTTTCCAATCGGAGCTACTGGATTTCCCAAGGAAATTCTCAGTAGCACGCGCAACGGCTGCAATAATGCGATTAGTGCTCGCCCTTATCAAATGTAACACAATACTGAGGCAAGTGGGTGTAACACTGTTTTATATGACGTAAGTATGAAGAGAATGTGTAGTCCACCTGATGGTCAGTCGCAGCTACAGCTTATGAACATCCAAAAAATGCAGATCGAATGCATCGTATAATATGTTTCTTATGAGAATAATTTAAAACTTAATCTCCACCATCAACAAACCATACAATAGAGAAAGAAATACTATTTGGTGCTAGGTTTTAGGCGAGACGCAAAGCCTACAGTAGAGCTCGTTCGCAAAAACTATAGTACTATTTAACTTCATGTTCATACCTAGCTTACTTAGCTATACTTCAACTACATTTGCGGTTTACATTTACAGTTTTCTCGAAAGGACCAGCAAGCTATTTATAAATAAGAAATGTAATCAATAACCCACGCACCCAACAAGAACACGTAGGCGTCAGTTAATCATAGCAGGCTTTCCTTTCCAACGTCACAGGCTTCTACGTACACAAATGACGTCAACACCGCTACGTCGTCACAATGAAAACTATGTATATACCTAACTAGGTACATAGTATAGAATAGGGTTTATAGCTTTTAACTGGAACAGTGACGACGTCTGCTACGTAACAATATGATAGCGGTGTATTGCGTTGAAGATAACGCTTGTTTCGTCACTAGCTGGAACGTTTCATTGTATACTAGAAGTTCGTTTGTTATGTAAAGAAACAGTTGGGTCATTATGCGCAACTTTGGCATATAAGAAGTAGTGTCAATTGTTTTTAATTTCGTGATATTTTAGTTTAATTTTGTAGAGAGACTAAAAATGGCTAGAATCAATTTTATTTCATGTAGTGTAAAATACTTTAGATAATTATTTAAAAATACTACGTCACGTCATTTAATAATGTAATGGGAAAATCAAGTGCGCAATGCAGCCATGCGTGCTAGAAAGAAATAAAGAAACTTTTTATTTCCGTTTTTCTATGAGTCTCGATCCTTGCAAACTGCAATACTATTGCAACGGCAAGCAAAACTCAATCATACCATTTCAAATTACATGTTAATTCTACTCATTATAATTTTATAACTGACATTTAAAATGTAAATTAAAATGAAAATTTCGGTCAAGCGGGCAAATCGACGGCGAATTAAAACGGCTTTGTAAACAAACTACATGCCTAGCATCAAGTATATAGACAAATTATGCGGTGAAGTGAATAAAACTCATTATAATATAATGACGTCAGAATTTCCTAAGTACACTATGATGAGGGACCATACGATTCTTTATTTGTCCAGACACGAAAGAGATAAATATTTTATGCCTGCCACGGTAGCATTCTTTCTCTCGAATAGTGGCTGACCTTGAAACACAAGCCCATAGAATATGGCCCAGCTAAGGCTTATACCATTTCAGTTTTTGATTTATGAAATATTCATAAAATATACTTTACGGTCACGGGTTTCGTCGGCGATAACCGTTTTAATAACAAAGAATATAAGAATTTAAGCAGTAAATACCTATATATATGTTATATAATATATATTTTTTACTATATTTTAAATAACAAACTGGTAGGTCGTCTGAAAGCGTGGCTCCACGTGTCCCTGTAGAGAACGAGGCCTTGACCTCCAGCCAGATAAAGGTTTCTCCAGTGCGCATTTTGTATAGCCGGCCGTGTTTAAACCTTGGGGAGTGTGTTTTGCTCCATTATTGGCAGTGATCCAACCTTTATTCTGTCCTTGAGAGACTGGAGTAAGAATTGACAGGCGTACATCAATCATAAACTGCTTTCATAATTTTTATCGTCGATTAATCGTTCGGTAAGTATCATATTTTTGGAAATATTAAGAAAAGCTATCATATCGCCCGTCGTTCGTAAATTATTGTTGGAGATATTTTAAAGAACTGTGTTTGGTTAATAATTCAAGTTGAGTATTTAGAATTCGTATAGCTAACTAACAAATAAAATACATGACAATTACTTTCCGGATATAATGCTTACGTTTCTATTAAAGTGATTATAATGTGAAGTAGAAATCAATAAAAGCGTTATATTTGTTTTCCGTCGTACTTCAAACGTTCTTATCAGGTCATCGACTTCCGATTTACATTTGTGTAAATAATACGCGAAGAAAAACATTCCGGCTATTGAATTATGCATTTTTATAACTCCCTTCCAAAAAGAAACATTCTCAATGTTTCTTTTTGGAAGAGAGTTATAAAAATCGAGAAGTTATTGTCGCGCGCTCCGAGGCGGACGTGTAACACGCTATTTAATAATTGTATTATTAATGTAAAGCGCGGCGTAAGCCGACGCTCGGTAAATTTGTTGCTATGAGTGACCCACTTGTGGCAAATGAGCTGCTGGCGTTCCTACAACAGAGGCTGGACGTGATGGACGAGGTGTCTGTGCTAAGCTGTTGCTGTTCCGGTTGCTGAACAAAAGTGACCAGATGGTATCTCGTCGGCGTGACGGGACAAAGAAAAGTTTGCAGGACATTATTAACCTGCTGAAGGAGACTGATCCTGACGACGTGCCAACGTTTGTGGCGAAGGAGCTACACAAATTACCTGTAGTTACCTACGACCAAATCGATGTGTCAAGCATGCTCAAAGACATCGTCTTTTTGAAGGCAAGTTTGACTGCCGTACAGAAGAGGCTGGATGAATCCCAGAATAATGTCGCAGACTTGCGTTCTGAAGTGGAAGAATTGCGCAAGTATGCGCCAGTAACTGGGTCACCGGCGCGTGTAAACAACGTAAACACGCGTCGAGGTGCATGCCTCGATACATCGGCCGTCAGCTTCGCGTCAGCAGTTTTGTCGCCGGCACCGCATGCTGATTCTGCGATATGCGCTGCGCGTGCGTCACGTAACCCCGCGCCTGCCCCGGCAGCTTCTCCCCGCGCCGCTGCTCGAACAACACAATTTGCTGACTCACCGGTCATTGCGAGCACTCCTACTGCTCCACCGGTTAAGCATGCGCCTACACAGGCAACAAATCGGGCTGAAGAGGATGGCTTTGTGACGGTGCAAAGGAGGAAGCGCCGTGCACGCAACGTGAAGAACAGCTATGGCAAGGCACCTGTAGACCCGAAACATAGGGTGCGTGCCGCCGCGCCGAACACCCCGGTGTTTATCTCGCGCCTGCACTATACCACTGAGGCAGAGGATATCGCGAGATATGTCAGCCAGAAGCTGAATCATGTACTAAGAGTGCAGCTGTTGGAGTCGCGCCACAACGTCAACTTCAAGGCGTTCGTGGTGAGAGTGCCGACATGTTTGCTGGAACAGGTGCTTGATGAAAGTTTTTGGCCGCAGGGTGTTGTTTTCCGTCGCTTCCGCGGAACTATACCCCAGGAACGCACCAAGACTTAGTGCAAAGGAAGTGTACTTATAATTATGTATTTTTAGGTTAAGGTATTTATCTATGGGCCTATGCAGCCTGAAATAAATGATTTATTATTATTATTATAAAAATGGGACGGAAATAGACGAGTGCTAAGAGCAGACATATAAATAAAAAGTACGAAAAGACCGTGTAAAAGTATGGATTCCGTGAAAGAAGATAAATATAATGTAAGAAAAGAACCCAAGTGATAGCGAAACGGCTGACAGAAGAATGGACGAAAAAGATATCTCGTGCCGGCCTCAAATAAAATGGTATAAGAGTAGGAGATAGAAGGTAGTAGTAGTAGTAGATAGGATACTCCTTCACAAAAGGTCCTTCCATGTATGCACTCATATTTTCTATACCGAACATTTTACAGCAATGCAGAACCCTCAAGGTTAGAAGCGTAATTTTCAAGAGCTTTCATGACTAAAACTTTTTGAAACATCATTATAAACTATGACTGCTGAATAACAAAGAAAACTTGAACATTTGCCAATACTTACTCTTCAAATTTTCGCTCCACCTGCAATATGTTTTGGCAGTTTCTTTACCTGCAACGATCTGAATTACAATGTAACGACGTAACGACCTATTATATTCCACTATTTTTGCTACTTGGATACTCGAAAGGTTTTTTTGTCATTTAATGAATGCAGTATAATATTTATTCTAAAATGTTTACATATTGAGTATTTCCTATTAGTTATGTTAGAAGCATGCTATGGTTAGGTAATAATAATATTATAATTATAACAATTTAATTTTCAATGCTAAAAGCATCTCAGTGTTAAAACTTAACACGTTGTTTAAAATTGATAGGAAAATTCGAGTATTGATAGGTTTGTTTGTATATATTATTAACATTTGAACCGTGATAAATGGGCTGCTGTTGTTAACATCACGCTACTAACTACTATTCAAACTTCCTAGTTTAAAGCAATTTTTGAACTTCGATCGAAACAATTTTATCAAAAAAATCTAGAAGCCTCGATTTGTAGAACACTTTACTGTATGATTAAAAATTGACATGTCAAACTTGTAAATAATACTGACGAATAATCAGTCGTTTGATCGGTAGGCAAGATAAGCGGAAGGTCAGCCACCAGATGACAAACTTAAGTATTATGGGCAGCTTTAGTTGGGCGCTAAAAGTGAAGGGAGATAAATGTAATAATGTATTGATATGAGCTTCTTCCTTATTGTGAAATGCCGTTGAGATGAAAAACTTATTTGATTATGTTACCTGCGTCATCATGATTGCTCTTGAGGTCTGACTGGCCCGAGGTCTCCGAGAAGTTGTCGTTGGTCATATCAATGCCCGCATCTTCGTCCGACGAGTAGGGCTGCTCTGTTCTTCTATGCTCTGGAATACAATATTGAATTTGTTAAAAAGAATTCTTAACAATGACTTGACAACTTGGAGACAAGGAGGAATTTCACATAGGTATCACGAGATCATCGAGCCTCCCCGAGTGACGTACACAACGATTCCGTACGTCCGGCGCACCCTGGGCAATTCGCGAGTTCTTCAAAGCGAAATGGCTAATCCTTTCACCACGATGGCAAGTCAAAATAAAATTTGACTTAGCCATCGACACGACGAAGAAGAAGAAGAATGATACAGAGGAAAAGTTCGTTTTCGAAATGGTGGTAATTTCTTTTTATTAAACTGCATCGTATATGATGTATCAACTGAATCAACTGATCGATATTTATTTGGTTTACTTATTCAAATTATCCGCAACATCTATACCCATTAAGCTATCTCGATGATTTACGTGAAGACATTTACTTGATTACTAGTCTTTAACACCCATTTTCTTGTAAACAAGTCGTCAATGTAGTCTAATGTCTTCAATTATACGTAACTGTCTAATATTTCGTACTATGACAGTTCGAAACCATTATGATTATACTGTAGGACGCAGTAATAATACAGCTGAGGTACTACCGACGTTATGGGACCTTGCTTTGAAGTGGAATCGTCACGAAGGCTGGATAGCTATCTACAGCATGTAGTTATTGTCATTACCGCCTACATAGCTCAATCAAATTTGTCAACTCCTAGCTGTGCATGTGGCAATTGTGGAGCAGTTTATTCACGATAAGAGATCTTAATCGGATAACGTGTTATGTTCGGTTGCATTGCGGTTACTTTAGTTAGGCTATAGCTCACTGCATACTACATTCATATAGGTAGGTAAAACACTTGCATCTCACCTATGTAGTAGTCAATGGAAAGTGTCCTACAAAGTTCCGTCTCTAGCAGTTTCTCTAAGCGTCTAGCATCAGGAGATTACGACATTGCATTAACAATTGAAACTAGAACACAGCAGTGTAATCCAGATTGGCAGCAGGTTAGAGGTGTATATTTCGAGTAGCTACATAAAGTCGGGTACAGTTACAGACTATGGTTTTAGAGAGTGACAAGTAGCTTGCCCCATTACATAATTTTGATATAAACATGATAGTTATTCTAATGACCAATACCCTGATATAATCGTTAAGTCTAGAGCAACTAGCCACAGATGTGACAATAATTGAGAAACAACACACCTACAAACCATTACAAATATAATCTCATTTATAATTACAAGGATTTCATATCATTCACTTGCGGATTAAAGCAAGTACCAGGATCTTAGACAATTAAACCAAAAGGACTAGTCATTATTATGTCAAATGTGGAAGAGCGCCGCTCTTACAGGTCATATAAAACTAGTTGTCAAATTATAGAGGCGTGCACGAACAGTCTACCCCCTCGTCCCCCGCCAGTTTTGGCAGACTTATTTGCATAGATATATCCATATTAAGTGCTCTTCAGCCAGAATAGACATGCATTTACAAATTATGCTGTTTATTATCAACACGAATAACGCCGTGACGTCAAAGACAATGCAATAAATAACCAAATAATAGTACTTTACAAAACTCACAACTCCCGGAAATGATTCGAAGATATAACAGAAATGTTATAGCATGCAGCGATATTGGGTCGTTAAGTGAAAGGGGCTACATAACTCCATAATACATTATACACTTGCCTGCTGGTTTCAATGCCAAACTCTGTTATTTCATACGTTAGTGATTTTTTACAGCGCCATGCAATCATAATTACTAATTGTAGAATGTAAAGGGCTTGTTACATTTGAGCGTTTGTAAGGCAAAATATGTGCGTATTTATTTTACTTGTCGAGTCTTAACATGCTCATTGTCGAGGAACTCGTAACTCGTATTCTTATTACAATCGTTACTTTTTATTTTTTGGGCGACATAGGTAAACCTAAAAGATTTACAAAAGTGTACATGACACTGCTTGTCATGAACTCATGACAAGCTATGACTAAGTCATACATTTATGTTATACATGCTTTTGAACTAATATAAAGCTATAAAATTAGTCCTTTGTAATGATCAATCAAAAAACGTTTAAAGCATTTGTCTGGTTTCCTGAAGCTATTTAAATGTCAGCAACATTGCCTCACAGAAGTTTACAACTGTTTCACTAAAATAGTTAAGGAATTTAAGACCTCTCACTAATGCACTTTTATTAAAGCTAACAATACAGATTTGTTGCTTAGTCATAGTTCACCAGACAAATAATAGTAATTATAGTTCTGCAGTAAAGCCAGTATATATTAGCAACATATTGATATTTTTTTATATAATATGAATATATTAAGCAAATAAGGTAGGTTGCATTTCACTTGATGGTACGCAAATGCAGTTGGATTCTGGAAGTTTTAACACCAATACTAAAACTCGTGTTTAAAATTCATATTAATAATTTTAGATTGTAATATTTATTTTAATCTATTTACACAGCTAGTCATAAGACATAATAGCCCAGTTATCTTTGAAAAGGTGACAGATTCTACTAGGCACTTTGTGTATTTCACCATGTCTGTCTGTATACCTAAAAGGAAACTATAAGATATGCTTTCAAGTACTAACCCATATTATCAGCCAGGTTGATTGATTTAATATTTGGGGTGTTTTGTGACTTATCTAATGCTTTTGATTGTGTGCAGCATGAAACTCTAGTCAGAAAATTACACTACTACGGTATAAGAGGCATCGCTCTGGAACTTCTTACTTCTTATCTAGGTGATAGGATTCAGAGAGTTGATGTCAATGGAAAGCGATTGCATGGATCAGCTGTAGCAATGGGGGTGCCACAAGGCTCTATTTTCCTGTTCCTCTTGTACATTAATGATTTACCTCATCTCGTTACGGACAATCTTTTATTTTCATTTTTTTTATTTTTTTTATTTAAGCCTTAAAACCTATACATAATATTTCATATCTTATAAACTTATTTGTTAGTTTTATTAGTATCTATCCTTATTAATAAGTTAGTTTACTAGTTTCTTCTTTTTTTGTATAGTCCCTTTTCGGGTAAAGGCCTCCTCCAAATCTTTCCACCTTTTCTTGTTTTTTGCAATTTCACCTATTTGTAAGGACAATCATGAGATAGTATTGTTTGCGGATGACACTTCTTTAGTTTTTAAGGTAAATAGACAACAAACAGTAATTGACGATGTAAACAATGCTCTGTCAAAGATAGTAAACTGGTTTAGTGTTAACAACTTGCTTTTAAATGGTAATAAAACAAAATATGTTAGATTTTTTACAAAAAATGTTAAACAAGTCAAAACTAGTGTGTTGATGGACAATGAGGAATTGGAAATGGTCAATAAAGTTGTCTTTCTTGGTATAACATTAGATTCTAAATTACAATGGGGCCCACATATAGAAACGTAATCTGGTAGACTCAGCTCAGCAGCTTACGCCGTAAAAACAATCCGTCAACTGACCGATGTTGACACTGCGCGTTTAGTTTATTTTAGCTATTTTCATAGTATAATGTCATATGGTTTATTGCTTTGGGGTAGTGCCACGGATGTAGATTCAATCTTTGTGCTCCAGAAACGAGCTGTTCGAGCTATCTATATGATGAGTCCCAAGGAGACACTAAGAAATAAATTTAAAGAGATAAATATTATGACGTTACATTCTCAATACATTTATGAAAATTTATTGTACGTCCACAAGAATCAAACAAAATTTAAGAAAAATAGTGATCTCCATAAAGTAAATTTAAGGAACAAAAACAAACTGGCTGTGCCCACTACTAGGCTCCATAAAATCTCTAACTCGTTTCCAGGTCAATGTATACGCTTCTACAATAAACTTCCATTAGACGCAGTAGAATTATCGATAGGTAAATTTAAGAAATATATCAAAATCAGATTATCTCAAAAAGCTTATTACTGTATTTTAGACTACATAAATGATAATAGTATTTGGAAATGAACTGCTCTTTTCATGTGTTGTAATTGTTATATATTAATATAATTGTATATTATTCATTTCATTTGAAAAGATGAGTTTCTCACCAGCTTTTTTTTTTTTTTTTTTTTTTTTTATGGTGGATAGGCTCGCTAGCTCTTCTCATAATGCAATACCCATCGGAGCTGGTACTTAGTTTGATTTTAATCTGATTCTAAACAGTTGGATTAAAATTAATTTAACCCACGGTTATTCAAATCATTGTAATTAGTATAATTTAGTTTTACTTATAATTTATTTTTATATCATTTGTTTGTAATATTTTGACGTGTTCAAGCGACTCCTGGGGCCTATGAAAATAAATGATTTGAATTTGAATTTAATATAATGTGTAATTGGAAACTTTTAGATTGCTTATTATTATGCCAGTGAATGTTAACAATTTCGTAGACAAAAGTAAAGCTAATAAAGTGATAGTTAATTCTCAGCAGCACTCCCAAAGTGTGTCAGAGGGGCACCATCCAAGTTTCATCAACTATCATTTACATTATGTAATGCTCAACCTCTATTTTGATTCAACTCAACATGTTTGTAAACATTCACAATTACATGTTTTGATAGTAAGGCTGTTAAGTTGGTGTAATACCAATACCAACGGAATATATTTATTTGATTGGTAAATCTATAACTGGTCTATTGGTTAGCGTATGCACTCTCATTGCAAGGCCTCGGGTTTGAATACCAGGTCAAGCAAAGTGTTAACATTTATAAACTTTCTGTCGGGAAATTCACAATAGCAGAACAGAGTTGGAAATCTCATGGGACTAAAACATAACAGATGTGATGTTATTTATTTATTTATATATACAACATACAGTGTTTTTACAGGTTGCAACCCAATACAACATTGTAGTACAGTAACTTATCATTAATTTTCCTTATAACTAACTTGAAAGAGACACTAGGGTTACCCTTTCGTATTCCGCCAATGTGCACATAAAAATGTCAATCTTTTGCGAAACGCTATTTATGATATCTATTGCTCTGACTAATGGGAAATACTTCAACAAGTTTGTGCGTGATACAGGAACGTCAAATGTTCTCCCTCTTGGCGCCTGCCGTAGTCTCGTGTTGGGAACAAGCAGTCCTAATGCTTCTAGGATCTGTGGATTATTTAATTTACCCCGGAAAACTAAAAACACATACTTAGCGAGAGCCAAACCGCGCCTAGCTTCCAGCTTATAGTATCCAACCATCCCTATGACAAAGAGAGTTGGATACATAAGTGGATAGAAGGGATATACGCCATATTCTTTTAAGTAGAGATAACGGGTGAATTTATTTTGGACTTTTTCCACCATCGAACAATATTTAATTTCGTTGGGGTTCCAAATGATAGCACTCGTCTCCAACCTGCTTCTCAATAGAGCGTTATATAATGACCTTACAGCCGCTGTGTTCTGAAAAGCTTTTGTTTCACGTGTAACAAACCCCAAATTCTTGAAGGCTCTTGTGCAGATATTGACAATATGATGCCGAAACGAGAAATCCGCCGAAAACAATACTCCAAGGTCTTTTACGGTATTGGCTCGCGGAATAATCTCACCCTGCATATGATACGTATAAAGCATTGGCTCCACTGAGCGTGTGTAGGACATGTATGTGTTTACTTGTGCAAGAAATAAATAGAAGTTATAGGTGAAGATAGTTAACAGGTGAATTGTGGGTGTTGTACACCTCTGCCTTACCCTACTGGGTAATATAAGTGTGATGTCATGGCATTAATGGTTATAGTTAAAAAAATTGTAGACAAAAGTAATGATGATAATAATAATAAATAAATAAATAAATAATAAATATGCCACAACTCACACACAACGCCATCTAGTTCCAAACTAAGCAGAGCTTGTACTATGGGTACTAGAATAACTGATACTAATACATATATACCCTCCAACTCAAACAGAACAAACCTTACAAATAGGTGAAATTGCAAAAAACAAGAAAAGGTGGAAAGATTTGGAGGAGGCCTTTACCCGAAAAGGGACTATACAAAAAAAGAAGAAAATAGTAAACTAACTTATTAATAAGGATTGATACTAATAAAACTAACAAATAAGTTTATAAGATATGAAATATTATGTATAGGTTTTAAGGCTTAAATAAATAAAAAAAAAAATACATATATACTTTTCTTTTGTAAATACATACTTATTATACATAGAAACACCCAGACTAAGACATACCCCCATGTTCATGCACACAAAGATTTGTCTTAAGTGGGAATCGAACCCACGACCTCGGCGTCGCAGGCAGGTACACTACCCACTCCGCCATCTGGTCGTCAAATAATAAAGTGATGGTAAATATATTAGCAGCATCCAGCAAAGTATGTCAGTATTTATACCTGAACAGCCAAAATGTTGAGTTTATAGTATTAAATAGATATTTCTAAATCAACTTCAAATTATTACAAAGCACATAAAAATATGGCAGATTAACTAAATATCTTATTAAACAACTATAGCCATTATTACTTTCAAGGGACACTCATTAATAATTATGATAACATAAATTATACTCTTAATGCAATGCAACCAAGGAGTATAATATGTAAGACTATACATTCTACTTATCAGCAAAGTTTGACATTGAATGAGGAATGTTGTGTTGTAACCAGTTTACATAATATTAGTCTGATAAAAAAAGATAAATGTCAGACCAGATTTATTTTAAATACTTTGTAGTCATCACAATTAAAAACAAGTTTTTTTAAACTTAATTTAAGCTCCTTTTAGAGCTTAATATGTATTCTTGTACTAAGAGAAGGCAATTATATAGCATGTGGTATTTATTCATTGAGTTTAAAATGTTTGTTGACCAATAATATGTTTATATTATAATCTTGCATAAATAGTCATCAACTCTTCAAGAAGTGCAATATCTGGGTAGGTACATAAAAGTTTAAATTAATATGTAAAAAGTCAAGTGTCAACAAAATCATTAGTTATTAGCACAGCAGTTGAGGAAAGTCAGCCCAAAATACATATTTTGGTTAAAAATATTTGTTAGTCATGAGATTATTGCTTAGAGAAACCAACCAGACAGTATGTGTGTATGTGTTTCACAATAAAAATTGTTGATTTTGCTTTGTTTTTTTCTTTTAATACATACAGTACATTCGATACTGGTAGTAAAATAATCTAGTTCAAGTAACTTTCTGACTTATTTGTACCATAAACTCATTTGTAACTCAGTAATAATGGTCTTGGTTTGTGAGCAAAAACAAAAGATTTTCCCTCATTGCCTGGGCTGCTGTCTAGAACATTCAGAGTTCTTTGAACCTGTACTGTGTAAACATGTTACTAATAGTTATGTAAGGTAATTCTTAAGTATGTGTTATTGTTATGTAAAAATGATCATATTGATATCTAAGTGAAACAACTTTGTGTTGTACAAGGAAGTAAGTTCAGTACAATTACATTATCAAATTGTACTTCCAAGGCCAAACAATATCAGATAGATTAAGTAACAATGCAGATAGCAGTTCATTGCACAATATTGAGTACGAATGCAGTTTAGTATTGGTAGACAAAGCATGACCACATTGAATGGCCCATGTGGGAACCTCGCGACGTTATGAATCCGTGAAAGTAAGATTGCAGACAAGCTGGGTGTTGTGAAACCTAGCAACTTCGATGCTGATCAAGGTTGGATCTCAACCATATGTTTGCTAGTAGTCTGGTGTAATGCCATCGGGTATAATGACCGTGAGCAAATAAAGTAAACGTCATTACATCGTCCCGCGGAAAGTCCGATCACAAGGTCACCGCGTGATCTCATTCCATTCGGAGTCCGCGCTGTTTCACACACCACATAACCAAACTGAACACACTTTCCACACAATTTTGATGATAACTTACCGTATTTTCCTTTTTTCTTTCCTTTCGGCATGGTGATAGTTTCTTGTCTAACAAAGCTTACTTAAAATAAACGCTAAAATATATATTCACTATTATATTAACTAAGTAAATCACTTAATCAAGACGGAGAAAAGTTCAATATATCAGTTCTTGTAGATCGATTTGGGCACCGAATGTAACATAAAACTAAAATTTCAGAAAAACTTTTTAACATGTTTAACCGTGTAACATGCACACTTTACTTAGTAGCTTTACGCAATGCTCTGTCACTTTATATAGAGGTAAGGAGGGGGCATTCTATGACGCCATTTGCAAGTAAGTGTTGCCACTACAATAACATAAGATTACCTGATTTGCTTTTTAACAATGATTTGAATACATATTTCACTGTAAAGAATGTGAGTTTTGTTAAATGTTAGTGTTGAAATTAGAAATACTATTTAAGCAGTGCAAATTCAGTTGAATCCTCAAAATGTGTTGAATTTAACATTGTAAATATTTAGTTTCTAATACCTCAAAAGTTCATTTTACTTTTTTAAATGGCAACGTTTTTCGCGCTTATTTTCGCTTTTGTACACAGATGACTGACTAATAAAATGCAACGGTGAAACAAAATCATTGTGTAATATTTTCGATGTATTTCATGAATTGTGTAAATAGTAAACAATTTAAAACCTAACACCAATAATTAATGATAAATTTTGCTTTGTATTTGAAACGTTCGTTGGTGCATATTTTGGGCTTCCTTGCTGCTTTGAGTGATTTTGCTTAGTCTGTCTACGCTGATTTTACAGTCGCGTCCCGGGTCTCCTCGCATTTGATTTATGTCGCGTACACACTGGGCTAACGAAGGATAACGAACACGTTCCTTCGTTCTTGTTGGGAGTACTTAGGACGGCTAAGCGGACGCCATCGATCGTTCGTTGGAGTTCGCTGGCAATCCAAAGAGTGGCGGTAACATCAAAGGATTCGTTAGCGTTCGCTTAGCCATCAAAAATAGGATCATCGAATCCGTTAGTTGGCCTTTATTCGTTAGGTGTTAAGCGGCAATAGTTCGCAGTTATGGGGTCCGGGGAAGAAAAAAAACACGCTAAAAACGTGTAACTATCCATTTGATCAATTTGGTGGAAAGATAGGAATCATGTAGGTTTTGGTTCAGTCTCGAAAATTAATCTGCCTACAAAATGACGGGTGGTGAAATAATAAATAAAATCTGTAGTCTGTCTGAGAAAAATCTGACTGGTATGATAATAATAACTATCGGCATCATCCAACCTCCAACGAAAATGGGACTTCAGTGATAGCGCTATCGTCCCCGTACCTACGACAGGACACGCCATACGCTTGTGCCAGGTTCCTACTGGTCGGGGCTAATCATCTCAAAGGGAGTCTTTTGGACGGGGTCGAATCAATTTTATTTAAATTTCTTATTGGACCGTTTTCGAATTTTCAGGGGAGGTGAGAGTTATGACTGGAAAAGGACATAATATGAGGCTTCTTTTTAACGACCTATTTTGCGAGCCAAGCCGTGGTCAGAAGACTCAAAAGTAGTTCAGAATTATATAATTTAATAAAGAAGTTAATCATAGGCTATGCTGACCATGACTATGCCCTTTGTGTAATCCCTTATACATATTGATATATCGTAGCAGAGAAGGCACGTGACGTCACAATTTTAACAAAGCCTAAACAATAATAATTTTTCATTCAAAATTTATTGTAGTATCATAAAACTCATTATTACAACATTGTGCAATGTATCGTAGTGACGTACTTACCTCGGGGTAGGAGGCAATAGCGTGACGTCACTAACCGTTACTAACCTCTAGTCATCGTCATAGCCATGTTTATCCCTTACATAATAATGTTTCATTCAAAAGTAACATACCTACAAAAGTATCATAGTCCCACATAACATTGTGCAATGTGCGAGTGACGAATTAACGCGGCGACGTGTTTCTTTGTAGCAGCAGAGCTGACCGCGACTGAAGGTGACAGATTTTGTCGCGTTTTTGTCATGCTTCTGCATATAAAAAAATGATTCTTCTTCTGCATATAGAAAAACGCGACAAAAGCGAGCGTCATCCCCCGTGAGCGTCATCATCATACATATAGCCATATTATAGCTTGCATAATAATGTTTAATTTATAGTAACTACAGTCCATAGTCCTTAGATATAATAATGTGCAATGTAGATGTGACGTATCGATGTGGTCCGGCGTAGCTTGGCGTATTGCGGCGTAGGAGGCAAGCGTTTAGCGTCACCACGCACTGGAATCCCTAGTCATCCCACTGATCCTCATAGCAATGTCATAGCTAAAAAATACATAATCGTGGTGCATTCATTCATGATTCTTGAAGCGCTGGAGTTCTTTAGACATCAAATTGTGCAATTTACGATAAGTACGAATGGCGTACCGACGACGTGGTCCTGCGTAGCAGCAGAGCATCGCGCGGCGTTGTAGGCGAGCGCGTGACGTCATTACCGTTACATTAAAAGTATCATGTTTCAGTCGGCAGTAACTGGACTATCACAGCTTCTTAGATTTAAGCTTTTAATAATTCAAGTTCAAATTCAAATCATTTATTTTCATAGGCCCCAGGAGGCGCTTGAACACGTCAAAATATTACAAACAAATGATATAAAAATAAATTATAAGTAAAACTAAATTATACTAATTACAATAATTTGAAATATTGTGTACACTCGTATATAAGATTGCCTCGCATTGAACGGAAAGCCTATACAATGTGAAAGCATCTTTGATGAAAATGAATAGCTTGATGTAGTGTTGTGTTCGTGGCTTTTCTTTGACGAGGTCCTGTGTATAGTCTAAGAGGTAGCAACGTTTTTGAGAGAGAACTTCAGGTAGTCTAATTTTTAGATATTCTATCTCTCTCACTCTCCCGCACGTCATATGGACTATCTGGCTGGTGGAAGTGGTTGCATTCATCAGTGCGCATCCTACCTGCACAAGTAAAATATCGATTTTCTAAATCATTTTAAGAAGTTTTTTTTTTTGTTCATTATTCTTATTGAACTTTCCACAACGTAAATCTAATATTGCCAGACATTTTTGTTGCTGTTTAAACTGTGCCAGACGCTAATTTCGAATGAAAAAAATTTTTTTTTTCAAAGTAATTCAGTATGGCTGAAATTTTTTTATAATATTATTTAAGTATCTAAAAACTTAAAATTAATTTGCCATACAATTATTCGGTTGTTAACCTTCAGCCAGACCGATTTAAAAGTGGAAAGTGATGTTGTATCATTTAGATTGGTCTAAAAATAGATGTCGAATAAATTATAGAGAAAGAATTAAGAAATAATGAATAAATGTGTGGATTAATGTAGTATCAAAATAATTATTAAATTGTTGAACAAAATTAAGATAATATCAATCTCAAGTTTGAAAATAAACAAAAACTATATATTTTAATTGATAATTGTATTACAAAAAACGGAGGCATCTTAATCATAATCATCATCATCATCTTCATCACTGCTGTCATTTTCATTGTCATCGTCGTCTTTTGGGTTGTCATCGTCTTTTAATAAGTTATTATCTGTAAAATAATGAAAAATTGAATAATCTTTCGGCAAAGAAATTTATTAGTATTTAATTTTTTTAGGGTTCCGTAGTACCTACAAGGAACCCTTATAGTTTCGCCATGTCCGTCTGTCTGTCCACGGCATAGCGACGAAACCGTTGGTGCTAGAAAACTGAAATTTTGCATAAACATGTATGTTAACTAAACAAAGAAAGTCGTAGAGTAAAATTTGGAAAAATATTTTTTTTTCAGGTAGCTCCCCTACATGTAAAGTAGGGATGTTTTTTTTTTGTCGCCTACTCCATAGTGTGGGGTATTGTTAGATAGGACTTTTAAAAACGTTTAGGGGTTGCTAAGATAGTTTTTTGATTTAGGGATCCGTTTGCGAGATAATTAACTTTAAAGAGCAAATTTTTGTTCGAGTAGGGCGTCCCCCCCCTCTAAAAGCTAAACTACTGGATCCTAAAATCTGAAAAAAATTGTGTCGGTAGTACATGTAATGAACTTTAAAGAAAAACTATAGCGGATAAGTTCACTTCATTAGTTCAAGAGGAATAGGGGTCCGAAATGTCAGATGCAGTTACTCAGAATATTTCGTTCAAAATTCTTGAAACATAAATAAACATACATAATACATATATAAAATCACGCCTTTATCCCACGGAGGTAGGCAGAGACGATGGAACGCCATGTGCTTCGCTCCTTACATACTTCTTTCGCTTCCTCAACATTCATACATCTCGTCATACGTGCTAGCTGGTTTCGTGTACTACAAACATTTCCTTTCTGAAGGACGCCATTTAGTTAAAAAGTAAAATTAAAAATATTTTTCTATGGAACCCTACTGCGCGTGGCCCGACACGCACTTATGGCCGTTTATGGTCATTTATGGTCCAGCCGGAAACTTGAGGTGATAGAGATGTCGGGTGTTTTAAATGAGCATTTCTCCAAAACTTTGTAACATAACGAACTCGTAGTAAATGCTGATACAATTCACTTTTTGCATGGTGGTAGGCTTGATGGATCAAAGTTACGAGTTTTTTTTTCAAAATTATCATTTGGTTTTTTAGACCGATAAGTATTTGAAAACAGATTGAACCGAACTTCATTGACGTACCAAGAATCACGATCTCCGTAAATATGACAAATTAACTTTTCTAAGATCTTAAATGTCTCTTTCAGCAATTTAACAAAGCAACATTCACGTGTTGAAGAAGTCGTCGTTCATGAGCTTCAGCATACTGTTGTATTACACTGGCGACAAGGTTCACCTTCAGGTCACGATGGAGGTCCTCATTTCTGATATACCAGGGTGCATTCACGATTGCTCTTAATACTTTATTCTGGCATCTTTGAATTATTTGGATGTTACTTGGTTTGGTACAGCCCCAGAGCTGTACACCATAAGTCCACACTGGCATAAGGACTTGTTTATAAATAATTATTTTGTTATGCACTGACAATGGAATATTTACCCAGCAACCAGTACATTTTTTATAGCGAAGTTCCAGCTCACTGCGTTTCTTTTTGACTTGAGCCTTCCAGCGAAGTTTTGCGTCTAGTGTCATGCCAAGGTACTTGGCTGAGTTCGCATACGGTATTATATGATTATTTAGATATACCGGTTGATAGTTGGCCTTTTTGTTGGTGAAGTCTATATGTGTCGATTTGGATTGATTGAGTTTTATACGCCACATTTTTGTCGGCGTTTGTTAAAAATTACATTATTTTTATTTGGCTATCGATTATGTAGGTAATAAGCAGTAAATTTTACTAGGAAACATGATATCTAAGATTGATAATATTCATTGTATTTCCTTTTTTACTAAAATCGATGTCATGGTCCCTAAGAACAGATCTTTGCATCTCTTATAATAACAGACTTCCCCATACTGACCGTTATAAATGAGCCAACCTGTATAGAAATTTAAATCACTGTCACTAACAAGTTAAAATTTTATGACAATACTTCATGTTCCATTTAGTTTGCACCAAATTGGATGTCTTTTAGCGCTTTGGGTTACGATTTCTTGCGCTGACCCGAGGCCCATTTGATTTTACGTTAATGCACAAGTGATCATATTTGTATTATTGTATTTTCTAATTTCTTGTGTAATAAATAAACGTATTTCATGTTATCTATTTCTTGTTTTTTTTAATGCAACAGCGTCTTCACAATCTTCTTTAGGAAGACGAATTCCCTGAATATTAAAATATCTTATGTTATATTGACATAGTATGCAGTGCAATCTTTCGATATCGATAAGCACATCGACAATGAAGGCCATCACTATAGCAGTGACAATAAAAATTTTGCAAATGTGTTACTGTCAAATTGCCTTTATATTTCTTCTTGACATACATATGTTCTCTGCCGTACTCTTCCAACATGCCCAATAACTTTTCAATTTTAAATCGGTCTGGCTGAAGGTTAACAACCGAATAATTGTATGGCAAATTAATTTTAAGTTTTTAGATACTTAAATAATATTATAAAAAAATTTCAGCCATACTGAATTACTTTGAAAAAAAAATTTTTTTTCATTCGAAATTAGCGTCTGGCACAGTTTAAACAGCAACAAAAATGTCTGGCAATATGAGATTTACGTTGTGGAAAGTTCAATAAGAATAATGAAAAAAAAAAGAAACTTCTTAAAATGATTTAAAAAATCGATATTTTACCTGTGCAGGTAGGATGCGCACTGATGAACGCAACCACTACCACCAGCCAGATAGTCCATATGACGTGCGGGAGAGTGAGAGAGATAGCATATCTAAAAATTGGCCTACCTGAAATGCTTGTTTTCCTGACGTTGCTATCTCTCGTACTAGTAGTAGCGATGCGTAGTAAGCAAACGTATAGCGTCAATTTTTTACTCCATCGTACTAAACATTTTATTGATTAGATTCGGATTCGGTGCCCGGGTCGAGCAAAAGGGTTGTTTATTTCCATTAGGAAATTCTTATTGGCAGCACGGAGTTGGAATTGTGCCCGTTGGCTGGCGATAGGTTAACCCAATCCAATGGGACCTAAACATAACAGGGGAAGTGTGGGTCTCGTACACCTCTGCCACACCCTTCTGGGTAAGATAGGAGTGGTGTTATGTTATACCCAATTACAGGGTTAGACTCAGGTTGAAGGGTTCGAGACACATTGCTGGCGGGTGAAGGGGTTTTTGCACCGGCAAGCAATGTATTGCCATTTAGCAGTCAGAACCAGAATCATGAAGCACTACATAATAATATAAAATAATAGGTAGTTCTTAAATAACATTGTGCAATGAACAGTATTGTACAAGTGACGTATCGGCGTAGTCCTGCGTAGCGGAGAGGCGTAGCGCGACGGAGAAGGCAGGCGCGTGACGTCACTACCGTTACTTCTAGCCGTCATAGATCTTCATAAGTACGTACACAAACATTTTATTTAAAAGCAACTGATCTATACTTGACAAAAAACTGTGCAATGACTATAACCAACTGATTCATTATTCGTGGTGACCCATTGATGTTTTGGAATGTCTCCACAAAATTAGTATTAAGATTTATCATGAATCTATTGCTTAGAACAGTCGCAAAATTTTTGGACTGAAAGCGGGATTTGAACTCACGAATTTCTTTTTGACTTTTCTTAGTATCAGATTGCTAAGCGTGGCTAAATGATATAAAGCAATTAGAAAATGAATCTATTGGTTTGGTTGAATGGTTTTGATGTTAGTTTTTAAAGATTTAGGTACCGCAAACCTGAAAACAAATGTGTAGAACACAGGTTTTCGGTACCTAAATCTTTAAGCCCTAATTAATATCCTCTAAACCCTAATATAGGTACATGGATTAATTTATGATTTGAACGAAATTACGCGTCTGTAATTAATAGGCTGATATAAATAAATAAAACACAATGTAATTTAATAGTTTAATGTTTAATGTAATTAATTATAAATAATATCTACATATTTTAATGTTACGTAATTTTTGGCACTTAGTTCGATTTTGTAAAAAAGCTAAAATCTTATCGCTAAAAAGCTAAAATAAAATCTTATAAAATCTTAAAAGTTTATCCTGAATACGATAAAAACTAAGAAGAATACTATACGATAAAGCTATGATCCCAATAAAAGTGCGTTACAACAAAAGTTTAAATGCAACTTCATTTAAACTTTTGTTGTAACGCACTTTTATTGGGATCATAGCTTTATCGTATAGTATTCTTCTTAGTTTTTATCGTATTCAGGATAAACTTAAAAGGAACATAGTTATTAAAATAAACGAATGTAAAGCTATACCTACTATATGCTATAGTTACATAAAAATCGATCAGTGCTGCGCAATAATTATGCACCGGACTTGCGATCGTAGGTAGTGAATTTAAAAACATAATAAAGCTTAGTTTACCATTTATAACCTTAATTATTCTTCAGTGGGGGATGATTCAGTAATAATATCCTATCAACAATTGACTTCTGAATGTGGACATAAATATAAATTATGCCGAAAGAATTTCACAGCATTTTATTCGTCGCATTGTGTTGTAAGTAAAAGTAGATAATTCAAATATACTTATATTAACACGAGGTAACCAACCAGTATTTTTTCACATACGATTAATATCTTAATACATTGAAAGCAAACAATACCATTAAAATAAAATTACCTAAAATAAAATTGGAACAATTTTTCGCCACTTTTGTGTCATTTTTGCGAATATGACCGACTTCATTCCACCGCGCTTTCATTTCTTTGGAACCGTATATTTTCCCGTGTCGGAACTCCGCACACTGCACTGTCACCATTGGAGGCAATCCGAGGTAAATAAACCGTGTACTTTTTCTCTTCAGCGTCGCTGATCCTCTCATATCCTCGATTTCTCGACCATTGATGTACCAGCGAAGCTCAGAATCCGGTGCTCCTCTACAATAAGCTTGTATAATATCACCTTCTTCGTATTCCTCTGCTAAACCTTCGAGTAATGGTCTTCTATGCTGATGTCCATGAACTTCCATGTGAGCTGTTCTCGTTTCAAACTTATACGGCGGCACATCTCGCTCTATATCACATCTGTACAACCCTGTAGCTTCTTCAGTGAGCGCTCCGAGTCTCAATCTGCAGGCTGTCGGTCCACATGCCAGCAGTTCTACAGTTCCAACTCCAAGAATAGGGAAGGAGCGGGTACTAGGTGCTGATCCAGGGCGATATCTGAAGAATTCGTTCGGTCCTTTAAACCAACTGAGAAGGGTGAAGTTCGCGTCGTATCTGCACTCGATGTCGACGTCTTGTTGTCCGGGAGGTACGATTTCTGGGACGATGAGGTGTGTGATGTTGAAGGGTCGAGCTTGCACCGTGAGTACAGTACAGGCAATAAGGAGCACCGTTGCGACCAGCATAGTGCCGCGTCGCGCGCGCAGACCGCACTGGCCGGCTTCCTAACCCTCACTCACGCCGCTAACGCGCTCTTAATTAAACAGTTTATTAAACTCCAACACTTAACCGTTGGAGATACGGATCCCTCATTCATGACTTTTTTGTCAAATTAATAGATAAATTCGTTTTGCTGTTTGTTAGGGGTGCCTGGGTGCTCGGAGTGATTAGTTACAAAGGACTGCCCGCTTCCTTTTAATTAAGTTTGGGTAAAATGTAATGGTTAATTATTTTGAAAATAATATTATTTACTAATCATAGAACGTGACCAAGTTGTGCATCATACATTGTTATTGATGTAATATTGTTTATGCGTTGCAATCTTATCAGCTACTGCTATGTATTAATTCACCCGATTCTGTCAATTGATATTGTTTAAATACATTAAAAAATTAAATGCAAAGGAATAAATTCGGCTTACAAAAGTACTGACATGGTCTCCTCGACCAGAAAGGAAATAATATTTGATTTACAACAGTCCAGCATATGAGGGGTTAAGTAAGGCACCTAGTGACTCTTTCACGAATTACGCACGATATGTGTCATCCAATTTTACCAAACGAGACTTAAGAGCAAATAAAATAGGAGATATCCGTTGGACTGAGATTTTCTTAGAAGGGCATAATAAGATTGTTTGCTTCGATGATAATAATCTGAATTTTAACGTGTCTGAAGGGCCTTTAAAACACGATATCAATGGTTTTTTTATCGGTGTCGTGGTAAATCTCTTTATAATTGTAAAAAGTAAACTCTTGAAGTTGGAGGTAGAGTATTATAAAACCAACCTTCGAGAATATTAACTTAGCACTCAAACCACAATTATCTCTTATCTTTCTAATGTTTTTAGTCTTAACACCTACAATTGCAATAAGAAGAACGCAGCCAGCATGGCTAATATCGTGAGTGCATATTTCGTTTTCATATAATTTTATTCTAATTATTCAGCCATTCCCAGATAAAAAACGCATAGAGGTACACTACTATGGATTAAACTTAAGGGGAGTAGTGAGAGAAGAATAAGTCTATCTGTCCGTTAAAAACAATCAATTAGCCATCTTTCGCGACGTTAACCATTGACGTAACAATTAGTACAGTGGGTTTAATTTACACTCCTAAATGTGTACCAGCATATGCCACTTAAGTAACTTAAAGATTCTTACAGATTATTATCATTATGTGTACATCTTCGGTTGGCTCGTCGTACCTCGAAATGATATAAACATATTATATCATTTTCATAAAAATATAATGTGCGTTCCAGTCAAGTTGTTCAATCTTTATGACTAATTGATGCCTTAATATTGTCCATTGGGTTTTGGACTCTTCAATCGACGGGTCCTACGTGGAGTATTAAAAAATTACGAACATATAAAAATATATATAATTAGCGAGCGCACGCGGTTCGCTGCGTTGTATGTCAATAAAAACTACCGGGTCAATTTTAATTAACATAATAGCCTATATGTTAATTAAAATTGACCCGGTAGTTTTTGCGGGAAAGAGTAACAAACATCCATACTTACAAAGTTTCGCATGAATAATATTATTAAGGAATCATAAATGAAGATAAATTGTCATGTTTAATCGATTAATAAACTGACCTTGCGATCCTTAAGCATTGATTAATAAATTTTACCCTTAAACGCTTACTTTTAAGGGCTACATTTGTCCATAACTTTTTCCTTAGTGAAATTAAAAATTAAATTACCTTCGATTTAGTGTAATATTAAGAAATAATGGTTAAATAGATCCTTTTTATAGACTTACGTATTAATTGCAATCACTGGAGGTTCAATTTAATTGAACATCGTCATCATTCTCAGAATCAATCCTACTACGAAGACAATAATTATGATACTTATTGTCATGAGGACTGAGACAATACACATAAAGGTCATTAAAAGGGGTATTTGATTAAACAGTCGAGTAAAATTGTAAATATATGTTACTGCAAAGCTTAGATCAGATCCTAAGGAAGCCGTATATCTTCCTAGCATTTTAATGTGAGTTGTGACCTAGACAACCTAATTTCTGAGGTCAAACTCTTAACAATCTGTATGGTATCCTTTAGGACAAATCAAGACAGATTAACCTGGTCATTGCTACGTTTTGGTTCCATAAGTGGTCAAATTAGCATGAACTCCAGACGACAAACTTCCGTAATGAATTGCCCGTGATTATCATTTACTCCAATTACTGATGACAGTGTTTTATTTGAACTGTGCAACCTTCGGGGATCAGGGCATTTTTGTTTAAACTAATTTTCAAACTTTATATTTCAGTTTTAGAATCCTGTACCTACTTATAAAGTGTATTACGAATTTAACCGATTCCTGCTGTGGGATTGTAAAGATTGTCCCAAATAAAATTCAAATTCAAATCATTTATTTTCATATACGCTACAGAAAAATGTACTGGTTATTATGTAGACAATCATCCCTATCAGTACATAACAAAGTCCTTTTATACAAACAGGTACTGATGCCTGTCTGGACTTATTGTATCCAGCTGTGGGGCTGTACCAGTCAGAGTAACCGTCAAATTATTCAACGTTTCCAGAACGAGGTACTGAGGGACATTGTCAATGCCCCGTGGTACATAAGAAACAGCGATCTTCACCGGGACCTCAAAATAGACGTTGTGGACAGGGTCATACAAAAACATGCAGAAGCTCACGAACGAAGACTTCATCATCACGTCACCATCGAGGCAATCCGGCTCCTTGATAACACGGAACTAGTGAAAAGACTAAAACGAACCAAACCTTTTGAGTTAGTGTAGTGATAAGTGACAAATAAATTAGTGCGATAAGTGTCGTTATAAAGAACACATGAACAAAGTGACTTCCCCTTAACAAAAACTAAGTAAAGTGTTAATGGACACATTCTTAGATTATATTATTAAGTAGCAATTTAGGTTAACATAATATTACTTATTAGTCTTGATAGGCTAGATTGTAATGTAAATAAGATATCATAATTTTAATAATTGATTTCTTATAAATATAAAAAAAAAAAAAAATATTTTCATAGGCCTCAAGAGGCACTTGAACACGTCAAAACATTACAAACAATGATATAATTATAAATTATAAGTAAAACTAAATTATATTAATTACATTTACGATTTGAATAACCGGGACTTAGACTAATTTTAATTAGTCTAATTTTAATTACAGGAGTGCTGGCCGCATGCCGCGGCACTCTTACCTTAATGACATTATCCGTCGTGCTTTGTCTACCGCCGGCGTGCCTGCCGTGCTCGAACCAAACGGCTTGTCACGGGACGATGGGAAGAGACCGGATGGTATGTCGTTACTGCCTTGGAAGATGGGTAGGCCCTTGGTGTGGGACGCAACCTGCGTCGACACCCTCGCGCCATCACATCTTCCAAATACAGCGGCCTGCGCCGGCACTGCTGCTGCCTCTGCAGAAACCCTCAAGCGGCGCAAGTATAGTAATCTTGTTGGAGATTACATATTTGAGCCGTTTGGGGTTGAGACGCTGGGGTCATGGGGCCCGAGTGCCCATTCTCTTTTTAAAGAGATATCAAAACGTCTGATCGACACTTCACGTGATCAGAAGGCTGGTTTTTACTTTGCTCAAAGGTTGAGCATAGCAATTCAACGCGGCAATGCCGCCAGCCTTCTGGGCACGTCACCCGCATTTGACATTGATGCGGAAGTATTTTTCGACGCATAACTTTTAAAATTTTTTAGTTCTATTTTTCTTACAGCTGTACATAGTTAGGTATTCAATTTTGTTTTTTTTGATTAAGTTATTAGAATATTTAAATGTACATAATATGTTTAAAAAAAAAAAAAAAAAAAAAAAAATAATTATGTCCCATGTGACTAAACGCAAGTGCAATAAGTAGTATTTAAGGCAGGTTGTGTTTTAAGTTAATCGTCTTATCGTAGATACCCGAGAATGATTCTACTTTACAACTCTTCAAATCTTTATTTGACCTCCAACGGATCAGACTTATAACCATAACTATAATAACATGAACATCCAGCATCCAGCCACTTGGAAGTCAAACAACTTTCCCCACTAGGGTCACTAAGCCCACGCGCTGCTCGCTCGTCTCGGAAACAAGACATTACAATTGTATTACGAGTAATCATGTTAAGTGTTATCAACCTAATTGAATAATGCATCGGCATAGCGAGCTGTGTTTTGCTAACGCGGCCGCTATCTGGATGGTTTTGGATGCTGGTTTTATAGGTTTGGATGACACTGGTCTTGGAGGACGTGTTGTGAATTGACAAAATACTGGCCATCTTTTTCGAGACCAATAAAATCGCGAATGGCAAAAAAAAAATACTTTCCTTGTTCCTAGGGTGCCTGGTGCATTCTTCCATCCATAAAGCCTCTGATTTTTCTTCCTTTTTTTGTGGGCATTGTTTTGTTATCGATAACTTTTTGTTCTCAATTTCACTTGTAGCCGCTTTGTATCTGCTTGCAGACTCTACATCTGCAATGCATTGATCGATGATGAAAAAAAGGCGATAAGAACTGTCCCTTCATATGCCATGTCTTTATTAAAGTTTGTCTTCTTCTTTATGTGTTGTCACACTATTCTGCTTGTAGCATTGGGGTTGTCTGTAAAATTATCAGAGTCTAATCAAAAAATATTGCCACCGTCGGGGTCGATTCCTGAATCAGGCATAGTGTTATTTGTGAACTTGCCATCAGGCAATTCTCAATAGCAGCATGGAGTTGGAATTGTGCCCGGTGGAAGGCGATAGGCTTACCCGCTTACCCCTTATCCCATGGGACCTAAACATAACAGGTGAAGCATGTTGTACACCTCTGCGACACCTCTTCTGGGAAATATAGGCATGATGTTATGTTAGTTATAAAGTACTTTAGATAAATATATTATGATAAATATATATATATCTTCCATGAACTGTTTAGTTGTTTGGTCCTATCTCCTAGACCAGTGGTTCCCAATTAGTGGTACGCGTACCCCTAGGGGTACGCGAGATTGCATCAAGGGGTACGCGCAGCAATCTCTAAACTAAAATCCTTAAAAAAAAATAATTCAATATACCCATATTGACAAATAAAGAATCTCTATTTCTATTTCTTCAACTGCCAAAAAAATATTCTATTTAATTAAACGGCAGTAGCCGGTAAGTAAATCGCATGCATCAAGCGCTTTGACCCGCGGCGGCGGCGATTGATCCGTGTTTCCCGCGTCTCGCGCCCGATCGCGGCCGCTACCGCTGCCGCCTATTTGCTCGTCATTGTCAATCATTCAGTACGGCTTATGTCGCGTGAGCGTGTCGCTGTGCTTGTGTTGTCAGTTTTAAGGGTAAAAAACGGTTTTTCTCGATTGCCGGCAAAACTAAAAGTCCTGTGGAAAAAAGTCGAATGACAAAGTTGTTGGTAATAAAAAGATCTAAAACTTTTGTATTTTAACTTTTTTCATATAACCGCAAATTTTATGTTAAAAATTCAAAAACTAAGTTTTTGGTTTTTTATTTTTATCTTTCACAAACAATTTTTTTTCACGAAATTTGGTGAAAACTTACCTTTTTATGTCCCAAATACGCTGTAATTTATTTGATTGGAAATATTTATTTTTTTCACCTTATTTTGAATGAATATCAAAAAAGCACCCTAATTTTCGATCGAAAATTCACCCGTCAAAATATCAGCTTTTTTCAAAAAGTTGGTATGTTTTCTGTTCGTTGAAAATTAGGGTGCTTTTTTGATATTCATTCAAAATAAGGTGAAAAAAAATAAATATTTCCAATCAAATAAATTACAGCGTATTTGGGACATAAAAAGGTAAGTTTGCACCAAATTTGATGAATAAAAAAATTGTTTGTGAAAGATAAAAATAAAAACCAAAAACTTGTTTTTTTGAATTTTTCACATAAATTTTGGGGTTATATGAAGAAAGTGTAAATACAAAAGTTTTAGATCTTTTTATTATCAACGACTTTGCCATTCGACTTTTTTCCTCAGGACTTTTAGTTTTGCCGGAAATCGAAAAAAAAAAGATTTTTACCCTTAAACCAAACCCCCCCCATCCCCTTCCCGACCTCAGATCGCCCGTAAATTATTTTTCCTTTCATTTTTATGATATTCTCCTTCTTTTCTAATGGGTTTCATCCTACTATTTTTTTTTTTGGTTTTAAAAATTATCGACCCTGGTCTATGAAGGGGTACGCAAGTTGGAGGTCTTACTTAAAGGGGTACGTAGAAAAAACTAATTGGGAACCACTGTCCTAGACAATGGTACACGACGGCTTCCTGTCAGTCTCGCTGAGACAATTTAGAGATGAGTCACATAAACGCTAGGTACCGAATGTATATCACGCGCAGACTGCTATCTATTAGAGGTGAAAGAATGGGGATCTATATAAGCGAGACGACTCATAGGTCATCATAAAAGGGTAATAATAAATGCAGCATCAAAAGTTATTTTGTTGCACCCGAATTTAACATTTTTTATTCTATGTAAGCAACGAATTAATAGTTTGTCATTTTTACTATTTCAACAGAATATTAAAAAACTAGCATCTATTAACGAACGTACCGATTAATTTATTCTCTTCTGAATTGATGTCTCATCTACTTCTCTCAATCTTAGAAGTCGGCTTCTTCATTATTTTAGAGATTCAACATCTGCCTGGCTTCCGTCTGCTTCATAAAATCGACAACAAAATTTATTAATTAGATTCTTTTTTTCATGTAAATTGCCTAATGGCCCATTTTTGATTTGTATTTTAGTTGTATAACATTTATTTTTATTATGAATTTGTTATTGTGTATCATAATTTGATTAATTGACAATGTTGTGCAATTTTATGTAAATTTAATATTTACACACCTAATATGGCAGAAAATGCTGTAAAAATACTTTTAACACCTGATAACCACCATATTCTGGAAAATAAATCTCATTCCATTCTATTCTATTCTATTCTACGTACACATTACATGATATTTTAATATAAAATATTATGTCTTGTCTGATTTGATATACAAACAGCCAATTGATCGTAAACTCTTTGATATTAGTAGGTATGACATGGCCGGATGTAATCAAGTAAGAGGACAAGACGAGTGCCCCTCGTAGCAAATTGTTTTAACGATACATTTTAATAATATCGTGTTCGTATTGAGTTTCAAGAGGGTCCAGGGAATTATAGGATAGAGATATTATAGGGTTAATCTAAAGAGAAGTAAAGGCAGTTAATATTATAATTATGCTGACAAAATATATGTATCCTGCGATAATTTGATAGTATTTCAAGTACTCGCGAAGTTAGAGTATATAGAATTGTGGTTTAGTCTAAATCCTGAAAGAAAACAATGTACGATCAAATAATCAAGATAAAAATTATTGAACAATAAATAAACTAGCCAACTAATTATAATATTAAAGTTGAAAAATTAAGAATCCAGCAGGACTCGAACCTGCACCTCCTGGGTATACGCCCCAAGTGCTTTGCCAATTCAGCTATGGATTCGTATGCTGCTAGACTCGAAATTTCTCAGGGGGTGCAGGTTCGAGTCCTGCTGGATTCTTAATTTTTCAACTTTAATATTATATAAAATACAAAATCGCAAAGCTAAAATTTGCTTTAAAATATTACTAGCCAACTAATGTTGTTCAACGCTGAAAAAGATTTATTTAAGAAGTTCAAACACACTGAATCTTAACATCATTAATGCTTATTTAAAGAATGAGCAATCATCATGGCCAATAAATGATTTCATCAAATGCCCACACACACTGAGTTAATCAGTGTGATTCAAACTTGCCGACGACTTGTTTACTTACCGACATCCGACTAACATAATTACCTGAACTGAGCAGACCTTATCCACACAACTAATAAGGTTTAGTAGCTACCTATCTGCGTAGCAATAATTGTACAAAAAAAACCAACTTCATTTACGTAAAATGCACTAAAAAGTAAGAAATACATAAGTAATATTCAACGTCTCGCCTCATCAGTGTTTAACTTGAAAGAATAGAGTTTACGGCCTAAATTTAAATGATTATCCTCCTACTGCTAACCGTTGAGGAGTTGTACTTGCCAGCATCAGCTTAGCAACATGAATTAATGGTGACTGCTAGATGCAAATATCCGAGAAGTTTTAGGTAATATACAATAATATACAATATAGAAGCCTTTAATATTTGAGGGTTGCCCTCGATTTATCTAAGATTCTATCATCAGATCGTGATTTGGGACCACATGACAAGTATATCTCATACAGACAAAATAAGAATTTCTCAAATCGGTCCAGGCGTCTTCGAGTAATCGGCGAACAAACACGTAAAAAAAAATACAATTGTTTTTAAAAAACTCCTCCATTTTTTTAAGTCGGTTAAAAACACAAACATATTTCCTCCAAAAAGTTATTACCTGAATAGGTGTATACTACCTCAATGGTCTAGTGGTTAGCGTATGAACGATCACGGAGTTGGAATTGTGTCCGGTGGGTGGCGATAGGCTCATCCCTATCCCATGGGACCTAAACATAACAGGTGAAGTGTGGGTGCTGTACACCTCTGAACACCCTTCTGGGTTATATAAGCGTGATTTGATGTTATGCTATGTTAGTTTTTAACCGTTTACGAGTGCAAACCCGGATGTATATTAATATTGCTAGTCTTTTCTCCTATGCTTGTTCTTGACCTAACATTGAAGTTGTACCGTGTGTCGTGTTACCTGTACGCTTGCTTATTAAGCTTCACATGTTGTATAGGTGTTATAGTCTAAAACAGGATGGTATTGTAGAAGGATAATAATTTTATACATCTTTCTTAATTTCATCTCCCGCTGTCCACCTTGATGGACGCTTCCTTCCTGTCAGTTATAAATCACCAAAAGTGTGGGGGACTAACAAATTGGTATATTTAATTAACTAATTATATAACGTATCCACACCATGCGGGACACGGTAATTATCGAATAATTTTAATTCTCGCTGATTTGTCATGCTTTCTAAGTTATTAAAGATAATCCATGAAGCTGGCGGTAATTAATATCTGCAATTTAATAAAAATATTGGCATGTTTGTAGGTTATATAATTTATATTTCCTTTTTCATATAATAATATGCAGATACTTACAAAATTAAGTAATTGAGGCTATATTTTTTTAATTAATATTTTATTGACGTAAAATGAAAGTGCCTAGATTTAACTTCAGAAATATAATGAATGTAAACATACATTTCTATAAAATGTTCAAGTTCAGGGCACAAATGCCTAGGATAATATTATTATAGGGTTGTTAAAACTGTTCAAATTTTGTTAAAGTTTTAGATCCATAATAAGTACGTGTAGTGTCATCTACCGGCTACTTTTATTATTAAGTCGCAAGCCATCACAAGGCTGTAAAAGTGTATAATGAGACGGTCACACTTGTCGTGTTGTGTAACCATCCAACGACATAGTTCCATCAATACAAAGTAGATGGCGTTGTTTCTAAATATGTATAAAATGTAAAGATTGTAGAGCTTCTGTTTGTATCATAATATTACTTTCCGTACACTGATTAAACATAATATATAGATTTAAGCTTAACACAGTGAATTTAAGTCCGTTTAACTCGTAGCAAAACCAAATGGCCTATACCTATTACGTCTAGGATAGGCTTGTACCAATACTAAGTATAGCTTATTTAGATAGCTCGATGAAGAAAGGAAGAAATTACAACTGTTTCACCTATAACCCGTCGCTATATTATAAGATTTTTATACTGTGTTTTTATGTAGCATGGATTAACTGGTCTACCGTATCATGCGGGCAAGGCCGCGGTGGGAAGCTAGTTAAAGCATACAAATCAACTCTTTTTTTTTAACTCTGTTAAAATAAGAAAATAAATGAACCAAAAGATATGAAATATGGCAGACAGAGCATAAAATATGTGCTCTGTCATGCATCTATTATTATCCTAAAATAAATTTAAAGTAGTTGGCAAACTTGGCCGGGATCGGCGTTAACACGGTCGCCCAGAGACTTGTCAATTTGTTGCGATTTATGCGACTGGCGCCGTCTAGTGACGAGACTTGGCACTTGATATTCTTGAAAAGCAATAGTTGTTTTGATATTATTTTGAAAGTATATGCTTTATGTTAGGTCTGCCCACAAAGCGATCGAAAGGTCGTGGGTTCTGACCATTATACAACGGACGTGAACTTCCTTCTAACACAAGCGAATTAAGCTTAGCTGCAGGGGGTAACAAGAATCCTAGTAATTTGTATCAGGAAGCTTAAAAAAAAAATGCTTTGTATTTCCTCGGTAAAATTTGGCTTGGGTTAATTATCAAAGCATTTCTTATGGTCCTGATTAAATTAATATGCAAAAAATAGAGTTCTACTAAGTTTGATCTCACTAAAATCAAGCACGTCATATTCCTATTAACACCATCTATTAATAACCGATACATTTTTAAAATACTTTTGTACTTTACAAACAGCAGTAATATTCATTAATAGAAATTATCAGAACACTTCTACACGTAAAATACTTAGAGGACTGTACTCGTCAAGAGACCGCAATCAATTGTCCTTTTTCCGTTATGGCTCAGCGTCAAGTGTTGCCATTGTGGCCGTTTTAATAGTCAATAATCAATTAAATATTTCGATATCGAGTCATATTATTTACCAAAACCATTAATAATTAATAAACTTTTATTTGCTTACTAGATATGCATAGAGGACTTAGGCTCATAATTATGTTTCAGTTTATATTTAGGCCATCAAAATAAATACTTACCCTTATCAGTCCCATCAGAAAAACACCCTTTCCTTAATATCCTATTATTACCCAATAGAAATATTAAGGCATTCTGTATCATATTACTTTCGATTCTTCCTTCGCACTGGAAATTGAACACAGAACTTTGTGTGTCGACAATACAGGCATTTGAGGCTCAAGTTATGGTTCAATTTTACACAGTGTAAGCTTGTTGGAAAACGTGTTTATGGAAAGAACACGCCATATAGCGTGTTGCACGCAAATAATCTTGGAATAGAGACAGTGTTCCCGTTTCATTCGGCGTGATAAACCGCCTAAACCGGTGCCTGCAAGGAATGATCGCGTTTCGCACCGCCCATTGATATGGCGTTAAAACTGTATAAATTTGCTGTTGAAAGCAATTTGTAACCCTTTAATGATCCAGTGATATATTAAGCGAAGCCACTGGTTCTGTCGAGCACTGTTCCGCGGTCATTTGTTACGTTAACGTCCTTCAGTTGAGTTCTTTGTGCTTTTGAATTATAGTTTTATTGTTCTAGCTGGCTTTGTTATTTGTGAAAGCTAGAGCTTGTGCTTTAGCAGGATTAGCTTTGCGGTTATGACCAGAGAAAACTGTGGAAGTAGATAGAACGGCGTAGTTGTCTATTCTAAATGAAACGTCAAAAAGTATCCTCCTACACACATAAATACAGAAATTATGTATGTATTTTTGACTTTCATTGGATTTCTGTTCATAGGTGCATTTTTGACATTAATAGGTGAATTTTGACATACGTAAATGCAAAAAGTTTACTACGCGTTTTTGATATTTATGCCTCTCTAGTTGTAAAATAGTTATTTACAACCTCTTTGGTTATGACATACCTAATTCTCTAATGGTTAAGCTTTTGTAAACCTCTAGAGTACGGTAGCACTGCCTGTGCTCGTTGTCGTGTCCGTACTTCCTCACAATTAGCCTAATACGAATTTTACTTGTTGTCTGAACGCAAATAAGTGGCTAATAACCCTGGATACTGTAACTATAGACCCACCGGGGACTACTAGCTACTACTACTACTATTTTAACAGGAAATTGGAGATGCAAAATCACAAGAAACTTAAAAATACAGTTTATCCTGAATAACGGCAAACAACATTTTTCAGAACAAGTTTTTATTAAAAGCATTATCTCGTTGACTAGGCACCGGTAAACACTCTTTTGCCGGCTCTATGTAAATGCTTTTCTCAATGCTTATAATCTATGTATTAACAAGTTTCCTTATAAGTTATCCCGCCAAGTTCTCCCATATAAATGGTAATGAAGGCGAAGGAATCCTGCTTTTTATGGCGTGTTTTTCAATTTGCCCATACTTTTATACCGCTTTGTGGAAGTTTGTCTCGAATAAGAGACATCTAACGATTTTGTTTGGAGACTGCGACGGTTGGAGACAAACTTCGAGTGTTTTAACTTCCTGCTGCGAAAGGATTACACTTTTATGAGTTTTATTTTAAGTTTCATGTTATTTTCATACGTTTATGATGTTTGTTTGTATCTCTAGTTTATTAAGTTTTGCTATGCGGAGTAGTCAGTTATTAAAATGCGGTAAATGCGGTGTTTACCGCATTCAATATTGCTAATGGACGCAGAAAATGTCTAGTTTACAACGTTTTAATTTAAAGGTATATTAAAGGAGAGCTTTAAAAGTACTCTTCTGAAGTGTTGTCGGAACAATCAAAAAGGGTTTTAAGTTTAAAGGGTTTTTAATAATAATATGACTCCACTATTTATTATTTGTTAGCTCGTATCTGTTTTACGTTATTATCACCCAGTAAATTATGACCAACTGAAAAATGAGTAACGGCAAATGTTATTTCTTTGAATTTTAACTATTACTTACAAAGTGTTAAGCATTAAGGTGCAAAACAAATCATTTGTATGATCTAAGTATCTATATTTAATCACCACAAACGTCTGAAGTAACAACTTTACGGTGTGCATTCCGTATAGAACTACAAAGTTATTCCACAGTCTCCAAATAGTCTCCAAAATAAAATAAATATGGTAAATGCGTTTGCAATTTGCAGCACATTCTGCATTCGGAGGTTGAACTTTGCAGCAATTATTATGAATAGGAATAAATTCACACACGCTATTATTTGCTCGTCTTCCGTTTCGGTCTAACACGACAAACTTCTCCAAATGTGAGGAGATACAGGGTGCTTTGTACCAAGATGTATGGGTTTACTGGAAGTCTGGCACTGTAGACTTAAGACATTTTTTTACAGATATGATTTGAACGGGAATTAACGCGATTAATTTTTACCTTTCTGTGCTTGACATTAAAAGGAAGGGTAAAAATTAATCGCGTTAATTTCCGTTAAAGTCATATAAGTAAATATGTCGAAATCAACCACCATGCGTGTTAAGCAGCGGCCATAAACAAGTCTCATTTTCCTCCTCCATCAGTCGTATTCCTGAGGATTCCATGTCTGAGGATCATGACCTCCTCCATCCATAAGCCTTGATCTCACGATATGACGCCATTCTAATCTATTTTCAGCCACTCGGAGACCATCGTAGACAATGGAGTTGAAAGTGGTGCGTAACTGGTCAGACCAACGCATCGGGCTGTTGCACCGCGCTTTTTTTCATTCCACTTTACCAGTGACCACTAGTTTTTTAAGTTTGATGGTTGGTCTCAATTTAATTATCCTCATAATAATAAAATGAATAACAGTGCAGTGAAGGCTTATCAATTTTACACGAAAGAGAAACAACGATTATTTTCAGTCAGACCCATCCAGTGATACCTATCTCCCAGCTAGAAGCAGGGATGAGTTTTGTAAAACTTGGCCGACTGTTTGTAATTTTAAAGTAGAGAGTTACACGTACGCTTTTATGAGTTTTGTTGCTAGTTCTGAATGCGATCGTTACGGCACTCGTTAGCGACGATTGACGGCAACACTTCCACAAATTAATGACTTTGTACTTCGAAGTTCTTTAGTAGTTGCAGAAAGAAAGGTGTACACGTACGTAAGTTTGGTTTTACCTGATATCCGAATAAAAGTGTAAGGTACAGATTAGTTTATTTTGAATCCATGTTCGTGTCTGTAACCCTATTAATTCATCCGTAGTTTAAAAAACAAAGCTGTACAAATAAATGACTTTTATAATAGCCGTTCGTGGTGACCATTTTGGCTATGGTGGGTTACACAGATTGATGCATTTTGAGCTTGTTTTCACCTGATTTTCAGACCAAGTATCCTGGTGTCAGGCGACATAATCTGGTTTATCTCACAAACGAGTCAGGGTAAGCCGGCGTTGGCGTGTTACTTTACTGGGTAGAAGTTTGTTTTATAAAGTGGTAAACAAGGACTCGTTTTATAGTAAACAACACAGATACAGTAAGTTCTGCAGTCATTATTATTGTCTATCAGGTGGTTTGTGTGTGTGGAGTGTTACCTGTCACTGGTTCGATTCCCGCTCAAGACAAATTTTTGTGTGCATGAACATGGGGGTTTGTCTTGTTCTGGGTGTTACTATTTATAATATGTATGTATTAACAAAGGTAAAGTATATATATTATGTATTAGAATGAGTTGTTCTAGTACCCATAGTACAAGCTATGCTTAGTTTGGGACTGGATGACATTGTGTGTATGTTGTGTGATATTTATTTTTATTTATCTGAATATGCCACCATCAACTCATAGATTTCCAAATATTAATATTTAAGCTCCAAATGAAAAAGGTCTGTCAATTTTACAACTATGATATTATTACTTTGGATATACTTTTCTCAAATCATAATACGTACTAGAAGAGTTTAGCTTATTAGTTGCGACAGTAAATTCACTGTCTTTGACAATTGGAAACGTCGAAAATAACAATGAGAAAGTGAATTTATTCACAGGTCTGACTCAATTTCTAGTAGCTATTCTAGTGTCCAGAACAACTTTATACATATTTGTAAATCTGCTTAAAATTATCGTAACTTGTAGGAGATTGGCTGTGAAATTATAGTGATTAGTGTTTCTCGGTGTTGGTGAGAGAATTGTAATACGTATTGACAGGCGTGTATTACGCCCAGGGCCTCTGTCTTAAATTATAGGTGTCTTGGAGACTTGGAGAGCTTCCCGTTACGTTAGTTAGGTGTAACTGTGTTTTTTGACTGCTTTGTTGTCTAGCGGTATAATTTGCGACAGCCCACTTGTAAGTACTCGGGTTCGATTTCTGGGACGGGTATAAGGTGGTATTTTGGATTTTTCCGTTAACAATATCTCAATCTGCTATAGAGATTTTACTAACTCTGACGGAGATGGCGATGGGCTCAAGGCCTATCCCTTGGTTCCTTATCATGACAGGTGAAATGCAATACACTTCCGCCACCCTTCCGGGTATAGAGATCTATTATTTATACGTTGACTTCAACCTAATTTACGGTACATTTGGAACCGGTGCTAATTAATACTAAATGTGCTCGTAATAAGCATCATTACTAGTTAGTAATAATGCTAATTACAAGCACTGGATTAGTTAATCCAATTACCATAATTACGTCATTAGTCTAACTTTCCTACAGTAGATTAATATATTTTGCCTATAGGTTGACAATGTTGATGGTGGCCCATGTCCAGGTCCATGGAACGTGACATGGGCTGGGGTCCTGTGAGGTCTGGATACAATAATGATCCGCAGTTGGTTTATGAGGGATTAGCCTTTAACGACATTTTTTTTAAATCTTAAGTATATTGGTTGTCTATCAATAAGATATCGATGCTGTTTAACAATTAGCGAGTTAAAAAATAATGAAATTACAGTGTTGACGTAAACGCATAATTTATCGATATAAAAACGGAAGTAAAAAAAATACGCTTGATTATACCAAAGAACAGTATATTTACAGAAATATTTCCATGTTGGGTCTATAATTAAACAAATCTATACATATAATAAGATTTGTCATGTCTGTACATTGAAGATATTTAAGAAAAATATTATGAAGTGTTTTACAACAGTAGTAGAAGCCAAAACATATCTTTTTTTATTATTTCTGTCTGTTCGTCTGTATGTTAGATAATATTATCTTTAATATTATCTAACATACAATTGCACAAAAATTGTGCACGACATAAATTAGCACTATAGCTGGCTCCACGAAACTACCATTAAATAGTACAGATGCAAAGAACTGAAAGTAAATACCCAAGCCTTGCATGGTTTAAATGAAACCCTCGCTCATTTCCAAAGGAGACAAAACCAAACACCGCAAAACTCCTCTCAAACCTTCGCTTAATAATTCATTGCATAATACGCATACCGTGCAAAGTGGCATGCGATGATATCTGACTTCTGACGCACACATTCTTGTGTATCCTGCAAACAGCCGCCGCGTCAGCCAGACATCCGGTCTGCAATCCCCCCACCCCCCTCAACATCCGGCGTCTATCCCCCACTGCACCGCCCCCCGCTACTTCCGCCGCTGACGTCACAATTAATCTTGGGACCATCTTCCGGTGTAGAACGTTTTTCAACTTTATGCGTGGCTAGACCGTTTATGGTGAATAGGGAGATAGCGATAAATGAGCATGGGTTGGAATTAACGTAAGTAATTGTTTAGTTGATTAGATGGGAATGGGATTCTTATTTATGGATGATATTGTTTTTAATGAGCAGTTGAGTTTTAATGTCAGTCTATTATTTGATATTATCATTTAATTCGTAATATTATTGCTTGCATTCATGAATTCCAGTTAAAGAGTGAAATAAGTAGAAACATAGTTTCGTTCGGGAAAAAATACTTTTATGCCCGTAGCAGCTTATTATTTAAAATGTGAAAGTTTGTCTGGGTGTTTAGTTACTATTTCGGTGAAAAATATTGTTTATTTTTACCTAGCCTTATTATTCTTCTTTGTTCTTTTTCTGAAAAATATAGGTATTTGCCAATACAAATTACTAGTATTCTGGTTAACCCCATCCAGTTAAGCTTAATTAATTTATGTTATGAGGAAGTTTACGTTCGTGGTGTAATGCCAAGGATTCGAACCCACGACCTTTTGATCGTCAGACCGATGCCTTATCTATTGCGCCACGGCCATTTCTACATAAGCCAATAACATGCATATGACGGGTGAAGTCGCGGCCGGAAGCAAGTATTACAATATTATCATCAGTTCTACGTAGTCTACGCATAATACAAGCAATCAGTGCCAGCATTACCTGTGCTACGTCTGCAATGCGCATTCCGAACCGCTGCGGATTGCGTAGCACTGCGTAGCAGGCGCGTAGCACGTCGTAGCTCATCAGTTTCTTCATAATATTAAAATAAATGTCAGCTACGTTATGAAAATTCCTTAAAGTTTAAATACTTGATGAATGTACTTACACCGCCTTTACTCTTGTATAGGCTCATTTTAGATGACGCGAAATTTTAGTTAATATTTAACTGCCTCGTAGGTCTATTGGTTAGCGTATGCGGTCACTCGCTGTGAGATCTCGGGTTCAATGCCCGGGTCGGGCAAAAATGTTTGGATTGTTTTATTTAGGAAATTCTCAATATTTGCCCGGAGTTGGAATTATGGCCTGTGGATGGCAATATGCTCACTTAGCCTAAACAAAACCGGTGAAATGTGAGTGTTTTAAAACATACGCCTCACTCTTTTAGTTACTAATACAGAAATTGTCTTAGGAACACGTAGAATACGCAACAAATACCTACTATACTCTGTCCATTCCTTTATTTTCTTTTTGACAGATTACATTTAGGGATGCCTTCACACGTTACTGATTCGATTTGAAATCATAATCGATGTTGTCTAAGAAGAACTTTCAATCAATTAATTACATCGAAATGGTTTTAGTTCATTATTAATTATTCGTTTATTAGTCGTTTTTTATCAGATGAAATAAATTTACAAAATAATAATAAAGTGAATTTTTAATTTTTTATTCCAAGATTTCGACTTAATTTCTTGCAAATAATTATTCATGGAATCATGATACTATTATATATCATGATAAATTCTTTTTTTTATAAACATACATATACCTACACAAAAAAAGTCAAATTATTCTTTTTCATAATGATCGATTTATTTCATTTCACGATTTGATTTATAGTCTGTGGTTGTTTGTTACAAACAGTGAACTTCCCTAAAAAGTGTCGCTTGTCAATAAAGTACATTATTATTGTAGTTCATTAATCTGACAAAAAAAAAAACGGTAATTCATAGGCGTGATCTGTCAAAAAGAAAATAAAGGAATGGACAGAGTATAACTTACATTAGGTGTAAAATAACACGTACTTGGTCCACTTATTACAAAAACATTGCTTTTCTCACTCCACTGCGCACTTTAGGAGCAACTTAAACTTACTCCACATTAAGTTGAATCCTGTATGAACAAGCACATGACCTACATTCTCAGGCTATATAAGTTTGCAAGCTGCCGCAAGTGTGAATGCTGGCTGTAACACAATTTTAAACTTTTGCGGTTTTGTATTGCTACGATAATATGACTGGACTCGACTGTATTCTCCTACTTTTTAACCGATTTTCAAAACGGAGGAGGTTCTATATTCGACGCATATTATTATATTTTTTTTTGTTTGGCCGCTATTTGTTGACTGATTTTAGAAATATTTTTTTTATTTGTGACGGTGTACTTTCGAGATGGCTATGGCCACCAAGTCAGGATCTGATGATGGAATCCCAAAGAAATCGAGGGCAACCCTCAATTTTTTTAGGTTCTTATAGAGTTTTCTGAATATTTACTGTTTTTTTTTTATTTATTTGCATACCAGCCAGCTTCTCATATTGTTGAGCTGATGCTGGAAAGTCACTAGGCAACTCACTCATCCTCAAAGGCTGGGATTACGGAGGAAATACCTCCAATAATGGCACGTTCAGACCATTAGCACTATTCTTTCAAGTTATATCAGATAAGGCGGCAACGTTGAAAATTAATTACATGGAACAAGAAGTTACTACGAGTTAATAAATATCTTATCCTTAAGGTTTTCGTAACTGTTTGTCAAGTAGTTTGAAATGAGAACGTTTAATGGTAAAAGTTACTTCACTAAAAAGGGAAAAATACAAAATACTTTTAATACATTAAATTAAACCGACTTCAAAAATAGTAGAGTATATTTTGAAGTCGATTTATTACTATTAGTTGTATTTTTGCCCACGTTTGCATTGATGCTAAGGCCTGTTCCTGTTTATGCAGTGCGCGATGGTTTATGTTATTAATTTTATATATTCTATAAGGACAAACATCCGAGGATTCTATCTATCATAGTGTTGCAAAGTAGCTACAATTTATTATACAAGTTTTTAAGCATGAGATATCTTTCTATTGTTTGCTATCTGGGGGATAATAAGTTACCTGTAATACTACAGGAACTCCAAAAACCGCCTCTCACTGTGAGGTCACGAGATTTCCGCGTCAGGCAAAAGTATTATTTGGGATTATTTCGTCAGGAAATTATCAATAGTTGCACGGAGTTGGGTTGTGCCCGGTGGATAGCGATTGGCTCACTCCCTATCACTTATGCCCACATAATTAGTGAAGTGTGGATGATATACACCACTGCCAAACCCCTGTGAGACCAATATATGCGTGATGTTATTCTTTCTTTCTTTTGACGACCGGATGGCGGAGTGCGTAGTGTACCTGCCTGCGACGCCGAGGTCGCGGGTTCGACTCCCGCTTAAGACAAATCTTTGTGTGCATGAACATGGGGGTTTGTCTTAGTCTGGGTGTTTCTATGTATAATAAGTATTTATTTACAAAAGAAAAGTATATATGTATTAGTATCAGTTATTCTATTACCCATAGTACAAGCTCTGCTTAGTTTGGGACTAGATGGCGTTGTGTGTAAGTTGTGAAATATTTATTTATTTAAAAAATCGAATGCCTTATAAGTGCTCTACAAGTAACAGTGATATTCACCTGCAGTATATATCTTGCCATTAACCTACATTAGAGTGAAAATTACTTGTAGCGTCATAGTCCGTATGCGCCATAAACGAATTAAAGTCTGCAGAGAGATTCCTCGGAACAGTTGGCTCTCGCCCAATTACTACTAAAGTTGCCGACATTTTGAAAGGCTTTTCTCGTTCGTTTCATTCCTAGAATAAAATATCAGAGATAAATATAATTGATGATATGAAACAGCTTCCCGAGCTTTCATTTCGGGACCATTTGACAATTATTTGATTTATTAATAAGTTGGTATTAATGGCAACCATTTGATGAGTATTCTACTTCTACTAATACATCTCAAAATTTGCGAATTTCTTTAAATGTATTTTCGTCAACACGCTCTATCCCCTCAACAGATTTTAAGTAAATTTTGAAGAAGTAAACCTAACAAACTAGATTAACGTATAGACAACTTTAAATTGACCTAGGTAACACGCGCGCGAACTATCACATACCTACAGCACACGGCGTAAATCCATATTCATTCGCACGGACACGGTGGCCACTAGACCACAACTTTTGCGACAACATGAATCTTCACTTGAGAGGTTCCTGTAAGCTTGTGCCGTAGAAATCTTAGACAGAGACGCCTTAAGCACTGCATTACTGAGGAATATAGTGTGCAATGTTATCTATCCAGTAGCAACTTATCTATATCGGTTCAGGAAGACTAAACGAAAATTGTAAATTTTATTGCTTGATTTGTTTTTCGCGATTGAAAAAACTTGCATCGTATAAATGTGTGGGCCTTAATAGTCGATTTTGTTAACCTGTAGGACAACTTCTGCTACTTTAATCTTCACTCATAAGGTTAAAATCTACGTTTCACTTCTTACGATTAATGAATAACATTAGTTATTACTTAAGCACTTCATTTACTCCAAGCTTCTCATCAGTTCTTCTTTTTATACGATAGCCATCGGAGCTGGTACATAATGATTTTAATCTGATTCTAAACAGTTAGATTAAAATTAATCTAAGCCTCGGTTATTCAAATCATTATAATTAGTATAATTTTATGATTATAAAATAAATCATTTGAATCATGAATTTTGAAGAATGTGAAATGTTGGGCTTTGATATTGTCTTGTTTCCTATGACCTTAAGTTCACAAACTTGTACCTTCAATTCAATGTGCAAATCTGACAAAACATCTCGTCATACATACGTCGACACAAATTGCGCACGTTAAGGCTGCCGCCGGCTGATGGTCATAGGACCACCTTCTGTGAACGTTTTTACTGCTTCCTGGGTAGATTTACCTTCACCAAAATTAATAAAGTCTTAAGTATAGAACTAACTAACAAGTACCAATGCAAGAATAAAGTCAAGAAATGGCTCCAGAAGCTTTCATATGACGACACTGAAAAACTAATTCGTCCACTAATGTAGGGAACTACGTATTCATTATATATACATATCATACATACATATAATATAGTAGTCACTCCCAACTTTCCCAATCGCCCAAATACACACACAAACACACTCACACACACACATTCACATCACACGCGCAATCACACTCGCTTACAACATTCAGACAACACACACAAGACACCACATTTATAGACTTAAGAGGTTTACCAAATTTATTCTTCTATTTAAAATTTAAATTAACTAACACTATAAAAATTAGACAAATTTTGTATAATGAGTAGGCATTCCTATTTGTCTCTAACTTATTTGTGAAACTGGAAGGTGCTGGTACTTATAGCACAGGATTTCCTATTTTAAGTACCAGCAGAACATTACTTTTTTATTTCTTTTGTATCTATATTAAGTGTCCTACTATGTACCTACTGTATTTTTTTTGTGTGCCAAATAAAAATAAACAAGTTATTTTTCCATGATTATATACTGCCACTTATCACATGTTTAGGTGGTACATGGTTTTGGGCACTGCATGGTTATGGCATTATGAGTCATGCGGTAGACACGTGATTATTGTACATAGCAGAGCAACTTGGGCTTAAAGTAATTATTATTTTTATACCCTTGTTATCATACAACGATAAACAGAACTTGATCAATGTCCCATTACCCACAAAAAAATAATGCGATAATAACAATGAATTGGTCGGGACACAAAATAAATGAGTGTCATCGCGTCTGATTGGTCACAATCAATCGCTGAAAGGAAACGTTTGAGAGACGGCGGCAAAAAATTAATGATGGGAAATCGAGGGAGATAAGGAAGAGTGATCAGTGGGGGCGCGGGGTAATATTCTACTGCCCGCGCCGTTCCAACGCAAAACATATAAACTAACTTTTAACGTTTTTGTCGATAAAGGAGGTTATAGTTTTTATTTTTATTTTCTGAATTTTAGTATGACACAAAATTATTAAAAGCACGAATTTCGAAAGCACGCTTGCCCAATATGAAAAGAATTTCTAAAATTAGTTTACAAATGACGGTGAAATCAAAATATATACGCGTCGAACATAGAACCTCCTTTTTTTAGAAGTCGGTTAAATTGAATTGCATAATTGCAATCAAAACCTTTGTTGATGCGTATCAGAACGCAGAAAATCGGGTTGGTGAAAAAAAAAATTAAATGTTAATTAAGGAAGGAATTTTGTTTACATCGTTTTTCTAATATGAATTACTGTATATGTAACTTGATAAGTTATATATAAGAAGGTCCTATTTTTAATCGCGGCTAAAATGATTCGCACGGCCTCATGATTTACCTCAATTTCAGTTGAAACGTGAGTTGGGGCGCTTTTCTTCAGGCAGTATTGATACTAAATTCAGCGGATAAGAAGAAAAGGGGAGGATGCACGCTTTGAACTGAATGTAAGGGCAACTTCTTTTTTGTTTTAATGAGGGTCTTGCCATTGTGTAGCCAAATATATGTGAGTACTGGGGAGGGTCCTGTTCGAAAATAATTGCTAGTTCGCTATTGTGTACAACGTGTATTGGGTTTCTCGAAACCTTTTTGGAAGTTTTATTGCGTATAGGTATCTCTCTTAGAGTTTCATGTGAATGTTGGAACGAAGTTCCTTATCGCGCATTGCGAAAGGGGGCTAGACGGAAAAAAATGGGACGAAAAGTTGTAACGACATTTTTCGTAGCAATTCTCGTAGCGGCGTAGTAATTACATGCTACGTTACAGCTACGGTGCTACATCATCAGATTAAAAATCGAAAGGAACTTCGTTCCATCCGGGTGTCCCTTGACACCTCAGTAGTTTTTTATTATTTAGTGGTTTCTGCAAGTTCACATAATAATATCTTATACTTACACATTTTGTACAAATCTACAAGACTGAGGTATACTAAATATAATGTATATATTAGTCAGAAAACACAGTCATGTTATAATAATGTTGTGGCGGTATCCGCACATAATAAATGACAAATGACATTGACAACGTCAAGAAGTGACACATACGTCACAAATATCTTAGATAAGTGTTCACAGCAAGAATACATAATATACTACTTCCAAGCCGCTACCGTTGGACAGCTGTCCGCCAGGCAATACCACCGGGCCTGGTCGGCGTATCCTCCTTTTGTGGTGAAGGAACATTACACCCCGTTCCTCTACAATGTCATAGATAACCATTCAGATTTGTGACTATAAATTAGTGTTATAAAAAAAATTTTAACAGTATTTTTTCACAGCATGCTAAATAAATAAATAAATAAATAAATATTCCACATTTCACACACACAACGCCATCTAGTCCCAAACTAAGCAGAGCTTGTACTATGGGTACTAGAATAACTGATACTAATACATATAAACCTCTTATACCTATCTAACACTTGAGAAAGATTTTAATGCGTTTCTCTGCTATCAATTATTCTCCAGGACTGACTAAGCGAAAGCTAAACTGTCAGCTTATTCCACGTAGAATACAAAACAAATGTAAATATATTCTTCAGCAGCACTAAGTCGTAAAGCCGTGTCAGTCTACACAGCACTAAGCCTTACTGTAGTTAGCTTCAGTCGATTTAAACGTTATTAAGAATAAACAGTCGGTAGTCGAGAGGTGGAGTTAGTTTACTTGGGTAATAAGAATAGTTTGCTCTCTGAAGGATTCAGGATATTAAAGGTGATTTGCAAAACTGAGCTTATTTATTTTCTTTATGGAAGTTAATTAAGTAGATAAACATTTGAAAAAAAGGCTTGTAGACTTTAAGATAATTTGTTGTTTTTTAGGCTTTACTCTATTTCAAATTGTTAATCAGCTATTAACTTTATCTGACTTGCCCTGAAAACCAAAACGATATTTTTCAATCGACTAAGAAATCAACATAAAAAGCATGAGCGGATGCCAATTTACAATACTTATTCATGTATCATAAGAGCAAAGTTCGTATTTACTCCGTGCAAGTGCTAATTTTGAGACCCGAATAAGCCAAAGATTGTTGTTAGATTCATTATTGTTGTTACATTAAGCAAAACTGGACTTTACCTCGTGTGTGAGTAAAATCACTCGAACAAAATTAAGTTTTGCTTACTATTTTCATACAACAACGAACGCTTTTTTGAGCTGCTGAGGTTAAAGAGCTCATTATCATTTGTGTAACGTCTGACCAATATTCTTGATAACCCCTGATGCTGAGTTCAGCCTATGTTTATCATAAATGCAATAGGGAGCATTACATAATTAATTTTAATATGTACTAAAACTTATGGCCCTTTGTCTATAAATTATTTCATACCATTAAATTGGACCAGGAAATGAACATAAGCAATATACATATAATAAAATATAGAACAGAACAGTTGACAGCTAGCCAATGTAACTGCTTTTATATATCCGGCAGATAAAACTCCTTACAGCGTTCCAGACAGATACAGGATGTGATAACCTTGCAGTACGAAGATATGAAATAAAAATATTGAAGTTTTCGAAGGAACAAATATAAATAAAGTTATTTAGAAATACAATTTGCTGTTGTGTTTGTCCCAAAGTATATAGCTTATCATTAAAGCTTAGTATTAGTAAGTATTATTAACAAAATCGGCACTGTAAAGTTTTCTGAAACTTAGATAATTAGTACATTGTGTATAATGAGGAATGTAGCCAAGTTAACCTTCCTTGTAGGAAGGAATTTTAAATATCATTAAACAGTGGCGTAACTATACCACCTGGGGCCCGTGGCAAATTCTTTTGTTGGGGCCCTATCAGTAAAAATCGTCACTTTGTACAGTTTAATTTGAACGATTAACTAGAAATTGTATTATGGTCTTAGGTTGTCTCACTTTGGATTTAAAGCAGAAGTTAAAAAAATATACCTACTTATCTAATAAAATAAAATACTCAGGTACAATGTGAAAAATATTTTTGAGCTCGCGGCCCCTTGGGCCGGGGCCCTCTTGGGTCGGGGGCCCGTGGCATTTTGCCAGTCCTGCCACCCTATTGTTACGCCACTGTCATTAAACCTGAATAATGCCTTGTGCTGGTTCTGAAAATGTAACTGTAGCCACTTCACCAAAAATATACAAGTAAGTACCATGGATAAATATTTCACACACCCTGTAGTTACTAACACTGCGTGGGAGCGCCACTGGCTAGCCAAAACCATTACTTTGTTACGTATTAATAAATTTTCTACTGAATGCACCATAGAATTATCACTGCCAACTCTAAACGGTATTTTGGTGCAAACTACGAAATGAAAGGACTGGGTTGTAAAATGTTTTCAGTATATTATAGTTAATATATTCAGTATTAGTATTTTGGCACTCTTAAAGAGTAGGTGAAATGAACCCGTAGATGTTAAGATGTTAAGCCATGTTTCCTTAGTTCAGACAAAAGACCCACGGAAGTCGACGTGACCACCTAAAGCCTCGTCCCAACAATAATAATAGATCAAAACACCTACCATTTTTACAGCCAATCAAAATGCTTGATTTTTGCTCACTTTCGATTGAATTGAATTATCATTCAATTTATTCATTCGTTGAAATATCGTTCGTTTTGCAACATGTTAAGGTCGCGGCGACACAATTTTACGTGTACATGCGTAAGTTGTTTTCATATTTTGTAACTCAAAGTTATTTCATTAATGACCGAGTAATTAGTAAACAATCATTTAATTTCATAGACAACAGAGAAAGCAAAATTATATCCAAATCATTCATCGATCGTTGTAGAAGGTCTTCGTTATAAAAAAACTCTATTTTCTTAATCGTGAAAAACTTTCTTATTCTTCACCGCATTGTCAGCTAAAATCCTCAACTTATCTCAGCCATTAATTAAGCTTTTACTATCACACCACAAGAAGTGCTAAGGACTGCAATTTTCCGACTGCATCCACAAAAAGCGGGACATTACCGCCAGGCCAATCAGATGCCATATTGTACGACGCTATAGCTATACTTAGAGTGTACGTATTCACAGATATATGCGGTGTTTAAAATTATTGCTGCACCACTGCAGATGCTTCCATTTTAGCCGGAGATCAAGACCGATATATCAATAGGCACTATAGTGTTTCTAATTGATTTATATAAAGCATTTATCCATGCTTAGCAATCTAATATTAAAAACAGTTGAAAAATGTATAATTGTGTGTTAATCATTCTTAATACTATAGTGTAATATAAGAAATTCCTTCTTGACTTACTTAAGTAGATTTCTTCTTAAGAAATTCCTTCAGTAGATCAAAAATGAGTAAAACTTGTTTATACATTTCTTTTTATCCTCTGTTTTTATTATATGTATGTATAATATTTATTTATGATAATATGTATGTATTTAATATATAAATAGTGATATGTACATATTTATTTTAAGTATACCTATGTAAGTTAATATAATATTATATTTAATTTGTAGGTAAATGTACCTATTGAATTTGTAAATTTATGTAAATATTAGTTATAGTGAACCTTCTATCTCATCTATTACACCTTAAACTGCCCCATATCAGTCTAACTTTCTATTTGTCCATCCAAAGGTTGCCTGTAAGATATTGCTTTTTAGCGATAAGGCCGCCCATAGTACATGTCTTAATGTTTAATTATGTTCTATTTTGTGTCTTATTTTTTGGTGTGCAATAAAGCTTATTCTATCTATCTATCTATCTAATAACATGACAATTATATAATGGATGGCAGAATTATTTATGCTTTTCTAGAATACTTCAAACTTTAATTATGGTATCTGTTTTCCGCGATTTTACTTGCGTTAAATTACTTTCTTCTTCCTACCTAAGTTACGACCGTAATGCTCTTTCCTGATTTTGCAGTGTAAGAACGTTTTGGAGAATATTCTCAAACAAATTTAAGCGCTCCGTGCCGGAACAAAACCCAAGCGCCAAAACATGTTTGAGAATATAAATAATAATTTATAATTTATCGAAACGATCCTGCACTGCAAACGAGGAGGCCTACATACGAAGAGACCTTAATACTAAGAGGCTTTAATAGTTCATGTACTCTTGGTTACTATAGGTCCTAACTACATCTGTATGTAGTTGTAGTATCTGTTTTATTTATTTTTTTAACAAGTTTAATACCTACTTTAATGAAGTCAATATTTTTTTGTTTTTTAATCCATATTTTAAATTAAATCAATTTGAAAAATTAAGAATCCAGCAGGACTCGAACCTGCACCTCTTGGGTATACGCCCCAAGTGCTTTGCCAATTCAGCTATGGATTCGCATGCTGCCGGACTCGAAATTTCTCAACTCTTTTGTGCCAGCCGAAGCTAGACGAACCATTACTTGGTTTTAGCGCCATCTATGCGTTACTTATTCACATAATCGCATACAGTACGTTTGAATTAAGATCAACTCTTTACTGTCGAGAGATGACGCATTTTTATCAATACTTGTAATATTTAAAGCAAATTTTAGCTTTGCTATGCATTTATTTTTATGTAATATTAAAGTTGAAAAATTAAGAATCCAGCAGGACTCGAACCTGCACCTCTTGGGTATACGCCCCAAGTGCTTTGCCAATTCAGCTATGGATTCGCATGCTGCCGGACTCGAAATTTCTCAACTCTTTTGTGCCAGCCGAAGCTAGACGAACCATTACTTGGTTTTAGCGCCATCTATGCGTTACTTATTCACATAATCGCATACATTTCAACTTTAATATTACATAAAAATAAATGCATAGCAAAGCTAAAATTTGCTTTAAATATTACAAGTAAATCAATTTGCTTTTACACTTATTTTTATAATACTGATTTATACATTAAATACAAAAATCTATAAAAAATTTATGACATCGTTTTAATTTGAATATTTATTATCGTCTTATGATTTATATTGTTTATTTAATATTTAACTTAAATGATTACACTATTATTTAGCAGTTTTTTAGTTTAATCATTCAAAAACTAATTAATTATTACTTACTTATTTGATTTAAAAAATATTATTATTTATATTATTTTTTATATCAATTTTGTGTTTTTTAAAGTTTGTAAACAGCTTTATTTATTTATATTATGGTGTATCCTTTCTTTTCTACTTTTTAAATTCAACGGATATTCAAATTCAAATTCAAATTCAAATCATTTATTTTCATAGGCCCCAGGAGGCGCTTGAACACGTCAAAACATTACAAAAAATGATATAAAAGTAAATAATAAATAATACTAAATTATACTAATTACAATGATTTGAATAACCGGGGCTCAGATTAATTTTAATCAAACTGTTTAGAATCGAATTAAAATCAATCTAAGTACCAGCTCCGATGGGTATTGCATTATGAGAAGAGCTGGTGAGAAACTCATGTGCACCATCTTTTAAAATGAAAAATATAACAATATAAAAGTACATAAAAAATCACATAAGAAGAGTAATTCATTTCCAAATACTATTATCATTATTAATTATAGTTAAATTTATTTTAGTAGTTCTGAGCGTACCGCACTCGTGGGCTGCTGCTGAAAATCAGCGTTAGGTGACTGTATTTCATTGCAGTCGCTTAGCATTATGCTGAACTGCTGGCCTTTTGGTACAGACTGTATAACTGTATTTGATCGTATTTCCTGTATTGTTTATTTTATGTTTTGTACCAATAAAAATTTTCTTTCTTTCTTTCTTTCTATCTGCATGAAAGAAATCCAACGTTAAACAAGTATGACACACTGATCACTAGCGTAGTGAACTGCAACAAACACGTCATTGAGTTACGTTAGCTTGGTATCTGATGTGAACCAGACTAATCACTGCCCGAGGCAGCCTGCTCGGTGCTACCGGATAGAGGAGATAGCACACTGCATCAATTCTATCTTCTACACAATATGAATCTTTAGGAACAGTACTGTACTAAACTGCTAACATATTATTAAGTTACCAAGTTCATACCTAATGAACTACGCACAGTTAGTGCAGGAAACACTTGTAAAAAAAAAATATGAGAAATTATGAGTATTATCTTACATTCCATAAAAGTGAACTAAAATCAGAGGTATTTCAATTCTGACATACATACAGCTAGTTCAAAAAAAGATGGATCAGAATAACACATCTGGATAAAACAAACGATACTCTGGAAAACATTTAGATTGAAGTGTCTACGAAATAAAATCTAAGCACTGAACAAACAACTAAAAAAATATACAAAGACTGAAAACACTTCCACTTCAATACATCCAAAGGCCTTTATCTGTCCCTCATTTAAAATCGAGCAAACGAATCGCCAGCTGCAGCCATTATTGGAAGAAAATGCAATCAATAAACGCGTTTCAATCTCATTTCGTTTCCGTTTACCGACAATTTGTGTTTGACAAAAATGCAAACAGTACGAATTTCCAATCGTTTAGAGACAATTGTCGCTGTAATTGCGTTGCAAGTGTGTTGCCTCCCTAACGCCGTAGGTGGAGTGAAAAACACGCTCGTCAAACTGTCCGCTGGACCGATGATGGTGCAATACATACCGACGGGAACAATGGGCGGCAAATGGTGTATTTTGTTTGCTGTTATTTTCAACTATGTTTTGAAAGAACAAGTGTTTGTTTGTTTCTGTCATTTGAAAGATTTCATTTAATTTCAAAGACATAATACATCTCCAATTTTTTAATGTTTTTAAGTTATATTTTGGCCGTAGTTACCATGCCACGAATCATTGTGAACAAATATTTTGAAAACTATTTAAATGGTCTAATAAACTGTACTTAATTAAAACTATTTGCTAGTCGGACTGATTGCTTTAATAAAAAACGTAATGAAGACGAGAAGACGTCTACTCTCCTAAGTATCAAAATAAATCCAAGTGAACGATGTTTCTAACGTAGCTCCACAGGATATTACTTAAAATAAAAATAACCAAAGCTTAGGATGTTGAGGCGGTATCGCGCTTGTCAAACTTGACCGACGCGCCAGACTCGTGCAGTCTGCGTGATATACGGACGTGGAGAACTGCCAGCTAACAGTATTTTATCTATATTTTGTTATCAAATGTTTATTATTAGAATTGTGCTAAGAAAATACCAACTTTGATTAGATTTTTAATTTGCTTTACAATATGAGTAGCTTCATTAGTAATATCCTAAAATAATTTTCATGAGTTTGATAAATATTCAAGATATTGTCTTAAACTAACAAGTAGATTCATGTTATCATCTGATATTTTATGTATACGTAATCATAAAATACATAAAAACATTCATAGATGCCATAACATCACACCTATATTACCCAGAAGGGTAAGGCAGAGGTGTATTACACCCACATTTCACCTGTTATGTTAAGTTCCCATGGGATAGGGGGTTAGCCTTTCGCAATCCACCGGGCAAAGTTCTAACTCCGTGTTGTTATTTGAGAATGAAAATCCTAAATAACACTTTGCCCGACCCGGGAACCGAACCCGAGATCTTGCGGTGAGAGCCGCTTACACTAACTAGTAGACGAACGAGGCAGTAATGCTACAATTTCAGTGTGCTACTATTTTTTACCTGAAATAACTGAATTATGTCAAAAAAATAATATATCACAATATGAGATTCAAGCATGTTATCGTTATCCGTATGTCACGTGCCCGGCAGGAAAACGTAGCTTGTTCATGACAGCTTCCGTGACGTCACAGTCGATATTTTTCTAAAACTACCCGCCGCGCCGCTCCTACACCTGCCAAACCGACGTTAACACACTCAGAACTATATTTAGTTACCTTTACTATTTTTTTCATTTTTATTCCTCAATTTATGCTTCTTGTGGTTATGTCCAGGTGCTAATAGACTTAGCAAAAATTAAAACAAAATATTCATCTACTTGAGTAAAATTTTAATTAAAAGTTAATAAAATGAAACTTCTTCTCTGTCGTCGGCAGAGCGGTCGAGGTCACGTTGAGGCGTCCACATCGGAGGCAGTAGTGGACATAGCTTTCCGCACGATTTTTCGCCATCTCTCCCTGTTGGCAGTCTTCCTGGTGCAGTCAAAATGAAACTAATCATCACTAATTGTAATAAATTTGAAGTTTACGCTTTTTGTATATTATTTGTTATGTGTTTAATTTACGGGTATCGCCGATATTCATTGGAATAAACTACTGCTATACTAAGAAATCTTTTTATGGGCGATGTGATATGCCTTTATAAATATATTATTCAGCACATACATGAATGCAAATGGGATACTGTTAACTAATGGCATAATGATGTGCATAGCTTATGAGACGCGCATGCCATTGTCCTGCAGCGATGTACCCACTTACTGTAAGAACACTACTAATATGTCTACACGTAAATACTTATATTATAAATGCGAGAGTTGGATACTGTTTGTGGATGTTTGTTACTCTGCAAAAACAAAAACTAATGTTGCATACAATTGTTGAAATGTTTTGTTGAAATTTGGCTCATAGAATAGAATATCATTTATATCTCAGTATATGGTATACAGGTTTTACAATTAATAGAAATGGTTCACATATTCTACCGTCACCGGTGTAGAAATATTACAATGTTTACCTAATAATCTATTTATATTATTTCTACATTATATTAAAAAAAAGCATTTGAATAAATTTAAAATGTTATTATATTAATATTGGTTCTACCTTTATTTATTTAACATTATAATTTATAATCAGTTTACAATTTGGCTCACTCAATGAGACCTAAACATAACAAGTGAAATGTGGGTGTTGTACACCTCTGCCACAGCCTTCTGGGTAATAAAGGCGTGATGTTATGTTTGTTATGTTAAATACATAAATACTCTGTACCAAAGTCAGAGGTACAAAAATCGAGCTCCAAAATGTTATTCACAAATAATTATTTTTATTTTGCCATTTTGGAATATATACATTTTTATTTGATATTAAATTGTATTTTATTTTACAAAAAACTGCAATTTTTTTTGTCTCCATTTACGCTAAAACTATAATCCTCTCTTGTCCTCTGTCATCATAGACCCAACTTACATAAATTTACGAATGTACCGAGCATCCACCATGCAATATGAAGCAATTACTGCTATATTGAGGCGAAACAGCCTGAAGTCCGTCCTGTTACTGATTAATGAACGAAATGCATCTGGCGATATTGCACCCGAAACCTCAATGACTCTGTCACCGTTAAAAATAAATAATAGCTGAAAAAATATTGCGTGCAACGAAATTTTCCGCAGCAAAAAGTTATGTCGGAAAATTGAAGTGTCAAATTTTAATTGAGTCAGTTTTAACAAAGTTTTTAGTTTAAAAATAAAACAGAGATGTTATGTAGGTTACTTGTTATACTATGCTGTATGTTATTCTTGGTTTTAATTAAAATATTCTAAAAAATTTCTTTGCGTTATCAGTATTTGAAATTGGCTACCATTTAGGGCTTCCGTTGTTTCGTATCTTATTAAAATGTGTTGTATATTCTTTCAATTTAGCTTTAATTTTTTGTGTAACTGTCGCGATGGACTAACGGTTAGCGTATGCGCCTCGCACCACGAGGTCTCGATTACTAATTAATCGACAGGAAAGAATAGTAGAACAAAGTTGGAATTGTGTCCGGTGGATGGGGATAGGCTCACTCCCTATCCCATGGGACCAAACATAAAAGGTGAAGTGTGGGTGTTGAACACGTCTGCCAGAACCTCCTGGGTAATATTAGCGTGCTGTTATGTTATGTGTTAATAGAGCATATCGCAATGGTTTGTTTTGCATTCAGCTGAATATTCATTGTATTGATATTCCTGTAAAAACTGAGTTGAAATAATTTAAGTTCCGCTTATATTCCCTTTAAATAAATATTTTGTAAAGTATACTCACATAAAAACGTCTAATGTAATAAACATTTTGTAAAAAAATAGTGACTAAAGCCGTATGTATCCAGTGAAAAATGTAATGGGATATTTTCATGTTCGAACCTAATATCGTTATCCCCGATGGACGGGTACTGGTATTACCGGCTAATATAGTTTTCTCATGTCTGTGATAACTATGTTTGGGACAGATTTTATGTTATCAAACTGTTTTATAAATACAAAAGTAGTAATAATTTATTCACCCAAAAACATTATTATTAATCTAACTACAATTAAATCGTTAAAACGAATTAAATAAATACCTAACTTTATTATTGAAAATACGGGTTACTCACGTTACTTTAGCCGGGATATGCCGACTAGTTTCGAATCTAATACGTAGATTCATCAACTTTATTTATTTATTTATTTATTATACAATTATCATTTTATTGTTCACAGTCTTAAACCAAACACAACAAAATGGAAAAACATGAAAAAAGCATTATAAATTAAATACAGTTTGAATTACAAATTTATATAATTTAAAAAGAAAATCAATTATAATAATATATAAGTAACAAATATTTTTACAAATAACACAGATCAAATATTATATTAAGTATTCTAATTAAGTATTATATTATAATTAAGGATGAAGGATACAAACAGTGATGACGGCGAGCCGCACTGTACAACATCAACAACAGAGCATCTTCCACCCCCCACTATCCCCACCCCCCCTGCGACATCAAGCCGTGCGACGCGCGCAGAGGCGCGCAGTGCTAGACGTCGCGCGGAGGTGACGACACGCGAATAACAGCCCAGTTGATGAATCTACGTATTAGATTCGAAACTAGTCGGCATATCCCGGCTAAAGTAACGTGAGTAACCCGTATTTTCAATAATAATGTCTTCACCTCACGTCGGTTTTAATAATATTAAATACCTAACTATATAAACATCGAATAAAATAATTATACAAATTATTTATCTCGGAAAAAGTCCAGGTGTCAAAAATTACGTCCGCAAAAATTTTTTTGTTAATTGAAATACCTCTTACCTTATGAAATAATAACTAGAAATCTTTTTCATGTAATTCATGCAATAAAGCTCAATAGCGCTTTCCAGAATAAACTTCGAGTTAAATTTATCAGTGTTAATCCTACGTTAGCAGTTAACTCGGGTTTTTTTTTATTCTGAAAAAACCTTAGTAGATTATAGTATTCGTAAAATTTTACATCTTTGTAAGGTGGTAAGTTTTTACATATAGTGTAAATTGGTGAACGCGATTTGCGAACTTCTGATTGATTATTTACCCGTTTCTATAAAAATAATCAGTTAGAAGTTGAAATAAGGTACGCTTTCATTCTTTACAATATTTGTGCTAAATGTAACTTCGCAATGTTGGTTTGTATCCTACATAAGGTAGGAAAAAATTGATAAAAGTTACGTCACGAAATGACGTAACATACTGTTGGACGTCCGTAGCTAGTTGGTTAAAGCCCGGTGTGTAGAAGGTCACAGGTTCAAAACATGCCGGACCCATAATATTTAAACTGTTTCTTAGTATAGAATGTTGTACTACTATGCTATTACCGCTTAGGTTTTTATTCAGTATTATTAACATATATTTATACCTCATTAAATCACGTATAGTCCACACTTTAGCGTTTTAGTTTGACAGAGTCCTGTGCCAAACACGTAGCGCCCGTATCACGGTTATGCGCTCACGTCTCTCTCGAGCTGACGATTTATTTCTACTGCGAATATTCCATCGATTCTACTGCGTTGAAAATGGTGCAAGGAGAGTCGGTAGAGGTTTTGTGCCTAGAGTAATGATTTTTTCTGATGTATACAGGGTGGATGCGTCATAGCGACATTGAAACCACAGATTCTATCATCATCATCATCATCATTCAGGCTCTCCAAATTTGCGACACAACACCCGGTCCTGCCCCTTCCGCATCCAGTCCCCTCCAGCGACCTTCTTCATGTCGTCAGTCCACCTGGCAGGGGGCGACCTACCCTACGGTTGCCGAGTCGCGGTCACTGATTCTATACATGGTCATTATTTTACATCGGCTTATATTATTCATACGAAAAAAAACACGTTTTCCGTTGGATGATCGCAATGTTCAATTTGTTCGGAAAACGTGTTTTATTTATTCGTTTCACAAAATGAACCGATAAACATTAATACAAACCATTAGTGCTAGCATCCATCGCGAGATATATTATTTTACGTTTCTCCGTACATAATCTACCTGCCTACATATCTCACAAAACGCGACTAAATCTATTAGATACGAGATAGATTTAGTCGCGTTTTATGAGATATGTAGGCAGGTAGATTGTATAAAATCATGTATAAAATCTGTGTTATCAATAAATGGTAAATGGTGCCATCTTATTGTCAATTTTTATAGTTTTAAGCTATGCTTAGCAAATTAAACCAAGAAACAGAAGAAGTATCTTAAGCAGGACACATTGTTATCCTACTTAAGATTCTTCTAATTTGATTTTACTTTTTTATAAAAATATCTAATATATGTATATATTTAATTATATAGATTTTAGTAAATTATTAGCAAACGATTATATTCGTAGGTCAAAGGTGAGACGACGATTCATCTCCCAAACCTGTTCGAAAAACCTCTATAATAAGTAAGTTATTACTTTTATTTATCCATCTTCAAAAGGCATACAATAACATATTTACGCCAACAAGATTAAATATAGAAAGCCGTAGTATAACGATTACGTCGCGTCAGACTATTACACAAACAAGCGGCCACATCTCAACACAAAACTAAAATTGCTGGCCATAGTATGTAGCCGTCAAGTAAATAAGTCAGGGGTAGCCCGCGGCTCGCGTGCTGTCCTGCCAGTGCTACCTGGCGACAGCCGGTCGCAATATTTATCGAGAGTAATACGCGCTGCAGGCGACAGACTCGCATTGTACGACAGATGTACTGGAAAGTGTGCGCGATGGACGGTGTAAAGCAGCTTTTACACTACACGGTTTTCAGGCACTCAATCTTACGCTTGTTTAGGGCAGTGTTATAGGACTTCTGGAGTAATCAAGGAGTATCGGACGCTCCCCTAACTACCGGGCCCTGAATATCGTCGTAGTGTTTTAGCCGCTTAAGGTGTACACTCACTTTGTTTGCTTATTTATAAATGGAACTCTAAAGGACTTGAATCTGACCACAATGTCTATCACGTTGAGAGACAGCCTCGAGGAGTATGAGCTAACTGAGAATTACACTATGTCCGTAGTAGAAAATATAGTGGATAACTGTATCGTTTTCAATTTTTCAGATTAACGTCCATATTAATTAAACTTTTTTACAATGTGGGTGTACCGAAGTTGTTTTTTTTTCGTTAAATAAAAAAATAATGCACATTTGGAAAGTAACCTATCACTTCAGGCGCCCAAGTCTTTGTTTAAAAAGTTAGGCGATGGGCTCACCCTCTAGCTGAAATATGAAAATAAAGAAGAAAGAAGTACTTTTATTTCGCATATATACATACATAGAACATAATTTGTTACATACAAAGATTTGTTCTGAGACTGGGTGTGCTTGAGTGTGTGAATGTGTGCATTGGGACCATTGAATAGTGTAATTGAAATTGTGAAAAATCCAATTTTATCTTTATCTTTTATCTTTATCATATTAAGCATAACAAAAAAATAATCAAATATACCCTAAACTTGAAAAATAAAGTTAGTTTCAGTGTGGAAATAAAATATGGTGACCATTTGGCTACAATACTGCGGTACCACACATGTTATGTTTTGTTACTCTATAGAACTAGGAGTCTCGGTACAACAAAGTCCGCCACTATCCTTGTGCGGTGTGTTCCAACCCTAATTGTATCGGTTTGTTGGGTGATAGTTATAGATAACTGTAGGTGGTGACTGATTGGACTACTGTGTGCAACTATGTCACTGATTGATTAGCATGTTCAGATTAGTTAAGGCTGCCTCAGCTAATATATGAACTGAGATTGAACTGGTCGGAAATTTTGTGCAGTTAATTGTACCATCTGTAATAATAATATAATAGCAGCCCTGTATCTAAAACATGTCCCACTGCCAGGCTCAGGTCTGTTCTAATAATGAGAAGAATTAGGCTATAGACCACGCTGGCTAAGTGTGGATTGGTAGAATTCACACGAACTCGTCAACTTTTAAGACACTCTCAGGCGTTCCTCACGATGTTTTCCTTCACCGTTAGCGAGCGATATGTATATAATAAATACACACATATCTTCTCAAAGACGAATCATAACGATTAAACAACAGAGGTGATAGACTTCGCAGTGCTACAGTCTCCCAATCGGCTATCAGCGATTGCCGATTTTAATGTTTAATTTTACAAAGAATTACCTTAATATGCTATTGTACAGTCAGCAACAGAAATAGCTACACACAAACAAATTTTCAAAGCCTCATATTTCTTATAATCAATAATAGGTCGCCTCCAGTCATGCAACCTTATCTTGGTTTATAATTGCTGCATGAAGGAGCTGCTAACCCCGAACAGTTTTTCTTTATTTTTAGATTCTAGGATAGCTAAAGAAAAAAAGTACAAAACAGTACTGTTATGTAGACAGTAACAGTACTGTGCAGCCCACTGTTCTGCCCTTGTTAGAAACCAGAATAATAATAAGGTATGAATGATAAGGTAGCAAATTAGTAGTGTAAAAATCGTAGCACACTCCATAGTCTCTCTGTCCACGAGATAAAGTCGTGATTTTTCGTATGTATGTAATCTAACATCTAGTTAAAGCAAGCTGTTAATTATAACTCCGTTTACAACTCTAATATAAGAAATATAACAAGGACTGGTTGATAACGGGTTTCCGATACGATTATATTGATTTCCTCCCCTTCCAAACTTCTTAAAAAATCTTGGAAGAAAGTTAAACAAGTTAAGAAAAAGTTGTGTAATACGGGCGCTGTATAAATAACTGGAGGTTGAAGAGAAGTTGTAGATAAACATGGTAGGAGGGTGAATGGAGGGATTGCCACCTGTGTACACACGGCTGCATATCAAGTTATACAATACCAGTTTAAGGTGGTCTCGGAATGTATAGGTTTCCCGTGCAATGCGAGACCAGCTTATACTGGTGATGTATAGTTTAATGTGTAGCCGTATGACCGTATGTACTGAGATGGGGATGACAGCTGTGGATATGTGAACGATGCGGATCTTTGTGAAGTGAGGCTTTGCAGTGATTTTAACCTGAAGGCAAGTTAAACATACATAAATATATCTCATAAAAATATCTCACATCTTACACACAACGCCATCTAGTCCCAAACTAAGCAGAGCTTGTAATATGGGTACTAGAATAACTGATTCTAATACATATATACTTTTCTTTTGTAAATACATACTTATGATACATAGAAACACCCAGACTAAGATAAACCCCCATGTTCATGCACACAAAGATTTGTCTTCGCGGGAATCGAACCCGTGACCTCGGCAGGTACACTACCCACTCCGCCATCCGGTCGTCAACATATAAATACATATAGTAAGTAATTTATAAAGAGTCATGTTGAGGTTAGGTCTGAGCACTGTCCACTAAAATACAGGCTACAGCCTAGTTTGGGAATCAGAGTCGGCACGCTTGGAGTCATTCCACAATGTACATGAATTCCGAGTGGATGCTACATAGCGACATCTATTGAAATCACATCTTCCATACATGGTCAATATTTGATTCAACGGTTAAAAACTCTTTGTTGTTGACGTCTTTTTTTTAATTAAAAAAAATAAATTTCTGCTATGCTATGTCGCATCCGCTCTCGTATAATGTGGATGTAAAATGTGTATGTTGTAAACGTTGTGAACTGTTAAATAAATAAGTTTATTATTATGATTATAATGACATCACGAAGAGACCACTTACTAGTGATTCACTACATGATTCTGAGGTCTCCGGTGCAAACATTTTCTATCGGAAAGTTCATGATTTTTTAGAGGAAAACTTCAGTTTTTCGCTTTTTTTTCCAAGTGATGGAAGAGTAACGTTACCTTTAACTATCTCAATTTGACGGTCAACTTGGGATTTGCCGATGAAAAATTTTCCCATTTGCAGATTTTGTTGATCCAAAAATTGTCACACCCGTGGCTTTAAAATTATGTTTTATAATTAAAAAGTGTTTTTGCGAGACTATTTTAATACATTTGCGAATTTTTCATGACGTCTAAAATGATTGCAAGATCGATTTTACAATGACAAAATCATGTACTGAATCACTGGAAAGTAGCTCCATCACGATGTGATGAATATACAACTACTATAAAAAAGAACGGAATATAGCCAGACCGTAAGCAGTGTTCCCCAGCGTCTGTATAGAAACGGTACATAGCAACAGCCTGAAACAGTGATTAGCTTTGAGCAAGAGGAATACGGGAATAGTAATCGGAACGGCACCCGATTGTATCGAGTATCGAAACTAGCTCTAGAGTATAGACTAGGAGCCCAGAGGCGGCTGACTCACGTACGTCATTTCATAAAAGCTTAAAGTTTAGCTGTGTTTGCCTCTAACATAGGTAAGAATGATCACTAAATATTAAATAAGGAAATTAAGAAATTAATTACGAAATAGTATAAAGTTATGAACGATCACAAAACATATAATATGGAGCATGGTTACAAAAATTACGTCATAGTATATAAGGTATAATTTATGTATTTGCTGTTTATGGTGATGGTAGAAATCTTCTCCCACCATTTGTCGATACTTAAAATGGTTTCAATATAAGACAACCTTAAAGTTATATAATAATATAATTTTAGAAAACGGGAGCGTCTTCCAGCTTTTACTAAATAACGTAAGTCGTCCATCCACGGGCTCTTAATCTATTACCCAGCGAGCCCATAACACCTTTGCTAGATTAAGCACTGTTTTGCGGTCACCTTTGTCACTGTACGACTGTGTTGGCCGGAAAACAACACGGATGGAAATGGACTGATATTTATTGAAACATGCCTAAATTTGGCAAAGCTACATGAAGGAAGAGAGACCCAAGGCTATAAAATATACGTACAGTGTTTATGGCCTGATTATATATTTTTTATTTATTTAATAACCCGTGACTCCTTAAAACCTTTAGTAGATAACAGTGTCTCGTGTATTGCCTTGTTGGTCTAGGTTTAGTGGGTTCCCAGGTCGGCCAAAAGTGTTACTAAGGAACTTTTCAAGCACGGAGTTGGAATTTTGCCCAGTGGACGACTATTACATGGGACCAAATCATAACCGTTTAAGTGTGGGTGTTTTATTCCACTGCCATACCGTTCTGGATTAAATAGGTTTGATATTATGTTGTGTTGTCGTGTATTGTCCCATAACTTTTGTATTTTCAGTAAAGATAGGTATGCAGGCAATTAGACAGAGATACCAAAATATATCTCCAAAATATTACAAATTTTAAATAGATTGTAATCACTGGTACTTATCAATTTCATGGAATAGAAAATGATTCGCTCATTTCTTCAAAAACATTGGTTTTGTATTCCCGAGTGGTCGTTCAGCCCAAATTGCCAAGGTTGGCATACAAATGGATTAAACGTTTCGTTGTAAGTAGGTATTCCTGGAAGTTGTCCCAAAAGGTTTCGTTTATCAGCAATGGATTCTGGATTCGTATTAGCTTCTTATATAAACACAACGCTTAAAGAGTTTTTATCCCATTGCAGACTCATTCTAAGATAAAAAAAATGTGTAAGGTTAAAGTACAGTAAAAGTCTCCAAATTATGGCTTAACTACTATTAATTGAGGCGTAATACTAATATTTGAGGCGTATGAGGGCCATATTTTTTTGAAAACCTGTTAACGCTTCCTTACCGCTGGAATAAAAAAACCTCATACCATATTATCATGCCTATCATCTGCTGTACAAAGCTCAATAGGTCCGCTGGACGTATAAGCGAACCCACATTTAGCATCTTGGGCTACTAATACATTGCCAGTATAACATGATCTCTCTTTGCATATGATTACTGTGTAATGTGAGACCAGCTACTGAAAAATTATAGCATGAGCTGCTAAATAAAAAGATTCTACAAGTGACTGTGAATGGTAGTTAGTAAATTTGTACCATACGAATATAAGGGGGTTAGCTCAAACAGCATCCTGGAAATGATATCAAGCAGAGAAGACTGCCCGTACGTGAGTCGCTGCGACGCCATTTCTCATGGGATGGCGGCGAGGCGATGAACTATGTGCTTATCTTGCTTTTTATAATAAGTTCTTAATTGTATCATTTACTAACATAGTATATAAGTTCTACTAACATTATGAGTCATTGGTCACTTGAATAAATAGATTTTATTATTATTGAATCCACCGGGCTTCAAAGAAACAGTAAGCATTATTTTTTTTAGGTTAAAACTTAATAAAATAGTGTATTTGAAGATAAAACAAATATTTATTCAAAATAATAAATATAAAACTTTCTTTTCAAAACGTTTCAGCAAACATATCAAAGCTGAACAAATTCTACAGTCCTACATAAATATCTACGAATAATTTCTTTTCACATAAGAAATACCGAAATCCGTTTTAGGCAAACATCTTGAAAAGTTGTGATCAAACAAGCCGCGAGTATCGACGCGCCAAACTTTTGAAAACAGGACGCTTTGAGATGTTAGATGGGAGTATGGCGTGTGAGAATGTATTGCTCCAAACTGTATGGGAACTTGGAAGGATTACGCAATATAATTTATGTGAAAGGTCTTCGTTTAAGGATACTATGCGTTTTAAAGATATTATTATTTGGAAGATTCAGCGAAGAAAATTAAGATTAGCTAATAAGAATCACTTCTAAGGATCGGCCGCGGACCGATAGATCTTGCAATGTTTCCCGCGTTCGCTGTTATTGGGTGGATGACCATTTTAACATAACAAGATTTATGCTGTGTTTCGGAGAGCGTGTTAAGCCGTTGATCCTAGTTGTCATTTGAACATATATGACAGTCCTTACGGGTAGTCAGAGACCAGAAAGTGACAATTTTGAGCAAAAACATTCAGACAAAGACCCAAGGAAATTGGAGCTGGTCCATTAGGTATCTTATGAGTTTCTTACACTATCACAATTAATCGAAGGTCTGTTCGCCTGTCCGCGTGATTGATAACGACCAGTTTTCCTCCTATCAACTATCATGATTAACGACTTGCCCGAAATTGATACTTTTCCATCAGCTAACCGAAATGTAATCTATATTGTGTGTAAAGGTCTGAGATGATACTACGATTGGTTAAAAGTAACAGGGTTGCGTGACTGATTATATTGCTCTCCCCGAATGGTAACAAAAGGGTACAAACAGAATGCTTCAGAAACGAATTAACTATTTTTCTGTAGATTTTTATCTGTTAATTTTTTGGTTGATTTAAAATATAGCATACGTTTTATTGTATTTTATTTAAAAATACGCTTTGAAACCCGTTGCGTAGTTTAAAAGATATATAATATCTTAAGCCTATACAGACACATAAATACAGAAAGCAACGTTATTTTATGCTATATTAAGGCCCTTTTTTTTCCGCCACTTGCTCCCGCGATGACCTTATGCGGGCCAACGAAGAAGGGGTTACAGTCGTCACCTACTGGAAAGACAGTATAATTGAACAAGCAAACGACACGATAAGCAGAAGAAGCTATGTTAAGGGTTAAACAATTGGTTGGCTATTTACAATACAAAATAAAAATGGGTTTAACTTTAATATTATTAAGTTTTAATCTATTTTTATACAATTCATATCTAAAACTCTAAAGTGCATACGGCTACGTATCAAGATTTTGCAGTCGTTTTAGAAGAAAATGCTTACATAGGACCTTCAAAACTTCCATTCTCAGTTTTAAACACCACATATTCACAGGCCCGTTTTTGCGTCACCCAGACATGTTTTAATCTCCGCTCAGCTTCGACGGTAAACAGTACTGGGGAGTAAAGGGACCGTACAAAAAGCCCCTGTTTGCTCTGCTAATTGAATTCATTGTACACAGATGATGTTTAAAGTGGCGAGCTTGCGCGCATTCATTACTACCTATTATCTCTTTAAGCTAGATTAGACAATGGATTGGATTAGAATTTAATAAAGATTTTGCTTGAGATACTTCAGGGGTTTATGAGGATGTTTTTTGTGACGTTTGTGAGTTTAATTTTATTTTTAATAATATTCTGTCGCATTTTTTAGGGTTCCGTAGTACCTACAAGGAACCCTTATAGTTTCGCCATGTCCGTCTGTCTGTCCACGGCATAGCGACGAAACCGTTGGTGCTAGAAAACTGAAATTTTGCATAAACATGTATGTTAACTAAACAAAGAAAGTCGTAGAGTAAAATTTGGAAAAATATTTTTTTTTCAGGTAGCTCCCCTACATGTAAAGTAGGGATTTTTTTTTTTTGTCGCCTACCCCATAGTGTGGGGTATTGTTAGATAGGACTTTTAAAAACGTTTAGGGGTTGCTAATACAGTTTTTTGATTTAGGGATCCGTTTGCGAGATAATTAACTTTAAAGAGCAAATTTTTGTTCGAGTAGGGCTACCCCCCCCCCTCTAAAAGCTAAACTACTGGATCCTAAAATCTGAAAAAAATTGTGTCGGTAGTACATGTAATGAACTTTAAAGGAAAACTATAGCGGATAAGTTCACTTCATTAGTTCAAGAGGAATAGGGGTCCGAAATGTCAGATGCAGTTACTCAGAATATTTCGTTCAAAATTCTTGAAACATAAATAAACATACATAATACATATATAAAATCACGCCTTTATCCCACGGGGGTAGGCAGAGACGATGGAACGCCATGTGCTTCGCTCCTTACATACTTCTTTCGCTTCCTTAACATTCATACATCTCGTCATACGTGCTAGCTGGTTTCGTGTACTACAAACATTTCCTATCTGAAGGACGCTATTTATCTGGTTACTTTAACTTAATTAGTTCTAGAGTAATTGGGGTCCAAAGTTCAAAATGCAGTTACTTAGAATAATTCGTGCAAATTACAAAAACCTTTGAAAGTAATGACTTGTATGAAGATGTTACTTGTTTAATACAGATAGTAAATCCCTTTTAAGTCGAAATATGTTGTTACGACTAGCTACGGAAGCCTACTGCGCGTGGCCCGACACGCACTTGGCCGGTTTTTACATGTCAAATCTAAAAGACACAGCCGGCAATTAACATTTTTAATTCAAATACAAATTAGCCATTCTCCTACCTCATAATGATTTTTTGAGATCTATCTGTCAGACCGTTCGTGATTCGATTCCATACATTTTTATAAGAGAACATAGACTCACACACCGGAATTCAGAACATAAATGCCCGGCTGTGTGCGGCCACTCTTAACTGCCTTATTAAACCAAAAATCTCGTAAGAAAGATACCCTCAATTTCCGAAGCCAGCCCTTCAACTAGCAAGCATTGTGCCCTCGTCAACGCTAAGTGGGCATGACGCATGACGCCACGGCGCGTCACGTCAGCGCCCGGACTGACGCGTGAATGTGCCATCACTTACCGCCATGCTAGCCACTATTGTGTGGCAGAAAGATTCCTGATAAACCTATTCAACCCTTTTGCGTAATAATATTATAGTGAAGAAATACACAGCAGTTTGGCCCGTTCTTGGCGTTATACGAAAGTAATGAATTGTTTGTTGACAAAATATTAACCTGCCAATTAAACGAAACTCCATTTTTTTTATACTACGCCCACAGCGAACGAACGTGTAGTTCACCTGATGGTCAGTGGAGTGCAGCCCATGGACATCAACAATCCACAAAAGCAGATTATGGATGCGTCGCTGCAGCTGAGGACTACGGTGTTATGCCTCATGTGCCAGTAATTTCAGGACCTGATCTCACCACCAAACCGGAACACAGTAATGGAAGCACTACTATTTGGCGGCAGGTTAAAGGTGAGACGGTGGTGCTGCCGCCCTCGAGCTCATTCACAAGAGCTCTACCACCATTACCAGCTGGATAAAGAAAAGAAACTCCTTCCTAAATTATACTTTGTTTCGAATGTTTTTTTATCCTAGTAATCTTATAGCAGTAATATAGCAACGTATATGTTGATTTACTGTAAATAAATATTACCGAGATGGCTTTGGCATAGGCGTATAACAGCCACATTTTACGTATCGTGTTTAGGTCCCGTGTGTTAGGGGATAAACCTATCGCCATCCAACGAATACAATTCTGACTCAGTGCTTCTATTGAGAATTTTCCAAAGGAAAAATCCGAAATAACAATTTTGCCCGACCTCGCGGGAGAGACGCATTCGTTTACCACCAAACCAACAAGGCAGTCAAAGCTATTACTTACCAGTTTAAAACGGTCAACTAAAAGTTCTTCTTCAACTCATTTTAATAAAAGTCGTCAATACTCGACTATGTAATTACATAATCATAAACTGATATTCGCACAACATACATATATAGCTACTTTCCTCCGTGATTGAGTCATTTAATCTCATGTAACGACACCCGAGGCAGTGATAGAATACGATGCCTCTCTGTCAAAATCTATCGGTATAATTTTTCGTTCGTTAAATATAAATTGTCGGGCGTGACGTGACGTTGGACGCCTTCCAAAAATGGTAGCAACTATCCGTGAAGCAAAGATACTGGAAACTGCTGGCTTTCAGTGAGAATGGAAAACAATAGATTGTTGTAAATCTTTCTCTGGTACTGCGCGAATCGATATTTCGCTCTCGGTAGGACACTGTCCCGAATATCATATCTTTTTTATTACTACTCAGTATAATACACCAAATAATTAATTTATCCTATGATTCAAAAACCATAAAGCCTTTTAGATCGCAGTTAATTACTAGCTCGCGTGTTAGTCTAAAAGAAACTATTTATTTCGACTGTGTGTTGCATATAACTGTACTGTGTAATATATTCTATATCTTATTCCATTTCTTGAGGCACACGTTATCTTATTTCTAAAACATTTGCAAGCAGACCAACTGTCTGTCACCAAATAAATTCCACTACATGGAATAGCACGTCTAACCATTCCTCATACATATTCACAAGCAAGACGTCCTGCGACCCCTTAATACCCCAAAATGTATATTTGATGATGTCCTCAACACATCTAGAAACTCTATCCGACTCATTTAAGACGGTTTGTATTCAACAAGGCTGCGACCAACGCTATGTGTTTTTAAATCGGTCGAGTTTTGTATATTTATAGATTTGTTTAGATTAAGATGGCTGCTTTTATCGGCGGTTTGAAGGGTCCGTTTTAGAGGGTCGAATCGGGGAAAAGCTGTGGATTATTAAAGGTCTTTGTCTGCTGCCCTCAAGGCTGAATAATGGGATATTTAGAGATTTGTTCCTTGGTTAAATACATATGATAAGTAATGATACAAACTTTTAAAAACGATACGTTAGAAATGTATCACTTGGCAATATTCCCAAGCATGCATAAAACCATGCATGCTAGATTTTTCAGGCTTGCTATATAGTATACAAGGTGGATCGGACATAGCGCTGGGATATGAAAAAAAAAACAACCAATTGCCGAACAAATTTAATTGTCTCTGTCAATGTTTTATTCGTTGAGAATAAGGCCATTTTTTTCTACACTGACAACGTTTAGAATCAGTTTTTTAATAAATGCTTCTATGTCACATCAACCATGTAAAAATCCAAAACCATCAACTATGTAACAACGTGCAAATACTTTATTACATTGGAGGACTAGGGTTATTATGCCTTCCACTATTCTAATGTTATAGATAGGTACCGATTCCTTCGTTTGACTTAGTCTTAAAATAACAATATCCTTAATCGTACAAATTGAAGTTCCATTTAACTGATCCTAAACAATCTACACAACAACTTAAAGAAAGGTAGATCGAAATTTAGTAGAGTAAAAAACTTTTCTTTTATTGTTTAATCGCGAACACAAATATGTGGGTGAATGCGGGCGATGGGAAACTTGCTAAATATTGTGACGGACTGTCCTGTAACTTGGTTAACTACACGATTTTATTTATTTTTGATATTCGAATTTGTACTTGTTTTTATAGTTTAAGAAGTTGAGGAGCATCATATTCGTATCAGATATTTGATGTGCCGTAGTTCACCACATAAAATGTCAAATATCAGACTGAAAAAGTCAAAGGTAGCTAAAGCACGTTGTACCATCAAAAAAGTAGATTAATGAACCACCTTAATACTATTTTTGTATACAAATATGAAATCACTAAAGTCTAAATTTGCTTGTTCTATCAACATTTATGTCAATATATTATTATATTATATTATCAACTTTGACAATTTCAAAGGAAATATTTGTCTAATGGTTCATGAATCAATTTTGCTGACAGCACATTGACACTAATATTTAAAAGCAAGTAGTTTCTTTTTGATTAATAGAGTTATTAGCGAGTAAAACCGGCTATCTTCTTTTTATTTGCGTCACATTGAATAACACAGTTTAATATTACTTAAATTTATTTGTCCGGGATTCAGCCAAAAGAACGGCCTTTTCGGAGGACATAAGAGGCAAGAAAGAAGTTGGGCATCATTTGGCGACTGGCACTACATTTGCAGACAGCGTGGTTGGCGTCACCAGACTTGCCTGGCAGTGGCCAACTTAGATACTTGTGGCCAAGGCAGATTGTTTCCAGGAGGTTTTTTAATTAATATGTGGCACGCCAGATAGGCTTCTATTCAGAAACAGGCTATATTTCAACGATAACCAAACCTAGCTTTATTGTAGAGTTTTGTTGTAGTAGTGTAGTAGTTTTGTTGTATAGAAGTAAATATCTAGAGGTGTTATACTAACACTGTGACAATAATTGCCTCACTAATATATTAATAGCGAATCTTATTAGTAAACAGTCATTACATGATTACATTACTGATGACAGACTCTATTAACTGATGGATAATATTGTAATTGATTGTGATTAGCTATTGTGATTGCCTGCATTAAGTCATTATGTGTATTGCATAGTCCTCACTACTATGATTTTGCATTTATCGATACAATAGGGATGAATTTTATTTGTGTGTATGTGTGTGTGTGTGTGTAACTGTGTTCATTCCTTAATAATATTGTACTGTCTCGATGGTCTAGTGGTTAGCGTATACGCCTATTACCACGGGGTCTCGGGTTCGATTCCCGGGTCGAGCAAAGTGTTATTTGTGATCTTTCCGTCCGGACCTATGCAACCTAAACATAACAGGTGAAATGTGGGTGTGGTACACCTCTGCCACAACCTTCTAGGTAATATAGGCGTGATGTTTGTTGTGTGTAATATTGTGTGCTTAATTTAATCAAATAAAGTGTGTATAAAATTTTACTTAATTATTATAATTGGTGTATTCACATTAATTTCAAGCAATTAAAAATAAATTAATTGATACAATAATGTTTTTTTTTCTTCCATAAAGTGTCATAATAAATCTAACATTTATTAGGCTACTTTATTAGTATCTGAACTAGGTTTCCCTGTAAAACAGATTAAGTTTTAAATAAATTTATTACTACAACAATGACAAGTGTTACAACTTAAATAATTGAAAACGAAATAAATTTTGTTGAATCAGAAAACAATATCGAACACAATTAAATGGAGCTACTATCTTACGTCCATTTATTGCCAAAAGTTGCAGACAGATTTCCATCCAATTTCTGCGCAAACTGCAATCCAAATGGTATTAAGTTGCCATCGAAATGTGGCAATCTATGGCTCTAACGGCCACGTATTGACAGTGTCCCAAACTTCGGCCATTCCCCGTATCTCAATGGCATCGCGATTGCATCTAATTTATAATACTGCTGATCATTTAAAAAGTAGTTTCATTTAAAAGTGCCTTTAAATTAAATGATAGGGATCGGTTTAATTCTGGGTGAGTTAAAAAAGGTGTTGGAAGTCGATGTTTAGTTGTTTTAAAATTAAAGTTATTTTTTGCGTCAGTATTTAGTTTGTAATATAAATTGAAGCTGTTTTTTTCTGTCGGTAAAGTTATTTGAAGTTTTGACAGAGAGAGATTTTAAAGAGTATATAGCAAGCATTTATACTATTTTAAGCTGATTGATAACATGGTGATATTTATCAAGAATTGTTGCCGAAAAATTATACCATGTAATAAATATAATCTAAACCTCACGAATTGCAGTGGTATAACACGATACTTTTAATAATTATTTAATAATAATTTTAAACATCAAAACAAGCTAGCAGAACATGTAAATACCTTAGCAGCAAACCTTACAGGCCTCGGCAGTGTTGTCAAGACTGAGAAGAACAGTGTTTCAACCCTCAAAAACCGGTTAATTATTCAATAGTGAGAAAGATGTAGTATATAGTGGACTCTCCTTACAGCTAAATGACATGACCAGACATTGATCACAAAAATTCGCATAAATGTGGAAAAACAGATTGCTGTAGTACAGTGGTTCCCAATTAGTTTTTTCAACGTACCCCTTTAAGAAAGACCTCCAACTTGCGTACCCCTTTATAGACCAGGGTCGATAATTTGTAAAACCAAAAAAAAATATAGTAGGATGAAACCCATTAGAAAAAAAGGAGAATATTATAAAAATGAAAGGAAAAATAATTTACGGGCGATCTGAGGTCAGGAAGGGGATGGGGGGTTTGGTTTAAGGGTAAAAAACGTTTTTTTTTCGATTTCCGGCAAAACTAAAAGTCCTATGGAAAAAAGTCGAATGGCAAAGTTGTTGATAATATAAAATAATTTTTAACAAAAAAAAAACCGACTTCAAAAAGTAGGTAAACTAAAAAGCAAAAAATAAATTTACTTCGCACAAAATAAGACGTTTTTTCATTTAGTTAAATAGAAATTATTAAATAATTATTTTATAATTCTGAAGTCGGTGCCAAGTAAAAACAACCTTTCTACAATATCAAATTACAGTTCACACAAAAAGGGAGGCGTAGTTGTGCTAGTGCGCGGTCGCCAAGTATTGGTACTTACCACAGAAATATAACTAATATTCAGTCAGAAAAAAGTTGTTAGAACGATTAATATTATATAAACAGAGTTATTAATTGTTTACTTGGCACCGACTTCAGAATTATAAAATAATTATTTAATAATTTCTATTAAACTAAATGAAAAAACGTATTATTTAGTGCGAAGTAAATTTATTTTTTGCTTTTTAGTTTACCTACTTTTTGAAGTCGGTTTTTCTTTTCTTAAAAATTATTTTATTTTACGATTTTAAGTGATGGGTAGACCGAGCAAGAATGTTTCTCGAATGAGGAGACGACGGTTACTTGAGACGGAAAACTTATTTATAATAAACAAGAATTAAATCCTTTCTCCTGACTATTGAGGGTCACGACCTTCCATCATCAGCTCATTTGACACAATAACTAGCAGTAGGAATATGCGTATACAGTAGTGAAAGAATTATCCTTTAACTCCTAACTATTAAGGAGTTGACCTTCCATCATCAGTTCAACCACATAAAATTATTGCGACCAATCATAAATCCTGGCCTCGATTAATAAAATATGAGGGTTGCCCCCGATTTCTCTGGGATCCCATCATCAGACCATGACATGCTAACAATGGGACCACCTTTGAAATATCTCCGTTCCAACAGCTCACTTGACATCATAACTAGCAGTCTGAATATGTGTATAGTAGTGAAAGAATTATCCTTTAACTCGTAACCATTGAGGAGTTGACCTTCCATCATCAGCTCATCCACATAAAAATACGTAAATACTGGTGTAGCTTTGAAAAACACACTAAAAACATTACATGTGCCTATAAAATTCGAGGGTTGCCCTCGATTTCTCTGAGATCCCATTATCAGATCACGACATGCTGACAATGGGACCCTTTTGGAATCATCTCCTGTCCAACAAAAAAAGAATCATCAAAATCAGTTCATAAACGACCGAGATATCAAATATAAACAAATTTTAGCTTTGCTATGCCTTTTTGTATTTTATATAATATTAAAATATATAATTAATATATACAATTTTGTAGTAATTTAAAGTAGAGATTTCAACGAACAGAAAACATACCAACTTTTTGAAAAAAGCTGATATTTTGACGGGTGAATTTTCGATCGAAAATTAGGGTGCTTTTTTGATATTCATTCAAAATAAGGTGAAAAAAATAAATATTTCCAATCAAATAAATTACAGCGTATTTGGGACATAAAAAGGTAAGTTTTCACCAAATTTCGTGAAAAAATATTGTTTGTGAAAGATAAAAATAAAAAACCAAAATCTTCGTTTTTTGAATTTTTCACATACATTTTGGGGTTATAAGAAATAAGTGCAAATACAAAAGTTTTGAGCTTTTTATTACCAACAACTTTGTCATTCGACTTTTTTCCATAGGACTTTTAGTTTTGCCGGAAATCGAGAAAAAGCGTTTTTTACCCTTAAAACCGATAACACAAGCACAGCGACACGCTCACGCGACATAAGCCGAACTGAATGATTGACAATGACGAGCAAATAGGCGGCAGCGGTAGCGGCCGCGATCGGGCGACGTGAGGCGCGGGAGTCGCGGGAAACACGGGTCAATCGCCGCCGCCGCGGGCCAAAGCGCTTGATGCATGCGATTTACTTACCGGCTACTGCCGTTTAATTAAATAGAATATTTTTTTGGCAGTTGTAGAAATAGAAATAGAGATTCTTTATCTGTCAATGTGGGTATATTAATATTTTTTATAATTAAGGATTTTAGTTTAGAGATTGCTGCGCGTACCCCTTGATGCAGTCTCGCGTACCCCTGGGGGTACGCGTACCACTAATTGGGAACCACTGCTGTAGTATAAGGAAAAATATAAAAAAGTCACGGCAAATATTATTCATGATATCTAGTCATGAATAATATTTTCAACAAAAGTGTAAGTCTAAAGTCGTTTTCCCAAAAAAATTGTAACAACGACCTATATCAGTACAAAACCTTTATTCTGCTGGGGCATCACAACTCCCGCATCCCTTAATATTTTAAAACAAGCTCTATTTTGAAATAAAGCGACGTTCCATTTATAAAAAATCACTGTCTCCAAAGGTCCCCAGTGAAAAATTATAACGCGACGCGTACATTTTGTTGCCAGAGGAAAAAAATATGTTTTCCCTTTGTATTTGAGACGTAATATTTCAGAGATGCCTGTCGGGCGTCACCGTTGTGAAATATTCGTCGGTTTAACCTAAAATACATTATTATTAAAATGTTATAAAAATTGCATTGCATAATTTGACAGTGACGGTTCCGCACAAGAATATTCTGCGGGGAATTTCTTGCGAGCCTGAATGATGTCTTTGCTTTGTAAAAGTAGGTAAATATGAAATTGGTAACATTCTCTTCGGATGGAATAATGATTTAATTTAGAGAAACGTTTTTATGAATGTTTTTATTTTGGTTTCTCGGTGATTGTGGATAGCTTTATAGTAAAATTGTGAAGCAAAAATATCTTTTTTATTTGAGGGAATGTATTTCCGACATAATCAATGTTGAATCATGAATAAAATGTATGGAAACAATAATAGTACTTTAATAAATAATCGATTGAAATCGATTTTATAAAAATCGATTTATTAATAAATTGTGTCTACTACTCATCACTAGTGAGTGGAATACGTCGAACAGGAGTTTCTTTAGCTATTTTATGTTATAGTGGAATTAAGTTAAATTATACAAAAATGAAATACAAACTATTGCTATTACTTACAGTAATATTTACCTATTATGAAGGTGAAGCACAAACCCGCAAAAAGGGGTAAGAATTGGTATATTCCTTGTAAACGTACGTTATTCCTAAAACTGCAACTAGTATCGTGTTAATGAGTTATTATAATTATATACATTAGCTTTAATTATTTTTTACGATCTGATCTGAAAAGTTGTGTATTGTTTTATCAACGTCTTTAAAAATCACATGATTAGATTTCTACGTATATTTTTATCCAGTGTCTATGTCTTGCTACGAAACCCTTACCAGCGACATCGTGGACCATCAACAGTTAAAAGAAGCCTAAAGGTGAGAAGGTAAAGGTAAGCTGACTAATAGTCCAGTTACCATTACAACTATATCTATTTATAAGAATTCCAGACCTTAAAAGAAATTTATCATTCACAAAGCTTAGCAAAAAATCTTCAGAGACGCTAAATCTTTAAAAATCACTGTCGTTTTCCGCGACGTTGACTTTAAAAACAAATTATATGCGTTACAAATCAAATAAGGCTCAAGTCGGGCTGGCACAATGGACTCATTAATGAAATTAACCGACCTAATTATTCTTTTGACGAGAATAAAAGGAAGAAAGGCAGGAGACATTTGGCGGACATTCCGTAACGGTAAATAGCCGTCATATATTTTTGCGAGACAAATGAAATACTGATATTCTTTTCTTTAGCATTGTCTTGTCTGTTTTTGGCATTTCTGTGTAATATTGTGAACGGAACACGGGATATTTTCATTACTGGCAACAATTTGTAGCAGTTCTTACATTCCATAATTTGCGGTAATCAAAACTGTTTAGATCTCTCTTAAAGGTTGATTGATACCTTGTACCTAATAAGATCGAGATGCTTCGCAGCAAATAATTGTGTTTTTAAATATTTCGACATAAAGATTGAACCCTTTACGGCTATACCTCATGGGGACCAACTACATGGTATGCCTTGCAAAGTATATCTGCTCTTATTGATTATGCTATTAAAACGAATTTTGTCACCAAACTAGGTAACATACACTTCAAAATAATCACCCAAAACCGAATAATTACGTAGTCTGGTCTGTACGGCACATAATTTTGATTTATCGAGGTGTATTTCACGGGCTCGTCTCACAAAGGGTCTCGTTCCATTGTGAGGCGAGTCTGTCGGTGACAAACGCACGGACTGTGGCGTGGCGTCCGAATGGGATGCGATTGGGAACCAATGCAGCATTGCGACTATTTGCTACTAAACAGAGGAACGTGATTATTGGCTTAATGGAGAAATATTTCATTTTCAGCATTGTTGTCGATTTTAACTGTTTAATGGTTTTTATTCTGCCCTTAAACTAACATAGATGGTGTTTTTAGAAACATACTTTATTCATATTCTGAAATATTATGATCTTATCTATCTAAATAATAATTTATAGTGAGAACGGGTGGTGCTTACTCATTTGATGTTGGTTGGCTCTGAAAAGAGCCTTTTGCTAATGCCTCATTCCACAGATATTGATAAGGCTTTTTTAGTTAAAGAAAGTGTATTAGGGCCATAGCAGGTGTAGCCCCTTATGTAAGTTGTAGACCACTCTTTAAAGACTTTAAGGTTTTGACTTTGGTTTCTTTATATTAGATACTAAAAGAGACCATACGAAATTAAAAAGTGTACAGTGTAGAACCACTCTTCATCAAAAAAATTGTCATCATGAGCACCTTAATATACAACAACATTCTACAATATGTAAGAAAATTACAAATACATATGTTTAAGATAAAATTAAAGTTATGGTTAATGGATCAATGTTTTTACACAATTAAGGAATATTTTAACTATAAACATACATCAAAAATGCATATGTAAAATTATCTGTATTTAATTGGTTATGATTTGATTATTAATTCTATTTTTTTTAATTATTTGATTAATAATTCTATTTTTTTTATTATTATTACATAAAATATCTTATTTGTATGACATCTGAATGGCTAAACATGTCGGACTGTAAATACGTTAGTTAAGAGCTTTATGCTGTTAAACATGTTTAAGAGCAAGTAAACTAAGTATTATCTCAGAGTACATAATCTACTATTCTATTCTATTTTGGGTGGTGTCCTGAACAGGACTACTTAGTACCATTGTGGTGAAAGGATCACCTAGACCCTGCGTTTCCGAAATCTAGGTGTCCAGGGTTCGCCGGACGTTTGGGGAAAACTTGTTCACTTTCTACGTCGCTCGGGGAGGCTCCTTTCATGCACATATTCTGGGAATAAGGCCACATAGAATGCAATTAAAGTAGGTACCTACTGGGCCGGGGTGATATAAAAACTTTGACTACTGACTCGTAAGAAGAAGAAGATCATTTATAGCGGGTGGATAAAACGTTACGTCACACTACCTACCTTCACAATGTCACGCGTTAAGTTTATTATTATTATTTATAGGATTTCACACTAGCAGCTATTAAGCTGATGCGTGTGTGTTTTGCGATTTGGAGAATTTGTCAAGTTGGTTTTTAAAACTGTTTAAGCTGGGTGCATTTATCACAATTTCTGGGAGTTTGTTCCATGCTGATACTACACGATTCGGCAAGAAGTGTCTCAGCGGGTTTCCTTTGTGAGGTTCTGTACACAGTTTAAGTGAATGTCCTCTGAGGTGTTTGTTCTCGTTTAGACTGTACAAATTCTGTATTCCAGGAACATTGTAACAACCGGAGAGTATTTTGTATGTTTCAATAAGACTTCCTCTATGTCTACGAGACTCCAGCGTTGTGAGGTTAAGGTGTTGAAGACGTTCTTCGTAGGGTTTGTTTTTTAGTAATGCAGCCATCTTAGTTGCGCGTCTTTGTACTTTTTCCAAGAGTGCAATGTCTTTTTTGAAATAGGGGTCCCATATTACATAAGCATGTTCCAGGAGGGGTCTGACATAGGTTTTATACAGTTTCAATAATGTTCTTGGGGTTAGACACTTAAATGATTTCCTTATCATATATAGGATACTGTTTGCTTTTTTTACTACACCAATAATGTGTGTTTCCCATTTAAAATCTTTGCTAATGGTGACGCCTAAGTCTCTTTGTGTATCAACCGGTGTGAGTTTCTGATGTCCAAGATAGTATACATTATGAGGATTCTTTTTCCCCATATGTAATACTGTACACTTTGTTGCATTCAGAGATAACAGCCATTGCTTAGACCAGTTAAAAATGGCGTTCAAGTCATCTTGTATACCTTGAGTTTGTAGGCACGGATTTGCAAAAAATTTCGTGTCATCGGCAAATAATGAGAAAGGCAGTTTCAATGTGCTCTTTAGGTTGCTCTTTAAGTGAAGAAACATTTTGCAGACTACGCTGACATAATCATATTATGTTTTAATAAACATGTTGATAAACATTTAACGATGCCCCCAATCCTTTCCCGCCTCGGTTATGTCTAATATCGTCGTCCTTTACGATTGTCACTTTGCGGCTACATACCTCAATAAGCGTGCCTTAAATCGTGGCACATACTAGCTCTGCAAACAATGTTCACGTATTATTAAACGGCCTAATCTGACAGTTTACTCCATCGACATAGTTCGTGAATTACCGCATTCCAGAAACTATTGTTCGGCACAGATGGTATATTTAGTCTACTACGCGTTCGCCTCCATTTGTCCAAATATGCCCGTCCCACTTTTAAAATAAAAGCGGGAAGTATGAATTAATGTAATTTAAATTACTTCTTAAGTTTTCAAAACAAATGCTTATTCGCCATACCTTACCTCTTATGAATCCTTTTGACTGTTTTGACCGTTTCATTTTTGGTATGTTATTACAAGAGTTGAAGCATAGACAAACTGAGGCCTAGACATAACAGGTTATTTGGAGAAACGGGACAGGTAAATTTGGCCATCTTGAAGTAAACGACTTCGTCGGCTATACATCTCGGATGTTTCGATCAATACGGTATGATAACCCTAAGACGGTATCATAAGCGAGTGCAACGTAAAACTTAAACTTTTATTTACAGTTGATAAAAAGTCTTATTTAAAGACACTTTAATTTCAATGCAAACACAAACAATTTGTCTTTAAAAGTTTTAGTGATATCGATTTGGTTGGATAAGATATTTTATCGATTAATTTTTTTATCGTTTAGCTTTGACTACGACTGAGTAGAGGTATTTAATTTCGATAAGGGATATAGGTGAGTCTTCTGTTATATAATTTATTCTACATTTATTATGAGATTATTAATTCGTTATTATAATGTAGAAAACTAGTGACTCTTCTGTGCCCTTACACTGTGCACACAAAGTTTGTGAATTACCGCATACCCCGGGATTAGTCCTGCCATACGCGTGAATACGGGTTTTCATTATTAATTTATTCACCTTGTCTTGTCCCTTCTGACCCAGTAATAATTTATACAACGGGATGCTCTATAAGCTTAAGATTATTATTAGGAAAGGCCGAGGTGCAATCTATTTACCGCGCCTTCAAAATCCATCCTGAGTATTTAATATTTAAATACTCTCAAACTCTGTGTTTAGAACTTACCTCAATAACATTATTTACTTTAAAATTGATATCTAGTAAAATACACACAGTTTAATAGAAAATTGACGCAATATCAACAAGGAAACAGAGGCAAGCAATGTGTACTATCCACAATAATAAAACTTATATTAGTGCACACAAGTTATTACATGAAATACCCACAATTATTGAAAACCCAAACATAAATCAATTAAACAACAATTCGAGCGAAACATTCTTGACGTAATGTAAAACTGAACCCACAAAAGAGTGTTTTACCGGAACAATCCGGGAAATGTGTCCCTTGACAATCCCGGGGTATATCTACCTACTAACGTCATATCCCGGGACGCTCCGTAAATGATTTGAGTAATGTCCTCTCTCTAGGGATTTCGCAGACAAATAAAATGAAATTTTAATAGTTGTAATTGAAATATTGTATGTAATTTGTAGGTCGAAAGGTTGTAGGTGAATGGGGTCAATTCTAATGTTAATTAATAAAGTATGCACTGATGCTATGGATTATGAATTGATTTATCATGTTTGTATTAGCATAAAGCTGAAAACCAACAAAGCTTTTAGGATTGAATGCTTTATCTACCATTGGGATAGCTTTATACTAGCAATAACTATCTACCGGTTAGGCTTTGAGTATTACTTTACCAATGATTAGCTAAGTCGATGGCTGAGTAAAATTTTATTTTGACTTGCCATCGTGGTGAAAGGATTAGCCAATTCGCTTTGGGGAACTCGCGAATTGCCCAGGGTGCGTCGGACGTAGGGAATCGTTGTGTACGTCACTCGGGGAGACTCCTTTCATGCAACCCTGAACTCTATTGAACTCAAGTGTTTAATATTATTTTTGATATTGAGGTCTATTTGCAAGCATAAAAACCATAATACAATTATCCGATACGAATTTTATCTTGACATCCTGCCAAAGCATACATGGATAAACACTCGTAATTTATGATTACAGTTCTCTATATTATCACATAAGTAAGCTCTCAATAGCTCGCACTACGACCCGTGCCAAATGTTTGTATACGTGTGAGACATTTGATTGCACACACACACGCACACATATGCGGTCCTAGACACAATACCAGACTTTTACACATTTATATCTAGGAGTTACCTCCTCTCTGGTATAGGAAGCAATAAAAGACCAGTATAAATAAATAAACGACGTAATATGAGACCTTGCGCACTACGCCATCGCCAGATAAACTAAAATACAAAGAAATATATTTGGCTACGTTAATTAAAAAACAACTTATTACCTTTGCTAATAATCCTTAATAAAAAAAAATATTGAAACCGAAAAAACGTGTATTACGCAATGATATTATAGAACTATAGATATGTTACGTTCATAGAAATTACGATTTAAATCCGTTCCGAGCTATTCCAAATTGCACACATAGACAAATGTAACTGATAAGTAAAACAAAAGATACGAAATAGCACGCAAATGAAAGAGATAGCTATAGTTTTAATGATTGCACTTCAGTGGTACGCACGTGACTGCGCTCGACGCAGGCCACACGCAAACTAAACACAAGACGTCCCAATTGGGACGTATTTGAGTATTCACAGCGCGAGCGCTTATAACATATCTGCTTTTGTTTTTATATAATATCATTGGTATTACGTTTATTTAATTTCAACTTTTTATTTGGAAAAAGATTATTTAAATAAAAATATTTCTTTTATAAAATTATTTAAACAAGCACCGTGTAATTCAGATTATGTCTTTGATATTATATTGATTTATATTTATTAATAGATGTAATATTGATTGATTCACAATAAATTGCTATCAAGGATTATTATAATAGCACATACAATAAAAACGCCATAGAACCTTTCTTTTAATAACTTCCTTATACATCTACGGGACAGTTTAATCGTGCAGTGTATGCAGTCCCTAACGTAGTTCAGACGGCACTTATCGAGCCATTTTATTGTGTCTACGAAAAGATAGGCATCTGAAGCGAACTTATACCATCAAACGTTTGGAGGAGCTCAGCCATTTGTTAGTTCAATGTTATTATGGTCAACTTCTGATTGAGTTTGCTCAAATGAACATAGTTCGTAAGCTCGTTGCTTATCGTTTTGTGAATGGAGTTTGGCTAGTATGTTTACGTAGTAGTTTTCTAAGTAGATTGTGAGGGATGATGTGTTTATCGAGTGACTGTACCACGTCGTACGTAATCGGGGCTCTATTTTATTTGTACGTCAGATGTAGCTTTACTTGCAATTTCTCATATCAAAACTGTACGGTAACGGGTTATTCCCGTCATGTCGTACAGTGCGTGCAGAGCATAATTCAGAAGAGACGGTACTTATCGAGCCATTTTATTGTGTCTACGAAAAGATAGGCATCTCAAATAAACTTGTGCCATCGAACCATAGTAAAAATAGATAAGTATGTTATCTTCGAACAAAGGTACATCGCGCCGTTTGTATGTACGCGTAGCGCTTGCCACGCCCCGGGTTCATGTACGTACGCACGCACACTACGCCGCTCGGCCACTCACTCGGTCACCGGTAGTGCGGGCCGTGGCATTACTGTGAGCGGTCGGTGTTTGTTTAAAAAATTAGGTACGGTTACGCGCTGCACTGCAAAATATCTTCGCGAGTCAAAAGATATTATTGTGAAGTTTATGGTTGTTCAAACGACACTATTTCAAACCTTATTAATAAATATAATAATATATAATATTATATTAATAATTATAATAAGATAATTTTATTAATATAATATTGGTCTATTTGACAAAGAATTTAATTTCATAGTATTATTCTCTCCATAACCATTTCTAGTCATTGTATTTTGGTTGCTATAACTTACACATAACAATTATTGTCAATAAACAAACAAAATTGTATGAATTATTTGAAAGATGGTGTACATGAGTTTCTCACCAACCACTCATGATGCAATACCCATCGGAGCTGGTACTTGGATTGATTTTAATTCAAACCTCAAAGTTGAATTGAAATCAATCTAAGCTCCGGTGATTCAAATTATTTTGTTGCAATTAATATTATAATTTAATTAACTTAAGTTTTATTTTAATTTTATTTATTTGAACGTTAATGTTTGTTTTGACGTGTTCAAGCGCCCTTTAGGGCCCATGGAAATAAATGATTTGACTTTGACTTAACATAAATAAATGCTTTGTTTTGTAAAATTTAAAATATCAATCTGACAAGTGACAACCCTGCGGCTCTAGCAAGTTTAGGTATCGTGCGCTCCTAAACGTCGGGAGTTGGCTTACTTATCTATTTTTACTATGATCGAACGTTTGGAGGAGCTCAGCCATTTGTTAGCGCAATGCTGTTATGATCAACTTCTGATTGAGTTTGCTCAAATGAACATACTCGTAGTTCGTAAGCTCGTTGCTTATCGTTTTGTGAATGGAGTTTGGCTGGTATGTCTACGTAGTAGTTTTCTAAGTAGATTGTTGGAGATGATGTGTAGTATCGTATGACGTAATCATTTCGTGATATTTTGGTTAAGTTCCTTTTATATCGTTCCACAGGCACTTTATTTAAGATGGTTCAGTTAAGACCCCTTTCTGAACATAATAGCTGATACCAATCTTCATGTCTTTTGAGTAAAGGAAGTTTCAGTTAATTTTTGGATTTTACTGAACAAATTCGTCATTTTTATAAATGGTTTTGTTTCTTATCACTCAGTTTCAGTTATTGCCCCATAATGCTATGATAGAGATGTATAACATATTTCACCCAGTGAGTTTAGGCTCCATTTGATAAAACAAAAAACCGATCGCCATCACATTGTGAAGGAGAAAAGAAGTAGGTATTTATGCAGTATATATTACACAGAAAACTACGACGATCTAAAACACCGTTTTCCTTATAAACAGAGCCGAAAGTCCCCATCAGTTAATTGCTCGTACATCCGTAACAAGGCATCGACACGAATCGCTCGTGTTCGGAGCTTGTACAAAATTTACCAAACTTTGTAGTCGCCCGGGGCATCGAGCGAGTTTGCCTCCTGTCTAAGCTGATGGATGTACAAATTGTTTGACTTTTGTATGAGTTTTTGTGTTAGGTATCTTGGAATTTAATTAAAGTTATTATTTTCTTACAAAAATCTTAGTACATCTAGAAATCGTTGGTACATTTCATTGTCAAAACCTCGGGGTCTGACAACAAAAACGACTCACATGAAATGAACATTAAGTTAAGTTTTATTATTCTGTCAGTTATATAAGTTCTGAATGGAATATTACTATCGATTGACAGTAAAATCAATTTTCCTAAAGATGAAGTGCCTAAAGGCATCTGTCCTACTCCACCCTACCTCTAAACAATCTTGGCTTGGTGCGTGTTCTATCATTGGTTTAACACTCGTAAGCGTAAGTGTGGATAAGTAATTAAAGATAAACATTGCTATTATGACACTGTGATGTAAAGCAAATAATGTATGTTACAATTATATTCGTTCTACAGTTCTCAAAGCGCTTTACACTTATGTAGTAGATACGTCATGCTCAAGACAAGACTATACTCTTAATATAATTATGTAATTTGTAATTATTCTGGTATCAAAATATTTAAAATATCCTTTGCTAAAACATTTGGTAGATCTGGGGACTGAACCAGAGACCACTAGACTAGACCGGCAAGACTATTAAACACTTTCCTTATTTACTATGAATATGAATTGCGTATAAAAACTGTAGATAGATAGATAGAAAATACTTTATTTTAACAAACTATAAAAAGAAATCTCTTCTTCTTCTTCTTCGTCGTGTCGATGGCTGAGTCAAATATAAAAAAAAAGGTTTCAAGGTTTTGACTTGCCATCGTGGTGAAAGGATTAGCCAATTCGCTTTGGAGAACTCGCGAATTGCCCAGGGTGCGCCGGACGTAGGGAATCGTTGTGTACGTCACTCGGGGAGGCTCCTTTCATGCATAAAAAGAAATAAAAGAAACAAATGTACAAAGGGCAGCCTTATCGCTTAGATAATAAGAAATTATTTGCTGATTATATTTAATAATAATTATTACATAATATTAATTATACTAGAAAAAAGAATGTATATAAGATATATAAATATGTTATAATATATATATTACAAAATACTATAAGTGAAGATAGCGACCATTTTTTTTAAAAGATTTACCATAGAAATTGGTGGTGTGCGCTGGCATCTCCAGCCTAAAGCTTTCAAGTTCTAAAGTATCAAGTACTTTGTGTGCGTGTCATGTACAAACTTGAAGCGCTGTTAACTGCGCTGTAACTGTATTCTGCATCTCTCATCAATTTCTTTGATATCTATTAAAATATAAGGTACAAGTTGTATCTATAACATTGTAGCATAGCTTTAGGTGTTTGTTCAACCCTACTTCTTACCTTATGCCCCGAGGGCTACATCTTGTAGATACATTTGCACAGTTTGTGTTCGATTGCAAGGGTGCGTGTTTTATCACCGTTTTGAATCGTTCTACGACCCTTTACCAGTTTAGCTGCAGGCATAATCTGTCTTTGAGTAAAATGTGTTTCTTGATTGAGTTGAGTATAAAGTTTTATTTTAACTTATACAATCTTTTTTGCTTCTCCTCGTCATGTCGACAACTTTTAAATCAAGTTTTCTCATCCGCGATCATGAGCGCTTCTCTTGTGCAGGTGGTGGGTCTGTGGAGCATTTAGCAGAGTTGTTGAAACATTCGTTTCATTAATAAAGCTACCTGGCCAGGTTTTCATTGCTTTAGCCGACCTGAGTCCGAATTAAGTTTTTATCGCATGGCTGATGGTGTATCTTGTCACGTCAGTTTATGGATGCTACCAGTATGCTCTGTCTCACTGTGGTCGTACTTTTTATTCGGATGGTTGTTTCGAAAATCATTATTGTAAAATTGACCGTGATTGTGAAATTTTTATAAACCTGACCCAACATCATGTTGGAGATCCTCTACATCATTTATTTATGATATTTGTAATGAATACTATCTTAAAAACAAATAATGGCAATGAGCCAGCAAATAGAGCCATGACGTCACAATACAGTCGTCCGTCACGATAGTGTGACGTGACGTCATTAGTCAGTGTTCCCCCGGCGTTAGTAAACGATATCTCAGCTGTGACCCGGAAGAGAGGTTCTAAGGTCACCCGTCTTTATTCTGTTTTTGTTTGCTAATATGTTTCTTAAAAATCTTGTGACTAAGCTTGCGGAATAATGTTTCTACAAAACTGCACTAAAACTGCTTTGCTCAATATAAAATAAGATAACTTCACGGTCTATGATTAAGTAGAAGAGTGTGGCAGAGGTTTATTACACCCATACTGCACCTGTCTACTACTACGAGCAGTTATTCCTGACGTTAGCTAAACCAACGAGGCAGTTTGCTAAATATATTTTTAGGCCACTTATGATAACCTGTCTTGAAGCCATGAATAATAAATTGGGCAGCGATAATCATTCACCCTGAAAATCGTATAGTACTCAAATGATGGAGGACAAAGAATAATCAAGAACTTCAACAATGACAAACGATATTTCGAGGAGGTTAATTGTCAGTGAATACTACATTCTTCACAAAGTACCTACAATCCTGCCTCCCCCATGGCGTGGAAGCCATAAAGCTATAAATACCGCCCACGAGACCACCGTGCAGCTTGCGTGATGATCAACGCGATAAACTGTCGATCGTCTCATTTAATTGGGCCCGCCGTTGTCAACTCATTGTTGATGATTTTTATCTATCGGAAATTTATCGCTCGGATAGTGCAGTAGTGCCTTATTAGAGAATGTTCGAAGAATCTAAGGAAGATATCAAAATGGTCTGGTGTTAAAGGTACAACAACATTCCTAGATGAACGCTATTATGCGCCAAATAAACTATAATGGTGGATATATACTTTAAAAGCATTTTTATAGCAATTTGTTCGTAGGAATCATAAATGTTTGGTGATTAATCACAGGGTCAAATTGCAATGTATTAGGCATCGGTTTTACCATCGAGAGGTCGTGGGTTCAAATCCTGGCCATAACACCCCGGACGTGAATTTCCTCTTAACACAAGCGAATTAACCTTAGCTTGAGGGGGTTAACAAGAATACTAGTAATTGCATTTGCAAATTACTGGTAAGAGTAAAAAGAAAAATAATTGTAAATGATTTTATTACTATTTACTAGATATATTACTACAATAACTTTTAAACTTTCGCGTTAAATATTTATTGCTATTATTTTTACGAGAATTAACCTTGTCGAAACGTCAAGTTTCTAAAGGTAAATAAATTAATCACGTTAATTCCCATAGCAATCATATCTATAACTATAGTTTAAAGCCATCAAAGAGCAACTAAAAATAACATTTCAGGCCGCCAGTGCAGTCTAAAATATTATTATGTTGCAAATTAATTATGGTACAACGCGACTGTTATTTTTCGGCATACAAAATTCAGAACCAAGCAATTAAATAACACAGGAAAACCCAACATCAATTTGGGTCATACTGAAAACATAAGCCAGATACAAATAGTAATTAAAAAATAAATACTTTGATTTTTGCCGCTGCAATTTTATTGGCTTGCTAGGTAGGTAGTAGCTTTACAAAAATGAAATCATTTTTTTTTCTATATTCAATAATTTTTATCCAGCTACATGATAAATAAGCATTTAAGTCAGATTGTTACGTTAAATAATGCTTTGAAATAACTGTGTATTCTACATTCAGAAATCTATAAATACATGCTAAATCAGCATTATTAATATTTTACATATTTCACGGTTATCCAATCTAACTTTAAAATAACAATGGAGGTTATAAAAACAAGTGCGGTTTGAAGTTTAATATGAATTGTTTGAATCGATGGCGCCGCCATAATTGTATAAGTTTGGAACAACAGATGGAATTGGCTGTTTTAGTTGTTTGAAATGTTTATGATTTATTGCTAGCTATCAAAATTTAAACGTCTCATATAATAGTAGTTATGTATTTATGGTCAAATGAAATTGGTATAAGGGTGATATTCCACCTAAAGCCTCAAGAGTCGACGTCCTTCGACTGTATTAGCGAACTTGAACTGTCGTCTAATCTATTACACCAATCAATCGATGCAGCAATCGCCGGCCATCGATTTTGGTGTAGTATCCGAGACATCGATGAGGTGAGTCTTTATTAAAGTTTAGTGTGGAAATTGCACTGGTTTGAAGAAGTCCTTTAGTGTTTAATCCTAAAGAGTTTTATTACAGGGATCTTAAAATAAAATAAAATCAGTAAGTTAAAAAAAAAACTTAGATTTTTAACACGCTTATATTAGCTTCACCTGTATGTATGTATGTATGTAACCGACTCCTTTGGACTCGATTTTGACCCACTTTACACGGACAGATTTCATTAAAATTTTGCACACCTGTCAAAGATCGATGACAATGCAATAATTCGATAAAAAAAAAAAAATAAAAAAAAAAAAAAAAACATAAATAAACCAAACTAAAAAGTAGAAAATAAATAATAGTTTAAAAAAACTAAAAAACACGCTTTTAAAGTACTTCTAACTAAAAAGTGAAAAATAATTCCTAATATTAGCTGAAAATGGTAATGAACAAAAAAAACTAGTATTATTGTGAAAAAGCGTGGGTTGGTCGATAGACGAAAAATATGGCACAGAGCGCCCCACGTGTTTTTAAGTTTTTTAAACTATTATTTATTTAACAGAGAACTAATGTAGCAAATATATTATGAGCCACCAGTCATCTCCTTCCCAGCCTTTGCCCAGGGGTCGTTCTAGCCATCATCAGATATCTTTATATCAGTATTTTACTTAGAGCGACTGCCATCAGACCACTACAATCCAGGTCAAGATTATACAATACTCTTTGTTAGACTAGTTGTCAGATTTTCTGGGCTCTGACCTTCCGTAATAGTACTGTGTTAACTGTGTAGTACTGCCATAGATGTTCAAATCGCAAGGGAGGAAAGCTCTTAATGTTATAGACGTATCACCCATCCTCGTCCGACCGCAGTTAGCATTGCTTAACCTGCAAGATCGATCGTTCCGCGCGGATTCGACTTAGCCACCAGTATTCAGCGTTTTTTGCTATCACTGAGTAGGTACTGTTTTTTAATAAAACCCCTTACTTAACCAACTCTAGGTCGCACGAAAGAAACTAGCCAGACATTAGTTACCTAGATTGCGTACTCGGAAGTGCAATAAACTTCCATTATTATGAAGAAATAAAGGAGACAAGTATACCACATTTTATTTTCCAACAACAAAAGTTTAATAACATAATTCTTACACGAAAAGTGGGTCATTCCGTGCCACGGTGACGTCACAGGGCACGCATCTTATGTCACAGTGATGCGGCAAGGGAATTGTTAGTAATATTACACTTTTTACAGGATATTATATTGTGTTCCCTTTTGTGTCACATGTTGTTTTTGAAGATGAGATAAAGGTAAAGAAGTTTTGATGGGACAATATTTGTTACGTTAGAGGATGTTTACTTATAAGAATGGTTTTTATTTTATTCTGTTTACAAAAATATTAAAAATATGAGAAGTTAATGCAAAGTAAAAAGCAAACTGTATATTTGACACAAACAAATAAACATATCTTTTACAAACTATAGCAGACTACTAAGCTAGACCCCGACTAAAAAAACTACCATAACAATATTAAATATGTGCTACATCCGATAAAAAAAAATTAAACTATGATTTTGAATTACAGCATGAAATTTGGTTTAGAAATTATAAATGTTGTGACATAAAACAAATAAAATATAATTTAGGTACATTCACTGGTGGTAGCCACCACTATCTCACCTTTAACCTGCCGCCAAATGGTAGTGCTTGCATTACTGTGTTCCGGTTTGGTGGTGAGACCAGGCCCTGAAATTACTGGCGTATGAGGCATAACACGGTAGTCCTCAGCTGCAGAGACGCGTCTACAATCTAGTAGTACTCTACTTACTATCATGTGGACAATACGTTTGTTCGCTGCAGGAGAAGTATAGAAAAAAAACACTTTTAGAGACTTACGAGTTATAATAATGCTAGGCTAAATGGCTCTATTACGACCTAAGCCACTAATAACGACGTTCAACTTGCCCACTAAACTGGTACACAATAGTCCAAACATTAATATTTAGCAGCCGATTAAAAGCGGTACTATCTATTCTATTATTCCTAGAGCTCATTTACACAAACTTTATTACATCGAAACGTAATTAAAATAAACTAAAACCTCCTAAACAGCATCATAATTCCTGCTACATTATACGCAAGCTAATTAATTAAACAAAACGATTACTAGAAAGTAGTTGTGCGCCATTAAACGAATAGCCCAGCAGTACTAGGAAGAAATATAGATGAAAGTTTTAAGCAAATGCAAGTTAATAAGAAAGTGGTCTATTAAGTTGTGCTCTCCTTAATGTTCGAGCTACTGAGCTGCATACGAAATCGAAAGACAGAGAGTCACAAAGTTTCGGTGGGAATATTTATGTGTCTGAATTGAGTTGAATTGCGCTACATTTTTTTTTGCATTTAACATACATAACATAATATTATGCCTATATTGCGTTGGTGTGAAAGAGGTGTATAACACCCACATTTCACCTATTATGTTTAGGTCCCATGTAATAGGGCGTGAGCCTATCGCCCTCCAGCGGGCACAAATCCAACTCCTTGCTGCTACGAGGATTTCCTGACAAAAAAATTACAAATAACACTTTGTCCGACCCGGGAATCGAACCCGAGACCTCGTGGTGATAGACACCTAACCACTAGACTATCGAGGCAGTTATATTTTGTATTTGCTACTGAAAAGATCTTGATGAACATTAGTGTGGAGGTAGTTCAGCCTGGAGTAAGACATTGGCTACTTGTATCGAACGCAAATAATTCTTAAAAATAAAAAGTCATAGTTAGTACCGCTCGAAAAAAATAAAACAAGTGCAAATAACAAAATTTACTTAAAAAAATCATAACAATTAAGAAAACGTAATTTAAGTAGATACACAGGAAGCTGTTCTACTTTTTGTACAATTCCCACGGTAGGCCTCTTCAAATGAGTCCCAAAGTCAAGCTTAAAATAAAAAAAATAGAAAAGAAAAATATTTCGGAGTAAACTTAAGAAAAGAAAGCTTTTCTTTGTCAAAAATGTTGAGTATAATTGTACTGCATACAAAATTGTAGAGCGAATGTTCAGAGTTCGTAATAATATTTTGGGCAAGTATTTTCTGTCGAGTTTCCTCGTAGCAACAGAGGTGTTTAATAAAGTCTGAGTAAGAAAGTGCAGCTCCATTATGCTCTGAGAGCTAATGGGGACGGATGCTGGGAATAGTGAAATTGTTTAACTTTTAATCTATGTACGGGTGAATAGTGCCATAGAGAAACATTGAAACCACAAATAGTAAACGTGTTCAGTTTTTAAACAGAGACAACAAATTGAACATTGAGATTATTGAATTTGAGCGGCAAAAGCGAAACTTTTTTGTTATTTTGTTTTTAACAGGTAAAAACCGGCCAAGTGCGAGTCGGACTCAAGCATTAAGGGCTCCGTACCATTATCTATAAAATGACAAATAATCAGGTCTGTTGTATGCGCTTCTCATCGCGAAATTTCGTTTTCGATTCCCGAGACGGGCAAAGTGTTGTTTCTGTCTGTCATAATCTGTGAAATTTTCAACTATCTAGCTATAACGGTCGATTAGATACAGCCACATCGAAGCCAGACAGACAACGAAGTCTCAATAATAGGGTTCCCTTTTTATCCTTTGGGTGCGGAACACTTAAAATGTACTATGAACAGTATGAACACGCATCTGTGTGGTATCAATAAATTCCTTTATGTCGCATTCATCCTGAATAATTTGCGTACGTAAAATCAAAGTTATGTTTTCAATTGATTTAGTTTCAAAACTCAATAGATACAAAACTTAACACTCACGGAAATAAGCACGAATCAAGCGCTTTAATTAGATAACAAAACCGTTTTTGCCAGATGTTAAGCGTAATTTACATTGCATGCATTAATTTTATGCCACAAGTTTTAAACTAGGCTTCAAGGTTGTTAGGCTTAAAGATACTTTTAGGTCGCACAAACCCGGATCTCCGGGCTTGTGCAAACGTGCATATAGAATAGCTGCAATCCCCAGGGACATTTATTAGTGGGTACACATACTACACATAGTGAATGTTGAGTACTGCACGTACCAAAGTACATATGGAGTGGACGCTGTGGACGTGGATGGAGCGCGGGCATTAGTCTAATGTTAGCACTTTAGATCGAAAGTACTGCGACAGCGGAGAGTTAACGCGTTTGGCGATGTAGGGATGGAATGAAAGTGTTTTCTATGCATTGTAAAATGGATTATATTTGAATATTCAAGAGTATATACTACATTTTATATACTACTTTGATGATGCAAGAACTTCGTGCCAGAGAGCAATTCTTTTAAACCATGTGGATGGGACCCAAACATGTTGCAAAACGAACGATATGTCGACAATATACGAATAGAGTTTAGAACCTACATTTAGAATATATAAGTGGTTCCATTTTCTCCTCAGAACTCTTTCTTATATAAAACTGCAACAAGAATATATATCTCGACCATTCGTTATGTCCAAACAACATAAGAAAATATTAACTGCTGACACTGCTGTATAATAAGTACCCATATAATTTATTCACTACAGGAACTCTCTGCTCTCTACGGCCAGTGTCCGAGACATCGACTAGCGATTATGAGCGTATAGAGTACTCACAGGACAGACGATTTATTACGTTTAATGACGTCATCTGTTACGTCACAACAGTTTATAATTAGTGCCAGTTGCGGGGATTCGAGTGTTGATAAATTGACTTTAGTTAGGGCTTAGGTGGCTGTGTTTGAAGTGGCTTATTTGTGATTTTAGGGTTTGTATTTTAGTATGCCTTGTTGGTCTAGCGGTTTAATTTGTGTATTGCTCAACGTGAGGTTAGGGTTCGATTCCCGGGTCGTCGGGCAAAGTGTTATTTGTGAACTTTCCGTGAGGAAATTTTTAATAGCAGCACGGAGTTGGCATTGCCCGGTGGATGGCGATAGACTCACCCCCTATCCCATGGGACCTAAACATAACATGTGTAGTGTGGGTGTAGTAAACCTCTGCCACACCTTATTGGGTAATATAGGCGTGATGTTATGTTATGTATTTGTAGTTTTGACTGTACATCGGCGGATTCTACGTATAAAAATAAAATTGACATTAATTGCAACCATGAAAAAAATAGCACTTGTAGGATCCCTTTAAAAGGATGTATGCTGACTATAATATTTTTTGATGTTATTAATTGAGTATTTAAGGAAAGTATACCACGATGCAGCATTAACGTTTCTAACTTCATCAACAGTCAATCAGGTGTGTTAATCTATTAATGAGCCAAGACAAAATTAGTGCAGGATAAATGTGTTCTCAGACCGCACATTCGCTAGAAATGTAATGTTTTTTTATTTATTTTTATTTATTTGGTCAGCCAACGATTGATTACATCGGATTAGTTACAAACTAATGAATATTTTATTTTTAAATTAATAGTTTATGTTGTAATCTGTTCAGGATCCCTTCACTCATGTATATTAAAACAAAGAAACACTCTTCAGAGCAAGCTAACAGGAATGCTTTTTTTTAAATAAAAATCTTACTAGTAATTTGCAAATACAGTATAGTATTCTTGTTAACCCCCTCCAGCTAAGCCTAAATGTCTTAGAAGAAAGTCTTTAACAGACACTCCTTTCACCTTAATAGAAGACTTAAGTTAGCTCGCAATTTATTAGGGAATCCAAGTCCGAACTAATAAGAAAAGTGTTTTTCTCTGTATTGATAACATAGCGTGTTAAGAGCCATTTACAAAAGCTTTATTCGCTTCCTGTCCGTTAACGAGAGCGTTTCTAACAACACTTAGCCGAAGTACATGCAAAAACTCATTCCATACAATATGTTACTAATACCATCAAATTTCATGAGCTGTACAACTGTTACAACCTAAAATCAACCTTAATTTTGATGACATTAAGTAGTTTTTTCTTTGTAAGATTGTTAAGAAAGAGGTATTGATAGGAAAATATGGGTGTTTCGCGTGTAGCGTGGGCAGGTGTGAATGTAGATAGGGCAGGAAATGAGCTGAAGGTGTGATGACGGTGAGCAGCGCCGGAGATATGCCGGCGTGAAGACGTGGCTCTTTGTAAGGCTCCTAGATACATGTTTTTAGGAGGGAAGGGATATTTTTAGACATTGGTTATGTCTTTGTTGGTTACGTATGTACGAGTATGTGTGATCTATTTCAATGCTTGATAAAAGATGTAATAAATATGTGAATGTTGCGTGGGTTCCTTCACAATTGGATTGATATGCCTAAGTGTATAATGAATGAATGTTATTCCTATGATGACAGACATGGTGAATGATCCATAGATAGTAAAATATAGGATACCTTATCAAAATCTATATTTTGATAACATAAACCAAATGCAAGATTTTTTAGTTACAAATTACAAATCTACCTAATTTTATGATTATTCAATGTTCAATGGGCGAGTCCACTTTTGAAGTAAGAAATTATGAAAAAGATATTTCATCATATTATAAACCTACACAATTTATAGCAAATTTTGTAATAAAAACCGTCTACGTAAACGCAATATTTCGTATGGCTAACAAACAAAATTCATAACTTCTCATACAAAACAATTTTTTATGTTTTTATTTTTTTTATTTATTTATTTAATGGTAAGTTACATTTACACAATTTGATGGTTTTTCTCGCCAAACACAGTTGTTTATAGGCGAGATGCGCTCTTTAAGTATTAAAATAACCTACCTATCTTTATAAATTTAATACGTCACGTCCGTTTGTTGGGAGAGTTTGGTCGAGTCTTGGATTAATGTGAATTAAAAATTATAATATATAAAAGTAATAATTTTAATTATATTTCTAATATCGAAAGGAGATTCAATTTTATACAAAAACCGTCATCATGTCTATTCTATAGCTCTCATTAATTCTAACTTCTAACTAATATATTAACTACAAACTAATCACTTAAACCAATACGATAACTAAACCGAAAACAAACTAAACGAAAGTCAATACTACCTTCCCAATTATAGGCAAAGAATTTCGTTGCCCAATCCGCTGACTAGACAGCGGCCACAGATCCGCTTAAGCGATCAAATCAGCTTTAAATATCGCTGAGTAATCAGGGAGGGGCTCAGGCAACGGATAGAGGACCACCAAATAAAACGCACGCTGTCCCAATATCGAGTATTTGGATGTTTTTAAAACAGGTTTTGTTATAATTTCTTGGTTAAAAGAAACGAAATATGTGGTTTTATTGGAGTTATGTGTTGGGTATTTGTATTTATGTAGTGGTGAAGTGGTTCTAGTGATTTTAGGATTAAGGTACGCTCAATGTAGTTCGTTCTTTGTATAACACATAAAGCCCTCTCGGTCCCGGCTAACATTTTTATAGCTTAACATAACATCACGCCTATATTACCCAGAAGGGTGTTTATTTATTTATTTATTAGGCGCACAAAACACATTACAATCATGATAACTTTAAAAATAGATAATGTACAGTTCAGATCTGGATCGTAACATAATACATACATATGTGCACACAGCAAAATCAGTATTGAAAGATCAAAAGCTCTAACTACTAAAAATAATAAGGAACGCGGTTACAATAGATGAATTAACAATTAAACATTATTATTATTTTGTTTGGATGCCTCAGATGCTTCCACAGGAGGGACTGACGCACCCAAACCAATACTTACATGGAGGATGTCTTTTAAATTTAGTATACACTTATTAAAGTGTTGTTCGAAAATATCAAGGCTTTTGTTAATTTTTACAAATTCATTATAGGTGTACAATATCCACACTTCACCTGTTAATTTTTGGTTCTATGGGATATGGGGTGAGCCTAGGTAGAATAACTACAAAATAATTTATACAAGGTTACGTTAAAACGAAAGAAAAAAAAAAAGAAAAATGAATGTTCCTTCTTCTAGGTACATTTATCTTTAAATTGAAATAGATTAATAACAGCAATACAGGTCAATGGAGTGTGATTTTTGTGATGTTCTGTTCGTAACAAATTATTGTATCTATGTTTATTGAATCACTGCCTCGTTGGTCTAGTGATAGAATAGAAAAGAATATTTTGTTATTAAGTTCTTAAATTAATTATTTCCAGAGCCATAAACACTTTATCAAATTAATAACATAACATAAAACAAAAACTAAAAATAAAAATAAAAAATATTTTTTAGTTTTATTTCATTATTGATTAAAATTAATATTATCAATCACAATTACATAAAATGGGTTCATAATACTATAAAATTCGTGTTCTAATATTAATTACATAAATTAAATTAAGTGGTAAGCGTATGCCCCCTCTTACCGCGATGTCACGGGTTTGATGCCCAGGTCGGGCAAAAGTATTACTTAGTATTTTCCACTAAGTTGAAATTGTGCCCGTTAGGTAGCAGACTCATCGCCTATCAAATTGCACCTAGACATAACAGTGTAACTGCGCTGCCTAACCCATGTGCGTAAAATAGGCGTGATGTTATGTATCATTAGTATGACTGTTTATATATCATTCGAAATCGGTACATCTGTTGTGTATTGATGTAGCTTTGGCTTTAGATTTCCTCCAAGAAAGTGGTTTAAATAGTGACATTTAAGAACAATGGTTAACGGTTCCTCGGTTACAAACGGCAGGGCGATAGGTAAACGTGCGATGGTGTTTGCCACGTCACACATTGCCTTTTTGGGATACGTATGTACTTTATACTGGAAAAGCATTGATTACACAGGGAAACAGGTTCTTAGTTGCATGAAGTTTGATTATTGATCCTAATATATTTACCTCGCTGATTTTTAGTCTAAAATTAGGCTTTTCAAGATTAACATACATATTCATGCAAAATTTTAGATTCTAGCACTAACAGTTTTGATGTTACACCTCCGACAGACATACATACGAACATAGCGGAACATACATAGGTTACTTGCAGGTACTACGAAACCCTGAAAAAGTCAATTTTGTGCCTCTGTGTTATTGTACTAGTTATTAATGGTTTAAATGTCATGTGTTATTGTCGATTGTTCTATTTCCTTACCATAAAAAAATATCGGAAAACGTGTACTTACTGATATGCCGTACGGTTTTTCTCAAAAGTAAGGATTCAATTAACTATCACTTAGATAGTTTAGTACAGTTAGTAAGTAATTTACATTGAATAAACATAAATTAAGCGGTGATAATAATAATAATTTAATTCTTTTAAAGAATTGTTTGAGTCATGTTTTATGACCATTATTATTATTTCGGGCAAACGGACAATGAAAATAAAGTTGGTAAAATGTATTGACATCAATATTGGTCAACGTTTCCCACAGGAGAATGCGCTTTTCCGCGTACTTATTAAAACGTACCGCACAAAATAAACGACTTACCAATCCGAGCCTTCCTTTTCATTTTATTTGCCAACGCTCGGAGCTCCATCCAAATATTTGTGTGACCACACTCCTAAAGGAAAAACAAGCGTAGTTATTTTTAATTTTCACTTTATATCCGCTGGAAAAATCTCATAACCGCCGCCTAAAGCTTAAATACAATATTTTCTCTTCAGAGCAAGGGAGTTGTCAAGCAGCGAGCATCATGTTCCCGTTTAGCCTAGTAAGCGGGTATTTATGCTAATAATTCGCATAGCCCTCGCCGCAGGGAACAATTGTGTCAATTTATGACCTCCCGAATTCGGTGGGGTTACACTGATTTAACTGAGACGTAACGAGTTTCTCGGGGGAATGCAGGTAAATGGCTTAAAACGCTATTGTGTCTATCGATTTGCTGAACTGAACTGCTTAGGTTTTCCGAAGGGAAGTCGATTCTGTGCTTGAATTTCGGAGATGGAAATCTTTACTTTTTGAGAAGAGAAATCTTTACACTGAATTAAATTGTTTAAACAATAAGTTGCTTCGAAAATTCGATTCAGTGTCTATGATTTGTAATCTTGTCCTACTTTTTTAAACACATACTTAAAACCCGCCCTGGCTTCGCTCCGGGTACCAATGTAATTCTAGAATATGCATGTTCTGTATATAAATGGTTTAAATGGTAAATGGTTTAAAATAAAAACCGCATCATAATCCGTTGCGTAATTTTAAAGATGTAAGCATACAAAGGGACACACAAACAACGGGAAGCGACTTAGTTTTATATACTACGTAGTGATTAAATAAAGTACACGTAAACTACTTAACTGTCATCTGCAGCTAATACATACATTGCAGATTAGGGGTATTGTAGGTTTATACCTTCTCTAACAATTAACGGAAATACAGCACTGAAAGCACTATTGTTTAGAACCCAGTATTGTGATTTAGTACCTAGCACGTTCATGGTACGTTGATAGAGCTTAATTATTGCAGATTAATCCGTTGAATTCGCTTCGATTCACTTCCCACCTTCAATTAAAATTTTCAAGCTGAATTTATTTATCGCTCCCGAGATGACGACAGTAAATTTGTCGGTGTAATGCTGCTTTATTGAGTATTACTTGCGTAAAAAATGCGGCAGTTAATATAAACTCGATAAGTTAATTTCAGGCCCAATTTTAATACTACTAATTCATGATTGGCTCAAAATATAAATACCGACGAACAGTAAGTTTCACACTTTTGATGCCGGATATAATTATTTCTGCATAGTTGAACAATTTGAGGAAACTAATTACTACTTGCTCAGAATTTCAAACATTTTGAACTGTTTAATCAACAGTGTTGTTCTCGGCTATTATTTCGCTCGCCGCCATCTTGGCGGGACTCAATTAAAAAATCACAACAGGCTGCCACTTGAAATACGTGACGTTTTTACAGAGCGTTCCGTTCTACGCAGCACCCATCTAACTTTTTGTTCCATCTAGATGGAAATGGAAATTGGTGGGAATTGTTTCCCGTTTCGTCGTACTGTGCCGTACTCTCCATCGTTTATTGGCCATCAATTCTTCCTCTAATTGGTTCGCGTGAAAAGTAACTTTGAGTGGCGAAGATTTAAAGGCCTGGATGGGGCTTCAAACTGTGAGATAGTTTTCATTATGTTCTCTAGAAAATGTGTTCATAATAAAGAGCATACTGATTTTTTTTCGTTTCTTTGTAAAGTTCCCTATTAGCCAGTTTACATTTCACTGCCGTTTTCTTTGGCTGAATAAAGGAATACATTCTAGAGCTGCAGTTTGCTAACAGTCACTTCAAATATTTCTTTGAGTGGGTAGATCTTGACACTTTCTTACAAAATTTAAAAGTGAAATATTTGAAAAATTTAATTGGATCATTTAATAATGGTTTGTTTCATGTTTTGGTACTGTTGATAGTGTTTTATTTGAGATCAAAAATGCCTATTCTAGATCTATTCTAACTCTGTAAGACCTTCAAAAACTCAATTCGAACTGTGTCTCCTCTCTACAAAGTTTAATTTGCTTCTAGGATGCATGATTGTATTTGTTGTGGCTTAATTGGAAAATCGTCTGATGCGCCACCTAATTCAGACGATACTCTTGAAGTAGATTAGCCTTAGTTTTTAATTGTGTCCTTCGGTTAGGGTTAAGCAGCAACATCATAAGTCGATTAAGGTGTTTCCTCACTAAAAAGATAAGATAAATTTACCTCTATCAATATTGATATATGTAAAACGCAATAGGTTGTACTGCTTTATGTATTTTACTGTTGACAGCGGTCACTTAATTCTTTTATTCTTAAATAGTTGACATATCTTATGAAAAACTATGTAAATTGAATAAAGTTATAAACTACTACCAAAGTACCGGGCGTTAGTCATAAATTATTAAACTAACTTCTTAATTCGATTTATCTAGCTTTGTTGTTAGGATACTCTAGCAGAATAAAGCACAGAATATAACGAAAAATAAATAAAGAGTACACGTTTAAGTTTTGCTAGTTATTAATTTTTATATTTTTTAGCTTTTTTTAGAATTTAGTTAGCTAAGTTTTATTTGAATTTTATATTTTTTGTATTTTGATGTTTGTTTCGACGTGTTCAAGCGCCCCTTGGGGTCCATGGAAATAAATGATTTGATTTGATTTGATTTGAATTCTCCATTCCATACTCAAATGTACCGAAAAAGATGATGAAAATAGCTTAAACAATTCCACGTGAAAATGAATTTCCAACAGAATAAGCCTAACAATATAAGCACATCATTTTTATCGAATTTCCTCTTTGTCATTAAAAGCTTTGAGGACAACAATAGATTCGGTCCAATGTATGAGGGCAGGCGGCCATTGTGGGCTCGCCGTCAAACCGGCACCTGTCCGACCAGCTTTTCAAAATAAATTACGTAAACAACGAACAAAGACCACTTCATCGCATTTAACAGATTGCGAACATGAAAAAATCTTAGCACTTCTTGACAAGGGTTTTGCACAAAACATAATGTCATACAACCAGTCTAAGAAAACCTTTCTGCCCGACAATTTTGTTTGGGATGATAGATCTTTTGATGGCAGCGGTGGGATATTCTTGAGGTTCATTATTGTAATTGCTTTTTCGTACGGAACTCGAAGGCTCTTCACTCTTTCGAGTGGCCCTCGCCTTTGCGAGTGAAAACGTGGTAATTAAATTATTTTTCCCTCGTTAGGGACGTTTGGTGAGATTACTAGGGATAATGGCTCCTTTCATTTGTTTGTTTTGATAATTTTGTTCTTTGATTTAGAGAGTTATTGCTTATGTCAGACACAGAAGTTCTTAAGCGTAATCATAAATTTTACACCTTTCCATCTGAGGGTGAAATATAAATCACTTTTTTGGGTACGGAGAGGCATGAGGTAATAGTTCGGTAAGTGGAAAAAGGAATAAGAGGTTTTAGTGAGACCTTTTTGTAAAGCTAAGCAGGGTTAAGCCTTTGGATTGCGCTTATATTTTTTTAAGAAATGTTAAGATTATTTCATCGTGAGAAGAGAACAGCCGCAACTCTTGAGTATAACTTATACATATTACATCACGCCTATATTACCCAGAAGGGTGTCAGTTCTTCAATTCCGGAATTGGTCTTCAATACCGGAATTCCGGTATTAATACCGGAATGCCGGTATTAATACCGGAATTGGAGATTTCTATATACAATTGAATATTTTCATAGAAACACGTTAATTTCATCACTTTCTATCATATTTTTATTTTAACTTTAGAAGCAATGCGGTAGTAGAGTAGTCACTATGTTATGTTTTATCCAATAGTTTGTTTGGAATTCAGTATTTATTATGTGCCTGATTATCAATTATTATCGCAGGGACTTACTGAAGTTTTTTTTTTATTTATTTACCACATCTTAATCTATCTTTACAGGTACTTAAACCTAATGCGATAGATAAGAAAACCTGAATAAATATAAAAAATTGAACTTATTATACATTACTTAGTTATCTATTTAACATTATTAGAAATTACTATTGCTATCATATTACGCAGCTATACATTATACCTATAATTAAAACATTCATACATAATAAATAAAATTATTATCATATACTTCGTGTACTTCGTAATTGGCGTACTATTTCAAAATAAATTATACCTACTCACTGTAAGCTGTGAAGTGCCTGTATGAAAAAAATAAATAATCTTTTATCAGTCGTATTGTAATGAATTTCGTATAATAGATAGATAGAATAAACTTTATTGCACATCAAAAAATAAGACACAAAAAAGAACATAATTTAACATTAAGACATGTACAATGGGCGGCCTTATCGCTAAAAAGCAATATCTTACAGGATGGACAAATAGATAGTTAGACTGATATGGGGCAGTTTAAGGTACTAATAATATGCTTATATTAAAACATTCTTAATTGTTGTAGCCATTTATACTCCGCCTAAACGAGACTATTATCCTTCTAAATACTATACGGAGTATGTACTTATCCAAACAAACAGTAAATACAGTGAGCTTAATCGTAACGTAAGGTATATACCGTACCGTGACGTCATAAACAAGCGCTAAGCAAGCAGGCAAGCAATCAAGGATTAGAGCTTTATGCATACCCATAAATGGATATTGGATACTTTACGCATATATATATATATATGTACGTGTTACAGACGTAACAAATACTAGATTATTTAAAAAAGGGTTGAGGTACCATCTTGTGTTGAAATGTTTTTAATATGTAATTGATTACCTTAACGATAAAACATAATCCTGTATCATTTTGTTGCATTAATAATTTTATTTTTTATGTTTAACTTGTATTATATGTGTAAATTTGCACACCTAAAAGGTAGAATGTGACAGACTGCATTTGTAATGTATAACAACTTTTATAACTCATGTTCATGCAAATAAATGATTTTTAATTTTTATTCTACACAGTAACATAAATAATTTAAAATGAATTAACAACTATCATTTGGTTGTTTTAATAATTTTATTTTTAAACTCTGGAGTCGTGTTAAATAAAAATAATCCACTACACATCTTAAGTTGCACTTACCACACAAATCCGAAAATTACTTAACTGAGACATAACAAATCAGTGCTGATGACGTCATCTGAGGGTTGTTTGTTGAGCTATTAAATTATACTTGTCACCCCACGCGGCGCGCAATTTAAGTGCACACAGTGCGATACATCAAGACTCTCTGTGCACTACTACACAGTTTGTTTAAGGGTAAGGACATAATGGAGTGTAAGAAAATGGTTAAATTTCAATATTTTCTGTTCATTAATAATGTAATACATCAAGGCTAGCCACTACAACACCGTTAACCGGACAGCTACAATGAATCGGACATAACTATCTACACAAAATATATCTACTTCTAGGTTTACGTAAAAAACGTTTACAAACATGCCTATATTATAATATTTAAAAAGTAAATTACTGTGTCATGTATTACTGTGTCATATCGTAGTCATCAGATGTAGATACACGCATCTGCAATGTTAAAAAAATTAACCACATTTTTCATCTAAGACGTATAAGCGGCATTTGTCAAATGTGGGGCACGTGAGGGTTTATGAACCACTTACCATGTTATATCATTATATTTATACTAGCTCATTTAAGGTTAATATTGCTTAAAAAAATGTTTCGTTTCGTTTGCCGACGTACAAGTATACATCTTATGCTGACATATTTAATTGGAGAATTGAGACATTTAATAATTTATTATATTTAGATATTATGACACATGGCCATGCATACCTACTAGATAGCAATTTGAATCTAAGTTGTGATTACAAAATGTTTGATAAATATTCGGGTGTGATAAATAACCTTGGACTGCGAATTATTTTTAAAGATTTATTAGATTTAACTACTGACATTGAATACAACGCTGACGCTAAATCACACGCAAATGACAACCAAAAGGAAGATAACGGCTCTAACCCATTTTTTCCTGACCAATAGATGTATATATGCCTTACACCAAAATATTGCAGGTCTACTAGCAAAATCTGATACTCTCGCAGTGTGTTTAGAGGTACTTAAAGATGATAACGTTGATGTGTACGTACTGTGTATTACAGAACACTTTATGATGGAAGGCTATGAAGTACATATCAAAATACCTAACTATTTCCTGGCAGCCAGCTATTGCAGAAAAGGCAGCAAGCGGGGTGGAGCTTGCATACTCCTTAAATACGATGTGCAGTGGAAAGAACTGCCAAACATAGCAAAAATATCAACCTCCGGTATTTTCGAATGCTGTGCCATTGAGCTGACTGAATATAAAACTGTTATCGTGTGTATTTATAGAGTGCCTAATGCCAATAATTTTTATTTTTGTATTGATAAATTAGAAATTCTACTAAATGAATTAATTAAGAAATGCTATAAAAATGTAATTCTAGCGGGTGATTTTAATATTGATGTACTAAAAAGAACCAAACAATCAATAGAGTTTGAAAATGTATTATTAAGCTTTAATCTCAATTTAGCATTGAACGAACCTACTCGCCTTAAGAGCAATACATGCATTGATAACTTTGCGCATAATTTCAAGTCATGCAGTACTCAGGTGCTGGAATTGGGACTATCTGATCACACGGCACAGATACTTGAATGTCCAATCCAAAAGAAATGTAATATTAATCAATGGTGGGTGATGAGAAGGCTTTACGATAAAGGGAACATTGATCAATTTAAAAGATTTTTACGCAGTTTATCATTTACCGATGTTTATAAATCAAGTGAACCAAATATTGCGTGCAATGCATTTATGAATATTTTTTCATTACTATACCATCAATTTTTTCCCATAATCAAAATTTATGTCAATTCTAACCGAAAACCAAAATGGATATCCCGCGGCGTGAAAATATGCAGTAGGAAAAAACGTCAGCTGCTATGGACTTATAGGCTTAAACCAACTCAGCAAAATAAAACGCGCTTGATAAAATATTCTAAACTGTTCAAAAGAATTATTAATTTAACTAAACGAGCTCAAAATGATTATAACATAAAAACGTCCCAAAATAAATCAAAAACCACTTGGCAGCTTATAAATGAAGCAAAGATAAATGTACCAAAGAACAACATACATAGGTTGAATATTAATAATGTTTCTATTACAGATCCAAAAGAAATAGCTAATCAATTTAACGATTACTTTATAGATAAAATCCAGCCTATAACAAGATCTGGAGAACTGGTCACTAGACATATTGATAAGAGAAAACAATCTATATTTATGTCCCCAAGTATACCACTAGACATATTTAAAATTATTAATCATCTTAAAAACACAAATAGCGTAGGATATGATGGCATATGCACTAAAATAATCAAAGCAGTAGCTAGTGAAATATGCGGTCCATTAAGCCATATAGTAAATTTATGCATATCCGAAGGTGTATTCCCAAATTGTCTCAAAACATCTATCATTAAGCCCATCTATAAAAAATGCAACAAAGAACAGATAGAAAATTATAGGCCTATTTCTCTCATACCCATATTTGCAAAAATATTTGAAAAATATATCTATCGAATATTTAATACATATGCAGAAAAGAATTCAATCCTCTGTGATGAACAAAAAGGATTCAGGGAAAACAGAACTATAAGTATGGCCATCTATGACTTCTTAAATATAGTAATGCAAAATGTAGACAAAAATACACCTGTCTGCGCAATATTCTGCGATATGACGCAAGCGTTCGACTATGTCGAACACAAAACATTATTAAATAAATTGGAGGCATATGGAGTTAGAGGTAATGCATATCAACTTGTAGAATCGTATCTATTCAATAGAAAACAATTTACTGAAATAGCGAGGATCAATCCAACAAAAAAGCAAGAAGAGACATTTAAATCAGATGAACGCAAAGTGACTCATGGAGTCCCACAAGGAAGTGTGTTAGGACCTCTTCTTTTTACACTTTATATTTACGACCTACCAAAAGCCATTAATCATCCAACAACGTTATTCGCCGATGATAGTACTATAACTATAGCATGCAAAAATAAAGAAACATATGAAAACGATATAAAAGATTCTTTAATTAATACTGTAACATGGTTAGATAATAATAATCTAAAAATTAATATTAATAAGACGGTAATTATGCATTTTAGCCAGCGTAAACTGACATGTAATCAACCTAATATAATATGTAAAAATAATGCGATTGACACAGTGACTGTGACAAAATTTTTAGGATTAACAATTGACAAAAATTTAAATTGGAAGGCACATATAGCACTTTTAAGTAAAAGGATTTGCAGTGGTGCTTATGCTCTGTTTAGGCTTTCATATATACTTAATACAGATGCATTGCTTACATCCTATTACGGCCTAGTAGAATCACTCCTTAGATATGGCATCATTTTTTGGGGAAACTCCACGGACAAGGAAATTATATTTAAAGCGCAGAAGAGAACTATTCGATCGATGTTCAAACTCAAGGTTACGGATAGCTGTAAGCCATATTTTAAACAACACAAACTATTAACCCTGCCAGCCATCTACATTTTGGAAATCGTGCTCTTTGTGAAGTCAAACCCAAATCTCTTCCCACGATTAGCAGACTCGGTTTCGAGAAATAGACGTGATGATAGCAGGCTTCGATTACACGTAGCTAGGACTGCTCTTATGCGCAAGAGTATCTTTTGCATGGCTCCCATTATCTATAATAAATTGCCTAAAACCTGGAAAAGCCAAAGCTATGTAATACTTAAAAGGCAACTTAAAGCATTTCTTGTAGATAAAGCGTATTATAGTGTGACAGATTTTCTAGCCGATACAGTGACATGACATAATTATTTAATTAAATTGACATCTTATTTTATATTATTATTATTATTTTTCCTTTTGCTTCTTTAATTTTGTAATGTATAATTTTAATTTAATTTTTTTTTAATAATTATTTTATTCCTAATGTTTCTATAATTTATAACCACAATATATGATGTTTGCATGCCTATTAGGTAGAACAAAGAGGAGAAAAATATTGTTATTTTTACACCACTATTGTACCTTTGTTCAGTAAATAAAGTTATTCTATTCTATTCTATTCTATTCTTCGTTTGTCTTTGTAGCGTTATTAAATGGCAAAGCCTTATACTTGTTTCATTTATTAATTTATTATTCGTGCTCACCGGAACATTTATGTGTTCACGACAATAATACATGTCTGCTCGTAATCGTTAATATAAAATCGATTTGTTCATTTTCGACCACATTGTGTTCAGACCTTAAGTAACAACTTGATGATTTGTTATGATCGCCTCGGCTGCGCTCAGCGGGCGGCCAAAAACTGCATTAACATCCAACAAAACTTGTTCCAACTAAATTCAACTTTAACAATCTAACTTTACGATATAAATTCGTGCAGCCACACCCCCGCACCAAATCGCAAAACAAACGAAACTAAACGTTGTTGCTGTTACAATTAAGGAGACGATAATGAATTGACTGTACATTTATAATATACACTTTATTACGTAAGTTGTAAAGTTGATATTGGTTTGTGTGAAATTATTCGGAATTAAATGCAGTAACATCTCTGTTTCGTACAATAATTTTTCGATGTTAAAAAAGGGTTAATAATTTATTCTATTTTAATGTTAGGTTGTTTGTTTGTCTGTCTGTCGGTCCGTGGCTGCCTCGAGTCACCGAGGAGATAATACCAGAACTGATTTATTATGCCTTGTTACTTTGTGATGTTTTAATGGAATTATACAAAGTATAGGGGGATACGGAGAGGGATATAACCTTTATGGATAAAGTTTGATAGATGAACAGTAAGTCATGGTAAAAAGTCAGATTTAAGGGTTCCGTTAAGTCAGACGTCTTTTTATGTTGACTTTGATAAGAGTGATATACAATTATATTTTTCATAAGACAGTGAGAATCAGGCTTTTTTGGATGATTTGTTTTAACACATTAGTAACATAATATAACAATCATAACAAGACGCCTATTTACCCACACTTCACCTGTTATGCATAAACTCCATGTCATAAGGAGTGGGCTTATCGACATCCACCGGAAAAAAAAGAAAAAAAAACATGTTTATATCTCACCAATTTCACATTATCAGTAGTAGTATAATGTATAAAACAAATACAAATAACTTACTAAAAGGTAAATTATACAATATTATGTGTGGCAGTACTTAGTTAGTTTGGTGGTAAAATTTTATCTAATAAATGGTGACTCTATCTTCTGCAACAATTTAAATTTCACACTCTTTACTTCTGGGTAAATAGGCAAGCTAGGTTATTTTATTATGTTACTAATTTATTAGTTCTAAGCTCATGTTAATTACCCATGATGCATTTATTGAAATCCAAGATTCACCACTACATAACAATTCTCACCATTTTAGCCGCACATAATAAGCCGTGCAGTGTGAAACAATTAGCCACAAATAGGTTTTGAAACGCGGCATTCAGCGTACAGCGATGCAATAAATTGTACATGCGCAGCTAAATATTAGACAACATAAATCTTATGTATTGTCCTGTGTGTGGATCGCCACGTGTTGGTGCAAATGTTGGTAATAGGAGTATCTGTGTGTGGGTCGCATTGGTCTAGCCCACCTTTAGAAGCTAGTCTTCAAGTTAGCGTTGGTGGCCTCTGACCGCGAGGTCTCTGGTTCAATTCCTGGGTTGGGCAGAAGTATGATTTGTTAATTTTCAGCAAAGGCGATGGCGCTTCTCCTATTACACTATCACCTGAGAACATAGTAGGTGGAATGTATTTATTTTTTTATTTTTTTTTATGGTGTATAGGCTCGCGTTTGACCATGATCTCACCTGATGGTAAGTGAAGATGCGGTCTACGGTGGAGCACGCTTACCTATGAGATAACTATTGACTCTTGCTTTGAAGAGATCCAAGTTGTACTCATGCGGAAACACAGACTCGGGCAAGGCGTTCCACTCTTTGGCAGTTCGCATAAGAAATGTAGAAGCAAAACGCTTAGTTCGTAATGGTGGAATATCTATTGAATGTTATCTAAAACATTGCGCTGTAATTGTACCTGATCTATGTCGTCACGAATATTAGGATACCTTGAGTTACTCTAGAAGACTCTCTATCTTAGTTTCGGAAGAAATCTACACCAAAACATAGAGGTGTAAAACTAAAAAAATCGATGCTAATTTCCTCTTAAAACAAAAAAAACGACACTGAATTGCCAAGCCCCAATGTTGGTAACCAATGTCATGTTTAGATTCACACGTTGTTACATTGTTGGTCTCAACGTGTAGAGTTGGCGGTACTGTTGTGTACTTGTACAGTTCAACGTTTAAGCGAATTCCGGTGGGAATTATATTTGGCTTAGTGCTTGAGCGTGGTAAGATGCGTTCTGTTGTAGTAAATTGTATGCATGCTGGCTTGGGGTAGTACATTTAGGAAAATCAAATACTGATTAAATTTGTAGGAAAAACATTATTAAAGTGATATTTTTTTATTTCTAATAATCTAACATTGTTAATATTCTATACATTTTATCATCAAAAAGATTAATCGTCAGGCAAGAAATATATTATTTCAGTATTCATTTGAATAACAGCGTTTACAGAAATAATTCCTGGAATATTTCACTGAGATGAGCTGCGTGGATGTTAGGCGGTAGCGGTTATTTGCCTTTTCGACCTTTACTTTGATTGACCACAATATTCTAAAATAATACCATAGAATCAGCAAAATAAATACATATTGGTGGTAGAGCTCTAGTGAATGAGCTCGAGGGAGGCAGCTCCACCGTCTCACATTTAACCTGCCGCCAAATAGTAGTGCTTCCATTATTGTGTTCCGGTTTGGTGGTGAGATCAGGCCCAGAAATTACTGACACATGAGGCATAACACCGTAGTCCTCAGCTGCAACGACGCATCTATAATCTGATTCTGCTTTTGTGGATTGTTGATGTCCAAGGGCTGTACTCCACTTACCATCAGGTGGACTACACGTTCATTCGCTGTGGGCGTAGTATAAAAAAAAAATATCAAAGCAATTTTACTACTGAAATGCCTCTCAACAATATTCAAAATGTTTGAATTCTTCGTAACCACAGAAATCTACGTCTAAGTTCAACACTGACAGTCAAACCGAAGCAAAGGCAGTTACAGCAAACATTCAAAAGAAGCCAGTGGAAAGTTCTGGCAAAAATCGAGCATCCGAGCAAAGTTTAACACAACCGGGTAAATCCTGCACGGACCAACTTTGCCCAACTTCTAAATCATATAAAAATAGTTGGAGAGCTGTGATATTTCGCGGGCAAACTTACTTTAAATCTGATGCATACGACAGATATAAATGCAGTATTCGTTTTTTGTAAGGATGACAATGCGTATAATATTAAGTGTCACGGCAGAAACTACTAGATTTTTTTTGTCGTCTCATGTATAATGTTTTTCTTTTTTTTTATACTACACCCACAGCGAACGAACGTGTAGTCCACCTGATGGTAAGTGGAGTACAGCCCATGGACATCAACAATCCACAAAAGCAGATTATAGATGCGTCGCTGCAGCTGAGGACTAAGGTGTTATGTCTCATGTGCCAGTAATGTCAGGGCCTGATCTCACCACCAAACTGGAACACAGTAATAGAAGCACTACTATTTGGCAGCGGGTTAAAGGTAAGACGGTGGTGCTGCCGCCCTCGAGCTCATTCACAAGAGCTTTACCACCAGAAATGACTTTAATATTCGCCTTACCTGTATATATGGCATACCAGCTGCAGCGCTGTGTTATTGATAAAAAGTAGCCTATGCAGATTTGTCTCTTCAGATATATCGCTATACGATGTAATAGTAATGTGTAGCAGCGATTTAAAGATATCCTTACAAATTTTTGCATTTGTTATATGTAAAAATAGAAAAAGTTTAATTCGATATTATGACTAATATCTCAACAGACAGATAGATCCCACAAATGGTGTAAGACGAGCAATAGCCCTAAAAGCTTGTCCAAACTACATAGATAATCAGCAGGTCTTGAGTCGGTTCAGATTAGGACTGTCCTACTTGTCTCAACTCTTGTGTCTAACTTATGAGCCTGAATCACTTTGCTGACTCAATTGAATGTCTGCCATTGTGAATATTCAGAAGTCCTGATATTGTTAAGTTTTTGTTGAAGTTCAAGTAACTTGATAAAAATATAATTATTAGTTAAATATAGTTAGTTTATTAGACTATTTTAATTTTAGATCCAATATAATTTTCTGTAAATAAATTTATTAATTAGTTAGAGATCTTGTTCTCTCGTAAAAAAACATTATGTAGTACGAAAGAACCAAAAGTATGAAAACAACATAACATCACGCCTGCATTAGCCAGAAGAGTATAGCAGAGGTGTGTAATACCCACACTTCATCTGTTATGTTTGGGTATCTTGTAATTTGAGGTGAGCCTCAGGTGAGTTCAGACGTAGACGGTGTGTTGTTTGGCTACCCAATTTTTTTTAATTTTGTCTTCATTAATATACAGATATGTTCCATTTCAAAAGAATCGCTAGTTACATTTGAACAAACATTCAGTTAACATAAATTCGCATATTTCTGAGAATCATAATTTATTTATCTTTTAGCTTTAAGTTTAGCTGTGCTCGTCCATGTTTAATTTAGTAGTAGTTGTTAAAACAAAGATGATGGATGGTGAGTGCGTTCATGCATAAACTTGATGTATTTGTATCTCAATGAGTTGAAATGTTTGAAACGCTATGTAGTTTCAAGTGAGTGTATGTCTGTACTTCATTAATCAAAGTTCTTAGATTATAGTTTTGTATTTTTATACACCTTTTTGTAAAGCTAAGCTTGGATTGCGCTTATATTTTTCTTAGAAAATGTCGAGATAATTTCATCGTGAGTACAGAAAACCTGAGACATCTGAGTAATACTTATTAACTATGTAATAAAACAGTATAACATAACCTTAATTACCCAGAAGGGTGTGGCAAAGGTGTACAACACCCACATTTCATCTGTTATGTTTAGGTCCCATGGGATGAAGGGCGAGCCAATCGCAATCCACCGGGCACAATTCCAACTTCGTGCTGCTATTGTGAATTTACTAACGAAGGGTTCACAAATAACACTTTGCCCGACCCGGGAATTGAATCCCAGACTTCGCGGTGAGAGACGCATACGCTAACCATTAGAACATCGAGGCAGTCGAGGATATAGTATAATATATATTTATGTAAATTTACGTGAAAAAAAATTGTAACGTAATAATAAAAAAAAAAAACCGACTTCAAAAAGTAGGTAAACTAAAAAGCAAAAAATTGAGGAGTTGTACCTTCCAGCATCAGCTCAGAAACTCAAAATGCTGACTGCTAGATGCAAATATCCAAGTAGTTAAGTAATAAACGAAAAACAATATAGAAGCCTTTGAAATTTGAGCGTTACCCATGATTTCTCTAGGATCCCATCATCAAATCATGACCTCATATTATGAATATACATAAGTGATATTTAACGTCTCGCCTCATCTGTGTATAACTTGAAAGAATACAGTAAACGGCCTCAAGGAGCCTATATTTAAAGAATTATCCCCGTACTCCTAACTGTTGAAGAGTTGTACCTTCCAGCATCAGCTCAGCAACACAAAATTCTGACTACTAGATGCAAATATCCGAATAGCTTTAGATAATTAACAAAAAACAATATAGAAGTCTTTTAATTTTGAGGGTTGCCCTCGATTTATCTAGGATCCCATCATCAAAACGTGACTTGAAATAAATGGGACCACATGACAAGTATATCCTTTCAAACAAAAAAAGAATTTCTCAAATCGGTCCAGGCGTCTTGGAGTAATCGGCGAACAAACATAAAAAAAAAAATACCACCGAATTGAGAACCTCCTCCTTTTTTTTAAGTCGGTTAAAAACTAGCCTAGCCCAAAACCGGCATAGCAATATTTAATCACCATCATACTGACAATATAGGCGGTCCTTACGAGGAAGAACAGGAACTTACTAACCAACTAATATAATATGATATAAGAATTTTAAACTTAAATACATAATTACAAATACACTAATTTTAGCATTTAACTAAACTTCATACTCAAAATACTGTGTTACTTTAAAATATTTCTTTTTTTTTATTCCAACTGTAAGGAATTAATAAAGCTTTTTTATTTTTATTTATTTATTTTTATCATACTGTCACAGTTTTAATACTGGTAGGAATATATGCTCCTCAAGTTTTTTAAAACACATATCCGTGAAAAGGTCTGGGCTTTTTTTCGCCTTATCTGCCAATGGGAATATCTTTCACCCGTACTTCACCATCGCCGCGTGAACGACCTCATCGACAAAAGAATCAATTAATCACGATCACTGAAAGGTCAGGCAGAGACCCCAAGCCTCTGGGGGAGACAGGCACCGATTCATTTGGGCCTTCACCTTCACGAAATTAAAAGGTAATCTTTTTGAGGTTGACGACTTCTTTTGGCATACAACAATCAGATTGAACGATTTCTACCTTAAGTTTTATTATCTTTTGATGATATCTTCCCAAAATACATCTTTTACTATAAAAAATAAACACGGAGTACCTAGTATAACAGGAAGGAGATATTGCGGAGGCAGCGATAATTGAAGATAAACCTTGTAAAGGTGTTTATTCAGGTATTAGTTAAATAGCACATTGCTCACTTGTAAACAACCTGAATGTATGTTGGTGAACACCTCCGCGACACAGGAGTTATTCCTAGTGCGGGCGTCGTTTAAAAAAAATAAATAAAAAGAAAAATAAACCTTATTAAAAAATCCACTTAAATTTAGATATAGATCAAGATTACATGACAATATGAAAACTTATCTTAACAATTTAAGCAATATTTTTTGTTAGTTGAGAATTGAAATCTCTATAAGCTTTCTGCCAAAATGGTTTTGAGATTTGGGTATTGAGAAAAGAGCATAATAATATATTCCAGTCTTAGTCTGACCTAGTTTTAAAGATTTCTAGGAGAAAATAAAATTGCCGCTTTAAGAACATTTCGAGACCGGTATTTTCTTTTAAACTTTCCTGTATACATTAAGCTCTGGGCTAGCAACGGTAGCCACAATAGCCAAGTAACGGACAAAGCAATAAAATCAAAAGACGTCATATTATGTCAATAGACGCAATAATAATAAATACGTGGCTAATAGTCAATTATGCCATAAACTGTGAACCGACCAAACTATAGAGATTAATTTTATTACTTAGGCTAAGTTTTTACGGAGCGTACAGTTAGCAACAAACAGTGTGTGGTGTTTGTCTTTCACAAAAAAAAATAAGCAATACTTCTTGATAGTTTGACCATGGCAAATAACACAATAAAAATGCATAATATCTTTGCTCATCTCGGCGTTTCTAGTCAAAATATCTGGCAACCTCAAGGCCAGTAATCATTAAGCGTGTTAGCTATTCCAACATCTCTATATATTCTGTTTATTACACGAATATGTCAGATTAAGGGATACTTAAACACTTGAGTCATTTAATATAAGTTTTGAGTTTAAATGGTTATTTTATTACTAATTATTAGATATAACGGGACATTTACCATGTATAAATATACATGGTAAATATCCCGTTATATCTAATAATTAGCAAGATTTTTTTTTTTTTTTATATGCTAACTAAACAAATGTTTAGTTAGCATATCAAAATAACTTGCTACAACAAATATACATGGTAAATAGCCCGTTATATCTGATAATTAGTAAGTCTTGTTAGTCTAGTCATTTGTTTCATAAAATTTGCAACAAATAATCTGCCACATACATGCTAAGGGCCGTATTGACTATCAATACGAACCTTTTAGCAGACATATAAATTTTATTATGCTCTATTGGACTGACGGCATATTGTGACGGGAAAGTTTTATGATTGCGTTTTAGAGACCTTCGTTAGACGAGTAATTGGAAACTACACTAAGTTAGTTGCGTTTAAGTTAGATAAAGCCAAATAAAATACCTTGTGAAATATAAGTTTTAGAAATACTCTCTCCATATCCGTTTAATCAAGAGTCTTTTTATATCTTACTTATTTTATAAATACAATGAGGCGATGTTTTGTAAGGATGTATAGATGTTTCTTATAGATTATTTTTATATAGCATTTAGCTTTATTTAGAAAATTAAAGTAAGAAATCTATTTAAGATAGGAACAAATCGATGAACGTGACGTCACGAAATGATGTAACATACACTTGAGAAATTTAGGGTCCTGGCAAGAGGTGATCGTAGCGGGTTGGTTAAAGCGGCTGCCCGGTGTGCAGAAGGTCGCAGGTTCAAATCCTGCTGGTCCCATAATTTTTCAACTGTTTTTTAGTTTGTATAAATGTTTGTTATTCTTTCAACAGATCTGATATTGATGCAATTTGTCTTAATTTTGGCTAGCCGAAAGATAATATTAAAAAAAAAATTGTGTAGTCTCAGTTAAAAGCAAATTGTAGTAAACCAGAATCCATGACCTTTCATCATTTCGTTCATGATTCACCGCTGCGCCATATGGACTTGTATTGCTGTCATTTCAATTAATTGAGATTATGATTAACTGTTTCTGTGGAATTCGTTGTAATTAGAACAACATGTTATGAGGTTAGGAGACAATCACTAATAAAATATATTGATTTACATGGAAGGATGATTGTAATAATTCGATGCCAACTTTTGTAGGCAGGCACTAGGCACATATATAAAAACGCATGTTATTTTAACCAATTTTATTTGTTTATAAATGTGTATTTTTATTTATGTTTGAAATCAAACGTGATTCCACTATAAAGATTAAATAAATTAGTTCGGCATATTAAAAAAATAGTTACATTATTTCCTACATAGGTAATAGCACATACCAAATCAAGGGCCGTCTAAATCATTCTTCAACTGCAGTTTCAGTCACTTGAACACGCCCCCTTTTTGAGTCATACAACGGATTTCTAAATGCAGTTGCGCTTCGAGCTGTACTCATAACAGAATCTCTCCTCGTCAAACTGACTACACTGTCAGACCTCGTTTGGAACCGCGAAAACATACCTCTAGTTCCACTGTGACCCGCTACTGGGAACTGCAAGCCAGGCAACTTGTAGTAATACATGTAGAACCCAACAAATGTGAAAGCAACGATAAAGAATACCGTTGTAAAGATTATTCCTCCCATTCCTGACTTCGACAAAGGACTACCACTGATTTCAGCAAGTTTAGGACCCTTATACCAATGATTCTTCATATTGTAGTTAATAGAATTTATTGTTTCTGAACTGGATCCCTCATATCCACCTTTGTCGACAATCACGAGCTGTATTCGTCTAATCGGAGTTTCTGGTGCATATCCTATATAAATCGCCACATTATTTGTAATATATTGATCCACAAAATGGCTGAAGGTCAACATATCAAATCCTTTGTCTGCATCAAACACAATGTAACCGCCACAAATTTCGCAGCAAAATCCCAGCGGCTTGATGGGGTCGACGCAAGCAGGCTTAGGACAAAATTTTACTGAACAATCAATCTTCAAAGGAAGAATCTGGCATGGACATCCAAAGTCAGGGCAACTCATATGTGTATTAATCGAGATTGCCGTTTCCCCGAAATCATTGAGAACAAACTGTTGTCTTTGATCAGTTTCATATTGTATTCGAGTTTTAAAGTTTGCCGAAGTGTAGCTTTCATCCCCAATATTTAGTGCTTTAACATGCTGCGTTAGCGATGGTAATGTGACAGTGATTTTTGCATCTGCTGGAAATTTTACTATGTCGTTGTAGCATGGAACTCTATCCGAATCCGGTGTGGCTTCATTAAACCGTGATGAACTCCACACGTCTGCTTGGTTCCACGCTGCCGTCGTCTTGTCAATGTAATAAGCATTACCTTCTGTGCAATTAGTCTCTGAAGGATCAGCTCCTAAAGTCAATATATCGTCTAATATCAGTTCGCCTTCTTCAGGTAGCACAAGTCCGGTAACTTCAGTTTCTGCAATTTTGATGGAGCCGACGACTAGTTCGGGAAACACGACGGTTTGTTTAGAGCAAGGAAGTTTCCCATCCTTATAGTTCTCTGGTAACTTGAAATTGGAGTTTGGTAGCCACTGTACTATTGACGCTGAAGTTGTTGAAACTATTGAAAGCGTACACACTAATAATATAGTAGGTGACATGTTGGGACAAGCGAATGAATACGAATGGCAATATTGTTTGGCGCGTAATGCGATATTAAACGATGTCTGGCCGTTTGTTATCTGGCTCTGTTTGATGTCCAATATTGTGAATGACACATGCAATGATGGAATCGCAAATCAACTGTATCATTATACACTTCCAAATGAATACGTGATTGTTTGAGTATCATTTATTTATTGGCACAGATTCGGAAATAATATTGTGTTTACTTTTGATTACAATAAAATTGAAATTTATATTTGGATTCGATAGTTTTGGTGTAAAGGTTGCAGTATTCTATTTTGATGATAGTTTTGATTGAAAAATAACTTTTGGTATTTTCGTTTAGTAGTTTAAAATAATTTAATATGATATGTAATATTATAAGAAGGTTTATTAAATAATTTTGTAGTATGGAAACGCAACAAAAACAAATGTTACGAAAACGTACAAAAGACCAACAAAAATTACCGCGGATACATCACAACGAATTAGTGCCATTAATATCACAATATTTTCCAACAAAAAGAATACGTATAAACAAAAGATTAGCCTTAATCCGAGCGTCGAGGATCTCGAGATCTCGGGATTACGGGCATCTTGAGAGCGCAATAAAAGTCATAGCCGACCATGTGCGGTATTACTGAAGCCTGAAACCTTATGATTTATGGGATAACACGGCTAGGTGGTTAAATACAAACCATTAATGACTTTTCGAGGGGTTGGAAATTTAATAAGACGCTGCTCCATGCCAGGGAGCGTAGTTATGCAAATTTTATTGCAGGGAAAGCATTGGGTGGAAAATACGGAGACATAGAACTGACGGTGCTGTTGCGGTTGTCTGTACTTTGAAAGAGGCGGTGATTGACCGTATGCTGCATAATTTAAATTATAAATAAATAAAAAAATGTACCTTTTGTCTGTTTCTTATTTTAAAATATATAGCAAGAATGATATGGGATGAGATATGGGATGGTATTTATAAAAGACTAACTTTGCGTTTCACTTACATTATCTCTCAGAGAGCAGTTCTTTAGAGAGCTATCAACTATTAAAAGACGCAAAAAGAGCAAATGTGGTGAAAGTATATATTATAAAGGACTAATCACTAAATTGATTAATCATAGTTTTAGACCTTGCCATGTAACTACAACACATTAATGAAAGTGTTTGTATTTCGTATTGTAGGAAAGCCACCGTACTAAATCAATCTCTCTAACCTAATTTCTAGTCTAACGTATTTAGCTGTATATCAGTATTTACAACCCAGTATGATGTGATGCGGTACTCTTTGTTAGAATAAGTTTTTAGACTTTCTGGCCTCTAACGGCATAGAGGAGAAACCCGTTATGTAAAGATGGTCACACATCTACGGCCGAACGCGGCTAGCATTGCTTAACTTGCAAGCTCGATCTTCGACTTAGCCACGAGCGTCTCTGCCACCGTACAAAATATAAGCCCGTGTATCCCCAAACCAGTTACAAGCCGCCGAAACGCACAATATGGTAGATGGGTAGATAACAGCCTCCTCTAAGTGTTTGGGTTTACAGTACAATTTTATACGAGAGACTCCTATAAAATTGCTAGCATGCAGACCGTTTACGAAGGGCGAATAAAACGTTTTGTGTTTGTATTGACTTTTTTTTTTTTTTTACGTTGGTAAGTGGCAACTACAGCCTATAATCCATAAAATAGAGTAGATAATGTGAGATGTGTCGCTATATTTCAGGATTACGAATTATTACGATATTATGTTTCATTGCCAGTAGTTTCAGGAACAAATATCCCCCCATAATTGGAGCACAATAGTGCTCAACACTATTTTATTATACTTTATGACGGAAGGTAATACATTTTTAAAAAGTTTTTTTACAATATTAAAGTTTTTCTCTGGTTTTTCGCACTTTAATCTAATTAAAAAAATATATAGTTTAAAAAAACTAAAAAAACACGCTTTTAAAGCACATCAAACTAAAAAGTGAAAAATAATTCTTATTATAACCTGAAAATAATAATAAACGAAAAATACTAGTACTATTGTGAAAAAAAGCGTGGGGCGCTCTGTGCCATATTTTTCGTCTATCGAGCGACCCACGCTTTTTTTCACAATAGTACTAGTATTTTTCGCCGCTGATTCTTTACAAGTGTAGAAAGTTTGAATTAAATCTGTCCGTTTAAAGTGGGTCAAAATCGAGTCCAAAGGAGTCGGTTACATACAAACAAACAAACAAACAAACAAACAAACATACAGGTGAAGCTAATATAAGCGTGTTAATGAAAACAATTTATGGTCGGTTCCCAACCGAGCGGTTAGGAATGAAACGGTGGTGATTCCTTCCATCAGAATCTACTTCACAAGAGCTCTGCCACCATTATTGGGTAGTTAATTAAGGATTTGGAGTACCAGCTCCTCCTATAAACTTGATACTGCCATTCAGACCGTTTACGAAGGGCGTATAAAACTCTTTGTGAACGTGTTCGGGTTTCATATTTGGATCGTAAACTTTTTGAGGTATGAATCTGAAAGTTCAAGGTTGTACGGTTATCTGGTGCTCGTAATATCTGAGGGGCCTAAATGGGAACGTAATTTAGATGTGAGTGTATTTTATGGATGTAAAGAGATACTACTGTAGGATATAGGTATACATTTTTCTGTCTATGATTATTATCATTGATCATTATGATTATAAAATTATGATTTATAAAAGTATAATTTGGTTAGAAAAAAGCCAAGCTCACTAAAATTTTGACTAAAGTGTGGAGTTTGTTAAATTTAGAAGCTTGACGCTGCATGGGACCTAATGAGCAAATTTTTATTTGCTAGTTCTCGTTTTGGCAACATTTTTAAGAAAAGAAGGGAAAATTATTGAGTTTAATTGATTGATACAAATCATTCAATCAATCTTTAACGTCTTTTCATTCTGTGATTCAATATCCTTTGGTTATTATCGGTACCCAAATGTAACTCCACTAGTAACTTTTGAATTATATAAATCAGACCGTTAAAATGTTACGTGTATTATAAAATATTAAATGGCTCGTCCATCATTTAATGTTCCACGTGCAGAATTACCGGTATTAAGATATTAATTATTTTTAAAGCCTAATAATAATAAACAGTGGTGGTTAGTCCCCTTTTGTTACTAATTCAAGATTATTCGCCCTTACGATTTTAAAAGAAATGGTTAATCTAATTATGTCACATTAAATTTGGAGTTTCAGGCGGGATATTTTCATATTTGAAATAAGAAAAAAAAAACGACGCCCGCAATAGGAATAACTCCTGTGTCGGGTGTTCACAAACATACATTTCACAAACACAACGCACGCCTAGAGTCAAAATGAATGTTGGCGGATCACACAAAGATTGGTCTCGTGTGGGATCAGACCCACAACACCAGCCCAGTTGAAAGCAGCAAGGCGACCACTTTAACCACTACGCCAACCTGTGCACTCATACATTTCAGTGCTCATTTGCAAACAAACTTCTTTAAAAGTGAGTAAATTATATAGTATGTAAATTATATAGTATGTCTGAAATTACCAAGCGTAATTATTAATTAAAGTAATGGTATGGATTAATATTGTATCATCCTATCTCTATGTAATCTATATATCTATCTTCTATGTAACCCGTTTTTAGCAAATAAAGTATTTGATTTGATCCAAATAACATTTGAAAGAGCTTGAACCTAAAGTCCTTAATGAGTATAAATAATACCTTACTTAACTTTTAGTGCAATTTAACTAGACCTTCTACACTTATTTTATTTATTTATTGATTATAACCAAAGTAATTAAAACTATTTGTGACATCATTTGCCTCGGTCAAAAACCACTAAGAATTTATCTAACCATAGGCGAGTCGCTACATTTACACAGACAAAAATTAAACAAATTAAACATTAAAATTAAAATTAATGTTTAAATTTCAATTTAGGTAAACATTAAAACATTAAAATTTAAAAAAATCTATGTTTAGGTATTTAAGAGGTACATTTTAGGTAATGACGCTTATATTTATATTTTACAATTTTTACACCTTTAGTTTAAATTAATTGCAACTCCTTAGGCAGCCTGTTTAAGAAGGTTGGTATTAAATATTGAGCAACTCTTGTTCCGTAGCTTTTGGTAGTACACAAACCATAGATTCAACAAAAGTTACGATTCTAATAATGAGAATCATAACTTAATTGTAGATAGTACCATGACACAGTGAGACCGCCCGCGCAGCGCCGCGGGGCGTCGCGTTGCCGAATAAATCACACTTCACCACTATGTACCAGGATTTATGTACGACTGCCGCTAGATGTACGGCAGATACGATGAGTTGCGGTTTCTTTGAAGAATGGAAGTGAATATTTTTCTCCCATAATGGATTACTTTGATGTAGCTGTGGAGTAGAATTAGATAATGTACTGTTAGGTTAAAGGTGGTAGATTCAGGGCCAATGCGAAATTGGCCTTGAATCTGTCACGTTCAAAATATTGAATGTGAGATAAATTGAAGACCAGGTTTAGTTTTGACACACGTTTGAGGAAATCGGCACTCAAAACTAATCATGATTATACTTTAAAATTTTGATTCCAGCGGGGCTCGAACCCACACTTCTGGGTTCTACGTACCCAGCGCCCTAACTACTTTGGCTATAGAATCTATAAAAAAATATCAAACTATAGCTGAATGTAAATGTTTAGTAAATCTATAAAGTATTTGAAAATTATATCATCTATCATTACTCTATGAAGTTAGTCGTAACCTATCCTGTTATTTGGAGTCTTAACAATTTCTCAATAGGTGGCATGCAGCTAATAAGGCGAGCCCTGACATTCATGTCAGCAATAGGGACGGGAGACCCTGAAATAACACTGTCCAAAATTGGAGGACGATAAACGGGCTGGAAGAACTGTTGACGCACTAAGCCGTCCTTAACCGGGAGGCTTTGGGTTTAAGCCCAAAAAGACCACAGAAAGATCTAGCCGTGAATATGATTAAACTAGTGCACTATAGCTTCATGTAAGAAGGAAGGAAGGGTTTGAGCCGTGTCGTTACTTTAAGAATGTCCCCTTCGTGCCCTCATGAAGCCCTTATCAATACACCTATTGTTTGCGTGAAGCCATCGCGGCATCGGATGCCATCCATTTACCTTGTAACACGTCATCGCATACTGTGATATATGACAGATACAAGAACGGTTTGTTGTGTGGTGGAAAGATCCACTACTACTCAAAAGATTGACTTGAGCAGTCAGGCCTTTATAACCAAGAACTGAAACACAATATATTTATAACAGCCTTAAGTAATATTTGACAAACGGAGTTGGTATCGGTAGTAGTGTAGTACTGTTAATACAGGGTTCCTGAAAAAAAAAAGAAAATGTTTACAGTAATTGCATTTGTTTCTTTATTTCTAATAAGGAAACAAATGCAATTACTGTAAACTATAGTTAGAGTTTTTAAAGAGTTTAATTTATTTATCTTTCTAAATTTACTAAATTAACTAAACTATTTATTTAACTAACAATTAGAATTAAAAGCATTTAATATACTAACCCTAGAATTAAATAATAAATGTTAAAAAATCATATGTAATAGTTTAAGTAACAGGAAATAAAAGGCTTTTTAATTTTATTTATTTATTTATCGGTAGTGCAACTGCCTGCTACACACGTAAGCGGATTTGATGCCAGCTTAAAAAACAGTTTGTATTAAACAAAATATACTTGCATTATTTATAATGTTAAAGTGTTAATATTATAAAAAGAAATAAAAAAAACCCTCATAACCCTTTGCAAAGACCTTGCTCTATCGTCAGCTTACACAACAAATACTTGTATAAAATCTCTTTCAGTTCACAGCCACCGAAAAGGAAATGATTAACGACCGCGACAGCCTTTTGAGCAGTTTTGAAACAACTTGATACTATTGATTGAGCGAACTCAAAGCGAGGCTCAATATCATAACCCTTTGCTTCGTGGCCCAATCCTTTTGTTCCTTTGTCTTCAGTTAACGTTATATTTCAATACTTGGAAAAGCTTTGCTCGTGACAGTATCGTCTTGAAATTCAGAATACTTGAATTCAAGTATCTATTAACTTGCTCCTTCTCATTTACAATCGTCTTTCAATGATTTGGAGTGTGTCTGAGCTTGTAAATTGGCGCTTCAAGGACATAATTTTAATACTATCTTATCTTATTACACATCACATCTATTAACACTCTTCTGTATATCAAATCTATCTATCATATTTCCCTTTCCGTCGATCGCTATTCGTAACGTGTAATCGCCAACACATAGCATAACTTGTTTTGCGATAGGAAGTGTTTTTGTATTAACTTCAAACAACTCTTTTAGCCATTTCGTCGAAGAGATAGACGGTGTTAGGAAAAAAAGTTGTATTGGTACAGGGGAATGTTTGTATGATTGTGACCGTTTGATAAGTTAATACAGAAACTTGCGCCTCTCTCTCGAGCTCTACTACCTTCATCAAACCGCCACAATTAAACATACATACTCGTATTGCGTACAGCCCTTCACCAGTAAAACCTCGGTTATTCCCGCGCCGTCGATCGCTGTACATCGTCGGTGTAACATGTTTTCGGCGTCACATGACAAATGAGAAATAGCGGTCAAGGCTTGCCTTACGAAAATAACTACTAGAAAGTATTTAGTCTAGTCTTAGTCTAAACCGCCACAATCACACAAACAAACATACCCGCACTGCGCACACCCCTTCGCCAACACACCTATTGTTTTCCCCGCGCCGTCGATCGCTATCCATCGACGGTGTAACATGTCATCGGCGTCACGTGACAAACGACAGATAGCGGGCATGGCTTGTTTCGCGGTACTTTCGGGGGACTTTGGCACGATTGACGCGATAAATTAGAAAGGGGTGTTTCGGTTTGTTTGTTTCTGTGATGTTTGGCGCTTTGAAGTGCTACGAAATGTATATTTTTGTTTTGCTTAACAACGGATGTGGCAAACGAGCTGATTATAATAATGTCCTCTGATTGTACGGTATTCTACGAACATAAGGTATGCGTTTTCCTACACAGAAAATAAGAAACATAAATTCTGGTGTATCCAGCTATTGGGATAAATCGCAGCATAGAATCAGTTAACAACTACAGTAACTCACGTGTGATTTTAACCATAGTAGGTAATGTAAGCCAATGCGGTACTAAGTATAAAGACTGTATCTTGGTACAAAGTAGCACACATCTTATATCGGGATTTTCTTGGATAAATCTCGGAGTATCCATGCATAGCCGTAAACGTCACTTAAAAGCTATAAAATAAATAAAGCATGCTCTAAAAATATTTTTGAGTAGCAACCCTAGCACATATATCAAAACTGTGCGAGTCGAGCACAGGGTTGCTCCTGAACGCTATAAATCAGGGCTATACGATAACTCACACGAAATCAATTGGTATTTTCGTTTCGTCGCCGAAAAAGTTTTTCGCTAAGACTGTTTGGAATTATGGCAGTAATCTGTTAATAGCAATTTGATGAAGGTGTGTTCGGGTCGAGGGGTAAAGTAGAGTGTGTTATGTACTGTATAACATGGTATATACTTTGTTATACTACATTATAAACACAAAAATAAAACAGTTTTTCACCCTTTAAATTGGCGAACATATCTCAACGAGCAATATAGCAATACATAGCCAGTCATTTAATTTATATTTGCCTTTCAAATAGCGTTTTATTCACCTACAAACTCTGTTTTTCATAATAAATTGAAAAATATAATATGATTTTCATATGCACTTTCCCCTAATGAATGCCTTGAAAACAATAAAAGTTGGCATTTTAAATTTCCCGCGTATGCATGCGACGGCCCTTTCATAAATCTACTGGCGTGCTGTCAAGCGTACGCTGTAAAGCGCTAGAATGGAACAGCAGGGGTGCTCCCTTGCACTTTTATGACACATTATAAAAGCGCTGAAAGCGATGCACATACATTGGCCTTTTTGCGCGCTTTTGAGAAGGTATGCAGATATGAAGACAAAGAGAAAATGTACAAATGAATTCGAAAATAAAGTTGCATTTGTATTAAGTAAATGAAGTAATGTTTTTATTATTTTAATGTAATTTTTGTTAGCTGTTGCAATTAGTTTTTCGTCAGGTCATCCCATTCAATTGTATTTTACATGAATAGATTTTAGATTTATCTATCAAGTAAGTAAAGCGTGTTCCTATTGAAATATTGTAAAAGGCCATAAACTTACTTCTAGAAGAAGAAAAAAGGAAGCTACTGTTATATCTTAAAAACTATGGAAACTAAGTCCAGACATCACATAATCGCTGCGAAATATCAAAACATTTTATTAACAGTAAAAGAAAAACTAACCTACAGCCAGCAAAATTCTTTTATTATTTACATTATTTCTTCATTACATTTGCAATACTCTCTTGAGAGGATTTAAAGGAAACAAAATTATTGAAATATCCATTTTTCCAAACTCAATTTTGACGTTATTGGATTAAGGTAGAAAATAACTTGCGGTGCAGAGTTTTCAAAGAAAATACATCAATTTTCAATCTAGCTTTTGTGCATTGTGGGAACAAGAAACTATTCAGTAAGGGGAGCGTAACTCGATTACTGCTCGTCTCATTTCTCCCTGGATGTCGTGATTCAGGAATTATTCTAAATACGTCGATCCAATGCGAATGTAAGTGGATTAAGATGTATGGTTACGTCTTTTGGCTTTGTTTGGTAACGTAATGTACACACGGCTACCGATCAACCTATACATTGCCGTATTATAAGCCGGTCTTGAACTGCACGGGAAGCTTCAACAACGCGACACCATCTTATACTGGCAATGTATTGGTTGATGTGTATCCGTATGTACTTATTGACGGTGGTTTATGGTTTCCTGTAGTATTTACACCATATATTATGCTACCCTGCCTGATTTACTGAAGATTTTTGATGTTGTGTTGATTGCTGGCTGATTTATAGTTCAATCTACAATAGATGATTATAGGTCGCTGTTAGAGGGTCCTGTCAGGTATTGTTGAAGCCCTGATTTATTTGCATTAGAAACACGTAACTATATATCCTAATTCGTACCCCACACATTTCTCTACTTTCGTATTAATTGCTTACAATAGATTGAATACAGTAGGTATAGTAAGAGATCTTAAATGAAGACAAATGCAGTGATTCTTATTATTAACATCTGCAGTATATTACACTAACCAGCAAAATTACACATTTTGTGTCGGTACCTTTACATTCATAACCATATTTTACTTTTAACCGAATTCAAAAAAAAGGTGTAGGTTCTCAATTCGACTGTTTTTTTTAATGTTTGTTCGACGATTACTCGAAGGCGCCTGGAACGATTTGAGGCGAAACGTTGAATAATCTCTTACTTAATCATACGAAAAAAGAGAGAGAAGAAGATCATAGAATCATAAATTGAAGTCGGTTTTTTTTGGGAAATTATTTTCATTATTTTCTCTTTCTTTTTGCATATCTCATGTACCATAGTTCGTTTAAGTTTATTAGCCCTGATATTTTTTTAATTGAAGATTTTGAATGTTAATTAATTATGTTTTAAGTTAGATTACTGAAGAAAGCGTTTTTGTGCCATAATGTAACTCGGTTGATAGATAGAAAACCTTTATTTGAGCATACAACATAAGATATTCATTTTGTACGAACGTATAAACAACAATATATGCACAAAAAATGCAATGCATCGCTTGATATACTTCAGAATTTACAGGTTGTCAAAATTTTTGCCAGAAAATTCTTTATAATTTTATAATTAAAAATTATTCTGTGACTTTCACTGTCTTTTTTAAGATTCTGTACAAAAAACTAAGAAATTTTCAATTTTGACAGGCAAATAAAACACAATAGCATAAGACACTACTAAAACTGATGACGACCGGATGGCGGAGTGGGTAGTATAGCTGCCTGCGACGCCGAGGTCGTGGGTTCGATTCCCATTTAAGACAAATCTTTGTGTGCATGAACATGGGGGTATGTCTTAGTCTGGGTGTTTCTATGTATAATAAGTATGTATTTACAAAAGAAAAGTATATATGTATTAGTATCAGTTATTCTAGTACCCATAGTACAAGCTCTGCTTAGTTTGGGACTAGATGGCGTTGTGGAATATTTTATTTATTTTAACTACTAAACCTATGCCACATCCTTCGGTAATATAGGCGTGATGTAATGTTATGTTATGTTTATTCAGATTTAAGGAGTGAAATACTATACTAGCGCATTTTTATGAAAAAGGCAATTTCCGTGTTGGCCAGTGTTATTAGCTACTGCTCTGTAGAGTCGCTGCAGTCAACGTGGACTCGCGGAACTTTCGAGGTACTAAAAAGCTACCTCACAATGATGATGCATTTGTAAGTCGATATTTTGAGACAGCAACTACAGCGCTAGAGGGATCTAGCTTGCGTCAACTCTAGGCATTGCTTTCCGAATGTTATTGAAATTATATTAGAGTATTGATCTTTCAATGAACTATTTATTTCTTCACATCGCCTTTGTTGGTGCTAGACTAGGGCACAAAATAATACTCATACGTCATAGTGTATCGAATTCGCTAGCGGTCAAATTAGGCCACTGCCTTTTGTGTATTTTTGTACATACATTAGACTCCCATTGTGCTCTGTTTAATAAGGCAAGTGCGCTTTCCACTCGCCTTATACGGAGCCGTCGCACAAACGAGGTTAATTCACACGATCTCTGCTTGAATGGACGTTAGAAATAATGGACACGGTATTTATCTGCCTGGTTTACATGAGGAGGAATAGTTAGAAGTAGGAAAATTAAAGGTTATTTGTTGTGATTTATCGTGCTTGTTTACGGTGTGATGCTGTTAATAGTTGGAAACCAGCATTGGATTACACTTTATGAGAGAATGTAAATAGTTTATCCAATTTATTTTAATAGGTACAACTAGCATCTCCTCGTTCAATCAATAATTATATTAAAACTCGTAGTTTTGTTATAAGAGCCTTTGTATACGCAGGTTTTATGTAATCTAATCAGGACTATGTTTAATATAATGGTTGCTAAATCTTTCATGTCGACATTAAAAAAGAAATTGTTACAAACACTGGTTAATTAGGTTTGAAGAATTTGCTTAAGGTAATCGAAAGGCCGTAGGTACCTATTATTATAATTTTATTTCAAAATTACTCCACGTGGTTACAATACACATATTTAAAACACATAATACCAACTCCATTACTCTTTTAACTTCACTATTAAATTAGGCATATTATACTCTTGTAGTTGACGCAGCCATAACGTGTTAGTTTTTGTTTGTTCAAACATCGGTAATGTTTGTTACATCCGTTCCACTCTCCACGATACTCGACTAATTGTAGGCGAGTCAGTGTAAACATAGCATAGGTTTAATACGAGTGAATTATTATTTTTAACGCACAAAAATTAAGCTGAAACATTTAAATTGTCCGAAGTTTGAGAGTATTTTTTTTATGCATTTACATTACGAGTATATAAAAATGAATACCTATTTTCCGTGGTCACGACATCACACGTGAACGGTTGGACCGAAATCGCTATTTATTTTATTGTAGTGTTTGTAATTGCGCAGAAAATTTTAAAAATAAGAATAATTTCCATATTTTTATTTTTATGTAACCTTAGCGCTATTGACAATATAAACATTACCTGATGGGGTTCACGGCATTAAATTGATAGAATGCATGCTGAAAATATCGTTAAAGGGGTATAGGCTATAGTTAAGTCTTTGTCTGCACGTGTGGTGTAGTGGTTTAAGTGGTCGCCTCGCCACTCTCCACTGCACTGGTGTTGTGTGTTCGATCCCCACATGGGACAAATCTTTGTGTTATTCGCAAATATTTGTTCTGAGACTGGATGTGCTTGTGTGAGTGAATGAGTGTATACATTTGGCCTTGTCCATTGGATAGTGTAATTGCTTCTGGCGTTCTATCTAATGTAAAAATCCAAATTTAAGTCAGGACAATATGAACCTAATCAAAAGGTAAAGAAATGGTGTATTGCAGTGAAAAAGGAGACTGTATGAGGAACGTCGTCTAACATGAAAAAAATATATAATTATGAAAAGCATCTAAAGGCATCAGCAGGACAAATACACAGCGGCTTCTTTATTAAATAAAAAACCTAACAAAGATAATGTTAATACTACGATGATTACGTAACACTTTAAAAAAATAACAAAACCATCCAATCGCATATAATTCCAAATTTGAAAATATAAAAACAATAAAACCCCCGTACACATACTACCCATATCGCGACTGAAACCTTTCTTCTACACAATACAAAATCCTACCGTTTAAACTAAGCCCCTCAGCGACAGATGTTCGAGGACTCTTAACTGAAGCGCCCTCTCGCGGTCGCCTCGACAATGCGTGCTGATTATGCCGTGCGTGTGAATGCGCCTTTACCATTCTAAAGAGGTTTTAACTTTTTTTGCTACTGTTAGGAGGTATTGACAGGGAGAAAAATGTGGTTTAAATTTGGAAGGATTTGTTTTGTATTTAGAAATATTTCAAATGTCGCTTTTCTTTTTTTTCATTTTGTTTTTTTTGTGGAAGATAAGCCTTTTTACTTGAGGTAGCAAATATATTTGAACAATCGAAGGGTATATTATGTTAAGATGTTTAGTAAAATTGACGATTGGAAATATTGATGGTGCACTTTTGAAGCAATTTCGCAAACATCTTTTGAGCCCAACCTACAGCCTTAGGTAATGGCACAAATTGCTATAACTATATACTTGTAATTTCATATAATACAGATATTTAATATTTCTAAAAGTTTATATTCATAAAATTTTCTTACTATTAACGCTATGGGCAGTATGTGAGTTGAAGTTAAGCTTTTGAAACAGCACTTAAAACTTGATAAACACTCTGAAAGCTTGTTTAAAACAATATTCCATAGGAACAATTACGTTAATCATCACATTAGCACGCGATTACGTCTCATAAACGTGCCATTAGGGTCCGGTTGTCACATTTATTACCCTTCGTTTGTAAACTGTATGGTTTCATTGGGCTATCAGTTCGCGACTGACTTTTTGCTATCTAAGCTATTGAGCTTCAGGGATTTCATCTTCAGTGGCGTAAATAAGGCCTCATTATTTGAAAGGAGGAGGGACTGTAATAGAACCTGCTAGAGACTTTCTTATAGTTCAACGCACAAATGTATAAAATTCTTACGATCGATGATAATATTAAATCATCAGTATCAAGTAATCATCATTGCGACAGTGTCTTACTAATCATTTCTTATATTAATATAATCATTTTCTAAACGTTATATGAGAATTGGTGGTGGTGGTGATTGTATTTTTTTGTTAATATGGCTCTATTAGTGAAAACTGGGTTTGCTGTCAGTTCTGTATATTATATCTATTGTAAATTTGCCATATCTTAAGTGAATAAATAAATATTTAATAGAAGCAGATTTGAAAATAGAAGTTTAATGATGTTGCACGTTAAATTGATGGACCCATGTGGACAATCATCATTTAATGCTACAACTGGGCCTTATAATGTGCAATTCGTTAGTATTTACTTTTTTAAACACTTTGCTGCAAACAATTTACTCAGTGTAACCATCTCCGTAAAGTGCTATTGTCACCATGTAACTCCAGCACTTACCACTTATGAACTGCGTATTACTTTCGAACCGCGTACCACTTCCGAGCGGCGTATTACTACGCTATATTATATCGTGTATAAAAGCTTTTACGTTTTACATGTGTTTGAATAACGTAGTTTTGTGGTAATGAGGGCGTAGATGGTTTCGTTTACATATTGTTTGCTGGTTGTTTAATTGGAATGTTGAGAGCGTGTGGAAATATTATACAAATTATTCTATATCGAAATGTGAGTCCTGTGTCTCGTACTAATGTATTATTTTTCGACTGTTATGTCGACTGTTATGTATATATCTGTCTGTCCCTATGTATGCTTAGATCTTTGAAATACGCAACGTATTTAGAAGCAGTTTTAGTTTTTTTAAAAGATAGAGTGATTCAAGAAGAAGGTATTTATGTAACAAAAAACACAATTTAGAACTACATGGTACCCGGAGGGAAGCGAGGGCGGGTTGCTTGTATAATAATATATAATCAATATATGTGCAGTCCGGACAAACCGCTGTGGTTTTTGGTCTGCTACTTAAATGTTAAATTGTATTTTTATATGAAAATAAATTATTAAAAAAAAAAAAAAATATGTATGAGCTTAAATACCATCAATCTATAAATTTACTACAAGTCAACATGATTTAAATAGCAAATCATTACAATAGTAATTGCAGTTCGTAAAAATCTAACCATTACCTCTTTATTCTATGCCATTACCACGCAAATGAATAAATAACCAACATTTTAGATCTACATAATTGAGAAACTAAATTAAACTAACAGATCGTTAGATTCTCTCCGCCGCACACAAATGAACAAAACAAACGAGGCACTATTTCCATCCTTGGAAATTAAAACCGAACCAATCAATTAACTCTAAAGCACTAGAGCGCAGCATTGAGCTGCAAATCTATAGCCTTCATTCATTCCTCCCTTATTTATTTCAGAGGTTATACGCCCGGGAATAAATCCCACAGAGGTAGGTTTAGAGGTAATAAACACACGCTTGTAACAATAAAAATAAATTAGTCGTGAGTGCTTGCACTAATGAAATGCGGGCCGTGAAAAACTGAAGTTTTTGGCAAGGGAAGGATGTGTTCTCGGTAATGCAGTTTTGGGGGTATGTGGGTATTTTCTTCGTTCGTTTATTTACACGTGTGTTGTGCACAACATTCCTTTACTGTAAAGTGTGTTTGTTTCTGACTCGTTTTCATTCTTTGTTGCATTTAAAATTGTTAACTGTTGTTAATTTACTATTTCACTAATGAAACTAGAGTATTTTTTTCAATAATTAAAAAAAAAATGTTTATACATCGATATTTCTGCTTCTGCTTCTTCGTCGTGTCGATGGCTGAGTCAAATTTTATTTTGACTTGCCCTCGTGGTGAAAGGATTAGCCAATTCACTTTGGAGAACTCGCGAAATTGCTCAGGGTGCGCCGGACGTAGGGAATCGTTGTGTACGTCACTCGGGGAGGCTCCTTTCATGCACCCAAATTGTATTAAAACGGTTCTTTAATGGTTTTACAATTTAGTATCCGAACTAAATACATGAGAAGTAAATTATAACAAGTTAAATGTGCTATACACCTCTGACGCAACCTTCTGGGAAATATAGACGTGATGTTATGGTTATGCTACTTAATCCTACCTCCTAAAATATTTTCACACGGCTTAAATCTGAAATTTAAATACACCTTGTTTCCTTTAATCTCGCTCATGTTTTTAACGCAACACTATATTTTTCTGTCGGAAGAGAAAGTTAGAAATATCGATACCAAGTCTAATTGTATGGTTGTTCGTTAGTTTCTATGTATGTATGTGTGGAGTGACCATGAATCAACGGTCAGATTGGATACCAAATTAGGATTACCAATGTTCGGTGTCGCGGGTGATGTATTGAATCGGGAATGCGTTGAAATGGAAAATGTTAACAGTTTTGTGGGTAAATTATTGCTTTTAAATTGAAGTAACTTAATGTGGTGTATAATTATGTGAGAGACAGATGTTTTTTAAGCTTGCAACTGTGTTGTTTATTAATTTTAATTTGCAAGTCAATTGGTAAAGAATTATGTATTTAAAGTTTACTGATTGTTTATCTCAAATTAAGACGGCTGCTATTACCTTATCCACACTGTGAATAGTCGGATTTATTCTCTGTACTGCAAGGAACTTTCTAGGAACATTCCGCTTATCTTTTGAATTATACACGTTGTTTATGCACCATTCTACAAATTCCAAGACCCAAAAACGTATAATTATGAAGAATAATTTGACTGACTACTTAATTAAACACACAAAATCTTATCAACACTCTCGATCACTCCAATCCCGTATTTATTCGCTACCAGAAATAATTACTTATGTCCATATTCCACTTTGCCCAGTAACAGAGAAAGTCCCGTCCTTTTAAGGCTCATGACTTTCACAGGCGTAATTTTGCCCTTTAATGGCATGGAGGATACAATTATTGTGGCCACCGATTGCCGACATTGTAATTTTGTTCTAATAATGTTTTGTACATCTCTTTGGGCATGTTATGGTGCCTATTAGGGATGTGGTTTGGAAGCCTTTGTAATGAGTTTGGTGTGGAGAAAGATGATTTGAAAGTGCACCTTGTGTAGTGTGAAGGTTGGTTGTATTAAGGTTATCTTGATAGAAGTAGATTTGAAGATATTTGTAAAAAAAGCAAAGTTAGTAATTAAGCATACAAACCGAAAAAGTTAGGTGAAGCGATGAGCCGATTTGGATAAATCATGTAAGTTATTTTTGCTTCATATATATATTACAGTTTAGGTAGCAACTATACCCATATTACAAATGATGATCTATTAGGGCCATAGCACAAACGATACTTTAAGTAGCTGAACGCGCAATTCTGATGGCGCGATCGAACTGTTTCCATAGAAACAGTCAATTATTTAAATAGTAACTTTCGCCAAATCGCCGATGCTAAAAATAGTGTGTGTGCTATGGCACTTATGCTCACGTATTGCATAGCATTTGTTGTTAATACAGAAATCATTTTTTTCCAATTTTGTATTGCATAGGATTATTTTATGTAAATAAATCGTGATCAAATTGTGAACTTTCCGTCAGAAATTCTCAATAGCCGCAGGAAGTTGGCATTGTGCGCGGTGGATGGCGATAGGCTCACCCCCTATCCCATGGAACCTAAACATAACAGGTGAAATGTGGCTTGAACACAGCTGTCAGTAATGAAATGTTATGTTATGTTAAATCGGTAAATTTGATGCAATGTTATATAATTATATGGTGCTTTAAAGAACACCATTAGGCAAGCAAACTGCTTCCCTTGAGAATTTCTTGGTACACATAGTTTAGACACCTGTCATCTCGTCTTCCAACCGCACTTGGCAAACATGCTGAGCTATATTGTGTGGTAAAACACCGTTGTACATTCACTCCACTTGTTAGAATGCTAAATATTCTCTATTTACACAAAGGGCACTCCATTTTATAAACATGTTAGGAGGATTTAATGATTTCGGTTATATACCGATTTGACCCTTGATTTCAATCCTCAGCAAGCTACCAGTTGTCATGTATTATTATTCTTATCCATCGTAATCCACTTTTATCTACATTATTTCTAAGTACATATAAAGTATCTAAGTATACATGTTAAAGTTAAACTCATATATTGAGATATGAACCAAATCAGAGATGTGTTATTTTGTCTATGATCCAAATATTATAGATAACAAAAAATAACATACGATCACGACTATATTACCTAAGAGGGTGTGGCAGAGGTGTACAACCTATCGCCAGCCTATCGCCATCCTTTGGGAACAATTCGAACTACGTACTACTATTGTGAACTTCCTGATGGTAAGTTTACAAATAACACATTGCCCGACCCGAGAATTGAACCCAATACCTCGCGGTAGAAGCTCATACGCTAACCACTAGACCATCGAAGCAATAAATATTACAGATATCGATTCAATACAAACCTCGGTTAAAAAAAGCCTATAATCGATTTCCGAACAACAAAATCAATTAACCCTGGCACCAAAACAGCGCTACAACAAAACATAACAAGTAAGAGGCACAAAAAGCAATCAAGCAACATTATTATCGTGCGCGACTTTACAAGAATGTTCCCCAAGATCTAAATTCAACAAATGCCTACAAAAGGCGTACCTTATTACATCGGAAGAATTTTAACGAGATGCTAACTTGTTTATAAATTGAATTTTCTTAACGCAACAGCTTGTTGCCTTCAATAGATTAAGTTTAGCCAAAAGTTCCATGATTTTGTAGGGAAATTGTTGTCGAAATTACGTAATTTTGTTAAGAGAAGGACGTTTAAGTTATTAGCCAATTTGTGGCGTTTTGTTTTTGTTAATAGATGTACATTGTACGCCTCGATACCTCGTGAGGAATTTCGAGTCATTTGCGTGCGAGTGTCGCTCAATTGAGTTTTAGGAGTCGCGTTTGTGAGATAACCGCTCCTCGTTTATCTCTTGCTAATCATGTCAGAGGAATTTGAGTTAGGTTCTTCGTTGCTGTTTAAGTAGCACATGGATTGCCTATTTTTAATTTTTATTAGTAGTCTAAGCTCGTAGTATATCTAAATGTAACATCTCTACAAACGACTCTACCTTAAGCTTAACCACAGGGTCTCTGATGCATGCTATGTTCAATTTCTTGTTTTTTGTTAACTAGAATAATAAAATATGTAGATTTATTTATGCTGATTATTATATTCCCCATTCTCAGGTCCATGAGTACATTTATTCAAAAACTGTTGGTATCAACAAAAAGTATAACTAAAACGACCCCTTTTTAGAATATCAACAAAACAAGCACGGCCTCACTATCACCTTACTTATTCATTACTACAAACACCTCCGTACACAATTTCCTAAGATGACACATAAACCAAAAAACTAAATTACATATAATATTCCAAACCAAACACCTGACTACTACATCACATAATTACCGATTGACCTTTGACAGCACATTAGTTTAATACACAACAAATCATACTTAGGTAGCGCATAAGTTAGAGGCTACAGATCAACCTATACATTGTCAGTATAAGATGGTGTCGCATTGTAAAGGTTTCCCGTGCAATGCGAGACCAGCTTTTATTGATCTTTTTACAAATAATTAAATAAATTAAAATAACATTTCTTAAACTAAATAATAAAAATACCTAACCATATACAAAAAGAAAAGAAAAAGTAAAAATAATAATTATATTTTTTTTTTTTTTTTTAACCTATATTGTCCCATTGTTGGGCAAAGGTCTCCCCCAAGGTCTTCCACTCTTCCCTATCCGAAGCTTTTTCCTGCCAGTTTACCAGAAAGGTGTCCAAGTCATTATAATTTAGGCGTCAAAAAATACCTCCGCATCTATGTCAGCCGCGGGTAACGTGCCCAAAAGAGCCAGCCTTTTGGGCACGTTGAATGGCAATGCTGATCCTTTGACCAAGTTAGAAGACAGTTTTCTCATCACGTGAAGAATCAAATAAACGTTTGGTTAATTCTGCACAAAGTAAACGAGCGCGAGGACCCCACGGCCCCAGCGTCTCGACCCCAAACGGCTCAAATACATACATACATACAGACCATCTTACACTGGAAATGTATAGGTTGATCGGTAGCCATCTGTACATTTACATAATTCTGTGTCATACCAATTACGTTGAGTTACGGCCGGACGCGCCTGTGATTTACTCGAATTATATTATTATCACAAATATACTAGCTTTAGTACGGGCTTCCCTTGTGATTAGGCGTTTTATATTTCAGTGTGGGATTTTCACGGGTATTTGAATACAAATTGTTTGTTTTAGCCACTGGTGGTTAATTGTAGGGCTTTCGTAACATGATACGGATTTAGTTTTCTGTAACACAATTGTTTTGAAAATATAACTATTTGAGGGGTGGATTTACGTCATTTTGTAACAAGTTGTGTCTGAAGCTACTGCTTTATTATGTCTACAGAGTTTTTTATGTCCAATAACTTTATAATTAAAACTTGAGTGGCGTAAACACGTTACTACTACGTTTGAGTTTATTTAATTATTGCAATATGTTTATCTTTTTTCACATGAATCACTGTTTTACTAGCCTTATATCTTTTCAAAGAATTATACTAAGTATGAAACGCCATAAAAATATCGAAACCCAACGTGCTTCGTTCAAACAAACAAAACTATAGCTTTATTATATAGGTAAAGATACCTAGAAGAAATGTTTTCTGTAGTAGTACATTATTAAGTTTCATTAAATATTAAATGAATGGTGACAAGTACGGCAAGAATAATGATTTAACGTGTGAAAGCTTGAAGAAGATTCCCAAGAATAATTGAATAAGTTTATTTAATGTATTGGACATTAAATCGCGTCTTGTCTTCCTAACGCTAGTTCCTTGTTTGCAATTTACATAATGATGTGAGTAAAATTGTTACTTGCTAAGTCTTAGCTTTTAAGTAAGTATAAGAGATGTGAATATTTTCACAAGTCTCTCATTTCATTATTTTTATCTGATATGTGTAATGTATAATCATACGGATTTTCTGAAATAATTTAAAATAAAACAGTACAATCAGTAAATATAATATTTATCACCGAAAGGTTCTCCATTCCCCAGTTTCATTTATATCAGACATTATAAGTAAAATGATTTTTTTATCAAGCAGTAGAAAACTAAACATTCACATATGTCACCAATTAAATTCATAACGATTAATGAATAGTATAATCCAGGCAAAGCATAACTTAATAGCTTCAATCCCCCAAAATACCGAAGCGAACATTTTCTTCTCCAGATTGAGATCCAACTCAAAGCACTTCACGATTTCTTTCTTCAATAAAAGTAAGTAGACTGAATTTGCATACGTCATCTAAGGGATGGTCTGAGGGAGGTTTATAATCAAGGAAACGCAGTGAGTAAGCTGATTGAACACACCCCTATGCTTGGGGAGGTTTTTTCTAACCCTTAATTGCCGGGGCAGTCACTTTATGCCTGAAGTAATGTGGGGAAAATATTGTGAATCATTTCTGTAGGGAAGTTCATTACCTTTGAGTAATATTAGAATATTTTAAGTCGTTGTCTGCCAACGAAATCAATAGTTTTCAGCCTTTTACCAAGTGGCTCGTTACAAGTAAAAGCCATAATTATGTTATTTATTTGTTCAATGTAGATATATAACTCTTACCTATAAATTAAATCATAAAATAATTAAAAAAAACAGCGTATATGTAGCATTATGATGAACAAGCTGTAAACGTTTAAAAACTGTATGTGTGGTGTGTGTGTGAATCTATTAAAACCTTATTGATCGCAAAAGGTTTAGTAGTTTAGGCACAGCTGTGGTTTAGGCCTTACAGTGGAACATACAAACATAATATATACCCACACACATAAAATAGACTGCCAATATCATTATTCATTTTAGCTCAGCCGTAGTCGAGTTAAAATATAATTACATACAGTATTTAAAAAAGTGGTTTCGTAATTATCCAGGAAATTACCTTACATTGTCATACACGCTTATAAAATAAACACCATAAAACTTAAAACATCTTCAGTCCACGCTTAGCGTACCTAAGACATAAACTGTCACCACGACCCATAAATAAACTCCTTACAAAGTGTTGTATGTTCATCACAGTTGCATCTTTATCTGCAGCCTCACCCCATTAACCCCACCATAAATCAAAACGCCATCAATCTATGTAGCGAAGTGCACCGTGATTAAGACGATGGCGCACTAGGTTTTATCGCCGACGTCATTTATCTTTGACACTTTTTAGTGTAAGTTTTAGTGTAAGAGCGGTATTGTGAGATTGATGAAACATTCTGGTAGCTGAAGCTTATTTCGCCGCCCTGTATGATTAAATTCAAGGTCTAGGCAAGATTAAAGAAAACCCCAGTATCAAAAATATCAACAGAGTAAGCCTTTTTTTTTGTAGTGTTCATTTTAATCGTCGCGTCTATTATGATACAAAAGGATGTGAAGGAAATGGATTACACCAACATTGCACCTGTTATATTTAGGTCTCATGGTAGTAAGGGGTGAGCCTATGGTCATCTGCCGGACACAATGGTTATAGTATTTGTGCTGCTACAGAGAATCTCCAAGTAGCTTTAAAACTCAGTGTTAATTAAATGGAACCTCACATTAAACACAGATCTTTCACCGTATCACAGCTTTCCATTGAGAACATTATACGGGTTTTTCATCTCCAATAGTACTTTTATGTGCTTTATACAGCACATTGGACATTTATTCCTTTGATGGTACTTTTACGAGTTCACTCAGCATTCGATGCAGTTTCAGAGTGCATTACAAATAACTACGGCGCCATATAAATGGACTTTATTGGTGAATTCTTCGCTATTATTTTTCTTACTACTATTGTGAGCTAGTTCAAAAAAACCTTTCGGATCGAATTGGATTTTAATTTAAGTCAATTAGTCGGTAAACCCAAATTAAATAGTTTAAATCCATAAGACAAGAAGCTGGCCCTAATTTCATTGGGCAAAAGGCTAGGAAGATGATGAATAGGGGAGCCTAGGTGAAAATACCATACTAAAGATATTAAAATTTATTTCAGGAAGCTTTTTGTTTCATTTAAAAGAAACAAAATAAGAAAAATCTGCGGCAGATCAATTGCGATTAAGTAAATAGTGTACTTATTTAATTTTAGAGGCAAGCATATCAGAAACTAACGTCATGGACTGGTTATAGGTGAAAACTTATAGTACCTAACCATTGTACTACGTCTTCAGTTGTCTTCAAAATCACTTTACTAAAATGCAAAATATAAATCTAGCCTATTTAAAAACATATTTATTATTATTCAAAGTTCTCTTTCGTGGTTGGATGTCAGCGAAGTGATATTTATATTAATTTTCCAAACGCCGGCGCGTCATGAACGCGGTTTGAAATACCGCAGCGTAGTGACGGGAAACGCCAACGGGACATATGGAATTCTGGAAAAATATTTGGGAATTAAGTTTTGAAATTAATAATCCGAACCACGTGACTTTAAAAAATGTAAAATGTATTAAGTAGTAAACGTAACAATTGTATCTATTTTATTTACTATATTTTTATTTAAAAGTATATAATGGAAACCTTCATTATACATGACTAGCGACCCACCACAGCATGTTTTACCTATATACCTGATGTTGTATCTGTATCCTATGTATATGATGTTTTACCTAATATACATAAAAATCTTTGTTAAAATATTTATACATTAAAAAAATCGCATCAAAATCCGTAGCTAATTTTATAGATCTAAGCATATATAGGAAAAGACAGCTAACGGGAAGCGACTATGTTTTATACTATGTAGTGATCAGGTACAGGTGATTAATATGTACTTACCTTACTTACGTTTTTTTAGTTCTGTTTTGCGTTATTCGATGAAAGAAGTATATGAAGATTAAGAACTAATATGAAACGAGACTATATTACAATATATCAAGGTTCTTTTTTGTGGCTGGACGTCACCGAATTGATATTTATATGAATTTTCCAAACGTCGGTGTTGGCGGGTCATGTTATGCACGCGGTCTGAAATACCGCAGCGTTGTGACGCGACATGCCACCGAAATACGGAATTCTGGCTAAATATTTTATGAAATATGCTTAAATATTTAAAAAACTGAAGTATGCCGCCAATGTGTTTGTAACTTTTATCGGCTAATGATTTATATCATAACTTATGTGTGAACTATATACTTATACGAATAATGTTTTCTTTAGAATTAACTTATTAATTGTAATGTTATTCTTTGCAAAACTAGTAAGTGAAAAACCACAGATACATCTGGAACATTTGTACACGCGATAAAATAAATAAATTTTGTAATGATGGACAGATTATGCCTAAAAAAGTGTACAAAACAACAAAATTGAAAGTCGTACGCGTCGCACTACCTATTCAAAACACACTGAATGCCGGTATTTGATAAGTAGAGAACAACACTAGGCACCGTAACGTACATGAATATTTTTCATTCACCGCGTTGTTTTTGTGGAAATTTAGAAATTTCATGAATTACGCCGCTTCGAGGCAGGCGCTTGCCTTTGTATTATGTAAAGCGTTTGTCAAAACATCATCGTCGCGTTTTTGCCTCTTGATGGGTATGTCTGGTGAAAGAATGGTTTTTGTAAATACTTTTCACTTTCAGCCTACAAATGTAGAGCAGCTCAGCTGAAAGTTAAAAACAATTTGTCATTTGTTCTGAAAGGTCTATCCAGGTTCTGACATTAAATTTTAATGTTTTTATTTTATTTTAAGCTAATTTCTGTAGTTTACGCACACAAACGGAACGGAACGAAGCGGGCTCACACAACCGGAAATTCAGATTCTTTATTCACAATTCTTAATCCGGCAGCACAAAATCTAATACAAGTTAGCTTCTCTTCACACATTCAGATTATTAGATACCGAATTTTTCGAGTATATTTCTAATTTAACACGAGTCAACCAATCAAATTGCTTGATTTTGCAAACTTCAGTCGAATTGACTATTATTAGTAATGTTATTTATGCTCGACGGCTACCCGTTATCCATTTAAATAACATTACACTTATCCACTATGAAGGAAACATGACTATTTTCTTTTCAGTCGGTATCCTCGTAAAAGTGAGGTAGTTCATCCTTTTTTTTTTTTTTTTTTTTTTTTTTTTTTTTTCGCGGGGAAATGCATTTACGCATACCACCCTACCCGTGGGGGGACGGGCAGAGTGGCTATGTGGGACTCCCGTGCCTACGATGTTAAACGGCACAGAATACCCACTAAAACCCCGCGGTGTGCCCTCGTCGCCGAAAGATGGTGATATGTGACTCCCTCCGCCTCGGGCGCCACCGTGATAACCACGGCAGCACTCTTCGGCGGAGAGAGTTTGGGCCTCCTCTTACCGGCCTTTTGGGTCGGAGCTCCCTGAGGGTTCTTCCCCTTCTTCTTCCTTCGGCGCTTCTTTCGCCCCCCAGCTGTCTGCCATCCCTCTCCCTCCACGGCCGAAGTGGGTGGAGCAGGAGGAGCGGGGACCGCCGCGGGCACCGAAACCGGGGCACCCGGAGCAGCGGCCGGCGGCCCCTTCCGCTTCCTCTTTGCGGCAGGAGCCTGGGTGGCAGGAGCTGCAGCCGGCACAAAAGGTGTCACACCTGCCACCCCAGACGGAGTGTCCCTTGGAGATTGGGCTTTAGCAGCCGGTTTGGACCGCTTAGACTTTCCACCTGCGCCGGCACTAGCCACTTGAGAGTAAGTGGGTGCAGAAGGCGTTCCCGCCAAACGGGAATAAGAGCCCGTTGGAATCGCCGGACTCACCACAGCAGCCGCCGGCGGCAGCAGTCTGGCCTCCAAGACTCGAAGACGGCCATCTATCATGGAGCCCACAGAATCCATGATCTCTTGCAGTATCGCCGGAGGTAGTTGGATGGCGGATACCGCAGGTGCTTCAACCACGCTGGCCGGTGCCGGGTGTATCTCGGCTCGGAGACTGTCTAGCTCCTTGCGGAGCGATACCACTTCAGCCTGAAGCTGTAAGTTAGACGCCTCCAACCGCCGCGTTTCTTCAGTGGTAGAGTATCCATAAAAAACTTCTACCACCTCCGAGAGCGCAGTGGCAGCCTCCTTCAAGGCACGCGCAAAGGTGCCCTTCAGATTTTTGGATTCCGTGGCTACCTTAGAAACTATGGCCACACAATCCAACGCCCTGCCCTTGAAATCGACAGCCATGCAGGGGGTACTATCTTCCCCTGTTACCGTCCGGATCTTATTAACCATCTCTTCGACGGCCTCCCCAGCGCTGAGATCACCTTCCACACGCTTTGCTTTCCTCATGTCGCCGCCAGAAGCTCCCTTGCCACCCCTTCGGGCGGAAGAAACTTTTGGGGCGGTTGGCGCACTATCTGACATGCCTTCCGACCCTGAGCCAGCCGTTCCCTTTGGGCGGCCGCGTTTACGCTGTCCTAATAGACTGCCCTTGGCCGTAACGGAGCAATCAGACTTTTCGGTGTCTGACACCGATTCAGAGCCAGAATGCCTTGCCTTTTGGGACCGGCGATGTTTTGCAACACATGTCGGAATCCCCGTAGGGGGACCCAACGTGTCGGGGTTTGTTGCGCTCCCCTCGCTATTTTCAGTGTTCCTATTTTTTTCGATGTTTGTTGTTGAAATCTCCATGCGTGTTTTCCATCAAATTTCATTCGGGTAACTCCCCACCCTCCACGGAGCCCGCAAATGGGGATGCTCTAGCGAGCACCAGGGCTATTACCCAAATATAGAGCTCCAAGATGGACTGCCCACAGTTCCAGCGTAATTAATCAGAGTACCTCCAAACAAAGGTTACACTGTGATCACCCTTCCCTGCAGACCTTCTCACCCCAGAACTCTCGCCGACATACGTCTAATCGTCTGCCACAGCCGATTGATTGAGAGTGGCTAATTCTCAACCACCCGTGTCAGAAGAACTTTGGGCCAAAGCAGCGTGTTGCCTTGATCGAGAAGAAAATTCCCCTCGCCAGCTCAACCACCAGGATTCCATCATCCCTCCTTACGGGTCCCCGCGCACGGCACAAACACGCAGGAGGCTATTAATTTATCCACCATCGATCTTGTACGATGATGGACGTGTTGGGACATAGCCTCGGCATCCCAGCACTAACCGTCTCGTAGTGAAGAGAAATCTTCTCTCACCTAACCGGTAGGGGGCTCCTAATAGCCCGCAACCTACCAAACTACAACCTCGCCCACCACTGTGCCCTCTGCTGAACAGAGGGTCACGTGGTAGGCCGCCTTGCCAGAATTTGCTACCGGCCATGGTTTTCCCTCGAGAAAACCGCCGCATAACTGCAGTGATAATACCGAGAGAACACCATGTCCAGCCCCAGGGTGCACCGTCCCTTCCACTGCCGTTCTCCTCGGACGTATCCATAAGAGACCAGCAGTCTCAGGGCACGCGGGGAGGAATCTGACACGCACCCCGAGGTAGTTCATCCTGCGGCGGAAATTGCTAGACGTCACACCCGCGTCACTCTGTCTTACTACCGATCTGTTACGAGACATTTATTTACATGTCTTACACTAGTCACTTATACGTGGCATATATATCTATGGCCTAGAATAGCTGGTTGTATTATTACTGAGAGAGAAATTAGGAGCGGAGAATCAATAGTCAAAATATCTTCCCCTCGATGTTTATCTAACGGCCTCTATAGACAACGAAATAATGGTTGTATTTACTCTTTAAAAAAAACGACTGAATTTATTTCGATGAAATATGTGATATAATAGGTTATACCTAAGCTTTGTCAAAATATATTAACAAATATATAATAACTCTTTTACCGCGGACTCATAATTTATTGTTGACAGTGTGAGCGCCAACTACCAGCATTTAACAGAAAACTAAACTTACCCCCCTTAATCTATAACAAAAACATTTAGGACCATGAAAGGACCTTTAATCATAAACGGGGCATTAAAAGCAATCATGAAAGAAAAGAAAATATTCAAAAGATTAAAGTACATAACTACAAGATATTATTGTCTTTAGTTGTCTATTTACCAGCGAATCTTTGGCGATAAAGATCATTATGCGGTCAAATCGCTAAGCGTTTTCTGAAGCCAGCAATAATGAACGTTTTTCATAACACAATATTATTTTATTTAATCAGTTTGTTTGTAAATTCATTAATGATTATAACAATTATGTCAATTTTGGCACGAAAAATGATGCATTTTAGTGTTTAAATAATTATATGTCTATAAAAATTGATAAAGATTTATATATTGAAGTTTCAACCAAATTACGTTTGTATGGAAATACTTCTTTGGAAGTGTCCCCTTAAGCAAACAGAACAGCAAAATTAAAAACCATAATTTATCTTTATTGCAGCTTTACCACAGGCTGGAAAAAAGGAAAAGAAAAATAAAAACAAGGCTTCTCTGATCTCATTTTAATTGCCGAAAAGGGAAGCGGTCTGACCAAAGTACAGTACTTTAATTTAATGCCGCAAATCGCTTATGGCACTTGGGCAACCCTTGCGCAATTCTTTGCTGTATTCCGGATTGGATTCCGTATGAGATATTGTAAAATGATTTTGTGGTATGCAACATGTGTCGTTTATTGCTTTGTTTTTATAAATATCCGTAACGAATAAAATAACTCTCTGCAGTTAAAATGAAGATGTACATGTACATCTTCATTTTAACTATGTACCTACATGTATCTACAACATACTAAATTTAATTATGTACCATAATTAAATTTAGTATGTTGTCGATTTAGCTGTCTTACTACGCAAGATTTCTTAAAGCGAGCTAGTTTTACCAATATTGTAAGAGCGAGAGTTTGTGCGAATTGTTTTATGAATGTTTGTCTCTTTTACAACAAAAGCTGCATGGTGGATTTTGTTGAAATTTGGCACAAATATATGATCTAGACAAAAATAGAGGCTACTTTAGTGAAGTACCTACCAGATGGTAGAAGTTGTGAGCGAAAGTATGTCTTCATTAACTTACTTTTGAAAGCAAATTCAACATTATCACACTGTTCAGGTAAAGCGTTGTCGCCTATACCTAACAATGTCCTTAAGCCATAAGCTCCTAAGACTGAGTTAAGTGAGGATCGTTAGCCAGCAGCCGTACACGTAATGAAACGACACTTAAGCTGAAATTAAGGCCAGCTTAGTAGTCCAGTCAATGAGGATATTTGGCGCCGAATTCTATACTCATGCATCGAACTATTTATAATTGTTTTGTAGGATGACTCACCTTCTGCAACCATTTTCATATCTTGTTGAAATTAACACTATACGTCGCACGCCGAATGATGATCCCTATGACAGTTCGTTAGCGCTTAACATTGTACCGACGTCCTGTCACATCAAATCCTTTAGAGGTCCATTAAAAAGTCGAAAAAATCATAATTGTGTACATTTGTAAATTATAAAAATGAATATTAAGAAATTATTACGTAATGTTCGGAAATAATGGAAAAAAACTCAATGCAAATGTACATGGTACGTGCTGCAAATGTTACGTCGTCTAGCTGTTATCGACAAAGAAGGGACACATCGATAAACAAAATATCGATAATTTGTTGGAAAAATTGAAAAAATGCTTTGCAGTTTGTATTTTATTTCTATAATCTGAAATCTGATACAGGGTCAAGCGGATCTTCAAAATCAAACTAAAAAGAATTCTAAAATAAAAAAAAGAATTTTAAACTCTTTAAATTATGCAATTTGAATAAAAATTAAAGTATAGTACAATAAAATATAATAAGGCTGTTACTTTTTTATCTAGTGTTTTATGTCCATCAATGCGCGTAATCTTTTTTCAAAATAAATAAATATTGCTTATTATGTTGAATGACCTGGCTGTATGACATGACATTTGCCTGAAAAAACAGTATTTTATCGAAATTGTTTCGCATAACTAATACAACTGTCAGTTGAAACGTCATAGGGATCATCATTCGGCGTGAGAACTATAATCACCATAATATTGTTTAATAAACTAAATTGGTTTTAAGATTATGTAAGGTTTGAAACCATAACATTTACAAAATGTATAAAACTTTTAAGAAACCAGATCAACACAAAAATTATTATTGATCACAAGTTTTTAAATATTCGGCGCTGAATTTTTTTTTTTAATCTTTATTTTTAAGGACTTTTATACATTTATGTACATGTCAGTCCGATTAAATCTAACTATACTAATAGTAACATTACATAACTTCAACAAAAATACTGAATAACTGCTTCTTCACTGCTAGGATTGGAAATAATATTATTTATAGCGCCTATTTGAGATGTGTTTACATTAAATAGTTTAAAAAACTCATCCCTATCCTTCTGAAACCGAACACATTCCATCAAAAGATGCTGTACGTCGTCAACTACCCCACAAACTTCACAATTTGGGGACGCATTTTTCCCATAAGGTTATTTTACACTTAAAACATAACATATGAATTGATTTTACGACAAGTTAAAATACAACCGTAACTTAAAATAGAGGAATGTGTTAAAATTAAATAGTGAGAGAAACAAAGCCAAATCCGTCAGTCGAACAATCTACGGTGGCGTTCCCGTCGCAGTCAATCTACCTTCGAACTCTCATTGACTGGACTATAGAAGGTATTGATGAACGTTAATTGTAATATAGTTGGACTTAATTTTAGGATCAGTAAAAAATTGTGGGGTATTTTCAACAGATAAAAAGAAAGGTTTATTACCTAAAGTTGTTTATATTAATGTAATGAACTGACTGCAGTGAATAACAGAATAAGAGACTACTTTCCAACTTAATTATCTTTGAACCGGACTGGAGAACTGCGCAATGGAACAACATTTTGAGTCTCCGGGTTCAAATCATCCAGAATAACTGTTCAACTAGCAACAAAGGCACAAGGCTGCGCCAAAACGAAGTAAAATCTGATAACTTACCAAGGGCAACTAATTTAAGTAATTGTAATATTTTAGAGCAAATTTTAGCTTTGCTATGCCTTTTTGAATTTTATATAATATTAAAGTTGAAAAATAAAGAATCCAGCAGGACTCGAACCTGCACCCATGTTTCATGAAAATCATGAAATGCCATTGAAACATTACAGGTTACAAGAATGTAAATAAAACATTAAATGAACTAACATATTGTTACATTTATTTTATCACGAATCCATAGCTGAATTGGCAAAGCACTTGGGGCGTATACCCAGGGGGTGCAGATTCGAGACCTGCTGGATTCTTAATTTTTCAACTTTAATATTATATAAAATTTAAGTAAATAAAATTTCTAACTTTTGGTGTCAGGTGTTAGAAGCGTGAGAGGAGCTTTCATTTCAGATGAAGATTGCCCTGATCTCGATTAAGTGAGATGAGATAGGGAATCCACTGCATACGAATTATGCTCAAAGATATCATCGGGTTTAGCCAGATCAGGTTTGATATGATGCAATATCGTCTCCAAAATCAAATAACATGAAATGCTATTAATATCTATAAGTACGTGATATTATTTGGGTGCTTCATATCGTTCCTTGCCCCGATCGATTATCTCAACCAACATTTTTGAAGATATGCATTCTGTCTTTGAATAAAAATATGAAGTCTTAGAACTAGACAAGTTCATGGATTAAAAACGATTAAACAAAAAAAAAGGCAGTAAGCATCTTCGAATATTTTTGTTAAGATTAAGGGCTCAACACGATCCAAGTTTTGCTAGGCAATTCTAATCCTTGCTTTGTTCCAAGATGACAATATTATTGCGTTGCAGAATTTTGCATAGTATACCTAAAAAGGCTTTAATTATTGAGGTAGATTTTTTTTTTATTTCGATAAAAAACACCCCGGGATGTAAACGTTAATGTGGTTTCACGATTTATATAAAAGTAAAACATACCTACTTCGTATAAAGTTATAGATTCAGCATACATTGTTTAAAACACCATACCACTCAACCGCTTTCCACTACACCCCAGCGACAAAATAATCTCTTACATACAGGATGTATGCGATATAGCGACATTTATTAAAATCACAGTTTGAAATTCGTATATATTTATAATACATGGTCTATAGACATTTATTATTGTTGGGACAAGGCTTTGGGTGTTCACGTCAACCTCCGTGGGTCTATTGTGATTGTAGCCTCATTATAGACTCTCCTTTAGGCCAATAGCCTCCATAAATTAGAGCAGTCGGCCGATCGGGAGTGACTTGACATCATCCGGATTCAAGATATGGTCCATCCATGGACATGGTCAGTGTTCATTTCCATAGGTATCTTTTTTTTAACGGAAATAACCTGTTTTCCTTAAATGACGAAAATTTTACATTACACACGTCTAGAATCTGTGGTTTCAATATATATTGCTATGTCACATCCACCCCGTATAACGCAAATATTTTTTAAATACACCGTGTGAGTGATATTACACACTACGGGACAATGGGTTGTCTGAAATGACAGGCCATTTCGTCGTGTGACATGTAGTAGACGTTTCCTTATGGTGAACGTACAGATATTGGGGCAGAGATACAAAAAATAGTACATTTTACACCGACGGGTGAAAGAACTCAGTTTGCAGAAGACTGAGGGACCTAATAAACCCAATTTGAAATTGAACTTTTCACTGAGTGATGTTTTATACTACAGCTACAAAAATCACCAAAAAACTAAAAACAAAAAAAATATTGCAAATCAAAATTTTTGTAAGCGAAACCCATCAAAGACAAGTCACGTCTTGCGACTGAGTTTGAAAGAGATTTTGTAATAGACAAAATGATTTGGCAAATTAAAATAATTTGTGATATAAAAGGCTTAAAAATATACACACAACCATAAATATAGAATAGTACAAGATGAACAATGACATATTAAAGGCGATACAAAAACAAATTTACATGTGTTTATAATATATATTACAACACAGACCTTCAACGGATTCATATCACACAACAATAGATTCTAAATCACTTGTTAACTGTTCTGGTAGTATTGCTACCCTAAGATGAAAGTTAATGAGAGCTAAGCTAAGAAGCATCTACCTCAATCAAAGCTTCAATCGATATCCAGAAAGAATAGAACTCAGAATTGTCAGCTATATTAAAATAAATATTTCAAGTTTAAAATAAAAATAAACGAAATGAATTCCCATTGAAAAAGCAAGTAGCCATATATGAACGTGACTTCTCCCACCAAAGGTAAAAGCACTTGTCGCCCGACAATGGATGGTCACAAAAGAAGTGGCTACCTCGCTCCGACGATAGCAGCCGATACACGGCAAAAACGAACTTATTGTCAAGCTAAAATATTTATTTCTGGAGAGTAGAATGGAACGGGCAGGTATAGTATACTTTTTAGAATTTGTAGGTCTTTACTCTATGAATCAGCTTTTGAAGTCCGATTTGAGACTAAAGCATTCAAATCTTATAGGTTAGCCATATCTATTTGTTTAACTACACTGACAAGCAAGATAATGTTTAGTGTAATTATGGTCTTAAAAATACTCAGACTAAAAAATGGAATCAAATGGTAATAACTTAACATAAGGCCTATATTACCCAGAAGAGTGTGGCAGAGGTGTACAAAACCCACATTTCACCTGTTATGTTTAGGTCCCATGGGATTGGGGGTGAGCCTATCGCCGTCCAATGGGCATAATTTCAACAACGTGCTACTATTGTGAATATCCTTTCCTAACACTTAGCCCGACCCGATAATCGTACCCGAGACTATACGGTGAGAGGCGTATACGCTAACCACTAGACCATCAAGGCAGGCAGCAGAAAATAAATGATAATCTAATCATAATATTATTTTGTCCGTATGGGAATTTTCATTCGGACAATAAAAGCTAATCCAAACACGATAATAGACCCACAAAACAAAAGAACCGCCATAAAAATCGCAATTATGAGTAATTTATTCCTATTAATACTTATTTTTATTTTATGAAATATTAATTAAAGGATTAATTTTGTTCACAGCAAACTGATCTGTAACTTTTTTGGAATAGAGTGTATTTTTGTATGTGTAAACAAAGGTAGGCTTCGACGAGATTAGCGAGGTGTATCTGTACGCGCTAGCCCCCGCGGATGAACAGTAAGCGATGTAAGGGGGATGTTACACCCCTTATGTTTCATTAACGACTAGAAACATAGCGCTACAAATGGTTAGAATTGCTTTAGCTAGTATTTTTAAGTGTTTAAATTAAAGCGAGATTTTGGTTTAATGATAGATACAAATGGTGACTTCATGCTATAAAGGGGTATTAACATAAAGCAGTCGCAAGGGTGGTTAAGGTTGGGAAGCTTAATGTCTCAAGTTTAAACTTTGTACAAATTAAATCAAACATAATCATAACATAAAATCACGCCTATATTGCCCAAAAGGGTGTGACAGAGGTGTACAACACCCATATTTCACATTGAGATAGGGGGTGAGCCTATCGCCATCCACCGGGTACAATTCAGTTAAGAATTTCCTGACGAAAAGTTTACAAATCACACTTTGCCCGACCCGGGAATCGAACCCGAGACCTCGCGGTGAGACACACTCGCACATGCTAACCACTAGACCATCGGGGCAGTTGAGAGCTACACACGCTAGTGTGTAGTAGTTAAATCAAAATCATGTATAAAAATGGAATTGTGAACCACTATTACGGCTTTAAATGCCCAGATTGATTACGTCACAAAACTCCAATATAAGTTCGACTAATGATTAAATTCTTATTTTAGATCAATTTAAGGTGTGCCAGATATTCAGATTTCTATCAATATCTTTTATACTTTTTGTTCGCTGATCTCTAATAATATATTTTCTTCACTTAAACCAGTAATTACTTTTGGATTCACACATGAATGGAAAGTCAAAGGTGTCTAGAATAAACTTCCTCATTTTGATTTCATCAGAAATCTCCATATAAATTGGAAATCAATGGTTCGCAGAACTCACAAAGTAAGTTGTTCGTTTAATTCAAATACGTGGGTAGTTGCGTTTATCTTTCATCACCAGTTAGCGTGGCAATTACCATTCTAGGAACGTCTTGTTTTAAAAAGCGATATTACGAATAGAGTACAGTTTAGGTTCTAGGACTGTTTTGTCACTCAATTAAGGCTCAAAACTGGTATACTTTAAAAATAAATAGTACAACAAAAACTCTTTAATTCATGAACTCTTAAACAGTCCGTAAAACGTTAACACAATATAAAAATATCTTTTTAATATTAAATTAATCTCAAAATCGCACTGACATGCGTAAAAAGTAACATTTAGTAGATATTTCTAAGCGGTTACGCTAAGAAATATCGAAGCTTCACGTGATCAGAAGGCTGGTTTTTACTTGTCTCAAAGAATCAGCATTGCCATTCAACGTGGCAATGCTGTCAGCCTTCTGAACACGTTCCCTGCAGACGAGGTCGATGCGGAGGAATTCTATGACACCTTGCCTGTAAATTTGTAAATAGTTATTTGTTATTTTTTATTAACTTGTATTTAAATACTTTTCTCTTTTATATAGAACAAAATTATATTTTGATAACAAGTTTTGACATTAATTACTAGTATTCTTGTTAACCCCCTCCAGCTAAGCTTAATTCGCTTGTGTTAGGAGGAAGTTCACGTCCGTGGTGTAGTGGCCAGGATTCGAACCCACGACCTCTCGATCGTAAGACCGATGCCTTATCCATTGCACCACGGCCGCTTTAAGTCATAAATTCATCGTAGTCGTTTACATTTATCTGCTTTTTTTACTATTTTCTATTTTGCCATAGAAATGAACTACTCGCCTTGTCTATCCGTTCGTTCCTAGCGATGCGTATCAAGCGTCGACACAATGACCCGGCGTAAATCTCCTGTTCTCGACTGGCCCGGACACCGGAATTCATAAATTATGATTCACTTGCTCACTGAAAACCTTTTTTATGGTAACGCTTACGCTTATTCGGTAGCGGCCATTTTTATTTCACTCGTTTGTCGCTTAGGCTTGTTATATTGGAGGGTTGGATTTGAATGTATGTCGAATTGGAAGAAATGGTTTTGTTTCCGGAGTGCGATGTATGGTCCATTTGCAGTGTTTCGAAAAAATAAAGGATACAGGATACAAAATAAAGTCGGGTACAATGTTATGTATGAGCGTTATTTTTTACCGAATAGTATCTATTATTGCAATTCATTCCTCCGGTTTGATAAGAAGGTTTGAAGGAAAGCAGCGCTATAATTGCTGACCAAAATTAATTAAATTATTTTATCTGACAGAATAAATAAAATACGGAGGTTATTTTTATTATTTACAAGAAATCTTGCTTCGATTGTGGTGAGGCAATATTTCTATTCTATAAATACAGTTTTTTTGTTTGTAAAATGCACGAGACAAAATTATTTACGAGTACGTTGATTAAAGTACCAGGTTTGATATGAATTAGAAAGCTAATATGCGAAATAAAATCACCACACACCAAAATGTAGCAATGCATGATGAATGGCAGCGATATTTTGCAAAAAAAAAACAAATATTTAAGGCAAAAAAACTTTGTGTGATCACGATGTTGATTAAAAACGCCCTATAATTACAAAAATGCAGCTTTACGCAAAATATTGCAATATCGGGTATAAAAGTTGTTTTTTTAATATGCGTCTGATGGCTCGTATTAACTATGCTTGTTTTAATTTGCGCCGTGGAAAGGATAATTACTGGGTACTTCTTACTATGAAGTGAAAGATACAGTGGGTTCACTCCGATTAGTGGTTATTAGTTTTTTCATGTGGTGGGCAAAGTGATTAATATCTATATTGCCTTATATACCATGCAAAACAAATAAGAACAGATTTTTCGATTTAAATGTGTACCATTCGCCTCATATAAACGAAATTTTCGAAAAATTTCGTTCACAATAATTTATTTGGAATACATTCAAAATGAGCAAAAACTGGTTCTTATTCGATTCGCATAGTAATATACGAAAATTTAGAGCAGCTGGTGGGCTTAATAATCTAAAATCTATTATGTCAGTTTTTTTTAATTAAAAAATGATAACCTTATTACATCTCAAAATGGAGACCTTTTTTTTCCGGATATTAGGAAAGTTAAGAATAAATGCTTATTTTTGTTAAGAGCTCACGTTGGTTTGATAGCAAACCATGTCCTAACTTGAATCTGCTAATGTTGGCAAGAAACTATACCTGTTAACATTTCATAAAATCTCATCTCATTTAGATACTTTTCTTACCTCTTCTAGTTTTTGGTAGAGCACGGAAAGAGAAAAATTAAAGCGTAATCTTTCTGCCTTATTATTTACGTCGTGGTCATGCTGACATGACGTGTAATATGATACAGGGAACATTGTTATAACACAGGAGATTGCTACCTTCATTGAGAATACCCATTAATCTTAGTACACCAGAAAATTCAAAGCATTTTAGATGATGACAACATGAAGACCTAAGCTAGCTAGGAAAATACTTAGAATATTTAATTTAGAATATAGATAGCATGTTAGAGCTACTTTTAGTATCGGCGATAAGAGATTTTGCAACTGTTCCCATCGAAATAATTGTCGTGGTATTGGAATAGCGCGATTTATCGACTAAAAGTAATCAATTCAATTGTGACCTTAAACTATGTATTATTTTGATGTAAGTACATAATGTTGCCGCTATGGTCTAGTGGTTAGCGTATGCAACTTTCGATGTATCGGGTTCGATTCCCGGGTCGGGCAAAGTGTTATTTGTGAACTTTCCGTCCGGAACTTCATAATAGCAGCACAGAGTTGGAATTGTGCCCGGTGGATGGTGATAGACTCACCCCCTATCCTATGGGACCAAAACATAACAGGTGAAGTGTGGGTGTTGTACACCTCTGCCACGCCCTTCTGGGTACTATAGGCGTGATGTTTTGTATGTATGTTAAATATGTTACAACAACCAAGCCTAACTGCCACTTTTCCTGTATATAGGTATACTAAAATTAGCAATTATGCCACTCAAATTAGAAAAACTGGATCGTTTGTTTGGTTCCGTACGGCAGAATCTCAAAACTAATACACAATACTTCTTTTGAACAGGAATTGGATGGCTTTAAGACGTCCTTCATGGTACGACTCCTTGATTAGAAATAGCAACTACAACGTTGGCAAACATCTTATTATTACTGATTTTACTTCTATTTGAGTCACTTACTTGAGTGCCCCAATTGCCCTGATAGCTGCTCGTTGGATGACCTAAACAAGGCTGTAGAGAACGCTATTACCGTGGCCACGTACTAGGCTGGAGTTATATAAAACTTTGTCCACTGAAACGAAAAGAAGAAGAAGATTATTCTTAATTCTTAATTCTTTATTGTACAAAAATAAAAGATACACAATACAAAAATATTTGGTACAATTTTAAATCAATGTACAAAGGCGAGCTTAACCACTAAAATGGGTTTTCTTCCAGCAAACCTTAAAGTGATAGAGGAAAGAGATACTGGAGGGCAATGGAAAATGTACAATAAAGTGAGAGATTACTGATTTATATGCCTTGCAAAATTTTATATGATAAATACTCCACAATGTACACACGGCTACCGACCAACCTATACATTTCCAGTACAAGCTGGTCTCGCAATCCACGGGAAGCATATATGTTGCTAGACCATCTTATACTGGAAATGTACAGCTTGATATGTAGTCTATCCACCTCTCAATATTTTCACCAACAGTACTTTGTTCCTGTTTTATGACTTGCATCGTTAATGCCCATTTATGACCTCGTCATATCTCATGGTGTAAATGTCATCGTAGCAATAAAACACATCACTGACTGCGAACGGATAGCGTCTTGACATGAATTTTAGATCCACTATGTATAGAAATATATAAGATATATATCAAACCGTATATGGGGATATAACGCCATAAATTTTACGAACTGTAAGGATATTCGCTTCGACTTTTTACGCGACATGAGTTTATAGGTTTTCATCTCTTGTGTGGGTGCAAGTTGTGAGCTCTAGTAATTTCTTTCATTATTATTGAGAATACGGGTTACTCACGTTATTTTAGCCGGGATATGCCGACTACTTTCGAATCTATTACGTAGATTCATCAACTTGGCGATTAATCGCGTGTCGTCGCCGTTGAGCGACGTCTCGCACTTCGCGCCGCAGCGCGCATCGCACGGCTTGATGTTGCATTGCGAGAGAATCTGTTGTTGATGATGTACAGTGCGGCCCGTCATAAATAACGTGAGTAACCCAATACTAATAATAATAATATATCTTCACCTCACGTCGGTGTAAATAATTTATTTCATACTTATAACTTATCCTTACTACTATTAAAATTGTCAAAATAACTATGTTAATCTGTCTGCTACGTTTTCACGGCCAAATTAAGGACATATTTCAAGATCTGAGGAAAGACATAAGTTACTTTTTAGTATTCAACTCGATGCATAGTTTTTGGTATTCATATTCGGTATTCAGATTCGGTAATAGTATTTGGTATGCTGATTTGCTATTCGATTCTGTATATGATATTCGCATTACAATTTCGTATTTCGTATTCATTTTTGAAATTCGTATGAAAAACCAAATAGCGGATCAGAATACCAAATACGAATACCGAATACGAATACCAAATACGAATACAGAATACGAATTCCGAATACCAATACGTAATACAAATACGAATACGGCATGCGAATACCGAATACTAAAACATTAAGATAGGCATGACAGGCGAAGCGTAGACAAGTGAATCATTTATTAATGATGGATGCTACACGTTTAATATTTATCGCATTTTATTTATCTTGCATCCGTATTTTATACTGCGATCCGTATCACGATACACTATACGCTCAATATGTATCGTGGTCCTGGACGGATCGCGATAAATATTTATTGTCTAACATCCGCTTAAGTCCAGTATTTTGAATCGCTTTTCGCTCATGCTCCACACCATTTCCATTGTTCTGAGAAACAGTAGTGAATAACGAATTAAGTTTGTACAGCAGCGATCCGCTTGGCACGTGTCTGTCAAATAAAGCAATATGTAAAATTGTCGTAAACGACTTGACAATGTATGAGTTTAAGTGCGTTTGCAGTTCATAATGCGGATTTGTGAGTTCAAAATAGATCTAAATTAGTTGCTGCATATGACATACTAAGTTTAAAAGATTAGAGCTGATAATATATGAGGTAATATTTGAGCAGCTTAGTGTGAAATAAAATATCAGCTCAACAGCTTTAATTTCGGCTTCTACCAAAACTGAAGGTAAATTTAATAATTACTTAGAACAATAGTAAGAAACAGTTGAAAAAGATATGAGACCGCCAAGATTTTAACCTGCGACCTTACTGCACACCGGGCAGCCACTTTAGTCATCCATCTACGGTCACCTCTTACCAGAACCCTAAATTTCTCAACTGTATGATACGTCATTTCGCTACGTCACGTTCATCCATTTGTTCCATGATGGGAGGGCTAAAGCGGCTGCCCTGCCGGTCCCATATCTTTTTCAACTGCTTCTTAGTATAATTTGCTAAGCATAGCTAAATGCTATAAAAATAATTAATTAGAAGTTACTTAAAACAATGACGACAACGAAGTAGAGAGCTCTTAAAATATACTCATTAATTGAACAAACGAGTCTTAAATCATACAAATATTAATAAATGTGGAAGTTTGTGAGCAGGTATGTATGGATGATATTTGAGCGTCCGCAAAACCTACTAAATGGATATTGATGAAATACAAAAAAGTGGCGGGCGGAGGCGAGTTTCTCATAATATTTTCGATACCTATAAATTTAGCAAAATGTAAGGCTCTAGCTTACTTATTATGAGAAAAGGTTCTTATAAACCAAACAATGTTTCAGTTACACTACCAATACAAACAATACATAAAAACAACAGTATTGAAGCTGCGACAAACGATCTTGACACGTGTCGAACGTAAAATAAACATGTAAATTATTATACTTGTCGTAAATCTTTAGCGTTTTCTTGTCAAAGGTTTGTTTTCCAACATCAGGCCTGTTTCCTCAGTACGGGTATGGCAGAAACAAAATAGGCATATTATCAGTAAGATGACGACGTTAGATGTTCATTTGTTTCAGAAATTATATTGATAATATTTACTCTAAACTACGGTTAAAGCGTCTACAGGGTGTATTTTTGAAACGGGGCAGTAAGGGCAAGTACCTTAACCGTTGCAGTTACAGCAAAACGTTCTTAAAAGACCTTCCCTAACTTTTTGGGACATTTTGAACTGCATTCACAGATTTTGTAAAAAACTTACAGTTAGCAAAAAAAAATGCAAAAAGTTCAAATTTTTTTTTTTTATGCCAATCGATTCTATTTCATGTGGGGATCAAAAAACTCTATGGGACCATTTTAGCTTTCAGTACTAGAAAAGACAGAAATCGCCAAAAACGTTTCCCATACATTTCGGCAACAGAAACGAATTTCTACGATGGTCTAACTTTTTGTTATGGCCTGGAAGTGGGTAGAATTGACTGTAAAGTAAATAAAAAGAATTTTTACCCTCAAATTTCGAATTTGATTCGAAAATCTGTGTGTTATACTTAGTTTCAGCTGAGAAACTTCGTATGAGTTATTAATTAAGGATTTTCGCTAAAATGTCTTCTAATCGTGAAAAAATTGACTTATTAGAAGCGTATTTTGAAAGAACCCTGCAATTCCAGGTTTTTCAAAAGATTTGTAATAATCTTTCTTGTTGGCACATGCCACAACGGATACTTATTGCGGTACCACACTAATGCAGCTCCCGCATTTCGATTATTGACAAAATACGCTTCTAATAAGTCAATTTTTTCACGATTAGAAGACATTTTAGCGAAAATCCTTAATTAATAACTCATACGAAGTTTCTCAGCTGAAACTAAGTATAACACACAGATTTTCGAATCAAATTCGAAATTTGAGGGTAAAAATTCTTTTTATTTACTTTACAGTCAATTCTACCCACTTCCAGGCCATAACAAAAAGTTAGACCATCGTAGAAATTCGTTTCTGTTGCCGAAATGTATGGGAAACGTTTTTGGCGATTTCTGTCTTTTCTAGTACTGAAAGCTAAAATGGTCCCATAGAGTTTTTTGATCCCCACATGAAATAGAATCGATTGGCATAAAAAAAAAAAATTTGAACTTTTTGCATTTTTTTTTGCTAACTGTAAGTTTTTTACAAAATCTGTGAATGCAGTTCAAAATGTCCCAAAAAGTTAGGGAAGGTCTTTTAAGAACGTTTTGCTGTAACTGCAACGGTTAAGGTACTTGCCCTTACTGCCCCGTTTCAAAAATACACCCTGTATATGCAAGTTGGCGTTATGAGAAATATTGCGAGTGAGTGTCGTGTTTTTGATGTCTGCCATCTTGGATTTACCTTGCTTATTATGAAAAAGGATCTTACCCCTAAAAAACCTTCAGCTACACTACCAACTACCAATACAAACAATACATAAAACACAAAAGTATTGAAGCTGCGACAAACGATCTTGACACGTGTCGAAAATGAACATGTAAAATATTATACTTGTCGTAAATCTTTAGCGTTTTCTTATCAAGGGTTTGTTTTTAGTATGGGTATAGCAGAATATGTATTTTACCGTAATATTTTTATCTGCTAAATAAAATGATTTAGATACAACCATTTTCTTTAATCTAAGTATGCAGTTTTTACTAAAATCGATGTTATAGTTCCTAAGAGCAGATTCGCGTGTGTCTTATAATTACAGACTGCGTCATACTGACCGATATAAATAAGCCACCCTATATACTGTATCCCTTTGAATGATATATATCTCTGTTTTTATCGCTGCGTAACTGTGAATCATACCGTTTATCTTTCTTATAACCGGTATAAATAATAATTATATTTTTTTGGCTTTATGGTTTTAAAAAAAAGGTAAGAGTGACAAAATTTCGATATGCTCATGCACGATTCCAATAAAACCGAGCGCAGTAAGTTAAAATTAATAATATATCTCACAACTGCGCACAACGGCATCCAGTCCTAAACAAAGCAGAGCTTTTACTTTAGGTACTAGTTCAACTGATACTAATACACATATACTTTTCTTTTATAAATATGTAATGTAGTGTATTTTTGTTTAAATACATACTTATTATACATAGAAAACACCCAGACTAAGACAAACCCCCATGTTCATGCACACAAAGATTTGTCTTAAGCGGGAATTGAACCCGCGACTTTGGCGTCGGAGGCAGGTACACAACACACTCCACCATCCGGTCGTCAGTCAAATGAATTGTAGGCGTATCGGCAGCCATTCATGACGTATATGTATGATTGTATTTGTTCGTCGAAATTTAATCACGCTTTTATCTGGTTTTTCTTTATTAAGATAGAAATAAATAAATATTTTTTTTACATTAGATAGAACACCGCTTGCTTGAATGTTTCTTTTGAGCAATTAGCGCTAGGGAACATATTGAATAATATTTATCGACTAGCATTTGATATTGGAGGAGTTGCTCATCCCAGCTTAAGTTTCAGTGATATTTCGCCAAGTTTCTCTGTAACAAGATAATTATGATCTCTTGGGCATTTAAGATTTCGACCATGAATATTTTAATTCAGTTTTATCAAGCATTGAAGTACCATCTTACAAATTAGTAAAAAAAAACATTTCATTTCATCCAATCATTTGATTCATTCAATTCATCCTATTAAAGACAAGGCCAACACTAACAAACAAAACTAAATTAAGGACTGATTTTACAGGTTCCTGATAAGTCCTTGATCAGCCTGCTTAGACAATTTTTGACAGTAAAATGTCAAATTAATACAGATAACTCTGTGCTTATTTGACATTTTAACTGTAAAACGGTAATAACTATCTAAAACTTTATAAAGAACTGGTAAAATTAAACTGTATTTTCAATCCTGAGTGACTTATAAAATTAGCATATAATTAAACAAATGCTGGCTTATATTTTAGCCAGCGACTTAGTTTATCAATACAATGCGGTAATGCTGCCAGCATTTTGGGTACGAGGCCTTCTGACAGTGACTTATTAAGTTTAGATTAAGTTATTTGACTGTATTTTTAATGCTGTATGATTTATGTCACATTAGCGTATAATTATATAAATGTATTATTTTACTATACCAAAAATCTACAGCACATGCCTCTAATTGTTTCTTTGAACCCTTTCATTATCTTTATCACCCCTATTTTCATATTATCGCGTGTCCCACAATTCTGCGTACCCAATTCGTGACAATCTGTATGGCTATCTCCTCACGCATGGCCATATCCAAATATTTTAATATCGCTAAAACAAATCCGGTAATGGATCATCTGTGTAATACCACAAATACGTAGGCGTGTGGAGTACGTTATAAACGTTCCTAAATGAGTATACAGGGTGTGTAAACGGACACATAAAAATAAGTATTTCATGTTTTATTAATCTAGTATTTTTTAACTAAGTCTGTCAAAATTTAGCATACAATTCGAAAGATCATACAAGAAAAACAATATGATAAAACAAAAAAAGAATTCTCGACATAAAAACCATTACGTCGGACTTAAGAGTTACGTCGTGTGGAGTATTTGCGTATTTATAATATTTTTTTTGTAACATGACATAGGATCTCTTACAGTCTGCTTGCGACAACGGCCGGCTGTCTGCTGGAACGTCAAGTCTAAAAGTAAATAATGCCTGATCACGTTTATTCCCGTCCGTCCCGTTCGGTAGAAGGAAAGGATCTTTTACACCCTGTATACTTCGAGTATTACTCAACCCCTTCGAATGATATATCTCTGTTTTTATCGCCGAGTGTAACTGTGAATCATACCGTAAAAAGTCCTTTTAAATACCCCACCAACGTTAGCGAGGGATCCACTGTGAGTTATTTTAATTTAAATGTATTTTCGGAATATAATTCGAATTAGTGCGAAGAAATTGGGAACATGATATTATTTTTTGTCTACTTAATTAATAAAATGCACTTGCCTTTAATTAGCACTTGGTACCAATAAATTATTTTAGTTCGTGGCTAATTTTTAAGTCGTGGATAAAATGCCAAGGTTTATCTCAAGCCTAATTAATTTTACGAAACTAGCTCCATGAATGGATTTCTTCATCTCAACCTAACAACGTCCACTGTTGGACATAGGCCTCACCTAATAGCCGCCATAACGCGCGGTTTTGGGCCGCCTGAAGCCAACGGCCAACGCTATCTTTACCAGATCATCCATCCATGAGAGTATTTATCAACGATAAAAAAGTTTTTCATTATAATACTGATGATACAGAGCTTAGTACTCAACTTACACGCGCGAGTAGTACTAACAATAACGATCTAATAATGAAACATAGCCAACCACAGCCATATTTACGTAAGATAGATGAATAATAATGATGTTTACCTCCACTTTCCACAAATTCGGTCGAATAAATCCAGGATTATTTTGTTAGAGGATCCGAGGATATTTGGCCGGAAAACGAGCGGCAAACTTCGTTAGTGGTAATAATAGTGTTCAAAGAAAAGTGCCAGAATGCCATTCTTGACCGAAAGTGCCGTGAATATTTGAGGATTTTGCCTGAGCACATACAGGGAAAGAGTTGAGACGGAGATGCGCCTTAAGTGTTTATTGATGTTCTTATACATTCTTGACACTTATTAGTCACGTTGGTGCGTTAGTCACGTTATTGTCACGATACTGACTACGAGGCAACACAAACTGCGCATGATGCACTAGCGCGTAGGCCCGTGCGTCGCACGTTTATAAGTTGCAAGTATTAGGACCTATTATGTACTAAAGTACTGTTTATTGTCGCATTTCAATTTTAAAGCAATCAGTGAGGAGAAAAAAGATTACCTATGTTTTCGGTATAATTAAATGCTTATTTAGCTTTCGTTTTAAAATAGTATAATCCAAGTTTACAATACGACTAGGTAGTTGTTGTATCTGTATATGTATACAGATACAACTTCTGTGTCACAATGTCAAATACACACCTCACACAGAGACAAAGAGTGACGCTATTTCACTTTCCAACTTTGCCGCACCGCCCTAAGTCAACAGGTACAAAACAACCAAAAAGCTATTACCGCAACGCTCCGCAAAACCGCACGTGTGTTTCCGCACCCGCAACCGCGCCCCCGGCAGGAATCCGTTTGTCACCGTCCTTTGACGAAACGTATTTAGGACAAAAAACCCTTGCCAAGGAGGATGGAATGGGTCCTATCTTCATCTTGTTTTGTGTTTACCCTACCCGGGCTTGCAAATAGACTGGACTGGAGTGAATTTTGTATTGCCCAGTTGCTTATCGAAATATTTTTTCGAGATAAAACGGTCCAGGGATGGCTGTGATGGCTAATATATGAAAATGCTACAAGCTTTAGTATTTTTGTTTAAATTAACTTACTTATCCACTTGGGATTTGCTTAGAACCTTGATACATATATGTTCAATTTAGATAAAAGTATGTTCAGTTATACCTAAACAGAACATACTTTTGTCTATATTGATACAATAAGTATTCGAGCTATCGTTAGATTTTGGCTTTTGTTTCGTGAACTCAAGCTTGATCATATAAGTAGAATACCTGATTACATGAAAAAACTTAAGGTACTCACATCTGTCGACTTAAAATAAAATATCTTAGTTCTGATTAATATATGGATTTTTTTAAAATAAATAACATGTGATTTGATGTTTACATGAAAAGTCACTTAACTAGTCTCACCTTAAAAACTTCACAAAGTCTCCAAAGAAGAACTATTCTCATTAAAACTGGAACTGAGATTCCGAACAGTTGCTTAGCTGCGATTTCCGCACGGTTAGATTGTTACTGCCTTTTATCCTAACGTGTAAAGCAGTTGGCAAGTGCGGGCTCTGCCGATACAACTTCCTACAAGTTCTGTCGAAGTTAGCCACTAACTGCCAAGAGGCAGGTAGCAGAGGCTAAGGCAGAGTGTACATGGTGATTTTAAACGTTTAAGGACTAGTTTCCAAAGCTTATTAATAAACAGAGTCCTATTTCTGATTAATAAAATACGTCTAGTTTTTTTTAATCCCAAAATTATGGCAAGATTTTCCGTTTTCTATACTGTTATTTACTAAAAGTGTAGAAATTGATGAAAGCCTTATACTAAAAAGGATTTCTATTAAGAGTTACAATGAGAGTAATAAATAAAGCTGCTCCCACACCGCGAGCATTCACCTGTAATGTATCGTTGCAGATGCGTTTTTGCGCATTACGTGACGAACCGCCTTTTAGACTAACAAACATTCGCCTGCAATGTAAAAAAATATCTAATAAAATATCAAAATAATAATTCTTTCGTTACAGGTTGTAAACAACGAATCTGTAACGTTACATAACCATCCAATGCTCGCAGTCTTGGAGCACCTTCAGGCAATAATTCCGTCTCATCATAATGAATCTCTCTTTTGTTGTGGGTATGATATACAGTAATATCTCCCCAACATCAACAAGTAAGATCCACAGTGTAACAAACAGTAAGTAGTTACAGTACTTACACTTAGTTGTAATCAAACTGCAAAGTTGGTATAGTTGCGGACTTCTCCAGCGCGTGCTCTGCAACTTAACAAGAAGTTTGCATTATAAGGATGGTGTAAGTGTCATATTAAAACGTTAGACAGATTAAAGGCCATTTCATTAGATTCGGATGAACCGTGAAGTCTCGGGTTCGCTTCCCGGGTCGGGCAAAATGTTATTTCAGCCTATCACCATCCACCAGGCACTATTCCAATTCTGTGCTGCTATTGTCAATTTCCGTGAGCAACAACCACATTTCACCTGCTACGTTTAGGTCCCATGGGATAGGAGGTGAGCCTATCGCCATTCACCGGGCACAACTCCAACTCCATGCTGCTATTGTGAACTTTCCATCAGGAAAAAAATGAACGTGGGTGTTGTTCACCTCTGCCACACCCATCTGGGTTATATATGCATGACGTTATGTTTAGTTATCTAAATTTTTTTTTTACAAATTTTCACATTTCATCTGTAAAATAAGTTTCAAATAGACTAGCAGGGACTTTTTTTAAACAGGCATAACAGATCCCTTAACAACAAAATAGAAAAACAAATAGTTTCAACATATTTTTAAGTTAAAAGAAATGTTTGTTTTAAGTAAAAACTTTCCCTCCAGGAGGCAAAACAATTTCACATAATTAACACCAAAATATTACTAAAACTGAAGATTTATCAACCACAAATTCGGAACCAGTTCATGATTGCAGTTTGTGAGATGTAGCAGTTAGTTGCTACACTTAACAATTCTGCCAAAGTTTGAAGTACCGACCAATACAGATCGTGCTCAGATTGGATGGATATCTAAATGTTACTGTGGTGCAAAGCGAGGTTTAATTACGCCTTTATTGGATTAACCTGTTGCTAATACTTATAATTTAATTATTTCTTGCTTGCACACCATATGTATTCAAACTATCAGCTATAAGGTGCATTTTCTCTATCTCTCCTCAACAAGTGCGAGTTTAGCACATAACCGTGACATCTGTCCGCGGTACATAAACCCTTAACTGACACTTGAAAATATTACGGCCTCGTAAAGTGCACGCCTAATCTGTAGGGGATGCTGCGTCTGTTTTGTCGTACCAAGGGGTTGTTTAGATGGTTTGAGGTTGTATATTTTCCTGCACTAAGGTTGATCGATATGGAATATTATATTAGAAAAAGCATCCTATCGGCTAGAAACAAAAAAAAAGTTAAGCGCACATATAATTTGGCCTGTCATCATCGTCCGAGCCTTTTTTCCCTATAACATTGCGATCAGCTTCTAGTCTAACGGATTCTACTGAATATCAGTATTTTACGTAGAGCGACTGCCATCAGACCTCCACAGCCTAGTGCGAGGATGATATGTTTTGTCAGATTAGTTGTCAGACTTTTTGGCCTCTGAATACCTGTTACTACTACCATAGTAGTCATGTGTCCGCTATACCAAAACGTAACTGAAAACGGGTATCATCTCTCTAACGTACCGTATCGGTATTAAAATAGTTACCAACGGTTATCAGGAATTAGTATGAAACTATGAAGTAACTACCGAATCACTGCGTCCCCGCGTCAACGTAGTTTGAAAACCGAACCCACATCATATCTAATAACTAAATAACTGACAACCAAAACCAACTGAATCCACGCAACCGATCAAAGCTAACTGAATAATCTATCTCTCTCTCTTATATACCATACTACCAAATTATACCTACCTTAGCTTAAAACGTTTGTAAACGCTATAGCTAGAATAGAATAACTGTAGTAACTGTACCTAAAATACCGGTATTCGGCAACGTTTATCTATGCCGGTATTGTATCACCATAACGGTGTAATACCGGTTACCAAAAATATCTAATAACGCCCATGACTATGCCATAGATCTTCAATAGCAGCTAGGACCGACGCGAGGTTGAACGAGCTTTTCGAGGCTCGTCGCGCGTCGGAAAACTCGTTCAGTTAAGGTGGTCACCCATCTAACAGCCAACCGCAGTTCACTCTAATTCTTGATTATGGTTACTCTAAAACACAGTATAATTAAGAAATTTGATTTATTTCAATTAAAATGTTGCGATGAATTTATAACACTGGTTTGCTTTGAACACCGGTATCATTTTAATAATATTTTTCCGCCTACCCAAGAAAATAGAAATAAACAACCCAGCACAATAATCAAGGTATCGTATTTTACAATCAGTGTTGTATAAAACCGCTTGACAATGCCGACACACCTGCTTAGTTCTATTGGTTCCGTAATGTCACTGTATATCATACTGTTGATATATTTACTGAGTACTAGCTTATGCCCGAGGTTTCACCCACTGAATAAACACAATCAAAGTGTTAGGCTATCAGATTCGAAAATAATATAATTATTTAATTTTGCTCACTAGTTCCAGTGATCAGCGAACACAAATAAACTGCAAATCATCTGCGTCTCTGTGTGTCGATCTTCTTCGTCGTGTCGATGGCAAGTCAAATTTTATTTTGACTCGCCATCGTGGTGAAAGGATTAGCCAATTCGCTTTGGAGAACTCGCGAATTGCCCAGGGTGCGCCGGACGTAGGGAATCGTTGTGTACGTCACTCGGGGAGGCTCCTTTCATGCACCCCATTTCATGCATCATGTGTGTCGATGAAAATAGCCTAGGTATATAAGTTCTGCATTTTGTTGTTGTGGCTAGAATTATATAAAAATTGGGCCAACCGCTTTAAGGGTTTGCCTGACCAAGTATTATAGTTATCGACCAAAAAACTTTATCAGCTTCAAAAATCGTTATTAGTTTGCGGTTGCAAACAAACACTGCCACTTTTCTTATTAATATTGATGATTTACTGAATATTTTGTAATGAAGCTGTGATTGGGTGGTAATAAATAGTAAATAGCCGCCGGCATAGCTACTGAGGTAGGTTTGTGTAGGCCATGTTGTTTGATAATAATACTGCACGCGATCTGATCGCCTTCGGTCAGTTAATAGAAAATAGAGGTGGTGGAACTATCTCTATAACTTGAGCCTGTATATTTTCATAAAATAATAGCCCTGTTTTAAACCGTGTAACCTTAAACTAAGAAACAGTTTAAAATAAAAATGAGACCAGCAGGATTTAAACCTGCGACCTCTGCATACCGAGCGGCCGCATTAATCACTAAGCTATGGGCGCCTCTTGGCAGGACCCTAAATTTCTCAACTGTATATTACGTCATTACGTGACATAACGTTCATTCATTTATACATAATTATCTTATATAGGATACGAACCGAATAAAACTTACTGAACGGATTTAAATGAAATGTAATAAAGTTATATTTATAAAATTTTAATCTTTAATCTTTAACCTGCCGCCCAACAGTAATGCTTGCACTTTGTGTTCGGGTTTAGTGGTGAGATCAGGCTAAAACAATTGACACATAACAACGTACTCCTCAGATAAATTTGGATTTTTTTTTTTACATTAGATAGAACGCCAGAAACAATTACACTATCCAATGGTCCCCAATGACGAGGCCAAATACACACATTCATTCACTCAAGCACACCCAGTCTCAGAACAAATATTTGCGAATTACACAAAGATTTGTCCCATGTGGGGATCGAACCCACAACAGCGGAGAGCGGCGAGGCGACCGTTTAAACCACTATACCACACGTTTAGACAAAATGAAGATCAAGCAACGCATCTTCATACTGCTTTTGTGGATTGTTGATGTCCATGGGCTGTAATTACACTAGCATCAGTTGGACTAGACTCGTCATTACATAGACGTATAAAAGTATATAACTGAATGCGAAGGCTCGAGCTAATAATCTTAGAAATTTAAATTAAAATCAATCCAAGTACCAGCTCCGATGGGTATTGCACCATGAGAAGTGCTGGTGAAAAACTCATGTGCATTAAGTTTTCAAATAATTCATACAATATTTGTTTTTTTTTTGACACTAATTCTATGTGTAAGTCAGAGCAATCAAAACAACAAAGGAAGGATAACTTATTCTTGGCAAGCAAGCTCTTAGCCCATACATCAATTCTATCAAACCAAATAAATCAAATCAAATCAAATCAAATCAAATCATTTATTTCCATGGGCCCCAAGGGGCGCTTGAACACGTCAAAACAAACATCAAAACACAAAAAATATAAAATTAAAATAAAACTTAGCTAACTAAATTATAATAGGTACTTATTGTAATAAAATGATTTGACACCGGAGCTTAGATTGACTTTAATTCAACTTAGAGAATTGAATTAAAATCAATCCAAGTACCAGCTCCGATGAGTATTGCACCATGAAAAGAGCTAATGAAAAACTCATGTGCCCCATCTTTTCAAATAATTCATACAATATTTGTTTTTTTTAACACTAATTCTATGTGTAAGTCAGAGCAACCAAAACAACAAAGGAAGGATTACTTATTCTTGGCAAGCAAGCTCTTAGCCCATACATCAATTCTATCAAACCAAATAGACGTTAATACCTTATGAACTGCCAATAAATACAGCTACTAAAATCATGAACAAAAGTTGTCTGAATCGCTAGAACTTTGTTCAACAATTTTAAACTGGAAATCGATGTGTACTGAACTCGACGTCTCAACTAGTTTCGACTCAAACAAAGGAGTCTCGTATTCGAAAACTAGGTTGGTCTGTGGATGTGTTTTCGTAATATTTTTTAAACCACGTCAATATTTTGTGATTTCAAAAAACGTCTTTACGTCACATCCCCGTATTACCTAAAGCAATATGGCTAGTTATCACAATACGTGTGTCATACAATAGTGTCAGAGCCGTCAAACTTTTTTTTTTTTTTTTTTATACTACGCCCACAGCGAACGAACGTGAAGTCCACCTGATGGTAAGTGGAGTACAGCCCATGGACATCAACAATCTACAAAAGCAGATTATAGAAGCGTCGCTGCAGCTGAGGACTACGGTGTTATGCCTCATGTGCCAGTAAACTTTCAGCAATTATACTAAGAAATAGTTGAAAAAATATAGGACCGACAGGATTTGAACCTGCGATCTCTGCATACCGGGCAGCCGCATTTAACCACTAAGCTACGGTCGCTACTTGCCAGAACCCTTAATTACACAAAAACTGTATGTTACGTCATCATTACGTGACAACTCAAATCCTGCCGGTCCCATATTTTTTATATATAATTTGCTAAATGCTATAAAAATAATCAATAAGAAGTTAACAGCAATTAATTAAACACCAATATTTATCTACACCAATTAAGTGACGTGTGATTTAGGAAAAACCGTTTATATAGTACGATGTGTAGGAAACGTATATGGCGTACGATAAGCACTTATTGAAATAGAAATTTAATTACATACGATAAGAGCGTATACACTCGAGCAAATTTATCCTAAACTAAGTGATATGCCTAATGTTGGCAACTTGAACTACCAACTGTAGTAAGAAACAGAAGAAAAAAAGAAAAAAAATGTGACTCGCAGGATTTGAACTTGCGATCTCTGCATAGCGGACAACCGTCTTAACCGCTAAGCTACGGTCGCAAATTGTCGTATAATTTGGTAAGCACACTTAAATGCTATAAACATAATCAATACTAAGTGTAGTGTTCATGTAAACACATAAATACTGCAGTTGGTGTTTATTATTTTACAGGTGGTAAGATTTATCAACTGACAGTATGAACTAATATAGGCAGAGTACTACAATAGTTATTAATGCCTGTATCTCTGAAGTTAGGCAATTTTTTATTCTGAGGCAAAATTAACGCCAATATTTTTTGCATCTTGCTATTAATATTATGCATGTTACATTTAAAACAAGGATCAAAAAAGAAAACTAGTAAATAATGCAGAATCTAATTAATCAGCTCTAATTTAATGCTTCTGTTATTTTGGTGATAACTGATTTTGTATATACGAGTATATATTATATTTTTATATATATGTTATATAATAATTCGATAACTTATCTTACAGCCTATGTAGATCGTACGTACTAAATTTCTTTTCTAACAAACAATCATGTACAAACTTCATCAAATGAGTTCGTTAACACTAATTAAGCCACCTTTCTGCTAATTACTCGTGTGTATGAAGGCTTAGACTTATTTGTACGGGAGTTGGTACGAGGGAGCAAGCAAGCGCTTACTGTGCGTTGTTTAGAATGTGTATAAACCGGGTCCACATCTAACGAACGAAGACCGAATCCGACTGAAGGTGAAATCTAATGAGAATTAACGCGATCATGCCTAATTTACTTTTTAAGCTTGACGTTTCGGCAGTATGATTACACTGGCCGTGGTTGCAAGCAAACTGGTTCTAGTGGCGCACCGTCTCCGTTCGTGAGGGCGATGTTTTCCCGTCTACCCTCACTTCTTGACCTTTTGCATTATAAAGTCCAAGCCTAAAAGGTAAATAATGCATGATCGAGTTAATCTCGTTAAATTTTACTTAATCATGCAACGCGTAAGTTTAAAAGTTAATTCTTTCGTATCTGTTTGGAGTAGTATGGATGGCTTAGTGAACGACTTAGATCGTTTGTTAGTGTTCGCCGGCAATCCAAAGCGTCGCGGGTAATATCAAAGTCCAAAGCTAAGCCCTCAAAGCCATCCAAATTATGACTAACGGGTCCATCCGACAAAGAAATCCGAATTTGTGCGTAGAGTGGGGACCCGGCTTAAGAAGTAATCATGATTGAGTTAATTAATTACATCACACAGGCTTTAAGTTCAATGTGAATTTTCAAAATTGTAGCCAAAATTCTCTCTACCTCGTGGTCTAGTGGTTAGCGTTTGCAACCTCTAACCAAAAGGTCTCAGATTCGATTTGCGGATAGGACTAAAGTGTTATTTGTGATTTTGTCGTAAGAAATGAATTTAGGAATAAGCTGAGAGATTTTTTAAGTAATAAAGCTTATTACTCAATAAATAATTTTTAAGTTAAATAATGTAATTATATGACTAACGGTTCCTTATTTTGTTTAATGCATTTATTTTGTAAAGATATTTTAATGTTATAGTTTAAATAAATTTTATGTGATGAATTTGATATTTTTATATGACTAATGAGAAATGTATGCATATAATTAACTATTATAAATAAATATGCATGGTTATATTGTACGCCAAATATGGCATGTTACACATGGAGACTTAATTTTTAGTACATAAGAACTGTATACTTAACACCTGTAACAAACAATTAATAAATAATTTGAATTTGAATTTGAATTTGAAAATACTCAATAGCAGTGTGAAGTTAGGACTATATAGGATAGACGGGTGGCGATAGGCTCATATATCACGTCATGTAAATTTTATACAACGAGTATTTTAGTTAGCTGAGCGAACAAGCAATAACCACAAATGACCATAAAGCGTAGCTATATCAATGAAAACGTAAAATAAAGTGCACTCGTAGCCAATCATGAGCGGCATTACATGTATGCAATTGGAAATTTCAATTGATATGAGAGCTATATTCATATTGTTCAAGGGTATTAGTTTTCATCGATTCACTGCGTCATGCGTCAGTGCGATATCAGTTAAATATCCACTTTTGTTTAAAATAGGTGATGTTTCGCGGTTTGTCATAATTCCATTCGTGTGGAATTCGATAACATTTGCCTATGGGTGTTGTTACACGAAATCAATCAAGGTCGATGTATTTGAAATTCTCAATACATATATATTCTCAATTTAAATTATTTTTAGCTTAATTTATTCTAACTTTTATACCTAATTTATTCTGATATTTGTATTAAATTATTTTTTGTAAGTTATGACTTAGTATTGTAATTTTTCTGTTTTATTTTTTTGGTTATTGTGCTATGTATGAGGAAATCTGTTATAAGCCATAATTTTTAGTGTAGCTGAATTGTGATATTGGGACCTTGTACCTTAAAAAAAAAGAATTTATTATTATATAGAAACCATAGACGCAATATTTATAAGCTTCGAGAAAAGTATTAGCATTCGTAATCAGGTTGCTATTTTATTATTAATGTATGGTATATTTTTACATTGCATAATTAATATAATTATGTATATAAAAATAGATAAAACTTATTAATATTAGTCAAAACATTAAAATTAACGTTTGTTCGTGCCTATTTTGACAAAATTGTTTTAATCATTAATTACAGTTACATAGCAAATAGAAAAAAATATATGATGATTTTGACAAAATTGGCACAAACATACAATTAAGTGTTTTAGATTAGACTTAATAACATTTAAGTAAAAATCCTATTACGTTTTTATAGAAAACAGCATACCAAATTATTCCCTCTTAATCTCCCTAACAATTAAAAGTTAGATAACTGTATTCTCATCTTCCATATCAAGTCACCGTTAAAAAGGAAAGAAACTACCGATCGAATCACTCAAAAACTCTTCCCCAAGAAATGTCCCCCCCGCATTAAAAATGGGGAGGGGAGGGAGGGTGCGCTTCGACGCACTAATAGCCCGTGACGTCATAAATTGCATAGGACGAGCGAGGGAAGCTTGAATATACCATTGCATTGCGATTTACTTGTTATTCTGTTAAGCATTTTGTAAGATAGGATTATACTGATATCTTGAGCTTTAAATCGGTTGGGTTATTTTCTTTTAATCCTTTCGAGAAAGTTGCAGAATAAAATTACTACACTTCTGTCTGTCGCTATGTATGCTTAGGTCTAAAAAACTACGCAATGGCTTTTGATACGATTTTTTTTAATTGATAGTTTGATTCATAACGAAGGGTTTTATGTATAAAATATATATCTTTTTAGACTAGTTGTCAGACTTTCTGACCTCTGACTTCCTGTTACGACTACCATAAATCTTGAAGTGGCAATCGGGACGGATGGCTTACCGTACTCTGCGAGGCATTGCGAAAACTCGTTGGAAAACACTAAGATGGACCATCCACGGCCAACCACGGTAAGCATTGCTTAACTTGTGAGATCGGTTGGTCCGCGCGGCTACGGTTTAGCCACGAGCTCTTCTACCACACCACACCAAACAAAGTAAATGTAATGTAAGTAAATGTAAGTCTAAAGAGAACTACTAACCTTTCTATACAAACCCCTCACTTGAAGCAAACTTTCTTTCAAGCAATAACAGTACCATAAACCTCATTATTGTTCAATTCGTCGTCTTTTCACTAGACGTATCACCCGAACACGTGAAATGCATTTATTAACTAACATTTTATTTTGGTACCTCAGAAAATACTGAGTATAATGTCATATATAATAAGATGTGGGAAAGAAACATTATAATTATATAAGGATATTTTGTGAGGAGGTAAACGTTTTGTAAATTATTATAAAAGAGGGCTACTAAAAAAATTCTTCGGAGAGATTCCAAATAAGACTTTTGGTGAACTCACAAATCGAACCCGCGATCTCATGATAAGCAGTCGCTGTACCATAAGGTAGAGAGGTCGCAAACGCCAACCACAAGACCAACAAGGCATTTTTCGTGAATCTTTTTTTAACACTCGAAGCAAAGAGTCTGTTATTTAAGTCCGAGTGTGAAATTAAAAAACAAAAAATACAAACAGTACTGCAAACTAGCAATTAAGAAAACTCTTTTTCACAAAATAATGACCAAAATATTTCAAATATGGAACATCATCACGTGGGCATGGTGTAATACAAAATCTCTGTCGTAGGGGGTCTAAACGCCGTCACTTGCACTTCGCATCATGCAATTTATGACGTCACGGCCTATTAGTGCCCCTGCACACTGCACCGAGTAGCGACGTACTTACTAATCGCATTTGTGTGACTCTCGAAGGGATAAAAGGTTATGTTGCGAAAAGTCGAGGGAAATGCATCGTAAGAAAACAAATTGTCGCGTGATAGTTTTATTTATGCGATTTTCTGTTTAATGGTATTAAGTTTTTTTTGACATTTTAATATAATTTTTCTTCAATGTCGTTTAAAGAGACGTCCAGATTCAGTGTCTTAGCCATTTTATTTTTAATTACGATATCAATAAGTTTTCTATGAGGAAAATAGAACCTAGACATTCGCCCCTATAGTCACAAATCACGTCAACAAATTGAGGAAATATATTTGGTGGTCATAAAAATATTTGTCTCATGGGGGAATCACAGTCGAATAATAACAGGTAGGGCAATCGCACAAATTAGATGATTATCAGCTATATATTATACCCAAGACATTATTTTGAAAATATTTATTTTACACCAGCCCCTTTATTCACAACGGTTCAAAATATATCCAAACCGTTTACCATTTATTTTTATTTTAATTCTAACGAATCCAAACGTTTTATATAGCTTTTATTGCATAAGTTATTAATCCAATCTAGGACCGTTTTTCAAATCTTTCTGAATAAGAGAGCCGTGGCCAAATTTAGGAATACAGCACAGAACAAACGTCTCCATCAAACCCATAAAATGGGAATAAAACAAACCACTTGTCTTTTCAAAGGTACTGTAGGTACAGTCGCTACCATTAGCGGGACAGTCGGGTAGTATTCAATATCGCCATCCCCACGCCGATGGCTGGGGGATGACCCTTCGCGGTCATTAGCTGCATTCACTCATCGCCGGACATGGTAAGTTTGTTGCAAGATATAGGCAAGGAGATGGTGGTCCGGCAAACATGCCGAACATTTTGAACTATATAATAATAATAATTACAATCTCATAAAGGATTTCTACTTTAGCCAGATTGGAAATTTTGTAAAACGCTAAATGAAATAACGTAACAATTAAGTCCAATATCGCCTCATCAGTATTAGATACCTAACTTAAATAAATCTAAAAAGTGTATTTCGATCGAACATTTAAGACTAAAAATCAAAAAATATTGTAAGTGGTACAAATTATTTAAAACATTTTGCTATGAAAAATGTCTCAGTTTGATGAAAAATGTTGCTTTTCGTAGCAAAGATAAGACAAATGGATAGGATTGTGACTGAACGTTTTTACAAAATGTCTGACGTTCAATTTATTGCATTACATTTTGCACAAAATATGAAACAACTTTTATGTCATTTTATTCAGTTTTCATTGTTATTTGTGAAGATATTGCATACCAGAACAGCACACCCGTATTTTAAAGCATAGTTTGAATAATTTAAGACGATATTATACAAAATAAAAACTGAAATAAGTTGATACTTCTTTTTTTTTAACATGAATTTAACCTAGAGAACCTTTGGAAAAAATAAATAAAAAATAATACCTTCTTTTTAATAATTTTGTGACATTATCTCTTAGACTACTTGCAGGGACAACGCACCCCACCCTTGGATGATTTGAGTTTAATATCCTCGTTGAGTGCTGCATTCTTTCGCAGGGGAAATGGCCCAGGGGTTCCGTAGGATCGCTGACAGCCATAGCTAATGCCAGCACTGAGCAATTTCAACTTGAGTTCGCGCCGTTAAACTGTGCTTGACGTGACGCGACGGTGCGGTGGTTCGACTACCGTGACTGCGCTTATTTGATGATTATTTGCATTTCAAATGTTTAAACTAATGTGGAAATCTAAAACACGTATTTATTTTTTTATTAGGCCCATAGTGTGCCCTCTAGCACATACAGTAAATAATGCAGCCCACGCCGTGGTTCAATATAATATATGTTCTTTTGGTCAAAATCAAACATCTAGGCGGTTATGAAGGTGGCTGTGTGACCAAAGAACTCACCTGTACTCAAGCGTGATATGTCAATTGCTACAAACTTCACTACCGCCTTGATATTGAATTTGCCTTAACTGTTACATTATAAGTATGTTATAAGAATTTTCATCTCGCTGAGAATGTCTATATAATATTATCGTAGTAGGAAAGTAATTATTCACTGTTTAGGCAAATGCTGAACTGTCAATCAGCTTTTGTGAATAACGTTGTTGATGTCCATGCCCTTTAGGTAGGTAGGACTCCACATACGTTTGCTACATCTGACGCCAGACCATTTCATTAATTTATTCTGCATTACTTTAAAATAATAAGGGAAAATTCAAATGTATACATAACATAGATTAACTTCTCTATTCGTTACAGTTACACACACATTATTAATACCTATTAATTTATTATTATACACAATATTATTATGTTTATTTTAGAATATTTTAGTTTGAACTAATAACTTAAGAAGCAGATAAAAAAATAAGTAAAATTTTAATTCTTAATTAATTTCCGGAACAAAACTTTTATTTACCTCGCCACGAAATTACCCCATAATAAAAAGGTTTATTCTTTCGTTCATCTTTTCATGTGATATTATATCCATCATAATATTATTATTCTAGGGTACCCATATAAATATGGGTTGATAAATGCATTTGATGTTTTCGGGTAGTGAGTGACAAGACGGTGAGTTGAACAAAGAACAGTTATGAGGTTTATGGTACTGTTATTCTTCGAAGAAACGTTTACTTTTATGTGGGGGATTTGGATAGAAAAGGTTATTATCTAAGGTGTTGAGTGTGGGGTGGTATCTTAAGATCCCTAACTGTCTTGTAAGAGCTCATAACTTGCTGGTTTTTTTCGAGTTAAAGTCTTCTTCTTCTTTCGTGTCGATGGCTGCAGTCATATTCGCATGGTATTGACTTGCCATCGTGGTGAAAGGATTCGCCAGTCCGCTTGGTGGAAATTTGCAGACTGCCCAGGGTGCGCCGGACGTAGGGGTTGATTCTGTACGTCGCTCGGGGAGGCTCCTTTTATAAGTTAAAGTGCATCGCACTGACATACTATTTTCCCTTGTATAAATAATCGAAATCCAATTTCCTATACGCGAAGATTTTTGAACCTTACAATAATATATGTATTATAAATGAGAAAGTAGCTCTGTTTGTCTGTTTATTACGCATCTTAATCAGCTATAAATCAGTTTTACATAATTTAAAATAATCAAAACATATAATAATCCTCATATAAAATAGAAAATTAAATATATATAATACAAACGTAGAATAACTCATTAACTCAATAAATATAGAAAAAAATACATACAAATTGTGACAAGAGGTTCTACCTCGCTCTCTATATGGCGTTGTCGCAATTTAAAACGAGATATGGAGATATATATACATAATAATATAAGATGGATTAAACTAATTATTAAAAAAAAAATCCTATTTCCGTTAGTTACGGCATCTCACGTGAACAGCAAAACTTTTCCTGATGGAATTCGGTAAAGTGGATGCATAAAGCTATACTCTATAAATACCGAGATAACGTATACCCGCTAGCAATTACACCTATCGCATAAAAACCCACTCTCAGAATAACTCATAATTCTACTGTTTCATATTTCACGAGTATCCAGTCAGCATAAATCTTATTGGAATTTAATATACAGGCCTTGCAGTCATAAATCGAGCCCTTAAGTTATTTATAAGTCGAAACCCCGCGGTTCTATGAGCGATACATTGTGGGTGAAAAGCCTCTTGAAACCTGCAAGACGGTGAAGGATTTCATTGGGTGAATTTAGGGGAAACAATTGCTTGACTGATTTCGATAAAAAAATAAACTTTATTATTATTAAGTTTTTATCTATTATTATGGATAAATCATATATTATCTAAAACACAAAAAAAAAAAATGATACAAAGTTACTATTATTAAAATTAAACTCATATTACGATAGTATGAAAACACGGCGCTCTGAAGTCAACTCTATGTTTAATAAAACCGGTTGGAGATGAAAATACCACCTCTAATTTGCTGCATATTATTGCTAGTTTGAAGGTACAGTTAGTTGTTGTAGAACTCAAATGTAGCAACACTTTCCATCGCAGTATCTTACCCCTTATCAGGTTTATACTATATACAACAAATTATTTTTTTTTTTTTTTGACGTGATCTGGCAAATAAGTATAGTACTTGGGGTGCATGAAAGGAGACTCCATGAGTGACGTACCCAACGATCCCATACGTCCGGCGCACCCTGGGCAATTCGCGAGTTCTTCGAATTGGCTAATCCTATCACCACGATGGCAAGTCAAAATAAAAATTTGACTCAGCCATCGACACGACGAAGAAGAAGAGTACCATACATATTTGCACAGGTTTACAATAATATGTTTGTGGCAAAACACCGAGAAGTTTTCATTTTGTGTAGAATGATTCAAACTTGGTAATGTAATACTATGAAATGGCATCCCGGTGTTAATGAGTATTATAGTATCAATTTTAAATATGTACAAACGCTACGATATTTTATCCTGGCAAGGATAACAATTTTTAATTGCATCGAAGAAGTTTAGCTATTATAAATTTTAATGTAGGTCATAACAAGCGCAGGAAGGCTGGGAGCGTCCGTGATGCTGCATCAAATTGCAGCGCACTTGTGGAATACCGAACGCTCCAACGATGCAGAATGGGCTACGGAATGCACCAAAAATGTAGTAAGTAGATAAAAGCGTTTTGTTTATTAAACGTAACTGTTTTTAAAATTATGATGGCGCAAATATTGCCCAAATTTTTCGAGACTTAGCTGTTAGTTTTAAGACTTTATTGTTAGAAAAGTTTGTCATGCGAGTTACTTAAGCAGGTACCTCAAGTACAAATGTCTTGATGATATAACTAACTAGCGGCCCACCCTGGCTTCGCTCCGGGTCACTCGGTCACTATGTAGAACTATATATGCATAAAACCTGCGTTATGAATCATTCTATCTATTCAAAAAGCCGCTTCAAATTCCGTTGTGTAATTTTATTTATATAATAGCATACCTAAGGACATGCAGACAACGGGAAGCGATTTTGTATTAGACTATGTAGTAATAGTAATTAAAGAAATAGATATAAAGAGGTTTGCCTTTTCACAAAACTTCGACAAACTAATCGACATTACGAAACAAGTTGCATAAAATTAGTGCATACATTGGGCAATTTGATGTTTAAACATTAAATGATGTTTAAACTTCATTGTTGATAAAATTATTCTTCTAAACTTTAACTTTTACAATGCATTTATGTCATGAAACTAGTTTCGTAAATTAATTAGGCTACACGAAGGACAACTAAATGTGTGAAGTTTTTTAATAGTTAATCTTAGAAGACAGTCTGTAATGCAGTATGGCGGCTTATGGCGCATAGTCGTGCTGGCGCATCAAAAGCCGCCGTCCACAGGTATCCTACATTCTAGGACGAGGATGTAAGGTTTTGTATACTGAAAGTGACTTTGGTACTAGACTTATTAATTCTACAACTGCAAAGAAGAATAAAATATTATATACTTGTACCAGGCGTTGTAGAGCTCCTAAATAGCTACCATCGTCCAAACTAGTATGAGTATTTATTAGACCAGAAGATAGTATCAGAATTGATTGTTTGAAAGACTTATATTATGCAACAAAGAAGTGCAACATGTTCAAGGCACTATTAAATGTGTGTATGTTTGTTATTTTTTTAACTTTAAATTATTGTAAATCTATTTTTAAAGAATTCTTTACACGACCATTATTTTATAAATTATAATTTACTCCTAGTACATAAGCTAGGTTACTTTATCATTAATTTTTGTTTCATTATTGTATGGATTTGGGTGAAATATTATACTTTATAACATCTATGTTTTATACAAAGATTGAAGAATGCTACTTGCTATCGACGTACCACGCAAGCAGATCTGAGAGCAGAGTATACCGGCGCTGGATAAAAGCTCTCTAGAATTTAATCCTCAATCTTTTTATCTTACACTTTTGACGAGAAACGTGTCCATTATTTATCTATTGTATCCATTTCTAAGTTTTTTGAAGTACTGGATATCTCGAATAGTGTAGTATATTGTCGCATCGATGCGATGTAACAAATACCGAGCACAGGTACCCTACATTCACTACCATAGATATAGACTTTTATTCTGAAAGTGACGGAATTAATTGAAGGAGTGAGATCTAAAGGATACGGTCCGTTGAGACTGTAATGTTATGTTACAGATGTAAGAAGGTAATTATGTCTTTTGCTGGATGGCGCAGTACACGATACTATATAGGGTAAAGGCGGGATAGATGCCCCACTTTTTGAAATTGCCTCCTAATTTTGAAAATATTCCTTGTATATAAATAATGAGTACGAATTCAGCTAGTTTAGTCCTTTATGTTTAACTGTGAGTTTGTTTTTTAGACCTTTAAATTACAGATTTTGCAGATTTTACCGTTTTGTGGAACTCCTTTTTTGGGGATAGATGCCTACCCGTATGGATAGATGCCCCACCATGAAAATACTAAGAGGGATAGATGCCTGTGGTGCGGGATAGATGCCCTTTATAATGTATTAACGAAAAACTCAACCAAACTTTTATAAGGTTTAGAGGACAATTAGTGTTTTAGAAGTAGAAGGCTACCCCTAAAACAGAAATTGTTTCCAAGAAACATGGCCCTAATAATAATAAGTATTTTGCAGTTTTTAAAAGTCTTTTAATTGTTTTAGAATATAATTCTATTACGAGATCAAATAAAATTACCATAATAAAGTTCTATAAGCAACTTCAACATGAATAGGAATATTAAATCCGTATAATAAAATATTAATTATTAAGTTTCAACATGCATAATCATAAAAAACAGTCTAATTAAAACAATAAAATGTATTCTTAGCAGCATAACGTCTTCTCAATGTTTTTAATGGAATCCCAAACTGTCTGGATATTTTGTTTATCCCCATGGTATTTCTGTCTATTTCGTCGAATGCTGAATTGCAACTGCAATTGTTCTATAGTCCAGGAACATGCATGCTCGAGCTCGCATTCCTTCTTTTCTTTTATATTTTCGTGGCATGGTTATGCTACAATCAGAAAAAGTCCAAATATACCTAAATACACGTAAACCTATCATTGAAGGTACACTATATAATACACCGAAAGGTGAAAGTAGTCGATTTCATAGCGGGTGTATTTTGAGGCCCGGATCATAGCTGAGAGCTTTTAATACACCTGATATGAAATAGAACATTTACCCGAGTTATAAAAAGTACTTCATAGTACATCTACACATAAAAAAGCTACCAAGAACTACCATATAAAACAAAATCCATCTAAACCAACAAAAACTACTACCAAAATATACCAAACACAAAAAATATTCTACCAAAAACAACAAAACTGTATCAAAAGCCAACAAAAACTAATAAAAACAATAAAAACTACCGAATGTTACGAAAAACACCAAAACCTAACAAATTCTACCAATATCAACCAATGGAATTACCAAATTCTACTTAAAACTACCAACAATTATCAAAAACTACAAATTTCTAAATAATAAAAAACAACGAATTGTACCAAAAACTACCAAAAGCATCAAAAATCACCTGAAATTTATAACATTTTGTATGGAGGGATAGATCCCCTAGGGGCATCTATACCTCGAAAAATCAGGGCAACTATCCTTTTTGATGGGGATAGATGCCCCAAGTAATTTTTAAACGAATAAAAATCAAATGACGAATTATTTGCATCAAGATGCATAATTGATGAATCAGTATATCGACGTAATTAAAAATATAACGGAAATAACGACTACTTGAAAAGTTACACAACGGCTTAAACTTACCTTTAAAACTTTGACGTCTTTGTAAACTTTGCCGCGAAGATGAATGCACACACAAGCTAAACACGTATTCACAGCACGACGGCCAATGGCTACCCGAGGTGCGGGGTGACTGCGGCTCTTAGTTATAATATTGTTTTTTAGTTGCGAGTTTGGGAAGTTAGGTTTTTTGAAAACGAGGCATCAATCCCACTGGGGCATGTATCCCGCCTTTACCCTACACAGCAAGAAAGTAACATGAAAGTATAAAGTTATGAACAATTAAGTTAAAGTTATTTAGATTACGTTAATAGTAAAGTTTTATTTAAGATCCAATATGTATATTTTTTTTGTAAATAAAGTCTCTCAAACTTTCGTTTCGTAAAAATTAAAGGAAAATTAAGTACACTTAGTTGATTTTGCTAGGACGGCAAGCATTCATTATGCATGAAGATTTTGGAGATTTCTGAAAAGCTGATGAGATATTAATCATTAAGTAATATTATTCTTGCAATAGTTGCCATGAACGCTATAATCTTTATAGTTTATAATTCATCTTTTATTCATAAGTAAGTTTCAGTCGATATTTCTTTTTAAAAGACCGACTAAAACTTCACGTGATGTAGCTGAGGGAACTTCCAGAGCCTCACTACATCATCGTAGCTACACTAACCTATACTAACTGTTGTGCAACCCTTCCTACCTGACCCAGATTTTTTATTTCACTACAGAGAGAATGAAATTGCTCGTAGTATGTTCTTGTTTTTTATTTATACTCGGAAACACTTTGTTTTTTTCATATTACTGGCTTTGAATACCGGCATTGCGGGCTATAATGAAACTGCGATGCCACTGTTTTAAATAATACAAGCCTTTGTCATTTTACAGTTCATTTTTTCTGCAAATATGGTGGAAAATTTTGTTTTTTTTACCTATTGTTTGTGTTTTAATAAGTAGCGTACTAGTTTATGGAAACTGGTTGTCAAACTATTACGTAGTTCTCTGATTAATACGCAAAATTTGGCGAATGCAACTCTGCTTTAGTCTCCAGAGATAAACTGTACATTTATTGCGTACAGTTTCTTAGTTTAGTTAGGGAATGAAAATGTAAAATAAAGTTTTTAATTAAATAAAACTCATGAACTGAAGAACACTAAAAATATGAAAATGACAGTAGTAAATACAATTAGTGTATATATTACGGTGAATGTGATTAATTTCTTACTTTCATCGCGGCTTTTCGTAATAATTGTTTGATTGATAACTGTATGAATGAATTGTTACTAAGGGTTAGTATAAAATCGCGAGACAGATTTTAACGCGTCTTTACGTACGGCGAAACATGAAAAAAATGTATGCTAGCTCCACAAGTAAGGTTAATCAAAACACAAAAAATAGTGATAGCTATGTTTATTATCACATTTTAATTTTTCTCTTTTAGATAACTTCGAGCTACTTTTAACTTACTTTTGACCAAAGTACCACACCAAAAGACAGCTATCTTTACTTCCGTCGATATAATACCCTCTTCAATCTAGCTCAGAATGTAGACTTTCCCCGGATAAGGCACCTTAGGAATTCAGAATATCTTGTGAGCTCTATCCATCAAAATGTCACTCTATTCAACGCCTTTTATTTGCGCTTTTCAAAATTTTACTGCGAAGAAATAATAATAATTGAGATAAAATTTTCTTCCGACCAAAGTTTATTTTTCTCATTTTCAAACTGGTTGCTTGATGACCGATAGTCGAGGAAATGTGTGTAAAGAGGTGTCGTTAAGGATTATGCCAGATAATTCACAATTCTTTTTATACCTACAATATATAATACTATACTTTTATCTTGTTATTTAAAAAACTACGCCCGCACTAGGTATAACTCCTGTGTGTTAACGAACCAACATTTCACACACAAAGGGTAAGAACAAATCTATGTGGATCACATAAAGGTTTGTCCCGTGTAGCGATCGAACCCACAACACCAGTGCAGATGAAAGCGGCGAGGCGACCGCTTTAACCACTACGCCAACCGTGCACTCAAATCTCATCAAATCAAATCTTATTCAGAGATCTTTCAAATCCGGCTCAAAGGACCGACACATAATGCACCTAACAAGATCTAATCGTGAAAAAGTTTTAATTGCAGGCTTGCCTAACTTAGAGATCGCTCATGTCTCCAAGAATGAGATGACATCAATTAAATTACCACCCAAATACAATTTCAAACCCCATACACTGCCACATGTACGAATACATGTCCAGCAGAGCTCAGTACCCATGGTCCCTTCACGGTCGACAACGCTGCATGTACGTACAATGCGAGTATCTCAAGTCCGTAAACACACCGATTGATGGCCGCTACACAAAGAGGATGGTCTTGGATAAGGGTGGAGTACCACTTCCGTAAGAAATTGTGGATAACTGTACGCAAACACCATACTATACGCAATTACTAATTACTTATCAGTATTATCAATTAAATATGGCTGTTCAGCCATTTTTCCTAACCATTTCGCCATTTTTTAAAGCCAATACTGCTTTTAGCGCTTAAATTAATTTGTGTATTTTAATTGTTTACAATAGCTGCGCTCTGTTCGGTTGTCGTGGTGGTGGAGGAGACTGCAGTAATGTCATCGTAGCGTGTGGAGAAGATGATTGAATTCATTACATAGGTCTGCGTTAAAATTTTATATTTACAAAACGTAAGTCTCTAAAACTCATCTCGACAAAGTTCATAGCATTTTATGTCTATTCATGGGCAACATCCGCCAGCAAACTGAATCCGTCAGAAGGAAGCACACAGTCTGAAATAGATTTCAAACTTAACTTGTTCTATGTTTGTATGCGACCTTAGTTCAGAATGCCCTACCATCTGCAGAAAAGAGGCGCTCATGAACGTCAATGAAAACGCCACCGTAACAGTGTCATATATATTCAGCCAATAAAATTTGGCAAACTGTCGAAAATGAGACCTTAGTCCAAAGCATACCATCAAATCGTGCACCTAAAACAAACCTGTATAGTTTTACTACCATCTGTTTCTTTCTTAAATGTTACGATAAGGCCGCCCTTTGTATGTACATTGCTGTATTTTATAGTATGCTTAGACATAGAAATGTTCTTAAAATTATGTACTAATAATGTTCTTATCTATCTATCTAAAAATATATATTATGAGACCTACAGGGCAATCTGTGTATGCACTGAGGCTGTACCCCAAGAAGAGCCATGGCAATATCGACCCGTTTGTCCCTTAAATTCATCCCCTGTAATCTGAGGATCCTAATATGATTTGGGATCGCAGGCTTGCTATTTGCCATGACAAGGCTATTATAGCTACCTCTGATTTAATGTTATTTGTTTGATAACTGATTATAAAAGCCAAGATTCCTTGTTAGTCTAATGTGCATTATATGCAAGCGCTTACGTGGAGTTTCTTATTCGACCCCGGGTTAGGCCTAAGCGTTATTTGGGATATTTGTGAGAAATGGAAATAGCATGGAGGCTGACCAAGAGGCGTGATGTTATGTCATGTTTATGTGTTTAATCAAGATTAAAGTCCAGTTTCAACGGTTCCTGATTAGCCCCTAGTAGTCTTTACGGCACATTTTTTACAGATAAAATGACTATTAATATAGTTTATAGAATTAACCAGCACTTAACCATCCGAAATCTTGTCAGGAACTGGTAATTGTATCTTACAAAAAGACGCAGAGTTCTGAACACTGACACTTATTCCGTTCCATAGTCCATCAAATATTAAAATCCCAAGTCTATCAAAGTCTAACAATCTTAGCTTCAGAGACTCCCTCGCGAATATTCCTGAACTCATGCCCAATTTCATACACAATATCGTAAGTCGTTTCCATGTGTGCGTAGGATATCCGTAGTGCAGTGGTGTGCATGCTGCATCAAAATTGGTAACGGATGATACGGTCCAATGGGTGGAGGATATTATCCGAAGATCTCAGGCGAGTTATGTGCCTCTGTGAGTACGCTGTTGGGGCTATTACTGATAGTTGATGTTGTGATTGGACTCGGATTAGACTGGGTAAAAATTGATTTATTTCAAAACAGACTTATGAGGATATATTTGGTATAAAAATTATGTTAAAATGCGGTCTACTAATCCTATCTTAAGGCCCAGTTTGAACCAAAGTGGAGAGGCAAATAGATGTGTTTTAATGACTAATGTCTAATGTGTAATGTCTCTTCTTTAACAGGAACCGGGTCTTATCCATTTAAATAATAGATTTTTTTTAAAGACGTTTGAATATCTGTTATCAAATTACTTCAGAACCAAATGGCGTATTACAAAAAACTAAAATGGTAACAACAAAAAAAATTGATTACGCAACGACTAAACTTGTCAAAGACCAAAGGATAAACACAGACATCGTAAAGAAATACGAGTAGACGTTACACAATATAATATTCCCCTCTATGAAATATCAAACAATTCCCACTAAACTTACGTCACTTATATTCCAGCTCCGTATTTTCCTGGAATAAGTTGCGTCGTCCGCAGTCCCGGCGGGATTCCCGGAATTCCCGAGACGTCCCAACCCTTTAAATATATCGCGAAACCGGGAACCTCTCGAAATTTCGTATTTACGGCAAGTTATACGTAAGTATTTACTATTATATTAGAAGTGAACTTTCAACTGCTATATGTAAAATAATATTTTATAGAAATTGTTATAGATAAATCTAAAGATCTTGTTGGGTGTAAAGTTGGCTGTAGTGGCTGTTTGACCAATGGACGGATCTTACGAACTTCAATATCGCCAAGACTCAACAAAGGCAATTTTTTTTCTTGTGGAATTTACTGTTACATATAGGTAGATAGATATACATGTTATAAGTCTGATGTCTTTATTACACATACTTCATACTGTCTACTATATTTATAAAAATATTCTTAGTTGTTTTTGATGCGTCGGCGGTGCTGCTGTTATACAGTCTAGATCTACCGTGGTCCCGCCAAGACGAGCCAGCGAAAGGGTACCTTTTCTCGAAGTGTTTTGCCGATTTTTTGAGCACTTAAAATTTGTATTTGGATTTTAATATATGTTTTTAAACTTTCGCGATTTGAGAACATTTTTTAAAAATTAGACAACGGGTCTAAATCGCGTGATTATTATAAAGGTAAATAAATAGCAAATTGAATAGCTCTTTTGTATGATCTAACGCAAATAGGTGTAGAGTTTGTGAAGTCAGGGCTTGTAAAAAAAGGGCATGTAGAGTTAAAAACTTAGCTTTACATGAGATCTGATAACTTTTGACACTATAGGCTATGTAATGGTTTCGTCTGGGCAACATTTTCCTATTTTTTTTTTGAAGGGATCTATTATATTTACTTTGATATTTTCCTGCACTGCTAAGTACTCTTAATTTACAAATTATGAAAAGAAAAGATATAACTTCTACCCACGTACGATTCTTAAAAACTTTCAAGCAACGACCGTGCGCCTCGGTGACCTCATAACCTAATCATAAACAATCCTAAAAGCCTAGCAAATACACTGTTATCTGCCTCCTCCAACGCTTGTAGTTTACTTAATAGCATTACCTTGTATATGGTCGGCAACGAGCCAAGGTGGATAAAAATTCTATATTACACTTTGTTTTCCAAAGGCTTTCCTATCGGTATTGACCGGCTTATGTTTATGTAAGCCTGGAAGCTACGATAGCATGGCTGTTTTTTTCGTTTGTTAAATAATGCAATAAAAAATTATACTAAGAAACAGTTGAAAATGATAGCGACCGGCAGGATTTGAACCTGCGACCTTACTGCACACAACATGGAACAAGCAAGTGTTTTTTTTAAGATTTCTCTATTGAGAAGTTTGCATAGAGTTGGAAGTGTGCCCGTAGGGTGGCGCTATGCTACCATGAGCCCAAAAAATAATGAATAATAAACTTTGGCCACACGCTTTTGGATAACAAGGCGTGATGTTATGTTAATGTTATGTAATAAGAATCCCTTATCATTTTACTTTGCTTACACTAATTACGATAAGCACAGCATTCTAACGGGTGGTATATGGTATGGTATGGTGGTATGGTGGTATAAGACACAAAAGATGAAGTACGTGTTGCAATGCTAAGAATTTAACTTTATCATATTATTTTTATAAACGCGGATTTGGCGTTATTGCCTTCACAGAAATCAATTACAAAAGTCCTGTTCCAAAAAAAAGAAAGAAAAAGAATAATACTTATTTCAATCCATCTTAGATCTATTTTACACAAATGCCACCCCTAAAGATCTGGCACAAAACCGCAGGTTGTATTAATCGAAGCGTGTCTCAAAACAAGTGACCCGAATCAAATGAAAAAGAAAATGGCGGTTAGAGAACCTTGGCAGAATCGATACAATCATTAACCTTACAGCTCAATCCTGAGGTAACCTACTTTTTTAAAGAGAGAATAAGTCAAAATTAAAAACGCGTTTCTCGTCAATTAATTAAACAAGGAAAGGGCTGGGCTAAATAATATAAAGGTCGTTAGGGAGGAGTGCAGTCGAAGCATCATTATCTACAGAATGAGGTGCGGATGAGTGACAGCGATTTTAGTTCAATTTAGGAGATGCGAGATTTAAGTAGATTGCTATATTTTTTAGCAGCGATAGCCGAGTAGAGATCGCGGGACTGCGAAATCAATGGTCAAGCCTTCGAACCCACGTATATACCTATAGACAAATAATATAACTGTAATTATATTGCAGTACTAGCTGACCCGGCGAACTTCGTACCGCCTTAGCGTAAATTTGATGCACTACTTTATTTTGTATAGCTGACCTATCTTATGTTAGCGTACCTATTCAATTTGAACTGGAATCTATAATATCCTCCATATAAAAATGAATACCTATTTCCCTGGTCTCGTCATATCTGAGTAGGACTTTACTAATTTTATTAAATTAAAAACAAAATATATATTTTCATAATAGTGTTTATGCCGTAGGGTTCAATAATTTCACTTATATTTTTACAGAAAATTTATTAAAATACATTTAATTTATTTTGTTCTTTCCTTTTTTTTTCCCTAAGAACCTTGTACAGAGTACTAGAAAACTACAAAAAAAAAATCAGCCAAATCGGTCAAGCCGTTTTCATGCTATGTCGTGACAACGGAAAACGGGTTTCATTTTTATATATATTAGATAAATAAGAACCTTGTACAGAGTATTAGAAAACTACAAAAAAAAATCAGCCAAATCGGTCAAGCCGTTTTCATGCTATGTCGTGACAACGGAAAACGGGTTTCATTTTTATATATATAGATAGATAAGAACCTTGTACAGAGTATTAGAAAACTACAAAAAAAAAATCAGCCAAATCGGTCAAGCCGTTTTCATGCTATGTCGTGACAACGGAAAACGGGTTTGATTTTTATATAATATATAGATATTCATATTGCTTTCTATCAGATGTGTTTACGAAGCTGTGTTTTTATAATTCTTTAGAAAGCTTTAATGTTTCAAGTATTACGTTGTAACAGTTTTCAAGATATAATTCATTGTGGAATTATTTCATTTGTTAAACCAGCTTGGGACTCTTATCCAAGTAAGACCAATTGTTTACTATAAAAAATGTTATCAACGCACGTCACATTAGATAATGTAATTTTGGATTTTTTTGACATCATCATCAAGTAGTAATTAGGAGTCAGACATTTATTTTATTGTCTTATCAACCACTGATCATAGGCTTGGTGGCCACCATATTTTCTAATGTCAATAATAATACATATTTTATATAACTCATTAAGAATCCGCTAACATTAAGACCACACTGTTTAGCAAGAGCGGATATTCCTTTTATTTTTAGACGAAGCAATTAAAACCGGGATCTCTTCAAAGCGAGAAGGGGTCCAAATAAAAATTAAAAGACTGATTATTGGTATAGGGAATTAATTATAAGAACTTTATGAGGGCTTCGTAATCTGTTATTTTGTTTTGTAGTGTGTAATCAATGAGTTTTGTCTGTAGAAATTAATTAGCTTTTGTCCCGGTGATTCTGTGAAAAATATCTTTAGTCTTGTATTACCGGAGTGTAAAAAACATTCAAATTCTATTCAATTACCTAAAAATAGAAATACTTTTCAGCTCAGCAGCTCGAAAAGGCGTTCTTTGTTGTGAGAAATCAGTGAGCAAAACGAGACAAAAAGGTGGTGAAGCCTAACATACAGCTAAGCGAAAATGTGAAATACTTTTTATCTTTTATCTATATTGTATCTCTCTCTTTCAATTTGGCAGTAAAAAGATAGAAATAGAAAATGATTCAATCTTCTTCTTCTTCTTCGTCGTGTCGATGGCTGAGTCTAAATTTATTGGTCCAATAAGTGGTCACTGTTATGGCGCTCTCGTCATGATTCAATAATTACATTCGAGTTCATAGTAGATTCCATTCTCTTTGGTAGACCCTAATTAATCCCTATGAGCCAAAACAACGTTCAAAAACTCGTATAAACTTTTATAAGTCTTCTATCTTAGGTATTATTTGCTCAAAAATGTCAATTAACTTTTAGATAAACAAACAAATACTTAATTATTTGATGTATTTATTTATAAATTAAAAATTATAAGGCTGGAAATAGTTTGACATATTTGAGTTTGAAATGATTTCTAAATTGAGCAAACTTTATTGTTTGAATTGAGTATCTAAACGGACTTAAAAAAATATTTTTTCGACAGTTTGTTTTATAACTCTGTATTGTTTGTAAACGTAAACTTGTTTTTTTATTGCTGAATATTAAAAATATAGTTTAAAAAAACTAAAAAAACACGCTTTTTTTCACAATAGTACTAGTATTTTTCGTTTATTATTATTTTCAGATTATAATAAGAATTATTTTTCACTTTTTAGTTTGATGTGCTTTAAAAGCGTGTTTTTTTAGTTTTTTTAAACTATATTTATTTTTCACTTTTTAGTTTTAGTTTTTTTTTAATCCTGGCGATCCTAATCAGGATAATGAGATAAATTTATGAAATTATTATATTGTCGCTGATTCTTTACAAGTGTAGAAAGTTTGAATTAAATCTGTCCGTTTAAAGTGGGTCAAAATCGAGTCCAAAGGAGTCGGTTACATACAAACAAACAAACAAACAAACAAACAAACAAACATACAGGTGAAGCTAATATAAGCGTGTTAAAAATGTTTCACTACGAAATTATACTGTCCCCGGAGAAGTTGAGACTGTGAAGGATGCAAAGTAGCTATCGACCCCAACATATGGTAGGAATGCTTAAGAATGATCACCCATCCAATGCCTGTGATAATTTATAATCGTTTCTCATAACGATAAACTGCCTTATTGGTCTAGAAGATAGCGTATGCGGTCTCTCTCTGCGAAGTTTCGGGTTCTATACTCGGCTCGAGCATAATTGTTTTTTTTTTATATTTCTGCAGCATGTAGTTAGAAATGTACGCAATGGATGGCAAACATACAGGTAAGGTGGGTGTTATTGTATTATCCAACTCTGCCACACATTTCTGGGTAATAAAAGCGTGAAGTTGTGTATATTAAGTAACTCAACGATTGATCTATCAACGTATCAGATATCGACCTCACACACAGAACAACACTAAAAACAAGCAAATAAAAAAAATATCTCACACACTCCTATTTTGAAATTGCATCTGTATGACGTCACTTGTTGCGTTCAGTTTAATATCGCACCTGGCTGGTTGCTTATTGAGTGCTTGCGCGCCCGTCTGACAAATTGCCAGTGCCAGCAGCATCGTGTCATCCTAGCGTAATATACTCGCAAAGGATTATGAGCTCCTTTGAGGCTATCAGGTTGCTGGAAGATTGTAATTTATTTAAACTGATATGGAAAGGAAGCGTTATAAGAGATATTACTATATTTTTCACTGTTATGTGTATAAAATTTCTCGAGTCTACTTAAAAGGAAGACAATATTGCGCAGCGCAGCTAGCGATCTGGGAAGAAGTTAACGTTTCTAAAACAACTATATGATATAAATTAAGGACTGTTGTATTTAAACTATTATTGTGGTGAGAAAATAAATATTTGTCTATTTGAAATTAAAATATGAAAGATTTAAAATACCGTTCAGAATTACATATTATTCAAAACTGAATTGATTTCTGCGGATTGAACAGCATTAAATAGTCCCTTAAAATAATCCATTTGCCTTTATTTTATATGAGCCAAACAATCTTTATATATCTCAAAATTGTACTTATACAAAGGTGTTTTCAAAATGTCTAATTGCAGAGTTTAAATAAAACATCACGAAATTATTAACTCTGTAATAAACAATTTCACTCCCGTGCCTCAATTTTTAATTAATTTCTGCGCTACCAAAACGCCTTAGCAATCAGGTAACCTTTAAAACAGAACTTTCTTCAACCATGCCTATCTCTCAAAATTTACCAACATTATATCAAAAGGTTCATCCGTAGACGTTTTAAGTGGGAAGTTGCCCCCCTACTTAGACGAAGTTGGAACAAAATCCGATGATTCGGAAACGCTTAAGTAGCTCCCAACACTTTAAGTACTGTGTTTGTAAACCTATTAACATATTGAACACTTGAATCGAGAGCTTCTTACTTTATTTTACACGGTTTTTCTTAAGGATCAAAGGAAACGTTTTCTTGAGTATTTACGAACAAAGATAGAAAAATGACAACACACAATTTTTCTCATCATTGTTTTTATAAAGATTGGTAAAGTTAATGTTGCTTATATGAAGATATAATTCTAGCGATAATAATATAAAGACATAATTCTAGCAGAAAAACTATCTAGATCTGCTTTTTAATGAATCCTTCACTATCCTTTACCATTGTGGCTAGAAAAATTGCATTTTCATGCTTTTGATAGTCAACTAAAGTCAAAAAAAGAATCATGTGGAAATTACCACCTTAGCGCAATTCACCCATACCGATATCGGGAGACAAAGGTACGTCACAGGCCATATGGGCGGCGTTTTGAAATTATTTTTTGTTACTCGTAACTTCTTATGTGAAAATACTAAAGTAGTAGGTATACAACGTCTCGCCTCATCTATGTATAACTTGAAAAATACAGTAAATGGTCTTAAGGTGGCAATATACAAACATAACATAACATCACTCCCATATTACCCAAATTTCAGGGGGTGAGCCTATTGCCATCCACCGGTCACAATACCAACTTATGCTGCTATTTAAGAAATTATTCACGCAAAAATGCCAAACAACACTTTTGCCAAACCAGGGAATCGAACCCGAGACCTCGCAGTGAGAGGCGCATATGCTGTCTACTAGACCAACGAGGCAGTTGGTGCCTATATTTAAAGAATTATCTCCGTACTCCTTACATTTGAGGAATTGTACCTTCCAGCATCAGCTCAGCAACATGAGATGCTGACTGCTAGATGTCAACATCTAAATAGCAAAAAATATATACGTGTCTAATATAGAACCTCCTCCTTTTTGGAAGTCAGTTAAAAAACAAACGCCAACACGAATCTCAATAAAAACATTTATGAGAAACAAAATGTGGAACAATAAAACAGGAAGAATCATTAAACAAATATTAATTTTGTACGTCTTATGAAACAAACAAATGTACGTTTTATTGTATTTTTTTCCTCGTTCAAACAAGACGATTTAATAAACATATTTTTAATGCAAGCCAGATATTTGAAGAAGTTGTTTTTAATATCTCTTCAATAATACAAAGAAATACTAGGTCAATCAACTTATTTGTTTTGTATTTGACAGGACTATTAAAAAAATACACGGATCTTTAAATATTTTATTCGTAAAGTTATACAGGGCCTATTTATGTCGGTCAGTATAGGAAAGTCTAAACATAAGAGATACAATAATCTCTTCTTAGGCACCATGCAATCTTTTCATTCTTTTTCAATTTATTTTAGTAAAAACAAAAAACTGCATTTATAGATTTAAGAAAAACTTGTATTCAGCTCGAAAATGTAACCCGGGCGAATTGAAAAATAAAGCCTACATTATTTGTATTTGGATATAAATTGTAGGTGATGAACAGATTCTTGTTGTCCTTATTGTTACAGACTTCGCCATACTGACACGAATCTGGAGTACTATGGCTTAATTAGTAAAAAAACCGGCCAAGTGCGAGTCGGACTCGTGCACGTTTGTTCCGGACCACTATACATCTAAATAATTATTTTTTTTATTTTTTATGGGTTTAAGTATTCTTTATTATGGGTTTGATGAAAAAACAATTCAGTTTCAGTTCTAAGTATGGGGAATCCCAAAACTGTATTATTTTTTTTCTGTTTTTGTATGAAAATCTTAATGCGGTTCACCGAATTCATCTACTTACCAAATTTCCATAGTATAGCTCTTATAGTTACGGAAAATAGTGGCTGTGAAAAAATAAATATTATACTTCATTTTAGGAACCTAGGTTTGTACAATTTTATTATGTTTATAGCTATTATATAGATTAAACTTTTTCAATTAATTATAACTACAATTTAGTTTTTCTTAATAGTATGTTTGAACAGAATCGCCTAAACAATATTAGAACGCAGATTTAACTTGGCTAGTATCACTCTTTTGATACTTAGACAATCAATACTGCAAAATGCAACATCGCTTTATGATTAAGTAAAGTTTAAAAACACAAACCAAAGAGCAAAAGCCCAAGTTGACGCATAACATATACTCGCAATTCACTTACTAACTCCCAGAAACTTCCTCTACCTATAGGCTCCAGAGGAAGATCTCAATACAATCGATTATCCCTATTTTCTTCCCTATATAATTTCTCTCTAAACATCCTAAACTCTATCTCAACGTATCAAAGTTCAGTTTTATTTTAGCAAATTGCAACGAAAAGTTTGTCTGTGAGTTTTCATTGTAGTGTTATTTTCCGTTAACGTGAACTCTATTTCAACAACAAAAGGGCCATTTTTTGATATAACAAGTGCACATATAAGTTTGTCATAAGGTTGTGCATGTCAGTGACGTGTGACGTCACCCGCGATTCTCTTTTGTTCGTCGATAATGTACTGTGACATAGTAGTAGGGGACCAAAGGAATATGCCGAGAGGGTGTGTTTGTAATTCTTATAATGGAACTTTTAGTTGTCAAGGAGATTATTTTTGTTTTTCTTGTGTTAAGCAAAATGTCAATTGTTGTTGCAAATGTAAAATGATTTGAAGTCAAAATATATCTATAGAAGCACTTACCTGATATTTGGGAATTTTTCCGCATCTAGAACATAAGAAAATTATGTTTATTCTTGGTTTGAAGTGCAAAATAATAAAGAAGATTACTGTCACTTGGTTTCATAGACAATCATGCCTACTTTACGAAATTCCCCAACACATATCACGTGTGAACTTACTGCTAGGGTTGCTTGTGTGGCGTGAGGTCACTGAAATGTCAAATGTCACTATTTGCGGCTTGGCTAGGCGGTCATTGAATGGATAAGTGGCTATATGAAGCACACTTTTTTTACGAGCGACAAAACGCACATATGCATAAGGCTCGTATGAAAGCAAGAAAGACGGACAATACATATTAATCTCCTCACTTGAAATTTGAACAAAAAATCCGTATATCCGTCTTTGAAACGCCCTAAACAACTGTACCTCTCTAAGAAAACTTATAAATTCAATGGTTGGCATAAATCAATGTCAATTTAAATGACCTTACTATACAGTGGCGAAAACTGGTATACAAAGAACGATAGCCCTCATTCATAAAGTTTTGAGTTTGACATTTCTAGAACAACTCTTCAAGCCTAAAAATGTCGCCCAAAATAAAGCTTCTGTTGCCTGACCTAACAATTATCTTCCCAATTGCTAAGTCCTAGGATCAACAGTCCTTCAGATGGTAACAGTTTAATACCCTCCCAATTTAACTATTGAATCATAACATAGATTTCATACCAACTTTTATAACGACCATTTTTGCTAGTAAAGTAACACTTTTATTATAACTGTCTTTTAACAAAAAAAAAAACATTTTATAACGAATGCCGGCGTTCGTGAAGTTTGACTGGCCAATGAAAAGGCAGTTGATCACAAGTTTTATATTCATCCATTAATAACTTAACGTGTACTGAGTGCTTTCTTATGTCTTTAACGCGAAGAAGAGCATTTTTCTTCCGCACCAAGAGATGGATGTGGTCCAAGAGGTGAGGCGGTAGCGAGCAAAATAGCTACCTTTCTGAGCGATGAACTTCATTGTGTCGAAGTATTATTGTGAACAGGTTTGTGAGAGTAAGCATTGCTATGATACCTATAAGGTGTCACCATGTGCTGGTTAAATTGTAAAGTACTACTGCTTTTTGCGAGGCATGATATACTTCAGTATGCTTCTAAAGATATAGGTGGAATATAGGTATAACTTTTAATGGAAAATTATGTTGTCTGGCTTCATGTTTGAATGAGAATGAGAACGGATTTCTTTATTGAAGGGATTTTCATAGATTTTTTTACTTTTTTGATTTACTTTCATATAAATACCAGATAAACGCTGCAATGTTTCGGGCAAAGGCCTAAGATATTCAGTGAATAAAGAGTTTTCAATACCTATTTATCGTCAAGCTAACGACGCGTAAATATTTTATACCAGCTATTATTGTTTATTATACCAGAAGAAAAAAATATTGATGTTCTGGAATATTTTCAATAAATATCGCTCTTTCTTATCATATGAACCATGGTTTATAAGTAGGGGAGACGAATGACGGGAATCAATTAGTTTTTGTGAAACTTTTTGTCCGTCGCGCCATTATCATCGCTGAATGAATACCGAGATGAAAACCTTATGAATATTTTATGAATACTTAGATCATTTTAATTTAGTTAGTTTTGGTAGTGACTGGTCATACGAATCTTTGTACCCAAGGATTTTAATGATTGGATAGTCAAATTGAATGCTGAGCAATTTTATGATTACCAATTTTTTTTTGGAATATTAAGAATTAAGATATAGGTTATAAATGTCATCGTGAGGCTTCCTCACGATGTCGTTTATAAGCGGTTCAGTACATGAGTCTGAGACCCTAGGTGCAAGATTTTTCACCGGAAATATCCACAACAGTCTTGATAATTTTTTAACGTCGTAAAAAAATCACAAACGCTTTACTACATTTTGATTGTGTCTACAATCTCACATGTTCATCATCGGTCATATTTTTTCACAGGTTGAATATTTATACCCTTTAAAAAAAAACATTTTAGGAAAAAAATTTCAATGCTTTGTTATCATAATCCATTTGTTTGTATTTATTTTTGTATCATAGTTGATGGGCATCAGTAACTATTCGTGATGAATAACCTTGTGATCTGTAAATTTGTACAATTAAAACATCAGTAAAGATAATGTCAGATTTAAAAAGTAGTTATTATGTGATTATGTATTTTAATTTTATTGGGGTTCTCGCGCCCGTTCTCTGTTTAATGAGCTTAGTAAAAGACTAGTTGACTTTTCACGTGACCAGAAGGCTGGTTTCTACTTTGGACAAAGAATCAGCATTGCCATACAACGTGGCAATGCCGCCAGCATTTTGGGCACGTTACCCGCGGTCGACATCGATGTGGACGTATTTTTTGACACCTTAACTTTTTAGTAGATATATTTCATTCAATAATTTTGTATTATTTTTTATTTGATGTATATAATTATAGTTAGGTTTATATTTAGTTTTATCGTATTTAATAATATAGTGTTATTTTAAATCTTTAAAAAAAGAATATTATTTAAAGCTAAATAAAATCAAATATTTATAGTATTTTATTGTGAAAATAACCTTCTGGTTTCCAGCTAAAAATCTCTCATCTTGTTTTTAATTATCCACCTTTCCCCGCCTTACCCAAAAACTAAAAAGTAGTTAACACTTAATGAAGGAGGTCTCTACGAGCGACCATAAATATAAAATTTTCATTTCTTTTTTTAATTTCATTTCTTTTAAGTACGGACTCACCCTTCGCGGTATGCGTTAAATGTTCTATGAAAGCTGTAAAATTAAATTTGGAATTTAATTTTATAATTCGAATGCTCGGAGGTTTTGATGCCGATCTGTTTTATTAGATTTACGATTTCTGTAGCTTGGAGTGTTATTTCTTACTATAGAAATATTATGATCAAGATGATTTCAATATTATGTTATCGCATAGTGTTAAAGCTTGTCTTGCGCAATGTACCTTTTGACAGAAAATAAATAAATAAATAGTAAGTATAAGGCTATTAGCTTATCCAGATAAGAGCAATACAAGTTTTTGAAGATTTAGATAGTTAGCCGCTTGATATCTTTAAACAAAATTGTCATTTTATACGTCAAAATGTTCCTATCATCAAGAGGATAAGTCACCTGTGAAGCTGGCTCTAAATCCAATAAAATTTAAATATTATTGTGACCTGAACATCACAACAATCAACGTTGTTGTTTTGGTAAATCGACTTTACAGCGCTACAGTAAAGGTGCGTCAACCTTTAAAAAAACAAAAAACGACATTCCAAAGTACCAATTTTAATCCCGTTGCGCTATTCGAACGCGAAATCACTGGCCGCAGACAACCGCCGCTTAACAGTCGAAAAATGAAAAACAATTCCAATTTGGAACGTCAACCGTTTGAATTTGGGCGGGAGGCGACGAGCCATGCGTCTGCATTGCGCGACGGAATGCACACGGCATGTTGGGGTGGAGAGTCGCGAAATTTTGAAGGTGACATTTGACTTAGTTTAATTTGAGGCTAAAAGTCTTCTATGATCGTGGTCAAACGTTTGCTCCTACACCATAAAATAAAATCATTTTTAGGTGCAAGCCCCAGCAATCTAACCGCCTCCTAGGCCGCTGTTTATATTGTGATAAGGTTAGGGTCATTAATGTTTTCGCTAAAATACGCATGAATTGAATGAATGAACTTTGACGATATTCGCGCAGTCTTTGCCAATAAGATCGGCTGTAGCATTAGCCTAGTAAGTGTAGAGTAGCGTAGAAGAGTCATAGCAAAATATTAATTTAAATTACCGAATAAAGTTTAAATGTTTATTTATCATTGTTCAATAAGTACATACTTGATCACAATCAGAGCGATAACATCACTACTTGCGTTTACATACAAATCACACGGAAAGTGTTTGTTTTTGATATTTCGATAAAAGTGATTCATTCAACTAGTGGCCAGTCACAGTTCACATTCCTATTATAATAAAAAAAAATAACTACCAATACCGAATTAAAATGTAACCTTTACCAACTTATTTCTAGTTTTTTGTAAACGATCATACCGCATCGCAAATTATCAGCTGAACGGCAAAGTCGATGTCACCGCGACGAAGCGGCTGTCGTCGTGATGCCATGTCAAGCGAATAGTGGACTATGAAATACGACGTTCAAGACAAGTCTGCCTGCTAATATTGTAATATGAAAGTTTAATAGAATAATTTCATTTCATGCTTTTAGTACAGGTTTGTAAATGACATCGAGAAAAAGCCGCGTACCAGTATTCAGTACATGATTCTGAGGACTGTTAAAAAAAATAATCGGTTTCCACATCGGAATATAGGTAACGAAAGCAGTTTTCAAAGATTAAGCACATGTGTTTCAAAAAATCATTGAGTAATTTGAGCAATTAGCAAATTGTTTATCGGAAAATTCCAAAGTTGTTTGTTAAATTGCAAATGTATTGAGATAGTCTATGCTAACGTGACTTCTTCGTAATCAGTCGGGAATAAATTACAAAGAACTAAAATCTTCTTGCACCCAGGGTCTCAAATTCATGTATTTTATCGTTGGTGAAGAGGCCTTGTCACAATGTCATTTACAACGCGTAAATGAAAATACCGTGCTTTGCAATCTAGTCGTGTGATGGTGCCTCCTGATGTAACGAGAAGAAAATATACAGAGAACTTAAAGGAAGACTTCTTCACAGCAAAAAAAATATGCACAAGGGAAACCCTTCTTCGAGAGGCTCTATGATAGTTTAGTGCTTTGCATTCGTTATTAGATAACCTGAAAAATGCTCATATTCATTCTACCAAGAGGTACGTCAAATTTTGCCTGAAATATTACAAGGTATTTTCACAAAAAAAATACGTTTTATGTACGAATTTAATGCCATGAATGTTCGATTTGTTCGTTTTTTTTTCTTGTAAGAAAATGTAATCTTCTGGAAATGACTATGACCATTTAACTGACCACGTCTTGAAACTGTTATTTCAATAAATGACGCTCAGTCACATCCATCTCGTCACTGGGAAAATTCACTTACTTCGTTCAAACGAAAAGCTAACCTCAGTCTAAACCTAAACGTTTTGTCTCCGCGTATCTTAATTCAAATTGCAGCCACGAATTGAATACTACATCAACCCATTATCACTCATTTACTTACCACAATAACACGTACCATGTTTTCCTGTCATGCCAACCTCACCTTTAATAACTTGTCGTAAGTGTTAAATTAGCGTGCACCTTGTTATCAATGTCCCACAATTTCTAGACACGGGAACCTCACCTTTAGAGCATGTTCATAAGTGTTAAATTAGCGTGTACCTTGTTATCAGTGGTTGCGATCTGTGTTGGCGGGTATAGGACACATGTCCCCACATTCCCGGCAATCGGGCCGCTCATTAACTTTTATTAGCACTAGTCGACGAGGATTGACGGTATCGGCATGTGTGCGTTGTACTAAAGACTAGTTTTATTTGTTTGAGGCCTTTATCTTGCTTTTTCGTAACATTTAAAGCCCTAGAATGACTAAAAATATTAGAGCTAAGGTTCAAACCTCAAAAGCTGTAAAGGTCAGTTGGTTTTTCTTTTTCTGCTTTCCATTTTACTCACCTACCTTCCCCGAAATTTATTCAATTTTTTCTGAAAGAAATGAACGAAGAGATTGAAGATAGGTCTTCTTTTCTTTGTGCATGACTGAGTATGCAAAACCATCTATGTAAAACCCTTACGAAGCGACGCGAGGCACTTAATCCGTCTGCCGCGAAACAATTTTCTTTTTAAGAAAGAAAACTTTCGATAGAAATATAAAATTTCGGACCCATTTTTTATATAACTTATGTAGCAAACGGACGTATAGGCCATCTGATGGTAAGTGATAACTACAACCCATGGACATCATCGCTCCATCAGAGGACTATGGTGTTATGATTCATGTGCCAATAATTTCAGGGCCCGATCCCACCACCAAACCGGAACACAGTAGTGCAAGCACTACTATTTGGCGGCAAGTTAAAGGTGAGAATTACCTACGTACGTAATTTATATTCTATTACATATTTTATTTATACAATACATTATATATATATATATCGTGAGTCAACGGGCACAGTACATAGCACACTATCAAATGACGTGGTGCATGTAACGTGGCACGCATAACGTTTTATTGCACTGCTTATAGTCGAATCAAATTCCATCCATCCTTGTTACTCCTTCACTAATTTACAACCTCTGTCCCTTTATGATCGATTTTATTGTCAAATTAGAAAATTGACGGTGGGACTTATAATGTTTATGGGATGCATCTGGTAAGCTGATTAGATTCAATTAGGATTCAGTGTGATTCTGGACGTAAGTTTATGTAAATTTACGTTCAAATTGTTTTATGATGCAACTGAATTTACAGGGTAGATGCATATTTTAAAACTACAGATTCTTGACGTGGTCATTGTTAATTTTCACCAGAAGAAATAAATTTCTCATTTTCCGTTTTTAAATCGTTAAGGATCTGTGTTTTCAATAAATGTCTAAAGTAAATATTTATTGATAGAGTTTCTTTCATTTTTTAATTAATAATTTATTAGTATTAGTATGCTGCTGCTAGTTTTGAAATTATAGACCTTTAGCGCCAGCATTATAATATCATTCATCACATAGGTGGCGCTGAAACCAAGTAACGTTCGTCTAGCTAAGGTATGTTCCTATGACGCTGGCAAAAAGGGTTGAGAAATTTCAAATCTAGCAGCATTGGTATCAACGGTTTATTGGCAAAGCACTTGAGACATTTACCCAAGGGTACAGGTTCAAATCTTGCTGAATGCTTAATTTTTCAACTTTAATATTGTATAAAATACAAACAAGCATAGCAAAGCTATAATTTGCTTTAAAATATTACAAATATTTTAAGTTTATATGCATTTGAAATCAATTTATTAAAAAATGCATGTAAGTTAAAATAAACATTTAAAGGCAAAAAAAGAAAACTATTTTAACTTAATAGCTTCACTCCTGTAACTCTATCGTAATGTTCAACAAAGTAAGGAAAGCTTTTCACAAACGAGTATTACTAGTAATAAAGTGTTGATGTTTGTTCTGCGATGTTATTTCCCGTGATTACAGACATTGTTACTGTGAAGCAGTTATTTACTTTGTGTTATATTGTAAGGAAATGGAGGTTGTATCGAAAGACCTCATTAATCAATGACGATTGCATTGATCTTTTAAGCTGGCCTTAGAAATCATGTATGCGAGCGATGTCTGTGTGTGCGTTGCTTAAGGGTAGACTCCCGAGCGCCGTGTTTTCATACTTACGTAATATTGGTTGAACTTTAATATCATTACGTTTATATATTTATAGACAAATCATGTCTAAAACAATAAAATGCACGTTTGTTCGTGGCTATTTCGTCAAAATTGTTAAAATGTTTAATTGATTACGTTTTTTTGTTGGCCTTTATTGTCACACTGCTAGGCAAAGGCTTTCCCCAAATGTTGTCTGTCCTTTCTATCTCCTGCAGATGCCCACAAGTTGAGATTAAATACAAACTAAAAAATTCAACATAATAACTTTGAAAAGTATATATTATCTTTTCAAAGTTATTATGTTTAATTTGTCAATAATAACTTAATAATTTTACAGTAAAACCCATATTACTTTTGTACGGAATTTATTTTCACTCTTAAGCGGGCGTTGTATGTAGCTTGACTTCTGTACTGTATTCTGTAGTACTAATCTGTAACTCGTAATGCTTCATTTAAGTTCTGACTAAGAGCTGGTTAAGTTGTCTACTGGTGGAGGTTTGTGATTATGTTTTTATATAAGAATACAATTCACTTGTTTCACAATGAAACGTAAACATTATTCTTAGTAATACACTGTATATAGTTCAGCGCACAAGAATCCAGCAAATTTTAAAGCTACAGATAAAACACACTAGTCGCACTTTTCACACCAATAAAAAACGACGATACATATACGATGATTACAATAACTTATCAGTAAATCATATCACTGTCATAAATATCATATCAATGGCACAAAGACATAGTGCAAAGGAAGTGAAAATATAATTATGTATTTATTAATTATTAATTAGTCACTAAGTTCCTTAAAAATATTGGTTAAACATCATCATAGTTTTTTAAACAGATATGAGTAAAACTGTATTTTGCCTAACTTTTATAGTGTTTATAATACATAATAAGTATTTATTTACAAAAGAAAAGAATATATGTATTAGTATCAGTTATTCTAGTGACCATAGTACAAGCTCTGCTTAGTTTGGGACTAGTTGTGTGTATGTAGTGTGATATTTTATTTATATTCACTCATTTAATCTTTTTCTTATTTTTTATATGTTTAAATATAAATTATAAAAGTAAAGTACATTTAAAAATATAAAAGTATAAAATTTTACATTTTTAAATATAAGTACTAAAAAATATTTAAAAATATAAAAAAATAGTACCCCACCGGCATCGGGTACAGGGACCAAACTACCGATGGTTAGGGCTCCATAGAGAGGAACCTCCTCACAATGCGTGCCGTGTCCAGTAGTACCGCCTTCTGCATCAGACCCTTGATCCAGCCACCCAACGCGAGTCTCTTTAGGTGTTTGTCGAGACTCTTTGCTATCAGTCCGTTTACGGATACGACTATCGGTACAATAATAGCCGAGTCCACCTCCCACATGTCGACAATCTCATGAGCCAAGTCCAAATATTTTATTTGTTTGTCCTTTTCGGCCTTCACGAGATTCTCGTCATGCGGGATGGTGATATCGACAATTATTGCAAGGCGTTCAGATCGGTCCACCACCACAATATCAGGTCTATTAGCTATAATAGTTCTGTCTGTGATGATTTTATTTATTATTATTAGTATGTAAGTTCACTTGATTCAGACATAAATCATTAAATACCACTCTGTAACTCACAGAGCTTGATTCAAGCTCGTTCACTGATCGATAGCACATAATCCACAGCTCGTCAATTATTAACCGTAGCTCGCTTCAGTTAGAAATGCATTATTGATATTCGCGTGCCGTTATACCCATTTCTGAGCGGCTATTTCTATTTGTATCAGTTGGTTATAAAGGTTGTTGTGTGACAATGTTCTAATTAGTTCACGAATAAAACTTTCTTTGATTGATTATATTTATAGGATTTAGCTATGTTTTTTTTTTATACTACGCCCATAGCGAACGAACGTGTAGTCCACCTGATGGTAAGTGGAGTACAGCCCATGGACATCAACAATCCACAAAAGCAGATTATAGATGCGTCGCTGCAGCTGAGGACTACGGTGGTATGCCTCATGCGCCAGTAATTTCAGGGACTGATCTCACCACCAAACCGGAACACAGTAATGGAAGCACTACTATTTGGCGGCAGGTTAAAGGTGAGACGGTGGTGCTGCCGCCCTCGAGCTCATTCACAAGAGCTCTACCACCAGTAAATGTTTAGCAATTATACTAAGAAACAGTTGACAAATATGAGACCGGCAGAATTTGTATCCTACTTAAGATAGGAACAAATGGATGAACGTGATGTCACGAAATGACGTAACATACACTTGAGAAATTTAGGATCCTGGCAAGAGGTAGCTGGTTGGTTATAGCGACTGCCCGGTGTGCAGAAGATCGCAAGTTCAAATCCTGCCGGTTCCATATTTTTTTCAACTGTTTCTGAGTAAATAACACTTGGGCTGGCAATTCACAATAGCAGCATGGAGTTGGAATTGTGCTCGGTGGAATACCAAAGGTTTTTAAATACCAAAATTTATTTTCTCTAATGAATTACGTGTCATTCATTAGAGAAAATAAATTAAATTAAATTAAATTTAAATGTGCGATGTTATGAAATCTTTTAAAAATATTGGGATTGTATATAACGTACGGTAGTACACAATTTGACATAAGTAGACTTATTAAGAAACAGATCTACTGAGGTATTAAACCTCTTTTCAAACTTATAAAAATATACTATCATAATAATATTCACAACATATACGGCATTGAACGTAAATTAGCTTAATCGATTCGTACAAAGATGATGGTATCGATACCTATTCCATTCTATCCTTGTATCTAATGGATCTGCCGTATAATCTATATCCCATTTCTATTAGCCTGATTGGTGTAATTAAGACCAATCGAGTGTGGACTAGCTCTCTTGAGAATTCCGACATGGAATCGATTTCATATCGAGACAATAATTTGTCCTAGATTGTATAATGTGTGCTAAGTTTGTTTTGCTTTATACTTGATTTAAATAAACATAGAATTGAAAAAACAGGAATCGAATCGTGGAATAAATCCAAAATTATTAATATAAAATATTAAAATTTAGATGCTATTTCACACAATTTGGCTGCCTCAATGGTTTAGTGGTTAAAGTATGCACCTCTCACCGTGAGGTCTCGGGTTCGGTTCCCGGGTCGAGCAACGTGTTATATGTGAACTTTCCGTCAGGAAATTGACAATAGCAGCGCGAAGTTGGAATTGTATCCGGTGGATGGCGATATATAGATGATGTAATGCTATGTTCATAGATTTTAATAGGTTATATATTTTGAAAAGTCCTTACTAATATTAAGTATCATCTTTCAGTGAGTAACAAGTTGACCAAAATATTATACGTCAGTGTACAAATCTGTCCACACTATGCAAACCACATAAAATGAAACAGAAATTCCTGCACGTGTACACACATCATAATGAACAGAATTGTAAACGGTATAAAACTCATATTTTCAATTATTGAATTCTAAACGAACCGCAAGAATTAAATTACTACGTTATCCGACACTCTGAATAATGTAGACACAATGTTTTCAATAATACTTTGTTTATTCTTAAGTTCTTGTGTGTTTGGTTCTTTAGGTCAAACAACTAAACCGTTTTTTCTAAAGCTGACTCCTGAGCAGATAGTGGAGACGTTTGACGGGATCATGTCTGACGACTATATTAAAGTATTAGCCAAGCAGTTTGCGGTAAAAGCGGCAGCACATTTTATGAAGGAAATGTCGAATCAAAAGAAAACTCTATACGCCAAAATTAATAGTCAAAGGTATGAGGTCATTCATCAATACAAATAAATAAAATTTAAGTGTCTGTTTTAATGTCAAAATAACTATGTTTTTTCCAGTTGACATAGTGATTTGCACGATACCTATGCCCAAAATATTATAGTTTATAAAATTTTTGTCTGTGTACGGAGAAACCGTACACCATAAAGATAAAGATAAATTTGGATTTTTTACATTAGATAGAACGCCAGAAGCAATTACACTATCCAATGGTCCCAATGACAAGGCCAAATACACACATTCACTCACTCAAGCACACCCAGTCTCAGAACAAATCATTGCGAATTACACAAAGATTTGTCGCATGTGGGGATCGAACCCACTGCAGTGCAGTGGAGAGCGGCGAGGCGACCGCTTAAACCACTACACCACACGTGCAGACAGACACAACCATAAGCAATGTCAGCATTTACATGCGCGCGGACAGTGGGCATGTGTTTTTAACTAAGCATTTACGTCAGTTAGCGATCTTTCCGCATCGGCTAAAGACACGGCTCTACCAAACCGCGCACGTAGCCTTCTTTTGTCGATTATTACACGTTTTAGTACAAATTTACGTGTTTCATTTGTGGACCTTATCGTTAGGCTCTACCATAGAAATCTTAATAATAAGGCAATAGAAATGTCAAAGACGCGTGACCTTGTCGCCGCGCATCTGTCAAGTCAAACACAAGTGCGAGTTGAAGAATTGTCGTCTTAATGTCATCGCAAAAAGAATAATTTTGTTTGCAGGAATACAAGCGCATTTGTCTAATCGAACATAAGTGCGAGTTGAGGAATTGTCGTCTTAATGTCATCGCCAAAAAGAATAATTTTGTTTGTAGGAATACAAAAAGTGGTATTTGAAAACCGGCGACATGCGTCCCAGTGTTAAAAGATAGTCGATAGCATTTCTATTGACTAGTTATTAAGATTTCTATGGGCTCTACAGTCTGTCTGTCTGCTTGTATCAGCTAAACAGCTGTAATCTTCTAAACAGCTGGACCGATTTTGATTAAGTTTTAGATGCAAGTAACTGACTACAAGGCGCGTAACATAGGCTACTTTTTATCGATGTACCTACCACGCAGATGAAACTGCGGGAAAAATTTAATTAGTTACTTTGATAGCATAGCATACATAGCAGCAAAGATATTTAGATATTTAACACTACGTCAAAGCGCGGGAGCATCTACTACTTAATACAAGGAATTCCACGCGATCAAAGTCGCGGGCAAAAGATTGTTATGATTATGACAGCTGTTAGTACCTTTAAATCAATATTTAGTTTAACTAAGTTTATTTTTTATCTGGTGATAAATATCTAGAAATATAAAATAACTAGGTTAAAATAAATCTAAATAATAGTAACATGATTTATGTTTTTTTAAGGGAGGGGGCTAAACAGAATATCTTTCCAAATAATAAAAGGTAAGGTACCTTATACTTTTGATGTATTATATCTTACGTACTTTGATGTATACAACATTTTAAGAATATTTTAGAACACCTGTCGAAAAAGAAACAGATACATTAATTCATATGGTAGAAGAAGCTAACAAAGCAGCATATACAGCTGCAAAGATGATTACAGACGACGCAAAAGCCGAAGTAGCAAAATCTGCAAATGATGATAATGAAAGGCCGGATAAAATAGACGAATTAGATGAAAATGAGGCTCTCAGACTAATAGAAGATCCCTCACCAGACGGCGATCATTTAGATACTACAATAGAGTTGTCTAGTGAGAATACAAATAAGATACCAGTTATACAAGTGACCAAAATAAACGGGATCTATTATAGGCGATTTTTGGGCATGATTTGATTACAATTTAGAATAGAACTTTTCAAGAAACAATTACTTAATGAAAACAATAAATAAATGACCGTCTGTATTACTGTCTTCACCTGTACCTATACCGACATTACATTTTCTTCATAATATCCAAAGATATTTTTGGATCTGTGTAATCTTTCTTTGGGTTCAATAGAACTTCGCCTATGCAGGATGATCACAGATAGCAATTGCGAAAAATCTAATAAACGATTTGTAATATGAACAGAATAAAAATATAGTCTTTGTATTCAATTAAACAATTTGGTATAAGAAAACTAAGAGTAATGTCAGATGTGTTAGTAACATTGTATGTTTATGTATTTGTTTTCTAACCAAGGAAAATCAGTTGAATAATAGGGTACAATATGCTTCAAATGGTTTAATATAACATTGTTGGTCCCTCATTTCTAAACTTTGATAGAAAAAAGCCAAACAACTCCCATCAGCAATCACTTATTCACTTGGCTACATACCCAAATTTCCTTTCACCACGGACCTTTAGTTTATTATAAATGTATAGAAAGCCGTGTATTTATTAAATATTTACGAGCACCGTAAAGGTGTTATCCTTGGTCCGACCAGGATCAGGCCGCCGCGCCCCGCCACTGATATAAAGTGTGAAAAGGGTCTCGAAGAGTACGCACAGAACACAAAGTAATTTTATCTCGACTTGTTTTAAGGTATTAAGGTTTGGCTTTTAATAAAAAGTAATTACTGATGCCGAGAAATAGGATATTCTTGATCTTTAATTTCAGCTGGGAGTAAAATATTACAAGTAATAAATTTCTTAAAAACATCTTTAAATTTTAATATTGAGTTAATATAAAATAAAAGTTAAGTTAATATAAAAAAAATATGATTTGAAAAAAAAATTTGAACATAGCTTACCACAAAAGGCATTATTTAAATTGCTGTTATATTATTTCTCCGTCAAAAATCTCGATACATGCAACATTTTAAATGTCATTCTTCCTAATTTTATTACCTTATTTATTATTTATTGAAAAAACACTAAAGAAATATAAAGTTACATTAAATAAATTGAAAATATATACAAAGGTAAAAATAAAAAGGCAAATATTTACATTAAGTTAGGCGTCATATTATTCCTCCGCATCGATCTCGGTTGTGGGGACCGTGTTCAGAAGGCTGACAGTATTGCCACGTTGTATGGCAATGCTAATTCTTTGTGCTAAGTAAAAGCCAGCCTTCTGGTCACGGGAAGCGTCGATTAAGCGTTTGGAAAGATCTTTATATAATAAGCGCGCACTTGGACCCCACGGACCTAGCGTCTCGACCCCAAACGGCTCAAATATGTAATCCCCTGAAAGATTACTGTATTTGCGCCGCTTGAGAGTCTCCGCAGATGCAGCAGCAGTGCCGGCGCAGCCAGCTGTGCCTGGAAGGTGTGATGGCGCAAGGGTGTCGACACACGTTGCGTCCCACACTAAAGGCCTACCCATCTTCCATGGCAGTAATGACATACCGTCTGGTCTCTTACCATCGTCGCGCGCCAAACCATTAGTTTCATTTTAAATGAATTCATTTCACTCCTCATTTGCAAGTTGAGTACATTGTTGAAAGTATTACGACACACAATAGAGTCGAGACTAAGGATCTTGAAGAAAGCGAGAGGAAATCCGTGGAGATCGTCGCAGCCATAATTCACATTGCACCATGAATTATTGATGGCAGGCTCAGCCTGGCTGACTCAGATTAGATTATAAATAAACAGCGCAGGGATTCCTTCAAAAATATTATGGTAGAGGCAGCACCACCGTCACACCTTTAACCTGCCCAGTTTTTTGTATGTTTTTCAGAGTTCTCTGTGATTTTTTAATTTTTTGTTCTTTTTTTTTTGTTATTATAGATTAGTTGCATGTACATGTATTTACGTTATGATCCAGATCGAAATATTGTATTTTGTTATGTCTTGTTTTATATTGATTGTAATGTGTTTTGTGCAATAAATAAATAAATAAATAAATAAATATGTTTTGGGAGTTTTGGTTTATTTGTGGTGGTAAAACTAGATATTTCAACTAACCGGCTCATTGCGATGGTAATAATAATATTATGGTCCTCAGAATCAAATTCAACAACATAATATATTTCATTATTTTTTGGTTAGAAACATTCATGGACCTAAGTTATCACTTACTATCTTGTGAACTACAGGTAGCTTTATTTCGTAGGTCGTTTAAAAAACAAACTGAGTTCATGCCAAAATAAAGCAGATTCAGTAAATAGCCGTGCGTCATGAAATGGCCTATCAAACTAGCCGTGAATTTCCAAGCCTTCATTTGGAACGCTGCCAAGAGCATTTAAGGGCTGCAAATACCTTATTGGATTGATCGGATTTGAATGAAAATTAGTCTGGTTCGATAGAACAAATATCCTCATTGTATAATTTTCACGTAGATTTACCGAAATACTTGTAATCTATTGCTACAACAACTCAGACAAAATTAATTATATATTTGGTAAAAGAAGCATTAAATTCGAATAACCATAAATTGAATTGTACCGTTTTCATTTTAGACGCATCCTTTTCGAGCAGGCTATTATTTTATGTCGGTCACAGCGATTATTTATATTCAATGGGTCGCGGGTCGATAGGTGAGTGTACCTTTACGTTTATATAATTTAGTACGTGAGCTTTGTTTTCCCTTGGGAAGAAATCGTGTCCAGTTGTTTGTTTACTGTCAATAGTATCTATAGCTTCAGCCGAATCCATTTGCTAATTATTCGTTTGGCTGTCATTGTTCCCGTCATATACGTGATCGGGCCATTCAATAATTCACCATGTATCGGGTTCGTTGTGTAAAGCGTGCGGTTTTACGGATTTCCGATACTGTTCGTGTGTTGTGCCCGTCCGATGAATGATTAAAAGATTTCAATCTGGCGTTTTGTGGTACTGCGGTTGATTGAAAACTGGATTGGAGATTTTATGTTGTTGATATTTTAGCACTTGAATAGTAATTTTGTTTATTTTATATTTTTCTGATGATTGGAAAATATTATCAGAACCAAATTTTATCATAATACTATATATGCATATAGCATCTATTTAAGACTATTTATGGCATTCACGCAAAATTAAGGTAGTTTGTGAATGAAAGAAAATGAGAACAGACTTTTAAGGAAGAATTGGAGTAAAACAAAAATAACCTGCAGTGGTCTATCCCGGTGTTAAAATGTAAGCTAAATAATGCTGCAATGATCAAATTACTCAATAGAAGTAAATATAAAAGTAATCAGCGAATTTTCGTGATTTCAAAATAATCACATCTTTAAACGTAACATAACATAACATAACGCTCTTTTTACCCATAAATATGTGGCAGAGGTGTATAACACCCACACTTCACCTGTTATGACTACTTTTATCACCTGACCTGTGATTTTGAAGACATATCATATAACATCCTTACCAAAATCACATTTGACGACACAAAATTGACAAAACCTGTCACGAAACTCAATTTTAGTTTTAGAATTATTTTTTTAAACGCATAGACTGTCATCTCACTGTGCCCATTCGTTATATTACACAACTTTTGCAGTAACATCACATTCTAATCCGCGTCACTCATGCTTAGTACCGAAGATGGCTTAAGTGGATTAAGTAGCATTACTGTCGGATCAATAAAGTCCTCGGTTCGATTCCCGCTATTCCTGCTACCGGTTCTTTTCGAATCGGGATTTACTCTTCTACTAGTTTGCTATAAATTGACATGTTTATTTTAAGCTTACGTTGAGCGCTATTTTTGTAAACTTTCGTGTCCTTAATCTGAGTTTGAGGATATTATCCGTGTGTCGTAATATTTGTAGTTTACTAGTGTAGTTGTAGTTTGTAGTGTATTCAAATTCGAATAGATTTATTTATTAATCTTTAATGGAATGTAATAAGCATTTAGAAAGCATTAATCATTTTCGTGTTGACCACCCAAGATTGTAGATAAAGTAAGTGATTATTTATAATTGTAATATTTTAAAGCAAATTATAGCTTTGCTATGCCTTTTTGTATTTTATATAATATTAAGGTAAAAAATTAAGAATCCAGCAGTATGCGAATGCATAGGCTGAATTAGCAAAGTACCTGGAGCGTTTACCCGAGGAGACGTGCAGGTTCAGAATTCTGCTAGATTCTTAATTTTTCAACCTTAATAATGTATAGCATTAGTAATTACTCTTAAAACAATCTTCTATTTTTATAAATATTCTACGATCCTAGCTTAAATTCTGCATTTCTAGAACTTTTATAGTTTTATTTACTGCCGTACATTTTAGATTCATTTCAGCATCCCTGGTCGTGGGTGACTCGAGCTGCTCGGCGTCGTCACGTCTGGAAGGAAGTTATCACACAGTTTTATTGCGAGTGTTTCCTATCTCTGAGTTCACGATGTCCTGAATTCTTGCTGTGTTTTGTTTGCTTTATGGTTTTGTTTATGTTAATATACGAACTCCATACATAATTTCCTTTACAACGATAATAACGTAATTTGTTAAAGACTAAGTAGCATCGCCAGATACGGCAGATACCTGTTTTAAGTATTAAATCTGATGCCCATTTTTTATATGAATTACGTAGCTATTTATATAAATTATTCTTTTGGCGCATAGTACTAAAATTTTAATTTGTATCAGTAGTATTGTATTTTTGAGAAATAAAGCGTTTAAATCGAAAATAATAATAGGTATATATTTTTATTAGATCTACTACTGCCTCGTTGGTCTAGTGGTTAGCGTATGCGCATCTCACCACGAGGTCTCGGGTTGGATTCCCGGGTCAGGTGTACTGTTATTTGTGAAGTTTCCGTCAGTATTCAATAGCAGCACGGAGTTGGACTTGTGCCCGGTAGATGGCGATAGGCTTATCCCCTGTCCAATGGGACCTAAACATAACAGGGGAAGTGTGGGTGTTGTTCACCTCTGCCACTTCTTCTGTGTAATATATTTAGAACAGAGAATAGACTATTTACGTTTAAAAAATCTAAAAATGTATACCGCTAGCACTAAAAGCCTCAGCAAGTCAATAAACTATAAAACGTTACCAAAATCACAAATCCTCAATACGCTAAAACGCAATACGAGAATTCCAACGATTATCTGCAACAAAACACAACAACTTCATTAAAGTACGACAGCTACTGAAGAAATAAAAATAAGCAAAGAAATGCAAAAGAAAGAAATGTGCGATATCTGAGCCAGATAAGCGGAATGGAAACGTGAGAGAGACTGCCAATGAAAGGAACGGTGAGCTTCGGATGTGACGGGCCCACTGTTTATAAAGCCAGTGTATTGATTAACTCTCTGTTTTATACAAAGAGTATTAACTTGAGAGCAAAACTAAATAACGAAGAATTTTAAAACAAATCAGCTTAAAATATTGGCCCTTATGAATTTATTCCAAAACATTCTGTTAGAGGAAAAACAAAAGCATTTATAAATGTGTCACTTTTAAATAAGTCGGGAAAAAACCTTACCCATACGCTAATTAAAAATCGCTAAACAGGATACGATTTAAATTATTTTCCATGGTCTAGTGGTTATAGTTTCGAAAGTTAGTTTATAGGTTATAGGCTCGAAATAGAAAATCAGCATCAATCAGCACGGAGTAGGAATTGACAACATTTCATTTTTTTAACATATATAAATTATTATTTTAATTGAAACTAGATGTAAAATAAACGGACCCGTATTTTTTCTTTTTGCGAAATTTTATTATTTTCATTCATTATTTCCTTTTTGAAAGTTAGTGCATTCTAAATAGACGTAAGCGCCAAATGACGTCACATATACGGTGGAATAATGATAAGCCTTTGCTTAATTTTATTTTTTTTAAAGTGACAAAATGTCATACTTGTCTACAACTTAGCGTCAATTGTGATTTTGTTTGTTTACATTTATTTTCTTGCATAAAAATCGTATTATTCTCTCTATTCTGCTACTTCATTCGTCAATCATGAAGGTATCGGATGGATTTCAAGTTGCTGATAGCAAGAATTTGCTAAAAGTTAACTACGTTATGCTTTTGGAATATAATAATATGGTAGAAAACGACTGCTACAATGCCGCCGAAACGCGTAATGCCAAAGCATTATTAGCTTCCAGCGATGTTTACGTAGACACAGCTGTAGGATATGTGTGGAAGTAAAGCTTGATACCAACTTGATACCTCGTGCACCGTTAAATGTAGGGTGACACCTGAACTTAAAGTATGAGCCAAGTTGTACATGGTAACTGCTGAAATTGGCGAGTCTAAGAAAAATATAATTTCTGTTCAGTGTCATGATTGTGCTGCGTCTGTAGGAGGGTGCAAACACGCTATCTGCTTTGCCATGTGGCTAATAAATCGGTCAGATGAACCTTCTGTCACATCTACTGAGTGTTAATGGGGTAAACCAAGAGAAGCTAGTGCTGGACACCAGCAAAAAATATAGGCAAAAGGAAAATTACCCCTGACAATGTAAATGTGAATATAAGTTTATCCATGTTTTCTGAAGAGTGTAAGAGGCAGAAGATGATCACAGGAAATGAGGTACTGGGGTAAACGTCAACCTACTTTGAACTTAATGCTGCAGTTTGTTCACATCCAACAGGACAATACTTACAATAATTTTATATGATTCTGCCTGGAAAGCTCAGTGAAGAAGTAATTAACAGTGTCGCTAAAGCTACAACAAATCAAGTGCATTCCAAACCTTGGCATTCAATGTGTCAAGGTTGAGTGACAGGGTCTAGAATACATGAAGCTGTCCATTGCAAAACAGAACAAGGTGTATTAGTGCAAAGCATTTTAGATGGTTACAAGGTGCCTGAAACAAAAGCCATAAGACGGGGTAAAACATTAAAAAACACATCATTTATATTTTAGAAAAAGATTTTGGAGTTATTGAAAGCACAGGTCTAATTCTTATACCCCCTATTATTGGTGTTTCACAAGATGGGCTTTGTGCAGACTTTGTTATAGAAATAAAATGCCCTATTAGCAAAATCACTATCAAACATTACATCAAGGTAACAAACTTAAAGAAAAATGTAAAGCTCAAATAATGGTACAAATGCATGCTGCAAACAAACCTATGGTCTTATTTTGTATTGCTGATCCAGATTATGAGAAGAACAAGCTAATCCACAAATACTAGGTTGAGTATGATAAATATTATACAGCTAAGATTGTGCAAGAAGCTGAACAGTTTGGAAGCAATTTATATTTGAAAATATTTTAGAAAGTGCTAAATAAATTTTGATTATTTATTTATGTTTATTTTTGTGTGCTTTAATGCACACAATTGTATTTTAGTTATACAGTGTATGTGGAGCTATGTAACTGCTTCGCTTACACATGTTATAACTTTTTCTCTCATGTTAAAAACAAATAAATACTTTTATTCCAATCAGTCCAGTATATCCAATCCAGTGATAGGCTGACCCCTTATCACATCAGATGTAACATAACAGAAGAAGTGTGGGTGTTTAATACTTCTTTTTTCATTCTGGGTGATATGGAGTTGATGTTATGTTATATTACATGTGTGTTAGTTTTTATAAACAAAATATGAAACAGCAATCATAAATAAAAAGATACTTGTACAATATTTTAAATATTTTATTTTCATATTGCCCAGGTCTTGTCCACATCTAAACATTACTGATGAGAACATAAAAGTAAATCAAATTATTTTAATAACATTATATCATTAAACTAACTGATCCCCAAGGTTTTACTTTTCCAGTCCCATTTCTGAAATCCGTTCCTTAAAGTTGTAGTGTAATGTTATTAGTCTATATTAGCTTCTTCACATACATATAGAACTCGTTTCGAACAAACTACATCCACTGCATTACACTATTCTTTCTTGTTTGAGTTGCCGTCTTTAGATTTGTTTTTACATGTTCGTACAAAACAATATTTTAAATCCATCGTAGGTATATGTGCCTCACTTGGATTCAGTTCGATTTAGAAAGAATAATAGTTGCAATCAATAAATAATGCAAATATTTTTATTATTGCAAAATATGTGTTTATCGTTGTTGACAGGCAACTGACAATACAATACTGACATTACAACTGTCATTTTCGATTACTTTTCTTTCTGTCATAGTAGCATGGGCAAAGGTCATACTTTATTAAGCCGTATATGTGACGTCACGACGCATTTTTTAGTTTTTATTTTTTTTCTCCAAAACTACTGATCCAAAAAAAATAAAAAAAATGTTTTTGTACTCCGGATAGGATAATAAAGAAACGGTATTTTTGTTTTGGACACTTTCAAATTTTGAAATGTTGTCAATTGTGCCCGGTGGATGGCGATAGGATCACCCCCTATCCCATAACAGGTGAAGTGTGAGTGTTGTACACCTCTGCCATACCCTTCGTGGTAATATAGGCGTGTGCGTGTAGCTATGTTATGTTATGTTAAAAGATTTTAGTAAACCAAACTTTAATTATTCTTTGCAATCAATTCAATCAAACCTCCTTCTAAAAAAAGTTAATTTCACATACGTTCAATGTTGACGTCTCCACGGGAGATTGAAACTGAAGACGTCGACCTACTTTAAATTTTTCCTTGGGCAAACTACACTTAAGTGTGTTTATAGTCAATTCTCCGATTTCCAATGCAATGTTTACGTTGCCGTGTGTTCTTACTTTGAAGCTGGGATTCTAGATTAATCTTTGAGGAAAGCAATTTTAAGACTTGTGGATTTATTCCCTCTTGACTCAGTCAAGAAAAGTTACAAAGTAATATGTCTACTTTGTCACTGGATTGTTTATTTGCGATAACTAAATAATCCTGTGCGTACAATATAGTTATTTTCCCATTCAGTTTTTTCTTTTTTTGAAAAAAAAAACGACGCCCGCACTAGGAATAACTCTTGTGTCGCGGGGGTGTTCACAAACATACATTTCACATACGCAGAGCACACCCAGAATTTTCTGCAGAGTTTATCTCTCTGAATAGGCAAGTGTTATTTGGGATTGTCCGTCAGGAAATAAGGAGTAGAAATTGTGCTTACCCCCTATCACAAGGAATCTAAGCAAGACAGGTGAAGTGTGGTTGTTGTACACCTCTGCCACACCCTCCTGGGTAATATAGCCGTGATGTTATGTTATGTTAACGTTGTATGACACATATGACTGACCTGAAGGCTGAAGGCATATCATGACGTCTTATTCCGTTCTTATTATTATTTCTAATAACACAATATTTTATTTAACAGTTCAACATACAAAAAGTTCAAATTCGAATTGCGTTTGAGTGGCAGAAAAGGTTAAGGAAAATTTCTAGTAGAAACTACACTTTTAACATTAATGTAATTTAACCTTCTAGATAAAATAATAAAAACTTATGTAACTACAATTATGGTAGACAAACTTCCTTAAGTAGGTTATACAACCAAATCCAATCTCATTTCAGTATTTCTGGTTTTACTAAATATACCAAATGTATTTCCGAATTGGATTGTTTGGCTAAATCCGGAACCAAATAAGTAAAATAACTGTACAAACTCTTATTGAAATTCGTTTGAACAATTTCACCACTTGAAAATTCAGCTCCTAGGAACGAATGGACTTCACGTTTAAAAAAAAAAGTGTCACGTTTGACCTAAATTGGTAATTTTATAAAAGACAATTTTGAAGCACATTTTTAGAAGAGAAGCGAAAAGAGTCCTTCTAGTTATTTTTGTCATTTTGTTTCTAGATTCTATTAATAAATAAACGGCATGGAACTATAATTTTAAACATCATTAATAATAAAAAGTGATTAAAAATTTGGCACAAAGTAGTAATGCGGATGAAAATCATTTGCTTCAAGTTTTCCGTCCCACTTCTCCATTCCTTACCTCTTTTTAATCCATTAAATGTCCAAAATTACAAATATATAAGCACTTTTACTAGGGGTACACAAGAGGTTTTATCTTCAATATCATTAAAGTTATTATGATATTGAGAGATATTGAAATTATGATAATAGTTCGTAGTGTCATTATCCTAAAGATTACACCAATAGAACCCAAGAACAATAAGCAAACAAAGCATCAAATAAAGATAACCCTAAATCGTAACCCCTATTATCTTCTTATCAAGTAGATTACAATCTTAAAAGCAAACGGTGCGCAACAAAAACCAATTCTAGTTGCTGTTTCCTGAATTTCAGTGTCGGAATGGCCTAATTTCTATTCAAAGTCTGGGCTGGAGGTACTACGTGATCCGAATGGCTCGTGCAATTGCCCTTTATTGTGTTACAACTGGTTTGGAGCGGGTCGAACCGGCGCGAACTAGATCTGCCGGGTTACACGGGCGAAATGCGGTTTGGACCGGATTTTCTACGGTTGTTTTTGTATTGGTTATGCAAGAGCCTAGTTTTTTTATGAAAATTGAGTTACTGTAATACGGAATTCGTAGTGGGTACGCGTATGTTCTTTTTATGCGGTATATATTCAGTGTTTTATTTTCATTGTACATGTACATGCTGTATACCAGAATAAATGTGTTCAGTATGGCCAGTGGCTCATTTCTCTCTTTATTGGCATAATTATTTGAGGATGTGTTAAAATGAAAAAGACAAGTATGGATGATTGTTTCTCTTTCATATATAAAATGTTCGCCCGACTGACTGACTGATAAATCTACGCAGAGCTAAAACTGCTGGAGCGAGAAACTTGAAATTTAGCATACAGTTTCCAAACATGCGGAAGGTGCGCACTAAATTGTTTTTTTTGGAAGTTCCACACTTAAGGAGGAGTGGAAGTTCTTCATTTTAAAAGTATAAAAATAAATGTCTACTCAGGCATTTTTTAAAATAAACCCGTTAGTGGATAAAAAGTGGGTTTAAAATTAAACTTAGGGTTACTACAAACACAATAGATGGCGCTGTCTTGACCGCAGACAGCAATGAACACGAAGTCGCGGGCAACAGCTAGTCTGGTATAATCAGTATTAGCAAGTTTGTTTTTGTCAAACAATCGCCCGACCGGAGCTGCTGATAGAAGCTAGTCAGTTTAATAAAACTTTTACGAACATATAAAAACAGCCAACGGACGATAACTCTTCCATATTTCAACGCAATCCATTCACCTGTGACGCGTCATTTCTCAACGTACAATAAAATAATATTCCGTAGAAACCTGCAGACCTCGGGAACATCTTATAAAGTCTTTATATCTCAAAGGAACGCCTCTGCTACTCGGTAATTAATCTTTCAACTCTCACGTCTTTACAGTAAGGTAGAGAGCACATTAAAGGCGGAGACGAATGAATGATGTGGCGATTTGTTTGGTAGTGAATGAGTGCCGTGGTTTTGGGTGGTCGGCTAGTTTCATGTCGGTTTATGGTGAAGATGAAAACTTATTTCAAGAAATTCTTGATTATTAATAAGACAGAGTTCAAGTTGTAAATTAAGAGGAAAAAAGAATTCTACTCTTCACAGCACTGTTTTTCTTTTAATAGAAAGTAACAGCTAACTCCATGATGCGATTTTTGGCAAACAGACCGGCAGCCTCATACGTGGGTCTATAAATAATTATATACATCAATCTCATGAAATTGCATTCATCAATATTACAACATTCGTCAATATAACAATATCAATGCCACACGTTATTAAATAATAAGCAAGGCAAGTCTTTTAAGCTCCAATTTCATGAGACATCAAAAGCCCCGGTTTAAACTTAGCCAATATTACGATCTCACTCTCGCATTCAATGTTTGTACGGGACAAATAAAAATTCAAATTCATATCATTTATTGTCATAGGCCCCAGTACGCGCGTGAACACGTTAAAACATTACAAACAATAATATAAAAATAGATTATAAGTAAAATTAATTTGTACTAACTACAATGATTTGATCGAAAATAGATTTGATCAAAGAGATCTAAAACTGTAGCTGCATTGAACATGGTCAGTGTGATCGGCACTCATACTGCAACAAATACATTTCTATCGCTTGTGGTGTTACAGAAACCACAGCCTTATCCTGTAACTATACATTACAGTCAGACTCAAAGTTCTTGATACGAATATAACGAGTTTCATATCTGCGAAGAGTTTCAGAGTACGGAAACTGGCATTTGTAGGTTAAGAATAGACGAGGAATAGCTTTTAGCCGACGGAAAATGGAGAGGTTATGAGGGTTCAGAGTAGTATGAAAGGAGATTTCTGTAGCTCTGTAGAAGTTGGTACAGAAATATGACAACAGAACTAAGTTTTAATGAAAATATATTTATTCCTTAGACTTTCAAAGCACTTAAAATCGTCATGCAAAAATTATATTAAAATTAAACTAAAGCTAAAATGGCGAAGCTTAAATCCACAAAGAATGCAATGAATGTGAGTGAATCTAAGAGCGAGTTCCGGGCTTATTGTTTCATCCTAGGTAAAAGCTTGTTACTAGCTTGTGATAATGATTATTATACCAATTATTTATTTAGTCTTATGTGATATATTATAGGTAAAATAAAAAATATTACATGTGTTGGAATTGTGCCTAGTGGATGGCGATATGCTCATCCCCAATGCCATGGGACCTAAACATAACAGGTGAAATGTGGATGTTGTACAGCAGCCTTCTGGGTAATATAGGCGTGATGTTGTGATATGTTATGTATTATTCATATCTTTGTTCACGTAATCGTCGTAACAAGGCAATCGGCTTTGGTATTTATTGCGTTTACGTACATAAATGAATTATCTATACGGTGTACTGGTGACTAAACAAAAACAAACATTTTACATCACAAAAATAAATCTAGCAAATGGTTTGGACAGGTGGTACTCAAGTTATGTACGCCATCATAATAAATTTCCCGGAAGAAGATTACCCATTTCCCAGCGACGAGTATAATAGTCTAAACATCCAAAAAAATATGAAAAGCCGTACCGTAATTTTGCTAAGACACTAATTACTTTATCTAATTAAGCATTTTACTTCTTAAAACGACGACATCAGATTGAAGCCTCCATTGTGACCCAAGTCAGGCTTCCTTTGTCTCCGTTTTACACAACACATCTTTTTACAGGATTTCTTTTGTTTTATACGTTTAATTTAATCCCTTTGTTAGTACAGCTGGTCCGGACAAAGAGGAATGTCACTTTGGAGTTTACTTAGAGCAGAAATATTGTCGTGTATAAAGAAGTTTGATTTTGACGGCTCTTTTTAGGGTTCCTTAGTACCTACAAGGAACCCTTATAGTTTCGCCATGTCTGTCTGTCTGTCCACGGCATAGCGACGAAATCGTTGGTGCTAGAAAACTGAAATTTTGCATAAACATGTATGTTAACGAAACAAAGAAAGTCGTAGAGTAAAATTTGGAAAAATATTTTTTTTTCAGGTAGCTCCCCTACATGTAAAGTAGGGATGTTTTTTTTTTTGTCGCCTACCCCATAGTGTGGGGTATTGTTAGATAGGACTTTTAAAAACGTTTAGGGGTTGCTAAGACAGTTTTTTGATTTAGGGATCCGGTTGCAAGATAATTAACTTTAAAGAGCAAATTTTTGTTCGAGTAGGGCGTCCCCCCCCCTCTAAAAGCTAAACTACTGGATCCCAAAATCTGAAAAAAATTGTGTCGGTAGCACATGTAATGAACTTTAAAGGAAAACTATAGCGGATAAGTTCACTTCACTAGTTCAAGAGGAATAGGGGTCCGAAATGTCAGATGCAGTTACTCAGAATATTTCATTCAAAATTCTTGAAACATAAATAAACATACATAATACATATATAAAATCACGCCTTTATCCCACGGGGGTAGGCAGAGACGATGGAACGCCGTGTGCTTCGCTCCTTACATACTTCTTTCGCTTCCTTAACATTCATACATCTCGTCATACGTGCTAGCTGGTTTCGTGTACTACAAACATTTCCTATCTGAAGGACGCTATTTATCTGGTTACTTTAACTTAATTAGTTCTAGAGTAATTGGGGTCCAAAGTGTAAAATGCAGTTACTTAGAATAATTCGTGCAAATTACAAAAACCTTTGTGGTAAGGCCGCTCTACATATATCATAATATTATATCTATTATATTTTATTATTTCATTTAAAATATTATTTATTGTATCTTTGTCTGGTGGCTTGGATTTCTGCTCTTAGGTACATAGCTTGAATGTTGCTGAAAGAGGTGCAGTTTCCTGGCAGCCGGGCCATAGAGCAATCGAAAATCATGAAAAGAACAATAAAATGACATTGTCACTTCGTGTCAACTTTTTGCTTCGCTAATATGTCTCCGCTGAAAATATATACTTTTAAACCGCTCCTTTGTAAATAATAACTATTTGTGCCGCTCAATTTATTTAAAATACCTTTCTCTTGTGTTGTGAATTAACTATTTGTGTATTAGCGTTAATAACTATCGTGTTGTGGATAAACTTTTACCATACCATACATGACTATCTTTCCGCCCAGCGAGAAGAGGCCAGATAAGGATTCTGCCCTTGGAAGGCGCTTTTGAGCTGTTGCTGGTGAGTAGATTCCAAATACCACCAGACTATACTTATATATTTCTAAACGCTCCACTTTTAATTTATTTATTTATTCAACATATTATCCCCACCTGGTAGTGCAGGTTACGGCGCATTACCATATTTTGGTCCTTCGAGCAGCCGGATCAATTGTTTCCAGCACTTAAAATATTTTCATGTAATTTCATATATTCACATATTTATATATTTATTATAAGTATGTTATATTAAATAGGTACTGTACCTACCACCATTTAATAAGTATTGCAACTACGTTCTTTAATTCGGTATTGCACTTACGTACAATAGGTATTAAACCTACGTACATTTAATGGCTATAAACCTACGCTCTTATAAGTATATAACTACGCTCTTATAGGTATTGCACCTATGTACAATAGGTATTGAACCTACGCTTTTAGAGGTATTGAACCTACTAGATAATATTAAGTTTACCAAGATGGCCTTTGTTGTTGACCAAATTGAAATTGAGCGTCAACTGTCCATATTGTTTGTTGAAAAAGATGCTATCTTTGAGACAGTTACTCACTTGTTTAATGTAGCTTTAAATATTTCTTCTTTTGATTCAGAATCGAATGAGCGATTTATGATCGAGTCTGAAACAATTCGCGAATTATATGCCAAGTTTGAGAGTATAATTGATCGGATCAATGATTTAGTTTTGACCCAGAACCCGGAATCAACTCCAAACTTCTCTGTATTAATGGAATTTGATGATTTATACGCGCGTATTAAAAGAACGCGCAATAGAATTTTGGAGAATGTCGCGAAGGATACTTCTTCACCGTCGCGTCCTAGTAGAATTCATGTTAAATTACCGCCCATAAATTCACTGAGTTTCGATGACAGTATTCTGAATAAACAGCTGACTACTTCGGATTCATTGTCTCAGACGAACTCTACCTTAAAGGCGTTTGTAGTACAGAGTGATCATACAAATATAGCAACTGCTGTTTCAAACTCTTGTACTTACTGTCACGAAACTGATCACACGCAACTGAATAAGTGTGTACAGTTTAAAGGTCAATGCGACTCACGTAAAAGATTCGAGTTTATGAAATTAAAACACGGATGCGTGAACTGCTTAGACACTTCTCATACAGTTGCTGTTTGTAAATCGTCGTCTTTTTGCGAGTTATGTGAAAAACGGCATCATACACTCTTGCATTTTAATAATTATAATAATGGGCATACACATGCAGCTCAGATACATACTTATAAATCTCAGCATGTGTTTAATGATATTATTAACGAATCCGTTAATTGCGACGCAGATACGCAAATTGACGTCGCACCGCATCCTTTTCTTTCGTCCTCTTTGGTTCCCGCGTATGATTCGGGTACAAATACTCCGCCTGCTAATGCTGTAATTTCTTTGAGCATTAACAAGCCTCGTTATTTTCATATTTTACTTCCTACGCAAATATACGCAAATACTAAAAATATAACTAACCGTCAATTAATTCCGCCTTATTTGATTAATAATACTTTTCATTTTCATTTAATGACAACTGTGAAGTGTTGTAAGTTACGCAACCTCACTATATTTCATACTTTATTAAAATCTTACATTAATGGTGTGAGTTTGAGATCACGTCCAATACAGGGTTGTGTGAATACTCAAATTCAATCCCGCGTTCACTTATGTGATCAACATAATATTAAGGCACTGGTTGATTGTGCCACTGATCAGATGTTTACACACTTTATTAAAAAGTGTACTATGGGATACGTGGACAGCATAATATTAGCTGATCTGACTTTGTATATCCCAGGTAACGCTTACTTAGTGTTGGGTGCTCACCTATTTCCGTATTATTTGGGGAATAGGATTGAGTTGGGCACTCGTGCATCTACCGCTTCGCTGACCGCCTTTAATTATGTGCTGACGGCCAATTGTTGTCGCACACAAATCATTTCTACTTCTTTCTTAGCTTTAACTCTCAATGTCTTGGTCCAGACATTTGGGTTAGAGGAAATAACTCATAAACAATACTCAAGCCCAGAAGAAACGGAGTGTAATAATCTTTCTTCTTCGTCCACGATTCAGGATGAAAATAGTCGATATTTTGTGACTTTACCCTTCTGTCAAAAACCCAATGAGATAGGCAATTCTCGATTTAACGTTCTCTGTCGACTTATGAGAAAGAGAGACAAATTTGAAAGAGTGCCTAGCTTAAAGGAAAATTATAATACCATTACTAAGGGCTATATTTCAATAATAGGTTGTTTCTCTAAAGTGTCAAAACCTGAAATCAGTGAATTCACTGATGTTGTATTTTATATACCGCATCCCGCCGCCATACGCACGGTCAAGCTCATGTCATATATTGTACTGGGTGCGAGCGCTAAAATTCATTATGACAATGATCTTTTGTATATAAGGCCTTATATAAATAATTTACTGGCCGATGTATTTTTACTTTTATTTGACATTATAATATTTCCTGTAGCCATTGCGGCTGATATTAGGCAAATGTACTTACAGATTGGTGTTATTAATGACCAACAAAGGGATTTGCGAATATTGTTTAATTTTTCTGGAAATGATGTTTTGAGATTTTTACAGTTCAAACATCTTCCGTTTCAGTTAACGTCAAGCCTGCTAGTTATGCGCATTGAGCGACAACTGGCAGCAGACATTTCTCGGCATTTTCTTAAGACAGTTAATATTGTTGCAATTAAACTGTATTTAGACAAATTGGTCCATTCACTCCCTCATACAGGATCAGTCACCCATCTGGCTCGAGAATTGATCTCTTTGTTCCAGGCTGGTGCTTTTGATTTTGTAAAATGGTCGAACAATTGTACTAATTTGATGCTAAGTTTACGCGTTTCATATAGTTGTTCTGAAGATTTCACTCAAGGGAGTACGGTTATATTGGAATTCTTAGGATTTTCATGGGACCCTGGAAAGTATGTTCTATTTTTTGACGCGTCCCGAGTTAAGGGCAAGCGTACAAAGAGGAATATATTGTCCTTGCTATCTTATTTATTTGATGATGTTTTAAGTCTACCCGCTTCTGCAATTTTGTTTGCCAAGTTGTTATTTGATGAACTTTGGTTACCTTCTTTTACTTTACCTGAGAGTGTCGTTCATCGATTTACCACTCTCACGCATGATTTGTCTTTGCTTATTTATCTTAAGATATTGGGACATAATAGTGTGTCAAACGATTGCATTGTAACCTTTGCAGACGCTTTTATAAACGGTTATAGTTTTGTGATATTATATTTACACATTACTGATGCGTCTGTTGGAATGCTTCGACCTTTATCTTCGAAATATAAAGTTTCCTCAAATAATGACTCTAGCGCAACTTAATTTGTGCACCGCTTTTTTAATGTCAAAAATAGTACATGACATCTACTGTGTTTTTGCCTACATAATATAATCTTTCTCGTCTTATGATCTATTTTATGCCTGAACACTGACAGAAATATTTTTTGCCGCTATATCTATACCGCTTCTATAATGCTCATTTTTGTATCAATTTTGCGTCAAAGTTATTGGATATTGGATGCTAAAACTGTTGTGCGAACAAAATTGAGATAAAAATTGTCTACACGCGATAATCTGGTTCAAGTAGGTAAATTTGTTCTTGCTGGACCAGACAATTCTTCTCCATCAATTGGCCAATAAGTGTCATAACGGAGACTGGTCCCAGTTTTGACAATATGAATCGTGTCGCGATAGTGAAGACTAGGTTCGGTAAATTTGAACGTCCTGTAGTCAAATTATATTCTACCTATTGCCTACACAATGATTCTATTTATTATACTCTTTAATTAATTTAATTATATTTAATTGCAATTGAATTTAATAATTTTTTGTTTTGAATATAATACATAAATAACTTTCTTAAGGTATCATCTTGATTTTCGTTCATGTTAACAAACTCTGATAAGAACCTTTTGAGTTACACTGCTAATTTATAAACCCATTATGTTCTCACTCTTGTTTTGCAAGGTCTACAGCCTTTGGCAAAGGGGGGAGCAATGGTAAGGCCGCTCTACATATATCATAATATTATATCTATTATATTTTATTATTTCATTTAAAATATTATTTATTGTATCTTTGTCTGGTGGCTTGGATTTCTGCTCTTAGGTACATAGCTTGAATGTTGCTGAAAGAGGTGCAGTTTCCTGGCAGCCGGGCCATAGAGCAATCGAAAATCATGAAAAGAACAATAAAATGACATTGTCACTTCGTGTCAACTTTTTGCTTCGCTAATATGTCTCCGCTGAAAATATATACTTTTAAACCGCTCCTTTGTAAATAATAACTATTTGTGCCGCTCAATTTATTTAAAATACCTTTCTCTTGTGTTGTGAATTAACTATTTGTGTATTAGCGTTAATAACTATCGTGTTGTGGATAAACTTTTACCATACCATACATGACTATCTTTCTGCTCAGCGAGAAGAGGCCAGATAAGGATTCTGCCCTTGGAAGGCGCTTTCGAGCTGTTGCTGGTGAGTAGATTCCAAATACCACCAGACTATACTTATATATTTCTAAACGCTCCACTTTTAATTTATTTATTTATTCAACATATTATCCCCACCTGGTAGTGCAGGTTAAGGCGCATTACCACTTTGAAAGTAATGACTTGTATGAAGATGTTACTTGTTTAATACAGATAGTAAATCCCTTTTAAGTCGAAATATGTTGTTACGACTAGCTACGGAAGCCTACTGCGCGTGGCCCGACACGCACTTGGCCGGTTTTTATTTTATTTATTTTATGATTTTCTGTTTTGATGTGGCTTTTAAAGCTAAATGAAAAAATAATTTTAGTTATTACATGATAAAAGCAAATTTACGATTATCTGATAAGATAAAAATAATTATTTTGTGTGATAAAATTTGCCACTATAACTGACAATCGTTTTCGTCAAAGACATTGTTGAAATATTAAAATGTATTTTGAAATATAATGATAACTTCTATTTTGTCGTTTGATTCGTAAGTAAAATATATTCAAAATGACGTAAAATAAAGAATATTTGACATTAGTATAATTGAGGTATCTCCTATGCTAGTAACTTTAGAACCTAATTTCCCCACGAAAATTGAAGTATTTCGTATAAAATGATTGCCTTCTAAAATCTTGACACAGGTATTCCGTAAATAGCAAGTGAGTCACATGATCACAAGAGTTTTCCAGAATCACTTGTTCAAATACTCTACTTGGAAAGGTATATCTGTCGCATACAAATATTTGAATCTTGAGGAAATTGAACCCTTAGCACAAAAGAGATACCAGACACTCTGTTACTGGGTTAGCTTGCGGAAAAAGTATCTATGTAATGGTATATACATGGGTATAAATATTTGAAAATTGATAAAAAAATTGTTACACACAATTTGAAGGTGTCTTTGGACATGAAGACATTCATTATATGAAAAAAAAGTCAAAGATTTAATATTTATAACGCTTCCATGGAATGTTTTAAAAAAAATACGATTGTTTAGCTTTCAAATTGATAATCGTCGTTTGATTGGCGCAGTTCATCTCTTTGGCATTTAAAAATCGGCTCATCGTTTTTTTGCCGGTTAATAATTATGCATTACTTTATCATACAGTACATTGAAATCATATACGCGGAACAAAACACCTACTTAAATTGTATGTTCTATACAGAACAACTCGACACCTAACGTAATAAATTCATGACAATGTCTTTCTCCTCCAATAAAGTGTCGTGATATTATAATTATCACACACTTTACAATTGGAATTATCATAATAATGTCTGTCCCGCCCCTTATTATGAATCACGACGTGGTGTTTAATATAAACTCTAGTGATGGCAATACTGTCACGGGACGCCCGTGAAAAAAAAAGATACACTTTGTAAATCCTAGGATAGTGTTTAGCCATTGTTGTAATTTATTGTGTTGTTTTTGTCGTGTGTTGTTTTGTATATATTTTTATATAACAGATTATTTTCCTATGTTATTTTTTTCTAAACTTTTGGTTAATTTTTTTTAACTTTAAGTTTAAAAATGTTTTCACATACCACAAGGAGAGCTTTTTTAATTCACTAGAAGTAGAAAAAAACCACTCCTGAAAATGACTGTAAATAAGTTATCTTTGCAAATGTTTCTTTCCTACGATAGTTTTGCATTATGTAAGCAAAACACGTGCTTTTCAAGAATACCCGCTTTCTGAAGCATAACTTTGGCCTGAGAGAAGTTAGACTTGCTTGCTTTCGATTTTTGCGTCTTCACTTTAATATTTTCTTAGGGTATATTTTAAAGAAAAATGAATAAGTTGAAGAAGCGTGGTCCTTCTAGATGCTTTTGTTTTCTTAAGTGTATGATTCGAATATTTTAGATACATGTTATCTACCACAATTCTATAAGTATTTTACTTTTGAGATAAGTTATGGCAAATTTAGATATTATTGTGGCGTTATCGTCTTTTAGAATCACATACGTTTCTGATACAAAGTGCTGATATAAAAAAAAAGTACAAAGTTATTCGCCATAGGACTGATGATTTCAATAGTTAAAAAAAATATATATAATTTTATTTAGTACCCCGAAAAAGATTTTATACTACATACATAAAGAAACATACTCCAAATATTTGTACCCTATATTCAGTTCGTAGTTCAACACAAAATTTAGCCCTCGGCTGTCTATTGGAAGGTTTGTTTGTCACATAGAAATACCGTCCCTCCGGAAATTGAGAAATCTTCCGGCTGAAAAGTAGCCCCATCTTGTTTTCTGGTCCGAGGGCTAACCCGACGCCAAATTTTATTGATATTGGTACAGTAATACGCTTTTTAAGGGGGGCAATAAGAAACAATTTTGTAAATGTCATGCTATGCTTCCTATAGCGTATTTTATAGTCGGTATAAATTTATCTACGGTTAAAATTTATTGCAAAATTACTTGTCTTTTATTCTAGAAAAGTTTATCTGTCTATCTTTTGATTCATTAAGGCAAAGCCTAAACTGCTGTTGCTAGAAATTTTGCATAAAGGTTCTTTTGTTTGGAAAAGACGCACTGAGAAGGATATTTTGGAAATTCTATCCCAAAGGGGTGGATAAAGGTCAGTCATTTTTGAAGTTAGAAACACAAATTTTCTTATAGTTGACCTTGAAAATAAATAATAAACGAATTTCTTTATCGGGGTGTAGGTATGTGAATTGTCTCCCCAAGAGGGAGAGTAAGGGGTTTAAATAGTATTAGAAACGCGGAAAACAATCAACACATAGCGTTGTGTATATTTTTCAACTCGCGCTAGGTACTATCCACAGAAACGGCTAGTAACCGTAGTTTGCCGCGGGGGTCAACGAATCCCACGCGGTTGTAGTCGCGGGTAACAACTTGTCAAATATAAGATTCCTTTAAAAAACAATTCACTATTCTTGGTGACAGATCTTTGCCGAATGCTAGATTTGTGACGCCTTTACTCTCGCTATGACACATATTCTTAGAATGACAACTTCAAACTTCTTTGTGATTTAAACGCTTTATTTTAATATGTTATATGCATGTTTGATCCCATGCTGTCACAAGCATCACTACAATCCACCACACTCTCACAACAAGTTCCGTGGGAGATATTTACACACTGGCGGGACCAGTCCACGCAAATGAAGCTGTTGCCGCCTCTGATGTATTGCGATACCATTGTACTAGATTAAGAGATAGTTCTTACTGATATGATTCATCAGTAACACGGCGGTTGTAGTATTTATAGATATACCAGCTGTTGCCCGAGATTCCTGTCGCGTTTTACCTATGGGTAAAAAATAGCTTACCTTAATTCTTGCACACGTAATATTGTATAATTTACCTTTTAGTAAGTTATTTGTATTATTCATTATACTACTACTGATGATGTGAAATTGGTGAGAAATAAACATTTTTTTCATTTTTCATTTTTTTTTCATTCTCAGACTTACCAAAGTGACCAGCTAGCCCAGAGAAAAGTAGAAGTAGATAGAACGTTTTAGTTGTCTATTTTATATGAAACGTCAGTATCTTTCCATCCACTTCTTGGATGAAGGAATCCACTTAGATGAATACAGTAATATTGTATGCATTTTTGACTTTCATAGATGTATTTTTGACTATGCCTTTCTATTGTGAAAAAGTTATTTACAACCTCTTTGGGCCAGCCGTTTTGGAGGAATTCAAAAACTAACACCGTGACCGTGATTTTTATACATTAGGTAGATAAATCTTGATTGCATATCGTATGGAAAGCACACGGCTTATAATACCTATTTAAACTAAAATTATAAACGGAAAAGTTAAGATTTTTTGTTTTTTTTTATTTAACTCAAAAACTACTAGACCGATATCAAACATTTCTTTTCTATTCGGATGCTAGATTATTCCTCAGTAATATAGACTTTATTTATCGAGGTAGCACGCAGATAAAGTGCGCGGCAGTTAGTATTTTTTTTTTTTTGCTATGTGTGATTTTATTAGACAGCTGAAAGCAATTGCTTGCAGCAAACCTTAGCATGGATAAAAGTCGATATTACATGTCTATATTACTCAGAAGGGGGTGGCAGAGGTGTATAACACCCACACTTCACCTGATCCTAAATGATAGCACGTGAGCCTATCGCCATGCACTGGGCACAATACCAACTCCATTTCACTCCAACGTAATTATGACGATCAAAAATAAATGACATGTTTCTTGTTTCAAATATTTTTTTTCTTTATATCCTTTTCAGCCAAACAGTCAAAAAGCAATACACACAAACCCAAACAAAATAGTTGCGTTTCGTTCGTACAAACATCACAAATAGAAACGAATGTTCTACCATCATCGAGCTGACGATTCGATCGACCAAAATGCACTCTATTTTTTAGTTTCGATCACAACTTTAAATTACTATTGCAAACTAGTAACGTCCTATGCAAGTTTAATAGCATCCAACAACATCGATACTTGCACTAGCACTTCCCTGAAAATTTAAACGGATCTACCATCCACAATTGTTCGACACACATTGCTGGTTTTGGTTTGTTCACTGATTCAAAAGCTTTACCATAGTCTTCAATGTATGTTGTAGAAGTGAATATGACAAAGCTGGTTGCGTTTGTTGGTAAATGGTCGTGTATATTTGTTTTACGCGGTTCATTCAATCAATCGCCCCAGTGAATGCTGATTGGTAAATAAGGTACCCGTTTCCATATATTTTTTGCGATCGTGCCCGTATCACGCGGCTTAACAATCTGTCAACAGCAATACGGATTTTTGTTTAAAAAATATTGTATTGTTCCCGATAATTGTTCGCGTACACGAGATTTTGTTATAAGGGGACATGTAATTATAAATAATTTTATTTAAATTAAATTGAAATTGTTGTTCGAATATTTTAATTTAATAAAAATTAAGCTTGGTCATAATTGTTTTGTTGATCGTAAACGCTTTTAATATATAATTCAATATTTATTGATTTTACAAAGCAAAATCTATGAGTTAAAATTATTACTTGAGTGCACAAAGGAGTCTAATTATGGTCAAATACCATAAAGTAGACTTAATATTATAGGTACCTACTAGAATACTGTTAACCATGTCTAGAATCTGTGGTTTTGATAACTATTACATATTATTCACACTATAAAAACACAACAAATATAAAAGGGATAAAATCAAGTATGTAGTCGAATATTGTAATACGGCGTCGAAATGTACGCCGTTATGGAAAATCCACAAAGGCCGAGGATCGTTTGATGTTCAAATAGAGAGATTTTCAATTTGCATCGTATCGCTGAAAGGCGAGACGACACTATTATATAGCTCTCGATGACGTCAAACGACATTGCGTATCAAGTACATTTTAGGTTACATTTGAGATGATATGAGTACCGGTCAGTGTGTGAAAAGAAGTAAGATTCGATAAATAAATAATAATAATAATAACTTTCTTTATTCAGACAAATTAGTGCACACCTTACAATTTTTAAAATGAAGCAGTTAAAATTAATTACATAATTGATACATAAATTATTAAAATATATCACATTATTATGAAATTATATATAATAATTAAATATCACAAAAAATACACAACGCCATATAGCCCCAAACTAAGCAGAGCTTGGACTATGAGGTACTAGAATAACTGATATACTTTTATTTTGTAAATATATAACTATTATACATAGAAATAAATAGACCTCATCATTCGTCGAGTTCTTCCTATGGATGAGATGCCTGAAAGCTCAGCCACCAGATAGCCTATACTACCCAGGAGGTTGTAGCAGAGGTGTACAACACCCACACTTCACCTCTTATGTTTAGGTCCCATGTGATACGGGGTGAGTCTATCGCCATCTACCTGTTACAATTCTAATTCTTCTGTGCTGTTGACGGATTAGTCCTAAATTACACTTTTGCCTGACCCGGGAATTGAATGATAAAGATAAAGATAATTTTTTTAATAAGGTTTAATATTAAATACATGTTCAGCAATGTTTTGCCGTAATTATGACATGCGAAAATTTCATGCGTTTTATTATAAAATAGTCTATAATATAATAATCTAAACAGTGATCCAGATATTCATTAAATCAAATAGAAATAGTAAAAGTAAAATGTCCACAATTTATAATAACCTTATAATAATAATAAATTTTTAACTCCATCTGAATCTGATACTTCACGGTGAGAGACCGCATATGCTATCTACTAGACTAAAGAGGCAGGTGGGTTGGTGAAAGCGCGGCGCGGCTGCTCGGGCCGAGGGTTCTGTCCCCATGCCCGAGCGGCTGCGAGCTTGGCGCGAGGAGGCCCACCGGACGCTGATGGTCCGGTGGGGGAATCGGCTGGGGGCTCCACGGGCTGGTTTTCGGACCGTGGAGGCGCTCCGGGCGATTCTCGAGGAGTGGGCAGGGCGGCAGCATGGGACTCTCTCCTTCAGGCTAGTGCAGGTATTGACCGGGCATGGTTGCTTCGGGAAGTACCTGCACAGGCTGAAGAGGGAGGCGAGCCCCATGTGCCACCACTGCGACTGCGGTGAGGACTCGGCGCAGCACACTCTCGAGCAGTGTCCAGCTTGGGAGGTGCAGCGCCGGGAACTCACCGCGGTCATAGGGAACGACCTCTCGCTGCCGGCCGTGGTTGCGGCCATGGGCAGCGCGAGGTCGTGGGATGCGGTCGCATCCTTCTGTGAGGACGTCATCTTGCAGAAGGAGGCGGCGGAGCGGATCAGGGAGGACGCACCCCTGGCTGATCCGCTCCGCCGCCGGCGAGCTGGGCGGCGAAGGCGCGCGTACGCCGCGAGCCTAATGCCGCCCTAAGCGAGGCCGCGGGCGGTGGAGGGGGTTTTCCGCCGCCCGCTGATGCCTTCCGCGACGGAGTGACGCCCTGGGTGTGCCCGGGGCGTCGCTACGAGAGTAGGACTGAGTAGAGTCGGGTGCCCGGTCAGTGGTCGGACTGGGCACGGTCGCCGCGGCGAGCCCTGTGGATGTAAGATCGATCCAGGGCTCGCCGACCCACCATCTTTCGGCGACGAGGGCACACCGCGGGGTTTTAGTGGGTATTCTGTGCCGTTTAACATCGTAGGCACGGGAGTCCCACATAGCCACTCTGCCCGTCCCCCCACGGGTAGGGTGGTATGCGTAAATGCATTTCCCCGCGAAAAAAAAAAAAAAAAAAAAAAAAAAAAAAAAAAAAAAAAAAAAAAAAAGGTGGGTTGGTGAAATACATTTTAAGTTAAAGAAAAAGTGATTTTCGTTTTCAAGTAGCGTTACTGGCAATAATAAGTATTATGCCTATCATATTAAGTGTTTGTGTGTGTTACATACAAACGTGCATTTTAGTGTTTTAGATGTGATTTGTCTATAAAAAAAATTAAAAAACCTAATATTATTAAAGTTAAACACTTCTTCTTCTTCTTTTGTGTCAATATACAGTTTTTGCCCAAAAAGCAGCAACGTCCACTCCTTTTTTATTAGTTGCATAAGATTTTAAACACTTATTACTTTTGTATGAAAAACAGCCAAGCAATCGTTCCCCTTAAATTCGATTGAACCGTTTTTAATATCTTCCACGATGTATTGTAGTCATCCGCTGCATGTCTCAGACGCGGAGGATGCCCTCACGAATACATAGTTTGAATATTTCCAATAAAAGCCACCAGGCCAGACGTATGATCGTCGTGAATATATTTATTCTCTTTTATTTCCTTTTGTATCAATATTTAGCACGTACAATAATGGCTGAAAATTGTATTGTTCGTGGTGTACCATTTGGAAATATAGTGCGGTTATATTAACACATAATAATTAACATCAGAACATCACGCCTATAATACCCAGAAGGGTGTTTCAGAGGTGTACAACACCCACATTTCACCTGTTATATTTTTAGGTCCTATGGGATAGAGGGTGAGCCTATCGCCATACACCGGGCACAATTGCAACTCCGTGCTGCTATGGAGAATTACCTGAAGGAAAGTTCACAAATAAAACTTTGCCCGACCCGGGTATCGAACCCGGAGCTCGCGGTGAGAGGCGCATACGCTATCCACGCAACACACACACCAATGAGGCATAATACTTTTTTTTTTTTTAATTCTTTATTATTTTAATATGGGGTTTTATCCACACGGATACGTTAACCCTATCGTACCTTATAGGTATAAATTATTATTTAAATTTTTCAGTTTGTATGTAACACAATACATAAACGATTAAAACTATATTGACAAAATGGACACGAACAAACATGCATTTAAGTGTTTTAGATATAATTTGTCTATAAAAATAGATAAAACTTTATAATATTAAAGTTAAACTTATATTACGTTCGTATAAAAACGCGGCGTTCCCGAGCGCCGCTCTACTTCTAAGTTATGCAAAAGTATCTACGTATTATATCTCGTCGTATATTTTTGAATATCTGGACTTTGATTTTGACTGCTTAGGAGTTCTGTTAGTATGCTTGCTTTACTTGAATAGTAGTTAGTTTATATCAAATTTTTTTTTTGTGTTTTAATTTTGCATAAAACAAGGTTCTATTGTATTATTAAAACCGACGTGAGGTGAAGACATTATTATTGAGAAAACGGGTTACTCACGTTACTTTAGCCGGGATATGCCGACTAGTTTCGAATCTAGTAAGTAGATTCATCAACTGGGCTATTAATCGCGTGTCGTCGCCTCTAGTCTAGTACACTAGTAGTCGCACCAGTCGGCATATCCCGGCTAAAGTAACGTGAGTAACCCGTTTTCTTAATAATAAGGTTCAATTGATTAATAATAAATTATACTTTGAGTGTCATTATTTATTTTATAGCTTTGACAAAATATTAAATAATACAAAAAAAATCATACCTAACTATGTACAGCTTAAAGAGAAATAGATATAAAAATTTAAAATGTTATGCGTCAATAAATACTTCCGCATCAATGTCAAATGCGGGTGACGTACCCTGGTTGCTCCTTCACAATCTCAAGTAAACAAGGTAACCAAGACTAAAATACCGAATTGTGGCATATTAAATTGCGTTTTGGATCTATTATAACGCTATGCAAGGAATACGGTGAGCGCCCAATAACACTGTACACACGGCAACCGATCAACCTATATATATCCAGTATAATTTGATCCCGCATTTCATGGCAAGTCTAAACAACTCGTGACCAGCTTATACTGGAAATGTACAGGTTGATGTGTAGCCAGTACATAACATAATACATAACCGGTTATTGTCTGTAAGGGGAGGGTGAGCACAATGGCTAGATATTGACATTGCTGCATCGCCACTATGTTATGCCACTTGTTAGCTAATGATAGCCGCTGAAATCTGTGACGCCTCAATGCTTTATTGATTCACTGTGTGTTGGAGGAAGCTATTACCACTAATCGATTCTATGGGAAGATGAACAATGGAGATAACGTAACATCATAACATCACGGCTATATTACCCAGAAGGGTGTGACAGAGGTGTGCAATACCCACGTTTCACCTGTTATGTTTATGTCCCTTGTGATAGAGGGTGAGCATATCGCCATCTACCGGGCCCAATTCCAACTCCGTGCTGCTATTGTGAATTTCCTCACCGTAAGTTCACAAATAATACTTTGCCCGACACGGGAATGAAACCCAAGACCTCGCTGTGAGAGGCGCTTACGTCTACCTTATATTCTATTCATGTAGTATAAAATTTTAGAACTGTAGTAGAAATTTATAGTAGAATTAAATTTTAGAACTACATATTATGAATCAATGTTTTAGTCACCACTTATCAGTTTCTAATATATTAGTTTAATTAGACTCGACCGAGAAAATTAAATTATTAAAAATAGCACGAAAATTGGCTAGTCTTAATGCCTGAAACCACAAAACTGAAACTCTAAAAATATTATAACGTATCCAACTTCTCATACACTATCCCGTTTTCTATTCCGATAACGTATGTTTAAACAAACATTATTAACTGACCAAATTATAAATTCTACTAGTATCATAAATGCGAAAGTTAAGGTTATTTTAAAGGGTACATTTAACGCAGCAATTTGTAGTAATCAAGCAACTTATTATCAATCTCTAACATTAGTGAGTTCCTTGGATTTCCCCCTCCCTCCCCTACTAATCAGTCTCCCCTACAAACCCTCTAATAAGTCGTCGAAAATTGTTCATAACATTTTCAACCGATAATTTCTACGAAACGTTCAGCTAAACTCCACACAAAATACATAAGCCACCGACAAATACGTTCGCTCCCAGACTCCACTAAGAGTAATATCAAACGCCGCCGTAACACCCTCTTAATCATTGCAAAGTTGCGACACATTTACATACACTAACTTTGTTCTCCATTGCCACTTCAGTGCAAGTTACTCAAGCTGCTCTGATTTGCCACCCAGCAATGTATTACGTATTCAGTATTCTCAAATAACGCTCGAGTTATTGTTGCTCGTAAAATTATTGTTGAAATAGTTTGTACATCGTTTTGGTATGATTATTGCAATCTAAATTGTTTGCTTAATCTCAAGCTGGATAGGAATGCTTGACTGTTGTTAGTAACAAACGTGAGGCAAATGTTTGTAGTATCCTTTGTTTTGGCTGCATAGTTTTCGTGATAGCAATGATTTCTCCTATCAAAGTATTGTCATTTTAAGTAGTGCCAAATAAGGCATATATTGCTCTCATAGTAAAAAAAAAATAATAATAGTTTAACAAAACTAAAAAACACGCTGTTAAAGTACTTCTAACTAAAGAGTGAAAAATAATTCCTAATATAAGCTGAAAATGGTAATGAACAAAAAATACTAGTACTTATTATTGTGAAATAGCGTGGGGCGCTCTGTGCCATATTTTTCGTCTAACGAGCAACCCAGGCTTTTTCACAATAATACTAGTATTTTTTTATTTATTTTATACCTTTTAGTTTAGTTTATTTATAAGAGCGTTTTTTTTTAAATTAATTTTTAATTTTTTTATCGAATTATTACATTGTCATCGATCAGGTGTGCAAAATTTGAATGAAATCTGTACGTTTAAAGTGGGTCAAAATCGAGTCCAAAGGAGTCGGTTACATACATACATACAACATACACATACAGGTGAAGCTAATATAAGCGTGTTAAAAATACAGATCTCATAAGTGCATAAGTGCAAATTTGGCTCCCCAAGGTTCTATCTCTACGCGCCGCAGCCCTAATTGGTGACAAAATGTATGACCTGGTGGTTTTGCAAGAGTGACTTAGAAACTTTTTGTGGGTTGTGAACAAAAATAAATATCTTGGTTTTAATATTGTACTTACAGTCAGGCCATTGGCTTACGCATAAACCTTGACTTAGACTAAAGGATTGTTGAGAACTAGAACTCATGCAAATCACTAAACTCTACAATCTAATTAAAGTATAGGCCCTTCCCCACATTAGGCGTGCGCGATCGACACGCGTGTGGACGCGCTGGCTGCACACACGTAACACGGGGTCAGCCTAAGAGTTCGTATTTGACAATGTTATCATTGCGGTCTGGATCCTAATAATTGCATTTTTACTGACACTAAGGGCTTTTGGCCTTTAGTTTAAATAATATTTGATTCATAAACATACCAAACAAATCGATTCCATATTTTATAACATGATAAATGTCACAATAATGATGATAAGTGTCATTGTATTTGTCCCAATTACATGACGCTAATGATGTCCAATTCCAAAGTCAATGAAACAGTGATGACCTATGACGTAGATTAATGATATTTCCATTAGATTATCATTATCCATAGCCATACACAACAACTGACGACTTTTTTATTAATATAGCTAATCGAATCAAGCGACTATTATTGTCCTGATGGACGTTTGATAAAAAATGGTGTAATTTGTTTCAATGTACTTTTTATTGTATCACTTACGAGTCAACGGCGTGCATTACCATGATTAGAAGTAGTTATATTCTATTCATGTATTATAAGTAGTATTAAATTATAGAACTATTATTATTACTATTATAATTATATTGATTGGATATACACAACTACAATAAGAACCTAAGAAACTAAATAATGGAATACGTAACTATATTTACATCAAATAAAAGAAGAATATAAACTTATTAAATTAAATAAAACTCTTAAAAGGTTCAGTTGTCAAAAAATACGTTCGCATCGATGTCAACCGCGGGTAACGTACCCAGAAGGCTGGCGGCATTGTCACATTGTATATTGTATTGTGTATTGTAGTTATTACATTATCAGTTTCTAAAAACAACAGTATTATGATAACCGACAAAGATAAAAACATTTGAAAACCGTATTTCAATGAAACCACAAAACTGAAAAATAAATAATCGACTACTTATCAAAGACACAATCTCCGTAATTGCAAACCAACAAAATTGAATCTGAGAGTCTCATTATATCTAAGCAAAGTTCTAACGACTCTATCAAAATAAACTTTTAAAATATCCGTCAACTTTATAAGTATTCAAATAGGTAATAAAAATTTCCTTAGCACGGTCACAAACTTGATATTTCATGAATCCATTATAGCAAGTTTATGAGAAAAATGATAAGTTGTTCTAAAAACGCCATAAAGCAGAATCTCGCAGTAAAAATGTTTTGTAGGAGAGTTTTTACGATCGTTTGATCACCCATCACGACGGTTGTTTTATTATTAAGTAGCGTATATATGGTTGTGGGTAAATATTTGATGGCTGACTTTTTCGAGAGGAAATATCTTCATTACGGTAGAACAGTTTACTCATGTTTTCAGGCAGGTGGCGTCTAGTGTTTATGAGCTGCAATGCTGTGTACTGGTTTAATGCAGCCTAGTTTGCACAAATTTCAGTATCTACTCATGCTAGCAGCTCAAGGCCGCGAGCATTACAAATGACGAATCTTCAACGATACATTACAGGCGAATGCTTGCTGTTTGGGAGCACCTTTAGACTCATACACTGCATGTAAACAGCATTTACAGGTTAAGAATAGTGTTGTAATATTTTAAAGCAAAATTTAGCTTTGCTATGCCTTTTTGTATTTTATATGACCCAAGTGCTTTGCCAATCCATGGATTGGTATGCCACTAGACTAGAATCCATGGCTGAATTGGCAAAGCACTTGGGGCGTATATTTAGGGGGTGCAGGTTCGAGTCCTGCTGGATTCTTAATTTTTCAACTTCAATATTATATAAAGAATAGTGTTGTCGCCACGTACGCCATCCAGATTGTCCGTATAACGAAACCGATTTTTGACCACTTTGACATACTTGACAACTGACAAATAGTTGTCAACTAGAGTTATATTAAAGCTTGCAATATTCAAACTAATTTCCTTTTTTTTCTTTATCTACGCATAAGTTGCGAGCTCACTAAAATCCATTCATTGTACGTAGCACTTAAGTTTGTGCAGTTAAACATTGTTTCACTAATTCATCTTTTATTTACAACGAGACACTATTTGCTCGACAGTTAATGTTTTGTATTAGAGTTTGGTAAAAGTAAAAACAATAAATCATTCCAAGCAATGTTGCCTAAATATCCGGATCAAACAGTCGTAAATAAATGACAATACATCTTATATTCCTTTGAACGCCAAACGCGTGCTCCAAAAACGTAGCTGCAGTGTGCAGTACAAAGAGGTGAATTCTAAACAGAATCGGAACGTAGTGCATTCGTGCATAATGCGATACGGACCGAACTATCGCCATTTGTCCAAATCTGTTCCACTCGCGAACTTCTATTTGAAATTCTGGGCTAAATCATTTGATTTCACCAGGGCATTATTCGGGTGCAAAAATTACATACACATAACATCACACCTCTATATTACTTAAAAGTGTGTGGTCGAGGTTCAAAATACCCACACTTCACCTGCTATGTTTATTTATTTATTTATTTATTTAATAGGTACATCAACAATATACATACAATAATATTACTGTAACACGTGCTTGAAATTGTTTGGGTCTTGTATGCATATCTTTTATAAATGTACACAACACTCTTTGTAGTTTATAGACACGTTATTATGTTTAGGTCCTATGTAATAAGAATGAGTTTTTTTTATTCGGTTTTTAGTTATATTTTGTTATAGCGGCAACAGTAATACATCATTTGTGAAAATTTCAACTGTCTAGCTATCACGGGTCATGTCTTACAGCCTGGTGACTAATATAGAACAAAAATGAGCAAAAAGCACGTTTTTTGTATGCCCCTCCCCCTTACAAATACATTTTATTTATTTTAAAGTATTTGTTAATATAGCGGCAACAGTTTTACAACATCAATGAAAATTTCAAATATCTAGCTATAACGGTTCATGAGATACAGCCTGGTGACAGACGGACGGCGAAGTCTTATTAATACGGTTCCGTTTTTATCCTTGTGTACGGAACCCTAAAAAGCGCACTTTACAATACTTTTGATTAATGAATAGACTTAATACCCAATAAATGGATCACCTGTGATGCGTGACTAAATTAACCGTTTTTCATATTTAGTTTATGGTACCGTCTTTTCACTCGACTTTGTTCACTGGAGTTCTAATACCACATACCTATAGCACACTATAACCGGATGCAATAGTGTTGTGCAATAACAATATATGACCTGAAAACTTTCCAGACAGCGAGATTTTAAAATAAAGGTAGATTGATTTAAATGTAGGTCGCAACTAGAATAGAAACTGTATGGAACTGGCAGGCTTCGCTAGCGTCATAGTTTTAGACAAAGCCAACGCGACTGAAGTATCGGAGACTGCAATGCAGGTTTTAAATATCTCTTGTTTATGTTAAGTAATGAAACTGACAATATGTTCTAATTATTTATCAATTCTTATAGATAGATAGATGCAAAATACTTTATATCTACATGTTTTATTCAATTTACCTGATGAACATAAATCCTTGGGAGATTTATAATTATTTACTGACTAACTAATATCGAATTGCGCTGATAGAGTTTGGCGCTTCGATTTATGACGTAGTTTAGGGATCCGCCAAGAAATTATATTCTACTAGCGACCCGCCCCGGCTTCGCACGGGTACAATGCTGATACTAAATACACTACAGAAAAACTGTGAACGTTGTTTACAAAAACACAGCGGCCCGCTCCGGATTTGCACGGGTATATAATATATAGCCTATGTCACTCACTAAAAAAATGATTAAAATCGATCCAGTAGTTTGATTTATTCATTACTGGCCGTGGCCCGCACGCGTTAAATTTGGAGTAAAACAATTCCCCCTTTCTATGCATGTATTATACATAAAAACCTTCCTCTTGAATCACTCTATCTATTGGAAAAAACCGCATCAAAATCCGTTGCGTAGTTTTAAAGATTTAAGCGCACATAGGGACAGAAAAGGCGACTTTGTTTTATACTATGTAGGTAGTGATGATAATTCACTTTCTCTAACTAAAGGGCTGAGCGGATCAAAAGTTTCTATAAAATTCAAGGCGGATGAAGTCACGGACAACAACCAGTATTTAGTATATTATAGGCAAGTTCTACGCATAGCAATATAAATAAGAATTGTTTGCCAAGGTCTCGTTGGTATAGCGGTATCATTTGTCTCGGGCATAAAGTGATGTAAGGGATTTTTACGTTAGGAAATACTCAATAGAAGCACGAAGTTGGAACTGTGCCAGGTGGATGACCTAAAATATTACGGGTGAAATGAGGGTGTTGCATTTTACACTTTTGCGATGGAGGTAATATAAGCGGGATGTTGTAGTTATAATGACGTAGGCATCCGATGAGAAAGGATTTGCCAACATTTACTCCCTCTGAAAGGTTGAGCAGGGATGCAAGATTGGAACCGTTGTCTATCTATGGGTAGTTTTGTGAGAATGCGTACATAATAATAGCAGCCCTGTATTTTATACATGTCCGAGTGCTGGGCTCGGGCCTCTTTTCTTGATGAAATGGGTTAGGCCTTGGTCTACCATGCTGGCCAAGTGCGCATTGAAAGACTTCACATTTCCTCGAATACTTTTTAGGCACTCTCAGGCATGCAGGTTTCCTCACGATGTTTTCCTCTACCGTTAGCCTGTGATAATCGATATAATAAATACACATATCTTCAAATACACGAATCTTAACTATTTTCTGACAGAGGTGTGTGCCGTGGGTTCGAACCCGAGACCTTTGACATCGCAGTCGCAGACATCAGTAATGCGTACATAATAAGCCGGAATTGTTTGCCGATGTCATCCCTCATGCAATAAGAAGAAAAGTTCCATCATGAAAGGAGTTCCGTTATTCAAATGTAGATTATTTTTGTCTGCATTCAAAGACATTCCCCTGCTACATAATACCATTACTTGGGTACCTATCCATTATTAAAACGGAAACGATCCCAGTACTTTATACTTCTTTCGCGAATAAAAACTCTTGGGGTGCATAAAATAACAATGTTGCACCTTTTGTAGACGCTCAGATTCGCGTAGTATGGCCGTCGTATGGTTTCAACGAACAATAAGTGCCTAGTTAGTAGGCGTATGGAAAATATGTGAAGAAACAGCTAAAATCTTTTTATTAAACATCACGCCTATATTAGCCAGATGGGTCTGGCAGAGGTGTACAGCACCCACACTTCACCTGTTATGTTTAAGTACCGTCGGATAGGAGGTGAGCCTATCGCCATCCACCAGGCTCAATTTCAAATCCGTGCTACTATTGTGAATTTCTGATGAAAAGTACACAAATAAAGTTTTGCCCGACCCGGGAATCGAACCCGATACCTCTGTACACCCTGTAGGATAATATTATCCGGAACGGTGTGGCAGAGGTGTACAACACCCACATTTCACCTATTATGTTCAAGTCCCATGGGATGGGGGGTGAGCCTATCGCCATCCACCGGGCACAATTCCAACTCCATACTGCTATTGTGAATTTCATGACGGAAAGTTCACAAGGCGTGATGTTTTTTGTTTACATTAGATAGAACGCCATAAGCGATTACACTATCCAATGGTCCCAATGACAAGGCCAAATACACGCATTCACTTACACAAGCACACCCAGTCTCAGAACAAATCTTTGCGAATCACACAAAGATTTGTCCCATGTGGGGATCGAACCTACAACACCAGTGTAGTGGAGAGCGGGAGGCGACCGCTTAAACGATGTTATTCGTTAACTTTTAAATGTTGAAATAGCATACTCGTGTAAAGAGATAGGTACAGTAGGCCATGCAATTAATTAGCTATGCAGGGCAAAAACTTCTACGCCATACTGAAAACAGACTGCATGTGTGAAATTCATATGTAATATGTGTAATATACCCACTATTTAGATATGTAACTCACTTATATCCATAACTGGTGTAGTAAGTCTTTACTATGACATAGAAATTTTTTCCCTGCATAGCTGACTCGTTGGCCCACTGTACATTATTTTCGAAACAATTCAAGAAATTTCACTCGTGCTTGTATCATATTCTATTCTTACGCGAATAAGTTCCACTGCCTGCTAACGTCAGACACTTCACAGCCGTGAGTCGTGAAACCGCCGCGCCGCTTGTTATGAAACATCGCACAACACATGCCCTATACAAATATAATGTGCAACTTTAGTAATATATCTGAGTGTATTATGATCCCCTGGTACTTTGTTCTGTTGACATACACACGTAAATATACAATAATAGTCCACCGTTAAATGTATAAAGCAAATTTGACATTTATTTTATAGTTTTTATTATTATTCTGGGTAAATGTTACTAGGGTCGTAGAATTAGAAAAAATACAGTTAAATGTAAAAATATCACAGGTTAAAGTTAGGTTAGTTTATTATTCTGAAACATTGTTTTGTCAAGAATTTATCTCGTGTATCATATTATATTCATACGTGAATAAGTTCCACTCCTCGCTACCGTTGGACATTTCACAGCCGTAAGTCGTGAAACCGCCGTTTGTTACGAAACATCGCACAACACATGCCCCATACAAATATAATGTGCAACTTTCGTAATATCTCTGAGTGTATTATGATCCCTGGTACTTTGTTCTGTTGACATATAGATATGACACACACTTCCCTACACCTAATACTTTCTGCTGTTTTCAAAATTGGACAGAGCATTCAGACAGGAAGTCAAACAGACAAATAAATAAAAATATAGCTTTTATGCTATGTGTAGGATCCAATCTTTACTCCAGCCAATAAGTGTCGATTACCAAGATGTTTATGGATTTAAACGAATAAAACAACCATTCGAATCAAGATGTCAGAATATAATGCCTCAAAGTAATTATTTTACCACATGACATTTCAAAATAGTGTTGCCACAATATAAACCATAATCGGTAAAACTATAATATTGATTTAATAAATAGTAATGATATTATTTGTATTTTTAAATCAACTTATCAATACAACAGTTTTAAAAAGTAAATTTATGTATTACTTATTATGGTATTCAAATAACCTTACATACGAACATACACTTTTAATACTTAAATCAGGTACAATCATTCCTGTTTATATTATAAATGCGATAGTTTGTGAGGATGTGGAGATGCTTAAATGACTATTACTCTTTCACACGAAAAATACTTATTGAATTTGAATGAATTACAGCATACATGTAGCTTATAGTCTAGATTTAAAAAATAAAGCAATAGTAGTTTATTCGATGTACAACGGGAATGGAGCCGCGGGCGGCTGCTAGTATGTATTTCTATTGAAAAGTTTAAAAGAACCAAACCAAAATCTAGAAAGACTTCCTAGAAATGTTATCAAAGAAATGGAAACAACTTCAAATCTGTAAAGTAGCAGTAATAAGGTTGTAGTTCAGCTGCCAATAAGTGGCCGCCAGAGCTCGTCTGCAGGTCAAGTTGTATGTAATACTCTAATGGATTGCCGTGGCTAGAAAATGGTGAAATAAAATTGTGGTTCTGTTTAGCTGGTCTGTTTCTGTGGGGCTTTAAAGTAGAATAGTTTTCTGCAATTTAAAAATGGATTGGTTGAAATTCTGTATCAGTTCAGTACTGTTTTGTTTGCTGTGAATCGTTACAGGCTATTTATGTTGGAGCTATTAAGGACGTTGTTTAAGAGGCTCGTGGCAAAGTCGAAGCCGCGCCGACAGATCGATCTTACAGGTTAAGCTATGCTAAACGCGGTCAGCCGTGGATGGGTGACCAGCTTTACATTACTAGTTTTCCTCCTTGCCTCGGAGATCACGTTAAGCTTTCGGTCTCGGTTGCCATTTCTGCCGGCCAGAACGTCGACAACTAGTCTAACAAAGAGTATCGTATAACTTCGTACTGGGTAGTGGAGACCTGTTGGCAGTCGGTCCACATAAAATATTGATATTCAGCTTAATCCGTTAGAATAGAAGCCGAGCCTATTGTAATTGGAAAAGGGCTCGGCGAATTGATTGATTAAAAATAACAACATTGATAAAAACCTACCATTCGTACAGTTCTTATTTGCTACGATAGGTTTCTTAACTGCTGACATTGTCTTGAACAACTTTTATCTGTTCTATCCGCCTTTGTAAAATAAAAATAACTACGATAAAGGCCTGTTTGACAATCATCAAGAGAAACACACCCAGCAGATAAATTATAACTTAACCGAATATTAAAATGACACTTGACCCTCGAAACTCTATGACTCTCCCACGCTGGATGGTTAAATAGTTTACTGAATGCATAATATCATGCATTGCTTCGTTATTCGTGCATTGAGTTACCTATTTTAACCGAAACCACAAAACTTCATTACATTTACAAAGCCAATACAAACGATTTACTCTGAAGAATTACACAACATTAAAACAATATGGTCTTACATTTAGAGAACGATATTTTTGTTTCGACAGAACCGCCGCTGACCGCAACGAACGAAGCCACATCATAGAACAAATACCTTCAGAACCTCTATTGTTTTGTATTTTGTTAATCAACAAACAACAGACACAATTTTAACATTAAAGGAAAAGAAAGATGAAAGATAAATGGCAACACGGAAACGTTTGTTGATAGAACCCCGAATATTGAAAACACAAAAGCAAAAACAAAGCTTGTTTTCCGAAAAAGCTTTTATTAAACGTATTGCCGTATTATTATACTTAAAGGTATTATTATATATTCGAAGATAGAGGCTCACCTTCTTTTGCTAGGGACATAAACATAACAAATGAAAGGTGGGTGCTTAACACATCTCCCTTTTCAAAAACATAACAAACAAGAATTAAGAAGAAGTGTAAATTTCACATATTAATTTTCTAATAATAAATAATTTCTAATGGATTTTTATTATTTAGCCATGCTTAGCAATCTAGTGCTAAATAACAGTCAACATTTTTTTTTAACTTGAAGCGGGGCTTGAACCCATGACCTAAGGATTCCGTCCTATCGCTCTACCATCTGAGTTATCCAAGCCACATTCCAAATCCACGAATCTTTTGACTGTATGATGCACGTCTTTTTGGACGTCTCGTGTCATCTATAATTATTGTACCTACATATTAGTAGGTAGCAATCAACATGCTTGATGTTACAATCCAAAACCAACGGGACAATTACACTTCTATCTATCTTATCCTTCTGGGTAACTTTGAATTTAACAAACATTTTACACCTAACACACAAACCTCACAAATCAATACTCCCAATAGCACACAACAGACACTACTTTGAATAGCTCCAGCCATACATCAGATATACAAATAGCCTCACTACAGCCAGTCCATTCAAATCAGACAAACTAATATACCTACCATAATAGTTCTGAAAGCATTGTACACAAATCAAAGGATATCGATTTGATATTAGGTCAATATTCAATGCCTAGAGTCTTATTCGGTTTGAATTAAGATTTGTAACTGCCTTGTTGGTTTAGTGGGTAACGTGTGCACCTCTCACCGCAAGGTTTCAGGTTCGATGTCCGGGTCAAACTAAATTTATATTTGGGATTTTTCCGTCAAACTCTTAATAGCAGCACGGAATTGGAATTGTGTCTGGTTGGTGGCGATAGGCTTACCCTTTTTCACCAGGCCACAATAAAATAGTCTTTCCTGTGTAATGTACGCCTGATGTTATTTTATAATTTAATGCGAATATGACAAAGCAAAAATTAGCAATCAGCATAACTATAACACCTATCACCCAAACTTCACAGATCAATACTGCTAATAGCTCACAACAGACACTGCTTTGAATAGCACCAGCCATACATCATCTATACAAATAGCCTCACTACATACAGTCTATTCAAATCATACAAACTAATTCTGTAAGCATTGTACACAGATGCACGGTATATCAAAGGATATCGATTTGATATTAGGTATACCTATATATTCAATGCCTAGAGTCTGTTTGGTTTGAATTAAGATTTGATGTAGTAACCGCATTATTTAGCTTCAATTCAATGATGATAAAGAGTAAAGGATTTAGGATTTAGGAGTTAAGGATTTCCATTTACCCTCAAAAAGTATCTTTTTCCTCTAGCACTCTAAGGTTTGCTGGAAGAAAACCCATTTTAGTGGTTAAGCTCGCCTTTGTACATAAATTTAAAATTGTATTTTATATTATTGTATTGTTTTTCATTTGTACAATAAAGAATTAATTAAGAATAAAGGCACAGTAACACTATGCAAGTTTAACAATACAATTCTGATGTTGGCAACTGTTAATCGCGATTATAAGACAGAGATGTGATGTGGATTTTGTAGCATTTAGCTATGCTCAGCAAATTATACTAAGAATCAGTTGAAAAAAGCACACCGGGCAGTACCTTAAACCAACCAGCTACGGTCGAATCTTGCCGGCGACCTAAATTTCTCAACTATATGCTACGTCATTTCGTGACGTCACGTTCATTCATTTGTTCCTATCTTATGTAGGATACAATGTTATACTAGGTAATAAGTTCAATAGTATAAAATGGAAGTCACACTTTACCGACATGGAAATAAAATTCAGTTAAAAGAAAAATAAAACAAAAGATCGCACTCTCAAACAAATTTTCGACCCTGAAACTTTAGATCGCCATACGTCCACTCCATGTCCATTACGCAAATAGATCGAACACACGCTCAGATTTACATTGCAAATGTTTGCGTCAAAGGACGAAGTCCACCAATTTTTCATTTGACGGAAAACTTTTGGTGGAAGTGAAGAGTTAAGAGGGCTGTGCTGTAGACGAGTGTGTGTGTAGACAGAGATTTATCTGTATAAATAATTTGCTAACTTATCAATGTCAATATGTCATGAATTTTCAAGATGGCTTTCATGATTAAGCTTCTCTTTAGCTACTTTAAAGGCTGGACTTAGTATAGTTAATATAAGTATTTAAGTATGAAACAGGCACACAGTAGGTGCTGCCGCCCTCAAACTCATTCACCATTTGGTATTTCAAATGATGTTATTAATTTTGCAATTCAAAATCTATAATTATATAACTATATACTAAAGCTATAATTCAACACCCAAAATCACTTGTGCAATGCTCAATGCAAGTCAAAAACGTTGCATCCACTTTTAGCTCCCAAAGTGCATTACACAGTTCTCTTTAGATTTCAAAATAGTAAACTCACATAAATTACATCAAACGTTGAAATAACGAGGTTCTTTAGATACGATAGCACAAAGGCAGCAGACAGTCTCATCAGAAACTCCAACAACTTTACTTCAATTCCCAAATGAGGGAAGAAAGTTCTATAATAACATAGACAGGCCCTGAAGCCAATAAAAAGATGACAAGCAATATAAAGATTATGATCCCAAGACGTTTTAGATCAGATCCATCTCTGTCGATTTGCGTTCGTTTCGAGCCCTTCGGGAAATTCGATGCATTATCGATTTTTCTTCAGTGATGTCCAGAGTTCTATCGATATTTTTTTATAGTTGCTTAATTAGACATTAAAATCTTTTATTAAAAAGTGAAGATAAGAATAGTTAACTTAAATTATTTAGGGGCACAGGCGATGTTTTGCGAAATATGACAATCAAATGTGTATAGAGATTATGAAATATTTTGACTAGAATTTATGCTTAGATATGCACGCTAAACTTCACGCATTCTTTTTCAAATAGCTAAAAAAGTTATCCTTTTTAATATTTCGGCTTGATAAAGATTGTTTCTTCAACCTGGAATACAGTAGAATGTATTGAATTATTTGCAGCTAGATTCATACAAATGAACGATAAAGTCCTTTTAATTAAGTGCGTGCTAAGACTAACCAATCAACTAACGCTAGCGGACTAACGTGTCTAGCTAATAGCGATGCTATATATTATGCAGATGCACAAACAACCTCACAGCTGCAGATGCTAATTTAGCATCGCTTGTCGAGGAAATTTATTGGAGAGGTTTATGTTAATTGAAGATGTCACATAGGAATATTGTTTGATAACAGGAGAAATTTTGAAATCGCTACGAAGTAACATAAAGTAATTTCAGTAGTGCAATTAATATGATTGAAATAAGTATCAGTAACAGTATTTTTGGGCATTAATCCAATTATATTTCAAAAATGTTTTGCATTTGAACCGTAATTTCCCATAAAATATTTGTGCTTGCATTATTAGACAATGTGTATAAATTCTCCGAAAATATGTATTAGTGCTCAATTTTCTTCTCTTATTTGCGCAATACCATTTTATCATTTTGCCTTAATCATAATATATATCGACATAATCCACAGGGAACATCCCTATGCTCCAAGTATAGGATTACAGTGTACGTCGGTATACCTGAGGATATTGGGGGGATTCCGCATGCCAACTACTCGGATTACCGACTATTTCAGATTACAGCAGGAAAATATTGCACAATACAGGTTTATCTGGCAAACCTGGAAGTTTCTTGTTGCAGTCAGACTTTATTTAGATGGATTAGACTTTCATATTGTAAGCTCTCTCCTTTTTTTTGAGGGAAGTCAAAGTCGTGCAGAACTATAGTTGGATTAAGCAATGTTTATCGCGGTTGGCCTTGGGATAGGTGACTATTATAGCATACTTACGTACCTAGTTTTCTTCACGCCTCGGAGAGCTCGATTAGCTTTTGTTATCGGTTGTCATTAAAGATAATGTCATCTAAATGTTATCCTTGAAATAAATAAAAACAAAAATAATAAAGATCTATAACGGTCATTAGGATCTGACTACACTTCTACTGACATTGGCCTAATAAACTAACTACCTTTCTACAAATTTTTCATTTTATCTGTCTGTAGCCTATCAGAGAGAGACTTTATCAGGAAAGTGTCCATAAGCGTTTCAAAATAACCCAGTTGATGGGGCGACACGCAGAGAAACACAGGATTTTTAAACACTATTTTATTGACAGCTTAAACACACTCGGCCGCGTACAGAATCGGTCTGCTGTCTCGTCAAGTCAGTTGTCGTCCTATTCTTTTTCTATTCGTCTTTTAAATTTAAATATTATGTCAGTCCAACTGGCCAGCTTCGCCAGCCAGTGTCAGTCAACCAAAAAAGTCCACAACACCAGTATTATTATGCCTTCAGGTCTAGCAGTTTCAGAATTTTACTATATATATATATTTTTTTGTTTTATGCACAATGTAGTGCCTAGAGAGGTGACTAAAATACCATAGGATTCTTTACCAGTCAACCTAGGGTGATGCTGAGATGAATAAAGTTTTGATAAATATAAAATATCCACGCCATTAATTTACATTACAAAATTCTTAACCTAGTGACATAAATTCTAAATCAAACCACCTGTTTACCCCCACATCACAAAAATCAGTGCCGTGTTTACCCCACGCCTCGCTCGCATCTCCGCTAATAAGCAACCATTACCGAAATTAAAGCATCAATCTCTTCGCCGCGTCGATGCCTTACCTTAAATATTCTACTAAGAGTACGAAACAGAGGTGACTTGCAGATTCTACCTACAGCATAATGTGAGTAATTTAAAATTGGATGTAAATAACAAAGGATGTTGTAGTTTTTTTGACGAAAGGTGGTAACTTAAGCTATTGAAAATATAAAAATAATTTAATTTTATTGTTTTTTAAAAAACGACGCCCCCACTAGGAATAACTCCTGTGTCGCGAGGGTGTTCACAAACATACATTTCACACACACAAGTTACACTCAGAGTCAGATCAAATACACATACATTTCTATCTGTGGAAACTTGTAAATGGCCTTCATTGTGTTTATTTTTTCTTTTAATGTGTATGTGTATAGCTGTAAGTTTTCCAAATAAAATAAAATAAAATAAATAAATCTTTGCGTATCACACAAAGATTTGTCCCGTGTGGGGATTGAACCCACAACACCAGTGTAGTTGAAAGTGGCAAGGCGACCGCTTTAACCACCACACCAACCGTGCACTCTCAATTGTAGATGCATTGCTTTTTAAAATGACAACGGAAGGTACCTTGTGCTAGTAATTTCATAAATTAAACTGTTCAACCGTCAGCAGCAAAACATACAAGAAGAAAATGAACTATAAATATCAGATATAAATGTTAACACTGACTTACCAACAAAATAGCTGAATGTAATTCTCCAGCAGTAGTTAAATCAAATCCACCCCATGAATAATGCGCTAACCAATTAACTATACTTGATTAATATCATCTCGAAGCGTTTGCTTATTCCTAGTTCAATTACAAGTCCATCAATTTAATCAAGTTGTTGATAATTTATCAATTTGTTTAGTAATAAAACCAATTATTTTATCATTTATATCTAACAGACATAATTAATTTGGCATCTGGTTCTAGAAAATGAATGTTTATAAAATTTTGTAATCAAGCTTACTAATATGGACACTTTTAGGTTGTGTAAATGTAGTTTATACATAAAAATATCTTGCTCCTCATGCCAGTAACTTTAGCGCCTTCTTTTACCACAGTGAGCGTCGTAGGGACATAGTTGTCCAAGCGTTATCTACTTCACCATTCAGACACTAGAAAATGGAGCAACAATAATATTATCTCAAATTTTACTTTAGTATATATCTTTAATGTATCAGTTTTGTGTTATCAGTTATTGCAAACTTAAATAAGACAACACACAGTTGAAACAGAACAGTTAAAAAATATATGGGACAGGCAGGATTTGAACCTGCGACCTTCTGCATACCGGGTAGTCGCCTTAATATCCATTATTATCGCATTTCGTTTCCTACATAAGATGAACGTGACGTCACGAAATTAAGTAACATACAGTTAAGAAATTTTGGGTCCTGGCAAGAGGCGACCGTAGCTGGTCGGTTAAAGCGACTGCCCGGTAAGCAGAAGGTCGCAGGTTCAAAGCCTGCCGTTCCCATATCTTTTTCAACTGTTTCTTAGTATAATTTGCTAAGCATAGCTAAAGACTATAAAAATAATCAATTAGAAGCTTAAATAAGGTATTTCGGTATACTATTTCTTAGTAGACAAAAACACCAGATAAATATAGGTATAAGTCACACACCCTGTCTGTTTATTTTTGCAATCTACATCACAGGTGAAAGTTGGTTGTGGTCGCGACATAAATTACCGTTTAAGGCAATAAGCGTTTATTGCTATACGGGAGCGGGACGCGGCTTAGGATTGCCTTACAACAACCCATAGAAATTAAGGCAAATGATTAATATGTTTTGGCTTAAAAAGGTGGTTTGTTTGTTATATAACGAGGTTTTAATTTTGGGTTATTTAAAAACAAAATATCATAATCAACTCACAAAGTGTGATACAAAAGTAGCTTAGGTGTACTTATTGCCTCACCTTTTTATCAATATCGGTCTAGTAGTTTTTCCGTCTTTTTGGTACAAACAAAAAATCTTAAATTTCTATGTACAAACTAACAAATAATTCACATGAAATCATAACTTTATTTTTTTTTTAAATTATGACACTTATTGCTCATAATTTTCAAAACCATATTCAAAATATTGAAAGGTACTTAGTACGTGGCAATTTAAGTTACTTTAGGACAATGGCATTTCAATTTGAAACTTAAATTTTCAGTTTACTACTTCACCAAAGTCCCAGTCAAAGCAAACTTCGAAATAAATTTTATATCTCAGGTAAAAATTGCAACAGAATACGTGCTCTTCAGGCTGACTGTTTCAAATGATAGCTAACTAAAATATTACTGCAGTACAGCGCTCGTCAATCGCGGTAAATATGGCTCTATTCCCCGGGGAGTGTCTGTTACAGCTTTATTCGTGGAAATGCTTACATTTAGTACTAAATGGGTACGGACTGTACATAACATCAGCATTATTTTATACTACGTGTGCAGTAACGTACTGTCTCGTTGGTCTATCGATATTATCTGCGTATCGCTCTCCGCGAGGTTTAGGGTTTGATGCCCGGGTCAGGCAGAAGTTTTCTTTGGTAATTTTCCGTCAAGGAATTCTCACATAGCATTGCGGAGTTGGACTGTGCCCGGTGGATGGCGATAGTCTCCTTAATATATTTGCGTGTTCTTAGAACCATGGACTAAACCACTGGTAAGCGCCTTCGTCGCTAGCACTACTATTTGGCGGTTGAGTAAAAAAGAGATTGTGGTGCTTTATTTTGTACTATTTCTAAAATTCTCTACCATAAGGTAAGCTGTTGCAGTATTATCGCAGCTAAAGCGATTTTATTTAAATTAAATAGTTTATGTGAGTTACTTTAAATCTAAATACATTTGTCTTCAGATAAAAGCTTTGGGAAATTGCAATTTTAACATCAAAACTATAAATCGACTATTTTTTTTTATATTTCACGCTAGTTTATAAATTAAATGAGCAAACAACGGTCCATACGCACAAAGATCATACATTCGTCAGCAGCCCTCTAACTCTTCACTTTCATCAAAAGTTTTTCGTCAAATGAAAAATTCGTAGACTTTCGGTGCTTTGACGCAAACATTTGCAATGTAAATCTGAGCGTGTGTTCGATCCATTTGCGTAATGGACATGGAGTGGACGTATGGCAATCTGAAGTTTTAGAAAAAAAATTGTTTGAGCGTGCATAATTTTAAAATGTTTTCTTATACGGGAGCCGATTACTTTATTAACATTTAGTACATGATTTTGAGACCCTGCAAAAGTTGCTCAAGTTGTCCGCAGAAATATTGAATTGATTTTCGCATTTTTTTACGCTATATGAAGTTCGTAAAATATGCATTTTGTGAAAAAGAGAATTTTGAAGTTACAAAAAAATGGAAAATGGAAGTTCTAAAAAATACTTCGGAGAATCTCTATGTTGACCGAAAAATTTATTGAGATAGTCAAGCGCGCAAACGTTACTCTTCCACAATCAATGGCATAAAATACGAAAAAAATATTTTTTTCTTGAAAAATCATGTTTTTTTTTACTGAATCACTGGTAATAGGTTCTGTCACGATGTCATTAGAAACAGATGTTCGTAGAGCTCTCATGAAGGCAAATACCTTTATTTACAAAAAAACGTTAAATTCAATAGTCCCCTGCAAAATATATATTCCATCTCTACACAAAAGATTTTCAATCACAGCGTCTGACTTGTAGGAAACAGCGAAATATACAAAACGGTCACAATTGTTTACAGCTGGCTATTTCGAGTGACGTTATCTTAAAGCATTGAATTCATTGCTTGTCAAGTACTGATGTTTGAACAATGGAAACGAACAGATTAGGAAGTGTATTTGAAATTAAATGTAGTATGGGTGATTGAAAGTAGGAAATTAAAAGTGTTGCCGTAAAGTAGGTTAGTTGATGTTGTTTTTTGGGACTGAAAATAGATGTGACGATGACGTCATCATAGATCTGAAAGGAGTTCTGTAAAAGTATCCCTTTTCGTACCGTTTCTTTTCTCTTTCTTTGCTTTTAAATCCCCTTAATATCCCCTTGTAATGTTTTAAACTTTATACTAATTAAAAATTCGAGCGATATTTTTTTTTTCAATTATTTAAAAAATCCTTTAAATTTTTAACACACGATGCTAATAGAAACGAAAAATGTTACTCTGAAAATCGGGCTTAACTTTCCCCTTTAAATAATGAAGACATCCAGCATATATATCATGCCTAAATTAACGGAAAGGCAAAAATCTATACTAATGAAACATTTTAATCTAAAATTTGGGTCTTACTTATCTTAAATTAAGAAACAGTTGAAATGATTATGAGACTTGAGAGAATTTGAACCTGCAACCTCTGCAAACCGGGAATTCCTTTTTGAATATAATTAGCTAAGCATAGATTGTATAAAACACAAGCAGAATATAATACCGTCGATCAAACCCAATTCAAAATTAAGGCATTCACACTTGACGGAACCACTATAGCAAAATCATTAATCTACTAGAACAAAAACCTTTAACACGAAATATTAAACATTGGAAATTAATCGCAGAGGGTCCTCTCGAATGGTAGATGAGGGAATCGTTCAAAAACCTTTGTCCGGAAGTGTATTGTTTAAACACAAATAAATCAGTACACCGTGGGCCGTGACGGACCACTGCACACTGGTTCCGTATACAATAATACATAATAAATTCCGATATCATTGTCATGTAAATGCCGCAATGAGATATTTAATTTTAAAACACCGAAACAATACTAATGAACAAAATTGAAGTGTCTATTTGTAATGTCAAATAATTCAGCTTTTTTAAGCTAGAATATTTTTTTGTATACCACTATGTTCAAAAGCAAACTTTTTATTTTTTTTCTCTAAACTCTGTGTATTTTGAGTACAAGTTATATAGGCTATTTATATTGATTTTACTACCACGCAGACAAAACCGCGGGTAAAAATTTGTGTCCGCTTATTTCGGGCATTACTTGTCAAATTGTAATTTTTTTTCATTTGATAGTCTATCTCTCAAAAAAGGTTTTACAATATCTAAGATAACGCTTATACTCCATGGAAGCGGAGCAGTAAAATTAAACGCGGCTCGTTCCACGCAGACGAAGTTGCGGGCAAAAGGTAGTGTTCACAAATGTGTGAATAATTGAATAGAATTTCTAATTTGATCCTGTTTTGATTTTCAATGTGATACGGGATTCATTACTCATTTATTTATGGCTAATATTTGTAATGGGATGCTGGAATGAATACAATTCTGTATTAATTGTATTTGAATTCTATTTCAACTAAAATTCAAAAGGTATTAGTTTTTGTATCTGGTTTTACCAAAATAGTAATTAGTTGTAGAGATATTGAAAACAATACTTTGTGACAAATTTTACTAAATTGAATTGAAAATAATTTTATTGATATGTTGTTAAAATCTGCGATGTTCTTTGATAGTAATGTTATTCGTTTGACGCATAAAAAATGGTATGCATCATAGAGTTGATCAAATATTCTCAATTTATGTTTGAATATGCAGCGTCACGTCAGGAAGGGAAATATTTCAATACCAATTCACTCTTTCATGCATCTCACCTTAATGAATTAACAAGCGCGCACCACCCAATTATTCTGTCACGCAGTGTAATGTAAACAAAAACAATTTGTTGACTGTACCCGTAACTAAAGTTTACCGAACAGGCGACGTATAGCGTACACGTCATTGCAAATAAAAGTGTGCAGTGCGGGCGGCTAGTTAAAATTTCACGAGTCAGTCTAACGGTTGGACGCACTGTTATTCCGAGTTCGAATTTCGTTCCGTTTTCGAACACAATTTTTTGAATATTTCAGTTGGCAGTCGTGCGATGTTCGTTTGTTTGTGTCAGTGTTGTGTTGTTCAGTAGCTAACTTTAGGTATCGAAGTTCACGCCATGAAAAGTGCATTTATTTATTAACCTACTCTTAATTTGGACTATTTATTGGAATTTCGTTGTTCATTTCGGCTTAATATCTTTGAACATAATCATATGTGTGTATCCACATAAAACTAGGTTATTAAGGAACATTAACAAGAGAATAAGGTCTTTGTTGCCAACTTAATAGCTACACTTAGTACCGAAGCACACAAGAACGACCTTAGATAAACATTAGTCGGGCCTACTAATTTAGTGTCTATTTGCTCTAAGTTTGTTAATCTATTTGAGTTCTCGATTAGTGCCTACCACGATACATAGAGACCTATACTAAAATACCTATATATATAGAAGCGTTACAAGGATTATTGATTTAGGAAATTTTGCAAATGGATCTTAAGTATTAACAATTATGTGGTCATGGTAACATGTTAATAATAACAATGTTTATCAACTAATTCTGACAAACTAATACTTAACCTACTTATCGTATTATTTATGTAATATATTGCGGGTAGGTAGATTTTTTTTCTATAATTATATATCTTTATTTACCTAAAAATCCAATTGAAAAAATCAATTGGAAATCTGCACCTATTGAAAAACTAAAATAAGCGTTTTCTATAATGGCACCAAGTTTAATAATGCACTTGAATGATATCGCAGCTGCATTCATCGAGTAAGAAAATTTAATCCGACGACTCCAAGTGACTTTAGTCAAAATCAGGAACTAAGAAACGTCTGAAAGTGGATGACTTAATTTTGTATAATTTATAAAACATTTACAAGGAACAGAATTGTGTAGATTACACTTACTGACAATAATGTCGTAGTTGAAATAAAAAAAAATGCTTATGTTCACAAAAGTAAAAATTTCAACCTATAATTTCAAAAAGGCTGGTCAGTTTAGAAATATCCTTAAGGGCAAATGTAGATGAAAGAACAGATTATAAAAAAACTACTGAGGTGTCAAGGGACACCCGGATGGAACGAAGTTCCTTTCGATTAATTAGTAAAGAATTTTTTATTTTTCTAAGTTATAAAAAAAATCTTAATGTGGTTCACCGAATACTCACTCTGTGTGTCTGATGATGTAGCATCGTAGCTGTAACGTAGCATGTAATTACTACGCCGCTACGAGAATTGCTACGAAATGTGTCGTTACAACTTTTTGTCCCAATTTTTTTCGTCTAGTCCCCTTTCGCAACGCGCGATAAATTCGTTCCAAAAAGCAGATGCTTTTTTTTACTATTTAGCGACTTTCTACCAAAGTCTAATAATTCTACTCTATCTAAGGAGTCGCTAGAAAAGTGTCATTCTTTGTGGATGACGTTTGACGTTTTACGAAAATAAATGAAGTCTGGACTGAAGGAAGGACTCTGTATCAAAATTTCGAGATACAAAAAGTTTGATTTTTCGTGTTGATTATAATATTTTTCTGAAAGAGACCTTTCAATTAGTGTCAAAAAGGATTTGTCATATTGTTAAGTATGTTTTTGATGTTGATCGGGTAATATTATATTAATTTTTCCTTGTGGTGTAATTAATTGATTTGAATATTTCATTTATAATCACGCAATAAGAATGAAAGAGCCAGTTTTTTGTGCCATGAAAGAGCCGAACATTTTTCATGCAAAAATTGAGACGAATAAATATGTATGATTCCAAGCGTAAGTATGCCTAGTGTAAAAATGATGTTGCATTACACAATACCAACAAACTCAGATAATAATATTACTTAAAAGTTTGGCGTTTGTGAAATCGTCTCTATCATGACACATAGTGGCTTTTTATTTCAGTTTGTAAATAGGTCTGAAAGTGATATATAAAAAAAAAATACAAACGCTTAATAGATTTAATAAAAAAGACCAACATTACTTTTTTTTTTTTTTTTTTGCAATATGTTGAGGCACGCAAGGTTTCATGTTACTGGTCTACTAAAAAAAAAAAGGAAATAGGTATTTTACTTGTAGAACCCACAGAGCTGAAACTAATAGTAGATTTACAAATAAAAAATCGCTCAATGGGCTATAGAGTGTACTCAACTCTGTACCTAATTAAAAGACAAATTCTGAAACGAGGTCACCGGGAACACAAACTAAAGTACCCAGCTTGTAGTAGTCACAAACGTGCTTAGCAAGTAAAGTTTACTTTTAGAAAGTAAATTGGCTAATTAGTAGTCTGAAGTATTCCAAATAGGCGTCTAGTAAGCAAAAGTTGTGTTGGGGTAGATGACTCGATTTATGCCAAATAAATAGAATAGAATCTGTGATTGATCATAAAGATGAACGAACCTTTACCTTTTCAACCTTGCCGTGATGAGATTACTCCCTGAAATTACTGACATATGAAGTATGATACCTATGGTATTCCTTAAAAAAAGGATGCCGTCCTGATAAATTGTTGAGTCCTGAGTTATTGTTGTCCTGCTATGTTAATGAGATTTTGTATGCATCTAATTAGAAATAAATTGATTTGATAGATTTGATTTAATTTGACCTTTGGATATTTTCATCGTCATCATCATCGAAAAAAAAATCGAATATCTGGTACCGGAAACTGAAAAAACTGGTCCTTAGTGGACAAAACAAACACAGTAGCTAGTAGTTTCACAAATTCAGAATTGCTGAACGAGTCACTGATAGGCTATGCTCATTATTTAATTAAAAGACAAGCTTCGCAACGAGGTCACCGAGTAGAGGAACTAAAGTGTTTAACTCACTGGAAAATGCAAACGTGCTTAGCAAGTATATTTGACTTTTGTCAAAAACTTTGGTTAAAGTTTTTTTTGTACGACTGATAAACGAAGCGCCATTTGAGATAGATCTTGCTCTATTAACTGTGATGGTGTCATTACAAATATAATGACGCATTTGTTCTGGATTGTTGATTTTTTTGGGTTGTAAAAAATAAGATATTAGTTAGTTAAGACGATTTTCAGCAAAAGACTACTAAGACTACAAGAAGCAAAAAGATAACATAACGTAAAACAACAGTTTTATTCGCAAAATGCCACCTCCACCTTTTTTCCTCTGTAACTCTTCCGAAGGCTAAATCTAGTAAATTAGTTTCATTATCACTGTGTCCCAGGTGCTTCACAAAGCGCTTGTTTTTGGCGCACCCCTCCCCCATGCTTCAATTTCACCCCCTCGTCCGTCTTAACCAGCTTTATTAAGTTGAACTCTTTAGAACTGTTTTAACTTAGTCTCTTAGTCCATTGAGGGTGATTAGTTGAAGTACTTAGTTACTTTTCCTTTTGAATTTGATAGTTATTTTTTTAATTTGATGATTGAGTTGGTTATAGTTTAATAATGATCTGGAGATATTGATAGATAGTTTTAAATAACGTCACTCTACTTATCAAATAGATTATTATGTAGGTATATGGGACCTATTGGTGTAGTAGACCTGCTTATATACTGAAAATAGTACGTAATAATTTTTGATGCCTTTGATACAAAATTCGCATAAGTACAGGTACCGACGTTACCCCTCTTTCTGTATAAGTTATTTATACATACGATTCTATCTTTGTATAATTATATTATCGCTTCTATTGAGTGACCATGTTTTTTCTGAAAAGTTCATCAAGTTCCTTCTGCATACTTGTTTTTACTAAATATTTGTTCTTAGGCAAACATAGCATAATTGAAATCCATATTTGTAATGGGCGTAGTTTCGAACATCTTAGCAAATAAACAGATAATTCAGTGGCAAGTAACAATATTTTACTATGTAATAATACAATTTTCGGCTACAATATGAACGGTTATGACCAATAATAATTTTCCTATGCGCTCGCCTATGACAACGTTACGGGCAGTTGCATTGCGGAAGTGGTTACACATAAATACCCGTTATTAAACCAAATAATTACGCTATTTATTACTTAATTATTAATTCTACTGAAGTTAATTTTATCTCATTGTTATATAAGGTGGTTTTGGAATAGTGAATTTGTTGGGCATTAAGTGGAATTTGAAAATAGTTCGAAAAGATTGTTTCATAGTAATTAAAATAAATACACAGTGAGACATGTGTATCTTAAAATTATTATAAACCTCATCATCATCAAAAGTTGTGGCAAAAATTACATATTAACACGATGCTTGCAAGACATAATAATCTTGCAAGAAAAATTTACATAGTCTCAGTCTTTTTAACCGTGACAAACATAGAAATCTTAATATTATGGCAATAGAAATGTCAAAGACGCGTGACCTTGTCGCCGCGCATCTGTCTAGTCAAACACAAGTGCGAGTTGAGGAATTGTCGTCTTAATGTCATCGCAAAAAGAATAATTTTGTTTGCAGGAATACAAGTGCATTTGTCTAATCGAACACAAGTGCGAGTTGAGGAATTGTCGTCTTAATGTCATCGCCAATAAGAATAATTTTGTTTGCAGGAATACAAAAAGTGGTATTTGAAAAACGGCGACATGCGTCCCAGTGTTAAAAGATAGTCGATAGCATTTCTATTGACTAGTTATTAAGATTTCTATGGTGACAAACAATGCTAGCATAGAGGTTGGTTTTTACCGGCCAAGGCATGGCGTGGCAGGGCAGAGCGGGCATTTAAATTTTCATCCTCATCCTGTTAATCTCTGGTGTAAAATACCTAGCATAGCGTAGATGTGCCAGGCGATAATTAAAATTGTTGTTTGTTAATTAACGAACTTGATTGATTTTGGAATAGAGTATTTATAAGCTTTTAATGTGTGATGTCGTGAGCTGGCACAAGCCAGTGGCAATTAAAATACTTGTAAGTACTTACTAATAGAGTATTTATTTACTTTACGTTATATTGCTAGCTGGATGACGGCGCGGTGAAAAAGGTGCAGCGTGTTTTCAATTCACACCCTGCCCATCCACTCCTCGCTTCGCTGGTATAAAACCTATTGAATTGGCTTGCAAAACTGGCAGCGTCTAAATGTGCCTTAATATTTTCATAATTATAGTATATAGAAATATCATTGGTTTGATTGTATCTCCCTTTAAAGCGTTTTGACTTCCTTTAGTAAACTTGTGTCGTAATCAGGCAAATTAACAAAAAAGGCTTTATCTACTTAAATAAACAAGGGGCACCCAACAACCTTAATAAACATAAGTAAAACTTCTATCACGTTCCTGTCTCTTCAAACCCTACCCACTTTCATCAAACACATGCAAAACGATTAATAAAATTACCCTTTAAAAACTGATTAAACATTAATAACGTCAATATTAATCTTGAGCCCATAACAGGTCCTTGTACCATGGTTTAATTAAACGACAATAACAGGGTATATTTAAAATTAATTTGGCCGAAAAGCCGGCATTATCGCAAGGAGAGGTGAGAGTACGAATTTATCAGCGCACACTCCACTGCTCTCGTGTTAAATTAAATGACATTTGAATGTTTGGTGCGAGTTATACGCGGAATCTTTTTTTTTATATGTAAAATGCTTAGATTAGTCCGAAAGTATTTTATGTCTTGTACAGCAACGAGCATCGATGGAGAATTCAAGCAAAGTATGGAGGAATGGCAACATTAACCAGGCAACCGAAGTCAGGCTTCTGCGAACACACGTCTTCCCATTTTTCTTCACGCGGCGCGGCAGAGGCATGATCTGGACAGTGCGCGAGTACTCGAGACAAATGCTCGGGATATAGGTAATGGACACAGCTTAGCACCGACTTGTCAATTCTCCAGGAGCTTAGTATCAAATATGGGACACATTTTATATGTACTATCTTTGTCAACTAAAGGTTTTCTTTTTCTATTTCTATCAAACGGATCATAATTAACATTTTTGAAGTCAGTGTTATATTTTTGGATTCCAGTTTACTAGACCGAAAATTCAGGAGGCGTACTGTAAATGTCTTCTGCCTCGTCCCAACGAAGTCAAGATATACATTTTGTTCATTGGTGATTTGCCTTAGATCAAATGTAAAAATATCGTAAAAATTAGCTTTATAGGGAAATTACAGTTTTAATTGAAATATCTAAAGGCCTTTATCTTTTAAGCACTACTATAATTATGTTTCGCAGACTTGACAGAAATTATTTTATTTATTTATTTAAAACTTTATGTAAAATAATATTGCACATAGGCGGACTTAATGCCATAGGCATTCTCTACCAGTCAACCTTAGGGTGATGCTGATAGTGTGGTGCAAAGTGGAAATTTTAATGAAGAGAAGAGCAGAATAATAAAATATTTATTACATAATATATTATCTCTAGAGTATTAACATATGAATAGAAAAAATAAGTCCGCTATTTCTCATGAGCGACACCTACCCGCATTCCCGGCACAAACAAAATTTAATGCAGCGTTGAAATTCGACAATGCTTATATAATTAGATGTCATAATTTACTGGCGGCTCTTATCATTTTTACCTGAACCAAAGGCTTTTATTCCGACAATTTACGAGTGTAATAGCAAGCTTTTTGCTCTATTTCATAATGTGGGTGATTAAATCGCGTGGTAATTATGAGGGATCGTGTAGGCTTAATGATAAAAGTTTTGTGGGATATCAGCATTGTATGAAAAGATTAGAGGTAGTGATTTGCGTTAATGTAGTGAGATGATATGAAAAAGAAATCTAGAATGATATGGTCTAACCAATTTAAACGTGGCGAGGAATAAAAAGAATTATTGTTGCAACTGGTTTCTAAATTATGACACACTCAATATATCACGCAAATATTGTTCGAAATTTAAACACGGACTCCAGAAAATAATTTGGGAATATGTCTTTATTGGGAAGTTTTCGACGATACACTTGACAAATCAATTTTAAGTCGCTTTAATGAAAATAATAATAAAATATGTATAAAGCTTTACATGTTTTGGTAAAGATTTTAAAATAGCACGTAAGAAACTCAAACAATAACAGAACTATTTTCATTACTATATCTCAAATTCCAAAACAAACTGAAAGCACATCCATAGTCCTGCAAAGCTTCTAAGTACACAATAAATTTCAGGCTGCACTATGAATATTTCAGCGCGGTACGTGTTTTTTTCAGACCGTCGCAGCTTTGCTCGGCTAGAAACTAATACTCGATAAAAACAACGGTCCTTGGTAATACAATTTTTTATTAAAATCGGACTTTTTAATTTTATTATAAATGTCGATGATTGCTTTTTGTGTTTATTCTATGTATTGTTTAATCATTCAGTTGGTGTAAATAAGAATAGAATGAACGATGGCTATTTCGTGCTTTTAATGTTTTGTGTGAAAATGGACGATAGACAATTGAATTTCGATATCAATAGATACTTTATATTTATAAGTCATCTATTTTTAATTAATTATTAGCGTATAACATCTATTATACAATATTCTAATTCGTTGGTTGGTAAATTTTAATCTAATTTAGTTTTAGTGCACTACCTACATACTTTTGATATTTACTATTGTTTTGTTTAATGACGACGAATGTAAAATTATATTATGAAATTCAACAATGTTCTCTTGTAAATAATGTAATTCGTATTATGCGAATAAAGTATCTTTAAACCTAAACCTAATTCACTTGCTAAACATATTTAACATGTTCTTGATTATTTATATAGCATTTATTAAGAAATTAAATAAAACAAATTAAACTAAGAAACAATAAAAAAAAATTGGGACTGGCAGAATTTGAATTTGCGACTGCTGCACACCGGGCAGCCGCTTTTAACCACTAAGCTACGGTTGTCTCTTGCCTGGACCGTAAATATATCTCAACTGTATGTTACGTCATTACTTTTAAGCTTAGTGGTTAAAAGCAGCTGTTCAGTATGCTGAGGTCCCAGGTTTAAATCCTGCGGTCTATGACCCGGGAATCGAGACCCGAAACTCCGCGGAGAGAGGCGCTTACGCTTCACTAGACCATTGAGTCAACAACACTTATTTGACATCAGATTTATACAAAAAAGGAAGTTTTTTAAAAAAGTTTATTCTCAAAAGCTGAATCCCCTAAATATTAACAGTTGTTTAGTGATTCACCCTAAACTCAGAGCATTAAGTAATAGCATATAAAATTGCCGCTCTCAATTACGCCATTAATACTGAATTAGTCTTTGTCTTCAAATAGTTGCCAAGTACATAAATGCTCGTTACGCACTTGCGATGAGTTGGTCACTTCCTTCGTAAAGGTAAGTGGTAGCATTTGCAACCATTAAACGTGTGAACGAGTTGGAGACCGTAAGACTGCGAAGACAAAGATAAAGATAAATTTGACACTATCCAATGGTCCCAATGACTAGGCCAAATACACACATTCACTCACCCAATCACACCCAGTCTCGGCACAAATATTTGCAAATTAAACAAAGATTTGTCCCATGTGGGGATCGAACCCACAACACCAGTGCAGAAGAGAGCGGCGAGGCGACCGCTTAAACCACGTATTATGGACCAGCAATAATTGTTAATAGGATACCATATTATTTATAACAGTTATAAATAACAACGGAACCATAATTTAACAAATTAAATTATAATATGATTAAGTTTTAGTAATGTATTTGCAAGTTGCCATGCAAGATATCACTAACTTTGAAAATATAATTATGTTGATAAAAAAAATATTAAATATTTAATATACTTAACATCATAAAACATCACGACTCTATTTACTCAGACAAGTGTAGCAGAGGAGTGTAACACCCACATTGTAATGTTAGGTATCTTGTTATATTATTGCCGTCTGAATTAAACCACTATTTCACAATGTGTACAATTCATTAAACTTTTAATTATAACGCCAATTTATCCTTCTACCTAATTAACAAGAGACGCCCATTTCTACTTACTGAAAAAGTAAACTTAAGAGAAGATCTCTGCTTAAGGAAAAATAAACACAGATCAGGCAGAATCTTAGCATTCAGTAGACGTAATCCTATCGTCTCTACAAACTCTACTTTGTCACCGTTTGCTCTACATCTCATTTACAGACTCTACAATTATAGAGTCGCTGTTTAATATGCAAATTAAAATTGTCTGGCTTATGAACAGAAATTCTCTGAGTATTGTACTGAATTGTTTTAACTATGTTTTAAAGAAGATAGTTGCTTCTTATTCTTCTTATATAAATAACAATAATAGAATAATTTATATTAAAAAGTGTTAAAATAGCTGACCACAAGGTCCTATTATGAAAAAATGGGTTCATCTTCACTGCCTAAGATTCATTAATAGATCCAATAATTAATTGGTGGATGTTTGATATAAATAATAATATACACCCTAACAACTACTGGCACAGTAATGATTTTAATTGTGAATAATTTTAATTTAAGATTCAATATGAATCTTTTTTGTAAATAAAGCTTGTAATCTTTTGCAAAAAAAATGTGAGTAATATAAAACTATTTTCCTTTTACAATAATACAATTAATTTTCGTAACTCAATTTAATGTAATTTTTTTATTACCAATTGTATTTCTTTAAATTTTAATGTATGGTTTTTATTACTTGAAATAAATGATTTTCATTTTATCGATTTATTTAACGGTGAAATATTTGTTTTAGTTTATCTTATAGCGATTGGTCACTATTATGGTCTCCCAAAGATTCACATATTGCCACCAAGACAAATTTGTGTGAATTTGTAACATCGATAGCTAAAAGACAAAGTAAAAAAAAACTGCGATAGTATAAATTTCAACTCAAAATTCACAACTGAACCGAGTATCTTTCTCAGATTCAATATCAGTATCTTCACTTCCACACCTGGTCCTACACAGCCTGTCGTACAAGGCACAATACCGTGCAATAACGTAATACATACACTTGGATACGCTACATATCAATGTGCGGTTTATAAAATGTTTCGCTTGTACCACAAAAATGGTTCAGCGATAGCAGAGTTAGATATTACATGGGACCTAAACATAACAGGTGAAATGTGGGTTTGTGTGATGAAACTCCCTTCTACGTAATATAGTTGAGATGTTATGTTAGGCTAAGTTATAGTTAATAGCTATCTACATCTGTTAACTTAACTTAAATAATATGGATTAGACTATAATTTTATCACAATAGACCCACGGAGGTCGACGTGAACACCCAAAGACTCGTCCCAATAATAATAATAGACTATAATTTGAGTGCACGGTTGGCGTAGCGGTTAAAGCGGTCGCCTCGCCGCTTTCAACTACGCTGGTGTTGTGGGTTCGATCCCCACATGGGACAAATCTTTGTGTGATTCGCAATGATTTGTTGCTCTGGGTGTGCTTTGTGTGTGTGAAATGTATGTTTGTGAACACCCCCGCGACACAGGAGTTATTCCTAGTGCGGGCGGCGTTTTAAAAAAAAAAAAAAAAAAAAATTAAAAAAAAACTTCCCGTGTAAGATGTAAAAATGTACTCTACACTATGGTGAACCTTTATGGACTGTTTTTACTATATATCACCATCGTCGTTTTTGTTTAACATCGCAAAATATAAAAAACAAAGTGCATAAATCAAAACTCAAGACCAATACTCGAAATTACTGTACAAAATTCAATTCTATAGTGGGTATCCTTGTAAAATTCAACCGTATTCAATATTAAATACAATATCTTCACTTCCGTCAGACAAAATACAGTGCAATAACGAAATTCATATACCAGCATTGTCACCCTACATATCAATGTCACGGTAGGAAACCAACGACGTGTAGGGTGTACGCCCTGTCACCGCGAAGGAAGATAAGGCCTTGTGTAATGTTTTAATTGTCGTCGTGGATCTGATTCTGTTTAACGTAACACGGTAAGTTTTTTATGTTACTGTACCTGTCTTCTGTTTGTGCCGTCAACCGTGGTGGTTGCTGAAAATCAGCGCTGTGGAAGTTTTGCAGAAATGCAAGACTCCACAGCATTAAAGCTGAGCAACCGCCACTGTTTTCTTACATATTTATTACATATTGTACAATACTTACCTGTTTTTGCAAGTGTTAGTTATGTAAGAAAATAAAAATAATTTTATTTCTTTCTTTCTTTTTTTTTATTAATAACTCTTATTACTTTTTCATGCAAAAAGAACTGAAATTTATATTACGCAGGCGAAAACTGGTTTAAATAAAATAAAGGAACTCAGGTAAGATCATGAAATCTGGATGATGTCAAGTCACTCTCGATCGGCCGTCTGCTCCAATTGATGGAGGCTATTGGCCTAAAACAGAGTCTATAATGAGGCTACAATCACAATAGACCCACGGAGGTCAACACCCAAAGCCTCGTCCCAACAATAATAATAAGATCATGAAAATTCAATGACGTAAAATTATCTATTTATTTTACGTTTATACGTATGAACGTGATGAATTTATTATATTTAACTACATAAAATTTATGTGTAAATGTTTACTTATCATGTAAAAATATATTAGATACTTACAAACGAGACACACACATATTTAAGTATACTTATTTGTTTTAATACTTAAACACAATATATCAAACAATCTATCAAATGCGTCACGGTTTGACATTACTTTGGGGAGTTTTTGTTGTCGTCGTAGGATATCTAATAAAATAGCTACAAAATGTACCAATAAAACAGATACCTACTGTTCCCAGACTATCATAGTCCTCAAGGACCAACACGGCCTACAAGAACCCAGGCCACGTAAGATCTAAGAGTTTATATCCTTTCCGCGTCACAAGGGAAACCACGTCGACTTGGGCTACATGAATCTATTACATATTTTATGCCTAGATTCGTACCTGTTACCTCGTTCATTAATCACCCCAAGAATTTTAATTTTATTTAAAATTTTCTTTTTTTTGTTCTTTGAAAAATAGTCTTTATTTTTTTATAAATATCAGCTATCCACTTGTAAAAGCCCTGATAGAATTGATTCTTTCATTCTGGACAGTACTCGTACCGCTATTTTGTACTATAGTTCCTTCTCATTAAGTAAAATCCCTAATATTTTAAATACTTATTTGATCTTTTATTTGTACTTAACGCGGAATGTAACGTTTAAAACTGTAACACAGAATAAGATTCTGATGAATATTCAAGGCTTTTGTATCTTCCCGAGGATATGTGCTCACATATTTCAAGTCTATGAAATACGTCATGTATGCGATTCTTGTCATGTCATTGTACGGTTTCAGGTAAAATGTATTGTTAAAGATTGAATGAAAATTATTATCTTTCTGAATTTTAGAAGGAGCATGAAAAGCCATTCAATAAATGAAAAAAAATCTATGAATATTTAATACAAATTTTGATTATTCTATTTTGTGGTTAGCCTGGGATATCTTATCGAGAGATCTCGGGTTCGATGCCCGGGTCAGGCAAAAGCGTCATTTGGGATTTCTGATGGCAGCACAACAGGAGAGCTATACATAACAATAACATGTGGGTGCTATACTCTTCTGCCATACCCTTTTGGGTTATATAGGTGCGATATCATTTACTTAATTTCGACCGAGTGATAATGTACCTACCTACTGTGAAAACTGAAAATGTAGAAAAGTTTGCACCATTCTAAACTGGAATATTTTAAAAACACTGTCAAACAAAATAATTATTTTTGCATTAAAACTCATCCTACAGAAACCTACATAATTATTATTATGTTTTTTTTTTATACTACGCCCACAGCGAACGAACGTGTAGTCCACCTGATGGTAAGTGGAGTACAGCCCATGGACATCAACAATCCACTGAAGCAGATTACAGATGCGTCGCTGCAGCTGAGGACTACGGTGTTATGCCTCATGTGCCAGTAATTTCAGGGCCTGACCTCACCACCAAACCGGAACACAGTAATGGAAGCACTACTATTTGGCGGCAGGTTAAAGGTGAGACGGTGGTGCTGCCGCCCTCGAGCTCATTCACAATAGCTCTACCACCAGGAAAATGATTGCTTTCCGCGTGAAAAATGAAGCTTAAATTAGGGTCATACATAGGCGGGTCGGCACATTTGTTCCATTGCAGCTTGAGACAGTTGACTAAGGCGGCCTATGTGTGTAGCGACCATGACTCATACCCTTTTCTATCCTTATTCACATAAACAACATTCCCTGTATCTTCATCAGTCTAGATAAAGGTGTTGAGATCAATCTAGCGTAAAAATAATAGTAGAACACATATCTTTCTCGTAAACTGTAACGTATGTATATTGCGAGGAAGGTTAGTTTACTCATACATTATCCTAAGGCTTGCCTTAAGCCACTCTCATAAAGCCAAATTAGGCGTGTCTTGGAGACGTACAGCTGTTAAAGATGGTTAGCAAGTTCGTGAGTTTTTTCTGAAGAAGTAGTTTCGAATGCGAACTGTTTATTTGGGCTATTTATGTGCTATTATGGTATCGTTATTAAATAAAGAAATCATCTAAGACAAAATTTCACCAGTACCTTATAAGGTTTCAGATAAATGAGCGTTGGTTAATTTTACAAATTTGACATTTCATAAGTGAGAAAAGTTCCGAATAGGTTACTAGGGACTTACCCAGAACTGATGAAACTAGCTCTTAGTTTGATAGTGATTGTGGATGCCGGGTCATACATCAAGATTCGTAAGGTTCTATTACGATTTACGCGTTGGGAAAGAAGAATTGCTATAATTATTGTCAAGGAAATTTCAGTGAGAAACTTGGACGTGGTAGCCATTGTTCATGGCATTCATGGTACTTTCGTGGTTTTCCTTCAACCGACTAGTTGCTAGTTGAGATTGATTTATTTATCATAAAGCCTAGGCAAATTTATACATCAGTCCATATCCGACTATTTAATTTATTGTAATTTAAATATTATATATAAACCAACTAAATATTGACAAATCATAATCTCCGTGAGTCACAAATAGAAGACTTGCCTGAAACGCATCACCCAACCATTGCGTTTGCCCTCATCCCATTCCATTCCAAAACCACCCATACTACCTTCAGATAAGGTCTACCTTATCATTTCTTTATATACCTTGTTATATTTGTTCAATGTAAACACGGCTACATATCAAGCTATATTTTCCAGTTTGAACTGGTCTCGCATTGCACTCGAAATCTATACAACGCGAAACCAACTTATACTGGAGATGAATATCTGGATGTGTTGTTGTTTGTACCTGTACACGTGTTATACTTAAGTTTTAATGTTGTTGGGCTTATTTCTTTGTTACGTGATCGCTGCAAGGGTTCTCATTACAAATTACTTCTGTTAGAACTACGCTATTTGTGGGACAATGTCTTGGTAAACAAAGATGCGTATAGTGTCTTGGGTGTCTATTTGATTTGTTTTGTTTTCTGAAATATGACTAACATGTATATTGTTCGCCCGACTGACTGATTCATAAACGCAAAGTCAAAACCACTGGGCCTAAAATGTCGAAATTTTTGCACAAAAATTCCTTACATGACACAAGCACGAATTTAGAAGAAGTTTTTGGGAACTTCACCCCTAAGGCGGAAATATAAAAGTTGAATATGGAATTCCGTCATTTTTTAAGTTTGAAGCACGAAATTTCGTATACTTGATCTTCAATCAAAATAAATGAATTTCTAAAGCAGGGCTTTCCTAAAAGTTATTGGTATATGAATCTAAGGCAAACGAAGTCGCGGGCAATAGCTAGTGGTAAATAAAACGCACAGATCCACAATTTTGTTTTGAGTGATTGCCTTGCTCGTCTCTAATTTTGAGACTACTATCTGAGAGGTCTCGGGTTCGATCTCTGGGTCTGGTAAAAGTGTAAGCAATTTTTTTCTGGTAGAAAATTTAAATTTAAATTAAGAATTAAATTTAAATTTAAATTTAATTTATAATATTAAATTAAAGAAATTATAACAAATTATATAAATAATATTTAAAATAATATTTAAATAATTTTAATATTTAAATAATAATTTTTAAATAATATTTAAAATTATATACAATTATATAAATTATATCTAAATTATACAATTAACACTTTATTTTCAAATTTAAATTCTGGTAAAAGTGTAAGCAATTTTTTTCTGATAGGAAATTTTCAGTGGCTGCATGGTGTCTGAAATCATGCCCGGTAGATAAAGATAGGCTCACGCCCTATCACGTGGAACCTAACCATAGCTAAAAAATGTATTACTATGATCCGATGGTTTAGAAACATAAATTAACGTAAATAATGTACTTAATTTTTATATTTTTTTTTAATATTCATCTTCGTTGATACATTTTTTTATATTCAAATCGTCCCAAACACAATAACAGTCGTTATACCACAATTAATTCAGCTTGCAGATTAAACCTCATAACTTCTACAAAAGGCTGGGGCTGGCTTAAGGGGCATCAGCTCATGTTTAATTTCAGCAACCACCAGGTTGGTAGTTCATTCTGCAGGGTCAACACAATACATGGGGGGTCCCTAATTTTACTTAATAAGAAACTTAAATTTAAAGAACGGAAAGATATTGTGTCCCTCTCTGTAGAATGTTCCATAGAACTCTCCTGTGTACAATTAGAGCAGTTCATTATTATATGCGTATATAAACCTCCCTCCGCAGACCTTAATTTATTTTTAGAAATCATGGATGAAGCCCTATGCAGAATAAATAATTTGGGTAAAATAATTTTAGTCTGTGGAGATTTTAATATTAATATTCTAGTTAATACAACTGCATCATGTCAAATCTTGAGTCTTTTTAAATCCCATAATTTAATAAACTTATTTATGGAGCCTACTAGAATAAGTGCCACCACGGCTACATGCTTAGACAATATTTATACAGATATTAGTCCAACTCACAGAAGTATTATTAATAAACTAGATTCTGATCATTCTGGGCAAATGATAAGTTTTAAAATAAAAAGTAAAAATGTAGTTAGGAAAAAAATTACTTCTGTACCAGTAACAGCTAGTCGCTTTGAACGTATGAGAGTTAACCTAGCTAATAACTTACCTTTCTTAGATAATGACATAGAGCCTAATGTAATGTATAATTCGTTTTTTGATTCATTTCTTCGCGATTTTAACTCAATATTTACTTCCAAGGAGATTACTGTTACTAGTAGTCCTGTCTTTGGTGACTGGGCAACCGCAGGTATCCATAAGAGTAGGCAAACATTGTACATTTTATACTATGAAAGACAATTTAATAGCAGTGAAGATTTATAGAACATGTCAAATCATACTCGAAGATTTTTAAACGCGTTTGTAAAATTGCCAAATCTACATTTATTAAATCTAAAATCAAAAATAGTAGTAATAAAATTAAAGCCACATGGAAGGTTATTAATGAAGAGACTGGGAAGGTTAGATCAAAAAATTCAGACTTTAAGTTAAGTATCAATGGTCAAGTAACCAAGTCAGATTTAGAAGTTGCCAGTGCTTTTGAAGGATTTTTTACTGCTTTTCCTGTCTCTCTAACTAGTGCTTTAGGCTCTTCCTCCTCCGTTGCCGAGTCGTTACTTAAAGATAATGTGCCTGAGTTTTACAATAATTTCGATTTTCACCATGTTAATTTGTCTGATTTTAAAGCCGCGTTTAAATCAATTAATATTAAGAAAACGGCTGATCTATGGGGCATTTCTGTACATATTATAAATTCGTTGATTGACATTATTGCACCTGATTTAATCGTGATATTTAATAGATGTATTGATTGTTGTGTGTTTCCTGACTTAATGAAATTAAGTAAAGTCATTCCATTGTTTAAATCAGGTAGTACATTAGACCCCACAAACTTCAGACCAATATCGGTGCTACCTACGTTTAGTAAAATTTTTGAAAAATTAATTCTCGCGCAGTTACTTAAATATTTTAATGAAAACAATCTGTTGCACACGAAACAATTCGGTTTCACTCGCGGACGGTCAACATGTGATGCTGGGGTAAAATTACTGGAATGCATATTTGAGGCTTGGGAAGAGTCGCGGGATGCCTATGGGGTGTTTTGTGACTTATCTAAGGCTTTTGATTGTGTGCAGCATGAAACTCTAGTCAAGAAGTTACACCACTACGGTATAAGAGGCATCGCTCTGGATCTTCTTACTTCATATCTAAGCGATAGGATTCAGAGAGTAGATGTCAATGGAAAGCGTTCGCATGGATCAGCTGTAGCAATGGGGGTGCCACAAGGCTCTATTTTAGGGCCTTTCCTGTTTCTCTTGTATATTAATGATTTACCTCATCTTGTTAAGGATAATCATGAGATAGTATTGTTTGCGGATGACACTTCTTTAGTTTTTAAGGTAAAAAGACAACAATCAGTAATTGACGATGTAAACAATGCTTTATCAAAGATAGTGAACTGGTTTAGTGCTAATAACTTGCTTTTAAATGGTAGTAAAACAAAATATATTAGATTTTTTACAAAAAATGTTAAGCAAGTCAAAACTAGTGTGGTGATGGACAATGAGGAATTGGAAATGGTCAATAAGGTTGTCTTTTTTGGTATAACATTAGACTCTAAATTACAATGGGGCCCACATATAGAAACGTTGTCTGGTAGACTCAGCTCAGCAGCTTACGCCGTAAAAACAATTCGTCAACTGACCGATGTTGACACTGCGCGTTTAGTTTATTTTAGCTATTTTCACAGTATAATGTCATATGGTTTATTGCTCTGGGGTAGTGCCGCGGATATAGATTCAATATTTGTGCTCCAGAAACGAGCTATTCGAGCTATCTATATGATGAGTCCCAAGGAGACACTAAGAAATAAATTTAAAGAGATACATATTATGACGTTACATTCTCAATACATTTACGAAAATTTAATGTACGTTCACTAAAACCAAACGAAATTTAAGAAAAATAGTGATCTCCATAAATTAAATCTAAGGAACAAAAACAAACTCGCTGTGCCCACTACTAGGCTCCATAAAATCTCTAACTCGTTTCCAGGTCAATGTATACGCTTTTACAATAAACTTCCTTTAGACGCAATAGAATTATCAATAGGTAAATTTAAAAAATATGTTAAAACTAAATTATGTCAAAAAGCTTACTATAGTATTTCAGACTACATAAATGATAATAGTATTTGGAAATGAATTGCTCTTCTTATGTGATTTTTTTTATGTACTTTTATATTGTTATATTTTTCATTTTAAAAGATGGTGCACATGAGTTTCTCACCAGCTCTTCTCATAATGCAATACCCATCGGAGCTGGTACTTGGATTGATTTTAATTCGATTCTAAACAGTTTGATTAAAATTAATCTGAGCCCCGGTTATTCAAATCATTGTAATTAGTATAATTTAGTATTATTTATTATTTACTTTTATATCATTTTTTGTAATGTTTTGACGTGTTCAAGCGCCTCCTGGGGCCTATGAAAATAAATGATTTGAATTTGAATTTGAATTTGAATTTGAAAGGGAAAAATCACCAACATTTCACATTTATTGAGTATTTTTATGGGCTCAGTATATTGTGTAAAGGTTCTGTCTAAAATCTACAGTCCTCATCAAACGTTTATAAAGCCAAATTAAAGGGTTAAGCTACGAACACAGGAGATGATTTTTTTATTTATTTAAAATCTTTTGAAGAGTATTTCAGGGATTTATTTGGAATTGGAACGTGACTTAAAGATGTAGTTTAAAGGTGCAAAATAAACGTAGACTTAAAGTCTTGTTATAGTTTTTATTTACAGAAAAAAATATACATGTTGGATCTAAAACAAAACTAGTCTAATAACTAAATTAATCACTGTCATTAGGCCTGGCATAATTTTATTATGTCGTTACACATTTTTTTTCACAAACTACATCTTCCTCAGTGTAGACTAGAGATATTTAAAAGGAACTCCTACATTAATGCCATTCAAATATATAATAAATTACCGATTGTATTTAAGGACTTGCCTTTACCAATGTTTAAAAATAAATTAAGTAAATGGTTATTAGATAATTTTTTTTACTGTATTAAAGATTATATGACATATAAAGAATGATATTAATAATTATGTAATAATTAATAATTGAATTGAGAATGAAATTAATATTATAATAATTATTGTTAAAACTTAATCTAAGAAAGTTGAATTTCTACTGCATGACTCCTTATAGTTTTATTTTTTTGCACCCCATTGTTATGGTAGAATGTATTGAACCATTGTTTAATTACTGGCACCTGTATTTGTACTACATTCTTGCAAAATAAATAATTTGACTTGATTTGATTTGAATAGCCTCGTTTTTGGTTTTATGTGTAAAGGCTTCCTGACGTATTCATAAAACTTTAACATACAATACGAGTATTCTGCCTTCAACATCCATTTACAAAGGATATGAAAGTGACAATCAATCTTCAAATACGTAGTAAATAGTTCACAATGTTGCCATAAAATAACGACAGTCGACACTCATACCGCTTTGTCGTATGCGTACTAAATCTCAATTCAACTACCTCTTCACTGATTCGGGCCATAAATCTAAAGGAAAAAGGCAGCTGTTGCCACACAGAAACCGCACGAAAAATACATGATTTATGTGTACAAAGCCTAATCCAAATTAAAGGCAAGGCCGCCCTTTCCGATTCCGGAGTCGCAGGGTGGAACTCATCTACCTTAGGGTTGCCAGTTCTCAAGTTCAAAAACTAGGATTTTGAGATAAGAAAACGAGAACAACCAAGAGTTAACAGTAATTGAAGTTGTTAGTTGTTGTATCGTTAACCAATCTAGGCGTGTGCGAAATTGCATCAGCAGACCCCTGAGGCTTGACTCTGTTATTAACATTTGCATTGACCCTATGGCTTTTAAAATATCCTTTCATTAACGGATAGCGGACATGACGACCGGATAGCGGAGTCGGTAGTGCAGCTGCCTGCTACGCAGAGGTCGCGGGTTCGATTTCCGCTTTAGACGAATCTATTTGTGCATGAACATGGAGGTTTGTCTTGGTTTGGGTGTTGTATGTATAATAAGTATGTTTTTACGAAAGACTTTTACTTTTTATATATATGTGTATTAGTATCAGTTATTCTAGTGCCAATAGTACAAGCTCTGCTTAGTTTGGGACTAGATGACGTTGTGTGATATATTTATATTAAAAATCTAAATACATAACCTTAACCTTTTCGGTCTGCTTTCAAAATCTAGTACAATAAAAAATCGGGACATATCCTGCGAAACCACGATAGTTGGCAACCCTAATCTACCTAAAATTACTCTCGATTTATTAGGATTCCCAGAATAATTTCATCTGGTGGACAAATTCTGAATTTCGCTCGGACAGATGTGATATTCTTTGACATTTATGTCTATTTCTGGACGGGATAATTGGCTATTGAAAGGTCCTACTAATTGGAATTTTATTTCGGTAGAAATTGGTTGTAAAAAGTCAATGCTTTTGCGTGCGATGGTTGTTTTATTTTTACTTTTAGGACATGGTAATTCATACATAAAATAATAGCAGCCCTGTATCTAATACATGTTCCACTGCTGGGCTCGGGCCTCTGTGATGAGAAAGGTTAGGCCATAGTCCACCGCACGGCCAAGTGCGGATTGGTAGACTTCCAACACCTATGAGCACTTTTTAGGCCCTCTCAGGCATGCAGGTTTCCTAACGATGTTTTTCTGGACCCTTAGCGAGTGATAATTTATATGATAATACACACATATCTTCAAAAAGACAAATCTGAACGATTTATTGTCAGAGGTGTGTGCCGTGGGTTCGAACCCGAGACCTTTGACTTCGCAGTCCTACGGTCTCCCACTCGGCTATCGCTACTCACCATACATACATAATATGGTGAGTAAAACAAAGTCGCTTCTCATCAGTCTTTTTGTCTGGCAACGGATTTTAATACGTTTTTAATATAGATTAATTCATAACAAAAGTTTTTATGTATAAAACATACTACATAGTACCCAAAGCGAAGCCAGGCGGGTGGCTAGTAAAATAATTACAATAAATAAATAAAATAAATATGCCACAACTCACACACAACGCCATCTAGTCCCAAAATAAGCAGAGCTTGTACTATGGGTACTAGAATAACTGATACTATTACATATATACTTTTCTTTTGTAAATACATACTTATTATACATAGAAACCCCCAGACTAAGACAAACCCCCATGTTCATGCACACAAAGATTTGTCTTAAGTGAGAATCGAACCCACGACCTCGGCGTCGCGGGCAGGTACACTACCCACTGCGCCATCTGGTCGTCGTATAATAATTAATCTTTATCTATACTTATATAATTGTACCCCCGACTGACTGATTCATCAACGCAGGGCCTAAACCACTACGAACTTGAAATTTTCTATGAAGGTTCCTTACATGGCGTAGAGGCGCACTAAGAAGGGATTTTTGGCAATTCCATTTTGAAGGGGGTAAAATGAGGGATGATCGGTTCTATGGAAGTCTGTCATTTTTAGATTATGGTGAGACTGAGGTGTTGCTACCCTCAAGCTCGTGCACAAAAGCTTTATTACCACCAAAAGGCTAAAATCGTCATACAGAGATAGTTTTGCTCTGTTATGCATTCCTACAAAATGCTTAAATGTACAATAATGTACACTGTGCAGTACTGAAAAGTCTAGCAAGGCATTTTAATGTGGAGTTAAACACTTCTGTAAACTGCGGCCTCTCTCAGTTATTTTAGTTGTAGAAACAGTTTAAAAGATCCATTAAATGCAGGCACATCTGACCTACTTCCAGTTAAAACAGTGAGCAAAGTAACTGAAAATACACGTGAAAACTTCACTCAAAAGTTGGTTTCGTAAAGTTTTTTGACGTCAAAGAAAAAGTTGTAGAAAATTCACCATTTTATGAGCGAGGCGTGAAAATATTCACTTGTACGTTTGGGGTTAGTGCAGAAGTTAGGAGTAAAATATTATGGCTTGGTGTAAAAGTATTTAATGACAGTGCTAACCTTAATATGCACTGAAATTTACTTACACGTTGTAAGTAAATTTTAGTGCTTGCTACGTGCTCATTTGATGGCAAGTAAATATAGTAAAAAATCAGTAGAATAAGCTATGGAGATCCAGAAACCATCCACATTAATACCTTATTATGATTTTGTGTTGATGACCACAACTGAACCTTAGTTGTTAGCGTATGCAGTTTTCGATTTCCGAGGCGGTTCAAGTATTATTTGGCACTTATCACATGGGACCTAAACATAGCAGGTGAAATGTGGGTGTTAGCACCTCTGCCACACTCTTTTGGGTAAAATAGGCGTGAAAAAATCTTAAATTGATGTAAAAAAATCTTAAACGTAGCATAAAGACAACCATCCTTTGTTTCCGCAGCACGACATTAACGCAAAGTTTCTCGATAAGTTTAAGGGGAACAATTGGTTATATGTTTTCCATACCAAAGTAATATGGGTTTAACTTTAATATTATTAAGTTTTTATCTATTTTTATGAACAAATAATTTCTAAAACACTAAAATGCTTGTACGTTAGCGACTTTTTTTGAAAAAAATATTATTTGAATTTTTTAGTTTCTATTCACTGGTGGTAGAGCTCTTGTGAATGAGCTCGAGGGCGGCAGCACCACCGTCTCACCTTTAACCTGCCGTCAAATAGTAGTGCTTCCATTACTGTGTTCTGGTTTGGTGGTGAGATCAGGCCCTGAAATTACTGGCACACGAGGCATAACACCGTAGTCCTCGGCTACAGCGACGCATCTATAATCTGCTTTTGTGGATTGTTGATGTCCATGGGCTGTACTCCACTTACCATCAGGTGGACTACACGTTCGTTCGCTGTGGGCGTAGTATAAAAAAAAAAACACAATTAATGATTAAAACAAATTTGTCAAAAAGCCTAAGAAAAAACATGTATTTAAGTGTTTTAAATGTGGCTTTTCTATCAAAATGGATTAAAGCTTAATAATATCAAGGTTAAACCTATATTACGTTTGTATTAAAATCCGTCACTCGGGAGTCTACGCTACTAAACACTAATTAATCTGCTAAATATTCCGTACACGAAGTAAAGCATGTTCTAAGTTAGTCAGACTTAGCTTAAGTACGAACGTTACACGAATGAGTTATAAACTCAATGATACTTCATAAGTGCCTACTTTTGCTTTTAGTAATGATGTTCTGTCTTTACGGGTTGTGTTATTGTGAACATGTTCGTTCATTATGATTGTTACATTTCTAGAGCATATACACTTTGGTGTATTGGTATACGCAGGCAAGTGTTATCTCCGTTGAAGCAGCAAGGAGATAGATTTTTGCCCGGTGGAGGGCGATAGGCTCACCCCAAATACATTGGACCTAAACATAACAGGTGAAAATATAGGCGTGAATTTATGTTTTGGGTTAATCATACACGTACATACGTGTTATGTCATAAAACTGTGGATAACAAAATGTAACTGGTCATAAAGTTTTTGTAAACGAACTAAAACTTTTGAGTACGAGCTTAAGAGAGAATACACACCACCTTATCTTCTCATCTTGATGCCAAATGCTTTTATTTATGCGGTATTGTGTTTTAGTTTCGTGGTAAGTTTAATTAGTGCCACAAGAAGGATCACATTGTTGTTTACACCTGTGGCTAGTGGCAACGTACCTAACCATGTGACTTCAATAGATTGTTTTTATTTTATTTCACTTCAGTACAAAAATATGTACAAGGCGGATTTAATGCCTGAGGCATTATCTGACAGTCAACCTAGGGTGATGCAGAGATTAAAGGTGGTAGGTGCAAACAAAGTGCACCATGGTAAGACTTGTATATTTATTTAATTAAATATAATATATATATACAAACATATACACAGCACTATATACATATAATTATACAATAAATATTATGTATGATCCATAATTATCATTAGTACCGTATAACAAGCATATTCACAAACCGTAAGTAAAAAATATGCCATTTATTTTGTATCTGCATTATGTAACAGTTTTTCTTAATGGCAATCTCCAGCAACACAAGTTATAATTAACTAAAACTAGAGCTGTCCATTTACAACGTGAATCGGTAGTTGGTAGCGTTTAAACCGACTCGCTGAAGTTCCCGACGTCAAATAAAAATATGTATTAAACCCTTTTTATTTCACCGTAAATGAGTTCCGGAACTCGACCGCTCGCTGACGGGGGATTAAGAGTTAGCTACTATCAGTTTTCGATCAAAACTCGATTGGGACTCCGTTGATAATTAAATTTTGTAGTGGCATTTCAAAACATCTTAAACTTTTGTAAACTTTGTCGATTCAACTAGAATTAAATTATTAAGCGTTCTTTATTCTGTTGATGCGCTAAAACTAAATCTAAAAAGCGAAGGTTATCTCTAAATAATTAGATAAAAAAGGTATAATGAAAAGTCTATTTGCTACTCTGGTAGACTTTTCATTATACCTTTTTTTTTCTAAGTTTCAGTAAATAAAGTCCAAAGTGCTTTCTTTACTCTGGTAAAGAAAGCACTTTGGACTTTCTTTCCACATTACAAAAGTGTTTAAAATTGCGAAGTCTAATTTAATTAGCTTCCATAGGCTTATCGATACAATCTTATTACCAATCATGCTTGCTGTTTGCTTGCTACTCGGTGCCGTATTGGTGGTGGGATCGAGCCTTGAAATTACTGGCACATGTGGCATAACACCAGTCCTCAGATGGAGCGACGCATCTTTAATCTTATGTGGATTGTTAATGTTCATGGGCTAAAGTTACCACTTACCATCAGGTGGACTATACATCCGTTCACTACAAATGTCTTAAAAAAACAGATCACTCTCACAGTGTAGAAAAGTTTAAGTAAAAGCTCGCCAAGATAAGATATTTTTCTTTAATTCAATTGCCTAATCAGAAATGAAATTTCGATTCTTTTCACTTATATCAATTTCGAGTTCACCTAGTAGCGATCCATAAAAACTGCAACGTTGCTTGATGGGCTGAATCTTTTTGCTTCCATCGTAAAGGTGATTTAGCAGAGAAATTAATAAGAAACCGCCTTTGAGATTGATTAGGAGTGAAATTGCTTGTTCTTGTTTAAACTCACTTTTTATGGCATCTTGTAATGCAAGACGGAGCAATTTAGTAGATGATTTGATATTGATCGCTGTAAAACATTTAATTGCTATTGATTTTGCATCGATACTGTTTATAGAGGATAGTTTTTACGTCCATAGTTCTTGTTGCAGTAAAACAAGGTTTGTAGGTTTGACAGAAGTTTGAATAAAATATAATTAGGCTATTAAATAGTGAATCAAATAAACTTGCAGTGTGTAAGCAAGAATAATGATGTCAAGAGAGTTTTCCTAACATAATTACTGACACTATCTTCTTCTGACAATACCGACACTATCTATTAGATACATAATGGTAGTAGGAGCAATGTAAGATATTATATTGTTTGTATCGTGAGCAGTATTGTTTTGTTTGTACCTTAATGTTTTAGATTATTGTCTGATGTAACTTTTTTTGTATGACGTCTTGGTCTTAAGCTGTAATGTTGTACATACGTTTAAAAAAAGAGTATACGGTGTAACTAAGTTAGTACAGTATAAAAATAATTCAATCTTTTCTAAATAAGACTATTTTGCTAGAATAAAGATATTTCAAAAACAAGAATACCAAATAAAGTTTAATTTTACCTAACTTCGAATTTCATTGAAAATCACCAGCCACGTGCAAGCTCACATTCAAAATTTATCGCCACAAACCTTTGAAATGTAGTTAAAACAATTTTAAATAGTCCAACCACGTATCCGTACAGACTATCAAAGAGCAACCACGGATTGTACGGACGGCTACTAATCAACCTATACATTTCCAGCTCTCGCACGGAAACCTTTAGAACGCGAGACCATCTTATACTAGAAATGTATAGGTTAATGTGTCGTATTCTACTCGTATTTATAAGAAACAAAAGCTTTAGAAAAGAGCCGATAGCGGAAATCTGTGTAATAAATTGTGTATAATTCACAGTTTTATTGTGCTAGCCCCCTTTAATGTGGTAAAGCTCTTAGTAACGTTTATTTTGTTTCACACTTTCCTAATTGGTTATTTTACATACACATATAAACATCACGCCTGAATTATCCAGAAGGATGTGGCAGAGGTGTTTAATACTGAAATTTCATCTGTTATTTTTAGGTTTACCGCAATGCCTGAAGACGAAAGTCTACAACCAGTGCGCCCTACCTGTTATGATCTACGGTGCCGAGACGTGGACATTAACGGTTGCAATTGTCCACAAATTTAAAGCGGGCTATGGAGCGAGCTATGCTCGGAGTTTCTTTGAAGGATAAAATTCGTAATGAGGTCATCCGACATAGAACTAAAGTAACCGACATAGCTCGCAAAATAAGCTCGCTGAAGTGGCAATGGGCTGGTCACGTTTGCCGAAGGACCGACAGCCGTGATGATGATTTTTAGATCTCATGTAAAGACACAATTCCCCCTTATACCGCATTATACCAAATTGAACCCTTATACCGGTTTCGTAAATTGACTATTATGTATTATTATATTATACTAAGGTAGTTATGACGATTAAATCATCTATTATTTATAACATGGCCTGATGAAAAATCGGAAGAGCACTCTTTCAAAGGCAACTTTTAAAAAAACGCGTTCGTGCTTCAGTTACTGATTGAATCGTTACTTAATTACGGATATCTTCGGAGAAATATCTTTGGTAAACAATTCTGAGAACTAAGAACTGAGGTGTCGCCATAAATATTCCTCTTTGCCTAATTTTCTGTTAACGCAATTTTTTTTATTGAACATTCCACGAGATCGCCGTGATTTTCATCATAATAAAAAATATGAAAGAAAAAGACATCAATATAATGATATTTCTTATACAGAACAAAACAATTGAGCAAGTTCTTGAGTTAAGCAATGTTTCATGAAGTTTTAGTCCGCTTGTCGCTACATGAGGTAAACATGTAATAAAATCTGTAAACATAAGATTACATATTTAGGACATTCCTGTAAGAGCTTATAGAATATAGTATGATGGACTTAAACATGAATTTATTTATAAGCGTTTAAAACTCTTATTGTATATTCTAAAGTTTAATTACAACAAGCCTTCTTTGTTATTGGGCCGTAGTAGTCAGGATTATTTCTGGGCGTTTTAACACCCAATTGCCATTCGTCTAGTAATCTAATGGCAATTATATATAATTATAATTATCAACTTATGCTTATGACTACGACATTCAATATCGTTTCTATTTTAAATACTTCAGCAAGAATATTTAATTTATTGTAATATTTTTTTTATCATAATTAAATTACTCGTTCGCGTTTTTCATCGCCATTTTTTTACACACAACCCTTCCATATTCACTCACACACAGACGCACAACTTATTGCAGTGTTTTCCTTTAAATTTAGGGCACAGTACGTGACCTACAGGGGACGGTCGTAGACGAAATACGAGCTAAGTTTGCAGGGTTGAATGTAGTTGGCGCGACCCCACCGTCGACTAATGTGATGTATACAAACGCTTCAACTTTGGTCGTGATTTGGGACTCAGATTTTGAATAGGAGTTTAAATAGTTTCCGACTTTTCTTTAATATAGTTTTGGATTGGAAACGCAAAGTTTTAGGTGCTTTATGATTAATTAGAAATCTTTTTATGTAATTAAGTACCAATTGTTTACCAATTATATTTAGGCGTCTTTCATATAACCAGTAGAAAGAAAGTGGACGTACGTGGTTCCACGCACGGTTGACGCGCGTTAGATGTTTAAATGTCGCAGTCTTAGATTTTACAGCAGGTATAAAATAATTATACTAAAAAATTGCATCTTCAATTTTAGCAGTTTTATTCCTAAAGACCTACACAACCTCACGAGAGGACTCTGAATTAAATAAATAATAAATAAATAATAAATATCACACAACTTACACACAACGCCATCTAGTCCCAAACTAAGCAAATTTTGTACTATGGGTACTAGAATAACTGATACTAATACATATTATATACTTTTTTTTTGTAAATACTTATTATTTATACATAGAAACACCAGAACCAAGATGAACCTCCATGTTCATGCACACAAAGATTTATCTTGAGCTTGAATCGAACCCGCAACCTCAGCGTCGCCAGCAGGTAAACTACCCACAACTAATAATAATTAATACTAATTAGTTTGTATATACTATTAACACCTTTAAGATTGACACTAGTTAAACTTTTCTTGACACTGCTAATTGTAATTGGCTAAAGTTAAGTTAATGTTCTTTAGCCGCAGTATTAAATACTTAAAAGATTATCGCGAAGACAAGTAACACGTATGCTTGTATTAATCTGCTAAACTAACTACAATGCCCGATTATGAAGCTTGTTAGGTTTCTTAGCTACCTATAGAGTAAGAAACAGTTTAAACCATTTAAACCATTTAAACCATTTATTTGCCACACATTATCTTACATATTAAAAAAAAAACAGTTTACATGAAATATAAAATAGTACACAGAAAATGTGCGGCAAGGGATCTAGCTCAGTATTTGCTGCGCGCAATGCACAGCACTGATTTTCAGCTAGTCCCTGCCAGAGAGAACAACACAGTAAATCAACGCTCACAAGAAAATATAAACAAAGTAACACTACCACCAAAAAAACAATACAAGAAAAATAAACTAAAAATTAAAAATTAACGAAAATTCCCAGATACAAGTCACAAGGTGTACTAGGAGAACCAGAAATTAAAAAAAAAAAAAAATATTTAAAAACGAATTGAAAACTGAGGTCAGCCATAAACCAGCACCAATTTAATTAAATATCTTTTACAACAAAAAAATAAAAAATAGAATTAAAAATAATTATTACTTTTAAACCTGCGTTTGGGTACACAAAAGTTTCTTAAATATATGTTTCTTAAAACTAGGTATGGACATATATTTGCGTAGAGGTGGAGGCAGATCATTCCATATCTTGGTAGCCGCGTATTTAAAACTGCCCTTATATTGCGCTGTTCTATGTACAGGTATTACCATATTGTTGGCCTCCCTTCTACGCGTATTTTTCTCTTGTACAGCTTTCACCCACTCGAACTTCTCGTAAAGGTATTTAGGCCTTTTTTAGATCTTTTTTAGATCAAGGGATTTTCTTATTGCATTTAAGTGTAGTTGACGATACATTTCTAAGTGGCTGGTCAAAGCGAGAGCGAGATTTATTTACGGCGTGAATCTTAAAAAAAGAGACAGCGTATTTTTGCATTTTTACTCCAGAACCGCCAACAAATTATTATATTAACTTATTTCTAAATTATGTTGTAATTACTTATTTTCATAGAGCTACCGCCAAATAGTCCACTGTTAGATACTAAAAATAATGCTGTAAGTAATAACCATTTGTGTTCTAATTATAATACTGATATTCAGCTGAATTTATTAGACTACATGACGACCTCTACGTAGTTTGGCAAAGGCTCGTAGAATGATAAGTAATTTGTATATAGTTTAATGTTGTCCAAGCCACTGAACATACGACTTCCAACTTGAGTACATAAAACAGTAAATTCGCAACAAAACTTGTACCCTTGAGCACAGTTCTACAAATCACAAACAACCACGGTGTACCCAACTTTGCCAACATTACCACTCATACGTCATATCAAGTCCCTTAACTTCGTGACTGTATAAAGTTAGAGACGAGAACTAAGTTAAATCCGTATTTGTATCTTCAGCGTGAAAATGTCTTAAAATTTGGTAATAGGAAACCAACAATTTTTAAGTCCAATTCAAAAGTGAAATCAGTTCTTTACAGAAATTTGTCCAAAAAGCCTCTGTGAAGGAGCTCCCTAACCTTCAAGCATTCGCCTGTGTGATGAATTTTTTTTTCGAATACAATTTCTTATTTCGTACTGTGCAGTGTTATGTTTGGTTCCGGTGTAATATTCGAACTTGTAACGATACAATACAAGGGAATTCTAGTTTTTTTTTTGCCAGGATAAATGATTTGTCTTTCTTTCTTTCAGACTGGGAGCACCTTAAGAAGAATGTAGATCTTGTGACATATTTTGTCTTTGCAAAAAAATACTCAATGAATCATCAGTGATCACACTTGAAGCTATTTTTTTAACCGACTTCAAAAAAAAAAAGAGGTTCTGTATTCGATCCGTATGTATGTATGTATGTATGTATGTATGTATGTATGTATGTATGTATGTATGTATGTCACCTTTTTATGTTCGCGATTTTCTCGGAAACTACTGATCCGATTTGAATGCAGTTTTCGGTATTTTAATCCTTGTGTTTCAAGGAAGGTTTTAGTATATAATTTATCAGAATCTGATGAAGATCTTTGGAGACAGGCAACGGAACTCTTCAAAAACGAATAGCTAATGAACCACGTTTTGTGCAATCGTGTATCTATGTATTGTTTTCACCACTACATAACATAACATCATGCCTGTGTATGCTTTGAAGGGTAAGCAGAGACAGCCTACTTACCTACCCTTAAAGTACCGAAAGCTCTGCTTAGGTTTGGACGGGGCTTACGTTTCAGCACATTTGTTATTATCGTAGTGATAACGTATGATCATGAAGATCTCAGAAAGAATTTTTTGATTATTTTGATTGTTTCTATTGTGTTTCATGCGTAATGATGCCTTAGTATTTCTTCCTAACCCCATCGTTAAATCTAAAAAACTAAGACACTAAAAAGATTGAAATAAAAAAAAAATAAAAAAAAAAATAAAAAAAAATAAAATAAAAAAAACTAATTAAAAAAAGAATATTCTTAACTCGAGCGTATTCTAAATATTATAATTATGTACTAATTTTTTTAAAGAAAAAGGAACCGCCTTCAAAAACTCAAAAGTAAAAAATAAAATATTCGCTAAACTTTGCTTACCTTTATATTAATTTGTTTAAAACAATAAACCCAAATAATTATGTAATACCAATTAATTATATTTTTTTGAAGTCGGCGCCAAATTACAAAATCAAATACCAATTCAATTGGTATTTGATTTTGAGATTTTTTCAACAATTATTTCGGTAAATACGGTTTTAATTGTTATTTGATTTTATGATTTTTCAACAATTATTTCGGTAAATACGGTTTTAATTGGTATTTGATTTTGTAATTTGGCGCCGACTTCAAAAAAATATAATTAATTGGTATTACATAATTATTTGGGTTTATTGTTTTAAACAAATTATTGTGTAACAAAGTAAAGTGTATTTATAGGACACCGGCATCAGACCCAAACATATTTTTAGAAAACTTTGAAATATTGTCGAACAAACTGTGTAAAAAAAATAATAACGTTATCATATGCGGTGATTGGAATATAGATACTCTGAAAACAAATAAAGTTTCAAACGAACTCAAATCTATATTTAAAAATAATGCTTTGAAAAGCCATATAATACTTCCTACTCGCAAAAACTCTTGCTTAGATTTAATAGTAAGCAATATAGATGAAGCAAAGGCAGATCAACACTGCTTGGCACTCTCTGACCACGAATTGGCTCCATCACTAACCTGTTCCTTAAAAATTAACAGCCAGGTGAAAGATAACCCTAGGTTCTGGTTCAGAAAAATACGGGACCATAACGAAGAAAACATCGTAAAGTTCAAAAATTGCATGTCAAGCCTGTCTTTCTGCGATGTACTTGAGTGCCAATCAACTAACGAAGCCTTTTCTAAACTGCACGATACAATCATGCTCTTCTATAAATTATGTTTTCCCGTCATTAATATTAGAAATACGTATAAACATATTAAAAATAGATATCTTTCAAAAGGCATTAAACGATGCAGTGCCAAAAAAAGAATCTTATATCTTAAATATCACCTAAACAAAGACAACAAGAACCAGAATAAAACAATATATAACAACTATAACAGACTATTAAAGAAATGCATTTACAAAGCTCAACAATTGAATAGTTTGAGATATATCCGCAATTCAGGCAACGTATGTAAAGCATCATGAGAGATTATTAAACAAAAATCTAACAATGTGGCAACTAAATCTGAAATAGACTCAATTAAAATTAAAATTGGTAATACACATTACAAAGACCCCATTGAAATATGTAACTTATTTAATAACCATTACATTTCCTCAACCAATACAAGTAATACCAAGAGGACAGACATGCATAACACAAAATATAATATACCGCTGAACCCAAAAAGTATCTTTCTTACGCCAATAGACCCTTTTGAGGTCTATAAAATAATTAAAGGTCTTAAAAACACCAACTCTACTGGTTATGATGAAATCACCACAAAAGTTCTTAAAACCTGTGCTGAAAGTTTAACAATACCATTAACACATATTATTAATACATCTTTAATGGAAGGGGTGTTTCCTGAACGTTTAAAAATTTCAGTCGTCAAGCCACTATACAAAAAAGGTCCCAAAACAGATCTAAACAACTACCGACCTATAACTCTAGTCCCAATATTGTCAAAGGTATTTGAAAGGGTCATGTATAATAAAGTAGAAAAATTCCTCACATCATGTGCTATACTTAAACCCGAACAATTTGGATTTAGAAAGGCGAGTTCCACAACATTAGCTTGTTTCTCACTCTTAAGCAAATAACAGAAGCTTTGAACGAAAAGTCAAAGATAGCATGTGTCTTTTTAGATATGACCAAGGCATTTGATTTTGTATGTCATGAAACGCTAATAAACAAGCTCTCCTGTTACGGGATCCGTGGAAATGCCAATGAATGGATTAAAAGTTTCCTCACACAAAGACGTCAATGTGTTGAAATAACAAAAATGTGTAAATCTGAACTACTGGCTGGCTTTCACATCAGAATACAAACAAAATCATTGTGGTACTCCACAAGGCAGTATATTAGCACCTCTACTATTCTTAATTTATATCAACGACCTTCCTGATGCTATTCAAACAGAGTGTATACTGTTCGCTGATGATACCACATTAATCGTTTGACATTACACAATGCACAGAAGCTGGAAGCCTCACATCGACCGGATTGTAAATAAGTTAGATCGCTTTGTCTTTGCTTTAAAGAAAATTAAACTCACCGTTAATTTGGATGCTGCAAAAACCGCTTACCACGCCTATGTATCATCGGTAATCAGATATGGTCTAATAATTTGGGGCAATTCAGTGGATGTTATTAGAGTCTTCAGGGCACAAAAGAAATGTGTACGTGCATTAAGTGGAGCTGACTACCTTGACAGCTGTCAACCACTATTTAAAAAACATAAAATACTGCCATTACCCTGCATTTATATATTTGAGGGTTGTATGTTTGTGAAAAAACACCCTGAACTATTTAAAAGATTTTGTGACAAAGAAAGTAGCCGAACTAGACATAAAAATAAGCTATGCCTGCCAGCTATTAGACTAGAGTTGCTTAAGAGAAATGCCTACTATATGTCTATAAAATTGTATAATCATTTACCTGAAAATATTATTAATTTACCAATGTTATTATTTAGGAAGAAGTTGATGCTACTATTACAAATTAAAAATTATTACAATGTAAAAGATTACCTAGATGATAAGAATTTATAATAGAAACTGATTTTAAATAAATTTATAAATGTATTTGCACGCCACTTGTGGTAGAATATGTGGAACTATTATTTATATCTGTAAGACCGTAATGTACATACCATATTTGAGCAAATAAATATTTCATTTCATTTCATTTCATTTCATAAAGGTAAGCAAAGTTTAGCGAATATTTTATTTTTTACTTTTGAGTTTTTGAAGGCGGTTCCTTTTTCTTTGAAAAAAATTAGTACATAATTATAATATTTAGAATACGCTCGAGTTAAGAATATTCTTTTTTTTAATTAGTTTTTTTTATTTTATTTTTTTTTATTTATTTTTTTATTTTATTTTTTTTTGTTTTGTTATAGCAATGGGCTTAACTCTATTTTGCTTCGAGCGTGGGGAAAAATGACTTCGAAATTTAAAAGTCATTGATGTCATTTCAGCTCGTCTACAAGATTTTCAAGCTACTGTCTTGTTTCACAAATAACTATTATTGAACAGGATAAATCAACAACTCGTAAGAAACTGAAAAAAAACGGTTTTGAATTTGTTTTAATACTTATGGCAATATAAGCATTTTCTTATTACTGTCTAATCCCGCTTTGTGGTGCAAAACATATTTCATTAACATAACCAGTCATTCTAATCAGTCGACAAGTTATTAAAATTCGCACATAACATAAAACAACCCATCTAAATCATCCCTTAAAACTATAGCTATCTATTTCACCCCTTGGCAAGGAAATAGGCACATTAAGATAAACGTAGATGTTAATTTATAATTCACGGTACATTAAATACGTCACAAGTTGGTGCACGGAGCCCGTAACTCACTCGAATGCATAGTAATGTCTGTTGAGGTTTTGGAATAGGTTGTAGCTACATAATACGGCGCCTATAGGTACAGACGCCTACAGATCAACCTGTATATAATATTACCAATATAAGATGGCCTCACGTAGTATAGCGTGAGCTGGTATTACAATGCAAATGTCGATTTTGTAATTTTTTACAAATTTTGGCACAAGAATCTAATTCAATCGCAATCAACATCAATCGTTCTCAGGGGGCTTATACTTGTAGTAGGTAATAGCACTGTATAAATACATAATATTTACCCTGGAAATAGACAACTGGGACTCGGGGTCGATAGAAACATAAAACGAAGATTTTTTAAATTATCGGATACATATTATCAAGCTATACATTTTCATGATAAAATGGTCTCGCATTTCACAAGAAGCTAATGCGAGACCATAATTGTATACTGGAAATGTTAAGCTTGATGTGTAGTCTTGTGTACGTAGACGGAGACAAAGGAAAGCTACAAACTTTTTTGCTTCTGCGACAGGCAGGACTTTAGACTGTTATTCAGATCTTAAAAGACATGATAGTCCTCTTAAATATAACTTTTGTTATAGTTTCGTTATAGGTCATTTAACTGCATGATTATTTAATTTTAACGAAGATAAATCAAACACTGTAGAGAAAAAAAACTAAAAAACACGCTTTTAAAGTACTTCTAACTAAAAAGTGAAAAATAATTCCTAATATAAGCTGAAAAAAGCGTGGGTTGCTCGATAGACGAAAAATATGGCACAGAGCGCCCCACGCTTTTTTCAGCTTATATTAGGAATTATTTTTCACTTTTTAGTTAGAAGTACTTTAAAAGCGTGTTTTTTAGTTTTTTTAAACTATTATTTATTTTCTACTTTTTAGTTTGGTTTATTTATAAGAGCGTTTTTTTTTTTTTTTTTTTTTTTTTTATATATTTTTAATTTTTTTTATCGAATTATTGCATTGTCATCGATCTTTGACAGGTGTGCAAAATTTGAATGAAATCTGTCCGTTTAAAGTGGGTCAAAATCGAGTCCAAAGGAGTCGGTTACATACAAACAAACAAACAAACAAACATACAGGTGAAGCTAATATAAGCGTGTTAAAAAGGTTCAATTTCGAGAACATAATAACACACCTATACAACCTTGAAGTGTGTGTATGTATGAAAATGTTACATTGATACAGTGACACTTTTTTAAAAGTTTTAGTGAGTAATGTTTTGATGTCTATTTCAGTAAACATTTTACAAAGCTTAGCATGGCATTGGTAATTGAATTTTTTTTCATGATAACAAATTCAAACAGCCAAAGTATACCAAGCAAATTTCAAAAATGTAACTTATTACCCCATGGAAACTTTTCATTCAATTATCGCTGAAACATTAACAGGTCCCATTCAAAGTTACAATTGGGACGGGGTCTTGTAAAAGACCCGCAAGTTATAGGCTCTTAATATTACATGATTGATAGTCGTACCCTTTTTTATTCGACTTATTACTCTTATTGTTAGTAGAAAATTAATAAACGCAATAAACAAAGAAGCTAACAATAGCATTCACCATATTAGTAAAGACCTAGAAGTCTAGCACCCATGTATAAAACAGAACATATTAAACAGTACGAATTCACCACTACCGATCTACAAAGTCAATACAAAAACTGCCAACTAAAACTTACAACAGAAAATCATTCACTTATGCCTCGTGCTGTATCAACTATAAGTATGTCAACAAGGCAAATTACGGGTAAGGTAAAATAACTTGGCGGATGGTTTGTGGCATACACTGAACTGTATTCTTAAAATCTCTTCATAGGAATCTGACCAACATATTCTATCTTATGACCAAATCAATCTGTTAACCGAGCGACGATTTAAAAAAGAAGGCTCTCCTATAAATATGGGTTTATTATTTTAGGCATGCAAACAAACCAAATACACAAGCTTACATTCTAGCAACTATAATCACAGAACAATACAAATTCACGGCTGTCTGAAACTACAAAGTCAACACAAACACTGCCAACTAAAACCTACAACGCAACAAAATTCGCTTAAGCCACGTGCTGCACTCACAATATGCACATAATCTACGTATTATTCTGTACCAACTATGCACAAAGTCATGTGTGCATTCTTACACGGCTACTAGTATGCTAATACGGCACATCGCGGGTACGGGCTCAAACCTAGTAAGCGGGTGGTTTTTGGCATACTGTATACTCACACGAGTTTTGATGATAAACACAAAAACTGCGAACTAAAACCTACAACAGAAGAACACTAACTTAAGCCACGTGCTGTATCAACTATAAGTATGTCATCAAGCCAAATTGTAGGTAAGATAAGATAACTTGGCGCATGGTTTGTGGCATACACTGAACTGTATTCTTAAAATATTTTCATAGAACTGTGACCAATATTTTCTATCTTATGTCCAAACCAATCTGTTAACTGAGCGACATTTGAAAGAAGAAGGCTCTCCTATAAATATAGGTTTGCAATTTTAGGCATGCAAATATAACAAACAAACATGATTACATTCAAGCAACTATAATCACAGAACAATACAAATTCACGGCTGTCTGAAACTACAAAGTCAACAAAAACACTGCCAACTAAAACCAACAACACAACAACATTCGCTTAAGCCACGTGCTGCACTTACAATGTGCACATAATCTTCGTAATATTCTGTAGCAACTATGCGCAAATTCATCGCTGCATTCTTACACGACTACTAGTATGCTAACAAGGCACATCACGGGTACGGGCTTTAACCCACTAAGCGGATGGTTTTTGGCAAACTGTACACTCACATGAGTTCTGTGGAAAATGACACAGCTGTGTTCTGCTACAAAAGGAAATGTTTTACATCTTGTACCTTATGTCCATACTTATTTGTTAATTAATAAAAAGAAGTAGAAGGCTCTCCTATAAGTAAAGGTTTACTATTTTAAGTAATATGCAATCGTAACAAACAAACAATTTAATAATAGCGTAATATAGTAAATATTAGTAAATAATTCTGGCAATTATGTACAAAAAAGTACGAATTCGCCCCCACCTATCTACAAAGTCAACACAAAAACTGCCAACTAAAACCTACAACACAACAACATTCGCTTAAAAGCAACGTGCTGCACTCATAATGTGCACATAATCTACTTATTATTCTGTAGCAACTATGCACAAAGTCATGTGGGCATTTTTACACGACTACTAGTATGCCAACACGGCACATCGCGGGTACGGGCTTAAGTTGGCTATGCAGAAGGTTTTTGGCTACAGTCAGCTTAGTACCGTTGTTTGACTGCCTCGATGGTGGTAAGGACTGGTCGTGAGGTTTTGGTTTCGATTAAAATTGGTATTTGAGACTTTCAAGCTATTCTCAGTAGCAACAAGGAGTCTTGTATTTTACCTGGTAGAAAGCGATTAGTCACATCTCCTGTCACATGCAACTAAACTGGGGTAGTAATAGGCATAATTATGTTTAATATTATATTGTGTCAATTTTTATGTAAACTCATTTACAAAAACTCTACTGCGCCATACACATGTAATGCCGTATTGCTGTTTGTATAATGCCATTACAAGACATTTCATAAGCCAAATTTTAATATCATAATAATATCCTAAAATTATGAAGTAAAAGCAAAACAGTGTTATACTCCGCGGGTGCTCTGAGCATAAAGTGTTAAGAAATTTGACACGATCGATGGAAGACTGTTTGGTTTTAAGATAAGTAAGGTTGTATTGAAAACTCCTTAGAACTTGGTGAAAATATAAGAGGATTTTAATGTGCAGTAAAAACAAGTTCTTAACGCTATAATCGTGTCTTACTAGCTTGTCTTCACGGCTCCGCCCGTAAAGTATGTTAATAAAAAGTAGCCCATGTTATTTTAGGGGTATTGAACTATTTACACATCATTGTTCATCAAGATTGGATTAAAAGAATCGTAAAAACAAACGGAAACAATCCTTTTATAATATAAGTACATGAATAAGTATAGATGAAAAGACAACTGTTGCTGACTAACTGATACAGCTCAAACCACTGATGAACATACATATTGGATCTTAAATCAAACTAGTCTAATAACTTAATCTAAACTTAATAAGTCACTGTCAGAAGGCCTTGTACCCAAAATGCTGGCAGCATTACCGCGTTGTATTGCGATACTAAGTCGCTAGCCGAAATATTAAGCAGCATTTCGAGAACGAGTTGCCACGGTAACCACTGATTGATGCCGCGTTAGTTGGCTCTCTAAGTTATTATGACTATGATCTACTAACAAAGCATTTATTTTTAAATTCAGTCTTCCTTAGGGACTGAATGAACTAGGCGTGCAAAGCTTATTAAAGAATTCGAGGGCAACAGCTGGTTATTGATTAATAGCGCCATAAATAAGATGTTTTTCTTTAAAACCAAACCTGCAAAAACATTAGGCATAAGTTACGCAATCTCTACCAAAATAATACAACTATAAAGTAATTTTTCCTGAACCTCTGCTCTCTACATACCCTGCATATATCATCCAAATGGCGTTTCCGTACACTTGGGGACAACAAACTGCTATACATGCTCGTAATGGTACCACTAGTCGGTTAAATGGCACCCAAGTGTACCACTGCTTAGATTTTCTACACATAGTTTTATTGGCCTTTATGAAACGATGTGAAATAATGTCGGTATTACACGATTTTTTGTGGTTTCGACTTGTTCGGTGCTGTTCTCACTCTGAGTTTCATTTGTTTATTTGTAGAAAAATATTTCATACGTATTTAATAAACGTGTGGTTTTTGTTTATAATTATGCGTCTTATTTTTAGAGTAATTTTGGGTATTCTTATGTTTTCTATTCAATCATTTGTACTATTATTGTTTTTCTTAATCGTCCCCTTTCATAATAATTACTTAAACTATTATCACGCACGGAGTCTGGCATAACACCCGGTAGATGGCAACAGGCTTACCCTAATCATATGGTATCTAAAATATAACCGGTGAATGTTCGAATATATAATAATATGTATATAGTACAGGTATCAATCAACCAAATTAGCACCGACCCCCCGATGGACATAAGCCGCTTACTGCAGTATAATACATTGCAATGGGGAACCAATAGCCAATGCATTGTGTACTTTAGCTATGCTGTTAGCGGACTTATTTGACCAAATCTAGTCAAGTGATACACATTCCTATATCTATCAGGGCTAATAAAGTGATTATTTGGTATGAATGCGATAAAAAATCAAGTAAGCAATAATGTTATCCGAGTTTTCATAAATATTCTACATAATTTTTACTTTATTCATGCCACCAGTTAAAAAACACATTTTTCAACCAAATTATATTAAAAAGAAATATATTCATATATCTTTAAAATCAGTCACATAACTTTGATTATTAAATAATCAAAGTTAAAATATCGTACATGTTCATTCGTTACAACATTTGTGCTGAATGTAACTTCGCCATGTTGGTTTGTATCCTACTTAAGATAGGAACAAATGGATGAACGTGACGTCACGAAATGACGTATCATACAGTTGAAAAAAATCAGACACATAGTTCAGAAAATTATTTTTTTTTCCGAAGCTATTCGTAAAAACTAGTGGCATGGGTTTTTTTTTTAATCTGAACATACTCGTAACATTCTGCTTTTAGGGATTTGGTAATGTGAAAAAAATGTCGTAGTTATCTGGTGAGAATAATTTTATTTCCTTTTTATTTGAAGTCTTCAATTAGATTGTATTTTTGACTACCATAATTAAAAATCTTCGGAGTTAAGATGTAATGGCTGCCACCCAGATACCCGTCATTATTTCACACTTAGTTTTATTCGACCTGCAAGTTAGGGAACTAGGAATCAACAATGCAAGATAAGCAAACAAGAGTTCTTTAAATACCTTCCTAGTCTTACATAAAACGGCACACAGGCCCACAGTGCTATCAGGTGGTGCCGTGAATAGGCGATGATGCCAAAACTGCGCCAACTAGGACGCTAACAAGAGCATTTCATTAATTTTTAATTGATTTGGAAAGTTCGTGTCGAAGCGTAATGCGCTCGGTGGGTATTAGGATGATCGATAAAACACTTCGCATTGCAAAATATATAAGGGAATATTATTATTACGAGAGTTTGTTTTATTATATTTGTATTCATTCGTTACTTTACTCCTTTTTTTTTGGTAGAAATCTTTTTTAAGTTATAACTTTTTATTTGATACTACGTCGAATTTAATTTACCATTTGCAGAACGAATCAAGCGTATTAAATAATATTTTAAGCGAGAAATACAATTAAAAAATACATAAGTGTCTCTTTTAATGCCTCTTGAACCATGTATCTCACAGTAAAGCAATAATGCCATAAAAAGTTAGATATAACACCGTTTTATATATTTTTATTTTTATTTTAATGTAATTATATTATTATTAAAGTGTTCCCTGTTTACTTGATAGGCTTTCACAGGAATACGACGACAGCCGTAAACACCGATTCATTCATGAGATGTAAAGTGTATGTGATATATTCATTGATTTTATTAAAATTGAGTTCATTGGAATATTGTTTATAGAATACCAATAATATAGTAATGTATTTTATTAAACTTTTAAGATTTTAAATGAAATTATTTATTCTACCTGCTCACCAAAATAAAATCTGCTTTTTTTACAACGTGTACAGTCTGCTTGTTTTTTTTGTTTCTGTTTATTCAAAATTTTATGTACATTCCATTGATCTAAAGTTTGTTTATTTGCTGTTATAAGTATTTTTTGATTGGTACCAATTAAAAAACATTGATTACTTAGATATTAGTTTTATGAAGCTAGCATTTATATCAAGGCACTGTAAATCACGACATTTTCCTAGAAACATTAATCGCATAAAACCGGACGAGAACGTTTTAAAACCGTTCACATGATCACCGTCACACGGAGTTCTTTGGCAGTTTTCCAACTAGGAAACTGTGCATTATTGTAACGGCTTGAAGTGAAATATCGACACGCTGCTGCGGCACTCTCATTTGGGTGTTATAACTTATTAAGCGACTCTTAATTTCCCTCATGATTTCGAGGAGAGGTAATTTAGTGTCTCGAAGTGCAGTTTATTTTGGGTGTAAAGTTGTGAGGTAATATTGTCATTACGTACTTGAGCTCAAGAGAGATTTAGCTCTCAGTCATTTTACTCACAGATTTTGAGTGATTTCGTAGATTGTAGGTTAGCAATTTGCGAATGCTGGTTTTGAAGTACTGAGGTTCAATTTTCAGCTTGAGCAAAAGAGTAATTTGACATCAATAAATTCTCAGTTACGGAGACTGTGTAACTGTGCAATTAAGTTAGATTGTTAAAAGCTTATCCGTAACTTTAACGTAACAGGTAAAATATGAGTGTTATACTATGTTATTAAGGCCCAGTTTTTGAGGTTCCAAATAGTTTTTATCCGACCCATAAAATAGAACCTGACCGATTTTAAAAGTGACACAAGTAACACTTGAAAAAAAGAACACAGCTGTCATTTCATTTATGTGTGTTATATACTTATCTTGCCAATAAGACTTATCTAACTTAAGGTTTACCTGTGAAATTGGAGCTTAAACTTAAACAGAATATGGGCGAGATAGTTATATTGTTGTGTCTGTTTACTTGGATTGTATTAAACTATTGTTTTATCGGCGTCGCTCATACTTGGAATGACGTGCCAATAAATTCCAAATCTATTGATATTGAACATACACCTACTCTATTAAGATTTACGTGAGATAAGTGACGTCTAATAGGATTTTAATATTGAAATTCAGTCTAGGTTTTCTGAAGGTCAAAATATATTAATTCAATTTAATTTTCTTTATTTTCATAGTGTTTTTTGTCTTTAGGAGAGACCTACGTAATGGAAGTAAAAGGTACCCACACTATAAATAAGTTATAAAATTTGGGTATTGTATTTCTAGCTTAAAAAAGAACGTAATGATTCTAAATAATAATAGATTGTACGAATAGTTACCATTTGAAACTACATAGAACTAAAAACTGATATACGCGAGTCTTGCAATAAACCAAAACATGAACTTTAAAGTGTAAAATTTATCAACTGTCGCACAGAATAAAAAACTATTGACTTTCACACCCATGCCATCTAATGATTGAATTTATTTCTGTAGGTGGATGGTTATTAAATAGTTACCTCCAAAAGTTATTTTTCATACAAAAGTAGTTTCAGGCTCTGCCTTATCTGTGCCAAATAAATAAATTTTGATAGTTTTTTAGTCAGTTATTCTCTTACCTTCAAAATTGCATAAATAAAATTACAGAATTAAAGTATTTTTGCTAACGTAGAAGGTTGGGCATCGAACCTGAGTCCTCGTGGCGAGAGAAGCATACGCTACCCACTAGACCATCGAGGCAGTTACTTAATTTTGAAACATTATCAGCATTGCATAAAATCTAGTCAAAACGCGAAATATTGTCAATAACATTGTGGTTGTGCAACCATAGGCTTTAAAATAACATGGCCCTCAGTCTATATGAACTATGAATGTAAAACTATGCCCAGATTTTAAACTTCAGGAATACCAGAGGCAAAATTGAAAAATGAAGACTTTTGCAGCTTTCGCGTACAACAAAGCGTTATTGACTAAACTCACACCTATGCCAAAGTCTAATGACTAAACTTATCGCCGCAGGTGTCTTAATTAAAAAGTTACCGCGGATCGGAATTAAATCTCTAGGATTTTGTTTGATAGAACTTCTTTCAGAGAAAGTACTTTAATTAACGTGGAAAAACTCATTATTTCTTATTATTTAACTTTTCTGCGCTCTGTATTGTAAAGATAATTGTAAAGAATCTTCTTATAGGATAAAATTGAAAGAAATACTGAAGAAATTATCTTGGTGTTTGACTTTTATAGCCGTTTATCTTGGTAAGTTTTACGTTATTTTGATAAGTTTCATATTAATTACCTAACTGTTGCAAAAATGATTTTGATATAAAAAAAAAAATATTTTACTGAACATATTGCCCAGAAAATCATTTAACTTCAATATTGGTACATGGCTTGTCTTAAAAGTGTCTGATTAAAATATTAAATATTTAAAACATATTGATTCATTATTCTTTGCCAAGATGATAACAAAATAGATATAAAGTTGTATAAGTGTTTTCTTAAGTAATATAAAATACTTAAACTTGCTGTATTTACCCGCATAACAATATTTTTGCGATATTTCATATTACCTGGTAACACAATTTCTCTCATAGCTGGCAACATTCCGTTCCTTCGCAGCAGTAAATCATGGCGGAAGCACCCCGTGCCTCAAATTATATGTGTTCGGACTTTACACCGGACGTGATGCATTCCTTGCATTTTTCATGGCTGGTGCAAGTTATGAGTGGAGCGGGTAAAAAGAACTTCAGAAGTTATAGGTATTTATTTGTAACTACGTACTAATTAGTGTGTACTGGACTTTATTATGAAAAAAGTCAAGAAGTGAGGGTAGACGGATAAAATCATCGGCCTCTCGAACGGAGATGGCGCGCCGCTAGAACCAGTCTGCTTGCGACTACGGCCAGTGTAATCTGTCTGCTGAAACGTCAAACCTAAGAGGTGAATACGTACTTATTGTTTCTAAATAATTAATGTGTATATTTTGAATACAGTGAGAAGATTCAAAACGTTGAATAAATTAAGCTAATAGGTATATGAAGCAATCAAAAGCTTTTGCTATGATTATATCCAATAAGCGTAAACGTTTTTCATATATATTTTTTATTAAAACTGACACGGGTGCATGAAAGGAGCCTCCTCGAGTGACGCACACAACGATTTTTTACGTCCGGCGCACCCTGGGCAATTCGCGAATTCTTCAAAGCGAATTGGCTAATCCTTTCACCACGATGGCAAGTCAAAATAAAATTTGACTCAGCCATCGACACAAAGAAGAAGATTAAAACTGACGTGAGTTTGTAACATTATTTAAATAATGAAATACGGGTGTTACTCACGTTATGTTGGTCTATTTAGCCGACCGCGGTTTCACCTATTCTTTTAGGCATTTTTAAGAGACTGCGATACATCGCGCCTGAGTCGCAACCAGTCTTGCACTGCGGTAGTTATATAGCTGGACAACATTTGAAACACAACCGGTCGACCGTCATCGCTCATGACTTGTTCCAAAATTTTAAAGTGGAACTTTTCCAATAAATGTTACGCGAACGAGGGACGAATGTCGCTGCGGTCGCTCCATGCATTGTTACGCGCGTCATTGATTTAGACCCGCAGATTACCGCTTATGCTGACCGTACACACTGGGATCCAGCGCCTGAAAGGATACTTCATGACGCTGAAGTATTAGTACTTGGTTTTAATACATGTGTAATTAAAAGTGTATATGGCTGGACTTGGCCTGGCTATTTGTTTAGTGCAAGTTAATCTAAGCTACGTAGTTACTTTTTATTGGATCGATATTGCGTAGTCTTGCCAGTATTTTACTGTGGTAACTAATTTAATTAGAAGTTTAGAGCACTACTTGGTTACAATATATAAATTTATTGCTAAAAAATAATGCAGTTACTGTAATCTCGTGGTGTCACATTATTGGTTGATATCTTTACCTTATTAGAAGAAGACACTTTTTTCTGTATAATGATTTATTTAACTATCTAAAAATCATAACCTTTCCTTTTGGCTTCACAGTAGTTGTGTATAAAATATCGTCAGCTTTCTATAATTATACGGAATGGTTAACATCTGAACCAGACTGCTATCTCTGTAGTGTGTAAAGTCCTTTACTCCTAACCGCCTATAACTGACCACAACCAGTTTTAAGCGGTTTTAACTGCTTTTAACCAGTTTTAATCTTTTAACCCGTTGTTTGTAATTGGAATTGGTTTAGTTGTGTCAGGTGGGGTACTTTTGACCTCTTTGCAAACTTTTATTGTTTTATTGAACGTGTTGTTTGGGTTTGTGAGTAAGGTGATGTGTGTGTTTGTTTGTGCTTTGTTATTGTAACAGAGGTTGTTGGAGGGTTGGTTGAAAAGGATTTTGTGGGTAATCAATCAGTTTAGTAATGCTTCATGTTTGGCAAAACCTGCATAAACACATAGAAAACTTTTTTAATACAAGCGTTTTTAGAGTATTGAAGTAAGAAGATAAATTAAATGTTATACATTCTGTAACTTACTTATTATTTCACATGTCGTATATCATCGACACTAAGATACACTTTGCTTTTCAATTTATCAATTATATAGGCCACATTCGCATCAAATTACAAGTCGAGAATCATGCAAAAACGCAAAAAAAAATAATAATTAGTAAACTGCCAATAACAATGAATAGATGAAGCAAAGTGAACATTGATACTTAAAACTAACCGTTAAGTATACTTTTAAGACAGTAGTGGAAACTAGCCCGCTTCTTCTTCGTCGTGTCGATGGCTGAGTCAAATTTTATTGGTCCAATAAGTGGCCACCGTTATGACGCTCTCGTCGGCGTTAATGAGCGCCTCCCTTGTGCAGGTGGTACGGCATTTTGGACAGTCAGTAAGGTGGTCAAGGTTTTGACTTGCCATCGTGGTGAAAGGATTAGCCAATTCGCTTTTAAGAACTCGCGAATTGCCCAGGGTGCGCCGGACGTAGGGAATTGTTGTGTACGTCACTCGGGGAGGCTCCTTTCATGCACCCCGCTGAAATAAAATAAAATAATAATATGAATAACAAAAAGAAGTAATGTAACGTTATCCCATGTAATAAGTTTTTTGCTAATCCAAATTAACGGTAAGTAATCCATTGGTATTTGTTTTCACAAAAAACGTGGCCCCATTGTAATTTATTCAGCGGAACCTATCAAATACCTGACACCATGGCCAAACTGTTCGTAGAAAAACTATAATAATTGTTTAAGGTACAAGTTTGTAGCGATTTAACAAACTTTAATAGTATCATGTTGTTTTTATGCTAATTTATGTTAAGCTTAACGAATAAATCTTTAGTGCGTTTTTATTGCTATTTTTAATTAAATCAATAAATTAAAGCGACACCTTATAAACTTAATTAAAGAAATACCTAACTATATACAACTAATATAGTTTTTTTTTTTGTTGAAAAATGTGTTTTAACCATAATTATTATAACCTTTCTTTAAGATGCAAGTTGCATCATTTTTCTTTTAATATTTGATCCAAGTTGCTAATGACTGAGGTACAATTTACTATTTTAGAGAAAAAGACTTCGCTAATTATTTTCATTTAGAGGCATGTTTATTTTCTGAATTATACTTGTCAATATAAATACAATCTTAAAATTAGATAATTTCTCTTACGATGTAACCCGCTTCCGCTTGTGATTCGAGTTAAATAATCGCTAACGCTTATGACTCAAGCCCAAAAACAGTACACAGTATACATTACAAATTACATTTTTTTCTAATTCCCGTCACATAACACCGTTGGCGTCGGTCAGTGTCGAATATAATTTTACTCGTTAACTGGTCGCAACTCGATACCTATAATGTCGAGTCGATAGTATCGATAACGGAAACCTTAGAAAGTTTAAAAGAAGACATTAAAAATGTACGCATTTCGTGACAGCTGTTAATTTCTCAGTTAGGGTGTTTCCATTAGGCAAACGATATGCAGCAGAGTATGACATAATAATATCTATAGCTGCTTCATAGATGTAAATTTTAATATGTATAACTTAATTATTTTGTAGTCTGTTTAGAATTTTAATTGTTATTAGAATATTTATCTAATACCACTGTCTGCCATAACATGACCTATAATGTTCAGTACTTAACTTTAACACAACGTGCAGAATTCAGCATACCGGAAAGGGGTTTACTTATGGCCAAAAATAAACTTACTCTAAGAAAATCTGCTACGAACGGTAAGCTAAGTTGTGACGCAGCCCATATCCGTTTACTACTAGAGATTAGTGCCATATGTTTATTTTTTCTTAATAAACCATTTTGAATATTTAAACGCCATAAAATACGCGATTATCTAAATTATTTTAGAATGAAGAGGTTGTAAATTAAGCATTTTGTTTGTATTACTTATTATGGGCTGGCATTTCGGGATAAATATTTATGTTGAGGTTAAATAAGGGCATTTCTTGTTGGCATGTCGGCAGCTTATCATAATAATGTGACAATTTGAATATTGCGATATAACAGGCCTTTGAAAGAGCGGATTAAGTTCTGTCCCTTTTTGGTAATAAGTCCCACTCATTCGTGCCGTTTTATATCTACAAAGGGTCAGACATAAGAGATGGTCAAAGCGAAATATAATAAATACTAGTACAAAATAACAGGAAAAAATAAGCTAAGAAAAAAAATAATCTATTGTTTTAAGGCAAACATGACCCAGATCTTTTTTTTTCAAGTGAATTATAAGCATTTTAATCAAATGCCTATTAAACAGGGTGGATGCTATACAGGAGCATTTATTTAAAAAAATGACATATTCTAGACATAGCTATTCCCATCGATTTAAAACAATAACAAAAAGAAAACACATTTTATTTCAAAACACACTAATCTGAATGTATATGATATACATATGTGTGTTATTTTTCATAACCATTATTTCATAACCCGTGGACATAAACACTAACAACATCAAGAATCTATGTTTTCATAAAATGCTTGTATGTCGCATCCATCTTCTATCTTATGCCTCTATTCAATAAATAAATGAAAACATTTCCATGTCATATTTATTTTTAAGTGTATCGTGTGAATAAAACAAGTGTCATCTCCAAAATGAACTGGAACTCGTTTAGTTATCTAAAGTGGCATTCTCTGGGATGGGTCATATCTATGGGATGACAAATAATGTGTTGAGAGCACTTTACATAAAAGATTAGTTAATGTTTGAAACTCTATGTTGTTCATAGTTTCACTCTCTATGGGACCGTTTGATAGATGAGGTATTGTGTAGAGTGTTAGGTTAAAATTAAATCATTAAAATTTCATGTCTGCATTAGAAAGCTTTTTATCAGCATGTTTGTCAAGAGCAAAAACTTACAGATGTCAAATTGCTCAGCTGGTTGGTACCTTGGATAGAAAAAATACTAAAATTATTTCCAATCATGATAATCAATTAAAAAATCTAACGGGATATAACGCGATCATACATTATTTACCTTTTGGGCTTAAGTCTGCATGCGACCACGGCTAGTGTAATCTGTCTGCCGAAACGTAAATCCTTAAAGGTAAATAATGTATGATCGCGTTAATTCCCGTTAGATTTTTTACTTAATCATGCAACGCGTAAGTTTAAAAGTTATTTATGATATTCAAAGTATAATAAATAACAGTTTAAAAAAACTAAAAAACACGCTTAAGGAAAAAATAATTCCTAATATAAGCTGAAAAAAGCGTGGGTTGCTCGATAGACGAAAAATATGGCACAGAGCGCCCCACGCTTTTTTCAGCTTATAATAAGAATTATTTTTTACTTTTTAGTTAGAAGTACTTTAAAAGCGTGTTTTTTAGTTTTTTAAAACTATTATTTATTTTCTACTTTTAGTTTGGTTTATTTATAAGTTTTTTTTTTTTTTATTATTTTTTTTTTTTAGTATCGAATTATTGCATTGTCATTGATCTTTGACAGGTGTGTAAAATTTAAATGAAATCTGTTTAAAGTGGGTCAAAATCGAGTCCAAAGGAGTCGGTTACATACATACATACATACATACATACATACATACATACATACATACATACATACATACATACATACATACAGGTGAAGCTAATATAAGCGTGTTAAAAACATTCCCTTTTACTTTAACCTACTAATATTATGCGAAACTATGTGAGGGTACGAGTGTTTGTGTGGATGTTTGTTACTCATTCACGCAAAAAGTACAAAATTTTGGTCTGTTCTTAATTCTGACGGAAACTGCTTCTTTAAAAAAAAATCTCACTTATTGAATTCACCTGCGAGATGCATTTATGTGCTTGGCACACATGAAGGTACTCATACTTTAAATGCTATTGCTATTGAATAGCTCACTCTATAGTTAAAATTTTACTCCAAACTCGTAAATAGCTAGGCACTAAAACTTTCACAATTTGAGCACAAATACTTATTCGAATATATTATCCACTTAAATTCCAATATTCCTAAACGACTATTAGTTTTAAGAAACATTTACGGTGTTGTGTTGTGAAGATATTACCGACTGCGTAAAGGAGGGTAATTCATTATTCGTAAAATTATATTACGACCGCCGCGGTCAGAGGTAGGGTATAGTGTTTCGTAGAACAATCGCGGAAGTGGTTTAAGTTATGCTCACCTCATTGCTTGTGGTGACTATTGACTTGGTAAAGTCTAGAAATAAACAAAGATTAAATAGGGAGGTAACTTGTAAACAATCTTGAGGTGGCTTAACAATAAAAGTGATTTCTCTAGTGGCCTGGCCGAGCTCCCATAACGCCTAAATTATATAAAAAAATCGTTAAATGTTGATATTACGGACCCTGAAATTACAGACACGAGGTTAGAACAAAGCGACACAGTTGCGCATAAGGTGTGGGAGAGATGTACAACTCCATTCCAACATTTCACTTGTCATGTTTAGGTCCTATGGGGTGAACCTATCGTCATCCACTGGGTACAATTCCAACTCCGTGCTGCTATTGTAAATTTCTTAACGAAAAGTTCACAAATAACATTTTGCCTAACCCTGGAATCAAACCAGAGACCTCGCAGTGAAAGCCGTTAGGCTAACCACTAAATCATCGAGGCATTTAGCACTCTAAAATATTATAAATAAATATGAGCAATTTAGCAGATAATTTGTCAAATAATACCTAATCATTATACCAAAGTTATCTCAGTCTAACTAATACTTAAATCACTGTAACGAATTTCTCATTAGAATACCACCTATAGACCGACCGTTTAACGCGCGTATCGCCTGCGACGTAAGAAGTGAGCGGGGGTAGGTAGGTAACAGACTACTACGGCTACGCACGGAGTCATTGATCCAAAGATTTATCTCGAGATAGACATTGTAGGCAAAGTAAAAAATATAATTGTAGTATCTGTATTTTTAAAGAAAAATGAACATTTTAAGATAAAATAACTTATTAAAGAAAAAATAACATTATCAAAATTTTATAATTATTATTATTATTTCTCTTTATTTATTTCTTAACTTATTTTATATATTTTTAAATATGATTTATAAAAATACAAAAAAAACATTTAAAAATATGAAAAACAGTATCCCACCGACATCAGGTGCAGGGACCAAGCTGCCGATGGTTAGGGCTCCAGAGAGAAGAACCTCCTCACGATGCGTGCCGTGTATTCAAAAGTCCGTGTCCCTCTGTAATACCGTCTATTTATTTTTTTTCTTTCGGATTTGTTTATTTTTTGTTGGTGATTTAAACTTTACTTGACTTTGTTCATCTCTCAGTTCATTTCCTTCTTTTACTATTTTACTTATGGTAGTCACCGAGAGTCCTGTAGCTTCAGCAACAAGTTTGTTTACGTTTACGTGTTAAAGATACTCTGTAGAACTATGATCTTGTTTTCTGGCTTTAAAAAAGGAATACATATTATATGCTATTTGTTTGGCTTGCTTGTTGATTTATTTTGCAAAACAGGAAGAGCGATTCATCTTGGGATTAATCTTGGCAAACCGTTTACCTTGTGCGTTAATGTCCAAGCGTCCGTAACAAAAATACCAACCGTGCGCTGCGAGCACAGCCAGCGCACTGCCGCGTTTGACGTGAGCTCTTTGCACCGCGCACCCCTCTCACCCACCCGGTAACATCTCGCCCCGCCCCCTTCTCACCGCGCGGGCGATACGCGAGTTAAACGGTCAGCCTATAGCATGTGAACATTTTTGTTCAAAGCAATATATTGTTTGTTTAATGAGAAACCGTTTGCTTAGAGGAAGCTAAAGAAATGATGTGAATTTTAGACGCGATTTTTGAGTCAAGATGTAAGGGACCACCAGTATGCACAGGAGTACGGGAGTACTTAAACAATATTGTAAACAATAAGTTTTATTGCAGGTAAAGCTTTTATACTTACAATAAATTAGTGGTAAGTTATACTCGATTAACAATTATTTTTTATTATTTATACTAGTTATTTATTACTTACACTAGTAACATTAGTCAACGAGTTACACAATATTCAAAACCTTTCGACCGACTGGATGGTGGAGTGGTGTACCTGCCTCACGCCGAGGTCGCGGGTTTGATACTCGCTTAACACAAATCTTTGTGTGCATACAAAGATTTGTCTTAATCTGGGTGTTTCTGTGTATAATAAGTATGTATTTACAAAAAACTTTACATGTATTAGTATCAGTTATCTAGTACCCACTCTGCTTAGTTTGGGAATGTTTTTGTCAGTAAGTTATGAGGAATTTATTTATTATTTTATTTATTTTAGCTGTTTCAATTTTGCAAATGATGTACCAAACATCCTGTATTTTTGGCATTTTTGTTGTAGTTAAATGACAACAAGGTATTTTTTTTAAGTTATTACCCAGTTATTAATTCAAAAAAAAATATTTTGTATATTACCAAATGTACGATAGGCTGTTAGGATTACATAGAAAATGCCTAGGAAAATACGCAATCCACTCACATACATAAAAATGATAGCAATATGTTATTGGATTGTACTGCACCGGATCAAAGCTTCCAGTACGGGGCTCTGTATTGAAGAGTAATACTCAGTAAAGTCGGTATTATTGGGTTACTGCTCGACGAAATTACCAGTTTTACTCGAGCTGTCTTTGTTGGGTAAAGGCATTTTATTTATAGGTAATCGAATAAAATATCTGTAGTAAAATGCTAAAACTACTAGATATTTTGCAGTATTGAGTGCACGGTAGGCGTAGTGGTTAAAGCGGTCGCCTGGCCACTTTCAACTGCGCTGGTGTTATAAGTTCGATCTCCACAAGGGCAAATCTTTGTGTGATCTGCCAAGATATGTTCTGACTCTGGGTGTGCTTTTTGTGTTTGAAATGTATGTTTGTGAACACCCCAGCGACACAAGAGTTACTTCTATTGCGGGCACCGTTTTGAAAAACAGAAAAGAATAAAAGTATTAAACATACGTTTTATTTAATAACGATAACTAAGTAACCACAGGTGTGACAACTTTGCGGAATCAGCTCTAATCCGAGAACGGATTTCCACTACCAATTAAATATTTCTGTGCTGTATATTATTTATTGTGCTTGTTGTCCCCAAATTATTGTGCCGCGCATGAACAATTTGGTTTGACGCAAATGGGAGATAGTTACATTTTTAAGTCAACTACTGAATAAGACACTAAAACATTTTGAATGCTTTAAAGTCTTATAAAATTATTCAAAAGAGGAGATCGAATTATAAGCACCAATTGCAATCAAAATGTAAGACTACTTTTCCACTCAAAGTTGAAACTAACGAACTTCAGTCATTTAATTATTCGCAAAATCAGCGTCTGTCCGTTTGAATGAAATCCAATGTGGTAGACATTATTAATTCAATAGTTGGTGGACAGTCTCCCTAAAATTGCACCGTTGGTAATACAGGAAATTTCAGGGTGGCATCTAGCCGGCATTTCCGAAACGCTGTCGGATATAAGCGGAACAAATCCGGCCATCACTTTAGGAAACCGTACGGGTTTCGGCGAACAAGATAAGTTGGCTCTGAGGCAAGTCTTAGACTGTTCGATTGTCGGACTAAGATGTGGTTGGAAATAAATGGTAGGTACGTATTTTGTAAGTTTTCAATTGGAATTCTTAAGGCCCATTTACAGTTCGGGCTTTTTTAGCGTAGGCCCAACGTCCATGTGATTTTACGTTAATGTTATATGATTTTTGTGAAAGGGTAAAATAACAATACAATTTGATGGTAGGTTAAATTACATTAAAATCGTCAAATTCTTACAATCTACTTACATTACAATTGTAAATTGTAATCTTGTTTATTCCCGTGGTGCGATTCTGTAAGGAAACTGCTGGTTTCGAAAATTTAGTGCGCAACCTTATTTTTATAAATACGATCGATATTTTTATTAACAGTTATTTAAATTTCGTATTATTCCATTTATGTAATACGCACACGGATGGCCAACAAGCTCGTCACACTAAGCTCGTTTATGTCTCCATGTCAACACTAGCATTGCGAACCGTGCCGAGTCAATAACACGGAAAATTATATCGTTTCCAGAACAGCTGCGTACCGAGAGGACTGGGCACTACTTTTTAGTTACCTCGATTTTAGACGGAGCGAGGTTCCTTTGCAAGCTTAAAGAAAGAAAATCTTGAAGAAAACCGTTTCGTATCACTGTACTACCTTGTTGGTATAGTGGTTATCGATTAATCGTGTTTGATTTACGGTTTGGGCAAAAGTGGTATTTGGGATTTAACGTCAGGAAATTCATAAATAGCAGCACTAAGAAGTCATTGTCCTGGTTAAATGACGACAGGATCACCCAATACATACGACCTTCACATAACAGGTGAAATATAAAAAAAAATAGTACTTTACAGCTCATTACTCCGATATGCTGGCTAATCTAGAGTGTAAGAACATACATGCTATTCTTGTTTCAGAGTCTTGGTTGAAACCATGTCTACCGTCTACTTCTTACTCTCTTCCTGGTTTCCGATTAATTAGGAATGACCGGACAACGCGCGTTGGTGGTGGTGTTTGTGTATATTTACGCGCGCATATACCTTTTCGCATAGTCAGTATGTCATCACAGCCACCGCCGGCGAATGCCGGTGAACATCTCTTCTTAGAGGTAGAACTTCGACACACTAAAGTCCTTCTAGGTGTGTACTATTCTCCTTCATCTAAAATTGACTTTTTCTCTTGCTTCGAACATCTTCTTGAAACCTTACTTCCATCCTACAGTCGCACTATCTTGATGGGAGATTTTAACACCTGCTTAGTGAAACAAGACTCACGCTCCTCTTCTCTCCGTCGTATCTTGGAATCTTGTGATCTTACCATTCTTCCTCTTCAAGCTACACATAACTTTCCTAACTCTGTTCCTTCACTCCTTGACTTGATCTTCGTTTCTGCACCACACCTTGTCGCTAAGCATGGACAATGCTCAGCCGACGCTTTTTCTTATCACGATCTTGTCTATGTGTCTTACAAAATCCGTCCACCCAAAATGAAACCCAAAGTTATCATGCAGCGTAATTTTAGTGGTATTGATCATAATAAACTTCGTGAGGATGTTGCCAAAATTGATTGGACACCTCTTTTGTCATCAAATTGCGTCGACACTAAGACTGAATATCTCACCACCAGCTTAATTCAGCTGTATGATGTACATGCGCCTCTCCGTCCGATTAAGCTGAAGCATCTGCCTGCTCCTTGGCTGACGGAAGATATAAAAAAAGCCATGTCAAAAAAAGCCACTGCCAAGGCAAGGTATAAGTGTCGACCAACGCAGCTTAATTTTGAAAAATATGTAGCTACTAGAAACTACTGCAACAAGGTGTGTAGGAAAGCAATACGCCAATATATTCATACCTCGGTCGAAAACAAAGATCCAGCTAAAGTCTGGAAGTTTCTTAATACACTGGGAGTTGGTAAGGCGCGACAAGAGTCTATTCCTAAAGACTTAAATATCGATGCTCTTAATGCACACTTCTCATCTTCGTCCCATTTAGACGGGACAACTAAAGCGCGCACTTTACAAAATCTTTCGACTCAACCAACTCCTGAGTACTCTCCTTTTTTCTTCACGCAATTGTCCGCTTGTGATGTTAAAAGAGCCGTTCTAGCAATATCGTCCAATGCAGTTGGTAATGACTGTGTCAGCCGGAACATGATCCTCCCAATCCTAGATGAAATCCTACTTATCCTGTGTAATGTCCTTAATCATTCTCTCACCTGCAGTGTCTTTCCGTCCACATGGAAAGATGCTCAAATAATCCCACTACCCAAAACTTCAAAACCTTGTAATTTTTCTGACTATCCATACTACCTTTCCTTTCAAAAACCTATTTGGTCGCCGACAACGTATTCGTATCGAAGAATCATATTCTTCTTGGTGCGATACATCGGCCGGTGTACCACAGGGTGGCGTGCTTTCTCCTTTACTCTTCGCAATCTTTATCAATTCTATTTCTAATCAATTAATTTCCTCCTACCACCTTTACGCTGATGACCTTCAAATCTACACACAAGCTCCTGTAGAAAAATTGCCGGAAGCATTGAACAAAATCAATACAGATCTATCAATAATTTGTGATTGGAGCAAGACTTTCGGACTTCTGGTGAACCCAGCAAAAACCCAATTTATGATAGTAGGCAGCTCCAGAATGGTCAATAAGATTGACTGGTCACAACTCCCAACGGTTTCTTTTGATGGAACCATTCTACCTGTTAGAAAAAGTGTGAAGAACTTAGGGATTCACATAGACAGTATTCTATCGTGGGGACACCAGTTGCAAGAAACCAGTCGCAGGCTTTTTGCCTCTGCTGGTTCCTTAAGAAGGCTTAGCAATTTTCTACCGACAGCCACTAAAATTACGCTTGCTCAGTCCATCCTTTTACCAATCTTGGACTATTCCGATGTCAGCTATCTTGACCTTACTGAGGAGCAACTTAATAAGCTTGAGCGACTCCAAAATTTCTGCATACGATTTATATTTGGCTTACGCAAATATGATCATGTCTCTGATTTCAGAAACAGACTCAAGTGGCTTCCGATTCGCCTTCGCCGGGATACTCACATTCTTTTCATGTTATATAACATACTATTTAGTCCGACTAGTCCAAATTACCTCAAAAAACGTTTTACGTTTCTTCATGACACACATGTGAGATCCTTAAGGTCATCTGAAGATCTAAGACTGAAAATACCAGAACATTCAACAAGTTTCTTTGATAAATCTTTCTCTGTAAGAGCTGTGCGCTTGTGGAATGATTTGCCGGTTGATATCAAGCGTTCACAGACATTAGCTGTGTTTAAGAATAGAGTTAAGGAACATTATCATAACAAAGCCAACAAAAATTTATCATCGCTTTAAAATGTATTCTGAATTATGTATGTATATATTTATCTATATATTATATATAAATTTATAAATATATATATATATATATATATATAATATTTATATATATTTATTTAAAGATATTTAATATATATTTTATGCCTGTATGTATGTAATGTGTATACATGTATGTATACACATTATTTTAGTTAAGTAAGTGCTATCTTAATTTACTACACTACACCACTGACCATGTCTATTTACTTATTCCTGTCCATCCAAAGGTTGCCTGGAAGAGATCACTTTATAGTGATAAGGCCGCCCATTGTGCATGTTTCAATTAGACTGTGTATCACAATTATGTACTTCTTCTTTGTGTACAATAAAGAATTCTCTATCTATCTATCTATCTACTTTGTAATAATAATTATTAAAACTGTCTTTTTGCAATAATGCAATATACTACACGTGTTTTTTGTAGATTATTTCATTTTTAACTGACTTCAAAAAAGGAGGAGGTTCTCAATTCGGTTGTATTTTTTTATGTTTGTTCGCCGATTACTCGAAGACGCCTGGACCGATTTGAGAAGTTTTTTTTTTGTTTGAAAGGATATACCTACTTGTCATGTGGTCCCATTTTCTTCAAGTCACGTTGGGATGGGATCCTAGAGAAATCGAGGGCAACCCTCAAATTTCAAAGGCTTTTCTATATTTTGCTTGGCACCGACTTCAGAATTATAAAATAATTATTTAATAATTTCTATTCAACTAAATGAAATAACGTATTATTTTGTGCGAAGTAAATTTAAACTTCAAAGTACGGGCATGGCAAATTTTCAATTATATTAAATATATGTATAGATAGGTAATGTTATTAATAATAAGCCTTATTTCTACTCGTTCAGATTAGGCCACAGAATAAATAGGTTAAACGGGAAAGCAAAGCAAACGATGTGTAGTTTTCCCAATCTCTAAGCTTAACTATTATAATCCAGTATAAGCCGGACAAAGTTGCGGACTAGAAAATCAAGTTAATATCTATTAGTTTTTCTGTTATATTACTGCAACATTCAATAACATATTGCAGCTTTTTATTGATATGTGCTGCAGTGTTTTTTATACACCTGAATATTATTTGTGCTGCGCTAGTGTTGTGGGTTCGATCCCTACAGGGGACAAATCTTTTAGTGATCCGAAAAGACAGGGTGTTCTCTCTGTGAGTAAAATATATGTTAGTAAACATCCCCGCGACGCAGAAATTATTCCTAGTAAGGGAGCCGTTAAAAAAAAAGTATTATAATTATAAATAAATTGCAATGCCATCCGGTAACAAGAAGGTTTTATTTATCTTTGTTTTAATAAATACAGCTTTCAGGTAATTAAAATTTTAATAAATAAATGTAAACTGGCCTCATAAAAAACAATAACAATATTTCAAACAACGTTTAACATTTATTTATTATTTTTTATGAGGCCAGTTAACATTAATTTATTAAAATTTTCATGTGTATAATTATTTTATTACTACAAAGAACCTTTCTGTATTTGCGACGATAAGCTTGATCTAAATTTAGACAGATGATATGAATCTAGAATTCATCCATACTACCTACATACTTCGAATAGAGCCTTTGTTGCATGGGTGTAGGCAGAGACGATGAATGCTACGTTTACTCTTTTGCTTTCTCAACATTCATTCATCTCGTCATAAATGCTCTACGATTTCGTAAATCTAGAATTTACTATTTCCATTTTTGTCTACAGAACCCTGAAACCAGCAAATCTAAGATAAGCCGTCGATATTTCGCTTATAACCCACCTCATTAATCCGGCAAGAGCGACACGATTCGGCCATTACAAACGACATCGCTTAATGGACCAACGTAAATAAATAGCTTTACTGTTTCTGTCAAAAATAAGACTTAATCGACAGCAAAAAGGTTCTAGTGGTTAAAGGATTTGCTGGACTGTTGATATTTTTGGTGTAAATAAAGAAAAGCTAGTTCTGTAATCTTTTTTATATCGTTTATTAAACCAACTACATAAATACATACTCATACTTCAGTTGTCAATTCGATTTATTCATTGATTTGTCGATGTTCATTCTTGTTATATAGAATTCCTAATAGATTTCAATGTGTTGACCTTTTTTATACATGGTTGATGTGACGTAGTGGAATTACGGATTTTAAAAGTGGTCAATGTTCAGTTTTCACCGGATAAAAAAAGAAAAATTCCAGGTTTCTTAAATAAATAAAACATTGAGATCATTCAATTCGTTTAGGAAACATTTTTTTACGATATTGGATTTTCAACTTGTGAAATCTGTACTTCCAATAAATATCGCTCAATCCACCTGGTATACTAATACGTATACCAACTATATTTTTTATCAAACATACTTTACTTAAACGTATAATTTAAATGTTACAAAAATATTGCAGTACAGACAAATATCTCATTTTTGGAACGGTAATCTTGACAAACAATTCACCTGACTCACAATCAATCCCCTCACCAGTATTTCTCCGAATACGTCGCCAATTAGTTCATTAATTAACAGATAAGTCTCTATCTCCCCCAAACTCTACCACTATGTCCTCAGATTACGTAGAGTCGGTAGAGCAAAGGTATTGAAGCGATGCCTGGCCATTGATCCGTGCACTGATGATAGAGCGCCGATAAAACTAATAGAGTTTAGGATTAACGCTGGCTCGATATTTTGTAAATACGCTGCTGCTCTACGTTAGTATGGGAGATAGAGTATAATATGTAATATAGAGATAACAATGTATACGGGCTTTGTAATATATTGACATTTTCGAAGCTGAAACTATGATGAAAAAGGAATTTTGATAAAGTATGATTATGTTTTTGATTCAGATCTTAAATTTTGAATAACTAACTAGAAGAAGTGTTAATTTAGCAATTGAAATTGTTTGAATAAATTGATTTCTACCGCTATGTTGTTTACCAGATAAAGAAGATGCGTCACTACATCTGAGGACATTGATTGATAGTTTGCCGGTAATTTCAGGGTCTTATCTCACCACCAAGCACTACTTCTTGATGGCAGAATAAAGACTACTTTTGGCCTCGAGCTTGTTCACAATTATCTTGAGTTAAATAAATAAAAGCGATAAAAGCGGCCAATTGCGTGTCGGGCCACGCGCAATAGGGTTCCATAGTTAGCCGTTACAACACTGTGAAGAGGGGTTAATATCTGTATTGAACATTAACAACTTTATACAAGTCATTAGTTTCATAGGTTTTTGAATTTTGTACGAAATATTTTAAGTAACTGCAATTAAATATTAATTTAATTTTTATTCATCAAGTTGAGATATACCACCATTACAATTTTCATATTTTTGTAACCAGTGTTTTAGTTTCACGCAAACGGATCACTAAATAAAAAAAAAGGTTTTTAAAAGGTCTATTACCACCCCTAACCAACGCTATGAGCTAGCCGTACGAAAAAAAATCATCCTGTCTAAACATGGAGGGGAGGTACATGAAAAAAATATTTTACAAAATTTTATTTTTACCACTTTGTTGGCATAGTTGATTTATATATTCATGTCAAATTTCAGCTCTCCAGCACTAACGGTTTCTACGCTATGCCCCGGGCAGACGGACATGGAGAAAATGTAAGGGTTCCTTGTACTACGGAACTCTAACACCGAGGCAGACTGGTATGACACAATTTGCTAGAACACAATTTACCGAAATACGGTTAAACCAGATGCAACAATGCAAACATATCTTCAGTTCGCGGAATAATTTCCGCAACACCGTTATTTGATACATAACTTATAACGCCACCTCATAATGCTTGCCAAGAAAATTTCCAACATGGCGTCTGACAGAATCACAATAGGCTGTGCCTTACAATGTAGCGGCCATTGTCGAAAATGTCCGGTGGAAGCGGTGGCGGCCATTGTGCGGATCCGGAATTTGTACGAACTGTTATATGTTGAGAATATTCTACAGAAAATATTAGGTTAACTAAGTTTTTGTTGTCATAATAAGACAACTAGCCTTCCTACTTTATTTATTTTATCAAAAGTCAACTAAACCAATCTTCAGCTAAACCTGGACACCCTTTAAAATCTACGAAGTGGTTTATGAGTTCAAGAGTATCAAACTAACCGCACATACATCATATAAACACTTTCGCATTTATATTAGTAGAATAGTCTAAAACTAAGGATTTCGGTAAGTGAATTCAACTTGTTTACGTTGGTGATACTTCATGCACTCAAATTTTAGTATCGATTGTAGTTGTAAAACCAAATATCATATTATGTATTATATCAAATATCTGCTAAATTGAAAACATCGAATTCTGGCCAATTGGGACGATATGTAATGGTAGTTTTGGCTATTTTAATACACAGCATTGTTTTATTGGTTAACAATTAGGGAGATAACCCACGGTTTTATTTTAGTATTTCCGCATTAGTAAGGGCTTCTGTTTATTTTTACCTACGTAAGCAGTAACCCAGTAGCATACTACAAGGTACATGCAAAATGGGAACCTTTCTTGAAAACACAAATACTTAAACGTGGGCGGGTCAGGTAAATAAAAAAAGTACAAAAAAGAAAGAACCCATACAAATAAAATTATCTCGATGTGCCATATTAGTCTGACACAAGCTGGTTTGGTTTTCGTAGCTAATTTTTAATTGGTGAAAATGAACACTGAAAATGATCACGTCTAGAATCTAAGATTTAAATAAATAATAATAATGTCGTATCCACCGTGTATGTATGCTTGATGGTTGCTTTGTTTGAATAATGATAGAGAGTCCACTTCCGTTTAGATCATCAAGAAGCCCGATTGCTACTTAAAATTCATCTGTATTAAAAAAAATATATATTTAATTTGTTCTCACGACATTATAATGAACGTCAAAATACTTTAATTATTTTATTTGCTTGATATTTCAAATTGGTGTTCTTTTTAAATACAAAAAACTACTGAATGAATGAAAAAGCTTTAGTAAAATTTGTTCAAATATTTTACTCAGTTTATTCAGAATATTCTCCACAAAGAAAAGTTATTTTAAAGTTGTCAGGCTTTGAATTATATGTTGCATATGCACATAAAGTATGTGGAACTATGAAAAACTTCACATAATGTTTTATGTTTGCAGATAGCAGAATTAAAGAAAACATGGTACCAGCTGCAAATAGTGCAAGTCGCAAGAGACAGCGATTTAATAATGACATTAATAATTTCTGTATACATCAATGACGTTTAACAAAATGGACGTCGGGACGCAAACAAAATTAACAAAAACCATGTCGTAAGTCAGATTGACATAAACGTAGGTTCATGTTTAGAAATTATAAAATAACTGTTACAAACAAATTAAAATTTTATGACCATTATTTAAATTTTACTATAATGATATACATATACAGGGTTGCTAAGATAGTAGCCATGTATGTTGTATACAAATACATGTCCCACTGCTGGGCACAGGCCTCTTCTCATGAGGAGAAGGGTAAAGCCATAGTCTACCACACCGGCCAAGTGCGGGTTGGCAGACTTCACAAACCCCGAGTACTTTAATGATGATTCATTCACCGTTAGCGGGCGATAAATTTCATGATAAATACCCACATATTTACAAACATCCTTTAACTATAGGCTTACTAAATATAAGGTTAATGTAGTAAAATTTTTAGCTACTCTCTTCACTAAATTTATTGAACTAATATAGCATTTGGAGCAAAGTTATGCGCAGCGCACTTTATTTACTGATCGCTCATTAGGCAATCTGATGTGACAACAAACTGATACATTAGCTGAGTTTCTGACTCATAATGCATGCCTAAGCTGTTTTAAGAACAATAGGTCCCCGTTAAATTTGATAGGGCTCTGTTTAAGCCTTCGTAAGTTTGTTAAAAAACAAAGTATATACGTCCCCTTTTTACGTGAAATGCTTACAGTATATTATTTATAAGAGAGCAATTTATCATATATTTTAACTTATCGTTACACGCTACATTCTATAAAACACACTATCACCTAAATTTGATATGTGGAAGCAAACTATCGGGTAACGATAACAGAGCGCGCAGCACTTTATTTACTGACCGCTCACCGCGCGACGGTGCGACGCGACGCACGATCTATTGCGACAGAACTGATACAGTAGCTGAGTTTGTTGAGTTTGTGACTCATACTTATAATGTAGGATACCTAGAGCTGTGAGGTGTAGTACGATGTAGAGAGAATGAAGATATATTAAACATACAGGAAGCTAAGATAAGTAATTTTTAGGGTTCCGTAGTACCTATATGGAACCTAATAGTTTTGCTATGTCCGTCTGTCTGTTTGAGGTATAGCGTCGAAAATTTTGCATAAATATGTAAATTAACTATGGCAACAACAATGTGGTGAAATAAAATTCTAAATATTTTTTTTTGTTACCTCTCCTAATTGTAAAGTTTAAGTATTTATTTCTCTCGTCTACCCCACGGCGTGGGTTATCGTTAGAAAGATCTCTTAAACTTATTTACGGAGTGCTAAGACAGTTGCAGTACTGAAACAATACTAAGAGTAAGTTAAATAAGTAACTTAACATACTACAGAGAAACTTGGTACAGTGGGACCTGGATAAGGGAAAAACCTCCATAGCTGGAACATGATGATGTTCGGACCCTGATATCAAGACACTGGTTAAATGGAATACATACCTCTATAAGTGTGACATATTCACAGGTCCCTTGATATCTCAGTTATCCAGGTTTCACAGTAATTCGATCTACCATAGCTTTCGATGAAATGGCAAACATAATAAATTTATAGAAAAATGCTACTACAATATAAATGAATATTTGAATGCTGTGTTATGATTATTCGAGATTAATAATGTTATGGTAAATTATTTAATGTCAACTTTTATTTCAACTTATAAATACAATATTTTTCAATATGTCATTGGCCATTTTTACCTGTTGACATTTGTAATCTGCATTATTGATTTTTCTATCCCAAATTTTATGACAGTAATTTTATTTTCCTATTTCTATTTATTATGCAAACTTTATTAATATATTTGAAAATGAATTCATAATTATGCATGTTGTCTAAATGTGATAAAAACGTGATGAATATTATTTTATTGTAAGACCTTTTTGCACCATGTTTAAACAAAATAAATGATCTTATCTTATCTTATCTTTTATTTGGATTTTGTAATTTTTAAGGAAAAAGAAAACAAACTTTCAAAAAATAAACTTTATTCTTCTTATTAATTTTCATAAATTAATTACAGTTGCCGGCAATAATAATGTTACAACAAAGAAAAGAAAATCTTACTTTAATTTCGATCACCTTAAAAACAATTCGGTTCATTAATAAAACTTAATTAATTTCGCATTAAGTCAGTCAGATTGGATTAAGTGAACGTAGCTTAAACGAATTATTGGGGATTTGGCAAAATTATAGGGAACATTGGGGATTCACAGGTAAATATTGTGTTCGGTTCATATCCGTTCAAAGAAAAACAAATAGAAAATAAATAATAATTAGAAAACATGCAATTCCTTTTTCTCGTGACTATTTTGCTTTTTAAAGATTTTTGCTGTAGATATTCTTATAAGTACCTACTATTTGAAAATTTTATGAAGAAGTAGATAATACTCCTTCATATTTTTTTAAATAGTAGTCGTTTACTAGGCAATTTAGTAATATAAGTTTAACAGGAGAAATAACCAGAACAAAGCTGAAATTATTTAAACTGGTATATATAATTACTGGTGACCTGAAACACAAGCCTCGGCTTAGCTTGGGCACCAGTCTCCCACAATAACGAATTTTACTGTACTTTTATCTTAGCAAATGACTTTTAGTATTTAATTTTTTTTGTGGTGAGAAAAATAAATATATTGTCTATTGTCTATTATTTATTAAGTGCACTTACACCTCATAAAGTAATTGAATATATACACTGCAAATTACCGAAACAGAAATAATGAATGTATTACTTTTTAAAAATTAGTTTATAAATCAGATTTTTAATAAACTTTCCAAAACTAAATATATTTTATCTTAACCACCAGTGCAATCCATAGCACTTTCTTAACCAACGTAACTACCCAAAATTAAAACATATTTTGACGTAAATTTTGCAGATTAAACGTATTTTTTCTAGTACTGTTTATAAAGTAAATAAAAATAAAAAGCCGTAGCCGAAATCAGCATGGGTTATCCATGCTGATTTCGGCTACGGCATTATATATAGTAATACAAAAATATAACTAGTATTATGTATAAAATATAGTATTATGTATTCGGGGTCCAATGGCAAAGTGGAAAAATAATAAACATTTCTAGAAATGAAATTGGCCCGTGTGTTTACATGACACGACGGATTATTATCGACATCCCCGCCCGCCTGTGACCCGAATATTTTTACGTACAGATATCTTCATTGATTGGAATTTTCTGCCAAGTATTGTGACGTCACGAGCTGTCAGATTGTTATGTCTGTTGTAATAAAAATGTTTTCGCTTGTACTTTATGTAGAATTGTGGAGTGAGTGAGACACGTCGAAGCCTTTTATCTTTTCTTCTAAGCTTTGTGAACAAATATAAAGAAATGTTTTGTTATTTTTCGAAAGCAAAAAAAACACGTTTACTGAATTTATCGATACTCGTTGGTTATTCGCGATATATTTAAAATAAGTAGACAATACATAATGAAGGTGGCCTGATTGATCATACCCAAGACATAGAACAAAATCCGTATTATATGCTAAATTTGTAGATTTTCAAGCCTTATATATTCCTAATTTAATGATAAAAATTGATAACAGACCTCTTACTTGCTGTAGTTGTAAATAAAATGTGACATTCAGCCCCAATTTCACAGGTGTTAGATAAATCTTATTGGCTGGAAAATTGTATAACACACTTAAATGAAAGTGACAGCTGTGTTTTATTTTTTTAGGTGTAAACTTGTGTCACTTGCAAATTCGGTCAGATTATATCTTATGGGTCGGATAAAATATATCCGGAACCTTAGAAACTGGACCTTAATATCTCCACAACCAACTTAATCCCATTTTATTAAAGCCCAAAATGTTTCGCATCCGAAATATAAACAAACACCAAAATTAAACACAATATCGTCTTTCGAACACCGTGACAACTAATTTTAACGATATTCTAAACGCATTTAAATACAAAATAAACATTGTCACGTGTCACATCAAAGTAACGGAACCAAAATAGTGTTTTGTTTAAACATAACAATTTGGAACTATTTTGAGATGGCCTGCAAAAACGCATTTGCTGTTACTGCAAGTAAAATTAATCTTTATTACATTACAATAGATCTTATTTCAAAGGAAAAAGAATACAAATTGCTAAAAGTTAATAGCAAAATTAAGTACAATGAATAATGAACTCTATTTTTATACAAACAACGGTTAAAATAATAAAAAAGTAAAACTGTTTTCAAAATTGAATTCAGTAGAGTTGCGCATATGCGTCGATTGTCAGCTGTGTGTTGACATATTCGATCACAATGAGACATTCCAAAATTAATAGTTTTAAACAATGGAACGGTATTCTATTTTTGAATATTTGGAACACGTTCCTGTATTTACGGCCAGTGTGCATATTAATTGAATTTATTTTGTTAATTTATGCGTGGTCAAGTTATCGACATCCATAGTTATTATATTATCCAATCTGATAGTGTTGACTAAATAATTTCAACCAAGTTGTGAAGCCAGTAACATAATAAAAAAAAAGACAAGTTCTTAAGAAAATCCTGGGGCAAGTAATGCTTAATTCTCAAATATTATATTATTTAGTTTTCTGTGTAGTTTAACTTTAAAATGAGAGTTACGTCTAAAATAATTATTAGATTACAATAACTAGATCACCTATAAAATATAGGAATATTATGCCCTAGATAATAAACCAGATGCAAAATGCTTCAGTATAATTATATTACCGCAATACTCGTGATTTCTTTCGCACGCTATCGACACATCCGACCGACAACCTCAAGTAAACATTTTATACCAAACAACGGAAGCGGTGAACTAGATGTTCATTTGTATGCTGCAATATTTTTCTATATTTTCTATAGATTGCGTGGAAGCTCGCGGCTAAAATAAAGACATAAGCAAAGCTCACCAAGGTCAGCCGTTGGATGGGTAAACATCTATCCGCTTTTTAGATTATTATATTAGAGACTATTTTGTAATAAAATACATGAAATTTTTGCATGTCATAATTATGGCAAAACATTGCTGTGAACATGGTATTTAATATAAAGACCTTATTGTACCATTGTATTGAGCAAAATAAAATTATCTTTATCTTTATTTTTAAGCAAAAAAATCTTGCTTTGGAGACGTCACGGTCTCGTTCGTCATTTGGAAATTTATGTCTTTACGGCTGTTAGAAACCAGAAGCTTTGACAACTAGTATTATAGACTAACAAGGAGCTGCTCTGTACTTGTGTCAGGTGGTCTGAAGGGAGTAGCTCTACGAAGAAATACAGACTTAATTCAGTTGATTCCGTTTGATTAGAAGCCAACCTTAACGTAAGGGTGGTTTTACACCTACATCGATCGATGTCGACCAGTTTAGGTGTAATAACATCCTAGAGTACGTACATTAATAATAAGTTATCTATATCTATGATAATAATCTAAGCAACTTTTGATTGCTTTAATAATTTTACAAAACTACTCTACATTTAATTCGAGCTGCATGTAATACAGTGCTTCAAAATTTAAATTAAGCATCTCCACATCAAACAAATCCACCAGCCGCTTCCAAATCATTCAAACGATACAAAGTGTTCTAATACCTCTATGAAAATAAAACAACCTCTTTTATTCCCCAGTTAATAATAAATTCAATCATATCTGAGCACTGGCCGTCCCCACACGGCCAAAGGAAAACTATTAAAAAGAAATCCGCTTAAGGGCTCACATCTTCATACAATATAATCGATTCTCTAGTGCCCTTACGATTCTCGATTACAACATCTGTTACTAGTAATATTCGACAAATTGATATCGACCACAATTCGAGCTAAAATAGCTCTTATTCACAATTCATATGGTGCAATGCGACTGCAGCTTCGGCATTTCATTTGCATTATTTGTAAACAATGCCACGGTAATTTCGACTTTATTTTGTTCCAGTAAGGTGCACAGTATTTTTTGGGGTGTAATGGGTATTAGAGTATGCTAGCCACATGGTGGTATTTTATGGCAAATTATTAAGAAATAATTGGAAATCCCGCCTTCTTTTAGAAGGCGGTGTAGCGATTTATTAAACCGATAGTTTAAATTTGTATCAGAAAATGTAATAAAATACTTAGTGGGTGTACTAAAAAATGTAAATTGATTTGGCAAATTTAATAATCTTTTAAGTGGGGATATTTGCACTCCCTTAAAATAAAATAATTTTGTATTATTTGATAAGGGTCATACCTCATTAATTTGTTAAATATTCAATAATAGGACTAGCTTGAACTAAGACTGAGTAGATGTACAGTGGGCCAAGCAATTAGGTATGCAGGGCAAAAACTTCTACGCCATACTGAAAACTGACTGCAATAGATACGCATGTGTGAAATTCATATTTAATAAGTGTAATATAACCACTATTTAGATATGTAACTCACTTATCCATAACTGGTGTAGTAAGTCTTTACTATGACATAGAAGTTTTTGCCCTGCATAGCTAACTCGTTGGCCCACTATACATAAATATTACAAATGAACACACCTATATAGATAAAATTTAGAATAACATTTACATAACATAACATCACGCATATATTACCCAGAAAGGTAGGACAGACGTGTACAACACCCACCTTCACCTGTTATGTTAAGATCCTATGGCATAAAGAGCGACCCTATCGCCATCCACCGGGCAAAACTCCAACTCAATGCTGCTATTAAAAATTTCTTGACGGAAAGTTCACAAATAACACTGCTCTACCCAGGAATCAAACTCGAGATCTCGCGGTGAACGGCGCATACGCTAGCCACTTGACCAAATAACATTTATCAGAGAAAAACCAATTCATTTACGTCACAAAAGAGGCAGTACTTTCTTACGTAGCACTTTATTTTCCTTACAAAACGATAACTTATCGACTGCCACAAAGCGTGCCTCACAAAGCAATAAGGTTATATCTCCAGATAAAACGTTACAAGTCAGATAAAGCGGCTAATCTCCCGCTAAGCAGTTAAGCACCAATGAGGCTGCACCAAATAGATCGGTATACATACGCGCGATGGGAAATTCTTTGTGGAAAATAGAACTATTGTGACTTTTGCCTGTGGTTGTACAGAGTGGAATACCTAGAATATACAATAACATTTAAAGAAAATGAAAGAAGAATAAATGAAAGCTTTTTTAAATTAGTGGCATAGTGAAAAGAGTTTTTAAATTGTGTTATGATGTAACTCTAGCATATGGCTTATATTTTTTAAGCGCTCAATTGATGGCATAGTTATGATCGGATCAAGGCTTACAACCATTTGTATACTTGCCAATTGAGAAAATAGGATGAATTAGCTTTAATTTAATGTATTTAAAATTTGCATTTGCAAGTCAATTCCAATTGAATGCGCTAAAAATGGGTATTTACCTTCAAAATGTTTAGTTGATATCATTATGTTTTAAAATAATCAAACAAACTAACAGTTCGTCGCATAGTCCCGTGAGAAAAATAACCAAAAATATAAATTCCCAGGTTTAAACCCAATATACGGCACTTCATCTCCTTCTATATTTTTCTTTAATCTTCCCTTAGACCACCTCTTTCAAGAATAACCTTTGATATAGCTTCTTGTTGATTCAGTGCTGTAAAATATTCATTATCAGCTATTATGGCAGGCTGTCATAATATGAGCGCGCAGAAGGGTGCAAGGGGAAAATGCAATTAATTTTATCACAAAAGACCCATTCGACTTCGCGACTTATCAGGGAGGCAAAGAATAGTTTGGAATGTCAAACCTCATTTTGAACAATTTAGAACCTTAGTGCATTAAGTTAGAGTTTATAATTGCGGTGTATGGTGATATTAGTTATGTTAACAAATATTAACAAATAGCTTTATAGGTACATTCCAGTTGTCAACAAACCATTCTGTAATATAATTGGCGTGTTATTTCGGTTATTACACGAAAAATTAGGAGAGTAGGAAAATTAATAACTGATAAGTTAATATACTCGGGATAAGAGCTTTTAAGTCTTGATATAGGTTTACATGAGCTCTAGCTTTATAAAAACAATTCAACTTATTGAGTGTTAAAAGTAAGTGTAAAACTTAACTTGACGGCGAAAAATTTGTAAAAATAGGATGGTTTTTTCAATTTGTGATGCACGTACAAACATACAGACAGACAAGCAGACAGATAGATAGACAGATAAATAGACAGTCAAAAATTCTAATAAAATATGTTATGACATGTCTTCTACTGCTGTTATAAAGGCTTCTTGCATTTTTTCTTAAATATTTTCCATGTACAGACATGGCAAATTTACTATTTAATTATATGTTCAGATATTACCTTTGCATTTTTTTTTAATTATTTGACAATGTAAAATTATGTTGTTATATTTAATAGATCCTAATCATACATTTTATCATAACAAGCATGCACCGTGCATTATGAGGCGAAACCACAGTAGTGTGGTAATTTTAATCAATTGTGTGGTTCTCTGTGGTCACAGCGACCATGTCCGCTAATTAATGCATTTTGGAAAATTATAATTAGAATAATTTAGTACATAATAAACTACCCATAACTAAGGGAATACTACTCTCTATTTTGAAATTGCTTTGGCTGTTTTTGAAAAATAAATTATTATTTTAGATAAGGCTGCGATATTGTGACGTTACAACCAAAAAAACGTACATTATGTTGTTTTAATCTACAGGGTGTATGTAGTTCCCATCTGTAGGGCAAGACCATTATTTTATTATTAAAAAAAATCGCCTTTTTAAGATATTTGCTAAATGTAGATCAAGCTAGCCTATCCAGGACCGATAGGCTAAAAGCCGTAAAAAAAAGATAGAACTTTTATAACATCGATCCATTACGTGAATTTTTATAAACCAAATAAAAATTGGTATTTCGATTTCAAAAGCGATTCAGACATCGTGTTGATACCGTTTTTGAAATCAAACTGCGATAGCCAATATCCGTTGGAACATTTCAATAATTATATTTCATTGCCAATCTGAATTCGAATCGTTTATTGTCAGATATTAATATACAGGGTGGTTTCAATGCGTGTAATTCCTCGGATATTGAATATTGGCATCGATATGAGGTTGATTTAAATTAACAATAGGTATATGGATTGGGTTAATATTATGATAATTGATATTTCAATCATAATAATGTGTATTAATTGATTGACATGAATGCAGAACTCATATATTTTGTTTGATTACGAACAGCTTGATGCACACTATTATAATTAATGACTTTTGTATTATTTTGTCTTTCTGTTTTATTATATTATTGACGGGATACGTAGTTGTCAGTATATATGTAGAGGTAAGAAGTATTAAAAAAGATGCAAAGTAAATAAAACTTAACTTTTGGTCACTAAGTGGTATAAAAATGGCTTAATGCTTAATTATTAAGGCACACTAGTACGCAAAATATATCAAATACTAGAGGGCTATACTCTAAGTGTGTGAAAAATAAACCAACTTCAACAGAAATTTAATAGAATAGTTTGACAGACGATCAGCGAAGTAGCTGTAAGTAGTTTCTACCAATGAACATTTATTCATAAAATTGCAAATCTGACCCACCATGGGTCTTCTCATAATTCAAACCCGTCATCAACCTGTATACATGGCAGACCCATCACAATTACTACCTTTATAACCGAATAGTCGAACTAAAGCAGGATTTCCAAAGCCGGGTGTGTCCAAAACCGGTAGCTCTGAAACCTTTTACAATTAAAATGGCCATTATCGGGTGTCCCTAATCCGGTACATTTAAGTGAATGGCCCACCTGACCGGCCCGACCTTTGTGCTCGGTTTTAAATGCAAATTTAGTTCGTGAAGCACTGTATTTGAGGTACGAGAATAAAACGTTACGTGGTACGATACTTTGTTACGCATTATCGTTGACCGTCTGACGGTAGGAAGCAACTACGTAGTCACAAAAACCCACCACTTGATAAATTTTACCACCAAACCACACACAACACTCTATCTATACAAGAGCACATTTGTTTAAAAAAAAATACATAGAGCAAACCTAACCAACAGAGTACCAACTAAATACCTGATTTCTAAACACATTATCTTATTAAATTGGCAGCCACTCGTAAGTTTTCAATATTCAACAGCTAAACTTTGTATATTATAATTAAAATCAATTGGTAATTCAAATCATTGTTATTGGTATAATTTTGTTTTTTTTTTTACTTTCTATTTATTTTAAAATGCTTTAACTACTTCAAACGAGCCCTGGGGATTATAAAAATATATTACATGAATCTTGAATTTTGAATCTTTGTATTAGGCTAGAAATTAATTGAAATATAATTAAGTAAAAGGCTTGGAGATCGTGTTTTAACTGCGTAACAAAACAATATGCAAAAATATTTGACTTTCTGTTTGTTTGGAAAAACATCGTGAAGAAACCTGCATGCCTGAGAGTACCTAAAAGGCCAAAGCGGATGGGTACATCCGCACTTGGCCAGCGTGGTGGACTATGGCCTAGCCCTTCTCTTTACGAAAAAAGGCCAGAGCCCAGCAGTGGGACATGTATTAGATTATTAAAGAAACGATGATAAAATTCAACTTCAATCATTATTCCAATATCGTTAGTCTACATATTCCCTTTCAACATCTAAGTCACAGTTAACAGTAGTTCTTATCTCAATGAATTTAATTCAGGCTAAGTTCAGCAAAGACAGGTCGTTAATTAATTGAAAGACCCGTATTTTATATAGCTACCTAGTTTTATACCGTTTGTAACTGCAGTTATTATTATTATTTGGGGTGCATGAAAGGAGCCTCCCCGAGTGAGGTACACAACGATTCCCTACGTCCGGCGCACCCTGGGCAATTCCCGAGTTCTCCAAGGCGAATTGGCTAATCCTTTCACCACGATGGCAAGTCAAAATAAAATTTGACTCAGCCATCGACACGACGAAGAAGAATTATTATTAAGATTGTCGACATAATATAATATAACATAAAATCACGCCAATATTACCAAGAGAGTGGCAGAGGTGTACAACACCCATATTACACCGGTTAAACATACTTTGGAAGTTTACTGTCTCTTAAAGTTTTTGCTAACATTTTAGCCGTCAATCAAAGTATTGCTATCAGCAGAAGGTCAATAATTTCTCCACGCACAGAACTCACACGTGTATAAACTTTTGTATATAGTATAACCACAAGATCACAAACCAGCAAGCATTAAATACCATTAAGTATTGTGTTAACATGACTCGTCAGTTATGGCAATAGATTAACAACGTTTAGATTGATAGTATCCATACAAGCGCTTTGTATTAAGTGGAATCTTTTTCTTTTCTTGCCCTGATCCCATTTTCTGGGGTCGACGGAAAAGGTGTAAAGTTAAACTAAAAACAGATTTGCGTGCCTGAAAATCTCGCAGCGACACGCTTGGTGACACACACACAAACAAAATCTGATGCGTACGAGTAGTTTTGAGTAAAACCATACTTGCATGTGGCAGAATGTGGCTTCACTTTATATACGTGTATTCGAGTTCTAGATGTAATCATTCTATGGTTATGGTCATATTTGATTAACTTATTAAGAAATGTTTGGATGAGTATCTATTGTTCGTTTGTCGACGAGCGGAATGTCCGGTGATTAATACAATTGTGGGTAATACGTGTTGGGTACTTGGAACTTCTTGGTGGCTCGCGAGTGCGAGAGCGATATATACGTAAGGCGTGAACCCTACACGAGTGACTGAGACAGTGCATTTTACGACTCGCCAAGATCTTTGATTTTACCTATAACAGTTCTCTCTAATTAAAGATTTGTTTTGGATTGCTCTGCATGGCATTTCTTTTTGAATTTAATGAAGAGGACTTCAAAATGGCAGGTATTATGAGAACATTATTTAAAAATCTGACAATTTGTAATAATAAGTAATTGGGTATTCAAAACATTGATGTTACTTACGAGTGTGTGTACATTTCACAACAATCGGCACTCAAATAATAACAGTCTTCTTTTTTAAATAATATTAATAAAAACTTAATCATTCAAACACGAATTCATACTGCATTGCTTTTTTAACAAAATTAAAATAGACAATGTCATGCCTACGAATGCCTAAAAATATTGATTGAAAAGCAAACTGGTGGATGAAACATAAAATAAAATGCCGTTTTATTTGAAGGTTTTATTGGTATTTATACAAAAATGTTGACAATGTTCTGCTGTGATCGGGCTTTTGACAAACACAGTAGGTATGAATAAGTCAATACTATTTTTTTAATAAATGAAATTTTATGTGGGTGCATTTCACTTTAGTTACGTTATACCTTTTTTGCCATTTTTTGTAGGCATTTAAGTATGAAATAAATACATTTTCCTCCTTAATTGGTCAATCATTGACACGAAATATAATATTTAAATACACTGAAATAATTAATATTTTTTCTCTCAATGCAATCTGTGGAAACTTACAACTGTCCTTCACATTTCTGAAAATTTATGGCTGTGAATATTTCTAATAAAATGAAATTAACTTTAATTAAGTATTAATTAAGTTAAGTAACGTTAAACATTCGTTCTAATTCGATATTTAATCTAAATATAATTATGACAAAAAATATGTGATAGTTATTTTTGCATACATCAATAAAATGAAATGAAATGAAAATATAAATATTGATTCTTTAGACTTTACAAAGCACTTAAAATCGTCATACAAAAAAAATTCTACTCTAAATATGCAGAACTTAAACTCACTGTCATCAATCAACACAATATCTTGAATGTGAATGTGAATTTAAATGCCAGTTCATTTCATATTCATGATACGTTATTGTTTGTTATGTCATTTTAACTAAATTAATTTACCTTAGTTTAAAAACGGTGCAAAAGCAAGGTTACATCAGAACACCTAAAAATCTGAAAAATAAAATTCCTATCCACTACATTAACCGACTTTATATTTCCCTCGTACCTAATTCATATTCGTTGGCGCTACCTCAAGACAGGTCCGTGAAATAATAGGGTAGTATATTCGTGGCCAGCACCGGTATTGAATAGTAAATTAGCCTGAGTTTAAACTAGGAAATAGCAACTACGTTATTGAACGCCCCGTGAATGGGCAAATTTATTTTATAGAGTGTTTGTGGTCAAGTTTGTAAGTTTTTAATGGTAGCTATGTGAATGGAGGTTAGACAGGGATTATTATTGTTTATGGATCGATAAATATATCGGTAATTATATAAATAAACAAGATACAATCACATACTTGTAATATTTTAAAGCAAATTTTAGCTTTGCTATGCCTTTTTGTATTTTATATAGATAATATATAATAAATATATATTTATACAAAAAGTTGAAAGAGTTAAGAAACTTCGAGTCTGGCAGTATACGAATCCATAGCTGAATTGGCAAAGCACTTGGGGCGTATACCCAGGGGGTGCAGGTTCGAGTCCTGCTGGATTCTTAATTTTTCAACTTTAATATTATATAAGATACAATCATGCCTATATTTCCTGTAATGGTGTGGCACAACACAATACTCACACTTCACCAGTAATCTTTTAGATACCTACATATAGGGTAATTCCGGGATATATGCCTACCTTTTTTAATTTTAGTCATATCTCCTAACACACAAATAATACGCACATGATTTTCATATGTGCGCTGACCTCGGTCATTTATTTAACCAAGTGTGATTGTTTTTTGTAGAGTAATCAATAAATAAACTGTATATTTGGAGTAGAAATTAAAACTGCATACCGGGATATACGCCTCAAATGCCGTATATGTGCCCCAGTCTATATTTTCGGCAGGGGATAGATGCTCTGAGATGAGATTTGCAAGAAAACTAACATTTTATTCAACACTTTTATATTTCGTTATTTATTACTTTTTTTTTACTTAAAACAAAACAAGTTAAAAAATAAAATTAGGTACCTATAATAGAAATAACAGTCATAATCCTCATCTAGGTAATCACATTACCAAAGAGGCATTCTAATTAGGTAAAACATTAGAGACATTGGATGAAGCAACTGCCTACTTAGGTAACTGAACAGGAACAATATTAAACATTTCAATGGAAACGTTATAGAGATCAATCAGGTACTAAAAATATGATGTGTGTGTTACGTGATTTTCATCATTAAAATTATATATTAAATCAAACTTTGCTTTTTTTGTTATCTCTTTGGTTTTGGCGTGTTTTTCTTTCTTTCTCTTATTTTGTTTTCAGTTTCTCTGTTTCTGTCTACATTCTCTTTATTATCATCTTCACTAAAATTGTATAATTTCAAAGCTGAGCGTTTCCTATATTTTCGTTCGGTTTTATTTTTATCATTGTCCTGTATTTTACTCCTATTTTTATAAGTTTTTTCTTCTTTATTACTTTGAATGCTATCCTGAACATAACCGTCTTAATCTTAAGCTTATATTATCAGGGCATTTTCAATCTGAAACATATAATAAACATTAAAATATAGCAAGGGATAGACGCCCTTAGGGCCATATATCCCAAAATTTATCGTGGCACATATCCATACTCGCAGGGATAGATGCCTTCTATAAAAAGAAAGAAAAAATACTATTATTTTATCATTAAAATGCAACTGATGACAATTAACACACCCTACTCCTTGTTTAGAAGTTAAAATAAAACAAACTTACTTGTTACATCCAAAGTTATAGAGTAACGAAAATCACTCGCGAAGTAAAATCACGCCTGCTTATCGTGTCGCTGCCATTATCGATATTACGCACAACCGCACGCGCCAATTTTTTTTGTGGCAGACTGAAGTGTGGGGGGAGTGCGTTCATATTATAGGACAATCTCATACTCACTCATCTTAGTATTCACGCAGTCGACTTAAGGCGTCTATCCCGCTTGGGCGTATATCCCGGACTTACCCTACTTATGCACGACCTGAAGATCAAACCCAAAACTGTAGGCTAAGCCGTCTCATACGTTCACCTCTAAGTCTAAATTAACAAGGCAGTCTGTAATTTATATTAAATCAGTAGGAATTACTTCACATACATATCACGCCTTTAAGGTGTGCCACACAAAAGGGTGTGGCAGAGGTGTACAACACCCACATTTCAACTGAGGGGGTGAGCCTATCGCCATTCACCGGGTTCAATTCCAACTCCGTGCTGCTATTGTAAATTTTCAATTTGCCCGACCCGGGCATCGAACCCGAAATCTTGCGGTGAGCATGTACACCAATTATGCCCCTAGAAAAATGAGGCAGTTTTTAAATAAAAATTTCTTTAAAAATATCAATAACAATAACCTACTTTGTAACAATACATGTGGTAGTTGTGTAGTAAAACAATTCGTTGTGAAAATATAGCCGTGTTAGTATAATAATATATACCTATGTACCAGCAAAGTTTATGCTATAAAGAAAAATTTGTGGGATACATTTTTCTTCTTAACATAAAGTTTGCCAGTATATATATTATACTAAGACGGCTATATTTCCACGCATACCTAATGTTACAAAATGGTTGTCTAAGTCCCTAAAACTTGTCCTTTTCATACAAATTTCTCCAAGAGAGTGAGCTCAAGGTTTCCCCTAAGAAATCCCGCACACTCTCGATGTGACTTTAATACTTCACGGCTTTCCGGACGCATAAAATTTCAATATTCCACCACTATTGAATGACGTGGAAAAAGGAGGTATATCTCCAGCGATATATTGTCGAAATGTATTGTACGGAATCTTTTTAGTTCAGTGCGTTGTTCATTTATCGGCACCCGATATATTTTTCTGTTTTGGATACCCGCGTGAATGTATTCGTGTGAATATCGAAAATGAAAAAATCTAGACTGCATGACAAGCTTGTTTCAAATAAATGTATGAAACTGTCGTATTCCAAACAATTCCAATACACCGCGTCTCGGCAACTTTTACTTTACATATAATTATAAATTACTTAGAGAATAAAAGTCCATGTAATTTGAAAGTCCATGTAATTGAATACAAGCAGCGAAGAGGCTCTGGGTATTATTTAATAATACCCAGAGCCTCTTCGCTGCTTGAATACTTGAATACACCCAAAAAATGTTAGCTTGATACATTTAACTGTATAAATAGAACTATTATATTTCTCTACCCTTGTGTGATTTTCTAGCCCAATGCAAGGTACGTTTAAACAAATTACATTAACAACCATCTTTATTCCTTGACCATTACTTTGCTAAGCAAGTGCTCAGTAAGAAGAATCTAATGAACCACGACAGGATTGGTCTACATGAGCCAGTATTAGAGGACCCCTGGTTATCTTCCGATATCAAACCCTGAAAATTTCTTGTAATGAAAGTGCTCTTTAAGACGCATTTTTTTTTTTTATTTATTTAAAAACTTTATGCACAAAAATGGTACATCGGTGGACTTAATGCCGTAGGCATTATCTACCAGTCAACCTTTAGGTGATGCAGAGACGACAAGTGGTAGGTGCAAGAGCTGAGAGTAGGTTAGAAACAAACCATTACAATTACTTAATTAAATACATCAATATTAAAATTATTACACTACAAAATTAATGATCTCCAACACGATGGGTCTATGTGAACCAGTATGGAAGAACCCCTGGGTACCTTCCTCTTATATTCGGTAATCTGGTTAATTTGTTTTAAATTTTGATCATGGAAAAAGTTTTTAAAGCACTTTTTTAATATTATATAGTTTAAAATGTTGTACTTGAATTATTAATTTTAATGAAACGTCATACTTGCTTATTAATATTTTTCATTTTTTTGTCGTTATTTTAATCTTAATCTAGATATAACATTACATTCTGCCATTCACAATGAATCGCTTAATTACAGTATATTTAATGTAAGTCCTAAAATAGTGAACACAGGATTCATATTTGTACATGCTTTCAATCATTTAAAGCGAACACATTTAGGTAAAGTACATTAGGTAAAATTATAATTCAATTATGCATCATAAAATTCCTCCGTATAAAAAAAAGTTAAAACGTAAAAAATAAATTAAAAGGAACTTTCCCGAAACCTCGTTCCGTCCCCGCCTCGTTTGTTCAAAGTAGCTCTCACATTTGCATAAGTCCTCCTGACGTACTCTTATTAAACATCTCATGACCACTGGAGACTTTGAACTAAGGTAAGTCTTCCGAGACTCGTTATTATGATCCCTGCTGCAGTAATGGTCCGAGAGCCGTGGAAAATAGACCTTCACCCATCTTTTAACCAGATGGCAGTTATAATCATTTATTTACAAACACGCCAAGGGTGGTCCGGAAAGTGTTTGAGGCTCCTTTTAATTTAAAAAAATGATTCATTTATCTAACTAAATATAATATAATATATTTAATATAGTATCAATAAATAGGTAACTCGATAAAATGATTTTATTTTATCATAAGGGACAAAATTTGATTTTAATTGCTTTATATGCCTCGGTAGATTGGCCTGCAGTATTTTGAATATGAATTAAGATAATCATGAACTCTTTTTAAAAGGCAAGCTATTATAGACATGTGGAAAAAATAAACGAAATTGCGCCTGTGTCTAATATTTATAGATATAATATTTCCTTTATTATTTAGGCATTATATAGCATGAAGTGGTGAAGAATTTTTAATTCGGGTTCAATAATTTTCGAGGTAAATCGTATAAAACAAACAATCGATCAAAAAGCAAACAATTTCTTCCTCTTTAAAATAATAGTTCAGATTTAGATGCGTGAAGGTCGATCTTCCACGTCTTCTATACCATTATGTCTTTCAATATTCTACCTGGGATTACAGCGCTCTTTGGTTTAATGTGTACCTTCAAATTATGCTCTAGAGGTGCTTAATTTTATATTAGGAAAATGGCTTGAGGCGAATATTATGGAATGTTTAATCCATAGAATCAACATTTTGATGCGAAAGTACATAGTACGCCATTATGTAAATAAAGGTGAATCAATGCGACATAGTATTAGAACACAGATTCTAGGAGTGATCAATTTTTACTTTTTCTGGTTTGGAAACATTATGGAACATTGAGTACATGCAATTCTTTCAGCACAGTTGTATTATTTTAGTTTCTAAATATTTATTATTAGATACTTAGTTAGAAATAGTGTTTTTAATTACCCCCCTACTTTAATCACCCACTTTGAACAAGTATTTTTCAGAGATTTAATAAAGATTTATTCAAGAGTTTGAGAAGCGGCCTTGTTATTTCAAATACTTAGTGTATAATAACTTTCTATTTATCGATGTTTAAAACATAGTATTTCAATAAATCAATACATAATGTTGCATAATTCAACTCATATACAAACAAATACAAATATACATACTTATAATACCGGTCATTATACATTCTTCAATACATATTATTAGATAAAATCTACAAGATGGAACCGTGTCCCGTTGTTCAATGGGACGTGGATGTAGACGTGTCCCGAAGTTGAGGATCGAATTAACATTTTAAATGCGAATCGATTCAGTGATCGTACTTTTGGTTCTCGATTCTCGATATGAGATCGTAAGTCTATACTTACGATAATATGCGTAATATGTCTATATGTCGCAGGTTTTGGTACTTTAGCGAGCTTATTTTGCAAGCTATGTCGGTTACTTTGGGTATTTTGTCAAAATGACCTTATTACGAGTTTTATTTTTCAAAGAAATCCAAGCGTAGCACGCTCCATAGGCCGCTGCGCGAATTTAAATTTGTTTCAACCGTTTATGTCGATGTTTCGCCACCTTAGGTCATAACATAACACTTCTAATCGACCCACAAGACTGCCAGCCATTTTCCTGACATCGTCCGATCACGACTCGTCACCCCACCACCGGAAATGAGTCGTGATTGGTCGATGCTTAAACTTAATCAAACCAATGCAAACTATATCATAATAATTCAATTAAATTATAACTTTAAATAAGAACTATTTACAAATAGATAATTACCATTCATTATTTTTATTACCAACTACTTCCTGTATATTTATTATTTCATTTACCATTTCCAACACTTGGTCCAATTCAGTATCTATTTTCCGATCATAGATCAATTAAATAACAATGTAAATGATAAGTAAATGATAAATAACTATTTAAAGCTAACAATATTATGTAAGTGAAATTAACAATGAATGATATTAATTAAAGCTCAGTCACTCGCCGATGGCCTAGCTCATAATTACGAGCCAAAATGTATGGAAATGAGCATGTTTGTCTATGGAACCACTTGACAGTAAACTCCATTAATAGCCAAAAAATTCATTGCAATAACGATGAAGACGATGGCGGCGTTCTGTAGTTTCTGACTAATCCAACAGAATAATGGTCATTTAACGTGTAATTAAATATTATATTACTATCAAACATTAATATGTGGACAGATAAGTTTAAGGTTGATATAGTAAAAAAATATAATTATATAAACCGATGATAGATTTGTTTAAAAACACTCCACCATCATCTACCATCAAAGAAAAATTCAACAGTCTCCTTATTGACTTTTGCCATAAAAGGGCTTGGTACCTTCGAAATGTAAAACGGTTTTCGGTAAATGCTTGTACCGTCTCGAAAACCAATCATATTTTCGTAAACGTATTTTCTTGCAAAACATATTATCAATTTTTTAAGGCATAATACAGTGATTACGGTTTGATCGTGTGAGAGGGAAGAAAATTGATATTTTACATACGAATGAAGTAAAAGCAAAAGCGGTAAAAGGTTCTCATAATAATAAAAGTATAACATTACATATAATAACAACTCAGAAGGGTGTAGCAGAGGTGTACAACACCCACATTTCACCAGTTATGTTTAGGTCCCATGGGATAGGGGGTGAGCCTATCTCCATTCACCGGGCACGATTCCAACTCCGTGCTGCTATTGTGAATTTTTGTTGATGACCCAGGAATCGAAGCCGAGACCGCAGTAGGTGAGAGGCGCATACACTAACCACTATACGATTGAGGCAGTTAAATAAAAACGTTTCAATTGAAATCGTCATATTTGATTAGGTAGCTATTATTTATCGGGGTGGATCATGAATATGCTGGTCTAATAACACCACAAAATACTAGATACAAATAAAATCAGAAACCTCTTTATACCAATAATTTCAAGTCTAGGGCTGATTTAAGTGCTCGACTGGCCATATCGGTGCGTCACGTTTATTATTATGAAATTTCATAAATCGTTGCAAACGTGACCAACGTACGCACCGACGCGACGTCGACGTAGAGCACTAAAACCGGCCTAAATCTTGCCAGGGATACTACCAGCCGAGCAAGCATACGAGCGCGAGATAGATTATGTCGCGTTTAAGTCATTGCCCCGTATGACAAAATCTATGTCGCGCTCGAATACTTGTCCCCGAGGCAAGCAATAATGTAAATTATTTCCACTAGTTAGGGCCAAGTATTTATTCATTCAATTATGCGTGAAGGCGGGTTTTAATTTACAGAATAACATGCTTGTTCGATCGGAGTGCTTATATACAGTATGGTAGGCTTAATGAATATTTGCTATTTAAGGGCTCAATAAATCTATGAGTCATCGGTGACGATGATAACGTGGTACTGAAATAAATTCTCTTTGTAATTATTATTATTTTGGACGCCCACGATTGACGTCAGATGTGTGGGTGAGGAAACTGTGGGGTTGTATTTATAAACTCAAAACCTTCATCTTTCTATTGATATGGTTACCTTAAAGAAAACAATTACAGTATTTCCATTAACCTTAAAACCAGTGTGCGCTCAAAAACTAAATTTAATTGTAACAGTTATTTATATTTCTAAACGTGAAACTAGTGCTACAACTGGTGGGAAACTGCGAGAGCTAGACTGGAAACGTTTGGGGAAGGGTTTTGCCCAGCACAATGCAGGCTAACAAAAAAAATCTTTAACTACGTTTAAGTAGGTTGACATAATGACATTATTTTCGTGAATTTTGATCAAGTAATGACGTCTATTGTCTTATATCAATGGTATCTTCTATGGAAAGGTACACTTTGATTGTTACATTGTTTTTTGAAGAGCTGAGAAAGAGGTGGCATTATAAATAAATATCTTACACCTTACACATAACGCTATCTAGTCCCAAACTGAGCAGATCTTGTACTATGGGTATTAGAATAACTGATACAAATACATATATATAATCAAATTCCTAGACTAATCGCTTCGTTTTGGGTGGGATGCTACCAGATAGTCAGTCTCTTATTTCTATATAACATGATAATATTATTTAAACCGACGTGACGTGAGGTGAAGACATTATTATTGAGAATACGGGTTACTCCTACACATCCTGTACTGTATTTATTCTAAATAGAATCTTTACGAGTAAACGCAGCGATGTAAAATTCAAGTAATTATAAAACAGTCTAATATAAATTATATGGCTATGTATATAAAACTGAATAGTGCAAATTTTAAAAGGTTACTTAACCTAGTGCATAGAAAATGTTTTCAGAGGGTCTAAACAGGATCTACCTGCTTGTTTTCCAAATAATGGCTTGTAAGTAAGTGTTGAAGGCAAATCATAAGTTAACATAGTCAAGCCCTCATTTTACAAGTTCCTTTCAAAGTTTTAGATAGATTACCACCTGATATCTCAAAACAAGTTTGACATTATAATGATAAAAAGATTCCATGGCTATCATGTTCAGGTTTATTAAGGACTTAACAGAAAGACTGGCCCTTAATGTGTGCTTTGTTCCGATACACGTTATGCCCAGATTGGACGTTTTGTCTAAGAGCCTTCGCACACCGCAATGCTCGCCTTTAGTGGCGGCAACAGATTAGCCACTACACATTACCTATATCACGCCCATATTACCTACAAAGGTGAGACAAAATGCATCTGTAAGGTTTAGGCGAAGTGATAGTCATGTGATAGCGAACTAATGGAATGGAATGGAATGGAAAGTGGACTCATTTTTCCGCACTTAGACTCTCATTTGGTCCATTGTGCGTGGAGAGTCCTGGCTAACATAGCCAGCCTAACTCCGCCCAGAAGCACAGAAGTTTCCTGGGGACTTCACAGGCTTCGCGGAGTGACCTCATTGTTCCGAGGATTTGTTCCCGTTGAGAAGCAACGGCCCTACATTCCAGGACTACGTGGGAGACCGTTTCTTCGGCGTCAAGACATCCTCGACAGAGAGGACTGTCAGTGATTTTTATGGTGTATAGGTGTTTGTTCAAGGGACAGTGACCCGTTATTGACCCTATCATTATTTTTAGATTTGTTCTGTTTAGTCTTAGGAGGTTTTTAGTGAGTCGATGATTCGCTTGCGGTATTGCAAGTTTGGCTTGCCGACACTCAGCGATCTCTGACCATCGTTGGTTTTGGGTCTCTATCGATCTTTGGCGGATCCAGGTCCGGTATTGCGTGAAGGGGATTGGAAGAAGAGGTTGCGGGCCTTGTACTGTCGTATCTGATCCCCTTCTCGCTAGTTCGTCTGCAATGTCGTTACCAAGAGATCCACTGTGCCCTTTGATCCATTGCAGGGTGACCTGATTCCTGGAGCAAATTTTTTCTAAGGCATCGTGACATTCTATGATTAGTTTGTTGTTGGTTTTACTGTTAAGAAGAGCTTTGAGAACTGCTGCGCTATCAGAAATGAGTCTGATGCCTATTCCCTCTACTTGCCGTTTGTGAATGGCTTTTGCAGCGAGTGTTAGTGCAACACATTCACATTGAAATATTGAGCTGTGATTACCCAGCGGAATGTGGATGTTTATATTGAGGTCAAAGGAGTGTACGCCAGCACCTGAACCACTATCCGTTTTGGAACCATCTGTGTATACGCGTACTTCGTTGGCTCCTGATTGATCCTTTGCCTCCTCAATTAATTCTATGTTGTAGTTTTTGTTGAAGTTGTATACAGGAAGAGTCCTATCACATGGAGCAGCAATGAGTGGTTGTATCTCGATTGCCTGGTTCAGGATGTTCGTGTGTGGACTCGTGTGGTTTTTTCCCCATAGACCTAGGTGCATGAGCCGAACAGCAGCTATTGCTGCTTCTTGCTGTATGTAGAGGTCTAGGGGTAATATTTGTAGGGCCATCTCGATCGCTGTCGTTGGGGTTGTTTTCATACAGCCGCAGATGGATGCACATGCTAGCCTTTGGAAGCTTCTTAGTTTTGATATAGTGGTTGCTAGGATTGTCCTAGGCCACCATACTATAGCACCGTAGGTCAGCATCGGTCTAATTACGGCTGTGTACAGCCATAACGTAATTTTTGGCGATGGTCCCCAGTTTATGCCTATCATTTTCTTGCATTGGTAAAAAGCAATCGTGCTTTTGTTTATTTTGTGCTCGAGGTGCTTATTCCAGAGTAATTTGCAGTCTAGTATTACTCCCAAATACTTGACTTCCTCTTTGAGCTTAAGTTCGGTATTGAAGAGTCTCGGTAGCCTGTGTGGACCAGGTATTCTTCTGTTAGTGAAAAGGATGAGTTCTGTTTTAGTTGGATTAACCGAGAGTTCATGTACCGAGCACCATCTTTCGATTAATTTGAAGGCTTTTCTCATCAAATCGCAGAGGATGCCCTCAAATTGGCCTGATATTAATATTGCTATGTCGTCCGCATAACCTACCGTGTAGAGGTTGTGATCATTGAGCTCTGTGATGAGTTCATTGACTACCATGTTCCATAGCAGAGGTGATAACACACCCCCCTGCGGACATCCTCTTCCTACGATGCCTCGAGTGGTAGTATTTACGGTGAACTGAATAGCGCGTTGTTTTAGCATGTTGTGTATCCATTGCACGAGCGTTGGTGCCACTCCGTGTGCGGTTAGGGCTCGGTTAATACTGGTGAAGTTCGTCTTGTCAAAAGCTCCCTCAATGTCAATGAAGGCACCCAGGGTTGGCTGTTTTGACTTTAAAGAATTGCCAATACGAGTTACCACGCAATGGAGTGCTGATTCAGTAGATTTGCCCTCACTATAGGCATGTTGATTGGGATGCAGGGGCTTGTAGACTGTCAGTTGGCCTCTGATCTTTCTATCGCATAGTCTTTCCATCACCTTTAGTAGGCACGATGTGAGACTAATTGGTCTAAAGGACTTTGGCTGCGTGTAGTCGCCTCTGCCTGGTTTGGGGATGAATATGATTTTAACTACCCGCCATTTTAGAGGGATGTAACGATGCGCTAGGCAGGCCTGGAAAACCTTGATAAGGTAATCGATGATTACGTTCCCGCTCCATTTTAGAAGTCCTGGGAAAATGCCGTCCAGCCCAGCTGCCTTGAATGGCAGGAATGTGTTTAGTGCCCATAGGACCTTTTCCTTGTTGATTACTTGCTTTGCTACGTTCCAGTCAGTACTAGTGGTGGCTCTTTCTTCGTATGGCTGCCACGATTGTTCATCAGCAATCTGGCAGCCTGGGAAGTGAGTCGTCAGAAGCAGTTCACTGGTTTCCACGTCGTTTTTTGTGTATGTTTCATCTGGTTTTTTAAGACAACCTATTGTATGTTCAGTCTCTTTCGAGAGACATGATTTCACTTTGATTGCCTGATTATTGTTTTCTATGCTAGAGCAAAATCGTCTCCAGCTGTCTTGTTTGCGTTGACGTAATAGTTTCTTATAGGTTTTTCTCGCTGCGTTGTAATTGTCCCATAGCTCTGGGGATCTGTTGTTCATAGCTCTATTGAACAGTCTCCTCACTTTGCGGCGGTGCCGTTCTAGTTCTAGGCACCACCAGTGTCTCCCACCTCGGCGTCTTGGCATCGAGAGAGGACACGACTGTTCGAAGCATGAGATAAGCGTGGACGTAATGTTGTTTACCTGGTTTTCTAGTTCATTTAAAGTTAGTTTGTCTGGCAAGGGGGGTTGTCTGCCCAACTCTGAGATGACCAAGTTCCGGAATTTGGTTTGGTCAGTCTTACGAGGCATCCTTCTCGGTTGCGGTTTGGGCAGGTCCATGTCAATGTTATAGCGTATCCATCTGTGATCTGAGCATGATAGTTCATTGGATACATGCCAGTCGCGGATGGATTTAGCAATATTCGTCGTTGTTAGTGTTACGTCAATTATTGTTCTTGATCTACGGTTAGTAAATGTTGGTTCGGCACCAGTGTTAAGTAATATAAGATTTTTGTTTAAAATGAAATGAAGGAAATCCTCACCTCGGATGTTTGACTTATCATTGCCCCAAAGGGTGTGGTGTGCGTTAGCATCGGCCCCGATGATCAGCTCCAGTTTTTCCCTCTCGCAGTACTCAACCAGCTGGTCGAGTTCCGGGGTTGGGACGTCTTCGTCGCTTGGTAGGTACGCAGAGGCGAGGACGACGTCTGGAAGCTGTTGGTGATTCCTAGCTACTATGACAGCCGTCAGATCTCTAGAGCAGAATTCATTGATTAGTAGTGTTGGTGTGTGTTTGGGTGTATGTATGCAGGTTCTAGGGTTACTTACGGAGGGATCCACAAGTAGTTTGCCTCCAGTGTTGCCGAGCCCGCATATTTTCCCCTTCCTAACCCACGGCTCCTGGATTAGGGCGATTGTATGGGTGTTGTTTTCCAGCACTCTGCGTAATGAAGCCGTCGCAGTTTGGCTGTGCTGGATATTGCACTGGATGATCTTAGTCATCTCGAAGCGGGGAGGAGTAGAGGTTGCTCTCGCTGAGCTCGCTCTCCCCTCCCGCCTCTCGAAAGAACTCCTCATCGGATGTAAGTGCAGGTGATGGGGGCGGTTGCGTGTCCATCTCCACTGGTGCTTCTGTGAGTGCTGCCGCGATCACAGTCACCTCCGTCGAACTCGTCGACGGTGGATTTGCAGGCGGCGTATCTATTGCTGCTTGTGGCTGTGTCACCACAGCAGCGGGGGGCGGTACCGTAGACGTCGCGGGTGCCAGTTGTCTGGCATCCGTGTCCCGGAACCGCATGTAGATCAGCCCCATTTTGTAGTGGATCTGGCGGTCTTGTTTCTTGAGTTGGGTTGCCTCAGACTCTGTGATGCGCAGAAGTAGGTTGGTTCCCGGAGGATCCTGCCTAACTTTTTCGTGCACCACGGTCCAAGACTTAATGTTCAAATTCCTGTTTTGTCTTGACAGTAGCGTCCGCAGCTTATCCAGTTCACCTGTCCAACCTGGTACGAACAGGGTGCAGGCTATCTTCTTCGGTATTGCTGCCTGGGGACGTACTATCAGGGTAGTGTTTGCGATGGGTGACACCAGTTTGGCCGTTGTTCGGGTGAGCCACTCTCGCGTGAAAGTGTCAAAGCACCAAGCTTTGAGGACACCATCCGCGAAGTGCGCTTTTCCCTTGAACCTGATGTCGTTTGGTTCTTCTTCGAGGGTGGCCTCAGGTGTAGCCCACATTTCCTCGCACAGTTTGTCCTCGATGGCCTTCTGAACTACCTCTGCTTGCTGTTGCGTCATGTCCGCAAACGGCTCGGTCATGACGGCAACACAGAGATCGTTTGCCAGGTATGAAGCCGCTGCCTCGGCGTACGTTGCAGCGGAACCATCCGCCGCTCGGGGTTTGATAGTTTTGGTTTTCTTTCCCACCCCGGTCGGCGTAATGGAATCCTCCGGTCGCGTACGCTTTTGCGCTCTTGACTCCTGCCTGGATCCATCTGTGTTTTGATGTTGTTGTTTGTTGGGCTTTTTATGGCCTCTGGGTCTCATGCTGCGCTTTTGCGGGTCGGCTCGAGGTGCTGCGTTTGCGCTGGTGTTTCCAGGAGTCTTTGTAGCGGTAGCCCCCTTGGTGGTGGTGGTCGCCGCCACAGACTCCGGACTCACCAGGCGCCTCACAGCGTCTGTTGCAACAGCCCGTTGAGCAGCAGCTTTTGCTTTAGCTTTTAAGCGTCGTTTCTTTGAGGACGTTAGCTTTTTGTTGTGTAACGTCCATGGTTCTTCTGGAGGTATGGCATCTCGCAGGGAGGTCATGTCCAGTGTGGTGGGTGTTGTTAATGATGCAGTCCCTGGAGGAGCATCCCCCGCCACGGTCTCAGTCAGCTTCACCGAATTCGCCACTGACAGCACGCTCATTGACGCAGTCAGGTTTGACGCTTCTTTGAGCGTTGCTGTACTCGGTTGATCCGGATTAGCTTTCCGAGGCGCGGCGGTAGATGCCACTCTTGCGGGTGCATCCTTGGACCCCGACATAGATGTGGCCGTTAGAGACGCAGCCTGGTTCGGCGCGCCTCCAGCAAGCCCCATCCCTGTCGTGTCCTTGGACGCGACCGTTGTGGGTGCAGCTGTGTGTACATGACTAGGGGCATCAGTGGACGCAGCATTCCGCTGTTGTAGCGTCAGCGCATCTAGAGACGCAACCCTAGGAGTGTGTGTAGTTTTTGGCGCATCTTGAGACGCAGCCCGGATTGTGGTGTGTCTAGGCGCATCTTTAGACGCGGCCTTAGTTGTTGCTTTTGGTTTATGTTTATTGGTCTCATATGAATCCATAAAATTTTATTGTATACTTCACCTCATGAGCTCCCCACCCTCCATGGAGCCCTCACGTCGGGGACGCCATGCGTTCGAACGCATGGTCGTCAGGGATACTCACTCGGTATAGGTTCAGTTTGCTGGTGGCACAGACGATCCGCACACAATGAGAACGATTCGAGCCCGCTCGCAGCACGAGACAATGCCGCAAGTAGGAGTCGACCCCCCTTGTGTCGATCATCCGCTTCCAGCTCACCGAACCTCGCTTGACAGCCCGCTTATGGGATGTCGCAGCCGATTGATCGCGGTTAGCTACTCCACGACCGCCCGTGTGAGTGGAAATCCAGACCAAAGAGGTGTGTTGTGTGCAGCGTGCAACTAATTGCCGGCTCACTACTCCACTCAACCTCCAGGACTCCTTCATCCCACCGTACGGGTCCCCGCGCACGGCACAAACACGCGGGAGATCACTAACTATCCAGCATCGGGTTCAGTCCGATGATGAACACGCAGGAACGTGACCTCGTAGCCCCTGCATTCTACGGACCTATATATACATAAATTAAACATATATACGCACATATACATATACATACATTTTTGGGGCAAGGTAGGAAATGGAGGATCGTGAGGGTGAGTGGAGTGGTGATGCGCATCGCAGAGGAGGTATGGATCATAGGATGAAGGTTAGGTTTGGTAACTCTTACATGGGATATAGGTGAGAGCTACCCTTCCTTTGTCCGGGGTCCACACCTTGGACTTTCCCCATAACATGCTAAAATTGCATGGTATGGGGCGGGCTATCCGCAACCTGCCCACCCGCTCGGTAGCTTAGGAAGATAGCTCCCCCGTAGAAAGCCATGCAGTGCCTACAAAGCGTCAGGAAGAAGCAGGGTGTGCAAAGCAAAACTTAAAACGAGACCGAGGATAGCGAACTATCTCATCAAAAGCTTTTATTTAAAGCTTTACCTCCGCAAAATTTATCTCATTGTACAATCCATCCTGTACAATGAATATAAAAGTATTATCTGCGAGCTATAAATCTGAGCGGCCTGTAATTACTTGATAGTTCATTAATAATGCATAACTCGATCAAACGTGCGTTCCAATTTGAGCTTGAGTTCACACTGCCGAGGTTGTTTTATTCGAGTGTATAATTTGAGCTCGTGGTGGTTTTGTGAATTTTTAGCGGGGTTTTAAAAGTTTGAATAAATTGCATTGTATGAAAATTAGAGGTTTAATGATGAAGTTGAAAATGAATAGCATATTAATAGAAGGCGTAAAAACTTTAGACTATATTATTTTAATATTATGCGGGAGTAAAATAAGATGTCATAAAGAAAAGCTGTTTTTTCTCTCGGTTTCAGCAGATTTTAACTTAAGCTTTTACATTAGTCTAATATTGAGGGTTTGTCTTATTTTAGGTGTTTATATGTATAATAAGTATGTATTTACAAAAGAAAAGTATATATATTTAACGACTCCTTTTCTGTGTAAAATAAATTCCACATACCTATTGCTGACTCACCTTTGAACATCGATCGATTTTTTTTTGTATTTCAAAGATCTATAAATATAGCTCCGCCTGTATAACAAAAGATTTCCGAGAAAAAGGTGTCTGCGGCGGCGTGTGGCCTCTAATTGAGATGTTCTCCTTAATGAATGCTATTGGTTGTATTGAGAAATAGCTAAAGTCACGTTGGATCTGATATTAAGTGTACACACGGCTTCACATCAAGCTATACAGTATAAACTGGTCTTACATTGCACGAGAAGCCTTTTTTTATATACTTCGCCCACAGCGAACGAACGTGTAGTCCACCTGATGGTAAGCGGAGTACAGCTCATGGACATCAACAATCCACAAAAGCAGATTATTGATGCGTCGATGCAGCTGAGGACTACGGTGTTATGCCTCATGTGCCAGTAATTTCAGGGCCTGATCTCACCACCAAACCGGAACACAGTAATGGCATTACTACATACAGAACTACTATTTGGCGGCAGGCTAAAGATGAGACGGTGGTGCTGCCGCCCTCGAGCTCATTCACAAGAGCTCTGCCACCAGTAGAACGAAGAGAAGACTATAAATTGCTAGACCAACTTATACTGGCATTGTTTAACTTGATGTGTCGGCTACGTAAGTAAAGTATAGACTTTTGGAATGCCCTGGGGACAAATGCAGCTATAAATGAAGTGATTTAAGTTGGAGTTTGTAGAATAATTACTATGCCAATGAAATTTATGCAGATAAGTATGCTCTACAGCCTTGAGCGGCGCCTTAGCTATAAAACGCTTTGCCTGTCAATTAGTTAACCACGGGCATTGCACTAAGCAGCGATAGCCGAGTGGGAGACCGTTGAACTGCGACGTCAAAGGTCTCGGGTTCGAACCCACGGCAGACACCTCTGTCGATAAATCGTTAAGATTCGTCTATTCAAAGATGTGTCACTTGCTAAATGTCGGTAAAGGAAAACATCGTGAGGAAACCTGGATGCCTGAGAGTACCTTAAAAGTGCTCAAGGGATTGTGAAATCTACCAATCCGCACCGCACGCATCAATATCGGGACTAAGAAACAGTTGAAAATTATGGGACCGGTGGGATTTAAACCTGCGACCTTCTGCACACCCTACATTAGTTTGCATCCTACTTAAGATAGGAACAAATAGATGAACGTGACGTCATGAAATGACGTAACATACAGTTGAGAAGTTTAGGGTCCAGGCAAGAGGCCACCGTAGATGGTTGATTGAAGTGGCTGCCCGGTGTGCAGAAGGTCGCAGGTTCAAATTCTGCCGGTCCCATATTTTTTCAACTGTTTCTTAGTATAATTTGCTAAGCATAGCAAAATGTTATAAAATAATCAATAAGAAATCTTTATCGGTATTCACACAAAACTAAAAAGAAAACAATATTCTCAATCAGCAATAACAGAACACACTGATAATAATATAATACACTGATATCAAAACGACAAATTTTACGCGTTTTAAACGGGCACCAGTACGCGCGAACAGCTTGTGGCGGTTTACCACTTAAAATTAAAAGGTGTTTCGATAAACCGCCATATTGAAAAGAAAAAGGATAATATTAAACCTCCTTTTTATCAATTGACTTCAGTTTATGGTCCTTCGCGCCGGAATATAATTGCAAGATAAGAAAAGGTACACACGTCAAGCTCTTCATACCAGTATAAGCAGGACTCACATTTTATAGGCTTTTTGTGCAATGAGAGATCAGTATAAACTGGAAACGTTTAGCTTTATGTGTAGTCGTGTGTACATGCAGTCAACTTTTGTAAGCTTTTTATGTTTATAACACATTTTAGTGTTATGAAATTCATTTCACCATTGAGGTTCGCGATCTTTTGATTGAATTTATTTCTTCAACGGAAATCATAAAATTACATAATGCCAGCAATTTCTATGACCAATGAGTCGATATTGAGTAGGTGTGGTTACTCGAAACATATAACAATTAATTGGTAACTATTTCTCGATAGTCGTGGGTGTCATTAACATCCTTACTTGACCTTTCAAAGAAGGAAATATAGATGGTATTAAATAGTATTAATAATGTTTACTATGTCGAAGTACATTTCCAACCTTAAGGCCCGGTTTTCACCAAATCGGAGAGCAGAAGAGCCAAGAGGAGATGTGTCTTGAATATCCAATCAGATTTCGTTATATTCAACGACCATACTCAGTTTTGCACTCTTAAAACTTAACAATTTTTCAATCCGCAATAATAATAATTTCAATTTACTATTTATTATTATTATCATATTTAAATTTTATTTTATTTATTTTGCCAATCAGAGACAATAAAGTGCTATGTTAGTTTCGAACTTAGCCGTGCATGTAAGTGTAAATTGTCAATTGGCTTACTTATTGTTTTTATTGTTACAATTTAATAGTGTGTTAAAAGCTGTTTGTTTCCCAAATAATGAATAAATTCTTCTTTAATATAAATACTGAACGAAGGGACCTACCCACTCCCTACTGATCGAAAAATTCATTTAAATCACTAATTAAACCGCCCACGAATGTTTCCACCGACGTATTTTTAAATCGAGTAATAGTTTATTAAATCTGTATCAGTATGAAATTTAACGGTATTATCCGCGACCGCGGGCGGTTTTGTGACCTCACTATAAATGGAGGCATTTTCGGAAATATTTCATTAATTAAATTTGTAGTAAGCATTGGATCGCGTTGTGGGTAGTGAAAGTTAAATTCAATTGATATTTGTAATGTTAGCAGTTGTAAATAACTGTTTTACAACTATAAAATATATATCAAGGAAGCGTAGTCAAGTATTTGACCCTAGGAATTTCAAAATTTACCTATTAATGTCTAAAATGGACGTATGAAAGTCCAAAATGTATACATAATTTCTGTATATATATGTGTGGTAGAGTCACGCTGACGTTTTATAAGCCATCTTCTTTTTCTTTCGTGTTGATGGCTGCAGCCATATTCTATGAGCCCAGTGCGTGGCCACGCGACTATTCGCGCTCATGAAAGCCGATGAAAGCGCTATCGCTTTCATCGGCTTTCATGAGCGCTTCCTTTGTGCAAATGGTGGAGCAAGTGTGACAGGTCATGAGATGGGACATAGTATGTACCGTGTGGTGTGTTGTACAGCACCACACTCGCAATGTAGGTCCGATTCGTCAACAAAACCCTACCTCACCAGGTTCTTTTTGCTTCGACCGACTTGTGTGATTGAGCCTATTGAGTGACTTCCATATCAACCTTGGCAATCGTGGCCAGATGGAAGGCTCTCCTTGATTGGGACAAAAGGGTTGGGCAGAAAACCGTTCTACTTGTATTTTTTTTTTAATGTTAGTATTCTGTGTTTAAAATGTTTAGTCTACTTTAAGTTAATTGCGAGCTTGCTGTTAATGGTTTGATTAAGTTTATTGATGAAAACAAAACCATAACACCTATATCATTTTCACATTTCAATATCAAGGTATTTTTTGATAAAAGTAAACAGTTGTATTGTTGTATTTTTTCTAAAAATTTTTAATCGTACACTCAGCAACAGCAACAGCAACGTACCTTCACACAAATACATTTTCAAAGTCGCTTAATTCTAAATCTATAAATAAATTCTAAAATCGTAATTATTTCATGATTTGAGGAAACAAAACTTATAATATATAGTAATCGATAATATGTGTATTATTTTATAAAACGGATATTTTTAATGCGAAGAATGTGAGTTGAATACAAGTTTAAAAATGTTAAAGTGTTCAGCTACTTTTGTTGTTGACTGTACATGAAGACTTGGAAGAACATTTTGTAATGTAACCTTAAGACTACAAACATATTTATTAGCTTCATACGCTGAATAGTAAGAAATACATACGACATACAATTAAAATATAAAAATACAGCTTTTTTAAAATGCAGTATGAGAATAAGGAACAAAAATGATATTGATCAAATAATTATAAATGTTATATATTCAGAACCTCGCAATTTTATTGTTTTCTTTGCTAAGCACTCTGCCGCTGTTTTTATATGAGAATGTTAGAAGCGATATTGCACCACTTATTTTGTATTTATAATTTGAAATAAAAAGTTAATAAAACGACTATAAAAAATCATAAAGCGTAAGCATTCGAACTATTAACATACAAACCCGAACATTTGCAAAGCTTTTAAAACAGTGGGTAGGTTGGCCCCGATTACACCAATTTTCTTAAACCACGTTCAACGCTGAACCCGATTGTTGATCTCTCTCATATAATGTTTGAGCGTAATGACGTAACATAGTAGTAACTTAACGAGTAGTACTTAGTGCTTAAAACCGCTATGGAGAGGTCGCAGGTTATAATATACAGATCTTAATTTACAGATCCTAAACGATCGTTCAGTATTGAACTTAGTCGGAAAAAATTGGGCCTAAAATGAACACGCCGATCGCAAAATCTGCTAAGGAAGCTCATTAAGGCTACAACCATTTATTCACAATAAAAAGTCAAAACACAGTCGTCCAATCGCTAAAGACTTTACATAAATACACATTGTTAACTGCGCCTCACTTAATGTTGCCACCTACGTACACACGGCTACCGATCAACCCTCACATTGCCAGTATAAGCTGGTCTCGGATCACACGGGAATCCTACTACACAACGCGAGACCATTTTATACTGGATATTTATAGGTTGACGCGTAGCCATCTGTACAATTAAATATTTAAATGCCCATTGACCACTTACCATTACGAGTGTTTTGATTTTTTTATCTCCATCGGAGAAACTGTCCCACCAACGATTACGTTCGACCAACTTATTAGTGCGGTTTAGTTGAAATTAATGAGACCGCCACTGTGCTCTTCGTATGGCCAGCCAATTACAAATCAACTAATCAGCACAACCCAATTAAAAAATCTATAAAATGACTCGTAGTTTGCTTTCATGAATCAGCACTGTTTGACAACTTTGCCATAATGGTTTCCAGCAGATATAAATTACTTTCCGTTTTTTGACTATTTTTTTAAGTTATATGTTAGATTTTAGGTAAAAACTCATTTAATTTAATTAAAATAAGTACATAACTTATTCATAACTTATTTCAATTAAATTAAATGAGTTTTTTTCAATTTGTTTGAAATGTATATTTATTAAAATCCGAACTTGGCTACGGCAAACAACGATAATTGCCTACGTATTTTTCATTTACATCACTTGTCAAATTATTGCTGACCAACGGAAAAGCAGAAGACTTTATTTTCTTATTTTAAAACTAAGCCGTACGCAAAGATAATTTTGTTCCTTCTCATTCCTCAAATCCTTCACTTTATACATAAGGTAACGCCATGCTATCAATAGTCTGAACGTATTGATTATTTTTTTAACTGATCATTGAAGTTAAAGGACTATTTAATGTGACAAAAATAAAATATGTTACTAGGCTCACTAAAATTCTCATAGTTTTATCTTGTTTATGGTTTGACGGTTTATTCAACGCCATCAAAACGAAATGTCACCAGTGACGCATACAAATACAACCGCAGTCCTTGATATTTACGACACACAAACAACCAATACATTCCAAACTAAAATGAATAGAATGAAAAACTAAAATAAAATGTAAAACCAGCACTAGTTTTATTTCTATACTGAAATCCACACTCCAACAGCGAACTGCGAACGAAGAGTTTTAGAAAAATAGTGAAGTGGGACTGGATAAATACACAATTCCACTGGCTTTTGTATGCTTACCACTTACATTTTTTTTATTTTCTCTGTAATATTTTTAAACTAAAATAAATTTATTTTTTGTATTTTGCTAACTGAATAGTTGCCCAACTATTCAGTAAGCAAACTACTACTAACTCAATGTGAAAGTAATCGTTTGCACATATTATCGTTAACTATTAATTTTAACTTACTCTATAGTCCAGTGGTTAGCGTATGCTAGGTCTCGCGTTCAATTCCCGGATCGAGCAAGGTGTTATTTCAAAATTCACAATACGCACAATACTCGCACGGAGTTGAAATTGTGCCCAGTGGATGGCAATAGGCTCACCCTTCATCCCATGGGACCTAAACATAACAGGTGAAGTGTGGATGTTGTATACCCCTGCCAAACCTCTCCTGGGTAATATAGGCGAGGTGCATGAAAGGAGCCTCCCCGAGTGACGTACACAACAATTCCCTACGTCCGGCGCACCCTGGGCAGTTAGCGAATTCTCCAAAGCGAATTGGCTAATTCTTTTACCACGATGGCAAGTCAAAACCTTGACCACCTTACTGACTGTCCAAAATGCCGTACCACCTGCTCATGAACGCCGACGCGAGCTCCATAACAGTGGCCACTTATTGGACCAATAAATTTTGACTCAGCCATCGACAGATAGATAGGCGTGATGTAATGTTATGTATTGTTATTAATTAATTGGTTTAATTTACCCAATCATGAAATAGTTACGAATTTAACAATTAAACGACTTTGAAAATTTGTTTGTGTGTAGCTACTTCTGTTGCTGACCGTATATACCACTCTTATCTTAAAGCAATATTAAGTTAAACAGGCTTCTTACGTCGGCAGTGTTTGTTCTTAACTGTTTTTACGAGATTTTGTCGAGTTTTAAATGTATCATCGCATTTATTACCACTTTATTACACTGCGGTTCGCCCACGACGTTGTTTTTTATTTCAATTGGATTCGAGTTATTGCGCGATTGCTAAAAGATATTGCTTTTTGTATTGCTTCAGATTGTAATTTATATATTTATGTAGATGAACGACGCGGTTTATGTAATCTTAGACTATTGTACAATTTAAATGCTATATAATGTGTAGGTTACAATACTTTCTACTGGCTTACTCGGCGAATATCTTTGCATTGAAAATAAAGGCCAGGGAAAAGTATATTTACCTGGCTTGTTTTTTTTTACATAACATAACATAACATCACGCCTATATTACTCAGAAGGGTGTGGTAGAGGTGTACAACACCCACACTTCACCTGTAATTTTAAGGTAAGGGGATGCATCTATCGCCATCTACCGAGCACAACTCGGTGCTTCTATTGTGAATTTCTGATCGAAAAGTTCACAAAAAAACTATGAATGAGCCTGGAATCGAACCTGAGACCTCGCAATGAGAGGCACATACGCTACGTTTATGTATGATTTATATTTTCATATATTATATATTTGTTATTTGTGTAATTATATATATGTGTTAAGTACTCATAATTATTTAATTATTTTATTCATCTCTTAATTAAAACCTATTTTGCACCTACTACCCCACTCTCAGCATCACCCAAAGGTTGACTAGTAGAGAATGCCTATGGCATTAATTTCGCCTATGTGCGATATTGTACATGAAGTTTTAAAATAAAAAAAATAAAAATAAAATAAAATATATTAGACCATTTTCTTATAAACGTAAAAGCACTGTAAGTAGGTACTATTTATTATGGGAACATATTATATGCATAAAAATATATCGCAACCTTAAGGAAGCTTATATTATTGTCATCACTTTTCATTAGTTGTAATCACAGATATAGATCTACATAGATAACGCAAGTATCACGATTTGTATTGAAACCAAGCGTGCCGACTTTTTAATACCTTTTGTGACGTCACAGCCGAAATTTAGTGACGGGAAATCCAAACCGATTCAAAGACACCGATGCCGCCGATGCCAATCCGCCCAGTAGGTTCAACTGGAGCCGTCCGCTATGATTTTCTCTGACAAAAGACGCGCGTGGACTGAAGTTAGAGGCGACCAACCTCGACGCTTGGTCGGGGTTGAGACACGCGAAGTACATGCATCTGCGTTGTCTATGTAGATCTATATCTGTGGTTGTAATACTTGCAGATAAATGATCACCTGGACGATTTAATTTTGACTAACCAACCAAACGTTAGCAGCGATAGCCGAGTAGGAGACCGTAAGACTGTTAAGTCAGAGTCAATAAATCGTTAAGATTCGTCTTTTCGAAGATTTGTGTGTATTTATCATGTGAAGTATCGCTCGCTATCGGTGAAGGAAAACATCGTGAGGAAACCAGCATGCCTGAGAATGCCAAAAAGTATTTGAGGTAGTGTGAAGTCTACCAATCCGCACTTGGCGAGCGTGGTAGACTTATAGCCTAACCCTTCTCATCATGAGAAGAGGCCCGAGCCCAGCAGTGGGACATGTATAAGATACAGGGCTGCTATTATTATTACCGTTCGTTTCTCCAAACCTTTTAAATTAACAACACGTATGCACCAAAATGCGTAAATCCAAAATGTGCATTCATTTATGAAAACCCATTTACAATTTAATTAATTGTAAAATATAACTCAAGATTAAATTGAATGTTTGGTTTAATCGGCTTTTGCGCGTATGGAGTTGAATGAATGTTTGTTATTTAAGAAAAAATACAATCTGTCCTTAACAAGTAATTTGTATTTATTGCGTTATTAAGATAAGCAAATGTTTTATCTTTGTTTTGAAATAAATTGAGGTTAAACAAGTTTTCGCGCGAATTTTAATTTTAATTGAGGAAGTTTTGTTATAAAAATAAAAAAAATAAAAATATTTTATTCTCCCAAACAATTAAAATACAAATATAAATAATAGCTTTTAATCTGTTTAAGTTTACTTGATTGGAAGAATATCCCTTTACCGCGAGGTCTTGGATTCGAGTTCCGAATCGAAGAAATTGTTATTTGTGAACTGTCCGTCAGCCAATTCTCAATAGCAGTAAATAGTTGGAGTTGTGCCCGCTGGATGGCGATAGGCTCACCCCCTATCCCATGTGACCTAAACATAACAGGTGAAATGTCAGTGTTATACACTTCAGGCACAACTTTGTAGTTAATATAGGATTGATGTTATGTAATCGCTACTTCCTCACTGACTAACTTAAACTGACTAACTAAAAACCAAACAACTATTTTGTTCCTAAATCACCATATGTCTATTTGTTTGAAATGTAAAGGTATTTTCACGTAATAATCATAAATTTGAAGACAGATAAAATATTTGATTTCAGGAGAGTCCAGACAATATTACGATTAAGTTAATAGAAAAATTATTATAGCAACTATTTTCTACTAAAGTTTAAGCGAAAACTAAACCACTCATTAATTCTTAAAACACTTCTAAAACTTAAATGAAAAATATCTAGGTATCTATTATTATAAATTATTCGCATTATACCTTTACTATAATAAAGATCGCATATATGATTGAAAACATGAAGCCCACAGCAATAAAGCGATATTTATGGCGTATTTTTAAATGCATTTACTCGCGTATTATGGCCATTCGCCTTTCACGACTCTATTACGGAGTGCGAGTTGAAAATAATAAAATTTAATCTCCGTTCGTGAGAGATGGCATTTCGTTTGTTTGTTCGTACCTCTGTGGGTTTTATGGAATGTTAAATATAATATTTTGCTTCATGGAACGAAAAAGATTTGATTAAAATTTTGAAGACTTTTTAATGAACCAAAGCTTCACAACATTCAGGTTGAGCATTGTCCATTGTTTTATTTTCATGTCATTGTGTCATTTTAGTCAGAGGTAGTAGTAGTAGACGACTATACTTTTGCCTGCCCCAACAATTGGATTGTCAAATTTTATAGATTTTTTCCCGAGCCGGGTAAAAAATGTCAAACCCTAAACTTTGGCGTAAATTTTATCTGGAACGCGCAGCTCTGCTCGCGCAGTGGAAATAATGTAATTTTAATCTTATAGTTATCTCTAGTTAAATGCACGCTCTCTGATTTTAGTTGTAGTCTTATGGAAGTAAACAAGTTTTTATTCTTTATTTTTAATGTTTGCTACGGTCTTAATGACCGTTTCAGGAAAAGCACTCGTACACAGCTTCCATAAAACTACTTAAAATTGATGATTAGCTAAAACTCTAGTTCGATTTATTGACTTTTAATAGGCGAGAGGTGAACACCTCTGCACTGGCAATTTTGAAAAGATTAGGGTGATTCGCCCAAAATAAAATTTCATAAATATTAATATATTTATATTTTATAATATAAATTTTAGAATATTGAGTGGTTAAGTGTCTTTTACGCCTTAACAAGAAACTCGGTTGATATGAATATAAATCAGGTCAAGTCCAATTTTTTTGCTCCATCCTGTCATTTTTTATATGTAAAACCTCTGTATGTAATGCAAAGCGATAAAAATCAGAAAACTGTGTCCAACAAATTAAGCAACAAGAATCAAAACAGGGACCGATTACAATCTTCGCCGTTTATCATCTTAAACATTTCATTAGCATTTATTACCATAGAGAAATTAAAACATAACATGAGATTACCAATTGATATTTTAATTACAGACAGATCCGAATCTCGAGCTATGTGTAACACAACTCTCTTTTGGTTCTATTGTATGGCAGTAAGTTGTGACAGAAGATCCACTCGTTGACGTAACTGATTTTAAAGGTTTATTTAAAAAAAATATTAATTTTTTAATTCAAATAGTATTTTAATAATTAATTTCCAAAAACAACCGACTTCAATTACAATAATTTAAGACCTATATAGTTTTCTCATGGGTGGAAAGACCAGCTTTCAAATAAAAAAAGAATCATTAAAATCGTTTCGCCCAGTCGAAAGATATGAGGTAGTAAACATAACATAAAAAACAAAAAGAAAACGGATGAATTGAAGTCTCCTCCTTTTTTTAAGTCGGTTCAAAAGAGAATACTTTCTGTTTGCTTACTTTTTTGCTGTACAAGATTCAAATCCTGTTTATTCGTAACAAATGAAGTTTGAATAAGTACGTTGCACTATTCCATTTTTACCACAAGCTCGATTTTATATTAATAATCTTTTAATGGTTTACCTACGTTAGTTTTGAATTTAGTATTCACTTTATTGAGTAGTAAAACTATATTATTGCTGATTCGTGAGCAGGAACAGGCTAAAGTTAAACCTATATCCAACGTAAACGACACACATTTTGATAGTATCTTTTTCTCAAAGGGAAATATTTTCTTCAAGATAGACAAAGTAAACGATCCATAAGTAGGTACATTTGTTTCATAACATAACATTCTGTCTTTATACCCAGAAGGGTGTGGCAGAGGTGTACAACCCCACACTTCACCTGTTATGTTTCCATAGGATAGGGGGAACCTATCGCCATCCACTGGGCACAATTCTATCTCCACGCTGCTATTAAGAATTTCATTTGGAAAATTCACAAATAACCTGAGACCAACAAGGCAGTTTTTATTTCAAATGCATAGAAATATTGCTTTTATATGTGCCTAATGAGATTTATTGCCTTTGAGATGAGATAATAAATTTAATAACAGTTTTACAGCAATTGCAGTTATGCAGATTAATCAAACGTAAAATGATCTAGCATGGACCTTCTGCCTTTTCACACAGTGTGTCTCTATCATGTAATTTGATCGCTTTTGGAGTTTATTTATAGCAGTAATAATGTCTTCGATTCACATAAATTTTACTTTAATTACACGTTAGCTGTATTATAATATCCGTTCATTTTATAACTGATTTTTTATTGTCTATTTTGGAATTATTCTTTGGAATAATTGAAGTTATTAAAATGTTATTGTGACAAATGGTGACTGTTACTGTTGAAATGGATTTTATAGTACAGTCGAGTTCTTAATATGATGGCAGTTTTGAACCTTGCTATCTATTCAATAGTGGCGGCCACAAACAATTCAAGTATATTGCACAAACACACGTCATATTCCGCCTTGTATTTCCAAACTTTTTACTTTGTACTGAAAATATATACTTTTTATAGTGATATAATACTCAAGGTTCAGATTTCAGAAAACTTTGCTCAATACATTAAGTGGCGTGCGGTGGGCTTAAGGTTAAAAACTGCCAACATATTAATGAACTCGACTGTCCTCAGGTATTTAATTCAAGCTGGGACTGCCTCAGGGACCATTAATGAGACCGCTTGTCATTTCCTTCGGTATAATAGTTGATAAATAATATACCGTACAGTTAAACTTGTCGCGCAGGTAGGTAGAAAATCTTTTAATTACTTATTTACCATTCTCCACGTCTCGATCGAAAACTGGATAGTTCAATATTTAATTTCATTGATTTCTATTATTTTTTGGACAAAATATAGGGTTCGATAAAAACATAAAGGATCAGCCATACAACGTGGCAATGCCGCCAGCCTTCTGGCCAAGTTACCCGCGGTCGACATCTCTATGCGGACATATTTTTTGACACCTAAACTTTTTAGTAGATGTATTTTATTTAATAAGTTTGTATTATTATTTTATGTGGTGTTTCTTTAGTTTTCACGGGTAAATTGTATTTAATGAACATTAATTTAAACAAAAAAGTTTAATAAAGCTATATATAGATATATAGCTACAGTAATGATTTTTTCGACGAGTGATCAATAAACAGTAACATAGGAAATAGTTGATATTCACCTGTCTTCAGCATGATGTGGCAGGCTTTGTGTGCATGTGAATGTCAGCCTCATACGTCATGTCAGCGCCGCTTGTCAAAACTGAGCCTTCAGTGGCTTCAGAATTGTTTGGATAAATGGTTTGAACTATCCGGCAGTCGAACTGGCTTTTGAGCTATTGAAAATTTTCTGAATAATTTTTAAACATAAAATCGTGAATATATTATTCATACGGATGTAGCAGAGATGTATAAAACTCACATTTCACCTATCATGTTTAAGTCCCATGTGATAGTGAGTAAGTCTTTCGCTATCCACCGAGGACAATGCCAACTTCGTGCTGTCCTTAAGAATTTCCTGACGACAAAATCCTAATATGATAACTAACCGACGCAGAATGTTTTATTATTAAGTTATTGTGAATTGATTCTCCACGTTCTGGCATCCATAATTTGACATTTGACTGCACAAAAAAATGCAGAAAAAACGCAACATAAAGACATCATCAAAATCAAAACAAAAGAAAAGAAATTAAACTGTCGAGCTCCCAATAATGTAACTACATTATTTAACTCGTATTTATTAGTTGCAACAATAAATCAAATGCTCGGGAGAGTTCGGGCGAGATCGGTTGCATTCGGATTAAATTGCCAATTTGACGTTTATTGGTGCCGGTATATGTCAATTGTTTGATGTATGATGCGTGCTGGGTAATTAATGAGATGCGTTCGGGTTCTGATGATGAAATTCTCTTGCATGCATGTAATATGACCATTTTAAAAATTATGCATATCCATAGTAGAGCCTCGCGCTGAAGCTAGTGAAATCTTTATTTTTAGTACATCGTTTAAATAAATAGAATCACATCAATTAAAAACCTTAAAAAAAGTTCTAACTGCCTTCCATCGATTTTCGCTGTATATTATCCTGACTGTCAAGACACTCAAAATCCATTGGTAAATGTCGGCAGCGGAATAAGGTGCGACAGCTTTACCTACTTTATTTTATCGAAAAATTCATGAAAATTGAGATTTGTGACCATTGTGATTTATTAAGGATTTTATATTTTTTATTCATTCACCTTCTCTTCTACTAGTAATGTTAAATAGTAATCGATTAGCGTTTAGTTTGAATGAGGGAGAAAGACTTCTTGACTACGTCTTATATCACCAGGATAGTACATGTAAAAGAACGGGGGTTCATGATGTTCCTCCGCCCAAGCTCGGTGGTATTGCTTGGCGGACAGCTGTCCAGCGACAGCGTTTTGGAAGTAGTATTTATGTACACTTGCTGAGAACTCTTCGCTATCGCGATTCAGCGCTCTTTGTCATTTGTGACGAGGATGTCAGTTCTTGACGTTGTTATCCTTTATTTATTATGTGCAAATACTGACAGTACAATCGGAGCGTTTTTCTCACTTCTATGTTATAGTAGAACTAATCAGCAGGCGGAATATAAGTTTATTCAGAATAATATATACCTATCTGTCTATAAAAAGCTCTACACCAATTTACAAACCGTCGAAAACGTTCCACCTGCCTTCCATCGATTTCCTTTACCTCTTATCTTGAACTCTTGAGACACTCAAAATCTGTCGGGAAATGTCGACAGCGAGATAAGGTGAGACAGCTTTTAACAGACTTCATCTTATCGAGTAATTCAGAGTTTTATTATGACGAGGGTGCAGATGTTGATTTGTGGCGTACAATTTATTAAGGAATGTTGACTTTTTATTTTGGGCGGGTTTTATGGTTTGGGAATACGTATAAATTAGCGGTGATAGGTTTCTTTGTTGAGTTTGATTGGGAAAGGATTAGTGTTTTTGTTGTTAGACGAATAAAAGATGTTTGGTGTTGATTTTTAGGGTTTCGATTTTATGGATTTCTTATTTTTTTTAAATAGTATGTTGTGTTTCAACGGTTTATTTGTATTTAACCAACTATCCTTAAATTGTATTCGGTAACTGTAGAGTAAGTCCAAATGAATGAATGTAACTATGGTATATATTACATACATACATAATGTATGTAATATATACCATAGTTACTAAATAGAGAATGAAAATATTATAATAATATTTTTAGCTTTGTCTTTCGTCCTGTTATAGCTAATATCTCTAAACAATGCAATGGACTCACTAGTGGAAGCAGGCATGAACACAGTTAAAGAGATGAGGCTAACTTATATATACCTTTACGAAAAGTTTGACTAGACTTCAAATGTATATAAAATAGATTAGTACATAAAATCCTTGCCCATACATATGTAGAAATAAGCACAATAAAGAAGAACTGCCTTGATGGTCTAGTGGTTACCGTATAAGCCTCTTACCCCGAGGGTTCGATTCCTTGGTCGGGCATAGTTGGAATTGTGCTCGGTGGATGGCGATAAGCTCACCTCCTATCCCATGGGATCTAAACATAACAGATTAATGTGGGTGTTGTACACCTCTGCCACACCCTTCTGGGTAATATTGGCGTGATGTTACGTTATTTTATGTTATAAAGTAGAAATGGGATAAATCAGGAATCATAACTCCATACTTATTAATATCAGACAGCTAATGATACGAACAAATAAAATCAACGAATCTTATTGGTATTCCAGACAAAGAGTCCTCAAAATCAAAAGATGTATTGTGTAGCCGCCGTCGGGCGCCGCCGCTCTCGAAATTAATGGACGTAATCAGATACCATAGGCAAGAGTCAGATGATCAAAATATTGGAACAACTATAAATAGAGACTTTGAAAAGTTTATACATGGGTTTTGTGGGACCAAAATCTTTGTAGCCAAGATTTGATAAATTGTGAGTTATTATATTTGACATCTTGGGAACATCCTTTTTCTGCGAATTATTGCGTAATGTTCTAAAATTATTAGCTAACAATATATTTTTGGGTGTGAAAACCTAGTAGATGTAACTCAAAGAATAGTTTAAATTAAATCTTTTTTCTTTACTTATATTAAACATTCAAGAAAAATTTGGTGTGTGGTTTTCAAAGCTAAATCACTGAGACGATAAAAAAAATATATACCTATTTAACTGTCTTCTACTACTACTCAAAAGCATTTAAATAACGCCCAAAATAGTTTTTGATGTCGGTGCTCCTAATTAGCATTGAAAAAATGGCCAAGCACTGACCTAACGTGTAATAAAAGAAGAATTTATGTGAATTGAAGACATTATTACTGCTATAAATAAATCAATTGAATATTTATATTTTAGTCTTTTTAGTAATTTTGATTTGCTGATAGAAATTATAGAATAGCCCATTAGAGAAGGTTTCGTGGCAGTATAAAGGTGTACGCGATACATCTGCTTACCCTTCAAGGCAAACACAGGCGTGATGTCATGTTATTTAATGGTAAAAACTATATACAGACAAACGATTGCACAAAACGCGCTTCATTAGTGGTTCGATTTGAAGAGTTCCATTGCCTTTAGATCTTTATCAGATCCCGATCAATTATACACTAAAACCTTCCTTGAAATACCAGGATTCAAATATACCTAAAAAACATTCAAATTGGATAGTTTTCAAGAAATTGCGAATATAAAAAAGTTACATACACACATACATACGTATCGAATACAGAGTCACCTTTTTTGAAGTCGGTTATAAATAGTTGATCGCATGAAGCTGTGGATACCTATTTTGAAATTGCCAGGAAAATAACTTACTAATATAAGATTCTAGTACTGTAAGTACTGTTGCTGTCAATAATCTTTTAGACGTAATAAAATGGATTAAATATAATACGTTCTTGACACAGTAGGATGCATTTTACCTTATAAATGAAACACTTTACAGACACAGTGTGTCAATAGGCAATGCATAGTTAAAGTAGAACCTGTAGTATTTACATATCGAGATGCAATATGTGGCATTTAAGGTTGGTCATGGGAAACTCCCAAGAAAGTTACAATATTGCCATAATTTAACTGTTGTTCCATTCCATGGGATCGGTTGTTTATTCATTTGTTTGTGTGACAGTATTGTCCCACTGCTGTTCTCAGGCCTCTTCTCATGATGAGAAAGGCTAGGCCATAGTCCACCACGCTAGCCAAGTTCGGATTGGTAGACTTCACACACCCTCGAGCACTTTTTAGTCATTCTCATGCATGCAGATTTCCTCACGATGTTTCCTTCACCGTTAGCGAGCGATAATATATATGATAAATACACACATATCTTCGAAAAGACGAGTCTTAACGATTTATTGGCAGAGGTGTGTGCCGTGGGTTCGAAATTAATTAATTGTTTAGCTACTTTAATTTGCCTTTCAATCATAAAATTATGAGCGCATCTTGGACACTGTTTGACAAACTACAGGAATGCTTATAGATTTATTACTATCTATGTAGTCAGACGCTAATTCGGTGGTACGTCAATGTTTTAATATTTAGCCCCAATTCACAGGTGTAAGAATAACCTTATTGGCAGAATAAGCATATAATACACATTAATAAAAGTGACAGCTGTGTTCTTTTTTCAAGTGTAACTAATGTCACTTTTAAATTCGGACAGGTTATATTTTATGAGTCGGATGAGATCCGGTACCTTAGAAACTGGCACTTAGTCTCATATGCCAGCTATTTAAATACGTTATGAGCTTAAGTGTAGGATCAAAAAAAAAAAAACTTTGTTCTATCATTATTAAAATATAAAATAAAAAAAAAATATTTTGGTTAGAGTAAATAATTCACAAGTACAATTCCTATCCTGTGCCTATATAATAAAATCCTCCGAAGCACAACGACGCAATTTCGATTCCTTACATGTATTTATTTAATACTGTCAAATCCTCCTAATCAATATTAATCCCAACTACATTGCCAATCACATCACACCCTTATCTATCTAGACATGACATGAAGCTAGCAAGGTGGTCACAATCTGATCGTGTTCTGATTAATCACCCGATACGTTATCTAGCAGGATGGCAGTGATCGTAAACAGGACCCTGGGTGGGCTGCTATTGTCAACTGTTTTATTTTTGGGGATAAATAGGAAAAGGGTTGTTTTTACTTTACAATAATATGGTTTTCTTGTAGAGTTGTATTGGGATTTCATTAGTACCTACTATGAAAGCCTCTATTGACCGCAGACTTTGGATCGATCGATATTTTACTCTGGCTCAGTGTGAAGTTCTCGACCAAATTGTCCGTGTATACATCTTAACACTGATCTAAGAGCCAGGCTATCAGCAGATTTAAAGTTTAGTCCTCGGGGCTTTTTACTACAAAAAAGAAACGAGGTTGAATGAAATTTTAGACTAAGTATTGTTGACTTTAATAAAATGCCTGATAAGTTTTCTAGCAGGATAGTGATCGTAAACAGGACCCTGGGTGGGCTATTGTCAGATCGTTAATGACCCGTATTATTTTTGGGGAAGGGTTATTTTAGAGTAGTAATGGGGACTTTATTGTCTAGTAAGTACAACAATAGTAAGTATTAGTAAGTACAAAATTTTTATCTGATTCTAAACAGTTGGATTAAAATTAATCTAAGCCCCGATTATTCAAATCATTGAAATTGGTATAATTTAGTATTACTTAAAATTTATTTTTATATTATTTGTTTGTATTGAATAAAAACAAACATCGGTAAAAAAAGACTGTTGATATGCCCAATATACACTTACGTTTTTTTTTTATATTTATTGTCAGAACCTTATAAGATGTCATTCGTTAGGAATATTTATTTTTATATTGTTATTAATTTATCTTCACGCACAAAAAACATGTGTCGAAGGTGGACTGAATGCCAAAGAAATATCACATTGATATATTGAAACTTTATGCATTAAAAATGCTTAATAAGTTTCTAGGTTGTCCTTTATTGTAAGCTTTTCGTTAAAACCTGGTCGTATTAAATTATTAAAAATAAATTAACTGCCTCGATGGTCTTGTGGTATGTCTCACGGCGCGGCGGTGCAGTGTAGTAGTAGTTTAGATTCGCGGGTCGGACAAAGTATTATTTGAATTTTTCGTCAGGCAATGCACAATAATAGCACGGAGTTAGAATTGGCCCAGTGAATGGCGATAGGCTCACCCCCTGTCTCATAGGACCTAAACATAACAGGTGAAGTGTGGGTGTTGTATATATCTTATTACTTTATTCTCTAATAACAAACACTGGAAACCGAGAAGGTATCAACACAATAAATCAGCGAAGAATCATAATAACATTCAAACAATTTTCTGACCCTTTCACTTTCATCAAACAAGCCAGAATCAATCCTTACACACACTGACGCCATAAACAATGCAGTAAGTAAAGCACTCATTTACAAGTCAATGTGGAAGACAAACTTGGGCTAAGGTTCACCGGGTCATTCTGTAAAGAGAACGATTTTATCAAATGTCGCTTTCGGCTCGGTGGCTGGTCGTGACTTACCTTACATGATGATTTATGGGATAGGCTATGGGCGGTAGCGGATGGGCAATGGTAACTATTTCATTTGTTACGTAATTTAGGAATGTATAGCTTTATTTCCATAATTATCCTACATTTGACACATTACTGGTGGTAGAGCTCTTGTGAATGAGGTCGAGGGCGGCAGCACCACCGTCTCACTTTTAACCTACTGCCAAATAGTAGTGCTCCCATTACTGTGTTCCGGTTTGGTGGTGAGATCAGGTCATGAAATTACTGGCACATGAGGCATAACACCGTAGTCCTCGGCTGCAGCGACGCATCTATAATCTGCTTTTGTAGATTGTTGATGTCCATGGGCTGTACTCCACTTACCATCAGGTGGACTACACGTTAGTTCGCTGTGGACGTAGTATAAAAAAAAACACAAATGGCCAAAAAAACTTCAGTTAGTCAGTTTTAAGTTAGCCAAAATGGATTGCATATTGTAAGCAATCAGTTGGATTGTCAAATCGAGTTATTTTTTTATGAATTAAATAATTATACCGGGTGTAAATGACATCGTTACGAAGCGGCTTACCAGTGATTTCTGAGTTTGTGTTCGGCAATTTCTACAAATATATATTTTTATTGGAAAATTCCAAAGTTGACCACAACATTGCTAATGTATTGGAATAGCTTAGCGTAACGTTAAGCCATAAGTTAAAAATTGCGAAAAACTAATAATTTTCACGGAAAAAAAAGTCCCGTGAAAATGTCACCATGTCATTTACACCATGTGTAAGTATTTACTTTATTTTTACTCGTATTATGTTTATTACTCTTATTACTAATAAAAAATACAATATTATTAGTATATTCAAATAAATAAATGCAGAATGCATAATATTATGAATTAATTATCATTTTCCTACAAATCTAAACATTTTTTTTTAATCAGTGGTTTTGGTCAATTTTTAAATCACATAAACTCACATACTTGATATATTTACTTCAATTTGAGTCCTTAAAAAAAATAATTCTAAAACCATAGTCAGCAATAGGCATCACTAACCTCTTACAAATTGTACCACAACCTTAAATAGCTTGGACAAAGGAGTGGGCGAAGCAGAATGATGCGAATGCACTTACGATTGTTTAATTTAAGAATGGAGCCTTCGCTTTTAAGTTTAATGAGTCCAGAGATATGGCCGATCGGGCACTCGTTTATTGACTCAAACGATTTATTGAAGTAATTCCAGCTTTTATTGTTAAGTTGTAATCAATAGGAGGTGTTGAGATAAGTTTTGTATGAGAAGGATAAATATTGTCTTAATCTGCAGACAAAATTCAAACAGAAGTTGAGCATTGCCATACAATGTGGCAATGATGCCAGCATTTTGGGAACGTTGCCCACTGGTAGCGGTCTTTTAGACTAGGTTTGTACATAGATTTAGATTTAGTCATTTATTTTTAGGTAAGTAGGAATTTTGTTATATTTATTTAAAGGATGAAAAAACACATACTCCAAAAATTTCGAGGCCATTTAACATAATAAAAACCCCATTACCTAAAAATGAACTAGGTCTTAAACAGCACAAATTGGCTACCTAATTGACGTGGATGACGGGATGAGCGGACTCTTATTAACAGGATGGGGCCTATAGACGCTCATAAAGGGGGTTAAGTAATAGGAAGGAAGTCCATTGACCATTGATTAGGGATCCGTAGTTTCGGATACAAAAGGAAACTTGATAGCGAAACTTTGGTAAGAGCCTGTGTATCTGTTTGCCTGTATATTACAACACACTTAAAGTTTTTTTTATTCTTATTCTTCTATCTATCTATCATTCACCAAATATTTTTGGTGAAGCTTGTAATTTACTGTATACTTCTTCCTTCGTATCGATAGCTGCAGTCATATTCTCATGGTGTTGACTTGCCATCGTGGTGAAAAGATTCACCAGTCTGCTTGGTGGAAATTTGCAGACTGTCCAGGGGGCGCCGGACGTAGGGGTTGATTGTATACGTCGCGTCGCTCGGGGAGGTTCATTTAATGCACTGTATACTACACCTATAACACTATGTATCACTCGGGAGAAAGATAGATTTCTTTCGAAAGACTCAAACTCAAACCCTCAATGAAATCGACTACTTTCCGGTAAGCCTATCGCAATTCACTGGGCACATATTCAACTCCACGCTGCTATGAAAGTTTTAATAATAAAAAAAAAAAATCTTTTGCCTGATACGAAAATCCTACCCGAGACCTCGTGGTGAGCGATACACAAATTATACCACTAGACCAACGAGGCAAGATAATACGTTTTTATCTGCATCCACGATGCAAGAACGATTAAACTGTGGTAAAACATGCTTCTTCTAGATACTAATAATCAGGGCATATTATCATACCCAAAGCAAACTTACTCACAAACATGACAGGGTGGCAGGCGAAATGTGAGACCAAGATGCTAGTTTCCTCAAGCTGGTCTATTTTTACGTGCATTTTTATTCCTATTGAACGAAACTATTGTTTGTACCAACAAAAACTTTCATGTTTTTATTGAAGACACTTTGCCCCCACACAAGCAACTAGACACCTTTAAATTAATTTCCACTGACGTGACATTCACCAGAAATTAATATGACGCACAAAAAGAGACCTTACTATGAAAGGAAATAGTTGGAACCCTTGCCGACCTTACATCGGCTGATGAATTAACGCCCTATGCTGTAGGGTGACAATGCGACGGTTAGGATAGTCGGTATTTCTAAATAAATAGGCTTTATATTACCCAGAAGAGTGTAGCAGAGGTGTGTAGCACCCACATTTCATCTGTTATATTAAGGTTCCATGGGATAAAGGGTGAGCCTATCGCCATCCACTGGGCACAATACCAACTCCGTGCTGCTATTGTAAATTTTCCGTCAGGACTTTAATTAGAGTACGGGGGATGAAACATTTAGTGTGTTGACTCGCACTCTTATACGAGTAACTTATATAATTCACTATACAATCAATTTATATTAATGTAAATTTGGTTAGTTTCCTATGCGTGTAAGAATAAAAAATGCAGATTCAGACAATCTCAATACTAAAAACTTCAGAATTAGATAGGTAAATTTGCTACAATGTATATTTTTCACATTATGTACAGTTTTTCATCACAACATCGATTTCTTTAAAACTGTAGATACGTAAGCTTACCACGGAGGTGACGATAACATTAACCTCAGATGCAGCAAAACATCTCTATTTTTTATTAATAATATTGTAATGGACTTTGATTACTACTTATCATCAGGGACTACGTCTTCGTTCACTATACACACGTCTCGTATGAATAAAATAAAAATCGATTCTCATTAGCGCAATGAAGCGTGACACTACCACCTACTGTTTAATTTGAATTCCTTTGCATTAGAACAGTATTTTTCTTTAGCTCATCTCACACTTACCTAATAAATAAACAGCGAGATGTAATAATTAAACTAATCAAAAAAGCACAAATTAACTATTAATTTAATGATGCCTTGCGGTCTGGTTACACCACCTTAAAAAAATCTCTTCTCAACCTTTAAATCACTATTTAATTTCGCATACTGTTTGAATTTAACTAGTCTAATTCTAATCTAAGCTTAATAAGTCACTGTCAGAAGGCCTCGTACCCAAAATGCTGGTGCAATACCGCGTTGTATTTCGATACTAAGTCGCTGGCCGAAATATAAGCCAGCATTTCGAGACCTATAAATTTCTGTTTGATAATTATTGATACCAACTTTAAAATTTCACACAAATATCCTATTCAAGATCTTCACTAAATCATAGCCACCATACTCAGCCCTTTGTCGCCGTCTACAATGATGCCCTTTGCGATTGATTAGTCGACATTTCAGCCCCTTTCAGTCGTGGGGCGTCTCTAAGAAGCCGCACAAAGTAGTTGAAACACGGAATTAGGGTTGCTTTGCGGTAGACGATTGAAATTAGGTGCATTAAAGTTAGTAGGAACTCTATAAAGGAACGGGAAGCTTTAAAAGTATCGAATAGATTGGATTTCAGAAATATTTCGAATAAGGAATAAGAGATTGATTTAAAGCAACTGAAATACGACGTTAGTTGTAACGTACGTACTGGTCTTTAGGAGGGAACAGTTGCTTGGCTGTTTTCCATACAAAAGTAATATGGTTCAACTTTAATGTAATTAAGCTTTTATCTATTTTTATTGACAAATCATGTCTAAAACACTAAAATGCATGTTTGTAGCCGTCCATTTTTCAAAATTATTATTTTAATGTTTTAGTTTATATGTAATTCAACTCATGATTTAAACTATTTTGACAAAATAGCCACGACCAAACATGCATTTCAGTGTTTTAGATATAATGTGTTTGTAGAAATAGATAAAAACTTAATAATATTAAAGTTAAACCCATATTACGTTAGTATGAAAACACGGGCGACGGACGTGATAAGCTACCTAAAAAACTTAATTTTTATTACAATACTTAAAAGCATTAGTAACTTTTACCCATTGATTACTTTATGTTTGTCTAGCAATAAGACTTAGAACTTCTTATTGATTATTTTTATAGCATTTAGCTTTGCTCAGCAAATTATACCCTACCTTACCAACCTGGTGAGGTGGGGTTTAGTTGACGAATCGGACCTACATTGCGAGTGTGTTGCTGTACAGACTATGTCCCATCTCATGACCTGTCCTACTTCCTCCACCACCTGCACAAAGGAAGAGCTCATGAAAGCCGATCCGCGTGGCCACACACTGGGCTGATATAATATGACTGCAGCCATCGACACGAAAGAAGACGAAGAAGCAAAGTATACTAAGAAACAATTGAAGAAGATATGGGACAGGCAGGATTCTGCACACCAGGCAGTCGATTTACCAACAGGCCACGGTCGCCTCTTGCCAAGACCCTTAATTTCTCAACTGTAGGTATGTTACGTCATTTCGTGACGTCACATTCATCCATTTGTTCCAATCTTAAGCAGGATACTACTGATCCTGCTTAAAATAGGAACTGTTTCTTAGTATAATAAGACTTTGGTTTTGTAATTAGAGGCTGCAAATTACTTCAGCATTAGCTATGTAGCCTTACCCTGACTTGCCACTAACATTGGTAATTAAAGAAGTGTCCCCTTAGCACGGCATGCCACTCTTGAAATTTCAATTTGACTGTGACGTTGATATCAACAGAGAAACGCCAGAACACATATGAAATTGACGTTTCTTTTTAAATAATGATATAAATAACTCTAAATGTCCAGAAATTCAAGCCGTGCTAATAGGGTAGTGCTTGTCTTTCACTTTGTACTAGCTATTAAAATAATAGCCTGTAAGTAAGCGCGTTTTTTTATTCCACTGAAACGTGGGTGAAATACTATTAAAATAAATGCATTTACAATTCGTTTTAGCTTCCTACTGCAGCAGTTGTTACTTGTTAACGAATCCAACGCACCTTTTTACCATAAATTACCGAAAAAAAACACGGAGTGAGAATGGGTGTGTCGGAAAAAACGTTTTTTATAATGTTCCGATAGGGTCCGATAAAAAAGTGACAGTAGCCATAGAGTAATTTTTATTTTAAAGACACCTGCCCATTTATATCTCCCCTGTTAAGCATTATAATGTATTTAAATGCATTCCCGAAATGTGTGTGAGGGTGTGTGGTGCCAGAGCTGTGAGTTCAACAAGTTACTACTAAAATATTTTTCATTTCTTTTATTAAAATAAAATGCATCACGGTTTAGAATGTTAGTACCTATGCCAAAAACTCTGTTACGGTGTTTAAAAGTACGGTGACTTCGTAGAATTAAACGAAAATAAGCATTATCGTTATGTATTGGTATAACAAATTTTCTTCTTTAGAACAACAAAGAAAACATTTAGTGCTGATGATCCTTCCATCATAGTTTCTAGTTTGTCGTCAATTTGGCAGCTCGCCAGTCAGAAACAAAGTGATGTCGCTCACAGCATTATTCACTTGTTCTACAGTTGAACGGCAGTGTGTTAGTAATGGATTGTATTGAATGCTTCATCAATTAAATTGCTTGTTTTATTTTGGTCTTGTGAACATTTGGCTATCGATTTCTCTAATGTTACATATTGTATGCAATCAATCCAAACCAAAATAGAAATTTATATTTTTAGTCTCAGTATTACTTTACTCGGCATAATAGACATGCTTGTTAACAAAATAATATATTCATCGCATTGATTTGTTTTGTCAAAATTAAAATATGATACATTGTCAAAATCTCAAAACCTCGCATTCTTTTTTGTGGTAACAATATTATGTTTCTCTGAATCGAGATCACAATCCATCATCATCAAATTTCAGTAGCCCGTCACAATATTTTCAACACCGTCTCTTTTGATGTTCCAATCGCTGTAACTGACACCGCACCTCGTCAGTCATGCATGACGCCTGACGTTAACTCTTCACTGGCTAAGCTCGCACCTGCATCATGCGTGTACGCAACAATAACCCTTACATTTACATGTACATATTTTGTCCTCTTTGTCATTTCCTAATTTATTTACTCAATTTACTTCGGCTGTCGCTCTTAGATTTTCGTTTTTTTGTAGATAGTTGGCATTCTTTGACTTAGTCAGCGTTTGTTTTATGTTAGGCGTTCGTGTTCGATTTGTGGAGTTTGTTTGATTTTGAACGTGTTCTGTTCTTTTGAGTTAGTTTACTGTGAAGTCGGCTTATTAGGTTTCTATGTAAACTAAGAATATTTTGTGGATGTTTAATATTTACCTATCTTCGTAATTTCTTTATTTTATTATATTCGTCAATGTATTGATGGGTTCATTTGCCTTTTTTGTTAAGCCTGTTTGCCTTCTTCTTTATTAAGTTGCCCTTATCAGCTTCTTAAATTATGCAATTATTCAAACAGTTCTCACCATATCTATTTCAATCCATATCGCCAGATAAGATCATATCAGAAGCCTGGCCAGTAATTTCCTGTGTGTTATCAGTGCGATCAACAATCCACCTGTCACGAATAATAGTAATTATTATTAACATGCAGCAACAATGTGTAGCAACTGTTTAACACTATCGTACGGAAGTTGCTGACAGTGATTAATGTCATATTGTTATCGTTGTAATTGAAATAACCGTTTATAGGGCTGTTATTGCACTTAAAATTACATTGATCATGGATATACTTACTTAAGCAAGGCACGGAGTCAGTTGAGTAGCCGTTTGTTGAACTGCTAAAGCCAAGATTTCGGGTATGAAATCAAGGTCTGTGTTGATTTCGTTAAGTTTTGTCCTTTTCAAAATATGTGTCTATTGTCCATATAAAATGGTGAAGTAAAATCTTCGTAAGATCCTGGATTTAATCTGTCTAATTGTGCTCCCACACAATATAAACTACCAACCCGCACTTAGCCAACATAGCCCTTCTCTATATAAACATTAACCATAATCAGCAGTAAAATGCTTATTAAATAAAGGGGTAGCACTATAGAGGTATAATTTGGTACTTACCCAGAATTTTCAATAGCTCATTCGAAGTATTGATGTTACGATCAAGGAGAAAAAAGACTCAGCGAATCTAAATTAATTATACTAAGAAACAGTTGAAAAAGGTATGGGACCGGTAGGATTTGAACCTGCGACCAGTGACTTGCGAGCAAAGCTACATGCTATAAAAATAATCAATAAGAAGTAGTAAATTTATTGTTTTAATTACTTGTGGTAACTTACCACATTTTTCTCTTTCTGGGTGTTACGCTGAGGATTTAATTGATTTTGGCAAGATATAGTTTAGTGTGTTTGTAATAAAACGACGAAATTGCACAGTTAAACATAATTTATTTCATATTATTTAAGTATCACAGATCCATTTATTTTAATAATCATCACGTTAACAAAAATATATATAGTCTACGGGTGGTGATGACACCTTATATATAGCAATATTATGCTTCAACTACGTTTGTAACTGCGATACATGATATTTACACTCTATCACTTTATATACAATACAGAAAATGATCTAGTGTACCGAAGTAATGCCGAAATATACTGCATATGCCCGACTATAATATAAATGAATTTAGCAATATTGGTCAGCCCAGAATTTTGGCTCTGATTTTAATGAAATACTTGAATATTAGAAATGTTCAAGTTAAACTTTCTCATTACGGATATAATTGTGTTAATCAATAAAATGTTAGGTTTAAATCTTTGCTTTTGCGCGTTTGAAAATATAAAGTAAATAATAAGTTGAAGTATTCATTGCAGCACATTTCGACATTAGAAATACGATCTTAAAAAGAAGGTTTTGCAAGATCTATAAGATAAATCGGCAAAATGCTTTTCTAAATGCGATGTCTGTGAAGGGCAGTGGTCTGGCAGTGAAGGAAATTATACCCTGATGCAGATAGGAATAAGATTCTATTTAAGTTGATACGTCATTAGGCAGTAATTGTAAAGGTAAGGACGATAATCTTTCTTACTTATTAAAGTATTTTAATATGAGGGAGTCTTCTAGTTCCTTAGCGTTGAATTCATTCATATAAAAATGCTGCAATAGCCAAGAGGCTATCTTAAATTGAGACACTTTTATAAGTAAGAGAGGCAGTGGTTTAATATTAAACTATCGCATGTAGAAAATTCTTGCAAAAGTTACTTAGTTACAATGAAAAAGTTTTAGTCATAAATGCAGTTGTAAAGTCTTTAGAGTAAAACACAATAAAAGATGAATTTGAATTCGGACTTCGATGTGTCTTGGGGTTATTAAAATGATTAAGATTGTTTTAAAGATACTTATTGCAAATTCTTCGTACAAATAGCTTCTAATTTATCTGACATCGTTTGTTAAATAAAAATACTTATATCTTTAGAGAGTAGCTAGATAAGCTCAGAGTTAGACACGTATAACATTTTCTTTTAGATTATTGCCAAAAAATTTCGCTGTGGCATTATGCTTTGGCACAAATTTGTCTCTAATAAGCAAGTGAAAATTATTGCAAGCAAACGAGTAAGAAAATAAGCAAATTCCTCAGTTAATAAAACACTCAAACACTATACAAAAAATAACAAAATAACCAACCGTGCCGGCTCGAGCCGACGATGTTTCTTTAAAAGACATTGTAGGCACTATTATTGCTAATATAATATAATTTATTCATCGATCGCTTATCTACAGCATAGAATATTCTATACAAAATATACTACGAAGATTTTACAAACTTAGGCCGTCGGCCTACGAAACTATACTTTTTCTAACGTAACATTTAAACTACTCATTAGTTTACCAACAATCGTTCATATACTTTCACTCGTATAGGCCTATACTTTTACGCCGCTCGTGATTCACAATAGTCTCATTAGCGTGCACTCGGATACATACCGTACAATCAAAATTATTTATTAGAGCCGGGTTCGCGTCGATGAGGAATTCATAACCAGGAGGGTCGACCGTGAAGTAGATCGGCGGCGTCGTGGCGGTCCATCTGTCGCAGCGCGGCACCCAGCGCAGCCGTGGCACCCGCCCCGCGCTCACGACACTCCCATAGCTCTAAGATAGCCTCCGTTGGTGAACTTTTAGTGGCGAACCACGTCGTGTACCTATCCACTCCAAGCCGCGCCGCCAACGCGCGCCAGTCGTTCCCGCGCGCATTTGGCGGGTCTAATGTAGCGCAGAGCTGTCTTTTTACTCTTGCGCTCAATTTAAACGGCCCTTCGCCCGCACACTCGTTCACTCCTGCCTCAGTTACCGTCATGTTCCTCTTACCGCTTCCGTCGCTGCCGTCTTCGCTGCGGCACATGCGAGCCTCCAAAAGGTTCTCTGTAATGTTAAAGCTGCGCTGCGACTCGGCGCGGGGTGAACGTCCCCGCGGCGATCGGCTCCGCACGTCGTCGAGGGATATTCGGAACGTCTGCTTGTATGACGGATTGGTCCTTTGACAGGCGGATACGCTGAAATCGATATTGTCGCAATCGTGTGTCCTCTCCAATACGAAGCTGCAGTGGAGAGCATTGTAGTTTGAACCCCACACGTGATTGAAAGGAATCTCCTGATACCCAATCCCTGGTTTGGTTTTCCAGCCGGGACTGACGTGTTCCAAATTCAAACAAAGGTTCGACCCTCCGTCCTGGAATAGCAAAGTTTTGGGGCGCTCGAGCAAAACTCCTCCAAGTTTCTTTTCCTGCTCCTGACAATAGTACGCGGCGCACGGAGTGTCTTCAAACACGTAAAGTCGAATGTTATATTCGGGGCTGGTTTCACTCAACAAAGCAGGAGCATAAATTGCCAGCTGAAGCGCTTTAACCGCTTTTCCATTAAAACTTTCGCCTACCAATACGAACGTAGACAGCATATCGGTCACTAGGAATATTTTATCATTGTCGAGTTGAGTGAACACGGGCGTATTGATCGTTTCTTGTCCGAGGCCAACGATTTTCTTCCACTGCGGATGTGTGTCGGTTTTAGGTGTGTTGTGGTCAATGGCGTAGAGCGAGAGATTCCAGAAGCCGTGCTTGAGGCTGGCGCAATGAGGGATTTGTAAGATGACTGACTTGTTTAATTGGAGACGCGGTGGGCCGCACTTAACTACTGGACTGAGTTGCGTGATACCTGCGGGCGGGAATTTGTTGTGAGCACTTTGTACAGTACGTGTGTGTTTCTGACTCGATCCGCCCAAGGCGACTGTTTTTTCTCTCAAGCAAAAATTATACCTTACTCATATCGTAGCGTAATTATACAACGTTTAAAATTACTCTGGTAATTGTTCTCTATCATATCGCAAAATCAATTTATTTTTATTAGACTTGAGCAGAGTAAAGTTGTAGCTTAGCCTCATAAATATTCATGGCAGTTTGATGATTTAGGGCATAATAAATACAAGATTCAAGCAGAGAAATTATTTATCAAAGTTATTTATGTACTTTGTAGTAAGCAAAGTTTAATGTTCTGTTAATAAATAGGGCATGACCGCTTTTCGTTCAGCCTTACTTAATTAAAAAGTTTAATCAAAATTTCGTCGACTGAATCTACATGAAAATAGCGGACCTACATTAAAATGGAACAAACTCTATGTAAAAGTACTAAAACAAAACTATACAATACCTTTTCCAAGTCTGGGTCGATATCTGTCATCCTTAACAACTGCCACGTATATTTGCTCCCGTCGTCCCCTACTAAGGGAAGCTTCAGAAATCGAGAGAGCTACTCCGGCTGCTGGTAACGCCAATCTCGCTCCAGCACTTGAGACTGATAGGCTCTGAGAAGTAGGTGAGTTCGAGACGAGTTCAGCTAGTTGGAGTGTGACGGATTCGTTCGCAGCGTCGTACATCGAGCCAGCTGAAACAGAAATACTTGTTAGCGATATTGCTGAGACTGTATAATGAACAAACTGACATCTGGAATGTAATATTCGGTTTTAGTTTTAGAGGCGATGCTATTTCCTCGTTTCAAGAGATAAAGTATTTCTGTTTGATGACTAGACTTCGACCTTAGCCACATTTAAATGATAAAACAGATGTTTGATTTATCTACTTTTATTTTCTGCTGTACTGAGTAAAAAGTCACCTAGAGAATTTGGATAAGATAAAGTTACGATAACTTAAATTATATTGCCAACAACAAAATAAGAAATTCAGACAAAAAGCTTCTGCTTTATGTCGCAACTAATCAAAATCTTATAAGAAACGCATTTATTATTATGATTGTTACGGAGGTAGTTATTAAGGGGATTCCATACTGAACGATTCTGATCTTGTTGTTTACGCAAACAATTATTATTGTTGGAGGTACTTCACAAAAATGTATATCGTACTAAAATAATTTTAAGGGTATTAACCTAAGCAGTAAATTATTTATAGCTGCAATGAAAAATCCTACTACTAAACGACTTACAACTAGTAAAGCAGCTTGAAGCGGAATGTTCAGACTCGCTGTAAGGCTTGCTATCATAGTCATCACTCTGGCCCTTGCTGGATGCGCAAGGGGTGACCTGGTGGTCTACCGGAGATGCGTAGCTGTAACAAATGTGGAGATAAGTACTGGATATCGAAGACGAAGGTTTTATTCTTAACGCTTAGTAACCTAAAAAGAAATATCACAAAATTGCGACATTTTTAACCGACTTCAAAAAGGTGGTTCTTTATTCCTACTCCCTAAACTGAAAATAACGATAAAATAACGATAAATTAATATATAATGAAAAATAATAATAGTATCTGATGTCGGTTCTGTAAGAGAAATTGGGAAAAAATGCATTATCATCACCGACATTTTTTTATTTATTATAAAATAAATGTGTACTTAATAAGTTTTGACGTAAATTTTACACGTGTATGTATGTTATAATATGATAAGTTAAGACTAATTACTCATCATATTTGATCAGCATTATTAAATAAATAAAACGATGAAGCAACAAAAGTCTTTTAGTTCCAAGAAATAGTTCACGTTGTACCAATAAGGGTGACGGGTATTAAGAATTACAAAATAATAGATTAGTAAACATTTCTCATATTATCGAAATACATTTTTATTATTAAAAGAAAACATAACTAATTGAAGAGGTACTCCTCCATATAAGCAAATAAGAAGTCATGCGTGTAAAAAAGATAAAACAAAATAAAGATATTTTATAACGACATTTTTTCTCGCAAAACAAATCAAGCGAAATAATGTTGTTATTTCAAGACGACCAATATTGGCAAAAGGTGATTTATATTGTTTAGATATTCCACGCATGATTTCATTACGCCATGCGCCAGCCCCGACATACGCTCTTTGTTTTCAAGGCCAAATACCACCTTAAATATTATTAGCTCATAAGCCTATAATTTAAACGATGATATGGCTATAACATGGTACATTTAATCATAAGAATCTTTATTAAAACTTAGATTAAAATATACCCATATTTTTTGCGCGATCCCAATCTGTCAAACATAATCTATAGACGAGTTCGTTAGCTAGACAGTATTTGTTTTTATAATTGTAATTTATAGTTATAATTTATATTTCATGTAATTATAACTTTCGTATAATTAGAGTTTATGATAAAGACTAATATTGCAAAAAATAAATAGCCTCTTTGATACATGATTTTGGTCGTTTAGTTTATTAGTTTGTTTTAGTAAATTGTAATTTATGAGACACGCCTTTTGCCGGAGGTTTATTTTAAATTGATGTTTGTGTAAGCATTGATTAGTTCTGAAAAATGATATTGAATAAATTGGTAATAGCATGTATTGCTTAAATCAGGTTCAAATAAAAATAATAAAAATAGACTAATATTTTTTACTGTCACCACAATTATGATTTATTGTGACTTAGTTGAATAATTCGCAATTTGGGCGTGTTCGTGTCGTTTAATCATAACAAGTAAAATCACTTTTATTAATAACTTAAACTCAACCAGTCCAATTACGATACTTTAAGTTTTTGCAAAAGATAAATACATAAAATTAAATAGGTTTAGATGTTGTATCTATTCACTGTTTTATTTTTATTTTACATTTACTAGTATCTTTTGTATGGTTAAGAAAGTAATAGGTAAATTAATGCATATTTTAACATAACTTAACGTAACATCACGCCTATATTACTGAAAAGGGCGTGGCAGAGGTGTACAACACCCACATTTCATCTGAAATGTTTAGTTTCCATGGGATAAGTGCACGCCTATCGCCATCCACCGGGCACAATGCCAACTCCGTGCTGCTATTGTGAATTTCCTGACGGCAAATTCACAAATCACACTTTGCCCAACCCGAGTATCGAACCCGAGACCTCACGGTGAGGGGCGCATACGCTAAACACTAGACCATCGAGGCAGTAATATTATGTATATTTTACTTACAATTAGTGAGAGTGAGTAGTGTACCTGCCTGCGACGCCGAGGTCGTGGGTTCGATTCCCACTTAAGACAAATCTTTGTGTGCATGAACATGGGGGTTTGTCTTAGTCTGGGTGTTTCTATGTATAATATGTATGTATTTACAAAAGAAAAGTATATATGTATTAGTATCAGTTATTCTAGTACCCATAGTACAAGCTCTGCTTAGTTTGGGACTAGATGGCGTTGTGTGTGAGTTGTGAAATATTTATTTATTTATTTAATACTTTAACAACTCTAGTAAATAAACTTACCTATTAGTCAGATGCGGTACATCATAATGGTGTTCAGCTCTTGAATCCGGTTGTGGGTGCTCATATCTCGGTGGCCGGTGTTGCATCAGATCAGGGGCCAAAGACAGCGATTGCTTCTCCACCGTAGGGTACATCTCTGGTTGGAAGTCTGCTTGGGAGGAAGAAATAGACATTTTATTTATTTTTAACGATAATATATTTTGCAGATTTTGACGTGACTTATTATTTTTAGTCCTACAGTGCCCGTATCAAGACGACCTGTTGCCAATATTATCCTCTCTAGTATGGACCAACATCTGTTAAAATAGTGTTTAAGTACAGGTAAAGGAAAGGTACCAAGACTTTTTATGAAAATGAAAAACGAAAATGAAGTTTATTAGTGTTTCAAGTACACGTTTTGTAATACTAATATGATTGTAGTTTTTTGTAGGTAGGTTATACCTGTATTAGAAAACACCGCTCTTTCATAGTAACCAGTGTTATGAAGGCAAACAAAGCATCTCACTTAAATTATTTTATAATAACGATGACGTAACTGACACCAAAACGCTTTGAATGTCTTGGATAGTGATAATAAAATAAATATCAGATCTTTCTGTCATTCAACTCAAGTAAAATGAAAGTTGGTTTTATTCATAAAATTAAAATTTTGTTGGTTGGTCATACAAATAGCTTAATTATAATATTAAGTGACAGTAATTAAAAAGACAAGACTGCATAAAAGGATTCACATTCATTTAAAATAGGCAACGGATTTCCGATGTTTAAGCTTCATGCATAACATGCATTATAATTACAATTTATTTTTATTGCATATTTAATTCCAAAAAGGAAAATTATTTGTTGGTTTGTTGCATGAATATTGTAATAAAATAATTTATTTTTAAAATCACTGCCTTGTCGCTTGGTACTATGTTTCACCGGCAATCTTAGGATAGATATTCTAAGTTTGGGATATTTGGGGTAGTTTTATAGTAAAAAACCGGCCAAGTGCGTGTCGGGCCACGCGCAGTAGGCTTCCGTAGCTAGTCGTAACAACATATTTCGACTTAAAAGGGATTTACTATCTGTATTAAACAAGTAACATCTTCATACAAGTCATTACTTTCAAAGGTTTTTGTAATTTGCACGAATTATTCTAAGTAACTGCATTTTACACTTTGGACCCCAATTACTCTAGAACTAATTAAGTTAAAGTAACCAGATAAATAGCGTCCTTCAGATAGGAAATGTTTGTAGTACACGAAACCAGCTAGCACGTATGACGAGATGTATGAATGTTAAGGAAGCGAAAGAAGTATGTAAGGAGCGAAGCACATGGCGTTCCATCGTCTCTGCCTACCCCCGTGGGATAAAGGCGTGATTTTATATATGTATTATGTATGTTTATTTATGTTTCAAGAATTTTGAACGAAATATTCTGAGTAACTGCATCTGACATTTCGGACCCCTATTCCTCTTGAACTAATGAAGTGAACTTATCCGCTATAGTTTTCCTTTAAAGTTCATTACATGTACTACCGACACAATTTTTTTCAGCTTTTAGAGGGGGGGGACGCCCTACTCGAACAAAAATTTGCTCTTTAAAGTTAATTATCTCGCAAACGGATCCCTAAATCAATAAACTGTCTTAGCAACCCCTAAACGTTTTTAAAAGTCCTATCTAACAATACCCCACACTATGGGGTAGGCGACAAAAAAAAAAACATCCCTACTTTACATGTAGGGGAGCTACCTGAAAAAAAAATATTTTTCCAAATTTTACTCTACGACTTTCTTTGTTTAGTTAACATACATGTTTATGCAAAATTTCAGTTTTCTAGCACCAACGGTTTCGTCGCTATGCCGTGGACAGACAGACGGACATGGCGAAACTATAAGGGTTCTTTGTAGATACTACGGAACCCTAAAAATTGATAATTATTTAATACAATTTAAGGCTTGTCAAAACAAAAACTAAAAATAAATAAATCCTGACGGCTATGGACTGACTATCATTGCCAAGACATATTTCTTAACACACCAGTATTATGAAAAAAATGTGTAATCTAAACATTCTCGCCGGGCTATTACTAATTCTACGAACTTCTACATAAAGATCTGCCAATACTGTATTATAATACAATATATTCCTCAGTCCAGCTATCAATTTGTATTGAACATTGACATTGTCGTGAATACTAAATAAACTCAAGGCAATAACTTTGTAGACTTATAGCGTAAAGTTAGTTTGTTTAAATTGTGAGAAACTTATGAACCTGTAGCAATGTGAGACCACAATAACCTGTGTCTCGTTGAGGTAGTAAATTTGATTGTTTAGTGTGGCTAGTAGCTGACCAGTCGTTTGAACAAGCAATTGAGATACTGACTAACTTGTAGAAGCCTTACCACAGCCTTACGCTTTGAAATATTGAATAATTACTTATGACTTGGTTCAATTTAATACTATAAAAACTGAATCCTCTAGTGAATAAATAAAATAAAGGCTTCAAAGCAAAAAAATACGTGATATTAGGTTTTAAGAGTTCTTTAAAAATAACTAAATAACTAAGCAGAACCACACTCGGACAACAATAGGAACATAAAAAAGCGATAAAAGCCAAGAAGGCAGTTATCAAGATATTTGTACTGTAAGACTATCATATTTTTAATATTAAGTAATTTCACAAAAAGCTCATTTTCAACATATTGTATACAATTATTTTTTATCCCAATTCCATAATAGTAGCAATATAAAAACTTTAACCATTTCTTTTTACTTTATTTATTATTTGTACTACATTCTACATTTTTGTTTTGGTATTTAAAAATATAAAAAAAATATATAAATACTTACCAGTCCTAGTCATAGTGTACAAAGAATGGTCTCTTGTCTTTCTTTGCAGCAGTTTGTAGACAACAGCAGCTCCTGCCAAGAAGACGACCACTGCCACTGCAATGCCTATATACAGTGGTATATCACTGTGTGCTGCCACTGTGGACAAAGAAAATGAAAGGTTAAAAAAAAAGAAAAATATTATGAAATATCTCATAACCATCTAGTATTACTAATAGGATAAAAATTCACGGGGATGACGTTGGACATCCCTCTCCAATTCACAATGAGTAGAAGTAACGTTTAACTTGGAAAAACCCGGGAAGCAGCTACGTCTTCTGGACTTTAAATTTACAATATTCTGAAACATTCATTATTTATGTCAAAGCTATGTAAACTTTCTCTATAGTGAGTGTTGTTATGTAAAACAATACTCAATGACTGAAAGTGAAAATCCTGTTACTTAAGTTATTACTCGAAACAAAATATACACTGCCATTAGCGATAAAGAAAATAAATCCCACAAAGCATAATTGTTTCCCACTCGACGCCAACCACGAGATTATTGTCCAGTGTCATAACAATGAAGCTAAACTTTTACTTGTCATCCGCCAACCGCAAAACCCCAGAGCCTCAAGAACCCACCCATTCATCACAACCAAACAAAGAAACATAAATTACAAAGTTATTCTCGCAAAACTTTTATACCTCCGCTACTAAAAGATATTCCATTCACAAGTTAAAAAACAAATAAAAAACCGACCATCAAATTATCAACCACCTGATCATTTTAGCCCTAAACCATAAAACGAATCTCATTTAAAATAACGATGTGTCGATACAACAGTTTCCATTGCGGCTCAAAAATAAGGAACAAAATCGTTGCTTGTTTGAAATTTTGAATGCAATCGTTAAATTTGTTTTCTTTTATGGTCGCCGTCCCATGGCAGCACCAAGCACCTTAATATTATTTATGTCAACATGCCTTGAACGATATCCTACTGTGAGTGAAGAAAAGTCTTTTATTTTTGTTTTAAAATACGCTGAGCAGTTTTGACTTCAACAAAAATATCTTGAAACGTCATAATAAGGATTAGATTATGACGAATTGGTACAATATTTTGCTGTTTAAGACTTCCGTGTCTAAACTAAAGGCAAATGTATTTCAAGTGGAACAGTCGGTTCTACTAAAGATCAAGTAAGATCGATTTCTGTTAAGAAGCTTATAGAAAAAGAGTATTAACACATCAAATTCGTGTGACATTGAGCCACTGGTCACGATTCCAACTATGACATACAATTAGAACCCTGTCAGAGATCTTTTCGGATAAGGTTCAGGCAGCAATGATCACTAATTGGATTGCTCGAAGGTAATAATTTGTCACGATATCTCTGAATCATATTTCGTTTCGTAATTTTTAAAGAGTATCGCATTGCCTCGTACTTGATTATGGTGGTTTGATGACTGTAATTTACTTAATATTTAACTGAATCTGTTAGACTAGAAACCAACCTTAATATAATCGGAAAAGGGCTTGTAGAATGATAAATGAGGACACTAATAAGTTGAAGAATTACAAATAAGTAGATTCTTGATAAAAAATAAATATTGCTATAATGCATGTGCAAGAGGAGTGTATTTCGGTCTTCTAGTTTTTGGTTTCTAGACTTATATTCAAACGAAATAACAAAATCAGAATACCCAATTACCTATAACTTATGGCATATTTTTTTTTATGGAAAACTTTGTCACCTAATTAAAGCAAAAATGGTTTTTGAAATACAACTAGAAACTTGTTCAGCATTACTTTGAAAAGATGAAGACAAAATTGAAAATTTCTTAGAAGGACGTAATAAGCTGTTGCTGTTGTTAATTAAATCGTCACTTTAAATAATTTACTACACAAAGTGACTTTCATATCCGCTCGGTTTTGAATTACGCAAAAGATTTATTTTGCGTTTTATGAAATGTCTTTGGAATGCCCGCGGCATTTTCAGAGATATTTTTTGTATCAACGAAGTTTTAACGATACTTTTTTGTGTAAAGAGACGTGTTATTGAGCGTTTTTTAACGATTCTTTTGATCCTTGCGTAGTGGTAGTAAAAATGTGGGTTTAAGAGATATTTTAGGGACATATGGCCTTACATTTTTATTTTTACGGAGCGTTGGAGCTAATGCTTTTCACGTGTTGACGTGAACATTGAGAGGTGTTTAATGATTTTTTTTATGATTTCGGTTTGTAGAAAATTTCTCATTTCTTTCACAAGAAACATTATGATATGTTTGATATTCTTAGCAATACTTACTCGTAATTTCACAGGTGTTAGATAAACCTTATTGGCCGAAAAGCATATAACACACAAATGACAGCTATGTTCTTTATTCAAGTGTAACTTGTGCCACTTTTAAATTCGGTTAGGTTATATTTTATGGGTTGGATAAGATCTATCCGGAACCTTAGAAACTGTCCCTTACTATTTACCTACTTAAGCTAAGTTGCCAGTAAAATGCTTGTTGTATAAAAAAGGGACTGCGTTTGTTCTTTCAATGCTGATACCAGCAAAAGCAAGATAATCGAAAACAGAACAAACATCTTAATTTAGCCTTTTTCGAACAAAAAAAGTAATTATTTTCGAAAAAAGAATCGAACGATGCGGAACGAGTGAACGTAAGGGTTCTACCGTACAGTACACAACCGATCAACCTATACATTTCCAGTATAACCAGGTCTCGAATTGCAATTGCAAGCCTATAAAAAGCGAGACTACCTTATACTGGAATTGTAAAGGTTGATTTGTAGCCGTGTGTACAAGTCCGCCTTGTTTTTAATTACGCGCACCGTCCGAGATCGTTATCGAGTTATCGAACGCGATGACTTCATTCACTCGTTCGCTGCCTCAGTTTGTTGCACGTTCTGTGGAGCTTAATGGGGAATCAATTTAAAATTTGGTAAGATGGATGAGGGTATTTATAATTAAAATATAATCTACAGTTGCAGCAAAAAATGGTAAAAAGCGTCTTTCTGAGCGTTATGAATGTCGAATGACAGAAAGAAGTAGACTGTAAGAGCAAAGTGTCTGTATACTACTTTAAAAATCTGACAGTATAATCGTTCTTCTCAAGCTCACTTTTTAACTATAATTATGCTCTCTTTCTTTGACATAAAAATATGAAATCTAAGAACTGATCAAGTTCATTGATGAAACCCAATTAATGACAGTGTTTATTTCGTAATTAATTATTATAATGAAGGAGAAGAATGATCAATACAACGAATGATGAGGAAATTCCTACTTTACCTACTTACCTACACCTGTTTAAAATCTGTGATTAAGGTAACTACAGTAAAGACTGCTTTAAATATATTATAGTTACAATTTATTATAGTCTCTATTGAAAGATGCCGGCACCATTTCCCATCCAACTAAATACTAAATACCTAACAAATCTTAGGTCGTGATTTCTACCAACTAGAGTTATTAAACATAACAGGCATATCGAATGGTCGGCATCCGACTCGAATGTAATAAATTAATAAACATCGTGTCCAAACCTACTCATCAATCTATACATATCCAGTTTAATCTGGTCTTGCATTACACGGGAAGTATATAGAACGCGAGGCCATCTTATATTGGAAATGTATAGGTTGATCGGTAGCCGTGTGTATAGACGGACATGCTGATCGATGTAATTGGTAGTCACGCGATGGGGTACCACGTGGTAGTGCTAAATCTTGGTATTAAAATGTGTGGGGTAATTTCTGGTCTATTATGTTCTAAGTGAATTATACGAAGCATTCCACATTCGGCACCAAATTTTTTGGCACCTATGGCTTTGGCACCTATACAATGCCTGTTTCGGCACCTATAGGTATTTTACGTAGGTGCCGAATGTGGATACAAGTAGCTGGATGTAATGCAACAAAAACAGACGCCATTTTTTTAAGATGTACAAATAAAAGAAGCTGGTTTGAATGTCACATGAGTGTCTCTTTTTGTGCATAATAACTATACCTACATACATTCATCGTTCGTTTGAATTTCATTCCCCGTGAACAGGATTTGGAATGGAACCATTTTAAGTACAATAAGTAAAATTCAAGGGGTTCTTCAAGAAAACCTTATAGTTTCACCATGTCCGAGTTTGTGTTGATGTTAGTCCGAGGTCTAATTTTCGTATTTTGCATAGATATGTATATGACTCGTAACTTTTCTAACAATGTGATAAAATAAAATAATTTTCTTTTTCTTTACATCCCTGTCGTGTATAATATTATGCATCGCCAGTGTTTTATTTTTTTCTGAATACCCAAAAAAGATTGCAAATATAAATCTACATCAAAATCTAATACTAGTTCTGTAGACACTCACGTTAGTAAATAGGTCAAAACTATAATATATCCTGCAAAGAAAGTCAACTCTCAATGTACACAGAAAATGGAAGCGTTGCCGTCGGTCCTCTCAAGAGGATAGTTTATAGAAAATAAAACTTCAACTGAAGTTTAAAGATGAAAATCAACAGATTCTATTTGATCTTTCGCTAGACTGTTTAAAGATTGAATCGATCGACACGGAAGCAATTTTATATCAACTTTTTTACTTCATGTAACATAACATAATATCACGCCACCCATATTTCACCTGTTATGTTTAAGTCCCATGGAATAGGGACAGATCGGTCTATCGCCATCCACCGGGCACAATTTCAACTCCGCGCTGCTCCATCTGATGGTAAGTAGTTTCTACAGTATTTTCCAGTCCATGAACATCCACAATCCACAAATTGCAAACGTGTTGCTACACCTGAATATACTAAACGTCAAATTTACGAGTATGTGCGATTCGCGAGAGCGAAAGCGAGATATACGTAAAGCGTGAACCCTACACGAGTGACTGAGACAGTGCATTTTACGACCCGCCAAGATCTTTGATTTTACCTATACTACGATAATGTTTGAAGCACCGACTGTTCTCGTCACCAAACCGTTACATACATTACAGCGCAAGCATTACTTTTTGGTTGTAGGTGAAAGATGAGACGTTGATGCTTCTACCCTCGAGCTCAGTTCCATTAGCTCTACCACCAACAACTATGTAATGCTACTACTTGCAATACAGATTTCTTCGGAAAGCAATAAATTATTTACAATCACTTGTAACTTTACATATTGATAGTTGGAAGAGGCTTCGAGTTGTAAAGTATGTAATGGCGAAGTACAGATGACCTCAAAAGTGGAAAACCTTTTCAATATTCATATTTTTACTGCCATTAAATTGTCTTAAGTTAATTATTATTTATTTAACTTTAAGATAGCAACATTTAAGTACATACAATGTAATGTAAGACTTAGTATAACACAATAGTATTGTGTATCTGCCAACCGAGATAAGGAGTGAAAAGTTAAACTTATTGAAATAATTGTAAAAAGTATATAAAAAAAGACTTCGTGGATATAGATGAATTCGTTGTTTACATGTACCATAGTACATTTTTCATTTAGTTTGGATTAATAATTAAATAAGCCAATAAAGAGTGTAATGTATGCCACAGCAATATTTCCACGTCTGTCCTACAAAACAAAAATATAAATATAAAAGTTGGAGCGTCCAATCTTCCGCATGCACTTGCGTCGACGCGTGTACGTCCATACGCAATGGCGCAACGCTGCAGTAAAACGTACTTCATATCAATAAATCTCCTTCATAAACAAGTTCCCAGTCCCCACACGTTTATAGCTGCGATGTTTGAAACTCCATAAATCATTACATCCGCTACTTACAAATATCAAAACCGCACAGACGTTCGAATGAATTTACGTATGATTAGTACACGCTTATCGGATTAATTTCAAAATTTGTACACTGTGTAAACATTTGTCAGTGCCAACGGTACGTTATGTCCGCTGCAGAGATCCCAGATAGGGAATCCAATCGAAATTTACAAACCCTTGTCGCTTTGCCCATAACGTGGTAGGAGGGCTTGCGGAATTAAATTCACTGCGATGACGTCTCACAGGATTCTGGCGCTTAAAACTTTTCACTTAAAGGCGATATCTGGTTGAGTGGTCAGGACGATATGTGAATGCATTTTGCGATCGCCCGCTGCGCTCACTCGACGAAATCACAACAAATCATTCAGCAGACCCACCTCCAGTAATGATGCCGCATCGCATATAAATTGGATTTTACTGTTGTTTGTTTATGCATTAATGTTTGATTAAAAATTTTGTACGATTTAATTTAATTTGGACGCAACCGCACCGGTTGGTGAATTCTTGATTTTTTGAGCCAACAAGTGCGATACAATCAGTGAAACTTTAAACATCGGCCTTAAAATCACTGAATCGGTCATCATTATGTAAATCTTTTCTTACTTATCATGTCGTCGAGAAAAGGCAGATATCTTTCACCATATATGTAAGAGGTCTGATAACACGTATTACCACAGCCGATTCATAACTTTTTCACATGAAAATGCGTATCTTATCCAATAGAATCAGATATTTATAATCTGAGAACGGCAATCAAAACCCACATACGAAAAGTACGGAGAATTTCCGACTATCGAAGCCTATTCTAAAGACAATTTATGATTCGTCCTCAATACAAGAGAACATCGCGACACTCAATTCACACGAAGATCCATTCACATTATCATAATAATACACGTATAATTTGTAGTATAAAGAGACTTTGACAAAATAAAACTTATATTCAATAAATCTGTCAGGTAGAAAGTTTAGATGACGATAATGTTTCACAATTCTGTTCGGAACGGTTCTTCGCGGGTTTCGATGGACTGTTGATAGTAATCCGCTTATGCGCATACAGTAGCAGATATTTGGTATTTTTAGGTGTTTATTGGCTGAGATGTTAGGCACTTGACCTGTTTGTGGCGTGTCGTTAAAGTTGTATAAAAATATTTCGTTTTAATGGACTTTTAAAAGCCGAATTTTATCCACCAACGTGACTGAATATGATAAATTGCAAGTTTATTTTAAACTCATACTAAAATTATTTATTTTTTTATTATTTTAAAAACACTAAAGAAATATAAAGTTACATTAAATAAATTGAAAATATATACATAGGTAAAAATAAAAAGGCAAATATTTACATTAAGTTAGGCGTCATAGTATTCCTCCGCATCGATCTCGGTTGTGGGGACCGTGTTCAGAAGGCTGACAGCATTGCCACGTTGTATGGCAATGCTAATTCTTTGTGTTAAGTAAAAGCCATACTCATACTAAAAGAAGTTTTTAAAAAGAAATCCCTTTTACAACAAAAGCAAACGTAATAGTCTACACACGTGAAAACATTTTCATTTAATCTAAATCCTAACACCGCTACTAACAAAAAGTATCTGCACTCCATGCCGATGTTTAGGCAACAAAAGATGAAAAGGCGCTATAAAATTCCACCATTTTCCCCCTTTGTATGTAGCAATTAGGCTAATGAAGCGCTCCGACTGGCGCGAATGAATGGCCCTACTCGCGTTCCAGCCATTCAAACCTCACCTTTCATGTGGCCAATTTACTGATGGTCTACATTATATGCCTTACCTGTGTTACTACTTGGAAGTAATTGAATATGAGATGATGGACCACTGTTTACGGATTTAGATAAAAGTTATTTAGAACTCATAAACTTATATTTGCTTACGATTTCGTTGAAATTCGTCATTATCTTCATCAATCTCTTGTATTATATCAATAACAAGTATTTTCAGAATAAATATTCACAAAATTATTATATTTTATTTAACTAAATTTTATGAATGTTTCGAAACGCAGTGAGCGTTTCGAAACATTCATATTTTTGTCCAAAATATCTTTGACTGTAAAATGCCCTGCCTGAATTGTCTTAACAATAAAAATACAGAATTCATGTGCAATGTACTTTGTATAATACGGAGGAGCACTCAGCAAAGTTGAGTGAACCATATTTTTAGCAAAGATACAGGCGCAGCCGGTGCTTGCAATATGAGGATGCTTCTTAGAAAGAGTTTTTTTTTTTCAGTTTAATGCAAACAATGCACTTCGTTGACATGTATTTTTTAAGAACTTGATAAATAGTTTTTATTTCCCGTGAAATGTGAGCCTATTTACTTACTAGATAATAAAATAATATAGTCAATGCATTATGTGTCTTATTTATATCACAAAAAGGGTGTTCTTTCCGCTATCGCACTTCTGTTTACGGATCAAAAGCGATAAAAAATCAGCAAGCTCACGCAATAGATTGATCATCTTCAATATATAACGATCAATCCACACGACGCGATAAACAAAAACAATTTACAAAGTCAAGATGGTGGATTTATTTGGCGTGAAAGCTGCGAAGAAAGCGCACAAAACCAAAATGGTATTACCCGTAGGCTATTTATCAAATCGTACGATAAACAGAAATGGGAAATTGAAACAGAGTCAACGGGGACCAACAAAATGATTTATTGGTATTATAAACAAAATATGGACTGATCATTTTCCATTCGGAGATTGAATTTGGACCGCCGAGGGAGCGTGATGCTATTAAACGTGTTTAATGTCGTGTTTAATGGTTTGTACCTTTGAGTGATTCGGTTGATTGCAAGTTCGGTTTCAGGTATTGCGTGGTTGGGTTTCTTTCAACAGAACCTTTCAGTTGTAATATACTATACGTAACGTAATAACATAACATCAAGCCTATGTTACCCAGAAGGGTATGTGCAGACGTGTACAACACCCACATTTCTCCTTTTATGTTTAGTTCCTATAGGATAAGGAGTGAGCCTATAGTCATTCTCTGAGCACATTTCCAACTCGATGCTGCTATAGTGAATTTCCTGACGGCAAGTTCACAAATAACATTTTGTTCAACTTGGGAATCGAACCCAAAACCTCGCGGTGAGCGGCGCATGAGCTAACCACTGGACCATCGAGGCAGTACGTGTAATAATGTAATAGGTATAATATATTTTATTGGATGTAGAACATCCAATAAAATATAGAATAGAGAGCAATAACTGTAATTACTGAGCGGTAATACGAGAAATTCACTCGTACTGGCAAAAATTAAAATAAAAGAGGATTAAACTAAAACACTTTGGTTTAATATTCTTATACTATCTGTACCAAATGTCCAGCAAATGCACTAAAGAGAATAAAAATGAAAGCAGAATACCCATATAATCGCAATAAAAGGCATGGAGCTGTATTAAAACTAAATAATACTGCGTAGTTGGAATTTGCCGAGAGGCCGAAACTGAATATTCGAAATGTCGAGCGCTTCCCAAGAATTTCTCGGAATACCTGTGTTCTCGCAAGCAGCGTTAAATATTGCTTTATAATATTAAAGCTTTTTGATCTAGTTTATGAAAATATACGAAAATCATGTGATGGACAACACAGAGCTATTTAATATAGGAGAATTATTTTCAAGTTGTATTCATAACATAACATCACGCCTATATTACCCAGAAGGGTGTGGCAGAGGTAAACAACACTCATATTTCACCTAATATCTTCAGGTCCCATGGGATATGGGGTGAGCTTTTTGCCATCCACCGGCCACAATTCCAGCTCCGTGCTGCTATTGTGAATTTCCTGATGTAAAGTTTACAAATAACACTTTGCCCGATCCGGGAATCAAACCCGAGATCTCGCGGTGAGAGGCGCATACACTAACCACTAGACTATCGAGGCAGGCAAGTTGTATTGTAATTATGAATTCAGCGTTTTATTATAAAACCTTAATATTAGTCATGTGAACTGCCTGGAACATATACCTACCAATTTTTATATAAGCAAAAATATTGCAGATACATTTCTAACCGAGAATGAAATGGCCAAGTAACACGCAAATCTTATGTACGATGATGTAGTACACCGTACCGCACATTGATCATGCACTGTCAGTGTGATATGGGCAAAGGTTTCATGCGTACAAAAGTGCCAGCATTCATTTCCCGTGTGCTCTGAGCTACGAACTATTTTCTAGAGATTTTCGAGAGAATAAATCAAGAGGAAAGATTAGACGTACCTACCGAGAGCTCCTACACTACCTACAAATTATTGTGTATGAAGGTTCTACTACACAAGTGTTTACAGTTGGGAACAGTTGACCTAATCCTTCCGCCAAGCTGACGTTACCAAAATATGTATTTATGAAATACTTTGTAAAAAAAAACATTAATTGAAATTTACGGGTCAATGTTTCGAAAATATTACAACATTATTCTGTTATTCAAGGTCAATAGATTACTTGTATACAGTAAAAAGTTATAAAATTAACCCATGTGTCAAATATTCGTGAACTTTCATAGCAAATTAAACGCTGGAGTTAGGAATAGGGCTTCACTAACATTACCTCAACTTAGCTGTCAGTTAAAATATGTGAGATGAAAGTTTTGATGTTAATTATGTGTTGCTTTTCATTCTAAATAAATTGCAATGTTTTGACCTTTCCATATTAAAGTTCATAGGGCATTGCTTTTATCGCATTTTATACAAGTTTACTTTGACTATAATTATGATTATATTTTTAGTCACCACATGAAAAAATGTACCTACAGTGAATTTAGGATACTGAAAGCCATGTATTAGTCTCATATGATTTTAAATTTTCATATTCTTTAGGCAAGAACAAGAACCATTACTTACACTTTAGACAAAATTATTATGGACATGAATTTTAGTCTTGCAGATTCGATATGCTGTAAAACTACAAAGTGACTGAATACAAAATATGCAATCAAACTATCTTCAATGAGGCGCGGTATGATCTCTAAACTTTACCTACTTAATTCAAATCTTATACATAAAAGTCTTTCTTTGTCTTTATCAACCATAAAACCGTCCAAAAAGAATAGAACAATCCTAGATTACCCAATTACGTCTAAAACGTTATCGTATAAAATTTTACCTCAACATTTTAGTAAGAACACCATAAAAATTTACTCCCTCGTCTATATTTAGACGATATGATATGGCCCAGATGGTCACGCCACCCGATTTTAGTATCTCTCGAATCTTTTTTACGTGACCACTGAATATTGACCTTTGCTCTACCTTAGATATACCTTTATGCTCATTAGAGATTTGAAAGCCGCGGGGGACGTGACGGATCTTAATAATCTGGAAGGTCACAGTTACAGCCGATAGCCTGTTATGAAGACCAGTAACATTTCATAGTTATGGCCGGGAACAGAAAGGAAGTATATTTAGTATGGCATCTGTTTCTCGAGCATTTCATAGAAATAGTATTAATTAACTTGTCCCATGGTGGATAGTTTCATAATTTGTAATTCCCTTGACACGGCCTCGTAAAGTTTTGGTTCTTTGGCTGAAATGTTTAAATTTCTCGGTTGTCGGATCTATTTCTGGGTTTTCTGTTATGGAATGAGATATGACACCAATTAACGTTAAAAAATATGCTAAGCCTTATGAGAAATGTTGAGATTAGCAGCAGAATGTGGCGAGTCGGGCAGTTACATAAAACTATATTGTAGTTATGGTTTTAGAATTAGAAAACTGTTCGTTGTTTAAATTTGAGACATCAGACTAATTAGAAATAAAGTGCCATAATATTTTAAGAAATATTTATTTTATGTTATTGTGCTTAAATTTTAACGATTTATTTTGGAGAGCAGCTGTGTGAAGTGTCTATAAAATTAATTTGTATAGACGCGCGCCAGGGGAGCTATCTTTTACGTACGCTGCAACACATTATACTCGATTACCCATTACATGCATACGTAAGTACACACTTTGTATTTAATTGTATCATGTATTACTTTATCGTAAAGTTTATGAGCTTCGTTTTGGTGAGGGTTTTTATTTTCCAGAGTTTAAGTCAAGTATCCTTTGACCCTTACAATAAATTAACCAAATAAAAGTTGAAAGTATTATTTCAAAGATAAAACCTTATAACAGACTTTATTTTTAGAAACACATACAAACAGTTTATGTTAGCTTGATCGTTCACATAGATTTCATAGTTCAGTCCACTATCCATAGGTTAATAAGAATAAAAATGGATTTAAGTCGTTCCAATAAAAGGTATTTCAAACAAGAAAAACTTACCACCATGAACTCCACAATAGTCTCCAACGCAGTCCGCATGTTGTGCATGAGCTCCTGAACACGGAGTGTCTCCAGTACAAGACCTTCGTCTAGTTTGTCTGCAGTCAGCCCCGCAGACTGACCACTCAGACCAGCTGCCCCAGCGACCAGGAAGAGCTAAGAGAAAAAAACACGAGTCATTTAAAGAAAAAAAATGGTGGTAAAAATATCGACAACTTAAGTTACTTTAAGTCTCCTTTAAGATCATCTGCAGCTTCCACTTAACATGAGGAGAATAGTTTTAGGAAAAAAATACATTCTTCAGTCACAAAATTTACCAGGAACTGAGGAGTTAGCAAAAAATATGTAGCAAATAAGTGCAATGTCAAACAGTCGAACGTCACAGCCATTTTTTTGCAAACGACATGTCACCATTAATCATTTATGCAGACGACACTATTTTTTTATAAAACCGAAACATGTGTGAATAAAAATCAAGTTGGTCGAATATATCAGATCTGAATTCATTCATCATTTCATTTTTAAAACTTTTGACATTGTTTTAATTTCAGAAATTGTTAGTACTGCGTCGATTTTGGTAAATTTTTATTTTTTATTTTAACAAAGAGACTAAAACTGTCAATTATTTTTATTACCTACTGTGTTCATAAAATGCTTCAGGTTTTTAACTGTATCTGATCAAAGAAGTTTCTGAAAATGGCAACTTTAAGTAAGTACAAATTGGTTAAATAATAACGTGTATAAAAAGTTTTATCTCAAAACAGAACGATAAACGTGAAATCGTTCTGCATAAAGGATTTTAACAAGTACCCGCTCTTATTCATTTGATTACAGGAACATTTATTATATTGTTATTGGGATTTTAAATTGGCTTTTGATAAAAATTTGTTGCGGTCCTGCTGAGATCATTTTAACTGAGATTACGAACTTTGGAACACGCTGCGACATATTCTTGGAATAATTTCTCGGAACAATATTAGGATACAGACAGGAAATTGGTCACCTACTGAGAGAAAGTGTTCGTAATGTTTTTTTCTCCATTGGAATGGTTGTTTTGAGAAATCACTTATTTTTTATTCTACCGTATCAAGTCAAAGGAAAGCTTACCTATATATATATAATATATACTTAACATAATGATTTGAAGTTCTTCCACATGTTTTACATCTGACTATAACTTATTACCCACTTATTTCTAAAACTTAAATGACATCTATTATTTCCATACCAATAAAAAAAGTTTTCTCTAATTATAAACCAATCCTTTCAATATAATCTACGTAAGTACTTATTACACTATTCTATACATGCAAAGGTAATTAGAATGCCTAATCGATTGGTATTGTCAGTCTATAATTTTGTATTGCCAATTTATCGCTTATTGCTTCCAAGTCTACTAGTTTGGCTTAAGACTTGGAATAATATCAGTAGTGATGTAACCAATACTACCAGAAATATCAGAAATTTTATTAATATTCGTATTGGATGAATATCAAAATTATATTCGTACGAAAACATTTAGTGCATTGGATAACCCTTAAAAATAGTTAATGTTGAGACTAGTGGATGTTAATAATCATGTTGCACCGAGATCTTAGTGCATAATTAAGATTTTTTCATACATAATGTTAGTGAAATATTACACGCAAAATGTTTACTACGGACGTTATGGTTAAATTCAAAAACGTACTTAGTCCATCTGAAAATATTGCTCAACTATTTGTTAAACCAATCGGTATTCGGTGATTCATAGTAAAATCACTACTCGTATTCAAAAATGTAGTATTCAGTACATCACTAAAATATGAGCAATTATAGGGTCGTTTACGATTATAATCGAGAACCTAATAATAAGGTGACAGATAGATGAATCGTCCTATAAATTGAAATTAAAATACATCGTCGTAGTTTCGTCCTTACATGCGAGCGGGGCATAAATCACGATGTTTTAAAAAAAGAAATAATAGACTGTTCATACTGTGATGGCGCTTGGTACATATAAAGTGCTAAGATATTTTCTGTCTCTCGAACTATGAGACACTATTGTACCAAATAATATATTTTTTTAAAAATCTTGATTTTTCTGAATGATTAATTTTGAAACTCGGAATTCGGAATTCGGAAGATTTTAATACATCTCTAAGTTTTAATTATAATCTCTAAACATATTATTTTTTCTCGATTTTGTAAATCAAATCGAAATTTTAATTCTCAAGTCATGTTTAATGTAGTGTTGTGAAACCTAAAAATGTCCAGTGAAAATAAATAATCTAAAACATTTAATTATCTATTTTCCGCTCCAATTTCATAAATTCAATTGGATCAGTTACATTTCAATGACTGCAAATTGCTTATCGGTAGTTCACTGCGTAATTTATTGAACTTGATTGCTTTAATTGCATCCTTTAAATCCAATGAATAAGATATTCCAGTCTCATTTTTCAGTCGATTATAAACTCATTCCACCTTATTTTTTCAAAACCGCCAGATGTTGAATATTGTACCACGCCTTTTTGTTTCCAAGTGTGGGTGTACACGGATATTACTACAACAGTGTGTAACATTTCTTATTAATTAATGCGCACACACATAAATCAGTCGAGGTTCGTTAGAGTAACAGCGACATAAAGGACTTTCACGTTTACATAATTTTATTTTTTCTTTTAGGGTAAGGGCTTGTCTACACGAGAATAGATCTTGTCGTTTAGTAAAAGTAAAATAATCACAAAAATTTTGCAGCAAATAGATATTTATAGAAAATCTTGTTGCATAATTTTAGAAGTCAATTTAGTAAGCATTTAGAAATACCGTAATGTTTTTACCAAGTGTACTACTACAAAAGTATTTCTTACCATGTTTTACGTGCCGTTTTATGTAATTAGTAATTAGTAAATTCACTATTTTTTTTTTGGCATTATGAAGCGGCTAATGTAAACTCTGCCTAAGAATTGGACTGATTAGGATATGGGTGCATTTTGGGCAGTAATTAATAATGAAGTCAGTTGATAATGAGGGCGGGAGGTTGTAAATTTCAATTAGAAGACGTATGCTATCTATTCTTTTTGGAAACAATTGATGGCATTAATTTGTATCTTCCGGTAGACGGGCAACCAACATAAATGAGTTGAGTTGAATGCTTTTTCAAATTTCTATAAAAATGTTCAAATTTTTATGCCATGAGCAGCGTTGTTTATTTACGTTTTTTAGGAGTGTGTGTTAGACTGTATTATTAAATAGTGAAATAATTTTACTAATTTAAAATAGTTTATGTTATTCTATACATCAAGTGCCTGTGTGTTTGATGGCGAGACGGCTGACAGCGGAGAATGGAAGGAAAATACGTTATGCACCGATGCTAAATAAAATAGAATTCGGGCAAAAAGAAGAAGATACAGCCAAGCAGTTTGAATATTGTGTCCTAAAATACGTACAAATAACAGTGCACGAAAAAATCAACACATTTTATGAAACCAACGTGAAAATTGTAATATTTAAAAACTAACAACATTGCGAATTCTTTTTCTCTTCGCAATATCTTGTCGAGTATTCCCATTATTTTTAAAGTATTATTCTGCAGCAACCGCTCCTTAAAGCATGTAAATAAATTGTAAGTAATTGTGTCCCGCGACGCTCTGCAACAACCTAACTGAATTTTTAAGAAACGCTCTTGGAAGAATAGGGCTGCCAAATAAGGAATAAACTTTTTTATTAAGTATATATTATGAATTCAACTTTTAACCCTTTTGTTTGACATATTTATTGTTACTTGTAATATTTTAAACCAAACTACAGCTTTGCTATGCCTTTTTGTATTTTATACAATATTAAGGTTGGAATATTATAAATCCAGTAGGATTTGAACCTTCACCCCCTGGGTAATAGCCCCAGGTGCTTTGATAATTCAGCCATAGATGAGTATGCTGCTAAATTCGAAATTTTTAAACCTTTTCTGAGCCAGCGTTATAGGTATATACCTTAGCTAGACGAATTTTACTAGGTTTAAGTCACATATTTTTTGTTAAACAAAAGAGTCAGTTTATAGTCAAGTGCTAGTTACATTGCCTGCTTAAGGGTGTTATTACAACGAAATCTATTAATCGTACAACAGCGCAAAGGTTCGTTCTCATTGGTTTTTTGAACGTGAATCGTCAAATCGATGTCAATCGATTTTGATGTAAGCCTTATCGTCAAATCGATGTCAATCGATTTTGATGTAAGCCTTCTGCTTTGACGAAGACAGATTCAGTTCGATTTAAAACTCTAACTTAAACATGAATCGTACAGATAAATGTATAATTAATCAAAAATACACAGTTACTAAACACACTTTTAATAAAATAAATAAATCAATAATTTGGATTTACATTAGATAGAACGCTAGAAGCATATTACACTATCCAATGGTCCCAATGACAAGGCCAAAAACACTACCTCACACAAGCAAACCCAGTTTCAGAACAAATCTTTGGGAATCACACAAAGATGTGTCCCATGTGGGGATCGAACCCACAACACTAAGATGATTCCACTTAAAAGAAATCAATATTTAAAAGCAAAATGGACACAGTATAATGAAAATCAGAAATGTTCAGAATAATATACCAACAGATTTATTATCTGAATTATGAAAGTTTATAAAATTTAAGTTGGATGTTGGCAGCCCTATGAACCAGGGAAGAAATTCTCGAGATATTTTAAAAAGATACATCAGCGTGAATTGTTTTACGATAATGCTTACTTTGGTAGCTCTACACCGAAATTATTTAAATTAATGTGTGGAAGCGAATTCTGTTTACTTGATTATGAGAGACAAGTTATTTATTGAGTTTTTAAATAAAATGTTATTAGGTGTAAGTTTGCAATGTGTATGACATGTGATCTAGCTAAAAATGATAACAATTCGACAATTTCGACAAATTTGAAATGAGAATATGAATTTCCTATTGTTTAACGGCCATAAAGTGATAAAATTGTCGCCTGCTCAAATCGTTCTGTTGATTTGTGATTTCGATATATTAAGTTTCTTGGTGCTATTACTGAAAGCTTGGACATCAGATGCCGCTATTTCTTATGCACGAAATGGGTGGCTCTGATTGGTAATTATGGGTTGTAATGTTAATATGCATGAGCATTTTATCTTTGGTGTCAGTGAATACTATTTTTCCATTATTTTGTTAAACCATACGACGTTAAGTGCAAAACTTATTTTTTAGTTACGATAATATTATGTAGTTTAATTTAAGCTAGTTTGTAAGAATACACGGTATATTTTGTTTTGATAATGCCTTTGTTTCTTCCAAGCGTAATGCACTTGTTTTAATTAGGTTCCTGGTAGTGCTACGGGTTTACCAGCCCACGATTTAACGATCGAATCTTCGACGGTTTAATCTTTGTATTATGGTCGCTTTATGTGAATGTAAATATGTATAACATATAATTTCGCCAATACTACCCAGAAGCGTATGGCAGTGGTGTGTAGCACCCACACTTGTTATCTTTAAGCCCCATGTGATTGGAGCCTATAGCCATACACAGTGCACAAATCTAACTCCATGCTGCTATTGAGAATTTACTGGCAGCAAATCCCAAATAACAATTTTGTCTGGGATCTAACCTGAGACCTTGAGGTGAGAGATCGCTTACGCTAATCACTGGACTAACTAGGCAGTAAGATATTTTATTTATAGACACAGTTATGTTGATATCCTTTAGAAGTTTAGAGTAAAGACGCTCGCTTAGCTGAGCTTTAATAAACTACATACCTACAAGATATCGTTTCAAAATTCGAATCAAAATAATAATAACCGTTTTAAATGTTAACACACACAGTCCCATAGTTCATCACACAAACATATGTTTCTAATTAGCTTGAAGCGTTCCGTTTCACGGCCGCTTGATTGGATTTTATTGTCTACGCTGTTGGTCTATTTCCTTTGATAGTTTGAGACTTACACGCGTCGTAATTAATACGTTTTTGTTTCAAATGTGTTAATTACGAAGCCTGTAATTAGATATGGAAATTTGAATTAGTACTTGCTTGCGTAATAACCTTGCTATTCTAATTTGTAGGCACGAGTACAAATGACATATCATCACGCCTATATTACCTGGAAGGGTGTGGCAGAGGTGTTTCATACACATACTTTGCCCAACCCGGAAATCGAACTCGAGACCCCACGGTGAGAGGCGCATACGCTAACACACCAACGAGGCAGTACATTACGCTTACAAATGAGGTAATTTATTACTTTATAGCTACTACTCAAAATATTTTGATTTATTAACTATACTTAAAACTGCTACCGTATACTTCAAAGCCAAAATCATAATTTCACGTTGCGAATATCATTAACAACTCTATAGTAATATGTAGTCAACGATATTGCTGAACACTTAACCCAAATAAACAATAAATACTCCATGACCAAGGAAATCATCACTCAATTTAAACATTCACGCACATTTAAAGTCACCATAACAATGCCAAAACAATTTTACAGCAGACCTACATCCGCGATACACTTAGCTTCCATAAAATATAATAACAGCAGTAACTACTTACAGATGCACTCGTTAAAAGCGTCCCTTTGATCTAACACTGTCATCAGCCAACAATTCGCAATAACAAGTTACGCAAACTACATGCCCGTATGTATCCTCTTTGAAGTTCAAATTACGTTCTATATAATCTATGGTGCAGTACTTTATGAGTTTTATGACCATAGATAATTAAATGGCGGCGTTTTTACGATGTAGATGGACTGATATGATGTTTTTAACTGGAGTTCATTGTGATTTGAGCACGTGTTTTTTAGGGTTTTGTTTGTGAAGTAAGAAGTCTAAAAAGACTGGAAAATTGAAACAAACTCGCTTGAAATATAGTTTTAAAAAAAGTTAATCTTGACTGCCTCACACAACCATTTTAGCTAATCTAATAACTAAATTGCAAGTTCTACATTACTAACATAATTATGAGAAAAATATCTGCAAACGTCAGGCGCAAATATTTGTATGTAGGTATATTTAGTTTTCTCGTTTTTAATAATAAAGTGTAATTTTAATGTTATGTCTTATTTCTAACGGGACCCCAATACGTGTATTGGCCTCGCGCACTCAGATGTTTATACATAACTTTTTAATAATTTCAATGGTAGCACGTGATATTTCGCTTTGTTCTTAAGCTTAACTAAAGAGCTTCTTCTTAAAAGGTTCAAGTGCTCATTGAAAAGTCAAAGTTTAAATAAAAGATGGGAAGGTACAGCTGTTTTTGAAAACAAGTCAATCGTCAAACTTCCAGGCAACCATAGAGGTGTTGACGGACCGGCAGGATTTGAATCTGCAACCTTCTGCACTCCGGGCAGGCGCTTTAACAAACCAGCTACGGTTGCTTCTTGCCAGGACGGCGGCGGACGGTGGAATGGGATGCGATTTGATAAAGACTTTGCATATCTGTATTGATACAAATACATCTATCTTTCAGTATTTTTTCTGCAATATAAAATTATAAAAAAAATATTTACACGATGGCAGGTCAGCGTGTGCGCCACTCACCGCGAGGTCGTGTGTCCGATTACCGGGTCGAAAGTGTTAATTGTTAACTTTCCATCTGGAAATTCACAATAGCAGCCCGGCGTTTGAATTGTGCCCGGTGAATGGCGATAGGCTTACCCCCTATCCCAAGAGACCTAAACATAACAAGTGAAGTGTGGGTGTTGAACAACTCTGCCACACCCTTCTGGATAATATAGGCGTGATGTTATATTAAGTTATGTTATTCCTACGGAACCTTTTACTCAACTTTTTTATGCGTTCAATGGTGGCGCGTGGCATTCAGTCTTTGTTTCTGAGAGCTTCAAGTGCTCATTGAGAAGTCAAAGGTTAACTAAGTGATTGGGAGGTACAGCTGTTGATTAAATTGTAGAGGCGGAGATAATCATTACTGCGTATGTTTAGATATTGAAATTAAATAGTATTTGTTAGAGAATTGAACATTACTTTTTATTAACGTGTTGATAAATAAGATAATCCGACAAAGAACCAAAGTGACCGACATAGCTCGCAAAATAAGCTCGCTAAAGTGGCAGTGGGCTGGTCACGTTTGCCGACGGACCGACAGCCGTTGGAGCAAACGAGTCCTGGAATGGAGACCGCGACTCGGCAACCGTAAGGTGGGACGCCCCCCTGCCAGGTGGACTGACGACCTGAAGAAGGTCGCTGGAGGGGACTGGATGCGGAAGGCACAGGACCGGGTGTTGTGGCGCACATTAAGAGAGGCCTATGTCCAGCAGTGGACTGCGAGAGGCTAATTGATGATGATCATGATGATAAATAACATTTGATGAAAGTGAGTTTAAGCTTCGCAAATTTTGAGTATTTTCACTTCATTTAATTTCGTTTCACATAAAATTGTATTTATTTATAACAAAGATGTTTAAACATTCCCACCACCGCCTTTTTAGGTATTAAGAAATTAAAATAATAATTCAATTGCATTTTCATAACATGGATGTGGCAGAGGCGTACGACACCTCCATTTCACTGGTTATTCTTAGGTTCCATAGAATAGGTGATGAGCCTATCGTTATTTACCGGGCGCAAATACATTTCCAGGCTACTATTAAGAATTTACCTGACGGAATCGCGTGATCATTTTAAAAATCAAATTGAATGTGAATAAAGTTAAAATTTTAGGGTAGATACCCTAAAATTTAAACTTTATCTATTTATATTTATTTAATTTTTATTGATATATAAAAATTAAATTGTATTATGGAAACTTCACGTTCAGAAAAATATATAGTTACACTCATATTGATTACTTACACAAAGTTTTAGTTAAAATACTATTCAATAAAAGAGTAAACACAAATAAAAATGAACCTAACTAAATGAAAATCTATGTTCAATTTCTATTGTATTATTTTTACAAAGCATTTGCGGACAGCCATACTTACCAATCAACAACTGTTGCGTGTTATCGTATCCTTGCAGATCCATATATCCCTCTTCATTGTAAGCAGTAACAAAACAAAGTTTATTTCAATTTTATCACACACCGAACAAACAAATCAGAACCCTAACCCAATGACCTAAAGTTCAAATTTTATTGTGGCTCTTATCTAAAGTGCATAAACCTTAATAAAGGCCCACTGAACCGAGTGTTTCCGATTGAAACACGATGTTAACCGATGCTCTCTAAAAATATTTCAACCACAATTAAATGTTTGAACATCTGTGTATTGTAATGCACTTGTTTGTTGCATTTCTGAATTTATTTATTTGTATAACGTTAACTTTTTGATGGAGAGCAGATACTGGAATTGCAAAATAGCTTTGATATTATTTAAAATATTTAAGTGTTTATCGATACTGTCAACAACTTCAAACATTTTATGACAATAGTTTATAAATAACAGGTTTACAAGCGCTCTCTTACTCTTAGTTAATAATATAAATCTTTACCAACCTCAGCCTTTACTTTAGTACAAAACAAATTAATCCACATAATGTTATTCGAGTCATAAAATATTTCAATAAGGCTGCTTGTGCCCCATATCGGGCCTAAAGTCAAATTTCAAAGAGTTTTTTACTCACCGCTCTGACACGGCACGCAATCCGAAGTCCTCTGCACGGCTTGTCCTTGACACGGGGCACCTCCATTCAGAGGATGAGGTTCAGTACAAGTTCTGGTGCGTCTTTGACCACCAGTGGCGCGTCCGTTGCAGCGGCATTGCGTCCAAGGACCCCAGGAACTCCAGCCACCGTTTACTGCGGCAAAAAATTAAGATCAGTCGGTGGAAAACATTATGCAAAGGTTCTATGAAAAGTATTGATTTACCAAATGTGAGTGATTGATACAAATTCATGAATAGTATTGTATGATCCACTCTCCATTTCTTATAAAATAAAATATAGCATTCTACCTTAGCGGCGAAATGCAATAAGATAATACTTTTTTTTTTTTTTTTTATTCTATATAATTTTAGGGACTTTTTAAACGCACAGAAGATAATACTTTAAAAATTTAGAACAGGCTTCTAATTCAACTCATTAAATTATTAAATTTTACACATATTTACAAGTTTAAAACAAAAATTTCGGTCCCATAATTGTTAAAATAAAACATTTATAAAGCTATCAATAGCGCTAAATTAAAGTAGCATTATGGAACTAACCAACCAAAATAAATAAATTCCATCGAAAATTAAACGTAAACCCATATTGACTTTGGTTTATTATCGTCGCAAATTAATTTATCGGCAAAATTATTGCATTACCAATAAACTACTGGTAAATTCAATTCCAATTCATAATTTATTCGTGTTCTATTAGCTTTGCCTACAGCTTTATTGCCAGGTAAGATAGCCTCTCTTTTACTTTATGAATGCTTACTTTATTTATTATGAAGTCGGAAAAATGCATTAAATAAATGGCTTCTACTTTATTTAAAAATTATATGATTCCTTTACGAGTTTCATTTGCATTCGTTTTTAGCGCCGCATTTTAATTGAGATATAAAATAAGTTCAAAGCTATACCGAGTGAAGTTTGCAATTTTAGTCGTAAAGTGACCTTTAAGGCTTTGTTTTGTTTGCCCATTTATTTTATGAGTTTGTTGAGGTTATACGTTTTACCTTTATGGCGAAATTAAATGCTTTTGAGTGAAAATATCATTTTATTTAATTAATATAATGATATTTTTTAATATCGTGATAATGTTACCCTATTAAGTAATTGAATTAACTGTATTGCAGTTTACTAGCTGTTTGTTTAGTAGTATAAATCAGAAAATTTACACACAGTTTTACAGTTACAAATAGTAAATTTCTACAATACTTTATTATCGTTACATTAGTAGAAACAGATTCAAACCACGATATTCATAATTCAACCTCAAATATTTCCAATTTTCAAACGTGATCCGGCGCTAAATTACACAAGTAGCTTGTTCGGAGAAAATTACCTTAACTTACCTAATTACCATTCCGATTACGGAATAAAGTAAATATTATTATATTATACGTAATTTATATTTGCTGTGTTTTTTCAACTGGCTACATTGCAGAATAAGTATTATTGTATACCGCGGTTCCGGCACGAATTTTCGTCGAAGTAAAATGTAAATGTTTTCCGTGTAAATTATTGTTTGTGTCGCATTATTTTACACAGTGTGTCACAAAGTTGAAGTAATAAAAATGGTTCCGGGAATCATTAACTGTGGAGAATGAATTCTATTCATACATATTATATTATATCTAGGATTTTCACGACTATCCCGGATAGCATCTGCACATTTTTGACGCAGACGAGAACATAATAGATCATCTATATAAATTAGTTTCGTAGTCCCCACCCAACCTCAACTCTATAAGAAGAAGAATATAAAAACAATGTTACATAAGTTCTTATATGAGTAAAATCTACTTATGGGTTTTTAACGTCACACCAACTTTCTCTGGAAAAATATCATCGTCGATCTTTATAAAGCTTAGTTGTGCAACAAACTTATGCATAACAAGAATAAGGTCCGATTTCATCAACATGATAAACTCAAGTTAACGTTAAGCTACCGTTAACGCTCTCTGTCCCGTACAAAGATTGAAAGACAGAAAAAATCTTCTGAGCCTTTTTCCCCACTTAGATTGGGGTCGGCTTCTAGTCCAATATCAGTTTTTTACGTGGAGCGACGGCCATCAGACCTTCACAACCCAATACGAGGTTCAATACTCATTGATAGATTAGTTTTCAGACTGCCATAGATCTATAAATGGCAACTGGGATCGACGGCTTATCGTGCTTTATGAGGCACGGAGGAAAACTCGGTATGTTGATATGGTCACCCATCCACGGCCGACCACGGTTAGCATTGCTTAACCTGCAAGATCGATCGGTCCACGCGTTTCCGACTTAGCTTCGAGCTTATTAAAAGAGGGAAAGAGATGCAAATATGGGTTAAGTAAAAAATAAGTATTTTGGTGCAATCGGGGCCAAGAGAAGTATTCAACTTTAAATATTTTTCTATTTTTCATTGCGTTTTAAGCAAACATTACAAATGGAACGAAATTATTCAACCTAAAAAGTAACTTGTTACCTACCTGTTCTAATAAACCGCAACCAGTGGTTACTTATTTTTAGGTAAATAGCATGGCTAGTTATGGCAGACAGAAATTGCTTATTACAAGCTACCGCTACTTAATAGTTAAAACAACTGTTTCCAAAGGAAAGGTTGAAATTAAATGGATTCTATGCGACAATTTTATGTTTTGTATTTCTAGCAACTATTTTAGCATAACAGCCTTGATGGTCTAGTGGTTAGCGTATGCGCCTTTCACCGTGATGTCTTGAGTTCGATTTCCGGATTGGGCAAAGTGTTATTCGATAACTTTCCGTCAGGAAATTCAGTAGCACGGAGTTGGTATTGTGCCCGGTGAATAGCAATAGGCTCACCCCCTATCCCATGGGACCTAAACATAACAAGTGAAATGTGGGTGTTGTACACCGATGATTGATACACCGTGATGGTATGTCATGTTATTTTAGCGCCAAATTATTTTGTCGGGTTATTGCCGGCTTAAAAAAATTACATTAAAATTAATACTAGTTTAGTTAACCAACTTACTGAAACAATAAGCACTCTTGAGTTGTAAACAGCTTTTAGGTGACAAGCAAATTTAATTAGGCCCTATATTAGGTTGACTCAAACCAGATAAAGATAAGCTACTGGTCATAAGATTTAAGATAAACTACGCATAAAGGCATTTTAAATGTATATCTTATTTAATATTATAAAGCTACAGAGTTCGTTTGGTTGAACGGATTTATCTCAGGCACTACAAGTTTGATTTTAGAAATTATTTTATTGTTGGATAGCCTATTTATCGAGTAAGGCAATAAGCTATGTTACTTTACTTTACTTAACTTACTGGGGTTAAGTAGTTACGTTTAACGTTGGTAAGCGCGGCTAGTAAAACATCCAAATAAAATCGAAATAATATCCACATTTTCGAGTCCAACGCACGTGCAAAATCAGCGAATCGAAAACCAAATCACAAACTGTGGACAATCAAGATCTAAAAAGTGGAAGGTAACAGGCAGAACCAGGGCGTTTGCAATATCTTTCGAGATCTGCATGCAAGCACGCGAGGTGGCGTGTGTTGCTAACCTAACGACCTAGCTAGAATTTACTTTGGGCTAGTATTACTGGCTGATACTATCGTTAGCTTTTTAAAGACTTTAGGAACAATTAGGGTTGACAAAAGACTGTTTTATTTTACAAAAGAGGTACGGTTTGATTTTTTGGTTAGTTACAATTTAACTCAAAAATTTCTGGTACGATAATAAAAACTTTAGAATGCTAGATTATTTTTAGAAACCGCGCTGAGTTGAGGATCATAAATGTAGCAAATGAACTTGTGATTAAATATTAAAAATTTTAATTTTCAAAAACACAATATTTTGCTACAATTTCAGCCTTGTAGGTAGATTATAATGTTATAGAATATTTTTCTACAGAATTTTTACTTAACTTAAATCTAACGGGAATTAACGCAATCATGCATTATTTACTTTTTATACTTTATACCTATAGTTAGTTAGTTCATGCAACGCAAAAGTTTGAAAGTTAATTTCATTAACTTGTAAGTTAAATAGTAATTAAAACTGCAGCAAAAAATATAAGACAAGCAACAGGGCCATAACATTGTAAGCTCTTGAATGATTTCCTCATGAATGTAGCGACTCTCAATTTTACAAAGTTGCATCAAATGCTACTCAGTTACTGACAACACTGTTTGTGAAGTGTGCATGTATGAATCGATTGCTGTGAAGTATTAATTAAAGTGATAACGCTAATAGATCACTCATACATAGTGTCTGTCATAAATTACGTAGTATAGAACCACTGTTTCAGAGTGTTGATTGAATATAATTAGTTGAAGTAGGACAACACTGTTTGTAATTTAAAACTAAAATGGGTTGATTAAAACGATTATATTTACATGTCGAGTTATGTGATTGTACTGAAACAGCAACTTGACAAATATCCAACGGCCGTATCACGAGTTTTACTGTCAATATCTATCTAATTGTATTTTTTTATAAACTCCACAAAAAAATCATCAGTTTCCTTCGGATCATAACTGAGAAGCTTAGGACGGCGACAAACTGAGACAGACTCGACTAATAAATTCATAAAATAAAGAAAAACTACATTAATGTACAATTAGGCAAAACAATGGAAGTTGGGACTCGAACAAAATTCCTTTATGTCAACCTACATGAACGTAGATATTATAAATAACTGTCGCAAGTAATTTTAAATTTTATGGCAACACTTCAATGTTCAATTTAGTTTACACGAAACTGGATGACTTTAACCGTTTTGGAGCACTTTCAGTTCGGACATGTTTAAACACAGAGCCGAGATCCACTTGATTTACGTCAATGCTGATGTATAATAATGATATATCTACAAACTCTATAGAAAAACGATAATCCAATTAAATAAAATACATATTTCTTATTGTATAATTCATAGCAAAATATCACGTTCTTTTTACACACTATACGCACACTTACAAAGAACTAAATACTCAGTCCGTTCACATGATAGATCCACCAATAAATTACTTCAAGCTGAACTATCTAAGCTTTCACACTACGACGAACGCGATAAGACACAAGTGTAGTCATTTAAAACATTATTTATGTGACTAAATGCACTTGTTTACAGCCACACAAAAAGCTGTACATTTCCAGTATACGTTGTTCTCGCATTGTTCGTGAAATCTATACAATGAGAGACAATCTTATGCTGGAAATGTATAGCTTGATTTGCAGTCGTGTGTACCACATGTGGTATATTTCGGTCGGTGTATGAACTTATGAAGGGATGTATCTGATTATTTACATATGAAGTCCCCCGTTGACTCACTTCCTTAGTAGAGTTGGATGTGTCGAGAGTGATGACATGTAACATTGCAGCATTTTGTTTTGTCAGAATTATAAAATTAATATTGAAAGTTACTCATTGTAGCAGACAGTCAGCTATCTTTTGCCTTAAACTCAACTTTTACTGACTACTTTTCTACATATTATATAATTTACAATAATATTATTTGGTGGTAGATGGTAACTCTATTAACCAGTGGTACATGAAAAATATGACAAGGCAGTTATCTGACTTATGATTTTTCGAAGTAACGGAACGATAAATATAATACTTCCCAGTACATTAGTTAAGTTGGATGGTAGTAGGTGGTAAGTACTTATTTTCTGAGCTCGACGGCAAAAATGTATATTAATCATTAACTTATACTGCCTTGATGGTCTAGGTCTAGTGGTTAGCGTATGCGCCTTTAACCGCGAGGTCTCGTGTTCCATTCCCGGGTCGGGCAAAGTATTATTTGTGAACTTTCCGTCAGGAAATTCACAATATCAGCACGGAGTTAGAATTGTGCCCGATGGATGACGATAGGCTCACCGCCTATCCCATGGCCCCTAAACATAACAAGTGTAATGTGGGTGTTATACACCTCTGCCATACCATTCTGGTTAATATAGGCGTTATGTTATGTTAAAAAACAGATTTGTATGAAAATTCCTGTAAAGGACTTTTAATCCATGTATTACCAACAAATATGTCAAATCTATAACAATGAACAAGAGTATTACCATGGATTAGTATAACCAGTTTACTATCAAACTCTCTAAACCAACTTTTATTTTAATACCACCGTATAATACTCAGGTATTTAACATAATACGGTTGTAAGGCCCAGCTGAACCGTGTTCGAGAAATTTACGCGCGACCTAACTCACAGTTATAGTGTATTAAATATAATTTACGAAAATGGCCGCTATAGTCGAATATTGCTTGTAATGTACCATTAAATGCATGTAACATGTTCAATTTACATGTTTTTTGTTGAATAGCTTATTTTAAAGTAAGATTGGATGTATCTACGTGTTTTTTCTTGTTTTCGTCACTTTCGGAGAAGGTTTACCACACAAGTTGAGTAGATTATAAGATAAGGTTAGGACAATTAACGATCATTATTTTTGGTTATTATGTTTTATTCGACTACACAATGCAAAAGAGAGTAATGGGTTTATCACTTTACGTTCTAATGCAAGCTTATTTTACTTATCTAATTGTTGTTGTTCTATTATTATAAAACGCGAACGCTAAAGTCGGTGCGGAATCAAATGAATTATTTATAGAGAACAAAAATAGACTTATACCTTAGTTATGAATCAGCATAGCCAGTTCTCAGAATAAGAAGTCTTTGTGAAGAAAACTTCATAGAAAAGTCGTAAAATCATAATAATTTTATTTATAGTCTATAGTGGGAGACGTAGCATTCGTGGGAAACACACACACACACACAAGTTCATATTTGCGGTAAGTTTTTACTGTTCTAAGAGCACATCAAATCATTCGATGAGATCGTTTCAAATAAACAACTTTTTTAATAAAAACTTTCACTATTGTTCTATATTAGCTATTGAATATGGCCATAAAACAAAATTTATGTTAATCTACCTTCATAATGAATCAATTTCTTAATATTATATTGTCAGTAGGTAGTAGGCAGTTTCTTATGGCTTAAATTAAATATGCAAATTAAATATCGTAATTTTATTCAAGAAGTAATAAATTCATCTTAAATCTAACATTTATTATGAAAAGCCGAATGAAGTCTATTGATGGAAATTAAATTAATGAACACCGGTAACGTGTTTCATTCTAAAATTAAATTTTTCAACAACTGAATTATCAACTCTATTAATTTAATTTTATATTTAAATTACACTTTAATTTCAATTATCATTAGTTGGAAAACTAAGCTATTAATATTCGTTTATAATAGTAACGTCTGACCACCCATGGTGTATAATTTTAGAGCTTTTCTCTCAATATAAATTGATTGCCCCGTCGCATCGCGCGTTTGTTATTAAACTATTAAAATACTGTTAATAATAATAAAGTGCCTACGATTCTAATGGTCGTGGTTACAATAAAACTTGAAATTTCTTTACATTATTTACATCTGCCTCTTCAATCTTCGAGGTCTCGAGTTCAATCCCCGGGTCGCCCTTAGGGAATTCTCAATAGCTAGCTAGAGTTGAAATTGTGCCTCATGGATGGCGATAAGCTTACATGGGACCGGTGAAGTGTGGGTGCTATATAACTCTGCTACACTCTTCCGCGTAATATAGGCGTTATGTTCTGTTATTATTTACATCTAAGTTTGGTTGTACAAGTTTTGGAAACTATAAAATTTTCGTGTCTGTCATTTGTTATTGTGAACATTTTGTGTCGAAACTTCTTGAAAACTTTGGGAACTTATTGAAACTTTTATTAGTTGGGTGTTGCTTTTGAAAGTAGGTTATTCAGTTTCGATTTACTGATAGCTGTGGTTTTAATATACCAGTGGCGTGATTCTTTAAGGGAAACTGACGGTTTCGAAAATTTTGTGCATCATCTTCTCCATATTTACCCCATTGGTCTAGTGGTTAGCGTATTCGCCTCTCACCGCGAGGTCTTGGGTTCGATTTCGTGAAGAAATTTTTAATAGCAGTTTGGAACTGTTCCCAGTGGATGGCGATAGGCTCTCCCCCTATCCCATGGGACATAAAACATAACAGATGAAATGTGGGTGTGGTACACCTCTGCCACACCCTTCTAAGTAATATAAGCGTGATGTTATATTATGTTTTATTTGTATGACAGAAATTCACATTTCGTGTGATTCCAGTTAGGGAATACGCATGCGGAGTAACGGTGTGAATGAAAATGAAACCTACACTCGTGAGAATCATTTTATACTATTTTCTCTTGAAATAATATTTCCATATTAAAAGCACTGCTAGTCTATCTATAAGATAACGAATTTTTATATTATATTACCATTTTTATAGAAGTACTGTACAGACGGGTACACATCAACCTATACATTTGCCGTATAAGATGGTCTCGCGTATAGGGTTCCCGTGCATAGCACGGGAACCCTATACGCGAGACCAGATAAGCTTATACTGGAAATGTATAAGTTGATCGGTAACCGTACGTGGCACCGTGTACCTACTATAGGCGAAGTTTATAGCCTACCTATAATATTATGCGCATATTTACACTAGCAATCAATCAACCTGTCTCAAGCCCTCACCATTGGTCACAGAAACGTCTTAAAATACCGTAAGCTCAAATAAAATCGCTATAAATTAAACTTCTTTATTCAAATACCGTAAAGTTTTATTACTTTTCGATCCGAATACGTAATTTCTTAATATATTCAGGTAATTATCGGGTATTACGGTGTCACCTTTTTAGTTGACACCGGAGCCACATTGTTTTTTTTAATAGAGTTACCGATCTTGTAAAAAGGTCACGTTAGCTATATTTTCTTTTTGTAATAAAGTAGGCACGTGTATTGAGTCGAAAGCTGTTTCCGGAGAATGGTTGATAGGTTTGTGGAAAAGTGCGTTTTTGTTGACTATGATTTTATTATTTTTAGTATGGGCATGGCTTAAGTTCTAGTTAGATATATATTGTTGATGTATTAAGTAAGAATCGTAGGAATTACAATCTGTAGTAATTGAATAGGACGAACTAGAAAACTAGCTTGTAGATTACTAGTGAAAGAATCAATAAACGGTGAAGTAGGATATTGTTATTCGCACACATACAAAAGCCTTCGTAGAATTTACTCTACATAAAAGTTAATACTTTGATAACGATGGATTAAGTTTAAGAGCCTAGTTTGACCTACTTAAAGATCCAAAACACTTCTGTCTTTGACAGAGGTATACAAATAAAACAGTGGTATCATCACTACGGTATTCACTTTATATTTTGGCAAAACTCACCAAAATAAATAAACTCAATATAATTATTCATTCCAATGTCGTCCAATACATTGTAAAATGTTACAAAGTATACAATAAGTCTGGCTCATCCTACAATTGCAGTACATAAGTATTGTGTCGATGACACACCGCCCACGGCTCAACGTAATGACGATATATGGCCCAATTTGCGTTTGACTGAACATTTTCTTCAAAAACTCATGCAAGTTTGAAAGATTTATTTATGAGAATGATCAAATTAAAAAAGTATTTTATTAAGATTTATTATTGTAAATGAAAAATTATCCTAAGTAAATCATTAATCAAAAATATTACTTAGATTGTTGTGAACGTAGATTGGTGATAAAGTAGTGTTGTCCGTAAAAAAAAAAACAATGAGATACAGCGCGGTAGCTGAGAGTGATTACATCTAGCGCCAATCGATGGTGGAATGGCGAAAAGTAGAAGTAATTAGATTTTTTTGAAACTGTCAACTAATCTATGACATCACTCGATCAGTGACGATTATCAACGTCGATTGATTTTATGTAATAAAACCTCAAGTTGACTTAAATTAAGGCAGAATAACTGGCTGGCTGGCATGAAGTTCAGCAAAATAAGTTACTTTATAAGCAAACCAACAAAGTTACTGAAAGGGCATATTATTTAACATAAAATATTTAAAATAAAGTATTACATACTGACAAACTTATGCTACATGTTAATTTCGAGAAAACAATAATTAAAGATGCTTCAAAACACAAACTACATGACCCAACACTTGCATAAGCGTGCATTCAAACGCACTCACTGCACTAAAATTAAATATGAATCATACGGAACAGAATTTTAGGACGTGCAAGTCAGAGGTGATGATTGCTATCAGTTAGATGGCGCCAAGCGTAGGCGCAGTAATGATTCTCCCATACCAACGTATAATTGCAAGCTATCGGCCCGTGCCCTTTGATCTTACTCAAGTAAAGATAGTTATTACGAACACTGAGGGTGAAATGAGCGTTAAACAGCTTGTCCGATAAATTGTACGTGAAATAATGAAACGTGCAACCATAACTTGTTTGGTGAGGTGTACCTATTAAATTGTCTTACGGTCTTTAGTTCTAATAGCCGCGCTTACTGCTTCAAGTTATGGATTTGATAGGGATACATAAATTCTGGTGGAATACTTCCTGTTCGGTTCAGCGTTTGTAATATTATTATGAATTGATACTTTGGGATTCGTTTGCAAGCAATATATCAATGCTTTGAAACATACATTGCAACAACGGTTGAGCTTTTGTGAATGAGGGAGAGAGCAACAGTGTCTTAGAGTTGCTACACACATATTATACGAGCCGACACGTTCGGGCCAGCACATTTTATCTGACACCATCCATATAAGTCAACAGCACTAAACTGAAATGGATTCAACAATAGAACATAGTGTTTGCATTATTTTGTGATTCATTTTGGTGGTCCTGAAATTGCATACCCATGAGTATACTTAGTATCGTAACCCTCAGATATAGCAACCTATTTTAAAAGAATCGCAGGTTCAATTATGCACCGGCTACTCGCTCCATTTCTCGCTTACTTTCAAAAATGGTTTGCGCAAACGGCTACATATGTCAGTATTACACATACTTAGGTGACTTAAAATGTACAACAAAATACTGTCGCTGAATATTTGAATATTGCAGTAAACACTGTATTGCTTCGGGCTGTGGTGTACTCTATCATTGAGCTAGTTCACTGAGCTGGCACATTTCAAGTTGGCAGCACAAACACGCCTTCGACAACTTTATCAGAAATATACTAAGGCTCTGTGTAAACTTCTAGTAACATAATTGAAGTGTCTGTTTGTACTGTCAAAATCATATTTGTTGCGAGCATTTGCCGGCAGGGGTAACGTTCTAGATTTGATTTCGAGTACTATGTTACAAACTACTGTCTTTTTTTTCACCAAAAAATCACATTAAGTATCAATACACTTACAGGTTGCGCTCTGAAATGCTTGGCTCTCCTCCCTCTTCTCTCTTGGTTTTGTAGAATATAATTATAGAGAATTTGTAAAGTAACATTAAAAACAAATGCTTGCGGTTTGGGAGCACCTTTAGGCTGATATCTACAGTCTATTTACTTAAATTGCCTGCTAGTGTCGGCTAATCTTTAGATTTTGATAAAAAATTACTGGCAGATGTAAAACTTTGGCCAGCTGACTGAATTAGGCGTAACTTAGTCTACATTTTTTTATTTTTGGCTTTAGAAATAGATTCTTTTTTCAACTCTGGTGAAACCAAGCAGCTGACTAGTCTAGTAATAAAATTTAAGGTGGCGATCCAGAACCGGGTTTTATATTTCTTAATGATTGTTGTTAGACACGAAGCTGCTTCGGCTCTTTCGTGATTACAAGACGTTTGTTACTGGAAATATAGAAGTAGATGCAGCTGGGGTTGCTTCTGTTCTAAATTTGTTTATTATTCTTTAACGAACCCATAGTAAGTAGTACAAAAGTGAAGATAACTTTTGCAACGGCAGGAATAGATATTCTCGTGACCTACTTTTTTTATCACGGAAGGTTCTTTCAGTTGCAAAATGGTTATATTTTATACTTTTAGATCTGGACTTTTCAGGATGATTTAGTTAAAATATCTTTTCATACGATGGATACAGCGAATGGACGTGTAGTATACCTGATGGTAAGGTGACGAGAGTCTTAATCAGCAAAAGATTTTAGATGCGTTACTACCCATTAGAAATATACCTAAAACCACATGTGCCCGTAATTTTAGAACCTAATTCATCAAACCGAACGGAGTCTTGATAGGAGGTTTTGGCAGCAGGTTAATGGTGAGACGATGGTACTTCTTCTCTAAGGTCATTTACAGTAGCTCTACGAAAAATCATATTAAATATTATAAACTTACCATAAACAGTGAGCAGAGCTGGCTCGGAGATCCTTTTACCCGCAATGTTTTCCGCGACACAGCTGTAGTTCGCCATATCCTGTTAAAAGTAATCATCATTAACAACCATAATGTACGTTTTAAATATTATTAGTAACACATGTTTTAATTCACATCGTAGCGAAAAAATATACAGCCATTTTAAAATATACATTTCCGACAGCGTAGTGACAGACTACGTGATATTTAGTTTAAAAAAAAATATATTTTGCTGTAGCATTTCTAAAAATACTCTATTTATGAACATATGTTTGTTTTTGTTGTACAAATAACAATAAATAAAAATCGAGCTTCAAAATATAATTCACAATTAATTATTTATAAATGCCAAACATTTGGAGCTCGATTTTCGTCTATCTGATTTTGGTACAGAGTATAGTAATCAGTTGTCTAAGCTTTTCAAATATTATTACACCTAAATGTTGACTTTTGAAAAGTCGAAAAATTTATCATGACGGAAAAAGAGCAACAGTCATAGATTATGACTATTTAATTGTTTTTAAAATTACCCTTTATGTTGTTAGAATTTCAATAGCTGTTAGTTTGTAGCTACAAGATTGCCAGATGGTTTAAATCGAGATATTCTCCCAGGATTACTAAATATAAGCACTGTACTAAATCTTGGCGATCATAATGTTCAGGTTGAACTTCCGTCGCACGTGGGCAATGAGGGACATTACGAGGCCGATAGAAGTAACGGACACCTATTTATTCAAGTACTATAGTTTACCAAAGCACTGTCTAAAGATATTAGTTGTATGGTATAGTTGTTGACTCGGCATTTGTTCCCCTGTACCCCTAAAGTTCAAATTATTACCCGTGTACTTATTGTTTTATTTACTTAGATGATTCATATTATTTTCGTCTATGATAAAAAAGAATATATTAATTGTGTGTAATTATTACACTAATCGATCGATGACATCGATCAATTTCGAATCCTTTAGGCAAATCAATCGAGAAAGTGGCTCGATCAGTTAAGACAAATCATGCCATTTTCGAACTTTGCGAAACTAGCGCACCGCGATTTATTTTTGTCCTTCTCTACTAATCTACTTCTTGTTAAAATATTTTCTCGATATTCCGTAGAGCAAAAATCTAAATTGGGACCCGCATTGCTCAGTCCTAATATAAATTTAAACTGTTCATTACAGCAGTCAACTCCGTAATATATTTTTACGGCAACGCTGAATGTGTTAAAATTACAAAAGACGGGAGTCATTAATTTAAAAGACGTACAACACATTACGATCATATTCATTAAGAAAACGTTCTAGACACCTTTGTGAAGATTATGTTACACACGATGCCACAATGAGAGAGCGACTGACAGTGGAAGCAATTAATCCATGTCTGCTCACAGTGCCTAATTAGTGGAAGCTTCGTAGCGGAAACCGGAGATGAAATGAGTTATTTGCGATTGTGCTATTATTTGGTTGCGGTCGGTAATACGGTAGGCTTTTCGGGTTTCCTTGTTTGCTCTTGTAATTGAGGCGTTGTTTGTATAAATTTTATGAAAATTTTCGTAATTGTTTTAATTTCTTGGTTTATTTTAGCACTCGGTGGCACGAGATAAAACTTTATCCGTTGTTATCCTTTTAAACCTACTAATTTATAAACGCGAAGGTTTGTGAATATGTGTGTGAGAATGGCTCTTTTACGCATAAAACCAACAGTAATATTTTAATGAAATTTTGCACAGATATAGCTTATAGTCTGGATTAGCATACACCAATTATTATCGATGGACGTACCACGTGAGCGGAAGCTTGTACTATAAATGTGAAAGTGTGGAAGAATGTTTGGATGTGTGTATGGGAATATTGATCACTTGATCATATTATACGGAATAACAAAACATTAGCGTTGTAACAAACTAGCATAATTTTATTCATAAACATAACATAACATAATGCTTAGAAGGGTGTGGCAAAGGTGAATAACACCCACGCTTCACTCGTTATGTTTAGGTCTCATGGGATAAGGGGTGAGCCTATCGCCATCCACCGGGTACCAATCCAACTTCATGCTGCTTTTGTGAATTTCCTGACAGGAATTTCACAAATAACACTATACCCGATCTAGGAATCGAACGCGAGACCTCGTTAACATTTGCAGTTGATTTGAGGCAGTTTTATTAGGCAGGCAAATTTGATTCATCAATGGAATATTTCACATAACTTTTTCCTTTATGAGAACGAGTAAATAAATAAATTGCTGGCAGAAAGGTGTCCAATTTTACTTAAAATACACGCCGTTTTAACTCAACAGATTTCTTTGTAAATCTTTTCCATAAACAGCTGCAGTTTTAACGACAAAAAATGCGGGGATGCTGCAAAATTCATTGCAAAAGATAAACGTATCCCATGAAATATATAATTGGATTAACACAAAGTTTAACACTTTTATCACAGGACATCCAGCTTTGAAAGACTACACTGGACGACAAGACAAAAAAAGAAAGGAACGTACACCCGACAGGGAGTTGTGTCGCAATTAATAAACGTCTGTCGCGCTCGACTAATTAGTCGCAGTCGCAAGATAAAATAAATAATTTGCAATCGTGCGACAAGATGATGCGATTGTGCGCGCTGACGCTTTGAGCGGGCATTTTAATGAGGTGCGTGTTATTTAGCATGTAATACATACATGCATTACATGTAATTGGTGATTTAATTAGAAATGTACGCGTTGCACCTTTAGATTTTACGCAACTGTACTCAACGACTTATTAGGGTCGAGTTGCAACTGCGTTTTAGGAGTTTGAGTTTGTTAGTTTAAAGTACTGCTGGTTAAATCTGGATAGTGAATATCATGCTTCAACCCACGGAAGCGGAGCTGTAACTTTGGGTAGAGCCAAGTCTGGTAACCAAATATCATAACATCATGCCTAATTACCAAGAGGGTGTGGCATAGGTGTAAAACACCCACATTTCACCTGTTATATTTAATTCCTATGTGATAGGGGTGAGCCTATCGTTGTCCACTGGGTAAAAATCCAACTCCCAAAAACACTTTTGCCTGACCTGGGCATGGCAACCGAGACCTGACGATGAGAGACGCATACTACTAACCACTAGAACAACGAGATAGTTAGATGTAACTTTTTTAATAGGTATGACTATTTTATAAATAAAATTTCAACGGTTGATTGCAGGAATGCGTTTCTAATTTTATTGGCAAACTCTCAGCCATCCTCAACGTGTAACTCGCTACGTGTTAGGGATGGTAAATTGCAATACATGGCACAGAAACTCGTTGGCAATTACCATTGTCTACCTCAATGATTGTTAAAGATATTTCTTTATGAAATTGTGATATGAATTAAAATATTTGTAAAAAAAAAGTTAGAAGCGTTTGCTTTGAGTTGACCAAACCCAAAATAAACATAATTAAACTGTGTTTTTGACACGTTGAAGGCTTACAACAGAAAATTAAGACAAACTTGAAAATAAATTACAGAATGTTGAATTAGAATTAAAATGAAATAAATGTCGGTCCTTTGTGTGCTTTGTAACTAAAATCTGACTGAATCAACGCTTTATGTGCAATGTTGTCCTTCTGTTTCAAATTTGGGCAATATTATTATATAAAAGCGGTACTTAATTATTCTAACGAGTTTATTATATGCCATCATTTTCATGTTATTCGAAAATTTGCCACGTGTTAGTATGAATCATTTCATACTCCCAACAACAATAAACTTTAAACCCAACACTGAAGTTTCAAATTTAAATGTCACAAATATGTAATTACAAATAGTTTTATTACTTGTTCAAGTAGTTGGCCTAGTATTGACATGTGTTCTGTTTCTGTTCTTAGATCATCTCCATACTTATTGTTTAGATTTGTGGTCGTATTTTATATAGCTTTTAGTATGATAACATTAATTTATGGACCGTAAACGATGAGCATCTGGGCAATTAATGGTGCGACCACTTGGTAGCATACTTCAGTTTTGGTTTATTGCTCTTTTCATTTCCTTTTTGAGGTAAATCTGCTGTTTTAAGAGTCATTTTGTTTTATATGCACATTTTTTACGACAGCTTTTCTTTGAAATGAGCTTTGGAATCCAGTTGATTATTTGTTGTTCATTGCAGGCCATGAACATCCACATAATATTACAGATGGGTCGCTATATCAGAGGTCTATGATAATTTGTCTCCTATTTCAGTAACTGTAGGGTGTAATTTTGATACCAAATCAAAACACAGTTTTACTACAAGCACTAGATATTTCGTAGCAATATTGGAGCTAGATTCCCTTAACTCGTTCACAAAACTATACTTATCGGCCTAGCATATTAACGAGCGTGCGATAGGTTTTGTCGCGTTTTTATCATGGGACCCCATACAAAAATACGACAAAAACGCGACAGAACCTAACTTGCGCTCAATATCTAGTAAACCTTAAAAATCTCAACCAATAAAGTTATCACAACGAAGAGATTGGATTAGTGACACTCAAAATAAACACCGCGTCAAAGAATTTTGTAAGCGTTAGTCCAAGCCGCCAAGAAACAAGAAAGGTCCTTTAAAAAATGAGACAATGGGATGAAATAGCCGCCGTCTATACGAATGCCAGGCAATTTAATTCGTTGATTTTTTCGCCTCCCGTCATTTTAAATTCACTTACGTTTTCGAAGTCTCAAGGACTTTATAAACCTTCGAATTTAAGTAGCTTTTTATACCAAACTGCTTTATTTTCAACGTTGTTTATTTTGGGATTCCTGAAAGTATTTTGGTTTCAGTTTTTGTTTAGACTAAGGTGTAATCTGACCGAATGTTTGGGGTACAGCATTATTGAAAATACGGGTTACTCACGTTATTTTAGCCGGGATATGCCAACTAGTTTCGAATCTTACGTAGATTCATCAACTGGGCGATTATTCACGCGACGATCTGTCAATAATAACGTCTTTACCTCACGTCGGTTTTAATACAGCTATAGTTTTTAGGATACATAAAATATGTAATTAACTGCTATATTATTTGGTTGCACAGAATAATATTGCTGTCCCGTACGCGTGGGTGTACGCATGACTGCTGACTATGACACGAAGTTCCGGTAAGTTGGGTGCAACCTACGCTAAATCTTTGGTGCCTGTTTATAAACCTTATTGACTTTAAATATTGATCATACTTAAACTAATATTATAAAGTTTAAGAGTTAAGTTGCTTGGTTGGTAATATTTTGTTTGTTTGATCGTTTTGTTATTCTTGAGAGAATCTTTAAGCTATATTTCAATATCAAGCTTCGAACCCACGGGAGTGAAGCAATATCTTTTTACGCGTGTATCAGTTAGTGATTTATTATTTTCTGGTCTTTATCATTTAACAATATTCTGGGCCCTATTATAAAATAAATATAAGTTTGTTTTCACTTACTTGTAGAGTAGCCCTTGAAACTAGCAAGTTTCCTTCAGCAGAGATCAGAGCATTGTGATCTTGCTGAAGTGGCTGACCATGCTTCAACCAAGAGACTCTTGGTGGCGGTGCGGCAGCTGGAGGTGAACATCTTAGAGAAGCAGCTGATCCAGCTTCGACTGAGGTCGGCGCGGGCGATATTGCGAAGGGCTTCTTTAGATCTGTGAAAGAATTTATAGTAAGTTCAAGTGGTTTTAAAGACCTACAAAATGTTATAGTTTACGGTTTCTATAAAAATATAATAAATTATGGCTCTTGACAAAAGACAATAGTTTGGTATTTCGTAAGCTGGGCGAAGAGTTGGCACTATTGATCTAGACGTACAGTAGTCGTAGTTTGCTTATCGGACACAGTGGATTAACATAGGTTGTGTATTAAACTATTATAATGGCATGCAAGTATTCAGGCAGGAATCAACAGGTGCAAAGAAAAGTTAAGTAACGGCTGTTCAGCTGCAGACCAACAGCACGGAATAAGTATTTTTTGATATGCTGTCACCTCGATGTATTAGTTGCCGAAATTTGTTTATAAGACAAAGTTTAAGACATAGTTTAATCAGATAAATGATTGTAAGTGAGCTGAGCCCCTCTACATATAAAGTGATAGGGTAATCTGCAACTTCAAAGACATACTAAAGCAAAAGATCATGCCGTCATAACTCTTGATAAAATCGGCAAAGGATTTCCACTTTGGATTAAGTGATAAACTGGAAACATGCCCAGAGTTTTGATAAAAGCTTTCGATCCCAAAGTGAAGCCCATATACCTTCTGAAATGAGGACGTAGCTAAAGCACTCGAGACTCGCATTTGGATTACTTACTGCTCTTTCGGGGCCTAATACTTTTAAGAGTTATCTAAGTAGAAGAGTAGAAGATTATATCCTGTTATTATAGAATCGTCATTTACAAAAAATAACAATTCCTAAAGAAGTTTTTTTTTTATAATATATAAAACAGGTAAGGTCATAATCCAGAAGCAGGTGAAAGTAGACTTGACACGACATTCAGCGCATTGCACCATCTTGTATATAGGTTTATTCACGATGGTTTTCGTCACCGTTAATGAGCGTTTACGCATAATAATTTTAAAAATACGTAACATGATGAAAGTCACAGATGTGCGTTATTTATAACTTAGTCAAAGATTTTAACTGGCCATGACATTGCTGACACATAGGTACTATCGCTAATGTTTAATATATTTTTTAATTTGAATTTTTATTTTTATTTCATTGTTAATGTCTTTGTGTCATGATTTTAAACGCAATGTAAATTGAATGACTATGACTATTAAAACAAGAGAGATGCATTACCTAAAGTTTATCCGAAACTTTTACTATTAAGTAAACTTTAAAAAAAAAACGACTTTGACTTTGAAACTAAATTAATTAATTTTCTATTAGACAAAAACATCAGACGTCCACAACTTATCGTGCTGATTCACAGGCGTGGTTATAAATGGCGCAGTCAAATTCATAAATTGACTTTGTTATCTTTCATTATAATTTACGAGTACGGCTTTAACGTGTCTAAGTACTAACCTTTTATATGTATGTGTCCGTACATTTTCATATTACCAGGATATTTATGCGTCTACGTCAACCTCTAGACTTATGAGCTTAGCCTGAAGTTTAATAGCGTAGATGTGTATAAATTTTAATATGCGCGGCGCTTTAATAGCGGGTGGTGTCATGCAATAAAAATATTATTGTAGAATGTCTTTAGTGGCCATAATAAAGTGATTAATTCGACTTTTAGAGCATTCTCGAGTAATCAATCTTTGTTAAAGAAGGATTGATATTAATGAGAAGTCCGTGACAAAATGGCGACAACGTTAATTGATGTATTAACAAACTTTGTTGGGTAGTGTTGCGTAGATTTTCTTTTATTGATTGAGAATGTAAGTTTAAAAAATAACCTTTCTGACTGTTTTTAAGTATTTGCAAATCACTATGAATACCCATATGTATCTTTCAGAAGGGTGTGGCAGATGTGTACAACACCCGAATTTCGCCTATTATGGAAGAGGGTTAGCCTAGCGCCATCCACCGGGCAGGATTCCAACTCCGTGCTGCTATTGTGAATTTCCTGACGGATAGATAACACTTTGCCCGACCCGGAAATCAAACCCGAGACCTCGTGACGAGAGGCGTATACGCTAAACACTAGACCATTGAGATAGCTTATGTAGGCCTACGGATGTCTTTGTGTAAAATTAGTAGCGTTTTGAGTAGTTATAGATTTTTCTTACGTTATAATGACACATTTGACATTGATCTGAAATTGTCTTCTGACAATGTAATGAATACACCAATCATAAATTGACAAAACTCTAGTAAATATTCACAATAATACCAGCCTGGCAAATCCAATCCCTCCCGCATAAAATACAAGTTATCAAACTACGCAACTGCTGCAATATTATATTACAATTAAAACTTAATAACCTAACAATTGCACGTCAATATCAATTGAAGTAATGCCAAAAGCTTGTGAACTAATTCAATAATTGTTGTTGTTGAGTTGTGCAATGTGGCTTGGTTTAAGTTGTGAGAGAGTAGCGGTTGACGACAATAAAATAAAGGGATTTATGATATTTTTGATGTTAATCAGAATTAATACGTCACAAATATTATAATTAGGTCATTTATTGATAAATTTAATACAATCAAATTCTGGTTTTTTTAAAATGGCGTTAAAAAAATGTCGTGGATCTAATACACTAAATTGTTTTTCTTTTTTTGTTTAATGTTATGCTGCCAGCTACTCTGGCCGCGGTATCTGCTCTGAACAGCGATGTGGAGGAATTTCATAACGCATAATTTAATATTATGTCTAATAAAATTAATGACTAAGCTGTATATTGTTATTATTAGCTTAGTCATTCGTTATTTTTAACAAATATAAAACAAAACTTAAAAAAAAAAGAATTAAATCTTCAGATTTTTTAAATTCTGGGTGCTGCCATATTGCGACATAGTTTTTTAAGTAAGGTTAAGCATCCACTCAAAATATTAGAAAAATATTTTAAGAAACTTCTATAGGTATCATTTCAACAACCGTAATCACATCAAAATCGCACAAAGACGCAACATCAAATCGCCGCCCACCACAACATGGTCCACAATCTCTTCTCACGTCAATCTTCATTCAAAAATCGAGCGAGACAGTCGATTATGTAGTTTGTACGACAGCCGCAACTCCGATAATTGTCATTCATTAAACAATTTAACGCTGTTTTGGTGCTTTTCCACCGTATAATTGTACGATCTTAATTGTCTGGGCCATTATCTGCGTGTGTCGCTTTTTTCATTAAGGTAAAAGGTTTTGAGGTATCATGCCAATTTTTTGTTTTGTTTTTAATTGGATTGATGTTTTTGTTGATGACTTTATTTTTGGTGGATATGCATTTTGTTGCGATATTCAGGCAATTAGTTTTATTTTAAACATCTTTTAAATTGGAATATTTTTTGATGTGATTCATTTCATTGACGAAACGAATATGTTATTGTAAGAATACAAAGACTAAAACACTCAAATAAAAATGTCCTCTCCACAACAGTTCCGTTGAAAAATACTGACAAATACTGTAATTTTCAACGTGTTTATAAGTTTCAGTTTCAGAAAATACTCTAGTTTTCACCTCTACAATATCTTAGCTGTGAGTGCGAGTAATGGAGCGTTCGCCCAACAGATTTATGGGCACACTACGTTAAAGCTCTTTGGAGTTGAGGGCAGAACAATTTGTGATGTCTGTACCCGGTATTCGTTTTTGCAGTGCTGCTATTTGCTAGGTCCTGTGGTTACGGTACTCGTTGGACTGATTACGAACTTTATTTGGAAGGTTTATATGGATTGGTGGGGGGTAGATATCGATTGATGTATTTGCTTAATAGGACTGTCAGTTGGTTAAATTTCATGTCAATTTACTACGCAATCTATTAAGATTTGAAAAAGACATTGAAATTTTTATTTGATCAAAATTCAAATAGATATACATTTATGTATATTTGAATTATATTATATATATAAGATATAAATGATATTCCAAAATTGGCGTGTTGAATATTGACAACGTGGTATTATTTTGCTATTGCTTAAAAAAGCTGTAGGCACATTGTTTATAATGTTGTGAACTTATGTCATGCTTGTTTATAAATTCACTAGGTACTGCAGTTTAATCAAACGATACTCTTAATTGACAATAAAAATACCATAACAAAGTTAATTTCAAATTGCTTAAGTAAGTTCCAATAGCAGAAAATATCTAATTATTTTGCCGACATTTAATACTTAGCTTCAGAATTTAAAGATTTTCTTCGCTAAAGTTCAGATTTTACGAAACGTGACGCAGTTGCTTGCTTGTGCACAGAAATTTTGAAATAACTTTATTTTTTTTTATTTCTTCTAAATCTTAACTTGTTGCTAATACTGTATAAGAAGCTTGCTAACATTAAATGTTATAAAAAAACTTCACGAGAGATTACCACAATCATGTTTTTTTGTATTTATGTTTTCGTACTGATTACACTGGCCGTGGTCATAGGCGTGTACTGATAATAGGTGTGACCAGCGACGAAAAGTCAATTTTGAATTTCAAAAAATAATTATGAAGTTACCTAATGTCAACGTATGTATGTATAACTAATACAAAGCATTTTATTATGCCCTGGTTCGGATGAAGCAAAACTGATTTAAACTTTAATTTTAAGAGGTGTGAAATTTGTTAATTAGATGTGATGTAAGGGTTCGATATAATTGACATGTGGCCCTAGGATAAAAAGTACCTAATTAAAAATATATTAAAATAAATTGTCAACGTCCTATTCAAATATATTAAAAAAATCCCGTACAAAAGTGGAGATTTCCTTGTAACTTTAAACTGTACGTCTGATGAGCGTAAATGATAAGTGTTAGGTAGATCCGGCGGAGAGTTCGTGTAGAGTCATAAATTACAGCGCGCGTTTCATTTCCTGTACGCAATTCGTACCTACGCGGTTGTGGGGATAGAGACGCTGGCTAGATACGGTAGTAATTTTTGAGTTTTTATCTGTTGTATTTTTGATATGAAAAGATATGAATGAATGCTTAAAGCTAAGCAGCATCATAAACGTCGATAAAACTCCATAAAATCGTTAAAGGCTAATATAATTATAAAGGACAATGTAGTTGACATACTGAGCTGCCTCGTTTGGTAAGCGTATACACCTTTCAACGCAAGGTTTAAGGTTCGATTCCCGGGTTGGATAAAAGTGTTATTTGGAATATTTTGTCAGGAAATACTCAATAGAAGCACGGTGTTGGATTTGTACCCAGTGGATGGTGATCTTCTCACCCATGGGACCTATACATAACAGGCGAAATGTGGGTGTAAACACCTTTGCCACACCCATCTGGGTAATAAAGGCGTGATGATATGTTATGTGTAGTTGACATAGACCGTGTCTATTTATACTAAGAAACAGTTGAAAAAGATATGAGATCGGCAGGATTTGAACCTGCGACCTTACTGCACCGGGCAGCCGCTCTTAGCCATCCAGCTACGGTCGCCTCTTACCGGCACCCTAAATTTCTCAACTGTATAATACGTCATTTCGTGACGTCACGTTCATCCATTTGTTCCTATCTTAAGTAGGATACAAACCTATTCGTGTCTATTTATATGATATTTTAAACACATTTTAGGTAATTTTATGCCAAAAATACATTGGCAACAAATTGAAATAAAAAATGAATCTATAGATATACAAAATAACTATATTGTGCTTTACAAGGTGTTATCGGTCAAATAGAACTTTTGTTTAATTTGATCTTCGTTATTTGTTTTAATTTATTTATATTTCATTTATGATCTTAAAAGGCAATTTTACATCTTTGTTACCGAAACTCCAGTGAGCAAGCTTCGGATTTTCTGTCCGTTAACATTGAATTATATTCGCAGCAACACTGCTTTTATTCAACCTCATACTTTTTGCACCTAGACATTTCTATCCTTTTACAAAGGTATCTGTTTGTTTTAGATGATAAATTACACCCATTTCAGCTAGAAAAGTTGTGTGCGGATGACTTTTTACTTAAAAATAACACCGCCGCTGAGTTTTATCTATTTTTGTGGGTTCCGTGTAGAATAAACTTGGCCGAGGGATTTTTAAAGTATACTTATCTATTTTACGAGGACAGCCGTTTTAAAAATAATGCTTTGACCATAATTTTAGAAGGGAATTTCGAGATAACATAAAACTGGTAATTGTTCACACTTTTCTTCAATAGAGCGATTTTTTTTTCATCAATACAATTTATTTTGTTTCGTTTATATGTTTTCTAAGAGAGAGCCTTGAAAAGCTGATTCGTGCTGGGAACACTTAGGGTAAACGTGCCCGGGGACGATCTTCAACCAGATAGAGCGACCACGTGAGTGGACCATCATCAACAACCAACTTTTGCTCGATCGTCAGAGACGCGACGAATAGATGCCGGTGGAGGCAGATTACTGAAAACAGGTGCTGGCCATTCACATCCACTGATGATCACGATCCTCATCCATGAAAGACTGATCACAGAGAGATATGTTTTTTAGCTAAAGTACTTTAGAATTCATTTGGAATGAATAAGATACATATTTTCAAAATTGTTGTTATGGATGAAATAAAAGGCTTGCGCGTTATTGTGCATGTTTTAGTAAGGCAAGAATATAAATTTTAATAAGCCTTATTAGTTAGTACAGATACATAATAAATATGCGCTTTTGATCAGTAGTTAAAATAATTGATCATATAGATAGAGTAACTATTTATTACTCAGTCTATTTATTATTCTCAATATCAGTGTCAACTACAACTAGCATTACTTTAATCAATGAAAGTTAAATATAGGTGCAGCGTCCATTAAAAGCCCTACCATGGTTGTAAACATGAAAACATCACATTCCAACTTGGCTCCAGTAAATCGTTGAAGGAGACTTAACTGTGACACTTTTACGCGCACTTACTATGCATCCATTATTGTTAATAGCTTCATAGATACTGTTTCGAGTATTTAAGTAGAGGAATTGAGTGAATGTATTTTTGGAATGATTCAACATGATGTTTAACATTTTCCATTAAAGAGGATGCGTGTAAGTGCATCAATCAAGAAAGATCGATTTGAAGTTGTATGTCTGTCTGCTACACACAAAGCTCTTACAAGAGCGATCGATTCTGATATATCAGCATAATTGCATTTATGAAGATATGGACTTACTGGTTTTGTTTTATCAAGCCCGTCTGGGGGATGGATGAGTTTGTTTTAGTAATATTATTGCTTTTACTGATCTGTCTGAGACTAAATCAACCAGGAATGTACTCTGCAGCATATTTGATGAATCGGTATTGATTCATGCCAGGGTTTATTTTTAGACGATAAGTGCAACCATGTCTGTTTTAGCATTTCGCAATGTAGACTCGGTATTTAACGGTTGCAAGCTTTTATGATTTGAGAAAGCAAAGGTAACAGAAATAAAAATAACGATTGAAGAGAAGAAAATAAAATTTGTAAATGAAGAAATAAAGTTAGAAACATATAATTATGGTTTAGTTGACCATCTTGTTTTCACTCCACTTAACATAAATCAACAAGTAGAAACTCAGTGAAAACAAAACGTAAAGCACAGTCATCCAGAAATATTCAAAGTAAACTCATAAACGTCTAAATATACACAATACAGAAATCGAGGAGACATAACCGCTGTTCTTAATTGTGCGAACAGACTGTACGGTGGAACACGCACTAAATCTACCTCTGACGGCTTTAATTGTTCGTGTACTTCGGAAATAGGATGCTATGTCTGGAGGTATAATAAAAACGGGATTTGGTGGTAAGCTGCTGTTTGGTGTTATATGTTTAAAAGCGACTGAATTATAATTAGAATTTTTCGTGGATAACTTAGTTCCTATTTAAGAAGCTAATAGAGTATTGAGAGAAAAGAAGAAGAAAATGACAATAGTAATGTGATAGAGGCCAATGATAAGACAAAAAGGAACTATGATGCACAATGTAAACAACATTAATTTGGATAAAGATTTCATTCCTCACAATAAGAATTAGGAAATATAAAACAGCAATACATAACACGAATGCAAGAACGGACGAATACGGAATCAATGAGGGTAACCTACTATCATTGAATCCTATTGTTATGAAGCTTTTATGTTAAGCTTCGCGTTGCCCTTTTCACTAAATACTTCCAAGAACCATTACCAATATCTAGAATCGT